>OW121791.1:390000-5190000 GCA_933228885.1 Leistus spinibarbis
CTGGATACATTACTAACTAAATTACCGCCTTAATTATAAAATTACCATTTGCGCATGAAATTGTCGACCGGATATTTTCAAACGGAAATCCTTCCGGTTGCACAACAACAGTTTTCAAAATAACATCCCTAAAAATGGTTTACATTAATAGTTTCCATCGTAAATAGAATTTTAATTATTACTTTCGGTTTAATAACACTTCCGGTCCACATTCACTTGGAAAAGCGGCATCGACTTCCGCCGTAACACTAATATTCACTTTGCCTAGCGCAAGTGCGCTAATTCGAAAAATATGCGCAATAGAATCATTTGCGCCAATACAAGCGCTTGTTGTATGTTCGTCCGGCGGACCCGCCAGACGTATATTTTCGTTCGTCGTTATAGAAATTCTCACCTAATTCAATTTTAATTAATTTAAAACTAATTGTTTGATTTTTATTTTTGTTTTTACGTACGGGTAGACTATAGTTTAAATAATTGAAAACGATAGTTTTTAAATGGGATATTTCGTTCCGTTTGAGGGAATATGGTGTAATTAAATCGATAAAAAATGGTTTAATTGTAGTTATGTAAGTTTCGGCTCCAATACCAACACCAGCGGATGGTGAAATACAAATTGTGTTACCAATCCATTGTGTTATCGAATGCGGCAATTCTTTTTTCAATTGAATCTCTCCAGTCCGTCTAAAAAATGCTATTTATATTTAGCTCCGCTCATTTTATTAACATTACGATTATGTGATTGAGACCAATACATTTTCATTATTGAGAAGGTGAATATATTTATATAGTTTTGTGTTTCATCGATAGAAATTTTATTTTTTAGTTTAGTTGTAATTTTATTTGCAAAATATTAAAAAAGAAAGGGTAATTATTTAGAATTTACTTACCCAACTGGTACTAGTTCCCATAGCCACGATTCAGGGAAGTAATGACGTATTTTTGCTCCAGTATCGATAAACTCTGTCCGATATTTATCTATTCCAGCTTTTGGCACCAATCAAAATTATATAAATAAAGAAACATTAGATTTTGTTATTTATAGAATAAATCAAACATATATTTAAGTAGCACTTACGTGAATAATACATATTAGCTGATACTGGTGCTAAAATTTTACAATATTATTTATATATATAATCAAAACGTTCTACACATACATTCACATAAACATATACATCTGGGTGTATTAGGATTATCAGTACCGCCGAAAACATTAACCGGTTATTAAAATAACGGTTTTCTGAAAAACCAATTACTATACGATTAACCGGTACCTATATATGTTAATCGTATAGTAACCGGTTAATCGTATAGAAACCGGTTAATCGTATAGTAACCGGTTTTTCAGAAAACCGCTATTTTAATAACCGGTTAATGTTTTCGGCGGTTCTGAAAATCCTAATACACCCAGATGTATGTTTGTGTGAATGTATGTGTAGAACGCTTTAGTCTATAGTGTGAACTATATGAGTGTAAATCGTCTAAGCCTCAGTAAATTTTAAAATATTGAACTATTCATCAAAACATTATTTATATTTTAACAAATGGTGATTTATCACTTTTAAAATGGCTACTAGATAATTTAAAGTGTAGCCTTGCCACTGGTTACTTAATTAAATGTCAATATTACAGTAGTTAATGTGAGCTAAGGTTGAATAATCTATTTAAATACAAAATAGAAGTAGTATATATACGTTTATAATTCTGTTTTTTTTTTTTTTAAAGATAAAATGATATTGTTATTGATTGATTGATAACAATACAAGAATAGAATGCAAATTTCATTTCTAATTCGATTATTTTTGCTTATACGAATGTATATATATGGAAATATTGTAATCATGAAAATTTCGGACGCGATAAATGAACTGAATTACACGTTTGGGCGATTCCTGAAACTATTCCGAGTATTTTCGGTGTGTGTAATATTTTAATGTAAAGTTATACTTACATGGTTCGGATCTAGTAATAGAATCCATATAGCATGGCCTACTAATCGTTTTTAAATCCGACAAAATGAATAATCCCGACTCCTGAAATGGAAATATGTTTAGATTAGTTCTTTATTTGTATGTTTGTTATTTTACATTACACTAAAAATATTCGCAACATCTTCGTAATCTGAAGACACCGAAGGTGTTTCTCTCATTCGTTGGAATCGTTTTCTTCGCCTCTTTAAATCCCAGTAAGGTGGTTCCTCTGCGATTAAAACGCTTCGCTCGTAATCCGGTTTCGATTCTATACAATTATACATTGAATAATCAAACGGAACATTCGGTTTTTTTGACATTCGCAATAGTTTGTCCATTGTTAATTGTTCGGCGGGACTTTGTAATCGTGTCAATTTATCGATAACACTAACGGAACACAGTGAACCGGATGCAGCTTTTATTTTCAAGTTGACTTCTTCACCCGGATACTTTTTGCTGCTTGACCATTTTGTTTCTACCTAAATAAATTACATTTTACTGTAGATGTAGTAATATTCATTATTTCTTACTTTATTTGGCACACATTTCTCCACTTCAAATTCAATATTGCCCGCAATCACTTCCCTATCTTTTCGTACGTAATACACAAATAGTTCGCCGTTTGCATACATTTTTTGATTGATTTTTATAGTTAGAATCAATGTATCTAGAAGTTTTGACGGTTTTATGCTATCGCTGGTTTCGCCTAATATATTGTTATAGTCGGATACACGGAATGGTTGAGCGGAACATGGCGTATGGGACACTTTCCCAATTTTCATTATATTTCCTTTTGATTTTATCTGGAATTTCATTATTATTAAAAGATAATTATAATCAGTGATAGTGGTAGTGGTAGTGATAGTGATAGTGATAGTGATAGTGATAGTGATAGTGATAGTGATAGTGATAGTGATAGTGATAGTGATAGTGATAGTGAAAATGAAAATAATTTAATTATTTCAGTGTTTTTTATGAATGAGACTTACCAAATAGTGGAAAACTATGGGTTCATATTTTGTTCCATTATTTAGGCTCTTGTCTAATGTGTACAAGATTGTAAATGATTGCCAACTCTTACATTTCATTGGTAATTTGGATTCGTGGGAAATATGAATATAGTTTTCACTAGATGAATAAAATACGTTCTTTGTTATTGTAATTTTATTTAAATCGTCGTCTTCTATATTTGCCTGAAATAAAATTCTTATAAAAATTGCTTTATTTATTTAGCTACCATGTGCCCATATCATATATATAAACAGTTATCCACAAAACAATAGTTTTAAATGAGATACTTTACCATAATTTCCATTTTTTGAAAATTATCCCCAAACGGGAGAATCACAAAATCGATTAAATTGCTTTCATTTATAGAAAATTTCGAACATTTTAAATCTGTTAAATTCCAACTAGTTCCAATTGCAATATTATAACAAATTTGGACTCTCTTATTCCATAATTCATCAGCATTATTTATTTTTAGCTGTGCAAAATAATTAAACATCAATTAAAATGAACCCTATTCTGTATCATGCATTCTTATTTTGTACAACTCCGTTATTTTATAGAATAACTAGGTAATATACAGAATATCTAGTTAAAGTATTCCATAATTTAACTACCACAGATCATTTCATAGAATACCGGATTTATATGCTCTGCTATAATACAGAATAGCTCCAAATATGGAATGTGTATAGAATTACCTGTCCTTTAAACGGTATATTAGGCTTAAAGCTTTGTATATTGACAAATTCCATATTATTTTTATAAAAATACACATCAATTGTAGAATTACTTAATTTTACATATCCTGTATCACGTTCTATAACAGTGGCACTCAACAGAATACCTCTTACCCCCCAATAAGTGTCTTTTTCAAACGGTTCCGTCATAACTATCTCAAAATTTGCGCAACCCTTATCTAACTGAAAATTAAATATTTTTTATTTTAATTTTTACATATATATTTATTAATACTTCTGTTATATTAGTTTTGTATAAATGATTATTTGGATATCTAAGTTCGATATTAACTGATCCCTTTATAGGCATTCCATATGTATATCTGTTGATCAAAGCAATAAAAAATATAATATATGTTAATTATTTTTTTTGGTATAATTATTTACTTTGCGCAAACACTTGCGATAATTGAGTTTTCCTCATAATACATTGATTTCGGATGCTTTAGTATAATTTCAAAACGTTCTAACGTATATTCTTTCACTTGGAAAGTCTTTTCGAATTTATAATTGTCAGCATATTCAACTCCTATTGTCCAATCACCCTAATTCAATATTTCAAATAAGAAAACTTTGTCATAATTCAACTAAATTATCTATTACTAGCATAGTTTCCTGTGATAATTGATGTTCCAATTGAACAAACCCTAAATGCGTTGATATACTTTCCCATTGCCCAATCGTAATAAACGCCGGGTTTTTAATCCGCACGATTGATATCTAGACCAAAAATTTCATAAATATACAGCCAATAGTTAAAACATTCCATTTATAAAGCTGTTCCCGCCATATATGACCACCTACGACATCTATTAGTGGTACAACAAAACATAATACAAATCCGTCCCGCTGCGCCAACTATAACACAAATCTGTCCAGCTGCGCCATGTATTAGTAGTACAACGCAACATAACACAAATCTGTCTACCTACGCCATCTATGAATGGTACAACGAATCATAATGCAAATTTGTCTGCATACGCCATCTATCAATGGTGGAAGAAAATACAATTCGCCGTATTTCGTGATGTGAACAGCTTTATAAGTGGAATACACTATTAATATTACCATTAGATTTTTTGGCACAGTGAGATCTTTTGTTAATACTAATACGCGTATTTTGACCCGATCCCCCGGTTTATAAACCTCTTTGTCGGTTTGTATAACCAATATATTTGCATTTTGTATTAGTTCTACGTATTCTTTAGTATCAATTACGTAATTTGGGTCATTTGAGAATTTTATTTGGAGTCGAAGAGTCGCATGGTGACTTTGTGTATTTGGTACTCGTATTTCAAAGCATCCTGCATCTTCTAGAAATGATTTATTAACGAGTTTCAATGGCGGTTAAAATTATTTTTATTAAAAAATGGTTTAGAATATGCGAATTGTATTTTATCGACGAAATTGATTAATAACTGTTATTATTATAACGATTTTCTGTTAATATTTATTTTATTCATGGTTCTAATTGTCTATTAAAGATACGGAACGTAAAAATTAAATGACCTAAAGTTCACGGATTTCTAAATATAATTTGTTTATCATAAATGATAAATGAAATTCTATATAGAACAAGGAAACAATACTACTTTTTTTTTTTTGATAAGCACTAAACATTTTGTAACCGAATTATGGTTCTAATTCTATAAGGCAATTCTGTAAAAAAAAATATAGGCATTTGGGCATAGGCATCATATTACCAGCTTCAATGGTTTTCCTTGTAACTGTGGTAACATGTGACCTTACAGCAGAAATGGTCACTGTTACATTGGCAACACTGTCGATACCATATAGGGATAAGCACGCGGTTTCACGTCTGCCAACCCTCAAACCCCAAGTGGTTGTAAACACAAACCCTTTCGAATTGCTATTATTACTAATTCACAAAAAAAAACACGTCTATTTTTATTACTAGATTTCATTTAAATTACAAATAATAACATTACAATAGTATTAAATTAAACGTCGCTTAATTACCTGATTAAAGGCTTCGTTAACCGCTCCAACGGCCAATCATGGAACCGATACGTGTTCCAGCTATAATCAGGGAAACATTTAAGGAGACTTTACGTCATCTCTATCTAACGTACCAAAATGGACGTGTCATTTTGTGTGCGCTAGATAAAGATAGCTGCCGTGGCAAAATCCTATTATAAATGCCCCCTTAAGGCTGCGATTGGCATTGTCTTGGCGGGAAACGGTACATTCTGTATTAAAATGCAGATAATAACTAAATACGTAAGTTATTCATGCTGAAAAGGTGTTCACTACATAAATACTAGCTAAGACTTACTATATATGGAATAAAATTGTTTGGGAATAGTAAATTGGAGAAATGTATTACAAATTAGATCTAATTTCTACTACGTAGCTCTAATTTACTATTACCAAATAATTTTATGGTATATATAGTAAGTCTTAGTTAGTATTTATGTAGTGAACACCTTTTCATCATGGATATCTTACGTGCAATTTTATTTTTCGCTTAGACAATTTCGATCGCAGCCTTAAAATAACGAATTTTCGAAAAAAGTTACTATACATTTTATTATCTTTAACTTTTGTAAACATAATTTTTTCTGATAAAAAAAATGGAATAAAAGTAGCATTCGATATAATTTATAAATTAAATAAACGCATTTAAAACACTTACCTTTCAGTTGCATTACAAATGAAAAATAAACACACAAACACAACACATATAGATATTTTTTTTATTAGTAACATAATTGTATAAAAACGTATTCCACGAATGGAAAACGTTCATACATTTAATTATGTATCAATGAACTTTTGTTAAAACGCTATCAGTGGCGAGTACTACATAACAAGGACTCTGTTTGTGTACTAAACATATTGGTTAAATATCATCTTTGAATTTCTGATAACATTCGTTTTTTTCCTACTTATTTTTTATTAAAACTAAAAATCAGTCAGTTTTGTTTATTTATCTATCAAAAATATAATTCTAAAGTATCAGATTTACAGAATTCCACCCCATGTTGTCTATTAAACGTGTACCTAATTCGTTAAAAAGTCTGTCATGTACTTAAAATTACAATTTTTTATAGAAAAGGTGTGATTTTATATATATATCAAATCAATCGCAATATTAGTTAACTTAAAATTGCGATTGTTATGGTCAATATTGTCATCCGCGCGTAATATTTTAGTAAAATAGCAGCCTAAACCGTATGGTATCTTTGGGCATGTTTCAAAACGATTAGATAATAGCCGTATTCTTTTATACATAATCGCATCTCCTCGCTCTGTGTCTACACATGAAGCAAACAGAGCAAAAACATGACCTAGGTAAGGCTTTGTGTAAAAAAATACAGCTAATATGTTTATTAGATAATAGCCGTATTCTTTTTATACACAATCTCATCTTCTCACTTGTCTACACATAAACAGAGCAAAAACATGACCTAAGTAAGGTTTTGCGTAAAAGAATACAGCTAATATGTTTATTAGAAAATAGCCGTATTCTTTTTTTACACAATCGCATCTCCTCGCTCTGTCTACACATGAAGCAAACAGAGCAAAAACATGATCTAGCTGAGATTTTGTGTAAAAGAATACAGCTAATATGTTTATTAGAAAATAGCCGTATTCTTTTACACACAATCGCATCTTCTCGCTCTGTCTACACATGGGGCAGACAGAGCAAGAACATGACCTAGCTGAGAGATTTTGTGTAAAAAGAATACAGCTAATATGTTTATCTATGAGATTTTGGCGCTGTAGGAAGTACCATGTGATATTTGTTTGGCCTTGGTTATGCTCCATATGCTCTAATATGTTGATGTCATGTTGTTGTATCAGTACATCGCAAATCTCTTTGTTTTGTACGTATTTTTGATACTTAAAATACTTCCTTACTGACGTTTTTATCACAATAGATTTTTATTTGCACATGCAAAGGTTAAACCGCAACATATTATAAATCATATGTTGTTTTAATCGCATATTATGACCGTATACAACCTTGTGATCTAATGCTAATATTTATTATGCGCAAGTTTACGATCTAATACACTATTCTTTTACAAATATTGATACATTAGTGATAGTTTAATTTATATTTTGGTGTATAACTAAAGTGATATATATATATTTGTTGGTGTTTTTAATAAATTACGAATATGGCAATTACAATGAGATTTCATTTAGAAATTCCATTTCTATTGATATTCTATTGTTTTATGTTGTCAGGTAATATATTAATAGAACATTTTGTTTCTCGAAATAAACATATATGAGCAAATTTTTAGTAACATTTAGTGATTTTAGCGCCAAATCTTTTAAAATACCGCCAAAATATTAAGTAACCATTCCCAAATTATATTCCCCCAATTAGTATTTAGCAATTAGTTTATATATTTTTATTTTTACACAATATTTATTTGGAAAATAAATTACTACATAATATATTAATATTTACAACATTTATTTGGTTTCCCTTTGTATTATTAAGTATTGTTTATTTCGACGAAACATACTATACTACTTAAGTCCAGTTGTACCACTATAACACTCTTTAAGTAGAGCTTAAGTTTTATTTGGCAACTATTCGAAATGGAGGATTTTATTAAATATCGAAAAACTAATTGATTTACGCTTAATAGAAATCTGTAGTGTCCTACACTGGACTTTCTTATCCATATACAGTAAATGGTACGTTTTTACTGCCTATACTGTATAAAAGTAAATACGAGGCTTCGATAGTTTAATGGATATATCCGTCTGGAGGGTCTGTGACTCCATTTTAACTATTGTGTGTGTGTGTATTTTAAGTGTAGTGCAACTGGATAAGTATTCCGCTATTTTATTTACTTATGAATGTATTTTATTTAGAATTTATAACAACAAATTTAATTTTATATCGTACATGTTATGTTAGTCTTGGTTATAACATATCGGATTGCGCCTTATTGGGCTCTAGTAACGCTAGCGATGCAATTAAAGAACTCGAGGCGAAAGTACAACCATCAGTAACCATTATTATGATGGTTCATACAATAATTGATGCGATTTTACCAGTATTTTGCAGTCTTATTGTCGGCCCATGGTCAAATAAGCACGGACGCAAACCGATACTATTATCCAGTTTTATTGGTGAGTCATACAGCGGGGAAGTACATAATTTTTTTTTTGTTACTATACTAAACAAAGCATTTATACTTATTTTGTAAACTTATGGTTGTTTTTAGGATATTTCGTTGCCTATTTAGCTGTGATTGTTTTTTGCCTATTGCCATGGGTGTCACCATGGTGGTGGCTAATTGCGAGTATTTTCTCATCACTAGGAGGCGGCGTATGCTCAATGTTGACCGTTTGTTTTTGTTACATTGTCGACACTACATCGGAGGGTAACCGAGGAATTAGGTAATTCCCCTAATTTTTAGGTGTTAAATCTACTGGGTCTTAAAAATAATTATTTTAGAATGGGCATTATCGAAGCAATATTCTCCATTGGGGCATTAGCCGGCACTTTATCAACCTCCTATATATTCAATAATGTCGGTTATTTAGGCATTTACATTATTTGTAGTTGCATTACATTTCTAGCGGTTATTTACATATATTTTTTCGTCCCTGAATCCGTAAATGTTGTTCAGCAACAGGTATTATACTTAATACACCGAATACTCTAGCTCTTCTGTACTTCGGAACAAAACCAGGGCTTCGAACCAGAAACTGATCCGAATTAAAATACCGGGTAATTTCGGTTAGGAACATAATCCAAACTTATATATATAACCAAAACTAGTACTAACCAATACTCTACAGTAATATCCTGAAATGGCATTTATCTAATTGAGTCTATTTTGTTTTCCTGTCAAACAAGCAAATGATCCGATTTATAAGCTACATGCAAATCCATCGAAACGTAAACAACAATATTTATAATGTTTCCGTAGCATTTTTCTTGCAACTGGTACATTTTCGGAAGAAATGTTTCAAACAAAAATGGTGCGAAATATTATAATCTTTCATTATGTACATAACTATTTTTGCCGTAAGTGTAGCCGTTCTAGTTGTATTAGAGATAGAACGAAAAATGCATAGAGTAAACATGGACTACCGGTTTAAATATTCTTTTCAAAAATAAGAGGGCATATACAATTCTTAAGTTTGAAGTTTCTTAATTTTAAATTCAACAGTTTTGGCCCTAGAGCACACACAGACAGACAGACGTCATTCCGAAAATAGTCACATTCGATTCAGGGAAGCTCAAAACGTGTATATCCGTTGAAATATTTGTGGATTATGTTCCTAACTGAAATTACCCGGTATTTTAATTTGGATCAGCTTCTGGTTCGCTATTTCATGATTACAATACTTATTACTCTGTAAAAAAAAAAAAAAAAAGACACGGAGTTTACGGTTTGAAGCCCTGATTGAAATACAGCGAGCTAAAGGCACTGGTGCTTGTCTTAAACAAATGTATTAATTCTAAATTTTCTTAGGGAGCCTTTAAGGATTTACTGGACACTTCAGTCGTTACAAAAACGTTTAAAACATGTTTTAAATCTCGACAAAATAAAGATAGGGCCTTATTATGCTTGTTAATTGGAATATTAACAATTTATATATTCGTTGTCTTTTCCGATAGTGCCGTATTTTATTTATTTATTCGTGAGAAATTCCATTGGCCGCTTTCGCAATATACATTGTTTTCAGCAGCGAATAGTTTAATTGAAATATTTGGTTCAATGTTCATATTAATTGTTTTGTATAAATATTTCAAAATAAACGATATGGTTATTATACTTTTGGGTTTTGCCGCCTTAAGTACTTCGTCTATTTTGTATGGATTTGCGACAAAAGACTGGCATATTTATTTAGGTACGTTTTGGAAAATTTCTAATTTTGTTCATGTAAATAAATTTGTTTAAAATGATTAGCCTCCGGGATAAAACGTTTAAGCTGCGCCAACGGTCCCCTAGGACGATCAGCGATATCAATGTTGTTGCCGCCAGACGATTTAGGTTTGTATACTAGGTATAATAATTTTGAAAATTAATTTTGGTTGTAAAATGTTTAGGTCACGTGTTTGCCTTTACGACATCATTGGAAACGATAATGCAACTTGTCTCAGCCCCCGTTTATACGTTGTTGTATAACTCGACCCTAAACAGTTTGCCTAGTGCTTTCAATTTTTTGTCTGCTTCCATTTATGGATTGAATATTATTGTTACAAGGTAATTTATTGACAAATAACGAATTTGGTTCGCGTCTGTACTGTTTAGTCATAATAAAAATACCAATAAGTTAAATTAATCTAATTATTTTTGCAGTGCTGTGATAATTATTCGAAGACTTTATCCATCTTCGGATATCCGTGTGATAAATAACGAACAAATATAAATTTTACACATTTTATAGTCAATTAGACAATTATTAATATAATTGAACAATAGTAGAATGCAATAATTATATATATATATACAAATATTGAATTTTTATCTAAAACTATTTATTATTTTGTATTTTTTATGAATATATGACATATTTTGAGATATACTTTATGGTTTTTTTATTACTAATGTATCCTTACTAACCACATATGTGCCCAAATCCCGCCATATAGCATTTTTGGTCAAACATCAAGCTCGAAACAAAAAACCTACCGACTAATCTTTATAAAAAAAATATCAGTACATTCGTAATTGCATAAATAATGCCTGGTAAAAATTATAATTTTTTTGAACGTACAGTTTCGAAGATAAAAAATAAAAACCTCCAAAATAGGTCATTTTTGATAGTTTTTATTTTTTATCTTCGAAACTGTACGTTCAAAAAAATTCACATTGTTACCAGGCATTATTTATGCAATTACGAATGTACTGATATTTTTTTTATAAAGATTAGTCGGTTGGTTTTTCCGTAATCGAGGTTTGTTTAATGATAGGTTCCTCAATATATATATATTCATATATACTTTAAAATGTTCACATTTTACAAAAATACGTAGCAAGGAAATCCAATATTTTAGTAAATTTCCACTTTAGATGTTGTTTTCAGAATAATAATTAATTTAAGTTTACGTTTGCGTATGTTACCAAAATAATCTAATTTTAAGATATGCGTAACTTAGAAACGCAAAAAGTGTAAAATAAAAAGTCCCTAAAAATCGACGCCCAAGCGCAGCGTCGAAACAAAATCAATATTGTCTCGTAGCATGAAAACACAGTGTGTGTACGTCGTGTTGCCAGCTGTTTGTTTTCTATCGGCGTTTTAAAATAAATGGTGTATTTATTATGAAGCGACAAAATGTTAGAACATTGTCGCTCGTTGTTTGTACATTTACGTATTTGTTAATTGGTGCTGCAGTATTCGACGCGCTCGAATCGGACACCGAACGCCGCAGAGCAACGATGCTCATAGGTAGAATAAATAGACTTAATATTTATTCATTATATTAAAAATCTACAAAATTATATTTTAAAGATATTCGAATAATGACTGTTTATTATATAAAACTACCTATCATGATGAAACAAACCTTGATAACGCAAAAATCATCGACTCGATCTTAATAAAAAAAAATCAGTGGATGCGTAATTGCATAAATAATACCTGGTAAAAATATTTTGCGTTTTGAACTTACAGTTTCGGAGATAAAAAATAAAAACCTTCCAAATAGATCATTTATTATAGTTTTTATTTTTTATCTCCGAAACTGTAAGTTCAAAAAGCAAAATATTTTTACTAGGCTATATATATGCAATTACGAGTCTACTGATTTTTTTTTATGAAGATCCATCGGTGTATTTTTTTTTTGGAGCTGTGTAGGGTTTCCTTTTGATTTATAATATAAAATCGACGTATGTGTAGATGTCCGAGACCATCTAATAAAAAAGTACAACATCACTCAGGAAGACTACCGAATGATCGAATTGGTAATTATCGAAAATAAGCCGCACAAAGCTGGCCCCCAGTGGAAATTCGCCGGCGCTTTTTATTTTGCAACAGTTGTGCTGGCTATGATCGGTTACGGGCATTCGACGCCAGTGACGACTGGGGGCAAAGCGTTTTGTATGGGCTACGCAATGGTGGGTATACCGCTGGGTCTGGTGATGTTCCAAAGTATTGGTGAACGGTTGAATAAGTTTGCGTCCGTGGTTATTCGGCGCGCTAAACGCTATTTGCACTGTCAACGGACAGAGGCAACTGAGATGAACCTTATGTTAGCTACGGGGATGCTGTCCACTATTATTATTACGACTGGCGCGGCAGTGTTCTCGCGGTATGAGGGTTGGAGCTATTTCGATAGTTTTTACTACTGTTTTGTAACACTCACTACCATTGGATTTGGCGATTATGTTGCGTTGCAAGTAAGTTCATTTATAATTAAATATAATTTTGAAATTGAAATTTTAAGTATAAAGTTATTAAAATTTGTATTTCTTGCATATATTTGAATGAATAGGCTGAGGTCCATTAGACCCTATTGTGGAAAATTGTGCATTTTTCCGAGTTTTCTATATTTTGTTATGAAAATATGTATATATTTGAATGAATAGGCTGGGGTCCCTTGGACCTCATTGTAGAAAATTGGCATTTTTCCGAATGTTTTCAATATTTTGTTATGAAAATATGCATATATTTGAATAATTAGCCGGGGGTCTATTGGACCTCATTGTGGAAAATTGTGCATTTTTCCGAGTTTTCAATATTTTGTTATAAACATATGCATATATTTCAATGAATAGGCTGGGATCCATTGGACCCTATTTTAGAAAATTGTGCATTTTTCCGAATGTTTTCAATATTTTGTTATGAAAATATGCATACATTTGAATAATTAGCCTGGGGTCCGTTGGACATCATTGTGGAAAATTGTGCATTTATCCAAATGTTTTCAATATTTTGTTATGAACATATGCATATATTTGAATGAATAGGCTGGGATCCATTGGACCCCATTGTAGAAAATTGTGCATTTTTTCGAATGTTTTCAATATTTTGTTATGAAAATATATATTTGAAAGAATAGGCTGGGGTCCGTCAGATCCTATTGTGGAAAATTGTGCACTTTTTCAGAGTTTTCAATATTTTGTTAAGAAAATATGTATATATTTGAATGAATAGGCTGGGATCCATTGGACCCCATTGTAGAAAATTGTGCATTTTTCCGAATGTTTTCAATATTTTTTTATGAACATATGCATATATTTGAATGAATAGGTTGGGGTCCGTCAGACCTCATTGTAGAAAATTGTGCATTTTTCCGAATGTTTTCAATATTTTGTTATGAAAATATGCATATATTGAATGAATAGGCTGAGGTCCATTGGACCCCACTGTAGAAAATTATGCATTTTTCCGAATGTTTTCAATATTTTGTTATGAATATATGCATATAGTTGAATAATTAGCCTGGGGTCCATTGGACCCCATTGTGCATATATATTATATATATATGTTTTTTTTTTCCAGAATGACGAAGCTCTACAGAAAAAGCCTGGCTATGTAGCATTAAGCCTTATATTTATTCTGTTCGGTTTAGCAGTAGTGGCTGCTAGTATAAATCTATTAGTACTTCGTTTCATGACAATGTAAGTAAAACACTCGCAATTCTTCTACTTTTAGTGAAATTATAAATACAATTTGCTACCGTTGAATTTATATTAAAAATTAAACTCTTATAACTAAAAATAAATAATTTAAAAAATAGGAACGCCGAGGACGTGCGGCGAGAAGACAACGAACTGCAATCGTCGTCGCATCACGTGCTCACGCTCGACGGCGAGGTGATGGCGGTTAACGGTAAACTGTTATCAGGCCATGCGTTACTCGTCGACGACTTAGAAGCAGACCAAACGTCCGTTTGTTCATGCAACTGTCTCGGTTTAAACCACTACGATAATCAGCATTTACTGCTTGAATCAAGTTACCATCCGTCAGCGACAATTCTTGGTTCAGGCCTTAAATGCAAACGCGCGTCTGTGTGACATTCGGATTACGACACATTTAGCGAATAAAAACACAAAATAGTCCACATTTTTTTATAAATATATATATACGAGATAGATTTTTATATGTCATTTTGGTAAAGTGAAACCAATTTTTGTTTTTTACCAGCCATTTTGTTTACGGTGCTCTATAACATTGGCCGCCATGTTTTTCCAGTTATATCGATTGAAATTGCGCGCCATCTAGCGGAGAAACATTCAAACGAATGGACAGACGCCATGTTTTTGCGATTACAGTTCTTAATACATTTTAATATGTCTTAACCGATAAAAATCGGTAATTTCGATCACAAATTTAGCTTATAAAATTAAATGTGGTAAATATTTTATATGGCGCCATTGTATATTTGGTAGAAACATGGCGGCCACACTGTTGTAATAGAGCTACTGTATTAAGTACGCCGCTCTGGTGGTAAATTTGTGAACTTTTTATAAGTTAATAGAGCATACGTAGATAGAAACTGTTATTAATACTATTTCTTACTTCATGTTATATTTATCAACGAGATTCTATTTTTTTTTTCTACAAAATGATTAAAATATGTGTTAGCAAATTTGTCATAGAAAAATAGCTGTTTACTGTTGACCTAAATTGATAATAAAAGAATAGCTAATATTAATATATGTGTTTATTAGTTATCGGATTACTTTGTAGTTTGATACACAATAAAAATAAATTATTTGCTGAACACTGACTCTTAAATTTGAAGGTTGAGCTTAATATGTTAAGTTCAAGTGGTGCAACCGATTTTTGGTTTATATTTTCGGCAGTTAACAGCCTTAATCCTTCTGAAACTCCTATAAATAACATAACACATGGGGTCCAGTGGACCCCATTGTGAAAAATTGTGCATTTTTCCGAATGTTTTCAATATTTTGTTATGAAAATATACATATATTTGAATAATTAGCCTAGGGTCCATTGGACCCCATTGTGGAAAATTGTGCATTTTTCCGAGTTATCAATATTTTGTTATGAAAAAATATATATTTGAATGAATAAGCTGTGGTCCATTGGACCCCATTGTGGAAAATTGTGGCTGGGGTCCACTAGACCCCCAGGGTCAGTTAAGGGTTAATATATGTGCCAATATCGTATTAAACTGTTTTAAAGAAACACATGGCCAAATTAGCCTGAACTTTTGGTATTATAAATCATTGTTATATTTATTTTTATACATAATTATTTAACAATTAAACGTTGTTATAGAAAGCAAGCAACTGTTTTATTACCTCTGGATTGTAGCCCTGCACTATAGGTTTACCTGTACGATATTCACAAGATTGAAACAGTTGTATTCGCGGCAGACTGACCCAAACATTTTTCACTTTGTTGCAATTAAAATCCAAACTGTTCAATTGTAACATTGCGAAATGAAATAATCTTCCGTCTGTTTGGACACATTGTAATGTTATTGGCTCCGGTAATTGTGTTACGTTGTTCTAAAATACGAATATTATAAATATAGGATTTTTCTTTTTTTATTCTGTTTACGGTTTTACCCCATATTTTTGGCGGGCGTATGCGGCGGAAACGGCGAAAGTTTTCATTAAAGATCTGCCAAGAATCTGCGATTCTGTAACTTCCTCTTCGAATAGATTCGATACTTTTGTATGGTCATAATAGACGCATATTGTATGTGGGTGATATTTTAATGCGGTTTGTTTTAGTGCTAAAAGTGATTTTGACTATTTAAAATTCGGTATTGTATTATAACTAGGTTAAGCCGTGGGCACCCTGTGCCCATATCATATATTCATCGAATTATTAATTATTATGAAACATTTTTGTATATATATATATATATATATAATAATAGTTAATACATTTACAAAATAAACGAATATTGTATGTGGATGATATTTTAATGCGGTTTGTTTTAGTGCTAAAAGTGATTTTGACTATTTAAAATTCGGTATTATATTATAACTAGGTTAAGCCGTGGGCACCCTGTGCCCATATCATATATTCATCGAATTATTAATTATTATGAAACATTTTTGTATATATATATATATATATATAATAATAGTTAATACATTTACAAAATAGACGAATATTGTATGTGGATGATATTTTAATGCGGTTTGTTTTAGTGCTAAAAGTGATTGTTTAAAATGCGGTATTTTATTATAACTAGGTTAAGCCGTGGGCACCCTGTGCCCATATCATATATTCATCGAATTATTATGCAACATTTTTGTATATATATATATATAATAGTTAATACATTTACAAAATTGTTTCATAATAATCGTTGCGTAATCGATTGAGTCAAAAATGTACTATATATGATATGGGCACATGGTGCCCACGGGTTAACCTAGTTTATAATGAAAGATATGTATATAATATATAAATCATATACAGTACATAACTCAATATGCAACAAACTGTCCGCATTTATTTATATATTGACATTTAATAATTTTTACGATTAAAAATGTAGCTATTGTTTTTCACAATATAAATTGTAGAAGTTTTCATAATTAAATTCTAATAGTCTCGATGGCGTTAAGTAAATATTTTCACCGTGAAAGTTGGGGTTCGATCCCAACTCATTTCAGTTTGCATTAAAAAAAAAAGTGTTCTACACATACATCTGGGAGCTTATATTATATATATATATAAATAATATAAGCTCCCAGATGGATATGTATGTGTAGAACGCTTTTTTTGTGTATATATATATATATGTGTGTGTGTGTATAATATAAGCTCCCAGATGTATATGTATGTGTAGAACACTTTTTTTGTATATATATATATATATAATATAAGCTCCCAGATGTATATGTATGTGTAGAACGCTTTTTTGTTGTATAAATGCAAACTGAAATGAGTATATATATATATATATATATAACGATAAAGATATAAAATCCGATAAATATAAATAACTTACGATAAATATCCTTCGATTCGTAAATATGTTCAGGTACCATTGCAATTGTATGTTTAACAGGGAAAAGATTTGGTAATTCTATGTCATTTGTATGTTCCATTGTTAGAATATCCAATGGTTTTTTAGCAAGAATTAATTTGTCTGCAGTCAGCTCTAATTGTATATTATCACTGGACATTTTGTAAGGAACAACGAATTTTGTATTATTTAAAATCATTCGGTTCCTTACAATATTTTTGTCACTTATACTTTCACAAAGTTGAAGTAATTTTGTCGTTAAAAGATTACTAAAATTATAGAATATACAAATACACTGTAATAATAAAAATGACCTAGGTAATGTAGGTGGCCTTGGTTGGCAATATTCAAACATAACTTAAATTATTCGCGAACCGGATATCCTTTTTAACCGCACTGAAATTTAATAAAAATGTAAATATACGTTACCAGATATATGCTAATTTATCGCCAAATAACACCTAACACCCTGAAAATTTTATTAATAAATTTACAAATATATTATAAATGTACTAAATTTCAATATAATTTCGTTAAAAACAACGAATTAAACAAAATTAGCTAGATGAGTATTCAAGCAGCTGAGTCCGCCATTTTGGTTCGCGCCCGTACCCTATTGCCCACCAAGACCAACTAGATTAGCGTAATTACTTAGCCCGGTCATTCGTTACGCCTAAGACCCTCGGAAAATTATACGCGGGTCTCACCGGATCCTTTACTTTCGGCAATTTCTCTTGTTGCGTATCGAATAAATGCGACGACTTAATCACATTTACAACCGCATTATTCACCAATTTCGCCGGTTTAGCCGCGTTTAATATTGTTGCCGGTAATTCTGTATTTAATTCCACACTTTTTGTAATCACTTTCGCTTGGTCAATCCCCTCTAAAAGGATGTTATTATCCCGATAGAAAAAACAAACATTTTCGTTCCATTGTGGATGCGTTTTGTCTCGTGCAATCGCCTTTGGAACTAAACCAACTATGTTTAAACTTATTCGAGGTTTCTTTTCACCGATAATGTCTTCCGGTTGAAAAATTGGTATTCCTTTGGCTGCCAAAACGGTTGCTGCTTTCGTATCAATTGGTGTTCGCTGCCCCTGAACCCGCCAATGCGCTTTAAACATACGGTCGATGTGTTGCCGATACAATATCTTTGTTAACTTCATATTTGTACTTTATTTATAGACGATTTTCATTAATAAAATGTATTATAACCTTAAATTAGCTCTATTCTATTTGCACAAAATCGCAGCTACGCTTATGTTTTTGCTCTGTCTATCTTATGTGTAGACAGAGCGAAGAGATGAGTTTAACTATTAACGTTACACCATGACCAAGTACATTTGTGTTTTATCCCACGAAACCAAATTCACATTTAGCATGCATTCGAAATTATAATAAAGGTTCATTCACAAACGAATTTCGCCAAAGTTTAACAAACCGGTATATGTGTATACGTTCACAAAACCAAATTGGAACACTGTGAACGGATACACATATTCCCATATCTTTAAAAGTATTTTTGCTCCTAGTAGACTTCTTTCAAAACGCGTTTAAATTATTCCCAGTCAGCGCCGGACTAGCCCAATTTGACCCACCCAGAAATTAAAAAAAAAACCTTTATTTAATAATATCGCGTTTAAAAGTATTTCTGCCCCTAGTACGAGAATTTCATTATTTAAATTCTTCACAGAGACAGCGCCGGACTAGCACAATTTGACCCACCCAACAATTAAAACATTAAGCCTTTATTTAATTAATTAACATTGCAATTAATGTTTAAAAGTATTTTTTATCGCTAGACAACTGTTTTTCTCGAAAATAAAAAATAAAACTATAATTTTGGAGATTTTATTTTTTATCTCTGAAACTGTAAGTTCAAAATTAAAAAAAAAATTGCTAGGCATTATTTATGCAATTACGAATCGACTGATAATTTTTTTATAAAGATCGAGTCAGAGCTCTTGTATTTTTCGAGCTTAAACGCTATAAACATTATTGCCAAATGCATTGCCCTAATTTACAATTCTAAAATAATTTGATGTCATATATGTTAAGTTTTAAACAGTTTCTAGTCCAATAGAACCTTTTTATCATGAAAATCTTATGTATTAAGTGGTTTTATCTACATTTGAATACCAAATGTAATGTTTCCAGTGAACTGCGAACGTAGCTTTAATAAAATATAGAGTATATGATGGGCTGAAGGCATTGGTTTATTTATGCTTGTTTACTAAATTTTCCTAATCTTAAGAATAATTTAAAATATTAATATATATGATTATTAACACATTGGGGTGAAAACCACTCCAGTGTGCCTAGTACGTCACTTCGTAGGGTTAAAAATAGACTAATTTTAAGTTGCTACAAGCCATAATTAAGATAAAACAAAATGATTTATTAAAAACATTGTATATATTTGTAAAGAAAATTAATATAACTTAGTCCAGCACCTATGTTACACAAAATAAATAAAACTATTCACTTATACATATTTACGGTAAAAAATTATTAAAAATAAATTACTTTGGTCAATAAGCGGTGTGATGTAAATATAATACTGTAAAATTAATAAAAATTGGTATGCTCATTTATTATTCCGAGCGGCAATCGTCGATTGCTTTATAGAATCTGGCAGTTCCCTGCCAGACGTTTCTATTGGTAACGCCATACAGCCTACGGCTGCCAAAAGCGCAGCGCATGCGTACACAGTCGTAGCCATTGTCACTGATTGTTTTAATAACACCTAAAAAACATACAAAATACGTGTAGCTCCTCCCACAACATGGCGGCTGAAAATAAACTGTACCTGTGCTACGTATGGTGTAACCATTGCACCTAAACGTGCCATGGCACTGCAGGACCCGACCCCGACCGCCCTTAAACCCGTCGGGTACACTTCCGGCGTATACACATACGCCGCCTGAAATACCCCAGCTATAATACCCCTAGCTAAAAATAGCATTATCGTTAAATAAGCCCGCCTGAAATACAAAATAAACAATTTTTTTTCCCAAGTTCATTAAACCTGACATTATCCAATATTATTTACGTAACCTTAACGCTTACGTATGAGGTTTGACTAATATAATATTGGACAGTGTATTCAAGCTCTAATATTTCCACCTTCGAACCTATTCGAAAGTGGATATAACGTACTTTTTAGTACAAATTAAGAGAAAACAAGAACATATCGCGTATAAAACAAATTGGACCGCCATTGTTTTTTTACGGCCATATCGTTCAATTATGAATATCGTTGCGAAGATACCTGTTTAAATTGAATAATAAGTCATCAAATTAGCACTTAATTTTTTAAAAAAAGTACCTGGAAACTCAGCCAGAGTTGTCCAAAGTAAATCCATGTAGTCTTTGGTTTGTAGTTGCCTACAATCTGCTGCACACGTATCCATAGTCTGTCCTGGATGACTTTGGTCTCCAGCACAATTAATGGAAGACGTTTCGAATAGTTCCGTTGTCATTAAAACCAAACCATAATAGCAAAATGCGCATGACATCCTAGTAAACACAAAGTATAATATGCAACACGAAATGGCCGCATCTTAAAATGGCCGCGTCTCAAGATGGCGACTATGTTCCCGCCCAGATTACAACGATTAAAGAATTATCGTTAAACAATATATAGTTTAAACACAAAGTATAATATGCAACACGAAATGGCCGCGTCTCAAGATGGCCACATTTTAAAATGGCCACGTCTCAAGATGGCGACTATGTTATCGCCCAGATTACAACGATTAAAGAATTATCTTTTGATAATATATAGTTTAAACACAAAGTATAATATGCAACACGAAATGGCCGCATCTCAAGATGGCCGCGATTTAAGATGGCGACTACGTTCCCGCCCAGATTACAACGATTAAAGAAATATCTTTAGACAATATATAGTTTAAACACAAAGTATAATATGCAACACGAAATGGCCGCATCTTAAAATGGCCGCTTCTCAAGATGGCCACCATGTTCCCGCCCAGATAAAGCAACAGTTTACACAATATATAGCTTATTTCAAATAAATACCAATTTAGACGTAAATTTAATATAAAAAAATGGAGGATAATTACCAAATGAACCATAATAACAATGAAGTTCGTCGCAGTGCTGGACCTAAGAGATCTTTGAATCTCCCGCGGTACGGTGATGACGTCATAGAATCATCAACTACTAACCGTCCTAAAAGCATCGGTTTCCCATTATCTTTAGCGATTTTCTCAAGTGTTTCCAACGCTTTATCAGTTTGACCACTGGCCACATGGTATCTAGCCGATTCTGGTAGCCACTACAAGTATTTTTATTAATATTCTGTATAAAAATGAATCTACATAGCTATAAAATAACAGTGTGGCCATATGGCCATGTTGTTTCTAAATACACATAAGCAATACAACGTATATTTGGAAAAAACATGGCGGATGTTAGTTATATGGCCACACTGTTGCTGTAAAGTTACACTACAGTCTAAAAAACATAAAAGTGCCAAAGCATAACTTACTGGACAAACAATGGCAAAGGCTAATAGTGGGCCAGTGGATAGGGCTAATAGCCATTGCCAACCTAAAGTTGGCATAATAACTAAAGCAAGTGCTACTTCAAAACATGCCCCTAAAGCCCAAAAACACTGCAAAATAATATAACAATAAATAAAATTTTCGCACATTTACAACAGTTACAACACTTACATCAAGCAAAACTACACATTTAGCGCGTTGTTTAGTTGGCAAAAATTCTGCATACAAAGTTACACTAAACAAAATAATGCGTGTTTTTTATTAAATTATTTAATGCAAAACACGAATTATATTTATTAAATTAATTAAACACTTAAACTTACGACTGAGGTGTACATCCGATTGCAAATCCTACAAGTCCTCGTAGGAGTAACAACCACATGTAACTCGGAGCAACTGAGCTTAAAACTCCGTAATAAAATAATAGAATTGCGCATAAACTCAATGCCTAAAACGTAATTATTGATAAACAAATAGGAAAATTAGGAAACTGAAAGTGTATTATAAATACAGGCAACTCTCGATTTACGAACGAGTTCGTAATACGTTTTCTGTTTTCCAAAAACATTACGTAAATAAAATTTATCTATGACGAAATAATTCGTTATAGCGAATATTCGTAAATCGAGAATGACTTGTATATAGTGTATAAGAACTTACATGTTTTCTTCCATATCGATCACTTAAGTTCCCCCAAAAAGTTGAGCTTAACATCATACCCAAAAACACAACAGTTGTCGTTAAAGCTTGTTGATATCTTAAATATAATTTATAATAATATTAAAATCATAATATTTATTATAAAATATATTTTTGTAATAATTAGGAAGATACATAATTATTATATTTATTTTAAAACGTTTAGATTAAATATATATTCACATTTTAAATTTTTCGCTTCACAAAGTTGCAAATAATATAAAAAAAGAAGATAATTTTGTATTAAATCACGTAATATTGTAAAAAAAAAAAAACAATTCACACACATACATATTGATATTACACATATATATCAGTTTAACAATTGTTAGAAACTGTTTCGTCCCGAACTACATTCATAAAAACATAACACAGTAGTCTTGAAACAGACTGATTTCACTTAATAAAGCGTATTAAAACTATAAACTGTCAAAAGACAGATAAAAAAACAAAACAGTAATGGCGTCCCTACCTAATAATTGTTCATCCCGAACTACATTCATAAACACATAACACAGTAGTCTTAAAACAGACTGATTCACTTAATAAAACGTATTAAAACTATAAACTGTCAAATGACAGATAAAAAACAAAACAGTAATGGCGTCCTTGCCTAACAATTGTTTCATCCCGAACTACGTTCATAAACACATAACACAGTAGTCTTAAAACAGACTGATTCACTTAATAAAACGTATTAAAACTATAAACTGTTAAATAACAGATAAAAAACAAAACAGTAATGGCGTCCCTACCTAACAATTGTTTCGTCCAGAACTACGTTCATAAACATAACACAGTAGTCTTGAAACAGACTGATTTCACTTAATAAAGCGTATTAAAACTATAAACTGTCAAATGACAGATAAAAAACAAAACAGTAATGGCGTCCCTACTTAACAATTATTTCATCCCGAACTACGTTCATAAACACATAACACAGTAGTCTTAAAACAGACTGATTCACTTAATAAAACGTATTAAAACTATAAACTGTTAAATAACAGATAAAAAAACAAAACAGTAATGGCGTCCCTACCTAATAATTGTTTCATCCCGAACTATGTTCATAAACACATAACACAGTAGTCTTGAAACAGACTGATTTCACTTAATAAAACAATAATCTGTCAAATAACAGATAAAAAAGCAAAACAGTAATGGCGTCCTTACCTAGAAATATGCCAGGTACAATGTAGCGCAGGCGATAAAATGGATAAAATAGTCATTTCCATACTATCCGCCATCCAACATAACCCTGTCCATAAAGACAGCTTCACTTGAAACCAGCCAAAACCCAGCGCATTTACAGCTTGCGTTACTGTAAAAGTGTCTAAAACCCCCCATTTAATTCCAGTTATTAAACACAAAATTGCTAAATATTTACCATCAGGTACAACAGACACGGAAGCCATCTCAATTTCCTGCGTGATCCCCATGTCGGGGTCCGGCAGATCGGCCGCTGAGACACCCTCAATGTCTTGGTAACCCCGTGTCTTTCTGATGCCCATGATTTTTGTGTTTGCAAATTTATTTTACAGTAATAATAATAACTTATATTTAATTCAACAACATTTTTGAGGACGTGGATCTAACCTACACATTATTTGACAGCTGTCAATAACATGGGTGCAATGCACTCACCCTCATTTATTTCAAAACTTAATTAAATTTTAATCACGCAAATTTTAATCCCCTTATTTTGTATTATACATTTACCATTTTTGATTTATATACAACTCAAAATAATAATAAACAAAATACTTTTATAAATATATATATATATATGGACAGTGGCGGCGTCAAAAATAATGAAACCCCCAATTAATAATGTATTTCGAATTTGAACCACAGTAACCGGAATACAAATTTATTTCGTTTAGTATAAACATTTTTACTGGTAATTTATCCCAAAAATGCTTTTTAAATTCGGTTACAGTGGTCCAATTTCGGAATAACTATAAATATTTGGTTCACAGTAACCGGTTACAAATTTATTTCGTTTCTAATTGACTTAGTAGCGCTAAACTAATATTATTTCGATAGTAATAAACATTTTTACTGACTATTTATCCTCAAAATGCTTTTAAAATTCGAGAAATACAATATTTTATTCGTTAATGGTTAAATTTCGTATCACAGTAACTGGTTACACATTTATTTCGTTTCTAATTGACTTTGAAGAGCATAAATAATATTATTTTGATAGTATTAGCGATTATAAACAATTTAACTGACTATTTATCGTCAAAATGCAATTCAAGTTTGAGAAATTCGATATTTTATTAAATACTAATTACGGAATAAACTATAGATACACTAATAGAATATATCGAAATTATTTATAAGTATTTCACTAAACGAAGCCAAAGCAATCAAGCGCTAATAGTCCCTAATGTAGAGACGCCACTGTTTACCAGTGGCGCACCTATACGTTTTCATTGGGGGCACATTTAAACTATATTTTTATTTTCTTCAGGCATTTTTCCTGTGTATTTCTTTCCCTACAAATTTTTCTTCTATCATTCTTTCAATTATAAACCATTATATTCAATTTACTATTATATATTTTTTCCTTGTTTATGCCACGTATATCAAGGACAACGCATCAAGAATTTAAAGTTAAATCATTGTTTTTTTTTTCATAATCTACTTTATCTGTGCTTATCAACAATTCTATTATTAGCAAAAACCACTCTTAGATTATTTATATTATTCAATTTAATTTTGTATCACGCATTTTACTACTAAACAAAATGGTAATATTTACAATAAAAAAACGAATTAATTTTTAATCATTTATTTATTAATTTAGGTTCAATTTTCTTTTCGGGGTCATATGGCTCCTGTTTTTACGCCTTTCGACAAGTAAGTATTTTTTTCAATAATACTTTTAACAATTTAATTGTGATTTTTACAATGTTTAGGAACAAAACATTGAATTTGGACATAATTCCTAACTACGCAAAATATTTAGCAGACAGGGGGATACAAGGGCTGTTAGGTAAATGAAACTAGTTAATTTAGTTCATGTTTTGGCCGTACAGAACTTGTTGCATGTTTGAAAAAGTGTGGGAAATTATTTAAATTGAAATTTTTGCATATGTTTAATTAGTGAATGGAACTAGTGGGGAAGGAATGTCGATGACTGTTCTAGAACGTAAGGAAGTTACTGAGGAATGGGTAAAAGCTTGCAGATTAAATAATCAAACGATTATGGTGCAGGTTGGTGGAGCACCATTGCCTGATGTCCTGGAATTGGTAATTTATATCCAATTTTTGTTGATATATACACAGTAATAAATCTAACATAACAAGCACCTATGCGTCCAGCTCGCCTTATTACGCGAGCAGCGGTTTTAATTATTATGGTCTTTTGGTTAACAATTTGAAAAAATGTTATAGATATAAAAATTCTTACAATTTATTATAGAATATTTTAATTCAAAAAAAATTTTACTGCATATTTTAAAATGCATATTTATAATATTTAATATTTTTTTATGGCGTTTGGGTTAGGTTTTATGCATTTTTTAATTATGAAAATGTGTTAAAACGAATTAAATTAATAATTCTAAAAAAAAAACTTTAGGCTCGTCACGCAGAAAAATTGAAAGTGGACGCTTTGCTATGTTTGCCGGAATTATATAATAAACCAAAATCTGCGAAAGATTTAATTAAATATTTATCGATTGTAAGCAAAGCTGCACCGAATACCCCAATTCTGTATTATCATATTCCAAGTTTTACTAATGTCGACAGTAAGTGACCCTTAAATATTAGAAATAATTCAAAACAAATTGACAAATGTATCTTTTAGTAAACATGCCAGACTTTTTAACAAAAGCCGAAAGATTCGACAATTTAGTTGGGATAAAATTCACATCCGTTGATTTAGTTGAAGGCGCTGAATGCCTGAAATGTTGCAATGGAAAATATGCGATATTTTTGGGGGCAGATCAGGTAAATATATTAAAACTATTCGGTTATTCGAAATGGTAACGAAAATTGGGAGAATACGGAAAAAATTTAGACTGCTGGGCGAGTGTTCTACCAACTGAGCTATGGTGCTCTAGTTAACTCTAAAAGTAGTCTAATTTTCACTTCTAATTAATTGTTTAGATATTAGCAGCTGCTTATACATTAGGATTTGATTCTGCAATTGCTACTACGTTCAATTTCATCCCAGAATTAGGGAATAAAATTCGAAAATCGTTGAAATCCAGCAAAATTAACTTAGACGCGGCTCAAGAGGCCCAAAAACAATTGACTACATACGTAAATTGTATCGTCAAACACGGTAAATATTTACTTACTTATATACAATCGTGCTATGTTTAACCCTTAACCATCCCACGCCAGTCAATTAGTCAACCTCATACGTAAGCGTATAGGTTACGTATGAGGGACCTTCCGTGAGCGTCACACGAATAATAATTCACAATACACTTTTGTCACTCACTAAATCACTCTCAATACACGACCTATTTCACCGGTAGATAGACTGTAAATGGTTATACGTTCTGAAATAAAGAATTAAAGAAAACTCGTAGTCACATAATATCCTATTTAATAAACGGATATAGTTATAACACAAATTTTTAAAACGCATCGTAACATAAGTATTTAACACATATTGAAAACCACAATTATTTCATAATTGGGCATTTTATGTATTTTGTTTTAAATAAACAACCAGTGGCAAGGCTAGGGTTTGCATTTTGCAGTAGTACATTTTTTAAAAGTGATAAATAACCATATTTACAATATTTTCAAATTTTATAACTGTAAAAAAACCTTGTTAGTGTGCTAGTAACCATAGAAACATAAACAAAGCGTTCTACATATACATTTCAGGAACATGGGTGTCTACGATGAAATCAGCGATGAATATAAAAACCCCGTTAAATGTGGGGCCCGTACGGGAGCCCCTGGATAATCTTACGCAAACCCAAAAAAGTCAACTAAAAGATGACTTAATGTAAAAATTACACAATAATCAATATAATTTTTGTAGTTTTTATTCTATATTATGAAATGTAAATAATATTTACACATATTATAATAAGTGGTATTATATTATACTATCTAAAAAATTCTAAAAATATCCATAAAACCAACAAAATCAGTTTCCATCTTATTTAAATTAAATTAAATTAAATTTAAAAAAAAACCAATTTACATTTCCCTATTTTAATAATGTATAAAATTTTGATATATAAAATGTTTTCCATATTTCAAACTGACAATTTTTATTTAATTTTATCGATAATTACGAATGTTTTATATCCTTAACAAAAATATCTTATTTCCTTATCGAAATAATTCAAACATACAGAATTTAATAATAAATTTAGGTAAATGAGGTAATATATAGTTTAATTATTACTTCGTAAATACAAGTTTACACATTTCATGTAAAGATCTTTGTTACATACATGAAATGTAACATAACTTATATGGCTGTTGGAATATTCTAAAATAATCGCAAAATAAATTTCATAAAAATAATCAAATAGTAAAATGAGAAACTTGTGCCTTTAAATTATTTTGTTCAAAATAAAAATATATTTGATACTTTAAGTTCGATTCTACCAAATCTATGCGTGAAGACGCCATTTTGAATTGTGAATCGAACCTATAAAATATCAATAATTGTCTTTATATTTATATAAATACACAAGATTCAGTCAATGTTGCTATAAAATACAACAGTATCGGGGGGTATAAAAGTATTTTTATCAACAAAAAAATATCCATTTATTTATTTTACTTTCACAACCACACATGCAATTTCGAGTATAATAAAAAAAAAAACAACGAAAATTCATAAGAAAGAGAACTGTATATTGTCCCAAAAACATGATAGAACATACTAGTTGCAGTAAATACGTTCGTTCGTAAACCGAAACGTTCGCCAAAACTAGTTAAACTATTAAAACACACTGAAATACAAGATGTGTTCGTAACTCGAGACATTGTAGTCACTGAGCCCCTTGTGTATGGGTAATTTGTTCGTAAACCGAGGTTTAACTGTATTAAAAATTGATTTTACTGCAACTAATTGAACTACTTATAAATATCACCTTTTATACAATATTTCAGTACACCATTTTTACTACACAATAATAATGGAGCACCCAAAAATGATTTATAATTTCGTTTTTACTTCTCCCTGTTTATTTAAATTTTTATTGTATACCTAACTTATATGCCTAATCCAATAAAAATATTCAAAATTATTTGTTAATCACATAAGAATATCATATCCAATGACTTGACAAATTTAATTGTAAAATAAAACGATTATAAAAAATGAATAAAATGCAGTAATAAGAAATAAAATTTTAGTAACAAAAATACATGTTTTAGGCATTTTTAGATACGTAATGCGGTATTTTCGGTCACTAAGTATGGGCAAATATAGCGCAATTAGCAATTAAGATTAGAAATTTGAATCTGTCAAGTCATTTAATTCAAACATAATACATCAATGAATTATGTTTATACACTGGTCATTCGATCTGATTCTTTTTTATTTATTATTTTTTTTGGGGATTTTTTTGTTTTTATTATTTTTGTTGAGTGAATATTTTGTGTAATACATTTTGTCACATTCACACTAGGATGGGGGGGATATAAAAAATGTCTGATGTATCGCAATTTAATGTGTGTTTAAAAGGGAAGTTGTTCAGAATAAGCCTCGGGGTCAGAGCAGAGAGCAACGAGACAACCAACTTTGAGGTTTTCGGGGTGGTTCGGCCGCTTTCAACTGGTGGCCACCTTTCGGGGGATTGCTTGCCTCCTTTCATTTAGGAGGTTAAGAAGAAAAACAATTAATTTAAGCGCGAACTGCGAGATTTAAGCGTTTTAGAGAAAATGAAGCCTTTTTGAAAAATTGAAGCCTTTTTTGGGGGAAAAATTGAAGACCTTTTTGAAAAATTGAAGCCTTTTTGAGAAATTGAAGCCTTTTTGGGGGGTGCTTGAATTTATTTTTTGTTTTTCAAATAATTCAATTCTATAGCCTGAATTCCTCATTATCAAAAGGGCTTCAATTGATTTAAATCATTAAGGTTCAGTTTTTCAATGATTGGTTAAGTGTAGATTAATAGTAACTATGGTTATGGTCTATTATAACCATGGTTACTATTACTCCTATAGGTTTCCATTTTTCAATGGTTAGTCTCAAGGGTCTTACATGTTACAGATGTTTCAGTAAGTTAATTATGATTAAAATAATTAATCAGTAACCAGAGATTGAAAAACTGAACCTAGTGCAATTAAAGCCATTTTTATGTCTTTATATATAGTTAAAAAGTTTTATAAAGCGCAGCAAATTCGTTCATATTGTTATAATATGCAATTAAGCGATAAATATGTAGAAATATGTTAGTAATTAAACAAGATTCGGTACGTACAACGCACCAATGCGTCCAGCTCGCCTTATAAATAATATATGCGATATGCGAGCAGCGGGTTTTAATTATTATGGCCTTTTGGTTAACAATTTGAAAAAATGTTATAGATTATTTTGATTTTAGTGCATATTTTAAAATTCAAAATTATATTTGCTACAGACACACAGAATGCTTTAGCTTTTTTGGTACTTCGTACGGCGAAGCAAATTCGTAAATATGTTTGTAATTAGAAAAGTGGATGAAAAATAGGCAAAAGTTAAAAGTAAGCGAAAGAAAAAGCATGCTTAGAATTGATATGTTTACCTTCTGCCACAGACGAATGCAAGAAAAGAGATAGAACATGAATATTAGTGTCAAAACTACCACCAGAATTGCGATGAATTTGCAAACTTACCAGTTTCTTTTCCATTTTAGCTTTAATATCCCTAGCTAACGTGAAGAACGCCTCTTCGACGTTGATACTTGCTTTCGCACTAGTTTCTATGAATTTAATACCGTATTCTATGGCGAGTTGTTCGCCCCGTTCTCGTGTCACTTGCCGCTTCTCCGTCAACTCACACTTATTGCCCAGCAACATTTTCTCCACGTCCGCCGACGCATTCTCCTCAATATTCCTAATCCAGTTCTTGATATTCTCGAAACTCTTCTCATTCGTTATATCGTATACTAACATAATACCCATTGCACCACGGTAATACGCTGTGGTTATCGTACGGAATCGCTCCTGACCGGCCGTGTCCCTAAAAGTACCAAATACAATGTTTCGGACTCGTCCGAAGTAAAAATTGCGCTAAGAAAAATTCTTTGCATTTCGAAAATCTTTGTAAAACGACTTCTTGCTGCAAATTTACTGTACTTAAAGTGCAAAAGTACTTAAAGTCCAAAAGTACTTAAAGTCCAAAAGTACTTAGTCCAAAAGTACTTAAAGTCCAAAAGTACTTAAAGTACAAATGGACTTTATAAAATAAAAATTCTTTGCATTTCGAAAATCTCTGTAAAACTATTCTTTTGTTGCAAAATTACTGTATTTAAAGTACAAAAGTACTTAAAGTGCAAACGTATTTAAAGTATAAAAGTACTTAAAGTGCAAAGATATATTATAAAATAAAAAGTCGTTGCAAAACTATATTTTGCTGCAAAATTACTGTGTTTAAAGTAGAAAAGTACTTAATGTGCACAAGATCTTAAAGTACAAATGTAAAATTAAAATTTTTTGCATTAGAAAACTATATTTTGCTGCAAAATTACTATAATTAAAGTAAAAAAGAGTACTTAAAGTGCAAATGTATATAAAGTACAAAAATCTTTGTAAAACTATTTCTTTATTTCTAATTACTGTATTTAAAGTACAAAAGTACTTAAAGTGCACAAGATCTTAAAGTATAAAAGTACTTAAAGTGCAAAAGTATATTATAAAATAAAAAGTATTTGCATTTCGAAAATCTTTGTAAAACTATATTTTGCTGCAAAATTACTGTATGTAAAGTGCAAAAGTACTTTATAAAATTAAAATTCGTTGCATTCGAAAACTATATTTTGCCGCAAAATTACTGTATTTAAAGTACAAAAGTACTTAAAGTACCAAAAGTGCATTCGAAAACTATATTTTGCTGCAAAATTACTGTATTTAAAGTACAAAAGTACTTAAAGTGCACAAGATGTTTAAGTACAAAAGTACTTTATAAAATTAAAATTCCTTGCATTCGAAAACTATATTTTGCTGCTCAATTACTGTATTTTAAGTCCAAAAGTACTTAAAGTGCCAAAGTATTAAAAGTACAAAAACCTTTGTAAAACTATTTTTTGCTGCAAAATTGCTGTATTTAAAGTGCAAAAGTACTTAAAGTACGTCCCAGCCCTGACTGGGCTAGTATTAATTAGTGCCGTTTTAGAGTAAGATTAAGGTGAAAGTACGTACCATATTTGTAATTTAATTTTTTTACCATCTAAATCTATTGTCCGGATTTTAAAGTCGATTCCTGTGGAATAAAAATAATTATAAAGTCAATTGACCCATAAGGTCAAAATGATTCATAATTACAGAAATTTTTAATTATAAACATGCGATTACTAAGCAGTACTTAAGATATATATGAAATACGTCAATGTACGAATATTTCTAGGTTAGCGTTTAAATGATCGTTAGATACGTGTGATAAAATGAAATCACTGTTTTTAACCTTAACGTAACGCCTATTTTCCTAAAGAAACACTGCTTCGACTTACCTATAGTTGAAATAAACGTTGTGTTGAACGCATCTTCAGAAAATCTGAACAGTACACACGTTTTCCCTACACCTGAATCACCGATAAGAAGTAATTTAAATAAATAATCATATGTTTTTGCCATTTTTCACACACAAATACACCAAATGCTGCTGTCGCTGTCGCTGTCGCGGGGCCGGTTCACTTTCTATAAAATATTTTAGAATCAAAGTCCCTAGTCATTTCCCTTTGTTGATATGATATTTGATGCATGTACAACTTGTTCGTATGACGTGGATTACACACACACAAAACCTGATTATAGTTAATTACTACTAGAAACTGTGTATACACTTTAATAAAATTGCTTAAATTTTATAACTGATTCGATTTGATAGAAGTACCGTAAAAGACTTTTCATGTAAATTATTTGCTATTTATTAGCCAGTGGCACTGAACATGTTTATGGGGATATATTTTTAAATATTTGTTTTACATATTACACCTTAAATAGATGCATTGATCATAATTACATATATAAATAATCAAGGAATAAGCAGAATTATTGCTATAAATAAACATGACACCTTTTTATTATAAATTTACATTAATACAGACACGCCTTACATGCATGTAACCCTGGTTGCCTAAAACACAAGAATCTTGCGTAAAATGTGAATAAATATTTAATAACTTTATGCATTATATACTAATAGTAATAGTACAAAATAATTATGTATACGTTCTTTTCGGCATAGCAAAAATATGCATCATCCTAATTATCCCAATTTTGCACAAAAGCGCCGAGATCGCCTTATGAGTAAGATATGCGTTGCTAGCTAAACATGGCGGTAAGTGCAACGTCGGTTGCCGCCAACTTACATTTGCTGGGAACAGATATATTAATAGTATATAATATCCAATTATATAAGTTATATATATATTTGGATTCAGGGAGACGAGACAAACACTTTTTGTTAAGAATTTTTTTTGATCCGTTAATGCTACAGACACATGATCGGTACTTCGTACGGTAAATAAAAAACGGATTGTATTTATTATGTAAATATATAAATTTTTATTGAATAATATAATAAATAAATAATTTTAACACCACGATGAATCCATTAGACATTTTCCGATAAACCATCGATATTGTAGTTGATTTTCAGCCGAATACATACTTAAATCAGTTGAACCACTAACGGCATTTGAATTCTAAAAATGTTTAAAATGGATTAAAATATATATGTGTTTGTAACACCATTATTTACCATTAATGGTGGAAAAATTCGTTTGCAATCTTGCCGATTCATGTGTTCCCGATACGCTTGCGTTAGATAACTTTTTGTTTCGGAAGTTAGACAAGGTCTACATAGTAGACACATCGGGGATAAACAATTATTTCGGCATAAATCGCTGCTGCATTCAGTCGGGAAAACCATTAGATTTTTATCTGCTGTTAACATTAATTCCTCTTCTTTGTTCCTAAATTTTACATTATATTGAATTTAAAGCAGTTGGCGAGAATAGCCGAGGTTAACCGAATATGTAGAGTCTTGGCAAGTGTCTCGCGCATGCGTACCTGATACCTAATGAATCTTTGCGTACTCGTTCCCCTAAACCAATTAAACTAAACAAATTATAAATAACTTGTTCGTATAATAGTTGATTCGGTGGATAATGGGCCGATGATAAATTAGGGCTCATGTTAGCTTCCATTAAATACACTTCTAGATTTTCGTCGAGGATAAAATCGAAACGCATTAATTCAAAGAAATTGCGTTTTGATTTATACCTAAAATACTTATTATTAAATAACTGGTTTTCCTAATGGTTGAGTTATAAGTTTGCCTTTGTAAAATATTCGATATTGCTTCTTCTTTGCTTAGTATAGCAGTTCGGATAGAATCTTCAATTTTTAACCATATTTTAACCGGATCTTTACCTATAGTTCGCACATATCCATCGAAACTATCTTTCATCGATAAACCAAGAATGTTATAAAAATATTTTAGGGATGGGACATCCCACGTCGGGAGATAATCATCTCCAACTACATATTTATTTACGTTATTAGGGTCAAATGGGTAATATTTTTCCGGGCAGTATCTAATGAAACATCGAAAATATCTTAGAATTCTTGGGTGTTTTAATTATTTTTATAAGGGCAAATTTTGGGGGCCTATAACTCGGAAAGTATACCAGCGATTGGATTTAAATTGTGAGCGGATTTAAATGAGGTGTTAAATAATATGTGTAGCAAATTTGGTGTAAATCGGTTCGGTACCTTCAGAGAAATAGTAAAAAAAAAAAAATTTAGTGCATATATATATTTAATAATTTTTTATGACCTTGGGGTTATCAATATGAAAAATCTTATAGACAAAAAATATCTTAGAATTTGTAGTAGAATTTTTGGGTGTTTAAATTATTTTTATAAGGCCAGTATTAAGGGGGGTTACAAATTTTGGGGGCCTATAACTCGGGAAGTATACGGGCGATTGAATTTAAATTGTAAGCGGATTTAAATGGGGTGTTAAATAATATGTGTAGCAAGTTTGGTGTGAATCGGTCTGGTACCTTCAGAGGAGTAGAAAGCACAAATTTGGTCGAGCGAGCGACGACTAACATATAAGTTATATATATTTTTGGATTCAGGGCGACGAGACAAACACTTTTTGTTAATGATTTTTTTTGATACGAGAATGTTACAGATACACGGTTTTGCCGGGCGTTTTTGAATTGGTAACGTAAAATAACCTAACCAATCAAAAGGCTTCATTCAAGAAAACGTCCGGCAAAACACAGCTATGACCTATGAGAGACTTGTACACGTACTCACCGAAATAGAACATCTCCCGTATAAATATAAATACGTAACGGATCTATCGACGTAATAATTGTATAAACACCAATATCAAACTTATAACCATCCATTAAAAACGGTTTACTAACATATTCTTGTATAAAATTACCCGAATTATTAAAATCAATTTCGTCTATTTTACAAATTTTAATGCCGCGATGTTCATTACTTTTTTGCACGTACATAACATTCGGATTCGCGTTAGAAAATTCTAAAAGCTCATTTTTTTGGCCCGGTAATTTGAATGCGCGTGGCAAATACTTAAAATTACTTATAGACAAATCTACTTTATTCGTAATGAACCCGCAACCCGGAAAATGATTAACTTTTTGATGTGGTTTTAAATTGAGCATTTCGGCTTGTAAAGTACGAAATGGGTAATCATGGGCCCATAAAAGGTCCCAATCGGTGGCATTTGCCTCATTTTTATAGCCTAAACGATCGAGTACGGCAAAAACATGCTTGAGATAACCTCTGTGAATGGTTTTGCCGTACGCCCAATAAACTAAACTTTTCGGCTGGTTTACAATTACTTTATTATTACAATTATTTAAATATGAATCAAAACGATCTAAAGATACAGTAAATAGGGAAAAAGTTGCTATAAATAAAATTAGGCCAGATATAAAGTGTTTAACTTGACAGCTTAAAAGATAATTAAGCAAATCTTGGACTGTGAAACCATTTTTATGATTTTTTTTTATCTAAAAACAATTTATTTGTTATATTTATGTATTATTTTATCGTAATTCTACTTACTTTCTGCATTTTCACTCATAAACACACCTAAAAATATTATTTACCGTTATATTTTTGTTGTATATACTTAACCTTAAATAGTAAAACAGTTTATAATTTATAAAACAATTGAAATAAAAATGTTAACAATTATTTTATCTCGTTGTCTTTAACATAAACGGATTTAAATAAGCTTAGGTACAACGCCCCTATGCCTCCAGTTCGCCTTATAAGTAATATATCCGATGCGATCGGTATTTAATTATTATGCCCTTTTGGTTAACAATTTGCAAAAATGTTATAGATATAAAAAGTCTTACAATTTTTTGGAGATTATTTTGAGATTTTTTTAAAAAATGGCCTTTAGGTTAATAATATGTAAAAATCTTATAGATATAAAATATCTTAGAATTATTAGTAGAATTTTTGGGTATTTTAATTATTTTTATATGGGCAGTATTAAGGGGGGCTCAAAAATTTTGGGGCCCTATAACTCGGGAAGTATAGGGGCGATTGGATTTAAATTGCGACGGGATTCAAATGGGATACTAAATACTATGTGTAGTAAATTTGGTGTAAATCGCTCCGGTACCTTCAGAGCAGTAGAGGGTAGTAATTTGTTTCATTACAACACGCACTCACTAGCTAAACATGGCGGTAAGTGCCCCGTCGGTTGCCGCCACCTTACATTTGCCGGGAACAGATACATTTATCCAAGTATATAAGTTATATATATTTTTGGATTCAGTGCGACGAGACAAACACTTTTTGTTAAGGACACACGACCGAATACTTTAACTTCTTAAGTTTTAAACGATAATTAGGGTTTACTTATATAATAAAATAAAACAGGATTGTTTTTTTTTAATTTATTAACCCAGATTAGGTTTCGTACAAAAAATGGAATGAAGATATTTTAATAAAAATAACGTAACAAATAATAATACTATTTCTGTTAAATAATTAACCATTATATAGTTATACTTAAGTTTAAGTAATAAAGTCATCTTTACTTAACATATCACATACTTAATTGGTAATTAATAATAAAGAAACACATAATAATGATGAAAGAAAATTTACTTTAATTTGTCTTTGGTCTCATTGTAAGCAATTAGATTATCTTTATGTAAACGAGAGACTAAATGTACGCGCATTTCGGCTACATCGAACAAAGTAATTTTACACAGTTTGCAGGAGACAGAAGTCAAAGGAACAAGGCTAAAAAAAAATATATATATATATTCCTTGGCTATTTAAAAAAAAAGACTAAAAAAAGAGACTAAAAAAAAAGACTAAAAAAAAAAAAGACTAAAAAAAAAGACTAAAAAAATAGACTAAAAATAAAAAAAATCTTACCTGTTGGCACCGTCTAAGATTTGGTCTAAATTCTCGGCAATTTCAGTAACGCTATCGTCCAAAAGAGAAACAGAGGAATGCATTTGCCAAATATCTTCCATATTCTGGTAATTTGGGCTAACAATCTCAACGGATTTGGGCAATTTACCCCATACATACGTATTAGGCAATACTTGCCGCTCAATACTCTCATGCTTAATGCGTAACAACCTATAAATATTTAAAAATCCACATAATAATAAAGCAAAAATACACTAATATTTAACATACTGTCGGATGCATTTTCTTATTTCGTTTTGGCACGTTTCTACAGCAAACGTCGGAGAATTATCAGTCATATACATACTCATTGCTTCTATGGCATTGTTCATAAAAAAGCGAATTTCGTTGACCTGAAATGTACATTTACACCATTTTTTTTAATGCCCTAGTTTGGAGATACGCATTTTTAAAAGTATTTAAGTTATATGCGTCATTACTGTTTTGTTGTCTGATCTGTTATTTAACAGTTGATACTTTTAATACGCTTTATAATTGGTTCGTAGTTCAGTATATCGGTTTTTGCTAGATAAAATATTGATATATTTAATAAAAGTGTGTACCTTAGTGATGATATCGTCCTTGAGTTCAAAGTCGAGGTTCATTGCTAGATCATGCGCAGGATACAGACTTAGTTTAGTGCGCATATTCTGTCCCAGACCGCACAGGATTGATGTAATGCGAGTGCCAGTTCTGTTAGTGTGCAGTTCCATCTTAGGGCAGAAAATCATCGCCATCATCGCGGGAAAACCGTGTATTTTAGGCATGATTGTTGTGTGACGGAGACTCAGACGGCTGCCGCCAGATGTTTGGTTAATACTGCCTGCTACTAACAACCTAAAAAAAAAACCTTATTTCTGCAAATTCGTTTTTTTTTTGGGGTACAACAAGCATAGGTGCACCAATGGTTTCAGCTCGCCATACTAATATTACCTGCTACTAACAATGTAAATAGGGAAAGAAAACTTATTTTATAATTTTGTTTATAATAAATTTTCAAAAAATAAATACAATACGCACTAGTGCCTCCAGCTCGCCAGTTGATTCTATCTGCTATGAAGAATCTAAATAAACAAATAAGATATTGCTACATTATACATTTTTTAATACAATTATACAACAAGTGCAAATGCACTAGTGCCTCCAGCTCACCAATTAATACTATCAGTTATTAGCAATTTAAATAAACAAATTAAATATATTTTATAATTTTGCTTATTATTGCTACATTATACATTTTTTAATACACAAGCATATGTGCACCAATGCTTTCAGCTCGTTATTTCATCTGCTATCAACAGTTTAAATACACTAAGAAAAGTTATGTAATAATTTTATTTTTTATTCCAATAAATTCATATTATACATAATTCAATAAGAATAGGTGCACCAATGCCTTCAGCTCACCATACTACCTGCTACTAACGATCTAAATATATAAAGAAAATTTATTTAATAATTTTTCAGTATAACTATATAACTAGCATATGTGCACCAATGCCTTCAGCTCACCATACTACCTGCTACTAACAATCCAATTATATAAAGAGAATTTATTTAATAATTTTGCAGATTCATATTATGCATTTTTCAATATAATTAGCATAGGTGCACCAATGCCTGCAGCTGCCACTGTCTATTACATAGTCAATTGAGTAAAAATAGCTAGTATATGTGCACTAATGCCTTCAGCTCGCCATACTACCTGCTACTAACTGTATTTTATAATTTTGCAGATTAATATTTAATACAAGTATAGGTGCACCAATGCCTGCAGCTGCCACTATCAATTACATAGGCAATTGAGCAAAAATAACTAGTATATGTGCACTAATGCCTTCAGCTCGCCATACTACCTGCTACTAACTGTATTTTATAATTTTGCGGATTAATATTAGGATTTTTTTAATACAAGTATAGGTGCACCAATGCCTGCAGCTGCCACTATCTATTAAATAGGTAATTGAGCAAAAATGGTGGTGAAGTGCTTACCTATCATGCGGGTCTTGTGGATCTGTATCCAGTAAGACCGAATTTACTGAATGCCATTCAACGCCAACAGTTTTATTGATGCTGCACTGGAGAATGCTAAAGATTTGCATTTCTAACGGACTATGCGGCCCTTTTAAGGTCATACTAAAGCGGCATTCAGAGCGACTCGGTGCCGGCATTTCATTCATTTTGTCGAATAATTCGATTTCTGGCGTATAATAGTCGGTTTCGCATGAGTTACTTTGGAGATATTCACGCTTTTTGTGGTTGTCCTAAACAAATATTTTTCTTTTGTGATATTTATACTTTATTTTAATGGTATAAGATGTTAAAATAGATTTAGGACATATAAGAGAGTAAAAAGCGGTATACCTGTGACAAAAAGCTTTCGGTTGCGAATTGGGCATATCCTTTAGCGATCAACCACTGATTTATAGATGAGTCAGTTAATGTGCGACCATTTTTCTTGTATATCTCAAGTGATACAACATTGTCTACGATAGAATAAATCTAGAACAACACCAAAAATATAAACGTGTTACGGTCGATTTTCATATTTAAGTTACCTTGCCGTAAAATGTGGCCGATTCAGTGATTCGAACGAATTCGTCACGTGATTTTCGTGACCATAGGGCATGCGGATTCATTTCATGAGACGGCTGTACATTCGTTAAAACACATTCGAGCGCTAACGGGGGGATTCTCGCTAGTGCTAGATCTAATTTTTTTAAACTGCCCACGGCTACACTATCAATATTACCGTAATCGGTGAAAATTACCTGAAAATTTATTTATTTATATATATATATATATATATATATTAATATAAATGTACTAAACCCTTACCACAGCTTCCAGGCCCTTGGCTTCGGTAAGCATGCAAATGACTCTTGCCCGGTAATATTTGCCTTCGAATGGCGCCGCGTAAATTTGCCCAACAACAACATCGCTATTTACATCTTGCAGAGTCTCCTCATTCAATTGCGTTTCGATTTGTGACAATGTGCGCATAACTTCTGCGTTTTCAACATTATGTACAAAGAAGTGACCGGGATTGTTAATCTAAATGGGAAAAGACGATAACAAGCCTAGGTACAACGCACCTATGCGTCTAGCTCGCCTTGTAAGTAATATATGCAATGCGAGCCACGGCTTTTAATTGTTATAGCCTTTTAGGTGTTATAGATACAATTTCTTGTAGATTATTTTGATTAAAGAAAAACAATCTTAGGTACAACGCACCTATGCGTCCAGCTCGCCTTATAAGTAATATATGCACAAATTTGGTCGAGCGTACATGGATATACCATATAAATAAAGCATTTACCTTACATACACAGACACACGCAGTTTCATTGCATCCTAGTCTGTATATTGTGTGTCAATCAATCAATAACAATATCACATATCAAAAACATCCTAGTATATGAGTTATATATATATATATATTTTTGGATTCAGGACGACGAGACAAATACTTTTTATGAAGGTTTATTTTTTGATTCGAGAATGCTACAGACACACGATTGAATGTTTTAGCTTCTTTCGTACTTTATACTTACATATGACACTTTAATTTCGATTGTTAACGTTTCCATACTGGGCAAAATTGATTGTAAAGGCATTTTGGAAGTTGATTTCTTTTCGGCTTGAATAGTTTCCCATTGCTTAACTCTATAATGGCTTTCTTCAGAACTGGAAAGATTTCGTAAAATTCAAATATGGGAAAACGAGAATTGCAAAAAACACATACGATAGACATTTTATGGTAGTTGGCAATTTAAGATGGCGAAACTTCACAGCATTATACACTTCAATGGCAATTTTACCGGGAATCACAGTGTTATTTGTGCCCGTATACGTCGAATTATCACTGGGCACCCAATCATGTTTAAATTGCACATAAATTTTACTATAAAAACATAATTGAAATAAAAGTGATCCTGTTAACCATGGCTAATTACATACTTGCTACTTTCATACGAAATATACATATTTTGTCCACAATCTTGCAACAGTTCCCTAATAGATTGAACGTACAGTTTAGCGGGTTGATTATCCGGTTTGCCAGAGAAATAAACCGTGTTATACGGATCGCGACCCCCTAATTCACGAACAGCTAAGCTTTCATCCACCTGGCCACCCTCGCTGGACCGGACAAAGAAATTCGGATAGAACGCTCCACTAATAACCACCTTTTTAAAACAATTTTTTAATAATTTGTTAGATTAGTTTTTTGTTTTTAATTTTACTTTTAACATCATAGCTTTTTCGTGTTCGGTTAAATCGGCTGAACGACCCGTTATAGGTTCCCGAATCCCCATTCTGTCTAAACGTTGTTTAATTTCAGTGATTAAATGTCTCCATTCACGCATTGTACGTGGTTGAAGGAAATTCTTCCTCATCCAATTCTTTTCGGATCCGCTAATACGATACGAGTTACTTTGCCGTTTTCTCTCCCACACCTAATTTTAATTATTTACATACAATAAGCGAAAAATCGTTGCTAAATACCAATGTAAACAGTATATATTGATAGGGTGACTAAATCTATAATTTATATTTCACTTCATTGCCGTAACATACCGGGCACACTGGGGTCCGTTTGACCCCATCGTGAAAAAAATATGTAAAATTTTGACTGAAAAAATTCTGGGATACTCCTTGAAGGTTAATTTAAAGTTTCCAGTAGTTTAAATAAATAAATAATTAATTTAAGTTTATAAAAAAAAACAGAAAAAGCTAAAAACTACGATTTCTAAGAACGTGGGGTCCTGTCGACCCCACAGTAGCTGTAGTTTTGGATGCTATACTGTTATAAGCGAAATTAACGATTCCCTAAAGGTTTAAGCTAACTTAAGTTCCACTTACACAATAAACATGAAGATAAGCAATTAAATCACTGCAAGAACAATCCGCCCAGTATAGTTTACTCGTATATCCTTTCATGCGTTCATTGAAAGGGCAACTAAAAATATTTTGGAGCGACATTGCAGCTCCTAAAAACAAAGTACATAATAAAAAAACAAGATTTGGTACGAGTAAAACGCACCAATGCGTTGCGAGTAGTTTTTAATTATTATACATAAGCAAAAAAAAAAAAACGTACCCATTATAACACATTCCTTCAATGTACTAAACATATATCCTAAAATGATCAGCTTGCTAACGTGAATATCTAACGGCAATTGCGACATAATCCGTCCGACGTGCGTCAAATCGCCATCACGTGAATCGTACGAACCGCGGGATGTGATTAAAAGGGCTCCACTCTAATAAAAACAATTATATTAACACTTCGAATCCAGTAGCGTAAAAACAAAAATTATCGTTCCGTTTTGACGTTTTTCTACCCCTAAATTAAAATAAAATCGTTCCAAAAAAATATATGCCGCTTAAGTATGATCTATTACACAAGTGTACAGGCGAAATTTTACAAAATCTATCTATTTTACATATAAAAATAAATGAAACATTTTCACACAAAAATGGATGATTTTCATAACAGGTTTATTATGAATTGAAGAACGATATTCGAAATGTACGTCTGTACAAGCCTAGATTGAGCCTTTAACTTGCATTATTTAACAGAAAAATCTACTAAAAAACACATTTTATAGTCATATTTCGAAAAATTTACCTCTTTTAGTAAAGCGACTGTTTTCTCGATATTCCGCATAGACGGAATATCGATGGCTAACGCAAGTATTCCGTGCGGTGGAATATCCAAGTCTAACCGTTTGGACAATAAAACTAAACGATGCAGCGGACTTCGCAGCATTTCCGGTTGAATATCACGCTCCATTTTAGTCTAACAAGTAAAATAAATGAACAATTACACAATAATAAATGTACAATTTGCGCAATTGTATCACACATACATGATAGAATGCTTCAGGAATCAATCTATATACTCTGCCGGCACTAACGCGGCCAACGCGCCCTGATCTCTGTTGGCAATTCGTGTGTGAAGCCCACATCAATTTCAAGGATGTGTAGTTTGACACTGGATCGCATATTAGTACTTTGGTCAAACAAAAATCAATTACTGCAAAAAAAAAAAAAAAAAAACAAACATTTTAGTCATTTTGAGTAAATTTATTGTATTAAAAATTGAGAAAGTTGTAATTATTATTATATATATAAATATATAAACACCTAGATGTATGTGTTTGTGTGAATGTATGTGTAGAACGCTTTGTTTATATGTCTATTCTATATCTATTTAATTAAATATTAAGAAAGTTGTAACAGGCTTATTAATTATATATATATATATATATATATATATAAACACCTAGAAGTGTTTGTGTGAATGTATGTGTAGAACGCTATAAGTATATGTTGTTATGGTTACTACCAGTACCGGGGCCTTTATTATAGCTGCGGCACCAGTTAGAATAAAAAATGCAATTAATTGTGATTTTTTGATTAATAAAGCAAGATATCGAACCGAAAACCGGAAAAAACCGTTACTATTGTCGGAACGAAAACCTGAACTGAACCGGGGGAAAAATCGGTTAGGTACGATAAAACAATAAAGGATTGAATGTTTTCTAGGAGGAAAAGAAGGCAAAACCTTACCGTAAGAGACATCTGGAACGGTAATAGAACTCTCAGCGATGTTTGTCGATAGAATCACTTTCCGATATCCAATTGGTGCTTTATCGAACGCTTTTTTTTGCTCCTCCGCAGTAATAGACGAATGCAGCGGCACTACATGCCACTTAATGGTTGCCGTTTTGTTGTTGGTTAATAGTTCGTACATATCTTCAATTTCAAAGATACCGGGCAAGAAAACCAGGACTGAACCATGGTAGCCTAAATTTACGGGGTCAAGAGTGTTGAAAATCTCCAATAATTGCGGTACTAGATCGCGGATGTCGTTCATTAACACGGGCTCTTCGCTGTGGAAGTCTGGTAGCTATTAAATAATAATATTAATTTTTGTTTTTTTTTTTTCTTCTTCTGTTTTTAACTTACTGTATCTCGTAGTAATTGCTTGAATTGATTCAAGTAATATATGCTTACAAGATGCTGTTGGTTTTTCGTAATATCGATGACCGGAGCGGGCACAAGTGTCGATCCACCGGAAACCATGAAATATCGCGAAAAGTGGTCAACGTCGAAAGTTGCAGACATAAGGATTACCTAAATCCCAGAATATAGTTCATTTTTTCATATTAGCAATCATAGGCATTTTACGTTATGTGCCTGTGCACATTTAATGGGTTATTAAGTTACCTTTTAAGCTCGAAAAAAAAACCTACCGACTAATCAGTATAAAAAAAATATCAGTGCATTCGTAATTGCATAAATAATGCGTGGTAAAAATGTTTATTTTTTTGAACTTACAGTTTCGAAGTTAAAAAATAAAAATCCCCAAAATAGGTAATTTTTTATAGTTTTTATTTTTTATCTTCGAAACTGTAAGTTCAAAAAAATAAACATTTTTACCAGGTATTATTTATGCAATTACGAATGCACTGATATTTTTTTTATAAAGATTAGTCGGTACGTTTTTGCGTAATCGAGGTTTGTTTAATCATGATAGGTTTTGAGTGTAGTTTTATGTAATTAAGACACCAAAAGTGTAAAAATGTGTCCGTAATGCTTTTATATTCAATAAACAGTCATTATTCGATGAAATATCTTTGATTATGGCGTAAAAATAGCTCATTTCTAATACTGTGGGTGCATGAACATTCAAAGTCGATGGTAGCGCCACCATCTAAAATAGCCGAGAGCGGAGCGGCACTACTTCGAACTAGATGGACCTGATAGTTTGTCTTAATCTTTACATTTTTAGTTTTTATTTATATTTGTAAAGGCTATTTATTAATGTTCGTGATATCATAGGCATGTTACGGCATATGCCTGTACACGAACAATTGTTCGTTACTTAATTGACATATTTAATGAGTAATAGAGTGATTACAGTTGGTAATTAAAAAATAAGTAAATGACTTACTTTAACGTGTTTAGAAACGCATCGGACGAATTTGCGCACCAGCAATAATAGGAAATCCATATCTGCGTCACGTTCGTGAACTTCATCGATTATGACATGAGTGAATTGATTTAGATTTTTCGTCAAAACTAATTTTTGCAGCAAAACGCCGGTTGTCATATATGATAAAACGGTGTCGTCGGACGTTTCATTTTTAAGCGCAACCTTTCGAAACATCGCATTTTAAATAAATAAACATATATATATATATATAATATTGTAGAAAAAATTGCTAAACAGAGATCAGTAAAAAGAAAAAACTTACTTGGTATCCGACTACGGAGCCCAGGGGCCAGCCACGTTCTTCGGACACCCGTTTCGCAACCGTGATCGCCGCAATACGGCGCGGTTGGGTAACCGCGATTTTACAATACTTATTTTGCGATTGACAATAATCGAGAATGAATTGCGGTACTTGAGTTGATTTACCGCAACCAGTTGGACCTTGTATAATTACCACTGAGTTTGCGCAAATTAACTCAATTATCTTAAAATTAAATTAAATTGTAATTGATCGAATGTTGCAAGCGCAGATAGAAATGAATCACCTGTTCTTGATATGAGTTAATTGACAAATCAGTGTTATGTAAATGATTATCAAAATTAAATTTGGCATAAACTGTTCCGGACGCCTCTCCAACATCGTCGTCAACACATCCAGTCATTATTGAGGTGGGAGTGTCTGGTCGTAAAATCTCGCCCTCATTTGGCTAGAATTCATTTTGAATATCTATATATTTTTATTTACGCCATTTTGGGGTTTTGTATTAGTTGTTACGATGCGTTTGAAATATATGTGTTAACTATATCCGTTTATTAAATAGGGTATTATGTGACTACCGAGTCTTCTTGAATTCTTTATTTCAGAGTGTATAACCATTTACATTCTATCTACCAGTGGAATAGGTCGTGTATTAAGAGTGATTTAGTGAGTGGTAAAAGTGATGTGTATTATTTATTTGAGTATTTGTATTAATCTTCAGGTATGTGCAGTATGAATAGATATGAATTAATGTGTGAATCAAAAATCACATTTATGGCAAAATCCTATTGGTTTATTCTTTGTTTTAATTTTATTTAACTGTCGTTAGTAAAATCGGATACAAATATATATAAAATCCCCTAGATACATATTTTATATATATAATCCCCCAGATGCATATTTTATATATAATCCCCTAGATGCATATTTTATATATAATTTCCTAGACGCATATTTTATGTATAATCCCCTAGGATGCATATTTAATTTATATATAATCCCCTAGGATGCATATTTAATATATATAATTCCCTGGATGCATATTTAATATATATATATATATATATATATATATATATATATATATATATATATATATATATATATATAATCCCCTAGGATGCATATTTAATATATATAATGCCCTGGATGCATATTTAATATATATAATTCCCTGGATGCATATTTTATATATAATCCCCTAGATGCATATTTTATATATAATTTCCTAGATGCATATTTTATGTACAATCCCCTCTAGATGCATATTTTATATTTAATCTCCTAGACGCATATTCTATATATAAGCCCCTAGATGAATATTTTATATATAATCCCCTAGGATGCATATTTAATATATATAATTCCCTGGATGTATATTTTATATATAATCCCCTAGATGCATATTTTATATATAATCCCCTAGATGCATATTTTATATATAATTTCCTATATGCATATTTTATGTACAATCCCCTAGATGCATATTTTATATAAAATCTCCTTGATGCATATTTTATATAATCCCCTAGGATGCATATTTAATATATATATAATTCCCTAGATGCATATTATATATATATATATATAATATGCCCTAGATGCATATTTTATATATATATAATTCCCTAGATGCATATTTTATATATATATAATCCCCCAGATGCATATTTTATATATATATATATAATCCCCTAGATGCATATTTTATATATATATATAATCCCCCAGATGCATATTTTATATATATATATACATATATATATATATATATATATATATATATATATATATATATATATATATATATATAAATAATCCCCTAGATGAATATATATATATATATATATATATATATATATATATATATATATATATATATATATATATAAATAATCCCCTAGATGAATATATATATATATATATATATATATATATATATATATATATAAATAATCCCCTAGATGAATATATATATATATATATATATATATATATATATATATATATATATATATATATAAATAATCCCCTAGATGCATATATATATATATATATATATATATATATATATATATATATATATATATATATATATTATATATACTGTAGAACTGTAAATATAGGCAGTCACATATGTTAGGTTAGGTTCAACGAAGAACCATAAGCATTTGTACTTTTATTGTTGTATTTACGAATTAAGTTCAGAAAATCGCAAAAATACTTACACAATTACTGTTATCAAGGGCCAAACGTTCTTCTGCGTCGATGTACGGTTGTGCGTAAGTAAAAGCCGTATCGTCGTCCGTTTCCTCCTCAACATAAACCGCTTGCTCCTCGACTGCTTTATTGAAATCTACGCCTACTTGGGCACTCGGTAATTTTTGAATAGTTAACGCCCGGCTCATGTCCCAAAAATCGTAAATATCCATGTTTTTAAAAAACTAAAACGCCATTACTTCAGTAAACACACCACTAACCTAACCACAACGTAAAATTGTTTCTAATCATAGAAAATTTGCTAAACTAACCTAAAGTACAAATCTGAGGGGAAAAAAACAACTTCTAACAATTTAAACCTGCCTAAACAACGTAATAGTGATTAACTAATATCGAATTCAGTAACTTACCTATGAATAATTTAAATAAACCGTAATTTTTAACAAAAACACGAAAGCACCTGCGTCATACTTTAGATTGCAAAAGCAAGTGTAGTATTTTACGTAAATGTAACCAATGTAATCTGGTAATCAAAGTTGCCAACCATTCCAAAAAATATCTCTACCAGCTTCAATTAGAAAATTTTACATGTCCCTACTCTCTAATTATATCAAGAAGCTTTAATCTTTACCACTACAATAAACGAAAACGATTTAGGGAAGTTATTTAATTGAGATTATGAGTTATGGAAGTATATATTAATAATATATACAAGAAATATGTATAAATTGTCCCTATGTTTGGCAACACTGTTACCAGTGGTAACTACTCAAACTCAAGCGGTCATGTAGTGAAATCATCGTAGACAGTAAGTACAGTAATATTAAGGGTATTAAAGCCATAAAAATAAAGGGAAACATAATATAAAGCATATATTCATATATATTACATGGTTTACTCTAGTTATTTAAGTATATAATATGTGTTATTTATTTTCTTGGTAACGGTTAGGTATGTGTAACCGGTTACACTTTAGGAAGGCTGCGTTCAGTCTTTCTCGCGAACGTTTGGTCTTTGTACCTAAATTGTTAATATTAGCTGAATTCTTTTTACAGATGATTTCGGTTAATACTCATCTTTTCGCTCTGTCTACACATGGGACAGACAGAGCAAAAACATGACCTAGCTGAGATTTTGTACAGTGTTTTAATATTTTTAAATCGTATTAACAGATGGCTCTAGGTGTAAGGGTTGTTATCTATGATTATAAAACGTGTTAACAGATGGCTCTAGGTGTATGATGCTTGCATTATTTTTAAGAAACGGTTCTTTTACAAATATAGGGCGAAGCTGAAAGATTTTTTAATAACAAAAAATAGTTTTAAATATTTTATACACATTTATATTGTTTTCTTTTACATTATTTCTAAAAAACGATAATAAATACACATTAATTAATTAATGAATTTATCCAATTTTGTACTAATACATTTTGTAGTGTCATTTAATTTTAAAATTGTTATACCCATAGATCATAAATACAGTTACAGAATCCCACCCTTAAAATTTATAATACTAGCATTAAAAGACTAATTTAAATAGATTTTCCTATTAATTTAAAAGACCTAAACTATCAAAATAGGGTAAAAATTCTTGCATAGTTTTCCGATAGAAATCGCAATTGTACGACAATTGTCGAAATCCATTGTCATTGTCTTCTTTTACGAGTTCGTCAAAAGTAGCGTCTCCGCTGCTCGGTGCTCTAACAATTGGTAGAATTACTGCAGCGGCAATCACAGCTAATAAAAAAAAAAAAACATTATTTTTTATTTGTTAAAAAACGGGGGTGGCCTTCACTCGACTTTCTTGTCCTTTCTGTACCTTTAGTTATATTAATTCCCTTTACGATTGCTATGAAATAAAATTTATATCTATATAGGCAAATATAAAAAAGCTGTAGTGGCCTTTCCTCGACTTTCTTTTCACTCTCTGTAGTTCTAATAATGCTGTATTTGGTTTTAAATTCACTCTACGATTTTTTTGTAAAGAAAAAAAGGAAATGTAAATTGGCATAAACGGGGATTGAACTCACGACCTCTAGAGTGTAGGACGAGAGTATAATACTAACCATAGAAACCTCTGTCTTGAAAATCGTCGAAAATATCTTCATAAGTCGGTATTTTGTCGTGGGAATAGTTTAGTTTCCTTAAATTGGCGGCAAGATGATCGTGATAGTGGCCCAGTAATTTTGATAAATGATTTTTGACGATGTCAAGCTGTGGTGACGTGTAAATAAAATAATGGAGATCTATTGCTGGACTAGTGAATACCGAGAATTGGAAATCCACCTATAAATAAGATTGATTTAATTTAAAAATGAAATAACAATTATTAGAAATTGCAATATACCATTTTTAAATCAATTGGTTTCCCTTTCAAATCGTATTTGAATAACATATTATTTATCCATAAATCACCGTGATTCAATACGCTAAATTGCCCAATTCTTCTTTGCCCAACATCCATACATTTCTTAAACAATTTTTCTGTCATTATTGATATTTTTTTTGAATATTTCTCATATCCTTAAACACATATAAAATAAATAAAATTTGATTTTGTGTATATTTTAAAATTTAAAATTATATTCAATAATTTTTTACGGCCTTTGGGTTAACAATATGCAAAAATCTTGCAGACATAAAATACCATAGAATTATTAGTAGAATTTTTGAGTGTTTTAATTATTTTTATAAGGGCAGTATTAAGGGGGGTTCTAAATTTTGGGGCCCTATAACTCGGGAAGTATACGTGCGATTGAATTTAAACTGCTAGTGGATTCAAATGGGGTACTAAATAATATGTGTACTAAATTTGGTGTAAATCGGTCCGGTAGCTTCAGAGGAGTAGAGGGCACAAATTTACCTGGCCATTTACTCGATGCGATCTCCAAGGATTTAAATCCTCCCATACAAAATGATTTTATTATCTCATTTCCATGCTGATTTGTAAATAATCCGCGATCATAATAATCCATGGCTTTCGGATCCTAAAAATTTCAAATTAACCATTTTATTATCTCAAAAATAAAATAAATTAATTAAAAAAAAAAACACCTTCTCGTAAAGAACTGCAGAACTAGCATGAAGTTCAGCGATTTTCTCCATAATTAGTAAACAGTGATCCATGTCGAGGCCAAGTTGCCTATTCGCCATTTTGTATCCCAAAGGAGCCAAATCTTGTAAAATTATGAGACCTCGAGGCTCCATATCCGCATAAAGGCAATCGGCAGATAAACCAATATTACCTGTTTAATAAATACAGAATTACCATTTCGACGTGGCCCAATTTATAATTAAAATCCATAGAAGATATATTAATTAATATACAAACAGTAATGCTTCCAGCTTGCCGTAGTAATTATAATAACCCAAAATAACCAACAGGTTCTTTATGATTTTTTTTCTCAAATTAGTATAAAGGTAGCAATTTTCCGTCTAAACCACTTTAAAGCCCGTCTTTTCTTTTACATTAAAACATTTTTTACGTAAAAAAATATTTGAAACTTTCCCAGTTAACGCGGAAAGTATGCGTAGGTCACCACTAAACGGGCGGGCTCGTATCTCATGAACGGGTCATCTGATTTCAATTTTAATGCTAGATTCTAAAAGAGTATAAAATTCTCTGGAGGTTACACCAATTTTTGGTGCAAAAAGTTTGTATTTAGCAAAATGGCGACCATGTAAAGATAAATGTTTTATTTTTCGAGTTTTATTTTTGCTTTAGGGCGCTATAAATCATAGTTATTTATAAAAATGTTTGTATATCCTTTGACTCACCTAAAATTTTGTGTAATCTTGGCAATGTTACGCTAAACATTTTTGTCTCTTTTTCGAAGAGATTCACCCCTTTGGCAAACTCTTCTTTTACCCCAGCTTCACCAGTACATTTTACAATTAAAGATATTGTGTTAGAAATATTTCTAAAACAGTTATTTAAAAAACAATATTTTATTAATTCGTATAATCAATAGGGAATATATTAAGAGAGTGTAACGGGCAGGTTTTAGATGACACCAGGCACTTTTTTATTCTTAAACACTGTATACTCACGTTAATTCCGACTTATATTTAATTGTAGTTCTGAATAAATCGCTGGTGTAATTATCGCCAATTGGTACAGCATTTTTCGACTCGATTTTCAATATTTTTACAGTTTTATCATTTAGATATTTTTGCAAACTAGTTTGCAAAATATTTTCGCTCACCCAAGCCGGTAAAGTCATTGTTATATACACTAAAAATTAATTGTGTTCATTATTAAATATTTACTTTCTTGGAAGAAGAGATTTTAATGGATATACATTTTTTGAATTATTTTTGAGATGAAATCTATGTCTCTTATATATTAAATCCATCGTTATTACATTTACAAAATTTACAAAAAATAAATGATGTCGTTATTTACAAAATTGTGCTAAATATAAGTATATTTTTCTAGATTTTTTTTAAAGAAAACTAATACATTAAATTTATTAAAAATTTGGGTACATATTAATTATGTTTTTACAAATATACACTAATTTTTTCCGACCTAAATATTGACATTTACGGGACTTATGCCCCAATAACGAAATATGATATGGGCACATGGTACCTACTGGTCACCTAGTTCATATAATATGGTACTTAATATAATAAAATCAAATAATATATGGTTAATTAATAAAATAATACTTACTTTTGCCAAATATTGTAAAACGAATTTAAAATCGAGACAATTTAAACAATATTTACGATCTGTATTCTACGATGTGCCGCAATGTAATAAAAATCGGTCATGGAAAAAATTACTTGTTAAACCATTATAAATTAAAGTAAATATGAACTTCAACTAATTGAGTGAATGTTATTTAAAATTATCAGGGTCACAAAACAGAGACATTATTAATTATATTATACTTTGAGTTCGTAATCTACATTTTTAATAATAAATCATTTTTAGGAAGATTATAAATGCACGAAACTTCCAAAAAAAAAAAGTAGTTTTATATCTACAAGATTTTTTCATATTGTTAACTCAAAGCCCGAAAAAAAAATTAAATATTATAATTTTGTATTTTAATATATGCACTAAATAAATATATTTTTGTAATCAATTATAATAATAGTAACCACAGTAACATATAAATAAAGCGTTCTACACAAACATTTGGGTGTTAATACACACATATTTTATTCGTTTGGACGTAAAATAATTATTAAACAATGAGAACCGTAACAAAACTTACCGCAATTAAAGTAATTATTATGAATTACGCGTGAAGTGTTAAAAGAGAGAATTGATTTTGATTATGTTGGGAATAGTTTTGTGTCACCCCACTTATAAGAAAATGTGGCATTGATTTATGTAAAACTATCAGAAAACTAATGAATAATATAGATTAATTAAAATTACTCATTAAAGAATTATAAACAGTAGTAAAGGAAAGAATTAATAACTTACATATTAGAATATAAACAATTTAACAATAATTGAACACGGTTTCAATATTTATAAAGTTTTTATTTCGATAAATCTTTTTATATATATATTTCTAGTTGGTAGCAAGGTTAAAATATGACAGTTTTGCATGTGGCTAATAGTTTTTTATTAGTAATTATACGAACAGTTTTATAACAATGAAATAATTATAGTTTTGCTATAGTTGAAAACTGTTGTTAAATAATTTGAGTTTTATTTTTTTTATTCACCTAAAGTACATATATACCCTCAATAATTTTTATTGTTTTATATATCAAAAGTGACATGAAAAATATACGTACTTAAATAAAAAATGGATTATCATCCAGCCATTTTTGGTGTTGGTACATAAATCTAAACGAAGGTTATATAAACTACAATTTTATTGCAAAATAAATATTTGTTGGATGTCCTACAATTTTTTGTAGATTAATTTAATAAAAAGAAATTCAGTGCATAAAATTCAAAATTATAATATTTAATATTTTTTTATGGCTTTTGAGTTAACAATATGCAAAAATCTTGTAGATATAAAATATCTTAGAATTAATAGTAGAATTTTTGGGTGTTTTCATTATTTGTATAAGAGCAGTATTAAGGGGGGCTTCAAATTTCGGGGCCCTATAACTCGGGAACTATACGTGCGATTGAATTTAAACTGCTAGTGGATTCAAATGGGGTGCTAAATAATATGTGTACCAAATTTGGTATGAATCGCTCCGGTACCTTCAGAGGAGCAGAGGTTTATACTAATGGAATTAGATTCCGTAACTTCTTAGAAGTTATGAAACCCTAATACATATTTGGTAAATACTTTTTAGAATACTGAAGACCTTTTACTCAAAAACATTTTAAAATCGAAATGACTTACCTGCCTTATAAGTATAATTCCATTGTTTATAACATAAGTTTTTTAATAATTCCCAAATTTGTTTCGCCATTTTTTTTTTGTTATCAACTTTTATAGTTATATTCACACCAACGTCCAATTATTAACTACATTTGCACCCAGAAAATATATAGTAAATTCAATATTTGTATTAAATTTAATGGTCAAACATGCATCGGAAAAACAAACAATGTCTGCAAACTATTACAGTAAGTATTACATTTCTAAGTAAACAGTAATACTAATTACATATATCGTATACTTATTCTATTTTTGTATTTACTATTCAAATACAATTCATTTATTTTTACATTTAATAATTATTTTCTACCGAAAAAGCAAAATTATTAAATATAATTATAAACCAACTACTCTGAAGGTACCAGAACGATTTACACCAAATTTAGTACACATATTATTTAGCACCCCATTTGAACCTACTCGCAGTTTAAATCCAATCTCACGTATACTTTCCGAGTTATAGGGCCCCAAAATTTCCAACCCCCCTTAATACTGCCCTTATAAAAATAATTAAAAGACCCAAAAATTCTACTAATAATTCTAAGATATTTTATATCTACAAGATTTTTTCATATTGTTAACCTAAACGCCATAAAAAATTATTAAATATAATTATTAACCAAATGTTCTACACGCACATTCATACAATCACACAAACACATCTAGGGTTTATATATATATATATATATAAAATACATTTTATTTTAATATTACAAATAATTTATTAAGTTTTCTGTGGTAAATTCATCAATATTTTGAAGCTTATTAATTAAACTATTGTTAATATCCATTAAAGAAACGTTTTTCAAGGAAGTAACGGAAGTAATTGAATTTAAATCTATTGTTGTGTTTAATAGTTTTCTTGGAGAAGGTGTAGTTAGGGATTTTGGGAATAAATAGTCAAAAATGCTAATTTTAGAAGTTTTTACACCTGGAAAAGATGTTGTTTCTTCGGAAATGCGAGTTTCATTTTCGTAGATTTCAAATATCAATTTATTTGGTATAACAGTATTGTTGAGATCATCAGCCATAGCTAAATATTCATTAAATGTGTTATTTAAAACAGTAATATTCGAAAATTGATCGATCCAATGGCGAAAAAATGGGGAATCAAACCATTGGTAAACTGGGGTTGCTGTATTATTTAATTTGTATTCTAAACATCTCCTGGAATATAAATAAATATTTAATCCAAAAAGGAGTAACGTATTTTAAGTAAATAAAGAGTTGCCTGTAGTGAATTACCTGCGTCGAAGGTGTGTACATGCAATGACAGGATGCTCCTTTTTGTAACACTCTATATGAAAAAATGAGAAATAAAATGCACCAACAATCCGAGATGGAATTGTATGTACATCCTTTAAACACACATGAAATGTTTCATCGCAGATGCAATTAGATCTGAAATATTAAAATTAAATACATTAATTTGACCAATTGATTAAAAGACGAGAACTAATTACTTAGTATATGGAGACGTATTGTGTAATCCATGTTTGTATTCGCCTGCTGGAATATTATCTGAACAATTGTCATGGTCTCTACAGCATAAATCTACATTTTCAAATATTCCTAAATCGTCTGGGCCTTTTGAACGATTTCCTGGACCACAGTATTTAGTTCCTAACGTTAATATATTCATTATTTTTAAAATAAATAAATACTTCATCATTTTACTTACCTGGTAAAGTAAACTGACGCCGTAAAATCTTATCTTGAAAGAAAAACTCGGCACTATCGGTTATATTCACAGATGGAGGCGAATTAGTTGTTAATTCTGTATTTAAAAAAAATATATTTATGTAATTTAAATTGCATTTTTACTTATAATTCAAACACGATATTTTAACGGAAATACATGATTAATAAATGTGTTTATCTATAATTAAATTTGACCCTAAGATTAATTTAATTACTTACCGGTTAATACAGCTCCATAGATAACATCAATCAACAATAAAAAATACAATTTATTTTTCATATTTAGATTTTATGTCAATATTCAACTACATCTTCAAATAAACTACACCCAGCGTCAAACAATTTACTTATAATGCAATCAAAATATTTAACCAATACACTAATTAAATATTTAACGGGATCGAAAAAGTGCTGTTGGCAATCATCAAAACTTGTTTTTTTATTTTCATTTTAATCCGTTACTTTGCTGTTATTCAAAATTATCTCATTTTTATATTATATTCGGTCGTATGTCTGTAAAATCTCTAATATATTCCTATTGCATCTTTAGAAATCCAAAAATGTGTAATACCTTATTTAAATGGTGTACCCATGATTAGGAATACATAAAAAAATCGCCACCCGTCTAATTAAACAGATAGATCGATGAAGAGTGGATTATAATATGTATATGATATGGACACATGGTACCTAGGGGTTAATTTAATATTATATTATTAAGGCAGTATATTTTTTGTTGAGATTGCATAAAGCTGTAAGGCGAGCTGGATGCATTAGTGGTAATTGTATTCCTTATTTATTTTTGTCCCTTAATTTTTTATACAAAAATAGTTTTGTGTTTACACATTTTTAAAAATAAATAGTTTAATCAAAACAATAAATATAAATATATCTTTAACATAAAATGAGCTGGAAGCATTGGTGGTAATTGTTTTCCCAATTTATTTTAGTCTGTTAATTTTTTATTATTACAGAATTTACAATGGCACAAATATAGTTTTGTAATTACACATTTCTCAAAAATAAATAATTTAATTATAACTTAAGCACAAAAATATCCTTAATAGTTATTAAATAATTCTTCTTTTACATATCTAGATACTAGACACAAATATCTAAATTATATATTATAACATATTTTGTCTTAAATATATATATATTTATAAATTAATATTCTGGATTATCAAACCATTGGTAAATTTTCTTAGTTGAATTATCATAATTATATTTAATGCATCTTTGTGTTCTATAAATAAAAACAGTGTTAAGCAAAATTAACGCATTCATAATAAGTTTTGTTGCTGGATTATTAATTGTAATTTTTAACCATAATTAATCATTCATAAGTACTTACAATCCCACTCTAATTCGGCAATCAACAATAGGATATTCTTTCTTGAAACATTGTGGTCCTAACACAGAAAAATACGCCATGCCAATTTGATTAGCTATCATGTCATGGGCATCCTTCAAACATTCGTAAAATTTATTATCGCATTCACAATTCGACCTAAAACATCCCAAAATACATTATAATAATAGCGTAGCTTATCTGAGTTTAATTTCTGGGTAATGCCAAAGGCGCATGCGCGCGTAGCATACTCGGACCGAACTAATTCGGCTAACATCGACTGTTATCGTTTAATTTACTAAATGAATGATGTATCGTATTATTTTTAAATATTAATACAAATAGTACCTTGTAAACAGTCCCATGTTTTTAATACCATGTTTAGACGCGTCCTTTTCTAAGAAATCAGGACAATTGTCATGTTCTCGACAACAGCTATCAGTTTTGTAAAAAAAACCTAGATGTTTTTCCGTACGGGCTATATTTCCATCCCCGCACCACTGAGTACCTAAAATTATAGATCATTGTTACAATTTTTTTGAGGTCCCCAGGACTATAAACTAACCAGGAAAAATAGCCTTGATTTTATCCTTGAATGCATTTAAATTCAGTAACCCAAAGAATGTCGTGTCGGTGTCCAAACCAGCGCTAAATTGGTTCGTTAATGATCGAAGGACTTCCCGACCAAATCCATGCAAATTTCCTTGCTCGACAGGACTCCGGACGTCTTCCCCCACATAATCCACTTCAGTGTTATCATTGAAGCTCCGCGCTGATTCGTCAGGCAACATTTCTTCCTCTGAGTCATCGTCCTTGAAGTCCTTAGGGTGTGGTACCCATTCCGGGACCGGGTCAAAGTTAAATAATTGTTTTAATGGCGTTGGAATTAAATTTCCTATAAATTCTATTTCGATACAATTAATTTGCATTACAATTTCATGAAATACAGTTTTACTTCCACATTCAATTTATTAACCGGCAAATTAAAAATTAAATTAATATTTAAAATTCATAATTATATTAAATATTTTTTTATGGCCTTTAGGGGCACAATTTGAAGAAATTTTGTTGATTAAAAATATCTTAGATTTATTCGTAGAATTTTTGAGTATTTTAAATTTATTTCTAAGGGCAGTATTAAGGCTACAAATGTTGGGGCCCTATAATTCTGATAATATTTTTTATGCCCTTTGGGTTACGAATATGAAATAATCTTATAGATACAAAATATCTTAGAATATCCTGTAGAATTTTTAAGTGTACAAATTATTTTACTAAGTGCAGTATTAAGGGGGGCTCAAAATTTTGGGGCCTAATAACTCTGAATGTATAAAGGCGATTCAAATTTATTGTTTACAGTGTATATTTGACTTACTTGACGCTTGTTTTGGTATATCGGTCCATAGTGTATTGAACGTAGGTAATTTAAAAGAAGAAAATGTTAAAAATGGCAATTTGAATGATTGGAAATATCTTTTAGGCGGTACAACTTCAGTAATATTACAGTCAGTATGATTTAGCACAACTCTTGCTTCACTTACTGCGTACAATGAGCACAGTAAAACACCCACCGAAATGTACACACTAGAATTCGTTACCATCGCAGCTAAAACACAGATTTTCAAAATTATTGTTTATTGCCGTAAAAATATTTTTTATTCATTATTATTTGCTTTAGGTTCATAATATAAAAAAAAAAAATGTTATAGGTATAGTCTTACAATTGTTTTGAAATACTCAAATTTAAAAAAAATAGTGCCGTTTCAATTTCAGTAATACTTTTAGTATGATTTAGTAGTCACAATGCGCACAGTAAATTAATTCGTTACTATCGTATTTAAAACACAAATTTAAAAAAACTATTGTTTATTTAATAAGATTAGTTACTTATGCTTTAAAAATAATTGTTATAAATTATTAACGCCTTGGGTTCACAATTAAAAAAAAAGTGTTATAGATAAAAGTCTTATATTTTTTTGTAGATTTTTTAATACAAAAAATTAAAATTACACAATATTTAATAATTAAATTTCCACTGTTTCTTTAATTTTTAAACTAATTTGTATTATTATTTTTGAGTGATTTATTCACTTTATTATATAAAATGACACGAATGACAATTGTCAACTTAGACACGAAGTCTTCGACTGTTAAATAATAATAATAAAGTCTTGGATTTTGTCTGATCGGCGTTTAATAACCTTGACAGCTTATTTATAATGAAAAGTTTACTTTTTTTTTATGCTCTATATGTGCGAAAGAAGGAGATATTATTACGTAAGAAGAATATGGCCATCTTGCAACAAAAACTATCGGAATATTTATAATTATATTGTTGGTACAATTGAAATTCATAATTAAGTGCCTGAATAACGACTTCATTGTGTTTTATACATAATTATAATACAAAATATCTGGAGTGGCCTGCACTCAACTTTCTTTTACGTAGTTTTCAATAAATAGATATTAATATACATATATATCCCAAACAAACCGTCTATATATATATATATATATATATATATATATATATATATATATATATATATATATATATATATATATATATATATATATATATATATATATGTATATAGTAATAATATAATTATTATAGAATCAATTTTTATAATATATATTTGCTAACATAATTAAATAACAATTTCAGAGTTTTCTGTGGAGTTTGACAGTTTAAGAGTAAATATGATAAATACTTCAAATTCAGATCAATTATAAATTGGTTTGTTTGAGATTATATATATATATATATATATATATATATATATATATATATATATATATATATATATATATATATATATATATATATAATCTCAAACAATACAATTTATAATTGATCTGAATTTGAAGTATTTATCGTATTCACTCTTAAACTGTCAAACTCCACAGTAAAACTCTGAAATTGTTATTTAATTATGTTAGCAAATATATAATATAAATTTATTCTATAATAATTTACCTGATACAATATATTCTAATAAGAAATCAATATTTTAAATATTAATTCAAACAGATAATTGTCAATGTTATGGTTCGTTTGCTTTGCTTGTTTTCAAGAAACAAATGATGTAACTCATGGTTGATCCGATTTAAAAATAGTAATATTTGTCACAAGTGTAGGTATCACCATGGCAACGTAAATAAGATATTTGAGTTTTTTCGTAGCAGTTTTCTCATAACTGGTACAATTTATGGAGAAACTTTTCAAACAAAAGTTGTGCGAAATATTAATATCTTTCATTATGAATATTGCTATTTTTGCCGTAAGTGTAGCCGTTCTAGTGATATTGGAGATAGAACAAAAAATGTATAGAGTAAACATGAACTACCGGTTTGAATATTCTTTTCAAAAATAGGAGGTGCACATCTAGGGTATATACAAGTCTTAAGTTTGAAGTTTCATAATTTTTCGTTCGACAGTTTTGGCCCTAGAGCGCTCACAGACACACACACACACAGACACACACACACACACACACACAGACACACACACACACAGACACACAGACGTCATTCCGAAAATAGTCACATTCGATTCAGGGAAGGTCAAAACATGTATATCCGTTGAAATCTCGGGTTCGAAATTTTTCATGATTACAATACTTACTTATTACTCTGTAAAAGAAAGTAAAAAGTGGTTCATAATTATTTATTTTCAAAAAAAGAAGTTGCTAAACATAAACATTACAACCATTTTTTGTTGTAATACAATTTTTAATTGGTTAGTAAAAAATAAAATTGAAGTTATTTCAATGCCAAATTATGGGAAGTTTAGATTTATTGCGAAGCAACTCACGCGTTAGGAAATGAAACATTTTTCGCAACTGGTAGGATTTAAAATACGTAAAACGTGAACAATAAATTTAATAGTTTATTGTTTTTCATTGAATCAATTACTTACGTATTATTAAAATATATAAGTATCACTTAATTATAATACATTATTCATTGAACTATTGTTTTTGTTTTAAACATTTATATAATTTAGCGAAATATATTTAAATAAAAATCTATAATGCGATCTTTGTATCTTGGATAAAGTTAATAAATAAACTAAATAAACAAATAAATAATCAAAAAATATGTTTCGGATAACAAATATTAAATGAGTCACAATTAAAATTAATAATTACAAATATATCTGCCAGTGCTAAAACGGGAGTGCGTTTAGAGCAATAAATAATTAATTATTATTAGAATTTGGCACCTAATATGTTAATATATAAATTTATATTTTATTTTATATATATATATATATTTATAATGCTAATGCATTTTTTGCTAATTAAAACTTTTATTATTACCTGTGGCAAATATAAAAAAATTCCAAGCAACACCAAAAATATCTAAACATTTTTTTAATCACTGTTACAAGTTAGCACTAATAAAATGGCACTCAACACTCAACACACAACACATGCCTACACAACGTTGATGTTAGGAATAGAACGCCGAACATTTTTGACAAGAAAATTAAGCGCGAAATCCTTGTACATTTTTTTACTTTCACTCTAACTTATATTATTTAGCAATTGTTTCCTAACTTTTCATTTAAAACATATTATTTACACAAAAATAAACATTAGTATTCGATTTTTATATCGTTTACAATTTAAACACATTGTTTGTTTAAGAAGTATTTCGAAATAAATTGATTCAGCAGAATTACACCTGTCTGATTGAAATCGATTTTTTGTTAAATGATATAACTTGTATATGTTTATAACTTTGTACAGAGTTGCATTCAGAAATAATGTTTACGGTTGCAATATAATTTTTAAGAAATTTAATAATAATATAGTATGAATGCAGACCTAGTAAATTAAATATATTCGTCCAAACAAGGAAATACTTTCTACGTATTCTTATTTATAATACACTAATATTAATTTTGAGACTCAGTACCGTACTCACATTGAATCTTATTTACATTTATTACTTAATACGTAACATATCGTGGCATAATATTCCTTATTTAGAATTTTATTTTAAAAATGTAATAATTTTATTAATTATTCTGTTTAAATTTGCTATAAAGTCGTGATTAGATTGTCACTTTCCCAAGAATAGGCCCTAAGCTGTATTTAAGTAATTAAGCTTAGAAATTACAATGAATTAAATCAGTTTATTTTGTGATAAACAATAACAAAATTTATAGTTAATTGTGTCCATTTTGTTGCTGTGAATGCTAGCATTGCTTGCAGTAATACAAACTGGATTATTGTTGTTCAATTCATTCTATATTCATACACGGAATCAGGGAGATGTTAAAGGAACATCTGTGCGAATTGCTTTTTGATGCACAGAATACACTTGTGATTGTGTAATTGTCATTTTCATTTTCTAGTAATAAAAATAATACGTTTACGCAGTTAAATTGTATAGTTAATAATTCATAATTCACCTTTAAATTGAGACATGCTAATAGTTCATTAATCAGAGATAAAAGCAAATTATAAAAATGTAATTTGAAAGTTTACGTTATGTAAGAATACATGTACATTTGTTATATAACACGATTCAAGAGTTCATATATAAATATAATGTACCTGTAGCTCATTAAAATATTTGAAATGTTTACATTAAACTTAATATCTAGAAAACGGAATAAACCAGGAAAAAGTTTATTTATAAAAGTGGAAGATATTTAAATTTCTAGCAACATTTGTTAAAAAAGTTGTTTCAAAAAATGTACCATTTACTGAAAAATTAACTTTATGCGATTTTTGTTCTATCTCCAATATTACTAGAACGGCTGCACTTATGACAAAAATAGTTATGTTCATAATTATAGATATTAACATTTTGCACAACTTTTGTTTGAAAAATTTCTTCATATAATGTACCAGTTACGAGAAAACTGTTACGGAAAATCAAAATGTTCTAATTTGTCTATTTTACCAATATCACTAAAACGGCTGCACTTATAGCAAAAATAGTTATGTTCATAATTATAGATATTAATATTTCGCATAACTTTTGTTTGAAAAGTTTCTTCAATAAGTGTACCAGATACGAGAAAACTGCTACGGAAAATCTTATTTATTTTGTTTCGCAATCGTAGGGTGAATTTAAACCAAAAGAAAGCATTATTATAAATACAGATAGGACAAAGAAGTTGAGTTTTTTATTAATTACAGATAAAAGATAAGGTGTAATGCATTACAGATCTATTATATAACCGCCGTGATTAATCGATTTTCGATCATATAAAAACATTTGTCATTAGGCAAGAAATTCTGGCAGTGTTATTAAAAATAAATAGGCTTAAAAACAAAAGTATCATTATATATTTTGCAATAAGGCTTTTGTCAACATGTTATCAAATATTTAAAGAGTACAATTGAGCTGAAATAAATAACAAACTGTTATTATATCTTCAGGCAACCTTCAGCAAGTGTAACCTTGATCTGCGATCATTTCTCTGTGTACATTGAAAATTCCGTTTCCTTTCATTTACAGTTACGAATTCTTTTATTGTGTATATGTACATGCATTTGTTTTTATTTCAACACCATTTTTATTTGCTTGTTTCAAATGTAATTACAACAATTGTACACGTTATTAATTATATAATGATTCAGCATTATCGTTTTAACTCAATAACTCCTCGTAAACTATTACTCAATTTCACGTTTTGGCAAACAGGTCAAGGTAAGCACAATATTATATTATTTATGCTAATGAGCGCATCTTCAACATCATTTATTTGATAAAATTGCATAAGATCATTTTCAGAAATCTACTTATAAATAATAAAATATTAATGAAATTAAAGCATTCGGTTGTGTGTCTGTAACATTCCGGATCAAAAAATGTCCTTAACAAAAAGTGTTTGTCTCTTCGCCCTGAATCCAAAAATATATATAACTTATATACTTGGACGTTAGTTGTCGCTCGCTCGTAAGACTAAATTTGTACCCTCTACTGCTCTGAAGGTACCGCACCGATTCACACCAAATTTAGTACACATATTATTTTGCATCCTATTTGAATCCGCTCGCAGTTTAAATCCAATCGCTCGTATACTTCCAGAGTTATAGGGCCTCAAAATATAGAGCCCCCCTTAATACTACCCTTATAAAAATAACTAAAACACCAAAAAATTCTACTAATAATTCTAAGATATATTATATCTACAAGTTTATTTCATATTGTTAGCTCAAAGGCCATAAAAAAATATTAAATATTAATTGTGTAACCCCCCTTAATACTGCCCTAATAAAAATAATGAATGCACCCAAAAATTCTACTAAAAATTCTAAGATATTTTATTTCTACAAGATTATTTCATATTGTTAACCCAAAGGCCATAAAAAAATATTAATTTTGAATTTTAAAATATGCATTTAAAAAATTAATTTTTATTAAAATTATTTACAAAATATTGTAAGACTTTTTATATCTATTTTTTTTTCAAACTGTTAACCAAAAAGTTGTTTGCATCGCCTATATTACTTATAAGGCTAGACGCATAGGTGCGTTGTACCTAAGCTTGTTAATTAATTTAATTGGGTATTACATATATATTTTTTTGGTTTTTTTACAGAAAAAACACATTTGCAATTAAAATATTTATATTGTTGTAACTAATAATTTTGAAATTAGATTAGAAAGTTAAAATTTGGACAATAATCTAAAAAAAAATTGGCCCCAATTATTATTGCTTATGCTAATTGTATACTGAAATAATTTTTTAATATAATGAAATATAATTATATTTTTAAACAATACATATTTGGTAAACATTTATTTTATATAGTAAGATTCTTTGGAAAAATTATAGAATTACAAAAATAATTGTGATATTAAATACTAACAATGTGATATATAAATTATTCTTTGGTTTATTTATTACTTTATTAAATACTTAACTAATAAACTAATAAAATCCACTTTTTTGCAAATCAAGGTCAAGTTGTTTCTCAAAATCATCCTTTTCCTCCTCATAATATGGCTTATAATCTCGCGTATGTTTCTGAGCATCTATGTCGTCTTGTTGCTCATCGTAAGACCTGCAAAATTACAATATATATTGAAGAGATCTTCTCCAAATTATGGTTTTTGAATCCAGAGTTACAAATCCAAGGTCATATTTACCTTTGGCGCAGATCCAAGGCCCTTTGGTGCTCAAGCTGTCTCCTGACCTCCTCAGCTTGTTGTTTGAGTTGTTCCTGTTGCTGGGCCAAGTCATAGGCATGACGTTGTTGATCGACGATATGCTGCTGGTCCTGGAACCGTTGTTGACGAGCCAATTCGTATCGTACAGGTTCCGGTACTGGGGCATCGTCCAAATAATCCTCGTCGATGTTATCGTAGCTATTCGTGTCCCGTTTCTTTCGTAGATTATTGTCCTGAATCAATATTTTAATTAACAGAAGATTAAGACTACATTTATGTGGAGAAGCATTAGATTTATATGCGTTGGATTAGGAGAAGCGAAGCCTTTACTATTATCTACCTGAGGCATCTTTTTTTGGGGCTTTATTATAGACCTTTTCCTAATAGCTGATATAGGGACAATTGGTTCATTGTTTTCTTTATATAGTCGCTGAAATATCGATCATGGAATATGATAATTTATTATTATTGTCGAAACGTTGAACATAATGAATATTTATGTAAATTGTGGACAAACCTGGACAGCGGGTGGACAGGCCATAAAGGTGCATGAGTATCTTGTCCCATCCAGTGAACAATAGCAGATGTTGCAATCCAGAGTGAACCGCGTCCTTGGTTCGCAGACTATTTCGTCCCGATCGCCATCATACGTTGAAACTGTGTCACGAATTTCCATTCAAATTCAAAACAGACAAAAACATATATTTTTAACATACCAAATGTATTCATTAAAGAGCTCAGATTTTGTTGACGAAGATAATATTCATAAAAAGGTTCAACAATAACTCTGAGTGTCCAAGGCTATTTTTAAATTCATACAGTGATAATAAATATACTTTTTAATATTGAAAGAATTGCCTAAGAGTTAATGTTAGTCTTTACAAATAATCATTATTTATTGATTATGTGAAATATGGAAATTTCGTTTCATCTTTCACAAGACACATTTTAAATAGCTCTAAAATGTTGTCAGTTTGAACATTTTGATTTTCCGTAGCAGTTTTCTCGTAACTGGTACATTTTTTGACAAAACTTTTCAAATAAAAGTTGTGCAAAATATTAATATCTTTCATTAAGTACGTAACTATTTTTGCCATAAGTGCAGCCGTTCTAGTGATATTGGTAAACTAGACAAATTAGAACATTTTGATTTTCCGTAGCAGTTTTCTCGTAACTGGTACATTTTTTGACAAAACTTTTCCAATAAAAGTTGTACAAAATATTAATATGTTTCATTATGTACGTAACTATGTTTGCCATAAGTGCAGCCGTTTTAGTGATATTGGTAAAAAAGACAAATAAGACACAAACAAGACACATTTTAAATATCGTCAGTTTGAACATTTTGATTTTGCATATCAGTTTTCTCGTAACTGGTACATTTTTTGACAAAACTTTTCAAATAAAAGTTGTGCAAAATATTAATTACTTTCATTATGTACGTATCTATTTTTGCCATAAGTGTAGCCGTTCTAGTGATTTTGGTAAAATAGACAAATTAGAACATTTTGATTTTCCGTAGCAGTTTTCTCGTAACTGGTACATTTTTTGACAAAACTTTTCAAATAAAAGTTGTGCAAAATATTAATTACTTTCATTATGTACGTATCTATTTTTGCCATAAGTGTAGCCGTTCTAGTGATTTTGGTAAAATAGACAAATTAGAACATTTTGATTTTCCGTAGCAGTTTTCTCGTAACTGGTACATTTTTTGACAAAACTTTTCAAACAAAAGTAGTGCAAAATATTAATTAGTTTCATTATGAACATAACTATTTTTGCTGTAAGTGCAGCCGTTCTAGTGATATTGGGAAAAAAGGCAAAAAAGAATTGAATTCGAGTGGTAGAATTTAAAATGATTGTGTAATCCTTAGTTAATTTTATTTTTATTATATGGTTTAAATGATTAATTAAAATTAATCACCGAATAAATTATATGTCATTAATAACACCTGACCTAGCCCCAGATTTTAAGACCAATAAAACACTCATTTTTGTCATATTTACAAGACTTTATCGCGGATTTGTAAACACATGCGAAAGATAATTATAAATAAACACTTTTCTTACCTGACCTAGCGGAGATTTCAAGTGCACACACAGCGAAAAAAATACACGTTGTTCGGACAAACATTTTTGCGATTGTTTGTTCAATACATGAGAAACAGTGGCGTTTTTATGACAACTGGATGCCAGCTTCCCTTTCGCAATGCATTTATATAGAATTGGCCCTAACAGGAAGGAAAACCATATATATATCACACCACAATGATGTGCTAACCGAAAATAATAAATATGTATAAATGTCGACGCGTTTAACTTGTATGAGCAAAATCGCATTCACAGATTTGTTTTAATTTTAATTGCGTGTGGCCTTTGCATTTGCTAAAGGTCACGCCCCTATTCTTATGCTAAACATATGCAAATTCAGTATTTCATTCAATGCAATTTAATTATTTGGGTTTTATACCGAGAATTATCTAATAGCAAAATTATAGGTTTGATTCCACTAATGTTTTATTAAAATTCTTAATTTATTGTTAATCGTTTAAAAGGAACGTATTTAGGAGGTATTGAAATTAAAGCGCGCGTTTATACAGACCATATATGTATATATGTGTAGAACGCTTTATGTAGAAAAATAAATATAAGATGAAAAATATTAAAATATTGTTTTTCCCAAAACTACTGGACGAATTATTTTCTCTGGAACTACTCGATCGATTTGCTTATTCTTTATATTAAATGCAAGTTAATACTATTTGTTAAAACTTACACCAATAATAAACAAACATTTTTATAAATTACTATAATTTATAACGCCCTAAAGTAAGAACAAATCTCGAAAAAAATACTTTTTTTTTCACACGGCCGCCATTTTGTCAAATATTTACTTATAACACCAAATGTTTGTGTAACCTCTAGAGAATTTTATACTCTTTTTGAATCTATCATTAAAATTGGATTTGGTTGACCCGTTCATGAGATACGAGCTCGCCCGTTTAGTGGTGACCTAGTCATACTCTCCGCGATATCTACGAAAGTTTCAAATATTTTTGTACGAAAAAAATGTTTTTATGTAGAAAAAAAACGAGTTATGAAGTAGCCTAAATTTCAAATTGATATCTTTATCCTTAACGGAGAAAAAAATTATTAAAAATTATACTTTTTTTTGGAATTGTAAGAAGACCGGTCCTTATTCTTTTATAGAAGAAATTTACATTTTCATTTGACGTACTTTATATGTAAATTAGTATTTTGCTAACAACGCAATTTTGCCACGGTGTCTGGTAAACTTAAATCGTTTTACAGTATTTACAATAATTATTGTAGTTGTTCGAGTGTAAAATTTAAATTTAAATAAACATCGTTTTGAATATAGTTGATAAACGTTTTGTAAGGAAATACTAATCTTTTCTGTTAGGATATTTGAGGTTTTTCTTATCAATAAATACAAACATTTGTCGATTATATCTTAATATTTATTTATTAACATAAAACTACATCAACTATTTCATAAATAACAAATAAGAAAATATACATACTTTAAAATGGCACTGTATAAAATTGATGGAAATATATAAGTCTTTTACTGTAAAACTACAACAAAAAGGCTTCAATCTATCATAATTTATAATTGTAAAATTTCAAGTTAGGAGTTGCATAAAAGATTTCTTGTTAATTGACTTGTCTTCCTATTGATTGTTGATTTATAATACAAAATCTCAAAAAGGCTTCAATTCCTATTGAATTATTGAAGATTTATAATAGATAAATAGGTCTTAATTCCTTTTGATTTATAATACAGGGTGTGTAATTCTCAAAAAGGCTTCAATTCCTTTTGAATTATAAAAGATTTGCAATTGATAAACAGGTCTTAATTCCTTTTAATTTATAATATAAAATCACATAAAAGGCTTGTATAATTCTCATTCTCAACAAGGCTTCAATTCCTTTTAAATTATTAAAGATTTATAATTGGTATAAATAGGCTTCAATTCCTTTTATTTAATTACTTATAATACAAATTCAAATAAATTAATTTGTTAAATAGGCTTCAATTCGTTTTAAGCTTGTGAATTATCGAAATAATTCAATTCCACTAGTTATTGATTTTGCCCAAAGCTCTGAATGGACTTATAAATGTACATCAATTTTTTACAGTTTAGTTTTACTACAAAATAACGACTTCTTGACTATCGGGTATTAATTTTTTTATGGATTCATTATGGTTTTTTAATAGTAGTAGCTTCTGTAGTAGGAGGAGCGGTTGTAGGAGCTTCTGTAGCAGGAGTAACGGTTGTAGAAGCATCTGTAGCAGGTGCAACTGTAGTGATAATTCCTGCTGCAGTATCATTCGGATTTCTACACTGTTTAGCTGCTGCATCACTCACTGCATCCATGTCTTCCTTTGGTATCCATTCATCAAACACATCCTCTTTTACTAGTTCATCTCTTACCTAAAACAAGCATTGGTACAAATGCCTTCAGCTTACCATGTATTCTTACCTCTTCAACGCGTTTGAAGACACGCAACAAATTTTTCCCTGCCAATTTTTCTAGATTATTTATACTCCATTTAGTTGCATTATTTATGTATAATAAATCGAATAAAACGGGATATTTCGATACATCTTCTAAACCTTGTGGCATTCTAGTTAACGAATACATTTATATATATATTTGTTATTCAATGAATAAATTAAACTTACTCGCTAACTCCATCGTAATCGCCACCAATTCCTACATGGTCCAAACCTGCTACATCCGCTATATGATTTATGTGTTCTAGAAGTATAATTTACAAGAAGTTACAAGATATTTTCTAGAATGTATGCGTATGTGTTGGCAGCACGCTATGTTTATATGTTTCTAATGGCGAAGCGGTGTATATTTACAGTGGTACGTTCTTAAACGTCAACATAACTACTAAATGTCAATATTTATTTTATTTATTTTAAATGATTAGATAATTTTAACTTACGAATTACAGTATTAATGTTAACTGCAGTTTTGTTTGCCCCTAAAAATCCTGGGTAAAAGTTTACCATAACAATTCCACCATTTTTTGCCTAAAGAAGAAAAAATTGTTTATTTTATTTAAATTAGGAGGAGTGTATGTCTGTACCATAGATTTTAGAACATCGTCAGGCACATTTCTGGCATGGTTATGAACACCAAACGCAGACGAATGTGAAAAAATAACTGGCGCTCGAGAGGTTTCAATTGCATCTCGCATTACGTTCGCGGAAACATGCGATAAATCGACCATCATTCCTAGTCGATTCATTTCTTTTACAATTACCTGTAATAATGTAAACACACATATAAACAAACATATAATACCGTTTATTATATCACCCATCTATGTATCTAATTGAATAATTTGTCGTATGGCGAGTTTTCTTGTTTTTTTTGTAAACATATAAACAAACATATAAACACACATATAAACACACATATAAACAAACGTATAAACATACATATAATATAGTTCATTCCTCACCGATCCATACGTCAAATATTGAATAATTTAACGTGTGGCGAATTTTCTTGTTGTTTTTTGTAAAAATATATACAAACATATAAACAAACATTCAATTAAAAATATAAACATACATATAATACAGTCCTAACCGATCTGTCTGTCTAATTGAATAATTTAACGTGTGGCGAATTTTCTTGTTGTTTTTTGTAAAAATATAAATAAACATACAAACAAACATATAATCAAACATATAAACATACATATAATACAGTCCTAACCGATCTATCTGTCTAATTGAATAATTTGACGTGTGGCGAATTTTCTTGTTGTTTTTTGTAAAAATATAAACAAACATATAAACAAACATATAAACAAACATGTAATCAAACATATAAACATACATATAATACAGTTCAGTCCTAACCGATCCATCTCTCTAATTGAATAATTTGACGTGTGGCGAATTTTCTTGTTGTTTTTATATAAATATAAACAAACATATAAACAAACATATAAACAAACATATAAATATACATATAATACAGTTCAGTCCTAACCGATCTGTCTGTCTAATTGAATAATTTAACGTGTGGCGAATGTTCTTACTGTTCATTTTTTGTAAACATATAAACAAACATACAAACAAACATATAAACATACATATAATATAATTCATCACATACATCTAAGTGTTTATATATATATATATAAGGAGACTAACCTTCCCAAACTCCGTTAAATTATTTTTTGATGCAACGGCAGTACTGGCATCACCCCTAAAATATACTCCTAATTATTACCAATTATTCTAAATTTATAATAAATAAATATAATTTACCATGGTGTATCACAAGTATGTGTTAAAGTCATGTATCGTACCCCTAAATCATAGAACGTCCGTAAAACCCCCAAACGTGAATCAATCGAATGCCCCCCCTCCACTGCTATTAAACTACCAATTTTATTGTCCTCAAATGCATCGACGATATCTGTTGATTACAAGAAAAATGCATCAATAAGTTGTAAAGCCACCAATAACTATAGATTACCGATAAATAATAAGAAATATATTTACCGTCTGGTGTTGTAGCCAATTTCATATCATTTGGATACTTTCGAATTAGTCTTTTGATAACATCAATTTGCTCCAACGTTTCAGCAACTGCGTCCTTATACTGTGTTTGCGTACAGTCCACATATGCCACCCAGAACTATTTTAAAAAATTGGTAACTAGTAAATAACTTCAAGAAACTAGTAACTAACTTACTTGAGCACCAACTTTGCCTGCTTTTAACCGGGGCAAATCTGTAAAACAGGACGGGCAAGCCTTCTTACCCCAAACTGCATCGTCAGTTAAATTCTTTTCAAATGGGAAATCTTTCACGTGGTTTCGTATAACTTCCTTGAGGTTAAAAGGTAAATCATTATGCCTAAAAAAAAAAGAAGAGATAAATGAAGAGATAGAATGAAGAGATGGAATGAAGAGATAAAAGAAGAGATGAAAAATGGAGAAATAGGGAAAATTGTTTGACAAAATATTTTATAATTTCCTTTACCCATCAATTAAAGGTGTATTTGATAGTGCATCTCTTCCTTTTGTTGGTGAATCAGTTTTTGCTGTCGATACGACTATTATTACAATTAAAAGTATTATAGCTATCGTGGTTGAAGCACCAATAATGATCAATTTCTTTCTACCTAAAACATTAATAAGAAAAACGACTCATTTACTAATTTATTATAATATATATATATATATATATATATATATATATATATATATTAATATAAAATAAAAATAATGACTTGTATCACAGTATATTGTATTAAATAAGGCCAGCAACCTGCATTACACTTACGCATGTTGTGTTGCGTCAACTGAGAATAATTTGTAGACGCTTTCGTTTTATTAAAATTATTAATTAAACCACAGATAATAATTATTTTAAAATTATTTGGGGATAAACTCAGCTTAAAGTTTAAAATGGCCCATTCTTTTTACAATAGATTGAAGTAAATCTAATTTGTTGCCCCTTGACGATCCTCGTAAGTAATGCTGGTTGCATAATTTACTTAACTCTTCACGAATTACTTATATAATTTATTCTTATTCATAATAAATAAAATAAGTACTTACTCATTGATCCAAAATAGTTGAAAATATTTCGGCAAATATTAGGTACAGTCATAGTTTAATATCTGGAATAAATAAAAATAATCCATTTAGAATATTTGAGTTAATTTTAATCAGGTTTTACGTTTCAGTTTCAGGATTAAAAAATCAATATTCAATAATTTAAGTAGCAAAGAAAACGTTTTGTTTTGTTTTAAATATTTAAAATTATTCGTTATTTGATATATACAATTTTTATTATTTTATAAACACGTTTTAACCGGAAGTGCTTGTTTACTCATACAATTTTTAGTTTATCTCAGGAGCGATACGAGTAAAAAAAAAATTTTTTTATTAAAGTTAAATGTATTAATACTTCTAGCAACTTTTAGAAAAAAAAATCCATTTACTGGAAAATCGACTTTGAAAAAAGTTATATTTACGTTACAAATAAATAAATAGTGAAGTACACTCCTGATTTGTAAATAATAATTATGCAATTACTCGGTGAATTCAGATATCGTAATTAAATTGATATCAAATTGTTATTGTTTGTTTAACAGATCAAATTATATTATTTAATTGTTCTGAAGCAATAATATTATCAATTTGGTATTATTTTAAATATCTTCTCACATTTAAACTTTCTAGAATTCTGTTTCAATATCTCGACTTATTTTACACTGTTTCTATATTTCCTAGAAATACCATAAATACGTAGTATCTATAAATATTAAATATAATAGTATTGATTTCATAGTATTATAGTTGATTCTCGTAGCCAGGGAAAATTATTATTTTCTAAAAGGTTTTTAAATATTTAGTTATGTTTTTGTAAGTATAAACATATTATATATAAATATAACAGAAACAAAAGTAAAACAATGTTCTTGAAAAGATAACAATAATATGTGAATTAAGTCATAGTTATGCTAAAGTTTTATCAAACTATACTAAAACTGTATCAGGTAGGTAATTATTTATTTAGTAAATTACGCATAATAAGTTAACGGAAATACACGTTTTGACTATCCCTGAATCGAACCTGACTGTTTATGGTAATTATTTTTAAAGAAAAGAGAAAAAAATGTTGCAATCGTAATATTAAATATGTAGAAGAACATACGATAACATATAAATTGATTTTTTAAATAAATGAATTCGATTTACGTCTGAAATATATTTTTCTGACTTTGAAATTTCAAATAACATATTATAATTGTTGTAAACATCTACGTTATAATTAATTATTCTAAATAATATAATATGCTAGATTTACCACAATTATATATTATTAGAACTCTCACAGAAATAAGTAAACATGTTCTTAGAAGTAAATTAATTATTTATTTTCAACTATTTTATTAATTATTTATTATTATTAATATTTCTCGTTGAATTGAATCAAATATAATTAAATATTTATATATAACCGCAATATCTCCGAAATGGTAAAAGTTAGAGAAAAATTATTAGTATAAAAGTTAAAGATATTAAAATTTCTAGCAACTTTTGTTTAAAAAGTTTTTTTTGAAAAATGTACCATTTACTGAATAATCGTATTTGAAAATAGGCATGTAATATTTACGTTTCTTTGCAATATCTCTGAAATGGTACGAGTTAGAGAAAAAGTTATATTTATAAAAGTTAAAGATATTTAAATTTCTAGTAACTTTTGTTTAAAATGTTTTTTCGAAAAATGTACCATTTATTAAATAATTGTATTGGAAAATATGTATGTAAACTGTAGGTTTATTTGCAATATCTCCGAAATGGTATGAGTTAGAGAACAAGTTATATTTATATAAGTTAAAGATATTAAAATTTCTAGTAACTTTTGTTTAAAAAATTTTTTCGAAAAATGTACCATTTACTGAATAATTGTATTTGAAAATAGGTATGTAAATTTTAGGTTTCTTTGCAATATCTCCGAAATGGTATGAGTTAGAGAAAAAGTTACTTTAATATAAGTTAAAGATATTAAAATTTCTAGTAACTTTTGTTTAAAAAGTTTTTTCGAAAAATGTACCATTTACTAAATAATTGCATTTGAAATCAGGCATGTAATATGTACGTTTCCCTACATATTGATATTGTTTCCATGGCAATCTAGCATGAATTTAAAATAAGAGAATGCAAAATTATATAAAATTTAATAAGAAAGTCAAGTGTGGACCACTCCAGCTGTTTTGAAAGTGGAGTTGCCTCGACAATTCGAATAAATTGCTTACCGACTCATTTTAGGGTGGTTCATTACTTTAAAATATTAGTGGAAATGCACAATTTTTAAAAAACTTCACAACCTTTGACGGTCAAACACGAACTGTTTTCCTATCACATGAAACGAACGCAGCTTTTCGATGTCACGGTCAGCTTATTGAAATATGAAACGATATTTTCTCAAATACACATGCAATATTGACTTCTTTTTACTACGATTTTTTTTTAATATCCCATTTTAATGGTACATTGAAATTGTGGTATAGTTTATTACAAAATGAAAGAGAATGCATTTCTTTTCAGACTTTCACATACAGTAATTGTACGTTTATTGAGAAAGCTTTTTTACCAAAATGTATAAAAAAAATTAATATCTTTAACTATAACTACTAATTAATAATATATTACTTACGTTCAATATATTATCTTATATTTAATAAATATAAATTCACTGAAAATTACAGTTATTTTAAATGACTACACTGTCTAAATACGTTAGTTATCTCAATTTTATCTAATTTTCACCTAATCAGATAAAATAATTATGATAACAACACAGACACTATTTCAATTAATTAACATCTGTAGAGATTTGATATATTTAGACCAACAAATTAAAAAATTATGTTAATAAGGGTTGTAAAAAATACAACGAACAATTAAATATTTTTAAATCATCGTACAGTTGGAAAATATTAAAACTTTTAATCTCAGAACATAATTGATTTATACTGATCTCAAATCAGTATTTAGGAATATTAAAAAAAAAACAGTTTAAGAAATATTAATTTTTAAACTGCGCGTTATAAATTAAAAACTCAAAAATTATTTATTTTCACTATTATTTTACTGCATACTAATTCAAAAATGTATTTTAAACTGATTATTAAGAGTAAAAAATATCGCTATCTTAAACCGTTTGAGACTTATAGTTATTTTAAAATTAAATTAATTTTAAACGTTTAATGTGCAAACAATATTTATTTTGAATATTATTTTGCACAATACTACAACAAAATAGTATTTTAAATCGATTAGCAAGAGTTAAAAATTACGCTAACTAAAACCATTTAAGAGTTATAGCTATTTTAAAATTAAAACTATTTTTAACGTTTAGTGTTTAAACAATACTTATTTTAAATATTATTTTAAACAATACTATAGAAAAACGTATTTTAAATCCATTAGCAAGAGTAAAAAATATCGCTAACTAGAACCGTTTGGGACTTATACTAATTTTAAAATTTAGAACTTTATATTTTCAAATTGCCCCAAAATTATTAATTTTTTAGTATTATTTTACCTAATACTATAGTAAAACGAATTTACAGAAGTAAAATTATTTATTTAATATATAATGAATGCGAAATAAATGAATTATATTCAAATATTTAGCGTAGAAATCAAAAAATGGAAATATGTGTATGATTTAAGAAGATAGAATGACTAATATATAATTATACATAAATTACAAAGATAATATTACAATATTATATACATTAGCGTAACTAAATTGATTAAAAAACACATAATAATGAAAATTAAAATGGAATTAATTCAAATAATATTATAAGAGCGCCAACATAGCCATCTATGAGCGAAACTACAAACTAACAAATTGAATTTGTAATATTATAACAAATTCATTCGTTAATTCATGATTTATTAATATTTATTGGTATAATAGACATGTATACAAATGTTTAGTATAATTTGGCACGTGAATTAGTGAAAAAAATTAGTTAAAAAAATTGATGTGTGAAAAACGTAGTTCGGCAATAAAACGCAGGGTTATTTGATAGTTCGTTGTAGAGGCCGCGCGTGTGTTCATTCTCTCTTCGTGTTCCGATTTCTTATGAACCGGCATGGTGGTGATACAGTGCGCTAAAATAACGTAATTCTTGTTTCGATAAACAACGTGTACAAATATATTTTCACTCAATTGTTACTACAAGTCGTCATCATTTCGCCAATAAGTCGTTGCCAACCCGAAGGGTGGCTTCCAAAGGTAAGACACAACCATCTTTATTCTCAACTGACATTTCATATATATATAATTGCCCTTTGAACAAAACAGTTTGACAAACACATGAATCATGCATATTGTAGGGTTCATCATGCATTTTCGATGTTTATTGTATAAATTTAGGCACATATTTTAGTTTTAAGTTTATTTTATTAGGTCTACAATTAAATATACATGTATAAATGCTGACTAAGACTTATCCTTGGATCATTTTATGCTAATTTGTTATGTAAAACGCCTTATTGGAGCACCTTGAGCGACTAGATATCAAATTTCTTTTGACTTTGAAAGAAACACCTGTAGTTTTTTATAGACAAAATAAACATAAATTATTACCATTTTTCTATTTTAATTTAATGCTTTTTTGCCCAAAATACATACAAAAGAAAATTAACCAGCAGTCTACAATATGTTTCTAATCGCTTTAACTGAAAAATACCTTACGCAATACCTTGAAATATGTGTAAATAGTAATTAGTAAAAATATTTTAGAAATTACTAATTAAAATCTGTTGTGGCCAGCACTACACCTTTTATTTTATTTTAATACATGCAAAGAACCTAGAAATACGTTAATAACTATTTAGCTAATTTTTTTTGCTTAAAATTTCTGTATATCTGTAATCACTGTTTCTCTAAGCTCGAGCTGTGTAAAAGGGCTATAGTATTCTGTGTGTCTTGCATACTTAAAATCACCATATGTTAGTACGAAATCTATAAAAGTACTTCGTAAAAATCAATTTTTACGTAATTTAAAACTACAAATTAGATAATTATAGCACTAATAAGTTCCCCAGCTGACTAAATCGCTTATATTCGTTAAGCGAAGGGTTAAATATTTAAAATAATAACCAAGCCCCATTCTACAATAAATTAAATTTTATTTCCCACAAAATTAAATTTTATTTTATGTATTTAATTAAGTAGAATCGAAATATACGAATTCTTTTTTTTTTTTTTTTTGCTGTTTATAGACTAAATAATGCTTTGTAAGAACACATGGTGATAAGATATCAGTAAATAAGTACAAATAATTATTAATTGGTATCAGAATAATTTTATCAATCGTTATTGCTTGGTCTCAAGGCTTTAAAGGCAGAGGTCAATAGCGTAGATGTCCATTGTGAATTTTTGAATGATTTGTGCAAATTATTTCGGTTATATTTTAATATAAAAGCAAAGTTCTTTATATATAAAGGTTAAAAATTGATTAAAACGCGATGAAAAAAAATATTTACTGCTTATCAGTTTAAGGAAATATTCATAAAATAAATAAAAAGATAAAAATTCGTTCAAATGTTCAACTTATTGATGATTAATTTATTTTCTTTTAATAAACGCATCGGTTACAAAAATATTCAAATCATCATTTTTAAAATTGACCAAATCATCAAAATAATTGTTTTAAGTTTTTGCCTAAATTTTATTTCGGTAAATAACGACATTTAAGCGATTATTTAATATGTTAACAAATATTTACTAGTAAAATCATTAATTTTATTGACAAAAATACAGATTTTGAGCCTAATTAATTAATTAATTCAATTGGAAAAATGTAATTTATAGATTAATTATGTCTTATTTTTGCAAAATTGTTGTTTGAAATAACGTAATAAATGAAATATTATGTCGTTACTTATCCAAATAAATAATAGGATAGTTAACAATTTTTTTCTAGGGAAAAATCATTAATTTTATTTACAATAATGCAGATTTGAGACTAATTAATTAATTCAATAAGATAACTGTGGTTTATCGATTAATTGTGTCTTAGTTTTGCAAAATTGTTGCTCAAAATAAAGAAATTAATGACAAATTATGTCGTTACTTATCCTAATAAAAGAACAACTTTAAATTCATTAGAGTAATCGTAAAATTATTGAAAAATTCTAAAATTCTTAAGAAATTAATATAAATCCCGAAAACTTCACTAATAAATCTTTGGAAATCCCCAGTAATCTATAGAAATTCTAGAAACCTTAGGAAACGTCTAGAAAATTCTAGAAACCTTAGGAAACGTCTAGAAAATTCTAGAAACCTTAGGAAACGTCTAGAAAATTCTAGAAACCTCAAGAAACGTATAGAAAACGCTAGAAACACTAAGAAAAATAGATATTTCTCTTAATTTAAATTTTTTTTAATACATAATTCTCGTTAAGAATAGAAAATAGTTCAACCATGCATTAATTATCACCGATTTCCGTCATTTAATTAATTACATATCATTATATTTAATTTACAGAGGCACTAATTTATATCGTATTTTTCTTTAAATCAATATATTTTTATTACGTAATATTACGCAATACTTAATGTACGATTGTGAAATGTTTTATTTTTTATCACGTAAATTTCGAAATAAACAATTTAAACATACTAAAAATACAATTATTTAAACGTATGTATTTAAATGGTGTCGTTCACACTACGATATCAACACAGCGTTTCAGAAAATACGTTTATAGGCCTCACAAATTACAGAATAGGCCTCTTAAATTGGTTTCAACAATATTCATGTACCTTCGAAGGATTATTTAAGTTATTGCGTGTTCATACAGAATATTAAATATGACATTAAATATAGGAAATGTCTAAACATCTGCGGTATATACTTAAAATAAAGCGTGTTTTATAATTTAATGAGATAATAACAGATATTAAATATTAACTCAATAGTTTATTAAATTTGGGAACAAGATATTGAATAATTTTTACGCGCAAGCGCGTATTGTTTCGGAATTAGAACCAATTCTGTTCCAAACAAGTTAAGAAATAAGACAATATTGCCCAAAAATTTTATTGTATGCGAAGCACGGCTTTAAATTAATTAGTTAAATATATTTTAATTATTTCGATGAATTAATTCAGTTAATTTTAAATAAAGTAGTTTTGATTGAAAATACAAAATTGTAAAACACGCTTTCTTTTAGGGCAAGAATACAACATTTTGACCATCAAAACTCCATAATGGGCAGGAATAAAATCGAACCAACCGCAACCAGAAGTTTTCGGCGCCCACGGGATTCCCCTAAATCCGAACCTAATGCAACACAAAACAAACCCAACAGTTCAGAAAATGAACCATTTTTTATTACAAAATCAAATAGTTCTAGCAACAAAACTGATGGATTTTTCGTACGAAAAGATTCATTTTTCTCCAAAAACAAAAATAAACCACAAAAAAACAATCGCCATTTGGAAAATGAACCAAATTCAATCCCTAAACCAAATGAGGCAAACAAAACGAATGATGGATTTTTCGTGAGACGAGATTCATTTTTCTCGAAAAAGAAAACAACTGAAGATAAGGAAAGCGATAAAAAACGAAATAACAATCGTAAAGAAAAGAAGTTTAAAGGTGGAAAAGTGGAAAAACTTGATAAAATACCGTTTGATAAAAGGAAATGGCGTTTGCAGAAATATAGTAAGAAATATAAATTGGACCAATGGGAGGATAATAGGAAAAAGGCAGTTTTGCGCGAATATTACAAAGAGATACGCGATGATAAACCGAAATTGGATGTACAGAAAATATATGAAGAATACGATTCAGAAAATGATACAAAATTACCAATTGAAATTAAAAAAAACTATGTACAACATCCTAATTTTATACCAGATGAAGACGGTATCGAGTTTCATGAAGATGTAGAAGAAACCGCGAAGAATATCGCAAAGAGTGCGAAAGAAGAAAAGAGGAAATTCAAAAACAAACCGAATAATAAAGCGCGTAAGGAATTCGAACGGTTAAAAGAAGAAAAGGATGCGTTAAAGGAGGAACGGAAAAAGCGGAAAGAAGAGAAGGATGAAGCGATGCTCAATTACAAAAAGAAGAAAACTGAGAAATACAGGAAATTGAATAAGAAGAATAAGAAAGGGCAACCTATAATGAAAGATAGAATTGAAATGCTCTTAGAAAAAATTCAGGCGTCATAAGTTATTGTGTTTTTATTTATAATTCGTAGAATTGTACTATTTATGTAAACTAATGTTTAATTTTCTAAGAAACGATTTCATTTTTATTTTGCTATTACTGTTAAACCAGTTAGTTTTGTCATTTAATATAATGTAAATTGACGTATTAAATACATTTGATAATTCGAATATTAAGTTTTATTATTTATTGCGTCATAGATTTGCGTCGAAAAAATGAACTACTTAATGAAGGCAGATAGTAAAATATCGGTTGTCGTCCAATACACTGTTAACAATATTTTTATAGGAAAATAATTCGAATCATAGAAAAAACTGGTTATTTCTGTATTTTAATTTAAATATTGATATTTAATTAGCTAGTTTTTCAGTAAATGGTACAATTTCTCTAATTCGTGCCGTTTTCGTGATTTCCAAAAAAAAATGGCAAAAGTAAACTATTGCATCTGGTTAATATATGGTTTTCAAAACTATACGGTTTTCTTCCCGAATCTATACATATTTAAATATTGTATCCATGGTTACTGAATTGTTATTATTTGAAACAAAATTAAACAATTATTTGACATTCTTTGCTTACAATGATTTACGTTCCGGATAGAAAACTAGATACATCGGTGAATGGATCTATATTATTATTATATCGATGATGAGTAGACTGAATTCTGTATATGATATGGGCACATGGTGCCCTCAGGTGCACTTATTAATACAATATTAATGTTTTTGTTTAATTCTGTATAATTAACTTTCTGAATTATTGCAATAATTCTATTGTTTATTTGAAACATAATTGGACAATTATTTACGAAGCGTTCCGGATAGAAAGCTAGATACATCAGTAAATGGATCTATATTACTATTATGTCGGTGATGAGTAGACTGAATTCTGTATATGATATGGGCACATGGTGCTCTTGGGAGATTAAACAATTATTTGACAATGTATGTCAGTAGCGTTCCGGATAGAAAATTAGATACATCAGTAAATGGATCTATTTGTATTATTGAAATTTGCATTATTATAATATCGGTGATCAACAGACTGAATTATGTATATGATATGGGCACATGGTGCACTTATTAATACAATATATATATATATATATAATAATGTTTTTGCTTAGTTCTGTATTGCAATAATTCTTTTGTTTAATTGAAACAAAATTAAACAATTATTTGGCAATCTTAACGAAGCGTTCCGGATAGATCGGTAAATGGATCTATTACATAATTATAATATCGATGGTGCGTAGACTGAATTACATATAAGATGTGGGCACATGTGCCCTCGGGTGCATACAATAATAATATTTCTGTATATTTATTTTTCTGATTTACAGTAATAATTCATTTGTTCGTTTAATTATTTAACGTAGAAAAACACAATTAAAATATTATAAATTTGTCGACGAATTTACGTCAGATTTTTGTAATCTTAACTTGTTGATCCAGTAGAATTTAATCAATTGATTGAGTACGTCCGTTACATTATATATATATATTTTTTATATAAATGGCCTATTTACTTGTCTGTATGTGTAAATATTTACAGTCGTTTACGAATTCAAATCGATTCGATTACTGAGAAAATCATGTTGATGTTACCAAGTTCATTGTACACGTGTTTTTATTCACATTTACTAGTAAAAAAATAAATAACTATTGATATCGTTTGAGGTCAAACGATTACTTATAATAAAGATGCCATTATTTATCGATTTCGCTAGACAACAAATCAAAGAAAAATATTCATTTTGCATTTGGCGATAATTAAAAGAATCAAAATTAAATAGTACAATGTTCGAATAATAGTATTCTACCATTGATACAATATTAATATGTATGTGTTTGTGTGAATGTATGTGTAGAACTCACTAGACAAAATTTAACAATTAAAAGAATTAAAATTAAATAGTACAATGTGCGCTATGAACAGTTTTCACTATATATAATATAATTTTTGGTGTTTTATAGTTATTAGACCATTGATACAATATTAATATGTATGTATTTGTGTGAATGTATGTGTAGAACGCGCTAGACAAAATTAGGCGATTAAAAGAATAAAAATTAAATAGTACAATGTTCGCTACGAATAGTTTTCACTATATATAATATGATTTTGGGTGTTTTAAAGTTATTCTACCATTGATACAATATTAATATGTATGTATTTGTGTGAATGTATGTGTAGAACGCGCTAGACAAAATTTGGCGATTAAAAGAATTAAAATTAAATAGTACAATGTTCGCTACGAATAGTTTTCACTATGTATAATATAATTTTTGGTGTTTTAAATTTATTAGACCATTGATACAATATTAATATGTATGAATGTGTGTGTAGAACTCGGTAGACAAAATGCTACACATCCTGAGCGACTGATACTCTTGAGTGTCTTCGTGATACTCATAAAAAAGGTTACCCAAAGTCCTACATGTTGTTTATTTGAACCGAATCGTCCGATTATGGAAACGATAAGAAATCGATGGTATAAAATGCTGGCTTTGCCACTCGACTCATTTAGTATTAAACAAATCTTCGTTTCATTGTGCCACACAACGCTATAAGCGTTGGCGCCTGTCAAGGCCTATCGCATATTAACACCAGCCGGTCCTCTTTTCAGAGCTCAAATTTCTCCAATATTTCATTTCCGAAAGTTCTGTTCGAACAATATATATTTATTGTAAATGACCGGCTGGTGGAATGTCCAGTGTTTGCTTGTGAATGAGTGTAACAGTAATAATTGAGAGTAATTTTAGTGCGACACAACCTCAGGTATTTTATTTATTATTGTTTGTTGCCAAGTTATTTAAATTTTAAGCGTGTTATGCATAATATTGATACACGTGGCACTTATTGTGACAAATTCTATGCGTCGAAAACGCTTCAGTGAGAAAAAAAAACTTAATATTAAATTATAGTTTAATAACGAAACGAATAAACCAGAGAGTAACTAAATTAAATTCGTTGTATTAGAAAATAAGCTGGAGTGGCCTTCACTCGATTTTCTTGCCCTTTGTGGCTTTAATTTTAAATACACTCTACGATTGCTATGAAATATATATATTTTTATCGTTATGTGTCATCTCAAAATTATTTGTCACTCAAATTGGTTATTCCTAATAATTTTGTTGACTTTCGTTAATTTCCTTTTAATGAATTCCTATTATTTTCGTCCATAATTAAATGTTATCGCATGGTCAGATATTTTAATAACTTCCGTTATCAATTATAAGGGAAAATAAGTATAAACACATTTATTTGTTGAAAGTTGGAAATTGTTTTCTATTTTTAAGCAATTATTTTATTGTATTAAAAAATCTTTTTAAATTTATAATTTTTTTTAGACTGGGAACAATACTTTCTTTTATTCATTACGTATAAGATAGGGAAAAACAATATTAAACGGTTCTAAAAATACGTAAATGAGCCATTGTTTATATGTTATCATTTTTATCTGTAAATTGTCGGAAAAATTGCAATATTTTTTCCTATTAAAACCATTACACATATTTAGCAATTATGTAAATAATTAAAGGGAAAAAATGATAGTTTCTTAGGAATTACAGTCGTTTTTATTAATTAATATTATTTTCTGTACGTTTCGGCATTTCTTATGCCATCTTCAGGAGTAGGAATAGTCAAAATTAATGATGCAATGTAACTAATATGTTTGTTTTGCAGGGTTGTGCTCAAACTGCTGTAGCCCCAGCTACTAGCGGTCCTATCCTCGTCTACAACTACAAACTGTTCCTAAACGCAGAGCCGCCCTGGTGCTGCTAAACCTAACGCGCAACAACCACTAAACTTTTGTTTTTACCTACCACTTACACGCGTTGTATTATACTGAGCAAGAGCTGCCTCGTAAGTCTATTTTAATATATTATTAAACTACGTTTCGTTAAACACTGCTAATTAAAATAGCAAAAATAAAACAGCTAGTCCTCGCTTAGCGCAATTTTTCACTCTAAAACATCACAATTCATAGTTCTTAATATTAATCGCTATCGGAGAAAAATTCAAAAGTCTGTCTCGATTAGGACCCATGTTTGTGTGTATATATTTATATGTATGTATGTACTAGGGAAATGTAAAAGTAACTTGGCGATTTTTTAGTAAATGGTACATTTTTCGAAAGAACTTTTCAAACAAAACTTGTTAGAAATTTTAATATCTTCAACTTTTATATTAATTACTTTTTCTCTAACTAACGCCGTTAATGAGATATTGAAAAAATACACAAAATATATATATGTATATATTTCCAAAGGCAATTTTTTAGTAAATGGTACATTTTTCGAAAAACCATTTCAAACAAAAGTTGTTGGAAATTTCAATATTTACAACTTTTATATGCATCACTTTTTCACTAACTAGCGCCGTTTCTGAGATATTGAAAAAATGCACAAGAAAAAACAAATATATATATTTCCAAAAGCGATTTTTTAGTAAATGGTACATGTTTCCAAAAAACTTTTCAAATAAATGTCGTTAGAAATTTTAATATCTTCAACTATTATAGTAATCACTTTTTCTCTAACTAACGCCGTTCCTGAGATATTGTAAAAATACACAAAATATATATATATATATATGTATATATTTCCGGCGATTTTTTTAGTAAATGGTACATTTTTCGAAAAACCATTTCAAACAAAAGTTGTTGGAAATTTCAATATCTACAACTTTTATATGAATCACCTTTTCTCTAACTAACGCCATTTCTGAGATATTGTAAAAATACACAAAATATATATATATGTATATATTTCCAAAGGCGATTTTTTAGTAAATGGTACATTTTTCGAAAAAACTTTTCAAACACGAGTGGTTAGAAATTTCAATATCTTTAACTATTATAGTAATCACTTTTTCTCTAACTAACGCCATTTCTGAGATATTGTAAAAATACACAAAATATATATATATATATATATATATATATATATATATATATATATATATATATATATATATATATGTATATATTTCCAAAGGCGATTTTTTAGTAAATGGTACATTTTTCGAAAAAACTTTTCAAACAAAAGTGGTTAGAAATTTCAATATCTTCAACTATTATAATAATCACTTTTTCTCTAACTAACGCCGTTTCTGAGATATTAAAAAAATAGCAGGAGTACTACCTAGAAAACTAGGTGCGCATCCGGGTCTAGACCCTAGAGCGTTCACAGACACACACACAGCTGATAAAATAGCGTTAATCGAGGACGGCTGAATTGCGTAAAAAGTACAAAAATTCTAATACCAAACGTTTTGTTTGTTCCAGTTTGCTTATTACAGCCCAAAAATTAACTGTCTTTGACAGATATCATCGCTACTCCCACACACACTATATATTAAAATCAATTCTTTCTAATTATATTCATAAAAATATAACACAACAAAAAGATATAATCATGAAGATCACGAATTTAGATGAACGTGTCCACGTTCTCGATAACCATACGAATGTTTGGTCGGTCGTCCGCGACATTGCCGACTCGGGCGTTCAAGAGGAGGCGTTTTACGTGTGCGACATCGGAGAAATCGTACAGAAACACAAACTATGGAAACTGGCGATGCCCAGAGTCGAGCCGCACTACGCCGTCAAGTGCAACGACAGCCTCACCGTTTTGGAGACGTTGGCCGCCCTTGGAACGGGCTTTGATTGCGCATCGAAGGGCGAGATCAACAAAGTACTCGACTTAGGCGTCGCCCCGAGCCGCATCATTTTCGCGAATCCGGCCAAACCGATTTCGCACATTCGCCACGCCGCTTCTGTTGGCATCGAGACTATGACTTTCGATAACGAATCCGAACTTCACAAGGTGAAGAATCTGTTCCCTAACGCCAAGTAAGTCGTTATTTATATTAGATATATTATGCAAAGAAGAATTACAGAATTAATACTAAATATTATTATCTGTTCAGACACTATGCTATAGTAACGATTTTTATCATTGTTTCAATTTTAATGTTCAACATAAAGTTTATTTTGATAAAATTCTACAATGGTGATTAGAAAAATTGATTATACAGCGAGCTGAAGGCATTGGTGCCTATTCCTATGCTTGTTTTATATTTTTAGTGACTAATTTGCAAAAATATATATATATTTTACACAATTATTTCCAATATTCAAGAAATTAAATAACAATTTATATCGTTACTTTTATATAAAATTAATTTATTTTTAATCATATTCTTCCGAATTGATTATACGAGCTGAAGGCATTGGTGCCAGTACCTATTCTTGTTTTTCTTTATTATTAGCGACTATTTTGCAAAAATAAGTCACTTTTTAACATAATTGTTAGTATTATTAAAGAAATTAAATAACAATTGATTTTTAATTTTATTCTTCCAAGTTGATTAAACAGCGAGCTAAAGGCATTGGTGCCAGTACTTATATTTGTTTTTCTTTATTTTTAGCGATTATTTAGCAAAAATCAATCGCTCAATTTTAAAGTAATTAAATAACAATTAATTTTTAATTTTATTCTTCCAAATTGATTATACAGCGAGCTGAAGGCATTGGTGCCAGTACTTATACTTGTTTTCTTCATTTTTAGCGATTATTTAGCAAAAATAAATCGGTCAATTTTAAAGTAATTAAATAACAATTTATTTTTAATTTTATTCTTCCAAATTGATTATACAGCGAGCTGAAGGCATTGGTGCCTGTAGTTATACTTGTTTTTCTTTATTTTTAGCGACTATTTAGCAAAAATAATTTTCTCAATTTTAAAGAAATTAAATAACAATTTATTTTTAAATTTTATTCTTCCAAATTGATTAAACAGCGAGCTGAAGGCATTGGTGCCAGTACTTATGCTTGTTTTTCTTTAATTTTAGGGAGTTTTTGTAAAAATAAGTCACTCTTTTACAGAATGGTTACTAATATTAAAGGAATTAAATTATTAAATTTTTATTCTTCTAAATTGATTAAACAGCGAGCTGAAGGCATTGGTGCCAGTACTTATGCTTGTTTTTCTTTAATTTTAGGGAGTTTTTGTAAAAATAAGTCACTCTTTTACACAATGGTTACTAATATTAAAGGAATTAAATAATTAAATTTTTATTCTTCTAAATTGATTAAAGAGCGAGCTGAAGGCATTGGTGCCAGTACCTATACTTGTTTTTCTTTATTTTTATCGACTATTTTGCAAAAATAAGTCACTTTTTACACAATTATTACCATTATTAAAGAAATTAAATAACAATTTATATCTTTACTTTTGCAAGTCAAATTGATTATACGAGCTGAAGGCCTTGGTGCTAGTACCTATGCTTACTTTGTATTTTTAGCGACTATTTAGCAAAAATAAGTTACTCTTTTACACAATTGTTACCAGTATTAAAAACATTAAAATTTGTATTCTTATCCTTCTAGACTAGTAATAAGAATCCGCTGCGACGATCCGCAAGCCCAATGTCAACTGGGCATGAAATTCGGCTGCGATTACCAATCCGAAGCGCCGCAACTTCTACGCACAGCTCGCGATTTGAATTTATCCGTCATCGGCGTCAGTTTCCATGTTGGGTCCGGGTGCAGCAACCCGCCAATCTTTCGTACTGCGATCAGTTACGCGCGCCAAGTATTCGATTACGCTGCGTCCCTCGGGTACACGTTCTCTCTGCTCGACATTGGCGGGGGATTCCCCGGTCTGCGCGGCACTTCCATCGAGAAGATCGCGGAAGTTGTTAACAATGCATTGGTTGATTTCTTCCCTGATCCAAGCGTGAACGTGATCGCTGAACCGGGCCGGTATTACGTGGCTAGCGCGTATACGTTAGCTTGTAATATTCACTCGGTGAGGCGGATTGAGATCAAAGATCCGGCGACTGGGCAAATTGTTCCGAGGAATATGTATTATATTAATGATGGCGTTTATGGGAGCTTCAACTGCATGCTGTATGACCATCAAGAAGTTACTCCGATTCCTTTGAAGGTGAGAATCATTTTTTTAGCTAAAGCATATTCGGATAAATGCTAAGATATTTTATGTGCCCGAAAAAAATTACTAAATTTTTTGTTTTAGGAGCATGCTGGCAGTAAACTGTATCCGAGCAGCGTTTGGGGTCCGACATGTGATGGTTTAGACCAGGTATCCGAAAATATTCTACTTCCCGAGATGAAAATTGGCGATTGGTTGGTTTTCGAAGATATGGGCGCATATACGTTACCGGTGGCCAGTCATTTCAATGGTTTCCCCATTCCGAAAGTGCATGTGGTTGCTGATGAATCGGTTTGGTAAGTTTATTGCCATTTTTTAAACTATCCATTCCATAATAATGTACATTTTAATAAATTCAATTACGCAGCGATTAACATGATCATAATTAGGATGATGCATACGCTATGGCGAAAAGGGCCTATACATACATATTTTGTACTATTATTATTAGTATACATCGTTTACATTACATATTTATTCATATTTGAAATTTTACTATTCATTTCTTATTGTATCAGAAGTGGGATAATTATTAAATTACTAATTGGGATGTTGCATACTTTTGCTATGGCGAAATGACCATATACATAATTATTTTGTAGTATAAAACTACTTTAAATCGTTTATATTTAATATTTATTCACATTTGAAATTTTACAATCCATTCCCTATTGTATCAGAAGTGGGATAATTACTAATTCGGATGGTGCATCATTTTTCCTATGGCGAAAAAAACATATAATTGCATAAATGCATAAAACTACTTTAAAACGTTTACATTAAATGTTTATACATATTTGAAATTTTACAATCCATTCCCTATTGTATCAGAAGTGGGATAATTACTAATTGGGATGGTGCATCATTTTTCCTATGGTGAAACAAACATATATAATTGCATAAATGCATAAAACTACTTTAAAACGTTTACATTAAATATTTATTCACATTTGAAATTTTACTAATCCATTTCTTATTGTATCAGAAGTGGGTTAATTACTAATTGGGATGGTGCATACTTTTGCTATGGCGAAAAAACAATACATAATTGCATTAAATCGTTTACATTAAATATTTATTCACATTTGAAATTTTACAATCCATTTCCTATTGTATCAGAAGTGGGATAATTACTAATTGGAATGGTGCAGACTTTTGCTATGACGAAAAGAGCATATACATAACTATTTTGTAGTATATAATGTATTAAACTACTTTAAATCGTTTACATTTAATATTTATTCACATTTGATAATTTACAATTCATTTCCTATCGTATCAGAAGTGGGATCATTATTAAATTACTAATTGGGATAATGCATACTTTTGCTATGGCGAAAGATCATACACATTATTATTTTATACTATTATACAATTGTCTTGTAAAAGGCGTATTACAACGTATATAGATAACTTTAACTGTTAAATGACAGATCAGAAAGTAAAACAGTAATGGCGCATATACTACTAGTAATAAAATACCCCCATTATATATTTGCAATGTTCTCAACTACACATTCAAAACACCAGGGAAGTATTACGTCATAAATCCTTGATGCGAATACTTTAAAATTGCATATTTCCAAAATTAGAAGATAAAAATAATTGTAATTCTAGAATTTTATAATTAACGACACTTTCTTCATGTACTTTAGGTACTGTTTCTATATTTGTATTCGCTATAATATATATATTTGGACGTTTAATAATGTAACGTTTGTTTTTTTATAAACAACCAGTGAAATATTACAAAAAATTTCACACGTTTCGAGCTACTGTTTAAATTGGCTCCGCCACGTAATCATAAAAATAAAGCGTTCTACACATACATCTAAGTGATATTTTAAAATGTTAAATATAAGAACAAAATATTCCTCAAGCATTCTTAACTAACTGAAGAGCGAAAATAATACATTAAAGTTAAGTACACTATTAACAATAATTAAATAAAAAACAGGGCATAAATGAAATAAAATATCTTTAATCAAGACTTTATATTAATAATAATATATATATTATTTGTTTAAATCCTCTAGGTTACTGCTAAAAGATATGCTCCCATTATCCGAAGACCACTTCGTTTTTGGCAATACTCCGGCCAACTTCCGTCTAGGCTTGGATATTGGCGGGTCCGATATGAATCCGTGGTCAATCAACCCGATCCCCTTACAGCTGCCGATCATTCATTCGACCCCAATCGGCGATCATGTGTTCGAGTACGTGGACGTCGGTGCCCTGGACTGAGGATACGTTCCCATGCAATTGTTCCACCATTTTGTCATTACCGTACACTGAAAGTTAAATGATAAGTTCAACCTTAAACTTTCCTAAATTTTATTGTTTCATGTTAAGTTTTAAACATCGTGCTAAATGAATTTTACTTGGGTTTTGTTGTTGAAGAATTGCGTAAAGTAATTATTTTGGAAGTAAAATATTGTTTTTCTGGACGTTTTAGTTAAATATTTTGGTTTTATTCAAGTATATTTAAATTATTGACTGATTTAATTAAATTGTTTTAATTTCAGTAAATGTGGGAATGACAATATTAAAAATTATTTTTAATTGGCATAGAATCGGTGTAAAGGATTATATAATCGACTTGAGGGATATAAAAAAAAGTAATAAGATATTGTGATAGGATCAAAAATAAAATTAAATATTTTTTTATATTTAGTAATGGATTTGGGGACAATTTCAATATATTAAAAAAAATACGCGTATTTCAGTTAGATTAGATTTCAATTATTTATTATCTTTTTTGTGTTTTTTTTTTTAAGGAACTGTTATAAATATTTGTTTCCCAAATGAATTCTAAACCAGAGCGAATAAAATAGTTAAAAATGTTTAAAATCCTTCAAAACATGAATATTCTCTTTATTAAATTTGTTTAATTTTGATTAATTCATGCATTTGTTTGCAAGAACGTATATTTCCGTTAGAAATCCATTACTAAATAAAAAATATTCGGAAAGAAATATTTTGAAGTGATAATGTCCTTAAATGTTACAAATACGATTCTTTGTAGATTTGGAACGTAGAAAACAGTTTATAAATTTCCTTTATATATATAAATATAAAGTATATTCTACCAAAAACTCGTTATTTTTCAAATATACTTTATATTTAAACCAATATTAATAAAACAGATGTAGCGATGTGTCTGTGAAAAGCATTTAATTGTTAGAAATATATTCAAGCAACACTAAGAATGTTTACCACTATTTTAGACGAATAAAAGTTGGTTTCGCATCGATTTTTATGGTTTTGATTTATTTGTAATATCCGCCGTGTTGTTTGAATTATAATTACTGTATAAGCATTGGGGCAGCTTAGGCTTAGCTAAAGTAAAGTGTTTACTTGTTCATAGATAGATTTACCATCGCGGTATTGTTTATTTTTTTTAAACTTTACTGCAAGTAAATCTGTTTATGAACAACATAGGTTAAGCTTGTAAAGATTGCTTTCGTGCAATAGAAAATTGAAAAAAAAATGTTTTTTTTTTATATATTAATATTTATTTTATTTCAGATATTTTTCCAAAATTGTCGTAAAACAATTTTAATTGCGAACTGCAATGACATCTGTGTGTGTGTGATTAGTGAATTCCGGGAAAGTAAACTTATTTTAACCGGAAGTGCTGATTAACTCATGTATTTTTTTTAATTATCTCGAAATCCACACGAGTTTTAAAAAAAGTTAAAGATATTAATATTTCTTTTGTTTGAAATTAGTAGAATTAATTTCAAATACAAGTTATATTATATATATACTGAAAACTAAGCCAAGTGCGGGCCACTCCAGATTTTTTTTTTGATATTTGAGTGGAAAAAAGACAAATTATTGATAATTAATATTTTATTTTTGCATTTCTCCACAAATTGCTTACATTTTTGATTGTTCTACAAATACAATTGTGTTTAGTTTAAAACTATCGGCAGTTTTTAACCCTTTTACGTCGTCCAGTTTAAGAGAACACTTGATTTTTTAGTTATATAACGTTTTAGGCAGTGTTTTAATTAAAATATTGAACACGAATGTACAATGATTTAAAAAATTATTATTTGTACATGTGGCATTGCCATAAAAGGGTTAATATTCGTTCGAACTTATTAAAATGCCATCTCAGCAAACATATAAACATATATATACTAGATATGTAACATATATGTATTGTGTTTGCTAGGATTTGATTTTGCATGTGTCGTAATATCATTATAAATTAAAATAATGCTTAGATAATTTATATAATTTCACTTAATTTATCTAATTTAATTCTCATTAACTTAAATTTCGATAATACCTAAATAATACTTATTCGCAAGAATAGTTCATGTTAATTCGTAATTTTAAATCCTATATAGTTAAATGCGGTACATAATTAAAATTAACAATTACTAAAAATTTAAAACTTTGAATACGAAAACACCGCAATTTCCACATTATTTTTCACGGTGTAACTCAAAAATAATCAGTTAAAACTTTACCTCAGTAGTTTTCTATAATAAAATATCTACAAAATTAACTAAATTTTATTTTAAAATGGCTTCATTAATCATAAAAGCGAATCATTGTATTCATATTTATAAATTACGACTCATTATAAAAGTGTATCACTTCCTTTTCCGGTCGTATTCTACGTTTTCTCTCCGTTCTATTAGTCCGTGTTACAAAACCCCTCCGCATAACCGGAAACATCTGCAAATCCCTTTTCGGTTGCCGCCCAGAACTATCCGTTATATTCTTGCTTTTCGGTACCGAAATCAAAAACAAATCATCAAAATCACCCGGTTTCTTATCCGTTTTCATATCAACTACATCAAACTTCAAAATCTTCTCTTCCTCCTTCACCATTTTCGCCGAATTATCCATATCTGGCATAGGTAATCTTACAAAGAAAATATCATCATCATCACTATCCACCTTCGTTTTATTTATCTTAATCGAATTTCTAAAATCATTTATCGCATTATAATTTTTTTTGTTCATCTTTCGGGTTTGTCGATCAGGTTCTTCTATTGTAATATTTGGGGGAAGTTCTTTGTGTAAATAGGAAACGGGCCAGTGTCGTGCTGGCCCATATTCTAACCCGCCAGGTTTTGGGGGGTCTAGGAATTGTTGGTGGAACTTATCTTCGTATTGACTGAGACTGGGGCGTGGCCGTTGTTGTGAGGGGCGGGTACCGTAGGGTGGGCGGTACGGGCGTTCCGCGTACCACGCTGGCCCTGGGTGACTTGTCAAGGGTTTATATCCGGGACCCGGTGGTCCTGAGGGCTTTGGTAGATAGGGTTCGTAGCTAGCTGGGCCGAAATGGGGTTTGGTGTGGATTATCTGGTCATGTTTGTCGGATGGGAACTTTTGGTGGGAGTATGGGTAATAGCGGTCACTGCATTTGCGCCATTGGTCCCGGGACGGACCCACATAACACCTAAGAAGATATGTTCTCTGATTAGGTGGACCTAGTGTAATCCGGGATATAACTCAGTAAGAGTTATCGATTAATGTATTTTTTTTATTTCTGAGATTATTAACACTATAGCTCTTTTGTACATATTGTACAACGAGTAAAAAGACCTTACCACGGATAACCATATCCTTGGGAGAATCCACATTTGTGATCAGGTCTGCAACAATAATCCCAACTCCCAACGTCACCGCCTTCTAGTTCACACGACCAGAATCCAGCTTCTCGGTTTTCTTGGCACGTGGTGCCTCTTCGACACGGCCATCCACTCACAGAGTATACACTCCAAGTATCTAACGCATTGAAAGGACCTAGAATTAAACAAATAAATTAATAATTAGCGCCCTATACTGAAATTTAATTTTTATTTAGTAATTAATATCATTAATGATTGTTTCCCCGTCTAATTTTTAATTCATAATTAAATTCGATAATCATGATTATTACCATGTGGGTGTTTTGGGCCGTCTCTATGTCGTCCAGGTACCGCCAATTCCAAACACTGTGGGTTATAGTTATCCCAGGCGAACAACCAAGCGTCTGGATCACGCCGATAATCCAATTCTGGAAGTAAATCGCGTTGTTCGATATCGGATAATTCACAGTTTGGTTCTTCTTTCGGTGACAAACTCCTATGAGGATAATAAAATAAATAGTAAACGTATTGCACCGAATTCATAACGCTTGGAAAGTGGACAGTGTCGTAGATTGTTCTAGATCCTTGTAGAAAGCCCTCGATAATGTCTAGAAGCTTTGTATTCAACGAGCTACCCTAGTAGTTAACCAGAAAACAATAGGATAATGCCTTTTTCTCCACAGGAAATGAATCCTTTCTACAAACAATGCCTTTTTCTCCACCGGAAATGAATCCCCTCTACAATCAATGCCTTTATCTCTACAGGAAATGTTTTTCTCCAAGGAGACAACCAATGAACTCTCCCGATATTTTTATATGTTTATAGTTCTTAAAAGTAAATATTACTCACCTATAACTGAAAGACATACAAGGAAATGCCGTTTCTTCTCTGGCTCTTGTACATTCGGCTTTGCAATCTAATTCTGTTGAAACGGATAGTGCTCCTTTTGCTGCTTCCGTTGTTAATCGGGCTGGTTTTGCATATCCCACATAACATACTGAAACCACAATATATAATGCATTTAAACCTATGCGTCCACTTCGCCTTATGTTATATATATTTGGTTAACAATTTGGAAATATGATTAAAATAATAAGAAAACCCAATAACAGTACAAAAAACTTACTTTTATCACTGTGTTTAGGGCCACTAGGCCCATCTCCAATACCATGGTGTCCAGGAATGGTGAAATGATCATGTTCACATCCATGTCCATAGCTTCCACGTTCGTAAATTTCATAACCAGGTTCTGGAATTAAATCTTTTCGGGGATCTAATTCCACGTATGGCCAATCAGATAATTGGCAGTTGTCGATGGACCCTCCTGGGTATGCTGCCCCATACCTAAAGTAACACAAATAGCTTTAGAGGATTTTTTTTAAATAGAAATTAGTTTGGAATTTAGAAGCTGACAAGGGTTACTTGTTTAAAATAAATTATTTTGAAACATAGAATTAAAATCACGATTCTAAATCGTGATTCTTCTTCAAAACTAGCATAGAAAACGGTTCTAAAATCTAGAACTGAAATACCTGTAACTGAATGCTCTGCAAGTGAATCGTTTTGATGTAAGACACTCTAGTTGACAATCTACAATAGATTTAACGTCCATAGAGTCCCTAACTGCAGAATGGTCCAATCGTTGACCACTTCTAACGCGTAAGAAACATTCTAAAGGGGAAAAAACATTTTTTTTTTAAATATTAATTGCGAAATTATATTTTTTATAAATAATTTACCACTTTCCACTTCAACCGCAGGAATTAAACAGCTTTGGCTTTTGTGCATAGTGTAGATATCGAAGTCCCTATCAGGTTCTAAGTCTGTATATAAGTCCAATTCCTTATAAGGTCGATCGCTCAAATAACAATTATCCGATGGTGAACTCAATGTTATAGAATACCTATTTATTTATTCATAACAATAATAATTAAAAAAAAAATAAAAAAAATCGACGTACCTGTAACTAAAGGACACACAAATAAAATCTTTTTCCATATAACACAGTTTCTCACATTCGTGTATATTAGGAACAGCGTAAAACTTTTTCACGACCGTTTTGTGTAACCGGAAACCCATACCTCTTCGTGTTGAACAATCTAAGTGTTAATATAATAATGTTAACATGCAATCAAATGACTTCTTAGTTAGATTTTTTTAGAAAAGTTACCATCATCTCTAGGATATGATGAAGTGGGGTAACCAGAATCGTAACCAATGTGGTTACTGTGGCCACCGTGACCACCGTGACCACTGTGACCGTAAATGTGGCTATCGTCGAAATGGGAGCTTGGACCACCGCCTTGGTGGTGACCATAACCACTATAGTGGTCCATTGGTAAGTAAGGACCTCCACCTAATAAAGGAAAATTGTGTTATATTTACAACTATGTACAATCCATTAGTTAAACAGCCGTTAAGAACTAAAAATACTAGAATTATATTAGTGAATGCAACCCGCATTACATGCAAGGTTAGCGGGAAGTTGCAATTTTGTTATTATTTGTAATTTTATGCTTAGTATAAGTTAAAATTATTAAAAAAAGAAGATAATACACCAACTAATTTAAAGTTTACTTTAATTGAAGGCTGTCGTTTACCTAATATTTATTTTGGTACATAACGACTTCACTTTTATATATATATATATTTTTTTTAGCATTTGTGTAGATTATTTCCTTTTAAGGCCATTTTATTATATTTGAGTTAAATTTTTTAGAGAATAGAGAAGAAGAAAACGTGCGAACGTGCAAAGGGACAGGAAAATGACGTGAACTAATTTTCAAATAAATTAAGTGAATTTTATTCTCATTAAACGTAAATTACATACCATGAGGTACAAGACTGGTAGTACCACCGGGTCTCGTCGGGTAATACTCCCTCTTATCTCCTGGATGATACCTATCAAAGCCCCAATAATTAAAACTATCCCTCTGCCCACTATAAGGCCCCCCCGTCCCATAACTTCCGCCATACTGCCCCCAATCCTGTGGCCCACCCGTCTCCCCTATCCTATACGGCACAAACGGCTGTCGATCATAATCATGCCGATTCTGATTCCTGCGATCTACCCCCCCGCCATAATAAGTATCTGGCCCCCCAAAATTGCCATAAGTCCCCCCATAATAGCCCCATTTGTGTGTATGCTCGTTAATACCCCAATACGTTCGGTCTCGTTCGCGATCGTGGTAATAGGAGTCTTGGTATCGGTAGTGGGGCTCGTGGTGGCTAGGGGGGTGCCTAGTTGGTAGTTCAGGGTAGTGGAGTACGGGGCGGTCGTGAGTTGGGGGGCGCCAATCGGGTGCTACGCTGTCATGGGCATGGTGAGAGTAGGGGTATTGGGGTCGTTCGATGGGATAGTGATAACCGTAGTTGTAGTGATGGTCTTGCCGGTCTACGCTGGGGTAGGGGTAGTCGTAGTGGGGGGATGCTGGGGAACCTAGAAGCAAACAAAGGGGGGCTTGAATTTTATTGTATATGCAGGGTTAACGGGTTTTAAACATCGGCTAAGTTTAAATCGTAGTTTTTTGGTGGGAATTCCCCGATATACGGGTATTGCTCTTTGCGCTTTCTTTGGTGGGAAATGGCAACTGTTTTAATTTTCAGTGGCTAAAATTGAAATTGGCGTAGCTAACTGACTGTGACAAATATATTCCCAACACACATGTATAATTGAACATATATCTATTGTTTTCCAATGTCGAAGGTCAACACGTTGGTCGATTTCATTAATTAGACTATAACAAGTTGAGCGTGCTTTCGATCACTACACGAGAATTAATTACCATACAATTAATTTGTTAAATCTACAGATATTCTGTAACGCTTAACCAAAAAAATGTCTCTTTTCATTTAATTCACAATAAATAAACCTTAATTCTTAGTAGAGTAGCTTTAGCTTAAAATCTCACCATGGAAACTCATTAAATAATTAAGTGATACGTAGTGATCGAAAGGTACACATTGGAAAAGAATATTTAAAATTGTACATATATATATGTAAATATTTATTTATATTTTACATAACTAATATATTTGTATTTATTACTACAAGGTTAAATATATTTGTCTTTTATATCAAAATAGGAAATAAGTTCGTAACTTTACATAATTAATAATATGCCACTTGTATAAGCTACAACCCCCTAGTAAAAATATTAAAATTGAAAATGGCTTAGGAATCTCTTTAGTCCCTCTGCTTTGGGCTTAGCGCGTACTGGGCGGAGTTTAGACGGCTTTTATTTGGTACTGCTCTGCGTAACCGAGCGCACAAGGCAGCGCCAAGCGCTACTGCGCATTGAAAGGGCGGGGCTTACAGTTTAAACCACACCCTTTCAATGCGCATAAACCTTACGCGCATACAGTTTCGATTCACATTGCCGTCAGAGGGTTAACTAGGTATATTTAGCAACCGTTACACAAATATTCCGGTTAGATACGTTTAAAAACTATTCGTGTTTATTTTGATGTTTAATTTTGAAAAGGTTTATTTGTTAAACTTATGTTTTATTCAATACGAATACTATTATATCAATACAACTAATATTATAAAATGGTTGATACTAAAATGATGTTAAATTACTAGTAAATAGTAATAAAAATATAGGCTGGGTTAAACAGTTATAATAATGTGTAAGTCACAAGGTGTGTGTTTTTGGGTACCTTTGCGTCCATCGTCGTACGGTCGATATCCTGGTGCAGGTCTGCCGTAATCATGTGGACCTGGGTATCTGGTTCCTGTACTAGGTGGCCCTGAAGGTGGTAATGGGTATCTATCGATTGGTCTAGGTGCCGGGATATGACCACTAGGTGGATATCTCCCTCCTCCACTAGGGGGGTATCTATGGTCGCTAGGCGGGTATCGTCCTCCGCTAGGTGGGTATCCGCTTGGGGGGTACCCTCCTCCACTAGGTGGATATGGGGGAGGTCGAGGTACTCCGGGGCTCGATGGGGGGTAACCTGGGCCTGGCCCATGACCAGGCCTTTCAGATAATTTATATTATCTAATTTGCCCATTTCGGTCAATAATAGTTTGAGAATTTATAACTTACCATCCATGTCCACCGGAACTTGGTGGATATCCGCCACCAGGACGTAACCCTCCATAGGGCAGGGGTCGACAGTCTGGACCACTATCTCGATCTTTTTCATAGAAATCATAATCTCGATCTGGTATAATATCTCGACGTGGATCTAACCGAGATACGGGTAAATCAGTTAACTCGCAATCCCCTTGTGCGCGGCCACTGGGGTCCAATCTAAAAATAATTAAATAATCAGTCGCTTTATAAACCCCAAAAATTTCAAATGACCCTCCAAAAATAATAATAATAAATGCAATACTAATGTATTTGGATTTAATTGTTGTATTTTTGCAAAATCCTTCAAACTAATTGAATATACAATTTGATCTAGTATTGAATGCGTGATTAAATTTAACGGTGCATCAGCTGAAGGACACACACGGCGCATGCGCAAAATAATGACGTAACGAGGCAACCTCGTGTGTGTTTACTTGCTTTAGGATAATTATTCACGGACTGTTAGCCGAGTTTCTCTGCTGTCACTTTTTTACAGTTGTTTATTTTTCCGCTTGTCTATCAATGTTTTACAAAATGTCTTTCAGATGTGAATGGTCGCATGCTTTACTATACAACATAATCCCATTCAGGCACTCAATTCAATACAAAGAAAGTAAAATTAAGTTGCGCTTCACTTGGCTTTTAAATATAAACAGGCAAATGTTGGGCAATTTTCCCTAATTATATTTTATGAATTACATTCCTATATAACAATGGCTTTTATTATTAAGTTTTGCATTACTTGATCTCCGTTAATCATGGGGAAATATTTCTTAGGTGCAACGCACCTATGCATCCTGTTCGCCTGATACTAATATATGTGATACGAGCCACGGTTTTTAATAATTATGGCCTTTTGGTTAACAATTTGCAAAAATGTTATAGATATAAAAAGTCTTACAATTATTTGTAGATTATTTACATATAAGATAATTTGTTTTAGTGCAAATTTTAAAATGCACAATTATATTTAATAATTTTTTACGGCCTTTAGGTTAACAATATGCAAAAATCTTGTAGATATAAAATATCTTAGAATTCTTAGTAGCATTTTTGGGTGTTTAAATTATTTTTATAAGGGCAGTATTAAGGGGGGCTTTAAATTTTGGGGCCCTATAACTCGGGAAGTATACGAGCGATTTAATTGAAACTGTGTGTGGATTCAAATGGGATGTTAAGTAATATGTGTATCAAATTTGGTGTGAATCGGTCCGGTACCTTCAGAGGAATAAAGTGCACAGATTTGGTCTTGCGAGCGACAACTAACATCCAAGTATATAAGTTATATATATATATTTTTTGTATACAGAGATGATCCGAGAATGCTACAGACATACATCTGAATGCTTAAAGCTTCTTCCGTACTTCGTACGGCAAGTTAATTTTTTTTAAATGTATATATGGATTATAAGGTCACCAGTGAGCTGAAGGCACTCGTGCCTGCTCCTATGCTTATTTAGTATGTATGTTAGTTTTTAAGACCGTTAGGTGTAATTTCCTAATTGGTTCAGCAACAATTAAATGTTCAATTAACCTTAAAACACCGGTTAAGTTAAATATATGAAAAATTAACAATTATTTGATATGTTCGCTGATAAATAATGTGTTATTTAAACAATTTTATTGATAACAATCAGTGACCTCAACAAATATATAACAAAACTCACGAACAAGATGTGATTTTCTATAGCGTATCCTGGATAACACCGGATATGATATCACTATTTCTTAAAAGGTGGCAAAATCAACACAAACAACTGATCTTTAATTCTGATATCACAATGACTAATAAAAAGTACGGTTTTAATTGTGCGATTTTTCATTCTACAAATGCTAAAATATTTGCAAAATTAACATATAACCAAAATTAGAACTACCAAAAATAAACTATGGGAAAAATACTCCTGGATAATTTATAAATTAATAGTAAATTAGAAATAAATTCACTGAATCTACTAACCTGTAGTTAAAGCCTTCGCAGACGAATCTTTTTTCTTGTTGACACTCACGCTGACAATCCTCAACCCTTTCGCAAGGTACTGCCCTTTTAATATAGTTTCTAATGATACGGTTTCCCGCTAATACTCTCCGGTAACACGCTGTAACATAAAAAAGAAGGATTTTATTTTCAGAATTATTTTTGGGTAATAAAACATATTCTGTGTTAGAGGAAATTATTATAGCCTTGCATAGTTGCATTTTCTATAGAAAAAATATAACATAATTATAAAAATTGCATAGGTTTATGTAATATTACCATTGGAATACAATGCTATTATATATATATATAAAAATGCATGCAATGGAATCATAAATTACTGGGTTCCTATGGAGCATGGTCATTTTTAATATTTTTTATTTCTACATAAAACATATTTAATATTATAAGATCTTAGTTTTTCTTTTGTGAATTCAATTTTTAATTATCGCTCCGGATCAATAATTACCGCATAACGAGAGTTTTGGCAATGGCTAGGGGCTCCTCAGGTGGTTGACTTGCCAGGGACGTACTCTATTTCATTTATTTTTTCTTAAATCACGATATTCTTCGAGCTAAATATACTTTGTAAATAGCTTTATTATTTTTGCAATATTTTAGATATATTTTCAATGTTTACGGCTCGCTACAATGTATTTACGTACTTTTTTCGTAGAATATATCATAATTTAAGGAAATAATAAAGTACATCCCTGGCAAGACCCTCGTTATGCGGTGAGGTTGTCTTTGAATTTAGTTATTTGATTAGTGATGGGAAAAAATACCTGACACGTTAAATTATACTGGAATTTATATTAAAAAATCTGTACATAACTAACATTGACCCACTTTTAATTTACATACAATTACATGTTTTTAATTAAATTTTAACTATTTACATAGCGTGTATAAATACAATAAAATCACTTTTAGTACCATTTTTATTCAATGGCAAGTATTAAACTTCACTTATACCTAGTTAAAATATGTCTAAATCAGAATAAAAATTAGTGGAAGCTCCAATGTCTCCAGCACGATAAGCATAAATATTTTTAATTATCCGATTATTCTGCTGTAACTCTTTAGATCTTTTTTTTTATATTTCAACAATAGATTATGGTTAAATACCTCGGGCATCTTCGACAACGATAATTTTCGTGGCATCCAGATCGATTGGTATAGCACAAAATATTAAATAAATAATCACAGTGGTTTTAAAATTACACATTTTTGCCATTTTGATAAACAACAAATATTTGTTTTTAAACGAAACACACGAAATTTAACATAACACCCATTGTTATGTTTACACAATTATTTACGTATGTTAATTATGGTTTGGTTGTGTAAAAATTATTGTATTTGTCGTGTGAGAATTGAGATGAAACCTGTATTGTTTTCTGTTATCTTGATAACCGTTCGAGATTTATTAGAATTTTCGTTATTTAATATTACTGTTATTGTTTAATATTATTTAGCAACAATATGGTTTGTACATATTTGCAAATCGTTTCTAAATATTTAAAAAATAATTAAGGGATCCACATAAACCATGGGGCTTATCTATTTGTTTTCAGAATATATTAAAATATATATTTTTGCAAAATGATTGTTATTAAATTATAATAGTAAATATAATTAGATTTTCTTGTTTGTTTTTTATAAAATAGGAAGCAATACTCTTTTTCTATTATTGGTAAAGGTTAGGGTGGTAGGGAAATCCCCCAATTAAATTAAACCCGAGCCTCAAATTTAACAAAAACTAGTTATTTTCTTAAATATATTTACTCAAATATACGAACTATTAATATTAATAAAAGGAACACATTAAATCAATTGAGCACAATTTCATTAAACACACATTTAACTTGTATTTTCGCGGGTAAATTCAAACACTGTACGTGTTAAACAATCGCGTAACAGTACTATGGTCCCACAGCACTCGTATAGCACTACTGACCGAGTGTGGGTGATTGTTGTGCAGAATATATGCATTCCATTCAAGGATACTTCAAGCGAATCTTCAGATTTTTTTTTAATGCTCGTTGCTGTAATTTCCCGCTCTTTTGGAAGCGTTCATTTTTTAATTCGTTAATTTTTTTGTGTGGAAGGGAACAGAGGGGGAGTTGACCCTCGTGTTTGTATGTGGAAGGACGTCGCGTGTAATTAACCAAAGGATTATTACATTTTAATTGACAGTTTTATATATGTATTATTATTTGGTTTCGGTGTGGAAAGTTAAAGAAGATTTGTTACTTGAAACAATTCGTTAATGTCTTTTAGATATACTTAAAATAGGATTATTATTTTGTCAGGGACTTTTTTTACTTAATGGTAATTTTGTCAAAAATCTAGTTTTAAATGGACTTGTTTCACACGGTTAGTTTTTAACTCGCCGCCGTGTGTCTGTAGCATTCTTGGATCAAAAAATATCCTTAACAAAAAGTGTTTGTCTCGTCGTCCTGAATCCAAATATATATATAACTTATATACTTGGATGTTAGTCGTCGCTCGGTCGTAAGACCAAATTTGTACCCTCTACTCCTCTGAAGGTACCAAAGCGATTTGAACCAAATTTGCTACACATATTATTTAGTACCCCATTTGAACCCACTCGCAGTTTAAATCTAATCGCACGTATACTTCCCGAGTTATAGGGCCCCAAAATTTGGAGTCCCCCTTAATACTGCCCTTATAAAAATAATTAATTCACCTAAAAATTCTACTAATAATTCTAAGATATTTTATATCTACAAGATTTTTCATATTGATAACCCAAGGGCCATAAAAAATTATTAAATATATATGCACTAAAAATATTGTTTTTTACTACTCCTCTGAAGGTACCAAAGCGATTTGAACAAAATTTGGTACACATATTATGTAGTACCCTATTTGAACCCACTCGCAGTTTAAATTCAAACGTTTGTATACTTCCCGAGTTATAAGGCCCCAAAATTTAGAGCCTCCCTTAATACTGCCCTTATAAAAATAATTAAAACACCTAAATATTCTACTAATAATTCTAAAGTATTTTATATCTACAAGATTTTTTCATATTGTTAACCCAAAGGCCGTAAAAAAAAACTATACGTTCATAGTGTACAAATTAATAATTCTAATAATTAATTTAAACTACTAATTCTAGGTTTAGTATCTTGATTATTCTAGATAATGATGTAATTATATGCAATTCAGTTTGTATTATAGGTATAAATAATTTTATACTATTATTTTATAATTATACGGAATATGATGTTCGCGTTCTTGAATAGATAAATATTTAAAGAATCACTGATTTTATCGGCGGGATTCTTAAGTCATCGTATCAATTACACTTCAGGATATTAGAAAATAATTAATACAAAAATTATATATTAAAAATAAATTGCAGAAAAATGTTTAAATTATTTTTACAAATTACAATAAATGAATTCTTAGTTGTTATAACAAATAAACACAGCTAAATATTGATTAAAATTAGAAATTACAAAGAATCGGGATCCGCACAGAATGCCTATTCGGCTAGCGACTACCTACTCGTAAAAGGTTCGTTTCGTCGATCGTAGAATGGATAGGCGCGAAACCTTTTACGAGGGGGTAGTCACTAGCCGAGTAGGCATTCTATAAGGACCCGAATCTTCATTAAGTCAAGATTTTGGACAAAGTAGATTGTTGTTTGCCATTCCTAATTTGCTAGCTGGACCTTTAGGGTATCAATCATTTTTAAGTAACTTTACAAGACAGTTACAAGTAAAATTGTGTATAAGACTTGTAATACACAGATGACTATATCTTACATCATGTAATAAAACGCGCGATAATAACAGGTAAGGTGGTCAATTCCTGGAACGAAGATCCATTAAAAGAATCCACAACAATCGGATATTGTATATTATTACAATAAGGAAGTATCGCTTGAATTGAACAGAGTACAAGGTGACATGTGATTATTTCACATTTAGAATTTTTGGGTATATTAATTATGTTTTGAGGGAGGTTCTACATTTTGAGACTCTATAACTCGGGAAGTATACGTTCTCTGAGAGAGTGAATGTTAAATAAAATCTGGTAAAATCCTTTTTAATGAATGTGTTGACCGGTTTGGTCAAGTCCCAACAAGTTTTATGATGTTCGCAACGTTTGTTTGTTTGCTTTGTTAGTTAGTGTTGGACCCACTTTCTTTTATCTGCCGAGTTCACGGCCTTCCAATTTGCATAAAGGTTTTCCAGATCTTATCACCACCATATGATGTGATTTCCTTCTGTTATACAATCTTTTACTCTGTTCCTATTCAAACAAAACCATTATTTTCCTTGTATTTACTGATTTCTTGTCTTGTATTACACAAAATGGCCGAAATTCCACTACCCTCCAGAACTATCCTTAAATTTGCCAGTATTCTACGATTCTACCAATTAATACGAGGGCTTTAGGCAATATTAATAGTAATTCAATTTTTATATATGTGTTTTATTAGTTGTGATGTCTCGGTAGTTGGTTAGTTGACTATTGTTAGAACCGTGCAACCTTCGCACAACTGAACATGTACTAATTACCACCAGGAGATAGAGATCTCTTCATCATTGCGTTGGCATCTGTGTGTATGTGTGTGCGTGTACAAATGCGTATATTATAGATATATTTGCGTGTGTGTGCGTGATGACGCAATATCGTCGCAACGCCTCAATTGCAATAACGGATGCATCACTACAGAAAATGGCATTGACATTTTATTCAGCAAATTGTCGCATTCAGCATTTTATATATTGAATTGTGCATGTTTCTATGTCAATTAATCATTATTGTAGCATAAAAAATACTTTTATTTATATTAAAAATAAATTAGAGAGACTTTCTTATACGTAATTGTTGCATAACAACCGTTGGGACATGTATAGATATATTAAAATTTACATTATTATTATTATATCGAAGAATGGAGTGTATATGATATGGGCACCTAGTATATATATATATATATAAATAAATTATTTATTTTGTTTTAAATTAGCTATGATTGGTATAAAATAATATTTTTTATTTATTTAATTTGTAAATCAGTGATTTTCAATAGTGATTATTTAGTTAATGGTACTTTTTGAGAAAATACTTTTCAAACAAAAGTTACTTGGAATTTTAGTACCTTCAGTTTTTATAATAATTACTTTTTCTGTAACTCGTGCCGTTTTCGAGATATTGATGGATTGTAACTAGGAATACGTAAATATGTAAAGCAGCGATTTTTAAAAGTTATTATTCAGTTAATGGTACTTTTTGAGAAATAACTTTTCAAACAAAAGTTACTAGAAATTTGAATACCTTCAGTTTTTATAAGTATTACTTTTTCTGTAACTCGTGTTGTTTTCGAGATATAAATAAATTAGTAATAATTCACGATTAGTGTCGGTTAAGAGATTGTTTTCTAAAATACGATCTGGGCCTTAAGTTTAAAGTGCTTTAACAGTTTTGACTTTAGAGCGTTCACACACACATACACAATTCTAGGATTATTAAAACGTATATTTTCGTTAAATCCTCGAGTTTGAAATTATTCATGATTACTTCCTTATAAGAAAGTAAAAATAGAAGATTAATTTCGGCTTGGTACCTTCAAAGACGTGACCACAAGAAAATATCAACCTTTTTGTTGTTAAAAAAAAATTAAACAATATAATTATAAGAACCGCGTTGTTTGTTTCGCAAAAAATTCAGCCATTTCCACGAATTTATGATTCATATAACTAAGGACCATCTAAGTTAAAAAAAAACTTACCTATGTTTTATTTAATTGAAACAACAAAAACATTTCTATTACGGATTAAGTTTTTTATTTATATAATTAATATATAAATAAAACTATAATTTTTTTCAGAATTAATACTATTCGGATAATAATAATAATCATTACAATTAACGTATCAGTTTTACGTATGTTTGATTACTGTGAAATTTAATTACGGGATACGAAATAATTATTTGTTCTGTTAGAAGTAACGGAACAAATTCGCAGTTTAATCAAATTATAAATAGTTCTAATAGCGCAAAAAAATGTAGATAATTGCTATTTCACTTGATTTGTCAGGATAATTATTGCAAATATTTTTGTTTAATTTGGGTAACGGCAAATTTGTTTTTAGATTAGAATCAATGCCCTTGTCTTAATTTATGATTACCGATTTAAATTTAACAACCAAATCAGTAATTCCAGAGTTATTAAGCGTAAAAAAGCAACTAATTGCAAAAATGGGACGCGGTCAGTCTATTAAACAATAGAAAATACGGATAAATCTTTGGATTTTACGGTACTTATCTTAGCTTCACACATTGTCATCTTGAAAAGTGACTAATCCAGTAATGAGATTGCGGATTCATTGTTTACGTAAAAAAAAATTACGATGATAATCCAAGGCTGCCTTCGGACCGAACAAATTGTCCAATTAAATTGTCAGAACCACCCCCCACCCAGCTGGAGTTATTCTTTTTCTTTGAATTACTTTAATTGTAAAATATTGCATTGCAGCTAATTTTTCTTTTAATTAAATTCGTCCTTACTAGATTTCTTTTACTTTGACTATTTGGATTGTCTTAAAAATATGGTAAAAACATAATTACTTACGTTCGACAATCTGGGTGATGATAGAAGTGACCGTCCCTCCCTCTGGGGTTGCTTGATTTTGCACCAAACTTTTATCACCATATCCAGGACCTTTCGTAGCGTCTGACGGTTTGTTCTCATCATTAGAATTCGGATTATCCGGATTATTTGGTCTATTCGACGAACTAACACGATCCCACTCCATATTAGGTCTTTCCAGTAATGAATGTCTGTCATACCCTTTACTATCTGGATTATTAGGAGCAGGTTTACTCTGGTTTGGACCTGACCCATACGGTTTGTCTAATGGACGATCTGGGTAAGGTCTATTTGCATCTGACTGGGGTCTATCAAACCCAGGTCTTTGGTTATCCACGTTTTGAATATTGGGAGCATACGGTCTAGGTATGTCTGGACCATAAGGTCTGTTTTGACCCAGTGGAACTCTCTGACTATCATAAGAATTAGAAACAGCAGGAGAACTAGGAAAATAAGGTCTATTTTGGTCTACTTCAGGAATAAAAGGCCGTTTAATATCAGGTCCATGAGATATATGACTTTCAAACTCAGGTAAATGAGGCCGTCTTTCTGAATCTAAACCATAAGGCCGATTACGATCTGGTTCTGGTCCATAAGGTCGACTACGATCTGGTTCTGGTCCATAAGGTCGATTACGATCAGGTTCTGAACCATATGGTCTAATCCAATTCGATGGTCCTTCTGGTCCGTAAGGCCGTTTACGATCTATCTCAGAAGCAAACGGTCGTGGATCTGGTTCAGGGCCATAAGGTCGTTCTGGCCTGTAAGGCCTATGCTCAGGTTTAGGACCATAAGGTCTTATATGCTCTGGTTCAGGACCATAAGGTCTAATATGCTCTGGTTCAGCTCCATAAGGTCTTATATGCTCTGGTTCAGGCCCATAAGGTCGTTCAGGTCTGGGCTCTGGTTCAGGGCCGTAAGGTCTAATATGATCCGGCTTAGGACGCATAGGTCTATCAATTCTATTCGGGTTATAAGGACTATTTCTATCTGGTTCTACATAGGGTCGGTTTCGATCTGGTTCTAGTCCAAATGGTCGTTCAGCACCATACAGACTATTTTGATCTGGGTCTGGGTAAGGTCTATTTCGATCTGGTTCTGGCCCATATGGTCTAACTCGGTCAGGTTCTGGCCTAAAAGGTCTATCTGAACCGTACGGACGATTGTTTGCAGGTATTCTATGGTCGTAAATATGATCAGGAGCATTTGGTGGATATGAATCTGAAGGTCGTTCACCATAAGTATCTAAGCTATTGGGTCTATCAGGTCCGAACCTATCAGGTAACGGGCGATTGTTTTCATAAACATTTGGATTGTCTGGGTTGTGAAAATCAGCTCCAATTCCGTATGGTCTATTCAGGGGTCTATTCTCGTAAGGACCCGGTCTATTTGGAGCAGGTAATGGGTGCTTATCACCGAAATAATCATTATAGTATGGAGGTCGTTTATCCAAACCGTATGAGTGTCCAGGTTTTGGGACACCATAAGGAAATTGATCATTCGGGTAAACTGAAATAGGTTTCCGATAAGGATCCACTTTGTCATCGCCATAAGGCATTTGTGGTAAGGGTCTTGGAACATCATAATAATTTTCATAAGGCCCAGCTGTTAGATCATTAGGTCTACCATATGGTGGCTTCCTGTCATCATAAAATATCAAAAGATCCGAATGATGATATGGGGGTCTTCCATTGCGATCTGGATCTGGTTTGTGATTACCTGGTTCTAAATATAAACCGTATCCAGGACGAGCTGGACCTTGAGGTCGTCCAGGACGTGAATCCAAAATAGAGACCATGTATGTCGGTTTATGAACTTCCACAGGCCTCTGATCAGGTCTATAAGTTCCTGGTCGCTGGTGGGCTGGATATAGAGGATCTTGAGGTATTTCAGGTCTATGCTGGCTAAGCCCATATGGGCCAGGTCGTTGGGGAGCTGAACTAGAATACCCAGGGGGTTCTTGGGGTCTGTCTTGAATGGGTCTGCCATGATCTGGTCTATAGGGGGCAGGTCTAAGCCCATATTGAGGACCTTCTTGAGGTCTTTGATTATTAGGCCTGTACGGGGTAGGTCGTTGGTGATCTGAGCTAGAGTACTGAGGGTCATCCTGTTGTACTATAGGTCTGGGAGGGTTATCTGGAGCTAAACTGTCAGATAATGGTGGATCTTTAGGGATATTTAGTTTGCAGTCAACTTTTTTGATGTAAAGGTCATAATCTGGGTCTTTTATTGTTCCTATAGGTTGTAGGTCTGCTGTTTCTTTAATTGTTATAAAGCTAAGTTCACAAGTGCCATTGCCTTTTAGGTCAATACTGTAAAAGGAGAAAAAATCTATTAATTAAGATTTTTTTCGGAAATTGACGATGTTAATTATTTTAGTAGAAACAATGCAATAAATATCGAGTTTTTATGTATTTTCACACAATATGTTATGTTGAAATTGGTTAATTGGGTGCTGGTTTTTTTAAAACAATTACAATATTTACAATTGTACAATTATCATTGATCTTTGATGGATGTTGAGCATTCGCACGATGTTTCGAAAGAATGTCAAGTACTAAGCCGTCAAAGTCAAGGTAAGATTTATATAAATTAATTGAATTGGCATTGCGTTAACTTGACATATAAATAATCTAGTGCATTCGGTTTGAAACTCCAATATTATAATGTATATAATTATCATTCCGTGCGTTCAAATATTTAATATAAGTATTATTTGAGTAAACTTACCCAAAACTTAGTGAAAGACATTTATGGTCTTCTGCAGAGCATTCCTTCTGACAATCGGCGACAGTTGGGGTTGAAATTGTCCTGAATACATCCCTAGAATCTAGACGTTGGCCCAAAGCCAACCTCTCGTAACAATCTGCTTTAAATACAAAATATTATTAGTATTTGTATATTCATTTTGCGAAAGTAAGACTAATTGATTTTATATTTAAGTTAACAAATACTTCTCATTAATTAATGATTGTTGTACGACGATGTTGAAAAAGTAGGAATATCTAACGCCTAAGCTATGCTGTATTTACTGCATGTATGTAGTATAAGTTGCATCACTACTAGGGGAACTATAAATAATGCTTTAATATATCTTTAAATATTACAGCACTAAAATTCGGCATTTTACATGAAAATACTTACAAAGGAAATTACTTCCTTTTAATTAAATATTTCTACGTATAACAACACTTCAACAAGAAGTGTCGAATGTTTCATTTCGTAATTTTAACATTGTGATTCTTATTTAATTATAACGAAATATTGCAAAAAGAGTTAAATTACATGGAGAAAAAGTGTTAACTAAATTTGATTACTCTGTTTACAGTGGAAATAAAATCCAAAAAATTCGAGTCTAATTCAAATCGATTTTATTGTTTTAATGTTTGAAATGCTATTAATATTAGATATTACAAATATATGGAGTAATTTAATTGTGTCGAAAGGCACAGAATGTCTAAAGACGTAATAAAGATGTCATTGGACGTCTTTCTACGTCTTTAGGCATTCTGTGCTATATGGGGAGTTTACACTAAGATAACCAAATATCCGTTTCTTTAACTGAGGTTTAATTTAAGCTTGCTCATCCCTAATTAGTATTTAATTATCACGCATGAAGAATCGTCATTAGAAAACAATGAAATCAGGAAAAAAAAACACAATAATAATAAAACAAGATGTTGTAAAACAACGACTTGTTTCATGGTCAATATTTTCTATGCAACTAATAGAACAATAATAATCTTATGAATGAATAAACTGAACTTATAATCCAGAAAAAAAACTATTATATAATTAATTATACATATTTTTATTTATACAAATTAAAATATGACTAATAAAGGTCAATCATGCAATAAATATTATTCTTACTATACATTTTTAATGGAGTTTTGTATAATTTATTTCAATATGTTATTTTTTGGGCAGTATTAATTTTAATAATACTAAGTGCTACTTAATTAAATCCTGAAATATTCGCGAATTTACTAAATATAATAAATATGTTTGTAATTTTACGAAGTAAACAGTAAAGTTGCATTATATTTAAGCAGGTACGATTTATGTATGACTGTACAGTGGTACAGATAATTGATATATTGTGAAATAATGATTTAAATAGAAGGATGTGTCTTGTTACTTTTGTTTACTTACGTTAAAGTTTCTTTTTTGTTAATGTATTTAACTACTATGAAGAATACAAGAGAAACATTTATAATATAATTGGATTTTTGAGTTATATTCGGTTTTAAGTCGATTTACGCGAGATTTTATAAATATTTAATAAGATAATTGTCATATAAATTATTTGATTATTTATTAACATACCATTTTTCGTAGTAATAAGGTGATTATCGATGGTAATCGCGTTCACAATTCCTAGTACCGCAAGTCCAACACTCATTTTGCACAGGAAACACCACAAATTCGGAATCATATTGTTCCAAAACTGGAGCGAATCATATAGAATTAATTACGCATCTTTCTCCCGCAATATCACACTTTAATTTAAGAATCAACGCGATTTTTGTCTAACATTGAACAATCCGTTAGACCCAGAATATCAACTCGTGTGTTTTTTTTTTGTGTATTATTGTTTGTTTTTTTTTGCACGACCTTCCGAATACGAGAGGATTGACCGATACACACGTAAGACTAAGAGAGGAGTCTTGTGTGATTTGTGATGTGTGAAATGTTTTGTGGGAAAGTGCGAGATGTGTATGTGTTTATGTTTGATGTTGTTCTTGTTGAACTGAGAATCGCAGATCAGTCCGAAATGGTTTTATATGCCTGCGATGATCCTCTGGTTCGCGGTTCGCGGTTCGCGCGCTAATCTCGTGCAGAACATCTCACACGCGGCATCGCCTCTCGAGGATCCGGTCTTTTGCAGACCCGGACTTACCGTGAATTTAAATAAACACTCAAAAATTCTACTAATAATTCTAAGATATTTTATGTCTACAAGATTTTTCATATTGTTAACCCAAAAGCCATAAAAAATTATTAAATATTAAGGTTCCATAACTTCAAAGAAGTAAATTTAGCCCTCTACTTCTCTGAAGGTACCGTAGGGATTTACACCAAATTTGGTACACATATTATTTAACATCCCGTTTGATTATATTCGCAGTTTAAATCTAATCGCTTGTATACTTCCCGAGTTATAGGGCCCCAAAATTTAGAGCCCCCCTTAATACTGGTCGTATCAAAATAATTAAAGCACTCAAAAACTCTACTGGTAATTCTAAGATGTTTTATATCTACAAGATTTTTACGTATTGTTAACCCAAACGCCGTAAAAAATTATTAATAATTATACTGATCATTCGTAGGTTAAATTTTATTTAGTACGCCCCTGATAAGATAGGCAATTATACAGTCAACTATATCGAAAGGCGCATAACTTTAAATAATTCGCAGGTCAACATTACATTCTGAAAATTTGATTATAATTTTTTTTATAATAAATAAAAGATTTGCACGCAATCGATGGTTCAAAAAAATCGAACTTGTCCTTGGTACAGTTCTTTTGTTGTAAAATCTTTTACAAAACAAATAAATAAAAAAATATAACAATTTTAGGTTGATTTTAATCAACACAACGGTGTTTTTATGGTAATTTCATTTATATTGTAACAAAAGCGTAAATAAAATTTTAACTATATTAAAACTAATAATGTATTAATATTAATTAATAATTTAAAATCATTTACGAATTATTTTAATTTTTATTATTTACGCAAAAAGGTAAAAAAATTAACCTAATTTTATTTCCTAGAACAATTATGATTAAGGTATTTAGGTAAAGTTATTTTTCATGCAAACTTATTAAATAATATTTCTTTATAAATATAACTGTAATTGTTTAAAAAAATTGCGTGCCAATTTTAATCATGTAGCTATTTAGCTATTAGTATGTACGGCACAATTAATAAAACGATCAAATTAACAGTACTCTTAATCTAAAAAAAAATTAATATCTATTATCAAATAATTTAATAAAATAAATACACATTTAGTATATTTTTCTAAATAAATCTTCTGGTCTGATTCATCGATAATTCACAAATTATGACCGTAAAATTGCATATAATTCGTAATTCTACAAATTATACAATTTATTATGATTATTTTTACGTAGCTCCTACGTGGAATATATATATATATATATATATATATATATATATATATATATATATATATATGTATGTGTAGAACACTTTCATTATGTTTCTATGGCTATAACCAATGGCGTAGCCAGTCCTTTTTTACTGTACCACTGGTTATTTATAATAATCAAAGGTTAAAATAATTATTAAATGGCAAAATGAACATATTATGTGAATACAAAAAGAGAAGCAGTACCTATATTTAATATATATTGTGTTAGAAGCAGTAATTTAATTTATAACCACCGTCAGTGTTTACAGCACAGACAGTTATTTATAATAAACAAATGCTACGTTCAAAAAGGTTAAAATAATTATTAAATGGCAAAATGAACATATTGTGTGAATACAAAAATAGAAGCAGTACCTAAGTATAATATATATTGTGTTAGAAGCAGTAATTTAATTTATAACCACCGTCAGTGCTTACAGCACAGACAGTTATTTATAATAAACAAATGCTACGTTCATAAAAGTTAAAATAATTATTAAATATCAAAATAAACATATGATGTGAATACAAAAATAGAAGCAGTACCTATATTGTGTTAGAAACAGTAATTTAATTTATAATAACCGTCAGTGTTTACAGCACAGTTTCACGTATTATTTGAGTTTTGAATAAACACCTAAATGGCAACAGTTTGTTGCATATCGAGTTGTATAAATAATAAAGTAGATGAACACATTGTGTAAGGGAAATGCTTTATTTCTATGGTGTATCCATTAGATCTACATTTATAAAACAATGAATATGAAAATTCGCCACCCGGCGAATTATTTAATTGGATGAATTGAAGGGCTGTATATGATATGGGCACGTAGTGCCCACAGGTTAATACACATTATGTATCTAATTTAAATTTGCTAGTAATGCTTAGCCTTCATTAAATATATTTAAAACCGCTCCTGATTTTGTCTATAAGATCGCACCTTGAATTGTTAATTCCACTAATTCCGTTAATTCCGTGAAGAATTACACTGTACAAAATATATATATATATATATATATATATATATATATATATATATATATATATATATACTTTTAATATAAAATTACACTTATTTGGCATCTAATTTTACTAGATTGTACAAAAATAATTGAATTAGTAAAATGAGTTTTATGTATTTTACTTTAGAATCGCTGTAAATTCGCACACATTTTTTTTACAGTGTATATACACAGAAGCAACAGGAAACAGATTTAAATCTTCGCAGATTCGCACATCATGTATATCTTATTTAAATATCATAAAAATGCCTCATTTAGTACGAAGGACATTTCTATATAGCAATTTGTTTTGTGTAAATGTACGTATTTTATATATATATATATATATATATATATATATATATATATATATATATATATATATATATATATATATATATATATATATATATATATATATATATATATATATTTAAAACGATGTGATTGCAGTTGAAGTGTTATGGTTTTTATTATTTGCGTATATTTTGTGTAAAACAATGAACTATTTTTTTTTGTGTGTATATTCTTTCTCATGAGACTAGAATATAGTTTTGATAGTTTAAAAGTATGTTTAATGAATACCCTTATTAAAGTGTTTTAGGCTTGAAATTGGTTTCTTTGTCAGGTTTTTGACCACCTGGGTTCAATGTCAGGTACAAGGTCGATATATTTATCTCAATGTTCAATTATGTTTTGGATACGAGGAAGATGCTGCGCAGATTATAGGGTTGCTGAATCGGGTTTAGTGCAAAGGCACTTATTCATTAACCTATTACATTATTGATTGAATTCTTTATTATTATTTTATTGCATTCTTAGGAGAATTTATATATATATATATATATATATATATATATATATATATATATATATATATATGTATATATTTATATATTTTAAACGAATCCTACGTATTGTAACAACTAACAAGGAGCTTAAGTATTCGGAAGTTATTATATAAGTGTATTTTCATATATTTTCAATAATTTGTAGATTTCAAGTAATTTAAATTATATATGGATTTGTTTATTATTATTTTATTGAATTATTAACAGAATATATATATATATATATATATATATATATATATATATATATATATATATATATATATATATATATATATATATATATAAATTATGAATCCTACGTATTGTAGCAAAGAGCTTAAGTATTCGGAAGTAACTATAAAAATAATTTGTAGATTTAAAGTAATTCTTTGTCATACAGTGATATTAAATACATATGTGGAGTGGCCTGCTCTCGACTTTCTTACACGTACTATTTATTAGACACTGAACTAACTGTCAACAAATACCAATACTCCACAGTAATACTCTGAATAAATTGTACCATTTTGTTTATTATTTTATTACGTCAAATCAAATAATGTTTCTTCAATATAAAATATAGATTATTTTTTTAATATTCACATTATCAATTAATTCATAAATACTATGTACTATTTTTCAATATTTATTTAGACAAATATCAAATTACACTAAGAAAATTGGATATTTGAGAAAATATATTTAAAAATTAAAATATTTAAGCTAAATAAATATATATTTCTACTATTAATGTAAATTAATTTAAATAATCGTAATTAATTGTCCTCTTTTTCAATAAAAAATTATTATATTTATGTATTATATATATTTATCACCATTTTTTTTTTTTTTCAGTGTAATTGAGTCAATTTTGTTGTCAGGCAATTTATTAAATATAATAATATAGTATAATTTTTATTTATAAGCTGCATTCACACTGCGCCATAATTAAGTAATTAATTATCCAGTTTGTCATAAAACAAACAGATTTAATTGTATTTTTTAATTTTAATTGATAATTAACTCGCTGTGAATGAACCATTAAACAAAATTTATTAATAATTTAATAAGTTTAACTGTATTTTATATATAAATATTTTTTAATTTATAAAACTTACCCTTAATCCGGTTCTGAACACAAACATCAATAAAATATATAACGAAAATACTTAAAAATATTCACTGATTAAACATATATATACATATCTTACCTTTTTGTAGCTTGAAGTATAAAATTTTATTACACATATTCTGAAATATTTGTAGACTTAAAGGGAATAACATGCATAGTTGCGAAATTTTAATTGTAAAATAGAAATATCTTACGATATTTTATAAGGAAACGTTTTTCTTTTAAATTAAATTAAAAATTATTTAAGCAACGATTAGTGTAATTGGTAAGTCCAGCAAAAAACTACTTAATAATGGCTAGAATTTTATTATTTACGTAAATATATGTGACTTTGCATGTTATTCCGTTGTATGTACTAAAACAGTGGCGTACACTAAATAGAAATAAAATGTCAGTATTTACTTTCGACAGATTTTAATACTGAAACACTTTGAATCGACGTTAAAAAAATCATTCCTATCATGTATCAAGAGGCATTTGGTTGAAAAATAATAAAAAATACGTGTTACAAAAAATATATGTAATTTCTAGTACAGTTAACTGACATAACCTTAAAATTCAAGCCACAATTTCTCCGCGAAAATAACGTTATAACGTTTAATCAAACAATATATACATATAAATGTGTTTAAATATAATATATAAAACTTATATTTACAACAATAAAACAAACATACAACAGATATAACAGGGGTGCGCATGCGCAAAATGGCGTCCATACGCATATTTTATAAATTTATAAGTAGAGAAATCGTGGGTTGAAATAGTTAAGCTCAGAACCAATAAAAGATGAACGTTATAAACAATTGCTAGAGTCTAAAAACCTCAACTTCACCAAAAACTGTAATTAATAATTAGAATAATATAAAAACTAATAAATTATAAATATATATAATGTACACTTTTCAAGTAATATTTATGTTTTTTAAACATTTTGTTTTTTTTTAACTATATTATTTAATGAATAATTAACAATTAATTTACCTTATACCCTTACCGTACCCTCATTTTTACAAAAAAGTTTTACGCGGGAAACTATCGGCCAGCACAGTGTTTATGGGGGACATTTTGTACTTATAACCATCAATATATGCCGCAGAATGAGGTTATGGTGCTTGGAGCGCCTATTTGGATCATTGCAATCGAATTGCGGTTGTAATGATCCAAATAGCGTATTTAGTACCTAAATAACCCGGCTACAGTGCTCTAATAAGTATAGACAGACGATATATATTTTAAAAGCGACAGTAGCGAATTTTAGAACTAATCTTACTTTAGGTATAAATATTAAAAAGCCGTTAAAAAATTCGTAATTGTTATATTAGTTTAAATAAATGGAGTGTTAGGTTATCCTAGGAATAAATGATGATTTGTGTAGAATAAAAACACTAATGTCCTAATAGTGCTATATGTTTTGGGACATACAGGGAACAAAATGGCTGCCGTAGTTTAGTGCTACCGCAGTGCAGCGCTAAAATAAATATCGTCCATCTTTTCACACATCAATGCAAAAATGCTACCAACGATATTGCATATTTATATAAAACGTTGGTATACGAAACAAAATGGCCGACAGTTTTATCTCTTGTTTTTAACATGTGTGTCAACAATTGTCTATACCGATTTCGTAAATTCACGTGTAGAAAAAAGTCCGAAATATATTATTTATTTAGTTAATTATTATTTATATTTTTTGTTTGTGAAATCAACAGTCTTTTCGATATGATAATAATAATTAGTTAGCCGACATTTACGAGTATTTCGATTGATCAAATCAAGAATAATTCAATAGAAACACGACAAAAGTTAACATGTCAAATAGAACTTAACTTAAAAATATCGTTTTTATTTATTTTTTTACTCAGTGGGGTGTATTAGCAATTTGAAATTCAGAACTCCATTTCAGTTAAAGACTACAAACTTACATAAGTAGGGGAAAAAATCTAGGATCAGTTTAACCAACGTTAAATATCGAAATTCTTTAGATAATTAACCAAAATGTAAATACTATCAATTTTTACTATATTTGCTAAAAGTACTAAATGTTTATAGCATTTAATTAAGTTAAATAACAATTAATTCATTCATAATTGTGAATATACGCGAATTAAATTCAAGATGGCGTCGCAGCTGGAGTTCTGATTTTCACCGACCGTAAATTTGCGTTTATCTCTATGTAAATCCTATCTATATGATTTTTATTAAGCCAAGAATAATTTTAACTTTGCTAATCACTGAAAATCAAACATCAAAGGCATAAATTCAATAGCAATCGATGATGATTTGTTTTTATTTGTGGGAAGGGGGTTTTTTAGTCTATTCTTTCAATCACATTCAGTTATTTAAAGAATATAAATAATTAGGGACTTATGGCGAATACACATTCACGAAATTGCTAATTTAACACAGTGAGGGGCAAGATGGGGTACTTGAAAACATTATTTATTTATTTAGTATTATTACAAGCTGGGCTAGCACGTTTAATATAGTGTAAAATATGTAAAATTACATGAAATTACGGTGTAATTATACATTTACAATGAGTTTATTGAATTTAGAAAGAAACATAATTTGTAATTGATAATTTTTGTAGTTCTTATGATGTTTTATTTTTGCCATATATTAAATGGTTAGAGAATAACGCAACGTATTCGCCATAAGCCGCATAAATAATAAATGTGGAATGCAAAAGCAACTAAACTAAAAATTATTAAAACATATTTATTAAAATAACCAATCACATAATATAACATAGTACCAAATATTTTATATAAATAAAAAGATTATTTTACAATAAAAATTAAAATATATTAGCCATGATTTTATTACAAACTTTTAATTAATGAGCAATTATAAATTAATGGCGAGTTTTTAAACAAATTTGTAAATTTTAAAATAAATGTTTAAAGCAATTATACTTAAATATGAATTAATTATGGAATTGTAGCATTTTGGGGTTACTTTTTTTGTTTGAGTCAGCAAGAATGTAAATATGTGTAATAAATTCACGGCTAAGAAACATAATTTTAAAAACAGACACGACAATCAAAAATGTACACATGATTTCTATAAAAAATGTTGATTGTATGTTTGTAGCATGGCGAAAATAAAACATAAAATAATAAATTAATATCGTCCATAATTTACGGTACCAATTTGAACTATGCCTTTGACCTTTGAGTATAATATGGTTAATCTATCATTATAAATATTCTAATGAACTATTTTTATATACTTTATACATAAACATCTCTTTTATATATAATATTTTTATATATATATATTTTATTTATAAAACCATGGGTCACCAAGAGAAACTTAACTTAAACACTTGAATGAACACTGAAAAGGACATTCAATATATCATTGAACATTTATTAAATTTTTCATAATTTTATTCATAAAAACAAACAATAACCAATTTTCGTACTGCATATTCATCCACTTTGCCAATTCAACATTCAAAAAACTACTACATAAACCAATGTTTGGGAAACATACATAATATAACCATAAAACTAGAATAATCAAACAAAACATTTAAAAAACGTGTTATTATAAACCTTGTTTATCAATTTAAAACATTTTAATTGTAACTGAATCAATTTTTACCATAATTTAATAAAAATAAATGATTGCAAATGCGATTTGTTAGTAAATGGTACATTTTTCGAAAAAACTTTTCAAACCAAAATTGTTAGAAATTTTAATATCTTTAATTTTTATATGAATCACTTTTTCTCTAACTAACGCCGTTACTGAGATATTGAAAAAATACACAAAGAATATATATATATATACTTGCAAATGCGATTTGTTTTTTTTTCCGAAAAAATTATAAGAATAAGAATAATGAATCGTAGATGAATAAACAGTACACGAGTAGAAACTTAACAATGTTAATCTATCGGATGATACATGACGTCATTTCCCGTGTTCAATGTAATTATTTAATTTTATATATATAATATGTATATCTTTTTTTATAATAGTGTATAACTCTTAATTCTTACGTCTAATAGCGTGTTAATTTTACGTTTAAGTGGCAGATTGTTTCCGTGAACATTCACAGTAGCTGTTCGGAATTCGAATGTGAATAATTGTTATATGCACGCATGCGCACGCAACAAATAAAACAATATTCATTCATATTTTTTACAGAGCACCCTGGATTCTCGAACTCAGACCCGTTCTTTTTACTTTCAGTGTGTTTGGAGTAACGCGCGATTTTATTTTTATTTTTAATTTAATTATTTTTCTAACCATAATTATGAATATATTTCTCTCTAATATACACTTATATATTTGCATGAATCAATAATAAATTAACATTCGTATTTATAACAGATATATAATAATCGTTCGTTCACATATGTGCTATATGTCCGTGCGGCAATCATTGCGTCTTGTTTCACGGACAGCTACCGCCAATATCTGCGATATTTAAACTATTATTATTATTTATGTTTATTTTATTTTTTTTGTTTATTTTTATCTATTTCACAACAATAAATTTTATTCTGTAATTAACGTTATTTTAATTTATTAATATATTATATATAATATATATATGTTAAGGCCGATACAATCTGTTTGAAGGAATCTGTAACAGAACAAAAACATACAATGGTATCCCTGCGACGACATTTGCAACGATGCGCAGTAGCCCATTTGCGCAGGGTGGGTTTAATATCATATTTATACACACTTAGATGTATGTGTTTATATGTATATTAATTTAGAACGCTTTAGTCGCAGTAGTCGGTATATGCTGATTGAGTTTAATATATATGTATATATATGTGCGTGTGTGTGTGTGTGTGTGTGTGTTTGTATGTGTATGTGTGTGTGTGTGTGTGTATATATATGTGCTAACTAGAGAAACGTAAATGTAACTTGGTTATTTATAAGGCGATTTTTTAGTAAATGGAACATATTTCGAAAAAACTTTTCAAACAAAAGTTGTTAGAAATTTCAATATTTACAATTTTTATATGAATCACTTTTTCGCTAACTAACGCCGTTTCTGAGATATTGAAAAAATCACCAAGATGTATGTGTTTATGTGTATATTAATTTAGAACGCTTTGTAACATGGTTATTTATAAGGCGATTTTTTTAGTAAATAGTTCATTTTTCGAAAGAACTTTTCAAACAAAAGTTCTTGGAAATTTCAATATCTTCAATTTTTATATGAATTACTTTTTTCTAACTAACGCCGTTTCTGAGATATTGAAGAAATCACCAAGATGTATGTGTTTATATGTATATTGGTTTAGAACGCTTAAGTCGCAGTAGTCGGAATATGCAGGATGGGTTCAATATTATTATATATATATAATCACCCAGATGTGTACTTATATGTATGTATGTGTAGAACGCTTGTTATATATGATAAGTACCCGTGGAATAATAGTAAGTTTTATGAACGTACCATGACTATGCAAGGCTGTGGGCAGGTGCCTGTCGGGGCCTAGCGCTCCCCCCGTATGCAGCGGGGCTCGAGGGGCGCACACCACTCAACTGTCCACGCTGAACAACTCCTTGTGCAGCGCGGGGAACTCCAGGTGGGGTGCTGAACGCTTCAGCTTGCCAAGTGCGTCCATGTGCAGCATGCTGATCTCACTAAAATACACAAAAACACAAATAAATTAAAATATATATATATATATATATATATATATATATATATATATATATATATATATATATATATATATATTTAATTACAAATGCCTTACCGTAATGTGGGAATCTTGGTTAGAAGAGCATCGCACACAGTGACGTCGCCCTTGATAGGTACAGAGTGATTTCGTTCCAGTTCGATCCGTAAGGCTCGAATAACGGCTTGGCTTAATCGACTGATTTCCCCCAGGCCCTTCAAACCCGGTCGATCTACACATACACACACAAAAAATCGAATATTTTACAAATTAACGTTATGAAATGTTCACTTTAACATTGTTCTTATGGGAATGAGACAATCACTACTCTTCCATTTAAGAGTCACTCTTACGATGTGATCGGTGATAGCCGGCACTTACCTGGTGATAAGAGAACGCATGCCGAGTAGAGTGCCAGTTCGGTCTCGGTGAGTTTGAGCTCGGCGACGCTCTTGGACAGCTCGAACACGCACGTGACCAGTTTCATCTCGGCTGTGTCGGTAGTGAAGAACGCTTCCTGGGGCAGCATGGTGTCGCCGTACAGGACGCAGTTCTGGGACAGGTCCAAGTACCGGGACATCCGTAACACCGCCAGCTCGAAGCTACCTAATCGTCCAAAATATAAAGAACATATCAGTTTTAAAGTTTCTCGATTGGATAATAGATGGCTCTCCACTAATACGTACCAGCTTTTAATAGTACGATTTGATCGTCTTGTGATAGCTTCATGAAGCCGGGCACCATTTTGGCGAACTCAATGATTTGTTGGATGACTGTTGTCAGTTTCTGCGCACACTCCAACCAGAGTTCCTCGTGCGCCATGTTCTTGTAGTACAGTAACCGTGATAGGTCGTGTGGTTTCCGGAACATTTCATGGATATGTTCCAGTGAATAGAGACAGGTACGCGCATGCGCGTCCGATATCGTTTTCGATAGCAACTCTGATATTTGACTGGGATCTGCACAATTAAACACCACATTAACATAATGCCCCAAATAAATATACTTTAAACAAAATAGTCAAGATTTGAGAATTAAAAAGGGTTTACACAAATTATTATACATTTTTTTAAAGTTTGCTGCGCTTAATTTATTTTACAATAACAGAAAAATTAATTTAAAGAATTTACGATATTATTAAATAATTTCTGGTATTACTAATTAGCTAATGAATGGCAAAATAATTAAGACTTGACAATTAAACAGGGTTTACGCAAATTATTGTTTAATTTATTTTGCAATAACAGAAAAATTAATTTAATGTATTTACGATTTTATTAAATAATTTCTAGTATTACAAATTAGATAATACGTTTAAAAGTAATTTTTATTTCCATTTCAAAATAAAATATGCTAAGTACGGCCCTGCGTTTAGGCGACTTTAATTCTCAAATATGACTGAATAGAATATATAAAAATAAAATTAACAACAATTCTTGCAACTTTATGAAAACGATATTTTTATAATATAATAATATCTACTAGGGCTGTTAAACAAGCTTAGGTACGCTATGCGTCCAGCTCGCCTTATAAGTAATATATGCGATACGAGCAACGATTTTGAATTATTATGCCCTTTTAGTTAACAATTTGAAAATATGCTATAAATACAAAAGTCTTACAATTTTTTGTAATTTAATATTTAGTTTAATTTTTTACGGCCTTTAGGTTAACAAAATGAAAAAATCTTATAGATATAAAATATCTTAGAATTATTAATAAAAATTTTGGGTGTACTAATTATGTTTATAAGGTTAGTATTAAGGGGGGCTCTAAATTTTGGGGCCCTATAACTCTGGAAGTAGACGGACGATTGTATTTAAACTGTGCACGGATTCAAATGGGGTACTAAATAATATGTGTAGCAAATTTGGTGTGAATCGGTCCGGTACCTTCAGAGAACTAGAAAGATCAAATCCTAGTATATAAGTTATATATATTTTTTTGTATTCAGGGCGACCAGACACTTTTTTTGATATTTTTTTATCCGAGAATGCTACAGACACACGGCTTTAGTACTTCGGCGAGCTAATAGTCTATATCTAATTTAATATATACGTTTTTCATATCTAAATATTTAGATTTAATAGACAGCCCTATAATATCACAATCTCAATCATACAAATAGAACAAATAATTTTATCCTATTGATAAACATATTCCAAAACAAAAATTAAATAGTAATAATGTCTGAAATAAATATTTATTTAAATATACACCAATAAATGACGTGCAAAATAGCATAGAATCAAATCGTATTCAATCCTAGTTTAAAACGCCCCTAAATTTATACTACATGCGTTGCATGGCTGGCAAAGAAGTTGCCTATTATACAATAAATACCCTTATTCTTATGGACAGTTTTCAAAACAATATTACGTTATATTTACTGTATACTAAAGAATGTCTAGAATGCAAAAAATTGTAAATTGGTTGCAAACATTACATAGTTTCGAATTAAATACAGTAAATATGTAAAACAGTATTGTTTCGAAAACAATGGCCACGGGAATAAGGATGAGTTTGAAAATGTAACGGAAATTGTAGGTAAAGAATGATTACGGATATCGAAATAATTACATGGGTTTTAACCGAATAGCGGAAGTCTTGTTAGTTTAATTTAAAGAAATTTATTTATGTAGTTTATTAATATGAATTCTATGAAGTAATAACAGACTTTATGAAAGTAAGTCACGATGATTTTAGATTTATTTATAAAATAGATGTAAAATGAGATGAAAAAATAGCATAACATGCATAAAATTACACATTTACGCAATTCGCATGATTTCGAGCAATAATTGTTAGCAAGCAAAAGCGATTGGGACATAGGCTATATGAAATAACCAAATAATCTAACATGTAAGCCACGCCCCATGGTCCACGTGCAAGGGTAGTACGTATAGGGTATAGGGGCGTGTCTAACGAGCATTAAATATTGCGCAATAGTCGTCAGGGTACGTTTCTAATGGCAAAACACATACTAACAATGTAACAACGAAATGCGAATGACATAAAAAGACAGTAACACAGACATTGATATAAACTCTTACTGGGCAATGTGCCCGGCTCGCAATCATCGGCGCCGGTGGTTTGTGAGTGCGCCTGCGCCGTCGCCGTCGCAGACGCAGACGTACTCTGCGCCTGCCTAATAGACGTGACCGGTGCTGCCGTCACAGTGGCGCCCGGCGAACTAACAAACGTAGTACTGTCCACGTAGCCGGGCGTAACCAATTGGTCACCGCCGGCGTTGTGGCTCTCCTGCTTCACGGACACAATCGTACTACTCGCATTATTATTTGAGAGGGTTGCCGTATTCGTATTCGTAATGTTAGTAGGGGCGACCGTTGCTGTGATTCGCTTTACGGACACAGTGACGGTTGTTGTTTTGTTACCGCTGATCGTGGTTGTGGTAGTGTTACTACTGTCACCACCGTTACTTGAGGTGTTTGTTGCACCACCTCCTAGATGGCGGGCATAAATAAAACAGCAGCGTTAACCACACTGTTCCAAATTCATGTTATTTTACTTCTAAATTACACTAATTTGTGTCATTTTACGTTTTCATATATATATATGTAAATTTACATTTAAAATACATTACACTAGTTTATGTAATTTTACTTTAGAAGTAAAATTACAACAAAAGTAATATAATTTTACTGAATTATATAAAAAATACATGAAGAGCCAAGTTATTTACCTTTAGTTATTAAAATTACATGATATTTACAATGTAATTTTAGAAGTAATTGTAAAATTACACCAATTTGTAAAAAGTGTTGACAACGTTGGAATTTTGGGATTATATTACATATTAATAGAGGTTCAAATGATAAAATATATATTAAAAAAAATTCTTTTTATAAAAAAATTACTATTGAATATGTAATTTTACTTAATTAGTAAAATTACACAAAATAATGTAATTTTCATTGAATTAGATTAAGTATTAAAGAACAGATGAGTTTAGTTTTGTAAAATAAAATGTTGCGGTGTAATTTTTCGTTAATGTAATGTAAAATTACATCAATTTTTACCAGTAAAATAATACAATAACATACAAATGCTATAAATTAAAAAAAAACACACACACACTGTAAAATATGTGTGTAAATTTACATTACATGTAATGTAAAATTATAAATTATGTAAATTTATTAGATTTTTGTAAAATTACTAGTGTCATTTTTCAATAATTTAGTAAAATAACGTAATTTATAAATGTATTACAATACAAGTGATGTAATTTTACACATTTTATATAATGTAAGCAACAATACAAACTAATTTTGTAGTTGTTTATATTTATATTAATTGTAAATTATTTATAACTTTACAGAAAAATTGATATATATTAAAACAAAAACATGTGTGTAAATTTACATTACTATTTATGTAATATTACTAGTTGTTTGGAAAATGACTTGATTTCTAGTGTAACTTTACTATAATGCAGTAAAATTACGTAATTTATAAATATGTGAAGTAATTTTACACTTATTATTTATAATATTTTCAATTTATATGAATTGTAAATTATTGTTTTATTTATAACTTTACAGAAAAATTGATTTATATTAAAACAAATACTTGTGTGTAAATTTACATTACTATTAATGTAATATTATGTAATATTACTAGTTGTTTGGAAAATCACTTGATTTCTAGTGTAATTTGACTATAATGCAGTAAAATTACGTAATTTATAAATATGTGTTGTAATTTTACACAAATTTTTTAATAATATTTTCAATTTATATTAATTGTAAATGTATTATTTTACGTTAACTAAAAAAGAAATAAAAAAATAACACAACCGCTCGAATTTTACATTTAAGAACTAAAAAAACTATGTAAAATTAGTCGATTGAACAATGAAATAAATATAAAGCAATATACAATTGAGGCAAAAGCACGGAAAGCAACATTGAAAAAACCAAAATGTACACAATGGAATTAAAGAAAAGAATCGTGTATTATTAGTGATATATCATGTCTGTACAACATGGCCTTTAACGTGTTAAAAAAGCATTTGTAATAAAAGCATGATAAACTACAAGTGATGATCTTAAGAGTTACAACGGCGTTTATTACAGTGGTTTGACATGGAGGTGTTAATTGTCACGAGTTTAGCACGAATTATTATTATTTTCAATTTTATGTATACACATAAATGTTAAATGTTTTACTAATACAATGTTCATGCCGATAAATTATAGTGTATTATCTAAATAATAGGGTACTTAAGTTATAAACATAACCCAACTATACTAAAAATAAAATTTCCGAAAGAAAACATATTTTTTTCAATGTATTAAAGTATATAATACATTAATATCTAATTCTAAACTGTAATAACCGTATTTTAATTCCCGCGTAAATTTCCCTAGTGTGATGTAGTAATAATGAATGATGTTATAACACCGCAGCTGCAGCGTGTACTATATATTGGCGGGTGTAACGTTAGACGTTAGGGAACAATACCTGTAGTGACAACGTTGGCCATGAGGCTCGCCGTGTCGCTGAGCTGATCTATGCCGGGCCGCGGGTCATACGCTGTTGTGCTGTCCACGTAGTCAGCGGATATATCGTAGCCGCTCATCGTGGTGCCCGTTGTCGCTGATGCGACCCCTGTACTGCCGCCGCCACCGCCGTAGTACGCGGCCGGCGTGTACGTACCCACCTCGCTGTATGGGTACCTAAAACAAAAATAAACCCATTCTCAACAACTCTATTTCATATTATATAATAAGCAACTTTCTTAACACATCAAAAACGAGGTTCAACCTAACACCAATACACAATAAAAACACACTTAGGGTGCATTTATAACAGAATATCTCGACGGCTAGTTAAATAGCTATCTTTATCTAGCACCATCCTGCTTGCACACTAAACTTGGTGGAAGTAGGACAGCTTGTCCATATTGGTGCGTTAGATAAAGATAACTTGAGGCAATACAAGGCAAATATAAACAGTCCTTTGGTTCCAACGCATAAATATTCGCATCATTATTGATAAGTAGTTATTTGATAACAGTAACATGAAAATAGTACAAAATGAGTGCAGTAGTCAACTCCAGCGAGACTTAAATACGGTTAATTATAGTATTTACTGTACGGAAAGTATTACGGAACATGCATTTAAAACTGTTTCTTTTTCCTATGACATAATTCTCAATTCTGAATACTCTTACAGTTACACACGCATTACAATTCCAATAATAACTACTCAATTTCTTGTTGTGGTCTTGCTTCGCAAGATGCACTAATATATCTATTTATTGAACATAAAGGCACCGCTTTATAATTATAATAAACTATATTTAATTTAAAAAAAAATAAAACTTACCCGCCACCGTACGTGGGATGTAATTGGTCGCTGCTGGACGGCGTCTGTTGCTCGAAAACCGAACTATCGGGTGCGCTATCACTCTGCGCCCGTAATTGCGCGCGGTGAAACCGAACCTCATCTTCAACCTTTTCCCGTTGTTTCTTTGACATTCGGCCGAACTTCACAGCTAAAATAAAAGGCTAAATATATTAAGGCAAGTACGACCAGTTCAAAGCCGCTCCGCTGTAGGCGTTACGATCAACTTCAAACAATCAAATAACCGAATTAGCCCCATGAATGTTTATAAAAAAAATACTAGTCGATGCATAACTGTATAAAGAATGCCTAGTATTAATATTAATTTTTTTGAATTCACAGTTTTGGAGATAAAAAATAAAAACTATTTAAAAGGTTTTAATTTTTATCTCCAAAACTGTTCAATCAAAAAAATTCATATTATTACCACACATTTACTATGTAATTATGCATCGACTGTTAATTTTTATATATGCATAAATCGATCAGATTTGGAGATAAAAAATAATAACTATTTAGGGGATTTTTATTTTTATCTCCAAAATTGTTTAATTAAAAAAATTCATATTTTTACCACACATTTACTGTGTAATTATGCATCGACTCGGGTTAATTTCTTTTTCTTTGACCTTTTGCATATTAATTTAATAAATAAAGAAAACATTAAAGTGATATATACACGTGTAAGTCTGATAAAGTTAGTACATTTCTTGATTGATAGCCTATGAATATTAATACATGTATTTTGCCAGCTACTATTACTAATAATAGATATTTATATATGTTGTAATATTTCATTTCGCAATTACTATGAAGCATTGTTTGTTATTTTCATTGTAGATATACACGTAAAAAATGATAATAATCTCCGCACAACCTGAATAATAAATTAATGTACTTAAGCTGGCTTGGGATCGTTCAATTTCAATTGTTTTTAACCATGATACTGATTATTATTATTATTCTAGGCTTTGTTCAACAGGTACTTGTTTATTTTAATTAATAAGATATTTTAAAATTCAAAATTATATTTAATAATTTTTTATACCCTTTGGGTTAACAATATGAAAAAATCTTGTAGGCATAAAATATCTTAGAATTTTTAGTAGAATTTTTGAGTGTAATAATTAATTTTATAAGGGTAGTATTAAGGGGGGCTCCAAATTTTGGGGCCCTATAACTCGGGAAGTATAAGTACAATTGGATTTGAACTGCGAGCGGATTCAAATCGGGTACTAAATAATATGTGTACCAAATTTGGTGTAAATCGCTCGGGTACCTTCAGAGAAATAGAGGGTACAAATTTGGTCTTACGAGCGAGCGACGAGTAACATCAAGACATATAAGTTATATATATTTTTGGATTCAAGGCGACGAGACAAACATTTTTGGTTAATGCATAAGCTAAATACATATATACGTACAAGGGTAGGACACCCCAGATTTTTAAATAATATATATAATTTCGTTTAATTTATAATCTTGATTTAAACGAGAGTTAATTACGAATCAAATGAAAAATGTATAAAAAAAAACATTTAAAATAATTAAATATATATATATAATTGTAGTTTTAAATGCTTATTAAAAATTAAAAAGACTTGAACGAGTGTTTAATGACAGGATCTAGTGATCAGTACCGTTGATCGGAAATTAGGCCAAGCAAAACACCTGTAATGCAATTGGTGACAGTGCGCAAGTACAAGTTTTAATTATTGAAACTTATGTCGAAACACACAATCGTTATCAACAACACGACTGCTATAACTGTATAAAATACTAGAAATCATTGCTTTGCTAAACAAACATAATCATAAGTCTGTCAAAGACACCTGTTCGTATAACGCGCGCAAAAATTTGCCCTACAAACGCGAGAACTCTAATACTAAATTGCCTGAGAAAAACATTCATAAAAACCATACATTTCTAGGGCCAAAGAGTGTAAATATACCCTTAAACCGACGTATCACTCTCACAGTATTGTATTATTAGCGGGTATTACGAATAAGGACTGTTTATAATTGCCTTGTTTCACGTCAAGTTTGCGTGTCTCTATCTAACGCACCAAAATGGACAACCTGTCCTATTCCTACCAAGTGTACAAGCAGGATGGTTGTCATTCGTGTGCGATAAATAAAGATAGCTATTTAACCGCGCCGTGGAAAAATTCTATTATAACTGCACCCTAAAGCCTAGTACTCATCGCTGCTTTTTGCCGGACGTTTTGATTGGTTAGGTTATTTTGTGTTACCAATCAAAATGCTCTATTTAAAAAATGTCCGGCAAAACACGTGAATTGTTCTTTCAATTTTGTGTATAGACAGAGCGAGAAAATGGGTAAACTTTGCAGTGGAAGTAAGATAGAATGGGCTCAAAACTGATTTCCCGTAGCGAAATACAGTAACAGTTGACTAGCCGCTGCCGACATCTATGAACTAGCGGGGCAAATGGATGGTGACCGAGTAGCGGTAGGCGCATGCGTGGCCGTTCAACCCGTGCTTGTGACGTAGCGGCGTTACGTCATTTTAGTTGTGTGTATGTGTTTATTTTGAATGTGTATTTGTGTGCGTGCGTGTGTGTGTGTCTGTGTATGTTTGTTTTGCGAATACATGGTTATATGAAGAAATGTAAAGTTATTTATATATATCTATACGGAAACTAGTATGGATATGAATAAAAATTTTTGTTTGTTGTTTTATTCACATATGATTTGTATGTAAATAAAGGATATTACATTTTGCATATATTTAGATTTGAATGAAACTTTATAGCTATACTCTATTAGAGGTAGATACACCGCGATACTTTATTTGCTATAAAACAAGCGCAAACAAACAAGAAAAATTATTTCCCAAATTAAAAGACTACGTGTGTCGTTTTAGGCCACTATGAAATGCTTGAGTAAAGATAATAAGTAAAAATGCATTTAAAAAAAAATTAGCTGTGGCCTACACTCATACAATAAAAGAATATTTTCATCTAGGAAAGTAATTTTAGATAAATTGCACCGGTTTAACGTTAATCGTGGATTAAATAATTTAATAATAAATTTAAACAAAACAAAAAAATTGGGGTGGCCTACACTCGTCTTTCATGCCTTTTCATTCACTGTATTTATAATAATGCTATATTTTGTTACGTTTGCTTTGAAACCAAATCAATTTTTTGTAATTAGGGAAATGTAAATATTTAAAATAAAAGTTGGAGTGGCCTACACTCGTCTTTCTTGCATTTTCATTCCCTATATTTATAATAATGCTTTATTTTGTTACGTTTGCTTTGAAACCAAATCAATTTATTGTAACTAGGGAAATTTAAGTATATTAAAATAAAAGTTGGAGTGGCCTACACTCGTCTTTCTTGCCTTTTCATTCACTGTATTTATAATAATGCTATATTTTGTTACGTTTGCTTTGAAACCAAATCAATTTTTTGTAATTAGGGAAATGTAAATATTTAAAATAAAAGGTTGGAGTGGCCTACACTCGTCTTTCTTGCATTTTCATTCCCTATATTTATAATAATGCTTTATTTTGTTACTAAATCAATATATTTTGTAATGTAAATATTTTTTTAAAGTTGGAGTGGCCTTCACTCGACTTGTCCCTTCACTAATTGTATTTGAATGCTTGATTTAATTCAATAAAATATTATAATAATTGTGAAATTTAATCTGCGAACAATAGTTAAGCTCTACTTACTGTTAAGCTGATTAGTGGTGCAACAAAAGGTGTAAAATAAAATCTTTTAATATTAAATTGTTCACATTACGGCCTTGGCTTATAAGTTTTACCTATTTCTATATTATATAGTATAATTTTAAATACAGTTACAAATTGACAGCATTTGATTTATATCGTATTATAGATCAAAATTTATAAAGTTAAATAATTAAAATTAAAAAAAAAATTAATATAATTATTATGATAATAATAAGGTATTCTATTCAGTATGGAAATGTTCTTGACATAGTTATCCACGAAAATATATATAAATATATATATATGCTACATACGAAGCAAATACGTTCAAATTATATTTGAATACTCGTTTTAACAGCTTCTACAATAAATTACTAGTTATTGGTACACCATAAACACAAAAACAAAAGCTGGGGTGGCCTTCACTCGACTTTCTTGTTCATTTATAACTTCTTTTTTTTTTTAATCTAATATAAATTCGTGTATGTGTATAAGTATATAAAAAAAGAAATTTTGAACATACCATCTCGACTCATGCCAAGCCTGAGACATTTCTGCAGTCGACAGTACTGACATCGGTTCCGATTGACCCGGTCGACGACGCAGTTCTTATTCCTAGGGCACTGATAGTTGACGACGGAGCTTTGTGACCTTCGGAAGAAGCCTTTACACCCCTCGCACGTGATCACACCGTAATGGACGCCACTGCTCTTGTCGCCGCATACCTTGCATGGTATTATCTCGATTTGAGCTAAAACAAATAATTAAAAGAGAACATTCATTAATTATTGTCCTATACGCTGCAAATTTAGATGGTTTATTCCACTATTTCGACGGAATATAACGTGGTTTTACGTATTTATGCACGTGTATTTTTACTATAACCACCAGAGTAAAATCTAACTTTTAAATATTATTTTGCAAAAGTTAGGATTTATTACAACACGGCGTCGTTTCTTTTATATAAATATTAATATATTTTATATAAAATCAACTGTTTCTCGATTTCATGATGTGCAAAGTGTTTTAAAAGCTCTTCCGGTTGAAAAATCCTTTTCAAAAATAGCTTTTCTTTTCAACTTTTAAATTCAAAGCATTATAATTATATGTTTAAATGAATATTTAATGACCTAAATGTATATATAGGTCAATTTTTAAAACACGTGTGAATAATTTGGACCCGTGTCTGTCGCTCACTGTTTAGCCGATTAGTCAGACACTAGGGTGCAAATCCGGGCGGTGCCGATACAATTATTCACGTATTTATGAAATTAACCATCCATAGTCATTAAATCTGCATTTAATAATTAATAAATTAACTGAAAAATGCCAATATTCAACGATTTGAAATATAAACAAACCATACAATTATTTGGACCCTTAAATAAGGACCATTAAATCTGCATTTAATAATTAATAATATAACTAAAAAATGCTCATATTCAACGAATTGGAATATAAACAAATTATACAATTAAACAACGTGAGAAAATAGTCAAAAAGGGGTCAAAATGGAACCCTTAAAACGATTATTTACATTAAAATGTCAATGTCGTTTTCTTTCTTGTGAATTACGTATATAATAGTAAAAATTATGGCATTTGTAACACAGTTAGATTTTTGTGTATTGATTGAAAATCATTTATACAACTTTTACCAGAATCGCAAATAGTAAAACTGAAAATTACGTAGTTTATATAAACGATACATCAATTTTACGAGTGGTAGTGACGGCGTTATATATATATATATATATTTATATATATATATATATATATATATATATATATATATATATATATATATATATATATATATATATATGTAATTAGTGAGCGGCTATTTAGTTTACGTAAGTGTGTATTAAAAACGGTTAGTTACGTGTCGTCGCAAAGCAAATTTTGATGTTGTCTTAAACAGCAGGCGTTTGTTTGCACAGCCAACGCGGATGCAAGTACTTAACATGCATTATTTACCGGAAAATTGCTGTTGGAAAATATACTTTAGAATTATTTTTATGCCTATAATGTTGATACATTAACGATATTAATATATATCTTCCATGTTGTGTTTCATTCATTATGATTTACGGATAAGAAATCAATTATTGTCAGTTCCGCTAAATGTTACTCATATTAGTAACATAATTCGCCTGAGCACAATATCCAAAATTAACAAGCATAGGTACACATACACCTATGACCAGCTCGTATTTACAATTTTGTGATTAATTACATTATTATCTTAACCACCAAAAAGAAAATCGTTATTATTGGATTGCAACAATGCGATATTAATAATATTTTTTAAATTAGTTTATTCCCTTATTTTAAATAAATAATAAGAGTTTTCGCATTTTAAGTGAACTAATATTGTGATTGATTATTTAATATCGGTAAAAAAAACTAGTCTCGGTAGGAAATATGCATTTCTTTAGGAGTAAATTACGTGTTAGGAATTATTTACAAAAACAAACATTAGATTACTGTATAAATATTTGTTTTTGTACATCACGTTTTTTTATACGTGTACGTGCCAAAGTTTCCGGTGTTACAGTATTTTGATTATGGGCTAGAGTATTGCTCGGACAAGATAATCATCAATATTATTAAAGATTTTATCTATAATTGCGCACCAAATAAAAAATTAATAATTTAATTTTATATATATATATATATACTTTTCAATTTGCATACAAACGAATACAGTTATGTTTATTATGTAAAACCGCGAAAAACAAAGGAATGGCGAATAGAATTGTGTAATTTCGAAAGTTTCATACATTCATAATTACATCGGTATCATATGATAGCAATATTGATATATATCGACAATATTTAATACATATTTAGCTGTACAAAGTACCAAAGAACATTTAATCTCGAAATTAGTAAATATGCATTTAAACCTCGAAATTATATAGTCTTATAGTCTTTATAACGTGTAAAAGGAAATATCACTGTCTATAAGGTGCTTAGTAACGCGCATGCGCGGCAGCCATACTGTGTGTATACACACTCGGCTAGTTTCGGTAAAATTCGACAGTTTCCGCCACAATATATTCGTCATTTTTAACTAGTTAAACAATAAATACGTAATTGTTTATAAATAATTGGCGCGATGTGGACAAATAGAAATGGAAAAATGCCGTTATCAGTCACGAACCTCTAATGGAATTCGCACTTTTCGCATGCTTATCCGAGTCGGCGGCGGCGACCTGCGACGCAGAGGAGGGTGGCGGCGTCGTACTGTCCGCCGATGACACATCCCCTTCCCCCCCACCCCTGCATCCACTACCCCCCTGCCGTTTCTCCGCCAGTAGATCGCTTCCAGTCCAGTTATCACCAGCACCACCACTGTTAAACAGCTCTTGAAACGAGTCCATTGTACGATAACGCCCCGACACCACTTCGCCTGTTTCCGCCTGAGTTCGGTGTCGCTGCGGCGAAGCGCATGGCAAAATGGCGCCTATTACCCACTATAGCCGAGATTTCGATGATTTTTAAATGTATATAACTCATACACTCGCCAACTTAGACACTTCTAGTTTTCAACGTATTATTTTATAGGGTTCACACTACATTTTACTTGTATTTAATTAATCCGTAAAGGGCGAATTGTATCGTTTAGGCACTTGGTTCATAGACACTAAATATCTCTCACTGTACAATTAATATTTAGGCTCTCAGGCAATTTTTGTTTATTAAATTAAATCTCACTATATATTTATGATTTTCAATGGAATAATTAACTGTTATCGTTGTAGTTTAGTCTTTAATTTGAAAATTGAACACATTCATGTGATATCTTTAGCTAATTGTTTTAATTGTCATATTGTACACACTGTTTTTATTGTTTGTAAATTTAATTTTAGTCATTTACATGTACGTCAGTCTCCATTTTGGTGATGTAACGTGTTTGAGTACGTATTTTAAGTTTGGTTATATGCCTAAAAACAGAAATGATTCACGAACCAGGGAGATTTGTTGATATATAGAAATTATAATGATTTATTTTAATATTTTATAACGAACTTAGGCTTGAAATTAAAACGGAGAACGCGAAAAATGTTGTAATTAATATTAAAATATGTGCCGCCTTGTATGCATTGAAACCAGTAGTACTAAAATCAATTTCAAATATTTCACATTCTTGAATTTTATATAAATATTTAATTCATATTTATTATTAGTTACTTATATAATACTTAATTAGGAATATATTACTTAATAAAAATTAAACCTTTTGTGAAAAAAACGTATTTAAATAAAAAAACCATTTTCAAAAACGATTTTACAGTAAATGGCAAGTTTTTTGGGAAAACTTTTTAAATAAAAGTTGCTAGAAATTTTAATACCCTAAACTTTTATAAGAATCACTTTTTCTGTTACTCATGCCGTTTACGAGATATTAAAAATGTAGCAAAATCCATTTTCAAAAGCGATTATATAGTAAATGTTAAGTTTCTTGAAAAAACTTTTTGGATAAAAGTTACTAAAAATTTGAATACCTTTAACTTTTATAAGAAACACTTTTTTGTAACTCATGCCGTTTACGTGATATTGAAAAAGTTGTAATAACCATTTTCAAAAACGATTTTACAGTAAATGGTAAGTTTTTTCAAGAAACTTTTTAAATAAAAGTTGCTAGAAATTTGAATACCTGTAACTTTTATAAGGATTATTTTTTTGTAACTCATGCTGTTTACGAGATATTGATAAAGTTGCAATACCCATTTTCAATAGCGATTTTATAGTAAATGGTGAGTTTATTAGAAAAACTTTTTAAATAAAAGTTGCTAGAAATTTTAATAGCTTTAACTTTTATAAGAATAATTATTTTTGTAACTCATGCCGTTTACGAGATATTGAAAAAATAGTACGAGTTAACGCAAATCACACGTGGCGCGAATAAAGCAAAACATTAACAATTGTAGTAAAATGAATAAAAATGCATTGACTCAATTATAAATATAAATAAGATAATTTAAAATATAACTTTTAATATTTGCTAAGTGATTTTAAAGATAATCGCGGTCGTTGACCCATCCACACATGTAATTTAACAATAAAAAACGAGCAATTTTTCAACTAATATTTTTGTCGATCTATCAAGCATAAAAATGGCATTTTGTCTCTCAATTAAAATAATCGGTCATTGGACTAAAAATACGGAACACACGAAAACTACAATTTTAAACTTGACAAATATTATTGCCAGATAAACAATATTAATATTGTAGTTTTAACAAAAAAAAAAAAAAAAAAAAGCGATCTTATCGGTCAATCACCCTTGCGAAAACAATGGCACGAAATCAAGTAACAAGATTCGAAGGTTTTTGTGTGTGTGTGTGTGTGTGTGTTTTGGTGAATTTTTACGGGTTTATTCACTGTGATGTGTGCTGACTCATACGGAACAATAAAACATTTTTAATTTCAGATAAAAACCACAATAGATGTTTGAATAAAATATTATTTACGAGCGTTTGACAAAAGAAATAAAATTAAATTATACTTATTTTACTTAAAAGGCTGAGAGAATTTTATTTATTTAAATAAACATTGTTTTTTAGACAATAAACCTACGTAACACTTTTAAAATATTTGAAAATTAAATATAATTGGTTACAATAGTTTTTAAAAAAATCCGTTGTGGCCTACACAAGTCTTACAAAAACAGACACCAATACACACACACACACACACACAGACAATGAGAAATTTGACATTAATTATTTAGTTACAATAACCTAAATAAAATAGCGATCAATATTTTAGCCAATATTACTTAAATATCGATTATATATTACGTCCATAAAACGGAGTCCCATTTTGGTGAATTGTATATATATATATATTTATTACAAAACAATAATAATTATTACTACGCGAATCAATAAAGTCGTTATAGTCTTGTTTCAACCGATACTGTTATCAATATGCTTAAATGTAATTCGTTATAATACAGAGCGAGAGAGATAAAACATTTAATGTCAAATAAACAGTATTTGTGTTAATAAAAAATAACCCAGTATAACTTTATCGCATAATTATAGAAAGAAAAGAACAAACATTTATCTTGAATTTGTAAACAAATTATACTTCCGTATTTTGAAGAATTATTCATACTTAGTTTATAGGAAACTAACCCTTAGCTACATTAAATACATTATCTTACTAATTTTACATTATCTCCAAAACGGGACCAGTTAGAGAAAAATAATTACTATAAAAGTTAAAGATGTTGAAATTTCTTGCAACTTTTGTTTGAAAAGATTTGTTGAAAAATGTACCATTTACTGAAAAATTGCTACTAAACCTAAGCTACATTAAATACATAATAATTAATTATCTCGAAAACGGGACACGTTAGAGAAAAGTGTATATTATAAAAGTTAAAGATATTGAAATTTCTAGCAACTTTTGTTGGAAAAGATTTGCTGAAAAATGTACCATTTACTGAAAAATAGCTACTAAACCTTAGCTACATTAAATACATTCTTATCCTGCGCTACTTTATCAATATCTCGAAAATGGCATATGTTAGAGAAAAGTGTATATTAAAAAAATTAATGATATTGAAATTTCCAACAAGTTTTGTTTGAAAAGTTTTGCTGAAAGTTGTACCATTTACTGAAAAATCGCTACATTAAATTCAATCATATCCTGCGCTATTTTATCAATATCTCGTAAACGGCACACGATAGTGAAATATGATTATTATAAAAGTTAAAGATATTAAAATTTCAAGCAACTTTTGTTTGAAAGGTTATTTTGTAAAATGTACCATTTACTTATAAATCGCATTTGAAAATAGTTATTTAATATGTATCGTAGGGTGAATAATAAAATAATGTATTATTACTTAATCGGTAAGAAAGTCGAGTGTAGGCCACCCCAGTTTTTATATATATTAGAATTCAAACATCTAAAAGTTTAATGCTTCCTTAAATTGCAAAATAATTATTAATATTAAGCAACAATACCAGCAACAAATAAAATATTTGCAATAAAAAAAACGATTTCACGAAGTTACGCATACGACGGATAGTTGCGGTTTAGCGTGCGGTAGGCGGCACATGTGATGTATGAATGTGTATAATTGTGATCGGAGGCAAAATAATAAATATAGTGGCGTACCGCTATATGTACGCAGCGGCAAGTATATATAATAAGCGTGCGCGCGCTTTACGCGGCACGCATGCGCACTGCGTGTGTTTGGGTCTGGAGGTGCGGCGCGCGTGTTCGAGCAATGAACCCGAGTTCGATAACCGCCAAAACTCTGGGTAAGCGCGACTCTACGCGCGCCCGTAAAAAATTCTATTGAACGAACGTTTTTGATACACTAAACAACTCAGTTTTTCCACTCATTTATACGTATTTGCTATAAGGAGAATCTGTAAGATTTGAATAGAGCTGTAGTTCTTTAATGAATACATATTTAATTACACAAATCATGTATTATATTCGACATAACTTATAGATTCAATTTATAAATGGTTTCTAATTCAATTAAAATATGTTTAAAACGAGTATTGTTACAATAATAGGGAATAATTTTGCATTTATAGAAACTTTTATAATTAATTCATAGTTTTAAATGTATTTTTAATAATAATATAGCAATAATTTAGAATATTAGAATATATGAAAATAGGGGATACATTTAATTGTTTCTAATTTAGTTGAGGTAACAATATAAATAATAACAAAAATCAGGATTTGGTATTTTTACAAAAACAGGGAATAATTCTTTTAAATGTATCGTAATGGTTAGTCACGAACGTTAAGCGCGGCTTAAATAGTTTTAATCTAATACTGATTTATGCCTAAATTAAATTAATAAGTATTATAAAATGTATTTAATGTTACCTAATTAATTATTTATCCACAACTTAAGCTCTACTTTAAGTTAAGCCAAATGTCACTAGGTATAATTAGATAACACCGCTGACTGTCATTACCTATAATGGTGTCACTAGGCATTTAAGCTTAGTTTACCTTTTGATATATTTCAGCAATAAAATAAAATTACAAACAATATTTTAATTTAGTTTAAATTTCAAATAATAGTTTACGGTATAATACAGTAAATTCAATTAATTAAGATACACTTAGCGTTAAGTGTGGTCTATAAATAAGGTGATTGACATTTGGTAATTTATTTAGCTAATAATTTGGTATATAATCAAACTTTATTGTTAACAATGTAATTTTCCAGGATTTTCATTCACTGAACAACGTAATTACCCGAAAATATGTCTATAATTAAACTATAATTTTGTTATACAAATCCAGGTTGTTAAATGTATCTAAATTTTCGGCATTGTCAAATTTTCCTATATTAGTCATTTTAACGTCAATTTTTTTAGATTAAAACTTTTTTTAAGCTTATCTCCTACAGTATATTAATCCCAGTTGGATTTATAAATTTAGCGTCAAATTTGTTTTAAAAATTGAACTAGTTTAATTTCTATCATAAGTTTGCACTTAAATTGTTTATTATAATGAAATTAAAGGACTTTTTAAATTGCCCCCCATTAAATATATTTCGTACCCAAAATTTAAAATATATTTACTAAATACATAACTAAACTGCTAGTTTCGCCCATAACGAATATTCTAAATAAATCATAATAGTAGCTTAAGTTACAGCTTGGGATATTAGCAGATTATAAAGAAAAAAAAAATTCAAAAGGGTTCTAAAACTGGTCTTAGACCTTTCTCATAAAAGATCTTTTCAATTTATTTACTGGACAGAATGAATGCACGAAATACTATTCGAAAATAAATAATGCTATAAGATGTATTTAATTTCAAATTAATATTATTTTAAGTCTGGTTTAAATATGATGTATATGAATGTAATCGAGATAAAGCTGAATGGTTGTCAAACGACTATTTATTAAAAATTAGGATAAATTTAAGTTATATTCGATCTAAAATAAAATTTGAATGTAAATGTATTTTTTATGAATAAGGAAAACACTTGGTTAATTTCACAATATATATTTATTAATTTTCTACAGTTCTTGATGATGACTAAGAGGTCGAAACATGTATAAAAAATTAATACACATATTGTGAAATCCTTCCCAATTGTTTCTTTTATTTATAATTCACTAAGTATTAAATTAATTAACCCTTACCGGTAACTAAGGGTAACAAATTACCCCTTAGGCTCAAAAAAACCCGTTTTCTGGTCTTAAAATATATAAAATTAATAATGTGGTGCCATTAGCCAAATAAAGAAACTATATTCGACTTTATGAATTTATTTTGGATTTATTTTCTAAAATGTGGCTTAGTAAACCGGCTTATCTTAAAAAGTAGGTGTTTTAGAACCCTCATGATTTTTTTCTACGCTTAATATTCATTAATGGCTTTTGTACGAATTTTTTTATCGTTGGGGTATTATTTTACCCCACTGTGACCGCTAAGTTACGTGGACCGATATTTCTGTTAATTTATAGTTAGATATGTTGATGAATATAATTCTATTATTTTTATATTACATAAGGGTATTTTTGCCATAATTATTTATGTTTTAAATATATATATATATTTATTTAGTTTCAATATATTTTCTAAAAAATCCTGTTTTCTGTATTTGCTAGTTTAAGATAACATCTTCCTGGTTTGATAAGGTTGGATTTTTTGTTATGTTATATTTGTATATAATAAATTAAATTATGAATATATAAAAGGGATTAGGGATTGAAATTCAATTGGCAACGAATAAGGATATAATGTAGTGAATAAATGTTTACGGAGCAGCTGTTTAGGCGTCAAGAACGTTCGTTCAACTTTTAAATGAATGCCGGGTCGGTTCACCATACTCTACACGGAACGGAACACGATCTTAACATATACTAAAATAATCAGTTTCCAATTCGAACTTAAATGATTACGAATTAATTTAGATAAATATGAAAAAAATATTACTGTATTCCACGAAAAATAGAAACGAAAATTTTCATATATAAGAATTTGCACTTATTTTTCCTTTAAGTAAAACACAACACACTATCACAGATGCTCACAAATATATCACAGATAGACTTTAATTTCCACACAAAATAATTTTATAGAATGTTTCTGTTTATCACTAGTAAACACACACATACACACACACACACACAGACGCACACACCGAGTGAGTTAACGATTTTCGAAGGTTTACGTTCGCAGAATCACAGGCGCACGTTTCCGTTTGTGCAAATCGCTGCAAACTATGAAAAATCAGCAGATATTTTGGACATTTTTTAAGAAAGTCTGCCCAAGCCTGTGTATCTGTGTGTAATAATATGGAAATGATGTGATTTCGGATTGAACGCACCCGCAGATAGACGATCTCGGTCTTACCAACAAATGTTACGCGACCACCGCGCCGGACGTACGTCGTAGTATTGCTGTAGTGACGTTACTGGATCCCCACTACCACGCCGGGTTCAACGACCGGGGTATACTATGAATCTAGACACTTCGGGGTTTCCAACGAGCCGCGTCGGCCATCATCGGGTATACATTGCGCGAAATTGCTTAATTTTTATTATTAAACATTTATATTACAACAATTAAACAAGAAAAAATAATCACGTTTATTAAATTTTAAGGAATTTATGTATGTTCTTGTTCAAAGTATAATTCGTTCGGTTAGTAACGACTTCCCTAGGAAATATTTGCTTACATAAAAGGTCTTCTTTTTGCAAAATTGTTGCCAAAAATGGAGGAACAAAAATAAATATTAGTCGTAGCCAAAAAAATATATATATATATATATATATTATTGTCTTTTTTTTTAATTTTCATTACGGCTGTCATTGACGACTATTTCGGTAAGTAACAACTTCCCTACGAAATGTTTACTTACATAAATGGAATATTTTTGAAACATTGTTGCCAAAAATATATGAAAAAAAATTAGTTGTGGCCGAAACAAGAAAAAATAAATGTATTTTTATTTATATTCATTGAGGCTGTCGTTTACTTAACAAATATTTCGGCAAGTAACGACTTCCTTAAGATATGTAAACTTGCATAAAAAAAGAACAATTCATGCCAAAATTAAAGGAACAAAAATAAATATGAGTTGTCGCCAAAAACAAAAAGTATTATTGCTGTCTTTTTTTTTAATTTTCATTACGGCTGTCGTTTATGATTATTTCGGTAAGTAACGACTTCCCTAGGAAATGTTTACTTACATAAATGGAATATTTGTGCAAAATTGTTGCCAAAAATATAAGAAAAAAAAATTAGAAAAGTAAATGTATTTTTATTGTTTTTTTTTCTTCGTTAAGGCTGTCGTTTACTTAAAGATTTTTTCGGCAAGTAACGACCCCCTTAAGAAATGTAAGCTTGCTTAAAAATAGAACAATTGGTGCCAAAAAAATTAGTAGTGGAACAAGAATCAAAAATGAATTATTTTTATTTTATAAGCGCCATTTTGAATTAGTCACCTATCGAAATAAAGGTAAACCTTAATACCAAGGAGCAATAAACATGAGTCAATTTTTAGTAGATTTTTTTAGTATACTCAAAAAAAATAGTGCAAATTAAAAATACGAATTATAATTTTTAATATTTTTTTATGGCGTTTAGGTTACCAATATGAAGAAATCTTGTAGATATAAAATATCTTAGAATTATCAGTAGAATTTTTAAGTACTTAAATTATTTTTCTAAGGGCAGTATTAAGGGGGGCTCTAAATTTAAGGGCCCTATAACTCGTGAAGTATACGTGCGATTAGATTTAAACTGAGAATAGATTCAAATGAGATACTAAATAATAATGTGTTGCAAAATCACGTTTGTAAAATATGCAATATCCAATTTTAAAAATGGTTTTATACGAATAAGCGTTAAAGTGACATTGCATGTTTTTCCCTGGTAGTCTATTCAATTAATGTTTTTCTTGGCAAGTTTTGATTTATTTGAACAGTGTACGTAAAGGTGTATTTCGATTTATTTAACCATATGTTCAATTGGAAATTTTCTGCGAATTGATAAAATAATTAAATCTCGGAATTTTAGGAAATCATGAATATTCTTTCCTTTGAAATAAATTGCCAAATTCCCAAACAAGGCAATTCTTTATTTGTAAACACAAAAGCAACAAAGACATCAAAGTATTCCTAGTATAACTGTAGGGTACGAGCACCAATGCATCCAGGGCGCCCGTCGAAGGGAAACATTTTTATAATTAATTAATTTAATGAAAACAGAAGTACCTCGATTAACAATAAGTATACGTTTCTTATTAGTGTAACGTTAACCGAATCAACGTTAACGGAGATAATATGCTTTCTACGTTGCGGGATTTGCGCGCGCGCACTTGTAGTACTACACAAAAATAGGGGAATTATATTCATAAAACCACAAAATATTGTTAGTTATGTTAAAGAGAGGTATCTTTTAACGGGGTAACGTTAAGCGAGGTTTTACTGTATTTTATAATCTTTCTTTTTTGAAGAACAATTAAAACATTTATAGAAATTAAATAGGCGAAATAATTAAAACACAATAATGAACGCAATTGTTTAATTAAATATTTTATAATAATTATATTAATGGCCCTTGGTTTCAATAAGAGCCTTATTGCTCTAGAAGTATAAGGGCTATTGGCATTAAACACGTTATTATTGTAAAAACATATTATTAATTGATATAATCGATTATCTTTCGATTTTTGTTCGATGTTTTCGATTTTACAATTATAATTCTTATTTCCGATTATTTAATTAAACCGATTTATTTCAAAAACCGATAAAATAATTCTAAATATGTAAAGATAATTTCTGTATAATTATAAATTGTTTCCCAGAATTTAATAGACCCATTCCCGAACACTATAGCCCTATTGTACATAAAGTACAAGCTAAACATATGTTATTCTCAATATATTTACATGAAAAGTCCTTGTCGAATGAGCGTTTAAAAAAAACACACACCTTATGAAAAATCATGACTGTCGTATAAAATGTTTGCATCACGTGTGCCATGATTATTCGATATATCGATAGTGTGTGTGTGTATGCGGTCTATCCAGTTTGTACGAGGTTGTTGGCGGCATGTGCGTTGCCGACAAGTGCATTGACCGAATGTGCGCAAGCATCCACTGACCCAGTTTGTGTACATATGGGACTTCGGGCCACGTCGCCTCGCCGCCCGGACTCGCACGACGCACAAAACTGCACACGACTTTATTAAATATTTCTACAAAAATAGACATCCAAAGGGCCACTAATATTTATTAGCTAGCAATAAAAGACATTTTGAAACTGTGTCGCTTAGTTAGCGGTCGTTAAAAAGGTTACGATCGCCTATTTTCAATCTACGAATCTATTGTTAGTTGCAGTTGTAAAATATAATTTCCATTGTAAATGAATGTAAAATTATAATTAATAGTTAGTACCCACGAAATAATTGAAAATTGCTTAAATTAAAATACCATTTGGTATATTTTAGGCGTGTCTAGAATATTTTTTCCATTGACTCATCGTATGTTTTGGCGAATCATACTAAAATGGGTTTGCATGACCGTATAATAAATGTTTTATAACAAAACAAAAACAAAAAATGATCAGATTTCGCAAATTTTCGCTTGGCACATACGCGCTGCTAAAAATATCTGCGAAATTTTAAACATTTCTACACGTATTGGAATGTTTAAATCGACTGGATATTGAATTAAAATACCTAATTTTAATTAACTCATTCTAACTTAATTTATTTATAATAATAACACTAAAATTATATTTATTCTAACTAATAAAGTATCTCTCTCCGACTATTCGTTTTTGACTCACTAACCGGCTACATATTACGCGTTAATTTAATTTGTGTACAACAATATAAATATTTGTACCCTTAAAGATAATTTAATTATTGTATGAGTTCAAATTAATTCAATTTTAAATGCCCCCTCCCCTCATTACAAAGAATGTACATGTTTTCAATAAAATTGTTTGACACAATTATTGTTATCACATAAAGATTATAAATACCATAACAAAACTAGTAATTCCAAAGTTTAAATCTAAATCATAAATATTCTCTCGAATGCCGGTGGAAAACTACAGTTTTGTTAGTAAATAAACGGAATGTTACATAAATTAGCGTGAAAATCACGGTCCATTGTGTGCGATGTCTAATAGCTAAACCGGTAGCAGCGCTATTTCGCACGAGCGGAACAGCGCGCTGCTTTTCCCGGCCTACCCGGTGTTGCCGTACACGATTCCCGGTGCGCCCTCAGCTGTTTTCCCGCTAGCTATACCAATGCGCGCGCGCACATCTAGCACACTCAGCTACCTATATATATACACCATGATGACGTCGTCAAACAGGTGGTTACCATAGTTACCCAGTTGTTTTATTTGGATTTTATTTTCAATCGCTTGCATTTCATGCATATATTCAACTGGTACAATATGCACTTTTTAGCTCGCCGGTTCATACGGTTTGGTTATTTAATTTACGACACTCAATATAGAAATAATATATGTTTAGCTAAAGCATTCGGTTAGATTAAAAATATATATATATATAACTCTTATAGTCGTTGCTCGTAAAACAAAATTTCTGCTCTTTACTCCTCTGAAGGTACCGGAGCGATTTGATCCAAATTTGCTACACATGGTATTTAACATCTCATTCGAATCCGTACTCAGTTTAAATTCAATTGCCCGTATACTTCCCGAGTTATAGGGCCCCAAAATTTAGAGCCCCCCATAATACAACCCTTATAAAAATAGTTAAAACACTAAAAAATTCTACTAAAAATGCTAAGATATTTTACTTCTGCATGATTTCTTCATATTGCTAACCTAAAGCCTATAAAAAATTATTAAATAATTATAATTTAGAATTTTACAATTTTGCACTAAATTATTTTTTGAGTATAACAAAAAAATCTACAAAAAATGCTAAGACATTTTATATCTACAAGATTTCTTCATATTGTTAACCTAAAGCCCATAAATAAATAATTAAAATTATAATTTACAATTTGCACTAAATTATTTTTTTGAGTATATCAAAAAAAATCTACACAGGTTTCTAATATATTTTATATCTACAAGATTTCTTCATATTGATAACCTAAAGCCCATAAAAAATTATTGAAAAAATATAATTAAAATTTTACAATTTGCACTAAATTATTTTTTGAGTATGCCAAAAATATCTACAAAAAATACTAAGATATTTTATATCTACAAGATTTCTTCATATTGTTAACTTAAACCCTATAAAAATTGATTAAAAATTACAATTTATAATTTTACAATTTGTACTAAATTTTATATTTTTAATATATCAAAAAAATTTACAATCAATTCTAAGATGTTTTATATCTACAAGATTTCTTCATATTGTTAACTGAAACCCCATAAAAAATATAAAAAGTTATAATTTTTAATTTTACAATTTGCACTAAATTTTATTTTTGAGTATATTAAAAAAATCTACAAAATATTCTAAGATATTTTATATCTATAAAATTTCTTCATATTGGTAACCCAAACGCAATAAAAAATTATAATATTAAATTTTAAAATTTACATTAATTTTTTTGGAGTTTTTTTTTGAGTTTTTGGGTATTAAAAAAATGTACAAAAAATTGTAAGACTTTTTATATGTATAACATTTTTTCAAATTGTACACCCATTAGTCATAATAATTAAAGACAAATATTTTAAAATTTTATATTATTATTATTTAGATATAAGGCGATCTGAAGGCATAGGTGCCTTGTACCTAAGCTTGTTAGATATGAATTTATTATTGATCCATAAAAGTTGATATTTTGAATTCAAAATGGCGCTTACAAAATAAATATAAACAAATCAACAAAAATATATTTCTTTTTGTATCAGATTAAACTTAAAGGCTATAAAAATTAGGTAAATTTAATACTTTTGTGTATACAGACTTTTGATGAATTTACAACAAAATAATGCACGGAGTTAGCCGCAGTTAGCCGAAGTTAGGCGAGAGTGTTAGTAGGTCAGTCGACGGTCCAACATGTTAACCTGTCTCGCGGAAAATAGTTTTAGCACCAAACGCATTCTATTCATACACGCATCGTAGCTAAAAATAAAATTGCTTGCCTCAATACTTATTTCCCATATCGGTACAATCACTATTTTTTCACAGATATTAAATAAAATGAGCTAATTTATGGAGCTGAAAAATAAAGACATGACTAGTGTATCCATGTACGGCAAACCGGTAAATACACTTTTACGATTGTGTTTGTGACGGCAGCGGTACCAAATTTTTATTCGTAAATTAACATCAATTAACAAAAATATCTCACGTTTTAAATGTGTGTCTTCATACCAATATTTAGTAAATATTGAGCAATAAAAAACATTAAAATTAATAACATCAATTAAACTGTATACGATCTTTTAATAAATTACAGTCATTTTTTAAAATTCGTTAATTTCAAGTACTATAAGCTTATGGATTTTATTACCATGTAATCTTTACACGTATTACGTTACGGAATATTATGTAATACATTTTTGCAAAACATATATTGTCTAGTAAATTATTTCTAATAGAATCTACGTTATTTTAATAAATACCAATAAATAACTATAGATTTACTGTTTTATATTACTTATTCCGTATTAGGCGAGTACTTAATTTTGCATCGTGACTAAGGGCCGTATTGCCGATTGAATCTTAAGGCGAATTAACTGAATTTAATAGCCATTCATTACATTTGAATACAAATACTTATAGAATCGATCGTTTAAGTATTCGTTACTATTACTACCGTATTTAATGGTACAGATAATTGACTATACTGCATTAAATGTATGTGGTTAGTACATTACTACTTTATTATCGTCTGTAATACTTCGAGTACGTACTGCAAAGTATCTGATTGTATACGTTTGTAACTGTAGCTACTATTAAAATAATCTTAGAGTCGGAATCATCTAAAGAAATTGCAAACTTATATACTTTAGAATTCCTTATATCCTTCACTAACGATTAGTACCGCTAAGCGTGGCTTAAATAGTCCTAAATAATTATTTTATAGCAAAGGATTGTTCACAGCGAATCATTTAGTAATTAGGCTTAGAAATTACTAATAGTAATCTAGTTTGTATTATGATAAGCAATGTTAACATTCCAAGCAACAAAACTAACACAATTTATGATACATTTTGTTGCTGTGCATTAATTGTAATTGCTAATTAGCTCGCTGTGAATGCCATTTAAGACAGTGTTTGCACATGAACCTTAGATAATTAAACAGTTAATAATATTGTTGACACATACATTCGTGTTTAACTTACGATCGTAAAGTGTCATCTTTAACTTACTGTTTGTGTGTGTATGTGTGTGTGTATGTGTGTGACGTTTATGCGCAAAGATCTCTTAACAACTTGACGTAACATATATGTAGTCATAGCCATTATGTTGAGGAAGTCTCGAGTTTGCAACACACGCAAAACATAACAACCATGACAAAAGATGGGCGTACGTGATCAAGCCACGTGCGTGAGACTATGTAAACGCAGTCAAACAGATCTATATGATGTAAACGTATTTCAAATATACAAACTACATTACAATCAAAGCTTCAGTATCTTGATTGTTTATTTTTGTTATTTATTTGAATCATTTGAAGAACATTAGTCACCGCAATCGAGAATTACGGTTCTTTTGGTTACTACGACTGTTTATTATGGTATTATGGACGGGTACATTTATTTAAAACACATTCCGGCACACAAACGCGGTTACGGTATTAACATTTTTAGTTTCTGAGACGAAGTAACTAATAATTTAAATGTTTAAGCTTTTTTGGAGCTTGCCTGAGTTGCCTTTTGACTAATAAAATATTAATATATATATATATTTTATGTGTAGGACATATCCTTTCAGACTTTTACACTATATTTCATGTTTGTTCAGCTACCACAGGATATTAAATAAATATCCTGTAAAACGATCCTTTACCTAATGCATGCATCTAAAGTTGAACTACGTTTTAAAAACGATATCATATTTTATTTTACTGAATATTTGTATGTATACGTCTCAAATTTATACCATATTCAGTTAAATATATTTAAAAAAAAACTATTATTTTTATCTAGATCTTACTTCATTATGTAAATTCTTTTAAAAATATATATTTTTATTATTGTATGGTTTCTTGTTGAAAATGCCAATTACGTAATTTCGTATATACATTTTTTTTTATACAATTACACTTGGATTTTTTTATTTTTTATATGACAAATATGGTTAAATATTTTAATAATTTTATATAAATATGACACAATTTTATTTAGATTGTGAACCTTAAAGGACATATTAATTAAAAAGAATTATTTTTAAATTTAAAATATACACATTGACGAGTAGATTATAATTAATACAATATGCATACGGCAGTAAGTTAGTTAGGAATGTATTGTATTGATTTAAAACATTCATATAATTGAATTTGCACAAGTATTTGCAGAATACATTAGCAAAGTTTTTCTAGTGCATTGACTTGTCGAGTGTTACGTTATTTATTATATTTAGATTGTAGCAACGTCGAAAATATATACAACAATTAAAAATAAATATATAGCACTTCCAGATTACTTTTCTTTTAAATGCGTATTTAACAAAAATTGATTATTTATTTTCGTTATTTCATAATACCTTAAATATCAACATGTAAATAAAAATCAGTAGTTAAATTTTAAACAAATCAAGAAGTGAAATTTCGCAATTAAATTATTTTTGCATTCAAAAACAACATTCATTTATAAAATTTCGAAGGAGAATGACTTCAAGAAATTTTATTTAACTGATGAACAAAGCGATAAGTAACATACAGGAAAATATATATATAAAAAAAAGGTTTAAAAAAAACGTATGTCGTAAACTTTCACTTTTTTAATATATTGTGTGTATTTCGTTGTTAAATTCAGCAAATTTCTGCGGGCTATATTCATAAAAAATATAATATAAAACGAGGAGTGGCCCGCACTCGACTTATACGTAGTTTAAACTACCATTTTATTACGTAATCAAATACTTTAAATACAATATCTTTAGGAATAATTCACACCGGGGTCTAATGAACCCCATGTGTGTGTGTGTGTTATGGGTTAATAATTATGACTAAAATATAAAAAATATAGATAGTTTTAAGTTTAGGCTCATCCTTCAAGCGAATAATCGTGAGTAAATAATTGTTCCTTCCAGCGAATATTAATGTAAGTTTGTAGCAGCTACCTTCACTCAGTCAACAATACAATAATGTTACGTCATATCTTACAACATACACTTGTCATCACTATTGTTTAAAGTTGGCTTATAACTAACTCTTAACTTAACAAATATCTACATCATGTTGGTGTTGAATTTAATAAGTTGAATTTATGATCAAACAAGCTATGGAACAGGTATATGCGACAACACAAAATTGCAACATTATTTGTTAATAAAACAACAACAAAAAAGAAAAAAAAAAATACGCCGTGGTGTTTCTCTCAAAATTTGTACCGACAAATACATGAATATTTATTAACATGTTTTCATTTTCGTTAATATTCACTGTTGATAACTATTTTAATTTATTGTATCAATATTCATACAACATATAATATATTTACAGCCTATTTTGATACTGATTTATTATTATTTAAATATATATATATATATATATATATATATATATATATATATATATATAAACACAGTGAAAGAAGAAGAAAGTCGAGTGAAGGCCACCCCAGCTCTTTCTCACATCAACAAATATGCAACACTAAACCCAAACGGCACAAAATCTGCGTTTGATTTTCTAGATAAACGATAGATTTATTGATATTTCAATGTCTTTCTTAAGATTGTCTATATAGATTTATAGAGAATTCTAGGGATTCCTATTTATTATTTTTCTGGAGATTTTTATAGATTTACAGATTTCTATTTATTTCTTAAGATTTCTATGTAGACTTATCTGGAGATTTATATTTACTACTTAAGATTTCTATAGATTTATTACTTTTCTGGCGATTACTATAGATTTACAGACATTTTTATTTCTTTCTTAAGACTTCTATGTAGATTTATAGACAATTCTGGAGACTTATACATTTATTACTTAAGATTTCTATAGATTTATTACTTTTCTGGAGAGTTCTATAGATTTACCGAGATTTCTATTTCTTTCGTAAGACTTCTATGTAGATTTATGGACAATTCTGGAGACTTATATATTTATTACTTAAGATTTCTATAGATTATAGAGAATTCCTGTGATTTCTATTTCTTTTTAAGATTCCTATAGATTTATAGAGAATTCTGGAGATTTCTATCTCATCCTTAACATATATCTATAAGTTTATACAGATTTATAGGTATTTCTAGGTATTCTTGCAGTTTTTTAAAGATTTCTAGATTATTTTATACCAAATATCATTTTTTTGTTCCAAAAACAGCAATAAAATACAAAATCACGAATCATTCGTGTAAGAAATGTTGTAATTTACCAAAATACTGTAATATAATTTATAATCCATCCGTAAAATCAGCGTAAAACGAATTTGACTACAGATACCTATACCTGTAAATCAATTAATATTTAAGTAATGGTGTGAAATGTCCTTGGTAATAAATATAATTGGAATAAAAATCATTGCAGATATAAACTTCGATTCGGTTCTATGTAAAAGTTTGCAAGTTTCGTGTATGTTGAAGTTACGACATAAAAACCCCCCGTCCCCCCCCCCCCCACCCCACCCCGCAACCGCCAACTGAATTCACAGATAACTTCAATGCAAACTCATGTCCTTATAAGCAAACCGCTTTCAACTCTTGCAAAACTCTCGGTTTTAAAACGACGAATTTATAAAAAAAAAAACCATTTAAATGTAAACAATTAGTCTTTTTATTATAATGTGTTTTTGTAAATCTATAGAAATCTTAAGAAATATACAAAATACAGATTAGGATTTGCCGATTTTCAAATATATAATTATCAAAATCAATTGTAAAATCGATAAAATACAATTACGAATCGGTTAAGTATTAAAAATAATAAATTAAAACCAAAAAATCGTTATTTTGTAAATATGAAATCGATCGATTTCGAAATGATAAATTGATTTTTGTCATGCCTAATCAAGATAGCCGTAGGATTCTTAAGAAATATGATTGAATAAACATGTTGGTAAATGAAAATAAATATTTTAATTAAAATACGTAATGAAAAATTAAAATTAGACAAGCCAAATTAAATTGAACAGTAACAACGTATGAATGTGACTTGTTGATTATTGAAAATTTGGCATTTAAAAGTGCTTTTTACTGTCAGTCAATAAAGAATTTATGAACGTAATATCGTAATAGGACAGTCATGAATCAATAGCTTAGAAAACGTTTCATTGATACACAAACTCTATTAGCCACATTTACAAAATTCTTTTGCGTGAGACAATTAGTAAATTGATTAAAAAAAATTACGTAAAATATTTTGGCGAAGACAAATGTGCACAAAAACGTTATAATATTAAATAAACATTTCTTTTTATATATCAAAGCTGAATGGGCACTTACTTAATCAAAATGTACTATGTAACTTTAGCTTTTTTACTTGACGGAACATCAAACAAGAAATCTTTTTTTGTGCGAGTTCCTTGTCTGTGTGTCTGTGTGTGTTTTTGTGTACAGAATATGCGGAAACATGTCAAGAGTGATTAAAGATATCATTTTTTCGGGGAAGATTAATAAATGTTCTATAATTAATCATTTTTAACTCGCCGAAGAAGCTAAAGCGTTCGATCGTGTGTCTGTAGCATTCTCGGAACAAAAAATGTCCCAATAAGTGTTTGTCTCGTCGCTCGGAATCCAAAAATATGGATGTCGTTCGTAAGACCAAATTTGTGCCCTCTACTCCTCTGAAAGTACCGGACCGATTCACACCAAATTTGCTACACATATTATTTAGTGCCCTATTTAAATCCGTTCGCAGTTTAAATCTAATCGCCCGTATACTTTTCGAGTTATTGGGCTCTAAAATTTGCAACCCCCCCTAAAACTGCCCTTGAATAAGTTTAACACCTTGTATTTCTAAAATTGTACCAAATTTAAGCTCTACTTAAGCGTACGATTCGGCATAAACGATTTAAATGTATTAAATGATGCAAAGGATGTGATGTGGCAAACTATTCGTTTGGTCTGAACGTGAAATTCAATTGAGCAAACTTAATACACTAATTACAGATATTCCGAATGTAAATTTTCGGTGAATGCGAAAGTGTAGACGAGCCGTCACGATATTCGGTTGTTCGAGTGTGTGTGTGCACTGTGCAGGTACCCCGTGTTTTCGCAAATAACACACTGACAGACACACCGACAGACACGTAGAAAGAGATAGCAAAGTGGTATTGCAAATTTCGTAACCACACACACACATACTAGTCACATATGTGTGTGTGTGGTGGCTGACTCAAAATCAACTTTCTTTTAACGTGGTGCCGCATTTTTAAACCACGTTCAACCTAAACCAAACCATTTGAACAGGTGTTTGGCTAAACACATTTATAAATGCCTTTTAGTGCATATTTTAAAATTTAATAATTTTTTATAGCCTTTGGGTTAACAATATGAATAAATCTGGTAGGTACAAATTATCTTAGAATTTATAGTAGAATTTTTGAGTGTTTTAATTATTTTTATAAGGACAGTATTAAGGGGGGCTCCAAATTTTGGGGCCCTATAACTCTGGACCTGTACAGACGATTAGATTTAAATTGCGAACAGAGCTTCACGGGCATGTAAATTATATGTATATCAAATTTTATTAAAATCAGGCAGTGTTTAGGAGGGTTCCAAATTTTGGGGCCCTATAACTCAGGACCTGTACAGACGATTGGATTTAAATTGCGAACGGAACTTCACGGGTACTTAAATTATATGTATATCAAATTTCATTAAAATCGGCTCGGTACCTTCAGAGCAAATTATCCATAAACAAATTAAAACCGAAAAAAAAACGGTAAATTTAAAATCGATCGATTTTTTTAAATGTAAAATGAATTGCCAAGCCCACATAATTATAATGAATCGACATCTTTTTGCATAATTGGAACCGAAGGCATTGGAAAATTGAACATACAGTAAACAAACTATAACCTAAATAAAATAAAATAATGAAACCTTGCCTTGTGCCGGCCCTGATGCACTACTACGATTCAAAAACAACACGTACTATTAAATCAAAGATAAATTGCATTTTGATTCGCGACACATTTACGTTCGTCAATTATTATAACACTGCAATGCGCATGTGCACAAAATACATATAGCACGATATGTTGCGAATTAATTTACACTCAATTATTTCAAATAATTTTTTTTATACATTACGTTAGTAAAAAGTAACATTAAATTGAATTAAATCAAATAATGTGACAAGATAAATATTATTCACAATAAAATAAACGCAATTTCAATTTCATTGAACAAGTTTCAAAATAAACAGAATATATTTTTGTCACGAAAACAAACAACAAAATATTTGAAGGTTACGTCCAAAACCACAAAAGATGATAATAATATAAAGGTGTAATCTGCACATATTTCACAAGTTCAATGGTAAATAAAATTATGTGTTAATAACCATTGCGAAAGTCTACGCATTATTTCATCAGAAATAAATTGATCATTATTAAACAATAATTTAAATCGAAAAATGTGTGGAAAATTTTATAAACTCAGGATTTGAACCTGGGACCTTTCGGTCGGTGGACGTACCTGCGCGAAATCGAGGTCCCTGGTTCTAGTCTTGACGAAAAGATACATTTAATTTTTTATTTTAAATATATATGAGTTACATTGTGTTTATTATTTCAAAATAGGTTTAATTCGAAATGGCAAATCGGAATTGCATGTTTTACTAATCAATAATTAAAGCAATCATAAGAAAAGCAATTAATATATGTGTGTAGAGATATTATTTGATATATATATGCGAATATTATAGGATTAAGTTCAGGTAATTTCTCACTACAGAGAAAAATTCTGAGTAATAAGTAGCTATTATAAATCAAATACATACATAAGTGATATTTAGCAATACATTTTTGCCATTTTTGGATATGTGGGACACCTATATTTGGAATGATTATAGATTTGTCATATACCTCATCATGGCTGTAACATATGTATTGTTCTCGTAAACACGGAGTTTGCTGGTTGAATTAAATAAATAAAGAATTCTTTTTTAGTGTTTTTTTTTAAATTCCAAATTATAGTTTTTATGAATTTTTTACGGCTTCTAGGTTAACAATATGAAAGAATCTTGTAGATATAAAATACCTTAGAATTATTAGTCGAATTTTTGGGTGTTTTAATTATTTGTATAGGGGTAGTATTAAGGGGGGTTACAAATTTTGGGGCCCTATAACTCGGGAAGTATACAAACGATTAGATTTAAACTATGTACGGATTTAAATGGGATGTCAAAGAATATGTGTATCAAATTTGGTGTAAATCGCTTCGGTATCTTCAGAGGAGTAAAAGGCATAAATTTGGTCTTACTAGCGAGCGACGACTAACATCCAAGTATATATGTTATATATATTTTTGGATTCAGGGCGACCAGACAAACAGTTTTTGTTAAGGATTTTTTTTTGATCCGAGAATGTTATAGACACACCCCGATTGCTTTAGCTTTTTCGGTACTTTGTACGTTGAGCTAAAAATCGTTGGTATATTTTAATTAATATTTTGGCTTTTTTAGACAGTTTGATGAATGTTTATATGTGATGTATAAGGTATAATAAAATGAATTTCATTGAAAAGCAGATCGCGAAACCGCGAATCCAAGGTTTGTAAACAAGTATAACCTACAAGCTATAGTCATTTTGACGTACACTTGAGAATATAAACGCTGTTGTTTTTTTACTATCGGAAAGGTGACTACCCGAATTCAATGATACACACACACACACACACAGAACGTGCATGACACAATTAAATTTTTAATATGTAAACAACACACATATATATATATAGGTATACATACATTTCAATTCAAATTTCTATATTTACCAGATGTTTCCAAATTAGTTCATGGCAACGGAAATTTCCCTAATTTTTAATGTAACCAAACGTAAAACAATAATATAAAAATCTTATCAACTCTTTCTTTGTATAATAAAATAATATAAATATACGAAAAAATATTTATATTTTTTTGTTAATTATACGTATAAGAAGGGGCGAGTTTTAGAGCTAATTGGTGGAGTCTCTTTAATACCGAATAAGGACTATATATGTATTCCTTAATAGTCGTTAATTGTGAGTTCATTTCTTTAACTCGTCACATATGTATGTCTAGCTAGTGTGTCTGTAATATTTTAACTCTTATATGCCGTATAGGCCATATATATTAATTTAGAAAATTTTAATATAGTATTTAAACAATTCCTTTTATTGTAGCATGAATTACTTTATTACCTCAATCATATTCGTAAATATTCTATAAAAAGCAAAATGTTTATTGCTTTATTACATTTAGACCAATTATGGCTACGCCCCGTTGTGTGTCTGTAGCATTCTTGGATAAAAAAATGTCCTTGACCAAAAAGTGTTTGTCTCGTCGCCCTGAATCCAAAAACATATATTTATATATAACTTATATACTTGGATGTTAGTCGGCGCTCGCTCGACCAAATTTGTGCTTTCTACTCCTCTAAAGGTACCCAAGCGATTTGAACCAAATTTGGTATACATATTATTTGGCATCCCATTTGAATCCTTTCGCAGTTTAAATTCAATTGCCCGTATACTTCCCGAGCTATAGGGCCCCAAAATTTGTAACCCCCCTTAATACTAATCTTATAAAAATAATTAAAACACCCAAAAGATCTACTAATAATTCTAAGATATTTTATATCTACAAGATTCTTTCCTATTGTTAACCTAAAGGCTATAAAAAATTATTGAATATAATTATGCATTTTAAAATATGCACTAAAAATTTACATTTAATTATAAATAATCTATAAGAAATTGTAAGACTTTTTATATCTATAACATTTTTTCAAATTGTTAACCATAAGGCCATTATTATTAAAAACCCGTGCTCGTATCACATATATTAGTATCAGGCGAACATGACGCATAGGTGCGTATACCTAAGCTTATTTTATATAAAAATGCATCTATTTTGTATTGTGTATAATATTGAAAATATGAGTAATTGTTATTGTAACGCACGCATCAATAAAAAAAAAATCCATTAACAATAATAACTGTTTTAAAATATTCAATCGCTTTTTAAAATTAGGTCAAATAACAAATGCATAGGAATTTCCCAAACACCCTATAGTCCAACTTTTTGATGAGTACGTAATTCAATGTATATGCTGTTAGTGTGCATATGATCGCATACACACACACAGACAGACAGACAGAGACCAAAGTAAGTCTTATTATGTCATAGTGGCAATAGTGTAGTATCGCGGTGCAGTATGAGTAGCGAGCGGTATTGGTGCGCATGCGTGGTGGGTGTTAAGGAGCACGCGTGCCGTGCCGCGCTGTTCGGATCGCGATAAGTTTTTAACTCACGGTTGAAACTAGGCCAGAAGTTGAAAGACTTCAACCAAGGACATCTGGGTATATATTATATACACGTATAGAGTAGCCATAGCCATAGCCAAGCCAAGCCACGCATCAGCCATCACCACGACCTACCAGATATCCCCCGTCTCTGTCTACGCACAACACACATACACACAAGTACCGTATCATTGCACACTCTTTTATTTTTTCAATTTTATTTTTCAATATTTTTCTTGATTTATACTATTTACGCGTTTAATACCATATAATCTTCGCCAATTTATATTTTATTTCTCCACAGATACACACGTATTGCTAATTTTAGTATACTTGTTCAGAAGATAAATTGACATGTGTAATTATTCTGATAATATCGGTTTGTGCATTCAAGCTGAAAATTTGATTAACGATGTCTGCTGTATCGACAATCCCACCGACTTTACTTACACTAACCATCACTTTAATTGTTTTTTTTCTTTTTACTGATTTATACCCGATTCAAATTAAAAACTCGTCTTAAATTAATTTCAGCAAAATATATACTAATTTTAATATTATTTATGTTCAAAAAATATAATTTAAACACAATTATTAAAAAACAAGTAGTGATAAACAAAATTAGTATTTTGATTTCAAACATATATTAAATATATATAACCACCCAGATGTATATGTTTGTGTAGAACGTTATATTTATATGTGTCTATTGATTACTGCGCAAGACCAGGCTTTTTATACAGTGGCGTCCCTGGTGGTACATAATAAACAAATGCTACGTTCTTAAACGTCAAAACAATTATTAAATGTCAATATTTGTCTATTTCTATGGTTATTCTTATAAAAATGAATATTATACGATATATATATATAAATAAATAACAATATTTAATAAATCAATTGTTTATGACTAACTTTTATTTTTATCTATAAGGTGATCAATATATAATATATGAAAGGACTTCGATCAAATTTTAAGTGTGCCATGTAACTATTAAAAGACACGTGGTTGATACTAGTGTAAAACAAATAACACACACACACACACAACAATTTCAAATCTATTTCCAATAGAGCCGTCACTATTTTTAATCGTGGTTCATTGGCGTTTATGCGCCACGCAAACAATACACACAAAGCACCTATGCGTCCAGCTCGCCTTATAAGTAATATATACGAGCAGCGGTTTTTAATTATTATGTGCCTTTTGGTTAATAATTTAAAAAAAATGTTATAGATATAAAAGTCTTACAATTATTGCAAATATTTAATATTTTTTTATGGTCTATGGGTTAACAATATGGAAAAATCTTGTAGACATAATATATCTTAGAATTATTAGTAGAATATTTAGGTGTTTTAATTATTTTTATAAGGGTTGTATTAAGGGGGGCTATACATTTTGGGGCCCTATAACTCGGGAAGTATACAAACGATTGGATTTAAACTATGTACAGATTTAAATAGGGTACCAAATAATATGTGTAGCAAATTTGGTTCAAATCGCTTGGGTACCTTCAGAGGAGTATTTAGTGTTACGAGCGAGCGACGACTAACATCCAAGTATATAAGTTATATATATTTTTGGATTCAGGGCGACGAGACAAACACTTTTTGTTTAGTATATTTTTTGATTCGAAATGCTACAGATACACGATTAATTTCTTTAGCTTTTTCGGTACTTCGGCGAGCTAAAAATTTAATTCCTATTTTTGCGTGCAGAGGACTGCAGTTTCTTTAATGTATCCGCCGAAATATGATGTAATTAAGTAAATAAGTATGATTAGTGATGAGCGTAGCCATCAATTAAATAGTAATTGGCACCCCATGAAATGAGTATGGCCTTTGTGCATGTGTTTGAAGATAAAATGCACCATAAGAACATAAGAACATGATTGCTTAATATGCAGTAGTGTATTTACAAGAATGGATGAATTTTGTTGGCGATATTCGAAGGAATAATGTAATCGTTATTTTTTATTATGAAACTATATCTGTAGTGACCTACATGTCTTGGTGAGGTTCAATAAACCACACTACAGATAAAACTGCAAACATACAACAATATAAAAATACACAATCATTCTTTTCTTTCTTAGCTACGCGTATGTTTCTGTTTCAAGTACTTTTTATTATCATCGAAAACAACGTAACGATACATCGAACGCAATTATTTATTAGTACGACACATATTCATAATTCTGTTGTTGTACCTGATTTGATTTATACATTTTCACTGCTCTACTTAACTGCCGTCACATATATATACGATTTGTCACCTTTGCCTTGCGTTATTCCAACACACAACCAAATTTAAATAAATATCTGCTGATGATGCTACAGACACACAAGCGATTACTTTAGCTTCTTCTGTACTTTGGCGAGCTAAAAATATCTTAAAATATTAAATATATATATATTATATAAATAGCGTTTGTAAATAAGAATCACTTTCTATTGGTCTATATCCGTGCATGTATGATTTTCAGCAGACTAACATATACTTAAGTTCTGAGAAATGGTTTAAAGTGCAGGACACATACGAGTACACACAAACATACATACATACATATATACGTGAATACGTAACAGCAGCACAACGCAACATTGTACGCAACAACGTATGCGCGTAGTTAACATGCGTATTGTGTTATGGATGGCCGTACTGTTGGAATATAAAAGTCTGAACTGAACCAGCGACACTTTGGCACTATGCCTACGCATTGCCGAACGAATCTTACAAAACTTGTTGTTATATTCGTCTGTGTGTGTGTGTGTTTGTATATTTGTGGAAACAACACAGATATAAATTAGTTTAGTTATTCGCTTTACAAAATATACTATTTTATTTAAAATAGTTCTGAATTATGAAACATAAGTCCTATAAGCTCTGTTGGCATCCTTAGAAGAAGGAATTATGTACGACTTATACGTAGTACTACAGAAAAAATATTGTTTCTTATACGTATTTAACAAAATATTGTAAACGCAAAATAATTTGTTTTGAAATATCCCATTTTAAGGTCCTTAGACTCATTTTTATTGTTTTTTCAATGACCTGTGTGTGTGTGTGTGTGTGTGTGTGTATGTATGTATGTGTGTGGGAACGCTTTGCAACCAATAGAAATAAATATAAAAGTGTTTTGTAATTTTTATCTAATTAAAAAAAAAAGAATATTTCAACTGGAAATGCTTTTTTAATTTTGTAATTATTTGCATATTTCCAAAAGGATTCTATTTAAATTTTCTAGCAACAAGCACAGGCACTAATGCCTTTAGCTCACCGGCTGTTTCAAATTTTTATGAACATAAAAACATTTGTTAAATTAAATTAATGTTTAAATGAAAAATGAACCTATTTATAACCACTGCATTTTCAAAAGACATGTAATAGGCAATAGTAACACTGTTATTGATTGATTGCAACAATAGCAAGACTAGTAGAAATAATTTAAATCACAACATATATTTAATATATAGTAAAAATTAATTAAAAGGCAAGTAAAGGCCACCCAAGTTTCTTAAACTTATAAATAATGTAAAGGAGACTTTAAAAGAATATTTTGCCACTGAGAAAAAAGATGAATTGAATTAATTAATTAATTTTAATGAAGAAAATCGAAATGATTGCAATTTTTTTTTAAATATATAGTTTATATAAGCAAGTGTAGGCCACCCCAGATATGTTTAAATTGATTGCACTGCAAATATGTTTGATGCCCTAGATTTGGTGGTATCAGAAATCCATCTTATCGATAAAGAATTGCACGAGAAACTGCATTTCCTAATATTCTTATCAATCGTACAAATACGCCATTATCTAAAGACCTAAATGCAAAAAATATTTTCCACACATTTTTTTTGCGCTTCGAAATCAAATACCTATAGATTACGAGTTTATCTCAATATTCTTGACCTGACACATTTTTATTAATCCTCTTAAAGGTTTAAACAACTCAACAATTAAAGCCATTGGCCTATTACAAAGATATCTCTGTCGCACATCAGTAAATAACTATTAATTTTGTACATATTTCGCATTATATTAATAATTTGGTAAAAAGTGCCGTCTAGAACCATACAATATCTACAATATTACACATTTTCTTACAATAAAATTGTAATATTGTAGCTGTAAAACGAGAAATTCAAACCAAAAAACTATATATTCCGTTTTACAGCTACAGGACTACAATTTTATTGTAAGAAAATGTGTAATATTATCCGAGAATATATTGTTTTATTTTTGATTTAAATGTTAACAATTCATCGATTTTTTGTTGATACGATTACAGATGCGTGTTAATTCGTAAAATGGATATTATATGAAATATATATATATAACTAATATGTAACGAATTACGTTTCAATTATATAATAATTAACTAATAACAAATAATCACGCATTTATGATTATTAATTGTTCTAAATTAAATTATATTCCGCTATATATATATATAAATTGTAAAGCTTCGCTATAAAGGGTTTTAGTCATCCAATTAATCCTACATATTATATACGCACTATTTAATATGAATATAAATACAAAATTCGCAATATTAACAAAATTAAATATTTGGTACACTGACAATCAGTGGCTACCAAACGAATTTAACGCTAGTTGTATTAACTATTTTTTTACTGCTTTACGAAATAAAATAGACGAAAGTCTAAACATAAAAAAAATCTATAAATATTTATAAAAGCTTAAACCTTTTTTTTTATAAATTAATTTTGTAGAAAATATTATATATTTCACACTGTTAGTTAAATGGAAATAAGATAACAGTTTGTAAAAATGTTTTTAGTTAGTTTAAAAAATCTTAAAAGCTATAAATGTTGAATTAATTTCTTTTAATGATTATTTGTTTATTTTGGCAAAATAAAAAAGTTTAGTAAAGCACTTATGAATGATCTGTACCTTTTATGGAACCACTGGATGTATGCGGTTGTTGTGACTGATTTTGAGACTGCTGGACTTGCTCCAATTTGGAACTAACATTATTCCACATTTCAAACATATTAGTTTGCTCTTAATAAATTGATTTTTTTTTAAATTGCACTTTATCGATTATAAAACTGGTTACAAAAAATATCTGCGCATCGTTCATATATACACAGTTTTAGATTCACTGGAATTGTACACTGGTAAAATTCACTATATACACAATTAGTTATTTGTAAATATTTATAAAATATAATTTGCACATTGATCAGTCTTCGTTTAATATTTTGATTATAGTTTATTTTTAGTGTTTTAGGTTTGTTGTCAACCTAATTTGTATTGGGTAGATTTGTAGGTGACAGCCATGTTGTTAACTCTGTTCTTTGTACGTTTCACGCAAAATTTGCTCCATCTTTTCATTTCCAATGAAATCGTTGTTTGCATTTCGTTGCGGCGGTGCGTAAGAATTGTCTACTACTGTTTATTGAACCTACGTAAGAAACGACCTTCCTCAATTAATTTTTTACTACTTTTTAAGTTTCTCTCAAACGCTTTTTCTTTAATCATGTGATGAACGAAATTATTGTGGTTACATTTAACAACATTTGTAATCATAATAAATGAAAAAAAAAACAGGCATAGGTGCAAGCACAAATGCATGTAGCTCGCCGTATTAACTATTTTGTTTATATAGAAAACATTTTTTAACTGTTGCCGTTTCAACAAGCTTAGGGACAACGCACCTATGCGTCCTGTTCGCCTGATAAGTAATATATGTGTTATTAATTATTATGGCCTTTTAGTTAACTATTTGAAATTGAATGTTATAGATATAAAAGATCTTACAATTTTTTGTACTTTAAAATTCACAATTATATTTAATAATTTTTTATGGCCCTTGGGTTCCCAATATGAAAAAATCTTGTAGACATAACATATTTTAGAATTATTAGTAGAATTTTTGAGCATTTAAATTATTTTTATAAGGGCAGTATTAAGAAGGGTTCCAAATTTTAGGGCCCTATAATTCGAGAAGTATACAAGCGATTTGATTTAAACTGCGAATGGATTCAAATGGGGTACCAAGTAATATATGTAGTAAATTTGGTGTACATCGCTCTGGTACCTTCAGAGGAGTAGTAATAATAAATATATTTAGTGCATATATATTTAATATTTTTTTATAGCCCTTGAGATAACAATATGAAAAAATCTTATAGTAATAAAATATTTTAGAATTATTAGTAGAATTCGTGAGTATTTAAATTATTAATATAAAGGCAGTATTAAGGGGGGTTGCAAATTTTGGGGCCCAATAACTCGGGAAGTATATGGGCGATTGGATTTAAACTGCGAATGGATTCAAATGGGGTACCAAGTAATATATGTAGCAAAATTGATGTAAATCGGTTTGGTACCTTCAGCGGTGTAATAAAAAATATATATTTTTAATGCATATATAGTTAATAATTTTTTATGGCCATTGGGTTAACAAAATGAAAAAAACTTGTAGTTATAAAATATCTTAGAATTATTAGTAAAATATTTGGGTGTATTAATTATTTTTATAAGGCCAGTATTATGGGGGCTTCTACATTTTGGGGCCCTATAACTTGGGAAGTATACGGGCGATTAGATTAAAACTGCGAGTGGATTGAAATAGGATGCTAAATAATATGTGTAGCAAATTTGGTATAAATCGCTTTGGTACCTTCAGAGGAGTAGAGGGCACAAATTTAAATCTTACGAACGAACGACGAGTTATATATATTTTTGGATTCAGGACGACGAGAGGGGAAATTTTTGATCCGAGAATGTTACAGACACACGCTTTAGCTTCTTCGGTACTTCATACGCCGAACTAAAAACACTTTTTAAATCCCTAAATTAATTAAAGCCGTTTATAATTCCCATTAATATAAATTCCTGCCTAGTTCTGTTATAGATTAATAAATTTGTTTAGACTAGCAACAAATGTTAACAATATAAGTAAGTTAATACTTGTATAAGTGCAAGTTTGGACTTGTCTGAATTCGGTTCCATCATCTTTAAAGTGCAGTATTGATTCTCGCGCGTCGGTCGGTCGTGTGGTTGTGTGTAGTTCGCGAACGAACCGAACCGTACTGTGCTACTAGTGCAATCGCACAAGATATCTTTAGGTTTGTTTCTACCGCGTACGTACACAAACGACAAGAAACTTTCAACAAATTTTCACCAACAATTAATTCACAGATTATTGTATGAATTGGGGGGTCAATGAATTGGTTATTTTGCTATAGTTATCGCTATAAACATTATCTATAAATTGTTTATAAGTGGCCAAATTATTATGTTTAAAAATCCTTCACTAAAATGATCATTAATATTTCGTTTAAATCTTTAGAAATAAGTTTAGACAATTATTATTTTTTATATATACACAGTGAAGTCCGGATATAACGAACACCTATTTTGCATACCATGGTACGTAATATCCGAGGTTCGCAATAAAATACAATATTTTACAGATCGACTGGTATTAAAAAATCATTTGTGTTTCCCCGTGTTTGCTTGTATAATTTCGTAAATAAATAAATTTGAAAATATAATTTAATTTCTTGATTATCTACACTGTAAAAAAATATACTTTTAAACAGAAACCGTGAAATAACTTGGATTTAATTCATCTATAGTTGTTAAAACATATTTAGAATAGAAAATTTGTTTTAACTAAACATATATATGTTATAATTCCAATTATTTTATTTAGTTACAAATCGATAGTTTGTAACTAACGTAATTATAATTTTCCTGGAAAGTGGATATTTGATGTACTTTATACTGCTGCATATTTAACCCCTTTACTGCCATCAATATGAAAATATAGATTTATTACTATTCCTTTTATCTTTAAGAGACTTATCGATCATTAAATTCTAATAATTCGTATTCAACAAAATAGTTTTTGAAACAATTGCACATTTTAAACTTAAATATCTGTTGTGGCCTGCACTTGCATATAAAAACGAACAGGAAAGAATTACATACATACTTATAGAATTTATAGAAGATAATAAAAATGTAATTTAAACAAAAATATACACCAATTAGTAGTCTAGGGAAATTTTTGAAAAAAAAATTATAAAATATAGCCAAAAAAACAAAAGTTATGTAATACATTAATCAAAAAGATTACTATACAACAAAAACAAAGCTACGCATATAAACTATACTGCGACAACTAATAATAAAATTAATTTTCTAGAATATAATTGTTTTTAGGTGTGCATACAATTGGTACACGTGCGCGCAAACATGTTAAAACAATAATAAAGTATATTTTGCTTAAAAAACATAATAAGTTGAAAACTGCGTTTTCCATGTCTAATATCGATACATGTGGCTATCTAAATGTTACTGTTACTATTAAATTATATACATTAGCCAATTTTGTGTCTAGTATTGGTACACATGGCTATATAAGTGTTACTGTTTATAATAAATTGTATACATTAGCAAATTTGTTTTTAAGTGTTATAAAACACTTTTAGCTTTTAGTATTGTGTGTCTATTATTGATGCACTTGGCTGTCTACGTGTTACTATTGCCAAGTTTGGTTTTATATGTGTCTAGTTTTGATGCACTTGGTTCTCACCGTGTTATTATTTATACTAATTTGCGTGTATTACCAAATTTGTTTATAGGATTTTTTGTTTGTGTCTAGTATTGATGCATTTGGCTGTCTACGTGTTACTGCTACTATTACCAAGTTTAGTTTTATATGTGTCTAGTTTTGATGCACTTGGGTCTCAATGTGTTACAATTTAGTCTAATTTGCGTATATTACCAAATTTGTTTATAGGTATTTTGTTTGTGTCTAGTATTGATGCATTTGGCTGTATACGTGTGCTTCTATGCAATTGTGTACATTAGCTATGTGTCTAATATTTATGCATTTGGCTGTATGCGTATTACTGCAATAACTGTACTGTACTGCAATAATTGTTTTACAAATTTAATATATTTATATAAATGTATGTATAAGATTAATGCATTTGGCAGTCAGCTAGTGATCTACGATGTATTAAGAAATTAGTAGCAATGTTATAAACAAATATTAATTAATATTCAGTAAGATTCATAGGTTGCCATGGGCAAACAATTATTCAATTAAAAATTGTTGGGAAACCGCAGTATTATTGTCACGAACGATGAACGTAAAATGTAAATACAAATTTCGCAAAATTCTAACTAAAAAAAGAATACACAATTGTATCCATTTTCACTATGTACAATAATTAATTAAAGTTTTTAACAAATTTAAAATGCAAATACAGCATCTTGCGTCAAGTCTAACACAATAATTTTGCTCACCAATTTATTTTTCAAAAAAAAAAAACAACTAAAAAAACTGTCGAAACAATAAATACTACTCACTCATATTTGTCATCACAAATTTAAATAAAGGTCATTCGCTTTTAAATTAGATTTTTTTTCAACAAAAAAAATAAAACACACTTCACAATGTTTAGCACTAAAAATCACGTGGTTTATCACAACAAAAAAATCACTCACAAAATAGAACTATTAATTACTTTGGATCACAAATAAACAGTCTTATGTGTGATTAGTTGAAGCTGCGTCGTTTAGTGATTATTATTATTAGTAGAGATCACTACTTTGAATCTAGCGCCGTAGTCTTCGCAACGGTGGCCTATCATGCACTAACGCCAACCCGGCACAGTACAGAACACCGACTGAACCGAGTAGAAAGTGTACAACAGTGGTATCAAATATTGAGCGGTTCAGGGAACTCCGCGAATAACTGTTCTATGTGTATTTGGGGTCCCCGCCTGCTGCTAAACTTAAAGCTGCCTGCCCACCTTACTCTCAACCACTGCTTATTATATATCTTAACTGTGTTTGCCTGATCGGATGCGGCCGGATAACTCGAGATTACTCGCAGGTATACACCAGAAAGGGGTGCGAACGAAAATTTAAATTTACATGAAAAAATCATGTCTTAATCGTTTAATTCCATGATTATTGGTTTTATTGTAGATTTTGCTTGTTTTAAAAAAAAAATGAAAAATCATTTGTTTATATTTAATTTGTATTTAAATTAGAACAAATTATCATAATATATTTGTGAAATTGCATGTTTTTATATAGATTTAAGGAGATTTAAACTTTTTTTTTCAAAAATTACAAGTTAAATTATTTGTTTTAAAATTACAACACTTACAATTCCATGAAAATAGATATTTTAATTGTGGATTTTGCTTGTTTTTATGTAGATCGTCCTTTTAAGGAGATTTTAATGTTGTTTTTTCTTTTTTTTTTTTTCAAAAATTACAATTTTTATTATTTGTTTTAAAATGGCAATTAACAATACATAATTTCGTATCTTTATTAATTTTAAATGAAGTTCCAAATATTAAAAAAAGAATTCTCAAATAACGTACCATTTACTAAACGTACGAGAAAGTCCAGTGTATGCCACCCCAGATTTCATGTTAAAATGTCAACATTAAAAAAAGAATAATTTAACATTATTTTCCAGTATTAAAATCATATAAACACACCATAACATCCATAAACACATATTCATTGATTAAACGTACAAGAAATTCCAGTATATGGCACCCCAGATGTCTTGTTAAATTAAAATCGCAATGTCAACATTAAAAAAAATTATTTTACATTATTTTCCAGTATTAAAATCATATAAACATACCATAACATGGATAAACACATATTCTTTGATTAAATGTACAAGAAAGTCCAGTGTAGGCCACTCCAGATTTCTTAATTAAATTAAAATCGCAATGTCAACATTAAAAAAAATAATTAACACTATTTTCCAGTATTAAAATCATATAAACATACCATAACATGGATAAACACATATTCTTTGATTAAACGTACAAGAAAGTCCAGTGTAGGCCACTCCAGATTTCTTGTTAAATTAAAATCGCAATGTCAACATTAAAAAAATAATTTAATATTATTTTCCAGTATTAAAATCATATAAACATATCGTAACATGCATAAACACATATTCATTGTTTAAATGTACAAGAAAGTCCAGTGTAGCCCACCCTAGATTTCTTGTTAAATTAAACGAATTTCTTTAAAAAAATCCAAGATTTATTGTCTTCTAAATGAAACCAAGTTTTTATTAGCATTTAATAGTTTTAGTGCGTTTATAAAAATGTGTGAGTGTCGTTAAATTTGTTAATAATGTTCTATAATCGATAGTTTAACAGTGTTGTGGAAATTAATTAATGATCCATAACCAACTTTCTAAAAAAATCTACGCGTGCAAAATTGTATGAGTAACACCCACACACAGTCACAAGTTTTGTCCAAAATTTTGGTTCCACTTCCTGGACCTAGATATCTCCAGCTGCGTCTTCCGCGACCATGACAACCACAGATACCACCGAATGATAAATATATTAAATCGTTGAAATAACTTACGCAAAAATATTTTTTAACAGAAATAAACTATATTTTAATGCGCTACTATGTGCGTTTCGATTTTATTGTAGGATTATAGAATAATCTTCTTAACTTAATCTGCTATTTTTTTTGCAGATTCCTGGTAATATGAGATTTTTTGTAATAGGAAAAAATAAAAGACAGTCGCACACAAAAAAAATTAAGGTAGTACCTTTAAAATAACAATGCGAAAGATAATGTTACATCATTTGTCATTTAACAAATAAAAATTCCCAATTATTTGTATGGAAATAAAAATATATTGGTTCAATTTAAAAGCAAATTGGATTAAATCTTACGTTTGATTCAATCAACTGTTAATATATTTTATGTTAAACATAAAATTAACCTATAATATTTTTGTACAGTAATACTGAAATCGTTCCTCAAGGTCTTCTGTTCGTAAATTTTAATATCTTCAACTTATATGAAAATAACTTTTGCCGTTTTCGAGATATTGTAAACTACAGCTGGAGTAAACTTAAACAATTGGGAGTATAAAATAATAATTTTTCAAAGGCGATTCTTCAGAAAATGGTACATTTTTCGTAAAATCTTTTTAAACAAAAGTTGTTAGGAATTTTAATATCTTCAACTTTTATAGACTACACTTTTGTTCTAACTTGTGTCGTTTTCGAGATATGTAAACAAAATAAATTTGTTATCTAACTAAACGGGATACGTATATATAAAATAATAATTTTCAAAGGCTATTTGTCTATAAATGGTACATATTTTGGAAAAACTTTTTGTACAAAAGTTGTTTGAAATTTTATTATCTTCAACTTTTATTACAACCGCTTTTCTCTTACTCATGCCGTTTTCGAGATATTGAAAATGACAGCTGGAGTAAACTTAAAAAATGGGAGATATAAAATAATTATTTTCAAAGGGCGATTTTTCAGTAAATGGTACATTTTTCGCAAAAACTTTTTAAATAAAAGTTATTGGAAATTTTAATATCTTTAACTATTATAAAGTAACTTTTTCTGTAACTCATTAAGTTTCCGAGATATTACACCCGGACTATATATAAATAAGTTCTCAGTTTCATAATTTTGTCTTCAATTGTTTTGGCTTTAAAGCGTCCACACACACACACACGAAAATAGTTAGCTTCAATTCAAGGATGGTCTAAACGTGTATTTCCGTTAAAATCCCGAGTATAATAATTATAATACTTATTTTCTTAGATTTTGTTTAAGAAAATAAAGGAGTATTTTTATTAATTCAGACATTAAAGTACGGTATTGTTAAAAGTTAAGAAATGTACTTACGGTTAGAAATACTTAAATCGTGAATGTCACTATTGTTTCTAAACAATATCATTAATATTATTGCTGCTGCTTCACACAATTGTGTGTGTGCCGAGATTTCAAGTATATTTTTATAGTCATTATATAGCACTATAATTATTAATTAATTAAAATATACCAAAGAACATTGGTGTAAATATAATTTGTACAAGATACAATATTTAAAATAATATATATACAGATATATTAATTAATATATAATCTTGTAGCCATAAATACATTAATTGAGGGTTAAAATAAAATAATTCGATAATTTGTACTCACCGTCATCATCTAAACAGACACACATAACCGGAAATGATTTCAAATTATATTCCAAAGCACCAAATATTACACTGAAACACTATAATTAAATGTTTGCATCGTACTAAATGATACAAGAATATTTTATCAGCATTTATTTAAAATTGCGTGTTATCTGCAGTTTATTTAAGGTATATGTTTATTTGTTCAGCGAATTTAGTCATAAGATTCTTCAAATTAGCAATGCCAATTTTGTAAATACAAAACGCGTTGAAGAGATCTTAAAAATCCTTTTATACAATTTAGAGTTTTAATATAAAGCATAACAGTAAATAAGATGTTGAATCGATAGAAAAGGGATCTTTAGATCTCTATCAAGTAGTTTTATATGTAGTATAATCAGTGTATAGACACTTAAAAATAGGGTTAACATAAAAATAAGGTCCCGTTATCAAAATCCAGGTGCCCCAACCAGATGTGCAGGTGAAAATATGAACGAAAGAGACATCCACGTTACGTTCTCACGTCTGTCTCGGCTCGGCTTTCCGTTATACAAAATGCACAATTCAATTTCCTTACTTTTATTGGGTAATATTATAGCTATCGTCCCAATGCGTAGGCCATATGGTCTAAGATAACTGTACAATTCTCTATACCTGTGTGTGTCTGGGCCGAGAGGGCGGTATTCCCAAACGCTCACTAATCCCTTATTTAGAGCCTCAGATGGTTGTTAGTGTAAATATTGCTGTTTACGATAATACCGGCGTCTTGTGGTGAAAGCTCGCCTACGAAAATCACTTTGTTTTCGATTTATGATCCTTGTATAACGAAATTTTGAATAGATAATTCTGGATAGTTGGGTTTACTATCGTCAGAAAGTCGTAAATTTAATCTGACAATGCCGATGGGGGCAAGACAAGAATTGACAAAAGTGCTACTGGAATAGAATTCAAAAATACTTGACTGTGTCTCTGTGATAGCTCTAGAGCCAAAATTGTCGAACGTAAAATTGTGAATATGGTCTAAATGTGCACTTGTTATGTTTGAAAAGAATATTCAATCCGGAAGTGCATGTTTACTTTATGCATTTTTGTCCTTTCTCTAATATCACTAAAACGGAGAATAAACCGGAAAAATATATTTCTATATTTATGAAAATCCTAACCACTGGTTATACTAATGGTATACCGCATCAACTAGTGGCAATAAAATGTACCCAGCACTTTACAACCATTTATAACCGAGGTCCTAACTGAAATTTGCAGAATAGAAATGTCGGCAAACCTTACGACTTTAGTATACAGTACATACATTTGCAATCATAAACATTCAGAAATATTCCAGTTTTATAACGCCGCAGTGAGTGTTGTATACATATATACATATACCAGGGTTTGTTGAACTTTTGCATTTGCGGGCCACCACCAAAAACATGTTATTGGTGTGAGAGCACGGACAACCGAAATAGCGAAAAAGATTACAGTTACTTTTTTTACTGGGCCCCAACGTTTTACTGTACATAACAGTTATATTCCATATTAATTTGTTCGTTGTGTTCTTTGTAATAAATCGCAATTATAAACTTTAAAATGAATATACAATTGTATTATTACTCGGCTAAAATACATAATTAGACGGTGTGTATTCAAGTTTATTTATAATTAAATTGCAGCTGTACTATTTATTCGTACTCACGCCCATCTTATTCCCTTATTAAAAGCAGTATATATAATAACCTAGAGTGGTCAAAACTCGATTCACGCTCATCTAGGGTTCAGCAATGGATTAATTACTTAGGGGAACAATAGTTTCGGGTTACGAACATTTCAAGTTACGACCTTCAACAACGAATTAAATTCGTGAACCAAGATTTTACTATATATGTAATATGGTTTTGAATTCATTCTACAAGTCTATTTTCAAAAGCGATTTTTCAGTAAATGGTACATTTCTTGAAAAAACTTTTGGAACAAAAGTTGCCAGAAATATGAATATCTTTAACTTTTCTAAGTAACACATTTTCTATAATTCGTGTAGTTTCCGAGATATACGAAAAATTACGCGAGTAAAATTCATTCTACAAGCCTATTTTCAAAAGCGATTTTTTAGTAAATGGTACATTTTTATTAAAAAAAATTCCAACAAAAGTTGTGGAAAATTTGAATATCTTTAGCTTTTATAAGTAACACATTTTCTATAATTCGTTTAGTTTCCGAGATATATGAAAAATTACGCGAGTAAAATTCTTTCTACAAACCTATTTTCAAAAGCGTTTTTTCAGTAAATGGTACATATTCTTAAAAAACTTTTCGTACAAAAGTTGTGAGAAATTTAAATATCTTTAGCTTTTATAAGTAACACATTTACTATAATTCGTGTAGTTTCCGAGATACACATACGAAGAATTACGAAAGTAAAATTCATTCTGCAAGTCTATTTTCAAAAGCGATTTATCAGTGAATGGTACATTTTTTTAAAAAACTTTTCATACAAAAGTTGTTGGAGATTTTATTATCTTTAACTTTTATAGACTACACTTTTGTTCTACTCTTGTCGTTTTCGAGATATACGAAAAATTACGCGAGTAAACAAGTATTTTCGGTTGAAATATCCATTTCAAAAATAGCATTAAATGTAAAGTTTGTATTTTTGTAAAACAAAGCGTTCTACACATATACACATACATCTGGGTGTTTATATATATATATATATATATATATATATATATATATATATATATATATATATATATATATATGTAATTAAAAACACATTATCTTAAAAATATAATAATTTTCGTAAATATTGTAAAATTAGATACATTTCAGTGCACCAATTTTTTACGGTGCAATTAAAATGAAATCGCCGCGCTACTGACGGCTAAGATACGAGGGGTTAAAGAAGAATCCTTCGCACAAATATTTGGAGTCAGGCATTGCGAAGGCACGAATAATATGTTAGCTAGCGCAAGTGTAAACATTAAAGTTAAAGCACGCGTGTGTGCTCCATACATATATGTATGTACGTATACGTACAAATACTAGTGAAATGTCAGTGCTCATAGCAGCAGCCGAGGTGCCAATATTCGTCCACCAAATACCACACAAGCCCCATGCCCCATGTTTGCAGCGATAAAAGGGGAGCAGAAGCGGGTGATGATGAAAAACAAAGAGACATTGTGATGTCAGAACGTGCCTGTGCGCGGCGCCAGCGTACACAGGCGTCGTAGCTATGGCAACGCCATGTTTTCATACGTGACGTAATAGTTTACGTCAATATATTCGACGGGGCGCGCAGTTCACCGTTAACGAACGACGAAGATGAATCGAACGGTCGCTGTCACACCGAGAATATGTGACGTGAATACACGGAATAGACGACGACGACGACGACGACGACGACGACCAAAAGAATGAGAACAAGAAGTGGATTTGTTTTTATTATGAGTAGGCTATAAGCTTTTAAATATCCTATTGATTTTCATCGCCATCATTACAAAGCTTCAATGAAATTAACACCAAACAATTAAATTACTACGTTTCATAATAAATAAACTGGAGTGGCCTTCACTCGACTTTACTGCTTTCGCATGCTTTCATTTGTATTATGTATATTAAGTAATTGTTACAAATGCAATTTCTCAGTAAATGGTACATTTGCTGAAACAACTTTATAAACAAATGTTGCTGGAAATTTGAATATCTTCAACTTTTATATGAATCATTTTTGTATTAACCATGCCGTTTCCGAGCTATCAACAAAATAGCATGAGTAAATATAAATCATTTTCAAAGATGATTTTTCAGTAAATGGTGCATTTTTCGAAAAAACTTTATTTTACAAAAGTTGCTTGAAATTTTAATATCTTCAACTTTTATACGATTCATTTTTCTATGAATCATGTCGTTTCCGAGATATTAAAAAAATAGCATGAATAATTATAAAATAACCATTTTCTAATTCTATTTCTCAGTAAGTGGTTTTTCAAAAAAACTTTATATACAAAAGTTGCTTGAAATTTAAATATCTTCAACTTTTATGTAAAACATTTTTCTATAACTTATGTTGTTTCCAAGATATTAACAAAATTGTATGAATAAATATAAAATAACCATTTTCAAAAGCGATTTTTCATTAAATAGTACATTTTTTGAGAAAACTTTTTAGACAAAAGTTGCTTCAAATTTTAATATCTTTCACTTTTATACGAAACATTTTTCTATTATTTATGTCTAATTCAAAATATTGAAAAAAAAGAGTTAACCGTCATTTTCGGTTTTAAATAAATCTACACCATATACAAGTTTAAAGTTTTATAATTATTCCAGGGATTACGGGGATTCCCCTGATTTTAATACATGTATCAGTTTATATATATATATTTGTTTAAGAATTGGGAGCAACAAATAGGCATCTGTTATGAGTTGAATATTTCGTAGTTTTTCATTATTCAGTAAATGAAGAATGCAAAGTCTGATATTAAAGTACGATGTCAACACAATATAATATAAGACGTTCGTATTAAAGGCGGTTCGGTTGGCAGTTCGTAGTTGGCAGTTTGCAGCCCCTGCTTGCTTGCTTGGTGAGTGCAAATAGCACTGAAAAACTCCAGTGCTCTACACGTTTAGAATGAAATATAGGTCGTATGTGCCGGCAGCTCCCTTTCTGGAATTACGTCACAGATGACGACGCCACGACGCTCATACAAACGTCGCCGACGCCAAACCATTGGTGGCGACACAGGGGCAAACCACAATTCAAAGAAATACACACAATAAACAAATATCTTAAATATTTATAACTGCAATTGTCGAATATTTCTATTAGGAAAACTAATTTGCAATTTGCAATTCCGTTTAGGAAATCGACGATCAGCGACGCGCAACATTTTTATTTAGAAATCATCATCATTTTTTTTGTTGTGTATAAGATGAAATAAAAACATGAAATTTCCGAGGTTATTTAACGAGAAATGACTATCACGGGTGTAATCTCGACTTGTGCATCTTCGCCATTGTCCATTGTTACGCGCTCATTAGGAAATCGACGCTTTTCGAAAAAATATTTCAGAATTCCAACGTTTCCGAACAAATACAGCAGCAGATTATACGAACACCACCCACCGACATTATCGACACCAAACTTTTGCAGATTTATAGACTTTTCCCTACAAGATATAGATTATAGTACATCCTTTATTTCGTATGAAATATATTGGCAGATATTTCGCAGATTATTTATCACAAACAATATATTTTCTAAGATCATTTGTTACATTCTTATACGTAATAAGTAAACAAGCTTAGGTACAACGCACCTATGCGTTCGCAAATAAGCTATGCGAGTAGCGGTTTTTAATTAGTATTTGCTTAACAATTTGAATTTAATAATTTTTTATGGCCTTTGGGTTAACAATATGTAAAAATCTTAAAGATATAAAATATCTTAGAATTAATAGTAGAATATTTGGGTGTTTTAATTATTTTTATAAGGGCAGTACTAAGGGGGTCTCCAAATTTTGGGGCCCTATAACTCGGGAAGTATACAGGCGATTGGATTTAAACTGCTAGTGGATTCAAATGGGGTGCTAAATAATATGTGTACCAAATTTAGTGTGAATCGGTCCGGTACCTTCAGAGTAGTAGAAAGCACAAATTTGGTTGAGTGAACGACGAATAACATCCAAGTTATATATATTTTTGGATTCAGGGCGACGAGACAAACACTTTTTTGATCCGAGAATGCTTTAGCAATTAATATATTAATATTTGCAATATGAAATTTGTATCCAAACCACAAATTATGATATATTTGTATGCAAATGAAATCAACCACAATATATAAATAAAGAAAGTTGATTCGGGACATATTTGCATATATCGAAAATGAAAATAGAATTAATCTCGCCAAATGTAAAGACAATGTAAACAGAGAAATTTCGTGACAACAAAAATGCGCTAAACAAATAAATACAGTTCCAGGATTCAACAATGTACACACACACACAATCTATAAATAGAATTACTTTCTCACACACATACAACGGACGGGAACCACAGGGCAAATATAGTTTATTACCTACACAATATATAAATGTTTGATTCGATTATTTATCCAATTATATTTATGAATAATTATTTAATTATTATTTTTAAAACCTCGAGTTTTAAATATATTATAATTGCAATACTTTGCTGTATACGTTGGTATAAGAAAGTAAAAATCGATTAATGGTAGTTTGGTGCTTGGTGAAAGCAACTGGCAGTATTATTGAGCGGCAGAATGCAACACAGTCGAAAATCTTGTTTGGTTACGTAAGCTCTCGTATGCGAACGTCTCAAAGCAACGCACCTTTAATGTCTGTGTGTGTGTGTCTGTGTGTGTGTGTGTGTGTGAATGTGTTTTTGATATAAGGAAAGTCGTTTATCGAGAAGGTATATCAGCATTCACTATACGATATACTCACACTGGAAATACAGAGTCGACTGTACAGCTTTTATTAGTGGACAGATAAAACTCGAAAAAATATTGCGTAATCCAAATTGTTGTTACTAAAGTTACAATAATATTATTATTAATTTAAATTACGTTTCTTTTCATATTGCAATAATATGAAATGTCTTTTTCGATTGTGATTACAATGGATAGTATTTTCAGGGTTTTTAGCCGCAAAGAAAATAAATTTATTCTAAATGAGCTAAAAATTACACGGTACAAAATTACTTCTAATATAAAATTATTTAATTATACAGATAATTAGTAAAATTACACTAAAATTGAAGTAAATCTGCTTAATTCGGTTTCTTTTTCCTTTTTTGTAGTTTTACAATAAAAATTTGCTAATTTAAATTAATTTTGTTCTGTGTATGGTGTGATTTAGTTATATATATATATTTTTTAATAAACTCTAGGACCCTGTAAAAAAGCTAGAGTGGCCTACACTCGACTTTCTTGTCCTAATTTTTTCAATATTCAGTAAAATAATTTTTTATTTGTAATTTTATAATAAAAATTAGGTAATTTAAATTAATTTTATTCAGTGTATGTTGTGATTTAGTTATAAACATTTTTTTTAATTAATTCTAGAGTTCTGTAAGAAAGCTGAAGTGGCCTACACTCGACTTTTTTGTCCTTATACTTTCGTTATTTATTTTGATTTTAACAATTCTTGGACGTAATATTGTATCAGAAACATCAGCACGACGTTCTGGATGCACTAGTGCACTAATACTAATGTTTTCTATAAATTGATTACATTTTAAAATATAACTCGGGGTAGAAATTCGAAATATCTTATTATATATAAAATTGGATGCGTTATACAACATAATATATAGATGGACTGCTAAATTAGGCCAGTGCGCAGGTTGTCTGCACATGTTACATGGGACAGTAAAACAGCCTAAAAGTGAATATTCATATACGGAAATATGAACTATTAAAACTATAAAAACTTATAATTATAGAGTAAAAACCACGAATTTAATTGATTAATTAGCAATAAACATATTATATAAATAATAATTTTGCGAGGCATAAAAGAGTTGTCTAATGCGCAGTTTCAGACGTTTTAAAATGGTGAATATGTAGAAGACTAATGCACAAAACACACGACACAGTGAAAGTATATATATATGAGATTATAATTGAAGCAGAGATTTCGGCGAATTGGCCGACCGACATCAATCAACCACAGCAAATTTCGCCTCTTTCATAACCATTTTTTATTTGTTACTTTTTAACGGCCGCCTCGTCATTATTGACTTTTAATACTATCAACCGAATTGCAAACCATTTACATATATCTCTTTTTTATATTCAATGAGAAATGATTGACAAGCGACAGATTCTAAATTAACCGAAGGAAATCTACAGAATTTCAAACTAAATTTGCCATTTTGGGAATGCAAATTTATTTATTATATAATCTAATAAATAATATTGTGTATTTTCGATGAATTTTAATTTTTGCCTGATTAGTTTCATCAATTTTTTTTTGGTTAATTCGCATTGTGTGTTGTAGTTGCGCTAATTCGTGCATTTCATTTTGTACTTGTTCATTCATCTGTACTTGTGATTACAATTCGTGTATTCTATTTATTCCGTCGTCGTTTCATCATTTGTGTTTGAATTGTATGCCAATTTAATTAATTACTACGCAGAAATGTTACTATTGTTGATAAATTAAAAAGAAAATGGGACCCGCTCGTATACTTTTCGAGTTATAGGACCCCAAAATTTGGAGCCCCCTTAAAGTTAACGAATCACCAAAACATATTTAAATTACTGAATTTGTTCAATTTCACTTTACTAAATATCGCGCATCTTAGAAATAGATTATTTATTTAATTTGAAACACTTGAAATGAAATAACGAAATAAATACAACGTTTACTTCCTATATATTAAGTCTGGCAAATAGACAAACAGTTATAGACAGTTAGATAGACAGCCAAATTAGATTTAGTGCGTTAACTTAACCCCAGGTGAAAAATTGAAAATAAAAATAGATGGCCCATATTTTTACCGAACTCTGGCAGCTGTAGACAAATCACTTGATACATTTATAACCGATATTATAATTGTCTGTCAAATACAGTATTAATACATTGAAGAAAAACATGCACCTATGCGTCCAGCTCGCCTTTTTAATTATTTTGGCACACAAGATTTTAATAAAAACAATAATATTAGTACATATTTTAATATTTAATATAATTATTTATGGGGTTTAGGTTAACAATATGAAAAAATCTTGTAGATATAAAATATCTTAGAATTATTAGTAGAATTTTTTAGTGTTTTAATTATTTTTATTAGGGCAGTATTAAGGGGGGCACTAAATTTTGGGGCCCAATAACTCGGGAAGTATACAAACGATTAGATTTAAACTGCGAGCCGGATCAAATGGGATACCAAATAGTATGTGTACCAAATTTGGTGTGAATCCCCCCGGTACCTTCAGAGTAGTAGTTGCATATTTAAAATTTTGAAATTATATTATTTAGTATTTTTTTACGGCCTTTGGGTTAACAATATGCAAAAATCTTGTAGATATAAAGTATCTTAGAATTATTAGTAGAATTTTTGGGTGTTTTAATTATTTTTGTAAGGGCAGTATTAAGGGGGCCTCTAAATTTTGGGGCCCTATAACTCGGGACTAACATCCAAATTATATAAGTTATATATATTTTTGGATTCAGGGCGACGAGACAAACACTTTTTGTTAAGGAAATTTTTTGATCCGAGAGATGCTTTAGCAACTCCGGTACTTCATACGGCTTAATTAGTATAGTTAGTATAGTATAGTGGTAGTGTTGTTGTCCAATATTCCAAGGCCACGTACATATAAATGTACAAGTCGCTGTATATATAACAACTTTTTGATTAAACACTCGTTGTACTGGTACAGGTACAGGTACACGTACAGCAATGACTATTAATTAAAATTAAAGTTCTATTAACAAACTATGTATGTCTATCGTCGACAATTTAAAACTACATTTTAATTGTACATGATTAAAGAAGGCGTGGCATTCGCTCTTATATGAAATTTGAACGTTATATATATACGATTCATTTACATAATACTTTTAATAGTTACGTTATTTCATTTGAATTTAAATGAATTAATTTCTTATCTAAGGAAAATTATAGGTTAACTTTTAGGAAAAGTAATGTTTAAATTACTCATTAATTTATTTATTAATAAATTAATAGAATTTAATTCACTGATATTTTAAAAGACAAAAATCTAGAGTGGCCTTCACTCAACTTTAACGTAATTCATAACTACGTTAATTCATTTTATTTCAATTTAAATGAATTAATTTTTTATCTTCGTTTTTATTTATTTATTTTTATTTATTAATAAATTAATAGCTTTAAATTCACGGATATTTTAAATGACAAAAATTTAATGTGGCCTTTACTCAACTTTAACGTAATTCAATCTTTAAAATGCAAACAATTCCTAATAACAATAAATGTATATATGGACATTTTTTGATATATGAGCTTATGGCTCTCGTTAATCCGAATTCGTACTAAAGAAACCGTATCTTATCCAACAAAATGAATTTCTAGAATCTATATATGAGATTGCAAACGTTATATATTCGAAATCGCTTGGGGCATGATATACGTTACGTAATTCAAGCAATAATATTTGATTTTTCTGCTAGAAACTCGGGGAAAATATTTATTCAACGTTATTATATTTATTATAGTATAAAATCGATTTTTATATATATTATAATGTGCAGCCGATATACTCTACGACATACGTAATACTACGTATTTTGTATGTTAGAGAATAAATTACGTCGGTTTGTCATTATTGAATCTATTGCAATCAATAACAATTATTTTTATAGATAAATAGTAGTTATTTTGTTTTTATATATATATTAAAAAAAAACATATAGATACGAGTTACATGTAGTTAGTAACGGAAGCTTACATCTTGCAAGAATTATTGTGTAACGGAGTTGCAACATAATCTGTGTGTGTGTCTGTATGGGTGTGTGTGTGAATTAAAAACTCTCACCAAGTCTCCTGTGGCAAATTTCGGTACTGCAAATTTAATCGACTTACCTAGAAACAAACAATTAACACATTAGTTAAAAAATAAATATTTTAAACAAAAACAATTGCATGATTTATAACCGTAAAACATTAGAAACATTGTAAATGTATATTAATTTTATACCAGACTCTTAATATAACTGCAAATTCTTCAATAAAACCAGTAAACTATCAAATACGTACAAAAAACTATCAATAAACGGCAATTTCTCACGATAGTGGAGCCACCTATCGCATCGCGCCCGAACTAAACAAAAACATAACCGAAAAACAGCGCACCGCCGCGGCCAGTGGCTGCACTAGTGAACAACCGACCTTTCCAAGGCAGTTTATTGACCCGCGTGACGTATACGGAAGCGTGTGACGTCACCAGGCACGCCGACTCATGCACGCAAGCATAGACACGTTATTGTGGTGTGGCGCATGCGCAGCGGGTAATTGGCGATGCGCACACTGTGTATATATATCGTTTGTTTGCGGAGGCTATTTTGCCCGGTCGCCGGTCACTGGTCACATTTCGTGTACATGTGAGTTACAGCTGATGTATTGTTTTCTCTAGTGGGCCTGCGTTTGAAAAATGTGCCTGCAAGGAATTTAATGATTTTCGAACAGAGATACCAAACATTTTTTGTCGCCTTGTCGCGTTTTAATGCTTCCAAACTATTTCAAATATGTCTAATACATTTTTTGTTTCGGTTACGATGGGTTTTGAATTATTTTAAATACTTTAACATTGCCCCGGGATTGAACACACTTGTGCCCATATCATATACAGTCATATTTCTTTAGTGCATATTTTAAAAATCAAAATTATAATATTTATGAATTTTTTATGGCCTTTGTGTGAACAATATGAATAAATCTTGTAGACATAAAATATCTTAGAATTATTACTAGAATTTTTGGGTGTTTAAATTATTTTTATAAGAGCAGTATTAAGGGGGGTTGTAAATTTTGGGGCCCTATAACTCAGGACGTACACAAGCGATTGGATTTAAACTGCCAGATAATTCAAATAGGGTACTAAATAATATGTGTACCAAATTTGGTGTGAATCGGTCCGGGAACCTTCAGAGGAGTAAAAAGCACAAATTTGCTCGAGCGAGCAACGACTTTATAAGTATCAGGACCCTAAATAGGGGCAAAATCGTAGTAATTTCTAATTATTCTTGAGTTTTATGGCGCAAGATATCTTAATTTTCAATGTATTGAAGTTTTAAGTTGACGTGACGTGTGAATGTGTAAGCAAGACAGCATTCCGTGTATGTACGAATGGTGTGAGTGAGACAACACGAGTATTATAGCGGTCGGTCGGTGTGTACGGTGGTACGCTATCGTACAGTGGGTTAGCAGGAGGATCTGACGACTATTGTACAGTTGGCGATGCCGTTAGCTCGCAGGCCCGTTCGCCGTTCTCTGTTCTCCATTCTCCGGTCTCCGTTCAACGTTCAACGTGATTAAACCTGAACATGTGAACGGGCGACGGACGACGCGCTCGCTCGCTATGGCCAATCATGCTACTACCTGTTTACCGCACAATTATTACACATATTTTACAGCGAATTTACACACACATTTTTTCTATAATTGTGGATGTAAATAATTTTAAGTTATAGTTAACATAATACCTATTTATAATCTTTTATTATATTATTATTATTAGCTTTCTTATATAATAATTTTAGTCAAGAAAATCACATTTATGAACTATACAAATATATTTAAACTAAAATGTAAACATTTACGTATTTTACCTGTCTTGGATTTTTTTTTAAATATACCGTTTTGGAAATAAACAAATATATAAACCTATAAAATAATCCCTTTTGTATTATTTTTATATTTAACTCTGAAACTATGCATTAAAAAAATCATATTTTTACCAGGCATTTTTAGCCCGTTGTACGATAGTACAAGCTATAATGTTTGGTCGTGTGTCTGTAACATGCACGGATTAAAACAATTCCAAAACAAAAAGTTCTTGTATTTTTGCCCTAAATAAAAAAAAAAACTTATATACTTGGATGTATGAATCTCGCGCGCTCGTAAGACCTGATTTTGTGAGCGCAATTCCTCTGAAGGTACCGGGCCGATTTGATTGAAATTTGGTATACATAAAATATAGGTGGCCAAGAAGTTTCTATCGCATTTTAAATTCAATCGTGTGTACAGGTCCGGAGTAACAAGGCTCCAAAATTTAGAGCCCCCCTTAATACTGCTTTTAGGAAGAATTTAAAAATATTGAAAAATTCTACACAAAATTCTAAGTTATTTTATGTTTAGTGATTTTCTTAAAATTATTAACCTGAAAGCTATAAAAAAATATATAAGGGCTATTTTCTCAAATATAAAATTTTGTTTTAATAAAAGCCACCGACATACACACACACACTCAGAATCATAAAGTTTCTCATGGTTCATCTTAAATTTTGAATACATCGTATTTTAATTAAATCTTAATAAAGAAATAAAAGGTTTAATTAACTATAATAATTGTTTGATTAGAAAATCTACTAAACAATTAAATACGATAAATCTCTCTAAAATATTTTAACTGTTTGTAAACCTATTTAGCTATAAATAAATAAGAATAAAATTGGTATATACCGTTACAGACATTATACACAGTAACACACATGTATATACTCACGCACACAGACACGCACATCTTATATATATACATGTCAAGTTCATGATTATTAAATCAGGTATTGTGTTAGCAAATGATAGTTAGCGATAATCGACACATATTTTATGTGCACGAATATTTTATAATTACTACTTAAGCAAACGCTAATTAAAATTATTATATGATTGTCCTTTAGGCTATCGTTTACCTAATTTTTATTTTGTTTCTTCATTTTTAGCAATAATTTTACTAAAAGATGATTATTCTATAGTGATTCTATACTTACTAATTACTTCGTAAAAGAAAGTAAAAAACAAATATGTATTTTAAATCGCTTTGATTAGAACAATTTATTAAAATTGAATCGTATTTCATATCTAACATAGATCAAATTCGACGTGATTAATAAGATATAATCACTTCCTGATCGGAAATACTTTTTGATTACAATTATTAACAAACATGATTTAGAATCAATAATATTTGATTACAACTCCTGTTACAAATAATAATGAAAGTTTGTTATTATTTTAAGTCAATCGCTGTTACATATAATTTGTTATTATTGTGTTTGCACAGACGTATAGAAAGTAAATCTTTATTTAAAAATAAATTAATTGGCCGCTCAAATCGCGATCATAATTTAAAAATGTCGAAATTATAATATTTAATATTTATTTACGGCCTTTGGGTTAACAATATGAAAAAATATTAAAGATATAAAATATCTTAGAATTACTAGTGGAATAATTGGGTGTTTTAATTATTTTTATAAGGGCAGTATTAAGGGGGGCTCCAAATTTTGGGGCCCTATAACTCGGGAATTATATGGACGATTGGATTTAAACTATGGGGGGATTGAAATAGGACACCAAATAACATATGTACCAAATTTGGTGAGAATCGGCCCGGTACCTTCAGAGGAGTAAAGGGCTAAACTTATGGAGATTCCGTAACTTCTTAGAAGTATAAATTTGGTCTTAAGTATATACTTAAGTGTAAGTTATATATATTTTTGGATTCAGGGCGACGAGACAAACACTTTTTGTTAAAGAATTTTTTTGATCCGAGAATGCTACAGATATACAACCGAAGGTTTTAGCTTCTTGTGTACTTTGGCGAGCTAAAAACAGTTTTGTTTTGTTTTCCGAAAACAGTGAAATGATTGAGGTAAAAGTAATGATGTATCATTACAAGAAACAGATGTATATTTTTAATGAGAGGGCAAATTTCAAAATGATTTGGAATGTCGTTCTGTTTGATTTGAATAAAATAAAAATTCGTCGAGCGTAATTTCACGATGTTCCAAATAAGGGTTCTGAATTCTTGGACTTTTGGTTCAGTACCTTATAATTTCTATAATTGCTGCTTCGTAGAAGTAATTTTCGAACCGAGAAACTTTTACTTCTTCTTTTGTCTTTCATCTGTCTGTATATTTCGACTTATTCATTCGTTTTCACAAAATAATAATTGACGAAAAAGTTTACAGCTACATTTATTTATTACGGGGAAAATTTACCGAACGACTATATTTTTATCATTTTTTACTTTCTTAGACAAAGTTTCATACTCGAAATTTTAACGGAAATACACGTTTTAACCCTCCCTGAATCGCAATTGAATATTTTCAAGGTGTTTCTATGTGTGATATTGAAAAGGGTTTGTCTGTGGTGTAGCAAATAGGTATGAATTTCATGGAAAAGTGATCGATAAAGCAATTTACAATAGATATCACACGAAGTGATACATAATATATATATATAGATAGCTACGATTGAATTGTCAATTATTATTATTGATAAATCAACGCCACTACACACAATTGATGTACACATTTCGGAATAAACAATATATTATTGTCTCTAGACAACACGGACAGACATTGTTACATAGAAACATACATTATATAACATATATCTGCAATGATAACTGTGGAATCATATATGTTTAGTCCCCTGTTTTTGTTTAAATTTAAACCCGGTTTTATAAACCATTAAAATTGATTCGATCATTAAAATAAACAATATCTTATAGAAAAATTTAATTGCTGTTGCATATTATGCTTTAAGCAAGCTTAGGTGCAACGCACCTGTGTCAAGCTCGCCTTATACGCGTAATATATGCGCTGTAAACAGCGGTTTTTAATTATTATAGCTTTTTAGTTAACTATTTGAAGAAAATGTTATAGATATAAAAAGTATTACAATTTTTGTAAATTTTAAAATTCAAAATTATAATTATGGCCTTTGGGTCAACAATATGTAAAAATCTTGTAGACATAAAATATCTTAGAATTAATAGTAGAGTTTTTGAGTGTTTTATTTATTTTGATAAGAGCAGTATTAAGGGGGGCTCTAAATTTTGAGGCCCTATAACTCGGGAAGTATACATGCGATTAAATTTAAATTGCGAACGGATTCAAATGGGATACCAAATACTATGTGTAGCAAATTTGGTGTGAATCGCTCCGGTACCTTCAGAGTAGTTGTGCATATTTTAATATTCGAAATTATAATTTTTAATATTTTTTTACGGCTTTTGGGTTAACAATATGTAAAAATCTTGTAGATATAAAATATCTTAGAATTATTAGTAGAATGTTTGGGTATTTTAATTATTTTGATAAGAGCAGTATTAAGGGGGGCTCTAAATTTTGAGGCCCTATAACTCGGGAAGTATACATGCGATTAAATTTAAATTGCGAACGGATTCAAATGGGATACCAAATAATATGTGTAGCAAATTTGGTGTGAATCGCTCCGGTACCTTCAGAGTAGTTGTGCATATTTTAATATTCGAAATTATAATTTTTAATATTCTTTTACGGCTTTTGGGTTAACAATATGTAAAAATCTTGTAGATATAAAATATCTTAGAATTATTAGTAGAATGTTTGGGTGTTTTAATTATTTTCATTAGGGTAGTATTAAGGGGGGCTTTAAATTTTGGGGCCCTATAACTCGGGAAGTATACATGCGATTAAATTTAAATTGCAAACGGATTCAAATGGGATACCAAATAATATGTGTAGCAAATTTGGTGTGAATCGCTTTGGTACCTTCAGAGTAGTTGTGCATATTTTAATATTCGAAATTATAATTTTTAATATTTTTTTACGGCTTTTGGGTTAACAATATGTAAAAATCTTGTAGATATAAAATATCTTAGAATTATTAGTAGAATGTTTGGGTGTTTTAATTATTTTCATTAGGGCAGTATTAAGGGGGGCTTTAAATTTTGGGGCCCTATAACTCGGGATGTATACGGGCGATTCGATTTAAACTGCGAACGGATTCAAATTGGGGTGTTAAATAATATGTGTAGCAAAATCGATGTAAAATGCCCAGATCGCATACCTGTCATGACAGTATTGGATGGGGAAGCGGTAGGGACCGCAGCTGATGACGAGATTTCCACGCGAATTTCGGTCCTTTGGCTCGAAACATTTTCTATTTCCGGTAACTCTACAGTGTTTTCTTCCTGGGTAGCCAGTTTTGCACAGATATTTACCGAATTACACGCGAAAATTTATTTATTATTATTATTATTAGTGCAAAAATGATTGGATTTGGATTTTAAAAATTACGACATTTAGTTTGAATGTTGAAATGAGAAATAAATTCGATTTTTGTATTAATTTTTGCTCAATATTGGTGTCAATTGTCAGTCAAGTTGAATATTATTGATTTGTTCAGTCTAAAATACAGTCTTAACTATAAGAATACACGGTAATTATTGCTGTATTTTATTTTATTAAGTTGTCAACAATGATTTGCAATTGGTCTTAAAATCAATTAACAATAAAATAAAGGTGACAATAAACAAGAAATGAGCTATAAAAGGCCACTATAGATATATATATATATATTACACACTAACAATTAAAAAATGTATAAAATTTGGAAATACGTTTATTAATATTATTTTATATTATTAAATCACTGAACACAGCAGTAAATTTAAGGGTTAAGTTTAACGAAGTCGACTGGCCGCACAACAAAACGGAAAATTGTTATTATTTATGTAAATAATCAATATTTTGTTGCAAGTCGATTATGAACGACGGAAAGCGCGTGGATCGTAACACTTCGCGCACATGATTCGGCAAATCTCGGTTATTTGCTAAGACACGTCTATTAAGGGTTGATTTGAATCACGATTTTTTAGAATTACCGTCGATTTGATGCATTAATTTTGCGCCGAATAACAAAAGCGGCCTTGTTACGCTTTTAGACCAGTCTCTATGTTTTCGTTAAACCGTGTTAGTTAGCTAGAAATGCGGTACTATACCGGTAGAGGCGCCATCAACAAAAAGACCGGTACACACTAGGCCAACCGGAGTTTAAATCAATTTTTAACCATTTGAACAAAATAACTATAAAATATACCCCAAATCATTATTAATTTATTTGTTTAATGGAAATTGTGCAATTTAAAGTACCAAAAAAGCTAAAACAATCAATCGTGTGTCTGTAACATTCTCGGATCAAAATATTTCCTTAACAAAATTGTTTGTCTTGTCGTCCTGAATCCAAAAATATATATAACTTATATACTAGGATGCTAAACGTCGCTACATCGTAAGACCAAATTTGTGCCCTCTACTCCTCTGAAGGTACCGAATCAATTTACACCAAATTTGCTACACATATTATTTAACATCCTATTTAAATCCCCTCGCAGTTCAAATCCAATCACCCGTATACTTCCAGAGTTATAGGGCCCCAAAATTTGTAGCCCTCCTTAATACTACCCATACAAAAATAATTAAAACACCCAAACATTCTACTGAGAGTTCTAAGATATTTTATATCTACAAGATTTTTACATATTGTTCACCCAAAAGCCGTAAAAAAATATTGAAAATTATAATTTCAAATGTTAAAATATGCATTACTAGTAGTAACTCTGAAGGTACCAGAGCGATTCTCACCAAATTTGCAACACATATTATTTGGTATCTTATTTGTATCCGTTCGCAATTTAAATTTAATCGCTTGTATACTTCCCGAGTTATAGGGCCCCAAAATTTAGAACCCCCCTTAATACTGCCCTTATAAAAATAATTTAAACACCAAAAATGTTTCCTAATAATTCTAAGACATTTTATATCTACAAGATTTTTTCATATTGTTAACCCAGAGGCCATAAAAAATTAAAGTAATCTACAAAGACTATAATAATTAAAAACTGCTGCTTGCATCGCATATATTACTCATAAGGCGAGCTGGACGCATAGGTGCGTTGCACTTATATAATAAACAAAAATTATTATTTTAGTTTTCAAAATTATTATTTATAGCTATTCGCTGACCATAATAAATATTTTTGGTTTTAAACTCAATTACAGAATTTAAAACCAACTATTGTGTAATAATCTTAACGATACGTAATGTCCCTTTAGCCGTGCGTAAACCAGGCTTTAGGAAGTGGGGGTAGCGGCACATGCGCGTTCTTGTATCCATCGCAGAATGTTCAATTTCGATCGCAACCCTTATAGATGCGCACATTTATCCTTATATATATATACTAACATGTATATATATATATACATAATACCTAACAAACATGTACCTGACGTATTATAGGTATATACGAACGTTCAGTAGTATAGGCTTGGAGAAGTTGTCAGTAGGGAAAATGTTACCGGAACAACGGCGGGACGGGGTACGGTGGGGGAGGAAAACGGAAGGAACTGGAGTGAAATCTCACTTCCGGTTTCCACTGCGCATTCGCCAGTACACTGGAGTAGTTCAGGCCGCGTTAAAGCTGGCGTAATCATCAAAGGAAACTACTTTAACCACCGCGAATATTTGTACTGTTTAGTTATACTCTTGTAATTATTGTGTAGGGTTTATTGAATGAATTTTATGTAGAATTAAATTAATTAAATGGAGTGAAAACAAAATAAATTAACTATTTGTAATCTTTAGGTCGTTTTCATTTTTTGTTTGTAGTGCGTTAACTATGATAGTTTTATATATTTTTGGACGAAAATTTTATTTAATGTAGACAAAAAGATGATTGATAAAGTGGCCTAAACCCCAAATTGATTCCTTTATTCTAAACTGAGAAAAAAATTCATGAAAATCATGTTTTTTTTATTTGTTAAAAATTGTATATTCCCCCTTAATGTATGTAATGTATGAAACATTGTAGCCTAACGGGGTTATACCTGTCCAATTCGCAACATGCGATGAATAGGCTCATATATGCATACAGGTACATACATGCATACAATATAATTACATAAGCAAACACCGTATTCTGGGTTATTCGCCTAGCGGTAACACGTCCGTGCCCGTGCCCGTACCTGTGCGGTACTTATGTTATTGTTCTTCATTCGGCCGGCATGCGCGCATCTTGACCGACTGTACACGCTGCGCACAACGCACTGCGCACATACACATTCCGACGCGTTCCATTTTTGTTTTCGTTCGTCATTTGTTTTTTATTCAATCGCCCTTATATGACATCCCATTGATACTATCTTAAGCTCAGATCAAAATTGTCCTTAACAAACAAACTTAGGTGCTACGCACCTATGCGTCCAGCGGTTTTTAATTATTATAGCCTTTTGGTTAACAATTTAAAAAAATGTTATAGATAGAAAATGTCTTACAATTCTTTATAGATTATTTTAATAAAAATGAATTTTAATGTATATATATATTTAATAATTTTTTATGGCCTTTGGGTTAACAATATGATAAAATCTTGTAGGGATAAAATATCTTAGAATTATTAGAAGTATTTTTAGGTGTTTTAATTATTTTTATAAGGGTCGTATTAAGGTGGGCTCTAGAATTTGGGGCCCTATAACTCGGGAAGTATACGGGCGATTGGATTTAAATTGTAAACGGATTCAAATTGGATGTTAAATAATATATGTAGCAAATTTGGTGTAAATCGCACGGGTACCTTTAGAGGAGTAGAGAGCACAAACAAGATATATATTTTTGGAATCAGGGCTCTTCGTCTAGTTACACCCCTGACGCACATATAATTATAATTACAAATATATCGCATTGCCTACAGCAGAATTTCTAAACTAACGGTTAAAAAATCATTAAATGATGATTTCTTTAATTTATAAAAAATTGCTCAACGAATATTTATAATATTATAACAATCCCGAATGGTATAATTAAACAGTTTGAGCACAAACTGTTGTTGTTAGATGGCTGTGATTTGGAAACACAATCATCTGATTTAGGCGCATTTGTTTCTCATGGCCGTTACAATGCGGTGGCAATGAGTGAAGCTTGCGGCAGACAGTTCGGTTTATACGCTGCTGTCCCGTTAGCCTACTGTAGATATAATGCCCTATCTCTCCTACTCTTTCCAAAAGAACGGTTGTTTTGTTGGCTGTTCTACAATTGTTTGTTGCACAATATTGCGGTTTGTCACTCTCTTGATTTGAACCCGGGTACCCAGGAGCCACGGGGTCGCCACCTAACTGTACCTTACCTTCGGTGTGTCATCTTTAAATTATTACAATATGTACTCTTTATTTAAGAAAATTAAAAATTAAAATGCCCGATTATGTAGATGTTCATAGACATTTTGTAATTCTCGTAATAGTAGTTGAGAAATGTAATGTTTATGAAGTTGGAACACCAGATTTATGTGAATAAATATACGTGAACATTTATTTACGAGGAAATAAAGTTAGCGATATATTGAAAAGTTGTTCTGGTGTCCCATTTAAGATATACAATATCTCATATATACTATAAGAATCTTCAGTAAAAATTATATATATTTTATTGCACGGTGAAAATATTACGCAATTAAATATTTTGCTACCAAGATATATAAATATTGTAATTTCTATATTTAGTATAGGGTAATACGGCGTAATTGTGAATCGACGTAAAACAAATCTTCGCAAAAAGAAGATTCATCTTAACAGATGTATAATACAAATGTATAATTTGTTTAAATTATATTTATATATGCGCTTTAGAAATATGTACACGGTGACCAACTGACAATTTAACAGCTAAAGTTGCAGTATCTTGACACATATTTATAACATCAAATTTATAATGAATGCATTAATGAAAAAATAGTTTCAGGCGACCTTGAAACAGCTACATCCGTTAAAATTAGCAATTAATTTCATATCTATACTTTTCTTATAAATAGGTAAACGTAAACCTTCAAAATAGCCACTTTTTAATACGTTCTTATACGTTATAAAATAAATTAAGGACATTAAAAGAAAAAAATAATGGAAATATACGTTTTGAGGGTCCCTACATCCAAATTGACCATTTCCTCAGACGTCTTATGACTCGTGCGTGCACATTTTAACCAGAAGTAACAATTTACTCTTACTACTTTTTTATAAATCTTGAAAATGGCTTGAGTTTGAGAAAAAACATATTTTGTAATAGTTGAAACATTTCGTTTTTAAGTCATCCTACGATTGCTATGAAATTCTTACTGTGTGTGTGTGTGTGTGTCTGTGTGTATGTCTATGTGTCTGTGTATATGTCTACCTGTATGTATGTCTGTCTGTGTGTATGACAATAAAATCGGTTTAGGTGTTAGTTTATTATTTATAAGTAACGGTAAACAATAAAACAAGTCTAAATTAAAAAATAATAATGTAATAAAATACAAAGAGTGTCTTTCAGACACCGCGCCAGTAGTTGCGTAACTGGGGCCAGTACGGGTACCGAATGGGGCCTTTAGTCTACCTGGCTAAAACGAACCAAAGCGAACAGACATGTCTGAGCTGGCCATATCGCGATAGTGATGCGTGGGACGGGAATGCCTCATAGATATATGATTTCTTCTTATGCTGTATTCATATATTAAAAGGTCTACGACCTGACCCTGTCCCCTGTGTCTCATATGGAGGAATTGTAAATGAAATACGATATTTTGTCTCCGCACACAGCTTCCCTAACCGACCCTAAACGAAACGCCGCGCCGTGTGATTTGGGATCGTTTGTATAACTGTTCAAGCTGTTGTGTTGTACACTTTTTATTTGCCACGATTTTTTTAAGGGTTCGACTACAGTGTATTGTTTGCGTATAGGCAGTTATATCGGTCGGTAATTGATTTGAGAGTAGGTGGGAACTGATCGTATCCGGGGTAAAAGAACTTTAATACCACACTGTGCTGCTGTCAGATGTTTTCCGCTATTCAAACTGTACGCAATACACATTATTTATATCATTTACTGTAAGAATTTCCAAATAAACATCTTGCACATCGATGCAAATTTGATTTAAAAATACCTAACAAAACAGGCAAACAATCTTTTCTATTTTTCATATTCTGAGATTAAATAATATTTGGAGTGGCCTACACTCGAATTATACATTGCGCAAAATGCATTATTAATATAATGTACTGTAAGAATTTCCAAATAAACATCTTGCATCGATGCAAATTTGCATTAAAAATGCCTGATAAAAATAGCACATATGCTAAGATTAAATATTATAGCAAATTTGGTGCTAAAAATATTAGATGTATTTATGTTTTCCTCATACGCATAAATAACTCAAACAAGTTATCTAGGCGTCAATTTGGCATTTAACCGCAAAGATAAGAATTCTTAATTGTAACAAACGGAGACTTAAGCAAATTAAAATAAAAAGAATATGTTAAATTTTATTTGGGGTGAATGTCACCCTGTGTGCGTGACAAGTGAGATATTGAATATAGCAGCAGTACAAAACAGTATGGTACCCCCATGGGGTGAACATACGGTATATTGATAGGGTCAGCGACCCGGGGCCTGGGCCAAAGCCGAATTTGTAATAGGCGCCGCTGACCGGTCACGCTATCCTGTGTGCTGGACGTCGCGGGCGGCGTTGGAGGCACTGTGATGTCACGACGGTGGTCACACACACACACAAACTATTTATTAGCAAGTATTTCGGGTTGTTCTACGCTCCACCTCGAATGACATTAGTAGGCGGAAGTTAATATTAGTGTCAGTGGCCACAGGCGAATTTACATCGATGTTTTATGCGTAATTTAATTTAGTTATTTGGGGTTAAAGGCATTTGGGGTTAATAATTCGTGGGTTCATACACCACAATCCCATATTCATAATATATACATTGATTATTTCAATATATATATATATATATATATATTTAGCTCGCTGTGTGGTGAAAAAACAAAAAAATGCATAGAGTAAACATGCACTTCCGGGATGTATATGCTTATCAAAAATTAAAGGTCACATCTGGACCATGTAGAAGTCTTAAGTTTGAAGTTACACTATTTTACATTCGACAGTTTAGGCTCTAGAGCGTTTACAATACACACAGACATACAGACACACACACACAGAGACAGCATTCCGAAACTAGTAACGTTCAATGCAGAGAGGGTCAAATCAGTCGAAATGATTACAAGATGTATTACTATGTATAAGAAATTAAATAGTTTTAATTAAAAGAATAAATCCAAGAGACTAATGCATATTTAAATTAGTTATCATCTATCAAACGATAAGACTAGACGAAAATCTATTAAATCCCAAGATAACAACGTATCATTCGTTAGGAGCGATGGTTCGACAGTATCTCGGTGAATTTAAATACTGTAAAAGCACTTCGGTTGTTGTTAATGCGTTTCCTTTGTGAGCAAATCAACGTAAACCACCAGCCATTGTTGGCCCCCGTAAAACATCGACGATTTCCTATGGTAATGGTTTGTCTATATACACGATGTAGCCGCCTCTATACAAGAACCCGAAGATCCTTACGGTACTTGTCCAAAAAAACCACTAAAAATACCAACGCCGTTAACCCGTTATACGCTACAACTATAAGGCACGGAAACGCACGAATATACACGAAGCCACACGAATGGCCTCTGATTTTAGTTTACCGTTAGCATAACGAGCGGTATTACACACACACAGACAGATTTTTGGACTTTTTGGGGCATATGCGCCTAAGGGCTCTTGCCTAAACGCCCATATGCTCGTATGGTGGATTTGATTTCAAGCTCGTTAGATCCTTATTATAGATAAACTTATAAAATAAATGGTTATAATGAGAATTTAAGTACTAATATGAGAATTTAAATAAAAATTCAACTTTTCTTCCATTTATTTATGAAATATCGAATTGTTTGGCTACTTTTTGGCTTATTTTATTTAATAAACGTATAATAAGCACTGTTTACTTACTGTTAGTAAAAGATTATCTTGTTTATGTGACAATGAATTTTCCGCATTATTTTATAAATATTGAAAAGAGCACTTTTAGCTTCGCTGCTAATTTTTAGTATTCATTATATTTGTATTAACTTCATTAGTTTTAAATAAAAATTAGTAATTTAGCAAAATATTTTGTTATTATGCTTTAGAAAAATAATTTTAAAAATAATACAAATGACAACGTATATCTAAAAAAGTAAAAGTGACTTCCGGGTAATATCGCTGAATTTTGCATAGTTTCAGTTTCGCATATCGCTATTACAGCCATAATTAAGCGTCAGCGTTTTATTATGAATTTGTTGTTAGCGTTTTTAAACTAAATGACAATATATAAATAGCTAATTATTCTAAAAGTAACTTATTCGGCAAAATTTAAACATTAAACACAGATAAAACCATTAAACTACCACAAAATACTGAAATTATATTTAAAATATAGCAAATAAGCCAATTAAATGAATAATAATACGAGTATAGTAACGGTTACTATACGTGTATAGTTGTGGTAAACATATTTGTTTTCTTGGGTAAATCGATAACACGAAAATTACTAAATTGATAATTTATTTAGTGAATTATTAGGGAACGTGTATATAAATTGTGGCAGTTTAGTAAATATGTCCCTAACAAGACGAATCAGTGCTTACGCGGTGGGTCCCTAACAAGATTATAATTAAAATTATATATTTGGTGTTTTTAACCCGAGAATTATTTAAGAACGCGTATTTGGTGTAGCAGCTTACTAAAATGGTCCTTAACAAGAAATTTACTAAGCAAATATATTAATTATTTGCTGTAATTGAAGAATTAAATTTCTGCACCGTCCCTAACAAGAACTATTCAAACTCTAAAAATATAAAAAAAACTCGTCAAAAAGTATAACCTTGGTAATTAAAAATAACATATCTTAAGCTAAATTAATATTAAGTGGTGAAAACGGGTGCAAAAATCAAAGTTTTAAACTGAAAACAGCACATTTAGAAGTTAAAAACCAAAAAATCCGGCATTGTTGCGTGTGAAATGCACAAAAATAGAAACTTTTTAACGCGCACACACACACACACACACCAGTTGAACAAAAAACAAAAAGTTTTGATACATACCTCTTATAGTGCTTGGCATTTTAATGTTAGCATTTCCCACTGGGGTAGAATATCAATACTGTTTTCCACTGTCAAAACAGGCGGTAAGCACACACACCGCGCGCTTTTGCCGAATCGTCAAATTCTTCCCGAATATATATTGCACACATATATACACACTTTAGATTAAAAACACACTTAATCCGTATATAAAACACACAAAAATTGTATAAAACCACTGGAATAATTGTATAAAAACACAAAATAATTGTATAAAACACACGTAATTTATAAGAATAAAAACACTGGTTTTTAGGTACTGTTTATGGTAGTAGTGTAGTCGCTGCACAGTGAGTGCGGCAGCAGCGGTATATCTTTTCGTCGCTTATGTTTCATCCCTGTTGCTGAACAGTGCACTGTATTAACTAACACGACGTTTATTAGCAGTGAGAACAACGTACGTAACGTGTAACGTGTGTAATGAATGAAGTTCAAGGTCCGGTTGTTGTTAGGGGTGCGCAACCGTGTGATGGTTATGCAAAATGTGTGAGATGTGATTGTTTTTTGGATGAACCGACCCGTCGAATCCCACCTGCCGCACTGACTCTGTTGTAGTGCTGTAGAGTCGCAGCAGTCGTCGTGTTCGTAAGGCATAGGCCAGCCAGCCAGCCAGCCAGGTGATGTGATGTGATGTGTTGAACCCGCTAGCAGCGGTCAGTGACACAGTGGATGGCTAACGGGACCCGCGCCGCGGCCCTAGCGGTACACGCGGGCTCGCTCCTCGCTCACCGGTTAGCTGTACCGTGCGTAAGTTTAAGAGACGCGAACATATTATACCGCTATTCCATTCCATGATGTGTTTGTTGAGGTTATGTTGCGTTATGCGCGCGGCTGCCCCCTCTCGCTCGCACCTGCATTCAGTTTCTGTCTATCTTGTTTGCGCGGTCGACGGTGTCATCAGTTCGCGGGAACTTTACCTAGCTACATCATTATTAGATACATATATGTATCCCACATTCAGTGACTGACATGCCCAAACGCGCACGCATACCCTTTATTTTCACCGCAACCTACACTATTTATTCTATTTACTTTTATCTGCTCCTTTATTTAAGGTTTTATGTTACATGTGTTTTTAGCATTTTATCTTTTGCATGTAAACCTATTAGTCATTTGAATAAAATGCATTTAGAATACTCTACTAATTCAACCGGTGTTTCACAACAATTTTATAGAAAACAATGCTTTTATATATATATATATATATATATATATATATATATATATATATATATATATATATATATATATATATATATATATATATATATATATATATTTAGATATTTATATACAAAAAACTGAAGTGTCCGTCACTCGACTTTCTTATAAATAAGATATTTACCATTTTATTTAACTCTATGGTTCAAACGGAGTTTCACAACAATTTTTAAGAAATCTATTCTTTTAAATATATATATTTAGATATTTATATACAAAAAACTGAGGTGTCCGTCACTCGACTCTCTTATAAATTACATATTTACCATTTTATTTAACTCTATGATTCAACCGGTGTTTCACAACAATTTTAAAGAAAACTATGCTTTTATTTATATATATTTAGATATTTATATACAAAAATCTGGAGTGTCCGTCACTCAGCTTTCTTATAAATAAGATATTTACAATTCTATGTAACTATATAGTTCAACCGGTGTTTCACAAAAATTTTAAATAAAACTATGCTTTTGTATATATATTTAAATATTTTTATACAAACATCTGAAGTGTCCCTCCCTCGACTTTCTTATAAATAGTGTATTTCCAATGTTATGTAGCTACTAATATTATTATTTCCATATTCAAATTAAATATCGTTTTGAAATAAATTAAATAATACATTTTCGAGTCTTTCTTAGGGAAAGGTGTACTTAAACATGTATGTTTAAGATATTTGATGCGACTTTTGTTTTATGGTAACATATTTGGTTACACACGTGTGATAGCTGAGCGTAATGTTACCAAAAAATAGCGGCAAGTTATCACCTAAACCTATCTTACATTTATTATCATTATTATTGTTTAGGATGAAATGTCAGTCACCTTGGTGACAAATTAAAACATGCTTGACCTCAAATTATTGTCGGTTCATGCCTTAACAAATTTTAAATAATATCATTTGCATATTCTAATTTCTAAAAATATTCGTGCAAAAATTTACAAGTTTTTTCATACATATCTATGCATCTATTTATATAAAAATTAAATATTTAAAAAAAAGTATATTTTAAAAATAAATATGTATTAATAAGTTAAGATTGTTTTTAAATAATTTAGAAAATTGTTGAATTCACTGATTTTTATGTTTTATTCCAATACTGTACAATATTGGTTGTTTCCAAGTTCAAGGTTAACTTCTTTATGGTTAACGGTTATTTTTATGGTTATTCAGTGCTTTATTATTAAACTATGACATCGTTACATACAATCATAGTTCTCTTCTTTACATTCTTTTTTATTGTGTGATTTTGAAGAATATATTTATATATTTACGAATAAGTAAGTCTTGTATTCATGATTTTAACGGATATCACTAGAACGGCTGCAGTTATGGCAAAAATAGTCATGTTCATAATGAAAGACATTAATATTTTGCACAACTTTTGTATGAAAAGTTTCTTCAGGAAATGTACCAGTTACGAGGACACTGCTACGGAAAACCAAAAATGTTCTTATTTGTTCATTCTTTTTTGTCTATTTACCTAATATCACTAGAACGGCTGCAGTTATGGCAAAAATAGTTAGGTACATAATGAAAGATATTAATATTACGCACAACTTTTACTTGAAAAGTTTTGTCAAAAAATGTACCAGTTACGAGGAAATTGCTACAGAAAATCAAAATGTTCTTATTTGTTGTTTCTTTTTTGTCTATTTTCCTAATATCACTAGAACGGCTGCAGTTATAACAAAAATAGTTATATTCATAATGAAAAATATTAATATTACGCACAACTTTTGTTTGAAAAGTTTGTTCGAAAAATGTACCAGTTACGAGTAAACTGCTACGGAAAATCTTAAATACTTTATTTATGTAACCAAGCTTGATCAAACAATTTTAACGTCTCATAAATTAACAAAATCAACACCATTTATTGAAAGTAAACATGTTTTATTAAATATTGGTCAATATTTGAATATTTACGACTTTTAAAAATACAAGATTTAATATGTTTATAATTTAAAAATTGAGATTTATTTATAATGTACAATGACGGCATCATTTCTGCGATAAGTTCGTTCATGTGTTTGTGGAGTGCGAGAATCACGTTCATACATGTCCATATACGAGTATTTCGAAGTACTGTTATATTGTGAGTCTGGGCGCGCCAAACGCCTATCCCCGCCGCGTAAGACGAGGTTTGACAGAATACACAAAACATCATCACTGATCAAAATACTTATCTACTAATCAATCGTGTACTTATATTATGATACCCAAATCTTATGGTTCCTCTTTTAACAGGTGTTCTTTAGCATTTTTATGATGATTTGATGGCTTATCGGAAAATAACAGGAATTCAATTATATTGTATTCGTGAACCGAACTAACTGTTTTTAATTTTTGATGGTTAAAGGTTTAATTCGATTTATTTTTAAATGTATACTTTACGAAATACATTTTCATGAAATTAATGCTCACTGTATAAGTGTATTCACAGCGAAAAAATTAATAATTACGATTAGAAAATTACTAATAATAATCTAATTTATGAAAAAAAAAATCAATATTTCATGCATATTTTTGTTATATCTACTATATCACTAAAACGGCTGCACTTATAACAAAAATAGTTATGTACATAATGAAAGATATTGATATTTCGCACACTTTTTGTTTGAAAAGTTTCTTCAATACATGTACCAATTACGAGAAATCTGCTACGGAATAACTTAAATGTTCTAATTTAGGTCCATGTTCAATATCACTAAAACGGCTGCACTTATAGCAAAAATACTTATGTACATAATGAAAGATATTGATATTACGCACAACTTTTGTTTGAATAGTTTCTTCAAAACATGTACCAGTTACGAGAAAACTGCTACGGAAAAACTTAAATGTTCTAATTTAGGTCTATGATCAATATCACTAAAACGGCTGCACTTATAGCAAAAATAGTTATATACATAATAAAAGATATTAATATTTCACACAACTTTTGTTTAAAAAGTTGGTTCATAAAATGTACCAGTTACGAGAAAACCGCTACGGAATATGTCCTTATTTATGTGGCGATAGGAACCGAGCGTACTTCGTTGAAGCACGATTCAACGAAGAAGAACCTAAAGGAAACAAAGAGGCATACTGTATTTCGTCCCACAGAACACAGGTAAATTGTTCTGGGCAACAATAGCAGAACGGGCAAATTGTAAAGATAAATAAACAAATATTAGGATTAGCGGTTTTTTGAGTTATATTTCTGTATTAGGGGCGCAGAGCCAAGAGCTTCGTGTTAAGATTTTTTTTTTTTTGATGAGTGAATGTTACAGACGCACGGTTTTAATTCTGTATGACGAGCTAATAAGATCATAAAACATTTGTGCGTGAGCCATGTGAAATTATTGATCATCGCAAAAGTTCACGGGTTAAAGAACTCCCATCAGCGTATTGTTACAATCAGTGGATTGATTTCATTGTCAATTTTGGCGTAGTGAATTTGTTTTCGTTTATTAAATTGCCAATTGGTCATTTTTATTCAATTGGCAACGATCTTTTGCAATCAGTCACACAATTATAAATAACATACGGTGCGCTGTGCTAGTGGTGACATCTGGCGACCAATAGCTGACGCTTGCCAATGAAGCAACTAGAGGTTATTGCCTTCTGAATATGGCAACATTTTTGTTACGTGAATCATGAGATAAATCAATCAAATTTTAATAAATTAAACGTTTCTTTTGGAAAAACTGGCCAAACAAAAAATTTAGTACGCTTAGTTAGAGGCACCTATGCTTTCAGCTCGCTTTATAATACATGCCCACACGCATTATATTTTAAATTTAAATATAGATATGTCTTTTTTGTTATATTCAAGAAATATATATTTAATACATTTAAAAATGCATAAATATTATTTATATTTAACTGTAAGTGAAATGTACTGTAATTGCAAATTCCATTGGGTTTTTATCATCGTAGGTGTACACCAAAAAATAAAATACAGTAATTTTTAATACATATTTAAGAAAAAACCTGTTCTACAGGTTCAATTATTAAAAACAGATATACAAAAGGGAAATGTCTACTTTACCGCAATAATAATTCAATTTTAATACTGCTACCGCTCTATAGATGGTACTGTGAGACACATTTCAAGTTGAAATGCTGTATTTCAAGGTTTTCAAAGGTTCTTGGGTTCAATTTTATTAAAGCACATATACAATTTATATATATATACATATTACATTTAATTTAATAACGTTATGTGCTAGTATCAGAGCTGGGCAAAATCAATTCATAGTGGAATTGAATTCAACTTAATCAATTCGATAATTCATAAACTCAAATCACTTATACAATTAATGGATTTCAAACCACAATTCATAACGAATTGAAGCCTATTTGACAATTACAAGTCTTTTATGTGATTAATGTGTTATAAGTCATGAATTAAAAAATATTAATGCCAATTTACCAATTAACATATCTTCCCTATTAATTAATATATGGTGTAACTGTATTATCTCTTATATATTTATAAGTAATTTCAGCAAAAAACATTAATAACGCCAATATATATACAATAAATAGCAAATAAAATGCCCCTTTTAATTGCATGATATTAATGGATTTTTTTTTGGACTTTGCCACTATTCTTTTCGATAAACCAGTATCGCGAGTCCACTTTTCAAAAAGTCCACTAGCTAATATGCGAAGTATGATTTCGTTGCACCGTTCCAGAAATGGATGACCTCTCCGGAAATACATGACTATTCGCATGGAAATAATCGGATCTTTAAATATGTAAATTCTCGCCAATCCATCTTTCATAAAGTATTTGGTATAAATTTCGCTGGCCACGAACGCGTAATTATTCAGGTATTGGTTACGGATTTTTACGAATTCCTTATAAGGTAGCAATGTACCTTGAATAAAAAATAATTAATTTAAAATGGTGAAACTTTAAATTTAAGACTTGTATATGGTCTAAATGTGCACCTGCTATTTTTGTAAAGGGTATCCAAGCAGAAGTGCATGTTTACTCTATGCATTTTTTGTATTTTCTGCAATATCACTAGTACGGCTGCACTTATGGCAAAAATAGTTATGTTCATAATGATAGATATTAATATTATAAACAACTTTTATTTGAAAAGTATTTTCAAAAAATGTACCAGTTACGAGAAAACTGCTACGGAAAATCAAAATGATCTTACTTGTATTTTCTTTTTGTCTTTTTGCCAATATCACTAAAACGGCGGCACTTATGGCAAAAATAGTTATGTTCAAAATGAAAGATATTAATATTTTACACAACTTTTGTTTCAAATGTTTTATCAAAAAATGCACCATTTACGAGAAAACTGCTATAGAATATTTTTAATGTTTGAATAAAACAACAAATTTTAAATTTTAATATACCTTTCTGTATAATGTGTTTATTTGCTGGCGCCGAATCGAGTTTCAAATGTTCCAAATGTTCGATTATAAAAATAATGTTTAAGTTTGAATCCGCTAACTCTTCAGGCGTAGAGATTTGTTGGTCATAAATCGGTTTGAGCAAAATTTCGTGCAATTGTGATTGGTACGCCGTTGTGACCAGCAGCGCAAAAATGCTCAATGTAATGCTCAAATACCTCATTTTAAACCGCTTCGGTTTGTACATACAGCCGTTCAAGAGTGAACACCAATTAAATATAACCGAATTTACTAATTCTAAATTTTCCTTTGACAATTTTCCGATTATCCACCAAATAATGCAATTTAAAATAAACATACAAATAATGGAAAACCATAATGTATTTTCGAAAATGACAAAAATATTTTTCCATTGTGCGCCTAGTTCGGCGGCTGGGACATGCCATCCATATTTCTCTAAATGAAAAACGTGTGTTGGGTCGAATTCCCACTGGATCGAATGGTTAAGGTATGCTCGCCCTACAAGTAGGTCGAATCTATCCTCTAGAAGATTTCTCAATGAGCCGTTAGTGAATGTACCATTTGCTAAACGAAGACCGTATAATTGCTGAATCCAAGTCACATTTCTTGTAACATTCATTTTATTCAAAATTGTGTACAGTAGTAGAGATTCGTATCTATATATATAAACATTATAAATTTACAACAATCTGCTGTGGCCACCACTGGACTTTACATGCATATAAAATATGTATAAATATGTTGTAGAGCGCTCAAGCAGCCTGTAAGTTACGGCGTTATGTCATGCGCAGTGCATGAGTTCGTTTGATTAAGGCTAAGGCCCACATTCAAATTTATATGGGCTCTAGTTTATGATTAAAGCTAACTTTATAGATCAGTCAGCACTTATACCAAAAAATATAAATACTTCTTTAATAATACAAACAAGGAAGTCCAGTTCTCATATTTACAATATTCTTACCCAATTTCCTGTGCATTTTCTGAAGTATAATTCATATTTATGGTGGCTGGTGGAAACACTGGCATTGTTATTCTTAACGAACAATTTTTAAACACTTTTGGAACCTTGTTTTGATACATTAAATCAATAGATACTTGATCGCAAGTGCCAATCATTTCTGGGTAAACTTGATCCCGGCAATAACCATTTTTATACGGGAAATAAGTATACACTTTAACTAAATTTCCCCTAACTCGTAAAACACAGACGTTTATAATATATTTTTGCCACATTATATCAAAAATTATATTTAAATCCTCATTTCCAATATATACAATTAAAAATTTACCCTTTGGGTCCCAACCGGGCGACAAAAATAAATAATTTAAACCTTTTTCTAATTCTTGAGTTGTTTTTATTATGAATAATTGTAGGTTATGTTTCCAAATGGTATTTTTGATTTTATCGCCACCGGAATTATAATTTAAAATAATTATAGTGTTAGTTTTTATATTTATAAAAAAGTTATTAATATATTGTGTGTTTGGAGTTATAATTAATATATCTTTTGAAGTACTAAATACATTATTTAAACAATTTTTAAATGGTTCAATGTTTTCATCAGTGGCATTTGCATTTATTACTAATTCAGAATTTAGTAACGAAAATTTCGTAATAATACAAATAATGAATAAATATAAGTTAATATAATTTCTTGACATTTTCAAATTGTTTTCGTACACATTTAAAAACAAGCTTAGGTTCACGCACAAATGCCTTCTGCTCCCCGTGTATTTTATTTTTAATTGATGCAAATAACGTTATTTTACCCCCTTTATTTAATGAAAAATACTAATTGATAACTACTTAATTTTAAATAGTTGATAAAAATTAATTACGTAAGCTATTTAAATTGATTGGCAAACAATACAGAATTGATTGCAACAATACTGTGAGCAGTCTTTTTTTATAAATATCTAAATTATTACTTTTTGATACATTTTTTATGGCCTTTAGATTCACAATCTGAAAGAATATTACACATATAACAAGTATTACACATTTTCAAAGATTGTTTTGATAAAGCTACAAAATATGTTCAATGAATATTTAAATATGTATTTGTTGTAGCAACGTGATTTTTACCTATAACCCATATTATTGTATAATACTTAATTAATCGAGAATATTGTCATTAGAACAGTGTAAAAAAATAAACATTGTCATCAACTAAGCAATTAAGGTAATTATTATCTGTTAGTATTCTGCTAATGACAGGGAAAATGTTTCTCTTTTTTATTAAAAATGCTGTTTAATAGTGTTTTGTAATTATAAAACAAGGAAAAATATTTCAATAAATACTTCGTTTTTATTCTTATTTGATTCACTATCAGAAATATCATTTTACCATTCACAGTTTTAGTGCCAAATTTGCAACGAAGAAACATCAAACTAAAATATTAATAATTGTTTCAAAAAATATATATAATTAATTGCAATATCTTTAATATTACGATATTTAGTCTACGAGTTATGCTTGTATAAAATTATTTCCGCTACCACTCTATAGATGGCACACATTTCAAGTTGAATTCAGTGCTGTATTCCAAAGATTTCAAAGGTTCTCGGGTTTAATTCTATTAAAACACATATACAATTTATATATTTATACATATTACATTTAATTTAATAACGTTATGTGCTAGTATCAGAGCTGGGCAAAATCAATTCATAGTGGAATTGAATTCTAATTTCCAATTCAACTTAATCAATTCGATAATTCATAAACTCAAATCACGTATACAATTAATGGATTTCAAACCACAATTCATAACGAATTGAAGCCTATTTGACAATTACAAGTCTTTTATGTGATTGTGTGTTATAAGTCATGAATTAAAACATATTAATGCCAATTTACCAATTACATATCTTCCCTATTAATCAATATATGGTGTAACTGTGTTATCTCTTATATATTTATAAGTAATTTCAGCAAAAAACATTAATAACGCCAATATATATCCAATAAATAGCAAATAAAATGCTCCCCTTAATTGCATGATATTAGTGGATTTTTTTTTGGACTTTTTAACTATTCGTTTCGATAAACCAGTATCGCGAGTCCACTTTTCAAAAAGTCCACTAGCTAATATGCGAAGTATGATTTCGTTGCATCGATCCAGAAATGGATGACCTCTCCGGAAATACATAACTATTTGCAAGGAGCGAATCAGATGTTTAAATATGTAAATTTTCACCAATCCATCCGAATCTGTGTAGTATTCTTTCATATAGTATTTGGTATTAATTTCGCTGGCCATGTACGCGTAATTTTTCGGGAATTCGATACGGAATTTTACGAATTCGTCAAAACTCACCAATCTACCTGGGAATTAAATATAAACATTTTGATTTTAATACATATACTACAAGTTTTAAATTTAATATACCTTTTTGTATAATTTTTTTATTCGCTGCCGTCGGTTCCACATTCAATTGATCCAAATGTTCGATTAATAAAATAATGTTTAAGTTTGAATCCGCTAACTCTTCAGGCGTAGAGATTTGTTGATCATAAATCGGTTTGAGCAAAACTTTGTGCAATTGTGATTGATATGCCGTTGTGACCAGCAGCGCAAAAATGCTCAATGTAATGCTCAAATACCTCATTTTAAACCGCTTCGGTTTGTACATACAGCCGTTAAACAGTGAACACCAATTAAATAAAACCGAATTTACTAATCCTAAATTTTCCTTTGACAATTTTCCGATTATCCACCATATAAAGCAATTTAAAATAAACATACAAATAATGGAAAACCATAATGTTTTTTCAAAAATGACAAAAATATCTTTCCATTGTGCGCCTAGTTCGGCGGCTGGGACATGCCATGCATATTTCTCTAAATGAAAAACGTGTGTTGGGTCGAATTCCCATTGGATCGAATGGTTAAGGTATGCTCGCCCTACAAGTAGGTCGAATCGATCCTCTAGAAGATTTCTTAATGAGCCGTTAGTGAATGTACCATTTGCTAAACGAAGACCGTATAATTGTTGAATCCAAGTCACATTTCTTGTAACATTCATTTTATTCAAAATTGTGTACAGTAGTAGAGGTTCGTATCTATATATATATATAAACATTATAAATTTACAACAATCTGCTGTGGCCACCACTGGACTTTACATGCATATAAAATATGTATAAATATGTTGTAGAGCGCTCAGGCAGCCTGTAAGTTACGGCGTTATGTCATGCGCAGTGCATGAGTTCGTTTGATTAAGGCTAAGGCCCACATTCAAACTTATATGGGTTCTAGTTTATGATTAAAGCTAACTTTATAGATCAGTCAGCACTTATACCCAAAAATATAAATACTTCTTTAATAATACAAAGAAGGAAGTCCAGTTTACATATTTACAATATTCTTACCCAATTTTCCGTGCATTTCCTGAAGTATCATTCATATTTATGGTGGCTGGTGGAAACACTGGCATTGTTATTCTTAACGAACAATTTTTAAACACTTTTGGAACTTTGTTTTCATACATTAAATCAATAGATATTTGATCACAAGTACCAATCATTTCTGGGTAAACTTGATCCCGGCAATAACCATTTTTATACGGGAAATAAGTATATACTTCAACTAAATTTCCCCTAACTTGTAAAACACACACGTTTATAATATATTTTTGCCACATTATATCAAAAATTAAATTTAAATCCTCATTTCCAATGTATATAATTAAAAATTTACCCTTTGGGTCCCAACCGGGCGACAAAAATAAATAATTTAAACCTTTTTCTAATTCTTGAGTTGTTTTTATTATGATTAATTGTAGGTTATGTTTCCAAATGGTATTTTTGATTTTATCACCACCGGAATTATAATTTAAAATAATTATAGTGTTAGTTTTTATATTTATTATAAAGTTATTAATATATTGTGTGTTTGGAGTTATAATTAATATATCTTTTGAAGTACTAAATACATTATTTAAACAATTTTTAAATGGTTTAATGTTTACATCAGTTGAATTTGCATTTATTACTAATTCAGAAATTAGTAACGAAAATTTCGTAATAATACAAATAATGAATAAATATTTGTTAATCTTATTTCTTGACATTTTCAAATTGTTTTCGTTATTTTTATATTAACATAGTTTGTAGCAAAATCAAGCAGTCTACTAAATGTTTTTTTTACTGTTCACATTTAAAAACTTGCTTAGGTACAGGCACCAATGCCTTCTCCTCGCCGTGTAATCTATTTGATGTCTTTTAATTTATTATTTAATGAAGAAAACCAATTTCTAACTACTTTAGTTCGAATAGAAAATTAATAACGTAACCTATTCTTATTGATTGATTGGCAAACAATACAGAATTGATTGCAACAATACTGCGAACATGCATTTTTTATAAAAATCTAAATTATTACATTTAATACATATTTTATGAAAAAATGTTATATATATAATAAGTAGGTATTACACATTTTCAAAGATTGTTTTGATAAACCTAAACCATATGTTTAATAAATATTTAACTACGTATTTGTTGTAGCAACGTGATTTTTACATTATTATTTTACAAATTATCCTCGGCCTTTAGAACCGAATTGATTTGAATACAAATTACTAAATAAGATGTCACCAGGCTTATTATCTGAAACATCAATGTTAAAACCAATTATTTAATTAGTCAAATTAGTGAAGAGTGTATACATCGTTCACTACTTACTTCGTGTAATACACTATTATCCAAAGCGAGCATACTATTAATTTTAAATTCACAGTTTGAATGCCAAATTTGCAACGAGGAAACATCAAACTAGAATATTAAAAATTGTTTTTAAAATATATATATATAAAATTATTTGTAACTGTAAATCTTACAATTTCTTTAATATTACGATTATTAGTCTTTATGCCATGCAGAGTTTCAGAAAAATTTTGAGCCTAGAATTAAATTAAGCTTCGATTGTTAAATATATTAAATATTATATATTTAAATTTCAAAATATGCAGTAAGAAATAATACTAAATTAAATTAAAATAACAAAGAAAGTTCTGTGTTGTCTACAGTCACTCGACCGAATGCTTAAGATCTTCTTTGGTTCGTACGGCGAGCTAAAAATGTTTTCTTACCTGTAGAGATGCAGAATTACTGGCATAAATAATCAAAGATATTTGATAAGACAGATAAACCAGCCAAACGAGTTGAAAAAACACTTCATTGGTCATCTGTCCAGTTTCAAAAAACTTCCACAAATAAAACATGGCCGACAAACTACCAATAAACGTCCCGAATATTTTTGTGTAAATTACAGCAGCATGAGCTGCATGCACCAATTTCATAGTTTCAATTAATTTCATATGCAAATCACACGTAATATTAAACATTCGTACATCAAATTTTGAAGTTAATAATTCCGTTTTTAAAATAACTGTTAACAATTCAAACTTCCATTTTATAATTAACATCATTGTTACGTAACTTACAATCACAATACATTCCAAATATTCTGATATAATTGGAATCAATGTTCCAATAATATTAGCAGCATTAAAACCAGTTTGAATAAATATAGTTGAATAAATATGTGTGAAAGTCACTACGAAGTAAAATATAAATAAGTTTAATAAGTATATTATTTTAGTTTTTTTGTATAAGTTTGGTGAGTTTACAAGCTTGTCTGATTCGTAAATATTTTTCATGGCATTAATCAGTTTGTTCCTTGTTAAATAACTGGATAATATTGTGTTTACAGCCATGAATTCACATTGGTAAGTAATGACATAACTTAACAGCACCATTATTTCTAAATCTGATTCATAATGTATTGTATTCCCGTAATATCGTCCAATTGTAAATATTATACTAATAGCTACTATCCGTATTATAGTACTATACGTATCTGGATTGTTGTTGCTACTATCTAATGAATAGGGTTGTGTCCCCAATAATCTTGATAGTATATGGAAATATTTAAGCGCTTTATATATATTAGAGCGTTCATTTTTATCCAACTCTACAGGTTGCTTAACTATTTGTCGGTTAAGATTAATGTGATTCATATTTCTAAACAACAAAATGTGTTCGTATAGTCTTATACCGCAGGTACTTTTGAAATAAAAACCTATTTGTAAGTTGATAATATGTAGGCTAAGTAATTTGATGAGGTAAACTCATTAGGTATATTGAAATATTAAAATTACTGCATTAAATATGAGTTTGTACATAATGACACTAAAATATTTATAATTTACATAAAAGAATCGATAATAATTTGGAAAATGGATTGTCTTCATTGTGGCCAGATATAGAATGAATTTAAAACAAATTATAGCTATATTACATACATATACTACAGTCTAAAATGTTTTAAATTTGAGAATAATTCTATAAACTTGACGTATAAATGATTAAATGCATGACATTGCTGTAAGTACTATTGCCTATAGACTGAAAAGTACCATGCTATAGTAAGGAGCACTCCTGATTTCTATGTATATTATTACAATATTTCGTAATTCATTGCGTTATATACAGTCTAAAATGTCTTAATTTTGAGAATAATGCAATAAACTCCTAGAAATTACAAAGCAAACAGAGATACTAAGTGCATGACATTACTGTAAGTACTATTGTCTATAGACTGAAAAGAACTATGGTATAGTGAGGAGCACTCCAGATTTTATGTATATTATTACATTTTTTCGTAATTCGTTGCGTTATATACAGTCTAAAATGTTTTAATTTTGAGAATATTACAATAAACTCGTAGAAATTGCAAAGCAAATAGGGATACTAAGTGCATGACATTACTGTAAGTACTATTGCCTATAAACTGAAAAGTACCATGCTATAGTAAAGTGCCCTCCAGATTTTTATGTATATTATTACATTTTTTCGTAATTCGTTGCGTTATAGACAGTCTAAAATGTCTTAATTTTGAGAATAAAGCAATTAACTCGTAGAAATTGCAAAGCAAAGAGAGATACTAAGTGCATTACATTACTGTAAGTACTATTGCCTATAGACTGAAAAGTACCATGGTATAGTAAGGAGTACTCCAGATTTTATGTATATTATTACATTTTTTCGTAATTAATTGCGTTATATATATTTATAAATGTCTTAATTTTGAAAATTATGCAATAAACTCGAAGAAATTGCAAGGCAAACAGTGCACTGCTGTAAGTACTATTGCCTATAGACTGAAAAGTACGGTATAGTAAGGAGCACTCCAAATTTTTATGTATATTATTACATTTTTTCGTAATTTGTTGCGTTATATACAGTTTAAAATGTCTTAATTTTGAGAATAATGCAATAAACTCGTAAAAATTGCAAGGCAAACCGAGATACTAAATGCGTGACATTGCTGTATGTATTATTGCCTATAGGCTAAAATGAACCATGACGGAGTATAAATAGTGAGATATTTCTAGTCTATGTGTATCATTGGAAAGCTATGAGTATAATTAGATGTTTGTTATGAATGTTGTTATTTAATTATTACAACAAACATTTAAACAAAGCATCGGCTCGTTGGTCTAGGGGTATGATACTCGCTTAGGGTGCGAGTGGTCCCGGGTTCAAATCCCGGACGAGCCCAAGATGATTTTTAATTTTCCAATTACCAATTTGATAAATTCCAAAAAAAATCCCCTAATAATTTGGAATTCACCACTCCTAAATTCACAATACTTGGGTTCCTAATTCTAAAATAATTCCGAGGTAAAATCAAAGAGTTATTTTAATGAAAAATGATCCCCTTAGGCGCCTGTCTGGATTATTTATAGGACATTTAAAAACCTCAATCTGTGCCCGTGTTCAAAAAAAGATTCAATGCATTAACGGTCCCGTCCCGGGTCCCGGGCCCACTCAAGCAAGTTTCGGTTTTAGTAGATCTTCGCAAATAAGAAACAAAAATTGTCATTATTTATGTGTGTTTCAAAGTACATGGCCGTGAACTTGACTTGCTTTCAAGCCTAACAGATACGATCAAATATATTACCTATGGTCGGGTACCATTTTATAAGCGACGATCTAGCACTATTTTTTTAATCGACCTAAAATAGTTTTTATTAATTTTCTTTTTCGATTAAATTAAATATATTCCCAGAAATTTATAACAAGCAAATATCCTCCGGAAGGTGTAACAAAGTGGCGCGAATTGGGCACAAACAAAATTAATTAATTAATGCATATTAAATAAAATTGGAGTGGCCTGTACTCAACTTTCTTGTACTAGAAATATATTTTCCTTTAATCTACTAATAAATAATAATTCCAATATTGTGAATATTATAGATACGTACGATAGGTCAAAAATATCCGTTAGTAGTGCAAAATAATCGACAATCGCATTTTACCGTTTATTAAAAAAATAATTAACGAAAACTCGTAAATAAAAATAAGTTATAAATAACGATCTGTCATTCGCAGTTATTAACTAAATAATCTTTGTGCTGAATTAGTGCATATATAAATGTTTAAAATAAATATATTAACAAGTAATAAAATATCACAAATGTAGTTCAATGACCTCAAAACATCGGCCCTATTCGGCATATGGCTAAAATGTATTTTATTCCACCAAAAACTACTTCTGACGTCAACCACTGACCAAGATCATCGCGGTTCTATAAAAGCTCGAAGCCCGCACCTGTACAGGTATATTTTCGTTTGAAAGTCTGCTAAACTCGTATCAAAATGTTCAGGGTAGCAATTTTCGGTATTTTCAGTGCATTATTCACGCTAGAAGTTACAGCGTTTTATCCGCGTAAGTTTGTATAATTTTATAATATCAATTCAGGGAAGCTCTAAACGTATATTTACGTTAAATACTTTTGGACTAGTCCAAGAAAATAAAAATAAAATATTATTGAAACTCTAATTAAATTAATTTGTCTTTAAAGAATGATTCTAGACTTTTATGGTAATTTATAATTTTAATAACAAACCATAAACATTATTTTTCAATTATTACGTTAAGATTTTAATGAGTTTATAATAATATAATACTGAAAATCTCATTAATATATTCTAGCAATTTATATTAAACAATGCAGCCAAAGTGACCATGAATTGAATCAGTGTATTGTGGAAAATGGCAATAAAGCTATCCCATATATAGTCAAAGGTAAGTTAAGTGTAGCCCTGCCACTGGTTATTAATTAAAATAAATACTACGTTATGTAATTAAATCGCCAATCGTCAAATTATTAAATTAGACAAATGTATCGGTCAACTGTATTCTGTGTAGGATATGGGCACAACCTAGTATTTATTTATTGAATTAAATAATTCTGATTAAGTATTCTAATTTATAGTATTGTGAAATATTTGTTTATTGGCAAACGATTTAATCGATTCACTAGTTAGATTGGATAGTAATTACCCAATTAGTTGAATAAAAATTAAAAATAAATTATAGAAAATTGAAAAACACTATAAATCTAGCAATAATTCATAAACGTGTTGATTTTGTGATTGTTTAATTATGTAAATAAGGTGAAAAGCTTTATAACGTACCAAATATGCTACCCTTGAATGTTCCGGAGGTCGTAATCAGGGATGATCAAATTCTACGCTTCGTTCTTCGCAATGTTGAAGTGTTTGGCATAGAAAATACCCGAATGACCAAAGCGAAGTAAGTTTTTTTTTTGTATATTCCTTCATAAATTTACATAGTCATATAACAGTGCGAAAATGCTTTAAAAACATATATAATTCAAAAGTATGAGTCATATTGTTTTTAATAACAATGAAAATAAGGATTCGAACCCTCATAAATGTAACCTTTTTCCATATATTTATGTTTTTATTATTCGTCATTTTATAAATATAATTTAAACCTGATATTTATACCTTATCGTTAAATATATCAAAGTTTAATTTCCCGTAAAAATACGAATAAAAATACATATAATTTATCCTCTATATCAAGAGATCCAAAGGTGCTAGGTTCGAGTCCGGCTACTGTTGTACTGTTGTTCTGATTTTACATTTTTGTTTACAAGAATCAATATTACTGAATCAGAATGGTTCAGTAGTTTTATAATTTTTATTCATTTACGATTTTAGCTTAGACTTAGAAGGTGATAGTTATAGCTATGAATTAACTAATCCACATTTAACAATTATTGGGGACTACGAGATGAGCGGGCATATCTTGGAAGCACCCGTAAATGGCGTAGGAAGGGCCAATATTACTTTAGGTACAATCAAAAATAATTTTTACCTAACCCAATTCACACTATAATTAAAATACAATCTATTTTTCGAAATAGAAGCGCTGTTAATTGCGAGTTTTATCGATAACAATGCCAAATTACTAGTTTTTAATTTGTGATACTCATAAAAAATAATTTTATTTATTATAAAATAATTAAAAAATCATCTTGGGCTCGTCCGGGATTTGAACCCGGGACCACTCGCACCCTAAGCGAGTATCATACCCCTAGACCAACGAGCCAGTTGAACTTCAGATATTGTTATAAAATTTTCAAAATATTTTACCACCCAATTATTCAATTTCCCTTTTTAAGGGGTTTTTTCACATCACTTATTAATAAACTGGCTCTTTTAAATGCTTATACCTGTTATATTTAATTGAAAACGTGTTTAAATGCAAAAGTACTAAGAACGCTTTATGTATTTTATTTAGTTAATGGCATTTTTACCCAAAGTATGAAGTTCGTAGTTGATAAAAGAAACTATGTAACTGTATTATTTCCAAAAGTTACGTATAAAACTAAGAGGAATATTTATCAGTTTGCAAATTTACTTAAAGGAAACGATTTTAGAGGTAAATATTAATTTCAATTTTAAGCATATATGCAACACAGTTTACATTAGTGTTGCGCTGGTTGCTTCAATTAGGCGTATTTAATCGGATAAAACTGTTTAATTTTAATTAATGTTTAGGTTACCAAACCAACGTTTACCTGAATAATAACTGGAGAGAAGTTAGTAAATTCTTTGAACCTAATGTTTCGAAGATATTAAACGAATCATTACTTTCAATTTATAAAAGGATCGCTTTCGGGTCAAAGTTAACTGAAATATTAAACCCTTAATACGAATTATATAAAATATCAATATTATTGATTGATTATCCACCTTTTCGCAATTGCAATAGCAATTTAGTATTTAATTTAATATGTATTTATTTTAATTTAAATAAATGATTTTTTCATCCTAATTTGTTTATTTATTTAAATTGTACCTTGTATAATACATACAATTGGGTTTTCATCTGTGTGTCTGTAATGTTAATAACATCTGTGTGTGTGTGTGTCCCGAACGCTTTACAGCCAATACAGTTGAACATAAAAATATGTTATTTTGAATTTAAGTCTTGTATATTTACGAAAAGAAATCCTTATATTTTTCAACTAGAAGTAACGGTTTACTCTTGCCACTATTTCAATTTCTCGAAAATGTTATGAGTTACAGAAAATTAATTACTGTATTAAAAGTATTTAAAAAAATCGCTTTTGTAATTAGGACAATTAAATTCACGTTTCTCTATTTTCCACTTATATTAATATTATTTCATGGCAATGGTAGCATGAATTTAATACAAAATTAATTAGTTTTCTATTATTTAGTTAGGTCAAGTGAAGGTTATTTGAAAATTGTTTTGCTTTTCACAATTGTATTTAAAATATTTAGGCAATTAAATATAATGAGAATATATTGAATAATCTATAGAAAAATGGCAATAGGAAATGATTTTCAATCAAAATGTTTATGTTTTTCCCACCGATTTTCAAAACAGTACTTACAATTAATGAGAAATCATTATTGTATCTACTATATAAACCATAATATAAAAAATAACAACAATAAATAAATTTATGTTGAAATTGAAATACAAATATGAAAATCTTAATTTTTTGTTTAACCATTGCTTCCTTTTATCAATTCCTACATGGATTTTTAAATGTAAGTTCCATACGAATTATATAAAATAAAATTCCTTAATAATAATGTTTAGATTCGCACAAAACGATTTTATATAACCGAATTAACCGAATGTCCGAAATACCCTAACCAACCCTGGAATATGGTTGTAAACCTGATAAGGTATAACCGTAGTTATCAAATGGTTGAAGCCAATTTAACACTCGATAAAGGTTTAGATACTTCAATTATGGTAACGTTACCAATGAATGAACGAAAGAAACTTATTTATAATAATATTATTACAGATTTTCGGCAAATCGTTTAGCTGGAAAAACACTCAGTTAGAAAATCTTGATTCTGAAGCTATGTTAAGTTGTGAATCATTTTATATAATATTTAAAACGTTGTGGCAAGAATTATGGCAAAAAGTTGGACTGCAGGCAAAAAAATGCGAATTATTTGAGGGAGAACATAAGTTAATTAATTATATAATCGATTTTTCGTTTAATACGTTTTACTATACAATTGTGGCAAATTATAATCAATCGATGGAAAATGTACCAAAAGGAGATGACATTATTAATTGTAAAGAAATTCTTATTGGGAAAACAAATAAAATGCAATTATAAAACCAATATTTTAACTTGAATGTATCTAATAAAAAATATATAATATCTGAAACTTAATCCAAAATGTAAATTTAATTCCCTATAAATCCCTTATCCTCTATTTATTTTACGACCTTTACGACCAATTCAGTACATTTATATTCAAAAAGCATACCTCTTCCCTAAAATCTTAAAATTTGAATATCCCTAGAAAAAGAAACCGATTTTGGAAAAGGATATTACAACCGAAACTACTAATTTTTTAAATATCTCGAAAATGGTATGAGTTAGAAAAAAAGTTGTATCAATAAAAGTTAAAGATATTAAAATTTCTAACAACTTTTGTTCGAAAAGTCTTTTCGAAAAATGTACCATTTAGTGGTAAATCGCTTTTGAAAATAACCATGTTACATTTACGTTTCTCTAGTTACCAAATTTATTGTAATTGTTTCCTGGGAATTTAAAACTCAATAAAGCATTTTTATTTGTTAAAGTATAAGCCAGTTTAGTGCAGGCCACTCCAATATATTTTTTTAATTGCCTTTACTGATAATAAACAAAGAATTACGAATTTGATATCATAATCATTATTTTATTTTAAAATGTACAATTTTTAGTTGTTGTATCGGAAATTTATTTTAATGGCAACATTTCAAGACCGGAAATTCGTTTTTTTTTTTTTGTTATAGTTGTAATTATTGAAATTGCTATACTAAATATTCAGATTTGTAGATTTACGATTATAATTTTGGCTAATAGCAAGTGATGGTTTTTATTGTATACTCAATGTTTGATCGTGGTAATGTGAACATGGCACCCACATTATTAGCATTTTTAGTGTTTTCAATAGTGCTGGCCCTAGGGTCCACCGCAAATTTATTTGTAAGTGTATTTTTACATGTTCTAATACATATTTATTAAACGGAGCTGAATGCATTGGTTCCTATGTGTTTATTTGTATTTTTTAGAAACAAAAACCTACGGATTTAACAATTGAATCCATTGGAGAATGTTCCGAACCGCCGTTATGGCAACTTAATATAGAAATCAAGAGAATGAATTTAACATATCAGGTGGTTTACGGAAATTTAACACTCACCAAAAATTTCGATGATAAAATGACTGTAAGTATTTTACAGACAATTATGTAAATTCTATGAAACTATATTGTATTAACTGTATATGAAATAATCGAAATTAAATAATAATTAAGTTTTTTAAACGAAATAAAATCAATCTTGTTGCGATTTCATGTGGTACATTCTAGTGACGAATTATTTTATATGTTGTTGAAGGTAAAAGCACAATTACACCAATGGGTAGGTGGTCGTTGGAAGCTCAACGTTATCAACATAGATAAGGGACAAGGGTGTACATCCCTAAATTTAATTTTAGGGCAACCATGGTACGAGATTCAACAAAAATGCGTTGCCCAACCTGGACGATGTCCTATACCAAAAGTAAACTGTTTACATAGCCGCCATACTACTCTCCATTGCTTTTGAAATGGCGCGGATCATTCGGCTAAATAAGAACTCAAACAAAATATTCCTAAACGTAACATTGAATAATGTAAGACCCTAGAAAGAGAGTAGTATGGCGTCCTTGTAGGTAATAGATATATTCTAGTAAGTTTGCAATGGCAATACTTGTTTTAGGGTCCGTATACAGTGAAAGAATTTGGAATTGATTTTGGAAACATGCAACTTTTAAAGTTTGTTATTGGCAAATACAAGTTTATTATTAGTACTAGACTAGGAAGCCAGCTTATATTATGTAAGGAGTTTGTGTTTACTGCGAAACTTATCAAATAATTAAATAAATATTCTTGAATTGTAATATTTTGCGAAAAATAAGTAGTTTATTGTCAGTAAATATATTTGTATTTTTCCTTTCTAATAAATAATTAATGGATTATTATGTATATTGCAGTTTTACTTATTTTAAACTTATGCCGTGTCCGAATTAAACGTATTTGTAGTTAGGCTTAGTTTTTAGTGTAAAAAGAAACGAATTCGTTGCTTTCTACACTAAAAACTGCATTAATGGTCTTATGTACTAAATTTTATGAAGTTATTGATGAAATCTATTTGATGAACGAATACTGAAGTACACTCACCTTTCTTATACTTTTCACTAGTCAAAATTCGGTTCACGAACGCCCCGATCACAAACCGTCCCGGATGACGTACTGTATCTCGAGTTACGTACATGCAAACAACTGATCACTGTACGACGTGTAAAAATTGTAAAATAAAACATATATTTCAAAATATTTAAATACAATTCTAATTAGACGATACTTTCCCTTAACCATGCAGTTAAGTTTTTAGAAGGGTTTAAATTGTTACAAGTGTGTTCAATACACATTTTAACAAACTCATTTCGCCTTGGCCATGCGTTATCCGTGTTATTAGCTCGATTAAGGGTCGAAATTAATACTGCCCATCCTTCAGCAACGTCCGGGTAACAGTGGATGGCCCTTTGGGCTAACTTCAGAGCGGTTTTCGAATCGTTAGCGACGTGGGCGGCCATGGAAGCAATACACAACACCTTGGACATAAAACAACATTAAATAATCCCACTACAATTTTTTTTTAAGTATTGTGTAACTAAAAAACTGAATATCAAGGCGTAACGGGTCCAATTCAGAACTAATTCCTGCTGGAATTAAATTCTTCAGTTAAATTGATTTAAATCCCAAAATGAATTAATTCCCTTTGTTTACCTTTGAAACATCCATTTGGGAGCGTCCCATTTTCATTGCGACTTGGGCACATTTTGCGGCAGCTTGTGATTTATTTCTAGAATCCACTTGGAGTAAAAGGGTTGATAAGAACAGCCAAAGAGATGGTTGACCAGGATGACGGTGTACGGATTTTGTCATGGATCGAATTGCCGATTTTTTGTCACCCTACATTTACATTTAAAAAAAAAAGCATAATAAGAATGCATGCAAGTCTCGGTTTACGAACATTCGCTAGTATGAACATATTAAGTAAATTACATAATTAAATGTTTATTCCTTGCATTAAAAATGATAAAGATTGTAAAATGGAGTAATAAGAATATAACACATGCAGCTCCCGGTTTACGAACATTCGCTAGCATGAACATCACAATTCATTATATCATTAGTAAATTACATAATTAAATTATTAAATGTTTTTCACCTGTATTAAAAATGCTAAAGATTGTAAAATGGAGTAATAAGAATAAGAAAAATAATACATGCAGCTCTCGGTTTACGAACATTCGCTAGCATGAACATCACAATTCATTGTATCATGAGTAAATTACATGATTAGATTATTAAATGTTTATTCTCTGCATTAAAAACGCTAAAGATTGTAAAATGGAGTAATAAGAATAAGAATATAACATATGCAGCTCCCGGTTTACGAACATTCGCTAACATGAAAATCACAATTCATTGTAAATTACATAATTAAATTATTAAATGTTTATCCCCTGTATTAAAAATGCTAAGGATTGTAAAATGGAGTAATGAGAATAAGAAAAATAATAAGAATATGCAGGTCTCGGTTTACGAACATTCGCTAGCATGAACATCACAATTCATTATTAAATGTTTATCACCTGCATTAAAAATGTTAAATATTGTAAAACGGAGTAATGAGAATAAGAAAAATAATAAGAATATAATACATGCAGGTTTCGGTTTACGAACATTCACTAGCATGAACAATTCATTATTAAATGTTTATCACCTGCATTAAAAATGCTAAAGATTGTAAAACCTCCGTTGAGAGAATAAGAAAAATAATAAGAATATAATACATGCAGGTCTCGGTTTACGAACATTCGCTAACATGAACAATTCATTATTAAATGTTTATCACCTGCATTAAAAATGCTAAAGATTGTAAAATCTCCGTTGAGAGAATAAGAAAAATAATAAGAATATAATACATGCAGGTCTCGGTTTACGAACATTCGCTAACATGAACATCACAATTCATTGTATCATAAGTTTATTACACAATTAATAATATTATTAAATGTATATTACCTGCATTAAAAATGCTAAGGATTGTAAAACGGAGTAATGATACACAATTTCCGGTTTATCCTTGATTGCCTGCAGTTCCTTTAGTACCAACTGTGCAAGCGTAAAATCCCCATGTAATAATCCTAGGGCTAACGTTGCAAAAAGACCCCATTGCGACGGAGGCTTAAGTTGAGTACTACAGAAAATTAATACAAAGGGATAAAAATGTTCGGATTTTCAATATTTTTAGACAAAAACCTTTGGAATAATAACGGTTTCGCTGAATCTGGTTCTTGGAACATATAAACCATCGCTGCTAAAGCTACTAAAACATGCGATTGCAAATTTTCACTATCAGTCAACCATTGCATTGTTGTATTATAAGATTCGTACGATTCTGCATATTGCTCAGCTGAAAAATACACAACATTGATTGCAACAATAATAAAATATTGCTGAAAAACCAATGCCTTTAAATTGTGCAAGCGCCAATCCACACCCGCCATTAAAACTAGCCTCCTTGATTTGCTTAAACAATCCAATCGCCTCATTATACTCTTTAATCTTAACCAGCATTCGCGCGCAATTAACCAATACTTTATCCCTAAATGAGTCATCCGCTCTTTCAAGAGCTTCATTATAGGCTTCAATCGCGCTCGATTTAAGCCCTAAACGTTCACGTAGAAGCCCCAGCATATTCCATGCGCATGCGTCGTCCCGATTGTTCTCTGTGTACCAAGTTATAGCGTCACACGCAACGGGTATCGCGTGCATGTTGTGTATACTGTAGATGACTTCATGGGGCGTGGCTTTCAGGATAGTTTGACACACCCAGTGGGCGTACCCGAGCGCGCTCTGCGACTGGTGGCCGAGTTGTGTACTGTGCCGGAACAGGTTCATTGCTTCCTCGTGCCCATAAGCTTCCGCTATTAACGCCTGGTAAGGATTATTTAAATAATTATATGCTCTTTTCGCCACTTTTTATCCCACTTCTGATAATTGTAAAAATTCAAAGATGAATAAATATTTAACGTTTTAAAGTAGTTTTATGCATTATATAATTATGTATATTTCGGCATAGCAAAAGTATGTACCATCCTAGTTAGTAATTATCCCACTTCTGATACAATAGGAAATGGATTGCAATATTTCAAATGTGAATAAATATTAAATATAAACGATTTAAAGTAGTTTTTACTACAAAATAATTATGTATATGCTCTTTTCGCCATAGCAAAAGTATGCACCATCCCAATTCGTAATTATCCCACTTCTGATACAATAGGGAATGAATTGTAAAATTTCTAATGTACATAAATATTTAATGCAAACGTTTTAAAGTAGTTTTATGCAATTATGTATATGTTTTTTCGCTATAGCAAAAGTATGCACCATCCCAATTAGTAATTATCCCACTTCTGATACAATAGGAAATTGATTGTAAAATTTCAAATGTGAATAAATATTAAATGTAAACGTTTTATACTACAAAATAATTTTGTATATGCTGTTTTCGCAATAGCAAAAGTATGCATCATCCCATAATTTAATAATTATCCCACTTTTGATATGAAATGGATAGTAAAATTTCTAATGTAAATAAATATTAAATATAAACGATTTAAAGTAGTTTTATGCATTTATGCAATTATGTATTTGTATTTTTCACCATAGCAAAAGTATGCACTACCCCAATTAGTAATTATCCCACTTCTGATACAATAAAATAATCAATAAAATATTAAATGTGAATAAACATTAAATGTAAACGTTTTATACTACAAAATAATTATGTATATGTTCATTTCGCCATAGCAAAAGTATGAATGATCCCAATTAAAAATTTAATAAATATCCCACTTCTGATACAATAAGAAATGAATAGTAAAATTACAAATGTGAAAAAATATGTAATGTAAACGATGTATACTAATAATAATAGTACAAAATAATTATATATATATGCTGTTTTCGCCATAGCAGAAGTATAATTATCCCACTTCTGATACAATAGGAAATGGATAGTAAAATTTCAAATGTGAGTAAATATTAAATGTAAACGATTTAGCGTAGTTTTATACAACAAAACAATTATGTATATTCTGTTTTCGCCATAGCAGAAGTATGATTATCCCACTTCTGATATAGAAAATTTTAAAAATACCTGTCCAACCCAACTATTAACATAGCTGGCGTCTGCTCGTTGTGCTTGTGCGTACGCTTTATTCGCCATAATCGATTCATTATGTAATAAATATAACGTCCCTAAATTACACCACGCAATAGCACTATTGCGCTCTAAGCTCACAGCCTTGATAAACGCGTGCTGCGCCAGCGCAAACTCAGCCATATCTTAAATAAAGTTATATAATTAAATTAATATATATATTTGTAATTAAATTATTACATACCCTTATTAGCAGCAATAACACCAAACAGATTCCAATATTGGAAATTCATGGGGCAATTCGTAATACAATATTTCGCTGTGGCAAATGCGCGTTTTAACAGTGTATTGCGCTGCAAAAAATCATCTATTGCGCATGCGTGCGAGTAGTAGCATACTGTTAAATCGTACCATAGTAGAATGTTCGATTTAGTTAAACTTATCGCTTTGCAGTAACACCTATTTTAAATTAAATATATTTAGGGATGATGATGTTTTTTTTTTTTTTTTTTTTACCTAGATGAAAGAGTAAACAAGTTTTCTTTATGTAGCAGAATTAAATCCGTAGTTTCCCGTCCTTCAGCTAATAGGGCATTAACGTTCATGTAAGAGTATTTTTTGGGTAAATTGGCGACTAATATACAACAATCGCCGCATAGTTTCCAAAGGCAAGATAAATCTCCCCTTTCGTTTAACGCCCTTTAAAGACAGTTAAAATTAAAATTTATTTTGTACAATGGCGATTTAACACTTACATTGTTAATTTTTCAAGAGCTAACTGAGCGTTATCTCTACATAAGCCTAAAAGTTGACTAGATTTTTGGGAAAAAGCTAAATTTAATGCATTTTCCGCATATCCTTTTAATGCCGGGACATATTTGTCATTTTGTGATAATAAATCCTCGAATTCTAGTTTTGCTTCTTCATAACTTCCTAATAACTATATTTCAAGTATAAATACATATTTTTCAACCATTGTATTTAAAAACGCCTTTAAAGGAATCGTTTACCGAATTTTTTAAGTAATTTTAAATTATAATTTTAATTAACAATTTTTTGTGTAAAAATGTACCATTTCCCTAGTTAATATTTGCATTAATATTTTTGGCCATTACATAATAGTAGAAACTAAGTAAAAGTTGAGTGCAGAGCACTTCAGATGTATTAGTTTTCTGAATTTTATGAGTTAGAGAAATTATAATTTCTAACAAGTTTTAATTAACATTTTTTTGTGTAAAATTGTACCATTTCCCTTATATTACATTTATATTACATATTACAAGAAACTAAGTAAAGGTTGAGTACAGAGCACTCCAGATGTTTTAGTTTACTGAATTTTATATAAGTTAGAGAAATTATAATTTCTAACAAGTTTTAATTAACAATTTGTTGTGTAAAAATGTACCATTTCCCGTATATTACACTTATATTACATATTAGAAGAAACTAAGTAAAAGTTGAGTGCAGAGCGCTCCAGATTTTTTAGTTTTCTGAATTTTATATAAGTTAGAGAAATTATAATTTCTAACAAGTTTTATTTAACAATTTTTGTGTAAAAATGTACCATTTACCTAGTTAATACTTGTGAATGAATATTTTTGGCCATTACATAATAGTAAAAACTAAGTAAAAGTTGAGTGCAGAGCACTCCAGATTTTTTAGTTTTCTGGAATTTTATATAAATTAGAGAAATTATAATTTCTAACAAGTTTTTGTGTAAAAATGTACCATTTCCCTAGTTAATACTTATATGAATATTATTGACAATTACATAATAGTAAAAATTAAGTTTAAATCAAGTGCAGAGCACTCCAGATTTTTTAAACAAAGTAAACGGTCCTCTAAAGGCACTATTAAATATGTATAAGAATACGAATGTTTTAAATCTGGTGAAACATACCAAATATATGGATGCAATTTGGAATTTCGGATATAAAGCGAATTCGGTTAATTCGGTTGCACGTTGGTAAGACCGTAATGCAGACGTATAAGCCCCACGGGCCATATAGGCGTCAGCCAAACATTCCCAATAATGGCTACAAGAAAATAATCATTCTCCATTATATATATATATATATATATATATATAAGTTTGTGTGAATGTATGTGTAGAACGCTTGGTATTTAGCTAAGCTAGATCATTTAGTTGCAGCACTGGTGGTTTATAATAAAATAAATGCTACGTTCTTAAACGTCAACATAAATAGTGTACATACAAAAATAGAAGCAGTAAAATTCGCCAATTATTCAAATAGGCTGATGAATCGGAGAATGTATATGATATGGGCACATTGTGCTCAAGGGTTAACCTAGTATTGGATATTACATAAAATATTCGTTCGTAAATGAGAATTACAGAGTTTAAAGTTTAAATAAATAAATAGACTTACCCATTATCCGGTTCGACGCGAATAACCGACCTTAGGCTATCGATAGCGTTGTTATATTCAGCTTGCTCCATGAAATGAAGGCCTAACTGTAGCCAGGCCCATCGTACATCAGGGCTTATAATTTGGAGGCCCCCAGGCGTATTAGTACCAGTAATACTTTGCAACAAGTCCAAATTTGCCGCCTGCAAAACGAATAAAAATTGTGTAATGCCATCTATTGCTGGCTAGATTAATTAATCATAATTTATTTTTAATTTAAGATAATCATACCCAGTTTTTTTGCTGGCGATAAATATTGCTTAACGCTAATCCAGCTTCATAGCATCTAGGATTAATCCGAAACGCCTTTTGATAACACCGCCTCGCCTTCTCAATATCGGTACAAAATTCGTAATACCGGCCCAAATACACAAAACACAAATAGTAATTTGGATCCAATTTCGCTGCCTGATACATAAAACATTTGACTCAATCCCAAAATCAAAGATATTAATTCCAAAATAATACCTTTAAAAACGGCATTAAACTCGGTTCATGTTGGTTCAAATCCCAGTGTAAAGTTCCAATTTCTACATTCAATTCACACGATTGCTCCTTAACTAGGCTCAATATGTTCAAGGCGCCATTTAAATCGCCTTGTTTGCGCAATAATTTCGCACTTAATAAATGAGAATCTATGGAATTGTGGTCGAGTTTTTTTAATAAACTCGTCGCAATTTCATAGTTTTCCAGATTTATATTTGCGAGGATTAAAGATGGTAAAATATCAGGATTATTTCGATCTACGCACTAAATATTTAATTATGTTGTAGTCTAATTCGTTTAATTAACTATTCTCGATTATCCGGAACGCACTACCGTTATATAAAATTTTATATATTCAGTATTTCGTACGACTAAAAATTGTATACAAAATGTTTTAATATAGTGAAGATTTAAATTAAGTTAGAGCCAATGTGTCGGTAGAGCAGCTGTGTCGGTAGAGCGGCTATTCGGTATTTCGTACAGCTAAAAATGGATTGTATACAAAATGTTGTAATATAGTGAAGATTTAAATTAAGTTAGAGCCAATGTGTCGGTAGAGCAGCTGTGTCGGTAGAGCGGCTATTCGGTATTTCGAACAATGAGCTAATAATTGATTGTATACAAAATGTTGTAATATAGTGAAGATTTAAAAGTGCCGGTAGAGCGGCTATTCGGTATTTCGTGAGATAAAAATTGATTGTATACAAAATGTTGTAATATAGTGAAGATTTAAATTAAGTTAGAGCGAATTGTGTCGGTAGAGCGGCTGTGTCGGTAGAGCGGCTATTAGGTATATCGTACAACGAGCTAATAATTGATTGTATACAAAATGTTGTAATATAGTGACGATTTAAATTAAGTTAGAGCGAATGTGTCGGTAGAGCGGCTGTGTCGGTAGAGCGGCTATTCGGTATTTCGTACAGCGAGTTAAAAATTGATTGTATATAAAATGTTGTAATATAGTGAAGATTTAAAAGTGTCGGTAGAGCGGCTGTTACGGTAGAGCGGCCAGATAATCGAGATTATGTAATACCTTCTCGCCTAATTCTAACGCTTGTTGCCATTTTTGTGTATCATTGCTTTTCGCTAAAGCGCAAATTAGAATCCTATCAATTTTTTTACGTAAATTTAAATTCTCTTTTGTAAGAGATTGTAATAGTTTATCGGCCCTAATTGCAATTTGCACTGTTTCAGTGTAACAGTAAAGATTCAATAGGCATTCAGCTAATATAACCCAAGCATGCGTTAAACCAGTCCGTATAGATAGTACTATAAAATAATCACAGTTATAACACCATTCGCAAAGTGATTTTGGTTTAAATCACCTTTTTTTAAATCATCCCTAGCTTCCGTAAATTGTTTCTTTTGAAACAATTTTACGCCGCGTGTAAATATCCCCATAACAGCGTCTTGTTGCAGTTCTAATAACCGTTCGTAATATTGATCAATTCGATCTTCGAATTGATTAACAATCGCGTTATTTTCAATAGTTAATTCAACATAGATTTTACACATCCATTCAAGTGGGTAAATATTGGATTCGTATTTAGTATGCATAATGCTCGCTTCGTCGAATAGTAATGGATATTTTTTCAATTTATACAACAGTTTTAAATACTCTTTGTAATAATCACAAGTAACGGATTTTCTATCATTTATTATCGATGATAAAGTTAATTCAAACTAAAATATTCACAGTAAATATTACAGTGTTAATTTAATTCGTACATTTTAATTTACCAATGATAATAATTCGGGCGATAAATGATTAGCTTGCGATAATAACGAGGCTAGTTCTAGCCATGCGGTTCTTCGATTATTATCGCTGATTTTCTCGTTTAACGCTAATTGTTTTAAAATATCGGCACCTTTCTCATGTTCTTGCACTTTTAGAAGTCTTGTTACTAATTTATTACACAAATCACTGAATTTTGATGTTTCACTGGGAAAATACATTTCATTAAAATACTATTGGTCACTCTTATCAATCAAATAAGAATAAATGACGAATATAAAGAGATGAACCCAGAAAGCATGCAAAAAAAAATGACGAATATAAAGGAAATGAATGAGACAACCCGAGAAAGCAAGAAAATGCATAACGAATATAAAGGGAATGAAAGAGAGATGAACCGAGCAAGAAATTAGATTGAATGAAGAATATAAAGAGAGATGAACCGAGCAAGCATAAAAACCATAAATATGAATGACGAATATAAAGAGATTAAAATAGAGAAAAAAATTAGAATTATTGACGAATATAGAATTGAAAGAGAGATGAACTGAGAAAGCATGGATACAATTAGAATGAATGACGAATATAAAGAGATGAACCGAGAAAGCATGAAAAAATACGAATGAATAACGAATATAAAGAAAATATGACTCAACGAAGCATAAAAAAAAAGATTTCATGATGAATACAAAGAGAATGAATGAGAAATGAACCGAGAATGCACGTATTGCACACTAATTGCGAATATAAAGAAATTGTAAGAGAGATAAACCTAGAAAGAATGAAAACACAGAATGAATAACGAATATAAAGAAAATATAATTTAAAGCACACAAAAAAATTCATGATGAACACAAAGAGAATGAAAGAGAGATTAACCGAGAATGCACGTAAGAAATTAACAAATATAAAGAAAAAGATAGAGAAGAACCGAAAAAGCAAGAAAAAATTAGAATAAATGCCGAATATAAAGATATTGTAAGAGAGATAAACCTAGAAAGCATTAAAACATAGAATGAATAACGAATAAAAAGAAAATATGATTCAAAGAAGCATAAAAAATACAATTCATGAAGAATAAAAAGAGAATGAAAGAGAGATGAACCGAGAATGCATGTAAGAAATTAACAAATATAAAGAAAAAGATAGAAAAGAACCGGAAAAGCAAGAAAAAATTAGAATAAATGACGAATATAAAGATATTGTAAGAGAGATGACCCGAGAAAGCATGAAAACAGAATGAATAACGAATATAAAGAGATGAACCGAGAAAGCAAGAAAATAATAAGAATGAATGATGAACATAAAGAGAAACAAAGAGGACAACCGAGAAAACAAGGAAGAAATTAGAATGAATGGCGAATATAAAAAGAGAGATGAACCGAGAATGCAACAAATATAAAGGGAAAGAAATTAGAATGCATAACGAATATAAAGAGATGAACCGAGAAAGCAAGAAACTAGAATGCATAACGAATATAAAGAATAGAACCCAATCAGCAAGAAATTAAATAAATGAGAGATGAACCTAGAAAATAAAATAAAACTACTACTAAAACACAAAAGAAAGTTCTGTGTTGGCCACAACAGATTTATTAAATAAAAAATAAAATATGTAGACCCTTTATTAAAAAAATAACTGCTACGCCTATGTCCATATTATTTAAAATCTTACCTTTCCATGCCTAAAAGCTTCTCGTAAACGGTAATCAGTTCTTTCGATGTTTCATCCGATTCATCTTTATCGTAATAATTAGCTAAACCATTCCACGCTAAAGGTTGAGCAGCACTGATCGCGATTGCCTTATAAAACGCTTTTGGGGCCTGATCCTTCGGTCCAGCCTCTTGTAAAGATATTCCAAAGAAAACTAATGCCATATAATTCGCTTTGTCACATCTTAAAACATTCTGTTAACACAACACAATTAACCACAAAAACTTTGATTTTCACTATTAAACTTATATACTTTACAAATGCGCATAGAAGTCACAAAATCTTTATTTTTAATCGCTTCGCGAGCGTCTTTCAATTGCGATTTTATTTCTTTAGAATCCATTCTGGAATGACCGGTGAAAATGATTTAGAAAACCTAAACTACGGTTTCTATTTGTATTAAAATAGTTTTGCACTAAATATATAGTTGTATAGTTAATTAAATGAATGTAGAAATAATTATAATGTACCGACAAAGATTGATTAATAAAGTTTAGCTAATTCTAACCTAAGTGTCAGAGAGAGTGTATTCGAACGTTTAGGTTGAAAAACATATGTCGATATCCCCAGTGGCGTAGCGCATATTACTTAGCACTGCCCTAGGAAATTAAATGTGTGTATGTAGCATTCTCGGATCAAAAAATGTCATTAACAAAAAGTGTTTGTCTCGTCGCCCTGAATCCAAAAATATATAAAACTTGGATGTTAGTCGTCGTTCGTAAGACCAAATTTGTGCTTTCTACTCCTCTGAAGGTACCGAACCGATTTGGACCAAATTTGGTACACATATTATTAGACATCCTATTTGAATCCTCTCGTAGTTTAAATCCAATCGCTTGTATACTTTTCGAGTTATAAGGCCCCAAAATTTAGAGCCCCCCTTAATACTGGTTTTACAAAAATAATGAAAACACCCAAAAATTCTACTAGTAATTCTAAGATATTTTATATCTACAAGATTTTTTCATATTGTTAACACAAGGCCATAAAAATATATTAAAAATTATAATTTCGAATGGAATATATATTTCCATTAAATACAACATGGTGAGCTGAAGGCATTCCTGTACCTATGCTTGAATATTATTAAATTGAGGAAAAAGTATGAAAAATGTATAATAAAAATATTTTGTTAAATAATTAAAACGTATTTTTGCTTTATTTGACGGTAAAAACAATTTTTCATATAAAATAATTATAATAATACAACATTAAAACCTTACATAATTATTAACCTATGACAGTTTTAAATTAAGTCTTTTTAAATACATATTTTAGCGTTAAAACAAAATAACAATGTCTACTTTTCGTATTCTATGTCCTGGTTACCTTGTTGATACGATCTTTGTGCTAAAACGTAGGGTCTTCGTTGTTGTAGGGAAATATTCACTTCTTCCGGTGAATGGAACACTTGCCCGTGTTGGCCACGGTACAACTGGGTTTCAGGTCGTAGGGTTGCCTGAAATTGTTGTTGCTGTTGTCTAGGACGCGTTGTCAATTGTTGTTGTTGTTGGATTTGCTGCTTTTGGTGGAACCCAACTTGAAGCTAATATATTTCCATTAATAAAATAAAAGTAAAAACATCGTTTAATACATACAGGTTGTTTGCGTGGAACGTGTTGTTGTTGTTGCTGTTGTTGTTCATCTTCCTCCTCAGACGGATAATACGAAGCCGGATAATACCGGTCAGAGTATCTTAAAGAGATATTCGGCTGTTGTTCATGTTCTTCAGTGTTGATGGCTTTATATAAATAATCATTGACGAAATGGAATTGAGATGATTTCGCACATATGTTGTCGTGACTTGGAGGCATGCAAATCAAATGAACCTAAATACATAATGTTATTAGTGTCTGCAAAAGCAATTCTCATTATTTATATATATATACCTGATGGAAAGTAAACCCATCTGGGCAAACCCATGAATGCTTAGCATTATCTTGGCAATAATGGAACACTTCACAATTTAGACCTTCATCAGCATAGTATCCTGTTACTTTTCCTGAACAATCAAACTTGGAGTTTGGCAGTAACAGAGTTAGCCTGTCTGGTTCTTCTTCTTTCTCTTCTTCCAGTTCTTTTGCCTCCTAAATAAAAATATAGAACGTCTTACTTATCTTAAATTATATGTTTATTTCTCGACTGAAATGAAATTTATAGGATTTTTTAGTTTTATACTTTTCTAACTGCTGCAACACTAATTCTAATTCTCCAGGTTAATCCAGAAGAGAGATGAATGGAATTCCAAAACAGCTTTTAACATCTTTAAAAACAGATTTTAATATCTCCAAAACAATACTTTTGAATATCTCCAAAACAGCTTTTAGATTTTCCAATATTATTACTTTTAACACCTCAGAAACAATATTTAACAACTATTATAAACTGTTTTTGAGTTGTTAAAAGTCGTTCTGGAGTTGTTAAAAACTGTATTGGAAATGTTATAAGTTGTTTTGTGGATTTTAAAAGCTGTTCTTGGTAGAATAAATATTGTTTTAGAGATATTTAAAGCTGTTTTAAAGATATTAAGATTAATTTTGGAATCGTTTCTGTCTATTTTCGAACTGATGTCTGTGTATGTGTGTCTGTGTGTTTGGAATTGCTCTACAGCAAAAAGAGTTGTTAAAAACTGTTTTGGAGTTGTTAAAAACCGTATTGCAAATATTAAAAGTTGTTTTGAAGATATTAAAACCTATTTTTGATACGATAAATATTATTTTGGGGATATTTAAATGCATAAGGATGTTAAGAACTATTTTGGAATCGTTTCTGTCCATTTTCGACCTGATGTCTGTGTGCCTGTGTGTTTGTGGTCGCTCTACAGCAAAAGTAATTGTTAAGAATAGTTTTGTAGTTGTTAAAAGCTGTATTACAAATATTGAAAACTGTTTTGAAGTTATTAAAAGCTGTTATTTAAATGTTAAATATTTTGGAAGTATTTAAAGATATTTTAAAAATGTTAAGGACGATTTTGGAATCGTTTCTTTCTATTTTCGAACTGATATCTGTATGTCTGTGTGTTTATGGTCGCTATACAGCAAAAATTGTTCATGATAAAATTAAAAAACTCTAAACGTAAAACCTGTAAAGGGCCCAAAAGAAAATCTCCTATTTTTGAAAACAATAACAACCAGAAGTCTTAATATCTCAAAAACAGCACGAGTTAGAGAAAAAGTGAATACTATAAAAGTTATAGATAATAAAATTTCCAATAAATTTTGTCTGAAAAGTATTTCCGAAAAACCTACCATAATCTGGAAAAACGCGTTTAAAAAAGACTTACATTTATGTTTCCCTGTTACAACTTTATCTCAAAGCTAGATACAATTTAAAACAAAATGAAGCAACATTTTATATATTTTTATTTAATAGATTTAAATATAAATGTGTCTTACTGCTTCTAATTGTTGTCTATACTGTGGCGAAGGAGATGAGGGTCTTCTGTAAACTTGCTGTTGTTGTTGTTGTTGATGTTGAGGTCGTGCTTGCACTTGCAGAGAGTTTTGTGTTGGGTAGTTTTCTTCTTCGAAGACCGGTCTTCGTTGATGCGTTGAGGCTATACTGTTATCAGGGGCAAGAGTGCTTCGAAACCCGGACGGGACTTGACTAGGAGAAGATGTAGCAATGGGTAGAGCATATCCTCGCGTTTTTAAGTGTCTAATGTCGGATGGAGAGAATTTTACATATGCTTGTAATTGACCGGGGCTTGGTCGGTCGTTTTGTTCTGCATAGTAGTTTCTTTGTGGACTACATGACACATACGCTACTATAGAGAATAGGACTAGTAATCGACGCATTCTGTAACAAAAGACACACATTCGTTACATATATAAATAATTACGTAAATAAATTATAAATATAATCAGTTATTTCAATTCTTTATACATGTGTTCTTATACGCAGAATTAAATAAGTCTATTTTTCCCCATATCACTAGAACGGCTGCAATTACGGCAAAAATAGTTATGTTCATAATGAAAGATATTAATATTTCACACAACATTTGTTTGAAAAGTTTCTTTAAAAAATGTACCAGTTACAAGAAAACTGCTACGGAAAATCCAAATGTTCTTATTAGTCTTTTATTTTTTGTTTATTTTCCCAATATCACTAGAACGGCTGCACTTATGGCAAAAATAGTTACGTTTGAAATGAAAGATATTAATATTTTGCACAACTTTTGTTTGAAACGTTTGTTTAACAAATGTACCAGTTATGAGAAAACTGCTACGGAAAATCTTAAATATTCAATAAAACAATTATTTTATGTAATTATAAACATCTGTGGTTAAATATACATTTTTAAATAAATATTCCACCAAATAGATTAACGGTGAAATGAAGGCATAGGCGTTTATGTAACATATGTAAAATTAAATGCCAATTAAAGCCATTTAAATATGCATTAACCAATAACAACATCACATAACTTTTTAGCCAATTAAAAATGGTATAAAAAGAAAATCGCGATAAATCGTTACACATTTCTAACAAATATTTCCTGAACTAAATTCATTTGAAAACCAGTTAAGTGAAATTTCATTGAATGCTTTATGGCTATACCGGTTTTAAACGCTGGGTTACCTAACCGTCTGGAAACTCGCCGTATTATCCGTTCCAGTTAGCCATCGTTTCCACAATAAACAACAACACGTATTTCCTGATTCATATACTGCAATCAAGACATTTATAATTATACATTTATACGCCCGTATATTTCTGGTTCGGCGAAACTTATTTTACAAAAATATAATATAAAACACATTCACTCTGAGTACGAGTCCACTGGAATGTATATCTTACGTAATAAGTGACCCGACAGAATTACTTTGACATGATTTAAATTGCATATCGCTTAGTGATACAGTATTACACTTGTATGAGCGAGTAAAAGTGATATGGACATTTATTTTGGTCGTTTTATTGGGGAAAGTGTTTTAAATTCTTACGATTTCATAACTTGTTTTGTCTTTGCATTTTTTACTTTCTTTAACGGAATTTAAAAGGAGGTACACGCATAGTTAATTCGGTTTATTTAATATAGTCCCTATACATTGTAATACAAAGATAAATAAGAATATATAAGATATTCCGTAGTAGTTTTCTCGTAACTGGTCTAACTGGTTATTCGAAGGGTCTTTTCAAACAAAAGTAGCGTGATGCTCGCGTTTCCTTTTTCTAAGGTGTGCCTAGTTGGCCTCACGAGAACTCAAGGGATCTATGCTTGTTATAGAACCAATTTAAACATTCCAAGATAAATTCTGTATTGAAACCAAACCGTTTTAAAAACAATTAAGCAGTATTTATATTATAATTATACAGAAATAATGTGAACAATTTTCACTTTAATTTTATCAATTGCAATCTCACACGCGCTATATACGTTTTTAATAATTCAACGAATTTGTTCTAGTTTTTTTTTACTACGATTAAATTATTTATAAGTAAATCACTGTGAGTCAAGGTTTTCCAGTTTTCTCGGTCAGATTTCTAAATTAAATTTCAAGTACAAGGTTATCACTTATTATGGTTGCAAATTATTTAAATCGGATTAGTGATGCACATCTAGAAGCATCTATAACCGCAAGAACCACTTTCTATATTTTCTTATAATTAAAGTGTCAGCTGTTTCAGTTGGCCAACTATAATAAATACACGGCTATAAGCATTTATTTGCATGGATTTGTAGTTAATATTATTAATGAAATGGAAACTAGCATTTGAAATCTATGTCTGTTGTATAGTTATTTCAATCTCTAATGTGCCTTGACTTATTTCAAGGTCTCCAAACCCGAGGAATTTTTGTTAGAACAGCGTCGTAAAATTTGCAAAAATTTATGTTTTATTTAAATTTAAATAACTTCTGTTAATTTTGCATGGTTATAAATTAAAAAAAAATGTTTTCTCCATTGGACTATTAAATAAAAGTTTCAGTTTTATTTCTGTTATTATTAAAACAAACATTATCTCAGTTATTACCATAAATATGTCAAACATTTCTTTCTGTTCTTAATACAATAACAATAGTGATTTGTTTTGTGCAACCGTTTTGTTCAAATAAGTCCTAAGTGTCTGTAAAGACAATAGATGTAAGTCATCAAAATATTGTGTAATATATGTGCTATTGTTATATATTTTTATTTGTAAATTGTGTAGAATTGTTCAATTACACTAAGCATGTAAATCAACATGTTGAAATATTCAAGGAGTTTCGAATATTTCGAATCCTCTAATTCCTATTTATAGTATCATATTAAATTTTAACTACTAATTTAACAAGTCTTTTTTAAAAAGCAATTTACCAGTATATGGTATATTATTCGAAAAAAGTTTTCTTACAAAAGTTGCTAGAAATTTTAATATCTACAACTTTTGTTATATTCACTTTTTCCCTAACTCATGCCGTTTTGGAGATATTGAAAGGAAAAGCTAGAGTAATCTGCTTCTGGTTAAGTTGTTGTTTTGAAAAGGTTTAAATGTAACAAGTCCTTTTTAAAAAGCGATTTACCAGTATATGGTACATTTTTCGAAAAAAGTTTTTATACAAAAGTTGCTAGAAATTTTAATATCTTCAACTTTTGTAATATTTACTTTTTCTCTAACTCATGTTGTTTTGGAGATATTGAAACGAAATGCTAGAGTAAACTGCTTCTGGTTAAGTAGTTGTTTTGAAAATGTTTAAATGTAACAAGTCTTTTTTAAAAAGTGATTTACCAGTATATGGTAGATTTTTCGAAAAAAGTTTTAATACAAAAGTTGCTAGGAATTTTAATATCTTCAACTTTTGTAATATTTACTTTTTCTCTAACTCATGTTGTTATGGAGATATTGAAAGGAAAAGCTAGCGTAAACGTTTTGAAAAAGTTAAAATGTAATAAGTCTTTTTTAAAAAGCTATTTACCAGTATATGGTACATTTTTCGAAAAAAGTTTTCAAACAAAAGTTGCTACAAATTTTAATATCTTCATATTTTGTAATATTCAGTTTTTCTTTAACTCATGCCGTTTTGAAGATATTGAATAAATAGTGAGAGGCCATACAAAATTATTAAATATTATAGTTATTAATTTTTAAAATATGCACTTTTATCAAAATACGTAACACTGCGACTCCACCATATTTTGGATTTCTATGTTTGATTATTGCCTGAAGCAATCGCTCTATTTAATTTTTTTTTTATATAAAGATTAATAAAGGAATTAGCGATCGCCTATAATTTTTTATATGGATATAAATGTTGAAATTACTTAAATTACATAAAGAATGAAAATATAATTGTTCCGGTACGATAATTCGTTACATCTTTCTCGTGTGAAATCTGGTAAATTGGAGTAATTATGATCGCTGTTTCAACATTGCGAACCACAGACACAATAATCACATTATGCAAAACGAAATGATCGCCTTGATTACAACATCGCGATTGACATCATTCCTAAAGGCGTTGTTGTCCAACGTGCAGGTGTAAACACGCAAACATACACACAATCATAATTCACCACGCCCGACCTCCGAAATATCCAAACACTACCAGCGAATACCATGTTAGGGGAACACATATTCGTGTTTATATTTTAAACGACATTGTATGTTATTCCCCTGGACAAAAACGGCGGTGTTCTTGTTATTATTTTGTTGTTGTTTTACGAAAGATAATTCAGCGAAGAGAAAGTGTTCCAATATATTAAAGTTACATGTATGCGCGTCAATTGATATATTTCGAAAGTTGCACAGCAAAAAGAAAAAGATACATTCGGCAACTGTTTATAGTTCTATTTTTTTTTAATTTTGGGGCGTGACCAATGAAAATTATGATTAATTATTCACTTCCGGTGTAATTTTTTATACATGGTATTTAAATTTAAATAGAATTTATGTTGCGTGACAATCGTTTACACCTGTACGACAGTTTATGTTACATGTTAAAATATAACACAAAATTATAGTATAAATTATAACTCGAGAAGTATTCGGGCGATTAGATTTAAACTACGAGCAGATTTAAATGGGATACCAAATAATATGTGTACCAAATTTGGTTCAAATCGCTTCTGTACCTTCAGAGGAAAAGAGGGCACAAATTTGGTCTTACGAGCGACGTCTAACATCCATTTATATATATTTTTGTATTTAGGGCAATGAACACTTTTTGAGAATGCTACAGACACACGACCGAATGCTTTAGCTTTAGCTAAAAATCGCGTAGGAAATTAGTGATTTTACATGATGCATACGATTTATTGATGAAGCAACGAGTTGTTTTGTTGAATGATTTAATTTGATTAATGTTGTATTCAAGGCAATCGACAACTATAATTTGTACTACATGTTAAATAATTTTGCATTTAAACAGATCGTTAATCATACAAGAAGGTTTATTTTCTTGCATTGTTTCGTTGTGCAATAACTACTATTTAAACATACATCAGAAGCAATCCCATTTGAAATGATTCATTTATCATATATTTCTGTCATAAATAATAGCATTTTAACTCCAAATAAGAAGTCTATAAACAATTATTTCCAAATGCATTGCACTAATATACAATTTCAAAATAATATAGCAAGTTTTAAACATTATCTAGCCCTATTGAACCTTTTTATCATGAACACCTATGTATTAAGTGGTTGCCTACATTTGAATAACAAATGTAGGTATAACGCTAAGAGAATCTCGTGGACGTAGGCAAATATTTAACGATTCCTTTTTACATCAATGGCCATTGGCTTATTAAAATGCAGCAAAGAAATATGTTTACTAGCGCGTGAAATATAAGAAACCGAAAGTAATTATGGTAAAAGATATGAAAGATTTTCTCCCAGTGCTTCAACACTCACTTGGTACACGGAATATGAAAAACCCATTGGATTATACGCGTGCGCGGTCTAAACGGATAAACTACCTATTATACGGGGCACTTTCCTTTTATCACTATCACTACTACTGTGTGTATACACACTTCCTTGATATTATATTTAACAGTTTTTGTTTGATTTTCATACGTAACATACACATATTTAACTTGTACTAAATTCTTCATTTGTAGGAAGTCATTTTTAATAAAGATACTATTATTAATATTTTGGCTATAAGATGGTTAAAGTTAACTTTAGATTAATGTTACAAATCAAAATAAAATGTTTCGTCTTTGAACGTAAGTCCAAGGACAAAAAGACTGCGATCGATATTGTCTTGCGGGAAACAGCACATTCAGGCAATAACTAAACACGTAAAAGACTTATTATATATGCCATAAAATTATTAGGGAATAGTTACGCCTGCATTTTAATACAGAATGTGTTGTTTTTCCGCTAAGACAATAAACGCAGCATTAACTGTATATGTTTTGAAATATTTATTATATTTCTCAATTAATTTAGTGTTTTAAATATGTAATATTGATCATAAATCCCAGATTTTCATAAATAAAGTAATTATATTTAGGTAATAATGATGAAATAGAGTTTTTTTATTTCCTCTCAGGTGTTATAATTCCATAATTATATAGCAAATGATTCATAAAAGTAAATGTTGCAATAAAACTTCCTTTCGATATAAACAAACCTAATATTAAATATAGTAAGTGTATATATTTATTTATTCTACTGTTGTACCATAATTAATACCTTTTTAAACAAAACAAGAACATATTTCTTCTTTTACTTATATTTAGCAATAAATTTATAAAAGTGATCCATCTATGTATCTAGTTTCCTATCCGGAACACTATGCAAATATTACGCATTAACATAATAAAAGACGAATTAAATGCATAGTTGTTTCAAATTTTGAACGACTACGATTATCATGAATACATTTTAGCGTTCCGGAGACACACACACACACATGTGTAGATTTGCTATAGCATATTAATAAACATAGTTATCCTCACTTTACAATCTATATAGTGGAGTCCCGATTAGTGAACACAGTGAACTAGCCAGTAGTGTGAACACACATTTAAAATAAGCATTGAAAAGTTGGTTTTACTTTACTAATCTTACTTTACTACTTTACTAATTAACCTTTAACCACGACAACGTGAGCAACCCCGAAATTAATTCACTAAATGCTCCATTTTGATATCCGTAAACTGGTTCACTCACTACATCAAGAGAATGCAATAATTCTATTTACAGATGTGTTTTAACTTTATATAAATTGAATTTAGTATAAATAAATACGTAAAAACTAGAAAATAATTATATATATAAAACCACGCACCTTATATATGGTTGAATATGAAAGTGGTGCACAGTTAAAAATTGAGAACACGGTGAACACAACACTGAAACAAAAGCTGGGGGGGTCCGATCTTATAAACAACTATCAAATGGGGGGTAACCCACTTCCCTAGTCTACGCCACTCTGTGGGGGGACACAAAATAATTGCATCGTCTCATATGGCTGGCGGTGTTTTACCATGATTGTTACAAATAGATAATAATCAAACATTACCTTAAAAATACACAAAATGGCATTGCAAATTCTTTGATTTTCAAAGAGAAAAGAATTAATAATCGCCACCCGTCAAATTATTCAGACAAGAGGATCGGTAGACTGTATTCTGTGTATGATATGGGCACATTGTGTCCACGGGTTAACGTAGTTAATTAAACAAAACTATTTTGAACCCTAACACATGCAACTTTGAGGATTTAATGGTTCTTAAAAGTCAAATTCTTTTAACGATTTTTGTGATCACAATTTCCCCCCTTAATACTGCCCTTAGAAAAATAATTAAAACACCTAAAAATTCTACTAATAATTCTAAGATATTTTACGTCTACAAGATTTTTTCATATTGTTAACCCAAAGGCCATAAAAAAATATTAAAGCAAAATAATCTAAAATATCTATAACATTTATTTAAATTGTTAACCAAAAGGGCATTTATTACAGGACGCATAGGTGCATTGTACCTAAGCTTGTTTTATTGCTCATATAATGAAAACAGACAATACGTAAATGATTTAATGGCAATTGTGCTTTATGGATCTTTTAGCAAAAATAAATAAATGCATCTTTTGTATCTATTTGAATTGTTTGTGTATAACTGTGTATACTATGGATATAAACAAACAATTTACTTTCGTTGTATCGTTTAGTTTTTCGCACAAATTCACATTATTGTGTCAAACGAAAGTCATCATTTAATTTTCTGATAAGTGAAATCGAATGTTATTATTCATATTGATTGATAAGTACAGAGAAATCTAAGCATATTCTGTAAAATACAGAGATTCTCCAATAATAATACTTAAATTGTTATTGAATAAAACCTCAAGAATGTTATCTATATTTATATATTCTTATTATTTTTTTCTGAACCATTAAATTTGCCCGTCTCTTTTCACATATTGAATTTCTTTTAAATTACTAAAGTAATTTTGGAACTGTTTTAGGTAGTGAAAATATTTAATTATATTATTCAAAAATGGAATATAAAAAGTAATTGATTGAACCTCTTTTACGTTTAAGTAATTGCGTATTTAACAGCACGCGTCGATTTGCTTCAGTGCTCATGTAGAAGTCTGTTAACATCTGAATAATCAATTTTATTTTTACATTCTTATACGCAGTCTTGTAACCATGAGAAATTTCGTTGTTTTCTCTGTAAGTGTATTAATACAACTCGATATGCAACAAATTGTCGTCATTTTAACGTTTATTCATGAATCAAATAATAATTATAAATAATTGAAAATTGTTGGAGAACTATTAATAAAATTTTCTATTGGATAATTTTCACTTACATATGCAAAAATGAATGACGTTATAAAAATTTGGAAAGTATCCTAACGCCCATGTTACATGATACTGAAGGATCGAAATCGATATGAAATTTTCACGATAGATTTGTCATCTAAAATTACGGCACGAGGACACACCTGTTGGACTTATTTATTTTAGTTCCGGTTGAATGACATAATTTTGTGGATTAATCAGATTTATTTTATATATACCTATTAAAATTTTATATTAAAAGTGATAAATTTATCAAAAAATTTGATCGTAACCTTTCTCGTTGAAAAATTAACTACAAATCTTATTACGTAATATGGTAATTCCGTTTGAATTTTTTATAAATTGTTAAAAAGTTGATGGTAATCCATATCAAATTTGCAAGGTTATTCAGGAAGAATTTTCTAGAATTAAACTTCTTTATTTATATATTTTTAGATATTTTTTTCACTTTAAAGTTGAAGATATTTAATCTTTTAGTAATCCTTGTTTAAAAAGTGTTTACTGAAAAATCATCATGTTTTTCAAAAACTGATTAAACAAAAAAGATATAAAACCGGAAAAATCAATTATTTATCGGTTACTAATTATAAACAAAAAAATCTATTAAGAATTGCAAAAATTGTTATCTTGTAATTTGAAATCGATTGATATTTTAAAATGAAAAACAGTATTGTAATTTAAAGGATAATAAAGCAATATAATTAATATCGTGAAAACTAAGACATAAGTCGAGTGCAGGCCACTCCAATTTTCGTTTTTAATTCACTTTGTTAAAAAGTACACGACAGTTTTAAATAAATTGTCAATATAAATTCCCATAAACCATAAAGGAAAGTAATAACATATATTCTCATAAAATTAAAAAGCTATACTTATTCTTACATAAGTAAATTATTAATTAATACATACAAAATCGGGCATAAAATATAATTTAAAACTTGTATTATTATTAATTAAAAGAAATATTGTATTTCTTAAAGGTTCATTTTTTAATCTATAAATTTATTATTTATTTATAGAGTTAACTTCAGTCATAATAAATTAATGATTTGTGTATAGAAATAGTAAAAACAATAATGACATTCGGTACTTTAAAATTAGAAAAGTGTGAATAATTAATGTGAAAAATAAACAAGATATATTTTTAGAAAGACACATTCTTGTTTGAACAATACGTATTGTACCTTTTTATTCGCAATCAGCAAGAGTAAGAGACAGAGAAGACAAAAAGGCGATCGATTTTTATTTGATTATAAAAAGAGATGATCGGTGAAAGTGAAACAGTTGTTGCCTTGACGCAAACGTCACGGATTTTGGATCAAGTTCAAGAACCGTATGACTGACTCGATAACTATTCAACAATCAATCGAAAGCTGCTGAAAAATCGGGTTTATTGCTTTGTTCGCCAGTAGGTTGCAGTTGTCTCATGCAAACAACTTACATGTGACGAAATATGAAATATTTCTTTGTCTTAAACTCTTACTGTTACAAATTATTACATTCTTTATACACCTTTGACATTTTCCAAGTGATTTTATAAGAGATATGCATTTTTGTAGTCAAAACTGTCTCCTATCTTTGAAACCAGAAGTGCATTTTTGGTCTTTTCACCAATAACAATAGAACGGCTGCACTTACGGCAAAAATAGTTACGTACATAATGAAAGATATTAATATTTCACACAACTTTTGTTTAAAAACTTTTTTCAAAAAATGTACCAGTTAGAAGAAAACTGTTACGGAAAATCAAAATGTTCTTATTTGTCTTTTTCCCAATATCACTAGAACGGCTGCACTTACGGCAAAAATAGTTATGTACATAATGAAACATATTAATATTTCACACAACTTTTGTTTGAAAAGTTTCTTCAAAAAATGTACCAGTTACAAGAAAACTGTTACGGAAAATCAAAATGTTCTTATTTGTCTTTTTCCCTATATCACTAGAACGGCTGCACTTACGGCAAAAATAGTTATGTACATAATGAAACATATTAATATTTCACACAACTTTTGTTTGAAAAGTTTCTTCAAAAAATGTACCAGTTACAAGAAAACTGTTACGGAAAATCAAAATGTTCTTATTTGTCTTTTTCCCTATATCACTAGAACGGCTGCACTTACGGCAAAAATTGTTATGTACATAACGAAAGATATTTATATTTCGCACAACTTTTGTTTGAAAAGTTTCTTCAAAAAATGCACCAGTTACGAGAAAACTGCTACGAAATATCTTAAATATGCATTCGCATGAAAAAGGACTATATTTAATAAATCGTATGAACTATACCTAACATTCCGACTCAAATAATTTGATATTTGTCTACTATACCGTATAAAAAAAATATATCAAAAAAATCTATAGAAAATTGTAAAACTTTTTATATATAAACAATTCTCAGATTGTGAATAAATGTAGTAAAACAATTTATTCTACAAAATAGTAATATATTTTTGATTATACAGACACATTTTGATTTCAAGACGCGAAGGCATTTCGGTGGGGAATAGCGTGACGATTTGTATATATGTAATATCTAAGTTAAATATTTATATAAATAAAACTTTGAAGTTTATTGACTTGAATAAAGAATAAACAAGCATTTTATTATAATTTTGAGAATTTTAATGGATAATTAATTTTAAACCAGGTTTTGAGACTAGCGCTAATGTGAACAATGTGAAAGGAAGGAATTTATTAATTATGAATTAGATTGAACGCACGATCGCACGAAATATGTCTGTTACAAATCGCACTTTTATAAATTCGCGATAAATGCACTTACACGAATCATTTTACATGAACTAATCTCGGTTCAAGCCAAATATTCGCCTGATTCATTGTTTAAAAGCAAATATTACACTAATTTAAATGTAAATTCATGTATTGTTAAACAATCTATTTTCAAATATGGTGGGTTCATATTTTTATTGATATCTAATTTAAAAGAATTAAAGGTCAAGCAGCAGAGTACATTAGAATAATGAGGAGTTAAAGAGAAAGAGGTATAGTAACTTGTCATTCATGAATAAATGATGAGTTTCTATTTAAATACTATCCTAGAAGGTTGGGTAACCAACTATTTAATATTATGTATGTGTGCAGTTTTACGATTTCAAAATTGAATTGATTTATTTAAAATTATATAAAACTAGTTCTTGCATTGTTGACTCATTACAGGTAATTCATAAGGTCTAATTTATTTTTGAGTATATAAAAAAAATCTACGACAAATTGTAAAACTTTTTATAAGTATAATATTTTTTCAAATTGTGAACCAATAAGCCATAATAATTAAAACCAATTATTTTTAAATTTAAATATTATGCGAGCTGAAGCCATAGGTGCTTTGTACCTATGACTGTTCAGTTTAACCGTTTAGGTGTAACAATAAAACCGGGTAACACAATATACGTGAGTAAGAATAATAAAACCGGATATAGGTGAGACAATTTTCGGAATCGGATCACATCCGTAAAAAAGTTCATTGCCAACAAGTTTCACGAATTAAAACCATAGAAAAAAAAAAAAAGAAATAGTAAATACAAAATAGTTGTTGCTCAATGATTTTTAATGTCAATAGATTACACTAGATTGTGTATTGTTTGATTTGATTTGAATTTTTTCGATGACAAACAAACAGTGCACGTTTATAATTACAGTATGGTTCATGAGTTAGAAATACATCGATATTCCAATTCAAGCTAAACACCTAACAACAGTGACCATTTTGTTTGGGGCAATGGCTGCCGACGATGCACACACATCAGATTCATTTATTATAATTATTATTACATTAGTTAATTGTGCACTAGCTAATACAACGAACCGTCGCCAGCCATTGCGAATTTATTTATTTTATAAATTGACAACTGTTATCGTCGTATTATTATTATTAATATAATTCTTATAAATATCATGAAACATTTATTTGACTCAATGTGCTCCAATATACAGGTGCCAAGTACAAGTACACGTACACGTACACGAGTAGACTACGTCAAAATTAACAATTTCTCTACCAAAAATCAACAACGCTGTACAGATAGGGAAGAATATTACAACAGAGCTAAAGCACTCCTACATTTATTTATTTATTTAATCATTGTTATTTATAAATCGTTGCCAAAGTATTTCATTTTATTATACTCTTGTTCATTATCTGTTCATTACACAAAACATACTCCTAAGGCAATCCTGTAGAAACAACTAAATCATGAGTTAAATTTAATCACTAGTTAAAATGAATTACTTTTTATAGTTTGTCTAATAATAATAGAAACGATACAAATATGAATTCATGAGGTAAAATAAATCATGAGTTAAAATGAATCATGGGTTAAAATGAATCATGAGTTAAAATGAATCATGAGTTAAATTAAATCATGAGTTAAATTAAATCATGAGTTATAATAAATCATGAGTTAAATTAAATCATGGGTTAAATAAAATCACGAATAAAATAAAATCATGAGTTAAAATAAATCATGAATTAAATTAAAACACGACTTAAATTAAATCATGAGTTATATTAAATCATGAGTAAAATTATATCATGAGTTAAAATAAATCAAGAGTTATATTAAATCATGAGTAAAATTAAAATGAATCATGAGTTAAAATAAATGAGTTAAATTAAATCATGAGTTTAATTAAATCTAAATCATGATTTATATTAAATTTAGAGTTAAAATAAATCATGAGTTAAATTAAATCATAAGTTAAAATAAATCATGAGTTAAATTACATCATGAATTATATTAAATTATGAGTTAAATTAAATCATAAGTTAAAATAAATCATGAGTTAAATTACATCATGAATTATATTAAATTATGAGTTAAAATAAATCATGAGTTAAATTAAATCATGTTAAAATAAATCATGATTTAAAATAAATCTAGAGTAAAATTAAATCAAGAGTTAAATTAAATCATGAATTAAATTTAATGTATATAAAAGTAAACCAGTGGGTAAAAAATGATAAATTCCTCATAATACCGAAAAAAGAATCACCTATTAAAGCCCTTCTGTGACCTTATCATTCAATTATTGGTTTTAATACCTAAAAAATCTGAATGTTAAGGTCACGATGATCTTACTAAGCGAAGCTTACAGGGTAATAGACAGATATCAAACAAGAATGTCTTTATTATATACGAACAAAATTCGTAGATAAAATCAATTTAAACATAGATAAATACAACAGCTCTGAAAACTACAAGGGAACAACATACAGGTTTGTAAATTATTCCCTTGTGCTTTCTAAATTCAGATTATAACCTCAGTTTACCATTTGCAATACCGTCACAAGATGGCCGCCACATTGACATGGAAGTCAAGCCCACCTCAGAGTTTCTTTACTATACAATTTAAAAATTGAGAAGTATTTTAATAATAACGTAAGCGTTTTACATGATTTGTAACTGTGACTTTGACATAGACCTCAAAAATAATCAAATTACGTATTTTGAAATAATAATAAAAAAAATGATGCATTTGGAGGATTATCTAACATTAGTTTACATTTTAGGTTTTATTATAATTTGTGTTTATAATCCCCTTAAATAAATATTAATTAGGCAATTTGCTATACACATTCGTAATTTATATTATAATTCGCGATCGTTCACTAATATTTCTACTGGTCATATTAATTTTGTTCTAACACATTTGACAATGAAATTACAAATTTATTATCTAGAAAATAAACTACACAAATGCAATGTTTTGTAAAATCGTAGAATTTCTAAACAGTGGCGACGGTTCAATAAATTTAAACACAGAACTCCGGTAATTTTACACAAATTCTCATCTATTTGCTCTGTCTTTCTAATGTGTAAACAGAGTAAAAAGATGCGTTTTAATAAAAACAAGCTCAGATTTTGTGTAAAAAGAATACAGCTAATATAGAGTAATTTACGTGACGTCACGGACCAATTTATCCCTACGCCACTGATTAAAAATACAATTATTTTACCGAATACGATTTAAACATAACATAGCAATATTGTTTTCACGATCAGGCACTATATTATCATTTTATATTGATATTTATATCAGTTAACGCCTGTTTTTGAAGATATAATGCGCAAAGTTAGTCAATTAAGCATGGTGACGTCACATGTTTCAGTGCGTAAACATGCGCGCGCACCATAGCTCTGACGTCATTAGTATACTTGAGACCTTAGATATAAAATTTGCGCACTGAAACATGTTTAGCCAACTTATATGTATGATTTTAGCCGTTATGTGTCCATCACAAAATGATTTTGTGATGGAAATATAACTAAAACATATTTTTTTTCTATTAAATAAATGATTATCTAAAGACCGTATTGTCAGAGGTTAACTTAAATATGCATTTTTACAAATTTACAATTCATAACTCATATTCTATACATTGGGATTAGTAAATAGAAATGTTTTGAGAATTAAAAATAATTTTGAGAACTGTAGTTTATGGTACGAGTAGCTTACGTTACGTGGAAGAGTTTTTTAAACGATATAAGCACAAAAATAAAAAAACTTCTGACGCTTGAACGTGTTTTTCATGCAATTTAGCGCTTAAACCGTTAAAAAAAAAGCGTCGTTGCAATCATTTATCGGAAATGATATGAGAAATTATATATTTCCTTTTTATTTATGTGCCCTTGTTCTGTGCTAATTATTTTATATATCTCACAATAACAACATACATCATCTACCATGTTTTAACTCTAACTCTGCTGGACCAAATAACTCTAAGAACGAGAATAATTTGGTTTCTTTCAGTAAAATCAATTTTGTTAGTTAAACTTATTAGTAAAAAAAAACATGTATACATTTTAACAATATATTGTGATTCATTAAAGAATTTCGTACAGAGACAAAGTAATAATTAAATATTTTAACATTCGATTTGCTTAACGTAATTATGTTTGCCTAAAACTATCCTCCATCTACATTACATATATGTACATGACTTGAGACGAATGTGTTTATTCAAGTAACAACAAATTATAGGCCAGCCTAGAATACGTTACGAGCTAGCCGCCATCTTGGCTTAAACCGTACAGTTTAATTCATAAACCATGATTTGAGAGGAAAAACAAAATGAATTGCTAACTGTGTAATAATTATTAGCTGTAACGCTAAGTGTAACTTAACTAATTCATATTAATTGATGCAAACGCTAATTCAAACTAAAGTTAGAACTAAAACGCCTACTTTTAATTCAAGATGGCGGATATTCAATTCACGTAATCTAGAATTGACTAATAAAATGGAACGAAATGACACAATATCCATAATATGTTCAGCTGGTTTGATAATTTGTATGCTAGATATTGTAGAATTATTTAAAAGTCGACATTTAGAATTTTCATTGGTTTTATTATCGAATAACACATATAGCACGTGAGTAAATAGGCAGCAAAGTGTGACGTCACACACGTATATACGAATTAAATGACTCAGTTTTTAGATGTTTCTATGTATTAAATAGGGGAAAAACCAATGTGTAGTGTATTATGCGACGTCGTACTTTGCGATCTAATCGTTTTTGATTAAAATATGAGTAATTGAATGAACACAATCACAAGGATTTTTACTAATATCGACGGTTACTTGTATATATTTACAGAACGGTAGGCGAAACCATTTTACGCGAATAGAATAGTTTCGCCATTTTATAATATCAAAGCTACACCGATACGTGCGCAATCAAACTAAACGTATAAATAAATACTGAAAGGCGAAAATCTACATTTAAATTGTGACTTTATTATTATTATAGTTTCTTTTTTTTTTATGTATTTTCATTTTTAGTTAACATTATAATTATTATTGATTTATCATTTTCTTTATTACTATCGTCTGGAATATTAATCTCTTTTATTTAACTCCCTCTTAACATATGTATTGTAAGATTGCTCTTTTTTATTTTCACTGGTTTCAAATTTTTATAAGCAGAACGCATTCTGCGTAATGAACCAGAAGTCGATGGCCAAAATATATAAATTATGTTATTATTTTTGCACTTATATAACATGAATAAATATTTAAAATAACTAATAAGATTAAAATACGAATATTGTTTAGTTTAAAGATGATCTTACAACACATTGAACACGCTGCGCTGCACCTTGCACTTTGTACATAAGAATAAAATACAATCCGAGAATGCCCTGTATAAGGAACCATTTTCACAATATATTCAACACAACAAGCCAATTTTCTTAACGAATTTTTCTAGAGTATATGTCTATGTCTCACCGTATATAAAATTATATTTACTCTCTCCTCTTCATTTTTTTTTTTAATATTTCGAAAAAGAAACTAACAATTAACAATTTGTACATACCTCAATAAAATATAACATCCTGTTTAATAAATGCCTAAAAAACTTAAAAACTGATATGTATGGTTTCAAGATGCACCTAATTTAATCTTAAATGGCATTTAAAATGTTAGATTTTATACGCAGTCTTGGAATATAACAATTAAACGCACGTAGATTTCGTTAAACGTAAACATAAACCGAAATATTAGAAATAAACATGTTTATAGCAACAGTCCTTGGGTCGAAAAAGTCGCATGCGCATTATATGAAACGCACTAATACGTAGATTTCGTTAAACTTGTATAAAGATATATATAAACCGAAATATTAGGGTCAAAAAAATCGTACTCCTTCATGTACGTGTGTTCCCTGCGCATGCGCATTGTATTAAACGCACTAATACGTAGATTTCGTTAAACTTGTGTAAAGATAAACATAAACCGAAATATTAGAAATAAACATGTCCCTTGGGTGGAAATAATCATACTCCCTTATGTACGTGTGTTCCCTGCGCATGCGCATTATATAAAAATGTAACTACTATGTAGAGAATATACGCCAAGAGTCAAATTAAAGAATTTTCCTTTTAGATACTTTGAATACCCATTTAAAATGCCATTTATGAGACAATGATCCACCCTGTTATCAATAATAATGCATAGCTCATGCATACAATTTCCCCAATGAACAAAATTCAAGATTTCCCCGCCTCTTGTTGACTCAACAAAATAGCATACTCTAAATCAGCCTGTTCCTGTATTTGCCTCTTTTTGCGTGCCTCCTCTAGCCGCAACCCCTCTGCGGCGGCCCAAGCCAGCTGCTGATCCTCGCTGACCAGTTTCTTGTTAGCGGCAAATGGATCAGCGAGCGGCGCGGACGCACGGCCACTGCTCGAAGCGTTCCACGTCGACAACGCGAAGCCTGCGGTCGACACGGGCAACGGTACTGACTGTCGCCCGCCCAACCCCGTGGCAAACGGGTCTAAACTGTTCAGTTTTGTAAAGTCTTTCTTAGCGGCGAACGGCGAATTAGATTGCGAACTAAAACCAAATGCGTCTAAATTGTCAACAGATTTACTAGTGGTGGTTGAGGCAGCTGAGTCACTAGGTTCGTCGTCGAATGGGTCGGCTATGTTGAAGGGATCTTCGTACCGGTAGTCCCGGAAGGGGTCATCGGTGAAGTCCATCGGTGTTTTTTGTGGTGGTCCAGACGTTATAGTCGGCTTCTCAGTAAACTGAAGGAGGATACGAAGTGATTATTTTTTAAGGCTGAAATTTAGCAATACACATGGTTGTTAGTAAGCACGTGTTCCATTGGTCCTTCGCCTTCTGTAAAGCCTTGGTTAATTTTATATAAAAATAATAGTAAACACATTAAATACTTGCTGCAGTTGTTATACGAAGGCATGCCACATTACCAAATCGAACCTAAATAACTAAAATATAACAAAATAAATTATATTAAACAAATAAAAGAGAACAATCATGCTAAAATTAAAATAAACATATAAAAAAAAAACATTGTTATAGAATTTTTGGATAGGTATGCAATTTAAACAAGTTTAGGTACAACGCACCTATGCGTCCAGCTCGCCTTATATGTAATATATGCAAGCAGTAGGTTTTAATTATTATGGCCCTTTTAGTTAACAATTTAAAAACATGTTATAGATGTTTAAAATTCAAAATTATAATATTTAATAATTCTGTAAACACAATATGGAAAAAACTATCTTAGAATTTCTTGTAGGATGACATTTTATGACGATCCCTTGAATTCTCGTGAGGCGAACTATACTTATGTCTTATTTAAAATTGTAATATTTAATTTAATTATTTATGGCCTTTAGGTTACCAATATATAAAAAATCTTGTAGGTATAAAATATCTTAGAATTATTAGTAGAATTTTTGGGTGTTTTAATTATTTGTATAAGGGCAGTATTAAGGGGAGCTTTACATTTTGAGGCCCTATAACTCGGGAAGTATACGAATGATTATATTTAAACTGCGAACGGATATAAATGGGTTCCTAAATAGTATGTGTAGCAAATTTGATGTGAATCGGTCCGGTACCTTCAGAGAAGGCACAAATTTGGTCTTATGAGCGACGACTGACCAAGTATATAAGTTATACATATTTTTAGAATCAGGGCGACGAGACAAACACTTATTATTAAGGACATTTTTTGTTCCGACCGATTGCTTTAGCTTCTTCTGTACTTCGTACGGCTTAAACTAATACGTCTCCTGTAATCTTAAAAATAAATAGGACAAATATAAGGAATTACCGTAGGACAGGAAAACGGGTTGTCACAATAAAAACACCTCGTCGAACAACTACGGTGGCAGCACTAAAGCATCAAAAAAATCATAAATAATCAGAAAATTATCCAAAATTCACATAAAATACCTTAGCATCGAAGTCTGCGAAATCCGCGAACCCACCAGGACCGCTCGATTCGAACAAGTCCTGGTTGGGGGTGACGGCAGCGGACACGTTAGTGTTTGAGGCCGAGAATGGATCGTGCATGGCAGGCGGTGCAGGGCGCGACGGCTGCATGGGCCGCGGCGGCGCCGGTCTCGGGGGCGGTTGTTTACACTTCTTGGGCGGCAGGGCCGGACTCGGACTCGTCGGCCGCCCAGGGGGGCCTCCGTCCCGAGTCGGCGCGTGGAGGATTGCGAACGGATCGCAGCCGAACGGGTCCTTCTCATCCTGATAATATATCCAATCGAGGAGAATAATAGTGCATAAGCAATGAAAAACAATCAAATATAATAACCGTTGTATGTGCGAGCGTGAATATTTTAAATGTTATATAATATACATATTATTTTGAAGTTTGCATTTAGGTGATAACCAAAACATATTAATAGTAATTCAATAACTTATTGAAAATTGGAATATATACGAAATTATCGATCAAACGTTCACTAAGAAATAATTAAAAAGTATTATTATTACCAGATTTCTGCAAATTTGCCAATAAATATAATAAAATCACAATATATCTTTTACTAAATACGTTTAAAATAAAACATAAGTAATTTTTTTTTTATAAAAGTGCACTTACTTCCATAGGAGTTTTTCCAGGATTAGCGTTAGTACTGTTATGATTCTTTCCATCCCCAAATGGATCGAAAGGATCAGCTTTTACTATAAACAAAAAAAAAAAATATATATATATATAATAAAATTGTATCAAATTAAAAAAAAAAAACATGACTTAGTATGCGTAAAACGCACCAACGCGTAGAGTTCGCCTTTAGGTAAGATATGCGTTGCAAGCAGTGGTTTTTTAATTATTATGGCCATTTGGTTAAAAATTTGAAAAAAAATAATTATAGATATATCTTACAATTTTTTGTAGATTATATTAATAATAAAATTTTTTTTAGTGCATATTTTATAATTCAAAATTACATTTAATAATTTTTTTCGAGCTTTGGGTTAACAATATGAAAAAAACCTGTAGACATAAAATATCTTAGAATTTATAGTAGAATTTTTGGGTGTTTTAATTATTTGTATAAGGGCAGTATTAAGGGGGGCTCCAAATATAAAAAAAAAATTGCTTACCTACAGGTGCATTAAATGCACCGAATGGATCAGCAGAGAATCCATCCTAGTAAAAAAAATAATAATAATCAATATTAACATGGAAAAAACAGTGCACCAGATAAATTCACAAAAAATACGATATTCAAAGTGTTATTTTATATTCAAATATGAACTTACTGGTTTGGTAGGAAAAGCTGCTGCAAAAGGATCATTCGAACTAAAAGCGTCCGTACCATTGCTTTTAAATGGATCTAAACAAAAATAGAATTAAAAGAATATAACGGAGAGATTTCCTGCAATAATAATTAATTTAAGATTTAAAAGAATATAAAGGAGGTATTTTTGGCAATTTTAATTAGTTTAGGATTTAAAAGAAAATAAAGGAATAAAGGAGAAATTAGTTTAAGATATAAAATGAAATTCTTACCATTTGAAGACTTGAAGGGATCGTCTCCAAACGCTGAACCATTCATCCCCCCACTCTTATCATTAAACGGATCCTTGTTATCCGCAAATCCATTCTAATAATACAAAATTAATTATATATAAAGCATAATTTTAATTTAGATAATAAAATTTGAACCTGGTGTGTCGTTGGAGTCTCCCCGTTGGACATGCCGACCCTAGTGAACTCCGGATCCCTAAACTCGGGTGAAATTCTAAGCGCAGTATCGGCAACCGTGTACGGATCGCCCGCCTGGATTGCAGTGTCACACATCGAGATCGCATCAGTCATTTGTCTTTGTTGTTCTTGTAGTTGCGTGATTTTGGCTTTGGCCTGACTTATTTGCAGCTGAGTATCTTGTAAATTTGTGGATAACCGATTGAGTTGACCGTCGTTGTCTTGCCGCTGTTTCTCGAGCCGTTCTTCCTCTTTGCGGAGATTTTCTAGTTGTTCCTTTTTACTGGATAATTCGCTTTCTTGTACACGTAACACTTCGGCTTGCTCGTCGGCTTGAGATCGCAATTTGTCCACCTAACAAATCGCCGTTATAGAATTGATTGATTTTTTAGCCAAAATTAAGTTTAAATATTATAGAAAATTAGTGAATTCTAGAATATTCTAGCAAATGCTACAGCAACATTATCTAATTATACAATATGTTATACAACCGCCACCACAACAAGAACATTTATACAAATCTATTATTTACAACGAAATACTAAAATTTGTGCCACAAATACTTCACTTTTATTATAAAATTACATCTAGAAAGCATGTAATTTTAGTTAATTATTGTAAAAATACACTAAGTCAAGTAATTATAAAAGATCCGTCATTAAAACAAAATTGAAATTAAATATTTCAGTATCCGTGAGACATAGGTACAGGCACCTATGCCTTATCTATTACGCAAATCATTACGTTAAAATCTTACCTGATCTTGTTGGTCAATTAGTTCTTTGTCTACTCCCTCTAGCTCATTGTCTACAGTAGACCTCTATTGGAATATAAATGAAATATGCAACAAACATGCTTAATCAGCCAAAACAAGAATAATTTCAAATATAAATCACACATTGAAATTAATATCTATTAATTTCTGATATATTAAGCTTTATATAAATAATTTCGTGCGTTATGTGTCTTATGGGGAACAGGGTTGCAATATCCCATAAGCGCTGTGCGTGGAACAGAGACTGACATACGTATTCTATGAGTGCGAATAAGAAAAGATACATCATAAAAGGGATTAATATTATATACCATTGTGTGTACATTTGATTTTTTTAAATACATTTTCTCATTTTCGCTAAATATTATCCTATTTTTTAGTTCAAATTTTGTTGTTAATTTGTTAATTAAACAATAGTATAAATTGTATATTTAGTTATCAAAAAATAAAAATATATCGTCTTCAATAATAAATAAGATCGTAAAACCGAGATAATTGTATGTGAAGACGTGGCAATATTGCACAAAATTCTCCATAAGATTAACATTGCCATTTCAACTTGAAACGTACAATAAAACCATACAATATAGCATTATTGTAGCTGTAAAATGGTAAATTCTACAAAAATATATCAATTTACTATTTTACAGCTACAATACTAAAACTACGTTGTAAAAAATTGTAGCGTTAATTTTACGAAATTATTTATAAAAAGTTTAATATGTTGTTAAACAGATAACGAGATATAAACAGGCGAAACCTCTTAAATTAAGCTTAAATAAAAATGCATACATAAAATATATAATAAAAGAAAATTATTTTACACTATTTCCAGCACCAAACATAAATTTATTGTAATAAAACGCCATTCAAATGAAATCAAGAAGAAGCAAATAGCGTTACTAGTTAAAAGAACTTTTATTAATTCAAGTGCAGCTTTTTATGATAGTAGTACATACCTGTGCTTTGAGATCATTAAGTCGCTTTTGAGCTTCTCCTTTTTGGTTCTCTAATTGCTTTAGAGTCGCCGCCAGCGTATCCAGTTCACTCTGTAAAAGATAATCAATAAAAGAGTACATTTTGATTGTGTTTTAAATTAACTTCCGTAATTAAATTTTCTCTTTGATCAGACAAATGCAAATGGGTTCAAGAGCTTAAGTAATCGGTTGGAACGCAATTTAAATCTAATACTTTCGAAGTTATTAGCTTTGCTAAAGGCACCAATGCCTTCAGCTCTCCTTCTTATTTAGAAAACAACATTTTAAAGACATACAAATTTTTGGGTTTCCATACCTGTAAGCTTTTGATTTCCCCGCTTTTGATTTTAATATCCGCTTCCTTTTGTGCAATATCCGTTTCCAGAATCAATTTCTCACGCGCCAACTCTTCGATATCTTTGCTGATCATGTCCAGCTCTGGATTCGAGTATGGTGCGTTATTGTTTTCCTGCAACACGAATGCAACAACGTTTCGAACAAATGCCAACAGAACAAACACTAATTGCGACAAATTGAACATGATCTCGTAAACATAAGTTAAAATTATAATTGGACGCACTTAAAAATATGACATAATCATTTATTTTCAATAACGGATACTGTGGCTATTATGAGGAAAGCCTTTCACGTCATTTAGATTGATTCATGGAATAGTAAAGATATTTTATATAAATAAATGATGAATATACGTGTATATTTTTCAGCCTTGGAATTAATTAAAGGTTCATCAGTCACAATAACAAGCAAAAAAAAAGAGATTTATTTGGGTAATGTTTGGGAAATGAATTGTGCATTGTATTTAAGTATTAACATATCTGTTGTGGCCAGCACAAGACTTTCTTATACATATTAGGCACTTTTCTCGGGAAGCTCCAGTCCGATTTTACTGATTTTTTTTATTTTTAACTGATTTTTGAATATAAAAAGATATAAACTTATTAAATCCAAATTCCCGATTGCATCATTTAAAAATTCCCTATTATTTGCGAATATACGTAGTTTTATTAAAGGCGCCACTCCAGATTGAGCAAATATATGAAGTAATAAAACATATATATGACGTTTAAATATAGTTTTGTATTTTAATCATAATAAGTATTTAACAAATCAATGTCTAATCTAATAAACTCTCATCAATTATTTTGTTTGCGCCTCTTAAAAAGTATTTGATTTTATTATTTTGGAATCGTGTTCTACTTTTATCAAGGGACCTTTCTCTGCTTATCAGTTTTCTGCGTTCATCCCTAATCGAATCTAATATAAGTTCGTCTTGTGAAAAATCTAAAATAATGAATCAATAGAATTTTGATTTAGAATGCGAATTGTATTGCCTATTTACCAATATCAAGATCTTGACGACTAGTTCTGGAGGTACATAACGTCCAATTATCTGAACAATCTTCCATATTATAAGCATTACGTCGATTTAACAAATCATTTAACTTCCACAACGTTTTTTGGCAATAATATTGTCTGTTAACCGTATCGAGAAAATCGCAACAAATATATGATCGCACTTCGTATACGTTCAATAATTTCTCAATTTCCAAGTCAGTCTGCGAGTTATTATGCAATGTACACTTTTTTACATTTATAAAAAAAGAATTTTCATCTTTATTTATTTTATTTCGACTGTCCATATTGTAAACGTCAAATTTGGATATTAAAACAATCGAAACATGCCAAACAAATAGTTTTTGTTCATAATTCTCGCCGAATGCCTTCTTTACAAAACTATAGATGCAGATTTGTGTACTGTTAATATTTTTATGTCTTCTGAATGTGAATGAATCATTTAATTTCCGAGATAAATTAAAGAGCGCAATGAAGAAAGCAAAATCGATGTATAAAAATAAATTCGGCAAAGAAAACTCGTGGGAATTTTTAGGTCATGACATGACGGAATATCCTGGTACGGATAAATCCAAACGTAAAATACAGGTTGATAAATGGAAGGAATATTACTCTTGTTTGAGACTGCAAGAAAACAGTGTAGGGGAGCATGGCTCCATTATACCAGAAGCTGTTCTTGCCTTCGAAGGACAATCAATAAAGTATTTTTTATTGCTATTTTTTGTATATGTGTACATAACATTAGTGATAGTTGCACGGGAATTTTATGTTCTATTTGTGTAATTGCGAAATAAATCGATTTTCCAACATTGCATGTTCATATAAATGCGATTTATAGAATGTTCTTTTACGGTGAACACACGTGTTTCTCAAAGTGCTTTTAAAATATCGTTTAGAAACGCATATATCAGATGGCAGTCACGATTTTTATTTTCGTATACGTAGTATTTAAAAGTATTGCGAAATCAACCCCGATATTTTAATAATACTTTATTTTGAGAGTTTTTGATTATTTTTTCAATAAATAATCTTAGGTACAACGCACCTATGCGTCGTGCTCGCCTTATATATAATAAATAAATTGCAAAAAATACAACTATAACGATTTTAAATGCGATGTTGAAGCATCACTTATAAAAATATACGCCATTGAAAGTAAAAACGAGGTCATCAATTGTTAGTTGAACAATAACGTTCCTAGTATCTATTGTTAGTTATTAAAAGCATTGAATCGGGCCGATGCCAATAACAAACTAAAATATCGTATTACTGTACACAAAAAAAAAAGTTTCGTACAGTTTGTAAAAACTAAAATTGTTGATATAACAACAAAATTTAACTAAACTTCTATTTTCGTTAGTTAAAAATGAACATTTAGAAATGACTGATAGGATAATTGGAAATAAAATATATCTATAATTACATTAGAAACGTTTTCGTAGAAATATCGACTGTTTTGTTGGTTTTTCGGTTGAGTAGATATAAAAAAAAAGTAGGACGAAGCACCAATTATATTCCAATACCTAGTAAAAATATTGGTTCAATTTTATCAAAATACAAATTTAGACCTAATATCAGGGCCGGACTGGCTTGGACATGGCTTGAAGCCTGTGATTAATTCAATTGTAATTTCTTTCAAATGAATTTAACTCCAAAGCGTCAATTCCTTATTATCAAAAGGGTTTAAATTAAATGGATTTAAATCCCTAAATGAATTAAAGCTATTTTTAATTATTTTTTATTTGAATTTCTATCCAGTTCTGGTTTATATATATATATAGATTTTGTTTAATTGCAATTGTAGGGTGAATTTGAACAAATTAAACCTTTATTATAAATACAGATAGTGCAAAGAAAGTCTAGTGAAGGACACTCCAGTTTCTTTTTATGTTCACTATAGGTATAAGTAAAAGTTAATTTATTTCGAAATTATGCAACGGAGTTTCTAACTACATTATGTAAAGAACGTTAGAGATACACCTAATGTTTTTAAATATATTTATTTAATATATTCTATATATATATATATATATATATATATATATATATATATATATATATATATATATATATATATTTCGGTTTGGGATGTTGGCAGACTTGAATGTAAAGTTTGCCTGAGTCCATCGGAAGGTAACGATATGGAATCTGTTGAATGGGAATGGAGTCACGTAGAGCAACAATATTTAGAGGCGGTCGATTACGGCGAACATATTTTAATATCCCCCGAAGACAAAACATTGCAAATATATAATTTAGGCGCTGAACACACTGGCCAATATGTATGCAAATTAGGCAATCAATTAACAGCCCCATACTTTCTAACTGTTGCCAATAATTCGGAACCGTTGAAAATGGTAATTATAATTGCTAATTTACCCACAATTATCTGATTCAATTACACAATTAAATTATAACTGATGAAATAAATGCATTTCTGAGTTATATAATTCTAAATCATCGACATTATACTCACAGAGCCGACTGAACCGAGTATGTTATAGACACACGACCAATCACTATAGCTCTTTTGTACATTATGTACGGCGAGCTACAAGATATATATTAATTAAATTGAAAACTACATATAAGTTTATTTATTTTTAAAGGTTCATCGAAAAAGGGCAAAAAATGGCCCATACGCTGAACCTCCATGGTTGCTACATCAAGAAATAATATTAGATACAATATATAAACATTGGTCTCCGTGTAGTTCTTGTGGTTTAGTTGGTAGAAGACATAAATATGGCTATTGTGTAATTATTTATTTAGCAAACATCGAAGATAATGAAATTACTGAAGAAACTAATAAAAATACTGTAAGGATTACATTTCAACATGTATTTAAATGAATGAATAATGAACACATTTAGACTGAGTCTTCGGCAGATAACGCCACAGAAAAGATAAATTTCATAGACAAAACAACCGATTTCGAACTATCCGATCTCGACCGCGAATTTTTGCAAATCTTCAAATACGGAGTACCGTGTCGTTCGCATATCTTACCAAAATCATTACGAAATATACAAGAAGTAAAAGATCGAGAAAGCGAAATAATGATTGGTTACTGTAAGGTAATTAAAAGCGAAAATCACAATTCGTCTCAGTTGGTAATAGAATTAAACGGTAGGTAAAATGTGCTGTGGACGAAGTGTTCGTCGTGAAAGATAAGACGGGCAAAATAATTGAATCGGCGAACAATACCGCGGGAATTTATTCAATGGTGCAAGGATTTCCATCTGTGGAACCACCTGTTGACAGGCGATTGCAATTTGAGGCGGCCGCCACCGAGATTTGCTTAACTTGCCCCGGGTAATTTAGTTTCACGGTCATTTGCATCGTACTCGCACCGACTCTTACACTTTTAATTCAATCTATAGGAATTTAAATACTGAAGCGCCAATCCAATGGCAAATTGGATCTAAGAATATCGTTCCACAATTGTTGGCGCAAGAGTCAAATGGACGCATGTACATAAGTATCACTGATCGCTTATATATTAAAAAAACCAAAATATCGGATAGTGCCATTTACAGGTTGGTATGCCTGCTATTTCTTTATTTTGTTTTAAATTCATGCAATGATTGCAACAATAGCATTATGTATTAACTATTTTAAATATCTGGAATGATCTGCACGTAATTTTCACTAGATCCGGGTTTATTAAGCTACATGGCAACATAAACAAAATATTTATGATTTTCCCTAGCAGTTTTCTCGTAACTAGTACATTTTCTAAAGAAACTTTTTAAATAAAAGTTGTACGAAATGTTAATATCTTTCATTAATAGTTATTATTAAATAGTTATGTTCACATAACTATTTTTGCCGTAAGTGCAGCCGTTCTAGTGATATTGGGAAAAAGACAAATAAGAACAATTTCATTTTCCGAAGCAGTTTTCTCGTAACTGGTACCATTTTTAAAGAAACTTTTCAAACAAAATTTGTGCAAAATATGAATATCTTTCATTATGTACATATCTATTTTTGCCGTAAGTGCAGCCGTTCTAGTGATATTGAAAAAAAAAAAAAAAAAATAAGAACATTTTGATTTTTCGAAACAGTTTTCTCGTAACAGGTACTATTTTTGAAAAAACTTTTCAAACAAATGTTGTACAAAATATTAATATCTTTCATTATGAATATAATTATTTAGCCGTAAGTGCAGCCGTTCTAATGATATTGGGAAAAAAGACAAAAATAAAAACATAAATAAGAACATTTTGATTTTCCGTAGCAGTTTTCTCGTAACTAGTACATTTTTTGGCAAAACTTTTCAAACAAAAGTTGTGTAAAATATGAATATCTTTCATTATGAACCTAACTATTTTTGCCATAAGGGCAGCCGTTCTAGTGATATTGCACATCTAGGGAATACACAAGTCTTAAGTTTGACAGTTTTAGCTCTAGAGCGTTCTCAGACGGACACACACACATAGTCATATTCGATTCAGGGAAGGTTAAAACGTGTATATTCGATGAAATCTCGATTCCGAAATTTTACGTATTTATTAATAAAAGAAAGTAAAAATATATAATAATTTCCTTTCAGTTGCTGGCAAAATAAAGAATTAGCAGGAACAATTCGATTGGTTATCGAAAAACGTTTAAAACTCGATTTTAACCATCACATAATGTTATTAGGAATTATTATAATTCTGTCAGTATTTTTATATGTGTTTATTAAAGCGTTCTTTGGCCGAAAATACGCAATTATTAAAATATAATAATAATCCCGACGAAAATATTTGTTTTGTACATTGTTTTAAAATAAATAAATAAATAAACAAATAAATAAACTTACCACGATGCCGTCTGCTGTTTTGTTGTTTCTAAAACTGGGCGGGACCATTTCCTGGCTAAGGCTCACAGGAGGTTCTTGGCCCTTAAGGCAGCGCTCCACCAACCACATCGCAAGGGCGAATTGCTCCCCATTCAGCTTACCACTTTGTTTTATATCACACAGAGCCCTTTAAACACACAAATAAATAACACACCAAAAACAGACAAGAAAACCAGCCAAAACTTACCAAATATGCGCCAAGACAGCTTGTGGAACTCCAGACTTAAGGAAGACATCTTTTATTTCCAATCCTGAGACAAAACCATCGCGATCAATATCCGATTTGATGAATAATGAATCAAACTTCGCTTTCTCTTCGTGCGAAACTACCCAGTTTGTTTGTGGTGGTGGCGGAGGAGCGGATTGGATGAGTTGGGGTTGGATTTGTTGATGGTGCATTGGTGGAATAGGTGGGGGCATTATTGGTTGCACCGGTAACACGTGTGGTTTGACCGGCTGCGGAGGCACTTCCGGTTTGATGCCATCTAGGCCCCGCGACAGCAATGGCGGCACTGGGGACGAGCCTTTTCGCTTGGATGGCGGCAGCAGCTCCGGGGGTAATTGGTTTGGTATCGCGTATTTTTCTAAAGCTTTGTAAACTAAATGCATTGCCTAAATAAAAACAAAACAAAAAACGATAAATAATAAAAAATGGGCCTTAAAAACAAAACTTACCACAACAAATTCATGACGATTCAACATCCCGTCCTTATCCATGTCAGCCAAATCCCAAATTTTTCCTAGTGTGTCCAATGGTAGTCTCGAGTCCATTAAGACACCTTTTACCTAAATACCAACATAAATACAACATAAAACAAATATTTACGGGGTTTACCTTGTTGCCCGGTATGAGACCGTTGAGGGGTTGCAAGGATTCGAATAACCGATCATATTTCTCACGTTCAGCTGGTTTAATCGACCAATCATTGGCCAACGATGGTGGCAGTGACGTAATCACTGGAGTTGGTGTGTTGGTTGTCATTGGTGGCGGTTTCGCAGGACGATTTACTATCGGTAATTTGTCGCCCTGCAAATAATTAAATCACAATTATAATAATTAGATAACGTAGGTTTGAAAAAGTCACTTCATAATTCAAGCGGCTTTAGTTTAAAGCTAATTTAGTAGACTGAAAACAAAATGCCGGTGTACCATTTTTGGGGGCGGTAGTTCCAGGTTCAAATTGGATACGTTGATGTCGCGGCCGGCTTGGGCGAGTGCAACAAGTTTTAGCGCAACGAAAAAGCCAGCTTTGTCGAGCGAGCCTCGTCCACCAGGGTCGGACAGATCCCAAATGCGACTGAGTACTACATCACTGAGGCCCGAACGTTTCAGGAAGCGGGCGGCTTCCATTGCTCCAATAACCCCATGACCGTTCGGGTCAACCTAAAATACAATTAATTGTAGATACATATTTATTTTTAGAAAATAAACGATTTTCTTTATATAACTTATTCAAAATAATCTAAAGTGGCCTACACTAGATTTAAAAAACGAATTGATATATTACTTAAATATATAATCATTTTTAACACTTGAGGCATTAGTAAAATGTCCACGAATGTTCAAAAATAACCCAATATTTGTATTTGTTATAGACTTGTTTTTACAATAATTAGCGCTTTAAAATAAACAATTTTATGTTCATTTAACCGAGTTTTCTTAATGCATAAAAATATCATAAAACCAGACGTACTTATTACTTCGTAAAACATGCGTTTATTTTATAAACTCATTGTAAAATATCGTTTTTATAAACATAGAACATGACGTAGACATATTAAATCGCTTCGCATTTTGTTTTACGTTTAATCACGTTTCATAACATAAATTATGTCGTTTCTCATAAAAGACGGTTCTTAACAAACTTACACCGGGGCTTCAAATAATATAATTTATCGATTTTATAAAAAACAAGCTTAGCTCCAACGCACCTATGCGTCCAGCTCGCCTTATAAGTAATATATGCAATGCGGGCAGCGATTTTTAATTATTATGCCCTTTTGGTAAACAATTTGAAAAAATATTATAGATATAAAAAGTTTTACAATATTTTGTAATTATTTTGATAAAAAACAAGCATCTATGCGTCCAGCTCGCCTTATAAGTAATATATGCAATACGAGCAGCGGTTTTTAATTATTATGGCCTTTTGGTAAACAATTAGAAAAAATGTTATAGATATAAAAAGTCTTACAATATTTTGATTGCATAATTTATAATTCATAATTGCATAAATAATAATATTTAATATTTTTTTATGGTCCTTGGGTTAACAATATGAATAAATCTTATAGACATAAAATATCTTAGAATTTTTAGTAGAATTTTTGGGTGTTTAAATTATTTTTATAAGGGTCGTATTAAGGGGGGTTTCAAATTTTGGAGCCCTATAACTCGGGAAGTATACAAACGATTAGATTTTAACTACGAGGGGATTCAAACAGGGTGCTAAATAATATGTGTAGCAAATTTAGTGTGAATCGGTCCGGTACCTTCAGAGGAGTAGAAAGCACAAATTTGGTCGAGCGAGCAACGACTAACATCCAGTTATATATATTTTTAGATTCAGAGCGACCGACATTTTTGATCCGAGAATGCTACAGACACACGACCGAGTGCTTTAGCTTCTTCGGTACTTCGTACAACGATTAATATATTTAGCGTTAATTATTTAACATGATTTTGATTTAATTCGTCGATTATATTGTGTTTTGGGTTAAATTATAAATGAAATTATGATTACTTAATATATTCAGTTACTAGGAACAAGAAAATCGATTTTAACACTACGTTTCATAGACTACGAATCATAAACCTAGTAAATATGTAAAATTCTCCCAAAACTCAAGAGATACTCCAGATATCTCGTAAAATTAATTAATTATGCTGAAATATTAATAAAATTTAATATATGCGTAACATTTGACTTGGCATTTATTTTAAATTTTGTATATTTTCGTAATAAAACAAATTAGCGACAATGTTTAGTAATTAACAATGTAGTTACTAATTGCCATAATTAATATTAACATAAACAAGTAGAAAATCGTAAGAATAAACCGAAAAAAAATTATTATGCTTTAAAAATATTAAATTAAATAAATCATTATCGCGACAATTTCTAGTAATTAACAATGTATTTGCTAATTACTTCTTAATTTAATTTAATTTAACATAAAAACACAATAGTAAAAGAAGTAAAAAATAATAATTCAGCTTTAAAAAAAATTAAATTGAATTAATAATTATTGCGATTATTTTTCTACGCATCGCATTATCGATAAATCATGAATACAAATTTAACTGTGGCATAACCGATTAGTTAAAATTTAATCTTTAAATATTCGTGATTTTAAACAGGTTTTTATAACAAAATTAAAGTATTAATATAGTTATACGTCGATATTTCCTATATCACGTGGCGAGCTGGAAGCATTGATGCAGAAACACTTGCTTTACATATACAAGTTTTAATTAAAAATAAATAAAAATAAATCAAATAATTTTTATTCAATATAAAAATCGATTTAGCGAATAAAATATTATTTAAATAAATCAATCAATATATCTGGTTGAAATAAAATGTGTCCACCTTAAAGTTGTCTAAATAAATGTTTAAGTATATAATAACGCAGAATAATATAAGTTTATTTAGTTTTATGAGAAATTGTGAACGCTCCGTGAACATAGTATACAGTTTTACGACAAGTGGCATTACGAACTATGAACAAGGTATACTAAAATATCCTTTTAATAAAATTGGACATAGAATAAACGCGATGCTTTAGCAAAGATAACAAAATAAATATAGAATTAGGAAAAAATAAGATAAAATAAATGCTACAGCGTATTTAATGAGCAAACAGACACGTCAATAATAAGAATTTTGGAGATTATTATCTAATTAGAGCGAATTATCAAGATTCTTACCTGTGAATAGTATGCTTCATATATAGCACTGTGGAATCCAGCCACCTGTACAACACAATAAGCGATATTCATATTTTTCACTAATAATTCACTCGATATTTTTATTCACTTTTGATATATTAAACATACGTAACAAATGAAAACTGTACAAAAACAACAGAACAACAAATTAAATACTTGTTCATTATGTATAAGTAGCACTTCCTAATATACCAAATCAATCAATTTGAATTTGTTCAAATGTCAAACCAACGGTTTGTAAACGACGAAAAACATGCATTTCATGTAAATATTGAACCGTTGAAAACCATATTAAAAACGAATAGTTTCCCCGCTAACTACACTAACATCAATGTCGATACGCAAAACCCGTAATTTAGATAAAACGATTAAAATTCGTTAGATTGAAAATATTTTGTGATATACGCCGCCCACCGATCTGTCATTGGGTTCCATTTATTGAAAGGCAAATATAAATACACTGTGTCGTTCAATACCGCGAATTTTCATCAAAACGCATATGCTAATAGTTTACGTTTAGTAAAAACTGTTTATTATGTTTAGTTAATGCTTATAAAACCAATAATACGATATTAAATTTGCACAGTACCTGCGTTGGAGACGGCAAGACAGCCATCTTCTCGAATACTAAAGAACATAGGCGGCGAATAACAAATATACTACAAATTTACAGGGTGCTTTCATTAAATATTATTACTCATACATTTCTATTCTAAATATTAAAACATAAATATTAATTAGGAAAAGTTGATTAGACGCGTAGCTATATTAGTTATATAGTTCATAAAATTTAATTATCTAGTATTATTGCGCTCCTTTATTGAAATTTTAACCTCGCCGCATATGTGGTAAAACACTGTTCATTGGTTAATGTTCACAAATGTTAACCAATGGATAATGCAATCAATAGAAGAACTACGATGTTCACTATCTTTTGAATTCTTATCATTCATTCTAGAATCTTAAAATAACTTGTTATTTATGAATTATAATGTTATTTAAAGATTTTATAAGCAATATTCTAGCATTTATGGTACGAAAATCAATATACCCAACGAAATAATTGACACACAACATTCTTAACCCTTTGGGTCCATCAGACCCCAGCCTATAAAAATTTCTTGTTCATTCTTTCAAAATAAATACCTTTTTTGGATGATCAGTGTATGCAGAAATATTTACATAACAAAATATTGAAAACTTTCGGGAAAAATTCACAATTTTCCACCTGGGGTCTAGTGGACCCCATGTTACACTTGTATTATTTATAAGAGTTAAGGTTTAATATATTATCTACCTTTCTAAAAAATGCACTATTTTCCACCAGGGGTCTAGTGGACCCAATGTGACAGTTATTTATAGGAGTTAAGGGTTAATATATTCAACTTTTATTAAAAATGCACTATTTTCTACCTGAGGTCCAGTGGACCCCATGTGACAGTTGTGTTATTTATAGGAGTTAAGGGTTAATATATTCAACTTTTATTTAAAAAAGCACTATTTTCCACATGGGGTCCAGTGAACCCCATGGGACAGTTGTGTTATTTATAGGAGGTTAATATCTTCAAATTTTATAAAATTCACATATTCTCTAACTCGTGTCGTGTTTGAGATGTGCCAAAAATAACACAAGTAAACAAGCACTTCCGGTTAAAATATCTTTTTAAAAAATAGTATTTTTTCCGGTATTTTTTTATGTTCGATGAATATTGTTATTAAAATAATGAGGTCGATACCTTCTTTTATACATGACGAATGGGAAAGTAAAAATAAAAAGACAACAAATAACTTTTAACACAAAAATATATTTAAATTAACATTTATCTAAGAAATTATTAATACTAGAAATGACTTCAGGACTTATATTAAAATTTTCATCAGTTTTGTCTTTCTTATTGCGTTTTTCCTGAAAAAAGACATCACTTTGCCCATATTCTTCCCTCATAATATCTAACGGGACATTTCCTGAAGTAAACATGGCCAACCATTTAATTTTTTTATTCATGTCATTAATAACGTCATAGCATAATGCCATTTTCTCTTTATTCGATTTATTGCTGTTAACCATTGACCAAGCTTGTTGCCGTTGCTTTCGGCATTTTGAGATATATAAATTATGGTTTTTATAAATATTTGTTGCGCATAAAGTGGCCAAAGATTTAACATGATTAATTTTCTTAGGAAGCACTAACAAAAAAAAAAAACATAACTTAATAATTTTACTATAACCTAATGCAGTATCACACAAAGGGGCGTGGTATAACCTAATGGCCACGTTGTATCACACAAAGGGGCGTGGTACAACTCAGACGTTGTGCGCAATAAGTTCTGCGCATATGATGATACAATACCCGATAAATTGTAATGAAAAACAAAGCATTTACCCTTAAATTTGGATTTTTTCGTCTTTTTGTGTGTAATTGCCTCTGTAATTGGCTTATCGACGCGTAGTTTTACTAAACTTTTATTATCTTGTTTCTCAACGACATCCTTATTTTTATTAATTATTAGATTTTTTATTTCCTCAGTGTTTAAACTTTCCTTTTCTTCACTTTTCGAATTATCGTTTTCGTGACTTTTTGCGTCTGTTTCTTCAATTTTTGTATCGTTTTCCTCAGTTTTCGATATTTCTGGAGTAATAACTAGTGAAAGTTCTTCATTTTCTTGATCTTTGTCAATAATTTTCGGTTCTTCCTTTATTGGAGTTAAATTTGAAATTGGGACCAACGGTGGCACTTTTTTATTTAAGTAGCGTAACAAAATTTGTCTCATACTACAAGAAAATTGGGAACCAATGCTTTCAGCTCACCATATACATATAAACAAGCTTAGGTATAACGCACCTATGCGTTCAGCTCGCCTTATAAGTAATATATGCGATGCGAGACATTTTTAATTATTATGGCTTTTTGGTTAACAATTTGAAAATATGTTTGCAAATTATTTTGATTAAAAAAAAAACTTTTAGTGCATATTTTAAAATTCAAAATAATATTTAATATTTTTTTATGGCCTTTGGGTTAACAATAGGAAAAAATCTTGTAGATATAAAATATCTTAGAATTGTTAGTAGAATTTTTCGGTGTTTTAATTATTTGTGTAAGGGCAGTATTAAGGGGGGAAATTTGAATCACAAAAATCGTCGAAAGTTTAATGGATAGCGAATTTGGTATGAATCGGTCCGGTACCGATTGCTTTAGCTTCTTATATCGGAAGACGCGACAATAGAACTTGAAATGTTGCACTAAAATTACCTTTTATGGAGTGTAGGGCCCACCATTTGCTTCATTAATCCCATCAGAACCGAATTAGATTTGACCTCTTGTATTTTCGGCAAAGGAACCGTTGTCAAATAATACAATAATAAATCAGACGGTAAATCACTAAGCATTTCGTACAAAGTGGATAAAGTCTAAAGAAAATTGTAATAAATAACATAAATACCCAGCAAACATTCTTTTTACCGTTTCATAATTTCCATTTTTATTTTCTTTATACTCTTGAATCACCTTATTTGCATTTTCCAAGACTTCTGGACGTTCATGGTAGTTTTGAGTTAACACTAAATGCAATAAATTATGTGGATGTTCCATGATAAATCAATATTTAAAAACTGTCGAGTGAAAAATTGTTAAAGCTGCATTTGTTTTTGATGCGTATTTCATAGCATGCTATATTGTTGCAATCAACGCCATTGATTTATTTGAAATAAATAATGTTTGGTTTATTGCAATTTTTTTATGGTTTATTCACGTTTACAATAACAGTATTTATGATAGTTAACAAATTTAACGATATTTGTTGTTTTATAAATGAATATGCGATACAATTATGATTTTCAAGACTAGATTGAGATCTAATTAAATATATTGCATAAATAAGAATTAGACAATAAAAAAACAACATATATTTGCTTTTAGTTAACAATAAAAATAAATAATGTGAAACAAAATTGCCATAAAATATATTAAACCCCAAATTTAATTCCTCTGTACCTGGAATATGTCTGCGATGTATCAGAAACGTAACATGTACATGTAACGTATCAAAGACGTCTCAGAGAAGTTAAATGAAAAAAAATTGTTTCCTTGTATTTATGAATTAAATAAAAATACGTTAAATTATGGCAATTTTCAATAAATAACAATGAAACTTACAATAACTTAAATTTTATTTTTCCTGAAAATGTTTTGTTCAAATCCCTAGACAAATCTATTCTAATTACATAAATAAAAGATACTAACAATAACGACATAAATTAAGAGTATTTCTCTAAATGTTTTAGTAAAGTACAATTAATTATTTTTGAAATATTGTATTAATGTACGGAAAATACAATTACTTTATTGCGCATGACAAAATGGCGGCTTTATGTTCGTATCCGTTCGAAAATATTCAATAATGTGTTAATTGCGTAATTATTTTAATACTTTTTAGTAAATTTAAAGAAATATTCTTTAATATTTTTACTAATATAATTACATATTTAATTAATGACAATTTACTTTAATATATTAATTATGTAAAAGGTTTTATAGTAAAACAATAAAATCCTAAAAAATGTTGTCGATTTTTAGGCAAAATACAAAAAACAGTCTATTTTTGTAATGTACGAATTGAAATGTATATTTAACAAATAAATATTGATTTGTATTATTGCTTTATTATTATCAGTACTTAAAAATAACAAAAGCGTTTTGTACGGGAACATTTTGAGGAAATGCGCAGTTCTTTGTGACGTCATATTATAAGCTGCGGTATACCTCTAACTTTATGCGCAATAGTCTTAAAACACGTTCTGCGCATAGTGTTTTTAAATAATAACTACAATGATAGCTATGAAATTTTAATGATAAAAATACAATGCATTTTTATGATTAAGCTTATCGTATCAGCTAGTTTGTTTTTCAAGGCCTTTAACCAATTGGTCAACTTTATTATTAACCCGAATCAATAATAAAAAGCCTATTAGCACTGAACCAACTGTTACCATAAGTGATATTCCTTCGAAAATAAATCGCGGAGCAAATATACTCCAAACCATTAGATGGCGACAGTGTATTGTAACTGCCAGCATACAAGCAAACATCTAATAAAGACATATTATTATTAAAATCTATTAAATATAAATTCCGAATTTTTAAATCTTACCCGAATTCCGTGAAACAGCATATACTTGCAGCCTAGACTGAACATGCCGCGCATCAACAAGTTATCGTTCTCGTACACCAACAGGTCTCCCCTGCGCAGGTCTTTGTCGCTTTTATTGGAAGCCAAGTGAGGAAACATAATGTACAGTGTAAACGGGCCGATTAACAATAAAGGCAGTGTTACACCCATTAAAATGTATGAGGCAAATGTGTTGATACCAATCAACAGTGCTGGTACGAAGTTAAAACTAAAGTTACCGTCGGTACCAACAAACGCGGCTTCCCACCGGATGTACTGGAACGCTGGCTGGTGTCCGGTACCGTAAAAGAAATAGTGGGACAATAGCACCCAGCACAGTATCGATGAACCGGGGACTTCGAAAAGTTGCGCTGGAATATTAAAATTATATATATATATATATATATATATATATATATATATATATATATATATATATATATATATATATATATACATATATATATATATATATATATATAATAAAGAGAGTACTGCACATCTCAAGTCGGTCATAGGGATCTAATGGCAATTTATAGTACTACATTTAGTATTTTGTGTTTTATACACCAGAAATTAAAAAAGTGAATTTTTCTCGATTTTTACAGTTTTTACAAAATAAGTAATATAGTTTTTTGTTTAAAATTCATTGCCATGAAATAATATCAATATTTGTGGTAATTAGAGAAACGTAAAAGTAATTCGGGTATTTTCAAAAGCGATTTCTCAGTTAATGGTACATTTTTCGAAAATGCTTTTCAAAGAAAAGTTGCTAGAAATTTTAATATCTTTAACTTTTATTATTTTCACTTTTGTCTAACTCGTTTCGTTTACGAAATACATGAGTATATAAGCATTTCCGGTTGTAATATCTTTTTCTTGGCTATTTTCAAAAGCGATTTCTCAGTTAATGGTACATTTTTCGATAATGCTTTTCAAACAAAAGTTGCTAGAAATTTTAATATCTTTAACTTTTATTATTTTCACTTTTGTCTAACTCGTTTCGTTTACGAAATACATGAGTATATAAGCATTTCCGGTTGTAATATCTTTTTCTTGGCTATTTTCAAAAGCGATTTCTCAGTTAATGGTACATTTTTCGATAATGCTTTTCAAACAAAAGTTGCTAGAAATTTTAATATCTTTAACTTTTATTATTTTCACTTTTGTCTAACTCGTTTCGTTTACGAAATACATGAGTATATAAGCATTTCCGGTTGTAATATCTTTTTCTTGGCTATTTTCAAAAGCGATTTCTCAGTTAATGGTACATTTTTCGATAATGCTTTTCAAACAAAAGTTGCTAGAAATTTTAATATCTTTAACTTTTATAACATTCACTTTTGTCTAACTCGTCTCGTTTTCGAAATACATGAGTAAATAAGCATTTCCGGTTGTAATATCATTTTCTTGGCTATCTTCAAAAGCAATTTCTCAGTTAATGGTACATTTTTCGAAAATGCTTTTCAAACAAAAGTTGCTAGAAATTTTAATATCTTTAATTTTTATTGTATTCACGTTTGTCTAACTCGTTTCGTTTTCGAAATACATAAGTAAATAAGCAATTCCGGTTGAAATATTCATTTCAAAAATAGATTTTCTCTTTTGGGATATATTGTTGTTACATTTAATCATATATTTATAGTCCACGATATAGCTCTAGAGCGTTCACACTAAGACCATTTTAAATATTACGTATTGGAAAGTAAAAGTAGTTATTTGCCGAAATATAATATTAGATAACTAATAAGCAGTAATATTATATATATAATCACCCAGATGTATTTCTATGTGAATAAGTTTCTTATATGTAGAAAACGCTTTTATTTATAAAAAAAAAAAAAAAACAAATTGGCATAGACGGAAATCGAACTGCCGACCTCTAGGGTAAAAGACGACTCGTGCATAGTGTACTCCCTAGAAATAAACAATCTATACTTACATATATTGGAAGCCTTTTCATACTGGGACACAGTAATAATAACCAAAATGGCAGCTGCTGTAAAATACATAATAACAGCCGCAGGCGCATGTTCATCCCCAAGTAACAACGACATCAACAACAACAACACAATACTAGTTACAATAAACGCTGCACTATAAACCGTCCCTAATCCATACACAATGGGCATATCCTTCGTTCCATCTTCTCCCCGTTTCTCATCATAAGACTCCTTCACTTGATTAAACAGTTGCGGAATAATATTCTCCTGGCCATAAACCATTACCGACTCCCTCTTCTTCGGCAACACATAAATGCACAACGGTTGCAAAACAATACTAAGCAAACCAACCGCGACCAAAACATAGACAGTCCAGGCAAGTATATCAACTTGCCAGGGGGCTACTAATTTGAATTTAGTTTCTTTTGGTAAACGGTGTAAAACCCAGAATCCTGCAGTACAAACGACAATAACCGTGGGGGTATAACGGGCTAAGGTTACAGTGGTTGAGAAACCGACCAGGTTACCACAGCTGCGTAACCAGATTCTGGTTATAGTTACGAAAACGGCGAGGAAGATTAGAGTTATGATGCATTGGAGTTTGGTGGCGTCTTTATTGGATTTGGTGACGCAATATTCGTTTTGTTCTTCGCGGCAGCGCCAATATTGCATTGACGCGCGGATTAAAACGCCGATTACGAAGCCGATTATCACTAGTTTCGACTTTGTTGGATTCCATTGCGATTTTAAATGGTTAATTTTAGTTTTATTTGTTATTATTGTGTTGTAAATAATGGAAATAGCGCTAGCTAGTAGTAAAAATGATAGGACGTTTGCTTCTTGGAGTATGTAACTGTTTGAGAATAAAGTGCAAACAAATAGGATTAGAATTAAGCGCGATATAGCATCTAACCATTTGCGGGTCCGAGTGCATTCATACCATTGATTAGCGATTGATTCCCAGTTTTGTATTACCAAAATGGCGAGCATTAACACAGAAATCATCCCAGTTGAGAAAAACAACGTTAATTCAAAGTTATCAACAACCGATAACGAATAACAAATGTAACTTAATCCGGCTGCAATTGCAACCATAACGTAAACACATAACAAAAACGAACTAACGAAAATTTGCGATAATTTCTCGTAAGGAATACCATCAATAACCAAATAAACAAAGAAAACAGTCAAGAAGACAATCAAAAGACCGCGAGACATTGAAAACGAATCAAATTGAATCCAAACGTCTTCACACGTTTGCCGCGCCGACATTAAATAATGTTTAGCATCCTTTAAAAAACCCTTAAATTGTGATTCATTATTAATATGATTCACCCGATTCTTAAGCGTGTTATATTTCATTTTTAATAAATCGAGTTGATCCCCGTTTAATTGATTTGAGTTTTTGGAATAACGGTTTATATAATTCGTCGTTTGAGCAACATTTGCCCAAAGCGCCATTAACGCGGTTTGCCAATTAGATAAAGTACTCTTGGTACTATTAACTACAGGAAACGCGTCTAATATAACAGAACCTAAATTTGAATAAGGTACGGGGATTCCCAGAATTGCGGATAAAGTAGGGATTAAATCGACTTGCTTAACAGAGTCGAAGACAGTATCGTGCTCGAATGAAACAAGAGGAGTTGGGGAGTAAAAGAAAAGAGTCGAAGTAACTTCCAAATCACTGTCGCCGCCATGGTCCCCTAGAATTAATGGCTTATTTCATGAAAATAAATATATATTTATTAATAATAAACTTACCAGTGCTGGTCATTCCATGATCGCCGATAACGAACAGCATCGTATCGTCGTCCATATTATTAACAACGTTTCTAAGAATCAAATATTATTTGTTGATGTTTAATTAAATATTTGTGATTTACGAACTTGATGATTTCGTTTAATTCGGTTAGTTTTCGTTCCATTTCGCTATGGTATGGGCCGTACCGGTGTCCACAGTGGTCAACGCCGAGGAAATGAGCGATTAAGAGTGTCCAATCGTCGGTAGATAATTCTGGGTGTAAATGTTTCATAATTCCGTTATCTACTGTGTCCAAATCCCATACGTTGAATGAAGGGAATGGCCATGCGCGAGTGAAACGCTTCGGGAATAAATTTAGCCAAGTGTCGTCGCCCATAAATACGATATTTTTGTTATGTTTTCGCAGCTAAAACAAATTGAATGTATTTTAATATTTAATGGGTATTAAATAAAAATATAATAATTACAGATACTATTTAACAAGCAACCAATGCTTTCAGCTCACCGTATAAATAAAGTAATTGTTTTAATTTATATTTTAAATTTCAAAATAATTATTTTTTACGGCGTTTCAGTTAACAATCTGAAGAAACTTTGCAAGTATAAAAAGTCTTATAATTCTATACAGATTTTTTTGATGTACTCAAAATTTATATATATTTTAAATATTAAAATTAATCTTAATTATTTTTTTATGGCTTTTGGGTACAAAATTCGAAGGAACTTTATAGATATAAAATAAATAAAAATATAATAATTACAGATACTATTTAACAAGCAACCAATGCTTTCAGCTCACCGTATAAATAAAGTAATTGTTTTAATTTATATTTTAAATTTCAAAATAATTATTTTTTACGTCGTTTCAGTTAACAATCTGAAGAAACTTTGCAAGTATAAAAAGTCTTATAATTCTATACAGATTTTTTTGATGTACTCAAAATTTATATATATTTTAAATATTAAAATTAATCTTAATTATTTTTTTATGGCTTTTGGGTACAAAATTCGAAGGAACTTTATAGATATAAAATAAATAAAAATATAATAATTACAGATACTATTTAACAAGCAACCAATGCTTTCAGCTCACCGTATAAATAAAGTAATTGTTTTAATTTATATTTTAAATTTCAAAATAATTATTTTTTACGTCGTTTCAGTTAACAATCTGAAGAAACTTTGCAAGTATAAAAAGTCTTATAATTCTATACAGATTTTTTTGATGTACTCAAAATTTATATATATTTTAAATATTAAAATTAATCTTAATTATTTTTTTATGGCTTTTGGGTACAAAATTCGAAGGAACTTTATAGATATAAAATAAATAAAAATATAATAATTACAGATACTATTTAACAAGCAACCAATGCTTTCAGCTCACCGTATAAATAAAGTAATTGTTTTAATTTATATTTTAAATTTCAAAATAATTATTTTTTACGGCGTTTCAGTTAACAATCTGAAGAAACTTTGCAAGTATAAAAAGTCTTATAATTCTATACAGATTTTTTTGATGTACTCAAAATTTATATATATTTTAAATATTAAAATTAATCTTAATTATTTTTTTATGGCTTTTGGGTACAAAATTCGAAGGAACTTTATAGATATAAAATAAATAAAAATATAATAATTACAGATACTATTTAACAAGCAACCAATGCTTTCAGCTCACCGTATAAATAAAGTAATTGTTTTAATTTATATTTTAAATTTCAAAATAATTATTTTTTACGTCGTTTCAGTTAACAATCTGAAGAAACTTTGCAAGTATAAAAAGTCTTATAATTCTATACAGATTTTTTTGATGTACTCAAAATTTTTATATATTTTAAATATTAAAATTAATCTTAATTATTTTTTTATGGCTTTTGGGTACAAAATTCGAAGGAACTTTATAGATATAAAATATCTTAGTATATTTAGTATATCCAATTATATACTCAAAAATGTATATATGTATATAATATTTTAAATTCCAAAATTTAAAGTTAAATTATTTTTTTATGGCTTTTGGGTTCAAAATCCGACGCAATTTTAAAAACATAAAACATCTTAGATATTTTTGTAGATTGAAGTAAACGAATTACATATATATTTGAATTCAGAGAGACGTGAACATTTTTAGCTCGCGGTACGAAGTATCGAAGTTAAAGCATTTGGTCGTGTGTCTGTAGCATTCTCGGATCAAAAAATTTCCTTAACAAAAAGTGTTTGTCTAGTCCCCCTGAATCCAAAAATATATATAACTTACATACATGGACGTTAGTCGTCGCTCCCTTGTAAGACCAAATTTGTGCCCTTTATTCCTCTGAAGGTACCACAGCGATTTGAACCAAATTTGCTACACATATTATTTAGTATCCCATTTGAATCTGTTCGCAGTTTAAATAAAATCGCATGTATACTATTCGAGTTATAAGCCCTAAAAACTGGGAGCCCCCCTTAATACTGCTCTTATAAAAATAATTTAAACTCCTAAAAATTCTACTAATAATTCTAAGATAGTTTACGTCTACAAGATTTTTCCATATTGTTAACCCAATGGCCGTAAAAAATTATTAAATATTATAATTTTGAATTTTAAAATATGTACTAAAATTTTATTTTAATCAAAGTAATCTACAAAAAATTGTAAGACATTTTATATTTATAATATCTTTTCAAATTGTTAACGAAAAGGCCATAATAATTAAAAACCGCTGGTCGCATTGCATATATTACTCATAAGGCGAGCTAGATGCATAGGTGCGTTGTACCTAAGTTTGTTACAAATCCACGGACGAATGCTTTAGCTCTAATAAACTAATATGAAAGAAAATAGAATATAATTCTTTGCAATTTATTACTCAGATGTATTTTAATTATAACAATATAATCGAATATGCTAGTTTTTATTGTGATAATATGAATTTAGCTGCTTAATTGAAGCTTTTCCTGGCGTGGTAACTACGCATGCGCGTGTTACATGCACAGAACGTACCTATTCGGCTAGCTTCGGTCTATTTCGATTATTTTCGGTACAATACATATACTTTTAAATTAAAGTTAATTTAATTAAATGTGATATTTACCTGATCGATTATATTATCCTCCGTGATTTCGGCGCTGTCGAAATTTGATCCAGCGTCGATAAATGTGGGCAAACCGCCTGTAGTAAGCGCTTTGAGTCGTTGCATTGTCGTCGTAGGGGGATCCGCAATAAATTTATATAATTTAGCGTGATTAGATTTCCGTAGCAATTCATATAAAATGGGTAATTTATTTTGAAACGGCGCCGGATTATCCAAATCGGGGTCAAACGCAGCGAAATCATAACGTAACGCGTCGACAACTAACAAAATCACCTTCGCCTTTTTTGGCAAACAAATTTTCGATGCACTATCCACGTCTTGTAGCAACTGCTGCAGCTTATCTTGCTGGCTGCAGTGGTATTCGTGGCCGTTTGTTATGTTTAGCGAGTTCGAGGTGGCCGGAGTACAGGGGATTTGACTGTAGGGGGTACAGGAGGAAGAATCGGAAAAGGCGTCGCGATTTAATAAGAAACCGCGAGTGAACATTAGCACACCCGAAATGACCAAATAACAAATCCATAATAAAAATAAAAAGTAACTCCAATGCTTCGCCATAACATTAGGGATTTAGTCAAATTAGGATAGATTTTAATTGATAATAGTTTAAATTTAGAGGTTCGACACTATATTAAGAAAATTTACAACCGTAGAGCATAAATTATAATATAACTAGTTTCACATTGAGATAAGATAGTTAACATATTTGCTCTACGTTTAATTCATTTCCATGCACATGAACCTAACATTTTCACAGCTCGTTGGGGCTTGGAATTCGTTCTTTCCTAAACTAAATTTCATATAAAAAGACTGGATTGGATCCCTGAGATCACTTTTGTTTTTATGCTTAAAACCTTGATTATACATAAATAACGATGTTCTAATTAGTGTATTTATGTTTATCAACTATTATGTGATCTATACTATAATAATAACTACTATAAATTAGTAATTACAGCAAAAATTCTGTGCATAACTAGTACAAATAATCTTGCGATCTTACGTTTTATTTATTTATGACCATACTAAAATATGACGAACCCCAAATATTTTATATAACATAGGTTAAAATGTGTTTAATCAAATGCAATCATAAAAATTAAATTAAAAAAATATGGACTTGGAAAAAATTGACTTTGAATTCCAAATTACGCATGCCGATTGACGTTTTATTTATTTACGACCATACTAAAATATACCGCACTCCAAATATTATATATAATATAGATTAAAGTGACTTTAATTAAATGCAATCATAAAAATTAAATTAAAAAAATTTATACTTGGAGAAAATCGACATTGAAGTTCAAATTACGCATGCCGAGAAACGTTTTATTTATTTTCTCTAAGTCTATATTTTAAAAATTAATTTTTATGATTGCTTTTGATTAAACACACTTCAATCTATATTATATAAAATATTTGGAGTGCGTCACATTTTAATATGGTCATAAATAAATAAAACGTAAGATCGCAAGGTTTTTCGTACTAGTTCTGCACAGAATTTTTGCTATAATTACTCATTTCTAGTAGTTATTATTATTTCTTATTATAGTATAGATCACATAATAGTTGGTAAACATAAGTACAATAATTAGAACATCGCTATTTATGTATAAACAAGGTATAAGCATAAAAACATAAATGATCTCAGGAATCCAATCCAGTTGTATATAACTGTATATATTATACAAAAACTTATTAATACCACTTAAAATTAATTTATTAGACATAAAGCACTATTATAATAATAAAATAAATCCTATACATATTTCAAAAACATATATTTATAAAATAAGTATTCAAAATTCCAATATATTTCAGTGTAAACTAGGTTTTCAATGCTTTACAATAACCTCAAAAACACAACAACTATTAAACGCATAAAACTACAATTATAAATTGTAATTTCATGTGTAAAACTATTTTTTAATAAGTTATCAACAATGTTTTATCATGTAAGCATTGTTAAACAGTAAAACTAATGATATCTATAACAATATAATAGTAATTTTGCAACAATACGTTACATTTTACTATTATATTGTTATAGATATCATTGGAACATGAAATTCTACTACACCCGCAATATTTTGGGCCGCAATTACTAGAAAAAGTGAAAACGAAATTGTACACGGAAGTGGAGGGAACTTGCACGGGAAAGTGAGTGTGTAACGCGTAATTTAACAACAAGTATGAATAATAAATGAATTGCAGGTATGGTTTTGTGATTGCTGTTACATCTATTGATAATATTGGAGCGGGTGTAATTTTACCGGGGCAAGGCTTTGTTGTGTATCCAGTTAAGTATAAAGCGATTGTTTTTCGGCCGTTTAAAGGCGAAGTTTTGGATGCAGTTGTTCGGCAAGTTAACAAGGTAATTTTACAAGAATGTTTTAAGTGATTGTTTTTATGTAATTGGGGGTTTATAGGTTGGGATGTTCGCTGAGATTGGGCCGTTATCCTGTTTTATTTCGCATCATGTAAGTTCCATTTTGATTCATTTAGTGATATATTTGAAGTGCATCATATAATTTTATATGTAAATCATGTAATTTTACTGTGTTTTTGAAGTGCTTTATATAATATTACATAAAAATGGGGTAATTTTACTATATATACGAAGTGCATAATATAATTTTACATATAAATCATGTAATTTTACTATATATTCGAAGTGCTTTATGTGTGTGAAGTGCATTACATATAAATGGAGTAATTTTACTATATATGCGAAGTGCATAATATAATATTACATATAAATCGTGTAATTTTACTATATTTTCGAAGTGCATAATATAATATTACATATAAATCATGTAATTTTACTATATTTTCGAAGTGCATAATATAATATTACATATAAATGGAGTATATACGAAGTGCATAATATAATTTTACATATAAATCATGTAATTTTACTATATACGAAGTATAATATTACATGTAAATGGAGTAATTTTACAATATATGCGAAATGCATAATATAATTTTACATATTAATCATGTAATTTTACTATATATTCGAAGTATAATATTACATGTAAATGGAGTAATTTTACTATATATGCGAAGTGCATAATTCAATTTTACATCATGTAATTTTACTATATTTTCGAAGTGCCTAATATAATATTACATATAAATCATGTAATTTTACTATATTTTCGAAGTGCATAATATAAATATTACATATAAATGGAGTAATTTTACTATATTTTCGAAGTGCATAATATAATATTACATATAAATGGAGTAATTTTACTATATATACGAAGTGCATAATATAATTTTACATATGAATCATGTAATTTTACTATATATTCGAAGTATAATATTACATGTGAATGGAGTAATTTTACAATATATGCGAAATGCATAATATAATTTTACATATTAATCATGTAATTTTACTATATATTCGAAGTATAATATTACATGTAAATGCAGTAATTTTACTATATATGCAAAGTGCATAATTCAATTTTACATCATGTAATTTTACTATATTTTTGAAGTGCATAATATAATATTACATATAAATGGAGTAATTTTACTATATATACGAAGTGCATAATATATTACATATAAATCATGTAATTTTACTATATATTCGAAGTATAATATTACATGTAAATGGAGTAATTTTACTATATATGCGAAATGCATAATATAATTTTACATATAAATCATGTAATTTTACTATATATTCGAAGTATAACATTACATGTAAATGGAGTAATTTTACTATATATGCGAAGTGGATAATTCAATTTTACATCATGTAATTTTACTATATTTTCGAAGTGCATAATATAAAATTACATATAAATGGAGTAATTTTACTATATATACGAAGTACATTATATATTACATATAAATCATGTAATTTCACTATATATTCGAAGTATATTACATGTAAATGGAGTAATTTTACTATATACGAAGTGCATAAGTCCATTTTACATCATGTAATTTTACTATATTTTTGAAGTGCATAATATAATATTACATATAAATGGAGTAATTTTACTATATATGCGAAATGCTTTATATAATATTACATATAAATCATGTAATTTTACTATATATTCGAAGTATAATATTACATGTAAATGGAGTAATTTTACTATATATACGAAGTGCATAATATAATTTTACATATAGTATTAATAATTTTACTATATATTCGTAGTGCATAATATAATTTTACATATAAATCATGTAATTTTACTTTATATTCAAAGTGCTTTATATAATACTACATATAAATGGAGTAATTCTACTATATATGTTAAGTGCATAATATAATTTTACATATATTTTTAGTAATTTTACTATATATTGCTTATTCAATGTTTGTGTTTTAGTCCATTCCTTCATATATAGAATATTGTCCCAACGAAAATCCGCAATGTTACAAAAGTAAAGATGAAGATATAGCCATTCACGCAGAAGATGAAATTAGATTAAAAATTGTAGGAACTAGAGTTGATGCTACAGGAATTGTAAGTTAATTGGTATAAATTTACGTTTCAAAATAATTAATTTACTCCTTCAAATCTTAGTTCGCTATTGGAACACTTATGGACGACTACTTAGGGTTACTTGGTAGTAACACATAACTTGTACTTGTGTTTTTATACTATGTATTTTTATATGATTAATGATAATTTTAAACTGAAATATTCAATAAATATTTAATAAATTTATATATTGGTGCATTTTGTTTTTCCTACAAGTCTAAAAAGGAGCATTGTTAGCATGAATTATTGGCGCCAAATTACTCTGGGATTTACAATGTTTCGAAAAATTAGCGCTCTGGGTATTTAAAAATTATATTATTTGAAAAAATCATGTCACTAGCGTCATCTAGAGTTCTCCGGCTGTACTTAAATAATAATCGTGAGTTAGGGCGCTTTAAAACCTATACTATTAGTTCAGGCGCGATAAACAGATGGCAATACAAGTCCACTTATGAACATAGACTGTTACAGGGGCGTATTAGCTTAACGGGCTTCAATACACATCGATCCGAGAATATTACAGACACACGATCGATTGCCGTAGCTCATTTGTATTTACGTACGGCGAGCAAATTATTTTACCACTTTTATTAGAAATTTAATAGAAATTATATATTTTATAAATGGTAACTAATTTGTTTTTGCCCAATATCACTAGAACGGCTGCACTTACGGCAAAAATAGTTATGTGCATAATGAAAGATATTAATATTTCGCACAACTTTTGTTTGAAAAGTTTTTTCAAAAAATGTACCAGTTACGAGAAATTGCTATAGAAAATCAAAATGTTTCTATTTGGCTTTTTTCCTCAATATCACTAGAACGGCTGCACTTATAGCAAAAAAAGTTATGTTCATAATGAAAGATATTAATATTTCGCACAACTTTTGTTTGAAAAATTTCTTCAAAAAATGTACCAGTTACGAGAAAACTGTTACGGAAAATCTTAAATGTTTTTATTTGGCCTTTTTCCTCAATATCACTAGAACGGCTGCACTTATAGTAAAAATAATTATGTTCATAATGAAAGATATTAATATTTCGCACAACTTTTGTTTGAAAAGTTTCTTTAAAATATGTACCAGTTACGAGATATCTGTTACGGAAAATCAATTTTTTTTATATACGTTACTATCGTTGGTAACGGTGGTGATTTCGAGTTCGTTGGCGCCGCAGCCGTTAAACTTTAACCATATTTATTCTTTGGGCATGGAAACGTGTTAATCGATAGTAATATATCCTGAGTCGACCCCGGAGGCTAGGCGATTCACGGCAATAATTTCACGTCGCCGATCGCCGAGCAATGGCTTCACCTTCGATCGTTTCGCAGATTGGATACGCTGTGATTCCCCTACTTCGTCAATATCATTACATTACACGGGAAAAATATGCAATAATTGCTTCAATCCAAATAGGAAATGAATTATTAAAATATTCAATAATTAAATAAGACAAAAAATTGACATAGAAATGAATAATTAATGCAACGATTGCTAATGAAAGTAAATAAAAATTGTGGTCGTATTGAAGGCACACAAAGATTTCTATTAATTTTCGCAGCGTCTGAGAGTTAGCGCCCTTATATACGCTGTGGATGGAAGTAGTGCATTATTGAAAAAGAAAGAAGCCAACTGGAGAGAATCAACGGAAAAGAACTGGTTTGGTCGGAAATCCGGACAAGTCGTGCCTTGATCTTAATTAAAAGTTCGTTTTTCTTGTTTGCCGGTCGACGCAGGTCTGTAATAAGTGTCCGTGTTGCAATCGCGCTTCAGATATGAAATTTCCCGGTAACGAATGATACACCCAAAGCATATTAACCCTCGTATTTATTTCTAGTTCGCCATATGTCTGTAGCATTCTCGGATTAAAAAATGTGCTTAACAAAAAGTGTTTGTCTAGTCGCCCTGAATCCAAAAATATATATAACTTATATACTTGGATGTTAGTCGTCGCTCGCTCGTTAAACAAAATTTGTGCATTCTACTCCTCTGAAGGTACCGGACCGATTCACACCAAATTTGCTACACATATTATTTAGCACCCTATTTGAATCCACTCGCAGTTTAAATCCAATCGCCTGTATACTTCCCGAGTTATAGGGCCCCAAAATTTAAAACACCCCTTAATACTGCCCTTATGAAAATAATTAAAACACCGAAAAATTCTACTAAAAATTCTATGATATTTTATATCTATAAGATTATTTCATATTGTTAACCCAAAAGCTGTAAAAAAATATTGAAAATTATAATATCGCATTTTTAAATATGCACTACTACTCTGAAGGTACCGGACCGATTCACACCAAATTTGCTACACATATTACTTGATATCCCATTTGAATCCACTCGCAGTTTAAATCTAATCGCCCGTATACTTCCTGAGTTATAGGGCCCCAAAATTTGTAGCCCCCCTTAATACTGCCCTTATAAAAATAATTAAAACAGCTAAAAATTCTACTATAAAAGCTAAGATATTTTATATCTACAAGATTTTTTCATATTATTAGCCCAAAGGCCAGAAAAAATGATTAAATATGCACAAAAATTGCAAAACATTTTTTCAAATTGTTGCAATAATTATTAAAAATCGCTGCTCGCATCGCATATATTACCTATAAGGCGAGCTGGACGCATTGGTGCATTGGAGCTTGTTATTAATACGTACCAGATTTATTATATTAACCATAACACATACATATCATATAAGAAATCATAAATATGAAATGCAGCCACAATATACAAAATACCTAATAAATAATATTAATTATGTTATAAATGCAAGAATTAATTTATAAATTGCGACTAGTATCATTATAAATGTTTCTAAATATAATATTTTCGTGAAAACCATAATAGCATAGTAGTATCTGTAGTAGAAGTAGAGTTCCTTACGTAGAATGTCCACTAAAAGTGGCGATTGTTTGAGCAGGGGCCGCGCGTCGAGTGTCGCGGGCAAGCCCAGCGCGCTGGCAGCGGCAGTGGCCTCGTGTATGTAGGTACCTTATTTCCCGCAATACATTCTCAATCTAGCCGGCAACCCGGCAGCCAGGCAGTGGCGGGCCAGGCTCACGGCCCCCGAACCTGTCTCACCGGATGATGCATGAACGTTGTAAATCACCTGCACTGTATGTTCATCCACCCCACGCCCGCCCCATTCACGGAGGCCACTGCGCTGCGCTATGCAGGCAAAGGACTCGCTTTGTACTCGACTCGACTTTTTTGTGTTTTATTAGGTGGGAGAATTGAAGATTGTTATGTTAGCATTTTCAATTATTATTAATTGCTATATTTGTATATAGTATTTCAAACACTACGATATGGAATCGGATATTCTAAGCTTTTCAGTAACGTGTTATACGGTACTACTAATTAACTATACTATTTAGACGTGTCTCTTACATTTAGGGATTAAACAAGCTTATATATATATATATATATATATATATATATATATATATATATATATATATATATATATATATATATATATATTTTATCTATGAAATAGTAGTGTCGCCACGGGTTCTATAGTGTGGCCAAGTTGATTTTGATTCATATGTATTGTTGGACGTCTTGTCAATTTATTATCTGAACTGTTGGTTTCTGAAATAAAACTCTTTTTGTGAAACAACAACTCGAAGAAACTATATAATATTCTTCTTCTTCTTCTTTTGTACAAAGCGAAATAATGACAGTGCAGGTCGGTGACGTCATAACTTTTTCATAGTACGTATAATTAATGTGTCCGTTATTTTGACATGTAGGCACATAAAATACAACAATATCGCCGTATAGTTTTGTTAGGTTAAAGTTCTGTGTACAATATCCTAACGAAAACCCTTGAAAATAAACATTTACTCTTCTGTCTTTTTCCATTGCTTTTGGGTTCGCGACGTTTTGTCGCCATTAGTTATTTCCGGTCCCGTACACTCGACTTCCGTCTCAAAGGAACATACACACACACACACCCACACATGCACGCACGCATGCGCGCTAACCAAACAGAACGATGTTAAAACATCGCAAAAAGAGAACTAATGAAATATATTTTTTCTGCGCTTCTTTATTATTATCTTTTTCATTCCATGCAACTCGCCGAGTAATTAAATAATATATATATGCTATGTAGCTTCTCGTATCTTTCTTTTTACTTATTTTTCAAACATATTTTGACGTACTATAAGGCATGAACTGTATATGATATAGGCACATGGTGCCCACGGGTTCACCTAGTTATAAATAACAGACAACATAAACTAATATTTTAAATGTAAAATAAATTACTTTCTGTGATAATATTTATATATCTGATATATATTTAGAGAATTATTTTGTGTTTATGTGACTTTGTGGGTTTATTCATTTGTAGTCTGCATTCACAATTTGCTTATAACCTTCGATAATCCACAAAGAGATTCCTTGTTGACCGAGGCTGTGATGTCCAGTTGTTAAACTCTCGTAGTTCAGTTCCTTACAATAGTATTATATTTTCTTTATAAATATATAAAGCAATAAACTTGAATTTAACCCCTTCTTAATACTGCCTTTACAAAAATACTTAAATCACCCAAAAATTCTAAGATATTTTATGTTTACAAGATTTATGCATATTGTTAACTCAAACGCCGTAAAAAAATATTAAAAACTACAATGTCGAATTTTAAAATATGTAATAAAAATTGCTTTTCATCAAAATAATCGACAATTTTTTCAAACTGCTAATCAAAAGGTCATAATAATTAAAAACTGCTAACCTAAGCTTGTTAATATTATAAATCATTGTAGGCCACGGTATATTCCTTAATCTTTACACTAGTTATATTAATTTAATAATTGTTTTACGTTTATTCATACAAAGAAATTATAGAAACATGAGAAACAATAACAACATTTGAATTTAATACATATTTTACAATTAAAACAACAAAGAATAATTCTAACAAAACATGAACTTTAATTTAATCGCGTATAATCTTATCACATTGTTTCAAGTACTTAAATTAATATTAAACAAAGTACATCTTAAAATAATAAAATTCAAATTCCCAGACATTATATTGACCCTGGCTGTGATGTCCACTCGTTAAACTCGCTTAGCTCTGTCCCTTACAACCATATTACATTTGTCTCTTTTCCTCAATACTATATAAATGACTTGCATGCAAATATAAATATATTACCTTTAGAGTCTTCTTAACGCTAAGTTAAAAACCTGTGGAAATGAAAATTGTTGTTGTATTTATCATCGCGTTGTTTGGGGTCGCTCAGGTAAGATCGATTATTAATTTTAATATTATGCACCTATAAAAAGATATGTGAATCTGTAATAATTGTATTAGCCGTACTCAAACGACGAATTCATAGACCAAACTGAACGCTATCACCAAATTTGTCTTGACCGATGCGGAGCCCCCTCTTATCTGGTGGACGCGTTTCGCCGCGGAGAATTCGTTGAAGATGAGCGCCTAAGTGTGTACGCTAGGTGCATGTTCGAGCAACATGGGTATGTGAACTCTTACGGAGAACTTCAGCTGCAAATTATCAAGAATCATATCCCAGACTATATCAACTATGAACAAGCTGTTCGAGTTATCGAGCGTTGCCGAGATATCGGTGACTCGTTTGAAGTGTACAGATGCTACCGCCAATCAGGAACGCACCCCTTACGTTTTTAGTTTTGCAATTTGTGAAAATAATTGTATCCAAATTAACAATTGCATACTTAAGTAATTTAAGTATGTATAACGTAAATAAAATGCGAATAATTTTATGTATTTTATAAAACATGATTAGTGCTCCCTAAAATAGAATAACTGCAGTGGCCCTTACTCGACTTTCTTGTCCTTTCATTATCTGATTTTCTAAATATATATATATATATATATATATATATATATATATATATATATATATATATATATATATATATATATATATATATATATATGATTGCAAACAAAATCAACTTGTAACTAGGGAAACGTAAGTATAAAATAACTATTTTCAAAAGCGATTATTCAGTACGAAGCACCGAAGAAGTTAAAGCATTCGGTCGTGTGTCTGTAGTATTCTCGGATTAAAAATTTCCTTAACTAAAAATGTTTGTCTCGTCGCCCTGAATCCAAAAATATATATAACTTATATACTTGGATGTTAGTCGTCGCTCGCTCGTAAGACCAAATTTGTGCCCTCTACTCCTCTGAAGGTACCAGAGCGATTTACACCAAATTTGCAACACATATTATTCAGGACCCCATTTGAATCCGCTCATAGTTTAAATCCAATCGCCCGTATACTTCCCGAGTTATAGGGCCCCAAAATTTAGAGCCTCCCTTAATACTGTCCTTATAAAAATAATTTAAATATCTAAAAATTCTACTAATAATTCTAAGATACTTTATATCTGTACGATTTTTTCATATTGTTAACCTAAAGGCCATAAAAAAATATGAATTTTTCAAAATTATTTACAAAAAATTGTAAGATTCAAATTATTAACAAAATGGCCATAATAATTAAAAACCGTTGCTTGCATTGCGTTTAGTTACTATCCAATGAGATAATTATTAATGGTTATCCTTGTCCACGTTGTCAAACGAACCATATAAGCTATAAGAATCCCCTCGCCGGTAAAGTAATTAATGAATTGAAAGAGGAGGCGGTAGCCGAAACAAATATTAGTTCGGTGTGCACAAGAATATTCATTAACTCGATGGGGGTTATTAATAGTAACAAATTGAATCGGTTGTAAACTAAATATGTGTTCTACGTAATTACCAAACAAAATGCTTGTTTACTTTTATAGTATACGCGTGGTTCAGTGTTCTTTGTGATAAATGATATTCTATTCTAGAAAATGTGAAAAGTTTCACACGAGAATTAACCCTGAAAAGAATATTCTACGCAATCTTCTTTCGTAAAGAAAACGATTTTGCTTTCTTATAAACAGTAAAAAGACAAATAAAATTCTATGAAAGAATACAACATTTAATTGTGTATTTAATTATAATTAAAAATGTGTCCCCTCCTCGCAACAAGTATACCGTAATTTGTTCGGAATTAAATAACCAATGATGCTAAAATTCGAAAATACAGTCAGTGCCAGTGTGTGTGTGCACTATTATGGTATTAGTGCGGTGTGGAAGTAATCAGCATAGTTTACTTGCAGTGACCACATATAATCCTAACTGTCGGTAATTAAGCTAGCTCGTAAAGTGTGACCACACGGCGCACCAGACAGCCGGGTAACGTTCTTGTTTCGCTGCCCCTGCTAAGGTGTTTTCAGCGTACAACTGCACACACCCAATCCCAATTAAACTGCCCTACCCATTTTACAGTGACTTCTACACTATACGGCCACACTTAATTATTTTGCCCGTACACCTATTCGGGTATAATAATACCCGCATTGCTCCCTCGGATCAAAAGCTAAAGCATCAAAAATGTCCTTAACTAAAAATATTTTTCTCGTCGCCCTGATTCCAAAAATATATATATATATATAACTTATATACTTCGTCTTTAGAATGTTTTTGAGTAAAAGGTCTTCAGTATGCTAAACTGTACTATCTTGTATTTACCAAATATGTATTAGGGTTTCATAACTTCTAAGAAATTACGGAATCTCATTCCATAAGTTTAGCCCTCTACCCCTCTGAAGGTACAGGAGCGATTTGCACCAAATTTGGTACACATATTATTTGGTATTCCATTTGAATCCACTATCAGTTTAAATTCAATCGCTCGTATACTTCCCGAGTTATAGGGCCATAAAATTTTGAACCCACCTTAATACTGCCCTTATAAAAATAATTAAAACACTCAAAAATTCTACTACAAATTCTATGCTATTTTATATGTACAAGATTTTTTCATATTGTTAATTCAAAGGCCATAATAAATTATTAAATATAATAATTTTGCATTTTAAAGTATGCACTATAATGTTTCTTTTATTTCAAAATATATGTTTATATCTACAACATATTTTAAATTGTTAACCCAAAGGGCCTTTATAATTAAAAGCAGCTGCTCGCATCGCTTATGTTGCTTATAAGGCGAGCTAGACGCATAAGTGCGTTGTACCGTAGTTTGTCTTCTTTACAATATTTGGTAATGACACATTAAGTGTCCACTAACGAAAGTGTTAAATTAATTTACGATGATTAGATCTTTATAATCAGGAAAATAGTTAGATTCTAAAGAATCTTTCTTGTGTTGAACATCGAAAAAGATAAAATCGCAAATAGGATAAAATGAATTGAATTTGAAAATGTATTTTCACGGCAGATTAATTTCGGTTTTCATACACAATGACGCCTTATGCAGTAAACAGGCTGTTCATCCTTCGTTAAATCATCGTGTGTGGCAAAATGAACACACACACATGCACACAAATTAGCTTTTTGTGTATGTATATCCTATATATGGTCGAGGGGCGGCCACTGACTAATTGCCAGACGGCGTGAACAAACTCATCAATCCAATATTACTGGACTTTTTGCTCCAAACACACCATGCCGCAGAAAGCCAAAGAAAATCGATAATTACACTCATAAGTATCCTTACAAGGATATACAATTGTATATGTACAAGGATTAACGATTACACTAATAGTACTTAAGGCCGGCCAGATTTGATTGTGGGTCAATAGCTGTACGAGTACATTTAAATGCACTGGATTGATTGGAATGCTCTTCTCATAGGAATTCGTGTAATTGATGATACATTAAAGGCATAGTATTAATTACAGTAAATGACAGGTAGCGACACCAACGGTGTTGAAGTTAAACGATTATCTAATTATGTTGACATAAGACAAGTAGTTTACAATAACAACATGTCTAGCTTTAACGATACAGTGCAAACAGCGCATGCGTAAACAAGTTCTATTCCTGGTTTGGGTACATAAGCGAATAACATTGCATACAGTTATAATTAATCGGTTTATGACCAACCACAAACATCAAAGACAATTGGTATACACGGTTACCACCACAAACGAACACAGGTTTTAAACTTAATAACAAATAGTAACCAAAACGTTATGCAAATGTTATTGAAACATATACAGAAAAATATTCACCCTTATTCATATCTATATAAAATATTAAACAGATTTTCCGTAGCAATTTTCTCGTAACTGGTACATTTTTTGGAAAAAGTTTTCAAACAAAAGTTGTGCAAAATATTCATATCTTTCATTATGTACATAACTATTTTTGCTATAAGTGAAGCCGTTCTAGTGATTGGAGACAGAACAAAAAATGCATAGAGTATAAATGCATTTCTTGTTTGAATATTTTTTTCAATAATAAGAACTGCGCATTTATACTATATACAAGTCGTAAGTTTGAAGTTTCACAATTTTACGTTCGACAGTTTTGCTCTAGAGCGTTCACAGACACACACACGTAATTCTGAAAATAGTTAGATTCGATTCAGTGATGATTTTTATTTTTAACGAGCAATAAGAAATAGTATTATTTTAAATTGATATAAATTCATAGAATAAAACGAACGACAGTTAATTTGTAAATTACAAGAATAATTACAGAGACGAGAATCTAATTTATTTTACATTTAAGTTGCACTCTATGGCCTGCCGTGCCAGGCAATGGCTAACCTAACCCGGTGCTCGAAAGACACCATGAAAAAGTAATTGATATACAGAATTAATGACTCACATTTGTTAGAATGCCTTTAATATAAATTCGGCTGTCCACTATTACGTTTTTAATCATTTAATATCATGTGAAATATCATTGTTAATTTTTCGAATATATATATAAAGTCTTTGACTCATTTTAAATATGAATTGAAATTTATGATTTAATGAAGAAAAGTTTCGAATTTATATTTAATTGGGGACGAATTTGTTAAATAAAAATATAACTATATATTTTCATTATAAACTAGGTTAACCCGTGGTCCTCATGTGCCCATATCATATACAGAATACAGTCCATCTGAATAATTTTACGATTTTTCATCTATTAATGTGAAACTAATCATTGAATCTCTTCAAAAATCAGGATTATATATTTACTTACTGCTTCTATTTTGTATTCAAATAGATTATTCAACACACATTAATAACCTTATTCATAATACCAACTGTAATTTTGATGGTTCATAATTTTTACATTATAATAAATGACCAGTGGCAGGACTATGCTTCGAGTTTTGCTGTGGCACAGTATTAATTAAAAGTGATAAATGGCCATATGTTAAAAAAAATAAGTCAGGTTTCTCGATGTTTTGGCGCATATAGTACAATATTTACAAAATTTTATTGTGGCTTAGACGATTTTTACAATAACTGGAGCCACTGTAAAATAGGCTATATAAACGAAGCGTTCTACACATTCACATACACGCACACACATACATCTGAATATTTATATATACATAATATGCGCTGCTTCATAAATTGAGCGATCTTTAAGTCATGGCATGAACTCCAATTTTGGTGTAAGTTGAAGATTTTGTGTTCAGTGTCTTGTAAATAATAAAGTCTAGAAAAATCGTACCGGATAACCTGAAACCCCGGGCATTAATGTAATCCTTCCGGGGTGAAAAAAAAGTGTCTTCGAAAGTTACACACGATATTTGGCGTATAAATTCACTGGAAAAATAGTAACGTAACGATTCAGTGCATAGTGATACGGCAGTAACCAACCGCGTAGTTATATATATATATATATATATATATATATATATATATATATATATATATATATATATATATATATATATATATTTTTTTTTTACGAGCGACGACGGATTAATGAAAACGCAACCGGCTTAGCGTGCGGTCACGCTGGTAAGATGCCACGCCACATACGCTCGTCCGTGGCCATCAAAGTCTGGAAAATTGGTTTTCGGTTTGGGAAGTCGTTAAAGTTGGCAAAGCGGTAGACAGTGGTGCCTGCGCGGATTGGCCGCCACGACGGACGCCGTGTTTACAGTTGGTGTACGCTCAGCGTGATACCTCGCCATTATTTGTCTCGTCTTATACTTCTTACTCGTTTTATTCGCTTGTAATGTTTGTTTTGCTCGAGACTATCGATGACGGCTGCCTTCTATGCAAGATATTGCCTGTGGTCACAATGTGACCGTCGCCGTACAATTCATAAAGAAACTGGATAGAGCAAGAAAGAAGAAATGAGTAAATAGTATAAAACATCTTTGTTGCACTAGTGTATTTAGTAGAACTGTCGTTTTGGTTGGACAATCGTTACTAACTTATCCAGAAATATAATAACACAAGTTAATTCGATTTATAAAGAAGAAGGAGGAAAGAAAGAGGAGATAAAGAGTGATATTCAAATGAATGCTTGAAAAAGTAATATTTATACGGCGAGCTGGACGCATAAGTGCGTTATACCTAAGCTTGTTGTTATCAAAACATGATTTATACAAGTTTAAATACAGTTAGAGACACACACTTGTAATGCCGTACGTCGCCAGGGGGCAGGTCAGACAAAAGGCAGTGTTGTAGCGAAGCGACGCGACGCGACGCGCAGTGGCGACTGGTGGCAGTGGCGAATGTTTTCCACGCGAAAATGGAAGAAGAATAATCATAATCATATATCATGCGGACCGAAACGTCTGCTGTAATTGTCTCGAATAAATTCAAGCCACACTAGGTCATTAGCGAACGCATTTATTAGACAAATGAATTTAAACTTTGCACACCTTTTGAAAGTTTACGCATTAAATCGCGTGTACGACTACGGCTACGGCTACGCGACGGCACGGCATGCGACTCCAACGCCCACAGACCACGACCTTCCATGTTAAGTATTTTAATTTCATTATCACAAAAACGCCAGCGACACTAACATCTTTGTCAAATATCATTTGAATAAATGACTCGTGTTGAAATTTTATAAAAGCTTGTTGAATATAACGAATTTATTTCTCGACACATAGAATAATAGATATTGTTTGAAAGCTTAGATAATTTTCAAATAATAATATTTATGATTACGTTAATATATTTCGGTGATATAAATAATTATCTTATGATATTACCAATAGGAAAGTATGACGTCATAAATCCTTGCCGGGGAAAATACATATAGCTCTAAAACTAGAGGCTTAAACATAATTTGAAAAATATAGTAATTTTAGAATTTAATAATCTTGCATAAAAAAAATTATAAATCATTTTTGCATCATCCCAATTGCAAACAATGATACATAATATATTTTTTGTGCAATTAATTACACTTTAAGACTGTGTTCGAAGTTCTCTTGGCGAGAAACGTTTGTATATTTATTTTCATGTGGTGCGCAAGCGCGTATTGTTTTGTGCGTGAATCGACGTGCACACGTATGAGCTAGCACATATATACATACATATATATATCCACATAGAGGCATAGAGAAAACAATAGGAGCATTAATGTTCGTACGAACAACATTATGAGCCCGAATTTCGCAGTACGTGTGCAGTGACAGTTATTAGGTGATCATTGTTATAAATGTGTGATATAAATAAATGTACATTCCCGCACAGTATTATGGCTATCACTGTCAGCCCATATCAGACTCAGCTCAAATATTAGTGGCTGATTTGCATTCTGAAAATAATTTTACGTTATTTATTTCAAAGCACCTATGCGTCCAGCTTGCCTTATAAGTTATATATGCGATGCGAGCAGCGGTTCTTAATTATTATGGCTTTTAGTTAAAAAAAAAAAATTGTAGATTGCCTTTGGGTTACCAATATAAAATATCTTAGAATTATTAGTGGAATTATTGGGTGTTTTAGTTATTTTTATATGGGCAGTATTAAGAGTGGTTCAAAATTTTGGGGGCCTATAACTCGGGAAATATACAGGCGATCGGATTTAAACTGCAAGCGGATACAAATGCGATACCATATAATATGTGTAGCAAATTTGGTGTAAATCGCTTTGGTACCTTCAGAGGAGTAGAGGGTACAAATTTGGTCTTCCTAACGAGTATATAAGTTATATATATTTTTGGATTCAGGGCGACGAGACAAACACTTTTTGTTGAGGGAATTTTTGATCCGAGTTTGCTACAGACATACGACCGATTGCTTTAATTTCTTCGGTACTTAGTACGGCCAGATAAAAATACATCAATGCAATAGTATTAAGTTCGTAAAATTATCTTTAATTAAAAATAAAATGAAGATATCCTTGGGATACCTATGGCAACGAGAGGCATTTTGTCTGCTTGCATCTAATTAGTCTATGGCTATGTAGCAAAGAAATGCCTGTAGCCATAATTACCAAGCTAATTAACTACGTATAGATAGATAGATGGAAAGAAAATAATTCCGTTTAGTTTGGAGCTGTCTGTATTTATTTATATTATACATTGTGTGTATACGTAGTTAAATTTGAAACATCTTTATAACCTGCTGTGGTGGGCAACTGTCATAAATTTGATCAGAACGGTTACCGCTATGGTAATATGTTGACCCCTTGTTTTACATAAACATTAGTTTGTGTATTGGGTGTAGGGAACAAGTCGGAACAACCTGTACTCCATAACTATATTATCCGACACTCTCTCATATATCACACACTACGTTTATTCGTTATGTGCTCACATCCTGTAACATCTTAAACCATTGGTATATCCTCAAATATTTTACGAGAAAATGTGACCACAATATATACTGAGGATTATACCTGATGGCATACTCCGAAAATTGCATCCCAATTCAACCTGAGAAACATTTTAAAAATCGCACTTCAAATGCTTATGAAATATGTCTTTAAAAGGCGCACTTTAGGCAATAAAGGCTAAATCATTTGGGCCTCTTACAGACGCATTAGTGCGAGCGTGCGTTTTTGAATGTGCGCGTGCGCATACCGTGTGTGCGCAGTGATCCATTCTCACATTTACTCGTCGTTAGTTTCCTAACCTTCTCGCGTCACAGAATTTGACATACTCTCATACGCCATTATCATGTACATGATTTATCACCGACATATATGGGCGAAGGTTTTGGTTCAACTGACGTCTGGGTAACGCATGAACTATGTCCTAGATTAGTTAGATTTAGCAAAAATTACCTAATCGCAAATTAAACAAAATTGTAAATTCTTTCCATTGACACTGACCAATTAATTCAAAATTATATATACAATTTATTAGAACGTGATCCGAAATTAATAATTCGTTTCAATTATTTATTAATCTATGATATTAATGCCGAAATTATTAATATTGTTTGTTTTGTATAAATGCATACATTCAAACTGTATTCTTTAAAATTAATTACCAAAAATTAATAATAATTTATGATGTTTGAAATTGTGTGTAGAATAAATCAAAGAAAAGTATTAAAATTAAATAATAAATTATTTTTGAGATGGTTCCTGTGCTGTGCCATGAATATTTAAATCACGTACTCGCATATTGTAAATCATTTCCGATAACAATTTGAATTTTAACCGCAACTGTCTTATTGATAATATTAATCTACATGTTACCATAGGTAAATAATGACATTATATTTGTCAAAGTGAAGATAACATATTTATTAATGGTTCTTGGGGGAGTTTAAAAATATTTTTTGTTAAATTAATTCGCAAGATGAATTATTCTAACAACAAAATGAATACAAAATGTGATTGTGAATAGAAACTTTGTACTTAAAACAAGTAAGAACTTCTGTTTATGAAACCTTGTGCAACTTTGTTATTGTTAGACGGAAGTGACAAAACAGTTATTTTAGTTAACTAACTACTTATTCTGAATTTGTCACATTACGCTGTAAATACTATAGCCCACATCTTAGGAGATAGTTCGTAAGTTTAATATAGTCAAAAAATAAAATGAATGAACTCATATTTCATTACATTTAATTAATTTTATATTAAAAAACATTAACATATTCCTTTTTGACATGATTAAACATCAAACAATTTAATTAAACAAACAAAAAGTGTATACATATTCTAATTTAATTTTTAACATATATACATGTAATTTTTACCTTTTTATTATAATTTCTTTTTTGCGTGATAGAATAATAATATTTATTTTTCGAGCTTCCAAAGTAAAAGGGCTATTTAATTTAAAAAAACGACAACATTCAAATGTAAAAAAACGGGAAAGCAAAAATAAAACATAGCTATTTTCAAAAGTAATTTTTCAAAATAAAAAACTTTTCAAATCGAAGTTATTAAATTTTTAAATATCTTCAACTTTTAAGAGAATGCTGTTTTCTAAAATATCGCATATATTACTTATGAGGCGAGCTGGACGCATAGGTGCGTTGCATCTAAGCTTGTATTATAAGAATATATAATTAAATACGTAATAATTTGGTTGTAATTGTCTTAAATGTTGACATTCGTTCATACTAGGATTATTATCTTAGTTTAAATTCTATCGCTGCCCAACCGTGATTAGATTTGATGTCCAATCAATTAATTTTAAGTGAACGATAGAGTAGATGACGAGATTATTAGTTATGTGTGTGTGTAAAGTTCGGAATGGCAATAGTGCATCTTTAAAGTTCGACGAAGTCTAGTGTATTGCTTCGGTAACAGTTATCGCGGACACGATCGATTCATATATCTTAAACTTTGGCCGTTGATGCGACCTCAGCAAATTGGGTTATTAATATGCTTCTATATGTTATTATAGAGTTCCTTAACGATTTACTAAACAAAAATATGTCAATAATCAATAATCAATGTAGTACATTAAGTGGAGTTGCGATTACAAAGTAATATTAACAATTAAAACAACCCTTAAAGTCAAATAAATTAAATGATGACTATGATTAAGACAATAGCTTAGATGAATATTATTAGATTTTTAATTTTTAAAAAGATATGGGGTGCCTTTGAAAATCTACCCTAAACAAAATGTAAATTCTGATTACAAATAAAAGAAGAAAAGGTATTATTATACCTTTTCCGTATAAATTACGGGTGCTTCTTTTTTTTTTTTAATCACAAATAACAAATAATAAACCCTTATAATTCATTCTGAATTTGCTTTCTTTTTTGTTGGTTCATTCGGCTTTTTAAGTAGACATTCTTAGGAAGTCGCGCCGCGTCGGCAGTTACCCTGTCAACGTGTAAATTATATATTATATAAAAGATGAAGTGTATAATTACGTTCTCACACCAATTATCCGATAGGATAGTGTGTAGAGCCCCAATTCAATGTTTATTATAAGAACACTCACAAAAAATAATAGTTATTCGTGGAACGAAGCGCGCTATTGGTTTTATATCAAAGGTGACGGCTTAAGCGATTGCTTAACATGAATATATTAATTAATTTTCTTAATAATATACCTGCAAATTTACTATAAGTCTTGCTCCTTTTTCTACCATAAGAAATACAAATATTACCCTTTTGGACGAACTCCAAAAATAATGAGATTTATCGATATATAAACAGAAATACTCGTTTTGAGCTGTATTGTAAATGACTATATTCGAAATGACATTTGGTGTGTGTCTGTGAACGCTCTATAACAGAAACAGTTGAAACTAATACATAAAATGATATTAATGTTATTCGTTGCTTCGATATTATTCAGTGCAAAATGACATACATTATTTATATTTTGCTTATCTGTTAAATGTATTCAGGCATAGAAATCTTTAAAAATTTCTCACAAATGTATAACTATAAATAAGATAATAATTAAATTTTGTATTGAATATAATATTTTTGTTCGTGGTTGGATGCCCCTTGGTAAAAGTGTAGAAAATCAGCTTTCAGTTGAGAGCACTTAACCGAAAATTTACATTAAAAATAAAATACACAATCTCTCGCTATATGTCTATGTAAATTGTATATATAAATTTTAATTGTATGTTGTTGAAACGAAGGTGGTTGTTGCTTGTTGCTTGGTGTTATGATTCATCTTTGGAAACCATTAAATTGTAAATTTCGTTATTTGGGCCCTGCATACACATAAATGTTTATAAATTCGTTTTTACTTTATACGCGCGCGCATGCGCTACAAATCCACCATAATAACTCATTTACACCATACACAGTATATATACGAATATAATATTTATTCATCATTCATATTTGCATGTTAGTTGAACAATCTTCTGCGTTAATTATTTTCGCACCACAATTAAAACAATTTAGGTCACTCTTGATTAACTTTTCAGGCTGCCGTGTTTATTTTAAATAGAATATATATATACATTTATTAAAACACACTCATATTCATGGAAATTTACATCATTATGGTTCTAGTCCATTTTTGCAAAAATAAGAACAAATATTTCCTATAATACTCATTTAGATTGTAGGTAACAACTAAATATAAAAGATTTTCATGATAAAAAGGTTCTATTGGACTAGATACTGTGGATAACTTGCTATATATGCCATCAAATTATTTAGGCATTGTAAATTAGCGATTTAGACCGATTAATTTGTATAAAAAATTATCAGTCTAGGCAAAATTGCATACAAAAATGGAAAATTATATTTGCATTGTTATTTAATTGTAATTTGGTTATCATGGTAGATTTAATTATGAATGAAAGCGGAACATGTTTATATAGCTCACCAAACTTGTATAATATAGTATTCATCAACCATAGAATAAATAATAGGTAGATAAGTCACGTCTGGAAGTGACTGGTCCTTTTACTAGTGTCACCTAGTGGCCAAGGATACGAAACAGGGTTGAGGATGGAGTGGAGTCGCGTAGCAATCAGGTTTATGGACGAAAGATATCCATCTACCTTTAAGTAGGTAGCGGTGGCCTCCCTGTCTACCCGAAATGAATACCGAATTGCCGATTTATGCATAATCGTGGATTTCGTTTGTAATAAAGTGTTCACTTTATCTAAAAGAGTAAGCGAAGCGGTTGTGCAAACCCAACCAACGATATACTCTGTTTTACGGCGTTTACATTTTCTCAACCAACCAACCAATTTACGTTTTCTGTCACAAAGATAGACGAATGGCTACGGACTATTCACATTTATCCATTATTTTTACATATCTATACATTGTATTACAAAAAATGTAAGAAGGGGTTCCTACATTTTTTACAGCTATCAGAAAATTTGGGGTGTTAATTTTCTTTACAATATTGACCTTTATCAGTGGTCGCGGCACCATCTGTTATTTCATAAAGAAGCAATTTAAAAAATGTGCTATTTTCGATACAATAAAGAATCGTTTAGCAGTAAAATTAAACACCAAATGACAGTATACGTGGCAGAAGTAATATCGCAATTCTTCACGGACATAATACACTTTTATCACCAAATTCTTTCAAACAGTACTACGGCCCCCCTTTACAGCCCAATATATCAATTCGGCAAAAAATATTGCGCCATATATCAACAATTTTATGGGCAAACGTCTTAAAATGGGATTATATTCGTACAAGTGCAACGGAAACGGCAGGGCATATGCTGTAAATAACATTTTGTTGACTGCTGCTTAGTGTTTGACTGTGTTAAGGTGTATTTAACGTTGAAGGCCTCTGGTGCCATGAAGAGTTTTCACTTTGATGTTTTTCTCACAAGTGTTGAAAAATAATTTTATGGTAACGGAAATTAGATGCAAATTGGATAATGATTGGTAATGTTTGTTGTTTAACTTACCGACTGATCGTTGAATTGTCGATAATGTTGTGTATTATTACTGCGGCGTTACAATTTCACACCAATTTTCACCAACAGTTTGTTAAACATATATTTTTTTCTGGCTTCAAGCTACAAGTTTCGACTCGGTTTGCTTACTTTTGTGATAACTGTTATTTTTGTGAAATGTTTTATTTTTGCTCGTTATTTATAAATATACCCAATTACTTTCTTGTATGTACAACATATTTAACTCGTCATACAGTATGTACAAAATGATTTAGTCGTGTGTCTGTAACATTCTAAAAAACAATTCAAGTCTACCTAAATCCAACAAAATAGTATGATTTTTATGATTTTTTTCTCAGACAAGGGTTAAGGTATCAATTTGGGGTTTAAGCCACTTTATTGCTCGTCTTTTTGTCTACATTAAAACATATTTTCGTTAAAAAATATAAGAAACTTCTTTAGATAACGCGGAGAGTATGCCTAGGTCACCACTAAACAGGCGAGTACTCGTATCTCATCAACGGGTCATCGTAATCCAATTTCAATGTTAGATTCTAAAAGCGTATAGAATTTTCTGGAGCTTATACCAACTTTTGGTGTAAAAGGGTAATATTGGATAAAATGGCGGCCGTGTGAAAACAGATGCTTTATTTCTTCGAGTTTTCACTTTAGGGCGCTATAAATAATAGTTATGTATAAAAATGTATGCATATTGTTGGTATAAGTTTTAACAAATAGTATTAATTTTCATTTAATATAAAAAACAAGCAAATCGGTCTAGTAGTTCCTGAGAAAATAGTTCGTCCAAGTTGAAATAGGTAGTTTTTCAGAAAGACACGTTTAAAGATTCACAACATACTATATACAGGATAACTTGTTGTAATAAAGTTTGTTTAGATTGATCGCAAAGTTCTTAGTTTCTGATTGAAATAAAAGGACAGCTTTTAATAGATATAGAATGGCACCGACTTTCAATTTGCAGTTCTGAGATTGTAATACAGTATTCGCTAGAGTGATTTTGCATAGTGAATTTCTGACACGAATGTTTGTCGCCGATATGCAAGAGGCAGCAATCATGTCTGTGGCGTGTCTGCGCTCAACGCCCGGCCAGTGCTGTCTCGATTGTCGGTAGATGTTTGTAATCAGTGGGGCCACGAGTGCATCGCCGACGGCTACCACTACGAGCACCACCGTACTCTGGTGCCGCGTACGTAATTATCACCTATCATCGCATCCAATTGCTCTTTATGCATTCTATCTCCCTAACAATATAGTAGAAGTTTGTCGGAGATGGATGGATGGATGGGTACCTGCAAGTTGTGTCTTCACACTTCAAACAGTTATTATTATTAGGCAAAGTAAATTATGTTCAGAGCAATCAAAGAAATATTGATAATGATGTTAAAGCAAAAGTAACATAGACAAGTATTCGAGGTATTATACCTAATCAAATATTTGAAACTTTAATTCATATTTACTAAATTGTTGAGAATTAAAAACAAAGGCAATACGTGCGAGTGGAGAATAATCCAGATTTTGTTTGTGGACAAAAACAAAAAAAGAAAAATATTTACAAATTCTATAGGCTCCACCGAACAGTATTATAAATCCCTTGAAGGCGTTTCACACTTTAACAAGCGTGTTCGAAAAAAGGGGTTATTTTCGTAATAACAGTGTACAACCAATGTGGATTGTGTTAATTCGTTTATTGGTTTATGCTAAGCATATCTGACCAAAAAATTCCTGCCACAGTAACGGATTACAAAATTTAAATATTCAAAACCATGTACTGACCGAACATGAAATTGCTTACATATTTTTACCGGTTTTTATTTTCTTAGGAAAATTTTCGACTTTCTGTTTATGTGTATTTAAACCTTAGAAATTTTATAATTTTGAAAAGAAATTCTAACAAATGTTGTGGTGTTATATTTATTATATAGTTAACTATTTTTATCTCGCCGTTTCCTAGTTTTTTTTTTATCTCGCCGTTTCCTAGTTTTTTTGAAATGTGTTTGGTGTTCATAAAAGTTTCTTTTTTTTAATAGCATTTAAAATAAATAATGTAGGTGTTCCTGCCAAGGAGTAAATTATTTTCTCGAAGGGATTATTACGTTTCCACTTATGATTATATCTATGCACACAGCACACCACGGCAAAAACAACAAGGTCTAATGGAAATATAAGTAGATGCCGGGTGGAAAACACACTTAGAGCGTGACCCGTCTACATGCACGTAAATTGGTCTATGCGCCACGCCAGCACGAATATTCCATCCGTTATTGCCTATACCTATACTCACATACGTATGCTTAAAGAGGTGTCCGTTGCGGTGTTAAAATAAAATAACTCATTGCTATTACACGGACGCGGCTTTCTATAATAAAAGTGTTGTAATGAAACGTTTTTTATACGTAATTTGTTCGTGATTTTGTGAAGGACACTCACTTTTTCTACGATATTCATTATCGTACAAATGGAGAAAAATCTAACCACCGGTGAACACATAATTTTATGTCGTTTGCCATAAAAATTACATAAAGATGTTTTTTGTTCAGATTGAACATATATTTGCAAATTAGTTTAGTAATTAACAAAACAGGATATTGCGAATTTTATTTACACAGATTCCATACCAATTTTAAGATAAATACAATAATTAAAAAACAAACTTAGGTACAACGCACCTATGCGTCCAGCTCGCCTTATAAGTAATATATGCGACGCGAACAACTGTTATAGAATGCTACAGACACACGACCAATCGCTAAATTATGACGTAATAGCGTTTTGCCAGTGTAATGCAATTGCAAGTGACGGTGTTTGCTCTGTGCTTGCATTCCCATGCGATGCATAATCGCCTGTCTATAAATAATGAGTGTGACCAGTTTTATGTTTCATCCTTTGCATTATTTATTTGAGTGTACATTGCCTGAATCACTAGATAAACGCCATTTATTAATGAACAGACAAATTAACATTACACCAATAGTCAATGATGGCGTGCATCTGTTACTGTTTGTGCAGCCATAGTCATAAATTTATCGTTGCAATGTGTGTAGGTATCAGCGCGCCATGAAATTCTATTAAATTCAGCGTATTTTTAAGACGACGTGCCACCAATGTGGTTTCAAACACTTTTATGGCCGCGTTTTACTCCGACTAAGACTCGTCGGGTAATAAAATTTGATCAGCAATGAAGTTCGCATCAAGTATCCGGTGATACTCTTTTATTTTTGTTCGTGTTTTAAAATCTAGTTTTATTTTATTATCACATCTTAAATGTCAATTTGAGACGTGCTATACTATTCACCATAGTCTACCTCGGGCAAGAATCGCATTCTAACATATTCTTTTCAAAAGATATTACTGGTTAGGAAATATATTAAAAATTGAAATGATGGCACTTGTTGAGAGATGCTGTGGAAAGTGACCACGTAATGGAGGACTGCGTTGGCAAACTTACGAAAAGTATTTAATCTCTGTGCCTGTTTGTTGGAGAAAGTTGCCCATGTTGCCACGGTAAGATAAAAAAGATAGAAAACAAGCATTTACGCGGTAAGCTGTTCTCACCACAGTTATCAAAAAGAGCTTTACCCATTTTTACTATATTTTCTTATATTGTTGTGTCTCTGGTTATAAAAAGACTATTTACTCAAATTATTTTCCAATCTACAATAGCAACTTTTAACACTATTATTTATTATTACGTTCTTATACGTTATGTATAATTGAAAGTATTGTTTCTCTGTAATCGTGGATTATAATTTAGTCCTTGTGTAGTAGATTCATCGATACCCTTATGGTACACAATTATCTAGAAATGTTTGTGTGTCAGAGATGCGTAAGTGTGTTTGTCTGTGTGTGCGTTGTTTCTTAAAGGAGCTAAGAAGCATGTTTGACAGTGTGCGATTTATAGCTACGTCCAATAAAGCTAATGAACAGCGGCGAAACATAAATCGCAAGTGAGACCGCCACAACCAATGACAAATAACCAACCTGCGCCCTATATCTCCTCCCACCCCTCCCAACAAAGCCCCTTCACGCACTCATGATCTATCTTATTGACAAATATATGATTTTTGCTACAAATCATAATAAATACTTATTCAGGATGTCCCTGGAATATAAATGACTACACCAACCAATAAATCCTATATTTTCGGGAATTCCTTCTCTTCCTTTTCTTCTTCTTTGGTTTACATATGTAGTGCAACCACTATTACATCTGTAGATGATTATAGGACGAGAAATGGTAGTGAAATTCATCGATCAAAATAAGTTTGTATGAGACATAAAAGCGCTTTTGAAAAACAAACATTCACGCCAGTTTTATGTGCACGAGGACGATGACGAAGACGAAGCAAAGTTGTCGGTTCTTTTGCAAGCGACGGTTTTTTGAATGGTTCGCGTCAAAAGCATTGTGAGTCGCCGTAAACATTTTTAATTTCTTACCAAATGTTTTTATTGGCTGAAAAAGCGACGCGTGTGTTCGTCTATTGTCACAATGACATGCTATCCTAGTTACATAATCACGTTTTTAATGTCCTACCATTATATTAGCTTGAACTTGTTTTATTACTATACTGCGGTCGTCATGGGAACACTTTCAATTTACATTGAAAGGTATTTTGTAATTGATTCCTGGAAATTCAATATAATGTGGAATTACTTAATTATTATTTTACCGTGATGCTTCAACTTCAAGTTTAAAATTAAGTTTACATAATATATTTACCTTTAGTTAAAGCTACAAACGTAAAATCGTATAGTTTTAACTACATTTTTAGCTTGGTCGTGTGTCTGTAGCATTGTAGCCATCATAATTAAAAACCGCTGCTCGCATCGCATATATTATAAGGCGAGTTGGACGCATAAGTGCGTTGTACACAAGCTTGTTATATTTAAAATAATACAAAGCCCGATTTTCAAAGAATGTATATGTTTACATTGTGTATAGTTTAACAATATCGACCTAATAATATATGCAGCTTGCAATATCTCAACGGCAGCCATACATTTACGGCACTGTTTGTTGTGCGGCATCTTATTATTTTTATTTGAATTGCAACCGTGGAGCTGCGTTAATATTTAATTCAAGTGCAAAACCAGAAACGCATTGCTGTCGGCAATATACACCATATCTTATATGTGTATTTTTGTTGTTCTTGTTGAGCCGCGTCTACATAACGTAGTAGCGATAAGAATGGATTCGCAAACAGCGAAAAATAAACCGTATAATGCAATGGCGATGTGTGTAATTACGGCTTGTCATACTATTATATTCATGAAAATTGATGATGGCCTCCTCCATGCTGGAAATCATTTGCAATTTGTCGGCTTCTTAAAAATGGCAATTGCCTTTTTTTGCATTTCGTATATACGATAATTGATTCGCTGCAAGACGTGAGATACTTAAACTAACCGCCAGGGTTAACCGGGCTCATTATTAATATTAATCATATATATTTTATACCGTAAAAGATGATGGTTACACTTATATTCTTCTTATTTTTTCAATTACTTATGATTCGTGTGCTAACTGATCACGTATAGGCATTTTAATTGAGCATCCATCATACAACAGACAAGTTTACTTGCGCAAATACAAATATGTATTTATTATTCCACGTTACTACAATATTAATTAAAAAAGATATATAAATATTTGCTAGAATATTTTGAAGAATAATTATTTCATGCTTTCTTGGTTCATCTCTTTATATTCGTCAATCATACATCTAATTTCATTTTGCAAACCCTGGTTTAAAGAATGTGTAAGCAAAGAAATCTGTTAACGTTTGGCTGGCAATGTGAACGGGTGTATCATTTGTATAGTAATAATATGCATAAAGAAGTGCAGTATTCATGTGACATGTCTAAGAATGTAACAAATGCGCGCAGATTAGAATGTACATGTTATATGCGAGAAAACTAGCAAATATATCTGTGTCGGCGTCACTGGCGACATCGACCGTTTTTGCACGCTCTCTCATGGGCCTTAACACTGTCTGTCTGTCTGTGCGAAAACGACTCTAAAGATATATTATAAGTCATCTTTCTTATTCGTCGCTTGCGCAAGCACATTGTTGTCAACTGATTTCTTTATGCTGTCTACAGCGCCCTCTATGTGTACTGTATCGGAAACATTCAAATTTCTGCTCTCTGTGTGTGTGTGTGTGTATATTGATGGCAGTCGTAGATGTGGTTCGGTCCCGTGAATTTCTTGCAATTCTAGAGTTTTATTTATATATATAACGCAGAGTCGAAATCTAAATTACCTAATTTATTATTAAATATTTATGATGTAAACTGGTAGAGATTCGTTTGTAGAATGGTTTACCTTAGTAACCAACTGACTGGTTACTGGTTATGGTGGTCAGTCAGAGCGATTTGTAACCGAGGCAGATGGGAAAGTGTGGAGCAGAGTCTGGTTGAGTGTATCACGGAATGATTACATGAGAGCACGTCCACGTCCACATGAAAGTTTATACGATTTGCGGTTACTGTGTGAAACGAACTGTTCCAAATCATCAACTCGGATTTCAGCAAATAATGAACTACCTGTCATTAGTACTCTGCTACATTAGTTACTTATGTGTGTGTAAACGTTTTACTGTAAAAAACAGCAAATTTAATTACATGACACTTTAAATTCGAAGTTTATATTTTAAAAACAAAATATACCTCTGGGATTCGAGCCCAGAACCTTAGAAGAAAATTAATTATTAAAATGTATTTAAACGTAACGTATATTCTAATATTGAAACCCCAAAGCTCGTGAATCTGCGAAGAGTAGTGGGAGTGAGCCGGCGGAATGCGTTGGCAAACTCCCGAAATTGGCATTATGAACAAAACAAAACAAACAGCCAGTAGAGAAATTCCTAAAAATATTTCATCTGCGGACATAAAAATTCCATCATGCTGTAATGCACTTTAAAAGAATACAACCGCACCCCTCCCGCACCACCGCCCCTCCGCCGTGTGCCCAGCCATTACAAAACAACGGAGAAAAAGGACGACCAGATAAACGGGGATGACGACAGAAAAGAGAAAATGCATTGCGCAATAAATGTGACCGAAAGAGAGGTCAGTTTGGTTGCTTCTCTGTCTGTGACTAGAGGAGCGCTAATTTATTTCTAGCACAGCTAATTAGTGGGGGTCATTCTCATATGAATACCTATTTAACAAGAAGTTAATTTATAATGAAATTTGCTTTTTGTTTCTTTTCATGGCTGGAGTTGTAAATGAGAAAAATACTTGTAGGAATATTGTCTCGATTTGTTTAGTAGTTTTTACAGGACGTCTCATATGACTTCATTTGGTTTTGGAATTTAACAAAACAAAATATACATTTTTAGAATCCGAATTTCTGTGTAAAAATGATTTAATTCCGAGAATGTTACTGATGCTCATAGAGTACGAGTTAAAAATTGTAAATTGTGTGAATACGATCCTGGCCGTAGGAGTAGTATTCTACATTGGAGGAATTACCTAACGAAATAATCAAAATATTAGCATATATGTAAAATAGATTGGTCCTGTCTTGGTTACTCTCGCTCTGTCCTGCTTCATCTATATAAATAGACGGTTTATGTTAAAATTGCGTCTAACCAAAACTAACATATACCTACTCCAGTCTCCAGCAGATTTCTCATTTCATATTTCGCAGATATTCAATTTTGCATTTCGTTTGCCTTGATTTATTATGATAACTATCTACCCACTTGCTTATTTTTACATCGTCGAAATTGCTATCATTTTAAATTTATTAATATATTCATTCTATATAAACACAACTTTAGCATAAATAGAGCATTTTCAGCTAATTGTTTGTGTAACACATTTAATTTTAGAAATAAAATATACTGCATTTAAAAAATAATTATTTACTATTTTATTTCTGGAAGATAATAAATAAAATATCGCTCTAGCAAACTTTAGTATTCTAATTATTTTTAGATCACTGTACGAAGTACCGAATAAGCTAAAGCATTCGAACGTGTGTCTGTAGCATTCTCAGCTCAAAGAAATTCATTAACAAAAAGTGTTTGTCTCGTCGCCCTGAATCCAAAAATATATATAATTGAATGACTCGTAAGACCAAATTTATGCCCTCTACTCCTCTGAAGGTACCGGAACGATTTACACCAAATTTGCTACACGTAGTATTTGGTATCCCATTTGAATTATCTCGCAGTTTATATTCAATCGCACGTATACTTCTCGAGTTATAGGGCCCCAAAATTTCAAACCTCCCTTAATACTGCCCTTAGAATAAAAATTAAAACACCCAATATTTTTATTAAAAATTCTAAGATATTTTATATCTACAAGATTTTTGCATATTGATAACCCAAAGGCCGTAAAAAATTATTAAAAACTACAATTTCGAATTTTTCAAACGTGCACTAAAACAAATAATTTTATTATTATATCAAAATAATTTGCAAACAATTGCAAGCTGAACGCATAGGTGCTTGTTTTAATTAAAGCACTTTACATATTTAATTGAAATTTTTGTTTAGAATTTCTTTGGTAAATAATTAATTTAAAGCAAGTAAATGTTGGTATTTCTTTAAATAAATACTTTTTGCGACTTTTGGTAAATTAAATATTTATTTTGTTAAAATGTTCATCAAAACAGGTTCTGGAATTTTAATATATGTACTATGTGTGTTGGGTATAAAGGGAAAAAACATTAATTATTAATAACATATTCTTTGAAAACAAAAACAAATACAATTATTTGATATTTAATTTCAAATAATTATATTTGGCGTACATATAAAGTAGTTGGTGTATTTTAATTTCAAATGTATTGAATTCCATTTTATCCAACTGTCAATTTTCATAATAAAATAATAATATTGAAACATTGCAACTATTCCAAAAATAAAAATAAAGCAAATAAATCATAAGACCAACAAAAATAAAAGTATTCGTTTTATAGATTTTATAAAATTAAAGTTTATTTTTATATATTATATTTTTATGGCCCTTAGCTTCAATTATACTTATATATATATATATTTATATAAAATGTATTTCGCATATGCAATGCAGCATATAGTTGATTATTTTCTTGTAATTCGAAAAGAAAACAAAACAGTAAGACAGGGAACTGTAATAATTAGCGTCAACAGTTACTGGTAGTGTAGGTGTCACATCGACCTTGCATTTTCACACATAGAAGGTGGAAAACGGCGCCGGCAGCCGTCTAGGCGCTAGGCGCAACCGGCCAACTAAAGCCAACATACAAATACGCGTACATACACACATATAGAAGGAAGGAAGGAAGGAGACACAGTAGCAGACAAGTAGTAGTAGTAGTACACATTGCTCTAATTTCTCCCGGGAGTTGCGGTCACCGTTCCAGCCGTCGCGCGCTCATCACACCCGCTCTTATGCCATTCCACCACGCACACAGCCGCATACACGTTCTCCCTTGTCAGCCCTATTTCATTTGCTTTTATCTTCTCTTTTCGTAATGCGCTACTACTACACCATATATAGATATAGACTACTACAGTAGTCACTACTACCAGCAAACAACATTCAAAGTACAATGCATCTTGCAAGACTAGTTTTATTCATTTCTTTGCTTTAAGTGTACTAAAGTAAAATGATTCTGGGACATTGCGTGTTACATGCATGTAGTGGACATACTTTTTCCGCGTCATCCCCATGAGATATCGACTAATTTTTAATCGAGTTTAAAACTGTGAAGTTTTTTTTTGCAGCAATTTAAATTTTATTTCAACAACGTAACAGCTATAAAATTTAATTATAGTTTAATTCCGTGTGAGAATTTATGAATGTGGTGGCGGTGGAGTTTGTATTTTGTTATCGCAGTGGGTACCATTTTTGCCGAGCATTTCTACTCGGAATTGAATTATTTAACTCTACCAACTATTCATATATTTTAGTAAAAGAAATGTTGGTGTTCATGTAAAAAATTATATACCAAATCAGACATTTGTCCTAATCCAAAACTGGTATTCTTAGTCGAATATTATTTGAGTTGAGTCGAGTAATTTAACCGTGCAGGGCGTGTTAGATAACAACATTGTTAAATTACGGGCGATATGTCGTATTCGCAATTCCATTAAAGTAATGCACTTTTATCGTTCAGAAATTTATATGAAACATAAAAGACGCTGACAGCTTGCTGCGACATACTTAAATGTAATCGCTATTTCTCGACTAGATATTGCACTAAAACTGATCATCCTAACATTCATACATACACACACACACACACAGATAAAATAAACATACAAAAATATCTATTTAGCAAACATCTTTGTTACGCTAGATTGCTTTTTAAAACATCGCTCTACGCGAGATAAAGGGACTAATTTTGGACATGTGAAAATTCTCTGTAAGCAAGTTGCAACATGTGCGCCATCTCGTGTGTACGGTTATTAATTAGATGGAAATTTGTCTAAGTCATGTTTGTGATGATAGGGCTGTTCGTATCAGTTACACCAAGTTAGTTTCATACGGGTTGTTAGCTTTTAGGAGTAAGTTTAGAAAATATAATTTTAGATGTTTCTATTACACTTTCTTGCAAGATAAAAACGTTGTAATTGGAGATTCATATTTTGTGAATTTGTGTGTCAGAAAGGGAGAGAATATACAATCTACGTTATTGTCTAATATGTTTTTGATAATTCAGATTTTATGAGTATTAATGAATTTTTACGAATTATTATATATATATATATTTGAGTTTCTCTAACTAAATAAATATGTATGTACACATGTAACAAATTCTCAAATGCAACGTATGCAAAGAACCAACGTTTAATTAGAACAACAGTTAGTTAATAGGTAAACGACGCAGCTAGAATAAAGGGTAGGTACGCATAACGAACGCAGCTCAAACGGTCTCTCGTGTGTAAATGAAGCAGGTCGACGGCGAGGCGAGGTGAGGGGAGGGAAGGTTTATTTAAAGCTTTTATCAACAGATCGATTAGGTTAAAGTTCGGTTCGTGGTTTTTCCGATTGTCAGTGTATTAGGCGAGTGGATGAAGTGAGAGACGGAATGGAGGGATGGTCGTTCTCGTTCTCGTTCTCGTTCCGGTAGCAGCAAAAACGCAAATGCAACTAATTTCCGCACAACTGGGAATCGTTGGCTAAAAAACTAATTACAACTTCATCTGGCGACCGCGAAACTTTATCTACGACTTTTTAACTGGGTTCGGCGTGTGCAGTACGCGCCCCGTAGCCACGACGCGCACACACCTACCCCTGGGGTATGCTGGCGTTTTGTGGGGTCCCACAGGGGTAACGCACACTTTGCTGCCCGATATATCAGCAAATACATACTGAATATACGCGTGCTTAAAGCCTAACAATGGCATTTTGTACTAGGTTGCTGTTCAATTGGGTCAAACACGAAATTAAAAATGTACCATTTTTTGATAATTATTATTTTATATTTACGTTCCCCTAGTAATATATATTAAGTATGTTTCATAGCAAACAGGATGAATTAATTACGAAATATTTTCATAAATGAAAGGACAAGAATTAATTGATTATTTATAGTTTGTCGTACAGTGACCGGAATGCACTGGTGCCTGCACCTATGCACGATTGATGTAGTCCTTTGTTGTGCCATAATACATACAAGGATTTACAATACAGTGGCGTACGTTATCGTGGGGGCAAAAGCATTTTATTATTGTATAGCATTATTTACGGATATATAAACACTCGGAGATTTAACATGCAAACTCGTTGACTGATTATTTCCGCAGAACCACGTGACCCATATAATAAAAAAGAATCACAAATTCAGTGCTTTAAAAAATAAATACAAACCCGATTAGCATTACAATAAAACGTTACGTTAAATGTGTTTTATATGAACGTTAAAAATATAAAAAATGCGAATGTGCTTTACTTTTTGTGTTTGTTCTGCAATATTTATGAATAAATTACTGTGTTTTAAAAACGAGGTCGTTGTCCGATTTAATAGGCTTTTAAATTAGAGTATTTTTAAGTAGTACTGTGACGGGAACATATTTTACAATATAATTTTAATATGTACTAATGTTGTACTAATATAAATAAACATATTTTATAGGAACAATAGAAAGCTTCGACTATGCAAATAAAAGTAAAACTTTATAGCATATTTAAATATGTTTGCGATCACAATATTGGTGTGAATATTGCAATAACAGCGAATTGACAATGTTTACATATTAATTATAGCGTTATTAATGATATGTCAGTTTGAATTCTTATCAGCAGGCCCCGAGAGTGGGTCGGAACACGGTAACAATATTGTCGGTCATCTGGCGAGTGACAGCAATGGTAAAGTGTCCCAGCGGAATCACGAGGTCATAAACACACGAGGGCACCAGCATAGTGGCTAGCAGGCCCAGAACTGGGCCTTGGAGACCCATCTAATTCTAACCCATCATTCAGAAACACACGTGTACCTACAGCCAGGCCTTTATTACACTACAAACAAACGCATACACCGTTGGGCCGATGCGTTACGTTACGTTAACGTTAACGTTGTGTCGCACAACAATGTCAAAAGGCTTTGCGAGAATTCAAATGTTGTTGTTTTGTGGGTTCTGTTTCGTATACAGTTTTTACTAGCGTAATATAACAGATATTAACCACAAATTAGTCACATATTTTAAAGGTTTTTTATCTAAAAATAAAAAGAAATCTGCAATAATTAATAACATAAGAATGTGGTATGTTTAAATTGTTTTACTATTATTTGTAAATAACCTGTGATTTACTTAACAATAGTTTGAGTTATCGACAAAAACGTGGATACTAAGATTATATTTAATGAATTTTCTAGTAAATATTTTATAATATACATAGAATAATGTGGTGTAGCGGTCTATACATCCATACTACTACTCATAAGGAGGGTCAAAACGTGTATTTCCGTTACTTATTACTGCATAAATGTAACTAAAAATTGTTGCTAATCATAGAAAATAAAAACAATACTGAAACAATAGTATAATGTAAATCAGCAAACATTGACGCTTTCAACCAAATCATTTAACCTTTGCAGACGTGCCAGAGTACAAACACGTGTATGCACTTGTCTGATTGTGTGTCTGTGTGTGTGTGTGTGTCACACACAAATCTAAATCGACGGCAGCAGAGCGCGTAGACAAGCGAAACGAGAGATTGTTGAGACTGTGAGCTAGCGTGTGTGCATTTCTCAACCGTGTCGTGTTTGATTTCCAGTAATCCGATGTGTGCCCGCGCCATGGCAGCCATCAGTCTTTCGCGACTGCGTGTGTGTCTGTGTGTTTGCACGACATTGACACTGGATCTTCGGGTATCATTATATCGTGTCAGACGGCTAACCGTACATCACTCGGCAGGCGCGCGATTTCCTTCCGTCGCATCGCGTCGCCTCTGCGTTCTCGTTGTCGCAGACAAATGTTGACACGGACAAATCAGATTTGTGAACACCTCGACGCGCTTGGACATATATTTATTTTCACTTTCGTACCATTGAATTCTACCGATATTTCTACGTTTGCCACCACCTTGTTTACCCTTGCGTTTTGTTGCCACCCTCCACCGTTTCCGGGTTGTAAATATATTTTTACTTACTTATACGTAATATATAAAGGAACTACTTCGAAATTTCAATAGAAATATACGTCTTGAAGGTCCTGAATCCATAGATATTGTCCAAGATAATAAAAATAGTCGAAACATCTATAGAGTTATATGTAACAATATAGTCTATTAGACTTGTAATTTTGTACCCAAAACAATGGTATATTCATTTATTTAATATCGAAACAAGTGTGTAGTAAATTAGTTTGCCAATAAAAGGGAAATGCGACAATTTTCGAACAGTTATATTTATTTCTGTTGAACATTCGCGCTGTGCTTTAATAGCTAAACGTGACGACATACACACATATATAGAATTGCGCTCACAATACATAATACACACACCAGAACATACACACAGAAACACAATGATACAAATAAACACACGAATCGGAACGTTATCACACTTAATTATCACGAATTCATTGCTTTTGTTTATTTCCTGATAACTATCACGTATATAAAGTTGCACCAATTTTATTTATTATTGTCATTTTAATGGCGATTGATTGCAATTGCTTTTAGCTAGACAAAATATTGGAATAAAAATAAAAAAACAAACAGTGTAAGTAACAATTGACAGCAAAAGTAATGAAATTTGGCGTTATGTGAATCGTATTTGTTACACCGTGAAAAATCAGAATCAATAAAGCCAGAGGTAGAGCAACAGCATGATTCGTAAGAAGAAGTAGAAGAAGAATGGTGAGGGGGTAGGGGGTGGCAAGTTCGTTTTTCTCGTTTGTGACGTATGGTATCTCGTTACGCAAATACAACTTGAGCCTCGGTGAAAAATTCGCATCAAAGAATACGCGCGCGATAAAGGAATCTTTTTGGTAAGAGGATAATGGAGGTTAAATGTCATAGTCATAGTCTGATGAAACTGCCAGCGCGAACGCTTTATTTATTTTAACACTACACCTGATTCCACGCTGAATTCACGCTAAATTTAACGCGATTTACCTTAGAATTTGCAAACCGATTATTTTATTGTTTATTATTCCTATACAATCATAAACAAATATAGATTAAGCCAGTTTGGTTTTTAAAATTCGTTTTTTACAAAATTCGAAATAATTGAAATTAAAGAATAGCTGGAATTTTATTTACATTGATTTAAGCTTGGCAAAAGATTCGATTAGTCGATTATAATTGTGTGTGTGTGTGTGTATGTGTGTGTATGTGAACGTTCTATAGCAAATTATACATAAAAATATGAGAAAGAAGTGTTACATATAAAAAATAATTAAATGTTTAGGATCATTTGTTTAAAAATATTTTTCGTAAAATATACTATCTACTAAAGAAACAATATTTCTAATATTTGTGGTTTGATAAGAAAATTATATAATGCAGAATGAATAAATATTCCAGTATTTCTAAGTTTATTTCGTATTTTGAGTGAATTGTAAGTTAAGGGTGAGATCAAGTATAGAAGCGTAGATTGCCGATCGTTGTGAATGGTAAACGGCAAAGAATATGTCATCCATCCACGAATTGGAAATTACTGTCTGTGATGGAAGATGCAAGTTCTGTGTGTTATTGTTTCCATAATGAATGACTTTAGCTTGACTTTAGTTGCTCACTCACTTTACGAAGGAAAACTTGGAAAAGATTTTAAAGAAATTTTGTTTGAGAACACGTATCCGTCATTTGGATTCAATTTGCGTCAAAAAACATCGCCTCGTCTCAATATCTAATATCCTGTGGAACCAGAGATTCCAAATACATGAAATAATAAATGTTTTAAGTGTCTCAAAGGCATTGTTGTTAGATTAGATAATTATGCAGATACGATCATGTAAATAATATCGCTTGAATTGTATTGTAATTGTCAATGTGTAGGATACAAACTTAATTTATGCCCACACAGATTGTGTGTGATTGCTCCACGGAACAAATGGATTTACGGAACAATTCGATACATCGTCGTTTCGGGAGACATAGATAATTATCCGAGCGCACAATGCCTACGTTGAAATTCATGAATTCATCACACCTAATGGGTGGTAGAAAGAAACAGTTCAGCCATCATTCATCATTGATAACCTACGGCGAAACCTGTCAACGTAATAGACATACGTCTATTTTCTTGTTTTTATTGCCTTTTCCACGATTTAATACATATTATATTTAATTCTCTCAACAGAAAGTTGATTCTTTATCTCGGAACTAATTTAGAATAATTTTATGTTTTTAATAATTCTTTATATACATACAAAGTATCACAATAATATCGACGGTAATATTCGTTTCGAGGGTCCCTGTGTGCGTGTGTGTGTGTGAATAATAATGATTTTAGAACCGCCGTGCGCCGTAGACCCGTTCAATAATCAAATGTTGGGAAACCTGTGATCATAAATTCATGTTGACAATGTCTCTTTGAAATACTCGGAGCGTAGTCACTTTGTGGAAATATCTCGAGGGGAGGAGCGGGGTGTAGAAATAGGGCCGGTAGCACAGTTAGTTGGTGATCTTATTAATTGTAGCCCTCATCATGCAGGTATTTGGGCACCCGCTTGGAACAATAGGCCCTAGAAAAGGGCCATACACAATAGTCGGTTTCGTACTTAATACGCACGCACACGTTTGTACGCGTGTTTGCTACAGTTCCCATTTGATCTATTATTTATTAAGAGGAGTATTATAATATAGTGTATTTTACATTAGACAATTTTAGGTTTATATTGGCTAATTTTACAATTAAATAACTTATGAATATGAAGAGTTTCAAACTTAAAGTATTAACGGAAATATACGACCATTTATGGAACGACGTCTGTATGTGTGTATATGTGTACTGGTGACCGTAAAATTATGAAACTTTATACTTAAGATTTATAAATAACTTCTATTTTTTGTAAAACAATATTCTATCCAGAAGTAAAGGTATATTGCCGTTACATTTTGCATATCTCAAAAACAACGCAAGATAGCGAAAAATTGTTTAAATAAAAGTTAAATATATGAAAATTTCCAACAACTTTTGTTTGAAAGATTTTTACGAAAGATGTACCATTTACTGACAAAACGTTTTTAAAAATGGTCATTGTATACAATACGTTTCTATAATTACAATACATATTAATTTTGTTTTGTTGTTGTACGATGAATTTACAAAAAAATACAGCAATATTATATATTTATAAATTGTGATAAGTAAATATTGAACTAGTGGACATTTGAAATATTTGGATAACGCCCAAAAATATGTTTAGAAAAATGATTATTAATGATGATATATAAAGTCAATAATATCAATGATATATGTGTGTAAACAAAACGAAATATTTGTAAATATTTAATCTGCGTAATGGTGCCATTTTGGAAACAAATGTGCATCGAGATGGAAAATGGGATGTTTCGTCTTTTGAATAGGGCCAGCATTCATATTTTTTTGTGGACAATCCCTACAAAAGGATCAAATTATTCGGAAACATGTTTTATTGGCTATTGTCGGGCGAGCGGCGTATTTGCAAATGCAAAATTGTTTAAATAGCAAAATTTGTATTCTCATACAAGATCGTAAACGGACTTTATTGCATGTTTTTATCGTATAGCCACGCAAATTTTGAGAAATCGCTGCACTATATATATATATATACGTTACAAATGCGATCATAAAATTTATAGACAGGGAATAATTGAGAAATAACTTAAAGAAAATAAAGGGGTTGAACCTTTTCTTTTTTATACATAGTACATTTATCATTGAAATTTGTTGAATACTACCCTTTGCTCATTGCCCTAAATCAAAGGCTTCAAATACAGATTGTCCGTTTCCTCTTTCTCTGTTATGAAGCAATAAAAAAAAGTACTCTGTACTTCCATTGAAAGTTGTAAAATATTATAAATATTCTTATTTCTAGTCATACGGACGATAAACCACGAAAATAAAACAACAATTTCTATTGTTTGTAGCTTTTTAAATTTATTCCTGCCTCTACATTTTGAAAGAGTAATAAATGTGGAACTCCTTAGTTATGTTCGTACGGTAGTACCAATATAATAATATTTATGGATTGCCTTTTTAAATATTAGTAAATATAAATATGTTTACAACTTTAAAAATGCAGTGTTTATTAAAGAATATTTTTACTATTATAAAATATATAATTGTATTATTATAAATATTTTTTGAGGGCGGTATTGACTGCCCCACGAATTGTAAACGATGGTAACGTAAAGTATGACGCGCGTGCAACATTACAATCTACCTAAGGATCTGCGGAACTTTGGTCTTATTTTATTTTTGCCAAGCACAACCGTCCTGAGCGTCGCGACCGGATTCGTTCATAATACAATGTGACACATAGCGAGTACGTGACGTCATTTTGCATGGCATAGAAAAATGAACACGAATAGATATTCGTGATAGAACGTGAAATTCTCAAATGGAATCCAAAACTTTCGTTCACCGATAAATATATTATTTTGTTGCTGATACCATATCACCATAAATATTAAGTTCACGCTATTTTATATATATATATATATATATATATATATATATATATATATATATATATATATATAAACATAAAAACTAACTAATCGATCGACTAGTGTTATACTTAGTATTCTTGATAGTGCCCAGTGTGCGTATATCTTTCTGTAGAAGTAAAAAATGGAAGATCATATTTTGCGATAAATATAAGTATATATAGTGGTGCGTGTCTCGGAGGGCCTCAAACACATTTTTTCCCTTGTCTTTCTTTCACTCTATCTTCCTCTTTCTTTTTGGCGATCTATGAGTCTATCGGGGAATATAGTTCGCTTGTCTCGAAACAGAGACAGAGATAGTATTTTTTGTATTCTGATCCTATGTGTGTGTGTGTGAAGTACGAATGAGCAGGCCTGGACATTATTTTTATCGTTTTTTTGTCTCTTCCAGTTTTCAGTTGCCAATAGAATACATTATGAGGTAGTAAACTGTCGCCTTTCTCTCTCTCTCTCGTAGGTCTCTGGATAGATCAACAACATCCTCTCCGCTCCGTTCTGCTCCTGTATATATACCGTGCCTTGGTTCATATCTATTTGCCTTTCTTACGAGTGATTTGATTAGAATGGAGCATAGAAAATAGCTATAAACCAGTGAACAAATCGCGCCTTCTCCTTCGCGAAACACTTTTGCCCGTTTTTACTGCTTAGATAGTGTTTGCCAGATATTTATGACTTACACGCTTTTAGCATAAATTTAGTTGGTTTTTGCTTATTGTATTTAAAAATTCTCAACGAAAATAAAAGCTAGGATCGCACTCAGAGACAGTTTAGGACGATACACAGTGTCACCAAAACAATCGTAAATTCTTCCTGCTACGTGTCTTCTAAATCTAAGCTGGATAGTGTTTTCAATTTACAACATATTCCCCCTGATTTCTTATTCAATTTTACTAATATCGCAATTATTTAGATAGGTTTTTTCGGGTACGAATATTATTTATTGTAGTGTTTAACAATACGATTGTCGTGTACTTACATTTGATTTTACGTAAATATTGAATTTTTGCTTTGTTCTTTTAGGCTTGTTTAAAATGATATAGACGTATAAAATTGTGTTTAAACCTTGTTACGTTTATAAATGTGACAAAATGTTAGTGGCAAAGTTTCCTCCACCAAAAGATACCTGCAATAATTTCTTTTTGTTTCGTTGTCCGACAATTTGGTTCGGGAATTGGCTCGTTGCGTTGCCTAACTTGCCCAATGCCTATATGTGGAACAGTGCTCGGTGCTGTGGCATTTTATATTTTGTTTATTTCTCCCCACCACTATTTTTTTGTGCGCTAAAACGAACATATATTTTGTCAGCACAAAGCGTCATCGTTTGTACAAAACTTGCGAAATAAATTTAATCTTTTCTATAACTCTTGATAAATGACTTTTTATTCGGTCGTAATTCAACTGGCTTGCTTATATTTTGGCCCTATAAGTTACCGAGCCAACTATATCACAATTTACTAAACGAAACAGTGAAATCTTTTTTACAAAATACCGAATATAGATATGTTTTCGTTACATTATTATTATTATTTATTATCAAGTTGAAAAAATAAACGACCTCACATGATAAGATTGATGGCTTTGAATGGATCCACCGAAATGCCTAAACTTTGAAATATATCCCTTATTTTATTTTAAATACGAAATAATTCTATTTCGTGATTATTGATAAAGTTAATGGTAAATATAATTTACTTTGATATTCCCAATAATTGGCTATAACTGACAGAGTATGTTGTACATCATTGAATTACGGAACAATTTATCTTGTACGTTCGAATTTTGGCATAATATATTCAGAACATTCAATTTACATTATCCACTTTATATATAGCGAACCTGCGTTGTCAATCCATAGTAAGAATGACAAATAAAAAACAGATTAAAAACCATGTTGAATCGTGCCACAGTAGGTAGTATATAACGGACAAGACAATGGCTCATATCGTTGTATGAATCGTATTGATTTAATGCGTTTGATAACGTTCATTTAAAATAATGATACGGTTTTTATTGACTGGGAATTTTTATTCATATTTGAGTAGCAGATTCAACTTCTAGTTAATTAACTTCAGTTACTTTGATATATAAAAAGAATTTACGAGATACGTGCAACAAGTAATGAGATAATAAAATAAAAATCTATTCGTGATCCAATCATGAAAATGGAAAATATTTTTCGAACTTTAATAATTATTTCCACAAAAGTTAATAAAGATATAAACTTCTCCTGCTCAGGGATAAATTAATGAACTATTGTTTATTCATAAATAAAATTTCAACATGATTAATAATACGATCTAATTTTAGGAATAAGGAACTGTGCTTATTTTTCCCAACGTAGTGACAATTTTACAAATTTTCCTTTAGACTTATAGGGATTCTAAGAATTGTTAAAGTTAAATCCTGCATTAGAAGATTATTTAGAAAGCGACTTAATGGCAAAAACAACAAGTTGTAAGTCGTGCACAAGTGCAAAAAAAGTTGGTGACGAAAGACAAACACAGAGTCAGAAACATAAAGAATATGAAAAAGTGGCGCTGCTGTCGTGTCGCAGAATAAAAGTAACTAAAAATATTTTTATTAATGAAGTTGCCAACCAACGAACGAACGAACGAACGATGGAGAACGTTAATCTTCGCAGCTCTGACAACACATATAATAAGAGCGTCCGCGCTATTAAACTTTAATAAGTTTAATGCACACAAGAAGTCCTATTAGGGCTTCTGCATGTTACAAGGAAATACGCTAAAGCCAGGGCTACAGCAGCGACGAGCTAACTCCTACAAGAAGCGCGCGAGTAAAGTCCATTGCCCCACCTCTTTGTCTCACCTACCCTCACCCCCCTCGCCCCTTCCGCCCCTTCCCTACTACTTCCAACACACGCACCAAAGGTTAAAGTGTGTTGACAGATGGGATAAACTGGCAGTCTTTCTTCCGGTACAAGAACGTGCCCGAACCGGAACCGGTATACTTACGTCAGCCGGCGAGAGCCGACATCACACGACTGGTAATCTCGCCCTGACGGATACGTCATCTACGATATATATTGTTGGAATAACGTGACTCACTACGATGCTAAATCCTATCTGATATTCTTACTTGTGTATGCGAACATACTTAAGTTTCAGGCATTCTAGTACAATAACAATGCGCGAACCGACTCTCTTTTCACTGTGTCGTCGATTCAACTGTCTATCAAGTTTCATTTCGGTGTTGTCTTTCGTTATCATGTTGGTGTTGTGCTTGTTAAAAGTTTTGCGAAGCCTTCAATCGCCTGAACGGTATCTATACATCAAAGAACTTGCACACTTTATTTACAACATATTGCAAGAATATTCAATGTTTTTGCAAGTATTACGAATTTCTGGGAATTTAATTTAACAAAGCACAACATAAAGATAGGGCATCATAATCGGCGTGGCACCCTGTTAAGTAATGCGCTACAAAACCGGTTGGAAAGACTTTAATGTCCAATTATACTTCAGTGTACAACTCAATAGCACATCGATTAAAACAAGTCTGGTCTTGATCGGCGAAACGAATTGCGCGAGAGCCGAGAATGAGGAGATGATAAAAACAATTCACGTGGTCAGTGTATCGGAAGGGAAACGCTTCGCTGCTAGTCTCGCTAGGATGCGATGAAGTAGCAGATTAAGGGGAGAGAGCTCAACAAGAAGTAGGGGAGAATGATGGTTAGACGTTCGCCAAGACAAATTTGGTCATTAAGTAGCTGAAGAAACGCGGCGTCTCCTCGCTAGCTGCGGTCTCTCCGACCGCTCTGGACGGGGACACTTACGATAATAGGAAATTGCCATGTGGTCGCCTCATATCTCCCCTAAGGTGAAGTTTTAAAATACGCGAATCTATGCCCTATATCCTCTTGCCAAAGTCCCAGATTTTACATACCTCACCATTTTTTACTTAAAGGGTTTCGTCGATTGATAATGTGTGTTTAAACATATTTTTTACATTCTCTAGATGTAGAAGAAGTTGTAGAAGATACATAATTTTAGCGAAAAATAATATATATATATATAGCTTAAGTTTGCTATAGTAACTCCTTCTGAAAGTAAATTCGATTCGGTGCCATAATTCAGTCGATTTCCAGGGACACTCGAATCAAAGGACCGTACAACCAATATGAAAATCAAAAGGATCTTTGAACGCAGGCCGTAATTAACAATCGCATTGGAAATGGAACGATGGAGATTGCATCAATTGAAAAGAAGTTTTCTTCGTCTATACCAGTTCTTCATCTTCGTTCGCTTACGTTTCGAATTTATTAGCGAAAAATTGAAATTAAACGCAGTGAAATTTACATTATTCGTTGGAGTTCGATGAGTGGCCACTCGAGATACAGCGCCACAGACTGAAGAAAGAATAATACACTAATTTAATACCATTATCTGTTTCCATTTCAGATCGGCGAACGCTGCAAAGGGAAATATGCTTTTAATGTACAATGTTATAATGCAATTTCATTTAGAAAAGTTAATTCATTCCATTTTGTTCATTCTGGACGACTGCATCTACCCATCTACTACGACTACGTTCTCCTAAGTAATTCGCATTACCGGCCCTTCTTCTATATACGTATACGCGTGCGGAAATATCGACGAAAACACTCGACAGAATGTTTTGTTCGCTAAAGTATCGCGATTATAGTTTACCTACAGCCTACATTGCAGACTATTAAATACTCCCATTGCTGAATGTACTTCAACATCTTTCAAATATCATTACTGTTTTGGTATCATTGGTGTTTGTTAATGGTTCACTCTGTGTTTAATTTAACTCTTATACGATAGAGTATTGAAAACGCTTGCTGGGTAGAGTGTTTAAACGCTTTCTGCTGTGTATAGTATTGGACTCTGAACTGTTACTGTTTGTGTATTGCTTTTGTTTTTGTCTCAGAGCCTAGCAACTCCTCTTCCTCTGGTTATGGGAGGCACAGTGTTGACATAGTAATGCATGAGTACCGTATTACATTCTAATTCTATTATTGTACCATTAACTTAGTTTTCTGTTTTAAGACAAAATAGATACCAAAAAACCATGCAGCAAAAGCGAAGGCAAAAGATTCGTCAAGCCGAATTATGCAAATGCTCTGATTCTTATATGGGTGCATGATGCAGCTTATGGTGAGCAAATTTATTCCATGTTCAGAGCAGCAGGCGTCAACTACTGCATTTTTTGCTTGTTTTACATTTCCGCTGCGAAAATAACAATGACTTGCTGTTTTGCTATCGGCCATTGTTAATATGCAAACGCATAAGGAATGGTGTGTCGAGGAATTTTAACTACCAGTTACCTGCTCCACATCTATCATCGCAATTAATCTCCTATCTGCATTTCGATATCTTGTTAAGATTGCAATCATGCACAAAAATGTAGCCCTGAGACAAACTAAGTAGCACTCAAAATATGAAAATTATAGATATGCCTTAACCAATTAGGATCAAGTGTGTTATTATTATGCATATTTTAACCAGATTTTTCACAAAAAAATTAACAAACAACTACTGTTGTGAAGGCATAGTTATCGAGTGTGTTTCTTCTGTGTCAACACGCGGCCAATAGTAGGCTTTACAGTTATTTTTTTGTCGGTAAATGCAGAGTCCTAATCCGACGTGAAGCCAGCTGGGATTTTCTCACTGTGGACCACAGTGTGGCGACCAACGTCGTCATGTGATTTGTCGGACTTTGTGATGGATAGTTCTGCCGGTGTGCGCATGCGTCGCCACTTACGAAAAACAGAGGACCGGACATCCGATTCAGTGGACATGTCACTGTTTGTGATAATCTCGCCATGACACCTCTAATGTCGTGACTAGCTCTTTTGTTATGTTTTTTGTCCTCTAAAAAAGTTCTTTTTGATACTTCTGGTTCGGTGACCAAGCTTTTTGCCTTCTTGCCTGCTTGAGTGTCCAATGTTTAAATTTCGACTTGTTTATTGTGGGACTTGTTGGTTATTTATGAGACACGATATTGATATATTAGAAAACATATTTTTTATATTCCCTATACATATATTATACATAACGTAACGCTTTTTCTGCGGTGGCATCAATCTTACAATCTGCCTCCAATTCCACTTTATCCTTGTAGACCTCATTAAACCTTTCATAAACGCGAATATCTATTTCTACATAAGTTTTGATGCTTTGGCTTTCTGAAACTGACAATGATGATGGAATATATTACAGATTTTTAACAAAAGAGTGGAATGAATTCTAAATGTGACCCTACAATTTAGCGTGTTTTTTTTTTGAGTATACGTACGTTTGCAAATAACGAAAAAGACGTCTGGCCAACAAGGCGAGTGACGCGCTGCGCTGCGATGATGTTATTTGATTTATACCAGTGAGCCCAGTTGTGGTTAATCCCGCAGACAGCGAAAACAGACGTAAGTAAACACGCCTAGCTCTCACCACCGAAAATATTACGGCGTTTTTGCAGGATAGTCCATGATGAAACCTGACACAGTTAAAGATCTAATTCTTTTTCTTCTTGTTCTTTTACTAATGTTATATATATGAAAAGAACATAAATACTTCTAGCTTGCTGTAATTTATTAAAATATATTAAATAAATTCGTAGAATTTGATATCTTTACGTTACAACTAGAGAGTTCTAACGATGTGATGTTCAATAGAAATTGAAACAAACAAAACTAAAAAAGATAAAAATATTGTTTAAAGTTGGAATCGTATTTACTAATCTATAATAACGGGTTCTCAATGCGTCTTTGACTTTACAAATATTCCTATAAACCGGCAGCGAATTGCAATATCGACTAGACGCTGACTGTCTGGCATCTCGCGAAAGTTGCCGCTAACTTATGCGGCGTCGCGACGCTCTGCTCGAATTGAAAAGTCACACAGCGTGCAAATGTTAGAGAATTGTCTTTGCATTTAAAATAAACATAAAGTGTGCTACAGATTAAATTTCCTATCCTCTAAACTGCAACGGGAACTTTTTGCTAAATGTTTCCAACAATTTACTTCTGCTGCAGCTGCAGGTCTCCTCATTTGCGACACTGAGGTCTTATTCAAACATTTGCGAAGGGTAATTTCCAACTTTGAATCTAGTCTCATACCTCGGCGAACATACACGTTAAATATATATATATATACTAAAAGATTTTCAAAAATAAAAGTCATGAACCCGTCATTTATAATATCAGTAACGTATCTTAAACTTAAGCGCACTTAACGTAAGGCTAATCAGGTGGCACCCGTTTGAGAATAAACCGACACTGTTAAAAAATAAACACAACAAAATAAAACCCCGTTTCAGTGTATATTAATGAACTGTATTGAAGCATCTGTCTCTTAGGCTTACCCAGCAAAGAATATATGAAAAAGGACTGCATAAACACATATTGGAACCTGTTTATCTGCCCCTGATGCCTTCTACAGCCTCGTATAGACATAAACCGATGCTCAACTTAATATTAATAACAAAATATCGTAATATGTGTCTGGAGCCGACTGTAGAAATGCAGTGAGCATCTGAATAATAAAAATTGTAATTGGATGGGATTTATTTATTACAACGCTTATTCCGAACTTCAGAAGACTACACGAATAAAGATATTCTTAGCATATCGTTAACATATCGAATTTAAGTGCTTGAAGAATACGAAATGAATTTTTAGTTGTTGCCAACTGTGTAGTTCTTAGTAGTGTTGACTTAAGAATGTCAAAACATTAAATAACAAATAAGTTATTGAACGATGTTTAAAATACTATTAAATTTAAAGTTGTACTTAATATAGAAATAACAACTTTGTATTACACTTGCCATTCTGGAATGTGTACATTATCTTATCTACGGGTATATTTAGTATTTTTAGTAGTATTATAGAATTATAGTCATATAATTGCTAACATAACGATAATAGATAACTATTTGATAGTAATATAAATTATAATTTTCTTATGACTTCGTGAAACAATATTCAAATATAGGTAACAACTTAATACATAAATATTTCATGATAAAAAGGTGCTATTAGACTAGATGCTGTTTAAAATTTGCTATATATGTTATAAAATTATTTGGGAATAATAAATTAGAGTAAAGCATTTGGTAATTATTGCTATAGCGTTTAAATTTGGAGTTTATAAACATTATTTCAAAATGCTTTGTTCTAATTTAATTCCATTTTATCTGGCCAATTTTATGTGAAATTTGAGTTTTAAAAACCATGTAAAATTTAGTATGTGCATTTTTATCGTCATGTACATATTAGGTGCGTACAGTGTACAGCGATGTGAGTGGTACAATATTGTGGACAATCGTTTCTAATGAAGCCATAGGGTGATTATTATTTTGTTTTCCCAGTGAGAATACAACGTTGATTAAACAGAGGTAGGCAATTAGTTTGGCTTAAAATAGACATGCGAAATATGTATATTACGTTCAACCCGTACAAGGTCGTTACGTCCAAAATTATGGCGAATTTCAATGCATGCCAATTCCGCTCGGGGAACATTTTCACATCACGTAATCATATCATCTTAAATGTATATTATATTCGCGAATAAGTGACGATATTATGTATGTAGGTCTACGTGTAATTTTCACCCTAATTTCATTTTAATTTTACTTTAATAACAGAATAATCACTTCATGTTTACGAAATTTAATTGTTGTTCTACATATTTATATCGCAATCAACACCCACAATTTTTTTATTACTTTTTTGCTCGCCTCATAAAGTACAACGCTCCCACATATATTTTTACTTACTTATACACTAAAGATAAGAGAAAGTAAGCAACAAAAATGTCCCATAGAAACTGCCTTAAATTTGTCGATTGCCCAGCAAAAAATTTGATGAAATATTAGCGGCAATAAAGAGATTCCATGTTTAAAGGAACGACAACAAGGTTTTGGTGTTAAGCGTGTCCATTTAAGAGATGAAGTGAGCAGCTTATTTCATTATAGTTGTAGTAGGTACAGTAGGTAGGAAAGAGAGTGAGTGAGCTCGCGAAACATTGCATTACGGGTGTTAAATCCAAGTCTTTAAAACGTTTTATGTACATACAACATTAACGAGCTCTTAACGCGCGACCCATTCAAATGCCTTTGAAGCTACTACAACTACAAACACACCAGACCTAACGGATTACATACTTTCTATCTCCGCAATTACCAACTCACAATAACCAATTACAATAACTGCGACATGTGATTAGAATTGTATCTTCTGTATAGTTATATGGTTTTCTATTAAACGCAAAGAAATAACGAATCATCAATATTTGTAGTACTACTAATAATAATACTTCATTTTGAGTAAATTAAAAGATTATATAAATGACGTGTATACAAGTGTATACAAGTTAAAGAAGCAAGCGAACTGGAATAGTTCTCAAAACAAGCACTTCAATTAATCTTGTAAATTTTGCAGGCGACACCGCAGCAGATCTTTTCAAATATTTCAGCCAACGGTGCTGAAATCTCCTTCAGCGAGATTACCACCGTACTTCTTTTAACTAGCGATAGTGCATGTACAAAACTAACTGAAAGATCCTTAAAATGCAACTGGATTTGCCACTTTGAATTTTCAAGGATTTTCTTTTAAACATTTAAAATTTTGTAGACATTCATAATATTGATATCAACAAAGCTTATTATATTAAATGTACGCATTCATATAGAGTACGTATTGTTGCAATCAATTAATAACACTATCATTATTATCTTTCCAAAATACAGTGGTTATAAATTTATCTTTAATATGTTGGTTAAGTGCTGGTTTTTGATCCTATATATTAGGAAATTATAAAATCTACCTGTGTTTAAAATAAATGTGACAAATCAGGATGCAATGTTTAACACTTGTTTAGAATATTAAATAATGTGATAACGGATCTAAAGTTATAAATGAAATAATTCCACGTGAATTAAAATAGCTTCTGCGAAGTGGCGGAAGCAGCAAACACGTTTTATTTAATTTTATGACTTGTATATTTAATAAAATCCGAATTTTTAATATCCGCTCGTATAAAATTTGAACCGAACAGATGGTTGTCAATATTATTTGTTTAATTAAAGCAGCGAATCGTACAAATAAACAGTGTGAAACTATGGCGAACTGCGCTGCGATTGGTTGTTGAGCCGAGCTGATTTTTATTTGTTTATGCCGAATTGGATAACACTATCCATACACACGCACGCACACACACACAGAAACATATAGAAATGAAATTACATTTTCATAATAGCGTTTGCCGGTGCGACCCAATTGCAATTCTATCCAAACGCTCAAGCAATATAGAACTGTATATATGTTAAAAGCTGCATTCATATAATTACCTTTAACACTTACGACAAATATGATTCTGTATTATTACCAGGATTAAAACTATCAGAAAGTACCTTACGTGATTATTACACAAAAATAGCTCGACTTTCTTTTATCTAATTGTCATTATTTTTTTAAGTTACGTATAAGAAAGAAATAAGCCAAAAATTCATTATAAATATCAACAAGATAGTTGTGAATGTATTAGAATGTAATTCGCAGTTTGAAACTCGGGCAATCTTCGCTGAGCTGCCAGCGTTACTTTAACGAAATAATTTTTGTATTCATCGTTCACACGGAAATTAATTATTCTGTCGCTTCTCGCAGCGCCCTTTATACGACTAGCGGCGGTTACATTAACATTTCAACGTATTACCGCAAACAGACACCGGCAGGCAGCTCTCGTGCCATCGTGCAATCGAGATGCACAAGAAGAAGAAGAAGTATACAAGCTGAGCTGTGCTGACACACAAAAGAAACGTGAAATTCAATTCGCGGATTACAAACAAACAGCAGCTATAAAAAAAAATGTAGCAAACGAACGCGAGTGCGAGTTGGTATTTAAAACCAACCTATTTGCATTATACCTTGTTGGTGATAATCCCATGAAAGGTATTCCAATCTTGTTATTCTCGATACACCTATAAATAATGCCGACGCTACCGACTCACCCACTCTAAACTAGTCCAAACTTAAACACGTTGCACTCAAATAACAATATGACGAAAATGAAACAATCCAAGAACATGTGGCTACAGAGGTTCGGTTATTTTCTGAACAGAGCTCATGGTGTTCTCACAAACCAGATTCAAGAGTAAGCAAAGATGTCAGGGCGCAGGGAGTGTGTTGTGTAATGCATACAGACACACCGCTCATATCTGGAAAAGTTTTGCGTCGCGAACGAACGTCCCAATAAATTATGCAGTAGGCAACCGCTGCGAATCGGCCATCTCGTAAGATTGGCTGTTGAAATTTTCAGGAAGAGACATATTTATTTTGCATTTATCTGTCAAATCATGCGCTGCTTTTTTATCTCGCAACACAGAACATGAAATATGTGCCCCTCGCAACTTAGTTGGCTTGTTAGAATGCAGAACAAGGCACATCCCGTTTCCAATATACCATTCGTCCAAATATTGACACAAACATGCCATGCGACGACATTTGTCAAAGGAAACTTTGTCGACAACTCAACGTTCTACGACACATAGATAGTAGATACTCTGTATACAACATTTACTATTATATCTCTTGCAAGTGCTTATCAATGTTTTATTTATATGTTCTAGTTGTTCTTCCCTAACAAAAATTGATTGAGCAAGTTTTTATCTTTGATTTATTTACATTCATAACATATTTACAGTACAAAATTTGTATTTGCATTATTATCAGATTACCATATGTTTCTTTCTATATTCATATCAATCGAATTATTAGATCTCTTGGAGTACTTGGAGTCTTCCTTAAATACTCTAGGTTTCGCTTACAACAAATGAATACAATCTGTATAACAATACTTGTTCGTCGAGAATACATGCGCTGCTATTATGCTAGAAATTAATGGCATCTTTCTTGTTCTTCTGCAAGTTCCTTTCTGTCGTCTATTAATTGTGTGAAATATGCAAGCTCTACGTACAATCCTGATGTAAAGTGCATTTTAACCAGCAATAAAGTGAAATAGGGGTCACGTGGTTCCGTGCTCAATAACGATAACAATGCGAAACAGGCAATACACGTATATACAAAGGATTTGTTGAAAGAGACTCTCTCTCATTCTGTTGTAGTGCATAGTGTGTCGTTACGTTACTGTTGCCAACGAGCTACTTTTACACTGCATTACTAGGGTAACGGACGGCCATTGTCCTCGTAGTCGCAGACTCGCACATCTATGGATATCCCCGTAGAATGGTCAGCTATTTGAAGAGAACACATATCGATTCCCAGTCGCAAATATAAATTTATGAGATGTCTACGGCAATTTGTTCGCTTCGATACAATGCGCTGCTGACATGTCTCACGGATACACATTATATAATTATAGTTTATTTTGATCGTATTGTGGCTAGGATATAATATACTGTTTTTTTTTTAAATCCAATTGAGTTGTATTCGTTATCGGAATGTACGATTTTCATGATAAAAAGGTTCTATACTGTTTAAAGCTTGCTAAATATTTCATCAAATGTACAATTTTAATATTAAAATTATATCGTTAACGTTACTAATTGTTGATATTTTTAGTTACTAGAGTAGACGATCCCTTTAAAAGGTATAGAGTGATGCAAAATGAAAATTTATCAAATGACATTGAACCTGTGAATGGAGTATTAGACAATCTAAAATAAAAAACTTGATGGAATGAAAAGCGGAATAAAAAAAAGGGAACTGACGTAAAATTCGTGTGTGCAGCAGCATCATAATCGTATTACAGGAGGAGGAGAAGTAAATTTTTAGAAAAACCAGGTCAAACATGAAATGAAATGCATTGTCAGCGCGGTAACAATGCAAAGATTAAACTTTGCCGGAATTTGATTTTCTAAATAAATTGGATAATCGTTAAGCTGGCGTGCTATTTGCATTAGGATTTGTCTTTATCGACCCGCCGCTGTTCGCAGGGCCCTTTGTGCTGTACGGCGCGCTGATTTTAATTGAAAATATGATCGGAAAAACAGGGCCCGTGCCCATCTATCAAGCACGCCGCCATGTGCACACCAGAAACAAAAGAATCGCATTGGATATATTTTTGTGTATTTCGCTGTACAACACCTCGAGCTGCTGTTTTTTGAACGTACTCGCACTTACACCAAGATTCATCGCTATGCAACACACTTTTTTAACATTGTAACACATGCAAATTGCTGTTTCACATCATGCAATAAGAACTGTTCGTTCGTTGCTTGCTGCAGTAAGTCAGGGTGTCGCTAACTTTAATTTAAACATTTCATTTTGTTTCATTGCTTTCGTTGGATGAATTTAATACATAATAAAGCATTATTATAAAAATTGATAGTTAAAGTACATGAAAGTCGAGTGAAGGCCACTCCAGCTTTTATTTTACAATGGGCTTACAACTAGAGAGCACTTACACACACCTAGACGTAATTTTATTGATAAAAAAAAAGATATAAAATAATAAAGTAAATAATAACATAATTAGTTATCGGATGAATACTATAGCACCATGCGACTAATAATATCTGCAAAATGAACCCTTTACCTACCGCAGTTAAACATTTAAATTTATTACTATTACATAAACATCACCAAGACAGGAGACATCATATTCATTCAAGTTTATCACTTACAAGAAATCTTTTTGTTAAATATAAAGCAGGTAGTTATTGTCACACAAGCATACACTGTTAAAATTCAATAGAGGGAATGGAGCTAGGGATATCAGGATGTAACATCATCCCTCTAAACAAATATACAAAGGCACACACTTGCCAGCAGCCCATTTTGATAATAAGCGCTGCCCTTTTTCTCAAGTAATGTGTAAAGGCGAACCCTTTCAGAAATGCTTTAAAATCTCTTTTGTCGAGAGTTGGCCCTGGCTGCCCACTAAATTAGAGTTTAAATCTGAATATGTCCAGCGCACACTGTTGTCCAAATACTAATCGGGCATAATGCAAGGCGGTAATGGGAGAGGTTAGCATGCCAGTGGCGTATCACGGGGGGCTATTTATGGTTAGGGGCCGTAAATCAAATTGAACGTAATTCAGGGCGAAGTACGCCATTTGAACAACAAAAGGTGACACAGAGCCCTCTTGTTCAAAGATAATATATATATATATATATATATATATATATATATATATATATATATATATATATATATATATACACATACGTACCAAGAGTCTTAACTAGATAAGTCTTAACTTGACTCGATATGACGACTAATTCTTGTATGTAGATATAAGATTAAAATATTCCTCCTGGAAGATGAAGATATGTAAAAATAATAAATGAAGTAGTTATAAATGGTAATTAAAAATCTAATTGAGTAATAATTCATAATTACATATGTAATTAAAGGTCGGCAGTTAATAGAATGCTTAATTATAGCCTCGGTATTAGAATAACATATCTGTATAGTGGTAGATTTATCAAAAGTAAGTATTTAAGTAAGAATTACTTAATTTAAGACACTTTATTAAATGTTCAGTGTATGTGCTTTGCTTAAATATTTACTGTAATATAATACAAACTATAATATTGGCAAATTCATAAAAATCAATTGATTTTACTTATATTCCCGTTACTTACCGAAATAATAGTTAGGTAAACGACAGTTTGCCATGTAGTATATGCGAGACAATTAATTATACTGTGAAAGTACTGTTCTTTGATCAAAAACTGTAACTAATTTAATAATAAATTGTGATATCACATCGGGATCACGGACGTGTTTCAGTGCTTTGAAGTTTGTGACATCCTTTTGATGTATAATTATAATAATAATGAAAATTGTACGGAAGTAGTCACAGTTTGCGCAACTATTATTAGATACCGAACAATCCATACCAATCGCTAGCAACTGACACAGTGTGAACATGTTCATCTAAACATACTAAACATTTGATCGATACTGAATCGATTACAAATATAATTAATAAATTGTTATTTCGATAATATTTACGAAACAGTTGTTAACAATAGTTCACATAAAAACGGCAAGTCGTAGAAACTATATGCAATCTAGTGATTATGTTTTCTTTTGAATATATAATGTAATTACATTTGTAGCATGATCATGGGAAACATTTGGTTTTTAATAATAGCTACTGGATACTCGGCAAGCTGTTGGCACCGTAGAAATTACATATTTGCATTTCGGTTGTAAACGAAAGCCTTTTGCAATATACGTATATGTATACGTTTGAATAATAATTACAATTCGATTGAACAAGTTTATCTGGTCGATGCGACCGGGCACATTGGACACGACTTGTTGAAACTTAAAAATGCCCGGCACACAAGAATATAAAATTTTATCTAAATTGGGATCTACGCTTTCATTAATTTGTTGCCTATTTAAATTTAACGACATGCTTAAATGATTCTTTTACTATTTACATTAAGTAAGATGTAACGTTTAAAGACTTCGGGATAATTTCTTTATTTTATTTCTTTGTCTGGGAATTGTTCTCATTGGAGCATTCAAATATATGTATTCCAAATTCCACTTATTATTCTATTCCCAGTAGGATAAGGAATTCCTCTGTAATTAGGTTACCTATCCGTTCTAAACCTGTTAATATTTGATAAATATCTTAGAATTACACGCTTTGATAAGAAAAGCATAATTACGTAAATAATATCTAAACTGACTCGGAAGATAGTAATATTCAATAATTTATGATGTGTTGGAAAACATGTTACATATTTTTATTTCTTAAACAATAATTAAACGGTTGTAAAAAATATTATTTATTACGGTCTTTAACTGGTTTTCCTTAATTAACTACTGGAGTTAAATATAAATCATTACAATAAGTGTTTTACATACTGACAAATATATTTAATTACTTTCGAAAAATCTTTCGTTGAAAAAGAATTTTTCAAATTCCTTCTATTACTTTTTTATACGTTATGTATAAAAGATAAGATTTGGATTACAATAAAAATAAACTTTTAAATATTATTCGTAATATCCGTTTTAAAATTGTTTATTCTTTTTCTCTTTTTGAAAGGAATGTATTATCCGGAACTCATGTCCTTTTTGCCCATTTCGAAAAGGATAAGAGTTAGCTATATATCTGTTTATAAGATCAACCATTACATATTTGGACTTTGATTGAGACCAATTTTGAAATTATTTAATCTACAATCATAGAGTAACATACATTTATAAATTTCTCATTCTGATTGCTAGAAAAGTGTGGTAAAGCGTGTTTTGACCGTAAAGGCATCGCCAGGTGTATGCACTATTAAAATATAATTCTATGAATATAATTTAGAACGATTTATTACAAAAATGCATTCAATTATAAAACATTTCATTAAAAACTGTATCCACTAATATGTGATATTTAATTTTTATTAAATTTCTCTCTACAACCAATGGAAAATTCATTTTAGATAACCGTTTGCATGTGTATATATTCTCTTTTAATTAAAAATTAGTTTTTTCCGGGAATTTCTCTACTTTTTTAATAGTATTCATATAGAGAGAATCACTATAATGAAATAATCCAGAACGGATTTGTATTCGATTTTTTGTTTGTTCTATTTTAGTTATTAAATGTGCACCATAGCATTCTAATCATGATAATAGTATTTAATTAAAATAGAAAAAAGTTGTATAATGTTATTATCAAAGACGTACGTGCCGCAACGTTGCAGTGGTCCGTCGCTTATTGTAGCATTGCTGTATGTGCTGACCGAATTTCGTTATTCAAGATTATAATCGGAGATAAACGGAAACCCGTGTCCAAACACGGACTCGTTAAGTGATTTGATAATTTAATGCAACCAGAGCTAGTGCCGCTATATATTCGCTCTGATGAACATCCTCACTGGACGTATAACTTTAGGACTTCTGATCAGATCCGGTACGGTCCGGTTCGGTCCGGTCCGCTCCGGTCGCCATGTCAGATAATAAATTGTGCAAATTTGTGTTGAGTTACTATTGCACCAACGCATTCCCAAAGATAGATGTATTATTGGACTCGTAACACGAACTAGCGCAATCTTCCCAAGTCCCAATTAAACTCACCAAATATTACGATGCATATTTCGTTGATAGTTCTGCATAAAATTTTAATTGAATTTGCTAAATGCAGCAATGATTGAACAAATATCGATGATTCTAATGCCTTATAATTGGTTTAGTTAGTACCTAAAACTGGAGTGGTTTTACTCGACTCCCTTATCACAATCAATCAAGTCCTGGATTTCTTGTTTAGTTCAAATCATATCCTCTTTATTTATTATACGTTAGGAAGAGAGAAAAATTATGAACTGAATAGTAAAACATATTTAAATATTCAATAGTTAAAAAATTCACCAATAACCACTCCTGCAAACAATTTCACCATTTAATGGTTTCGATTGGCACTGCACTTAAGGACAATTCATTCACCCAACTCATAGATCACTTCATACTGATCATCAACAACATTTCTGCCATCAGAAATGATTAAGGATCAATAGAAATGTGAGTCGGTGCAATTACAGCAAGACTTATGGTGGTTGGGATCTGGACAAAGTACTCGCAATGAAGACAAATGGAAGGGTATCGAGACAGTGTGCAACATTTTGACAATTAAGACATTAAATAAATACCACAGGCGAACAGACAAAGGCACACACCGTTTGAGAATGGGAGAGAGATGAGGATATGAGGTGGGGTGAGTGTGGCCGGTGTTAATGTGTGAAGGGACCAAGAGGAATGCCGACCTATAAATTAATGACAGCCAGCGACCCCAAAACCATTTGTGTGAATGTAAATTCCTATAATGAAAAATCATTGCCACAGAGAAGATACGGGGTATTCGAAATGCAGGGACGGATTTAGTTAGACGACAACGATTTGCACTCTAATCGATCTAGATAAGCATTTTTTACACCTCTATCTGAGTATATAGATCATTTAAATTATTATCTTCATTTTCTCACTTTGAAATCAGGGAATGCAAACCTAATTTTTGTTTTTACAAGTTATAAATTGTTTATTGATATTCGGGGTATCAAGAAATGCCGAAATTTGTATCAAAAGTACAATAAGATTTTCTTTATTCTATTTGGCAACTACCGAGGCAAGAACCCCAGTGGTGGTCAACCTTTTGTAGCAATAACCATGAAACATTCTAGTAATAGAGTCAACAACGTACAACGTCCGAAACAGCAAGTAATATATATATAATCCAGTCGCATCGCCACACTATATATGTGTGATAGTGTATAGCCACATGTACTTTTATTCCGGAGGATGTTTCTTTAATGTTTCGTGGATAGAGTGGGAGCATAATGCAGTATATGTACATTGTACAATATAATTGGCGGTGTGCAACTCGCATTTCTATACAATTAAACAGTGGCGCCGTCGCCTGGGGACGGCGTTCAGGCGGCCGCTCCTGTGGCAATAGCGATACGCCTGATTCGTTTCACACGCGAGTTCGGTACCAGACTGGGGGATAATTAACTGTCGCGACACCAGCGCACCATCACGACACACGAGATGCTGTAATGAGCGACTTTTATTCCAACTAAAAAGCGAACCGCGCGCCTGCCCGCTGGATATCCATATGCTGAAAAAGGTTATAATTACCATCGGATAATTATCGGTTTCACGTACATACGTACGGATCTGATCACTGGGCTCGGTCAATTTGTGTTTTTGATACCGTGCAAGTGGAGACATGTTTGGGATTTAATTGGAGGTTACTGCCATATTATTCACACTTTTTTTAATTTCTTTTACGATAAATAATATTTGTCGATTTTCTTAGAACTTTATAATACGTTTGACTGTCTTCAATTTTTATAGGGGCCCACTTTTAGGCACTATACTTGTTTATATTTCTTTTTCTGTCTTGGAACGGTAAATATCTATTAATTTCTAACTTATTACACACACACACATAAGCTTATATTTCTAATTAAATCTCTTGCTCGAATTATTTCATGATTTCAAGACTTCCTTTTTGAACTCTTCTAAAAAGACTATACTAGCAATCAAACTATTGTAGCCATTTGATAATTTAAAAGATTAAAATAACTGTAGGGTAGAACCATCGTTAATAATCTGTCAAAAGCTGACAAAAATTAATTATTTCGGATGAACATCATCTGCCTTCCCAACCCTAATTAATAAAACAAATATTGAAACTGATAACACCCTTATTATAGAAAGGTAAATATATTCATTTCAAATTTTAATTGAATATAACCACTCCTTGAAAATACTTTTAAACCACCGATATAAATACATTTTTAATTAGACAATCCTATAATTTAAAATTGATGAATTTATTAAATCGACGATTAATATTTGAAATAAACAAGAGTAGTGTACAAATAACGAAGACTTAAATGTCTTGTTCAGATTTATGTCCCGCTTAAACGTATAGGCAGAAGTAATAGTTGACGAAAACTTTAATGTGCTTTTAACAGTGTATCTGCGGCGTACTGTGGGACGATATGTGAACCATTTACGAGTTTTTTATTACAAACTAATTAGTTGTTTATGACTTACGCTGTTAATCGTAAAATGGCCAGACAGCAAGGAAATAAATTATACCTGCAGCCACCAGCAACAAGTTTCGTTTAATTGCAACATCAAATTAACACGCGGTTTAACAATTACTAGCTAATTAAGCGTCATTATAATCTTTACTGAAAGATGTGTAATCAACTGCTCCTTTTTGTTGGCTCAAAAAGGGTTTTTATCAAACACATTTTCAGTTCTTCTCTTACAAGATTCTACTTCCGTTTTATTTTGCTTTGGGTGTCAAACAGAACTTATATATTACCTACTTAAAAAAGTGGAATGTTAAAACTTAAAAGGCTATTTCTTTCCATGTAATAGTTTAACAATCCACACTGAATTATGCCCTTTTCACACCAAGACATTAAAACAGGGTCACTTTGAGTTAGCTGAGCATAATTATTTAAACTAGGCATTTGCTGCTTCAATGCTTACAGCTTGCCTACTATTAAAACTCTTATTCAACGTGTAATTTTTTAATATTTATGGTTAACCGTTAAACATGGGAATTTATCAACCCGATACGTACTTAAAATTCTGTAGACAAGCACGATGCCATGGTTATAAAGAAATCACGGACTCTGTAAACATCAAACAACTTTTAATCCCTTTAAGAACGGTCTTACAAAAATGTCATCTGAATAAATCATAAAAATATTGAATAACAAATGTAAACAAATAAAGTAAAAGAAAAATGAAAAGCATAAAACGTGATTATAAACACGTGCGTGTGATAAATACACGAGTGTAACACTAATCCACCTAACAATGTCCCTTAATCCGACACTGTAAGACATGTGACGAAGATCGGGCGGTATACCTTTCTGTGCGACCGATATACACGGCCGAGGGCCGGCCCAGGTAGACAAACAGAATTTCAAAGTCTGCAGAGGTATTCACTAGAATCGCTTGTATCGGCTGACACTTTAAACTTATTTGTTCTCGACTACCGAATTTTGCCGGAGCCCCTAATTTTTTGTGGCATTTTAAAAGTTAAGTAGCATTCTTTGTGTTATAACTATAAAAGTATCTAAAATGGAATCATTGAACGTATAATAAATGTTGGTTAATTGAGGAGTCTTTAACGAATCTGGTAGCAATCAGAATTCAAAGCGCGTAGTTGCAAGAAACACGTTTCAAAGAACCATAAAAAATGGACTTATCCTTAGTTGGCCATGTTTGCATCCGGAACAGTAGAATTTAATTTCTCTTTTATGTTTGTTTGATTGCCGGATGGTAATTCGTGTGTTCGACGTCATTGACAAGGGGTGTTGGGGGGTGACAGGGGTGTCTGTCCTTCCTGACGCTTGTATTACAATACGAAAGCAATGTGGGGTTGGCGTTGTATCAAATATTCCATTCAGATCACGCGTGCTCCTCGCCCATTTGTGTGGTCGACCATAGGATGTCTAATCGTGTTGAACGGATTTCGGGATTTCAACCAAAATACAAGTAATTCTTAAACACAGTTATATTTATATAAAGTTAAACATATCTAATTAACGGACACGCACTAGAAACTAACTAAAACCTACGATAACTTTCTGTACATCAAAAAGTCTTATATTTTCTTACGATCTTGGACGAAGTCAAAAAGGAAGTATTTGTAATCTTGTAATTTACAAACTCCAGATTTTAACGATACGTTTTAACCATCCCGGAATCAAATATCAAATGTTTGTGTTTATATATAAAGGCCATTGATTATTATACGTAACAGAAATTATGTATACTTATCGCGTCCAAGTAAATATATGAACATTTCCATGTAGCCTCAATATTTGTTGAACATAGTGAGAAACATATCCATTTATAATGTTTTTAAGTCTAGCTTGAATATCCGTTTGAAGTAAAATAAATAATTTTTTACTGCTTGTAGAAAGATGAATCCTTCATCCTCCTCGTAGGATCAAACAGAAATGCCTTCATATAGACACGTGTGCGAATGTGATCGGTCGAGCAAACACGTCGTCGCCTCCTCACTCAAACAATTTAGTAATCCACACGTGTCTTGTCTGCCTTGAATTGAATTAAATTGAATACCTTCCTCATTCATGCAACGGTGATTATATCCGAAATCGCCAACGAAAATAAACCAAAGTTGTCGCTAGTGAATTTGTTTATGAACTATATTCATAAAACTTTGGCTTTTTGAAGTTTCACCGATTATGACACGCTTCGACAGAGTTCAAACTATCTCGTAAAGTGCATAGTTTACGATAGTTTCGCTCGTAATCTTACGTCGTCACACTCAGATCTTCACTTTTATTTTTGTCATTATGTGTTCTGGCACACAGATATTAAATTTGTATTGTTTTGCAAGTCATTGTTGGTGATTACAGGATTTTTATTATTTATTCATGTAGAAACAAAATATTATTTCAATAGTAGTAACTTCTGGGAAAAAGTAATTATATTCAAATATTTTCGAACGTTTAAATGGAGAAACAAATATTTATTTAAGATTTACTTTTACTGAATTGTCTACAACAAGCTAGAAGCATTAGTGCTTCCGTTAATTCTTATAACGCATTGAATATTAAGTTTTTTCTATTATTATATGAATCGAGTCATATAAGGAAACCACTAAAGAATTGCATTGTAGTTTGGATGTGGAATTCAGATTACTTTTTGGAAATAGACAAAATTTCTTCCGTATACAAGTTATCATATCTATTCGGCAATAACTTTTCCATGCCAAGAAGACTAAGAGCAAAATAGAAAGAAGAAGATGTCCATGTAGAAGAGAGAGAGAGAGAAACGCGAACGAGCTATGAACTTTGCATGATGATGAATAGCTTCAGTATACGATACATACCTATTCCAAGATTACATTCCCTGCAGCATATACACACTCTGTTTGCCATTGATTTGTATGCAAACCCATATTATACAATTTTCGAATATATAAAGTAAAGTTCTTATAGAGTGAGTTTGAAAACTGCATTAGCAAAAGAAATAGATGAAGATAATTGGCGCCTAAGACTAAGAAAATTGTGTTCCTGATTGCAGGAGGCATGTGGATACCTAGGCCATGGTTTACGAGGCAATCATTGGCTCGATTTATGACCATAATTAGTTAGCAACACGGTGATTACGTCTGGTAAACGCCTCGATACCGTCAAGAGGAGAAACTGCTACCATATACCAAATCAACGATTAAAACTTACACACCAGGAACACTGGTTCACCGTCAGATTCATTTAGCAACAACCAAAGACACTTTTTAATTTTTTATAATATTGTACAATTTACGTTTCATTAGGAAATTATAGGAATCATAAAAACAAAATGTGGAGTAGCAGATATGAATTTGGATAAAATAGCTTGTACTTGTGTAATGCTTTAAATGTGGTTGGTCACCCATGGGAGAAGGTATAAAATATGTTAACCATGATAAGTCTTGTAAGTAATAAATAAAGCAGTAACATTGTTACACAAAAGAATGCAATAAACCAAACGAATTTCATGCCCTTTCGACTTTTGAAATACTTGTGCCGCCGGTATCTGAAGCGTCATCAGTATAATTAATTCTCCAAGTTCTGGCAATGAAATATAATCTGGTACGATAGTGAAATTTGATCTGAGATGTCGAGTGAGCTTCTGATTTTGTTTTATCGCTCGCATAAACATCTTATTTTATATTTAAAAGTGGAGGAAGTCGCTCGCTGCTGCACCAGAACAATAAAAACACAACAGCATTTATATTATAAGTTGACTGCTCCAAGAAGATAACGATCACACAATATGAGATCGTAGGTGTGAATTGTCTGCGCTTCCTTTGTTTTTATGTTAACTATAAAATTGCATTTTTATTACTTTAAAGTCTGGTACATCCACTAACAAAATTTTCCTACTCTATTTATTCTTAAAGCTAAATAATAAAATATATGTTTTGATATAGTAACCATAATTTCGGACCACTTGGTTAGATTTGGTGGATGATGAAATACTTTAATAAAAGCCTGTCATCGTCTTTAAATATTTGATGCTGCCTTTCATGTGTATGCTTCGTCCCAAATAAGTCGCATTAGGTTGCCCTTTTCAGCTGAACGCTTTGCTTGTACAGGTGTTGAATATTTTAGTTCGTCGAAGGCCCGTTGATCCGATGTCGAGCCCAAAGCGCTCAGCTGTTGAAGTGAAATATATATCATTTCCCTTCGTCGTCGTGTGGTGCGTCTGTGCGGCTTGCCAGTTGGCTGTCGCCAATCTAATTTCGTTGGCAATACTTGCGTCAACTTGTTTCGTTTCTTACACAAAATTAAACGGCTCTTGACAAGAAGAACACGGCACTGGTTCAGGTAGTTCGTTTCGCAGCCACTGCCTCTGTTGCTGAGTGCTTTTGAGGTCTTGTAATTAGCTTGTTATTTATAATGTTGCGCAACGCTTACAATTGCCTCTGACACTCTATTAATACAATGGCACTACCTTATTTTCTATTTATCATAAATATTCTATTACTCCCTCCCTTTCATTTCATACAATAATTCGGTTAAGGTTTTGATGACTTCAAAGTTGAGGCTAATATCAACATTATTATAATATTGTACTATAGTTCACAAGCAGCCTTAACTTTTTAAGCCGTAACAGTGGCAACCAGAAATGAAACTATACCCGGGGTAAAATGGCCAATGTTTCAAAAAGATTATTGAATTGTTAAAATCCTTAACTTGTATAAGATTCAGTTTTTCTCAAAACTCGAAATATTGACAATTTTATCTTCAACAGTTTTAGCCACATCCTTTCTTGTTTCTTAACAAAGAAAATTGAAATCTTGATAGTTAACATGATTATTAACTGTGTCAACAATATTTTGTGTATTTTGTTTGTGAAAATACGAGCTATACAGTTGTGATTTGTGTGTGTGTGTGTGTTTAGCTAAATTTAAATCCCGTAATTCTCAGTAGACATGCTTTTTAGCCATTGCTTGTTCTGGTTCTTCAGTGAAGTGTGGAGCTGGGGCCTGAAGTGTACGATTCACTGCGTTACATTGTTGTGACTCTCAGCGTTCGTTCTTCGCTATTTTTTCTTTCTTTTTCCTTTTCTAACAATTGTCTTGGGAAAACTTACTTAAATTGACCTTTAGCTGTGCTGTGTGACACACACACTCATACCCAGTGCAACCAGTGACTCGCTTGAAACGTAAAGGAAAAAAAATAAGCGAAAAAGATAATATATGTTCAAGAAAAATGCCGGTGGCGAATCCTTGCAGGTTATACAAAGGTTGTCTGCGTAAGCGATTTTCAAATGAAAATAATATTATTGTATTTTGTTACGTCTTATCAAAAAAGGAAAGAAAAACAGTCTGGTATGTAAGCATCTTTTGGGAACAGTGTTTCATTTTTTATTTCGTCTAAAAGATATGAAAATTGTAAAGAAACCGAATTAGACTGTCGGGCATTATTCATATTTAGTCAGTTTTGAGGCAACAGTAGACAGATATTTTTCTGGGCAAAATAATTATTATTTTCGCATTCTACAACTTTTCCTGTTTCATTATGTAAGTAACTAGGTGAACCCGTAGGCCCCATGTGTCCTTATCATATACAAAATACGGTTCACTCGTCACCGATTCATTTGTTTAATTGAATAATTTGACGAGTGGCAAATTATTTGGTAATTCTTTGGCAAATGTAGACCTAATCATGGTTACACTATATAAATTAGTTTGCTGAACAGTGTTTGATTAGAAGTCAGCGTTCACCATAAGATTTTAAAGGTGAAAATGATAATTACGAAACGGCTACTAATTAAGAGCACAAAGAACTTTCGGATGCTGGAAAAGAATAAATATCCAGGTTGTAGAGTGGAAAAAGGGAATTCTGTAATTACGTTACGACGCCACACAACGTAATAAAACTTTTTATATTTGATCAAAGAGATAACAGACTGCGAAATGAGCATCATCTTGTGTATGTAATACGACCAAACGGTTGCCATGGTGACTGGCTCATCATTATCACTTCATCGCTCCATCGTTACACAGGATCATCTTTTACATTTTACATTTTTGTTTGGACTTTGTTTGGCATTATTTTTATTTTCACATACGTATTTTACGAACGAATTAAAACGTATTTTATTTTATTTTGAAAATGAATAATTTTCCTTTGCAACTTTTAGATGCCCGTGTAAAAGAAACAATTTTTAAATTTTACGTCGGAAATTAACAATTTAAGATGTGCGTTGTGACAGTGTGTTTAATGGCGACAGTGCAAAAGACAACAGCGCCACTTTTCTTGCGGCTTGGCGGCAGTTTATAGCTTTATTTTTCAACCTCAGACCTTCGTGAAATTGAGTTTTATATTACATGGTGATGGCGTGACAAAACATAAACACACACAGACACAGAGACAAACAGCATTGCCTCGCCCCTAAACATTGCAGAATACAACACACCACGGACCACTAAAACCTTCTTGTTACACACACAAGATATTTCACGGCGTCGTAAGCACAAAATAAATTAACGTTTAAGTATTTATCATAACTTCTTTACAAGCGCAACGCCCTTCCAGATTTAATTGGGTGACCTTATAATGTCGCAAAAGTTGCTACATTTAAACCAAAATTAGAATTATTCTGCTGAGAATTTTATTCTCCAACAATTTCTATAGTTTTCATTATTATGCTGGAAGCACGGTGCTTGCATCAATATTTATTACTTCGTAAAAGAAAATATTAAAAGAATTTCAACTCCATAAAATTGTATAAATAGGAATATCCTTTACAAGCAAAAGATAAATAGAAAATTAAAACAATATTATTTTAAATCATGAAATACCACAATCGTAATATAATGTTATTTTTCGTTCTTTGTGTCTCACATGGATCATATTCTAGTGTGTCTTTGTTTCACACAGACACACGGATGATACGTTCGAATTACAAATACTGTGAGTTCAACCAAACACAGCTGAAACATTCACACGTTCCTTCGCTTGTTTTCAACAGCTGATGTCGTTTTCTCTTTAGCATTAGATGTTTGAGTGCCGAATAAAACAAATTTTGCTTTGTGAATACAAAAAATATTAATGAAATGGCAACTACGACTTATTTACTTTGACATGGACAAGAGTTGATTAGTTTTCCAGAACTTTTTGTTGATCAGAGAATGTTACAAATACACGATCGAATGCTAGAATCCTTTTTGTACTTTGTGCAGTGAGCTAAACAAATATAGTTGAGAATCTGCTAAATTAATAATTGTCTGAGAGCTTGATAATACAGAAAAAGATTGAATAAATAGCAATGCATTTTTAGAAAAGCTCTATTATGAAATAAAACTCATTAAATTCCACAAATGAGATTAAGTTTAGTAAACATTATTAAAGTCTCATCTTTTATAGTTTCCATCATTTATTTGTCGGTCTAAATAACAGAAGACACAGTTCCTTTGAAACTCTCAAATAAAACCATTGTAAAGTTTCTTTCATATATCCGAGAGAGAGATAAAGTTCACAAAAGATTAAACTATATTTTCTTTTATATCTTCTTATATAGATAAAAAACCGAAACAGAAAAAATAGAGAAATCATTTTGTTTGACAAACAAAAACGAATATAGATAATCAAATATTAATGCAATTCTCTAAGCTAAAAGTTAAAGCGAAAAACAAAAGACGCAGACATCATTAAAACAATTTTCCTGAAGTTTGTGAAATCGCAAAAGTGGTTAGTCTTAAAAGGTAAAAATGGAAAAATTTTACAATGAACAGATCGCATCTAATAATATCATTTTTATTCTGTTTCTGTTCAGCTTTAAATGAAAAACTTTTGTTAAACAATTTTTTCTTTTTCTATTACAAATTTTCAAGTTTGCAGTTGACAGGGTTTCAACTTACAATATTTGCATAAACTTAATATGCAGTAATCATGAAAAAGCTCAACGGATATACAGGTTTCATCAAAACATGTACTAGTTACGAGAAAACTGCTTCGGAAAATCTTATATCAATTATGTTACCATAGATTGGAATATACCGTCATTTAACGTATAAGGAAGTTGAGTGCAGGTCACTCCACATTTTCTAAGACTGTCTTTTATAAACTGATTCACGACCAGGAATCAATAGACATATTTTATGTTAAGTTGCTTTATAGATAGTATTAAAATTATTTATATCTTTTAAACAGGAAAGATTTGCCCAATTTTTCTCTTTGTCCATTGTTATAAATGAGTCAATAAAAGTGACAAAAAATGCAATAATAAATAAGAATGGATAACAATAAAAGATGAATAGTATCTTTGCAATTGTGTGTGTGTGTGAGTTTGAATCATATATTTGGGATCGAAAATTTCTATATATATATATTATATGATTGTTTTTGCGCTAGACAAATGTTTGGAGGGTTTTTATCTAAATGCGTTTCAGATAAAGACACCATACATAACACCCCCAAATAACAATAACACGTATAGAAGAAAGAACAGAATAGAATGGAATGGAACGAACGAATGGTTATGATATGGCGCTGTTATCTGCTGCACTGGCCGCGTAAATCATGACCGGAAGTTGACGTATTGGATTCGTGTTTTCCTGTGAACCCTTGTCTTGTAAACATATCAAAAATAAGGGTAGAATTCTTCAACAAACTGATATTATTCTCATGTTATTTTAAATTTTCGTTTCTCTTGTTACAATACATTTATCGTAAAACAATAAATAAAGCATTATTTTAAATTCAGATAGTGAAAGAACAAGAAACCAATAATTGATTTTGCTGTAATTGATGCTATTTTGGTCTATGCTTTTAAGGCTTATTTACATATTTATAATACTGCTAAAGTAATAATAGTTTATGATTGAAAATCGCTACAGGTTAAATATTCGACCTGAAATAAAACTTTCGTAAGAACACACGAATTTGAAGGCATTTCAATCATTTGTTATTCAAATGTTCTTGTCTATATGAATGTAATTTTTCAATTGAAATGGTATTAGCTGTGTGCGTTGCATAAAGCGGAAGTAATAAACAATTACAATACCCTTTTACGAACGATACTAAAATGAACACGGTTCCATGTCCATATGCTAATGGCATTGTTAAACCCTGGTCAATGCTACCAAACAGCACAATTAATCAGTAGTGATGGAGCGAGACAGCATTTCGTAATATATCCCGAAACATCAATCAATGTTTTGTGATTTAAAAATCTGTTAGTTGCTACTACTTGGCGACTGGCTATCATATCCGAACCATCACTACACTGTATATTATCAGAACAATAAAAGGAATGCATTTGTCCATGCAGAATAACGATTATCGCTACTTTCTCTTAACATATTAACTTGTCTCTTTGATATATCATATGGCATTCATGTAGTGTTGCTCAATTAAAATTATTCTCATTCGATTTTAATTCATAAATTAATCAAAGAGACTCAATTTGACTGTCAACCATTGCGTGTTACTACATAGATGAATTAAAAGATAATATTAAAATAATCATATATATGTACGTAATGGCGGTATACATTAAAAGAAAATCTGAAGTGCCATACACTGGACTTTCAAGTACAATAGAAAAATACCTAAGCAGTTATCAGTTACTTATATAATACTGTCGTAATATTTTTATAGTACTTCTGCTTTTAGATATATATATATATATATATATATATATATATATATATATATATATATATATATATATATATATATATAAAGTTGGCAACATTGTTTATTTTATCTTTGTTTTCTTTGGGCTGTCATTCGTCTCCGTAATCGGCTTTGCACTCTTAGGTTTATTATATTTTTATTTTTTTGTGGTGCAGTTCATTTATTTAGATTACAAAAAATATCATAATAGTGAAGAAGGAGAGAGATAAAGAGAAGGCGAAAGAAACGGAAGAAAGAAATGCAGAATCGTTGAGTGGTGACTATTTGACAGTGTCGCGTTGTTGTACGCGTGAAAAGCAATCCTTTTCGGATGCTGTGCGGACAGTGCGACAAGGGTTGTTTATTCCATGTCTCTCCCCCACATCTGACATTTTTGAATTTCTCACTTTCTGTTTATGCGACACTATCATTCAAATATTTTTACAAATAATATTAATACACAAATACAATTCGCAGATATTTTTCTAGAAATATTATAGGTTTTCTAAACAAGTATGGCCTAACGGGGTTCGTGTTTATAATATTGTTGAATTTGTTTGCAACATATTTTGCAAGTCGCAACTCGTTCATTGTGCTGTTATTTCATACTCTTCTGAATATCAACTTTGTTTTTCCTCGTTAAAATTTTATTTTGTTTTCGGATTACGTTTTAAAGCATCCATCGTTCGCTCGTTGTGTCTAGCTCTGAAAACTTCCGTCAAAACGGCACGACGAGATTAAGAAAACAAACCGCTTTTATACCAAGTAAGCTGCACACACACACCTATACATACAGACGTACGAAAAACGCTCAAACATAACCTAACAAAATACAAATGGAATTTAAACAAACAAAAGACATTTTTATCAAAATCTTGTTCAATTATTGATACGAATAAAACAAATATTTGATACTTTTACAGTTTTCAATGCTTTGTTGCAAGCTTAAATTGTTAAGCGGGGTAGCTGATTGAATTAATTACCAACGAGTAATATTTATATTTAGGTGCGAGTAATTGGTGAATATGATCCGATTTTAGCGCATAATGTAACGAAATTTTGTGCACCGGTGATGATATCGTTAAATAGAAAAGCAGTAGGTGTCTCCAGACCAGAGTTCGTCGGTATTAAACTTCAATTAGATTAAATTAAAACGACACACAAGATTAATGTTATTGACGCGAACGCACGCTTATACAGGATTAAAATTAATACGCAGTAATAACTTGATCATATTTTGCATAATGAAGCTTTTATCCTCCATTACTGCGCATTTATTGAATATATTCATTATACATTTTGTATCCAGTTTGAATTATGATAATATATATATATATATATATATATATATATATATATATATATATATATATATATATATATATATATACCGATCAGTTTACTGGTTTAATAGATGCTTATGTCGTAAAATTGTATACTTTACATGTTTTCTGAACGAGATTCAAACAATGAAATTGCGAGTAGAAAATACGCAGTGTCGTGCAATTATTCGTTGGCGATGTTGTGGCAGAGACAATATAAATAGCGGGCATTTGTTTGAAATTGAAAAGACTGCAAAAGCGGAACCAAAGACACTGTTGTCTATGAGAACGATCAGCCACACTTACACGATTGCCATTTCAGATAAATAAGTTTCGTTCAAATAAAACAACAAAACTACTAAATACAAATACACCAAATTATGAAAACAACTAATTTATTTATAAAATATTAAATAAAAACTATATTTCAATTTTGTTTTCAAATTGTTAACCAAAAGGCCATAATAATTAAAAACCGTTGCTCACAACGCATAATATTACTTATAAGGTGAGCTGGACGCATAGGAGCGTTGGATCTAAGCTTGTTTTATTTATACAGTTATCAATGGAATTTAACATATTTGCAATAATATTTCCAAATTGAGTCGAAACATGTAAATAATTGAAATTATTAAATATTTGATATTATGTTGTATATTGGGCAATTATTAATTTTAATTTTTAGTATAATTAGCGATATATTAATTAGTATGTTTTATTAATATTTATAGTTGAGTACACATGCGAGCATTAACATGGTTTTAAAAATACCAAATCAATATCATATATATCGATAGGATTTAACATTTAATTCCTACAATTAAATAAAAAAGTACTTTGCAACATCATTTTTATGCATTAAACACATTTAAAATTGGGAAAATTACGGCTGGTAGTATAAAATGTTTAATACATCATTAAAATGTATTAATTTAATAAAACAATCAAAATCGAATCAAACGACAATATGGAAAAATTATATTGCTTACATTTAATTGGACTGGTGTATTTCTTTGACTGCATTTATTGATGAATCAAAAAGAAATTTGAGATTGTTGGAAAAGCAGTCGTTTCTTAATAATTAATTTTATTTAACCCAACTTTTCGGCATCCCATATGCCATTGGGTTAAATATAACGTTGGGATTATATTTAGTTGTTAAGTAAATTTTAAAGGTGAATTATATTACTTAAAATACTGGCCTTTAATTTAATTATTTAAATAAAACTGAACAAAGTATATAACTTGGAGTATGTATATATGTAAGTCAAGTTCGAAGTTCTGTGCGTAGAGTCCCATCAGGAGTGTGGTGGAAGGCATTAAGTTCCAGACCACGTCGTGTCCATTACCCATGAATCGAGGGCCTCCTTACACTGATTATACACCGGGGGCGCACTAGCCACACTCCGGGGGCACCTCCTTGGTCCTCGGTGGCACAGGGACGATCTTATCTTGTTTACGAGAAATGTTCACACCCCCCCCCCCCCCCCCCTGCCTCTGGTCCATGTTACACAACTACTTATATAGCACATTAAATTCTGCGCAGTGCCCCTACGTGCGATGAGCCAACGAGCATACAACGCCCGATAGTCAACTGATTCCGGTTTAAGCACTACAGTTATCGTTAGGTTTTCCAATTTATGTTTAACTTTAGTTCGCCTAATCTTCAATATACATTTACAGTATAATGTGCGATCTGTATCCAAACACTCCAATAATCATAATTTATTTCAGATGACAAAAATTGTTTAATATTTTCAACTTTTATAAATAAGTGCACAACATTTTTCCTATTGATAAAAAGTATTGAATTTCACGGACGTTTGCATGGGTTATATAAGGAGTGAATAAGTGGTCAGTTGTTGGCATTTATGGTGAATATTTGGTCGGTTAAATGGTTTCTGTTTTCGGTAGATTTGCTTAATGCGACGAGGCCGAGTGCCAGTGAAGCTCAGCTCTACTACCTATTACTCCTCCATTTAGACGATGTATTATTACCGGACCTATTATCCTGCCTGCGAATGCCCTACTGATTTCCAATCGCTTTTGGATAAACGTGAATCCTATATACTGTTCAATATTATGGACTGTCCTCATCAAATCCCTGTTATCCAGAAGCGACCATTCAAATATTTTTATTAGTGTACCGTAAACGCATTATTTATACAACCCTCTTTTTCTCTCTTTAGTCTTTCTCCCTCTCTCTTATACATTCAGTAACTATATTTATAATATTGCTTAAAGTTGTTTTAAATTGATTCATAAACATAACAAGGTAATTCATATAACATATTTATTAGTAAATGGTATATTTTTCGAAAGAATATTGTTAACAAAAGTTGCTAAAAACATAAATATCTTTATTTTTTATAAGAATAATTTTTCTCTTACTCATGCTGTTTACGAAATATGAGTAATCTATTACTTCCACTAAAAACATATTTTTCAAAAGAAGGTTTAATTTCGGGCCAAAGTATAATGTTCTATAATTCTATTACAGTTTTTGCTGTAAAGCTATCACAGATATTTTGAAAATTATTAAAAATGGTTTTGGGGTAATCAAAATTAGTTTTTCCGTTAAAATCTCGTGCTCTATATTATTAATGATGACAATAGTTTGTATAAAAAAATAAAAACCAAGTACAAGATGAGAAATATCGCTCAGGGGCGAATATAAATTTAAAAGCTTCATTCGCAAGAAACATTAGGAGCACGTGCAATCGCGAAGCTCATGCAAGTTGCTAGTTAAATTTATACGTACTTAGTGAATGATGTAGAATGTAGAGCATAGATAACCAAGGGGGAAGTGAGGGGAAATGGGGGGGGGGGAAGTAGTGTAAGAGTGTGGGTAAACGTTGTAGGCACATGTTTGGCGGGTAAATAATTGATCAGCTGGTGATCGATATCCGTGCGCCTGACCAATTTTCCCGATGGCTGTTTAATAAGGTGCTTTGCTGCATTAAAGCGAATAGCGGCCAATGAACAAACCGGAACTGACTCACTGAACTCACCCCAAAGTGCTCTAGGGCCCGCGCACAACGCTGAAGGCCTTCCAAAGATTTAGCGGTACACTTTCAAGAATCCTTCATTAAATTTATCACCGCTTTTATTTTGCGGAAAATTGAAAACAATGGCTCTCAAACATTCACTCAATAAATAGATATATTTTTAGTTGCTAAATATATTTACCGTTCTTAAAAATATATACGCAATATTTACGCAATCTTTGAAACCAGATTGAAGTGATTAACTTGAAAGATATATTTATACATTCTAATTTTCAATTATAAATAATATTGATTAAAAATTTATTTTTGCTAGAAAATAGCTATTTATGAAACAAAATCGCTTGTCCTAATATGTTTATTTTTGTTTTTTTATCACTAGTTGCGAAAAATGTTTCATTTCCTAACTAGTGACGAAAAGTGAGTCTTTTTAATATCCATGTGTTTTTAATATGTATATTTGTAAACGTACTTAGTACTGCAAGCGTAGCCTCATATTTTTCTTTGCCAGGCACTGATCTAAAACTCTCTGTAACTATGTTAATTTCCCAACTTCTTATACATCTTCGACAAACTTTATCAAAACACTCAACCTGCAAAAGCTCCCGATGTATAAATTAACTAAGTTTCAAATTATAAGTAAGTATAAATAATTTTCCAAAATATTCTTTAATTTTTTATTTTTAATCTAATACAGTTTCATTTGTAACTTTTTAAGTATGAAATTTTACTTTGCCATTTTATTTTCGACTCGTCTGTGAGTATAATATGTGTTTGTGTGAATGGAATTAATATTCAAGTGAGCCAACCGTATTATGAGCTGCGTTTTAAGACTTGTGCTTCTATTAACAAAATGACGGAAAGAGTGCTACGCACGTAAGGGCGCGTTTTAACAAAAACAACACGTCACCACCGGTGCGATGCGCGTTTGCACTATGAATATCTTTAGAACCTGGCAAAACTTTAAGTAGGAGCTACTATTCATTCATACTTGAATAGCGACTGCGTTAAATATTGCAACCGCTGTGACTTTTGAATTGTGGCAAAATGTCCTAGTCATTATTACATACATATCTGGAGTGGCCTACTCTCGAATATCCTTTACGCATAATATTAATTTATTGTCGTTACTTCCTTATACGTAATTATAAATATTTTCTATGTTCAACTAAAAACTATTGTATCAAATTTTCTTGCGTTTGGTAAGAATGTATAATTTTAGAAAATTGTAAACAAGAAGTAAATAGAAAAACTTTCTAAATATAAAGAAGAAAAGGAAGATGACGTAGTCGTAGTCGTACGTCGTAGAGCTAAACTAGTTATAAGTTTTAATGTATTCAAAATATCCATCGAGATTTTAATGGAGAATATTTATATACGATATGATTTAGTAATTTTTAATTAACTGTACTTCAGATTCCGCTAGTTCGTTTCAATTTGCATACAACTTCCACTAATGACACAAATAACTCTTCTTATCATCTGTATTACCATGTCCAATTTAATCTTTTTGCCAATAAGTATATTTTAATGATGATTCAAATGACAAATTGCAAGATTTACAGCTAAATTTTACGTTGCACGGATAATTACTTGAAATTATTTTCTGATATCAGAACAATTTACCAAGAATTGATTAAATTAATTTCTTATAACATTTTTCTTTTTAATTATTACCCTTAAAGTGCTAAAAAATAAAATATAATTATTTAAAAAATTAAATAAATTAGAATATACAAGCAAAAGGAAGGCACTAATGCTTGAAGCTCACCGAACAATTCATTCGGTGAGAATTTAGGGGTAGTATTCTACAAAAATGGAATCAATTAAATATGACTTGTCCATAAGAAAAGTAATTTTGATTCGATATTGTTTATTTTTACGAAGGAACACCTTTTTTTATGATATAATAAATTATTTATAAGCCCAAATATGAGAATATATATTTTCGGAATCAGGGAGACACGAAACGATTATCTTTTAAATCTGCTAAAGTTACAAACTCTCCGTACACTTCAGCTCTTATGTGCTAGTGTACAACGCCCTAAATAAATGTAGGATATCGGATAAGTGGCTTAAAATGAACTAGTGTTTCATCCATTATTTTGATATTTCGAAAAAATGTGTCTAAAGCAATTTATGGTTAATATTTTTGTCACCTCGGACAGATAATATGAAGGCTGCCTTACTCTAAATATATATGTTCATGTAGGAACATGAATATGTAATCTATGAATTTCTGACGACTACACTAGTACCTACATACATACAGAATGGCCGAGATACCTTTAATAGGAACAAATAAGGCAACTGTAGTGCTATACATTACCAGATAAGCAACAACCAACTGTTTATTATAATACGTAAGTTGACTCCCTTGAAAGCTGAAGTGGCCAAGAACACAAAACAGAACGTTTCACTTGAATACCACTGAGACTATATATCAAGTTTCCAAAAACCGAACCTGTTAGTTTAGATGCATAATTCTACATTAAATAAATATTTATTTTTAATAATTTTTTATACGTAATTAAATAAAGTAATTTCTTTTTGGGAATTTGGCAAGGGAAATAAATTGATAAACGTTGGAATATTTCGAACAATATACATGGTCTTCTTCAAATTCAATTTATAAATCTAATAAAAAATGCTTAATTGATCAAAAAATCACAATTAATTATCATTAAAGTTTTATTACATATGTGGTAAAAATTCAAGTAATGGCCACTTCAGTAATTTTATTATCTTATTAGACTCGGATTTATGTCTTTATAGACACTATCAAAAGTTAAAACTATTGCCATTCAACATCGGATGTTTTAATGTATTGGAAAAATATCGAAGTGTTTTTGTTTTGTCATAAAAAAAGTATATTTTAACTTTTGCCTATGGAATCACTCGAAGCTAATGTTTTTTTTTTTTCTATTTCCGAGTATCGTTATTATATCCAGAGCAACACTACACTAATAAAAATTGATAAATAGTGGAAACAGTAAAATCAATATTATTAAAGTACAACTAACTTTAATTTCGATTTTGTGCAAAGAAATTTTAAATATATCTTTGGCTAACAAGTCGATGGAATTTAGGTTAATTTGAATACAAATCTGTAACTCGTACAGATAGTGGATGAGAGACACAATGACATTCATATTAAACTTTGCACACGGCCCACTTTGTGGATATGTTTGCTTGCAAACAGTCAGTCCAATTCAGTTGATTAGAACAAGGGTGAGAGAGAGAGATGGGCTAAAAACGAAACAGCATCCCTCCATCACGCATGATATTTCAAATGGCTTTAATTGGTTGTAGGTAATGTAGACGATTTGCTGTCTCGCTCACTCTGCTCAGCCTGTTGTTTTGTATCATGTCGACGACTTTATGAACTTGTGTTTCCGTGTTGTTTACACTGAAAACTGAAAATAAAAGACTTTTCATCGGGATGTAATTAAAGGTTCATGAAGTTTCAGTTCCCACTCGCATACCTTATACTGCAATCCTCATAGTTGATGCAGTATACACAAATATTCTTGAATTCGTATTCAATTGTATATTGCATTTATTAAAAAATTAATTGTACATCAATGAGAACAATTAAATTTATGAAAGAACGGGGAGAAATAAATCAAAGTATACTATTTATGAAATAGGAATGTATTATTAGTGTCCAAGTTAAGCTCAAATGATTTGTTATTTAGATAACAACGATCATATTCCATGTTTTTCAATTAAATCGTATATATAACTACGAAATTACTAATTATATTATAAATACTACTATTAATTATTAATTTTATAAATACTATTATTAATTTTTACCGATGATTCTGAATATTTTTAACATTTATTAACCTACCAAAGAGAGATTGGGTTTTCGTACTGTTAAACTGCTTGGAAACATAGTATAAGGACAGTTGTACCTATGTGACTGTTTTAGAAGTATACACGGTTGCTGACTAACGAATACAAAAGTCAAATAAAACTTAGAGTTAATCAGCGGGATTTAATACATTTTTAACTCTTAACTCGGTACGGTCTAGTGTACTTCGACAACTAAATAGATTGCTTTGGCTCTGTCGCAGGATGTTGCAGCACCACCACCAGGGAACACGGAACTTTCAGCTGTGTGCAAAGCGCATGCCCTAGGGGATTTGTTACAAAACTATAGATACTGAGTTATTGATAGATTTTTAATTAAGTTCATTATTATTACTATATATAATCCACATTTCAAAATTTACGACAAAGTTAAATTATGTATCAAACAATATGATGTCAGAATTGCTACACATTATTTAATAATGAGCTGATAGCATTGGTGCCTGCATTTAGGCTTGTACTTATTCTGCATTATATATATAAACACATACACAAAAAGAATTACAAGAAAATTCGCCACTCCTCAAATTATTTAATTCGGTGATTAGTGAACTGTATTCTGTATATGATGGTGTTACGTATGTGTTGCATTAGTTCCTTAATAATAGTAAATTAACAAAAAAAAAACTTAATTAGCGCAGTCCACAAAGAAAATGCTTTAGTTATTATCTTCATGTTCACAATCGAGACATGATAAACTATCTTAAAGACAACGATGCAACAAGATGCATTGAAGCATGGAGCTTATGAAAAGACCGCAGTGCATAATAAACAATACCTTCGAAAACAACAACAAAGAAAACATGACATTGTCGCTGAAACCAGCTCTGCACTGCACTGCAGGTTAACCTTTCGTCACACAACATAAATATGCCACCGAAACGCACTAAGGGGTTGGGCACAGTTTTTAAAATACCACAATTAAGCGAGACATTTATTTAAAAAGTATTAAGAACCTTTTCTTGTGCATAGTTCATGACAAATTGCGAATTTGTTGCCGTGAGAACTAATATTTGTTATTGTTATGTTAATTTTTTGATGTTATTGTGGTACACCTGTGGTAATAAAAAAAAATACATTAATAATTATTTACGGGAAATAACAGGTTTGTAGTTCTTTCAATTCAATTTTAAATTCGTTCTGATTGGTCGTATCTAAATTAGAAATCTCTTAGGTTAATTTTCCAAACGTTTATTGTTTAGTTGAAAGTTGATGGCATTTTAATTTATGCTGAATATATAATTTATTATACCTATAATATATGAAATATTTTAATTTTTGAAATTCTACGTAATTATATTTAAAGCTGGGTTAATAATAAATGCGTTGATAGACTACGTCCAAGAAAAATGCAATCTAAAAATATTACTTACATCAGTAAGTATAATAGAGTTTGATAACCATGGTTCCACAAATGTCTGTGTGTGTGTGTGTGTGTGTGTGTGAATGGCGTAGTGCTTACTAAAATCAAACCCGGAATAGAAGCCATTTACCAATGAATATATAGTATGTACATAGGTGAGTGTATATTTGCAGCATTACAAAGTAACCTAATATTGGTAACTAGAACGCATACCACACCCAATGCTATTCAAAATCAGCGCCAATGCATATTGGTAGCGCGTTTGTGAACTAGTTGTGTGTACGTTATTATTACATCAGAACTAAGTGCCCGCCGATAGTTCACTGCTCCAAGAAGCTTGTGTGATAATACACTATCATCACCGCATCTCTGCCTATCTCTATGCCCCCGAACGTTCCTTTTGCTCTAGGTTCTCGTGGCGACGACGGACGGACGTTGTTGGCCTACTAAGCTTGTTCATTTCAATACAACCCACTACACATCTAAGTTCCATGGGGTTCATACAAAACTATTTTGTTGTCAATAGTGTAATAATTGCGTACAATTAAATAAAAGTATAAATGAACATGAAATGAAAATAGGTCCTAGTTGACAAATGGACGTCCTAGCGACATAGCGATGCGTCTTATTCTGTCCCGTTCGCTCTAATTCCATTATGTGCGAGAGATGGCTTCTTTCAAGTGAGTGAACCCCTCGTTCTTCCGGTAGCGTTACTGCACGGCGCGGCGCGGCTCTTACGCACTTATCGCCAGCCGTAAAGCTCTCTCGCTGGTTTAAAAACGCGTTACTATCCCACGAAAGTATTTTATGTGTTATCAGTTCGCCTGCCGTGTGATGATTACTTTGTATTTTAAAGATAATGCCCCGTTTCGCACGATACGCCGCCGCCGCCGCCGCCGCTGCCCAGAAAATCGATCTGTATCGAAGCTGTTTCGAATGTAATATATTGGCGGAGAAGAGATGGTCGCCGCTGCAGGCGTTCTTTAACAAGATTGCACATCCCGTTCTTTTGAACTCATAATTTGACATTGTCAAACGTGAGTAACGGCCGGATGACGTGCTTTTCAAATATTATCACTTTGACCGATATATTGAAACTATTCAGAAATACACACCATTCAGACATACACACATACAGATGGCATTTAGGGAAGTTTAAAACGTGTATTTCTGTTAAAATTACTAAAAATGTACTAATGTATTATTTTGTACTAATACAAAATTGAGTGTAACGTCATTGTAGGTTTGATACGTGATGAGACTGAGAAACCGCTGGCGTATTGGCGGTCGGACAGACACCGACATGTTTACTACTGGATAAAAATAAAAAATAAATATAAAAAGTGATGATGTAGCATTTGGCGCGAGACATGACAGCTGTCAGAGATGGCGTCGAGTAATGGGGACGGATATATTGAATGCTGTTGGTTGGTCTGCTCTACTCTGCACCGAAACAAAATCAATTTGTTCATTTTTCACCGCTTTCGGGCAACTCCAGTCTCACACAACACCAAAATAACCATTTTAAATAAAAAATAAAAAAATAAAACATAAAAAATAATGCGCTTTGTTGATGGCATCATTCAAAACATACAAATGCATATTTTATTATTTTGCCAAGTGGAATTTTATTTTTCAACATTTTTTTTATAAATTTAATTATTAGGTAGAAATGAAATTCAGAGTTTCTCTATGTATTTCGGGAATATTTTTACACGTACTAATTTAATTTAATAATGCAACTCACACTTTATCTTCTTGTATCAGGTCTACGTCGCTTGCAGTGTTAAATATTGAAACGTTTCTTTTATAAATGGAAAAAAAAAATTCAAACATAAGTTGTTCTACTACGTACGCACAGACATACAGCCAGACATCATGGAGAAAATCGTAGAAGACATAGAAACGCCGATATCCTTAAGAATCTAGCAATCGAGTTCTTTTAAGGAAATAAAAAGCAATAATTTCCACGGAGATTTATAACAGTTTTAATATGTAGAAAAGTGTGTGAATTCGTTGTTTTCCCTTTTGTGGTTATAAGATAGATTTATCCGGGTATTATGCAAATGTGACGTTGCATGTTATTCTTGTGTATAATATCTTGGTATTTTTCCATTTTTAATCTGGCGGCGTGGCGGCCCCTTTGGTAGCGAAATGTTGGTGGGCTCGCCTTGTTATTTTCACAACCAACTGTCTGACTGAAGTGAGTGAAAACTTTTGATTACTACTTCCCACTCATAAAATTGTTTTTTCACCGCACACACCAGCAAGACAAGGACACTCGCATTCTCATTATTCTTGTCGCACAACGCCTACCATTTTAAATATATGTTTTGTACAATACTTCAATAACCCGAGCTGACAATTTCTGTTGTTAAAATTTCATGAAAGAGGGATAAGGTCAGAATAATATGTTTCCTGATAAGGAAGTGCAACGTGTACTCACTGGTTCGTTCGTGTTCGTTGTCGAGTCGAGTCGAGTCGAGTCAGTCAGAGAGTTCAAATGAAACGCGTTATTTTCTTAAGACAGGAACTTTAATGGATTTGTGTCTGATTCGCGAATAGTTGTATTTATCTTAAAATAATTGGCTTGGAATACGGTTTCTTGTTATACTTTGTACTATACTTTTCCTACGTACATTGAATCGTAAAATACTGATTTCCTGATTGAAAATTACATTGATAAGTTTGTTGAATTTCTCTATATATTGCATTGCTTTGAATTCAGGTTTTAATCAGATAAATTAACTGGTATCTTACAATAATAAATATTGGTTTACATTATGTATCTTAGTTACTATTATTTCCACTAGTTATCGTTTCTATAGTTAAACACACCAATAATCGTCCAAAAATATATATATATATAACGTTCACAGACACATATATTATTTAGAAAATAGTCAAAATAAATTCAGGGGCCCTCAAAAGGACTATTTCATATTTAAAATAGATTATAAGCCAAATAAATCGAATACATCGTTAATAATCGATCGATTTCTTAAGAACAAATGGCACAATACATTTTTTATACATTTAGGTATGTAAAAATTAGAGCCATTTTTTGTTAAATAAAAAACAAATTCAATATAATATGTAGGTAGTTTTACGAAGTAGAAATATAAAGCGAATATTCGAAATTCGAATGCATATGAAACGATTTGATATCGTACGAGTGCAGCTTGCCGAATTGTTGTGTGTTGCGTGTTGCGTGTACCTGTATGCATATTTCTTGTCGGTTTTTGATAGCTGATGCTCTGGTCGGCATCCGTCACACACAATATTCAATTCACGCCGATCAATATGAAATTCATATTGGGAACTGAAAATGTGTATTGTCGCAGTGGAGCACCCAGCCCACTACACAAGCCAACTCTGTTGTTTACAAATGCAGCAAAGAATGCAAAGTACAAAACATTGCATTGCATCATCCACTTCGATAAATCCTTCCGCGGATATGAGCCGCTTACTATTGGATTATTCCTATTCTATTTACTTTTTTTTCGAATTTTTTTATCGCTTAAATAATAAAATATAACTGCAAAACAGTGTGAATGCAAAGAAGATAATACAAATAACTGGAGTAGCGTTCACTCGACCTTATACTTTCACTAACTATATTATATATACACTCAGATTAAACATTAATTTGTCAATGTAAATAGGCGTTAAACAAAACAATTATTGCTGCATTACTATTTATTTACTAAGTATAACTTTCAATAAAAATTTGAAACAGCATTTAGGGTTGGCCGAAACGTGTATTTCTGTTAAAATCTCTAGTTCAACATTATCATGATTACAATACTTTATCTAAGACTTTGTCCAAGAAAATAAAAATGTAGGAAGACATAAATATGTGATGTCAGTTATGAATAATCGAGAATAATACAATATCGTGTTGTATACATCAAGAAACAATTTTGTTTTGGTTCCAAGTCGGTGTTGAACCGTCCGTCCCCAAGGTAGACATCACAAATCTCAGCTATAATCACAAACAATCGCTTCTGTGCATCCGCAAGTAAAATGTTAAACCCCTGGCGTAAGAACAACGTATACAAATTTGGTACGCTCGCCACGTTGTCTCCATGAATATGATAATGATCAATTTGCGGCAAAATCAAACACAATATTCCGAAAGATTAGGGCACATAATCACACATCCGAGTGGGCTGGAAACGAAATATATACACTATTCCACTTTCTTTTTGCAACATTTTACTGAAAATCGTTTAAAACATTTAAAACAAAAGTGAAATAATAATAATAATAATCCTTATTTGAATATCCGTTTAGTATAGACTATTTTTAATAAAAATATCTTTAGTAATACGTTCAAGAATGTTGTTGCATTTTGTTTAGAACGTAAATTATAAATGTTTTAGAGTTAGTGGTGGTAGTGTTAAAAATGTAGTGTGGAATGAAGTGTAGTGGTGTAGGAGTGAGGAGTTGGGGGGAAGGAGGAACAGAGTGGAGGAGAAGTGGTCGCAGGATTATACGTTGGGGATTAATTGTGTCCCTGATTTAATGTTGAATATGAAACAGTCCCGCTCGGTCGACCGGCCGGCAATGTGATATATTTATGAAATTCCCGCGTAATTTATTCATAAAAACGGGAAAAGGCAAACGAGTTCTGAATAAAAAATACATTAAATATTTCAAATGTCTCGAAAAATCTTTATATTCGTTTGGTTTGGTTTCGCTGGCTTTATACTACTACAGATACGAAGATGAACTTCCTTCCGGATATGATGCATATAAACTATATTTATAATGCAAATGTGCACGCAGACACACACACATACGTGTAGACACATCTATGTACATTCTAGAATATAAATTGGTATATCTAGTTACTTTTATATACACTATCGGTAGTAGAAATATCAAGTTATAAACATCTAATATTTTTGATACTATTTGCCTGATATCGAAATTGAACCTTCTTTTAAGTTCCTCATACAAAATATATAAAAGAGCTATAGTGATCTGTTATGTATCTGTAACATTCCCGGATCATCGTCGCTGTATATCCAAAAATATATATGTATAATTCATATAATTAGATGTATGCATAAATATAATAAGTATGCCCCAAAAATTTTCCTCGTATTTTAAAGGCAATCGTCTGCAAAGGTTTGGAATAATTAGGCCCCAACATTTTGAGCTCCTCTTAATAATAAAAAATTAGAAAATATTCTACAAAAATTTGGAAAAAATATCATATCAGGCAAATTTCTTCAAATTGTGTGCAAGAAAATATGAATAATTGTGAATTTATAATTGTTCATAATCTTTATATCTATAACATTTATTCAGATTCTGAATCTAAAAGCCAAGAGTTAAGAAAATATTTTCTATATAAATATAAAAGAAAATGATATATCCACTGAATAGATAATACGGCGAGCTAGATGCATTGGTGCATTTACCTAAGCTTGTATTGTATAAATGATTTGTTAATAGGATGTATTTTTGAAAATTATAACATTAGTATATGAGAAATGATAATGTAATGAAATACGTTCGGTGTTAAGAGGATGAGCAACCCGTCTTGCATGCACGTGAGGGACGGGTCGGGTGTTAGGGCAGTATAGCACGTGTAGCTTGTTGGGCGGTGCTAATTGTGTGACGTAGTGGGTAACTCAACGGAGTGGGAGCATTAAGTACACTCAGAATTAAATTGACTCTCCGTATGCTTCGTATCTGATTTTTACACAATTATGCATTATTATTCTACATATACAAATAACGATATCGTTCTAAAATATACAAACAAGAATGCTCATACAATATATTATAATTATTGGAACGTTTTTTTTTTTCAGTTTCAGAAAAATGAGTTATATATTCAATATTGAAAAATACGTTTATTATTTAAAAAAAAAACACATATTTTAATAATAGAATAATATTTTTTTATATATTATAAGAATAACAACAGAATAGATATGTATATGAATGATAATTGGTCTACCATTTCACTACGAAATTTGTGGCCGCACATCATCTCTGAAGGTATGGGGCCGTTTTTAGCCATTTGAGATACAGGAAGATCTGAAGAACCCGGAGCGATTTAAACCAAAGATGGTATTCACATATTTTTTGGCATCCCATTTGAATTCGACCGTAGTCAAAATCCTATTGCCCGTATTTTCCCGGAGTTATAGGACCCCAATATTTAGGTTTAAATATTCAAAAATTTACGATGTTTTTCTTATATGGAAATTTTAAAATAATTTTCGATTAACAGTTTTTTTATTTTCTTTTTCTCGCATTGCTGCAATTATGTAATCAGGATCCCTTATATGTCCGTTACGTGGTATTCGTGGATCTACTAACTCAGGTAGAAGGCAATATGTATAAAATTTAACTAATTTTTCTTCCATGTGCTTCAACCAGAACATGTCATCCCATTTTTTATGTAAAACTAACTTGCTGCTAACAGAGCTAGATACAAAGTGAACTCATAATTTTATAAAATTGAAATAGAACATTGTAGTAATTGTTGCGATTTAAAATAATATTTACTTGTGTTGACGAATGTGAGTCATGCTCTTATGCATGGATTCTAAGCACCCTGCTATTACAAATAAACAAAAAAATATAAACAGTTTTGGGCATTATCATTAGTAAAAATATATGATAATATAATAAATATAGGTACCATAGGCACCAATATCTTCGGCTCGCTGTATAAATTATTTGGAAGAATATATATTAATTCCTTGAGCTCAATTTTTTTTGCGGCATGCATATATGAGGGGTGGCTTTAAGAAATATCTTCTCTAATTTATTTTTGGTCACTTTCACGTTAAGCGGAATTGCCGAATAATATTTCAGATTTAAGTAATTTTTCTAATTTTGTCTTTTTAATGGTAGTGGGTAATCCTAGGAAAATAAGAATGGCAAATTTGAATTCTTTGAGCTCAAATTTGTATACATAGATGTGCGGCATGCATATATGAGGGGTAATTTTTTAAGGGATGAACCTACCCCTCTAAAATATTTTTTTGGTCACTTTCACGTTAAGCGGAATTGCCGAATATTATTTCAGATTTAAGAAGTTTTTCTAATTTTGTCCTTTTAAGGGTAGAGGGTAATCCTAAGAAGTTAAGAATGGCAAATTTGAATTCCTTGAGCTCAAATTTGTATACATAGATGTGCGGCATGCATATATGAGGGGTAATTTTTTAAGGGATGAACCTACCCCCTCTAAAATATTTCTTTGGTCACTTTCACGTTAAGCAGAATTGCCGAATATTATTTCAGATTTAAGAAGTTTTTCTAATTTTGTCCTTTTAAGGGTAGAGGGTAATCCTAGGAAGTTAAGAATGGCAAATTTGAATTCCTTGAGCTCAAATTTGTATACATAGATGTGCGGCATGCATATATGAGGGGTAATTTTTTAAGGGATGAACCTACCCCCTCTAAAATATTTCTTTGGTCACTTTCACGTTAAGCAGAATTGCCGAATATTATTTCAGATTTAAGAAGTTTTTCTAATTTTGTCCTTTTAAGGGTAGAGGGTAATCCAAGGAAGATAACAATGGCAAATTTGAATTCCTTGAGCTCAAATTTGTATACATAGATGTGCGGCATGCATATATGAGGGGCAATTTTTTAAGGGATAAACCTACCCCATCTTAAATATTTCCTAGGTCACTTTCACTTTAAGCGGAATTGCCGAATATTATTTCAGATTTAAGAAATTCTTCTAATTTTGTCCTTTTAAGGGTAGAGGGTAATACTAGCAAATTAAGAATGGCCAATTTGAATTCCTTGCGCTCAAGAGTTCCTTGTATCTGATTCAATATATATATAGATTGTCGAACTCAATTTTTAAGGGTTGAACCAAGGGTAGTTCACTCTGAATTTTAATAAATATATATATAATTAATTCAGGGGCGAGGATTTTATAATGAACTACCCTCTAAATTCAACCACACATTATTGAATAAGACCCTAGAAATTCAAATGTACCACCTTATATAATTCTCGATTGTATAATATTTTATTAGAACAAAATACTACATGCTGTCTATGAAATATATTTCATCGTATAAATACTTTTGAAAATATTGTACTGGGCGGTGCCAATTCACTTCTAGCAATATAGTTAATTTTATAAACGATAGAGGCGCCCTGCAACAGTCACACATTTTAGAGAAATAACACGAAAAAGTACTTTTTCTGCGCCTTCACAGGGAGTTCGTTTTAAATAGAAAAAAATTGAAATTTTCAATGATGTGAAATGAAATAACAAACTTTGAAATGATCGGATTAGATTTTTGAATTTGGCTTACATATATCTGTAAGAATTGTTTAAAAATTGGACATATTTATACATTTTTATTTAAAAAGTGGAACCAAAATTGAAAATTTTAATCCGATCATTTCAGAGTTTCATTCATTCCAAACGTAGAACATTTTTTCAAAATTCGATACTAACAAAAATAAGGGCTGTGTGAAGGCGCAGAAAAACGTCGTTTTTCACATGGGTTTCTCATCGTCTTAACCTCTGAGCAAAACGGAATCCCATCTAGCAAATAAATAAATGGCGTAAAAGTGTCCGCACTGCTACGACACCCGTTATAATTTATCGCTGCAATGGGAGCAAAGATGTACCGACTTTTACAGCGAGCCATACGCACTCCAGATTGCACAATGTTCGCTATGTCTATAATAAGTAGAACAAGGAAGAGACACAAACACACACACAGTGGCAAAAGGGATATATCGAAGAGATGGCGCCAATATCGACACTCGCTGTCCAAGTTGGCGTGAAATATATAAGGCTAGGCTAATGGCTCACGTCCATCTTCTGTACGCCATCAGACGCCCGCGACGCGATGCGATGCCAGTAGCGGACAACGGGAAACATGTTTTCTCGATGCATTCCTCTACACTTGCCTTGTTCACGATGCTTCTTCGAGAAAAATGACGGACATTCATTTCGCCTTTAAGATCACTATTTATTTATTTATTTATTATATATATATATATATATATATATATATATATATATATATATATATATATATATAATAAATAAATAAATAAATAACCTTGACAATGGACCACATATATCAGCATATATTAATCTGAAATTAGGTTGTTATCGAGCTAAAAACACTAGTCGAGAATAACGAGCTTTAAAATTAATACGTAAATATAAATTTCACGTCGGTGTTGATACGGCGTCGGTAATGGCAGCAGTGTTTCCGATATATCGACGTTCTAATTTCCGTGCGTTACGTCTCGTTATGGTATTGATTAGTGGGAGCCCTTACACACATATCCTACAGATCGCACAACCACTCGCCACTATCAATAACGACGTCATGAAAACGGATTTTAACTGCCCGCGATTAGCACGATCACCATATTTACGTAACTAATTGATTACGTCAAAAGTTTTTCCATTTTTAACGCTCTCTATATTTTACAGCGTTGCATATCAGATTTTCCGTCAATTTGCTACAAACCAGTGAATTGTGATGGCATTTTTACTTTCTAACACGCAGTAATAACTCGAGATATCAACGGATATACACGTTCTTGACCCTCCCAGAATATGTCCGTGAATGCTCTAGTGCCAAAACTGTCGAACCAAAAGTTGAGTTACATTAAACTTAAGACTTGTATATGGTCTAGATGTACTACTTATTTTTTTAAAACGCCTTAAAACCCAATTAAAACTTACAGATTATTATATATGCAACCATAAGTAAAGAGTTAAAAGATATTTCCAGTACTTGATCCGATATAAAGTTTGCTTCGTACTCTGTATGCTCGGTTAGTTGCTTGCTCGGGAGTTAGATGGCGTTACGACGCGACGGCGACGCTACGGAACAACAGTGAGGATGTAAAGATTGTATAGTATTTTACAAGCCAATGTTAATTACGGCAGAAAGTTAAACGGAAGTTTATTCAGCAAACATGTGTTTCCTTCTACTTTTAATTAATTTATATCTTCGCTCCACACACAGACACACACACACACATCTAACCAACACGAGGCTTGGTTAAACAAATCGCACTCCGTAAATTGCGGTTTATGAACTAATCGCTTGGTTTTAGAACCAGTTACCGGTTACATCAAAGATTTGCACTTGCACACAAAATTACAATAAACCATATTGCAAATTGTACATCTTTTGAGAAAACAAATGTTATAAATAAATGATTATTATATTAATCAAAGCTACGAGATTAATTCAGAAAAATAATGATCTACTTTTAGAAAAACCAATTGAAGTAGAAAGTTGTTTTCATCAGTGATTAATAATTAAACTATATTGTTAATTGTTCTACTGTTACTGCTAGGTCACAAACTACACCGGAGTTATCAGTCTGGTTGATAAATGCGTCACTTGACACATAGTTACCGTCGCGACGGTGGCGTTGTCTTAGCGTCAGAGGAAGCTGGTTCGTACAACATGAGCGCAACATTTCTGTTAATTGTCTCATAAAACATTCGTGTTACTTACTTACAGAGGTGCTCACTGCTCACTGCTCACTGCTCACTGATTTTCTCTCACGTTTGCTCATTTCAAAATGAATGCAGCAGCCACAGTTGTACGCGTATCTAGTAGGTAATACAGGCATCTAGCATGTGTACAACTATCTGAAATGTGATTACAGTAAAACGATTTACGTTTTGTAATCAAATCACGATTTACTACACGTTTAGACTATGCGCCTTTCATTACTTGAATGCCACTGAAGATGGCTGCGAAGCAGGATAAGTACGTCATTTACGATATATTCACTGAGCTAAAATATTCTAATTAGAACACCTCGACGAAATCATTCAAATTCTATTGATTGTTACTTCAAAATTACGAGTGCGCGTGAAACAATTTATGGGTTGAAATTTCAAAGCAATTACAAATTAATATATTCTAAAACACCTGGTTTATGTTAAATCATTTCTGTTTAAAGCTCACCTTAATTCTGCCCTTAGAAAATAATTGAAACACTCAAATATTTTACGGGAAATTCTAAGATATTTTATGATAATAAAATTACTTCATATTGGTAACACAAGCGTCATAAAGAAATATTAAAAATACTAATTTTTGGTTTGAATTTTTATATATATATATAATTTTATTTGAAATTGTAAACACAAGAGCCATAATAATTAAAGGTAATTTTATATTTAAAATATGCTCGCATCGCATATAATTCTTGTACGGCGAGCTGAAGCCATAGGTGTCTGTACTTATGCTTATATTTTCTATATCCTAACCATAACAAAAAATCGATGACACAAAAATCATGAGTATGCGATTTATGCGAGTTAAATATTTAGCCATAAGTAAGCTATATTAATGTGTCTCAAATTCCTTTTGCAAAATACAAAACAATTGACCCTTGAAAACAATTTTATAGGTCACTGGTCCAATTAGTGAATCGAAATAAAGCTGTAAATAGTGTAAGAAATGTTCGCTATCAATACATATATATTTTATTTCATGAGAGCTTTTATACGTATTCCCTTGAAGTATATACGAGATATTCTGGATCTATTAAAAACTCAATTTTCTCCTATAACCAAGTCTCTTTTCAGCGAATGAAATCCCAAGAGGATATAAAAAAGATCAATATATATATATATATATATATATATATATATATGTCAAAGGCGACATTCATTACATGTAATTTGATATTATAATAACGTAGATCTACAGTTGTGATTGTAACATGAGAACGCTTCGTAAGGTATAAGATCTTAAGTTAAAGAGGTGATTTTATTGGAATATAAGAATTGAATAAATCTTTTGAAACATGTACTTTCAGAATGTATTCAAACCGTTACTGATGCGCTACGAGTATATCACGTATTGTATAAATAAATCACAATAACATATTGGAGTTTTCAATACGTTTAATGGTGGCGAAAATTCAAATTATTTAAAAGATACTTGTGAAGGAAAAACAGGATTATCACCCTTAGGGCACAATAGAATCAAATCGTTCTACACATTCATTCGCATAAACAAATACACATGTTTATATATATATATATATATATATATATATATATATATATATAATATTAATACGATAAAATATAAATAAACGGTAATCCTTCTGACAAATATGATATGGTTTAACATCCTGTGTATAAATAAATGTGTAGCTGTTTTACAGTGTAGAATTGTGTCTTTGGTGTATCTGTGTGTGTACATTAATTATGTTTTAGGACAGTCGGTCGCGCGCGTTTCATAATTTTGCAATTCTTCCTTCCGGATGATGTGAACCTGATTAAAATGTTGTTGTTTTTTGACGGTGCTGCAAGCGAGTCGCCAGCCGCTCGCCAAACCAACCGACGAAGGATTGTTTCGCATTTTTGCACAAGAATTATACCTACTGTGTGTGTGTGTCTGTGTGCTTTTATTCGGAAAATTTATAAAAGGGTGCTTAAATAATTTCTGTTGAGGTTTTTTAATACAAAGGGCGAAATTTAAGGGTTTTAGAATTTTTACGCTATTCTCATCTAATTTATGTTTAATTCCATTTTTACGGCTGTACTTTTTCAACCCTACACTTGCACTTTACATTAACACAAACTTCACAACACTGCTGACACTAATTTCATTTTATATATCATCCTGCTAAAAAGAAATAATGTTCAAAGCAATAATAAAAAGAAACTGATTTCATTCAGGATAAATTGGAAATATGTAAATTTACTAGAATTAATATCTCTACCTATATACAAGAAATTTAAGTGAACATAAGAAGAAGAAAGAGATCTAAAACAATGCTAATTAATTTAATGTAGTAAATATTATGTCGCTGCCAAATCGAGCAAATAAACAAACAAAAAACACAATCGTACATCAAGAACAGGAGCATAAAAAGGAATGTAGCTAATGTACGTAGAGCTCACAGACGAACATATCGGATGTGAGATTGAACAACGTGGCATAGGCGAAAAAGTCGCTGGAGACACCTAATTCCGATATTTTTTTGGTTTCAATTCCGTTGGTTGCGCTGCTAATAAAGAAGAATGTGTTTAATAGTACGAAACCACCTCAACTGGGCTGCTGGGCGTTCGGATTCGGAAGGATCGTATCGCCTGAGTCCTGCAGGGTAATCAATCAGTGTGTGGCCAGAGAGAGAGAGAGAGAGATGCACACACTATGTACACACTAGTGCTAGTGCCACTCGCCTCTAAAGCACATGAGACAGAGAGATAAAGGTCAGGAGTGAGTGAGTGAGTGAGAGAGTGGGTGAGTGGGTGCAATTCCATTACGTGAAAATGGCAAGCAACGTCAAAGAGCGCAGAAATCGTTCGATTGAAGTATATGAGCGGAGCATATCGGCGGCGGCGCTAGTCACTCGCGTACCCCATAAATCCGACGTTGCCAAGTTTTCGTCCGGGCAGGCACCCGGGCGGACTTGACAAGTGCAACATGTGGGGCTGTAAAATGAAAATCTTCCGACATGCTCCTGGAGTTTTATTGCGCGCAGGGTGCAGCACCACTAACAAACTGTCCGACGACCGACGACCGACGGCACAGAACGCTTACTATGTAACTTTACCGAAATGTACCCGAACCATCTTGTACTATTACTTCAATATTATGTTATTTATGAGTCGGTTACTTAAACCCTCCTCTCCAGTCTACAAATTGCCACATTTGTATCAAACTTTGTTTACAGAGTTTCCTCCATACACGTACAAAACTCATAAATGTATAAATATTGCACCCAACAAATTTGTGTTAAGGAATGTAAAAGTAAATAACAGAATATTCCACAAATTATCTACATGTACAATAAAGTTCAGAGGGTATTTTTGTTGTCTATAATAGTGGCATAGGCACGTAGCTGTAGCTTTACAGTCGCGTCCCACACACACACATACACACGCAGTTAATCTGATAAAGGAGTGGGAAGGACAACGGACGGGAGATCCTAACTTGCTAATACGTAGCAGCGCTGAAAGGACCCACGACCGCCAGCACAAACAGTGTGCTGTGGCACTGTCCTGGCGCTCGTCCAGAGGTAAATGGCTCGCATAAAGGCTCCACTTCTCTGTATGTCTACTCTGCCCTGTGTGCTTTTCAGACTGCTTTATCTGTTCACATTTTAGCGATCTTTTAGTTATTATACTTCTACATACAGGATGTTGATTCAATAACTACTCAAAGCGTTTTAAGGGTTGAATTATTCAAGCTAGAACACAGAGAAACTCTGTTAAAGTTCTACGTTGTAGATACTAAAATTATTTAGGTTTCTTTTTGGAAACTCGCATTAGGTCAGTATCGACCCGGTAGACGATGAGTGGCAGCAGTGTTTAGTGGGGAATTAAATATTCAACTGTGAGCATTTATTGGTCTTTGACAAGAGAACATGAAGTAATATAATATTTTAGCGTTGATTTTCTGTGGGAAATTAAATCAGGCCACGTATCAGGGCAAAAGTTTTCATCGCGTTGAGTGTATGATTATTTAGAAGCGCGCTGCGTCATATTTAATATTCGCTACTGTTGAAGTAGTTGAAATGCAGACGCGTGGTTTGCGCGCACTCGAATGAATAATAAAGTGAATGAGCAGACGCTATAGTTTTGGGAAATTACATTTTCGAAATGCACAACAAACACAACAAGGAAAAAGTAGTAGCATGATGATGAAAATATGGTGGTCGCCCTCGTATTTTTGTTAGTATAATGAAATTATGGAAGTAACCGCGTCGTTCGCCGGTTTGCATTGTCATGGAAAATGCTCAAGCGCCGTTTTATCCTGTTGCCAAAAGCATCTTTGTACACCTTTGACTATATATGTTTATATATGGAAATCATTAAATAAAACTGTCTTTATTATTGTCATGTTACCTTTCTACATTTGCTACTTTTTACTGACTTATGGAATAAAATATGTTATTTGAGATTTTAGCAAAAATACATGTTTTGACAATGCTTGAATCGTAACTGCCTATTTTGGGAATGTTTCTATGTGTGTCTGTGCGCGTGTGTGTATGCCCAATATCTATTGCTTTCAGACTTATTAAGACTGATATAAATAATGTTGCAAAAATTATGCCATACTGTAGATATTGTACAAGATTATTTATATTAATCTTAATATAAACCAGAAATCAATTGTTAATAACCGTTGCTAGTCTGAAAAGGAGATATAAACTAGACGAGTACTAAGTATGTAAAACATTTTATATGCGAATATCTCAAGAATGTTTTGCGAACACTTAACTGAGATCTGGTGCAACTTGAGTTAAGAGGAAAGAGAATCGTGCACATAAAACACAGAGGGAGAAAGATAGATAGAGAGAGAGAGCGAAATACGAAAGGTAGGTGAGCGGAACGTGCAAAAATCGTAAGCAGTGGAACTTTATTACGACAATAAAATAATCCGTGTGAAACTATTTCTGACAGAATCCGTTGTGCAAGTGTGCGGTGCGGTGCGGTGCGGTGCGGTGCGGTGCGGTGCGGCCGTGTTGCAGTGTTTCCGACAATTTTGCTTGTCAATTATTCAGGCGACAGGCGACAGGCGAAGCGACCGTTCCGTTGCGTGTGCTCGCAAACGGGCACGCTCATTTCCCACATACACAAAACTACACACAACATTATTATTATTATTATCATCTTTGCTTTGCTTCTACGGCAACCATAGAAATAACATACATATAGATCTTTTGCTGATTTAAAAATCGCGTAGATTTAATGTCTGATTCGGTGTCTTGTGTATCCGTGATCTGTTTTGGTCCTGCCGCGAATAGTGTTTACGTAACGCGCTCTCATGAAGTATTGATGGGAACGCCACCTGTGATCTTGTCCTTGCTGGGTCGCAAAGGACCTGGTTTACCTTGATCCAGCGCGTGTGTGTGACGTCACAGGTCGCTGTTTCACGTTTCCCTTTGAGAATCGCTGGCCTTTTTGTGCGCGGACACAAGCAACTGGAAGAGACACTATCCTCAATCTGGAATAGAATCTCAGTCAGGACGAATGTGCTCTGTTGCAATGTTTCACATACCTACTACTACTACTACTAGTGGAAATGGAAGCGGGCACACGTTCTTTGATACCTTCAATCGTATATAAGAATTCGTTTTATTCTCTTTCGTGTTTAGCAGCATCAAAGAGCCCTGCGACAACGTCAGCACCGGCTGTATTTTGTTGGCGATGCACGTTAGCATTCTGCGTGCGTACCGACGTTCAATGATAACATAACAACAGGATGAACATCCTTTTCTTTCCAATACGGCAAGGAACAAGAAACAAAAAAAAAATTAGCAGATTTTTCAAACGCGCTGTGATAAATCACCGCGAAATAAATGTGTTGAATAGATCTGATCAATATTGGGGCCAGTTATTATATCTATGCTGGAGGAATCCATTTGGAATACAATCTATGGATGTATTCGATTGCGGACCGGGAATATAATGGTCATTTCCGGTTTGCTGCGATCGCCTCACTGAACCAGAATTGAAATACCGCCGCTCTTAAAGTTTTCTTTGATTTCTGAATGTGTGTATCTGTATATATATATATATATATATATATACGATATTCCGTTGTGCTACGTGCTGCCGATAAGTTGGACCAATCAATCGATTTATATATTATCGACTAGTAGTAATCTGTTATACCGACCACGGTTTTTCGTGTGCCTCTGCTCGTGATTGATTGATGGATGGATGGGAAACTGACGCCTCGCACTTTCAGCCCATTTTTTGCCAATTTTACGTTTAATGAAAGCGGTTTTTATTATTATTTTTCTTTGCATTTGATATATCATGAATTGGGTTTTAAATTTACGTTCTATACTTACGAATATTTTTAAAATTACGATTTGCATTATTATTTATACTTTTTTATACGATTGATCCATATTTTATATTACAGGAACAGAATTTGATAATTTAATATAATAATAAACTAAATAATACAATTTCAGAGAATTATTGGGGAGTATTTGTTGGTTTGACAGTTTGTTTGGGCTATATATTTCTAGTGTAAAGAAAGTCGAGTGCAGGCCACTACAAATTTTGTTTATAATGAATTATTAAGGAGTGCTTTTCAAATGAATACTTTGATATGAACCGAATCTTCTCCAGAAGAAATAATACAGAGATGTAGTTTTATTTTCGCACGCGCTACGTCGAGTTGAAGGCATTAGTGTCTGCACCTATGTTTATTTACTAGAATAATGTTTATGTAATATATTTGAGCATATTTCAAATATAATGATAGCGTTATAAGTGTGTCCAGTTGATATTTCGGGTATAATAAAATATATTGGGTATAGTTCGTCTTTCGTCCAAGTCCTATTTATCATATACATCATCGGATATAAACTTGGCCATTACTAGAGTTGGGCCTCGACAAAAATATAATTCTGTTAACAATAACAAGCAGCCACAACATTTGTAGTGATGGATGCGTTTACTTTATCTGCGCGCTCCACCAAATAAATCGATATCGATAGATAGATAGATATAGCGGAATGTATCAGTGATAAACACAGTACAACTGCGACAAAAAAGTGGCCGGAAAAAAGGATGAGAAAGGCAACGAAATTAGATGGCTTTTTGTTGTTTGCACTTACAAAATTGGGTTATTATTAATGACGTTTTCGGTTTGCTCCACCACCATCCACCCAAACACATTCTTCTTATTTTTACGCTGCTCTCAGTTTAGCGATGAAACCGGCGACACTGACAGATCACAAATACGATGCATTGCATTCTCTATGAACGCTGAAAAATGAGTGTGTTTGTGATCAACAATACTTTGGATTGTACACTACGTATTAGAAAATAAAAAGATGAACCATAAAATAATATACAGACAAATTTAACCTGCGTAGAGCCGCAGAGATAAATAACTATGCAGATAGCAAATGCCCACGATCATGTGGTTGAAATTCGTGTATGTGCGGAGAATGTGCACCGCATTGCACCCAGACTCGTTATATAAATACTATAGAACATTCCAATTCCAATCGCGTTAGAATTTAAATAGCGAAAATTGAAACAGTGTTTGAAATGTCTGTTAGCGTGAATAAAGTTGACCTGAAATGGAATGTATTTCGTTGGCAAGTCCAGGAAGTGAGTCGGCGCTGAAACCAGCCACTAAATCACAAATGATATCGTTCGTGACAAGTTTTCAAACACATAATTTCAATCTTAATCGAGTCGTATCACAGCGCACACGCTAACGATCGCGTATAGCGGCATCATGCGCTTACAAACTTACATATTGCTATTCGCCTTTTTCTTTTCCATAGTAATTCGTCGATAAATATCAATCAAGTCGATTCCTTCATAAATATACAGCATAGACACTAGCAGATTACACCTATAATTTATATTTAGATATTGGTGTAAAACTATAAAAATCTATATTTGTAAATTTAGCATTAATTTAGTATTTCTTAACAATCCTAGAAATGTAGTGTTGCAATTTTTCTGCGTATATAAAATATGTTGAACCGATTATTGTGTGTATATTAAATAATGCTACTGTTTAAAATATTTTACAAGTAGAAATGTATTTTTAGATATAATAATTCATTGGTTTTAAACGGTGTAAGTAATTTCAAAGCAAGAATAACTAAAGTAGTTTTAGCGAGGGATCTATGAATACGGGTGTAAAATAAATCAACGTTTTCAAATGAAAATGAATATTAGCTTAAAGTGAATGCAGCTAGTTTGAAGTGTCAGTCAGTGAGTGAGTCTGTCGGCAAGTGCAATGGTTTTGTGTGAAACTTTCGCGTAGTGCCGAGTTTAAGCAGCCGTTTGCATTTAATTATCGCCGCTCTGAAACGAGGCTTTTTTGGTTTAATGTTCGCGTATGGTGTAGCATTTCATTTGTGAAGATGAAGCCATCAAGTTTAAGTGCGTTGATTGCGACCGTAGTTCAGCGGTTATCCGCAGCGAGGCGCGCGCGTACCGCCCCCAATCCATCCGTGGCGGCTACAAGGGCACACCTGGTGAGATTGGCAAAGGCGGAAGTTGCCGATAACGTCGATATCGCTATTAGAAGCCAAATACTGGAGCACCTGGGCCGGTTGACTCACCACCATTCACCGTGAAATGGATACTTTGATTTCTTTCTCGAGTTCGATTTCTTTAACGATTAGAACGATTACAACTATTTTGGTAGACCATTATATATCTTTCATATTCTGCAATAATAGCATTAATATTTAAATAATGGCGTAAAATGTTGTAAAAAAAGATGTAATAAAACGCAGGAGGCTTGCATATTAAAAACAAGTACAGTCTCGTGTTTTTAGGGCAAAGAAAATTTAAAATTGGCCATCCAATAAAATCCATACGCCACGATACTAACCCTTTCATTAAAGCGCCTATTAGAATATGAAAACCTTCAGATAATGTAAGGAAATGAACGTAGTCGCAACGGACAAGCGCGTTTAATAAATTATTGTTTCGTAACAAATGTATTTCGCCGCTAAGGAGCCAATTGGTTGTCCCGATTCTCATCAATTACTAACTTTTCGCCCAAACTTGTTTAGGTTATGTTCTACACAATAAAAATGGTTAGTGGTTTCGTGAAAAGGTATACTCGAAGATCATGTTATCGCATAAATTGTGTATAGTTATAAAACCTTAAATTTCGTATAGAACGGTGAAGTATTCATTGCAGAATGCCAGTATCAGATTGTTGTGAATGTCCTCTATGTTGCGCAATAATTGTATGGCAGAATGATATCTCTATGTATCAGTGGGTGTCTGTGTTGTATAGGTGACGTATAACGCTAATTGTGGTCAATTCACCGGATAACTCAATTATTTGGTTCGTGCACCGACACACACACCCCGCTCTGTGTTCGCTCTTGTGAGATGAACATTTGATATCTGGTCCTGGTGCTCTACTCATGTCCCTGTAGCATCACTCCACTTACTTTCGGCTCCCTCTGCTAATTTGCCGATAGATGCCATGTCACTAAATGCACTGGTAATTGTAATACGGGGTTTCGGTATATCAGTAACCTCGTATATTATGGTTCCATAAATAATATTATTAATTAGTGGGTACAATGCCGATATTCAGTACTCAAATTTTCAAATACATAAACTTTAAGAATGCTTTTATTTCAAATGCAATTAAAATAAAAACTATGAAATATGACACAGAAATTACGGTATCTTATTTATAGTTTGCGGTATTACAAACACTACATTTATTATGTCTAATTAACTTTGCAATTTTGTTGAACGAAACAAAGTTTATATACTTGTTCTTGTCGCATTTTATTATTTCAGCTCAGCATCTTATTATACTGGTATCTATTAAAATTGGAATGTTAAGGCAGGTGTACAGTTATCTTAAATGCAACTAACTTTGCAGGAATAATATTATCGTAAAGATTGTAGCTATGTCTATCTCGAATGTCTTAATTAACTCTACATACTTTTCTTATCAAATGCTGTTAATGAAACTTTAAATATTTTACAAAAAAGAAACAAATTAGAATATAAATCTATACTTAATAATTTGCATAGCGAAAATATCAATATAGAATAATCTGTTAATGAAATTCAAAATAGACATTTATATCCTGTATATTTTCAATTTATGATTCTTTTTAATAATATAAGGTAGCTTAGATACTTTGAGTGGGTTCTCACTGCGTTTTTAATAATAATTTTATAAAATTTCCCAAAATATAAATTTTATGAGACAACAACACGCAGAGAAACGAATTGAAAATAATACATTTCTAGGCTACCTTTATGGAAAATTAATTCCAGAAATTTGTGGTAATTAAAAGTAAGATAAACGACATTAGGTATATAGGTACTTAGTTTAAACGTGAACAAATTTAAAATGAGATCTCGCGTTCTACAGTATATAAAATGGTTATTAACTAACCAGTTTCTAGATGGTTATTCCGATAAAATTATGAAAATAACGCCATTCACGTCACATATTTACTAATTAGATACAAATAAAATACATATGTTAATTTTGTTCATATCATTTATAACTGGACATGTTACTTTTAATAGAACATATTTTATTTAGGTATTCGAATCACGGAAACCATAATTTTTAGGATTATAGTTTGAATTTGTTAATTTTGCCGCTGTGAACGTTAGCATTATTCATCACAAATCAAACTAAATTAGCGAGTTGTGAATACACCTAAAGAATCTTATAATATCGGTGTATCCAATTATTCTGAACAGTGATGATTAATCTAATCACTTTGCATATTATGAATGGTGTGTAAATAATATGATTTGTCATAATGTCTCGTATAGTTTCACGAATGGTATCTACTGTTTTCATTCCTGCTTGACGTTATATTGCTCCATTAATAAGAGTTATTGCGCTGGCTATCCTAACTATATAGTCTTGTGCTAACAGATTTACCAAACTTTAACACTAACTGCTGTTTAACCGATTCAACATACAGACGTAAATTATGTGTATGATAATGTCTATTATTTAGCCAAAATAAACAAACATATACACCAATTTAATTCATTGCGTATAAGAAAGTTAAAATGCTTTAATTATAAATGACAAATAGATATCTAAAATATTTTAAATATATATTATCTCCGATTAATAAACGAATTTATCTTCTACAATAAATTCCTGGTGCATTCTCTTTCCTGCTATTAAGTTGGAGTATCCGAAGAACATGACACCTGGGCAATGCAGAGTTATTTATATAATCAAGCCGAAGCTATGTGTTACAGAAATGCAGTACAACCAAATATCTTACTAACGTTGCATATGATTACAGATTCCACAACACGTTCTTTCCGCGTGGTGCAAACACAAAATATAGCGGGGATGCTTTATATTATAAAGAATTCTTTTATTTTTATTATTCTTTTATTTTAAAACACATTCTTTAGTTATGAATATTGAAAGTAATAATATTGTTGAGATATTGTTATTACGGGAATTTGTTGGAGGAGATATTACAGTGTTTACATTAGACGATAAGTTTGAAGTAAAAGATATCGTTACTGTTGGTTACTATGATAAACAAATCAATCATAGAACACACAAGCATGATGTCAGGGAGTCAGTCAGTCAGTCAGTCAGTCTTGTTGTCTTTAACTTTATACATATGTACATAAATTTGCGTCATGCTTCTAGAGACAAATGGGATATTCTGTAGATACACTGGCATTGATTGACAGCAAAACAATCTCGTATCTTATTTTATAATCCGAAACTTTTATCTTGTTTACATAATCAGCCGTCATAATCTTTTTTTTTTTTCATCACTAAAGTGAAACTATTTCATATCTCTACTTTATATTGATTCATACACAATCATATTATTTTTATTACTTATGGAATTCTTGGTATTTTAATTTAAATTAACTTAAAAGTTTCATAAGATTATTCCGAAAAGAGGGATGGTCAAAATGTGTATTTCCGTTTTACAATACTACGTTTCAGACTTCGTCCCAACAAGTATAAAAATCAACCTCAGAATTTTAATGGATAATAGAATATTAATATTTCTAGCAACTTTCGTTGAATGAAGTCATTACGTGCAAATATAAGTTAGGTAAACGACAACCTAAGAGTTAAAAAACCGCAAAAATAAGAATACGTCATCATCTCCTCTTAATTGATAATTTTTTATTTTTTTTGCGGTCTCTTTAATTCATCAGTGTTGCATTAGCAATGTTAACGCTGAAAATTAGCGCGTCGGACGCGTATTTCAAACACACGAAAAGGAAATAACAAGCATTGTCAGAATATGCCTTCCAAAAATTCCAAAACTCCCTGTTTGGAGTTAAATATCAAATATATCTCAGTTTCTTAAAGCTTAGGATGTAATTATAAATTATAAAATGAATGTTTTAATATAGAACTGTCTTCAGAATGTTGTTTGATGTCAAAGTTGATGGATGATATTGATATACGTTAGCTAATCTTGCCTTGTTTTATGCTCAAAGATTTGTCCACAAAAACATATATTTAGCTTAAAATAAAATGTTAAAACTCTTAAATGCGACTTTAGTTGTTATTCCCTTGTAGTTGGTAAGCGCGTTGTGAATTTATCGTCATTTCATTCATTGTACAGAGCAAACTAGGTCGCAGGCAGCCATGGATCGATGCATTTTCCTCACTTCGATATGAGCATGGGGGAAAGGAGTAGGGAGAGAAAAATGATATTTCTTTTGTGACAATTATACAGTTGAGTTACACTATTATTAGCTACGATAAATAACAGTTTCCTTGTCACTGCAATGCAAACACACGTAAAGTATAATATACCAGATAAATTAAGGTTAAGAAAATTTGCACTGTCGCACCTAAACGCAGCAGCGAACTACTCCTTCGAATTATATTTACAATTATAATTGTGTACTTTGTCATTAGCGTTGACCCAATTCAGTGCCTAATGAACAGGTAACTCATTTTTAGTGTCGAACCCAACAAAATAAACAAACCCTGGGTTTTACTCTAATTCACTTTTGAATAAAATATTCAACAGCGCATTTATTATTAACTGATGTGTTATCTTTTTGCAAAATAAATAAATATATTTTAACTGGCTAAGATTTTATGATTCATTTAGTTATGCTTTAGCTGTGTGCGGTAAAACAATTTCAATTTAGGGTAGCTTATTTGAAATTCCTGTGAATCTCATCAAAACCACAAACACAGAACGACTTGGCATTACGATAAGGTTAATTAATTAAAAAGAGTCGATTAAATTTAATTGTTATGGTTTGAGGTTAGGCACGACACTAGGTGGTTCCCTGCTATCCTTTGGATGCTACCTACTGATTAGTATCTTTTTATTACATGTGATGGCGTGCACCCATAATATTCCGAAACACGCAACCAGCGATGCACTATCATTCAATTCGGTTTAATTCATTAAAATAGCAACTCCGTTTATTCTTATGCAATTTCATAACTAATATTGTGAAATTAATTTTGATATATGGTGCTCTTGCTCTTTCTCTATACCCATGGATATATATTCACACAGATATGCGTTTTAAGTCTCGCTAAAAATAAATAAATTTGGGTGGAAAGAAACAGATAAATATAATCTATCAAAAATCGACAGTTTGTAAAAAAAGATTTTGATTTTATTTCCCGATCTTTGTATAAGTAAACTAGTAGCTAAATCAATCGTGACAATGGAATTTCTGGCATGAACAACAATTTTTATATAATTAGTTGTTTGTAAAATGTAATCCGTAGGGTGTATTATGTATATCTAAGAAATAATTCAATGCTTTGAACGGTTGATGTTGTTATTTGTGATGTGTGCTTAAGACGTTCCCAGGTAATTAGGAAGAAACATGTTAACGTATTAATTTTAGATGTTGCGAGTGCGTGGGAGAACACACAAAGCAGAAATAAGCTACAGATGATGCATTAGATTGCAATCTTCACTCACTCCCTAAACGGGATGTGGTTGCTACTTAGCGTAAAGGCACATGCTAAATTATTATTCGCATAATCACCATCAATAATAAATGGAAAGCATACCCATTGTAATGATTGCCTTAATTATTCATTTTTGAACACAATTCACTTGTATTATTTGTAATTTCTATTCTTAACTACTAATTAGGTAGCTGTGAATGCATTTTTAGTGCAATAATGAGAATTTAATCCCCAAGCTTTACTCATATATGTACAAGGAGTGCAATTAATTTTATATTTGTATTTAATGGAGAAAAAAGTCGAAATATATTTCTAGTATATAATAAAAAAATTGGTTAAAGGCACAGGAAGAGGAAATTGTAAATAAAACGAGGAAAACATGTATAACAATAATAATAGTTTGAGCATTGAAAGTAGGGAGCAGCGTTAACTGTAGAAACTGCGTCGAGTCTTTCGGAAACTAGCAATAAAACAATGGGAGGAGAGGAGAGCCCGTGGGATAGAAAGGCAATTATATGGCATGGCACAGTCCACGGGGACTGTCCAATAAAAGCATTATTGATGATTTACAACGTTGACTTCTCAATGGGATTTCACTGTGTGTGTGTGTGGGTGCGTGTTGTTTATAAAGAAAATAATAACAAAAGCGCAGAAAATACATAGATTTGTGTACATAAATGGCGTCCAAGCGCACATCCAGGTCTCGTTGGCGAACAGCCACCGTCGCGGCGGGCGCTTTTACTTGTACTGTGTACGCTACCCGTAAACGCAACTCTCAATGTTTCTTTTGTCACTATTATTCTTTCACTCTTCACTCTCTTCCCACTGTTTTCCACTTCGCTTTCTCTGCCTCCCGTTTCTGCTAGATAAAGCAATAAAACTTTCTTTTATCGTGTCCGAAACGTTAGCTACTTTTAACACCCCTTTAAATAAGTGTTTACTTTCCTTGTCATAACCTACACAAATATTATTTATTTCATACATACACACACACACTTATTACTCTTTTAAACTGAATCATTGTAAATATGCCGAGTAACATAAAAAATACAATGCTATAGAATGATTACAAAACTTCCTTTTATTAGACTGAAAAAGAAAATACAATCTTCGAAATCATGTCCTTATTTTGCAATAATTTAGATCATTTAACACTTTGTTACAAAAACAGATTAATATTTCGGCCACAATAGCCATTTAAGGGAGGCTTGTCTGGTTCATGTCTTTTGAAGCGACCCTCGTCTCTGGCGACGTTGACAAAATATACCGTGTTTGCTTCTTAAACATTTAAATTATAACTGTTTTGAAGTCGGCTTTCAACGTTGGAAAATGATCACCAGATTTGTAAATGGCACGTTATAATTAAATATTTGACGCTTTCTTATGCCCAATTACACCACTGACACTTGTCTTAAATTTAATAAAATGTAGTAATTTTTGTTTGAAGTATATTAAATATTTCTTATTAATTTTAGATTTTTTGTACCGTAATAATTGAGATAAAAGCAGTCGATTTTAAGTATTTGTAGTTGTTGCAATTATAGATGAATATAATTAACTATAATATAAAGATCATTAATGCTATATGCGGGTAGATAACTTTGTGTTAACATTGACAAATTGAACTGCCTTTCCCTAACCGAATATACTTATTTGTCAAACAGTTTTTAAACTTAACAATACTTGCTCATTATGAACATTAGTAATTCTTGTATATTACTTCCTTCGACATTAGATAACATCAGTCGTACTAGCAATGGTTTTTAACTCCCTCCATCCCGCTGGGATTTTTTTTTACCATATTTAGATTTTGTAATAAAATTATATAATTGTTCTATAAAGATCTGATATTTATTAGTAAACATAAATAAACTTTTTTACGAAAATATATCGAATGTAATACCTAGCAAGATAATTAGTAATATATTTACTTGAAATTGTATCGAAACTCTCTATTTGTTTTGTCACGTTTGGCGATTGATCAAATTCGTAATATCGGACGAGAGTTTTACGAAATACAACCCACAGTTGGAAATAATTGTCGCCACAAACGATTTCGGACTGTTTCAATTATTTTATCTATGTTTGACATGCATTCTATCAACGGTGATCAAATAGTAGTGTTATCAAAAATTTTATTTGTGTTTTATTATTAGTTCGCAGCCATAAAACTACAAAAAAAAAATAATGGAGTGGCCTTCCCTCAACCTTCAAGTACTGTCTATATTTATATTTTCTTTTTACATTATTTTAAATTCACTCTACGATTCTTATGAAATAAAAACAATATGTGGATGAAATGATAGAATTGATTGTAACGTCTCCGGCGACTATCCAACTATTTGTTGGTGATGGTGTGTACTCGGTGGTCGGCAAGGCAGCAGATAAGAAATCTTTCCGCGTCTTTTTCTTTAGAGATAAGCATCTCGAAAAGAAGATGATGCCCGTCGATCCGTGAGCATCGCCAGTCTCGTCAGACATTACATCTTGATTAGACGATGATAAAGGAATGCCTTACGTGTTTCGAATTAAACAAAAAATACAATAAAAAGGGCCCGCCTGCCGTTTTGTACACCATCCCTTTTTAGTTACGTTTTAAAACAAAACCACCATAATGCTGTTTGATTATCATCAGTTATTTCTTTGATATTAAAATACGTAAAATCAACTATACACTCTTAGATGATTTGTGGAAGTCTATAAGATTTTAATGAAGAAGAGGAACTTTATGAGATTAATGGATAATTTTAAATTTATTGTGACATTATATGTTTTATATTTTTAGTCGTAAATGTTTTGTGTTTCAGTGGAATATGAATTTTGAACTTATAATGATCAACTTGTTTATTTTAATTGGGGAATAAAAGAATATTTATGTATCTTATATACAGCAGAATTATGGTATTTTTATTGATCTGAATAGAACATTATATGATACTAGTATCGTAATACTAAATTGGATTTTTATGTGCTAGATATAATTTACTTGTCAAAAATGTATGACAGTTTCATTCGTTTTAATATATTGACAAACACAACTTATACGATATGTATAAAGGAAAGTATTCTGACCACAAATAAATACATTTTTTTTTCAATGAAATCTGTGTGTCTGTAAACGTTCTACAAACGGAAAACAAAAAGGAAAGAATATTTTGTTGTGCCTTTAGGAGGGTATAGTGAAGAGTTGTGTTACGCACTTGACACGTTTGCTCTGGTTGCTTTTGTTTCTCGTGTGCCGAGAGATAGCGCGGGGTGCAGGGGGGTAAAACAGGGGCAAGCAGGCAGGCAGGCAGGCAGACGGCAGTAGCAGACATTATCTGAACCGGGCCGAATTTAATATTCCCATCCGTCCTCCAGGCGAAACAATCTTTTGCATATTAAGCGCGCACCAACCATATACTACATTTTTCGAACAGAGCCACAAAACTTTTCAGTTCTCCTATCTCTCTCTCACACACACACACACACACACTTTGTCCATGTATCTATGTATATATACGTCTGAGTATATAAGAAATAAAAGCATAATCTTTATATCTGTGCATATATAATGCCAACATTTCGGTTGTGAAATACACAAGACTACAAAAAACTAATAAAATATAATATTACTTATTATTATTATCTAAATTTTAAATACAAAATTTTATAATGTTTCAAAATTCAACCACAAATAATTGCGAAATTAAACCACAAATATCGTATTGGGAGATTTAAGGCTGTCGTTTAAGAATATTTTATATCATTTCTAAATAAATATGGAACTAATTAAAAATAAGGAAAAAATATTTAGCTGAAGTCAATATTTATTGAAGTAAAAGTTAGGTCAGCATTTACCTTCAAAAAATGTGTATGTAGGCAACTAAACAATATAATATATTATATATGCTTATTTGTATATTTGTGTTTAAATTTGTGAGTTTCTGTGGGTATACCTCTCTTTCTCTTGCTCCCTCCCTGCCCCTCTCTCTCTTTCTCTGTCTGTCTGTCTGTGTTTGTGTGTGATGCTCTTATCTGGAGCATAGCAGCAAGCAGGTTGGGCGCTCTGCTCTGTCGCTGTGTTAGGAATTTCCTATTTCTACGACTGGCGGTGACACTCTAATTCAAGTTTAAGATTTCTGCCAGATTCATTGTGAATCCAAGTTTTTCATATCTGCCGTTATTTCGGCTTGGGTATATTTCACGGCGTTCGACATCTCTCCAGCAGCGCAAAGCGACGCGACGCGACTCGTCGGGACGCTTTCTTCTTTGCAATGTTATATAGGCGCGCACTCCACACTTTGAAAGTGTGCTGCGGAAAAACCAACTTCGACAGCGTGCAGCGTTTTCTTTTTTTAATAATAATATAAATTTCCGGGGACGGATGGATGTCGTCGCGGCGACGGAATGCGGCGGCGGCGGCATATTTTATTAATAAACATAGAAGTTGTTCGGTTGTTGAACGAACACCGAGTTATTTGTAATTGAATTTTTGCCCTGTTCAGCTCGAACAGTTTTAAACTCGTTTCTACAAATTCTGTGTCATATCATCGAATCGATATCTACATAATTACATTGTTCACAGAATATAACGTTCTACACACATATTCATTTATTTACACAAACAATAGCACAAAGCTGAATATATTTATATATTTTTAACAGATTTTATATAATTACGTTACGATTTTAACAGGTTTAAGCGTTGAATTGTGGCCGGAGACAAGACCCTTGAGAATTTCATGATATTTTGTTCTAATTACGTATACAAGTGAAAACAAATCGGATAAGTGGTATTTTACGGCAAGTTTAGTTCGGCAGTCGCATTTAAAACAATATTTACCAAAATGAAGTCAAATCAAATGAAACAAGGTACGACGGTTGTATATAGCTCTCTGCTTTATTACGTACAGTTAATTTAATAAAATTAGGTTAACTACTGCGACGCACTCGAAACGTATTCACTCGCCTGTGTTCAAGTGATGTTTACTTCTTAATTATTAAATTTTATTAGTTGTGTTTGGGGTTTGGGCTCAACGCAATAAGCAAATAAGCGCGTGTTTTCGCCAGTAAGATATAATAAATTTATGCTACTTTTTACAGTGTATAATAAACTCATAAAGTCCATGGCGAACGGATTTCGCGCCACGTATCTAAAATCTAAAAGTATTTGTAAGAAATCGTAAGCAATTTGAAGGATCAGTGATCTGTGAAACGGGAAATATATAAATGCGCCGATAAACTTGAAATTTTATTCAAAATTTCGGTAAGATCGAACATGAATGTTAGCAAGGGGCAACAGAAAAGTTGGCACAGATAGCAGTCAGTGCCATCTAGCGACGACGGCGTCAAATAAAGACACGGAACGATCGCCGCAATGGCAAAGGAAACCTTTTTATTGCGTTATAAACTGTATGTATATATGTATTCCATGGGCAACTTTGATTTCCCCCGAACGAAGAAACAACAAACTTTGGCGGTTTCAAGCCAACCATAACGCGAATAAAAGACCAATAGACGAAACGCAACTTTCAGAGGAGTCAACATAACAATTTCTGATAAAATGAAAAGTACCCGGCACGACCGCACAGAATAGCAACACTCTCCCCCCTTCGCCCTTCCTTAACTGGTTTCTCAGTTTGTACAACCTTAAAGCGGAGGTTACTTCGTTTCCCGCCCCTCTCATCTGAGCAGTGTTCTCATCATCGTTGCCACAGCGACTTAATAGCTAAATTTGGAATTTGCGCGCGGCTTGAGCAACGTTAGACAGCTACATCTCAGACTCATTTGCTGGAGAAGTCACGGAAGTGGGTTATCTTCATTTTTATTAATTCATTGCACTTATTAATTCTTCGCCAAGTTTCAAATGTAAGGCACGTACCGCAGATTCATATTCTTTTATTATGTGTAATCTAAGTTTTATTCTCAAGACTTTATTTTCCATTTAAGACGAACTTTCTTTAATGAATTTTATTGAAAATATTTGCTAACGTATATAGAACCATCGTTTCGTCATATTATAATAAGTCATAAGTCGAGACATCCAAAATGGTCAAGACAGTTTCGTATAACATTAGCATTAAATATTTTACCGGAAGATGTATAACACCACTGATAGAGGAAGACAAAATATGTTTATAAAGGAATGCATTTATGTTCGGTTTCTGTTATAACGAAGCATAAAATTAATATTTTACTTTTTATTATATCCAATGGCTTCGATATCAGAAACCGGTAGCGACATATAAGATCGATGCCCCGTTGTAGCGCCACCAGAGATCATTAAGATAACATATTAACGCAAAAGTATGTTTACTTTTAATAAACACGAGTCTGTTAGCACTTTGAGACATGACTTGATTAATAACACTGTTAAGGAAGCGGTGATCAGTAAAATAACAGCAAAACAAGTTGATCAATTCCCATTTTTCTGATATGCTGAGTTATGGTATACATAAGGAAACATATATCCAAATATGGTCTTCATCTACCTTATAATCAGAAGCTATAGTTCATACCATAAATATTTGCATCTGCAATTCCCTCATACTTTCTTGGATTCAAATATTTTGCCCGTAATATTTCTTGGATTTTCTCAATTCCAGCCTCTTGCAAAAGGTTATTGGTTTCATAAAGTCCTGGATTGTCTATAGACCCAGACAATATGTAGGATAATGAGTGGAATATTGTACCATATAATTTAATTTATTAGAGGAAACAGATAGGAAAATTGTTTATGGCAGATAGAGAGATAGAAAGAAAGAAGGAGTGAGAAATGGAAATGGGGAAGTATAAAATGTGCATAGAACGTTGGCTGACTTCATTCGGCATAAGTAAAGAAAACATTTGGCAGATGCAAGTGAGGATAGCAGCGGACTGTTGCCAACGGAGACATACATACATACATACATACATACACACAGTTGATCACTTGCTGGTATGTAACGGTGCCGAAGAACATGTTATGTACGCGCTAGTTACGATCTACTCTCTTCCCTGTGTGTCTGTGCGTCTGTGTGTGTCTACTCTGACAAATAGAAAAGTTAAAATATTCTGCACTGTATTTCAAAAGTAGAAACACACGTCTCGAGGAAACAAGAAATATGTAGATTTCAATATATACTATTATGGTAACAGATCTGAATTGTCTACATTTTGGCTCGTCGTACACAAACTACTAAAGAGCTGTAGTATTCGGTTGTGTCTCTTGGTCTTTGAATCAGTTACTGTACAGAAATTCGGATAATTAATATAATTCATACACTCCTCCGTTCGTAAGAAGTATTTTGAAGGAGATACACGTTTTGAGCTTTCCCTGAATTGCTGAATTGATTTTGTTTGCATTCTGAAATCTGTGACACATAATACAAATAGTAATTTTCATGAAATTTTTTGAATACTAGTAAGGACTAGTGTGAGTAATGTAATATTTGCAAATGTCGTCCAGTTCCATCGTGGAGATTATAAAAGCCGACATGAATTTTAGATGAAAATACCTCGAAAAGAGAGTAGGTACACAAAGGCAAAGGCAATCCTGATATTATATCCGATTCGAGAGGACAATCTCCATTGCATTTTGTGTATCTTCCCGTTCGTCGATTGAATCTACCGTGTCGACCGGCAGGTGCAATAAAGAGAACAGACACAATACAGGCAGAGATGTCCTGTCCTGTCCTGCCCTGGGTATTTGAATACATACGTACATCGATATCGTGATGGCGCGGCAGATCTTTTTGATCTTTTCCATCTATCTGCTTTCTTTCAATGTATGTAACTGGAATGAAATTTGTAGGTACAAGTCGTCTCATAACATCAGGCGCATCAGCCTCATGTAATATTTATTTGAATTTCTACAGCTATCCGGAAATATTATGGCGATGCGATGGTGAATTTAAATAGAAACGATATTGGACCCGATTCTGTTTAAATTACAGTGAATCGTATTATGTGAACTCTCGTACCGAAACTGTAGAACTGTAGACTGTTTGAAAATAATAATGATATTGTCATATTCCTTAGCAAATTGTCAGGGAGCAACCTCTACAATTTCGGCCGAAATTACGTTAAATATTTGGGCATAGGACGAAAATTAAATATATCAATGTAGTAAATATTGTTTATAATAATTCTTAGAATTCTATTGAATTTAATATTCATCGTTGTTTCGGTACCTGTTATTCTTTAGGAGTTACAATCTGATTAAACTTCTGTAGAAGGCATAAGAGGAAGAATAAATAATTTAAACATCTGAAGTGCTCTTCACTCAACTCTCTTATAGAATACAATTCTCTTAAAACAACTTATTACAAATCCTAATTATCATCATGGCAATATTTACAATGGAACAAATATTACATATATACAATCGATTTTACCGTTTTATTTTTTCTGTGAGACTGACTACAAGCGAGTGCCAGGAATCTGTAGTATACACACAGGAACCGAGTGTGGATTCCCAACACAGGATATTGAATGCGCTCAGCTTAGTAGTAGCAAAGACAAGGCTTTTTAAGCATCACACAATCCTATATAGTTTGGCCAGTCGAGCTTTTTTCTCTTGCTCCCTCTGTCTTTCTCTGTTGTTCATCTCCCATTCCGTCGCCGATACAAATAAAGAAGCGATCCGATATCGATGCAAAAATGTACCTGGTTCTCATTGTTATAGAATACATTTTTGTGCGTGTGTGAATGCGTGTACGATGCGTGCGTGTATCTATTAAGATTATATCAGTGTTTTATGGGATGCAATTTGTCAGCTTGTCGAAAATGCTTTAGAAATGCCACAATAGAGAAACTAACAACGCCGATATTATTCCTCGTAAACGGACGAATAACGAACGATCTTTATCAACTTGCCCGCCATTTTTGACACTATTCTCTATAGATATACATGACAGCGTTAATGGAGGTTAAATTAATAAAGCAGAAATTAAAAAATTGTCACTAGATATTCTGATAATTAGTTTTCACTTGTGTCGTTTTCGAGATACTTATTACACTTCTTATTAACAAGCTTAGGGACAAGGCATAAGCTCGCCTTAAAAACATGATTATTCTCGTTTTGTGACGTAGTTCGATTTGATTATAGTAGAAATCGTCGAATTAAAAACGCAGTGGAAGGCGTCGAACTTGAATGTATACCTGCGTCATACAAAGGCACCTCTGTTGTTCTCTTGGGGGCTACTCCTCGTGCACAACAACCCGATCTCATTTGTATTCTTGTCGTTTTGTTTTAGCGTAATGTTGTGTTCGATCCGCTGCTCTTATCTTTGTCTAACTGGCTGTCGTTTAACTCCTTTCGGTTTAATAGAATATATCTGTTACGTATTATTTACATGTATTTGTTTACGCGTAAGACTTAAAGTTCGTTTAGGCTTAGAAATATATATTTGTTAACTTTCTCATAAAAGATGATTAAGAATCAAATGAAATATTTGAAAAGTCATATGAAAATAAAAAATTAAAATCAATCATTTTATTCTATAGCAACAAATATTATATGGTTGTAATATTGGATAATGATACATCATGAAATGTAATAATTCATATGATTGGTTGAAAGTAGTGTGTGTGTATGTGGCTGCCACTATTTATAGATGAACTTTAACACAAACGGACGTGAAATATCAAATAACTAGCTATTTACAAATAATGTCCATTTGTCATCGATCATAGACAAAACAATACTTGCTTCGCTACAACAAATTAATGCATTTAAACATACTACATTTCATTCGGTATCTACTACATCACTTTCATTATACTAATACATATTGATCTACTCTGTTGACATACGTATACAAATTGTCGATTATTCTATTTTGTTATACATATTTTTCATAATATACCTGTAATACTCATGAAGAATAATTCATATTTATACCAATCTGGAATAACTTTAACTCGAACTTTACATGTTGTTTTCATTAAATATGTAATATAACTTTATTGTATTTTACATTGATTCTACCATTACTATGTAAAATATATCAATGTGTGTTAATTAGGGAATCAAATACGATTGCATTAGAAATCATATTTAAAATAAAAATTCTCTTTTATAAAGCTATTTTTAAAGGTAATTTTTCAGTAAATGGTATATTTTTCAAAAAAACTACTCAAACAAAAGTTGTTTTGGGAGTTTGTAATATAATATGTAATACGATTGAATACGAACACGTTTTTAATGTGTTAATGTAAATAAGACAATGACATGTATCATGATGCAGAATTGAAATCAGTTGCACATTTCTTGCATGTAATTGACGGGACAGACAGATACTATGTTATATCTGTATTGCATTAGTTACGAACAATCAAATACGTATTTGAATACACATCATCAATTGTGCCATACTGTGTCTATGATATTATGCAGCAATTGAAACGACATTATTATCCAGCCAAGATTAGTACAGACATACACACACAGAGACACAAGCACAGGAGGACACTGACAATAGACTGCAAAATGAGCACGTGTTTGCACATGTAAATTCATATTTACTAATACGACTCTAATTATATTCCTGTTACAATTGAAGATTGGACAAATCCTCACAATGGAAAAATACAAACCCAATTAGGTCTCACATAAACGCAGTAAATAATGATATTTGTTCTTCAAATTAAATTAGAAACTTAATAATCTTTTAACAAGTTAGTGTGGTCCAAATTTGGAATATACTATAAGGTATTGTTAAAAATTGATACTTCAAATCCAATTTTGCGAAACCGATGGTGTGTAAGTTTATTTTCATCATAATTGACAACTAACGAACATTGACGCTTAAAGAAAATAAATGAATTGAATGTCGATCCGTGTGCACTGCGCCATTGAGTATCATGGCGGAAAGGATTTATCGGTTGGCGGGGCAAGGGGACTAGGTACAGGTTGTCTTACATGTGATGAATTTCACAAGAGTTCGTGAATTCGATTACGTAGAGGAGTGAACAAACCTTTCGCCTGCAACAGCACCACTGTTGGTCTCATCAAATCCCCCGGGACTTATCTCACATCGGTTCGCAACCGATACAAAAAGATTCCACACTCACTGACTTGACTTGACTTGTCCAGACCAGTCGCTCGCTTGTAAACTTTTTCCTTCACAATTTTTACAAATCTTATTCGTGTGAAAGGCTATAAAATAACTATTTACATATCTAAAAACATGAGCCATATACGACAATAAAAAGGGAGTGTGGATATAATAATTAATAACATTGTTTACTACCCTGATAAGTGGATGAAACATTTCTGAAGAAGAAGATAAATAAAGGACAAGACAAAAACTAGAAAATGTAGATACATATTTGTCGTAATTTATTCTGGAGGAATCGCACAAAAAGTGGAGTGGCGGCGCGAAGATATTGTTTTTCTGCGTTCGTCCATCATCAGCGTTGATGGATATGTGTTGTGAGTTCCGTCAGTTCATTAATAACTTGCAATTCCAAACACACCATGCGTAAATCAAATTTTCTATAGATACGCGTGCGCAAACCCAGTCGCTTCTAACCTAACATAACGAAGACAAGAGCGCACGCCATTATATGAATAATTTACGGAAGCGCACAAAGATGTTCGTTTTTTGCGTGTTTTTGTTATACGTTAATAAATACGAAAATAAAGAACACAATATTGCACTTTTACACCGGCTAAAGCTTTTTTACCATTACTAATAGATTTAAATGAGAAAAGCTTGTACTGTGGTGAGCATCCACTACGGAAAATGCTTTGTTGGCTTACCTATCCCTACTGACTAAATAATGCATTCCATGATGTTCATGAACCATTGGAAAATAATCACTCCTTTACATACATACGTATAGGAAAAATTCGGGATGATAATTTTGTGATCAACGTTGTGGTATCATAATAAAATCCAGGGCTTGCATACTGGTTATAATCAATTCTAATTAACAGGATGACGTTACGAATTTGGACCACGGACGAATAGGGTTATTGGATACCTGCTGTGAAGGGTCAAGTTGTTGTGTTAGGCAAAGGGTGGTTCACGGTATGTTGTTGTGCTGCTAAAGTGTTGGGATGTTTGATAAATTATTTTCTTACAAGAGACATTGGAAGTACAAATGATGTTGATGAAGGGTTGAAATCATGGGCGTGCTTCAACTTGTTAACAAGAATTGATATATTCTTATCTCCTTCTCTTTTGGATCATCCAAATATTCTAAGAGTATGTCTTATATTATTAATTTTGATAACCAATTTTAACATTTATATGAATTGTTTGGGGAAGAGCCAAATTTACTATTTCCTGACACAGGAATTAACTTTAGATTATAAATATTACAGATATCCTGTAGGAACTATACATTTGATTAAAATAACATTTAAACATTGATGGATCATAATTCTTCGAATACAGTCTAGAAGAAAATTTCTTATTTTAAAATTAAACGACAGTTCTGGCAGGGAAAATGTGTATTTTCGTTAAATTGTTGAAGTTAAATATCTCTTAATTACAAATACTTTTGTTTGTGTCATTAATTTCGTTTATCTATTGACATGTTTTCAATAGAACTAAACAAGATAATTACTTTTTTTTATCTACATTATAAAATGTTAAACAAAGGGAATTGACATGAATTGTATTTTTTGTTGGTTCTTTAAATGATTTAACGAAATCGAGAATTCAATTACCATTCTTTTCCTTATTTAGAACAAAGAAAACACCTTTTTATAAATCGTCAGTAGTTGATGACAGCTTGAATAGGACTCGACAATAATGAAACTAAACCGAAAATAAATTTATTCGAAAACAAAAGATCCTTCATCAGGTTTCAACGTGATGGACAATTAAATAAAATCGTACAACGTAATGAATATAAATACTATAAAAATGTACGCAATTATTATATCGATTAAGAAGAAGACTAGTTGTAATAATAATGCTTTACTATTATTTTCAATTCGACGGTGTGAATTGTATTTCAAACACAACTTTGAGCATTGAAGCAGGTGAACGATATGCTTTGTTTGAAATCGTTCCCAGCTCACGGCATTCGGAGAAATTCTTTTTCTGAACCTGTGACAGGTCGGAAAACTTTGATCAATCAAACAAAAATCTCAATTGAAATAGTGTTTCACATACAATACAACTCTATTAAACACAATGAAAACTGTCGGTCAGCGTTGTAGGACAAAGAAGACCGAAACCGAAGCCGAAGCCGGAGTGGGGTGATATTGCACGGAGGGTGCATAAAAATGCAGCAACAGCCACGGCGGCACGGCGATCGGGCACAGATTGTCGGTGGGTCGCGGTTGCCAGGTCTTTGGGTCAACGCGCGCTATTATATTCCATGGCATTCAACTACCAGGGCAGTATCCATTACTTTTCACTTTTTCATTGTAAGGACACAATACTATTGTATTGTAAACTATGCTTTTGTTGAACTTTATTTCCAGTTCAACTTATTCAAAGTTCGACATATTGTGGCATATTTTTATGAGCTACATCATCTACCGTATTATACCAATGTATATATAAGAAAGTATTTTTATTATTAAATATATCAATGCCAGAAATGTATATATGATAATTGGACAAATTAATATATTTCTGTAATTCTGAATATAGCGCGAAGCGTGTCCATAAACATAATCGTAATTATCAATTATTTAACCACAGATTTAAATGTCTAGCACATATTATAATAATTTGTTGTTCATTTGAAAACATGTCAATTATTATCGCTGATTCTATACCCGTTTTGTAAATAATACGAAATACTTGACAATTAAATGCCCGCCTACCCCATATTCACAATTATTATTATACCTCGAGTATTATTTGTTCTGTTTATTTCATTTTTGATTTACATACACCCAACTGAAATATACGTTTGTTATCGTAAATCCTACAATCATATTCCACTATACGCAAAATATATTTCATATATTATTGTAGGTACCGTCAATGGCGGAGAAACAAGCTAATTATTTCAAGGATCGAAGTAAATTAATTAAAATGTATTATTATTAATTATATTATATGTTTAACTTGTACTGTAATTATAAAATAACTATAGTACTCGGTCATTTGTCATACTTGTATGTCGATTGGTCGCTTGTTCATAAGTTAAAGGGCACTAAAAAACTAAACCTTCGTTAATTGGGCCTTTAGAAACATTTTTAACATCATAAAATAATATATTATTTTCTTGTTCATTTTTGTCTTGGTTATTGATAGTAATTTGCTTTAGTTATGCCACTCTCCACTCTCTTAGGGGTGTTACTGTTTTCTTGGTACAAATGATCACGATAAATATTGATGTACGTAAATGGTTAATAATCAGCGGTGGTTTGTTTAAAATTTGAATGTGTAATTTGATGCAATTGGAAGTGAAATGTTTTAAATATTTGCCTAATTAACTGGACACACACGGACATGACGTGTCCAGACTCCTAACCAATGGATACAAACGTTGGCTAGCCCGAACAAATACGAACACGTCCGATGTGGTCTTCATTGGCTTCCTAGTTATGCCTCTTGAATTGTTAATTTGTCTAACCGCTCCGATCGGTCAACAGAAATTGCTGGAATTTATTTATTAACTTTTCTCAGAATACCCCTACCTACAATATTGTATATTCTGGTGATTATAAATGTGGCTAGTTGGGCAACTTTATAAATGTTTCATTTAAATTGGGATGATTCAGTTTCACCACGATATAAATAGAATTGATAATATTTGCTTTTGTTAAACATTATTTATATTACTCATGCTTTATCGATTTAATATATTATTTAAACAAATAGTGTTGATTGAATTCGCTAAATTAGTTATTGTGCAATACTGACATATATAGACTGGGAGAAGCATATCCTAGCATTTGCACCAGGAGAGGTGTTGACTGAGGGTTCTCAAAACCAAATATTTTGTTGCACAGATTCCAAGGAACTCATATAGAAGCTCAGTTATACGATGACTCGTCCATATGTCTACAACACCCTAAATCAAAATACATATTTGAATTGATCCACGTTTGGTCTATCTATACAATTTGTGGATAATTATGTGAAACGGTGTGTGTGTTTAGGATGTATTAATTAGGCATTGGTTTTATATGGGTTAGTAGTGGTAAATAGGTGTACGTTTCAATTAGGCGTGCATTCTTATGGACGCGGTGAATATTCTGCATGAGTGGCGTCTGTCCATGCAGCGGCGGAAGTGTGTGTTTAAGTAGGGGCGCGCATGCAAGTTCCGGCTGGCGCCCTTCGCGCACAAGCGCGCTCCTCGCCAACTATTCAAACAATTACGCCCGCCCGGCAATATGTTTATGTAATTTTCCGTTGGCGGCATCGTCCTGAGCAGAGTAGAGCGGAGCGGGGCTCGTGTAGTCAATTGGCCTAACACAAAATAAATATTCATTAGTTTGACATACGAGTAAAGCACAGGATTGCCTTCGCTGTGGATGGAAGGAAGGGTGAGACAGGTGCCATAAAAACAGCTCGCAATCCATTTCGGGCGTGCTCGGCGGCGGTCGGGTGCGGTCGGGGCGTAAGCCCCCGGATGGGCGCGCGCGCTTCGCGCTTTGTTGGGCCCCACAGCATCCAGTGTCTATCCTACCGCTGTTTGGTAAGCATGCCTAACCAATGCCCGGCGCGCGGATTTACCAGTTCGCGCAACACGTCGTCGCTCAGTTCAAATCCTCCAGTGGCCCGCTCTTTTTAGTGTTTCAGCTGGTGCGACCCATCATATTGTGTGCCCTAATATAAACAGTGCAATTTACTCTGTCATCCTTACACCCCCAAAAAGTAGTTCATCAACGTGTAATCATTGCTGTTCATAATTGTTGTTGTTGTTGTTGTTATCGTTCTACTTGTTATTCATTGTTGTCGCCATGGCGTAAGACACACACAAAGTTCTTCTAGACTGTAATAATTAACGCCAATTAAAGTAAACACTTGGTTAAAATGTCGTTGACTGTGTCACTCATAAACTCGACGTTTCTGTTGGTGTTCCTTCTGTCCTTGGTTGCTCACGCCAAAATTACTGACGACGAAACTGGTAGGTGTTCTTTACCCTTCTTGTTCATTTCGTGTTTTTATTCTTCTGTGTGTCTTTTATATATATATATTTTTTATTTCAAAGTCTTTCAGTGTCTTTGTGTATGTATTGTTTTCTCAATGGGGTACCCTACCCGTCTTGGTTTTTTATTTGTCTTGCTGTTGATGTTTTCGAATTATCTTTGAAGAGCTTCCGGTTGGAGGAAAGGGACTTTTATGACAATGAGCATTGTTTCAGGGAATTAATTTGTCTCCTTAGAAGAGACTGATAAATACGTTACAATGAACTATATGTTTATTACCAGCATCTTATCATTTTCCTCTTTGGCCATTGCCATTATGGCAAGGATTCATTTTAACATAACTATTCGAGGTTGGATCCCAAGGCTTTAAAACTACGTATCTTTACCATGACCAGATATCATGATCTACAGGGTACTAATTACAAAAAATATATTTTTTTAATCTCTGGGATAACTACTGCACTTTTACTAATTATGGATAGTAACAATATTAACCGAATATATTATAAACACAATAACAATAATAAAGATAATCTTATATCATTAATATGTTATAAAATGAGATAGTATTCGTAACCATGATAATTAAAGGAGCTTTAAAGTATAGAAGCCTTTAACAGATTTAGAAAAAGAAGAGGAATACATTTTATTTTAACAAGAGAAATTACTATCTAAAAAATTCATTGATTTACTATAAAACAAATAGTCATTCTCCGTTATCCTTATGGATAATCACGTATAGAGCTTTCCTGCATTGCCAATGACTAGTTTACAGTTGTAACCGTTTTGTAGAAATATCCACTCACCCACTATTTGTAATAAAATAAATATACTTTATAAATTAATCTATATTTTTTATTTATCCATGCATTAAAATTAGGTAGATTTATTTTTATATGAAAATACAGCAATTTTTGAATTCATTACTGCATAAAATATGTTGCTGTAGGCAATTCTATAGTAATTGTTTCATGAAATTGGGATTTTGATCAAATATTTAAAATAATTAAACAATGGAAGGAAAATTAAATGGTTTCATCTATTGTTGGAAAGATTGCTCGGAATTTAGCAGCAATATTTTAATAATTACAAATTTAATTGTATCACAATTTAGAATAATTTTACAAATACATAAATTAAAAAAAAAAACGATAGTCTAAAAATGGGAAAAATATAAAATCCCCCTTCTTCATATATTATTTATAAGTTTTTACATTTCCCCGTTATCTGTCTTCGTTCCAGGCTGTAGACTTTTGAGCAGGTTATCTTATTTAAAGGATTGTGATTTCTGTCCGTTTTGTTCTTTTGTATACAAAACGTAAAAAGTGTATAAAAGAAAAGTTTAATTTCCGGTAAACACGTATTGTATAATTAACAAACGACGCTCGGGTTCGGGTGCGCGACGCTTTTGTTCTCATTAAACAAAAATCGATTTCCAACTTAGGAATAGTATACTTGATGTGCTCCGATAGGAAAACGGACACAAAACGTAAAGAAAACGTCACAGTATTCTTTCGCTTGCACGCCAGTGAAGAATTGAGCAATTAATTCTGACTTTTCAATGAATTTTCATCATTGCGTTTGCAGCATTCGGAGACTGGTCTGCTAACTTTTTCTATTCAATTCTTCAAGGTTATTTCAATGAATCTGGACTAGTTTCAAAGTTGCACAAATATTTCACAAACTTAAAGGTTCATTGTAAGCCCTATAGTACAAAAGCAGTTTGAACTATATAGTTAATATGCTAACATTTAAAACTAAATTGACATTCAAGCTAGGTTTAAACGGAAGTTAAAATGAACTACCATTTTCGTACGTTTAGAAATTATAGTTGCCGAATATGAAATTACTTAATTATATCATTACTGTACTGAGAAAAGGATTTACTAAGAATTTATTAACTATAAAGATTTGATGATACGTACAAAGAAGACGAGTGCAGGGCGCTGCAGATTTTTTTATAATATTTAATATTAGGTTGTTAATTCATTTAAGACTAGTATATAATTACGAATGATCAACTTGTCAAAATGAGGTTTCAAATGAAACCTACAATTATTCCATAAACCAAATTATACTGCTTAGTAGACTTATTTTAAAACATTAATTGTGACTCGTGTATCAATTATGTTATCAATAAAGTTTAACAACATGTAAACGCTGTATTCACCAATGATGCTTAAAAATTAACGGGCCACTTACATTTATACACACAAAATTCGCCGACAAATTTTTACGATCTGCATATAATTTCGTGGCGCGCTCATTTAAATATGTAATTGCTTGTGTAGCGCTAATTACAGAAATAGGTGGAATTACACACGTAAAAATAAAGGGATAATTATTTGTTCGCCGGCCGACAGAAAACGAATAAAAAATAGGATCTATAAAAATTCTCTGTCTGACTGGTCGGCTCACTACGCGCACCTTCATTATTTCTGAACACCTAATTATATTCCTTTTTTCTAGCGGTTGGAAAAAATACCCAAGGTTTTCGGCTTCGTTAAAGTTTCGCTGTTGAAACTGTCAATCAACGTGCGATCTGATTGAAAACTCATAAATCTTTAAACGAGTTTGTGACAAGTCAAAGGATTTGTACGCGTGTCGCTCAAACCTACCGTGAATTTCAAATTTCCCAAAAAATATCTAGTTTGATGAAATTTCTAGAGTAATATTACATATATAGTGACAATTAAGTATAAGAGCACTAAATGTTTTAAATTGTAAGGCATTTTTTTTGCAAGATTTGTACATGTTTAAACTTGATAATAATATATAAATGGAAATGAGAATTATTATAAAAGATAGAACTGAGCATTACAATTAATTACACACACACGTAAAATGTTACTATCAAATAGTTTTCCCAAAAGAGCAGTGTGATCCATCAGATGTATGATCTTAAAAAGACATGGTTTGCATACACGATTCGCATATACGCTACCGGGGCGTCAGATGATATTTTAGTATTATAACCGCTATTGCATAAAAGCCACCATGACACTGAGCTTAATCTACGGGGACATGTACATGTATGTGTGTATGTTTACTTGCAGGTCGTTACAGTAATAGACATACGTCAACATGCCTTTTGTTTGTGCAACAGTAACAACACCACGTCTAGCCGAACAATATAACACCGGAGTACGCGGCTGGTTCACTCACCAAACACATTTGTCCCCGATTATTTATTCAGCTATCGGCTAAAAGAATATTACAATAAATATAAAAGCTCTGTCCTTTCCCTATCTGCATATTTATAATTTTAAATTTAGGGTTACAATACTTCGTTTAAGACTTTATCAAAAGAATCGATCTAATTTAAATTGGGATGTATTGTAATCATGAACAATTTGCAACGCAGATATAAGTTTGGTTGTTGGTGGAAGAGGAATATTTGCGTGAGTTTTGAACCGAATAGTAAGCGCATTATCAATGTAATACGATTTAGCGCAAATGTCATAGAGCAGGAAAAGAGGGTTGTGAGTTAGAGGGAGATGTCGTGCTAGCGACGGTTCACGAATTAGATATGAATTTAAACGTTGAGCTTTCCGAACACGAAACAATTTTGAATGCCTTCCCCATTCAAATTCCCTTGTCGCGTCTCTGCGAAACTTAAAACAAATGACAGATCTTCCCATTTATTGTGTATATGGTTTGTAATTATATAAGTACACACCAACGCACACGTGTCAACTATTTCTAACGACATTCATGGCATTGTCTTTGAATTAGACCATACATACAGAAAATAGTTAAAAATGATTCTGAGAGACTCGGAAAACGAATATGATTTAATTTTGGATACATTACGTATAAGAATGTAAAAAGTCGACCTCCGATACATTATTGTATTACAGAATGAATAGTAAAATATTCGTCTTTGAAAATGTACGAGTTCTCCTTACAGAATAATAAACCATACCATAAATTTAGTAGTGTGAATGTATCGAATAAATTTCAATCAGTAAGTAATAATGAATCAGTCAGTATTAGATGGAAAAAGGAGTCTAGCGTCAAGAACGTAAACAAACTACACAACACAACACAGACACTTAACCGTACCTACTCGAAGTGCGAAGAAGTACGACTCTTGTGTCCCGAACAGCACTCTCCAACGCCACCACTATTTCTCAATATAAATGCACTCTCGTCGGGCTTTCACTAGATGTAAAACCGTAAAGAACCTAAGCTAAATAAAATAAAAGCACTGTTTGTACACCCTGAAATACATTTAAGCATTGACTTAAGCCACAACGAATATATATACACCCTACACTATAGACACTTGTACATTGAACCAAAGAATATCTATTTTGATATTATTATAATATAATATTGATTACTAACTTTTTGTACATTTCTTCTTTTCTTGAAAGTAAAAATGCGACGTCTTTTTGTGTCTGCCTCGAAAGGTGTGTACAATCAATGGAATCGTAGGTTGGTCACGTTCTGGTAAAATGGTTGGAAGTTACCCCTTTGCCCAGAAAAATAAACAATCGATTCGACAATATTTATTTCGAAAAGGTGTACGATTTTTTTGTGCTTCTATAGTTTGTTTTTTTTTTCTTTCTGTTTTGTTGCTTCATCGTGTCGGCTCTTTTCGTTAGTGTATCGTATATAGTAAAGTTTGCTGGGAGAAGCGATTTTTTACGAAGTTTGGGTGCAAGATTGAAAGCTAACGTCGATACTACACAACATATATAAAAGTAGAATATATATTCGCTTTGTTTTGCCACTTTGCCATTGTTTGGGAAAGAAAGAATATTTATCTAGTCTTTTAAGGAGTTAGTAGAAGGATTATATATCTATTAAATAACTTTTGTGTTATATTGTTTTTTGAAAACAATTTGAGGCTTAGTTCAACCCCAAATTAGGATCAATATCAGAAATGATAAGTTATGCTTATAGAGATCCGAGATTCAAATCAGGGATTCAAACATAGATCCTATATTGAAATCAGTATTTTATGGTGTATATGGGCAAAAATTAGGAATTTGGATTTATTTATTATTATAATATTTCTTTTGAGACTTTGCCCAAGAAAATAAAAATCACCAATGTTTTATGACAAGTGAGCCGCTAGTATAATCTGCATAAAATCTAAAATATGGAAATTCTAAGCTAAATAAAATATATGTTTGTCCCTCTTAAACAAAAATATACATTTCTTCGGTCAAGTTACATTTGAGTGCTGATATATAAGATTTGTTGCTAATATAGTCGCACGTATAAGAGAATTCCTTAGCAGTGGGTAAATTAAATTGTGAGTACGCGTAGTGAGTGACAAGATGCATATGTATATATACATATATTTAAAGTAGTATACAACGAACAAAGTAATAAAACGCTAAAAGCAGCACTATGTCTTTGTTTTCCAGGCTAATGACTTTAGCTACTTTTCTGTCGCGCGTAAATGAAATCAAAAAACTCCTTAAAATAAAGTGCACTGACTGCAGTGCCATGAAAAACGGATTAAACTGCGAAGTAGAATGTTCTCGCGTATTCACTATCACACATATTGTGTCTAGAGATTCAATAATCTTACTTGCTTCGTCTATTGTTAAAAATTAATGACCATTAATTTAGTAAACATATATTATATATGAGTTTCAGGGTCTTGTTAAATCCCCAAAAAAAACGAACTCCTATTATTTTGAAAGCGTTATAGTTCTTGTAAAAATTGGAGGTCATAAAACTTCTTAGATATTTTTTTTTGTGCAAAATATCCATTGAAATTATTGTATTTATAAGTTGAGTCCATGGTTTTTATATTTACAAAATTTTACTGTTGACTTTTTACGAAATATGTTTCGTAAATATTTTTATATCGTTAAATATTATAAAGTATTAATATTCGAAAACCAAGTTGAAAAGTATATTGCATGTTTAAATTTAATATTTTATTCAGTCTGTTATCACATTATAAATTTATGTTTGATATTTTCACGAAAGTTTTCCAATTTATTGATGCAGATAAATATATATATATATATATATATATATATATATATATATATATATATATATATATATTTCGTAAAATCGGTGTCCAAAATAAATAATTTAGAGGCTAATGAGTATAATTATAAATAATTATAACAAAGTACTAAACAATATAATTGGGATCGGGGCTGCAGGCGTATTTCAATTTTGGTTAAACAACATATAGGCTTAATGAAAATTAACAATTGAATGTATATCTGTGTTTGAAATTTGAATGTGTGTGTCCTGAACACGTGCGAAAATTGAATTGGCCCGGCGTTGCATCGTTTTAATATCTGGCAGTCCGATGCGGAATGCACCGAATTGCCACTTCACTAAAATGTAACGTGAACGCTCTCTGTGTGATGTTCACTTATTAAATCACCCGCCTGCAAAATGCAATAATTAACTTTAGCGCTGCTAACACATTTCTACCACTCTCGAATTCCATTTGCTTTCAATTCATATATTGCAGAAGTTATGAATTAAGGAAAATGCAATGACGATGAACAACCCACACTACATTCGTTGAAAAGATAATAACAAATTGGATTAGTTTGTGGTGTGTTATTTTGATCAGTGTTCAGTTTTGACACGGTGGATGTTGTTTGTGACAGTTGCGGGATGACATGCCATTCGAAATATTGTGTTTAGTTTCAAATTAACCACGAAATTGAATATAGTTGGGCGACGAGCGAACGTATCGTACACTGCCACCTGTTTAATTGTACGATAAATTATATTAAATATTTAATGCAGCCGGGAGCCTTTCATGCAGGGGTTAACACAAAGCCAATAACGTATGAGGCCGTATCGGATACCCGTTTAAATTTATATATCACCAAGGGCCTGCCGGAACTACACTAACTATGTACCATATTTATTAGATAATTTTCACATAAACGCGAATTCTTTTACAATATTTAGACTAGAAAAAAAGCTCCACTAGTTATCAAAATAATAATGGGGACAATTGGGAGAGTTATTTTATAATGACCCTAAAACTGCATTAATTCTGAAATAGGACAAAAAAATATATTTCACAAAATACAATCGGTAATATTTGAATATTTTTTCTCGTGTATCCAATTTGTTATCAAAATATTATTAATTCAAGCTAGAATATGTTATACGTAAAAAGTTTTGTTTTGAATAGATGTACAGAAACAAGAAAGCTTCGTATGGAAAATTTCAAATTCAATTTGTTGCTTTATGAATAGCAAAAAATGGAAAAAATGTGCTTTCGAACGTGTCTCGCAATTTTCGTGCTTTTATTCTCGATACACTCACACACACACACATACACCAATCATATCCATATGTTCGCACACTTATACGCACGCACTGTGATAATATATCTTCTGTTCTATACGTATAGGACACGCTGACGCCCTAGTTCTATATATTTCTCTACAGTCAGAAACATACGTCATCCCTCTTTATTCTCAATCATACCTATCAATTTGTTCTTTGGCCGCCTTCTCATTTTCGCACCATTTACCTTCATCCTCATAAATTTCCCCTTTTGTCATTCTTTCTTCCAGATATATCTGGCGCACCGAATTCCTACTCCAGTTATGTCAACACGAAATACAAATAAATGTTTGTCCGAGTAATAGTTCACTTCTATATACTTCATTTTACACTCCAATCATTTTTAACCCTATCAGAAATATTTACGTAAATTTCTGCATTTAAATTCACGCACTAAGGAAGCCTGGAAACGGCTAAATCTATTAATATATCGGAATCAATTTATTTCATGATCCCTATACTTTATATCTAAGAAAGAAAAATTAGTTCAGTACTGGGCATGGCATAGTTTTTATAATAAATATTTTTTGTGTACATTTATATTCGTTTTTTCTTACACTCAATATTCTCATCGTATCAAATTTCGTAGATGTTTTATTTTTTGTCATATTCTGATGAAACTCATAAAATTGTGTTTACAATATCTAGTCTCTTAGATTTGTTTATAGTCATAAAACATTTTCTACAGTTTTATATTTGTATATATAAATATAATTTGATTTTTTTTTGTAAATAAATAATACATATCGCAGATAAGAATATTTTAAAAAGAAATGCTACTTTTCTTTTCATTAATTAAGAAACTTAAATTTGCGCCTTAGTTTAGCCAATATTGAAACAGAATTTAATTACTTTTTCTCTTAATTATGATGTCGAAACAAGTTATTTAATATGCATTAAAACTTTTTTTTTTATCGTTACAACGTAAAATTTCCAACAAGTTTATGACACTCGATAATATCACTGATCCGAATTCAATTCACGTCGATCATTAATTAATTGACATCGATTATTTAAGCGGAATTATCTCGCAAGCGAGTTCTCGGCGGCCTTGACTAGTGTGTTTGTAGTAAAATGTAAAATAAAACTGTCAGCGTATAAAAAATAGATTTCCGGTCATTATTACAATATAAAAAGGTTAGACAGCACTTAAAAAAAAAAGAACTGGTCCTGTGTTTGATAGATAATATTGTTGATTCGTAAACCACATGAATTACAGATGCAAAACACAAACCGATTGTAAGTTAAATTTGGGTGACACGGTAATGAAGGCGGATAATATCCGATGACCGAATTATCGATTCGTATATTCGTCGCACGCACTGCGTGTCAACCAGGGCTATAGTGTCGTCTGATACGGAAGCTTTTGAACGCGTGTTCTTGTTCACAACCGCCAATAATCTGATCCTGATCCAACGGGCAAGCATCGCGGGTTATATCTTATTATTCTGCTCTTCTGGAACGTAATTATTCAAATTCCCACATGTATTCAAAACTTACGAGCCACTGTAGAGAGCGATCGCTCGCTCGCTCACGAGATATGTATAGCTATACACTAAATTTGGAATGTAAAGTTTTTTCCCTTTGCCGAAAACCTCGGGTCACGTCTCAAAATTGCTTTTTTATTTGGTGTTTTGTTTCGAGCTGGGAAATGTTGCGCGCTTTATGTATTATTGATTGAACGACAGATTCTTTTCTTGTTGCCTATACATACATACATACATACATAGGTGGAAAAAGTTTGTTTTTGTATTTTTACTATATACTACCTTGTCGTGATTGGTGCTATGAATAAGTTTTTATGGCCTTAACTTTATTCCGAATTTTCTTTTGTTCATCAGTTGGTTGTTAAACAATTGGATAAGCACATATATACATTGGAAAAATCTGTGTAAATTTATGTCACATTTTATATAAAATTACACTTATAAATTATGTAATTTTACTGAATTTTGGAAAAACTATTCATATTTAGTGTAGTTTTAACATAATTCAGTAAAGTAACATAATATATAAATGTATTTATACAATAAAAGTGTTGAAATTTACACAATTTTATTACAGTGTACACCTATTGATCATTTTAAATTTATATTTAAAAAGCTTAGGTACAAAGTACCTATGCGTCCGTTATCAAATGAATCATAATCAATATGTGCCCAGGTGTTAGAGTTTAGTGAGACAAACTTTGACACAAATAATTTTTACAGTATTTCGCACGTTATAACAACGTTTTTGGCGTTGCTCATTACGTTTGTTGATACAGATATGTACAGACAGACAGACATCAAACACGGAACGTATATATGAAAACAATATAGAATTAACAAATATCTGAATGTCAAAGTCTTTTGTGCGGTGTTCCCTGTTATATTTCTAGTACCCTGTATCGGCATATACGAAATTTGATATTGTTATAAAATGGCTTTGTAGTTTGACACGACATTGATAGCGTTGGGTGCGTTCTATAGGTGCGCGATTGTTCAGCAGTATAATATGCACACATGACGTCAATTTATCCAATTAATAATGTTTATAATTTCATGAATATAGCGTAACCGATCGCTGTTAACGATTCTGTTATAGGTTAATTTTTAAATGCATTATTATTGTATTATAAATGTTTAACCGAAATGGATATTATAATTTATGCAGACTTGTTCAGTATTTGCAAATATAGTTATGTTCATAATGAAAGAGATTCATATTTCGCACAACAGTTTCTTCAAAAAATGTACAAGTTACGAGAAAACTGCTACGGAAAATCTTAAACTATTGAAGTGATTATTTAAAGTCTCTGTAACGTGAAATCAAAAATAAAAAGTATATTTGTAATGAACGAATAATAAAAAGAAAAGAAAAACATTAATGTGTATAAAATGCGAAAGTTGCAGAGCATAATATGGCGTATAATTATACTCGTATACAATTTTCTGCATTCACATACGGACGTCGTCGTACGTATACAAATATGAGCGCGCCAGCGTCCGCCGCTCTAATTGTAGGAATGCGTAAATTAATTTACATGACATGCGTCCGCCACTCGTTTTTATTGTGTGCGTGTGCTACGCACTCTGCGATACGATGCGTTCAACTTTGCTATCGCTGTGTGGACGAAGGGGGTGCGACGTAAGCGGGGGGGATTATGCGGGTCGCTTAGCTTAGCTTAGCGTGACATTATCTGGCTTTTAATAGTACACACGAGACTCTAATGTTTCTATAAATATTTTTATTTTGTTTTTAATTTTATGAGCTATTTTATGCACTTTTGAATTTCCTTCGTTGGACAGTTAATTTTTACGAAATAAGTTTACCGAATAATTTTGTAATTAACTGCGTCGCAGGTTAATTCGAAAAGTTTTTTAATTATTTTTGTTTATTAAGTATTTTATTCACGGAAAAGTTTTTGAATGTTTCAAACATAATTATTGCTATTTTCGTATTTTAGGCACATGTATTATTTTTGAATTTTTAATTAAAACTTAATTTGGTAAAATAACATGATTTAAAATACCCAAATAAAAAAAAAACATTAAATATCTAACAAATATATTTTTATCTTCAACAGTATTTGTCAAAGAGCGTTTACACGCACACACAGACGCACGCACATACACAGACGTAATGAAATAGTCAACATGAATTCAGGGAAGATCAAAACGTGTATATATCCATTAAAATATCGAGTAAAAATTATTTCATAATTACGATACTTCCTTTTAAACATCGACCAGGAAAATAAAAAAGATGGGAAAATTTAAATAATGCTTACAGAATGCTAATAAAATGATGATGGTCAGTGAAGCATGAAAGCGACACGGTGCATTCTAATATTAGAATTTAGTTTAGAAAATTGTGTTTGCATGTAAATTCAAAGAAAATGTGACCACAGACGTGTTGGTGAAGTTGACAGATCGACAAATGTCCGCACCAGTTTTCTGCCATGACAGATGTGCTGCGACGAGAACGTGTCGTGAATCGACAAGAATTAGTCGCGATAATCAATAAATTCGCCACACAAACTCACCAACGACATTCTATCCAATTCTTATTCACTTTTCTTAGACATTAAACTAGCATTTACAATCATTATTTTATAGTTTTACTGAACCATTCTTAGCTGACAAATATATTTTTAGGGAAAACATGAAATTCATGAAAATAGACGGTTACATAGTTTATTCTATATTTACAGTTAAGGTAGTTGTGGCTTATACTATAAGAAGAATAGTAAAATGCGAATGTTAAAATTTAAGGTAATCAATAATTAATTCAATTATTTTTTATTTCGTAACGAGCAAAGCTAAATAAATTTAAAATAGTAGCAAGTTATGAACAACGTAATCCATTTCCCTTTCGTCTATATGTGATGCAAGTTGGCAAAAGGATGATCGATGAAAGAGCGGATAGTATTGAGCGCATTGTAAGAAAATCACAGTAGGCATCACTGGAAGTACTTGAGCATTGATATGTGAAACATATTGCGGCGGTCGGTGGTGAGTCGGTGGTGAGTCGGAGCCAACGCGATGGAGCATCAATTCTTTTGTCCGTGAATGTCAAAGCATTGCAAGAAATGAAAGACATGGCTCAATCATTAAGAAATCTCGTGCGATGAGTGTAATCCAGTTGGCCATGATAACATCTAAAATGGCTACCCACGATTTTCTTTGGAGAGTTCGGAGAGCCGGCGTCAATTGCTTTCGATAAAACGCTAATATAAGGGCGATATAAATTCCGCCACAAAAACCGATGGTAATTTAAGCGGAATTATCAACTTTATTGGCTAATTCTGGAAGACCGGCGTCGTTCAAAATCGAAATTAATTCAATTGCCAATCTAAAATTTAAATTGTGAATTACGTCCAACTGAACATTTTTTATTTTGCTTCCGTTTTTTCTTTTACGTCAGATGAAAAAGAATATGAAATTGGAATTTAATATCTTTCGAAAGCGTTCGTGTAATTGGTAATTCAAGATATTACAATTCATAAAACTGTCTGTGGGCTGAAGTCTACAAGCTTCTCGCAACTCCATTAAAAGTAGACATTACATCATTTATTATATAACAAAATACGCTTTTCATATTAGTCACAAATGGAAGATTTAATTAAAGTATTTAGAAGCTACTTAAGTAAATAAGTCAACGTCTTGCAAATATGAATTATATATCGTACTTTATGAACAAACTTGAAGTACATGATGTCAATAACGCGCTCTGATATTAGACCTACATTTTTGTTTATCAAACAAAATATTTGTCACAACTACACAATAGTTTTCTTTGTAATTGTAGTTTAGTTAGTTTTTGTTTACAAAATTGAGTCTATTGTTTGGCATATTTTTAAGTTTTTCCCCAAGGATGACATAAAACTCTTCTCGAAGAATTCAATTGTAATTCAGAATCTCAAGAACAGTGGAACGTTGTCAAACGCAGCCCAACTAATTAAAATGTAAGAATAAACAACATTCCTGGCAAAGTTACGAGCTTATCGGGAAAAAGTTGTTGGAAAAGCTGAGTAATTAATAAATTGGAATCGATATGTCCGCGTGCGAAGGTTAAGACACGAAGCGACGAGTACACGTCGTTGTTAGAGGCACCAAGTCACAAGGATCTAATTAACTTACAACAATGTAGACGCGGGGCAACCGGGAAACTGTGGATCGTCAAAGATGAGAAGGACCGCGAGCGTTTACCCGTCTGCAAGTGGCGCCGTGGCGCGGGTGCTGCCAGAACTATGCCCTAATTAACACACCAATTAATTTGAGCACGAGTTCACGGTAGAACTAGCATTCGAAATTACTGATCAATCACGTCACCGACCGTCCGATCATGACGACGACGACGGCGTGGACCACGATGATGTTTGACGATGGCTATGACTGGAATTGCTTTTGTACGATTTCACGTCATGTCAAAGCAATTAACATGACGGTTCGCGCGTTATTAACTGATTTGTTTGTTTACAAACGCGAGATATGCCAATGTCTTCGAACGCTTCATTGATCCACTCCAATTATCGGACAGAGCTGTTTCGGATGCTAATGACAAACACTTTGCTAAAAACTTTACTTATTGTTGTTTGTTTTTGTTCGACATTTAAATCTTCTCGGTCGAGAATTATAACATAATTTTTAAATAATCTCGTCGTAATTTATTTATATAATAATGTTTATCTTAATAAACGATCACAAAGTTTTACCCCACAATTCACTTGCATTTTGTAACTACTAGACAAGAACTTATTTTTGAAGTATATACGGTAGGGCAGGTAACATGTAGACCATTTCTCTCAGAGGTCGGTAATGAATACAAATGGATCTAATAAAGTCACACTGTAATGAAGAAAAATTACATTGAATCTATCTAGCTCACGCAGTAATTGATTATATTTAGATCTTAAGGTACAGTTTTACTTCAAAATATTTTATATGCATTTTCCTCGACTTACAATTAACTTCTGGCTCACCCACCATGCCCATTTTATCTTGCTAGTAACACAATCATATTATCTCATTGGACAAATAGCTTGATTTTATTTTAAATAATACAAAAAACACCCAACGTATTTGAAGTAATAAATTTTCCAAAGATCAAAAGAATACGAACGTCAACGAAATCAAGATAAGAATCGACTATATACACCCCTAATGGAATACTAATCTACCATCTCATTTCAATTCATTATACGGAAGAAAATGCAATCTTGATTAACTGATTCAAAAAATTCATTTATATTGTTGACACGTTTAGAGCGTCTGAATATCACGTTATTTATTTAGAGTACGTTCAACCCTAAAATGTATTCAATTTCGTGACGTTAAAATTACATAATAATCTAAGACAATCATTAATATGTCATGGTTGTTGGATTATATTCTAGTATTCACACTCGTAATACTGTAAATTTAGGTAAATCCAGGTTTACTCTCAAATTTAATTGGTCAATTTTGGTTTCATCGTGTTTAATATCGTATTTTGTTTGTATTTTCATTAATCGCGGGTTGAAATGAACGAAAGTGGCAAGGTTATTTAGAGAATTATAAGTTTTCTGGACACCTTCGGGTAAATTATTCATCCAAATTAGAAGCTTTTCTTGTGCCTCGATGTTATTGATCTGAGAGCAAGAAACCTATTATAAACTCTGGTAGATTGATAGATTTGTTCATCTCCAATATTTTGCAGTATCATAGTGCGATCAAAATGGTTCTTTAGTAGCAGTAGCGCAGGACAACAAACAAATATCATCATCTGTCATCTATTTCGAAGACAGACATTGGACACGTTGAGAACACGATCAATCTTCAGTTGGCTTTATTTTCGGAGAAATGAGACTGACCCAGAAATAGCAAAATATGACACACAAATATATATATATCTTTGGCCATAATAGCTAAAAGGACTCTTACATCATTCATAGATTGTATACACCCAAAATTCTTTAACCACACAGAATGCGAAAATACGAAATGTATTTGTTGGAATTTCTTGCGAAATATCCACGATGTGTTTGCATTTGAATCGGGCATGTCAATACAGATATGGCGCTAATGTATCACGCATGTCAGTACCTCAGTGGAATGTGTAGTTTCGTTTATTTTTGCACTGATATTCTCATTCACCTGTCAACGGGGAACGTTGAAAAATACAAAATGACGATCTCTCTCTGTGGACGCAACACTGGCATGGAAAATTACATGCTGAGGCACGCAAGCGCACTTTTTATATGACACAACAGCAGGTTTCAAGTGAGAACTGAGAATATAAAAAATCTAATCTAATTTTTCGGAACAAATTGAGAGCAACATGTTTGTTTTTACTAGTCATACGGTGTAGATTTAGAATATTTTAGTAGATACGAAAAATCGCATTTGAAAATAGCTTCTTCTAATTTACGTTTTCCTACAACTTTTTTTTTTTTCAACTGATATTATTTTCTTTACAACTGATATTATTTCAATGAATTTAAAACACGAGACAATATATCTATCGAACTTTAACATATGTTATTCGTGTAGGTCATAGTACCAAATTTAAAGCTCTGTAAAATCAATATAAATATATTGCGTATAAATCTTTTTAATATCAAAATGGTATTTTTTTCATTTTATATTCCTCATTTAGATATATTTGATTGTTTTTTGTTATTTATGTGGTATTGAATTTGTTACAAATCACACAAATCCCAGGATAGATATTTTAATTTGGTTCATGAAATCCAATGTTTTTGTCAGCCGTAAATATTTAAATATTGTATATCAACAGTATGATATTTTTCAAACGAATTCAAGCGATTCAGAACCAAATCAATATTAGCCCACATATACAAAATATTTAATATATATATATATATATAAACCAACAAAAAAGTGTACCAACAACACAGCTTTATGGCCACGTACACCGTCGACTTCACAATTTCCTTAGCCAAACTTTCTGTACGTGCGTATTCGAACATTTTTCATAATCCTAGTGCATCTCATTCGTATTTCGAATAACGGATCTGCTTGCCTTAGGTGCTACGCACGCACAAACACATACTCTTTTTTTGGCTTTCGGGTGGTTCTGGCCGTGCGAAGCCGTCGAATGATTTACGCTTATAAAATCACAGAAGCGGTCCTCGTTCATTCCCATTTTAATTTATGTTCGTAGTAAATTGTTCGGTGGCATTTTATAAATTCCTTTTCTATTTTTCCGTCCTAAATCTCTCTCTGAGGGGTGTTGTTACCTTAAGACACCATTCTATAACACTTTGTTTTGCTAGTATATCTTCCGGGACGTGTTTATCATGATACTGGGTGGTCATATTTTTGACCCTAGACGGTATAATATATATTCTGTGCAAAGGTTTAGAAATTCTAACTTGACCATAAGCCTGGGCAGGAATTCAAGTCAATAGAAATTAAAAAGACTTTTAATTCATTAGGTATTTAAGTAAATTGTGGTGCAATTATAACCACGTATTTTCTAATGTATCAAGATCCGTTATGAAGTATTTAAATAGATATTTTCCTTCCGGTAAGAAAATAATCGGGAAGAACATACAGATGTAACCGTCTAAAGATTTAGAGGCACGGGCATATCATATGTTAACTGATCTGAATGTAACAGTCGCACACGAAGATTGAAAACCCGCTTCGATGCTTCCATGCAAAAAGAAAGTATGGTTAAGTCACCGCCACGGAATCAAGTTCGGTTCAAATCTCCCGTTAGCAGTACATATTGTGTTAAGAACCAGAGAGTGATGAAAAGACGTATTATATTTGTGATCCGACTTCGTGTCATCCTCTTTTAAGTTTGCACAATTGATGACGCACCCCCTGAGGAGGGGCGAGAGGGGGACAGAGTATGTAGGCATATACACAAAGAAACACAAGAAGAAGAAGTAGAGTTCTTCTTTCTCCTGTGATAGGGTTCTCGTTCTGTCTGTGTGAAGAGCCACTCGGGTTGGCGCACCAACAGTACAGGGTCGTGTACGTAACGCCGATCTTAAGGACCTACTTATGTGATTACTTGGGGTGCCAACACTGACAGCTATACGTCCTGTGCTTTATCCCTTCTACAGGTATACATGCCTATTGTGTCTATGTGTAATACCCACAACTGTGATATTGAGGTGTGATATACTGATAGTACACTACTCCTATTACGAGAGTGGGTCTACTTTATGAAATATCTGCTTTAAATTCATTTTTCGCATTAATATTATTAACTTTGACATTTCATCTGATTAGTTTTGGTCTATTTATCAAAAGAGAATTTTGCAAATAAATGTCTTTCAAAGTAAAGGTTTATCGTAAATATCTCGAAAGTAAACAGGGAGATTGTTGCTGTTAGTTCAAGTGATATTACTTCTATAGATAAGTAAAACCCTAAATATATCTACTTTGTTTGTTTCTGAACAGAAATAAAATAAGTCTATTAAGTAGAAACTGAGCCAATCATACAAGGGTCACATTGGTAGGCGTCTATAAATTCCAGCATAAGAAACAGTTCTTTGTGGCCAATATAAACACGAAAGCCCATAAAAACACACGCAATTCAATACGTTGTTTCATATACGCAGTCAATATATCGTCCATCTGAACCTCAAACTGATGGAGCAGACCGACTCGTCGTATATATATATATATATATATATATATATATATATATATATATATATATATATATATATATATATATATATATATATATATATATATATATATATATATATAACTTCTCAAGACACAAACGGGTCCCTTTGTTATGATTGGAGCCGGCAAACACTAGCGTCCCCGGGCACTCATCACATGTCAATGTGGGACCCATTGCCATTAGAACCCTCTCTTTCTGCTCGCCGCCCCTCTAAAATGCCGGGTCGGTATTGTAGGCAACGATATTACGATGATGACGAAGTTAGGAGAAGACTCTGGATGGCCCCCAGGCAATGACCAACGTTACCGGAACGTATATAACCCGGTCGACGGTTAAACATAACCGGGTAAAGTACACACACACATGAACCGCGGTTGGTTATAATTAGTTATGAACTTATTATTTGATAACCGGCGGACATATTGGGATACGAACACTTCACAAGATACGACGAATATTGATTGGGAAATAATTTATATATTGCTTAAACTTATAATTCATTTAAAAACACTTACATATTTACTTGAAGGTTGAAGTTCTCATATGCAAATTGCAATCAGGATCTGTAAAAAATAATATATGAAGAATTAAAAAACGAATATTTCCGTGAACATAGTTTTAACTCTTACACAAAACGAATATATAAAATATAATAAATCACAAATCACAATGCATATTAAATCTACATAACTGAGAAAAAAGCACGAAATTCCTCCTCACGAGATAATCTCAAGGTGGAAACGAAATGAATGACGGCACTTAAGCGAAAGAGTGAAAACTACAGCGAGAGCGACGACTGTCGTCCCAGAATACAAATTTCGTTAATTCTCTCAGTGAGCAGCGACAAATTTGGAATTTTTAATGGAAAATACCAATTAGAAACGTCCGTGTTTTCTTTATTGGTTCATTAGCGTACATGCACGTAACACAAACGAATCCAATTATTAATTGTTGATACGTGAACCCAAAGGATTCAATTCCATCTTCAACGATCCACTTCAACAATTAAACGTTCTGCAAGTTATTTCATTCAATATGCTTATAACGTAACTGTGTTCAAGTATAATTTCACTGTGTGTGTGTGTGTGTCTGTTTCTGTTTGTCTGTGCAAGAGTATTCTACAGTATAAACGATTGGAGATAACATTATGAAACTTAATTTTTTAGTTTGTATATAGCCCGGACGAATAATGTGGTTAAAATTAGGAGTATGGTTAAAAAATGAACGTATTGAAGAAGTTAAACAAGAGGTATATACGAGTGGGGGAAGAAGTGAGTAGGACGAGTAACTTTATTAGTACGGCATCAGACCGACCGACCGTAAGCGGATTTCTTAAATTGTTAACAGAAGTTCGCCTCATCGTATCGTATATATAGACGTATGATAGAGCGTTGTGCCGTGCCGTTGCCGTAGCCGTAGGGGGAATAATACACGAATAGTTTGAAACCCTTTATAGTCTTGGAAGCACCAGTTTTCCAACGATACATTCCACAAGGATATAAAGCCTCTCTCAGGGCCTCTAACTCATTCGATCTGCCCTCTATATTCACTTATATCTTATTCTCTTTTCACTTACTGTCTTTGAACGAACAATTCATTTATAACATTATATAACGCAACTGCATTAAAGTTATACTAACATAATACCAAATCATGATTTAAATACCATGCTTGTTCAAGTAAATTATGAATTTGATAAGCACTTTGTGAAACAATCCAAATCGTAGTTGATATTCTCTCTAGTTTCTGGATGTCTGTAAACGTGTGAAGAGCGTAAATAAATCTCTTCATAATTTGCTAGTTACGAATAGGAAGATCATAATTAATGTCTCTTCTCTCTTACTCTCTCATTCTCTCAATCATGTTTCCATAAATTGCAATTCTCTTTCTCTCTTTAATCCTTCCATCAGTCCTTCCATACGTCACAAATGCAGATCCAGTACGCTTGGCCTCTCGCAGCGAATTCCATGCGTATGGTTGGATATAAATTAGGTTTTTGTTTGGCCTCGTGATGGAACAATCGATTTTTATATGTTAAGTAGATGACCCGAACCATTTCCCTCGACTCCCTCGAGAGGCACTTGTAAACTCTGCATTTGCGATGAAAAGACTAGTGTTTCTGGATCAAAGAACGCGATATATAAATTTGAAATGGACATACAGAAAATGGATTCTTAGAATAACGCTATGTTGTCTTTATCTTAGCTGTACAAAGTACAAAAGAGCTTAAGCATTCGTTCATGCGTCTGTAATACTCTCGGATCAAACATTTTGGTTTTATCGTCAATTTAGAACCAATTCAATAACAGTTTAGTTTGTATTATTTAAGAAACTTGGGAAATTGTTTGCGGAGATCAAGTGATTCCTGTTCTTTTGTCCATTATTAAAAAAGTCTGCAATCCATTGAGGCTGTCAGTGAAATATCAGGTGAAGTCTTAATATAAAATTTGATAAGTTATGAAATATGATGATAAAACGAATTTAATAACAACGAAGATGTTTGCATCAATTAATGTCAAAGAAGTTAATAAGTCACACAAAATTTGCTTTTGTGAAAAATTGTGCTTTCACCTTTATGAACTCACAACATGGGATGGGATGGGATGGGATGGGATGGCTTCATAAAACCGTATATATTTATAGCACAATGTTTAGAAATTCAGTAAAGGTACATCATATTTCATGATTGTATTACTTCAAGAAATGAAAACACACACCATACACAAAATGTTCGCGAAGCATTGTTACACTAACCTCACATATCAGTCGTCTGGTGGTGCGGTTACGTTGTGTGAGGGAGACAGAGACAGAGGAAGAGGAAGTGAAATGAGAAGATGTAAAACAATATGATGATGCGTGTGGTGGTGTCGAGTCTCAAATGTTCGCACTCTAAACGAACCATGACGCTCGGCTCTGCTCTGTGTGGTGTGGTGTGGTGTGGTGTGTGGGTAGAACATTCTGCTAAAAGATGGAATACTACAACAGTGACATTGTGAAATGTTCTAAATAGAACGTAGAATTTTCATCCTATTACCCAGGGGAAGATTCGTACACTTTCAAACTCACTGCTACCCACACAATGGACTACTTTTTGAAATAAGACCTCTCAGATGCTCCCAATGACGTATTTTATCAAGTCTTAGTTTCGAAACTGCGATACTTATTATCGGGAAACGGAATTACTTTGAAATGAACTACCTCAACTATCTATTGTTTACTAAAATTTTAAATATTCATTAATTATTTAAATTATATCAAACAATTATTTATTTGTAAAATGTTTTTGCAGTTTGTAAGAAATATAGAAATTGCCACCAATTAAATTATATGGCGAGCTTTTTGTTATGTCATTTGAATTGAAATATTAGTGCTTAAATGTGTAATTAAAGTGCTTAAAATAATGATGATAAGATTACACCATTTGATATTAGCTAAACAAATCTTATAGAAAAGGTAACACGCATATCTGTTTGATGTGATAACTGGGGTGTGTTTATTTGAATATTTATAAACAACAAAGACAACAGGAAAAACTCTGTGTTTGTCTGCTGAACAAAACAAAAGGGGCGAACAACCACGAAAAGAGATCACTGCAAAATTCAAGAGCCAACGACGACAAATCCCTATGGAACTTTCTACATATACAAAATCCAACGCATCAGAAATAATACATATTGGGCATTGTGTAACCCATCATAAGGATTCTTAAATATATTTTTTCAAGCATGACGATTTATGTTTTATTTTTGATATCCCGTAACTACATGCAAAAAGTTACTAACAATTTTGTTTATGTTCACTTTATCTCCTGTATATGAAAGTTACTATGAGGAGGGTTGTGTGTTCTTATGTATTTGTGGCTATACACGTTTAAGGCTTATTAAAATGCATCACAACAGCCGTTCACTTTACTGAAATAATAAGCAATTTAAGCCGATAAAATTGGGTAGCATGTTTGAACCACCTAGAGAGTATCAGCCAGCCACTTTTTTCCTCTCAGTTTTTATGGTGCACCATAAGTTAAGTGCGGCCAAATTCTTCCCTCATCTTTTCATTTTCTTTTGTTTCCCATCCGAAGCCAATCTCATTAGGACGAACGAACGCCATGTGACTCTCAAATTTAATCAAAAAGAAACCAGGGAAACAGTTTGAAATAATTTAACACGTCATCCAGGCGGGGAAAAAATTAGAAGCGAAACCCGTACGGCTATTAAAGGTAATTCAGTAAATTTGTTGAGGATATAAGATGATGTTTTGTTGGTTTTATGCGAGTGTCAGGGTTGCATCTCAGGTATAGCTATCGTAAGGATGATATGTGTAAATTATGGAGCATCGATTCGCTCGCGTTGTTGAACTGAATATTTTAAAACGCATTTGCTAGCAGAGTAACGTTGTGATTACGCTTCAACGATTATTGGAAATCTGGAGCTGTTACGTAAATATTTAAAATATACGGTACACAAAATTTGTTGCAGAAAATGAGCTGTGTTTACCCGCGTGCGTTTCATCCAAAATCTATTAACGAATTCTTTCAAAGCGAAGATTGTATCTTTAAAATGGCAATTGGCAAATTGGTTTTGCAGGCCATTTTAACGTTCCCAACTCCAGCAGCATCTTTCCTTCCTATCATTTTAATTTGGTGCACATTTATACCTACTTCTAGAATTACCAAATCTTTACGTTTATTTTTTAAATTTAATAAACTTGGTGTTAAGGAGAATAAGAACTTCTTTTTCATTATAAAGTTAATATTTTCTTATATTTACGTTGTGCTTCAGTAAAATGCAGTTTGTAAATGGCCGGTTAGGTAAAATGGCTGGTTTTATGGTTAATTTCATGTAAATGGTGTTGTGAAAAGTATAAGGCTAGGTAGCTTTGCAGCCCGGATAGGATTCTAGCTAGATCCTTGCATAATACTTCCGTGAAAACATTAAATCTACATAGTCAAGTACTAGCCATAAACAAAAACAGCTTCCAGTAGCAGAGGCACTTCCAGGGCGAATTCTCCTTGTCAATTGCAATGCATCATGCACTTCATATTGCTGCAGAAATATCTCCGAATTCCATACACTTGATTTCACTTTGGATATGAAATCTAAGCGAACGTTCTTACAATTGGCCAGCAAAGGAAAAGTGGATTGTAGTATTTTAGCATGTTCGTGTGCTTAATCCGACATTCCTCCTGTATCGTGAAGTGCTCGCTCGCTCGCTCTTTGCGTATAGAACGGTGAAATATCGCACCAATTCGTAACGCTGTCGATAACCACACGTCCCCTACAGTACAGCGAACGTTCGCGATCGTTTATGTGTGTTTATGTTTATGTTCGGTTGTGCTGTGCTGTGCTGTGCTGTGCAACTGACATGGCTGAGGCTCCGGTCTGCCCTGGTTATTGGAAACGAATTTACATAGTTTTCGGGGCGCGACCCCTGTCTGTCTTGTTGCTGTTACGTATACGGACGGTTGTTTAAACGCCTGTTAAATTTAACGGTAGCGCACAGTCGTCCTGTGTGTATATCGTTTTGTAAACGGTTGTTTTCACTTGTTTTCAGGACGATTGCTTTCTAAACTCTTTTATACACACTTGCTTCTTTTTTCTCGCTGGGGATCTTACTTTTCTTTTGTTTTACTTTTTGTTGGATTTTCCGTAATTGTATTACAGTTTGCAATCGTCAAGTTCCTAGATAAGCTTTACACACATTGATATTTGTATAATTAGGATATATTTGCAAACATCTGGGGTGGCCCTCATTCTCATGGTCGAAGTATAAAATAATTACAAACTCGAGTAACTGAGATTAGAATATTTTTTCTGATAATAACAAAAATATGATGTTTTTTAAAAATTGCTAATGTAAAAACTTTGTTTGTAATTTATTTTAACCACAGAAGAAAAATTGACTACAAAGAACATTAATGAAAATCAAAAAGTTATTTAATGACTTTCTATATTTGATGTATTTTCATATTCAAAGTAAAAAGTTCAAAGCAAAACGTTATACGTATCTTTGATTATCAGACAAATTATTTGTTATATTTTATTTGATGTTTAATAACATTATAAATTTACAAGGAACAGAATTAATTGTCTATCCTTGTCTTACAATTAAAAGCAACATTTTCACAATATATGAATATGGATTTGTAACATTTTATATCGACGTATGTGATATGTCCCAATAAATTTACACGATACACGTCGAAAATAGTTTGGTTTTATTCAGAGTTGGTAAAAACGTATATTTTTGTTAAAATCATGATTACTTCCGTATATACATTCATATAAGAAAGTAAATATAAGTTATCCAGTTTCATTGGCATGCAAACATTCCAAAAAAGTATTTCCCAGGTAGTACGCCCAGAAAAGAAAGAATGTGAAAGAACAGGTAGTATATTTTAAAATGACAAAATTCCCGCAAAAAGTTGAGGGCGAAAGAACATGATATCCGGGCAGGAGTGTATCATCAACCCTATATTCAACGCATGTGACCGCATTCTGTCCTAGTCGAGACCAAGACGAATCCTTTTTATATCCTACTGAGTTGTAGTCGCCCTGTCTCTGTCTCTTTCATTTCCTATGTTTCTATTTGGTTGCTTTTTTCGCCAGTATTCGTTGTTGTCTTTGAAGAAAACAAATGCAATCAGGAAGTTGGTCCAGCGGAAAGTTCCAGCACTTCACGACAGAATAATGCGAGTACATTGAACAATTTTACTATATCAGATAAACACGATTTGTCTGGCCAACTGGAGTTTTTTGTTTTCTTGTTTTCAAAGTGTTGTACAGTGTCCAAACTACAACTACATGTAATTGTATGATTGTATTCATGCTTTTTTCCGGGCGCTATACAACGAAATAAAATAAATTGTCATTTTTATAAAAGTTTATTCTGGAGAGAAATACATTCGAAGAAATTACACTGCTTCGCATTCAGAACACGACTTTGGTATTTAGAATATTTCTTAATATCAAAGTATTATGTTAAAATGTATTCATCGTGTTTTAGGAAAATTTCTATCTTGATTCTCATCCAGAAAATATTCAACATCAATCCAGAATTGTTTGAAGTACTAAGTAAACAATTTGTAGTGCCCTACACTGGTCTATCTTGTACGAGAAATCAAAGAATATAAAAGAATTTAACCAAATATTTATTAAGAAATTAATTATTTTCTTGAGGAAAATATACATCGTGATTTATTAAATTTTATATATTGACTTATTATTTTACTATTTTCATATAATCCAAATACTAATAATATTTATTTTACTTATAAATGATATTGTAAAATTGATAAAACTTTTATTGGCTGACTTGTGCGATCAAATACGTTTCCGTAACTCCAAACTTTAGATAAGTTTTCATTTAAAAATAATTTAAATTGCTTCGTTAGAATGTCCCGTTGCTATGGCGTCCAAAAGCTTTTTTGATGACATCGAAAAACCTGTGTACTTACAGTGTTTACTAGAATGGTAAAATACCACGCTGTAAGCCTGATGTTTTAGCTCTAATTGAATCGCTAAGAATAATCTTCTTAAACAAACATTAACTCTACTCTTAAAAATACAAATAATTCTCCATTAAAGATTCTTCTACGAATCTCCACCGATTTCAAATATATTAACAAGAAATTATTTAATGCTAATCTGTCTTCGTGAAATAAATGGTTATAATAATATTTCTTTTCAAAGTTTCTCCAGATATGTACACGTACAGACACACACGCGACGCACGTGCGCGCGCACGTACCAGCATAAATAATTCAGGATATATCTTGTAATATCGTATGAGTTTTTGATTGGTGTGTCAAGATAAAGAAGTTGCCTTTATGGTACGTGTAAATCACGGAAACACATAAGAAAACGAAAATCAGTCAAGCACGTTTCCACCGTCAACTTGGAAACGTGAAAATACGACACGACCATATATGGACACAGCTATGCCACTTTTTGCATGCATGTTGCTATTTTTATAACACTATTATTATTATTATTATTGTCAGATAACGATAAGTTCAAATCAAATTTGACAGAATGTTATATTAGCATTTAGATTAGACTACATAAAAGAAATATGCATTACCTTACACTAGACTTTCATGTTCGTATAATCGAAGAATAAGTATTTATATTTTCAGATATATTTATTTTACTTGTTTATAAAAGTCAATGCTGATGTTAAAACTTTGTAAAACTTTTATAACAAAAGATATAAAGGAATTCATTGACACACACAAACATTCATACGTACATATACAGAAACACAGACGTCATTTAATGCAAAAGTATAATTTCCTATGGAAAAATATTTTACTCTAAGGATCTCTTTCGTAGAGTATGAGTGTCGAGTTAATATTTATTTCCAAACGCCTGCAGGTTTAAGCGTCAGTAAAATACAGTGCCATATCAGGAACATAAGTATATTTACTGAAATTTAATACTCAATCAATTTTATTCGCAGTTTTATCCGTCAATTATTGTTATCGTTGCAACTTGTATATTAAAACCAGTAAATAATGAATGTCTGACATAAATATTATGAATTTACGCGTACAGCAGAAATATTCGATGAAGTATAAATATGATGTGCTTCAGCTATTAAAAAATAGTGGGACATAAAGTGTGCGATGACAATGTAGCAAGAAGAGATCGTAAGAATCGGTTCTGCGAACAATATTGACAGTCCGGTTCGCGAGTGCACTTTGAATTTCTTTTATGTGCGCTTATGCGCGCGCTGCAAAAGTATCTCTCAGTACGTATGTGACATATGTTGCCAAGTATCACATTTTATATAGTATAACGGATAGCGAAGACGTAAACAGATATTTGTAACGTTACGGTTTATAGATATAGTGCAACGAACAGCAGCATTCACTGGCTGACAATACTTACACTTTACGATTGTGCACTGCGTTATTATTATATTGCTTTAGACTTTACGATCATTTTGCACACTGCTCCTTTAACTTTTTATTATTGATTCTGCATTCTGCTGTCTTTTGTTACCATTCTATACACATTTATGCTGCCATTCTGCCAAATTCTATAATACTGTAATATTTTCAAAAGCCTGATGCAGTTCTTTAATGAATAATTATTTAATTAATAGATACATTTGTATAAGAAATTTAAAGTATAGAGGAGAATGAAAATATTCATTTGTGCCTAATTTAATTGTTTAGGAAAACAATGAATTTCTTTCTTAATAAGTTGTCCACTCTGGTAAGGAGTTAGTGGAGTGTTAAAATAAGTGAACCATGCCCCGGGTTATGGTGCAAATTAGTCAACAATCAATATCTTTGTTTGCGATAAGCGTAAAGTTATGTTTGCCGTAATTAGAATTGTGTGACTGGGGAATACGAAATAGTTGTAGCGCGAATAAGACAATTGTTCCTAATAGCAGCCGGTAGGCCAGGTACCCTCTGGGCACATTATTGTCAATTTTCGAACTTCCCAACTATATTTCACCGGTTAACGTGTTTAATTATGAATATATGTCAGTATGGCTGGCGCTACACGGGGTTAAAATTCGAACGCGTAAACTTCCGCGATACTATCAGCTGAATTGCGCGGTTTCATGCACTACTGCCTCGCTTTGTAAACACTTATATGTGAATGTAATTACTGGTATTAAAACTATTTGAAAACAACTTGCTACTAATGTATATTTACCATTACGTGTACGCTCCGCTCCGGGCGTATTTCTCTGGTATTTTGAAACCGTAACTAATCATATGTGATGATGGCCAATGATGGAGAGAGCTTTGTCGCTACGTTTGTTACAAATAACATCGGATAATGCTATATATATTCCGGATACGTTATAGTAAATACTATTTTAATTATATTAATTAAATATTTTGTTTGCACTTGCTGAAACATTATTTAAATGAATAAAACATTTTTCTAGTATTTATGCTAAAGTTACAGACACATAATTGCTATTAAAATACCAGTCACCTGTTAGTGTTCCAAAATAAACATTTATATAACAAGGTACGGAAAATCCATTGGGTATAATGTGTAAAATGGTATTATTTCAAAATTCGAAAGATAAATAAAAAATAGGCATCACGAAACAGTTGTAGAAAAATATAAATTTAATGAATATTTATCACGAAGTACGTATATTTCGAACGATACATCGTAAAACGAGAGAGATATATGCGAAACAATCCATATACTTTATTATCTATACATTCAACTTCCAATATAACCCATTCCATAGAAATATCTGTGTATTTTGTTACGATTCGCTCCCAACTCACCCACATCCCCGAGCGCTAACGTGACACGCGCGCTTCCAAATATATGTAGGTACTTATACTTCGTAGATATATATATATATATATATATATATATATATATATATATATATATATATATATAATCTGAATGCACATACGCGCGTACGTATCCGGATACTTGTAGTCAAAATTGATGTGTGAATGATTTATCGATAGAACGAGGTCTGAACCATCAAATATCATATCTTATCATCATAAATCCACAATCCAGTTTACGAGGAGACATGAAATTCCACCAGCCGGGGCCAAAACACAGCACCGGATCCACTCATTTTTAACCTCAAGGTTAAATATTGAAAATAAAAATAGATATTCTCCTAAAATTGGCAAACAAAGTTCACAAATATTCCCGATAGACTAAGAAAATTCCGTATAGAGTAATATAACCTTTTTTAAATTAATTAATTATTTTAAATGTATCGGCCTTTTTAAGAAATATATTCGAGAATGCATTAGAGATGCCGAAACGTTGAGAATGAATAAATTATTTAAATAACATGTACGATACATTATCATCCTCAATAAGTTTAGACAAGAAGAACAAAAACGTATTTTATTTTGAAGTAGCTCTCATCACGATTAAGCTTTTAAAAGCTCCTATTCAATCTAAATACGGGGTTAAGTTTGATGTATGAGATAAAGTCCGGTTCTGTTATATCGCTCACACTTGAACGGTTTGTCCGACAAAGTTCCGCCGCAAATAACGCGATCGCCAAGTATATACATTTCAAGGGGGAAGTTTTTGCTGCTGAGGCGGTAGCGACTATACCGACCGACCGACCGACCGACGTGTAACACGGCGTCTGCCTATCGTGTGCCCGTGGTTTATGCTCGCGTTCAATTTGATACATGTTAGAAATATTACCTGTCAAATATAATACGTATACACCAACTGGGACAGACAGACAGAGAAAGAGAATTTTTACATGAAGTATATGATATGGGTGTGATGACTGAACACACAAACAAAACAATCTTTTTTATAGTAATATACGGATAAGCCTGATTCAACATTAACCGGAGTTCTCGTTTCCCTGATTCCAAGAATGTATATAATATATATTTAATTCTACATATATACGAAAGAGTAAAAATGTAATGAAATGATAAATGACCAGAGATCAGAGCAAGTTCCAATCTGTTAGCCACATTTCTTAAATGAAATCGCGTGACTTTAAGTAGATACCAAAGAGCTAGAAGAAAAGGAGCAATAAAAGAATGATTGTGGGTAGCGTTAGTGGTGCATCAGGCAGTAGCGAGAGGTAAAACACAAATGCGAGATTGCTACCGCTGCAAGAAAAAAAAAAACAGCTGCGCTGGAATCGATAATCTGAGAATCCCATTTTGGTTAGAAAGATATCTTCTCTACGACAACCAGTTTCCTTGCTTACAGCAATAAGAATAGCAAGTGAAGCCACCAACCAGAACTCGCTTTCATATGCGTTTAAATTTTCATCCGAACGATATGCTTCGGCCACCACTACTGCAGCTGCAGCTGCAGCGAGAATCGAATCAGTGAAACCAATGGAAGAAGAAAGAATAAAAAATACAAATACAAAAAGACGAACATAATGAATATGTCACGTCATCAAAGAGTTAGCGTATGTGGCAAAAGATATATCACGTAAAAAACTACATATCCGGATAGTTGTCACATTCATACTACGTTATCCACTTTTATACGTATAATATGAAATATTGACATCTTGAAATACTTCAATATAAATCCACAATATTTAAATCTTCTTTCAATCAAACAAATAAATAATTTTAACTATTTACAAATACTAATTTAAAACAGTTTTCCTATTATTACCATAAATTAAGGACTACTGAAATGATATTGTTCCAGTAAGTTGCCGAGGCGATGATCAGTATACGGATATTCGTAGTCCGGATTAGTGGAATGCACTCAATCAATCCGATGGGGAACAATGCAACCAGCAGCCCTAGTGCCCTCTGGGCTTTATTACACTGTGGCCTGTCGTCACATCATAAACTATTTAATAACGAAGCAATTGAACTGGAAAATTACGGACTCAAAGACAAAAACTATGCGGCCCACAGAAGCCCTTCCGCTTCGGCCGAAGGGTTCGCACCCCTTCGAGGCGTTATATGAGAAAGTGAACTTTGCGAAGGATATCATCGCATGACTTGCTTTCTTTTGATCCATTATTGGTAATCTGAAAGCGATACTCTCTTGTTTGACCAAGGTCATATCGATCAACCGCTGCGCTGTGCGGACGCATGTGCTCGCAATCATTAAGAGTTCATTTATTTTTAGCGATGTAATAGCCGCTGTTTATCAATTTTGTTCAACACACACACAACTATTCATAAATAACTTAAAATAGATTGCAATTATTAGGAATTGTGGAATGGTTCATGTGTCAATTATTCATAAGCATATACTGTATAGTTTTATGTTACTATTGAACTTGCATGTGTATCGTTTACTTTATTTATTTATAGACACATTAATAATTCATGGTAACCTATCTAATGCTTCGTGCTTTATGATTTAAATGTTTGCACATTCATACATAATAGACTCATGAGTTTAACGTAGGTTCTATATGAACATATATTTATAACAAGAACGTTATGTACACGGTGAAACATTTTTGCTATTTAACAAATGCATTTTAATGGAAATACATTTTAACTTGAATTGACTTGCTTAATTTTTTAATTACGTCTGTTTACGTGTGTATGTGTTGTTGAAGAAAAAATTATGAATCTTAAAAGTTAAACCTTATATATATTGGCCCAGATTTGCACCTTATATCTAAAAGTTTTATGGACACTAAAGGCGAGTAAAAAGTAAATAATTCATAATTTTGACAAATTATGAAAGTGAGCCACAACATAATTTTTTACAGGCGGAAATTAAATTTATGTTTTTCAAAGTAAAATGTATGTACTTTTATGTTATTAAATATTTTCAAGCGAATATCTCGCTGGTGAAATTTTCATGTCGTAATTCCCTTACGTGTAACGGCACGGTACGGTACGGAACGGTACGGCTTGGCTCTGGTCGGATCGTAGCGTTGGTTGGGTGGGACGGATGTCGTAAATTTAAAATTTATGAAAATGATATTTCATGCATAGTCCCAGTTCGTGTGAAGTCTCGCAGTGCGCGACGCGACTCCCTTAAGCAAGCAACACCCGCGTCGCGACGTTCTTACTCCTCCGTGAAGACGTACTATCAATGCGTGAACGGTGTCTCCCGGCGCTCGGTTCCCGTCCCGGTCCCGGTCCCGATCCCGGGTAGACACTTCACTTTGAGTTTGTTTGCGCCGCAAACTAGCGACAGTTTGCCAACGGAAAAACTGATTTGAAAATTTTATACATTCTATATGCTATCAAGGGATATATGATACGTTTTGTTTTCTTTTGTTATATATCAGTACCTAATTCGATTTCGTTAGCGAAGCGGCCTTTGTTTTTGTGCATTTTATTGTATATATATATATATACGAAGGAAAAGATATGCCTATGTCTGATATTTTTATTTTCTTTGGTAAACTTACTACAGCAATTGTAAATTTACGTAATATTTTATATGATATTTACTGTATGTACAAGATTATTATTACTATTTGGTTTACTGTGAATACAGTTTTATAATTGGTGAAATTGTAAAAGTTGAAAATTCAAATTGAAATGTACTGAAGCAACCACTGATTACTAAAGCTGACATATTGACTGACTGACTAGATTTGAAGTTTGACGATTTCTATCAAACAGTTGAGTGTATGCTCATTGGGAAGAGATAGAATAGATCTGTGTGTGTGTGTCTGTTACACAAAAGACTTGGCAAAAGCCGCGCCCTCATATAGTCGACGTTGGTACTACTTCATTGTAGTGTTGAAACACCCGGATGCAATTACATCGTTACAAGAGGACTCAAGTCAAATGCGAAGTGGAAATTCGCCTGCATCGCCCTGCTAAAAATAACCTACACCATATTCCGGTAGCATTAATGTACATGCACGTATGTCGGTTCGTTTAACATGCGTGTACGTGCCTTTACCGAGATGTGGTGTGTCCCCCCAACCCTGATGCAACCGCTTCAAAATGTAAAAGAAAACTTTGCATTTACCAGAGATATCATACTGTACCAGTATTCATAGTTTATTATATTCATTTCGAGTTCTAATAATAATGATAACAATACTTCCAATTGTATTACGTCCATCAAAATAATAATAATAGTCATATATTCTGATGATTGACATTAAAACGAAAACAGGAAACTGTTTCATTTCAACATCTCCAAACAAATCCGTATGACAACCCACTTATTAAAGCTTCCAAGCATGTTAGACAGTATACGAACAAGATTGAGTAAATGGACGTGATAAAGTGGGTGACAAGGAGTGTAAGTCGCAGATGCATTCCACGCTCACATTACAATTACGGCTGGCGAGAGCTTCAAAAGATGATAAAAACCAAGGCAGGCGCACCTGTGCACACAGACATGTCACCGGCAACTGTACGAATCCGTGCGCCAGTTTCCTTTATTGCCGGTAGTCCAGTACGCGATGCCCCGTTTCGGCACAAAAATTAGGTCATTTCTAGTACAACGATTACATTTGCCTTCTTCGTCGCTAATGTTCCTCCATTTTACTCCCCGTTATCCTCGTGCTTAGCAAACTTTAATCCTATTATATTCAGAAAGATGTTATCGGCTTTGACACCACGGAGTCGGGATTTTCGATATTAGGTTCTTGTAAAATTGATGAATATCTTACACTTTTGGTTTAACCATTGTTGGATTAGCGAACATTCACTATAACGAACATTATTTTCTTTAAGTATGTGTAAAAATTACTTTCAGATAGAATTGCTTATCCAACGAAATATTAAACCTATGGCTGAAGACTTATTGCTTGAAAAGAAATTAAAAATTTACTGGAAAATCGTGTTAAACCACATTTGCAACATATAGAATTATCTAAATAAATTTGAAAGATAATTCAAGATTGCACCTAAGCTTGATCCTGCAATGAATGCATATTTTGTTAAAATGTGCCTCAACTCGGGGGACATTAGCCTAGTTAAAACAAAATTTTAATCCTATAACAAATTAGAACATGTAATAAATTCACTTTCAGAATTTGTCACCAATCCTACTTGTATATGGAGGATCGCGTATATAAAGGGTTGTACGTAATATAACCTAGTTAGAGAGGATCTGTCGGTCCCGCGAGGTGGCACGGCCCAGGAGCCAAATCAGTGACTGGCTAACTTATCGTCCCCCCAACGGAATATTCTATTAAAGCTGTGTGTGAGTTTTGTCTCTCTCTCTGTCTGACCGTGTGTGTGTATGTACGTTCGCTCCTATATGCAGATTAAAAGCACGCCCAGATTAAATGGACTTTATTATCAATTCAAACAAGATTTTGCGCCACTGTCGACTTCACGTCATCAACGGCCCTGCATTTGCATCTGTCAAATAGACGATACCCTCTGTCTTTATCTCTCTTTCTATTTATATTAAAGCAAAATAGTCCTTTAATTTATTGGGCTAATGAAAATCCTACTTTCTTTGATGGTTGTATTAAAGAAATCTAATTTGGTTTATTTATGGATTTTATTTTTAATCAAACTTTGCATACCCGAATTTGGAAGGCCTTAAAACCGAGATCTCCAATCGATGTCACCGCTTATGGGGTCTTAACAATCTGAGCGCGATCCTAAAATCCTGTACCATCCGAAAAATATATATCCAGCGCTTGGTCTGATTTTTATGATTCATTGGAATTTATTACACGAGGTTCTTTCGCGTATTGGATTTATTTGTTGGGAAACGCAAGCGTGCACCCGATATACGTAAGATGTATTTATCGTAAAACTTTAATATCTACCGGTGCGCGTCCGATCACTGATTTCAGCCCGCTGATTTATCGGCAGCACTGTGGCACGGACAATACATACACTACGTACCGCCTAATATGACTTACGGCTACGTATACACGTCTGTTTTTCGTAATTTCTATCGCTTTTTCTTTTGATAAATTCGACGGGAGTGGACTTACTGCCATTTTTATTTTCGCCCATTCTCGCCGTGATTTATTTTCTATGCTGTTCAAATTGTGGATATACAATTTTTGATTTATTGGAAACCATATACAAATAATCTATATTCTATATTTTGATTGGATTTTAAGACGTTTTATTCTGGTTTTATTTTGGATTTTAGAATTCATATTTGACCGGTAGTTTATTAGCCGAAACTTGATTCGGAATACAAAAAATTTAAACCATTTATACGATTATCATTTTCTGAAACTAATTTTGTTTTGTCATTATGAAATTGGTGGAATATTTCTATACTTTTTACAACTACTTTGGCAAATATAATTGAACCATAATATACATGTTTAGAATTATCTGTTATATGACATATAATGCTAACATTCGCAGCAACAAAATGTATAATTATTACCTTAATTTTGTTGCATTGCTTGTCATAATATAAACTAGTTAATTATTTGTAATTGCCATTTGGCTCGCAGTGAAAAATGTATGTAATTTTACATCAGTTCCACAATAAAAATACATATATTTTTAAATGTCGTACGTACGGTAAGGAAGTGAGTTTTGCACGGTTCTAGTTATCTCTCTGTATATGAAATAAAATACACATGTCAAGCATAGGGAAGGACACGCACCGCTCAAAAAATAAATAACAGAAGAGTGAACATAAAATTTTCAAGTAGACAGAACGAAAAGTTTTCCTTGTCACAGTTTTCATGTGTTGAAGCAAAAAGAGATTGAAAACAATGCACTTCCCGTCCTATGACGTATGAACTATGCATGTATGTGTGTACACAAGCTCACTTACACATGAATACTGTATGAGATTACATTCACTATTTATTTACATTGCAACCGACACACTCACGGTGCTGCTGCTGCTGCTGCTGCTGCATTCGCCCCCTTTTGTAACAACATCATCATAATAATCTACGTATTTGCAGTTTATGCAAAAGAATATTTAAATGAGGAGACACTACATTATTATCAAATGTAGTGTTCAATTGTTTTCTAAACCAGAAACATATTTAATTTGTTCATGAAAATATTATGATGATGGTCAATTAATAAGCTCTCAACCGGTAATCATGAAATCCCATACTTCCGGTTCAATTTAACATGCAATCTGTATACTTATTGACAACGTTGGCGCTTTTATGAAAACCGTCTGAAAATTGCACAAAACATTTTTGCTCCTCTATTTTGTATGTCAGCTATAAAAATGTAAATATACAGTAGGTATGCGATGTAACAAATTTTATCGTAAATATCAGCGGTTAATAAAGTTACCGTAAAGTGCGCGTGATGTATTCACCACCGTTTTACTATAGAGTTAGTTTATAGGAAATAGAAACTTATTTATCAACTATAAAGTGAGAAATGTATTGGTTTTGTAAGGTGCAGCAGAACGTGTTCAATAATGATTCTACCACTTGCCGTTTTATTATTTATTCCACTACATTCTTCTTCTTCTTACAACTTTTATTAATGTGAACATTGTTATATTAACGACCGGTGATTTGTAATTAAAAATTGCTTTCTTCTTTTCTAGGTAAGTGTCCTGATTTTCTCCGCCATCAAAGCAACCTCAAATAGGTATGTCCATTTTTTTTTTAGCAATAATGGAAGTTTCCGTTTAATATCTCCAGCTTGCATAACCAAGCACGATGGATATTAAACATTTTCTTTATAATATTTCATTATTTTACGAAGACAACATTTTAGAAAACGTCTTGCAGAAAGTCGAATAATAATAAGTAGGTACTTATTGTAATCATGAAAATATTTGAACTCGTGATTTGAAATGAAATCTCTCTCTTTCTCTAACTCCCTCTTTCCCTCCCACCCTCTCTCTCCATCTCTCTGTGAACTTACTATGAATACCATTTATTTTATATGAAATAAAATTTATATACATATCTTTATCCAGAGAGTCAATTAATTGTAGCTCGAATGAGAGTAATTGATTTCGTCAGTAGCCGGGAGCGAACCCAGGACCCCGTACATGGAGTGAAATCGATGTTTATAAGTGTAACCATAGACATGGCCAAATCTTTAATCCCCTCGACCACGACAACCAATTAATCGTGGATCGAATGATTGGAATTCTCTGTTGCAATCCGGACGAGAACGCAGAACACTGATTTTCACAAGATATTCATTTGTAAATTGTTAGAAAAGAAAAATCCGATTTTCGTACGAATTTTTGACATTAAAGGACATTTGTGTCTTTTGACAATTAAACCAAAATTATCTGTTTTGTTTCACTAAATAAGTTATGTCTCGTGACCAGTTGTAATATCCCCGAAATGTCGGTAGGTCAGCTGTTAGGAAGACAGGTTAACCAACATAATAAATGGGTAAAAAGTGTATAAATCTTGTGTGATGTTAAAAGTTAAATGAAAGGAAAACAGAATAAAGTAGGCTGGTGTATTTGTGATAAAATGCAATTAATTCGTTGGAATGTTCGTGCCGGTGCCGGTGCCGGTGCCGGTGCCGGTGCCGATGCCATTGTTTTTGCTTTATTAATATAATTCGGAAATTGTGTTTAAAATGCCATCAGATATAATAGTGACACATTGCGTTTTGTAGGTAGCTCTCGCGGAATTAATCATTCATTATGTGAACTTAATTATTTAATTAACACACACACACACCTTCTATTGTTTGTGTGCGCATGGATTTGTAGACACGCAAATCGAAATTAATTGCGTTTGAATTGAATTGTTTTTACTCAGACGCTGTCTACACCTTTTACGAATATTCATCTATTTTAGATTTTGTTCTTATTAAAATTTAATCTACTAAATAACAAATATTTTAGTATCTTGAAAACGGCTAAACTTATAGAAAAAATCAAGTATAATAAAAGATATTTAATTTAAAACAGGACCGATTATTTGCCCGATATCCGAAACAAATTGGCGCTGATATTATGCAGCCATAAATGTATTCGTATATATAATATATTATCCGTACTATATGTATGAATATCTATCATTGTACATACATACTCGCTCGTATATGTGACAAAAGCTAAGAAATGCGACGTAGAGGACATGTTTGTACTTGTCAACTTGGAATTGTATGTAGTTGTGTAGAGTTGTGTCTGTAAATGTATAAATCGGTGTTTCTCGAAGACCACCAGATGAGCGATATGTTGTGTTTGTGTTTGTGTAACTATATACGAAAACACAGGGGGGTGCGGGGTTACACAGAAGTATAAACAGGCGTCTCGCTGACGACTTTACTAATATTTTCTGATGCGCGCAAACAATTCGCTCAGACGTCGTCGCGCCGTACACACACGAGTCTAGCTTCCTTCCACTTCCACTTCTTCTTGAATAGAATATGATTTATTATTCGATATTTATACAACCGTTTCTTGACATGGATAAATACTCTGCAACGTCATAGAGAATGCGTCCAAGATCCATGTTTAACATGAAATTGAACAAAAACTGAAGTGGCCTACGCTTGTCAGTCAGTCTTGTTTGTTTCCATATATAGAAATGTATCTCTAGATACATACACAACTGTTGTAGCATTCTCACGATATAATGTGTGTAACTGTCTGTCACAAGTAAATCGAATAAAAAGAAAGGAAAAAAGTTAGCAAGCCATACATCGTTCAAGCTGACATATTGAATAGCTAACTCGATGCAATGTACCTACCCTTAGTCGCGGTGATCAATCGTACGCAGGCCTTCGGTGAACGAGCGCAGCACAGCACACTCTTCATATCGAAACTTCATCGCGTTCAAACTTAGCCAACACACACACATACGGATCAATTGGATTTTGCTAAAGTTTTAGACGACATTTCATTTTTTATCACGCCACCCTTGACGCCTCTCAAATATTTCACCCACTTGATCTTTTGTCACGAACGCCTGCTAAGACGTTGACCCCTTTTTATACATTTTTTGTTGTTCTAGGCTTTTTTTTTGTTTCTGACGTGTATCATTCCAAGTTTTTACTTTGCCGTTCAGCACGTACAAAAATAAACTATATCGGTATAGTGTTTGGTCTCAAAACCAACATATGCATCATTTTACGTCTTCCTAATTTTGAAAATGTATTTAAACTTTGAAAACGAATCTCCTCCTAAATATTAAACTCGCATTTAAAATTTTATAAATAGCCTAAGAGAATGCCTGTTATTTTTAATAAACTACACCTGCAAATTTAGAAAACTTATAATTCATTTGATTAAATATTTAAAAATAGCCACAGTGATAATATGAGCAAACCACATTTTAATTTCAAATGAAAACGAAAAAGAAAAAAAAAGTATAAAACTGAATAATAATATATTTTAATTTGCCTGGTTGGAAAAACACAGGGTAAGTGCTTATGCGTGTAAAAACATTAGGGAATTATTCGTTAATGTGCAGGGCGCGATACACTTGGCTTATAAATTATTCCGAAAGGTAAACGGCCCATCGCTGCGCATCGCATTGGTTCCGTTTGTAAACGCGCTCGTTTCAACAACTATATTTTAAACCTGTACACATTCTAATGTCTCTTATTAAATACGCATCAAAACATATCATTTAAACTTCATAGCGTTCACGCTTAGTAACAACATGTTGAGATACCAAACCTATTTGTAACAATTATTGTATTTTTAACAAGATAAATGTGTGAAGTTGATTAAGTGGACCAGTTAAGATGTAATTTTTGTAACGGCATTTATTTACGAAATAATAATTAAAGCAAGAACCAGTACTTCCAGCGTGATGATATTTATTTAATTTTATATATATATATATATATATAATCCACCCAGATGTATGGGATTTATATATTTAGATGAATAGAATAGAATTAAGTATATTTGATATGGGCACATGGTGCCCACAGGTTAATCTAGTTTTAATTAGAAATATACATGATTTATGATAGATATATGCATTATTGTAAATGAATTAAGTCTCGATGTATGTATATCAGAATTGCTCGACTAACCAGTTTTACCGCATAGTTAATTCGCGTGGTTAATAACGAAAATAAAATTATTAGTTGCTAATTAGAGCGCGTCGTATGGACGCATTAACGTATATGCAAATATAGATGAGAATTATATTTGCTGACCATAAAAATGCATTTAATATTCCGTAATTTAGTCAACGAGTAATGTCATTAAAAACTCGTAATTCAAAACATCAAAGACACTGAATTTATACGTAAATATGTATTCGGTATTGCCGCAAATTTGTGTGTGTGTGTGTGTCAACACTGTCACTTCCACCAATTTTTGTTTACATTTAAATATTACTCTTCGCTGCGTAATTAAGATAAATAATGAGTGTTGACTTTGATGATCATATAACCAAACGTAATATCAAGTGGCAAAAAGGCTTCTACAAAATTCGATCATTTGTCTGAGAATTACAAAAAAATATAAACAAATACATCTGGGTGATTATATGTACAATAATAATTTTTCTTTGATAAAATATGCATGACTATAAAATGATTTTTGGACCCGAGTATAAGAGACATAAGCTAACAATTTTATGGCAGGGGCTTTCGCTGCCAAATACATGAAGTAATTCCCATATGTGATATATGTTAAGGATTTTAAGAGCTGTCCGAAAAATCACGTAAATTTCGCAACATATCGCAATAAAAATAAGTTGTTATTGCGGTGAGGTACGATAGGCCAATATCATCTCACAAACCCGCCTCTAAAATAAATATATTTAGGCAAGGAAAAAGTGTATAAACTCCGTTTTTAAAACTCCACCGAGATTAAGGGAGTCTGAGATATACTATATCTGTGTTCCCTACTACACATACACTATATGGAAATAAAAACGAAGCGAATATTCCCGAATAAAAATATGTAACTTGACAATTCAGTGAATAAAATACGAGGTGGGCACCCTCACGCCATAAATGATTTAAGTCACGTGCACGCATGCGCGGCCGCGTTGGCGAACATTTGCAATTTTAATATTCCGTGCCGTCTTTTTTTTTTACTTTCTTTTACAGAGTAATAAGTATTGTAATCATGAAAAATTTCGAACTCGAGATTTCAACGGATATACACGTTTTGACCTTTTCTGAATCGAATGTGACTATTTTCGGAATGATATCTGTGTGTGTGTGTGTCTGTGAAGGCTCTAGGGCCAAAACTGTCGAACCTAAAATTATGAACCTTCAAACTTAAGACTTGTATATATGCCCTAGATGTGCACCTCCTATTTTTGAAAAGAATATTCAAACCGGTAGTGCGCATGTTGACTCTATACATTTTTTGCTCTATCTCCAATATCACTAGAACGGCTACACTTACAGCAAATATAGTTATGTTCATAATGAAAGAGATTAATATTTCGCACAACTTTTGTTTAAAACATTTCTTCAAAAAATGTACCAGTTGCGAGAAAAATGCTACACGAAACATTATAAATATGTTGTTTACGTTGCCTTGGATTCGCATGTAGCTTATAAAATCGGATATTTCCGTAGAGTATTGGTTAGTTTGACTGTTTGTTTTGGTTATATCTAAAGAAAATGCGTAAAAGGAAGTCGAGGGCAGGCCACTCCAGATATTATCTTTTTAGTTTTTATTTTTTAGTTTTTCTTTTGGAACGCGGCAGCCGCATGCTTAGAATTATATGTGAAATATGACTGTGACAAGTTCTGCAAAGTCGATTACATTTTTAACACTTTAGCACGCTCTTATGCAGCTAGTTCTCGCGGGTTAACTTACTGTAACATATTTTATGCTGCATAAAGAGCCCCTGATTTATGTAATCTTGTACTTTATTGCGTGATATGTATAGTATTGCTGCTCGTGATTTTTTCTCACTTGCAATTTTCACTTTACTATTTTTATTTAGTCTGTCGTTTATCTATACCTTCTTTTTTTATTTTATCTATTTTTTTGTTTGTAAAGTTTATTTGTTTGTGTTAACAAATATTTGCCTTCAGTTCGCGGTATAACGGCCTTATAAACATAGGAAAATATATATAATAGAAACAAAAAATATATAATATAATTTTCCAATGTTTATAAGGCCGTTGTGCCGTGTGCTTCTATCTAAGCTTGTATGACATAAGAAATATCATAAATGTAGTAAGTGGGCAAACATTCGGCTGCAATGCCATTATACGTTCAATGCAGACATTCAGAGTGGAAAGAGCGCATTTAATTTTATATGTTTGCCATTCTGCGCAGGCAGAGGCAATATGTTCACTGCACTAACAGGGTTTACGTACACACAACTTCTAATACTACGTTTGAATAGAAATTAGATGAAGTGATGCGTGTGTGTAGTTTTGTAGCCGCTCTTGAAAATAGGAGTAGCCGCAATCATGATAAGCGATCATCATCCTTATTTGACAAACAACTTTGATTCATCGTTTTCTAAGAGCTATTCTATTTACCGGCATACAAAGATTACAATCGCATCTGTTCTCTATGATACGACATATACACGGATCATTGGAGATTATTTTCAAGGAATTGTGACATTGATCTTGTCATGACAACTATCTTTTTAAATGGGCTTTAACAAAAAATTACTAATGATATCTATATATATCCTACGTTTCAAAAGAGGCTTGTCTACTTTGAAACATATTGTGAAAAATTTGTTCCAGCAGTTCCCATTATCACAAATTTATATACATATATCTATGTACTTAATTTTCAACAAATAATTAAAAGATCCAATTCAGTTATCCATGACTGCACTCTGTAGTAAAAGTATACTGTGTGTGTGTGTGTGTGTGTGTGTGTTTGTGTAATCCAATGTGTCTGGTTCCCTGGGGGTATAAGCATTGCCATCCTCCTAATGCTTTCGCAAACATAAGAGAAATCTAAAATGTTATACGATCCATTTACATAAATTCATATTCCAATTTATTCAGGACTCTGTTACGTAATACATAAATACATTTTGTATCTATGTATGTATATTTTTGGTGTTCTCTATCATATTGCAAATTTATTATCCTTTATACGCCACGGCGGCGGCGGCAACGGCGGCGGATTGTAGCATCTTGCCTCATATTTGTCCAGAAATATTTTACAAATTTTGCCAAACGTTATATATATTTGTAAAAGCTTTCATGGCTACTTGATCGCTATCACGATTCTATTTATTTATACTCTCTTCGCTGAACTTATTGTTTATCGGTCCACAATATGTTTGCCCTAACTTATGTTTTAAAGGTTCGAAATATTTGAAACTCTAATGTGATATGGAAATATTTAGGTACTTAAAATAAAAAATAAAATCATGAGTGGTCTTCACTCAACTTATACGTGAACTATATATATTTAAAATTTCTTTACTTTGTATTAAATGGTTGCTAAGGTTGCTTTGAATCAATATTACTAAATATTTTTTAACTAGTGGAAATGTAAATGTAACTTAACTGCTTTTAATAACTATTTTTCAATAAATGGCATATTTTTTTAAATAGATTTATAAACCAAAGTTAATATTTTTATATTTTAACTAATGCCATTTTTAAGATATTGGAAAAGTAGCAAGAATTTGGTTTATTTTTACTTCTTTCATAATTAAAATGTATAAATGTTTCATTTAATATTTACTTTGAACATTGTTTATATTGCTTGTTTAATATTATTAAAATTAACATTAAATTTACATTTATATCCCAGAAATAAATATATATCTTTCATTTTCTGACATTAATGTCTATATATACAATTATATATGTATATGTTCAGTGAACAACTTTGAATAGAATCAATATTATGCTTAAAGCATAATGAATGCAAATACAGTATCAAATCAGTTTTTCGTGATCGAAAGAAACGAAATATAAATCATGAAATATACCTGAAGGCATTTTGCAATACGCGTGTGCACAGTGTAGAAAAATTGAAATATATACGTATTATTATCATTGCAATCTCGGTAGCAGATAAAAATAAATTACAAACCATAGAAATAGAGGAAAGGAGTGCGAAATAAAAGCAAAAATCGCAAGCACCAACCAGCATGGCGGAATCAGACCAAGAAATTATCTCGCTTCCCGATCGCATAAATAACTTGCCGTTGCACACAATTTAAGGTAAAAATTCTGTTAAATGTCTATTAGAATTTAAGACGGGTAGGTTTCTATGGCGGTCGGTCGGTCGGTCGGTCGGTCGATCGGTAAGCTTCTTATACGTGCACGATCAGGAAACGTGCAAAAAGGTAGGTATATAATCTTCGGGCAGGTTACGACATGCAGGATTTAGAATTAGGTGCGGACACAATGTCGCTACTTTTCAAAGGGGGATCGCTGTTATTGTATGCACGTGAGCGGGCATATGTTATTCAGATGATCGCTATTTTAAAATATACCATTTTACTAGTCCTTTCAATCGCAATTGATCAATGATCTAATGATTTATCTATGGGTTTTCGTATTAACAAAATTGTTTCATTTTAAACCAATGTAAATCTTACTAAATTACACTATTTGTGTATTTCTTGTTGATTTTAAACAGAATTTAGCGAATTATTCTGTATTTTGCAAGCGTGTAAAAATTAGAATATTTGAAAAGAGAATAAAATTGAAATGGTGATATTTCCTAGTGGACATGTCACCGTGTAGAGGGTTAAGTTGTAAAACGCATAACTATGTTATCAATGTGTGTGTAAACGGCGGCCCCTGGTGTAGAGGTATGCCTGGCCGCCCCCGATCAATATTCTATGAGATAGCCAGAGTGGATAAGGTTGTTTGGTGCCACTGGCACTGCCACTATACTATGTGTACGTGTATGCGTCCTACAAACACTAATCAACTTAATTTTTGGTTATGCAAATGTTCATTTTGGCAACGTTGTGATATGCAAGAGTCTATGTAATTGCATTTACCCGCAACGTTATGGTGCCATACATTTTCATATACACTTTTGACCGTATTAAATACACACACACACACACACACATATATATATATATATATATATATATATATATATATATATATATATATATATATATATATATATATACACTTTTTTTATATACACTAAATTTTGTTAAAATCGGGGTTTTCAGTTAAAGTCAGGTCATACGAAATTAAGAAGCCGTGAAGGAATGAATTCCAAGAACACTATATCATAAATGTACTATCGTTCGACCAGATAGAAATACCACAGAAAAATCGACAGTTTGACAAATATGAATCAAACATGAAATATAACCATTACGAATACACAGTGTGGCAACAATGAACACAAATATTAATAAACAATATGTAAATAAAATGACAAGCTATGGAAAATAAACAAAAAAGATGGAAAGTCAAATTATAATAAAGATGAACATGACATCATACATTGTATACCGAAACGGCGCCATATTTAAAACAAAATGTTATGGCCTGCACTTAGAGTTTATTCAGTGCAACAATTGTGCACCGTGGGGCTATCTTATTTGCATTGTTATTAACTACCGCGCGCAGATTTATGATGTAATTTTGAACGACTGCCCGTACGGGGACCACGAGCATATATTGGTTTTTCTATGGACGATGATAAAGAAAAAGGAAAAAGATTATGTGAGATCGGTTGTCGGGCAGGAGCAGGAGCGAATGTTACCGTTGCTGCGGGTTCCCCTCATATAAATGTGGGCTATGCTGTATATGTTTTGCGTGGATATTACACGAAATAACAACGAACTATTTCTTTTTTACTTTTTTAACAAAAAATGTGCAAAATATGAATATTTTTCATTATGAACATAACTAATTTGGTCATAAGTGCAGCCGTTCTAGTGTTATTGGAGATATTCTTTAAGTTGAGTACCAATATCGACAAATTCATAATAAATATTCCAATAAAGTGATTGCCGCTTTGTAGCGCAACGTAGTAGTGTTCGTAAATGTTTGGGAGAGTCTGGTCAAATTTAGCAATGCAGTTAATTTTAATTCTGATGATCGCCGCCATATGGTACGCATTTATTAAAAGGGCTTTATTAAAACATTTTCGGCTGCTATTACATTTAATAACTTTACTAAATTTTAATATTATTGTAATGGCCCAGTTTCACTGAAACGGAATAGTGCCACCATTTGCAACTATGGTGCACCATTAGTGGAAATAGTATTTTCCCAAGAATCGTGTAATTCGGTTTGTATCACAAGTATATAAGTGAAATTGGTCACGAACGTACATACATACATACATACATACACATATGCAGCGGCGACACGTTGTCTCTGAAATAGTTAGTTTTGTGTGTCGGGCCGACTTATCGTGTCAAATCGGCAATTCGAAACAAATTGATATTTACGATGGGCGCCGTCCATCATAGCGCGCCGTGGATATCGATAGATTTCGATGTCCGTCCGTGTTTATCTTACAAAAATATGGATGATGGATATTCATCGATTTGTTTACGTATTGTGCGCTTTATTTACTGACACGCAATTTATCCTAGATTCACCAATGAGATATAAATGCGATGTTTTCTCCACTTCTTGTACTGGTTTCATATTTTAGAAACATGAACCATGCCAATCACATTTTTTATAACATCGAAATCTAAAGTGTGCTACACTGTGCTACTGTCTTGTACGGTTAAACATGATGAGATGTTAATTATGCTAACAAATGTATAATTAGCAAAAAAAAAAACTATATGCGTTCTTCTTGCAAAGTAAACACATATGAAGTTCGCCATGTGTGGACATTAAACACTAATTTGGACATGCATGTTAACATGTTAATATTCTGAGCGCATGTTAGTTTGAGAAGTTTCACGTGAACCTAATGGGAAATCTCCAAACACCGCGTGGCTCGCATCGTAAACAAGTCACCGCCAGCAGTCGTCCTATATATATATATACCTACAGGCATACACCCGCCACCACCACCAGCGGCGGCTACACACTACAAAACAGAGAGAGACACACACAGAAGGAAAGAAAATGAAAATATGTTTAAGAGAAAGAGGAAATAATGAGGAAAGCACATAATTATTCCTAAGTACGTTAAATGGCGGAGGTGCGTACAAACACAATGTTTTCGTTTGTGTGTCTGTGTGTATTTTATTTCCTGCCAAATAGTTGACACAACAAAATGTTAACTACTATCTAAACCCGTGGGCACTAAGTGCCTTTATCATTTACAGAATTAAGTTTACGTTTCACCAATATTATATAATAATTTTAATAATATAAATATACTCAATACTATAGCTGTCTATGTATCTAGTTTTCTATCTGTAACGCTATGTTAATTGCAAAGTTTTGAACTGTTATTTTATTCGATTTAGTTTTCCTTCCGGTTCAATTAAAAAAAAAATAGTTCGGTTGATGGTTTTCGGTTCAGCTCCAAGCGATATTTTTACATAAAAAAAATATTATACATCATAATTCTATTTGTTTAAGCATATATACCTAACCAAAATAAAGTGATTTCTATTTTCGGTCAGGTTCAGTTTTCGTTCCAAAAACAATAACGATATTTCGATGACGGTACGATTTTGTAAATTTAGTAATCATGGATAATACATATATATATATATATATATATATATATATATATATATATATATATAAAAATATATAAATTTAGATGCCATGGATACAACTTGAAATTATTTTTTAAATGTAGTAAACAATGGGTACAACATTAATTAATATAAAAATGGATGTGAAATATATTGCGATGCATTTTATCCATATGTGTGAAAAATCACTTTACATTTAACCATGTACCATTAACTGAAATTCCCTTTTTGTATACATCCAAGTATATATATACTGGCAAAATGGCCCGGAAACGGTGGTTACGTGGGCAGGAAGCAGGCAACACCTGAAAGCTCGCACATCGTTCACACATTGGCGCAATTAATCGAGTGCGTGCGAATAATTTATGAATGCTAATGAATAGAAATGTGTACGTGGCATGAGCTGGCCCACAATCCACCAGTAACACATTGGATTAACTCGTATATCGTTGCCTGCGACCATCGACAAGAGGCGTTACTATGTGTTGTGGCCGCGTACGGGAACTATTATTGCGTTCCGATTTGTAACAATTACAGAATGGCGAGTGTTAAAACAGATTATATCGTATTTAATTTACTATTAAATTGCCAGAGATGATGTGGTGTCATACTGTTAATTATTAACACCAATTTACGTTAAGGCGACCAATATACAACGTCAATACACTGATCAGAATATTGTTTGCCGTTCTAGGATGTTCTAAGCTTCGATTAATGGAATTATCCCTAGATCCGTATTACGCATATATTTCAAATAATAATACATATTTATTTTTTTGAAATAGCGCTCATTATTGTATTTAATGCGAAGTAAATTATGAAAAAGGTTTTCTTTTTCTGCAAGATTAATGATAAGGATGGCTTAAACAAATATGTTTGGTAGGCGGATTTCAGTGACGATGAATTGTGTGTGTAATAAATAGTTGGTTTAGTCTTAATATGGAGTGGTAGCGACGCATCGTAACAAGTATTTTATGAGTAATTGTACGTAATTGCCAGTGGTTTCTGGTCATTGTGTACTTTTTTTTCCGTCGCTCGTTACAAAAGTTGATTGTGTGATATATGATATAGGCGGCTCAATGTCCGAGCACAGCTGCTACTCACACGGCTCATGCCATCATGTTAAAGATAACACTTGGACTGACAGTTTTTCCTTTTTTACTGCCATATTATTTCTTATTGAGTTTCTAATTTTTATTCGTAATGACAAAAATATTAAAATCTTAAACGTAAGTATTTGCACAGAATTTCGTTTCATCGCTCGCTTGTACCTAATACCAATGTAAGCTGCAGGTATGCACCTATGCTTGTTTATTTCTAAATTGTACTAGCATAACCTAAATTACTGTTTATTTGATATTCTTTCTTATATTTTATTATTACTTCTACGTATACACATACTTTAGATTCGATACAAAATGTTAATATGTTCATAATTATTAATTTGCATTAGAAAATTAAAAATATGAACTCAATTTGATATATAATAGAAATATAGTTCATTTTACCGCAGATTTAATCACTAATTTATATCAATTAAAATGATCTTAATTTGTATAATATGAAACGAACACTGCTTAGTGTACAGAGCATTATATAATATATATATATATTCCTGTTTAATATATAATGCTGTGAACTTTGAATATAATGGTTGCTTTTTGATATTTCTTTGATCTAGTTTTGCAGTTAATATTCATTATGGCTTAATATTGGCGCGATGCATATTCATGGCGTATGTACAAGGTATATGCACAGCTTGCATAATATACACAGGTCGACTTAACTTGATAGAATTTTGCGCAAAATGCAAAAATATTCAAATTACTCGCGCAAAGATTCAACAGTCAATAAATCGCGCCGTCATTTTAAATTCATTTCAATTATTATTGCTCGCTCTTATTTGCACACTACATTTGCTAATAAAATACATGAATCCTTAGTAATTCACGTTCAGAAATTTTTTAAATGTTAACACACGCATCAACAAAAACAGCAAATACTCATTCTGTTAAATATTTTATTGTATTTATTCGCTTTGCTGTTGAAATGGGAATAAATGTGTTTGCATGTATCGATTCGTGTTTGGTTTTTGGCGATAAAAATTAATCCAATGTATTTCGGAATGGGCAATTAAAGAAACTCGCGCATGTATTGGTAGTAATCCTAGATAAGCATTTAACCCAAACATGAATCCCCATTCCCTAAGCGGTTTACATGAAACACGGAATAATTTCAGTCAAATCGTAGTGCCACAGACGGGATTTGAACCTTAATTTTACAACATGACTAGACGTACTATTTTAGCAAAATTCAAATTTTCTTAAATTATTTTGTAAATATTGAACTTTTAATAATAAAATTATTTACTAAATTTTGGTAACATAACCAAATAATTCTACATTAATAATAATCGCAGTTCTGCATAAAATATGGATATTTCATGTTTTAAAATACATATTTTATGAAATAAATAGTAATTTAAAATATGACATTATTGCATTTCCAAATGTACTAGGTATAATAATATGAAAACAAATATATGTACTTCCATCACTACGATATTAATCAAGTTTTTAATTTTAATCAAAATTCATATAAATATTACTTTTGTTACATTATCAAATTCGATATCACTGTTTTAAAATGCAATATATATATATATAAATATATTAAATGTATAATTTTTGATGGTAGTGACAATATATTAAATATAAAATACAAACTATAAAAATAGGATTCGATTCATATATTTAATATAAATATATATACTATCATAACCGTGTTTATATACATGAATGCATAAAAGTTTTTTATAGATATTTATAGTGTAATAAATACGAAATTTTATCAAGAATTATAACATTTATCGGTAGCTTACCTTCGTAACTGCAGTGGACTTGTAGAACGCCCCGGATCTTCCTTCAAGGTCACATGTATTTAAATTAATATAAGAACTAATAAAATATATTTGAACTTGATAATATAACAACAAAAACTATTTCTACAATGTTTAAATAAATATTTTACACTATTTAACACAATAAAATCACATAATTGACCAGTTCAATTTAGTTCTACGTCCACACAACACAACAAACCTGTCCGATTGTCTGACTTGCAATGAAGTCAAAACCTGTCTGTTTACCGAAATGTATTTAATTCACTAGTATTGCACGATCATTGCTACTGGAATGTTCTTTGTTTCACGTCGGAAAAACTGATTAGAAATTTGATTTTAAATGTATGAAATATTGTTTATAGTGCGTTGTTTTAATGTGTTTTATTGTGTTGAATTACAAGTAAATAGATATTTAATAAGTTTGTGTTTTTTAACATTTGAGCAGTAGTGCCATTCATATTGTGTACGAGTTCATTTCTTTGCTCAGGGATCAGTTTGTGCACAGTTGAATTTAGGTAAGTTTTCAATTTTTATAACATTGCTATTGTGTTTAATAAACAACAAATTGTTATGGAATTATATAAACTGTTTTATACGAAGTTGAAAATGAAATATTGTAATCTTGAAAATGTTCGAGCTCTAGATTTTAATCGATATACACTTTGTAGGCATTTTTGTTATTTTCTAGATGACATTGTGCGTGTGTATTTGTTATTTAAGTGTGTGCATATGTGTGACTGTGTGTGAACGATCTACAGCAAATACTTTAGAAGCTAGAAAATATAAAACTTTAAATAAAATAAAATATAAATATAATACAGAAAAGGGCTTCGTAATTTTGTAAACAAATTCTAAACAGGAAATTGTATTTAGTAAACCTTTATTATAATAATCACAGAACTAACGTACGTTTAATTTAAAAGCTCTATATTTGCTCATACTCATTTTCTTTATTGCTCATTCTCTGCCTATATATATATATTTCTTTCTTTTACTTTCGTTCTCTTAATCGCTTTCACATATCCAATATTTTCCAGAAAATCCAGTGTAAGGCACTGCAGATTTTCTATTATTATAGAATGCTTACAATTTAATAAAACTAAATATTTGGAGCACAAAAGTAACGTACGGAAATAATACAAACAAATGAATAATTATCACGAATAAAAAATGCCAGAAATCAATACGAACTAAATAATGATTAACCGTTGGAACTATAGTTCTAAATACTTAGTATTAGATCCGCCCCCGCTAATGGCTGAAATACGACCGTGTTTATAATTCAACACGTAGTTAGCGTCAATAACATACAAGCCGACAGACAACACCAATAAGTTAAGCCGCTCTGCATGCGTTACCTGCTGCAGACAGAGATAGACATATTATTACAAATATAGCCGTTCTCTGTCTGTCTGTTTTGCACTATATATATATATATATATATATATATATATATATATATATATATATGCATCAGTTTGAGTGACATGGCGCGAATACTGCTGAATTGCCATGCGTGCACGCACGCACACGCAAACAAACGTATGTTTATCCGGCCAAGTGGGTTCGAATATTGGTTTACCGCGACGGATAAATCGTACACACATTATATACAGTAGGCAAGTAAATATTTGCGTGGTTTTAGTATACCAAGGATGTATCTATGTAATATATATATATATATATATATATATATATATATATATATATATATATATATATATATATATATATATATTAAAGAGAAAACATAGTCATTACTTGGTGTAAACGTAACCATTATCAAACGTGTAATAATATATCAATTTTAAGATACCGTAAGAGTATAATCGTTACAAACAACTATTAATTATATAACGGTGTGATTGGTCATTTCACGTAATTTTAGTAAAGATTAAAACGTTATACTAATATATTTATGAACAATAAATACGTGCCATTGGTACGTTATGGTTAATAAATAAGCAATAAACCATTCATCGATTATTAAGTTATAAATCAAATGTCATTAAACTATAAAATAAGTTTTATCGAATAAACTCAAATATTTTCACTGTCAACTTTCTAACGGATTCTTTTATTTTGCAAACATATCAAACTTCTATATAAATCAACTTGATTTTCATTTCAAAAATTAATAATTTTTTGCGCTTAAACACTTTTTATTCTAAAATATTCTCCGTGTGATTTTGTAGATTTCTTTTTATCTTTACACTAATTATGTATTCCTAATTTAGATCACAGTAACTGGTTACAAATTTATTTCGTTTCTAAATGACCTTAAAGAGATAAAATAATTTATTTAGATAATATTAGCGATTATAAACAATTTATCTGCTAATTTATACTCAAAATAATATTCAAATTCGAGATATTCGATATATTTTTCGTTATTGGTTACAGTGGTCCAATATAAATGAGGCATTTCGTAACTGTTTACATAAATAGTTATACAATTAATATTAATAATCAAAACCTTAAAACGAAACAGTAATTAATTTAAATTCGAATTTATAAAATGGACATTAAACCTTTTCCAGTTGATGTTCACTAAAGTTAATTTTATTTCCTTTTTCTAATGCGTCTTGCGTTGTAAAAACTTGCACAAGTTTACATTAATTCAACAGTTTACTGCTTTAGTAATATTTTATGAAGCGTAATATATTAAAATTGTAATATTACAAGCTAAGATCCTAAATTGTGTCTGTAAATGTTAATAGCAATAATTTGGAATATGTTTCGAAGATTGAATCAATTATTTGACAAAATATTGTTTTAGTATAGGTTATCGTCATAAGCATGTTGATAATATTTTGGCGATGTAGGCGAATTGGAACAGACGGTAAAATGATTATGGGGTGCGCGGTCATGTAGAAATAAGAATGCATATAGACAAGATTACATTGGATCAGCCGTAAAGCCAACGGAGGCTCAGTTTTCAACATACGATAGTTCATTTCCCGTTTTCGCCACACAGTCATTTTTTCGGTCCTTCGTCGCAGCCCCCCGTTGACGTGTCTGCGAAATGTTTTTTATTTGCTGATTTATTTGCTGTGGGAGAGACGCGTCGCGACGCGCCACGACGCGCCACGACATACCAGCATGAAAAATATTTACGTACTTGTCATACGAAAGTGGTGCGTCGTACATTCTGCGTTTAGCTTTTGTATAGTAGATATTTTATTTAGAATGTCACCACGTCGAGCCAAACCTCTTTGTAACAAGCAAACGCTAACGCAGACGTCACCTAAAAGCACTCCATTTTCGAATGAATTTCCTCGCGGCTTACCACAACCATAAATTAACCATTTATTTATATTCGTCGTCAAGCCAAAACAATATTCCACTTTTTAAATTCATCAGACGAAAATATTTTTAATATGGTTCTTCATACTCCCTAGGTACTGGAAGAGCTAGATTAATATCTCAAAAATAAATTAAAAACTTGTATGTCGTCCAGAATAAATGCTCCTATTCCTGCTTTTTATGCCCTTTTCATACAAGAGTTAAATAAAAAATATTGTAAAACGTATTACAAACATTCGCCAAATTCCTTTTAGGAGGAATTAAATTCCATACACGCATACCTCGTTTAAATTTAATATATTTTGCATGAACAACCACCTTAATACGGCTGCACACAAATGTAACAACAATAATATCCGAATTGTTTAATAACGTAGCCTAGAAATTTTATTGTAGTTTTAGCATTAAAAATATGAGAAAAAGTGTGCATGGAAAGTATTTGGATGCATGCATGCATCTCACGTTGCTGGTGGTGATGTATGGGTTTGCAGTTTATATCGTAACTTTTTGCGTAAGTTCTCTCCGTTAAGTTTCAGATGAATTTTCTGTTTTATGGCATCAAGGGGATGGTACCTCTCGATATTTCCAGAAGTTCCACTGACTTTCCCCAATATACATCCAAACTTATGGGATAAAAATGTTGAATAATATTGCCACTTTTACTCACTGTCAACTACAAAATTCATAATTTTTACTTTTTTGAATGCAGTACACTTTGTCTATGAAAACCAAGCGATAAATATCTAACAAAGTTGCAGGAATAATATTATTAGGGCAATACTTTGGTTCTGTAATAAAATAATATAAATAAGTGTACATGGAAATTGGCCATTTGAGGGAAGCGTTAACTTTTAAACAGAGATTAGCGGCTGTGTGTGTGAACGAATTTGTAAATTTTATATGCATCTAGGAAATGAAGTAATGTAACTCAATTAAATAGATGACGCTACTTGATGTGAATCGCTGAATATACGAGTTCATATATGTAGAGCAATTGATAATTATGTAATTAAGAGAACGTAGTAGCGTGTTCAGCAGTCGTCACTCATTTTGCACGCGTGCGCATTACACGAGAACTCATAAGTTGAATGGTACTGCCAATTCCCACGAGATACGTATGTCTCTCGCACAAGATGACGCCGCTTAACCAATATTATTTCCGCAATAAAGGCAACTATAGTTGATTAAATTTGTGGTTTGTGTCTAATAGTGTAATCTAGTTTCATAAAAACCCTAGTGTATAATATAACAAACTATCACAATCTATTTGAAAAATATACACTCTCCTCATATTGTCTAATATTTACTGTCTTCGGCGAAGTAAAAAGAAAAGTCGAGTGGAAGCCACTACCATTTTTTAATTTATGTGGAAAACATTTTTTAACCACTCATGTTTTTAACGAAGGAAAACTATTTGAAACAATGATTAATTGCCAAACTTGGAATACAGAATTGATTGTTGCAATCATGCAAACACATGTATATGCGCTGTAATATTTGAAACCGCAAAATTATAATTTTTAATTTTTATTTTTTGACTTGAAATATAAATAGTATTTTTATTTTTGTACATAAATAAATAATGTATGGCATATTTCAAGTTGTTCTGTTTCTGGTAGTTTATAATATGATTGAAAGGAATAAGAGTAATCCAGGAAAGTGCTTTTGGGTCTCAAGTACAGTTGAAAGTAAAATAAAACTTGTAGAAACATATATGTTTAGAAATTCAAATCCACAAAAATGTTTAGAACATATTTGACTTGAGTGACATGTAATTCGTTGATATCTGATCAGAACCTGACAAATTTCCAAGACGGCATTTCCCGCACATTCTGCACACATATCACATATGTATAAAGCATATATACCACGTACACTTATATACATGACATTTGTACGAGTACTACGTTGCATCAGTGGGACATGCTCTGCAGATTTTTCTTATCGAGTACAAGAAGTATGTACAAGTTGCATTTCTTGCCAACCAACTGCTAAATAATTCCAGAAGTCCTTCTCGCCAGATGCCTCTGGGGCCAGATACGTACCTACGTAAGTGCAATTGCAAGCGCGGAATATAGATATGAAGTTTGGCGGCTCTACCGGACCAGGTGTTCTACACAGTAACTGGCGGCGTATTCCCCGATGAGGCCAGGGGTCCAGCCATTTTGCCAAATGTGCAGCGCACACTACACATAATAAACTGCTGTTGGTGCTGTGTCGACGATGGCTTATGAATCGTGCCAGGCTCTATTTCGTGTAGTTGAGCCACTACATTTATTCCAAAGGGGTTCAAGTATTTCAAAGTGCCAATGAATTCGGAAGCATTTGCCGTCACGAATATTCATTCCCTTTGCCATATATTGTGCCCAGAAATTATCATTTAATCTTGTTTATTTAGATATTATTAGGAGGAGCATTGCTCCATGTAAATATTCGTGTTTGAGTGATATTACAGTTTTGTTGTATTTATCTAAATCTTAATTTCTTTTTGTTATAGGTAAGTCGAATATTTCTACTATGTATCATAATGGGGTTCTTATCCATATCCACGATTTACATCATCCAATAAGCAATCAGGTCACAGGTAAATAAACTCCGTTTACTTTATTATAATGTCAAATATATACTACTATTTGGACGAAATCTAAAACAAAGTGGAAGCAATACTAGGCATAGTTCGAATATTCTTGACAGTATAAAACCAGACTAATCGAGGACATATAAATTATTTCTCTGTCAAAATATGTTCAGGTATTTTTTATACGATTATAAGATTTTCCTTAGCACTTTTTTTCGTAATTGGTACATTATAAAGAAACTATTCAAACAAAAGTTGTACAAAAAATTAAAATCTTTCATTATGAACATAACAATTTTTGCCATTAGTGCAACCGTTTCAGTAATATTGGAGAATAGATAAAAAATGCGTATAGTGAACTGGCACTTCCGGTTTGAATATCCTTTTCAACATAGGTGCACATCTAGACTATATACAAGTTTTAAGTTTAGAGATTCACAATTTTTCGTTCGACACTTTTGGCTCTAGAGCAAAGACACACACAGACGTCATTCCGAAAATAGTTACATTCGATTCAGGTAGAGTCAAAACGTGTAGATATCCTTTGAAATATCAAGTTTGTAGTTTTTCAATATTACTAATTACTTCATAAATGAAAATAAAAATGTAACAATAAGTTTCACTAAGTTGTAAACGATATGAATTAGAGAAAAAGTTGAAGAACCGTGTTGTCCTTTTTGCTTGGATATTTTTCTCAAAGAACGAAACATTTATTGGAAAATCAATCATACAAATAGTAGAATGTAGGAACAACAATAAGTAACATTAATCTAGAAAAATGAAAAATTCCATCAAGTAGAAAAAAAAAAAAGAAAAAGTGTATGTAGGAGCGATGAATCGCGGATGCGAAATAAAGCAATCAATCCGGGACAGTCAGTGAGTACAGCCAGCAACAGCAACAGCCAACGAAAGGGTGCTGCATAGGGCCGTAGGTTTTTAAGGCACAGGTATACAGCTATACAGCTCTATAGCGATGGCTATACCTTTCATCTTTTGATCGCTGATGTATTACACACAATTTATATGGTAATTCGCGCCACAGCACACTTTCTGAGCGTGCCTTCTGTCTATTGCAATTTACATATTGGATGGCTTTTTGTGCCTTATTCTACTGTTCTTCCATCCTCCTTTTTCATATCGCCTGGATACAGTTTTGTCCACTTTCTTTTTACTACCGTCTTTTTATTATTATAATTCTTTTTGTTTTTTATTCACGTTTTTAAGTTTTACTTATTTTTAGATCCCCCTTTATGGGACATATTTGTTGCTCCAATGAGAATACATTTATTTCTCCATAAATCAAGAATTACTTTATTTGTACATCGAAACACTAAAAATGTTTAAAATAAATAAAACATTATTTAAAATCATAAAATTAATGTAAATAAAAACTCCATTAACGACTAATTTATATTACATTAGTTATATTATACAGAGCAGTAATTAATATGAATAAAATTAAATCACAGGTTTATGATTTATTATTATGAAACGGATTGAATTTTTAACTCCAATATATGTGTTTTATACAATTAATGAATGCTGTCAAATATTCGTGTTAGTAATTGGTACAAATGGGAGACCGTTGCAAGTCACATACACAGTGACAAATTGACAGATTGAATAATTCATGTCTAGATGGCGGTGATGTTAATTTGACAGTTCGTCGCACTAAATGAAAGGTGTACAAACAGGTGACATGGCAAATGTGATGTCATACTGCTACCTGTAGGAGGGTAAACAGAGGGTAACGCCAGCCAAACAAGAGTGAACTCGTTAAAGCAAACATTTATTGTTGCCGCTTTACGATAATATTTGTCTTACAAACACACACACACACACACACACGAGATACAATGACCATTACCGTCAAATTTCTTCTTATTGACAAGCATAAAAATAAATATATTGACATGTGGAAACACCAAACAATTTTCAATATTTGTTTGTTCTACAACGCTATATGTATAATTTGGAAATCATTGTTTACACTAGTCACATTGATTGGAAAACATTCTTAACCCGAAAGTGATTTATTTGGAACTGGAGTGGACATACAAATAATATTGCTTTATAATTAAGTTATTTTAAACTATATTGTTACTTTCTTATACGCATTAAATTTTTGTAATCATTTCGACCTTGATTTTGACCCTCTTCGAATCGAATGTTACGTTTGTGTGCCTGTGAACGTTCTAGGGCCACTCCACATTTTTTATATTTGCATTTAAGGATGTCGGAGCAGGTATTAATTGTTTTGCTACATTTTTGGCAGCATTAACTACCTCCCCGGTGTCTAGAATAAATAATTTGAAATTAAACCAGAGGATTACTTTAATCTTGTCATCATTTTATTCCTCCTAAATAATAAACTTAGAATTGGTCCCATAACAAAGACTATATATTCTGAAATAATATTATTATGAAGTATGTTATAAACTATATAGATATATAGTATCCTTTCATATAAGTAATCGTTAGTTTTACGCAAACTTTTATGGGCAGTGGTAGTATCGATGAAGATAATGTCATCGTTATATTTGAGGTTTATGGCATCTAATGGCTCTGGGCAAAATTAGTCGGCACATTATAGGATGCTATAACATTAATATGAGCGTGGGGGTGGCACAGCCAATTGACATTTATTGGAACAGAAGACCGCGCAATTAAATTTCATTTGGCTACAAGATTATTAAATCTGTGACTCATCGTCACTTACAATTCACGTTTGTTTGCACGATTGACATTTAAGGAATAACAGGAAATATTATACAAACACCAATGCTTTTAGCTTTTTTCAATGTGAATTGTATTCTTTTTAATTTAAGTTCCAGTGCTAATAATAATAATATCTATTTTATCTCCACCAAATGAATGATACAGCGACCTGATGGCATTGGTGCTAGTGCATATGCTTGTTTATTTTTGATAATATCTGCCTCTGACACACATAATCACGCTCATATATGTAAGTGATAAATGTGTACAGTGCGTAAATGCATGTGTCAAAGTGCGCCGAGTCGTTAAAACAGGGTGGTGCACATGCTCAGTTTTCTGTACGCCACATAAATCGTGTTTGCTCGTGTGTGTGTGTTTCTTGTGGCATGTCACTGTGCGAATCCCTATTCTTCTGTCGCGGTCTGTGGGTAAATCCATTGAAAAAGGAACAATCTAGAAAATGCTGGTTTCCGAATGAACTGGCACAATTTTTGGAGGACAGTGCTTGGCTCTGCTCGGCTGCTGCAGTGCGCCATCTCATTATTCAAATACATTTAAATTGCAAGCGAGAGCAGTTGTTGCTCCTCTGCAAGAAGAAGTAAACTGGGCGACCTACGATAGCTCGAAACTACCATGGGGGCCTCGAATAGGAGGGCAGATGGAACAGAACAGAGTGTGTGTTGTGGCTTTTCATTTCACGCTTTGGACCTCATTCTATATTTCGTATATAAATTGTATCATTTAAGGCCTAGCGAAATTAAACTCGCCTGGACAAATTTACGCCTGAACCAAATTTGGTTCTATTCTCCATAGTAAACTGCACTCTAATGACCAATACTGACATTGAGATATCTACTTGCATATTAATCTAGGCAGGCTATGATTAATAGACGCCATGATGATCTAGCAGTTTAGGAGAAAACAATATCGAATGCTAATATCGTGTTCCAGATCCGCGGTATCATCATTGTGTGTACCTGCTTCGGTTTTCTTTGTGTACTCGTCAGCGAGACCATCTTCGATATAATCAATCACATTGTAAACATCATTTGTTTGGCGCGCATGCGCTGCCCAATTTAATGGGCCAGTTTTACGGCCGGCGTAATTCGGTACTCTTCGGTTGGCACGCTTGCGTTTCTGTCAACGTCATGTTTAATGAAGTCATTTGAACGCCAGCTACTTTTCAAACGTCCTTTGAATATAAAGATGTTCCCGAGTCATTCCGTTCACACCTTATTTAAAGTGAATGCGGATTTCACGGAATGTCGTTGCCACTTAGTACCATTTATAATATAGTAGTATTCAAAATAAATTATTTTAACAATTTTGGTTGAATAGTTTTCTTAATATTCATTATACTAAGTTTTTATATGTAAGAGACATTTTGTACAACAATATTTCTTCAGATTGTAAATCTAAGGGTCATAAAAAATAAAAATGTTGAATTGAAAAATATACAGTTAAATAAATAAATATTTTCTCCTCAATGCTCAGTAAATAAAAAAAATAATTTTACTAAAAAAAGAAAAAGATAAACCAAAAAATTGATTATATAGCAAGCTGAAGTGCTTCTTTATCTCTGCTAGTCAAAAGATAGAATTTCGCTGACCACAACAGATTCTTCGTCACAAAGAAAACTAATTGAAAATAACAAAGCAAATTTAGATGCGAGTATTTTTAGTTTCCAAGAAATAGAAAAATAATAACTGTGCATTAAATGTTGAGAAAAGTTCATAGTTCACTTAACGTCGCAATGTTAACTGTCAGTAATTATAATGCCTTGGTGTGACAGACAGACATCCGTGTACATTTTAATATGTTTATTTTCCATTTCTTGCGCGTACCTAGCAACGTGTACTTACGTTAATGCCGTCAACACTCTGAAAACGTCGTGTTACATTACGGAACAGCGACACTAAATGAAAAGTGTGTAACTGTGCTGCACCGGATGCTTTTAACAAGTGACTCAGTCCCGTTATATTATTACATTTGGCCAATTACATTTTTATCTACTTGACTCATTCTTGACAACACTCAACTCGAACGTATATGCTCATACTTTATTAATTTCTTTAGAAAGTAATTAAATAGTGTTCAAGAATATTAGTAGTAGGCTCAAATAATTAATAATTAGGCTTAAAGTACCAGAAATACTTCAAAACAAAACACTCATTTTTTTTGAAAAACATCTTGCCAAGTATAACGACCCTTTACAATTTCAATTTTCCAAAGCTACTGTTAATTTTAGTAAATAACGAAATTAGAACTAAACCCTTTAGCAAATTATATATATTTTTTTTCCATTCAATTAATTTAAACTGCGGCAGACACCTGTCGAACCAACATAAAAAATATGACATCCAAATAAAAAGAGAAAATTCAGAATAATTTTGTGTGTGAACCCAATAAAAAATTACAAATTACCGGCACTGAAACATGGCGAAATAAACTTAACAGGAGGGCAGAAACGCAGTTATCCTTTGATGTCACCGTTACAAAACGCACACACAAAATGATTACCAAAATGACATTTGACATGGAACACTGGCCATAAATTAATACGGATTACACGATACAGCGAAATAACAACGCAAAAAAGACAATTAGAAGTGAGCGGAAGTGAGATAGTTGGCGCATGAGAGTGAGAGAAGGAGCAAATGCTTGTTAACTGGCGACGACGTGGATTCGGTGTGTTTGCTCGTCAGGCGCGTGCACTGGCGGTTGCTAATAACGTGCGCAGAATTCGTGAAATTGTCAGCTCATCTGGCCCCGGGCACGTACCAACATACATACATACATACATACATATACCCGTTACGTTACGTTACGTTACGTTACGTTGTGCCATTTCGGAAGTTTTTTCTTTATTTTCTAACAAAAATGGAATGTGTTTACATTAGACTCCATGGACGATATTACGCTTCGGATAATATTACTGATATTCCTTTGACAGCCATCTTCGTATTTACTCTACACAACATTCTGCACTACAGTTGCTATGGTGATGAGGGAAATACAAAACTAACTACACATATACATACAACAAATAAATAATAAATATATATATATATATATATATATATATATATATATATATATATATATATATATATATATATATATATATATATATATATATATAAACAAATATACATTCAGATCATGTTTTAGTCGCTTTCTGCTCTTAGTCAAATGTTTAAGCTCAAAATAATCATCAGTCGATGCGCAATTCATAAGAAATGTCTAGTAAATATTTGATATTCTTTGAGTACACAGTTTCGAAGATAAAAAATAAAAACCTCCAATTTATACCCTTTTTTCATCATATTTTATCTTCAAAACTGTGTATTTAAAGCAATATATATTTTTACCAAGCATTTCATATGTAATTACGTATCGACTGATATTATTTTTATAAAAATAACTCGGACCAATTTCTTTATGTATCATCATTATAGGTTTTGAGTAGTTTTATGAAATTTAGGAATTAAATTAAGTCCAAATGGGAAATAATGTGTCTGAAATTCCTTTATATGTAATAAACAGTCTTTATTCGACGGAATTTTTTGGATTGTAGTATAAAAATAGCTGTATGGAATTTAAATCCATATTAAAAATTATTAAGCATGCAAAAAACTGTGTATTTGGTTTATATTTTTGCTCTGTATTTGGCTTAAAATAATGAAAAACATAAATGCTGAAAAGTAAACAAAATCTCACCGAAGGTAAATAATACCAGTGGTACCAAAAAGTGTTGCAAAATTCATTTGTGAAGTGTCAAAATAACCATTACGAGAAAAGTACACAAATACGTTCTAGTTGAAATTGCACTAGGAATTGCTTGCTGGAGCTCATGAGAGACAGAGAAGGAAAATAAGGGAAATATAGAATAGCGAGTGGGCGAGTGAACAAGTTGACGACAAAGACACACACACACACACACATGTACATAGATTAGATGAGAGCAGTGGATAGCAGGATGCAACGAAACAGAGAAACACACACACACACAGGATTGTTGTTTTGTCCCCTGTGGTGTGCAGTGTAGTTCGCGTTGTAGCCACCACTGTTCTTGGCGCTGACGTCGGTGGACGGTGGCGTAAATAACACGACGGCAGGAATAATACGGGCCCAACCATAATTTATGTGCTCGCAGCGCTGCGAACCGAAAGAATGGAAGTGCTCCATGTCGAGGTCTCTCTCGCTGAGCAGCGACAGCAACAGCGACAGCGACAGCGACCAATATTCCCGTTCGGCCAGTGTGCGTGCACCCAATGAATGCCTTTTGAATGTTTGCAGGGGTGATGCTCCAATACAACCGAGGCTTTTAATTTTTAAATGTACTGTTAAAGTATTAAAGATCACGATTGGATTATTACGTTTGTTCCAGTCGGTAAAAATGGTTGCAGTTAAATGTATCGATGCGCGCAGTCGGGGTACTTTGATTTATTCATTGCAATTTATACTGCTGAAATTAATTCATTACGATTTTTGTGATTTTCTTACCAACATTCAACGTTTAGAAATCCTTATTGAATCTGCTTGAATAATTTTCTCAAGTAAAGAACAGGACTAATTTTGTCTTTTATCCAAAGATACAATATTAATTAAAATTATTTATATACCAACGATTACAACATTCAAAACAAAATTGAAATAATAACGTAAGGGATCGAAATAACATTACTTTTTGCTAAAAATAAATAATTTACTCGTATATGCCGACAAATAATGATACATATTATTTGATTATACGGATAAGAAAATCAAGTATAGAGCATAACAGACTTTTATGCATGTATAAAATGTATCTTAAAAAAAAAATTTAATATTCTATTAGATATTACATAAACTAATGAGGTGTTATTAAGAAATAGAGTTCGTGAGTAGAAAAACGATTTTTCTTTTGTAAATTATTATAATCCAGCATATTAGTATAACGGATGGAGTATTTCCATAAATAAATTGTACACTAGTAGTGTTGATGCATCTTCTTTGCATTGTCTTTTTATACCTGTAGTGTCCATATCGCTGAGAGGCCAACGAAATGCAAACAACAATATTTATTTGAGTAGAACGTCGAATCGATAAATCTAGAGTTTCCTTCCGTTGAAACGTATATATATATAAGGTCCTGAAGGGACGGTTCGGACTGCGCGCCGTACACGGCACTTGACCGCAATGTCAACACACACACACACAGACACACACACCGCCAGTAAAATATATTTAATAGAAGCCATCAAATTCAGCTGCTACGTTGGATTTGAACAAATATTTGCTGCGGAAAACAGAGCTCAGTTTGCGGTTATAAAAACACATTACAATGAAACTAAGTATTTTTCTTTCGCTTCTACTGCAGAAACTTCTTATTTGTGTTTGGCGTATAACGAGTATGGCCGACCGACCGACCGACCACCGACTGTCGACGCTTTGGGCCTATTGACATTGGCATACCGCGTTGCGTTGCGAGTGCGTGGTCAAACTCCACTGCCGCCGTTTCATTTCAACGCGCCCTTTGATCTGTGGCCGCACACATTCTGCGGACGTGCAAATGTGCGACACAAAGACGATTCCTTTACTTTTAACCACCGCCCCTCTACACTTATTTTTCTTTATTTGACACTCACATCCTTAAAATTTCTCTTGTTGCCATTACCATTAGAACACTAATTATGGTTAGTGTAAATTGGTCTGGCCAACTTTGCTATATTGATTGTACGAAACTATTTTCCCTGTTGAATGCCGACATATGGTGAAGATTTTATTATCTTTTTGGTAGTTTTGTAGTTGAAATAAAATCCTTACATTGCCGATAAGTACGAAAGCATCTACGTGAGGTTGAGGGAAGGGATATGTCGTCTTCAATGCGTTCGACATTCCCTTTCGATGTGATTTACGTCAACGCAGGGTGAACAGTGTGAATGCGAAAAGTTCAAAGGTGGCAATTACAGCTTTGTTGGCCCATTCAGTCGTAGTGTGAACACGCTACACTATCACAAAGTGATTTCAAATCGGCGAAGTATTCCGTAATAACATTCTCCTTGTAGATATTCTAACTCTGCCCTTAAAAAAACCTTTTATTTGATTCGAAAGATGCGAAGGGGAAAGCAATGGACTTTTTTCTATGACTGTTTGTGTATCTCTGTCGTTAGCTGTGTGTGTGTGTATATCGCATTATTTAAACATTATTAAGCGCAGCACATGAATATTTCGTATTTTAGTATAAGATATATTTTAAAAGAACTGATTAGATTTTAAATATAATCGATATGAAAGGAACTCTACTCTTGTCTTTTTCTTTAATTAATTCAATATTTAGGTTCGTAATTAACGATATTTAAAATATTAATTTAACTTTTGTTTGAATATGTGTGCCATTTGTAGGAATATTTCCATAGTAACTATAATTGTATTTAATCATAGTATTTCTGAGGTTGTGCTGACCACACCAATATCTATTAAAATATTATTTTCCGTCCCATGTATCTCAACCAAGAAGGATGTAATGAAATATGTACATATTAACTTATTACTAGACTGTAATAATTATGTTAGTTGTAGTACGAGCCCCATAAGAGCCTGTTCACGACATATCTTCTCAAATGCAGTTGTTATGTGCGACTATAGCTGCAACTTGCACTAATTAGTGCTTATACTTATGTGAATTTAGTTAGGGAAATACTATATATTCCTCGGTCTATTTCTTTTCCTCTTAAACTGTTTCTACCTTTTATGAAGGAATTTTGAACGAGTCTGTAGATCTATAAAGATAATATATAGATATCTAAACACTAATAGTTTTAAAACGATTACATTTTGCAGTAAAATTTGTAAATAAATCAGATAATGTTTTATAATTTATTAAATAGATTCCATAATAAAATAATTGATTAAATTTATGAAGCTGTTATAACATTGCTAATATGTTCTAGACTTGTCTATAGATTTATAGATTTAATTTTGGACGGAAATAGAATTTTAGGTTTATGAATTCCACTAAAGATGTAATTATAATTTAGGGTTGAATTAGAATTGGTGTCCGGGACTATTTAACAAATAATAATCTAATTGGAAATGAAATACTCTGCCCCAGAGGAATACTCCAATTACAAACATTATATTTATTTACTACATTTTGTGTCTATATTGACATAATCCTTAGTTATATTTATATATATAAACACAGTTTAACTAAGTTACACGTAGATTAATCACGTCGCAAGGTATGTTTAACACACAGAGCGTGTGTTGTTAGAGGAGTGTATAGTGCGAGTGTCCTTCTTGGTTTGTGTGTGTAACGACACCAAAAACCCACTGTAGATTACACAATATTGAATGAGTTAAAGTTGGTATTCAAGGGTTGAAACAAACCAAACCAAACCAAACCAAGCCAGCCAGCCAGACAATGACAATGGTCTTGAAGATTCCTTGTAATGTGGCGGACGAGAACTTCCTCACTCACTTTATCTCCTTCTCGTTCGTAACGGAACTAAATGGATCTCTCTGTGTGTGTGTGTGTGTGTGTTCGTTACGCGGGTACGGTGTGCGGTTTAGGAACGCAACCCGCCTCTCACATAACGTATCTACCGTACGTACGTACGTAACCGCCCTCAAACGTCGTCTTACCGAATCTCACAGACAGTTCATTCTCTCTACCATGCGCTACCCGGAGTCGAACCAAACCGACCTCATCTCCACAGAGCAAACAGAAGCCGATCCCCCGTATGCAGTACCGAATTTAGACTATTCTACTAGAATTTTGCTAGAACTTTCGGCAAACATTAAACTCTGCTGTATTTAAGCAACATAATTAAATTCTACAGGAAATTAAACTTCTATTTCTTAACTTAATTAATTGTTAATAGAATTCGACAATTAGCATGATATGTTGTTCAAGAAAGTAAAAATAACAATGTTACTTACCAATCAAACTACTTAACCTTATGTAGTAAATGTTCTTGTTCTTATTGACCTATAATAATTAGGTCCAGCAAAGGATCAATTTGTCTAATAAAAATAGATACTTGGAATGTATTAAATATCTGAAGTAGTCATCTATTCCAGTTCGTAAACTAGCCGCACTTCTTCGGGTTTCTTATTCTTTCTTTTTTATTTTCTGTCGCTGTCGTATCCGGCGTGCTGTAAGTTAGTGCGGTTTCCGCGCTAAATACTTAAACTTCAACTTCCGCCAGCGAGAAAAATGTTGGATTACACGTGTGCAAAACTTCGGGCTTCCTTCCGCCATAATGTGGGAAGGGGGTGGATTGCACCACCCCCCTCACCCCCCCCCATGCCCCGCCCGGTTACCGTAGCGTATAGAGAGGTAGGTATAAAGGGTATAAGGGTACTTTTATCAGTTTTGCTGTAATCCAACTCTGACCACACTATAAACTTTTACATCGATACTCTCTGACCGGAGCGAATCAGTTACAAAGCACTCTAGATCTCGACTAATTTATTGCCGGCCACTGGAATCATTGTTACTTTTTCCCCGGCACCAAACCACTCTATACTCTATTTCTCTATACTTTTACAAAATCTATTTTATCTGAGATGTTATTATTTATCTGTTTTGGCCAGAACAATATGTATATTATTAGAATTTTACCGTTTCTTTAATTTGTTTTAAATTCGGGCAACGTTTGTTATGAAACATTAATAGGAAAATGTAGCTATTTTTAAAAGTGATTTTATTAGTAAATGGTGTGTTTAAAAAAAGAAAACTTTCTAGCCGATGTTGATAGATATTTCAATATCTATAACTTTAATATAATTAATTTTTTCTCTAGCTTACATCGATTTCGAGATATGTAAAAATTAACTAGTACCAACCGGAGATTTTCATAATGTCTCGATTCACTACAATATTGGTGTTGGTACAATATTAGCTATTATATTGAAAAAATAAATAAAACAAGAATATTGCTTATGCTAGAGAAATACCCTGGAACTATTTTTAAACAGCTCCGGACTATAAGCAGCAAAAGGAAATCAAAGTAAAAAGCTCCGGTGATTTTGGATTTACGGTAGCAGTTCGGCCAGCTCCCAACTAGCGACCGATCACGTTTCCCTCACACGTCAAACAACGGAAATAAACTCGATGGACGTAGATTGAAGGTGGAACCGATTGGTTGCGCACCCCACCCCCCACCTCTTCCTGATTTAACGGCGGGACCGAACAAGTCCTGTGAGAATTACCGCTAGCACTATACGGCATAGGTACCAGTCACCTACCCGTTACACATAATCGACAGTATTGTTTACGGGACGCCACGCCGCCCCCATCTGGCTTTTCAATTTCGAATACTTTAGGAACAGCTACACCCGGTTCAGCTTTTTGTTTTTCTTTTCGAATAATGCGATCTTTGACCTCTGTTTCAGTTCCTTTGCTTATTTACGATGTCTTTATGCTGTTTTTATACAGTTTCCCATAGTTGAAAGGTCACAAAAGAAAAGTTATTTTGGAATAGGAATTACACGAAAATAGACTTGATTGTATTTAATACTTATAAATTGGTCTAGACACAAAAATACGCATTAAACTAAATGCATTTATATTAGTCGTCTGTTCAGTCTTAGCCAAGCTTTTTATTATAATAGTGTAAAATACGCCATTTAATAATCTTCCTCACTGTGTACTAATTGTACCCTATTATCATTATCCATGCATTAGTGGAAATGTAATACTAAATGTTTCTTAAAATCCAAAATATTACATTATATTATACATATTATAAAAAAATGTACATTGATGATGGGTGGTTAAAAATAATTTTACAGTTTGAAATTTACAATTTATGAAGCTGTAAAGTTCAATACAAGTACGATAAAACAGTCGTCATCATGTTCATATATTCCGTTTTGAGTTCAATTTTTTTTTTACCGTCCAAATACAAACTCACATATGATATGTGATTCATTTAACTTTACAATCGTAAAAAAATTTGCAAATTGTTACAAAACTGATTCAATCACAAGTGTACTATAAACTGGATTTTTCATTGCATCAAATATGCATTTATGTAAAGCGATAAACTTTTCAGTGTAGAACATTATTTTAACAAAAAAAGAATTACCAGCATAATTGCAGATATAAATATATTCGGCACGTGGACCAATATGATTGTTTTATTGAATATTATTGTCATTATATTATTGCCATTATATTATTGCAATCATGAAAATGATCAAATACGAGCTATTAACGGAAATACACGTTTTGATCATCCCTGAATTGAGCGCTTTAGAGCTAAAGCTGAATTATGAAACCTAATCCTTAATTATCTTAACCATGAGTTTACGTCTACTATTACTTTTCCAGGATACATCATAAGTGAGAGAAAATGTGAATCTTTATTTTTATGCTAAATAACAAGAGGTACAATATTTCCCCTAATAATTTCTCGCTGTAGTATTAGGTAGTAGAAACGTTCCCAAATGGGTAAGCCATAACCGAGAAACCAATATATGTACAGTTTGGAATCCTTTGGGGGCAATCAGCAACCGCAGGCAGCGTCAAAATTAAAATCGTCCATGTAACGTTGCCGGCGTATCGCGGGGGCGAATGCAGGACGACACCCGTGGGTGATGGGGCTCGGTCGGTGTGGCGGTCTCATCGGCATGCACGGGGCAAGATTGCCAAAGTGGCCGGGTTGGAGCGTGCACTTCGCTGGTCCATTTAAAAAAGCTAACCACGTCCACCGGAACTCTTCCCGTCGGCTTTTTCCGCTTCCGTAACGCGCTCCCGATTGATTCTTCTCTCTCTCTCTATCTATCTATCTGCCTTTAATGGCCGTAGTCTTCAGTCAGTGCGGTGGCGGTGGTGGCCACTCGTGCCGGACACACTGATTGAACGCTACCCCCATCTTCACTATATCTGTGCCCTATGACTGGCCCTGTTCACCATTCAATTGCCTTTTCTTACATTCTTACACTTCTCTTCCTTTTAAAACCACTTTGTTATGTTAATATTTAAACATTGTACGCTAGGTTTTTACCTACAGTACTATATATATATATTCCAAATGCCGAATCATCTCACGTAAGATTGCAGTAAATATCATTTCCAATACAAAATTATCTTATACTCATTTTGGAATACTGATTTTGGCACAAATGGCAAATAATGGCATTTACATGGTAATACTTTAACAAAAATTATTTATATTTGAGGTAGTACACGAATAATATGAATGTATCTATTGGAAGAGAAATTACAACCACATCTATAGCATCTGAATTTGTTACCAAAGCAACTAATATGAACTTTGCAAAGACATTATGGAGTAGAACGTTATTAGAATCAATAATAATTAAAAGTTTTGTTTTGTGCGGTATTATACAAAGTTAGTGACATCAGAGTAAATCGACGATAGTTTGTCCCGAGCGCCAAAGTAAGCAAAATAGACGCTACGACACACAGTGAAACATAGTTGAAATGCAGAACAGCAGTGGGGCGCTATCATTTGGTTAAATTAAACGTGGACTCGAACTGGAAATTACTTCTGCAAATCCTCTTAAATTATCAACCGCCGATTCGTGAATACTAAATACTTGCCCCCCTCCCTCCCACCCTCCTACACGCACCATATACGAGCGTGCGTGCCAAGTCCCTAAAACTTACTAGGGCCATGCTCGGAAACAAGTACATTATACCCACACGTAAATTGTTCACACTTAAACGGTACTAGTTCGAATAAATATATTACAACACATTTAATATTTTAAAATATTGACTGCAGGTTGTGATTGATGATGTTGAAATATAATTGATTAAAATAACGAATTGAAACACATCATTAATATCGCTCGAAATATGTATAAACAAATAAATTGAGTTGTCTATACATGGACAATAAAACGCATAACAGAAACTTTGGACGCATTCTTATGACCAAAACAGTTTTAAATCACAATCAGGAAATTAATTTCGAAATGTTTTAATCAAGCGCGACTATACAAGTGCATTAGAAACTCATTTTACCGTTATTTTACGACGCTGTAAACGCACATCAGGCAAATGATCGGCGGCGTTTTCGAACCGTTTCAAAACTTAATTTCGAACTAAATTAATATAAACACGAGCCGTAAATGTCACATCAGAAAGTATTAATTACGCTGGCAAAGAACGGAAAAAGTTTGCTTCAAAGTTGTGATGGCCAACTTTATGAGGCATTTAGAGGCCACTGGTTTAATTTAAATTGTAATTTTAACGCGTTTGTCTTCTTCTTCCTCCTATTCCCTCTCTTCTCTGTCTGTCTAACGTTTCTCATTCTTTTGTTATCTTCGTTCATCTGCTGCTGCTGCTGCTGCGTGAAGTGTCTTAAAAGTAGGTTCCGGTACTCGAGTTACCGCTCTTAGTAGCCCCCAGATACCCACAACTCTTTGAACATTTTATTATAATTTCACCTCCCTGATTCTACGAAGATACATTTTATTATACAAGAATATCCTGCTTTATACATCACGAACTCTGCAATGGAAATTCATACTTTACGAATACCACATTAATTTCACATTTATAGCGTACATAACGCTTTTTAACTCTTCATATCGAATGAACAAGACCTCAAAAAGCTATATTCACTACTAATAAGTCCTTCACTCGACTTTCTTATACTTCTACTACCAATATATTATAATGTTTAAGGTTCAATCTAAGTTATTAATTATTATGATTTCTTGATTAATATCGTCAATTTTTGAAATTTGTAAGGGAAGAGATTGAAATAAATTTCTCTCAGGTCTATGGGTATGTTTTAGTTCAAACATTTCAGTTAATTACAGCAAAGATCTAATAAGTTTCCGAACTCACAAAGTTTTAACTCAATTTCGGTCAATAACTATTTACAAATTTATATTCGTAGTGAACTATTCTAGCAGTTTCATTTGTCCTCATTATGGGAAAACTTATCCCAGCCAAAAACTAATTGCAATTGTTCCCGCAACAATGATTGTATATCACATAATTGTCACCAATCAGATGCGCCGCTCAAATATTTTCGCGATCCCGAATTGTTCAGGGAGTCATTATTCATGATCATGATTCTCATTTGAACTTGTCAAAAGTCGGGCGGCGGCAGCAGCCTTCCCGCCGTCGTCACTGACGATCTTTTGTTGCGAGAATTATGATGAGTAAAAAACGCATTTGTCTTGAGCGACTTGAGCAAACAATAATATCACAAGATTTAAAACCCGACGCTTGGCATTTGGGCAACGAGGCACACATTCTTCGGGGGGACAGGGGTGGGTGCTGGCTTTGGTAATGATTATATTGCGGAAGAATGAATTGGGTGAAATGTGGAAGTGTGCTTGACTTATCAAAAATATTTTGCTTTGAATTATACTTGGCGAAGAATAATAATAACAGCATTTGATGATAAAGCTTCCAAACTTAAGATTGCTATATTTGTGGACAAATATACATATTTTTTAGCACATTTTATATTAATCCCCTTTTGTATATTCTTGCCGTTGTTTTTTTGGTTTTATTTTGACCAAAAGTACTTACAACTGTCCCCGGTGCTTTCAAGGAGTATTAGTAAATTTTTAAATTTATTACACTTCCTTTGAACACTTCCAAACCAAAACTATACGGCTAGAAAAGTAAAGTCTTTTCACTGAGCGCTACCGCGAAAGGTGCTCGGCAAAAACGTGGCATTACCACCGATTAAGTTTGCAAAGTCGATCGCGCGTGAACCAGTAATCTTAGTGACGTCAGTCCTTCTTTTTTCTGGCACACACCGTCCATTTTTTCGTTTTGCTTGCCACCGCACAAACATCTCGTCTAGTTGTGTCTTTTGCACGAATCTCAGCTTATAGAAAACACGAACTCTGAAAAGTAATTTTCGTAAGAGGTTCGCCACCATCTACTTACCAACAGACAAGCCTGTCAGATGGATTTTTGCTTGTCAAGACAAAAAGCGACGACAACTCCCTCTTTGCACCCCCCCCCCCCCCCCCCACCCCACCTCATCCATGTTTTCTAACCAGAAAATAAGGAACGATATAGAAAAGAAAATGAAAAAGATGGAATTTTTGTTGAACGCGTATTATCTATTTTCTGCATTCTGCACACAAACGCTCTGCTCCAATCAAGTCGCTTATGTTTATCAGCTGTTCACATGCGTAGAATGAAGGCGCATTAATGTGATTTTCGTAGAACCGTAAATTGTTGAATAGCTAACTACTATCTCGGGGCGTGCAACAAAGAAGCATTTATTTAAGTATGCTAGTCGCCAATAAAAGCAACTCTCGGTTAACGAACGAGTTCCGTTACGTATATCTCGCATATCTAAACTTGTTCATAAATATGTATCACATACGTTAGATTCCATTCTAAAGGATTAAAACTATCTAGTTTTAAGTATAGGTTTATTAATTTTTGAAATAATGATTGTTCATTTACCCTAAGTTGAGTGTAGGCCACTACAGATTTAAAATACTTTTATTTTTACAATTATCTTGACTACAAGTTTGTAAATATTATTTATATATAATTATATCTATATTGAGTACTTTCAGATATATTTAATGAATTGTGTCGTTCGTAATAGCAATTGTCCGCTGATAAATCGTTCGTAAACCGAGTGTTGACTGTATATTATATAGAGCTAATGCGGAAATTTATCCTATTTTGCGGTAATTGACATTTGGGTGATACATAATTAATATTTTAATTGATAATACAACGACTAATAATAATAATTTACAATACATGTATTAATTATTATTAATGGCTTCAAAATATTGTGATTTTCTAAATTAATAATACCAACATTCTAATTAGTTGGTTTAAAATAATGTTTCACTAAATAATTAAAGTACCATTTATAACAAATAGTGGACGCTTAATAATACTAACAATAAATTGTTTAGTTCATGTACATTATTAATATACTTAATTCTCGAACTTTTGAGGGAAAAGGCCCAATATCACAGTTAAGGTTTATCCTGACGTTTTTATAGTTACACAAAAAGTACTAAAAACCAAATATTGAACCAAAACTGTAATATTGGACCCAAGAGTTTTTGTAAATGTTTACGCAACGAAATTTCTTGATAACTAAAAAGCCTCATAAGCAGTGTTTTAAAAAGATATGAAAATTTTCTGGTGAAGATAAATTATATGGCCATTGAAAAGCATATAGTAAAATGTATGATTTATATATATTTCCTGTTTTAATCCTAGAGTAAGTGCAAAATTAATTATAATCTAGTGCGTGATAATTCTTCTTTTTTTTTATAACTAAACTGTAAGCGGGTGCGACACTGTTAAAAATGAAGTGTACGCAGTGCGCGTACATGGATAAATGTAGTCTCGTAGCAGCCTAATTTGAATGTTGTTTTTGTCTCAACTTTATCACAGAATGCGATCCAGCCAGCGCGTATCTGACAGTCGCTATTCTGTCAAGTCCTCGCAGAACATACATATATATGTTCAAACAAATAGACAAAGAAAAAGTATGCGAACTGGGAATGGGTTAGACGATAGAATGTAGACTGTTTTTGTTGTTGTTGTTGTTGTTGTTGTTGTGTATGTGTTCCCTGACCCGTATTTCGTTTGTTCTTAACTTCTTCTTGTCAGTGGCGTAGGCTACAGAAAATCCTAAATTTCTTTGTTATGTTTCCATATATACTTGTATACCAATCTGGTATGTTATAGAATAAATATTAAATATAATTAATGTGTTTGAACAATTTTGTAAGCCCATAGAAAATATATGAATTTATTCAGGCAAGAGGGCAGTATCGATGTGTTTGTTGTAATCCACTTTGTTGCTTTACGATCAAATTTAAATTTTCAATTAAATGGCAATTCAGAGGCTTAATTATAAATAACATTTCCGTTGTATTAAATTGCAATAGGAGAAATTAAATAATTAGCAAGCGACCGGCCATCATCGATCCGTCAAATGATTTTAATTAAAGTTGCAGCGACTCGTGGCGAACAATATATGTTATTTTGAACATAGAAATACAGCAATACGTCTACGTCTGGTTGGATAGAGGCAATACATAATTTCCATCAGCGTATATGCACCAACAAAGTTCTAAATGTTTTACCAGTACTTTGTTCGGATTTATTTTTGTGCTTCGGTATTTAATTAAAGAGCTCTATACCTTCATATCATTAATTAAGAGATTTGTTTTAGTTGTGTTTGAGCTAATTACATTTTTCCCGATTTCTATTTACATAACATTAATTAGTTCTTGTAGGATTTCACCACATATATTTTATATTCAAGAAAAAGCTGGAGTAGCCCCTACTCGACTCTCATGTCCTATCTCTATCTGAATTTATAATAAGCTCTATTTTGTATTAAAATTAACCCTACGATTACTGCCAAAGCAGATCATTCAATTGGCAAATGAAACGCTTCGTTTGGCGACTTTTTTTTTTTGAGCTGATTAGGGGTTGAATTTTGGTTTGTCATTCCAGCTGTTAATTATTTTAAAGGGGTGAACATATATAGGGGTACATTATGGTATGGATATTGTTGAATGTATTTATCGTTTGTATGCATCAGGAGTGGCGGTAGGTGTGCAATAATATCGCCGTTGGTGGCGACCGTAGACAATAGTGGCAAGGTGTACAACAACTATTCTACTCTATTGTTTCGCACGTTTCTTTCATAATTTTTTATACGCGTTCCATTAGTTCGCCGCGGGCGGCGCTGGTGGCGGTGTGGCCAGCGCTGCTCAGCGGTGCGCGTTTAACAGTCTGTCTAGTCATTTCAGTAAAACACAAAAGCTCTTTGTGGTGTCAACCATTTAGGGTTTGAACACAAGGGCCTATTGAATTCTCATTGGACAATAAATTCAACTTCTGGTTCAAGGTGTTTTCTTTGTTGAACTTTGAGTGTTCTTGTGTTACACTACCACTGACGCTGTGCACTGCACTCTTGTCCCACTCGCACTCCCAATTTTTCTTTTTTTGCTCTCTTCATCGACGATGCTTCACACGGTTTTTACCATTTCACTCGGTCTACTTGTGTACCGAATTATATATAACTATATATATATATATATATATATATATATATATATATATATATATATATATATATATTAATTATTAATTAATTATGTGACGAGGAGATGAAGGCATGTGTGCTGGTACCTATGCTTGTTACAAGCATAACCTTTTGATGTTTGATACACGGTGGCGTAATAGGGCAGAATATAGGCGAATAGAACGCAAACAAAACGACACACATGCAATAAAGTAAAAATGATCCAGCCAGCACATAATTAATATTCCAGCTATGATGGCACTATCTATGTTCCTACCCATTATCTTTAATGAAAGATACTAGCAACGAGCGACGAACAAAACAAAACAAAAAAGTGTTGGAAAATTTAGAGTGGCTCCCCAATCAAAGGATCATTAGTGCGCAAGTGCCTCGGTAGAGTGCCCATATCGCATGTGCCCCCCTCCGTCCCTCCCGCCTCCACCACCCGCAGAAAAGCATTGTCGTGCACCCCCCCCCCCCCCTCCGTGCAAAAAGCTAAACCCGCTGACGACCTAGGTGCCCTCTATAAAACAAAAAAGGATGCTATTTAATTTGCCAACCGTAATAATGGATTAGCGATTCGCTGTATTTTACAGTAATGTCCCTTAGTGTGTTCAGTAAACCGATTAATTTTTTTAATCCGGATACTACTCTGATCAAGGAAACCGGTATCTACTATGCGTACTTTTTTGTTGCCTTTAATTTATTGAATCCCGGCTTTTTTTAGTTGTTCGATTTAAAATGAGGTTTGATTTTCTAGAGCGTTTAATTGTGGGTATTTTATTCGAAGGTAAATTGTTACGAGAGAGGGTATTAAACTATTAGCTCTACAAACGTAGTGTTCGAAACTGTGTCTATATAATCTCGAATTCAAAAAGTTGTTTCATGTCTTGATGATCCCTCTCATCCGTGATTTGCTCCCTTATAAAATTGAGTATAAGTTAACGACAAATTTTAAGTCAAGCACTATTATTCAAAATGCAACGGTAAAACATAAGTACACTTGTAAATTACTCAACAATAGTAAGTACTTTGAAAAAATGTAATACAAAATGTTTGAACTTGTTCAAATTTCGGACAATAATATTTACGAAATAATTCAACAATGAATTTACAATATAGGCCCATTCACAAATGAACTTAGCCCGTACCTTTCTGCAAATTATACATTCAGCTATTTCTTTTTATATCAAATACAATTTGAGCGAAACTGCATTAGTATACGAATAAAGAGTTCTTTTGTTGGTGCAAGTTGATTCTGTACCTTAGTCTGAGAATTCGCGTGCATTTCATTTATTTCCTTTTATTTGTGTTCTCCGGGCGCTCGCTTGCTCGCTCGCTCGCTCGCTCGTTCGACGTGAAGTTCTTCGATGAGCAAAATTAGTAAAAAACGAAATGCATTAGCAAAGAGCGTCGAATGGAGCAGATTCGCTTTTTCCGCAAATATAAAATTCAATTCCGATATTTAAAAGAATTTACACCGTCGCATCGTGTAGCGACTATTCACGACGCAGTTAATTGGATTTCCCTGTGCCATCAGCTACATCTTGTGTATGTCTGGCAGCAGCATTTCTTTGAATTACTGATCTTTCAACTTTCACAAAAGATTCATTTTTTATATTCTTGACATTTTTGCAATCTAATTAAGAGAATTATAAAGCTATGAAGTAAGCATGTTAGGTGATATTATGAGTTCAGTGTAGTGTACTGCAGATTATTTGTGTGAATATATTCACCCGCATCGTGTAATTCAAAGCGTTATAAATAAAGTCTAACTAGAACCACATTCTGTTGTTTACATTTAGAGAAAATAATTGATATCTTGTAGGTTGGATCGCGTATTTTGCGACAATGTAGCATCATATACTATATCCGTGTTTAAGCCCGCATTCTCTTGTAGACGTATCCACGCCTAATGCAGAATATGTTGTTTTGCTCTCAACATAATTCAAAGCCGGTTTTACAAAGTACAATAACAACAAACATATGCATTCTACATATATATGGTTATGTACGTTTGTTGTGTAAACTAGTTTTACGCACAATTCTCTTCAAATTGGTTCGTTGAGTATTTGTACCGTGTTAATTCAATGTGTGAGCCAACGAATAAACTTGAATACATTTGCAAACAGTTGAAATTTCTATCGTTTTGTATTATGCGATATGTAATGCACCGAATTATAATCGCCCGGATTTACTAATAATTTACGATCGATAAGAAATTCACATATATATATATATATAATCGCCTTTGTAAACCTTTTCAAATCTTGTTTTTTTTTTATACATACTTTTCTATTTTTAACTAATGCTTGGTTCACGTCAGGAATGATTGCAACTTTCAGTCCCTTAGATAGCCAAAGGAATTTAAAAAAGTACTGCATTTAGAGATAATTTGGTTCCAACATTTTGTCCATGCAATTTTATTGTTTGTTTGTTTGTTAATTAGTTGTGTGGGGATGTGATTGGTAGAGCAGGTGTGTTCCTCATGATCGCGTCCATCGTCTGCAATGGCTTTGGATGGTCGTGGGGCGGAGGTGGTGGCTCGCTGGGCTCTAACGTCCGTTGTGGATGTGGATAGTTGGTGTGTTGTGACAAAAGCACGTTCTGCAACTAACGAGCTCTCGTTAGGAAGCGTCCATTATCTGGCAGTGGCGTGCCGGCACGAATTCTTATCGTCTGCCGCATCCACCAAAAGCCGCTCGAATTACTGGCCATGCGCGATATCTTCGCCTTTCACTCCCCCTGCGCCCAGGAGTGATTTCGCGAGATGGTGTCCTGTTCGCCGTGTACAGAAGTAAACACAGACAGACGCTGCATTTGTATTCCTTGGTGATCCGATGGCGAGCAACGCTGCTTGCTGAAGTGGATACATTACTCGCTCGGCTACAAAGTTTACTTCGTTTTGTCAGAATACCAGAACAAGCTTACCAATTAGTAGTTTATTGTACTACTACAACGGATGTTCACCTTTGTACTTGCTCGTGTTACCGTATAATATCCTTAAACAATACGATAATCTGCTAGGATAATTTCACACAAAGTTTTACTATTCCAACGAGCTTATTTTTCAATCATTGATCTTTTTCCACAATTGACAGGTTACCAGCTTAATAATAAAACGTATTGATTTTGTTTTATAGCAATCGTAGTGTAAAGCAAAATATATTAACATTATAAGTACAGATAAGTAAAGGACACGAAAGTCGAGTGAAAGCCATTCCAGCTTTCTTATCTCCGATCGTGAAAACATTATTTATGTAAAAAACGCATGGACTATATATATAAATTTTTAATTCTTTGAGTATGTTTCTGAAATAACATGGTTAATCTTAAATTTAAAATTTAATTATTAATGTACAACAGGGTTATATATGTATATATTAAATGCGTCCAGTACCGTACATCGTAGATAACTGCAGCGCAATAAGGAAGTGTGTATGTATGTAGGTGTTCTGCGTGCGTGCGAACTTAATAGTGTTGATAAGTCTCGTTAATTTGCAGACCGTCATCAAAGTGGCGGGCGCAAAATGCGCGTTCATCCATGAACACTGTTCATAATTCGCCTTGAATAAGCATAAAGTGGACCGACCCTCAATAGTGTGAAGCATGTTTTGTGATGCTGGATACACGCTACGCTACGCCATGCCGGGATACAACTTCCTTAATTACTTTCGTTGTCCACTGGGATACGTGGCGCCGCGCCGCGCCGTGCCGTGCCGCACCGACGAGTTACTGTAATGGGACAGGACTTGATTGTAATGAGCATTATTAATGAGCGTGTATTAAACTCGAACGTGTGTACAGTTGCCCGATTAGATGGTGACTGAGTGCGCGATAGGGGAACACTGCCCGGATATCTGGACACTATAACCGTTCCCTGTCTGTGGTTTGATATCTGGTGGAGTTGCACCATGATCGTTTTCATGGAAGTATCCCTGAATTCATTTTGTTTATATTTGATAATGACGTATTAATAAAAATATACTGTTAAAATTAAAGAGTTAGAAGAAAATGCCCCGATTTATAATGATTTGTTGTTTTTTTACAATGGAGCATTTCATGTACGGACTACTTAGTAAATGATGTTAGTTTTAATGATCAATTACCTAGCTTCTAGGACATTAAACAGTTTATAGCAAAACGTGGAGGTTAGACAAAAAGCTTCGGTGGTCCGCGGTAAACAAAAACTGCGCTCGAAGCAATCTCCACTCGCTGCCCAACCAACAATCATCATTCTAAATAGCTCTCGTTTAATAACCACGAATTGCCCTATCACTGGCATTCGTATGATTTGATCGTAGTATCGTAGTCACATTTTTCACATCATTAATTTTACGAGAGTTATTTCGGAGGAGATTTCTGGCTACCAATAAAACAAACCAGACATTGTTTTTATTATATTATCTCCGTTAATTGTATACATATCATTTCATCGTCACAGCATTAATAAAACTAAGGTACATTAACCTGGTCCTCCATTTACTGTTTTCATATGTTAAATATTTTGACTGAATTGTGCTACTGTTTATTTCATTTTTATTAATAATTTATGCGTGATCCTTCTATATTTCTATATGAAGATTCACTAATATAAATATAAGATATGAAATTGGGGTATAAATGTGAATAAATTCCGGGTTTGAAAATAGTGAAGAGTCATCATTAATTGTCAATTTTGATGAGAACATAATTGGGATTCGGTTAGATGGTGGATGATGATGATGATGTTTATGTTTGGAATTAATGTATTAGTACTTAGCAATAAATGTGAGTGAATAATAAATCTGGCGCGAGTGTATCTATAGCGTAACAGAGAGAGAGAGAGAGACAGAAAGACAGAGCGAAAATACGCCGGTGAACACATAACGACGACGATCGCTAACTCAATATATCGCTTTTGATTGCACACTTTAACAAAAGCACGGCGGACATGACCATTGTTAACCTCGGAGACTTTATTCAATATCATCGTTCTGGCTGTGGCCGTTTCTTCTTTTCTTAAAAGAATATACGTCCGTAACGCAATAAAGACGAGACCGCGCACCATAATGAAATTTACCCAATTTTCATTCTATCCTCTACATACTCTCGCGTCCTCCCTTCCTCTCCATCTCGCTCTCTCGCTCTCTCGTTATGTGTATGTATACCACGTACGTACAGCATGAGCAATTTTTATATATATATATATCTTATATATAAATTATTGTCGTCGTGTATTTTCCTTTTATCTTCAACATCACCTCAACTTTGACTCGAACAATTTTGATGACACTCCCTCGTTATGGAACGGATATTATCTTTCTTAGTTATCTTCATGCACGTGCCTATGTTATCTTTTTTCAGTTTCTTGACATAGTTAGCTTTTAGCTGCACGGCAAAATTGGATCCAAATTTCATATGTTATATAAAACATGTTTCAAAAGAAATTTAAATACTTTGTTATTCTTATACAATTTATTTAATCTGTACAAAAATTAGACGAATTTCATTAAATATAAATTCGTTTCCATAGTACGATATATACGCGTGAGAATCTATCACAACATTGGGTTGCCATCAGATTAGAGTAGGCACTGCTTAGCATAGATTGACTATAACATTTATTCTGCCGCAAGGAATAACCGTGCAGATTGACGTATTGAAGGAATAACCATTTGTTTTGAGTTGAACAAGACGTTTCCCATAAAAATGTACCATATAGCATCTTTTCCAATGCGTATCACAGCGTTCCATTGTTATGCAAAGTAATTTACAATCGCTTTCTTCGCGATGCAAAACCCCATTCTTCTTCTTCTTCTTCGTGCACGATATTGTTATCATGTTTTTACCAAACTGTCGCCGTTCGCAACTTCCAAAACATGCCACTAGACGGCAACGCTCTCTGTTGCACGCGCCGAGGACATACAATGAGAACTTCACTCAGTATATAGATAGATAGACAGAGATACGGCGAGATTCCGACACTGATTGAATACTGTATTAAGAAATTATGTCGATAAAAACATTCTCAGCAAGTACACAGGGCAACGCCACCACCACCGCCACCGTCACTGCACTGTGCTGATTTGTTGTGAAGCCAACACAACGTTGACAGCTTGGAACGCGAACTCTAAATTGGTTTTGTTGGACTTTTTTTCTAGTTTCTTTTTTTTACTCTTCGTTTTTGTCTCTTTCATTTCTCCCTCTTTGTCATTTTGGGTACTCTTTGTTTATTGTTGGTCTCGCTTTGCTTTGAATGCGTATATGAGTATGTGGATGGATGTGTATGGGGATGATAGAGTTGAGTTTTAATTATACGTTGACTACACACATAGGTCCTTATTTAGATTTACACACGGTGTTTTAATGAGGTACAATTAAGAGATATGTTCTATGCTGGAATTTTGCTCATTTTATTATAACTTTATATTTATTATACAATAACCCTAGAAACACCTTTTTATTTCAATGTTTATTGGTTGTGGTAGCGATGACCCAGAATATTCTGCCATTATTACCAATAATTCGATATTCTCCAACTATTTATTTTGTGTCACTTTATATTATATTACTTGTAGCATTTTTCACTCTCTTTGATACGCCACAAGTATTTTTAAAATATCACATTGCACGTTAATTTATTATGAATAGTGCATTCTATCTATTTAGCAGTAATCTATGTGTGAGCTTTTCAAGATGCGTTGACATTTTGCCGAGAAATGTACAATTTTGTTGAAGCAGCAACCAGTTTAGCGCGTTTGACTGCACGTCCGCACAAACTGTATTTTCGTGGTTTATTTATGAAACTTTTAAATTGGATGTCAATGCTGCTGGCGTTGCTTCTCTTTTCAACACTTTGCCTATTGCCGCTTTTGAGCTTGTTTTATTGGTTTTGCTTTTAATTTAATCTTTTTTAACGTCATTTAAATATGTTTAAAGCGCGCATTCACGTATTTTAAAGAGAGACTCCCTCCAGCGGAAAATGTAGGTACCTACCTACTAGAGGTACATTATGTCCGCGGGCTTTATAAAACTTTGCCAAAGCTCGTGTTTCGTAATACATATAGAACGCTATTTAAATTAGCTGGGGCAAACACCACACCAAACTTACTTTAACTCAGATAAAACAAAGATTACTTTTTTACAAAACATACATGACACGTAAACATAGTTCTATAGTTGTAGCACGTCTAGCCAATAGCCGCAATAATTTGTGACTATTGCAGACACCGCTGCAAGATCTGCCAGCCTACAAATCTTATGGGATAGCTGTTGCCACACTCCTTTTATATATTATTCAAAGTAAAATGTCTACACTCTCGTGAAAATGGTCTAATTTTTTTACTTTTTTTCTTGTTCTTCTACTTCTCCCGTAGTCACAAGCACGTAACGGGTCTGAAATATGAATGGAAACTCCTGTCCGTGCCTTTCTTGAAAGTTACTATTAAAATTATTACTTGTCTTTCGTTTAAAGTTAACTTTTGCATTGTTAGAAAATACATAATTTTACAAACATTTTTCTCTCGTCGTACAGTACATTCAGTTAATGTTCGGACGTGTGTAATATTATTATCGGAATGCACAAAATATATATATATATCTTTTATTGCGGTGAGTTTTATATTTGTTGATACTTTGATGTTCGACAAATAAATGTTTCTTCTGTGATAAATTATAATTTTTTGTATTTTCTTTTTTAGGTAAGTCACGTTTCGTATTTGAATTCCACTTTACAATGGTAATTAATTCGTAAGTAAAAATATATTTGTTTTTAAAATTGCAATAATTTGTGAACTAGTTACATTGGCCACACAAAAATTAAAACTATAGTTTAGGGTTATACTTCAATTTTATTTTGGTTGAGACAACAGTTTTATGAATTTGCTCAAAAATATGATAATGTTTGTGTACATACACATACGTATATTAAGTTGAATAAAATGTATCAAATCATAATAATGGTAAAAGCAAATGGGCCAAGTTTCAGTTAAGCTCGTCCGCGCTGTTAACTTTCCAAAAATGACATCTCGTAATTCCGTGGATAAGCCTTATTCTGCAGCTCGCAATGACCACAATTTCGAATCGTAAGTGGCTCGGAGAAGCGCCACTGCCTTTTTATGGCACAAATGTTAAAGTTTTACATTAACCCGCTGTTCTGGTACTGCAAACAGACAGGATGAACTTTTATAACATTATATAACACACACACACACACATACATTGAAAGCATATACCTACTACGTGTGTGTGTTTCATACGTCTTGGATTTTATTTCTATTGCACAAACGCTGCAGCTTTTTGGAAAATTAAAGTTTTACGATTTATTATGCGAGTCTAACAGACAATAGTTTTGCAATGAATTAAAATTATTCCTATTTCTATTCCCAATGCATTACGTATATAAGACAGTTGGATTATAAGAAAGTGTGGCAATAAATAAGAATCGCTTGTATTGGAGTGATCCATCAAGATTTGAGCAATAAGTCAATCTGCAATATAATTAGTGGGTGCTCCAGCTCCGTGCAACGTGTGTCCCATCGCAGCAGTGTTTTTGTACTGTTCACAGCTGCCTTTCTTTTCGCTAAGCTGTCAGGGGTCGACAATGAAAAGTAGACGTTGACATGGTGTTCGTTTTATAAGTCTTTTCAGTGACTTGTTAAACTTTAAAATTAATGCTCAGTTCTGTCGGATTAATGTAATATTTCAGGCCGGCCCGGCACAGCGTCAGCGTCAGCGTAAGCGTCGCTCCCAACTACCAGCAGATCTTTCTTTGCATAATACATTTTATAAATATATAACTTCCGCAAAACTTTGATCGATATACATATTAATTAAAATGTGTATGGCAACTAAACTGTATAACCGCTACTCATAGCGATATTGAAACACGGATTTATTAAATTATGTTTACTTTTACACTATATTAACGACCAAATTATTAATAATAATGGAATATATTATAACCAAGAATGATTCTATGCAAGCATTGCCACAGGAAACACGGAGGATTATTATTTATCTCAGCCGTTAAAATAATATTTATAATAACACCATTTTGCAAATTATTTATAAATCACGCGCAATATGTAACTTATATATTGATAATTAACTATTCAAAGTCCTTTTGATGGCATAAATGAAACCGAAACATTGAGCAGAATAAATTAATTTTACATAACGACTGCATATTCCAAATAATTGTTTTTCTCCTTCAGTATTTAATATAAGTAAACAGTTTTGGAACCCCTGGTAATTTTTTAATACATATTTATTTGTTTATGTGTGAGTGCAACAATATTACGAAAGTTTTATAAATGATCACTATTCCATAAAAAATTATACATCTACTTCAAAGTTTCTCTATTATAATTAATACAGATAGTAAATGGACCAGAAAGTCAAGTGCAGGCTACTCTTGCTTTTTCACTTATATGTACTAGAAAATTGCTGTAACAAATATGCTTCTACTGGCCAGAGAAGACAAACTTAATTGTTAATTACTTCAGGTACAATATCAAATTAACAAGTAACAAGATCTCCGCTACGAAATTGCAAGATTTATATGTTTTCCTTCTAAAATTACACGTACACCCAAATTTAACTTACAACTAAAAGGTACCACATAATCAATGGCAAGAAATATATTTTTAATAAAAAACCTCAACTTGATTTCGTAAATTACGATCTTCGTGAAGACAAATAAATTCCAATAGAAAAAAAAAAAAAGATGAGTTGCTGTAGCAGCAAAATTTGGCGATATCCCAGTGCTTTCCTTAAATGCATCATAAAAAGAGCAGGGCGAAACTAGACCAAAGTCGACATAAAAAAAAATATAAATCCCGCGAGGAAGCAAAAAATGGTGGTGCGATGCATCATATCGCGCTGCGAGAGATGACAACGAAACGAACTGCACAGTATCATAATAATAATAATAAGAGACTATAGAGGAAGATGGAGCGTGACGTTGATTAATGAAGTCGGCAGGCATTCTTTCGAGGTATCCAAGCCAATTCCCTGATTACCCCGCTAAATAGCACACACACACACCACCATCGAGATTTCATCTTTGCCCCGATTACTTACACACAACGACCTCTTATTGAAATATACCCGAACACCAATTTCGCTCAAATTAAATTGCCAATTTTGTGTTTCAACAAACTTTATAATTGGCAACATTTAAAACAAAACATATTCATGTAATAAAATATATAAATCTCGATTCTCTTGTCGTTCACTATCTGTGTTTATAATATTGCTGTATTTTGTTTTAAACTCCCCCTACGACTGCTGGAAAACAAAAGCTGCAGTGGCCTTTCGTCCACTTTCTTTTCTTATCTCTATCTGTATTTATAATAATGCTATATCTTGTATTAGTCATTCCTGTTCGGTGGCTTTATCTTCCGTGTTCCTCAATACCCTAAAACTTTGGTTAAACTTTTTTAATTGTGTTCAGTTCTTTGGGGTTTTCATGTTTTCCTTATTGTTATTTTCTACAAACTCGTGTATCTAAATTTTGGTTAAAACAACAATTCAAAATAATACAATATAATATATATATATACGTTACAATGGAGCATGAGCAAATCATTGTATGATGATGAACATAGTCCCTTAGCGCAATCCAGAGAACAATCCCGGTGCCGATGAATAGCGATATGAACATCAAAACTATGAATTGCTTAATTGTTTGTTGTTATGCTAAAACAAACGGGTTGGTTCGCCCGTTTGATTACAATTTCAGCAGTCGCCACAAAGCTGTTACATCATTCAAGAAATCGAGTGAGCTGACCCAACGCACAGTCCGACAAATGAGCATCGTGTGGATCATTTGATTGATGTTGTAGTGAAGTTTGGTCTGCGGCAAACGCGACTCCAAAGGTTTTGCATAGTAATTACTGATCCAATTACGCCTACGATATCGCCATCTACTCTGGAATATCTGTGTGGACGCATGAGCGTCGTGTGTACACCAGTTAATTATTGTCGGAAATCGGCCAAGACAAATGTCCCCATTTCACTGCCGTGGCCAAAGAGATTGCAAATAATTCAGGGGACACTTGTACGTATACTTTAGAAGTTGATAACTTGGTAGCCGTTTGCGAGGCAGATAGTTACCCCACGAATCCAAGAGAAACATATTGTTTTGTAGTCCCAGATTTCATTCGCCTTTTCTAATAATCACTGCATCACGGGGGTTATAAATGTCTCTACTTTACCTACTTAACAGAAGCAGTGGAACAACTTATAGTGGTTCTTTTATTTAGAGAAATACGAATAAGGATATTAAACTTGAAGACAGAGATTTTGAATAATGAAATAATTACTATGTTACTGATTGATTGCAACAATAGCTAGTTTTTTGATACTCACAATTTGCTATATATATATATATATATATATAAAGTACCCGTGCATGTGTTGGTGCATTTTAATATCAATTGTAATGTACACATTGATACACGGCTTATTAATCTCAGAACGTGCAGCCAGAGGTCGTTATATCGTGCGTATACAGTGGCTATAAAACGTTGGCGCTATAATCGTCGGTTGGTTAACCTCGTTCACTGCACACACCATATTCCTATACGTACACACATAAAGAAGAATGAACCATGGATAACAGGTTATTGCGAACGAAACAATGTTTCTCTCTCACGCACGTTACGTTTGTGCCAGATTTCGTGATAAATTTAAACGTAGAATCAACCGAGCAGCAAACAATATTGGTATTGTATATGGAGCAAAGGATGAACTATACCATTACGACTAGCCAGAAATTTTCGCAATGAAATTTTCATGTTCTTTTTGTTTTTAGTACGTTTCTCACACTTTACTTAATTTTGTTTCTATTCAGTATGGAATTAAATGAGGCACCATATTCTTTCAAGGATAATTAAAAGCAATTTTCTCATTATATTTATCGAAATATGCGAAATTTCTTTTTAGAATGAAACCAGAAAATACTTTGATTATGACAAGAGAGTCTAGTGTATAGCACCGCAGTTATTTATATGTAACGTTACAAAATTTGATAGCCCCATGGACAAAATGTGTAACTCTTATGATGGCGTCCATTTTACAAGCCCATAAATAACCGCGTATACGTGTAGTATACATTCGCATACATTCTACCTGCTAATACATATAAATGACGTAATTTTGTATTCGCGAGCATAAAATTAGTAGCAGTAAAATTCGCAAACACGGTCGGAATGTTTTTACAGTGTAAACGTGTCGCTTACAAGAACACACACACACACACATGCTGGCTTCACGTACACACCAAAATTTATCGATGGTAACTAAAAACATGACTTGTTATTTCAGTTTTTGTTGTACAGTGCTGGCCCCCGGAGAGAACAGCATTTATAACATAAAAAGAGATGGTTTTCGCGAATTTTATTAGGCAACAGGCGGTGGCCACGAAGAGGGCCTTTGCTGAAAGTGTCGCCTCTGTTTGCGTATATTTACAACTCGCCGAAATGAGAAATTCATTTCTTGCGTGCTGCGACACCACCACCGTTTGCTCAAATTATCTTTTTTAACATCGCATTCATTACATTCTTTCGCCTTATATTATTTTTAAAACTATATATGTCAAAGCATATTTTATAAAAAATGTGAATCGGTATACCGAATATCAATTTAAAATAATTAAGTAAACGATGCATTTTCAAGATAGTGCAAATTCTTCTTCTCATTAATCAAAGACCAAAGCCCAGGAATGTTATTATTTTTCCCGATGTCAAGGTCATTTTTTTAAAATATATATGCACATAGAATCCAGTATAGGACACTACAGATGTATTAGTGAGGGGGTTTTATATATCATAAGCCTAGGGGTAGTCGTATTTTTGGTGTACTGTTTCTTAGGCCTTTATATTCCGACGTAACTGGTGCGAGATTATGTGCCCTGGAGTAGACTAAAATACATATTTCCAATGGGCCATCACGCACGGCTTCTTCAATATATTTGATTCATGCTGTAGGCATTTCATTTTATGTAACTTACTCACGTTCATATTATCCTCCAGATATTTACAATCTCTTCGTTTGCTTTACTCTTATTACCCTCAAACCTAACCTATATCTTTCATATATACCAATACTCTATTCCTTTCTTTACTGCAATCTTATCTTTTATAAAAAGAAAATATAGGATCTTTTAAAAAAGAACGATCGCTAAATTTAATCGTATCTATTGGTTCCCTTATTACCATTTTATCATTTGCCAAGTGTTGCCTCAGTGTGTACGTAAAAATTACTCAGCGTAGTACAATTAGCGATTATCTGATTAGATTTTGAGTATTTCGTGGAGTTTAAAAGGGTCCTTTAATCTAGACGTTTTCACTCTAAAATAGCCACATTTAGTCTTTAGAAAAATAGGTGATTTCCAGATGATTGCTATTGAAGATTTGAACAACTTCAGTTTGAAGTAAATGTATTATTTGTAAGAAAAACATTGTCAGAAATGTATACAATAACAATTAACGAATTTCCACATATATATTTTTATAATTTACGTTTTTTTTTTAATATAAAAGATATAACTTTTGCTGGTCACAAAACAAATATTTTACAAGTGTAGCACAAGTGCAAAATGGAGCAAGATGTAATACCAATTACATTTTGGTCGTACATCATCATCCTTTGGTGCGTTGGTACCCCAACGTATTTAGGATTAATAAATTTTAAATTGAATAATTAGGTTTGTAGGACAGAGGGATAATGCGTGCAATATGTTGTGTGTGAAGTAATTTTTTCCAAAACCAACAAGTGCGTGCGTGCGTGCGTGCGTGCGTACTTCACTTAATCATTGGAAAGCGAGTTAGAACGACGCTGTTTCATTTTTCAACAGCATGACTAATGGCTTTTTAATAACTCTCGCATTTACGTGGCCATATAGAGTACTATACTTGTTTTCTGTATAGGGGTTCATATTTACCCATTTTTTCTGCTGCGTAGAAGCTAAATAGACTTTTTAGATCTAGTAGTATAGGTATCTTTGATCAATTAAGAAGTGGGAGAGAATGAATTTTCTATTCCATTGATTTGGGAATAATGGGAAGACACAGCAGGGCAACTAGGCCCCATGGTGAGACACATTGCCACCAGGAATTGTGTACGCTGTGCAACCAAAGTACGTAGTGTACTGCTGGTATCTTGTGACCTTGTGCAAGCGGCACGGCACGGCAACTCACTCCTCGTTCTATTGACAGGCTACTGACATTTAATTGCGAGAGCCCACACTCTATACTCTATCGTAGTAAGCCTTAGTGAAGCCCGCAGCGACCCTCTGACATTTAATCAAAAGCATAATGATTTCTATTAGTCCCCCTTGATCCGTCAGACGAATATTATTCCTGTTTTATGCTTGCTGAACAATTACCACTTTTCGAATGAACTTATTTCACACATATAACACTAGAACTGATAGTGGATGTCATTAAACTGCGTTTAAACGCAAATTGCAAAAAAAGAAATAACACTCACAAAAAAGGGATGTATGCATTGAATTGTAAACGTTTTGTTCTTTCTCTTAAAAGAAGATAATGAATGTTTTCGTATTTGTAAATAGAAAATTAATTATAGCAGCAACAAAGAATTTAAAGCGAATTATTTTCTTTAATTTATTTTGCTGATGTCGATGGCAAGTTTGAAAATGAGTTGCGCGCACTGTTTGGACTGGACTGGATTACTTTGCTGGCTGGCGGGGCAATGCATTGGCATTGCAATGTAGTAATCTGGCCGTTCCGCTTGGGACGGACGGACGGATCGCGCGACCGTCCGGCAACCGTTTGTTTTTACAATTCTTTCTAATCAGTGGATATGTCGCAGTGTGTCCAGACACATTACACTGGCCACTGTCGCACGCTGACTACACCGTAAAGTTAATTGGAGTCGAATCGGACTGCTCGCCTCATCACTTCCGATCAGCCCTGCCCGTATATGCTCCCTCGCACCAATCCCTAACTCCACTATCTAGATACACTCAAATCACTTGGGATTCCTCTACTCATATATATTCACAATCAATGAACATTGCACATGCTCTATTCCTCTATTTGGTTAAAAAGATATAAAAGGCTAATTTGCTCAGATTCAATAAAAATGCCATCAATTATTCAACAAATCCAAAATATATATATATTTTGTAATAATATATATATTATGTATACTCTTTTTATAAATGTTTGTTTAGAAACGTTAATTATAAATTGATTGTCGAAACTAATAGATTGATTTACAATAAAAACCTAATTATCAAGATGACTCAACTTAATCTGAGATACAATATAATATAAAGCAAAAACTATGAAATTAAATTGAATTGGTTAATAGAGTTATAATAAGGTTGCTTTGTATCATAATGCAATTGCTACGGTAGTGTTTACTATTCGGGTCGTCCAGAATTTGTGAAAGAAGATGGAGTTATGAGCAAGTCAAGAGCAAGAAAGGGTAGATATAATTCAAGATGGGATTCAAGAGGCGATCCTTTGTAATGCATTTATCCCGCTAGGGATAACATAGGTAGAGCATAGAAGCGATGTCTTAATAAACAAGATTTATCTAGTATCACGGTGTGGTGTCTATAGACGGCGGTCGAGGCCGCTAGGGAAGCCGCTGCTACTAAGCTCCCCAAATTAGGGATTCGCGTAAGTCCGTCCAGGTTCCTTCAACCAGAAAAGTGGATTGCAGCGTTAGGTAGCTGCTGCTGCCCGGACAATTGTTCTGTCTTGCTTATTACGAACAGAATACAGGGAAACTACACAGTAAAAAAATTTTACAATGATAATCATTGGTTTAATCATGACCCTCGATAATCATAGTAATTTTACATAGCAGTGTATCTTTACTATTTGGATTTTATAAAATGTAATATTACAAATTGAACAGTATATTTACATATCTAGATTTATGTTATGTAATTTTACAGATGTCGTAGTAAAGGAATACATCGCTAAATGTAAATTTTACATTAATGATGTGTAACATTAGTTTTGAAATTGTAAATTTACTAATATAAGATGTAATGTTTACATATGTAAATGTAAAACGTTTACAAGTGTAACTGGGAAAATTAACTATTGCAAATGTAACTTTACTAATTGAAGATGTAAAATTCCGTGATTATATAGTATATTTTACATTAAATAATGTAATGGTATTCTTAATGGAAGTGTAAATTTACATTTAAAAATGTAAATTTACTTTTGCAATTGTAAACTGAGGAAGAAAGTATAGGTATTTTAACAAGTTATATTTTTTTGAATTGTTTTTATTACAAATATAAATAACAAAGAATCGAAAACATTTATGCGAACTTAATTTATGTCATTTGTTTACAAAAAATTGTAATTAAAACAAACTTTAAACAAAAAAATCATCCATATTTCAACTAAATATTTTAAAAAAAAATTCATTAAAATTGTTAATAAATGATATGACCGACCTCACACAACATCATTTACTTCTGCTCCCAACGTCAGGATTTATTTTCAAATATAATCTAATCGATTAATTCCATTGTTAGGAATAATCCTATGGTGTATTCGTGTATTTCATTTTGAAATTAAAAAATATAGCGAAAATTGCCTCCAAAATATGTTCGGTTCCTTCATTTATTGTATTATCTTCAATGCATATATAATTGTGGCAGATTACATTTGACCCTGAAAAAAAAAAATTAAATAAGTTTAAATTGGAAGTAAAATAAAAAAGGAATTGTTATTTTGTTTTATAAAATGATGGCTGAAAGGGGTGCATTGAAAATATAACGTACCAGGTACACTGGAAATGTTGGACTGTACCGATTCTCCCTTTAATTTTTATTTGAGTGCATCTTCCTACAAGAAGAATACTGTAGAAATTTGTATTATACTTATACTATATTTTTGCTAATCTTACCTCAACTTCAAATAAAGGAAAACCAAATTCTTCGTGAAAGTATTTTGCTATAACCTTTTAAGCAGTTGAATAATGGTGTTCTGGTGCCTCGATGTTGGTATCTATTTTTATAAAGTAAATGTGATCTTCAGCATTAATATATGATATGAAAATACAGTTACAAAATGTAGAAAAACATTTTCAAATATTAAATTTACCATTTAAAATATAAAATTCCTCTAACTTCTGTAAATTTACCATCAAATTTTGATAAAATATAAAATAACAGATTCAAACACTAAATTTACAGTTTAAAAATGTAAAATTCCCTGTAAATGTAACAGTTTGTTCTAATGTAAAATGTAAAATATAATTTTCCAATCCTAAATTTACAGTTTGAACGTAAAATTTCAACAATTCTGTAAATTAACTATCAAGTTCTAATAAGATAATTAATAACCCTAAATATACAAGATATTATACATGTTTAACGTAAATTGCTTTTAAGCAAATGTTAAATAACATATGTATATGTTGAAAGTTTCTGTTAATTTTACTTGCATAATTGGAATAAAAATTTAAATGGTAATTAATATATAACTTCATTAAACTTACTTGAAAAAGGAAACTTCTATTTTCAATGTTCAATTAGATATTAGAAACACCTCTTCTTTATATATAAATATATTCACAGTTATACATTAAACAAATATACGGCCTGCTCAATATGATGCACCATACGCATGTATAGCCTAAACAGGTCTGAACTCTGAACACATGCGTCTGTTCAACAGAACAACGCAAACGCAAATTTACACAAACATGTAATTTAACACAAGATAATTGTGAAAATACTAGATTTAATTGTAAAAATACCATCGATTATATATTTTATGTAAAGCTGCAACATTGTCATTTTCTTTTTTTTTTATTAATCATTGATATAAATTAAAATTACATATAATGTCTACATATATATATATATATATATATATATATATATATATATATATATATATATATATATATATATATATATTATATCATATATATATATATTATATCATATATTATAGAATATATTATACCTACCTTAAATTTTGATATTCATGAATAAACAATACCATTTTTATTTACTATGCATATATAAAAACTTCAAAGCATTGCGTACCTAATACTATAATACTTTATTATTGCGTAAAATAACATAAAAACTAATAATTTGCACTCCGATTTTGTAATATCACAACTTTTCCGATTATTTCCAAGTAAAGTTACATCAATTTCGTATTTTTACAGATCAGCCTGCGAGAATATGGAATTTTACTATTGAATATTTAATTTTGCAATAGAAAATTTAATTTTACTGTAAAATATGTAATTTTACAGTGAATTATTTAAGTTCACATAAAATATATTCATAGTTGGTAATATTACATAAAAATTGAAGAACACATGTAAAATTACACAGATATGTAATATTACGCTAATTTTTAAGGAAAAATACAAAAATAATGATTGTAATTTTACATGTATTTTTTACAGTGTACATACTATGTCACAAATACTTTTGATCGAATATCGTTTACGTAACTGTTGTTTTCGTATTTTTGTATTATGATCGACTAAATAGTGTTTTCACCAATAAAAAATCGATGAGCGTTTATACACAAAAATAAAGTGAGCGATAATATTTGCCAGACAGTTGGGAAAACACAGGTAGCTGGACGTCTGGTGAGCTCGCAGGTCGCATAGGGATTCCTACCTCTGCTGCGAGACCGTTTGCGCTTCACTAATCAATAACAATTACATAGACCGCGAGATATCGCGACGAGGCAGCCCGTAAATCAGAGGCGAGCTGAGCACCGGGACACCGGTCCCCGGAGTCCGCGCCAGAGCAGCCCGCTCATGTAAATCAAGCATTCGCCGCCTCCGACCAACAAACACAGCCGCCACCGTCGCTGCCGCCGCTGCCATGTTGTGGGGGATCGGTGACAGGATTATCTAATAACCGTGCCACGGATAGGTCGTATGCCGTTTCCCGTGTAAACGCCCGCCTGAAATTAAACGGATGACTATAAATTCGCTACGACGACGGTGACCATGGTTTAAAGTGTACACAGCATTCGGTGTGTTGTTGTTGTTGTTGTTGTCCAGGCTGCCATAGCACGGACAACTATTCGCTGAAAGACAATGGCTATTTTCTAGCTGTGTTCTAAAATGACACTATTGCTAAGTAAATGCCCTTTTTCCGATTCATACTACTAGTCATAATCGCTGTGGCAACAAATGTCAAAATTAAAAACAAAAGTAAAATTTTATGAGAGTTTTAACAATACCTAATATTCTTTGATAATACGTACGTATATGAGAGTCCAGTGTAGCGCACTACAGATTCTCTACTATTTTCTTATAGTTTGACCAAACTATAAGATTTAATGGCATGATCAGAAGTTGGAGCACATTTTCTCGCAACAAACAAACAGTATGCTTTCTCGCAGTCTCCGTTTTACTGTTATCGTTTGCGGTATCATCATATTTATTTTTACATATTTTTATGCCAAATAAACTTACAACAAACAACTATCGTCTAGAAAATATAAAACTTTTACAATTCTTATGTTACGAGTGTCTTATATATAGTATATAATAATATTTTATTAAAACCGTGTAATCAAACTATGATATCAAAACAGAATAAATTATATTGCTATAATACTATATAACATGCATTGGTGCAAACACCAATGCTTCCAGCTCCCTTGCGGCAATGACAATTATTCCAATAATTACACACTAGTATAGAAAAATAACCGGTAATCGTGTAAGGTTAGAAGAACGCAATAAATTCTAAGGCTTATTTAGGACAATCAAGATCTCTATAACAATGTTAAGAAGGCGGTCCTGGCGTTGTTACAATCTGTTCGCTTTTCGGGCAGTGTGCGGTGTGTGTGTGTGTGTGTGTGGGTAGTAGCTCCTTGGCAAGCAAGATTGATCTGACCGATTTATCCAGGGGCTAGTCGAAAGGACCCGGTGGTGAGAAAGGGTAGACTAAACGGGCAGCCGCTTGTCTCATCATCGCCGGAGACGTGTCGGTACGGCAGACAGTTGACTTATCGACGACGCCACTCATCCCCGTTTCAGACTACTATAGGCTCTTCTGTGTCACTATGTTTCGTCATATTTCTTCAGATTATTATCATATCTTTTGTAAATTATTTTGAAGTCATTTATTTTACAATTGCAAGAAAGATAACTAATAATAGTTGATGTTGGTCTCGGAGAAGAAAAAGTAGTTAATGTTCATCTCAACGAAGAGGAAGGTAAACCGAGGCTACCTAAATGTTGAACAGTGGTATAGAACAATCAAAACTTGGCGAACACACAAGTGTGATTGGTTCCCATTGATGGCAGCACTTGTGACAAATGCATCAGGGTTTCGAAAGCTGTGAACGTGGAACAGTCTTTGGCCGAAATCTCTGGTCGCAAACTTTACTGCAATAACCACTTTAGTATCGGGTTCCGTAATGGCGGCGCCACTGCTTAACTGCATTCAACATCAGTTAATTGGAACTGACCACTCATGATCTCTCACTTGCACCACTCTATCTTCTTGACCCTCCGACAAATTATACATACACTCACCTCCCACCCAATTATCTATCTATATGTACCTACATTTGTAGCCGTGCATATTTCCTACTTCAAACTACACCAGTTAATCAACACTATATCTTACCATTGCAATTCACGTTCTTGAATATTTATGTTGACATAATATTATTTAATTTTTGTTGTAACATTCGGCATTTGTTAATACTCCTATTATTATTATTATGAAATAATTTAAGAAATATTAAATCCATGAAAAGCGCTTATATACACATACTTCATTTCGTTTTATGATTAGTGCAAAAGAATAAAAATGATGTTTACCTTGATTATAAGTGAGTGTTATGCAAAGTGGTGCTAATATCAGTTCTGTTTAATAACTAAATAAAATACATAAAACATAACGCCAAAAGAAACGTAACGATATAACACTTAAATAACATAAACGTTTTGTATATTTTTGCTGATGACCATTAGTGTAATTATATGAAATTTCTCATGGAGATTTAATTTAAACATATGCTTGACAACGGGTTCAGTGGCACCAAAACAAATAACCCACGGCTACAAACTGTCTCATTATGTCCTACCGTTGCAAAATCAAAGCATCAAACTAGATAATAATATACCATGCGATTCAATTAAATGTACCCTTTAGGCAACATTTAACTATCCTGTTTACATATTTGAATTCTTTCGCAAAATATCACAAACGATATCACCTGTGGCGATTAATTACTATATCTATTTATTGTTTAATAAGTGTTATACTAATGAGCAACATGTAATTGTGTTTTCGTGTTGAAGAATTGTCGCAAATGGAAATACGACAAATGTATTGTTAATATATGCTGATATAGATCATGCAAATTGTTTGGTTCCATGTAATAAGGTTGCGTGTTTGTTTCTTAACAAGAATACTATATATTTATGCGTCGTTGCACTTTTCGTTTTCCGTTGCACCACTTTGTGGAAATTTAAATTATTTCTAACTGGAAATGCCGATATCTAATCTCTTATTACTAACATAGTGAAATATTTAATCAATACTAACTAATGGAACTGAAATTGAAATTTCAGAAATCAGTGTTTTGCAAAAAGAGCTTTATTATTTGCCAAAATTGTAGATTGTTCTTTCTTTCTTCGTCTTTACGCTATACTACGAAATATCTAAAAATAACAAACACAAAGCCATTGTTCGCCATCCCTTTTGTTATGGAATCACAAATGATACTTTGAAAACATTCAAGATTCTCGATGTGCATCTAAAAATGTGTGTGTGTGCGTGTGTGTGCAAGATGATATAAATGTAGTTTTATGTCATTCCTAAAACTGCATCCAGATTCAAAATCGATACGCACATCGCCGGTCGGGGATATGCAGTTGTTTGTGTGTTCTTAATGCGTTTACATAAAAACGCCATTTTATGTTTAAATTGTACTGGCAGAAACGTGATACAATGTTGATCAGTGCTTTATCCCATTTATGTGTTTCTATCAGTATAATGTATCCGCTTTACGAAAACACGATGTTTATGTTTATTTTACCACTTTTTATCCTATATTTGTTTCGTTTAATAATAATCGTGTACGTATAATATCATATTATTTAAATAAATACATTTTCCAAACAAAGCATGAATTCAGTGACTAGCTGTAAAGATACAGATCTAAAAACCTTGAACTTTAAAACCATCGAAATGCGACTCTGCCATGGAGACTCAAATATTTGCCTAGAAACTATGCCAAAGTTCGTCGTTTTACTTTTAACACACTACGAACTTGATTCCCATGTCATGACAACCACTCATTGTGTCAGATGTCTAATGTGAATATGTCCTCCTCATTGAAATACAATCCTCTGTTGCCGCGGCGGCGCTATGAGTTGGCTATCAGAACGGAACAGGAATAGCAGTGCAGCTGTCCACTTAGCTTTAACAGAGAAGAAGAAGAAGAAGATGTGATGGCAGAAGAGTGTATCAAACGAAATGAAGGCAATTCCACAGCGTGCTACCAAGATTGGCTCACATAAAAGGACTCAACGATCAGACGATACATTAAAGTGTATTACGAGTGGTGGCAGTGGTGCTCGCGGCTGCTGCTGCTTCCCTGGGGCATCGTACGTATATAACTCTTGAGCAAGTCAATGTCATCGCTGTCGCCGCCGCCGCCGCCGCCAACCCACTGACACCAAATAAAAAGCGATCGACAACTATACAACTGTCAACACGCATCTCTATTGCTTTGTGAGAACGATCCCATCTCATCGAGCACGGACTCTATCCTCATTGATACACCGCTCTGTCACCAAATACACATTGAAAATGGATTAGTTATCGCATAGTTTGATCAGCCTTACATTCCATCATTCTCAACACTTTTACTATAGCAAAATATGATAATGAATTTATATGATATGGGCAGATGGTGTCCATGGGATTATTATAAACAAGGGGGATTTGCGGAATCACTAAAAGACTGACACCATGTAATATCCCTGAGATTCTATAATTCCACAATAATCAAAATCCTATTCGTGTAAGGGTGATATAGGTGGAAGGGTGTAAAGGAGCCCTTTTATAAAAGGGAATCAATGCGAAAATAATCCCTTGGATGTTAATCCACCATGGACCAGACGAAAATAATTTTCTAGAGGGATTACAAGTCACGAATATCGAAAGGGAGTGAAGTCTATTGAACGTACGTGTTCGTGTGATCCCAAGGAGACCGCGATACAGCCCCAAAAGACATGATTTGAACCTCGACTCATTGCGTTGTACACACCCGTTGTGTGGTGTGGTGCGCACCCAGATGCTCGTTCTATGACTCATCGTATCAAAGTGTAATTAATCTTGCATTGGGATTATTAGCACTTCGTGAAGCATTTAACCCATTCCCAGTTTATATAATATTTCAATGTTACGGTTTGTGGATGTATTTAGATTGGGTCTCCAGTTCCCCTGTTTAGTGTTCATTTAAATGTGTACCATTATAGATTCTCATTGAATTACATTGCACTTTTTGTTGAAATTTAAATTGGTGTTTCTAGAAACGTTTTTCTTTATTAGTTATGCATTAAGTAAATATGTACTTCTGGTTTGAATTTCCTTTTCAAAAATGTATCGTTCTACAGTTTTGACTTCAAAATTTGTATTCAATTGACGATTGCAAAGATATGTTAGTTTATATAGCTACCAAAGTTTCACGTAAATCTTTTTTAGTATTTCTGAGAAAGTCTTGTGCTAGCCACACCGGATTATAAAATAAGGACAAATGCGGCCAACAGATGTTGTTCGCCAAAGGTCCAGTGATGGTGTAAAAGGGGAGACAATGCGGTGATAATTCCAGAACAAGTTGACATCCATTTGGGAGCAGTATCGCTGGGGTAAAACTCTCATTTAGAATGTGGCGCAAAGGGGCAAAAGAGTGAGGTTTATGTACACATGTGCAGTGAAAATGTAATTACTGTCCGCATTACTTGATAGAAACGCAGGGTGATGGAAGTCCCGGTGGACCTAGTGCTACTAGTGCCGTTGTTGCTCGCATCCATCGCATCGCTGCAGCAAAACGTTTGTTCTCTCTCCGTGGAATAAGAATTCATTTCGGCGTGTTCGCACCACACACAATGAGTAAATTCACCGTTCAAATCCAATTAACACGTACTACTACATGAACGTTGGCTAAAAGTCATCGCGATGCGTCATTTGTTATTTGTGTTGTACTGCACAGCACTTTACGGCGCGGCGCTGACAACTTTGCCATTAAGTATACACGTATTTGAGTGCTGCTACCAAATGACAACTACTAGACTGACTTCCTCTTGTTCCTCGGTTTCTGTGTTTCAACCATTATTTTTACATGAATTATTCATTGTTTTTTTATATTTAAATGTATTTGGTGACCTGAATGTAAATATATATAAATATCCTGCGCTCCAGACAGAATACATGGAATAGCCGAAAAACAATGCGGAACTGACAACATCATTTTATTTTAAATTGTTTCTGCTTCGCCAATTTATTTTAATGAGTAGAATTTTTTAACATTTGTATACATATAAAAATTACTAGTCATTTATATTTAAAACATTTCAGAATCTCATTACCATTACCAGATTGAGATTGAGATACTGAAATATTGCATTCAGCTTTACCAATAAATTAATTATTGAGCTACATAATTTGATCAAAAATAGTTTTAAATTTCTCTCTTGTTTGATATGGTGTATACGGATTTGTGCTAGTGCGTTTCTATGTAGTAGAATGTGCAATCATGCATTGTGCATAAATGTGTGCAAGTGTGTGTGTGTGTGTGTGCGTGTGATATGTGTGTCGACTATGCGTAACACAGGCACAGCTGCTGCCACCAATTTCGCGCGCCAACTGGTCCTTGTACCCTGCTGCTGGTGCCATTCTGGATGCCTATAGACGCCTTCCAATCCGAGCCTGATGATGTGCAGATATTAGTCTATTGTAGATAATTGTCTTTTTCTTATTTTGTTATATATTTGGGTAAAGCAAACGTAGCAAGAATATTATAACAATACAAAATTATTTAATTAATTTTGCAGTAAGAATGGTTCTTTCTACCAGTAAATGTTTATACATTTATTTAATTTAATTCATAAAGTTGTTTACTCCACCCAAAAATTATGTGGAACAATATAAGATTAGTGTAATTAATATACCACTTCGAGGTCAAATTAATTTGTGATTACAATTCTATGTATTGAAAATAGCATTAAAATGCTTCGGAACATTTGGATTGGTTTGGATGAAATATTGAAGTTTTAAATCATTTAGACAGGATTCGCAACAAAACCCGAACGAAAATGATGTAGGGATAGAAACCAAATGGCAATATATGTTTCTGATTAACAAAACTGTCATCCTAAACTCAATGTGTCAGTTTTGGGCAACGAGAAATGATGACACGTCACTAGTGGAGTTAATAACGATTATCGACACCTCATCATATAACGCATACGTTGTTTGGAGCATATTAAATGTGAGAAATCGAACAATTACTATATAAACGAGAATGTAAATATACAATTATTGTACTTTTGTTAAAAATAATTTCTACTGCGGGAATCATCAAACAATTTAATAAGTATAAACTTAATTATGTCCAATAGAGCGATCACACACTCACACATAGTTATTTTATCTCAAAAATAGTCAATATAAATTCAGAAAAGCTAAAATGGTGTATTACTGTTAAAATCTCGAATTTGGTAATTTGCAGGATTTAGATTTTGCCAAAGAAAGAAAAAAGGAAACGATTGTAATAATTGCAATGAAAGTGGATGTAATGAAAGGTGGAGTCTCGTAAAAATGTGATAATTAGTTCAGCAGCAGTACGTTAGCAATTCGTTTTACTTTATCTGTGCTTTATTTTTCTGTTCCAGGTAAGTGAAGCTCTTCATCTGGGGAATTCAAACGTCTTGAAATATACAGGAATTAATCAGCGAAAAACCGGCGGAAGAGAAGACGAAGAAGAAGTGCAGGTTAATTATTAATTTAGTTCAATCTACACTTCCGTTACAAATAACACATTCCGACGATGCTATTAATTACTATGTGAACGTAACGTTGTTCTGCCCCTAACTCTTCATTCTTTCGCCACTCAGCCGCGATTTACGTTACCGATTTAATTGTTTTGCGTGGACATTGCTTTTATTTATCGCCTGTTTCTCTTCCATTCTATATTATTTGGTTGCATTTGGGTGTTAAAAACATACGTTTATCGGTATTAATTGGGTCATCCTTTGTAGGGCTGTGCAACTCCGAATATAGCATTACTAAAAATGGGTTTATATACACTGTTTCAAAATGGGTTTAGTTTCATTGCGTTGAACAACGACTTTGTAACTATTGTGTTAGAGTGGTGGCTGTAATTCATTAGTAAACACTGCACTCATCGTATTAAATTGCATTTGTTACGGTAGGTAGTGGTTATGCAGGGGCGAGGGGAGTAGGAGGGAGGGCGGTGAGTGGTGCGGGGAGGTATTGCTTTGGTCATTTAGTAAGTGTGCGAATGCGTGTACACTAATCACAGAATGAACAACATAACAAACAACGAACAGCAGCAGCTCCAAACAGATCGCATCAGTTAGTGCAAACAACAACGGTCCGCCAGCGCCAGCGCCAGCACGGTACAGTTGCCGCCAAGTTGTGGCTAAACTAACGCGAATCAGATAAATGATGTAGTGGATAGAGAGATAGTGGTGACCGGTCGGCCGGCCAACCAGAGACAGAGAAAGATGGCGTGCTTGCATCTCGGTATTTCTCCTCTCTTTGATTGTGGGTTCTCTTAACACCACCTAACCCATGTCCCATGCCGCCTGCTCTGACCGGTCGGTCGCTGTGGTCGCTGTTATCAGGCCTGCTGCGGTTCTGCACTGCAATCCGCTCCACCGACCCGACCGACCCGACCGACTCGCAGATATCATACAACTTCAGTTTCAGCACCAACCACCGTATTTGCGCCCTTAACTTTACTGAACGATATGTACTCTATTTCGCGTGTGTCTTTCGAGGAACATCACATTTTATTTGATTGTAGCTTAGGCTTGGACCCTGTTACCTAATTTAGGTGCTCGTCTGTTTATACCTCGTTCTTTGTCTAGAAACGGTTAATATTTATTAATTACAGAATTATTAAGAAGTATATAAATAATCTTGTAATGCATCTACAATATGGCATATTCGTTTACAACGAAGAGAAACCTAAAACGTCTATTTTCGTTAACATTTCTCGAGTTCAACGTATTTAATGATTATAATACATTTTAAACTAGTCCAATATACAGTTAAATTATATATTTTTTGTTTAATTAAGGACGTGTGTTAAGTAGTTAGCCTCAAGTCAATCAATTAGCCTGTCTTGGACAATTATTTTTCATTAGAGAATTACGTTTTTAATACCAACAAAAGCAAACAAATTAAATATAATTGAAGCATGTTCAAACGGATAGTTCATTAGACTTATAGAGAACAAATTAAAAATTATATAGACTACCTTCTTAATTGTTTTATCGATTTTCAATTAATACTACACAGCTGGAGTACTGCTGAAAATTCAAAGATAAGGATTTTGTCAATTAAAATTAAACCCATTTAGTTTTTATTTTGCTTCTCTTTTCACAAATTTTTAACCTAATTCTTAATTTATTACAATATTTTATGTTTAATTATAAATAAAAATTAAGCACTTTATTTCGTAATTCGAAAGAAAATAAGCAATTTTCTTATTTGAACTTTGTCTATAAATACTTATAGGTTTATTTTCATTTTATAAAACATACTAAATTTTCGTCTAAAATCCCATCCAGGATATGATATTATTTTTTGTAAAGCCATTTGTTCGTTTTGTCTGGTTAATACCCTCGTCTGCGTCTGCGTCTCCTTCTGCTTCGTCTTATCTCCACCAGTAATAATTTACCTTTGACATCGTCGCAATAAATTGTGCCCGTCGCTTAAAATCCTTTTGTCCGCGCACCACCACCATTTTATAAGACAGCTGCTGCTCTTCTGTGGACTTACAACGCGCAGTTCTTCTAAAAAAAGAAAAAAAAAAGAAAGAGACTCGAAACGGATATTCAAATATATTGTTTTTGCTTAAGATATCACCCCAGCTCTTTTATTTAACTTGTTCTTGTTCTTGAGACATACAATGAATTCATTAGATTGTTTGGATACAAATGCAAAGAATTTCGGAACTAAATATTTTCTCAAGAATGCCTTCCGGATCTGTGTTTACAACACGATACAAATGTTTCAAGTCATCACAATTAAATACGTTGGACAGCTGGAATTATTACTGGCATTAACTTTCAATTAAATAAACGCTTCTCTTTCGATAGACGAGCACAGATACACACACGCAATGCAACGCTGGAGATAAAGCACACCTTAAAGCTGTATCATGATATCACGCACGACTGTCTTGAAATTCAACCTCTGAGCTAGGGGCATTTTTAGATATTTACCATTAGAACAGAGTTAATCCTATCTGCGTAATATTAGGCACGCTTGGTGATGGCCTAACCAGCTTTTAAAAATATCACCATTTAGTGGTAGTTTAATTCTAATAACTATCAGTTTCTGGTGTGTCGGATTTACACTGTTCCAAGTCTATTATCCGTATAAACGGGGTAGTACATATATCTAATACAAAGTAGCGTTTTATGGGTGTGGTGGCAGGGGTGAGAAGGTGGGTAGAGCGTTGAAATGCTGCCAATTTTAATTCCACCCTGTCAGCCGAACAGATAATTGCTTTCGTGTCAGCATAGCGAACGGGCGCTAGCCAGCCACTATACTACGACCGGCTCCAATAACATCGCCCCGAGCCACCGACCGGTTAAATCAAGAACGGACGGATACGCGCCCGCCACGCTATTGCAAAAATAAAACAGATAAAACCCAAATAAAACGAGTGTCCAGGCCCTTTTAAGCTTCCGTCCAGTTGCTTGCCGAACAATCGCGCACACCAAATGTGAAATGTAATTGTTAATCGTTTGGTTTAATACCTATACTCGCCCAACAGCTTTCTACACAATTATTGCTGCTGCTATTCTGTTTAGTTTTATATGGGCAATTGGGTTTATACTGCATAAAAGGGAGCTAGAATATTAGTTTAATGATTATTACAATCAAATAGTCTATTGTATTATTGTCAAGTTGTACTCGCAACGCTTACAATAGAATTCAAGATAACCACTTTACTATAAAATAATTTTAAGTTCGTATAACTGTTTTATTGCTGCAGAGTACACACACACACATCAACTCTTACTTATTTTGTTATAATATGTTGTATTTCGGGGGAAATAAAATAGGGTTTGATTCGTCAAAATAATAAATCGTAAATAAATAGTGTCGTGAATGAATGCTACGTATAGTTGTCGCGCACGAAATTCAGGTCAACTTCGAACCTATGGCAATATTTCACGTGAAATAAATAAAAGCAAAAAAGGAAATAAATCGCGCTCCGGTCGGTTTTTATTTATTTTTATTATTTTATGTTGGGTCGTCCACAAACGGCAGTACAGAAATGTGAACGGCGAGCGACTACGCCGCCATGGTGATGATACTCGTACACTCGTAATGGTTTTTAATTTATATCTGTGTATGTATGTATGTATGTATGTACGAACGCCTAGTATATATACGCTGCGCGAATGTGGATCTTTATTCCTTTTTCACTCCAACAAACATATATCATTGTTTGATATTTGTATGTTCTCGTATTTTTAAATGGCGATTTCGCTTGTCTTTTTTTGCGTTTGAAATTTACCGGTATTATATCCATATTTTTAATCGAATATCATGAATTTATAGATCATTCTCATTTATTTGTTGTTTTGTTTACCCAATTGTTTATGCATTTGTTATTCGGTGATTATTTCATTTTCAAATCTGCTATGCTCTACACTGGGCTAACTAAGTGTCTATGTGTGTGTGTGTGTGTGAACGCTTTAAAGCTAAATTAATGTATTTTTAATTAAATTCCCAGATTTGAAAATTCAATATATCCTTTTAGACTAGATACAAGAATATAAAAATAGTATAACCATAAAATATTCGACATTTTCGGTAAAAGGTATATCTTCCAAAACTGTATAAATCATCTGATGTCAAACATATATAGCGTATAAAATATTATCATCGTAAAAGTATAAAAAATATTTCAGAGCAAATTTGCATCTCCATATATATTTCCCAAACGGAGATATCATCTTGTTAACATACTGAAATAACGCTGCGCTGCGCTGGGCTGGGCTGGGCTGGGCTGGGCTGGGCGACTTGCAGCTCCAAAATCACGGATGAATTGAAAAATTCTATTCGCTCGTCGCTGTGTGCATAATATCATCCCTATATCAAAACTATGTAAACATATTTCCGCGTGCAACCGCGACAACGCTATACGAAGGCGCGCATGTTAGACGAGAACAGGACAGAACGTCAGACAATAAGAGTAAAAATGTGTCGCGCGTCTCGATCTAATTTCGCGTTCTCTCGCAGAAAGCAATCTTCCAGAGTGGAGTGTTATATCCCTAGGATGAGAGACTTGTAGTAACAGTAGGCGCTGGTAACGATGACATTGGCGACCTGAAATATTGTTGTACTTACTCGAAATGTCTTCGACGTTGCCAGTGCGGAACGAATGTCCAACACACCTATCACAGCCCCCCCTTCATTATCATCTCCCTTTTTTATAGTATTTTTTTCCTTTCCGATCCTTCTTTTATAACGAAAAGAATACAGTCTAATTCAATTAGGAATTTGGCTAAAAATAAAATACGATTTCATTATAACAGTAAGGGATTTAATTTTTAAAACGCAGTTAACTTGAATATAAAAAAAAATCACTTACTGAATTTATAATAATGCGTTATTTTATTTAGAAATAATTTTACGATTGCTATAAAACAACATCAATATGTATTGTTACTAGGGAATCGTAAATAACTATTTTCCAATTTTTTTCAAACAATAATTCTTTCCGTTAAAATCTCGTGTTCGAACATTTTCATGGTTGCAATCCAAGAAAGAAAAAATCTTCTTTTTTGGGAGTATAATCAAATATTAATATTGGTTATTCCATTAATACTTTAATATTATTTTTCTTTTATTCTAATTCTTGATATTTATGAATCATACAATTTTGTTTATTCTGTAAGCATATTTTGATATTATTTATTTAATGAAATTTTTTTTAGAATTAATAACAAAGAAGCAAGAAATTTCAACCACAGATTAAATATTTAATTTGTTTTATAAAACTTTATGAAAAATATATTCATCTAGACTACATTGCAAGAAATGTTCATATTATTCTACCCGTTGCTTATTAACATACGAATTTGCAACTAGAATTTCTTAATATTCAGTTTAATTTAAATATATTTTGCAAAAACATAACTGAACCGAAATATTTTTTATATTAAAGGACAACATATTTACTATCTTATAAAGATTGGATAGAGATAATGACCTGTGTGTGTGTGTGTGTGTACGTATCTCATCTTTGAACTGACGATATATGATATTGACTGATCAAAAAATCATGCTTCGTTCAATTTATCAAAGTTCCAATCTATATAAAAATACAACATATATTTTCACTTGGCAGGAAAATCGGAAATCACTTTGCACCTAATGCGTAGCGTGAAGTACACATCAAACCACTTTTCGGTGGGAATTTTGTCAGCGGTGACCTTGAAGACGCACACGCGTACAGACTTGCAAATGCAAAGTCCTGACGTGACACTCTCTCAACAACAAATTGAAATATATAGTAGTATGTTAGGCATCAGGCACGCTTGTCGCTAGAGTAGCGTGAGCCTATACCCACCTCGCAACATCTTTGAACTTTGAACTCTGCTGAAAGAAATACAAGTAAGATGGATGGATGACGCCTGCGTATAATTTTAGCTTCTTCAAGCAGAATATATATATACTTAGTACTATAATATTAATGTTGCGACGGCTTCTCAGCAGAATTTAAATTTAATTAAAAATACTGGAGTGGACTCGACACACTAACTACACATCAAATCTTCAAATGAATATTTTAATAGATTTTTCACAACCATATTATTTGGTGTGTTACGGTTAAGAGAGAATATAAAGCAAGTAAAAGGAAACTATGACATCAAAATTGTAAGAAGTGATGATGGTATTCATTCCGTAGACAGTAATAATCTTTCTAAATGTAATCATTGGCAGACGCATTCGATGGAATCGTTCTATAACAAATGTATGGTAATCATATCGCGAAATGGATTTTTTCTATTCGATTCAGATAGCGGAAATAAATTCTCACGTAGTATCAGATTGAGTCGCCGCAAATAACTAGAACTAGAACAAGAATAATAGCGTCACTTGACATTCGACATTGTCGCATACTTCACGCAGCAAAACGTGTAATAGAAAAATAAAATAAAATCGTCCATCACATTTCAAGGATTATTATTGTCTGTCGATCGGATGCGATCTGAAATGAACATTTTATGGCGGCAGTCCCTTTATGATGACGCAGCTCATACATCTCTATAGAGTGGATTATATTTTATTTTTACAGTTCCCGTTACTTCAGTTTCATATGCTCGTATTCACATACATAAAGAAACAAGTTACAGCTGCGCCACTATTCGCAGCTCGTCTTAATTTGATCAGACAAGAAAGTAAATTAAATTAAATATGTATAGCAATTTTAATAATTATTTATATTGTATGAATAAAAGCGATAGTGAAAATTGATGAAAATATTTTAAATCTCGTGTCGTCGACGCTAGAGTTTTTATATGTTCATGTCAGAGCCAAACAGTCCATTTCGCTGCGCAAACAGCAACACAACACGCATATATTAGGTACGCACGTACGCATAAAGTCCGTAGATTCATCTCACTCGCGCCCACTGCATTTTCACTCCTTTTCTCATAGAAAGCAGCAATAGAAGAGTGTTGTTGTACTGTTACTCTATACTGGGTATAGAGAGAGAAAGATGCTGTTTTGTAAGTTTGTTTTCCTTTTAGTGTGATGTGCCACATTGTCAACGACGTTTCATAATAATCTATATAAACACGGTTACAGGGTGGAATAACAACTTTACGTCACTTCACAAGAAAGAATGATGGAAAAGAAATATTTCGGGTTTTTGTTAGGCGACGTTGCTTACCTTCCAGTGTTGAATTACGCAAACGGAATTTTGGATTGAATATTTTATTCAGAGTTTCGTTTGAATATATATATAATGTTTTTATCATTTCAGAGAAAGAAACTCGAATTACGAAATGGTATAAATAGAAATAGTCAATGACCAAAACAGATATTGAGCATAATTGTGAATGACTTAAACAGAGAACCACCAGAAATAAGAATGAGCAAATTAGAGAAATATCAAAACAGCGAATGTTGTAAATTAAGAATGCCCAAAAGTACGAAATGCCATAGACTAATAATACTACAAACAGTGAAATAATAAGAAATGTAATACTCAAAAAGAAGAATGGCTAAAACAGAGATTGATCATTAGCTTTTTTGTTAAATTTTCTTTTACTATTCCTTCTTGCATTAATTATAAGCAAGCTGAAGGCAATGCCTGTACCAATGCTTATTTAAATATTGCTTTAGTTATCACATTTTATAAAATAAGATTGTTCAAAATTTTCCCCCATTTTCCGTCAGTTATTGAAATACTGTTTCCACAATATCTACTTTGAAATCGACAAGCCTCTTAACTGATTCACTTGAAATAGAATAGGAAATTAAAGAAATATGGACACAATGCATCTTACAAACCGATATATATATATTCTGAATAGTCTATTAGAGTTAATAGAAAACCTAGAAAATGTGAAATAAATAAAAGAAATAAGAAAATATATAAGGAGAACATGCAACAATGTAATATAATAAGAGCTTGGTGCTTATTTTCTTTGTCCAAGGGTCTATTTAGTTAGTCACTTTTCCGTAATGGCAAAAAGCAATATTTAAGCGGAAATTACAACAAAAGGGAAACGAAACAAGAAAGACGAACCAAATGTAATTTCAGTTAAAAGCGTGTTCGTTCAACTATTTATTTATCTGCATCTTTTGCACCGCAATCTTATATAAATAAACAGAAACCTTTCTCTTTCATGACTTTCGCAAAGAAAATCTTGAGTGTTTTTCATTCGATTTTTGTTGTACATTAAATTGTTACTACCTATTGTTAAGTTACTCCGAATACTTCATTCTTATACTTTACATATCCTTTTCAAAAACAGTAGGTTTTCTTTCCCTGTGTACAATAATCATAAATTCAATCATATTTTTATGCACAACTGATATTTCTATTAAATTACCGAGGATGAAGTCGTTCTTATTATTTATAACAAAAATGGAGTTTGTTCATTTAACAGAAGTTTAATTTCTGAATGTGAGGCTTTGCTAAAAGCTGTTCCAAATGTCACAAGGTTTTTACTCGTTTTTTGTTGGATGTTAATAAATGATGCCAACCGAAAATATAGGCTACAAATTGAGTTATATATTCCATCCTGAGATAAAGCTCCTCAGGTGAATAAAAATATCAACGCCCCGAAGTAAAACGCTTTGGATGGAAGGCCGGCCACCTACCTACATTTCCGAACTCATTTACCGGTTCCGAAAATAAATGACAATCGACACAACGGCTTTTAGCCTGTTTACAACTTGTAATGTACTTCTAAAAATAGACATAGTATCTTAATAACTATTGTCACATTTATTATTGTATCAATGCATATTTTACATTCACACTACAGATGTACGAACGATATAATGGTACAAGCGCAAGACGTAATAGTTTCGTGAGCTCAGTTAGCGTTTTAGACGTTTTATTACTACTATTTTATTTAGTCTCAATACGAGTAGTGTGTTGGGAGAATAATGATGAAAGAGCGGCTGAAATGAAGCACAGCGACTGAAAATTATAATAAACTGTACAAATTTTAAGATTAACGAGGCGGCGCGGCGCACGCTGAAGACAAAGACAAGGACAGTACACACACACACACACACACATAGTAGTAAGAAAAGATGGAGGAGGGTGCATCGTATGCTCGGTGCTTTGAAACAATGGCCATACGTCATTTGAATGGGCGGCACTTGATTAAAATAGTCTCGTTGAGAGGCAGGGACGCACCACGTCGCACCGCACCGACGCCGACGCCGACGCCCAACCCCTAACGTCTTAAAATTAATACATATAAATTTCTATTACACACTGCCGGAACTTTTTCCGCGGCCTACTTTGAAGACCAAGTTTGCGGTTCCAGTAAATTTTAATTCTTGCCGGATTTTTAATCAAGCGTCCATGCACACTGCAGCCAACTTGATTTTATGATCGGGTATTAAAATGTATCGATTTCAATAAGTCATCTTTTAATGACATACTTTTACCTCAGGAATGCTTGTTGACATACACATACATTACAGCTAGCAAATTTTCATTAATTTGTCCCGGTTTAATTTTCTGTCAATCATATACAATACTTCCACTAAATCTCACCTACATATGAAGCAGATCACGAATAGAATTTGTATAATTTTTTGTTTGTTACTCTAGTTGCTATGGCGAAGTAAACAAATGTTAAGTAATTGAATAGTTGTCCATAAAGCTAAACAAACATGTAAAATTTTTAATTAAATTAAAAATTGAATAGAGCCGTTTCCGTTACCGATAATTACGCTCGAACAAACTTTTAATTCAAATCGAACTTTTTCTCTGGCACAGTGCACTCTATTCACTATCAAACACACACATACGTACAGACATATATCGTTCGCGTAATTCATTTTACAATACAAATGGATCAATTACTAGACATTCAGTCACGCTAACATAAAAGCAGTAGTTTCACAGAATTCAATTTTCCTTTTAACAGCAGAAATACTAGTAATACAATTTTAGTATGGTTGAAACTTAATATTTATTTTTCAATAAATATTTAGCAAAGCCTTACTACCCCCTAATTGTGATAATTAAATATTATTTACGAAATTTTTAATTTTATTATTATTAAAAGAAACATCAGAACAATTGCAAATAAATGCCAAATTAAATAATTATTCGACGGAATAGATTGTAGCATTAAAATAGCATATTTCAAATATTGTTTGTATTAATATTGTAAGTGGTACCTTCATCTAAGATAGCCTTGAGTAGAGTGGCATTACTTCGAACTAAACGTACCTGATGGTTTGTCTTAACCTTCTAAGGACAAATGACCTTGATGTGATTTCTTTCAAAACAGTGCATTTAGTTACAAAATAAAATGTATTTTATGTATACAATCATATACTAGTTCCATTGCTAGAGTACCGGATGTCGAAGATGTCCTAGTAAACTTACAAAATAACCTCGCTGTTGGAAAACAGTAACCACTTCCAATTCCATAACATGTTGTGTTCTTGTACGTATTACAAAACTATTCAAATAACAATAATGAACAGTGCATAATTTGTTTGTTTGTTTATGAGTAGGTGCAAATTCGGTCCTCGCATACAACTAACTCTATCTAGAAAGAGATATGTAAGCTGGAGGAAAATGGTTGATACAAAGACGAACCAGGAAGAGCTCTTATGTCGCTTTTCAATTTATCTTACGCAAAGCTTTGAGAGAGAAAGAGAAAGAAAGAAAACGCTAGTTTTCAAAACCACTCATATTGAGAGCATACGACTTTCACGCTTGCATAACGTAGTATTGTCGGTGTGTGTGTCTGTGTGTTTATCTTTCTATTTGCCTTGTTTGCATTCAATTTCAATTACAAGACAAAGCATACATACATGTACGTTTATAAAAATGTGTGTGGGTGTCGTCTTCTTCCATCATAAGAATATGTTTCCATTGCCATTTCCCATCAATTCTAGCAAGATTGTTTTCTGTAAAAACATCTTATCCTTCAACTATGCCTTGAATTGTGTTGGACGTTTCAACTTGATGCTTTGACATTGTAAACGGATATTTTCAATAAACCACCAGCATGTCTTTAACATTAACACTCAAAAAATATATATTTCTATTGCCACTTTCAAGATGAAATTTCGCTCAAACAGAAATTGCAAGAAGCAGTTCCTAATAATAGCAATTCGCAAATAGTAAAGCGATTTGTAGAATATACTATATACTATATACTATATATGTGTATGTACAAAACTTTCAATTGAACAAACAATATTGAATGCTAATACTTGCACAGCGGTACACATATGTTCATGTACATTCCGTTATAATACAGAGAAATGCACCATTTCGATGCAAACATGTTTTAAGGTGTACCCAGTGCACATTGTCTGAAACTTATATATATACATAGTATACAACTTATTCTGTACAAGCAAGCAACAACAAACTTTGCATCGCCACTTTTCAAATACAAGTTTATCACATATATATATATATATATATATATCCTCTAGTTTGGAGCAATGCACGTGAGTAGGTACAGGTTCGCGGACAGAGAGAACATATTTGCGCAAGAGATATATGGGCGACGCGGATCTTATTAAAATATGTCTCTATAGCCAAAGTTGTCCCGTTTATATTCTAGGAGTGTATTAAAATTACACCGTTTTGCACAAAGTTCGACGAGAAACATATATATTTTATTCGCATTTTTTGTCTTTTGATACGACTTTACTAGTCATGAGCGAGCAAAATACATGAAACTTTATGTTGCATACGTTACGGTTGATGTAATAAATTCGGTTTGGTATTAATAATATCTGCATCTTTTGGAATATATAAATAATAAATTGTAATCATTATATTTATTGATAATTAACAAGTTTGAGGATATTTATTACTTTCTTTTACGATGCATATTAAAGAAACTATTGTTATCACAATAATAAATCGATCTCAACAATTTAAAAGATATATTTGTTTAAAAAAACAAAAATTAAAATATTTAGTAACAAAAATAAAGTACGATTATTATAATATTCTATCTAGTGAAAACTACGCAAGAGAAAGTCAAGTGTAGGCCACTGTAGATATTTTCTAATAAATATGTACTATATTTCGGATATGTTTGATAAAACATAAAACACAGCGAGAGATTCAAATATTTGGCATTTATTTGATAAAAGTCCCTTTCGAGTCGAATTTTGATTTGAAAAATGAACAAAGGCTGGAAACGTATATGTGCATGAACGGCCGATGAACGTATCGGTATTTCAGTCGATTTCTTAATTTGCTCATATTTTTTTGTGTATCGCCTCTACGTTCCTCCCTGTGTGTGTGTGTGTGTCTTATCGTTTTACCTTAACAAGAATATCGATAGTAGTCGTAGTGAACATGAGGACAAAAGGAGAAATTCCTTTAAGCAAATAATTCAATACAAGACGGGGTCACATTCCTTTGTCATTTAAATAAAATGTTATCTGATTGAACGTCAGCGAAACATTCGCCGGGACACAAGCTGTGACGAAGCAGGCGAACGATACGCGGAAAACGGCCCAAAGACAATTAATAGATAATACCGGCAAATGCAACAAATCTCTGTTCATATATCGACCGTACACATATTATTTGGTGGAGTTACTACCAATAAGTTTACTTTATCCAAGAAATTAAAACAGCTTTCAAAATATCTCTAACCTAAATTATGGAATATCTTTTTAATAAAAAAAATACAAGCAATACTTGGCAAAATATAGAAAGCACTATAGTTATTTGGTCAACTGTTGGCATCATAGACCGTATATATGGCTGAATATTACAAACGCCAAATACGGTTTGTGTGTGTGTGTGTGTTGGTGTTAGTGACTGCTTGCGCAAGAGTACATCAGCGGAAGTTGAAGGATATTAACGCGAAGGAACAGGATCCGAATTGGCGCCAACTGCTTTCGTCAGCTACTGTTATGGCTGCTGCTGCTGCTGGGTCGTTGCCGCCACCGTTATAAAGCTTGTTACAGACGCCGAGTATCCACACCGTGGCCCAACTGTGTATCATATAAATTACACTTGACCGTCCATTTCCACCATACACTCTGCAATCTTGTCCATAATCACCACTCTTGCTTTTATATTAACAAAGAAACTACATAAGAACGACACAGACATACATACATACTTCTTCTTCTTCTTACAAAACTTATGCCTCATAAACACTAGATTATTAAAACAGTATTATTTTTTTGACCTGCTTATCAAAAAAAATTGTAGTACTCCTATATCAAGTTATTCAAAATTATAAAAATTAAATCTTTTAAATGAGCAAATACATTTTAGTTAGCAAAGTGCTTAAAGAATTATAATTTTTGTATTTTCAAATAAAATCTACAAATAATTGTAAGATGTACAAATATTATAGTGTTTGCTGGCTCGGTTAACTAATTTAGCCAGCAATAGATGGCATTACAGTCCTCGTTTTTGTTACGTTTGTTGTTACTTGTAATTAGTAGATACCTATGTATCTGTATAGTATAATACTTAAATGATAAAATCTTTGAATTATATTATTTTCAATCAAACATTCCTACTAGTAATTACTTGAATCTTTTAAACGGCCAATCAGTTAGCAAAGTTCCGATGGAGCTTAATAAGCAAGCGTTATCATAGTTAATCAAGTGGTGCGCTATTTTAGCGCTGGTATTAAATTACAGCAAGTTAGCTTTATTATTATATATGGTAAATAGCCATGGAAATTATATACGAGCGTTATCATCCAACTATTCTGCACTATATCACAGAGGTTTGTGTGTGTGTGTGTATGTGTGTGTGTGTGCAAGAACACAGCCATGGGTATCAGGATGTGTGTACACACACACACACACACACAGGTATATACATGAATGCGTTGCCATCGCGTATATATATATAGATCAAATGCAGTCTAGAAGGCCGATCTCTGCGAACTTTGTGTGCTCTGTGTTGTGGCAGCGATTGCAGCGCCTCCACGGAGATACACACACACACACACACGTACTAGCCAAATCACTGTACTAGAATATGCATATGTGACCCGGTTTAGGCGGGTTTAATTGTATATGCAACAACACCCGATATGCATATGATCCGCATTGATACACACACGTGGATGGATGGGTGGGTGGCTGGCCACCGCTCGCTCGCCCCCCATATAATTACCTAATTGCTAATAGTCGCAACTCCCTGTTCCACCTAAGATAACGCAAATATTATCATTGCATTACAGGTCTTCGCTGATTGTCAATTATTGTTTACTGATATCTATACACTATACTCTATAATCCATGATATTTGCGATTGATATTCATAATTAAAGATTTAATTAGCAAGGGAGATAGAATATACATATATATATATATATATATATATATATATATATATATATATATATATAATAACCATTATTAGTACTAAATAAACAGGTCAAAATTATTAATTGGTAAAAAATTATCACATAAACCGGTAATTATAAATAATTCACAATTATTTTCGATAAATGTAGGAAAGGAGTGGAAATATAGCATGTATATCCTGCTCCGCTGGTTAGGTTATGTCAAATTTGTTCATATATAGTAGAAAATAAAACAATTTTCTTTTTATTAAATGTACAAAGCTACTCAAGTTATTATTAATAATTTCCGGTAAATATAATTATTATAATTTATTATTTATATGCATCAAAGGACGTGGATATTATTAATAATGCCAGTTATTATTAATACAAATTAGATTTATTATATCAACGGTAAAATATGCAAATAAACAGTAAAAATAAACTACAAATTTTTGTAAATGCAATAAATAATATAATGTTTTGTTTTACTTTATTGTATTAGTAACAAGTTTCACCACACTGTTACTAATACTAAATAAATATAGTAAAACTAAACATTGTATTATTTATTACATTTACAAAAAAATTCATCCTTTAAACCTTCAATTAACAATTTTTTTTAAAAAATAGAAGAATTTCTTCTTGCATACACACATAGAGGAACCCCCATAAAAATACACACAGACGTACAGACACACACACACACACACAGACAGACAGTTATCATTCCAAAATTTAATTGTGTTTTCCGTTAAAATTTCATGTTCGAAACTCTTTATAATTATAATACCTCTTGATATATAAGCGTATAAGAAATTAAAATAAGTTAGTAATTAGTTTGACAAGCCAACTTTAAATACTTGACCCGTGAAACATTGTATGTTTGACTCATAATATTAATAATAATAGTGAACCCCAGAACAATACCCTGTAACAATAACAATTTCATCTGCCACAAACTGTAATGCAGCCATGTGTACTCGTACAGTGAGTGTTTGCAAGTTCCATAGTAGGTACCATAACATTCTTACTCTATAAGCAGACGGTTCCCGGTGCATTCGCAGCTCATATTCGTAACGTATCCGTTTCCTTATGACAATAACGACCGAACATGAGCCCACTAAAGATATAATAAACATTTGGCTCGTATGGCCCAGCACGCTAGATTAAGGTCTCATCATTACCGACCGCCAAGGTGTAATCATCTGGCATTCCTTACGGTTACACAACGCTCACTTACAGCCAATTGGCTCATAGAAGAGTTACGGCAGTTACCGAAGGGCAGGGTAGGGGAACGCTGTTCTGGAATACGCAAATGATCACTTTCTCCACTATCTTTGGCTATACTGACGGTGGGAAAGTGATCTAGGATGCGTTAGCGGCTTTTACGAGAGTGATAAGTGGGACTTGGATTTTCAGCCATTTATCTTGGTTTCTAGGTATTTAGGATCTATCAATTGGATGTATTAATAGTGTTCTCTTAATTATACCATTATTATATGATCAGAAAATTGTTATTTTATCGAAATATTACTGATCAATTTAGGCGTTGATAATATTTGACGATATACAGATTTATCCCACTTCTGATTGTCTCACTCTTCTATGTATATTTTTCTAAATCATGCAGTATTTGAATAATTATGTGTTTCATGATTACATTAGCACCAATTAAACCTCCTCCAAGAAATTAAATACTGGTAAAGCATTATAAAAATATACTCTAAACATATTTCGAACAAATTTCACATCCGGCGAAAGCTGTTCTGGACAAAAAAGGGGTTAGGGATAAAAAGTGCCTTATTGTGCTGAAAATAGCGTCCACTTGACACAACCATAAAATATGTGTGACAGTGTAACCCTGGTGAGCTCAGTTCAGTCGGGCTGGCAATGATCAAAATAAAAGCGTCGTTTTTTTATCGTGTGATAGGTTTATGAGAACCCGAGAACACGAGGACGAGGGCGGCGCATCGTACGCACGCTTGCCATCTATTCACGCAGGAATCACTCAATTCGTACAGAAAGCAAAAGTAGCAGTAGAATAGCAGCCATGCTACGCGCTACCATGGGACTCGCCGCAGAAAGTACGTACACTATCACGCCGCTTGCAGACTCCATTTCGAATTCAGCCGGCAGCTATCTCTCTCTGTTGTGTGTGTGTGTGTGTGTGTGGCTACTTAGAAGAGAACCTCGACCAAACACCTTGTCAGATGTCAAGTGTGCTGGTACTATACACCTTCTTAGTATACTTGAACTCGGGACGTATACGTACGTGGTCGGGAATAAATTACAGCTTCCCTCTTTCTGTTTATGTTCACCGTGTGTGTGTGTGTGTGCGTGTTTTTTTTTTCGCTGTATTTGAGATCATGGGTACATGAGAGAGAAAGAGATAATTACTATTACTATGATTAAAAATGGCTAAGTAGTTTGACTCAATCTAAAAATATAATTTAAATTCATGAAGGACATATTTTTGGAACCCCATACTTCGCCGCTATAAACGACGCTTAATACAGTCTATTTTATATTGGATTATATGGAGAATACTTCAATTTTCGCCACTATATGTGACGTTTTATTATAAGCGATGGTGTTATAAATGATTTTCACAGTTGGAAACAAATGTATGTGAAATTAATATCAAAGAATATTACAGACACTCAAATGATTACAAGCTTTTGCATATTGAGTGCATCAGCCTCTAAAAATAGGCAAATGTAGTAAAAAAAAAAGGGAAACTATAGTTGCAAGTATGTGCAGTGTTTCACTTTGCAACAAAGAACATTTAATAAACCGTCCATTTAGTACGACACTACTAGACGTAGCCCCTTTGATAAGAAATGTTAACGATCAAACAAAACGGAAATAAAACGGGCACGCTATAATTATGACGTCGTCGAAACTTCGCCAACAAGAAGCGAAGATCACAGGAGCTCGCTGCACTGTGCATTCTACATATATTACAAAAAAGTGCCTACGTTGCTGCTACAAAATTGGAACTAACTAAAAAAAAAGAAAATAATAATAATAATACTTGTAGAGATATTATAAAATGCAGCAAAAACAATTTCCTTCTGCTTGCATTAGTTTTTAAACCACCATTTCAAAACAGGTTTTACCATGTCTTCGTTTGTGGATATTAAAGTCTTAAATATACAGTTTTAACAGTAAGATTAATCTGCACGATATGCACAAGAATCTTTAGATGCTTTTGCTGCATATTTTAATGACGTCATATTTTTCACCGTGTCTGTTATATTTCTATTTATAACTGAGTTAATTAATTGGCCATCTTAGCCATATGTTTCCTATACAGATAAACGTTAGAAATTATTTATTATCAAGGAAGCTATAGATTGCAAAAAATAGTTTTATGATATTACCTCTACCTTTAACGGTTATTTAATTTGAATATTGGTCCGATAGTTAAAAGCTGTTCAACGATTAAACCTTGGTTGATTTACTAACATATGTATACAATCAACTGTTAACTATGGTTCAAGCATGGTTTAAACGACAGTTAAAATGATCTAATATTTACGTGCGTTTAATCGAAACAGTACAAGCATTTATTTATGCAAATTTTTCATACATTTGTTATATTAATGATATTCAATTAATGAGAAACCTGAACAAAAATTTTGACCCATTAGAAGATTAAATGGATGTTTGATATTATAATTAATATATTAAAAACATTTCACTTTTTAATCTTTTATGTATAAACAATTCATGAACTTTTCTATAAAATATAATTCATTTACAAAAACATAATTTTTGAAAGTTAAATTATTTGTTTCATCGTCTAGAAATAATTTCTGAACTATATACTAGAAATTTTGAGAAAATTTAATTGTATATTTTATCGTCCAGTGCGGCAGAACAATAATGTAGAAAATATCCGCCACAATGTAGTATAATTACATTGACCGCAATAATTTTGGCGATAACCAGGTTATGTGAAGACAACAAGACTAAAAATTAAATTCGCACACTCCACCACATGCGCTTCTGTTGAGGCTATAATGAAATTCTAGCCACTGCCGTTACGAAAACATAACATAAACATGTTATAATATTTTTCATGAAACATATTGATCCAATTAATGTTTACAGATAAACTTATGACGCGTTTTTATTTATCATCTGATTTAATCTATTAAAAATACTAGTAAAATACGGAAATTGGTTTCGTAATTTATGACGAAATTGCAGAGAACTTTGCCTAGGTATCGTATTACTAATTAACTCGAGTTTAGACCACACCAGATTTAAAATGAAAGTTGAAAAGCAACGTTGGATATTTTAATAAACAATTTTGTTTTGTTAAACAATATATACCCAATGTTTTAATTAAATATTAACATATATTTTGCCTGTGTGAGAAAAATGGAATGGGAATTGAAAAATAGAATGTTTGTTCTAAATCAGAAACCAACGCTGGTTCCAGCACGTCACGCAGACAGTTGATGTGTGTATTGTGCAATGGAATGTGTGATAGGAAATATGATGTCCAGTGTGCGAACGCCAAATGTTCAAAACAAACGCGTACACATGCAAATAAACAAAAATTCACACACACACGTAAATAGCACAAATTTTATATATATATATATATGCGTCTGTCGGAAAACAGTGTTATCAATTTAATACGCAGCATCCACGTTTCAATAGAAACCAAATTGAGAGAGAATAGTGTTTTTATACGATTGGAAATGCAGCACCACGTTTTTATAATACTTTATTTATTATCCATCCACTAGTAAACTTGACTAATATAATACACTGTAAAAACTAGAACTAAAACTAATTTTTCAAAATATATTAAATTCTGTATAATTATATGATTTCTTCCTGTAACATTACATTTAAAAGTCTAGTGCATAATTTTTTAGTGTATTTACATATGTATATAAGCAATTTAATATAGCAAAAACTTGACAGGAAGATGATGTTGCTTAATAGGCAACATCTTAATCGTATGATGACAGCAACCATTTATCATAATCAACCACCGCTATCTTGATTTACCTGCGCGATATCTGTACAGATTGATAGATAATGTATGGTTGCCAAGAGTTTATTTTGCTGTAAATTGATTCCCGTAACGATGATTGCATACTCTACAAATAAATGATTGATGTGAACTCGGTTTAATTAAACTTAGGCGCATGGCTACTAATATTACTTATATATTATAAAACGTAGTATCTCTTTACCCCTCCGTTTGTTTGTTTGTGTGTGTGTGTGTGTGTGTGTGAACGCATTAGAGCCAAATTAGTTGAAGAATCTTTAAACTTTATATTTAATTTGCTCTAATTTAAATTTTCTAAATAATATGTTGACATATATAGCAAGTTTTAAACAGAATGGAACCTTTTTATCATGAAAATCTTATGTATTTAGTTGTATTAGGTATATAAGAAAAATAATCTGTAAATTGTATTTACGTATGGGAATATCAACGCACTAATATTTGTATGTTTTCCTTTTATTCGTATAAGAATGCAAAAAGGAAAATGGCGAGTTGATACGGGGCAGCCAATTACATAGCTTGTCGACTCTCTTTATTTTTCAACAGAGAATAAAATTTGCAGAAAGTTTGTGCTATCAACTAAAAAGTTTCGAATTACTTTCATAAACTATTTTAGTTTCTGTACAAAGTTGGAGCATTTTCTTTCGTAAGTCACAAAACTTTTATAATTTTAATTTAGTGTCTGATATAAATTCCTACCTTTATGCTGCTTACCAACAGACAAATAAAAATGAAAAGAAATTTAAAACAATACCGCAACTGAGTAGCTCTTGCCATGCCATGCCATGCCATGCCATGCCATGCATACATAAACATAAATTAAACATGTTTTTATTTCGCGGATTTTTCAATTGTCTTTCACATAATAATGATCCCCGCCATATACTTTCAGCATATTTTATTACATTATGTACCCATGCGGCAAAGCAAAAGTAAAATCATATTTAAATAATATTAAAATGATATTTCTTAAGAAAAATTAATTTAACTATTTTTGGAATGACGGCTGTATGTCTGTGAGCGCTCTAGAGCTAAAACTAAAATTAGTTTATTTGATTGACAATTCAATGAACTTTAAGTATTACAGATTGGGAAGCGATTAGATAAGCATGACTGATTTGTAAAAATGTTGTTTTTATGCAAATCATTGGCTAATTTAATTACTTAATCGTTAAAATAAATATGCAAACATCGCGTGCGCTGTGACAAAAACAAAAATATAACTGTTTTTGTTTAGGGTAGTACGGTAGGTCGGTAGCTACCGTGAGATATACATCATCATATAGCAGTTACTAGTATGCGATAATAATTACAAAACACGGTAACGTTCATTGTTTATTGCCGATATTTTACCGTACTTTTCAACAAAACCCACGACTTTTTGTGTTTTTCATAACTTTTTCATAACACGCCACCCACCCGGTTTAGTCGGTTCTATTCTGTCCCGGCTACACTGTGAAAATAAATTTTAATGCTTAATTATTCTTCCGCTTTCAACAAAAATAAATACACACGCGCACAGCCTGAAAAAAAGAAGCATTTGCGCATATCACGCCAACTTCACGACACTCGCCGCCGAAGTACTGCTCCGAAGTTAGATATTAATCGTTTTGCGTTTGTCCTGAGAGTTTGTTGTTTATTTTTTATTTTATTATTTCTGTTCAGATTTCTTCTATAGTAGTAAAAAGTTTTTAATATATGTTTCGTAGTTTCGCGTAGAAATCTTTTGCTAAAGCGCCGCGACGTTTAATGATTTATTAAGGTGATGCATTTTGAAATTGTTTACTTTGACTTTGATGTATGTTTGCGTAAACATAAAAATATTTATTATCTTGGTTTTTATTTATATTAATTTAATATTTAATAAATCGTGTATAAAAGTCCAAAAGTGGCGATAAATAAAGAAAATTGACGGTAATATGTGTGGTTAGTGGAAAAGGCAGCGCGGCATGGCGGGCGGTTCCATGTAAGGAGAAGTGTCTGTTCGGGCACGTCACTTCCGCATAGTTGGAATGCACGACAAGGCCGTGGTGACGGGCGCGCACGAATTACGCGATATGCATTTTAAATCAGTATTATAAACATCTATCTATCCAGTTTAACACAATGCTTAAGCATTCCACGGGACCCCGCCGCGCCAGCAAACGAGGAACATTACCGACTACACAGATAAAACGAAAAGAGTTTTGATAAAAGAATAGTGTAAGTAGGAGCGAACGCAGTAAAATGGCACTGGCGTGTAATAAGGGAAAAAATAAGATGGCGCCTGCTTTTAATGAGATCTGTATTTTTAAGTGGATGATGACGGGGTCTGTGTCGAGTAATGGCTTCCAGAAACGTTTGCACGTTTTATTATGGAAGAGAAAATAGTGTTATCTCGCCAATGCGCTGCCAAGCCCCAACCAACTAATCTAAATCTCTTTTTATTCGACTCTTTGTACCTGTGTAGTTAATTAAAAGTTATTGTCCAATTGCTACGTTAAACACACAACAGACATTTTGGGAAATTGAACAGATGGCAGATGGAACGAAGTTTACACATATTGTTCCATCCATACCAAGAGACATACCTACTACATTACTAACATTTTTCATCATTTTTATTAAAACTTGCAATTTTATTCTTATACATATATCAAATGTATATAAATAATTTGTGATATATTAGAGAAAGAGATATTGAAAGAGAAATAAGGAGCGAAAAGGAAATGAGAGATAGAAAGGAGTGACAGAGATCAAATTCAAATAGATTCTTTTTAATCTCACCTGTAAAATACAATATTTGCGAAAGTTATATTGAAGTGAATAATGAGAATTAATCGTAAATTAATATGACATAATTATATTAAAACATGTTTATATTTGGATCCATTTTAATAAATAATGAATTCCTGACTAGACAGTCTGATTAATGATGGTTGTATGACTTTTAATAAATAAAAGACTAATCAACAAAAGATTTATAGATGAAAAGGCGACTCAACTCTATGTACAAATAATATATCAAAAACTATTAGGTCAAAACATCATAAGATATTGATTGAACTATCTGTCTGTCTGTATATGGCATACATAATAAATGGGACAGTTACTAAATTTGATGAATGGGAAATGTTACACGAAATATATTTATTCCACTTTTCTTAGAAAACATTATATCGAACATCTACGGATATATTTCACGCGTATACTTTTTATATGTCTAAGATTTAAACTGAAATATACGTTTTTAGTATCTCTGAATAATATTTCTCTGTGTGTGTGTAAATGTGAACGCTCTAGGGCCAAAGCTGTTAACATATTGTTAGTTGAAATTAAAACCAAATTATAACCAAAATATAGATAGAGAATGGACAAGAAAGTCGAGTAAATGCCATTCTAGTTTTCCTAAAAATGTTATAGTGTCCAAAACTGTTATATAAATATATATTATAAGACGAGAAATATTATTCCAGTCGATCATTCTAAATTTAAATATGCTTTAAAAATAGGCATAATTTCAAATTTGTGTAAACCGTCCGAGTAGCATTCGTGCCATGAATCTTTGTTAGCGAGCTTTGTGTGACGAATCCTGGTTTAATGTGGATTTGTTCGTTATATTTTTTATTACGCTCACTGGCGACAATGACATAGTATATGACGCGTATATAAAAGTGGGCCGAGTTACTCGTGGCGTAATGGGCCTTTTTTAAATGGTGATATTCGCATTTGTATGTACACTTTTATAATATTCGATGATATTATATTTTGTGTTTTTATTTTGTGCGGCATCGTTGGCTCGCCTGTATATCTATCATCCGCGAAACCAAATTGAATATCGTGACTGGACTGGACTGGACTGGACTGCATTGGACTCGTGTCTGTGTGTGTACGATAAATTGTTAAAATGGGATTTTCGTAACATGGTATAGAGCCGTCGCGTCAACGGGAGGAGCCGTTCGAATTAGCAGCCACAGAAAAATGATTGAAACTCCTGTCTGTTGCATTGAATAAATCTGTTAATTCCATGATTAGTCACTCACGCTTCTTTATGGAATGGTTTCACAAAATAAAAAAATTAAATTGGGTTTTGTTCTGGTTTTCCATTACATACAACATGATATAACTAGTCTAAATTATTATTATTATTGTTTAAACATTTAAAATTGTTATTTTTTATGAAGGATATATATATATATATATATATATATATATATATATATATATATATATTTCGTGTGGCGTAGTATAGTGGAGGTTTGGGGTAAAGCAACGGAAGTGGGAACGTTGTCGAGGGCGACGAGTCGTGCGTAGCAACGGGCTGATTTACACCTTTCAAACTGGCTTCGTTCCAACGAATGTACGGTCGTAATGACCGCCTGTCTCGCGTACTTAGAATACCTGACTACCATCACGTTGCACATACGTACTGCATCGTATCGTGCGGTAAATTAAACACCCATCTACGACACACCACTACATATTACATATATCGTCTGCAAACTGCCGGAAATTTATTGCGCCAACTACATACACATACTACTATATACATGGACATGAAAAATAACACCTTTCAGATGAACCTACAATATGCTAAAGAATTCTTCGTACATGTAAACTTCTAACCTAGAACTTTGAATTTTATTATATTTTATTTTATAATAAATTATTTTTAATAAATAATACATTCAGATTGAGAATTAAAAATCGGACACAAATTCAGGTATTAAATTCGCGAACGATTATAGAAAATTATAGCGACACTTGGAGATGGCAGGGGAATAACGTTTTTTTTTAAATTTGATTATATTTGGTTGTAAATACAGTGAACGTGAACTTGAAACGGGAACTGTTATAAATGAACAATGGTATGGGTATAATAAATAAAATGGAGGTGGCATTTTGTCATTATGTCAACTCGTTGGGGTTTTAACTTGACACAAATTACCACATTAAATGCATCGTTTTTAAATGAAATAAATGAGAAATGCTTAATGGCGTCTAGTGGTGACTCGCCAAAATACGCGGTCATTCAGTGAACTACCGTGTAACTTTCCTTCTTTCTTGCGAATTTTTATTTAATTAATTTAATTTTCAAACATAATTGTAATTAATGACTAACAATTAATTTACATTTCTAAACCGGGAAGGCAACGCTGCATTCATTCTTTAAATTTAATTTCACTCGGATATTTTGGGTTTTCTTGGGCACCGAATATGATAAATTATGATTTTTCTTTTAATTTATTAATTTGTTGTAATGTTATGGATAATAGGGTTCAAATTAAATTTAAAATAAAAATTGAAGTAACCCTCAGTCGGTTTCCTCATATTACCAATGCATATTTAATAGGTAGTGAGTGAGAGATAAGTCAGTCAGAAATCAATAGTGAATTCGAGACAGTCAATAGGATAAGTCAATAATCAGTGAGAAAAATATAAATGAAGTGTATGTAGTATTAGTGTTACACACTGTCATAAGAAGGTGGCCGTGATTCGAATTCTTATTAAACTTTTTGCGAAGCTCATAATACAAAGATTAGTTTAAGTTGAGTCATATATACGAGCGCCCACTTAAGCTCAATGTATACGAAAACAAAAGCATAACAACACGCAAAGTGATAAGTTGAAAGTGTGCGAAACAATAACACAGTGTGTGTGTGTGTGTGGTGGTAGCACTGTATATGTTGGCAATGTGAGTGACAGGCGAGTGACGAAGTGTGAAAAAGCACAGTTTCGCCGCGAAAGTTTTCGGCACACACAAGATAAATTTCGTAGGTTACGCAGCAGTATATTTGTAGGTGAAGTTTTATATAGGAGCTATCTGTCTAACGCTTAACCGTTGCTTTTAGTAAAATTGCTCCTTATCCCGCTATTTACCATTCGTCTTGGTCTATGCGTAATTTCATTACACGATAGTAAAAAGCTAGAACGGCCGAAAGAAGAATGTAGTGGATCACTCATAGATTGAACAGTTTATTTTCCACGTCTGTCTGTGTCTCTGTTTATGTGTGAGACAAAGAACAAGAAGAAAAAGTGGAACACTCAGACGCACGTGTTATGCACCTGAACCAATTTCGGTTACCGAACACATCTAGATTTACAAACGATTTATTTCAATTACAAAAGAAACATGATCCTTTTTTACTAACCTCTTTTTATTGTCAATGACGAAACACATATCACAGTTATGGCGCTGATTTCATTGAAGCTTACTTAAATATATAAATACTAGATGTCCGGTGGGCAACATGTGCTCATATCCTATCCTATATGAATAGACAATATGCAAGAAACCTGGAGTTAATATCATTAACCCAATTCGAGAAAAAATGCATGAAAATCATGTTTTTTTTTTTTTTTTGAACATCGTCACGTAAGCCTCCCCTTAACATATATAGAATAATCGTTTGGTATTGCCAAATTGTTGCTAGAAATAGAGTAAACTCATAAAAATGAAGTCGTTACTTGTTGAAATAAAAGTTTTGCAGACGACAGTCGTAAGATATTGAGAATGATGTAGTCAAAATATGTTGTAGTACGTGAGTTGAGAGAGCCTTTCATATAATATTCATTAGATGAAACAACGTAAAGTGCAGCATGAGTCGGAAAAATAGCGTCATCGAGGAGAAGGCATCGTCTGGGTCACAGTTGCAACTACTTTTAATAGCAAGCACGAAGCGCAATGTGACATATTCTGTCCGTGAGTAAAGTCAAATTAGGGAGTGGAGAGTGCAAAGTGCACAGAACAGAGCCAGACAGAGATGGCGGGAGTCTGTCAACGCCGCCGCCGCCGCCGCCGCCGCTACCGTCGCCAACTAACTACGGCGATATGTGGGCACTTTAGTTAGCGGGGCGGTCGGATGAAGGAGCTGGTCGACGTATGTCAGGGAGAACGACCGCACCAACGCCAGCGCCGCCGCCACTATGTCTGAGTACACTCATTACCCACTGCTCTGTTCTTCCTCTTCTTCTTCCTCCTCCTTTGCTTTGATACTGTGACGTCAGTCGGTGCAGCGCAGAGGATGACACGTCTTGAACTAACGACAACTAACTAACTTCAATCCAATTTACGTTCGCCTTTGCTGCTGCTGCTGTTGTTTGCTCCTTTTCTGTCTTCCAAGTCTTCTTCCTCCCACCGCTGCCACATAATGGATACATACCTACTTTTGTTGTTCTATTCCACTATTTTATCCTGGGACAATTAATTCAACTGATCCAATAAATTTCGAACAAATAAAATTAAGCTAAGCTTATGGCATGCATTTGAAAAGTTTCTAAATAATAAACAACTCTCTGTTAAAATTTGCAACTAAGTATTCTGGTTTACAAAAGGAACTATATTCAAAACATAATTATATATTGAAATGAAAATACAGGTACTGAACAAGAGCTAAAAAGGGAATAAATAAATAAATAGAAAATATACGTTTGTGTTTCAGAAGCGATGTTGTTTCCATTTAAATCGTTGCCAGAGAAAATTCTTCTATTATTCCATTTGGTTTGTTGGTGGGTAGTTGGTGTTGGTGTACGGTTCGAGCACAGTGCAGCGCAACCAACGGTCGCTCGCAAAAAGAATGTCTTTATCACGAACGGGTTTTATATTGCTTTTTACGGCAGTGCTGTTCACAGATTTACGTTTAACTTTGACTTAACTTCTTGAACGGTTTTTTATCGGTACCGCAAAGTAAATCGGTAAAACTTTCAGCGCTGGACCGTTTCGCTCGTTATTGACAGTCGTCCTCGACGTATTCTTCTTCCTCTGCCACCACCACCACCACCTCCACCCCGTCACTCCGCTGCGGTGCTGCTCTTCTGTTTCGAAATGGAAACAAAAGAATGTGGCGATCCGCAAACAATGGACGCCAACGGGTTCAATTTCTAAAGTTGGTCGCTGAACACGAATACCTTAAAAACTAATCTGTCACCCAAATTCTTTTAAGATACTTTAGTTCTGTGCGTAGAAACAAAACTACTTAAAGTTTGCAGCAACACGGACATAAGAACACCAGAATTAAAATGCAGAAAACAAAAATGTTCTCTTGTATTAGAGGAGGGTTTCCAGACAGTTTTCCGTTAAGGCGTAGTAGTGTGCAAGTAATTCAGGGCATCATTGAGAAGCAATAAAGCGTAAAACGAGCCCACGTACAAAACAATAAATTGTTAAATATCGAAATTCCCAAACGAATAGTCGACACGTACGAATTCGCGTTCGCGTTCGATTTGAATCTTTCCCAATCGTTTTGCATTTCAAAGCGACGCGTCTGGCCTCGCCTCGCCGGTTGTGATACACGAACCAGATATTTAATCTGAAACACTTCGCGAACATGTCAGATTCCTCGGCCTTTAATTAAACAACACAGGGACAATCTCGTGCCAGGCGTCGCCGTCGCCGTCGCCGTCGCTCCCTTTCACACTACCTCACCCGCCGTTTTCTCTCTTTATCGTCGCATTTTCGGATGGTCCCGAAGGAATCTCTGACGACGACGACGACCACTCAACTATAGATAACTTCCAGACGATTGCCGCTCATGCCTGCCCAAGATTATGTCTCACTATATACTATATATATATACTACTTCAACTATTTGCAACGCCATTATTTAATTACTATTAATTATATTTTGTGGACATCTTTCTCTCTCTCTCTTCGTCATAGAACTAATCATTTGTTCAACTAACAAATATGTTTTTAGAAACCAGTGATTCTCTCATCAAGCTTATACTAACTTAACATTAAAATGTAAAAGCAAAGTGCTACGGAAAATCAGCTGAATTGTTTTGTAATTTCAGATAATTTAATTTAAATTTTTAATGTTCCTTAGTGCGGATTATTATATTATAAATTTAATGCGCTATAAATTCAATATTCTAATTTATATCTAAGTGTTTGCATTATAATATCAAATTTATGAAATATTATATTTTATGCGTAATATTAAACTATAATAGTGGAAGCTATCATATGTAAATTTCTGTTACGTATCATAAATTGTGTTTTATTTGGTCATAAAATTTTAGTTATATATTATGAGGTTTAGTTGCTTTACATATATTAATTTTTATAGTGCAAGTTTCCATAGAATACACATTCAATTTTACTATAGTTTTCACAGACGCATACAGAAATAAATGAGGTAATCCTAATATTTTCATATTTTCAATTTTGTCAAGTACATATTTGAATCGGGCTATGCCAGTTTCAAATCATCGAAATCGCAAAATACGTTATTCGGATAGAGAAGTAGTACATTTGTGTTTTAATTTCTATAAAACCTAATTTATCATTTTCAAATAAAGTGCTCCATGGTTACATTGACAACGAACATATCTTCGCTAATTACATGCGCGCGATTAGTCCATTTGGCGGAGAGATCTTCCAGTTACGAAAGGGATGCGAAACAAACTGATGCGCAATACAGACGTGCTGGATTATTAATAACCGGAATGTTTTGGCATCTCTGTGGAGCCCGAGCAGACATCTCTGTACGTAGTATCGCGGAAGAGTAAGTGCACAGTAATCGAGAGTATTCCGCACATCAGCGCAAAACCCGACTGAACGTCAATACTCGTATTATATAATCATGTTTGAGAATGTTATTCTGCATTCATGAGTGACAGATATATCGTACATCGCTAAGATGGCGCAGCAGCGTACGGAGACATTCTTCCACATTGAACATAACCGATGATCAAACTATTGCAAAACGAACATATTTTGGATGCTTGAGTATATTTTGCTGGCTTTTAATTTGTTGGTAAATATAAAATACAATAAAAGGACCCGCCCTTTCTAATACATTACGATTACAGAAAATAATAACCTTAAGATATTAATGGTAATATCAGTTTTTAAAGGCCATGGATCAATTTTGACTATTTTCTCTATGACGTCTGTATGTCTATGTGTCTGCCTATCTGTCCATGAACACTCAAAGGCCAATAGCATTGAACTTATATATATATGATTTGAATTTAAGACTGCGTTAGAAGTTTTCTTGGTGGGAAACATTCAAATGCAATTTGATACATAAGTTGTTCATGATCAAGAGCTTCTATTGAACTAGATACTGCACAAAACTTGCTATATATGTCATCAAATTAGTTGGGAATAGTAAATTAAAGCAATACATTTGAAAATTAATGTTTATAGCGTTCAAATGTGGAGTTCAAACACAATAACCATGAATTTCCAATATCATTTCTCTAATGAACTATTCCCAAACAATTTGACATAACATATATTTGTATGTGAGATGTGTATGTCTGTTGAGAGGGAATGGTTGCGTTGCTAATGTAGATACCTTCTAAAGCCTCGAAAATATAAAGAGAGCCAGAGAAATAACAAAAGCGAAGGTTTCCACTTTCAAGTAATCTAAATGTCTGTGGGATTCGCACAAATGAAATAAAAAGTTTTCGGCGAGTAAAATTTGGCGTCGCAATACCCCAATTCGCTATAATGTCAGGGATAAACCCCAATTTCGACGGTCATGAACGTGATAGTGGCTAAAGGGGTTTTGAACGAGTGATGTAGGGTCGTTCTTGGGTGCACGGGCTGTGCGGAGGGGGTTGGTGGCAGCAGAGAGGTGAGCTGTTGCAAACGAACGAGTAAGTAATCCAGCAGCAAGCGAAGTAGATTAATCACTGCTCAGACAGTGGCAACCAAGGTCTCGGCTGCCGGTGTGCTGTGCTACGAGTGTGATGGTTAATTTGCATTCCCGAATCGGAGAATTGAATGGTGTTGGCCTAGCGACAAGACGGAAAACACTTGTCACTGTTCAATCCCTCCTCCGTCCTCCGATTGCATTCCCATTTGCTCCATCTACTACACCATCACACTGCAACATCACTGACATTCACCTCTAGCTCCATGTTCATCTTATAATAATGATCTACTTGTGACGTGTTGCAAAGTACAATTTAAAGTTTACTTATTCGAATCGCTGTGCACTTTACGAACCCCGTCCATCTGACAATTTACCCTCCTTATATCTCTCTGGTATACAAAATTTCAATTAAAGGAATCTCAAATAGTGAATTTTCGACACTTTTTATGATTACAATACTTCCTTTTACACTATGTTCATAAAAGAAACAAAAAAGAAAGAATGTACGCGTATTTGATGTATAAAAATAATGAAAATAAAATATTAACTATTAATAATATACAATATATTATTGCATAAAAAAATACCGTGTATGAAGTACATAAAAAATATCAGACGGCTATATTTATTTGTATAGGAAATATAAACAATACACTTTTCAGCGCGAGTCTACAACTATAGCAATATTCCTGATTTAATATTCTAGTAGCTTTCCAACAATAAACACACACGGACACACCATCCACTTAGCCAGACACACACAGCCATACAGACAGACAGAGAATGTAACAGTGATAGAGGCGGCAATGTGCATATACATTGGTGGCAGCGCAACGGATTTAACAATTGTTGAAATATATTGGACCGTTGGCTTTGGCGAAGCTGACGGTATTGTTGTTCAGTTGTGTAATCCTCGTTGTGTTCGATGGTGGCGCTGGTGGCGGCGTACCGTATTAAATCGATTTACATATTATAGTTGGCCGGATTCGAATTGTATGCATGTAAAATCGGTGATTCCGTTAGCACCGCTACACTTTCTTCTGTCTATCGTCGTTATTATATATCCCCTGCGCTAACTACTTTGAAAAAGGGTTGCATGATTTACGTATTTAGTAACTACTTGTTGCGTTTTTATTATTTGCTATTTGTTTGCATAAATTTAAAAATCAACTATGCATTTAAAAGCTTTATCTTTTTAAAGTGACATTCTTGTCGAGTAACAAAGTTGCCCCAACTCACCCCACCCCACCCCGCATGCTATAAAATGTATGTCATGGTGTATATAATGAAATGAAGTGTGTGTTTCTGCATGCAGACAACGTCACCACTCAGGAAAGATGGCGCAAGATGCGGTTTAGTTCGTAACTAATCTAATTGAAATGGCGTGTTTGTAAGTTCAGAAGGGTGTTGAAAATAAGGCCGATTAATGTTAAGCATTTCCATATTATAGTTGAACGCGCTCGCTCACCTTACCTCACCTCACCTCACGTACACGCACCACCCCACATTTCTATTGCTCATCCATCTCCATCTCTTTCTTTCTTTGTTTCTCTCTTTCTCTCAAGCATTATTATAACAAAAACAAGATCGTATTTCTACTTAGTTATTCAGTAATTACAAAGAAAAATAAAGCAGACAGATATTGCATCGTTTCATAAACTGAATAAACCACTTCAAGACGGATAAAACTTTTCATAATGATAAAATGGACTACATTATAATTGCTCGCTGAAACATGGACATGGAATCAAATCTAAATAAATATTTATGGAAATTACTTAGACTTACTTTCATTTTTCTTTTTACTATACAATTTCGTTTTGTTGTTGTTATTATTCTTCGTACCAGATTAATCCATCCTTAATAGACGGGCGATTATTTGTTGAATGAATCGAAATATAATTTATTAATGTCATTACAATGATCACATACGTCTTCTAAATAAAGAAATTTAAAAATATTAACCTTAAAGGTATAACGTTATACTACTTTAAGTGCAAAAATAAAATAAGAAGATTTAATTTTAGTCTTGGATATATTAGAAATAACATCATTTCCTATGTACTCGATTTCAATTCACCAGCCTGTATATAAAAAATATCAGGTTTTGTTAAAGAATATTTCATATAAAGAAGGATATTTGTGGAGAATCGATGTGTTATCCGCGATCAGACAAACATCGGTTTACCAATTCGAATCTTCTGTAAATATCGCGTAAGCATATTCACTTGTCGCGAAGGAAAACAACGAAAGCTTCAATTTATGGTGTCGCGAGGTATAAGAGGAAAAGAGCAACAGGAAGTGTTTATTTTGCTTTCAATCTAATAAATTAGATTTATTCGCGATACATGTGCTTTGCGGCAACAACGATGTATGTATGTATACGCGTTCGTTTACCCAGCACAGGGCGAGCGATGTTGCAGCGAAACTTTATGTTTGGTTTCAGGACAAATTTTATTTTATATCCACCGCTAGAAAGCAATAAATGTCATCACAAAAAACGATGGCAAGAAAAAAAGAAAACTAGTTAGCGAACGAAGAGGAAATTCAACCGCGATTTCAAATTTCCGACTGTGTTTTTATCGCTTTTCCCCCTACATCCAATAAGGCCTGTAAAAATATCCACAATACAGTGTACCAATATTCACAATTTTTTCACCATCTTCATAGAAATGCCCCAGTTCATACACCAGCCTATTTAGTCCACTCACAATTAACCCATATAATTTACTACGACTGTCCTGGTTATAATATAAACCACAATTTGCCCAGTGAAATCTAACCCAATAGTTGAAAATTGTAGTATTGTCACAGTTATATATTTAATAACTCCAACATTTCTGTTACTTTAAACAGTTCTCCAGTAAATGTATAAATGGTAATTAATACAACAACAACAACCAGTTGTAAGGAATAGTGTTGTAGTTTTAATGAAAGTCGTAACTTGTAATCTGGAAGAAACATTTATAAAAGTTAAAAACGTCTATTAGAAGAGAATTGTCTTCTCGTTTGGTTTGGTTTGGTTGGGTGTGCGGCGTTAACTGGAGGTTAATGAGGCGCACGTTAAAAAGAGGGTGAAATGACGCTAGCTACTTTACCGACTGACCCGTGCCCCGTTGTGCATCGTTTGATCCCGGGGCAATGTTCATAAATCGACAAAACCATAACAGTCTCGGCAGCGAGCCAGCACCAACGCTCCGAATACTACACAATTATTATTGCCCCATACAACTACAGTTCGATTCTCAAACGAACACAGTGTCATACTACTTTTACAATTAATGCATGCGTTAGGAATGAAGTAGTAAAATCGCAAGTAGTTGATTAGTGTGATAGTTGTTGTAGGTAGATAGACTGGATGCACCGATTGCGTTCGAATGAATATATAATGGGGTATGATTAGGTGCGAGCATTTATTTAAAATCCATGATTGATTCGGACGTGTACATTGTTTGCGGGAATGCCGGTTGGAGCATCCGCAGCGTCGCTCTACATTTAATAGCGATGGTATATTTACAATGCGGCACCGTGAGTCTGACATGTATAAAGGATCGCTGACAATGCGCTCGCAGCTTTGTGTTTTATACCCCTTCATTTTGTGCGTGTGATGCTTTTTGTTTTCCTTTTTTATTTCACCGGGTTTTAATCATGGATAGGCGTATTTTTCGTCAACGACTATTAATTAATTATACAACTGATGATGAACTCTTTCGTTTTCCCAATCTTCAGTTTCACGCTGTATTTTGTATTGGTTTCATAAACTCTTTGATGAAACACACAATGACTCATTTTAATCAACATTAACAAAAAATATGGAGTGACCTGTGTATCCGACTTTGTTTTCACTAGAAGTATATCTCAAATAAACTTTCAAATACTCTGAAATTGTAGCATTTAACTTATTACTTTATCAATTACTGTTTCTTTAAAATAAAATATAGTGGTACAAAAATTACAACAGAGCTGTAGTGTTCGGTTGTTATTACAGTAACGGAGTAAGAAACAATTTGTATACAAATGTATCTTTCTAATTCCGAAAATGTAGAATACAAATACTTGTTTTGTTCGAGTTAAATGAGGCTGGCATTGACGTAGTTGAAATAAAACTAAACATTGTTAACTGCAGTATTTGCGACGCAATTGGAAATCTGTGCCATTAAAGACAACACAGCAATTCGTTTCTGAAGTTTCAAGTAGTAGTACTACTACTTCTAGCAGTACTACTACTACTAACATTTCGCTCACGAATTCAGTTGCTTGTTCTCCCAATGGGAGTTTAATTTCATTGAATGTCTGATATACGGCGAATGGTGACTTTGATCTAACATCTAGCGCGTCGCGTATACGTATATCTGAAATGCAAGTCATCTGTCTTATTCCTCTTGGTGCACGGAATGCTTGCTGAAACAACTCGCCGGCGACCAAGGACACATTTCTAATGTCTAAAGCAACATCACCAAATGTATACATTTTCATTGAAACGTAGATGCTTTTGTTTGTATACACTGCCACTGTCTATATTAAATTTGGAATTATAGAGCCATGAAAATAAATTGGACTTTCTTGTACATATAATTCTGGAATAAGTGAATTTTGTGGTATATTATTTTATTACTAAAGGACCTAACACTCTTGTAATTGTGTTTTATATTTCAATATTAGTTGAAACGGCGATTATCATTAAATTAATTTTGAATTAAAATTGTAACACTGCGAAATAGTTGTACTAATATTATTAATTTTTGTTCCAGTTATGGTGAGCAGTGTAGAAGCAGTTTTGGGCAATGTTGCCAAACTTCCATGCGATATAACACCGCCGATTGAGTTGGATAGGCCACTTCTGGTCATCTGGTATAAGGAAGGACTTGCTTCTCCAATATATAGGTAAGATTTTCATACAATATAACATTACATAATTGGCAAATTAATGCAAACAGTAGACAAAATAATTGACATTGAATGTGTTACTTACCAGTTTTAAAGGTAACAACCTCCATTTATATATAACTTAATTTCAAAATATTTTTGTGGAATATAAATGAAACCGTGCAATTTAAATATCGCTCTAATAAGGGTGTAACCCTTGTGTTATTCAAAAGGCAATTCAGCCCTCCTTCACTTCCTAATTAGTTTGCTTGACATTCGATTTGACGTCAGGATATGATCAATTTTGACGGATAACCTTATTGAAGAAGGTCAAAAATACCATTTCCGGAACTAAGATTTGCATTGCCATCGAAATAACAGTTTTAGAAATACTGAATTTTGTAATACTTACTATGTAACTCGATTTTTATTTGCTATTCATTGAAAATCTAGTTTTCAATTTGTACAACATTTATATGCGTATCAAAATTTAATATTGGAAAGTAATTTATAATTAAATAGTCCAACTAGATTATAATTTGAAATTAATATGATAGGGGTTAAATAATTAAAAATATTGAAATTTAATACTGTATTTAACTACATTTAAATTGATTTTGCTATTGATATCATTTGTTCATTATTTAACAAATTAACAGATTATTTCAGAAATATTTTCAACTTTAATTAAATTTCGAAATTATTTAGTGTCCTTACTCAGAATATATATATATAAAGTTTAAAAATGTTCATGCTAAATTCTCACAAATCAACGTCACTACAAGTGTTCCAACTAAAGGGTAAATATTATCTCAATGATCGCAACGAAATGATAACAGGAGTTTGATAATTAGGCCAATGTAAACCTCGCTCTCGGTACGCATTCGATTGTTCAATAGTTTTGTGTACACTTCAGTAGGCCTACAGAAGGTTGATCCTTGAGGGCAGAGTCCGGGTAGTTAGTGGGCCGTGTGTTTTGGGTACATTTGGAGTGGGGCTAAAAGAGTTAAGTGCGGGTTAAGCAGAAGGTAGGTAGGGTTGAGAGGAGGGTCTACCTACCTGCTGAATTCGTGTTCTCCTAAATTGAATTTCTGTTTATAATTATGCAAAACATACGTATAATTAAGGCAAAACATCAACAGATGTAATGAAAAACATAGGGCTAAATGCTACGGTCATTATAAATGGAGTTCATTTGACTACCTGCATTTTCAGATAATTATAACTATTTATTTTTGTTTTGGGCGTTGCATATTTTTCATTATAGTTAAATGAGAATAAAAACCTTTTTACTCACTTCTATCAAAATAGAAGATTTAAATTAACCACGATTTTTAGATACATTATATAACTTTAACTTTTATGGAAATTAAATTTTCTATAATTTGTGTATATTTGGAAATAAGGGAAAAATAGCTATAGTAAACCATTCTTTCGGTTAATGGTGTGTCAATTATTAGAGATATTTCCGTTTTATAAAAATAATCATCTTGCTTCATCAGAAATATGTTCCACCTTTCCAGATACAGTTTGATTGAATTTTCATATATTAATATATTACAAGCATAGTATTTGTATTTTATTTTAGTATTAAATACTGTATTTCCGTGTCTGTTCCAGTTTGGACTCCCGTGCCAAATCAATCGATCAAGCAACTCACTGGGCAGACAAAATGTTGGAACCAACTCGACCAGATTTCCATTACAGTGCGAAACCAGCATATTTGACATTAGAGAAAGTTCGGGACGAGGACGGCGGGGTGTACCGATGCAGAGTTGACTTCAAAAAATCACCAACAAGAAACACCAAAGTCAACCTGACCGTTTTACGTAAGTGATTAATTTCTAATAATTTACTCAAAAGAAAATAAATAAGAAATATATATATATATATATATATATATATATATATATATATATAAATATATATATATATATATATATATATATATATATATATATATATATATATATATATTTATATCTTTCCTTATGGTGGGTATATTTACCTTATTAATAATGTATTATTACAGTGTCTGTATGGTGAATTAGAAATATATATACTTTTGTTATCTTTGTGAACGTGATCCTATGAAGGACTGAGTTAAGACAGATTTGGGAAAGCCGTATCTTGTGAAAATCCATCGGCCAAAGTGGAGGAGCCCCTTGTGTAGCTCGTCATTTCTGCTCGAACGGCTTAAGAATCATAATCTTTCTTTTCTGTGTCTATTTACTCTGCTTTTTCATCATCATCTCCCTTTCTCTTTGATATTTAACCCTGCACAGAGGAGGAGTAACACTGACAAAGAAATACTCCTCCTGTCGACAGCTGTCCAAACTTTTTTCCGAATTCAAATTGTTCATTTTGTGTCTTTTTCTATCTCTCTGTTAGCCATATAGTCTTTCGTTGAGTTCTCCCATTTGTAAAAGATTATAAAGTTTTGTCTGACGAGCAACGTTAGTTGCTTACACGGAAACTTTTATATGATGAAAAAATATAAAATCATACCGACTGGATTTCAGTTAACTTCTCAAAAGTGGATCTAACGCCCCAGGAATTTTCTCGCCGCTTTTCATCATAACAAAACTGGTCGGCTTGTTGCTTTCTTGCCCAAAGGCAAACCAGATAAATTGATTGATTAAACTTGATAACGTAGTGCAAAATATTAGTATTTAAGATTATATTTTTTTGTTCGGCTGCTGTTTCAAAGGAACTTTTTTATTCCGCATTTTATTTCAATACTTGGTTTATCTCTTTAATATGAATATAAAATATTTTTCTTAATTTGTAATGAGCTGGAGACACTGATGCCCAGCACTTATAATTGTTTTAATAAGTTTGTGCCATATTGCCTTGTAAATTTCGGTTTAATTACAGTATTTAAATTTAATTTACGTGTAATAATGTAATATATATATAATAAAACACATTTAATGGTATTTGAGAAATGGAGTTTGACAAGATTTGCGCCGTAACTGAAGTACTGTATTGATTTGTAAAAGCAGATGAGAACTATCGTCGCCAATAATTGAACAGCGTTCAGAATCGGTGTCGCAATAATAAGTGAACAGTATCGCAATCGTTATAGCAGCGGGTGTGTAGTGAAGTATACGGGTGATGAGTAGCGATAGCGATAGCGTTTGAGTGACGCTAATTTGATAGATGTACAGAAGTAGCAGCCGCGCCGTTCTCGAAGCACTTGGAAAAGTACTTTTAAAAGGGCGTCGTTGCCGGCGTCGCACAGCTCAGTTAAAAGGGTGCATAGTTCAATCGATCTTACAGCGCCGCCAACCCGTTTACTGAACGTCGTTTTATTTTCTACTGCCAAATTAAAAATGTATTAATATTGTTGCCAGGATAACGAATGGCTCAATTACTACAACTCAACGGCTATATCCTCTACACACTTTATTTTTATTTTTTCATTGCACACTTTTAACTTTAATTATGATCTATAATTTCCATTAGAGTCACTTAAAATATTAATTGAAATTATTTATTGATATAAATGAGGCTATTAACTTATTAATTACTGTTGATTTTTCACTTATTTACAAAAGGTGCTTTTCACAACGAAGTTAATGGGTGCGATTTATATGTACTATTTTAAGAGAGATGATATTGTGTTTAGTAGTTGCACTAGTTGTAGCAAGTGGTGGTTAGTTGGGCGGTTAAGGGTGGGTGACGGGAACAAAACATGTGCGGACGCGTCTGCGGCGAGGAGCAAGTGCGCCAAGGCTATTTACACTTCATTACAAAGCTACGGGGGTGGCTGTGTCCGTGCCGGACTCTTATACTCAAAACACGGACATAAATCAGGGTTAGACGATTTCAGCACACCAAGTTTCGGCTGCTGCTTATTCAGTGCACAGCACGCTATGTACGGACGTTCGTTATAAATACACGCGATACATTCTGGATGTGCTGTTCTCTACTATGCTCTGCGCATGCGTATACACTATCCTAGTGCTAGTGCTAACTCAACTAGGAAAATTTATATTTTAATTTTAGCTATATATTATCGGTCAAAGAGGGATTAAGAAATGTCTTGGAATATCTGTTCTTGGCCAATTAAATTTGTTTCTATATCTTAATCGCGTGTCCTCTTTAAATATTTTTTTAAAATGGCTCAGAGACAAAATATTTTTTCCACGAAATACAAAGATATAATTAGCGAAAGAGTGAAAGTTCCGATTTCCCGAAGAAGAATATTTAAACTGTGATTAATAATTCTTCAACGGGCTTCTCTGTTTTCACAAAATTTGCTTTTAATTGCATAAATATTGTAGGTATTCGTTTTCTACTTGATATCAAATTAAAATTCGTATGGCTTATCGTATAAAAGTTACGATTGTTACACAATATAATTTGAAATAGTTCTATTTTTTTTTTAATAGAAATAAATTATGACTGCAAATCAATTGCAAACGGCCGACAAAAACAGTTTGTTCAACAAATAATACTTGTTTGTAATTTATTTTCTCCTACAAAGTCTACTGTACATGTATTTTTGACTGAATTAAAAACCAATTTAATGTAAAATTGTATATAATTCATCCAAATATGTATATTATATAGAAAAATTAAATCAAATAAATTTGGCATTAATATCGGTTATTTTGAGAACGATTCAACAATTCTATTATTCTATGGTGAAGTGTAATCTTCGCAGATGCAAAGCACACTATGGCAATGTTGTAAAAGTGCAACTAATATGTTTAACAAGCAGTAAAAGGACGCCATAGTAATCGTAAGATAGTTTGTAACCGATTCATGTTGATAGTGTCGGTCGCTCGGCAATTCGCCATATTATATTAGTTCCTTCGGTGTGGCGCTGGCTACAAGGCCATATTTAATTTGTACATTTACAACCGCAGTTACATCGCTGGAAGCACTTGTACATTACACCGCTGGTCGTACACCGCCACTAAATTTCCCAATTTAAACGCTATCTTACTTATACAAAAACATTAGTACACTATTTCATAGCGCGCGCACACCAACCAACGAACGGCTGCTGCTACTTCTTCTTCTTGTTCTAACTATACGCTCTGTCCTGCTTGCGAACCGTGTCTAATAACACAATTCATATGTGACTTGTAGCTACATTTTCATACTACTACACTGCGTTCATTCTACCCACTCGACTCGGTAGGAAATTTAATTTTCCCAGAATTTCTGCATTAATTATACTCTGTGGAGCCTTTCAAAGTTTATATTTAACTTAAGTTGAGTTGAGTATTTTTGCACTGTCATCACTGATAAGAATGAATAGAATTATCTTTTTAGACTCACTTAAAATAATACTTGTTTTTCCTGTCATCAATAATTTATATTCCTTCAAAGAAAATTGTTTCTTGCTTAAGAAATATATTTTTTTATATCTCTGCGCTTGGAAATTTTTAAGAGACACGCAAAGACAGCATTGAGTAAATAGTCAAATTGTATTCCGGAGAAAAGTAGAAAATAAACTAAATAATTTGTGCGATTTATATATTTTTGAAACATTGAAAAAATAAACAAAATAAATCGAAAATTCTATTACTTTTTCATATATTTTATAGGCGTGAAATTTTAATTTGTAATATTGTAATTTGCCTTAGTTGTGCTACCCTTGTATTTAACAGATAGCTTAAATTCAACATAATATGGGGTGAATGCGCGTATGGGATGTGGTTTCCTTCATAAACAATGCACGATGTGTAGTATTTCAGAGCGAGCGGGTTCGTTCACAAGTCCCCGGTCGCCATTAAAATGCCCCGAAGTGCGCTGCCGCTCGCCGCAAAATCTTGCTTCTAACCGTGCTTTTATTATACCCGGTCTTCGGTGCGGTACTACGTATACCTCCTTCGCCTTGTACATATTATCTTAAGCAAAGTAATATTACCCGCACATTATCTGGAGATGGATGACTTGCCACAACCATTTTCTTCTGCTGCTCCTCCATCTCTGCACCAGACATTCTTACATACTTCATCGTTATTAATCAAGTACTACTTTTTCTTTTTGTTCCATTTGTACAATTACATAAATGAGTGTGTTATTTCTAATATAAGATTTTAAATACGGATTATTCTGTCAGATCTATACACGTACTCAGTACTACGTACGTTTGGTACTGGAACAACGCGAAACTTCCACTGACGTGGACCCGATACACGAACCGTTCTGATTCATAAACAGAGGTTTACATACTTAAATATTCAACATTCACAAGGTGTAAATATTCCAAGTAGGCTCTTGGTGTTCTAGGCATGTTGTAAACACGTTGAAACTAGTGTGTGTAACCCTGAGATGAATCTAAAAATTGTAGATTTTAAATTTGTATTTTAATTTTGTATAAAACTTGAGCTTTTAAAAATGGTTCATTAATAACTAAACTGCAAAAATAATAATTTGACTAATTATGTTGCAATTTGCTAATCCATTTACGTTGCCCACTACTGGTAAAACACGGTGAAACTACGTCAAAACCACATGATTGATAGAATAGATTATTAAAATGCACGTACGTCGCCACTCACCCAACGGACGTACGTGCATTATTAAGCCATACGATGCACATGAATATATGTATAACACAAATAAATCGGAACTGGAACAGCTATACAACGTTAATATGAATAGATTGAAACAGATTGCAGAATTAATTGTTACATAGAAAGAGAGAGAGAGAGAGAGATAGACAGAGCGCATGCGCACTGGTTTAGAATCAAACCAGCACTATCCAAAATGTCGATTTGATGAAGTTAAGGGATGCATTTGATATTACCAGCTATTACCTATTACGATATCCTGTTCAAAGCCACCAAAACTGAATCAGTGTGGGAAATAATTAATTGCCTTTTACCGTCTATTAATTATTCCCTCCACTCCCCCCCCTGCTGCCATGGCACCCCTTTGCTCGACCCGCCAATCTGTGTGGATGCATTGGATGCATTATGGGGAAAAACAAAACATTCATCTTGAACGCGGATTTGCTGGGAAAAACGGTTTAATTACGAGCAGATTTATTGTTTGGCGGTCGATGATTAAGCGTTTTAAATATATTATGCAACTAATGCGGTTCAATACGCCATTTTGTAACACGTGTATTGATATGTAGGTTGACGATTATGCTGAAAATAAATGATCGTGTGGGTTGTTCATTAGAATTTATTTTTACTAAAAATTCGTTAAAATAATGAATTGTAAAACAATTTTTATTAAGCAATTCAATTGTTTATATACAGTGGGTAACTAGTATGCCAGCTGTCATCCAATACCTTGTCGTTCCACGGCATCTCTTGAAAATTCACTTACCCAATTTGTCATCAATAAAATAATACATATATTAAAGAAAAAGTTATTCTTATTCTACTATTATCGCAAGAATTGTTGCAATCTTATATTAAACATAATCAGTAATTTTATCCTGATTCTTAGACACAGAGAAAGTATAATGAAAGAATTCTTTAATTAAAAAATTTCACAAAGTTAAGTTTTCAAGTAATAATTCTATTTTTCTCATATAAACTTATAATAAAGTCGTTTATACCTCGGATATTTGCATTGAAACATCTATAGTACCTTGAATTTATTTTGTACATATTATCAAGAAAGCTTGAGTGGCCTTCACTCGACTATCTTATCAAAACTATATGTATAATTATGCTAAGGAAACGTAAATATAAAATAACTATTCTAATACGATTTTTAAGTAAATGATGTACAACAAAAGTTATTTATAATTTCATAATCTTTAATTTTTTAGAATTAGGTTTTCCCTTGTAATTTTATAATTAAAGGATTTTTTTTTTTAAGTTCTAGCCAATAATGATTAAGTTGTAAGCTATCGTGGATCAAAAACCTTTGAATATCATAAACAACATACGCACGAGCAGTGTAGAATTGATTTATTATTAATGATATTTTAATGATGTGCTTGATGCAAATGCAAAATAGCAAGTAGTTTATTTTTGCGTGCGAAGTAATCGACATCACACTGTATTATTATACAAACATGTAATTTTAATATCTATATAACGGCGTCAGTGTTAGTAATCAGTAAGTAAATAAGCAAGCGCGGTGTAAGAAGGCAAAAGAACCGATTTATTTTGTAAATAACTCGATGGGCGTGTCTACAACAACTTAGAAATTATATATGAAATTTTATTTTAAAAAATATTCATCAGAGTGAAATTACATCATTAAATAAGTCGTTCTTGTTGTTGTTGTTGTTGTTGTTGTTGTTGTATTCTGTACGGATACTATTTTGCTATTTTAAGTAGAAATTAAGATAATTTCCTGTTCGAACTTGAATGAAAGTTTTGGAGAGTCTTGCAATCGACTTTCTGGTTTATATTTTGCTATATTTTATTTTTTATTCAATGCTTCAAGTATCTTGAATCAAGTAAATGGGAAAAACACAATAAGTGGTTTTTAAATTAATTTTGTGAATTTTATGAAAAAAAAAAATCGGAATAAAGGAAGGACAAGAAAGGCGAGTGAAGACTACTCCAGTTTTCTTTTTTGATAAAGAAAGTGCTGATGTAACGGTAGGCTATAAGAAGCATCGTATTTCTCGCAGCAGCGGGTCTCCCCCCTTGAAAGAATCTCCATACGGGGGGTAGTAGTACACTTACTATGGGTGTAGTACGCAGCACGTGGGTGCCCAATAGGTGGGTGCGCCTACGAACGACAAATAGATGGATTGAAATGAGAAATGGTGCAGAACCTGAGAGAGTTTCAGAGCCACACGTAAATCAGAATTAATGCCATGATAAATTCTGGCGAACACTCCTGAATCATTTACCTACTCCTTTAACTGTGGTAGCTCTGCCATACCGACCGAAAGCAGCTCTGGCCGGTATTGTAGAGCGCCCAAAGCAATGGGAGATGATATATACCGAACGTCCTGTTTCCGCTAAGGTAGACCGGATATGACCATGCAAATTGTCGCTCGAATTATTAGTTCAATTATTAAAACGGTCGCCAAGGCTTTTTATACGCTTTGGCTCTTATTGTCGTTGCTTTCACACAAATATTCATGCATAATTGGGCGTCGTTTGTAGAAACCTGCCTAATTTACTTTACAAGCCTATTTTACTGTGCTCACATGTTTTTAGAAGGAAATTGTACGTTTTACACTGATAAATCTTTACTACGCGAAATATGAAGTCATTCATTATAGAAAATTATTATTCTTGCCATAAGTGCAGCCGTTCTTTTTGTTTTGAGATTTCGTTTTACTCATCCAAAAATAAATTATATTCATATACATATATTTTATGATATTTAACGATATTTCTCTAGCATTGACATACGGAATGTGTTTTCGTTCCATTATTCATGAAATTTCAATTTTGTCTAAGAATTAAACATTTTAAATTGCTTAGACTATTTTTATCGATTTGCCAATCATTATTTTAAAGCAATAAATATATATATATTCGTATATTATTGATAGTGACTGACAGAGACAATAAAATACACAGATGACTGATTAAAAGTAAAATAAAAAAAAAATGTAATTTTTTAGAGAATGTACCATTCTGTTTAGGTTGAAAGCTTTTGAAGTTAATGTTGATTAAAATTAGAATTTTTCATCCAAGGGAGTGAATAAAAAATAACGCATTTCATTTTACAGAACACGCAGAGTATATTCAATAGTACAAAAGTCGTATAAAGTAGCACATAGCCTTCTTGACTCGAACTGGAGACAAAATGCAAAAATGTTTGCGTGCATAGAACGCGGTTTGCATTGATTCGCATTGCAAGTGTGTGTGTGTTGGGTTCGGCAGAAGAGGAGTCATGTATGCAATAGTAGTACGCGTATAGTCTCGGCTGCATTTACTTTTTAAACGAGTGCGATTTTTTGCATTCGCTTCTTTTTGCCACGATCACCATTGCAAACCCTGTGATCAACATAATCCCGGCTTGCCTCTGTGAAACGGTGCACATTCTCTTTTTCCTTCCTTTGGTTGCTTTTAAAATGAACTGATATATTTCCACCGTGCTCGTATACATTGAAGGTTTATTCAAAAATGTTACATTCATTGAATCCTCCAGTGGATTTTTCTCCATATATATATATATATATATATATATATATATATATATATATATATATATATATATATATATATATATATATATATATAATATATATATATATATATATATATATATATATATATATATATATATATATATATACAAGCTACAGCAAATATATAATTCTATCAACCCTTTGTTACTAATTATTTTAACGATTTCTACATAGGTGCCTGTGCGCGTGTCCTCAGTACAAAGAAAATTAATAAATAGGGGATATTTTAAGAAATATTGTTTCGGACAATGGGAAGTTTATTCTCTGTGGTTATTATTTTTATATTGTGTAATTTCTTTTTCTTTTGTACTCATTTTAATTAATTGCACATGTTATACAGTTGTCAAAAAAAACAATTTAAAAACGAGGAAAAGATTATTATTACCATAAATGTAGTTTAGATCTTTGTAGGATAATTAGCAAAAAACTGAAACATAAATCATTATTTAACAATGTTGATGTTTGAGTAAATTTGTATTCCCCCAAAGGGCTGTAAGTCTTGGGTTATGTAGTGCGCCCGTCGAAAACTTGTATTTCGCTTATTGCTGCTGGGTTTATTTGCACAAGAAATGTAAATGAGGAACACCAGCAGCAGCTAACGAACAAACCAAAGACCTTTTCTTCTATGTTGTATTATACACGTGCACACGAACTATAGTAGACTACCGTCTAAAGATTTACATCTGTTTCTGACCCGAGATACTTAATCTTACGAATTGGACCGCCGTCTTATGACATAGGCCCATGAATTAACGGACACTCTATTACATACATCGATTATCCCTATACAAATCCCTACAACTAAACTGTGTTTTATGAATGCAGTCTTTATTCCATAGTATATAAAGATAGTCTAGAAACACTCCCTTAACATCTATTAACGAAATGGATTGTTTTTCGTCAAAAGTATTGATCTTATTTCAAAATAATCATTTTATTTAATACCGATACTTATTTATTTTATTTTTAGTTCGTTTTAAATGTTTTTCATCGTTTTGTTATAGTTCCACCTGAAAAGCTGAGTATTATCGATGATGATGGAGTACACATACCCCACTATATCCTCGGACCTTATAACGAAGGATCGTCGATAAGGATCACCTGTGTTGCAACCGGTGGTAAGTCAAACTTTTGAAATAAATATATTTTAATTTTAATATTTTGTTCTTGTACGAAATAAATGAATATCTGTTCCATTCGTTTGAAATCAAATATTACAAGTCTTGTCTTTTGTGTCTGTCAAATTTTGCCTACAAATTATACATATATATATATGTATTATTAATAACTAAATTTTCATAAATTCGGATAGCTGGTTGATTACATCAATCAATTATTGAATAATGAAATTTCAATTGAAGCCAGTAATATATCAAAACGGCCACAAATAATGTGATGTAGTCAAATAACTATTTCGAAATTGATTTATGTGGACACAGTATATATGCATTTAATGTTTATATTGACTAAAATTAACAGTATAAGCAGACCAATCACAGCTCATGGATTATCATACTATTATCGAGCTGAAATGTCGCAAAATTAATTTTGTACTTGACCAAATTTAATTTCCACTGTTTTATAGCTCGCTACTATAATTTATACGATGATAATACGAACATTACATTTGCTATTTAGCTAGACCACCATTACATTACACAGTCTTTTATCTTTAAAACGTAATTTACTGTTTAAAAAGCAAGGGACGTCGATAGTTTAATGGAAATATTCGTTTTCCGAAACTATATCTATTCTATATAGTTACCATATTCAGAAACCAAACCTTGAATCAGAAGCACCCTGTTCTAGTTATTTGAAATGGAACTAACACACACACACACATACATACAGACACACACATTTGCAGTATAGAGAGTGACTGATATCGGCATTGATACCAGTTCAGGACAAACAGCTTTGATCAAGCAATATCCAATAATTTAGCAAATGGGAGTAAATCATATACGCCGCCGCACATGTACACACACATGTCTCCATTAAGTTTGTCTGTGTGTGTGTGTGTGTGAGTTATAAAGGTATGCTTTAATATATAAATGTAATATCATTTACTAATTTCAACTATTACAAATGTATTGCATTATTTGATATGGCAGAGTTGAATATCTAGTAGTTTAATACAATGCATATAAAGGCCCTGATCACTGAATTCATAATGCTGATATTCAATTGGTGTCTCTGCACTAATGTATTCACTGATTAATCAAATATTTTAAAATTACGAGATTATTCTATTTGAGACACATGCACTACTATTGGAATTGGCGTGATACAGGAAGGTTTTGGTTGACAGCGGGCATACTCGTACAATACAGAATTGCACTGATCTGCATTTAATCATTTTGCACACTAATACACAAACAGACACACAGATGTCATCGCAAATATAGTCAATGTCATCTCAGAGGGAAACTCAACGTTATTTTTTTACGATTACAATAATTTGTTTTCTTAGAATGTTCTGACCCCAGGACATGATACTATTCCCATGTTTGTGGATTAGTTGTTAGTGGTTTTGTGGTTGCAATAAGTAAAATGAGAGCAAACAAAGATTATCATTGCAAAGTGAGTGTTAGTAGTGGTGTAGCAAGCAAGCAAGCAAGCAGTAATAATATAAAATATGCTCATAAATATTTTATAGACGTAATCCAGTTGGCAACGATTTATGCCTAGTGGTCCTAGTGTGTCGCCACATACATAAATATAGCATTATTCGTATGTGTTGGAGATATAAACTCAGCAGCTTTACGTTTTATCATATTAAAAGCGCGCCCATACATCATCGGCTGAATTTTCAACTAGCGACGCGACGCCAGATAAACAAAGTGTCAGATTTTATTTAAACCGCCCGCTATTGTATTAAAGCATGCCACGCCACACTGCACACACACACACACACACACACTGCCCAAAAGTCATCGTTTGTTCATTTTGCGGAGATTTTCAAATATTTATCTGCATATAATGATTAATTGATATATATATATATATATATAGTTCCGATGTATATTAAAACTGGATTGATTTATTTACGGTTGGAAAAGTAATACTTCGTTTTTTGTTGTCGTAAATTTTTGTATTAAATTTGATATTATGCTGTGAAGGTATAAGGAGTGAATCCAATTTGAAAGGGGTGAATTTGTAATCGGAAATAATCCTAAATATGTCTGTGAATCCATGTTCAATGTACACATTCCTTAGAGATGGTGACAGGATTCGTTCGTCGCGCGTATCTCTTTCTCTTCACTTCGCGTTTAATTACTGTAATTGGTCATTTTACAGTCGAGTGGCGCGCAGGCCACGGCCGCGTCGCGACGCCTCGCACTCTCCTTTTCATCCACATTACAACAACTGCTCAATTTTCAACGCAATAAATTTAATTGCTTAACCACCGTTTCTACACGACATCACAACGTTCAATTAAATAAAACACGAATATTTATGATACTGTACCAACAATGACAATTGTACGGGTCGGGTCAATGAATATCGTCTTTTACCTTTTAAAATTAGTCGGTAATTATTTATTTTTACACTATTCTCATTTACCGAAAAGAAAACTTACTGTACCTACTAGCGAATTCAACAGTATTTTCATTTTCTGTTTCTTTTTCTCACTGCACAATACTGTTTTAAGGAGATATAGTATTCAGTGTAGTGTTGCTAAAAATGGAAAAAAATAAAATCAACTAATGAGTACCCAGAGTTGTACCATTTGTTTCAAGTGGTAGTAAGGTTAAACTTAATTTAATCCTGAAATAAAGTAATGGTTAGAATGACGTGGTCAGCAAGTTGAGATGAATGATGCAGTGACGTAAAGTAAGAATAAGTATGTTATGGTTGGCAGCCGTACACAGAGTACAGAGTAGACACAGAGATGTTGTTGAACTTTTCATATAAATCTAGACGGCGTCGATGCCATTTCCATTTACCCAATCCAGCCAGTTAATATCTCTCTACTGTTGCATTAATCGTACACTAACGCAATTGATGGTACGTGCCCAGAATAAAGTATCACAGATTTAAAACTTTCAATACTCTGTGCCGTGTGATATTCATTCTCCCATTTCCGTTACTACCGACGCCATACCGTTCCATGACACAGATATATTACGCCAATTTTTACTCAAATATTTATGCGGTTCTAGGTCACTCCACAACTTTTTCTAAAATTAGTTTAGGATTTTCGAAACTTTACTCATATTTCACAACCATTATTATTTTAATTTTTTTAATAATACAATAATAATTAGCTAACAACACTCTTGTATTTTTATGTTTTAAAGAAATGGAAGGTTTTTAACTAAACTATAAATAATTATAATCAATTTGTTACAGGTCGTCCTACACCAAGAGTAACCTGGTGGCAAGAGAACGCTTTATTGGACGACTCATTTGAAGTATTAACGGATCGACGAGTCCGTAACATTCTCCTGCTGGAGAAATTGGAAAGGCGGCACTTGCACACCGTGTTCACCTGTCAGGCATCGAACAACAACCTCATCGCCCCCATCTCCAGCTCTGTCACCTTGGATATGAACCGTGAGTACTACTTTTATTGTTATAACAAAATTCGTATGAATACATAAAAAATAAACCATTTAGGAATAAAATGGATATAAGGAAACAAAAATTGTAATATCAATTTAATAATATGTCTAGGTACGTACGAAGAGTACTTGCACGTTATATGGAGGCATATGTGTGCCAATTTTTACGCACGAGTGCGCGGATAGAACCGAATACAAAATATCTTTTATGCGAAGCGCGCATATTTTAATATGCACACGAATGCTTCTTATCTAAGGAGCAATAATATTGATTCCTTTCCATGTTTCTAGGCATGTGTGTGTGTGTGTGTGTGTGTGTGTGTGTGTGTGTGTGTGTGTGTGCAAGCGCCAGCTTGTCCTTTTTCTTCTTCTCGTATTACATGATGAAAATATCTATATTCATTCATTCATAATGCGAACTTGCAGTTTCTGTCTTATAAAGAATAAAATGAGACTATCACGAATTTGCCTTTTGCGACAAAGTTACACATGCTCACAAGCTATGTTTTATTAAATATTTATTGAATATTTTATCCTACATTGATATAAGCTAAAACAATATTACCAGTAGGAATTCTAGATACATAAATACATAAGTTAAATATTTATTTATATTAATTCTAAATTTATATTTTCGAGATATTTGATCGTAGATGCGTCGATAGGTGACCAAATGTATGTATATATATATATATATTTTTGAAATGGATTATTTGTGGTTTTCTGCGACGTGGTCCCAAGTCGGTTATCTCGGTAGCGGTGTTCGCTAATGCAGCATTTCGATGCATTTTCGAGTGTAGGGTGTTTATTGCTAATGAAGCGACCGGGTTAACCGAAGATCACACATTGTTCGCAAACCGGGTGGAACAAAAGAACTCGTTCTCTTTGGTCACCGTTGCTAGAAGCAGCAGCAGCAGCAGCAGCAAGAGCCGCTTTTCCGTTCTCGTATCAGACATAAATTCACCGAGAACAATACTCGTGTAGTAACGGTTTACCAACAAAACAACAACTTCGAACGTGCTTCTTTTACATTGCTATCGCTCTTTCGAACCACCTCAACTATTTATTCTAGAATTATTTTACAAACAAACGGCACTATTAACAAATATTTGCCTGTAGACCAGATACTACAGTAGTTTGACCATACAATATTCCAACGTACTGACACTGGTGCCAGTACCTATGCTCCATTTTCACTTATTTTTGGGGAAAAAGATTTATAAATACACTAAAAAATAAATGAGAAATAACAGAGAAATTCATGTAATGATACGGAATAATAGCAAAATTATATTTAAATTGAAGTAATTTTTCTAATTATTGTAAAATTATATGGTTATTAGTTATAGTCTTACAGTAAAAGTAAAGTAAATTTAATAAGAAGTATTATTCAAATTAATTTTGAAAATAAATGTAATTCACGTTCAATTCCATCAAAATATTTTAATAATAGTGAATGTATATGATAGGAATGATTTCAAAATTTAAATATTGCGACGAATATGTTGTTGACACATTATAGAATAATAATAATGATATTGACAGTATTATTTAATGAGCATAGTGACAATAATTGATGTAAACATGACTATCCTATTACTTACCATAAATATACTGTTTATTACATTTCAAATAAGCTGAATTAATATAATATCATCAACAATTATATTAAGTTCATTTAAAAATAAAATTGAATGAATTTAATTAATTCCTACAATATTTATTATATGCCAAGCTGAAGGCATTGCAACGTTTGTTTAAAATTTCAATGAAAAATAGTATCACATGTAATATATGTATGTATAAAATGTTTCAAAGGAAAATACAAGATAAAATTTAATATTCTGCAAGCACACCAGAAATATTCAAAACACAAGTACCAAATCAGATAAAACATAAAGCATCTGAACACAGCATGCACATACGTATACGCTTCTTTATTCCGCATACGTAACAGCAAACAATGCATATTGTTAACATGCGGTAATGAAGAACCCCACACTCCAGCTCGACCAAACACACAGCAGCAGCCGCTATTTAGTTCTTTCGTTCCTCGAGGCGAGGCAATGCGTTGCAACGTGACAGTGAGTTCTCTGGACTGTGTGGACCACTGCCGAGTAATTAAAGGCCCTTTTACGTTTTTGCCTGGCTGGACGGGACCAGTCGCTTTGGTATGCACCTATACCAAAACAAAGTTTATTATTATTATGCGTTTGTTAACGCGCTGTACACCCCCTTCCCCACCCCCCCGCACTCCCACATGTCCACCCAGTTTCATTAGAATACATCAGGCTACGGAAATAATATATATATATATGTATATGTAGCCAAGTGTAATAATGTAGAATCTTTTGCTGGTTTACAGTTATTAATGTGTTTTATAATATTGTGTTTGTGCTATGTAGATACTAATTTAAGATTGGGTTGGTTTACACGTAGTCCAATTATACGATATATAGTCGGTTCCGTCTCAGCAACGCATTCCATTGTCACAGTAGTATTACTGCATTTAGGAAACCTATCACCCCTTTCAGTACATCTTAATACATTTTATAAACGTTGTTCAAAACACTGCTTACTGAAAGCTATAATCAAACATTCCTTGGATATTTTTATTTACCAATATATACGTAGTGAAAAAGAAAACTTTTAAATTAAACTTTTAATAGAAAAATAGTATTTTTTAATTAGAAAAAGTGGTTTTACACAGTTAATTATTTTTTCAATGATATAACAAACAAGCATAGTTGAAAACATTTTTAAAGTCACCGATTATTTAATGAAGTAAACTGTTTTCAATTTTTATGTTAAAAAAATAGTAATTTAATAAAGACTTTTTCTTAGAACAAAGACGTATTTTATATATTCAAAATTTTATTTGCGTCGTATTAGGGAGACCAGATAATTTACGGCCCTATAACTTCAAAAGTATAAGGACTATCTAGTTCTTTAATACGTGTTTCAGTCCACCACCCCTCACTAGAAATGCTGAATAAATAATATACACTGCAAAATCTCTTAATATCTAAAAAATTCATTTTTGTTTTGTTATTATTTTTAAGAAAATTCATAACGAAACAATTTTAATAAATTATATAAAAATATATTTTAGTGATTTTCAATTTTATTTTATTTTCGTGAATCTTTTACAAACTCCAGTGCATAACAGCAAAAGCTGTGAGGAGTTGCGAGGGAAGATCGGGGGAGCGAAGCACTACGGTCGTCTGATTCCATTTAAAAAGCGTACAAATTTTAATATGCAAATCCGCACTGCTATATTAACGGACCAAGTCTATTTGTCATTCTGAAATTTCGTATGGACGAAGCGAGTTAGTAGAGCAAAGCTTTTACGTGAGTCAAAAAGAGATAAAATATATGTATATTTTATATTTTCAAAAAAAAAAAACATCTCTTGCCTGTATAAGTAAATGCTTGCGTGTTATTCTGATATCCATGGGTCCATATCTTTAAACTGTGTGTGTGTGTGTATGTTTAAGCTCTGATATCAATAATTCGATGCGCATCCCGCGACATGAGTGTATCTAACCACCAGCCGCTGACAGGATTTGTATATTTTAAATAATCCTTGAGGCCAAATGCCTCGTGTGTATCAGGGGATCCGAATCCATTTCATTGCCCATTCCGGTGTTGCTACTATCGCATTGTTCATACCTACATAGCGCTGCCATTTTTTGTCTGACAGATTTAACTGAACACAGAACTAACCACTTTTTTAAATTTCATTTAATTCGTTAAGCTCATCCGAGCGCCATGTGTAACCGCATTAACTTTTATTTCAAAATGTCCATATATATATAGTGACTAAACATAATTTAGTTATGTAAATTTTTTGAGTGTTACAATGAGATTTTATGGTCAAGATAGCACACTGTGTTCATTTTGACGAATTTCCATGCCGTCAAATAATTACCCCATAAATAGGCACGCATATTTTATTAATAAAAATTCAGACATCGTATCTAATTTTTGTTTTATACTAAAAATATGTCTGAAATTTTATAAATTAAATTTAGAATCATTTGATGCATGATTAACCGACACACAGACTCTCTTAGAGAAAGTGCAATAGAAAATAGTGTAATCACAATTTAGATATTAGCAGCACCACAAGTGTAGGTAATTCAATAAAATTATTGTAAACCCAAAAATAATAATGTGATCATATCTAAAATATAAATTAAATTTAATATGACAGTGGACATTCTTTTTACAAAAGTATTAAGAAACAATAGAGTATATAACGGCGCTTGGAGCGAATAAGCTTTGACCCGAATAAAACCCGAATATTCCTCGATGAATGGATACAGAAACAGAGTAAAAAGAAAAAATCTATTGGAGGAAAATGTTGAAATATCCGGATGAAAACAAACGCAAATTCGATTCGTTTATACTTTAAGTAGTAATTCCTTTGTCTTTTGTAAATAGACGGCAGGACAAAAGACGGTAACACAAAAGCAGACGAGAAGGATAGAGTATTTTTCAAGAGTATCGGTAAACGTAAGGGAAAGTAAGTGCGCCAGATAGATGGGGGTGAAATTTGGGAATGTTTTCGGCGAAAACACAAGAAACGTTCTTCGCTGCTCAACGAACTTTTTCCCTCATTGGTCTGTTTAATTAGCTGGCTGCTGAATTATAAAGTAAAATTAATAGACCCAAACGTCCTAGCGTCAATTTTCGCAATTAAATAATTTTGCAACGCGACGCCGCGGATAATTTTAACGCCACCTAATACCTACTTTAACTAATTTTATAAAATTATTTTGAATTCATCTTCATTTATTATTGTTCAACATTTATATTAGAACCTCAACAGATTACCGATTCAGTTTTATATTATAATAATGTAAATAAATTGCATACATATAAAAAATCTTCCGTATTCTGAATTAGACTGTATAAAAGATTAGATTAGTTGCATCGATTCTAAGAAGAAGTTATTTTAAAACCCCGATGGTCCTCTGTACTTCATTGTCCCTTATGTATTGAAATTTATTGTTTAAAGAGGCTTAGATAATCGTAAAAGCGATAAAAACATTTAAATTCAATCTGCGTGATATTTCGGGCCATTGCGCCAACGAGTAACGGAATAAGCGAAAGAAAACTTCTGAAGTGCGAGAGAACAGCATTAAAAGTAGTAAGTGTTGATGTCGCACAAGTGTTAAATTGGGGGCACTTCCGAGGACCAAGTTTTGGGCATAAAAAAGAATTGTCAACGCCATAAAAAGATCTGTGCGCCGTAACAGGAAAACGAGGTTTTTCGATCAGAATTATATACGCGGTATTCAACTCAAGCGGGTGGCTCCACCAAAACACACCTAACCAATAAAATAACGAATTATATCAAACTATTAAAAACAACATGAAATAAAAAACTGGTGTGTCCTTCACTTGATTTTTATATACGTTGTATTCTTTAATAATAATAAATTTTTGTACACTCTATTACGGCCGAATAATTCGGAGAAGAGAAGTGAACAATTTGTTATGTTATAAGACAAAAGGCAGTGAATGTGTTAAGTGACCTTAAATATCGGCGTATTGTGAAGATGCGTTGGCCCTTGTTCGGGCCATATGTGGGCCGGTATGTCGCAGGCGGATGTCACACGTGGCTGTTTTTATGAAATCGATTGTGTCGTTAACGCGCGCGTTGAGCGTCGCACCCAGTTAAGATGGAGCCCTCGAAAAAGGGGCCTACGTATATAGCCGTTGTGCTGTTTACTCCCTTTTGCCTCATTTGTTACTTTGACAGTCGGATATTTCTGGCAATTCATCAGAGATTATACCAGAGCATACTTGGTGCCTTCTATCGCCGCGTCGGTCGGCGCTGCTTTTCCAAGCGCGCATATAAATTCTCACAAGCCGCCGAAAAGATTTACTTATTTCACACTGTTAAGGAATTTCGTCGAATATAAATTCCACACAAATATTCACGATTCCGCCAACCCATACTTTTCTGCTTATATTATTATATTTTAAAATTGATCCGTTTTATTTCTTTTTGGGAATTCCACTGACTACTTTCCAATAATGGAATAATGTAAAACGTAATTTAAAACACTTATTTATCAATACATGTTTCGACCTCTCTCTCATCATCAGGAACTAATCTTAGGCTGGCGCGTTTTTAGTTTTGTATAAATATTAATTTATATTACAAATTGCTTTATTATATTTTGATGAAATGCTGCTTATTTGCATTACAGTTAGTTATAACGTTTGAATGTGCATTCAATGGGCACAAATACGTTTTCCGAACAATGCAATTCGCTTTGTTATTTCAACCGGTTTTTATTCAAAGCAGTACTACCAACCTACCTGCGCCACACACACACAGGCATGCCAACAAAACGACGCTGAATATGTATATATACGCCGAAACCTAAAAACTGGCAAAACTGCAAGCGAGTTCCGTTTTGCATTAAATATGAGGACAAATTTATTTCTTTAGAAATGCAACGATATATGATAATGATTTCCTACTACAGACTCTGTCGACTCTATGCCAAAATATAAATGAACTATTCTTACGCTATTCCCAGTTTTATTTTAGAAAAAAAAACAATTTAAACAGAAGCTGGATTTATTTCATATACATAAAACTAATTCAAATTATTTATAACTAATTAAATATGTAAAATATGTTCTAGATGCATAAACAATTTATGAAATTCCTCTGATAGTTTTATATGTTGTTTTGGTTTAAAACTACATAGAACCATGTACCGATATACATATAAAATAAGTTTTCCAATTTTATTGAAATACTTCAGTAACAATGATGTGAATATATTTTCGTACGAAAACACGCTGGGTATAATAAAAATCTATTTCGTTTGTTTATAAATATTTATAGGAATTTATACGAATATTGCATACACTTACAAGAAAACCTTGTTTCAAATATCGTCTAAACTCTAAAGGTACTTGTAATTATATTGTTTTTACTAGCTTGAATTGTAGTACAAAGGAAGTAATCTTGAAAAATTCCAAACCTCATTTAAATCGGTACTAATTCTCTTCATATATTTTCGTACAAATGTATATTTCATATTTTATGGGCACATGAAAATTTTAGATGCAAAACACTTATTTAAAACGAAAAGTAACAAAAGAACTGTAACTCAAAACTTATAATTATGATATTAAAACCAAATATTTTGTAACTTGAAACATAAAATCCATAACAACAACTAAAAAGTTATAGCTCGCTTCAAACACCACTAAAAGTCAATGTAGCATATTTACAACGTTAAAATGCACCCAATTATAGAGTGCCTAAAGGCGCGCCTTTGAAACTAAACTTAACCTTAATTTGTGAACAGTACTTCGAGCACAAAAAGAAACCGTATTATAATACTTTGACTTCCAACTAAATCAAATTTTAATAGAGATTTGTGTGAGAGAATATCACATATAATCAGGCAGTGGGGGGAGGGGGGCAAGGGTTGAACTTTACCCACTAATGAACAGATCCGCGAGGCACAAACATAAACTCAACTTAAGAGGCATCTAGTGCGTAAAGTTGCGCTGTGTAGCGGGGTGCGGGGCTGCGAGGAAGGGTAGGCGTAGCCAATGGTTTTGGCTCAAGGCTGCGCAGGATAAATCCCGCCAACTACAATTAGAATGATCGTCATTTTAGTAATAATAACATGCACATTTGGCTAAAACTCGAGTCTGCTTCCGTAATGTAGTAGATATGTTCCCGATTTGCGTTTTGCTTGTAATGTAACCCCATACCAGTCTTGTTATCGCAAAATATATATATAGTACACACTATGTAGATTCCGAGCCGTAATCTAATGTTGCTGCACAACCACGCTCGATGTACACTTCGATAATTTTGGTTATGTTTCGCTCGGAAATAGGGCACCGTATCATCACTGCCACTAAACTGGTTATCGAACTAATTGCCCCCAAAAGAAATTATATGCAAATCAATTGTAATATGTACCATTATTGAATTATATGTTTGGCATAAATATGAATATTAACGCATATTAGTTACAAAAAATGTGGTTGCATTTTGGATGATGTATGTTATTCGTTGTGGAGTAGCGGGTATATACTGTGTATCCGACCATATTTGGTTGTGTGTGTGTGTGTGTGTGTGTGAGGAGGGTTATTAAATGTTCCCCCAAACGAGAGAGCAAATTAAAAAGTGCAGCTATTTAGCCGCTTAGCGAGAAAAGTTGACTGCCAACGGTGGTGGTGGTGCGATGTTTACAAACTTCGGCCCGAAACTTGTACATGATAAATTTTTGATTTATTTGCACCGGAATTACATGCTGTGTGTTCTTTTCCTTTCCTTCTATTTTTAATGAACACAAAGCGTCTTGTTTTCTTTTAGAAAGTAAACAACCTTCCATTTATTTCCATTGTCCGCTCATTTTTTGTTAATTTCTTTCAGCTTTTTCATTTCAAACCTATTCAATTCACTCTATTATTTATTTTGTTGAAGTACAAATATATATATTTTTTTGTTAGCTTCAGCTCGCCGTACCTTATGTAAAGTTTACCCAAAAATTAATGAAAGTCCCTAATAAAAATTTAAATTAATTAAATATTCGTTTTACGCTTTCCTCATATCAAATATGCATGAAAAATTATTTGAATATTTACTTAAGAGGGTTTTCTTTATTATTCATAATTGAGTTTGTAATATATGTGGTTTCTCTTCTTTAGATAGTTTATAGTTGGAATATAGCAATTTTACATTTAATTGTTTCAATGAATCCTTTATCTCAGTGTAGCATCTGAATAAACAATGTTTCGGATAAATAAGATTGATATTATCATATATATAAGAGACGCAGCTCTTCAAACACCTTTAATTCTTGTGTAAACATATATTCGTACCTACGTATGTAGCCCGTTCCAAGCGCAATAAAAGCGCGTTGCTGCGAAAGCGTTCCCCTTAATTTCCATCTGTCAGTCGGTATGTACGTTACCTTCTTCTACTTCTTCTTCTTCTTCTACCCCATGGGTGTACTTCTTATGTTTTTTTCTTCGCCGTCTGTTCTTGCACAATGGCATATTTATTATCTGGAACCATGCGGCACTTTTAAGAGGTTATAAAATAGCCACTTTAACATTGTTCCGTTTTCAACGCAGCCAACGTGTTTTACTATCAAATACATGATCTTACTTTAAGCGCAAATGCAAACAGAAAACTGGCCTTCAGAGACGCACAATGGATATAGAAATAAGTGAAATCTGTTATTGCGCAAATTATTGTACAGTAGGCCGGGATCATTAGTGGTTGAACAACTTTTTATTTTTATAAATAGATATTTTCTGATTCTAATTAAAATGTATTTATCAAATGCTATAAATTGGAAATGGGATATATAATAGATATTCTCTGTGCAATTCAATTATAATCTCAAATGATTGTATTTCATTCGCTATTCAGTTTCCTTTCATGTCACCGTCAAATCATATCTTAATCCATTTATACCCAGATCAACTTTTCATTCAACCGCCTTTCGCATTACAAGCTTTTTGCACAAAAATATTACTGTAACCCCTCATATTCTGTAAGATTGTTCGTAATTGCATTTTAGACATATTTAGGGTAGATCCAACATTGATACAATAATGCTATTCACTGGTTCTAATCAAAATTCACCCTCATTTTCAGCTACCCCTATTTATTATTTTATTATTTTGCCCTCCAATTTCAGTGCTGGTCCAAACATTAGTAAAGAAATAATTTGAGGTGCCATACTTCGATGTTCCTGAATCAAATTAATTGATTTATATATAATCATAAAAAATGTCAAACTCGAGAGAAAAATGTGTTGAAATCACTTTGGGACATAATTAAACGAATATTCAATAAATGTGTTCTGCAAAAGCAGAGCCGATTCATTCAAAAACCAAGAACGTTGGAGAAACCGGTTTCTATAGAAACAAGTTTAGTTGGAAGACAGGTGCCTTCGATACACATTCCTTATAAGCATAAAAAACCGGTGGCTCAATGAGTTCTAGTTGATAATATGGCGTACGTTCGACACGCGACGTCATCCAATCAGAACTCGAGGATTGTAGCTAAGAGTGCTCGAGGCGATCTCTCACGGTACCACTTCGAACCAGTTTTCGGTGGCTGGCCGTTGCTGAGTCTGTTGTTGCACATTGTTGTCTGTGGTACACACTATATATATGATATTCGAATTTCGAATATAACAATATTCTCGTTATAGCAAGTTCATGCCAGCAGCCATGTTCATGCTCCATCGAATCGCTTGTGGTCGTTCTCCAATCATATCATAGAAGTTGGGATTGTAGTACATTAGTTAAATTATGCATATGCATCAGGCAGATTTTCGAACTACTGTTAATATATTTCAGTATGGTCCCTTTTACTAATTCTACCTCTACCAATTTTGGACATCCATTTCATTTGAGTATAAGTATATTGAAAATTGTCTAGTAACATTTATGTTTCCCTAGTTACAAATATTGATATTGTTTTTTGGCAATTGTAGAACGAATTTATAACACACAGTAAAAATTAAGTGTATGAAAGTCGACTGAAGGCCACTTATTTTTATTTACTTATGTTAATGCTTCTTAGAACCAATAAATAATGTAATTCTTATCATAACAAATGTGTTGTGATATCGAAAACCAAAACGTGTTGACGTGATGTTATGCCTATAATTACGTGAACCAGTTTAATTTTGATTCCGATTATTTTCCAATCATCGACAACTCATTGGTTATAAGTGATTTATTTTGTGGTATATAATTATCACACTTGATGAAAATTGAAGACCGTTTTAATATATGACACTATAAAAAAGAATTAAATTTTTATTTCACCTTTAAAATATTCGATCAAAATTATATGCATTAAAAAATCTATTATATTCTCGAACCGGTTATATGAGATTCCAGCGATAATATATCCAAAGTGCTTGGAATATAAAATAATTTTGTTCATTAAACATAATGTTACCACCATTTTTTGTGTTTATTAATGATAGCTCATTACAGAATTAGAAATAATTAATATTTAAACTAATTTCACAAACGTAACACGGTAAAATGATACAAAAACTGAATTAAACTACCCCACATGTCAATGCTGTAATTGGAATTTATGTAAATGTGTGCTTTTTAATTTAGCAATTTGACGCGCACACTGCCATCTCTAGATAATTATAAAACCTAATAAATGCTAATATTGATAATGAGGTCACAAATTCGTTTTGTATTTTTTTTGGTAAATTAGGGTGATAACCAATTGCGCAACAAATCAATGTTGATTGACATGTGTTTGAACGCGAATATTTTAATTTTTGTAAAATAATTACCTTGGATGTGCAACATATTGGCTGTCGACATCGCCTCCGAAATATGAAAAGGCAAAACTCTTTTATGCATAGCCATATTTTCATTTCAGTTTTACGTATGCATGGAATTTTAATTTTTAAATTATTTCATCGTATTCCCTTTGGTGGCGCGTTCAAAACGGAAAAATGTAACGAACATGAATGAAATAATCAAATGTCATATGAACATTTTGCACTGTTGAATTATTGATTTATTTATACAAAATTTTCCGTTTTATATATTTCTTGTAGAAACTCAAATTCAATCTTGTTGCTACAGATACATTTTTAAATGAACAATCGCTCCCCTCCTCCTTTCTCATGCAACAGTAATACTTACTTGTTAATGTTATATTTCGCTAAATAATTAAAATATGACCTTATTATTTTATGTATCTCAAAATATTTTGTTTTTGCCGGGTAATTTTCCATAAACTTCGCAAGGAAATGTTGTTTACCTTTATTTATAATATCTCGTATAAATTCATATGTATATAAATGTTAATACACATACATATGTACATATAAACAAGTTCCGGAATCTAGTGCGCTACTAGATGAATTTTGATTTTCTAATTTCCTGTCCCGTCTCTTGTTCGTACAGACAGACAGACAGACGCTGTGAATCAAGCGTCGTCTAAACCACTGACCAGTTGAATGCGGAAGGAAATTAACCAGGTTTGCGAATTTGCTGTACCGACTGGTTGCAACTCGCAAGGCATTTTATTAAACGTTGTCATTGCTTTCTTTGAAGCCTTTGCAACTCACGTTCTATCATCAATTCTGAATGTGTTTTCAGTACACATATAGAATTGAAATGGTAGACATACAAGTTCATATATATACGTTTACGTTCGACAACATTTTAGAACGTACTAGGGAGGGTCAAAACGTGTATATCCGTTCACATATCGAGTTTGAAGTTTTCATGATTACAAGACAACTTATTATTGTATATATGATAGTAAAAAGATTGCCAAGAATAGTTTATATTGTAATTTCAAATGATATAAATGTGTTTAGTGTCGTCTTAGAACTGAGTTGAAGTAAATTCGACGCGTTACATCATGCAAAATAATATATACAAGTGTATGTATGTATGTATCGCAAAAGTGGGCCATCGCGTTCGTAATCATCAGTATTCAGAAATTCATAAGTATATAGTAGTAGGTATAGTGATTTGCATATGAAGCGAGTGCGTCTAGATGTGCGCGACGCGACACTTGGAGACATGATTGAAACAAACGCATTTAAATATATTCGGAAAATCCGTTGTTGGCCAAGTACCATTACAGTAATTGGCCGGGGAAAACAGAGAGAAACACATTTCAATTCTCTATTGAGTATGTGTATGTATGTATATAGCTATAGTGTGTGTGTGTGTGTATATTCTTCGGGTGGAAATTGCAGAAAACTATGAGATTGAACAAGATAGACCATCTCATGGGACATGAAACTCAATAGACACAGCCCTAAAGTGTACTTCTAATATCAATAACTTTCCAATTATGTGTACGTTTTATCTGTATCTCTCTATATAGGTTGGTACTTTTAAAATATTTGTTCTTTCGTAACACGATTTTGCTCAATGCGAATTTCATTCAATGTAATTGGTACCTGTTGTTTACTCAGTTTATGGAGTTTCTTTAAAATATATTGACATACTACTGCATACCACACTGGTGTCGAAATAATACAAATTCCTTGAATCGTTTTCTTTAAAGACACTAAATTTTAATTATCAACAAACTATTTGTAAATAGCAGGCCCATAGATGCATCAATTAAATTTCATTTTGTTAAAATAGCAATTTCCTACACAATCTAACAACCGTTAACTTGAAAAAGGTCAAGCTCAATTCAGCCATTTCCGAGAAAACCTCGACAATTTACATGATTATAAAAACTTCGTTTTAGATTTCGTTCAAAATAAGTAAACAATATATGAAAGACCTGTATATAGCACAATTTATATTAATTATGTTGACATTGCATAAATTATAATATGTTTCGATATAATTAAACCATCGGCAATTAAAATCAATAACAATAGCATAATTTATGCATGTTCAATTTACCATGAAGAATATTCAATTGTGCGAACACACAAATTCTAAGTAATATGAATCACAACAAACTCACTCAGCTCAGCTCAGTAACGACGTGCATTATTTAGTTCGTGTATTTTAATGTCATGTCAAATTAACACAGGATTTACTTTGTATACACTTTAATAGGTTTATCCACAACAAACACAATATAAACTAAACACTAGACTGACTGACTGACGAACGCATTCTCCTTAATCAGAAAATGTCAATCTCACCTACCCCTAATGCGTACATACATACTTTGTAGGTACATAATTTTACAACATCAACTGTGTTCGTTTCGTTGCTACCGAGGAAAGTTTATATATTTAAAACAAAGAGCTGTACATTTTAATTTTTACGTAAATATTATCCTCGTAAAATGAATAAATTGTTTTTCTCCAGCCAGATTAAATATAAACTCGCCACATATGGTTCTTTATTATATTATTATGTAGATATGATTTTATGTTGTTCCCTATATATATATATATAATCAGCGTATAAAATCTCATAAAAATGGCAATATCTCCGGCCGGAAGTGTCTGTTTATATGAGATTTTAATTAAAAAAGAATTCCCAACTCGTTTCGTTTCCAATTACGTAAAAACAGGAACATGTGTTGGGATGCAAAAAATTCAATCTGTAAATAAATACGACGACATGGAATAGAGTTTTCGTGGTATATAGCGTGTATAGGGAGGAGTGGAGGAAAAGAGGCGAGAGAAGAGAAGAGAATGGACAAATCGAGTTTATCAGGGTACGCAAGCGTCGCATGTCCCTTCAAGCAAATCCCGGAAAATTCTGGGCCATATCCATTGTTTTATTCGTACGCGTATTGCACGCAAAAGAAACACTAGCTAGCCAGCCCGTGTTGGGTTACTGTATATCCACAGATGTGGATTTAGGAAAAGGACACTTCTACAATTGGGATAAAGCCCTCGCTACTAATCTACATTGCATTATCTTAATTGGTTTTTATATTGTTAGTGCACTCATTTGTTAAACCTTGATTAAGAGGAATACAAAGCTAACGGAGAATATTATATCCACGTATAATATTATTTTATTTTATTTGCCTTTTTTCTCTTTACGGCTAAATATAAAATAAATTGATGTAAATTTACAAAGCATCTAATGTGTACAATAATGGCCAGTGTAAAGCACTAATGATTTTTAAAAGTATTGTCTGTTGTCAATATTTAAAAATTCCCGAAACATAATACCTTGCAAAAGCCATAATACCTAAGGTTCCGCCAGTGCCTTTGAATTATTTACAATGTCCGGATGTTCTCGTTGCCGTTGTATTTATCAGCGTATGAAATTATGTGCCTTTTCTTTTTTATTTTTTTATTATTTTCGTTTTGTGTTTTTGCTTGCCTCTGCTGCCGTGAGTTGTTATTTTTTCTCTCATTTCTTTTTCTTTGTTTTCCAACTCGAATTACGATTCTTGTTTTATTCGTTCGTTACGAATGGACGAGTCCATTCTCATCCGGAACTCGATAACGAATCGTAAAATTCACGCGCAAAACGCGATACATGTGATACATTTAACAGGAATTACGAGTCTCTGGCCAACGAAATTGTGTTTGGAAACTATAACTATTAATATCTTTTTGTTTCGGAGTTAGATGCTTTAGAATTTAAATTAAACTAAACATTTTTAGCTCGCTGTATGAAGTACAGAAGACCTGAAGGCATAGGTGCCTAGTACTTAAGCTTCTGGCATAGAAATGGTTTAGAATGTTGTAGAAACTGATATTCTTTAGATCTACAGTGACGTGGAAATTCTGTCAGTTGAATCTTTTCATTTTCAAGTTAATATGAAAGTAGGTTTACGTTGGTAGACAAATTTCAACGCTTCAAAAAAGAAAAGAAATAATTTTCATTTATGGCGGAGTAATGCGTCTGCGAGTTCATTATACAAGTTAACTGAATAAGTGGATTCCTGTGTTTGAAAGAAAGTTGAGGCGCGTGCGCAAATAATGCGCTCCCTTAGTGTGAACGGTTCGCTTCAAGTCCCGAGGTTATGAAAGTCATACTTTGTAAATTAGTATTCGCACAGTACTTACACCAACTGTCAAGTGCAACTTGAAAAGATTTACATTACAACTATATACTTACGCTGAACATTTTATGTCTAAACTAATTTCTATTTTAATGGAAACTTTTAATAAGTTTTTCTTGTACGTTGTTAAAAATATAGCCATGTCATACTAACAGCAGAAGCAAGATGGTGAAGGACAAGAATTTGTATTAGCACCACTGTTTACAGCTATCCCTAGAAATTTAAAAACTTGGCATATTATAAGTTCATTTCATTTATAAATTAGCTAAAGTTGGACAATAATTTGCCAACAGCGAATGATGTCAGTGTCGCACTAAATGCCAGAATTTAGTTTTAAAACTAAATAAAGCGACAGTTAAATACGTAATAGCGCAATAAAATTGAAAACAACCAATTTAAAACGCTAGACAAATAGAAAAATCTAATATAATAACGAGAAAAGTATTCTCGTTTAATTTAACATAACGTACATCGTGTCCAAATTACAGCGAGTTAGGATCCGCCATTTTAATAGATCTATGTTGCAAAAGTGCCGTTTGTACTGGCTTCATTCCTCAGGAACACCAGCGATTATTTAAAATTTATGACTCGTTTTCCTATTAATGTTGAACGGCGGCGGCGGCAATAAGAAGAGGGAACATCTTTTATTCGGAGGCAGCGCTGCCCTCTGTTGGCGGGCACTGGAAACAACACCTTTTCTCGACCATTTGAAACTAATCGTGCAAACTGCGCTGTGTCGCGACAATGTCCATTAAATTTTTAGCATGCGAATTCGCGGGGTGAATAATTTCATTCCGTCTGTCGGCGACGACTGCCTTTTTATTCTTTCCCCAGCATGTTTCCGCGGATACACGGTTCTTCTTGCTTGCCTGTCGCGCGAACAATACCAATGAAATACACTCGCAGTTCACTCCCGATTGGAAAATTGCCTTTTCATGTTCGTTGCACCTTTCAAATTTGATTATAACGCTTTTGAGTCAAGAATATTAATACTCTTACTTTCATAAATTAGGGCTACTTTGGTAAACTTACAACTTAATGTTAATATGTATTTTGAGGTTGACTATTTGGTTAATGATACAAAATTTTATAATATTTTCCGCTGATAGAAGCCTTTATTGAACTTATTTTGCCTTTGAGCTTACAAAAAAAAAAAAGTCATAAAAAGCTGAATAAATTTCACTTAATATTAAAATATATGCGACGTAAATTTCAATATCAAACGTCGCGGATGCATCATCAATTAATATATAATGATAACTGGAATGAAACTTTGAGGATTTCGAACAAAAAGATGGACTTTAATTAATTGCACAGACGCGCCAATTATCGCAATCGTACAACTTTACTATGTAAATACATGTTTTAATCGAGGTTTATTGGGGGATGAAATAACGTTTTACGTATAAAATACATGCGATATCATCGGAAATATTGCAATTACAAAAGCCTCGTATTATAGACATTCTAGAATGGAACAAAAATGCAAAAATTTACTCTAATTTGGTACATTAAATAATATATGGCATAAACTTTAGTTTTTTTTTTCTAAGAATACCAAATATGATAATACACACACACACACACATAGTAGTTATAAAAACAGTAAAAGCGTTCACAGGATCGGGATTAATTCAAAACAATTTCGCACGTCCATAATAACGAAATACAGGCTCGCGTCATATATATATATATATATATATATATATATATATATATATATATATATATATATATATATATATATATATATATATATATATATATATATATAGATATATAATAAAATCAGGGGTAAAATTTGGTAAAATGTTAAAGGTTTTATAATCATAAAGGAAATATGAAAATAAATAAAACCTTTTTTCCAAGATTTGGCAAACTTTTCCGCTGTTGTGATTATATGTTGAAATTATTTTGGTTTGCTGAAAAGGAAAAAATGCCACAATTCAGTTAGAAAAAAAAATCAAGAAAGTTATTCTAGAAGTAAGGAATGAAAACATCGTATATTGTTTTGTTTATTGTAACAGGCAGGGCAGAAAGTTAATGCTTTATTTAATTATAAAGGTTTATTTACATAACAATCATTTTTCGACAGAAAATATATTATATTTTGCTAGGCTTTACTGCCCTTAGGCTACGGAGACATAAACAAAAAAAGAATTATGATTTCTTTGGATAGAAACATATAAATAACCAAGTTTATATACAATTTTGTTTTTACGTCTCGGTTGACTTTCTATACAAGCTGATACGAATATACACAATTACATTTCAAGAAAAATAAATAATTACATATTATATTGTCCTAATACAATTTTCAAATTCGGTAAAAATACAATAAATTAATATTTTAATATAATATGGAATAAAACCATTCCTAGCACAACAATTATTTTAATGAATATTTTAAAATCTAATATTATTATCTGCATTATTATTTTCTGGTCATGGATTCACAATCTGAAAAGTCTTGTAATGTTTACTAAATTATTTACTAACCTCAATAATTTTCTAAAGCTCGCATAACACAATTTGGTCACTGCGCATGTCTAAATCTAGTTAAGCATCTCGTCGCAGTGTGGCGTCACGTTCACGTTTGAATAATTTCTTGCCACGTAGCATTAATTTTCGGCAATATGTCAGAGTGTATGTAGTTGGGGTGGTCGGGTCGCGGCGAAAATGAAGATTTATAATGCAGCAGTGATGTGCACCAACACAGCGATAGCCGCAGCCGTTGTTGCGCGGGCCAACGCTGCCAAATTAAGTACCACTCCAGTATTTTATGATTTTAAGTTGGCAACGGACGGCCCGAACTACATTCAACTTGGTAACACTTGTACCTACATATATACGCGAGTGTAACCAAGGCTTTTAGTATATTTCATACAACTGCTATCGTTTTTATTGCATTTTACAAAACGACTCCATTGATTTATATAAATGAACCATACGCCAACATTTTGTTCATATATTTGTATTACTAAAATTGTCTTAGATTACAAAATTAGATATTTTTGGTTTAGTTCCCTTCTGTTATGGAATATTTCTATTTTAATTCATTCATTTAAATTCAGTAATTGAAATTTCCATTTCATCAATTCATATTGACAATTAATTGTTAACAAAATAAAATGCATTCAATATTTGGTATTTATTATACGTCATTTGTGATGTCATTATCTGTAACCAATCAGCAACCTCTTAGAAGTCAAACAATACATAAATAATTTAAAATAAGATCCCTTGAGAGTCTGAGCAAAGAAATGAATAATGATACAAAAGGAAGAAGTTAATCTGATATTTCATTCATTTGTCATCGACAGATAAAATCTTAAAATTAAAAAACGAATCGATCACGACCTGAATACAGCCCTGATTACAATCTACACATGTACGAGAGTACATCATTAATATTATTAATATGGATCATTTTGAATTGTAATGAGGATTTGAACAGAAGCACCGGTAAAATTATTAATGAGAAATTGTAGATAATTTTACCTCATAATGACATCGCCGTATTTTCTATATTTAATATTTAATTAATATACACAATTTATTAAAGAATGTCATATTAATTTAGTTTTAATACCAATTCAATAATATTTGTTATTAATATCGTACAAATTAAGTTTGTCAAATATCCCTAGCCATTTAATATTACATGCAAAAAATAAAAAATCTTAGATATAGCAACACTGTTTATATATGTACTACATTTAAATTTTACGTGTTAGTTTAGACCCTTTTTCTTTCGAATATATAAAAAGTTGAGTGAATAGATATAGCGACGATATATCAGATATATCAACGGTTTCACACACGCAAAAAAAGAAACTCGCAAAAGAAAATAAAAATATCAAAGTGGCTTGTCAAAAGTTATTCGTCATAGGAAATACGACAAATCGTATTCCTGCATTCTTGGCGCTGTGTCGCGTCGCTCGCGGCCGAACGAGCAGCCTCAAAATATCGCACACGTGGTCCGTTTACGCGTGTGTGTGCTAACTTAATATACGCTTTATCACGTGCATACACGTGTTTCGAATATATTACACGTGGATCTAGCCACTGGCAAACACGGGCTTCCTCATACTTTAACTTGTTTCCATCATATTTACCTTCAACGAAAATTTGATTCGGACTTCCTCTAAGTGAACCAAATCGTACGAAAATTCAGTGAAATTAAACTGGTGGATTTATATGCGGTGCAAACTTTTCAAATAGGTAATTTTATTTTCTTGATAATTCTTGTTGTTAATGTGTATATTTGATAGGATTTGTGATGAAAGAAAACAAATTGAGTTTCTTGGGAATAGCTGTCGTTTTTAATAATTAAATTTATTCAACTCTACGTTTCGGCATCCCTTATGCCATTTTCAGGAGATTGAAATAGTCAGAATTTAAAAAATACTTCATAGAGTATATGGATCAAAGTATATAAAATATAACATTAACATTCTGATTATTTCAAACTCCTGAAGATGGTATAAGGGATAACAAAACGTAGGGTTGAATAAAATTAATTATTAAAGACGACTGTGTTTCCCAAGAAACTCTATTCTTTTAATATGTATATTGTTTCATGGTAATCGAAATATTAATTAATGTCAAAATTTAAAACAAAAGTTCAATAACGTTGTTTATTATCGTTTTGTAATTAAATACCATACCATAAAATATCTATACATCTTCTTTAATTATAGGTACAAGAGATTACAGTACAAAATTTTGTATCTTCCATCCAAAAACAAAAAGAAATTATTTCCGTTTTCCGTTTTAATCAGACTCGTATCATCTTTTTGCATTAAAATATATACAGATAACAAAGTCAACGAATTATAGCATAATTCGTGCACTTGACAGTTTATTATTATATTGTTTTTTCTTAATTTCCATTCTGCCTTGTGTTTTTTTCATTTGAAATGTTCGCCCTTACGCCCTTGTAGAGTCATTCGTCGTACTGATGCTGTCTGCCACGAGGCGAATAAGAAAGACAGACGGAAAAGATAAATGAAACAAAACAGCAGAGCAGCACAAGTGCCCCTAGCGGAGAGAAGGTAAATTACTGGTTGGCTCCGAGCCGGAAATTAGTTCACATGACAAAAGTCAAACCACACGAAATCGATTCGTCCTCGGCTGGACAAAATGATGAAAAAACGACCTTACTTTGTTTCGCCTTCAGTTCTTTGCGGCGACAATTTTCATTCGCTTTTTGTCGACTCTGTCACCCGCCACTCGACTATAATCAACTTTTACTATTTTATTTACACACACAAATAAACTATAGTTTAATTTAATTTAATTCACCTTTAGTTTATAAATACACTCAAACCTTTAAACTCCAAATTTGAACACCATTAATTTACTATTCCCAAACAATATCTAGTCACAATAGAACTTTTTTATCATGAAAATCTTATGTATTAAGTTGTTACATACATTTGAGTCTAAGGAAAGCTTATGAAACCGACCTTTAATTCAACCTATTTGGAATTTTGATGCATTGTCTAAAAAATCTAATTATCGGTTAAAACAAAAATGAAAACCATAATCAGTTGCAGCATAATTTAGAAAGCATCCGAACCGCCATCCTCATCTGCTGCCAAAAAAGGGCCGGTTCATTTATCAATCAAAGTATCCGTCAATTTTAATTCGCATTCAGCAGAGAGATATGAAATACCGGACAAGCTAAATTCCATTTGAATAGCTATTGGAACAGGGGGTAGTTGACCATGAGTGAGAGAGATAGGGATAGGGGCGAATGATTGCAAATGGCGGCAAGCGAATGAGATATTATCATGCTGTATATGGCTCAAACCGTTTTAGTGTGTATTAACGCGGACCAATTTCTCAATTACAGCCGAATGAATGTCGCTGTGCAAATAAACATGTTTATTCACGACCAGTAACGATTACTGTGCGAAACTTACTCCCGGTGCCGGCAACGGGCACACGCGGGAACCGTTATATGCCGACTCCATGAATTTGGCTTTTAAATGGTATTAACGCATTTTGCATTTAGGTAGTTCAGATTACGCTGAAGGTATGATACGATATCGAGATATTTCATGGACTCCTCCGGAAGAACAGTGACGCAGGTGAAAATAGATACATACAACACTAAAAGCGATAGAAATTCATTATACGAACATATCCAAATTCAAGTTTCTCTAATATTTAAATTATTGTTTTATACAATAATGTATTAATATACGACGAGTCTTTAAACCTTTGTTTATGTTATGTATTGAATGTTTGATCACATTTATTCGGTTTTAAATATGAAATAATTAAATTTCTGAGTTTACGTATATAATTCTAAATCATCGACATTATACTCATAGATCCGGCTGAACCAATCCAACCAATTATTATCCCGAGATTTATTTATTCCTGTACCATAACAGTATTAATTTTTTAATTTCAATATTTTTGAGTAACAGCGTTCACACAGCCACGAAACAGCCCTATAAATTAGTATTCTGTTTGTGTATATGTGTACAATGTCCCAGTAGGCCCATATTTAAGCGTGGCTAGTAATTCCATATACATACGAAGTACATATCTTGTAAAATACAACATAAATGTAAATACCGCACGAGCAATTTGAATAAAAGCTGGTTAGGCGTTTACCTGGTAACCGCGCATCATCACGCTAACCAAATTAGCCGAGTCCCCATACGCTAAAGTCATGCTAACCATCTTACGACACCTATTTAGCGCAGGCGAAACTATTGCAGCGCCTACTTTGTTTGCACATCCGTTTCACATCATTCAAGAATAATAATATCATCAGCGTTCGTCGTCGCCGTGCCGTAAGACACACGTCGCAACGTGTTTGAATATTTTAAGCAACGTTTAAGCGCACTCTCGCGTGTGTTTATTAAATTTACCCGAACAAATCCCAATTAGATTATGTATTTATGTTGGAAATTAGCCCGAATTGCATGAATATATCCTTCATCGCCTGCAAATATTAACATGATTCTCGCCTCGCTACGGTGCGGATTCACTTTGAGCTCACACTCGACGTGCAACGGAATTCTAAATGATGTAATGCATTTCTTGTACATCTCTCCATGTAGTTTCTTTGTAATTTCAGCGAACCAAATAATAATTCGTACTAGAAACTTACAAATAATCTAGTAATTTTTTGAGAGTATTAAATCATTAGACAATAAACAGTATATTTTTTATATTTGGAGTGTAAACGTTATAAACATCTAATGCCTAATATATGACTATAATTTATTATTCCCAAATTATTTAATGGCATATAAATAGTAAGTTTTAGTTAGTATTTAAGTCGTGGACACCATTTCATCATGGATATCTTACGTGTTGCTTGCATTTTATACAGAATGTGACAATTTCGATCGCAGCCTTAATTAATCTCAGTGCAAATAGTGGATTAGATATGTTTTAGTTTAATTATATAATGTAAAAATAAAAAATCGGCCCATTTTGCCGGAAGAATAAAAAGTGAGCCGGCATTTATTAGCTGGTCCAACCGCTTTGATCCTTAATTGCACATTTTATATTCGCACCACTTTCTAATTAACGTTTGACGTGTTTTCGATTAAAAAAAAAGCGCCTCTAATTAGTGAGCGACCATCATGAAATTTACATGTCAATTTCATCTATGTTTCTCAGTGCCTACCAATCGTGCCAACATTAATTAGTTAATTAATTCAAACAAATGACAACATATCTAGTGTGAAATGTACATTGAACAGTGCTTCAAATCATGCCTACATAGCGAATCATTTTAATTATTATGACGGAATGCATTGATTGTAAATATATGCAATACAATACATATATTTGACATGTTTTGGCTACCTCATTTACGCTGTAACCACAGGCGCTTGCTCTGACTATCGATTTTAACCAAATTTAGTTACCTTTAAACTTTACAATTTACAAAATATTTAAAAGTGTTTATGTTTCTTCAAATTGAAAGCAAATAAAAATAATTCTTTGTATTTCTAAGATATTTTGTGTATACAATTATTAAATATATGAAGCGCTGATCCCACTTCTGATAAAGTGAACTGAAGGCATAGATGCCTAAATCCATGTTTGGTTTTGCTTCATTTATGTTTAAATAAATTCTGTTTTTGCTTCAGTTTGTTTGATTTTGCAAACTGTTTAATAAATAATGCATAATATGACAGTGCAGAAAAGGCAAAGTTTCTAGATTAAAGCCCCCCCGTGTGTGTCTGCCACGCATTCGTATGTGAGAGTGTGTGTGTAACATGTAATGAGTTTTAGTTTGTACGAATTTGGTCGTTCGTTTGTCGTCGTCACGGTAACGTAAACGGGAAACGTATTGTCGTGTTACACGTCACTTGAACAAGTGAATGCGGGTTGATTAATCGCAATGCAGACGCTTTTTACATCCCACCATACCCCAACTACATATATATATATATATATTACGACAAATTTCAACTCTATATAATACAAATTATCATTTTTCTATTATTATAAATATATTGACTGATTAAATCGGAAAAGTTATAAAAGTTAGTTAATATTACGATTGTCTGAAAGTTTCGACAATTGGAAAATATTCCAAAGAAAAAAAAATGCTGTTAGAATCTTTTTTTCGCAGCAAATTACGTTGGCCGTAGAACGAAAAGGGTTGGCTGTCATTGTTGGTAGGACAATTTAAGCTTAACCAGCCGTATAACCCTTCGTTAAAGTTGCCTAATTCACGAGCACCAACAATACGGAAAAAATAAAACAATCCCGTGTTATTTAATTGTGAAATACAAAACACACCGTGTTTTGTTCTCGAGCGAAAATCTAACTGGCGCGCCACAAACAATTGTACCTAGCAAGCCCCCTTGCTGTGCCCGCCATTCGTACGAAACTAACCAGAAAAAATACGAAATATATTTAATTAGGTTATTTAATTTGTTTTTACTGGATAGGTAATTTGTAGGTCTTTACATTTACGGGGATTACATATTTTTATTTTAAAATTGGTTAATTATAATGAGTATTTATTTAGGGATACTAGTATGCTCGTCCTAAAACATGAGTGCCTCTAGTGTGTATTATAAATTGGAAAAAATATATTTCTACAATATAATTATCATTTTTTTTAGGAGTTTATGTACAAAGTATAAAAATCGTTTTTTTTTTTTAATAATATGTATTTGCAATAATAATTAGAAATGTTTGAGATATCTCGTGTAGTCCATCTTAGGCCACCACTCTGTATACTTTTAATCCTTATATATTTCCAGTGAACTGAAGAAATTTTCCATTACAATTCTTATTGAATAATAATTCTAAATTCTTTCCAATCGCAGACGGCTTATAATATAATGAACGTTTCAATTATGCCAGATTTCACATAATATTTTATTTTTTCAACTTATAAAGAAGATTAGTTTGAATAAAAGTGTTGGCGAACCCGAGTAAGCGAAGTTCCATGTATTCCAATCTATGTAGGGTGCAGCACTGGCTCACTTAATAATACTTTAAATTAAGTTAAGCAACAATCGCTGCTCAAACTTTCTAAATTCATGAACCGTTTAAGAGAATCTGATGCAAACTTGTTAGAACTTGCTTAATTTTATCAATTTTTGATTAATTGGAAACGGGTTGTTTAAAATTGAATTAATTTATATTAAATACATTTGCATTTCGTCCGAGGCCAACTTGCTTATGCATATTTTAAGCAAATTACAATATCTAACCGGATTTAACGTTTATTTGTTTTTTATAATTCTGCCACATTGGAGCACAATTGGGACATATCCATGGTTATGAATTTTTTAGTAAGTGTTGTAAAATTTGTTTATATGAAAAGTTTTTAATGGTTTATAATTATTGATGTAATGGTTTTGTTGCAAATATATTATAATATATGTTCAGTATTGTTAATGGTTTAAATACAAAATGTCACTTGAACTTACTTATCAATACTTGTTTGTAAACTAGTAATTATTAAATATGGGTATATTTTCACAAAGTAAAGCTAGAAAATCTACAATGATAGCAAAAACTTTATATAATGAATCATTAATTGAAAACTGCCAGAGTCGATTTAAAAAACATCATCACAAAAAGTGTATATTTGCACACGAAATGGAGAATGCAGAAAAACCCAACTATAATATTATAATATTCAGAAGCATATATGCATGGTAGCGAAAATTTGTTGACTGCACAAATAATGCTATGATTAAACGTGATAATAAAACTACGTTGCATATTCATAAGTTGGAAATTCACAAAACAAAAAAGTGCGCAGCGAAATTAGTTTTCCAGCGAACGCGGAGAAACCTTTTGATGGAACCTATAAAAATCATCGAAAAATAAAAATATCCAACGTGTTCTTTTGTAAATATAATTTCCATTACGAAAAGCACGGTTTTGTATCGACCATTGCGCATATCTATACTATATATATTCAAGGTTTTAATTCGAAATTTTCAATTTCAAAACCGAAGCAAATATTACCGACCCAAAATGAATTCAGATTTATGTTTGCAAAATGGCCACAACCAATTAATTTACCTTTCCTCAATATTTTCATATATTTGGTTGGTGAGCTGTTGAGTACTAAAGAGCTATAGTATTCATTTTGTTATTAATAAGTAAACAGTCACGAATTCCAAGTTTATTTGTTGAATGAATTTGAAACCTAATAAAGCAATATTATATAAATAGTGAAAACAATGTAAACAGAGGTCGAATTAATGCCACTCCAGATTTTTCTGTATCGTGTATCTTCATTTATAAAATGCGTGTTGTTCGTGTGTCGATCGGCACCGATACAAATGGACTGATCCTGTTTTTAGGCAGGCAGGAAACAAAGTGTCAATTAATCTTCGAGATCTCGACCGCCAGCTAATAAATCCGTTGGCTTGTAACAGTGATCAACGGAGGCAGCGAGTATTGCACAGTGACAGCCAAAATCGGACAGATCAGTTAACAATCAAGTTTCGTCGTGCTGGACTGTGATGTCGCGTCGCGTCGCGTCGCCGTCGTGGCAGCGCCCATTGCCTTACTGTAAAGCGGGGTGGGCACAGGGGAGCCAATTAAATTCAGTCCGTACACCACACGAAAATCTCATTTTGATTCAATCGGTCGTAATCAATTTTATGTGATAGCTAGTAGTTAATCAGTTCGATTATCGATCCGATTGTACTCCAGGGGCGGCTAGATTTATTGCTTCACTGTATTTATACACACTCCTGCTTCAAACATTTTATATATATAGCGTTGCTGCAGGCATTAATGCCTCCAGATATTTAGCGGCTTTGATTAAAAATATCCAACAATATGGGGTCTTACATTGTCCAAGAAAATTATATTTGAATCTGAAAATGTATAAGATATTTTTTGCGGAGGGGGTTTTTTTTTTATGGTTAATAATAATGTATGGAGCGTTTGTGGAATACGATATGATTTTTGTCTGTAAATGTAAATTTAACAAATTTCATATAAGACCCCCTCGTATATTTATATCCGTAGCAAAAGGGGGAACCACCCCTGGCCCTGGGTTCTCCCCTAAATCTGCAGGCGTGGTGGTGAAGCGCGGTTACGCACTATGCATAATACACGTAGATTATAGATGCACACGTGACAAGCCGATATGAGAATCCACGTGGGAGTCGAGCCATGTTTCCCATAGGTGGTGCGGTAATGGATACACGGCATTACTCAATATCTACTTAATACGCACGTCTATTTATGATGTTTACTCTGACAACCAAGACCTACTACTGTATCACAAGTGATTAAACGATGATATAATCAATATAATCGTAACATATATACAAATTAGGATAAAGAATATATACGATATTTCTTCAGAAAATGACCGAACTTTATTTGTTAATGTTTTAAAATATTACTTTTTCAGAAATAAATTAAAGCAATTATACTATAAAGCCAAAGTTTATATAATACTGAACTTTTCTAGAAGTTTGTTTTCTCAATTTCTGGTTAATTCAAAATCGCAATCCAGAAATGGGTCGATAACGTCGACCCACTGAATATCTATTCCATTTTAGGCTATGTAGCAGGAATTAGTTCGAGTTCCAATATATATTTTTTAGCATTAAACCCCTTTGACGTGAATAATTAAAAGTTATAAGTAATTTAATTAAAATATTAATATCTGGGCTGCATCAGTTTTATGTAAATCGCCATATTCGGTCTTTTTGTAACGTTTGTTGAGGACAAAGTTTCGCGCATAGTTTCGCGCACACTAGACCAGACTACTTATTATGGGGTCCACCAAAAACGAACAAATCCATACAGCCACTAGGGGAGCCATACGCTTTTCATAATGGCACTTTCCGAACTACTTACAAATGAAACATTACTTAATTAAAAGCCACCGAACACGAGTCTCACATGGTAATTATACCGACGAGCTGGACGGCAAACACAACACGTTTCTTCACTGAGAGAAATAATAACCATAAATACAACATAAATTAATTCACAAATGTTTCAATTAATTTTTGAGAAACTTAAAAAACCATAAGAAATTTAAAAATAAATTTCTTAATTCTTGTCTATGGCGTATATAATTGAACAAAACTAAATCAAAACAACATTAGTTCGTAATTACTAGCAGGTTATAGTTATTATTAGCACTTAATATAAATGAATAAATAATTGTACCGTAAAATAAGTAATTCACATCAAATCCTAGTAACATTACGTATTATTACGAAATATTTGACGGGATTTAAACATGGAAATGCACGCATTTAGACATTGTGATAACTGTAACGTTAAATTCGGATTATATAACACATCAGGCACCGGGGCTACACTGATAACATAAATGTTTACTAAATCCTCACATTAGCCATTAACAGTGTACTGCTGTATGACACAAATCTGGTATTTTATTATTTAAATGGTCGATAGGCACAAACGAGGCAACAATATCACTTATTTATAAAATACAGCACTATTGGCTCACATAAACAAACAACAATATTCAAACAAGTATCAATGCCGTCACTAATGCATACAGCTCGCCGCAAACATATGCTCAATCTGGGCACATAAAATTAGTATTTAGTGAAAGATAATATTAAATTATTTTGACCGATTTTTACTTTCTAAGACAAAGTAAATAAAAAATACATCCGTGCGTATGTGTGTTCGTTGAGCTTCAAGTTGGAAGAACATTAGTCACAATTTGATAAATATAAGAATTCCATTTCACTGGCCAAGCTACCAAAAGCTGTTGTATTTGCCCACGAAACGCCTTAAAATAAAGCCCTCATATCCGTGTTGCACTGAACAGGCAGCAATTATCTTTGATGAATTTCATTCTGGTGTTTATTGTTCTGCCATCTTTCCCGATAAGTTTTCGCCGAACGGTTTGACAAGCAATGAACTGACATCTTTTGTTTGATGCCGGACAAAAGAGTAATTTCTACCTATCAATCAGAGCTGCCATGTACGCGTACATCGACGAAACACATAGAACGAACAAAACCGTAGTATTTTAACGGGTGAAGTGAGTAAGGGATCGAGGGGGTGGGTGGGTGACTTGGGGGGGTTTGGTGCTAGTATAGATTGTCTCGAGGAGAGTAGTTCGAGCGTAAAACACTGCTTCATCTTTTGGCCGGTTTCCTCTGCGCGCAATTAATTTCCGCCCCGAAAAATTCCTATCACGTTTCGACATTCGAAATGATTTCTTTGTGTTTTGCTTTTATTTTAGCCGTTCGACTCGTTCGTTTTTGACAATCAATTCCGTTGTTCAAAAAGATATCAGAACGGAGATCGCTCGCTGTAGATGATTGAAATTCAACAGGAAAATATTGACGTAATGTCATCGTTATATCGGTTTGCGATTCGTTACAGTTACTTATGTTACAAAACTTCTTCTTTTGGGTGTAACGTGTTTACATGCATTGTTGAAGCCTTGCACTGTAGTTTAATTAAATACGTTGTTACAAAGTTTTCCCAGATGTACAACAAACTTTTCCGCAAATTAGTGATGTGTATTTGCAACGAGGAATTTCGAGCGTCGCGTTGCGATCTCGGTTTCGAATACGGCTAGAGGTCCCTTTGAACGTTTTTCTTTCTTGTTTTGTTCTCGGTTTCACTTCCAAAGCATATTCGAAGCGAGACTTACTACGATGTATGTGGTTCGTCAGATCTGGGTATGTGCTATAATTTTCTCGGCAAAGCCGATTTTAACCAAATTGGCTAAACGTAAAATAATGTGTACATCGATATCTTAAATTTGCGTTATTAAGGGGCTCCATGAATATTTCTTGTAGCATCATATTTACCAAAACATTAATAATTCATAGCAACCCTGTATACTCTTGCGATCTGATGAATAAAGTATTCCGTATCTAATGGAAACAGTGTTTAAAAAGGGGTGTGTTCCTAAACGAGGAAATACATCATCATCATTTATTGCTGATTTGATCTGGCATCACATTAGACCATGTTGTATCTAAAATGGCACAATTTCCAATTCCGTGTAGCACTCCGGAAATGAATGTAACAAATCTGTAATTTGGTGTAATAATAAAATAGGGGCGAAGGGTGGCCACTCACGCATCTCATGCACCACGTACGCTGCGACACGTGACACTCACGCGACAACGTGATCATGTCGCCTTCGAGATAATGCGAGCACTGTTTGTGTCGATATGCCATGTATGTTGTTATAGTTATATCTGGCTGTAAAATTTACATAAGTATTGTGATGACAATCTCACCTAAAGGAAACACGAATTTTTCTATGCGGTTCGTGTGTAATTTACATGGCGATGTAATAATCGTCAATATTCCAGATATGCGGCTAGGAAATATGTATTTTTACTATAACCTTATCTTTATATGCAACTCGTTAAATTATATTAGAGTGAAATATGGATGCACTGTAGTCAAACAGAATTAGAACGAATTGCTATGTAAAACTAGCATAGGTACAGGCACCCAAGCTTTGAACTCCCCGTACAATCAATTTAGTGGGAGAAAAAGTATAAAAAGAATCAATGATTTTATGATAAATATGATAAAGCAAACAATTGTCATTGATGTATCAAAATAAACAGTTCTACAAAATTGCTGATATAAAAAACGAAGAATAAATTTGATACCTAATGGAGTTTAGTTTAAAAACTGTGTCAATATATACGAAGAGGGGTAACTTGAAACTTATAATCTACGACACGAGAATGGTCATGCTCGCGATAAAAAATCCTTGTTTTTGACAACACAACTCATGTTAATTTCGCCAGGACCAAAATAAAACAAAAAAACTGTGCGCCGTTGTCTGTTACTAATGTAGAAAGTTTCAGTCTTTTGCCCGATAAATGTTTTGGTCAGTTTACAAACTAACGCAGCGCAAGGTCCGGTGATTTGGCCAGCGGTCGGTCGATCCGGGAATAAAAAAAAACGTTATACAGTGTGTTTTATGCGCGAACCTTTACGTCGCCAAACGCTCCTTGCGTTGCGCTCGTGACTTTTCATATTTTCCATAAAAAATCCGGGGGCAAGTTTGTCAATGATTTGTGCGCTGCTGGATAGGGAGTGATGGCCCTGCCTCTACAGTCAAATGCCCGCCAAAATATTTTTAACATGTTTTCCTCGAAGCTTTCGCAGCGCATTGATTCACAAGAATGGATGGTTTAGATATTTATGGGACGGCGATGTTTTTTAGTATATTTTACGCATATTTTCACCCAGACTCCCTGCGAAATAGTTGACGAAAAATATTTGTTTGCCATATAAGGTATATATATATATATATATTATTGTGAAAACATATATTTAAATTATTTTCACTGAGTTGGCATTCCGAAGAAATATATTTAAAAAAAGAAAATGTTTTATGGATTTTCTTATACATATAGAAGTATTGCAATAATGGAAAATTTCAAAGACGAGATTTCAACGGAAATACACGTGTCGCCTATCCCTGAATTTAATCCGACTATATTATGAATGACGTACTTCTCGCTCTTGCTTTCTCTCTCTAAGTGTGTGTGTGTGTGTGTGTGTGAGGAATTGGTTCTAGAATGAGTTGGTTTCCTACAAAAAAAATTGCTTCTTTACATATGGAATTGAAATATAATCTAGAATAATTCAAGAATACAATGTTCGTTTAATTTCCTTAAAAGGTAGAATCAATCGTAGTATTTAACTGTAATATATGTAATATTTGTTAAATTGTAGTAAATTTTCGAATACCTGTAGTCGTTTTTTGTGTTTCTCTATTATTTCTTGATTATTTCACTGTTTGTTTTCGATTAAATTGTTGATCGGTTTTACAGTAACGTTCTCGTTAGTGTAACGACACCAGTTCCCAGTAAAACGTAAACTGAAATGAAAGTAAACACAAAACTGCACGTAATTAGTTCGAAATCTGTTGTTGACGTTTGTAAGTTGTTTCTACTATGATGAAACAGAATCAAACCACAACAAAACTAACCTATTAATCATAATTATTTTCACATTTTTCTGCACTGCAACACTAACTCTATAAGAAACCAATTTACAAACTTAAAAGTTCAAATTTAATAATGAAACTATGTCTAGTCTCTTATCGTATTCTTAATTCTTTTATCCTTCTACGAATTATAGAGGTTTAAAGTATATTTACTTTCTTATATATATTACATTTGGTATTCAAATGTAGGTAACAAATAAATACATAAAATTTGCATGATAGAAAGGTTCTATTAAAGTAGATACTTGCTATAAATGTCATCAAATTATTTGGGGATTTTTGTAGTGTTTAAACTCAAAATTTGAACGCTATAAATATTTATTTGCAAATGCATTGCTCTAATTTACTATTCCCAGATTATTGAATTTTTATTATTTCTATTTTGGGTTATGAAAGTACAATAAAATCCCCAAATTAGGGCAATTAATCAACTGGTCGAGTATAGATAAGCATTGGACAAAAATGGTGAAAACAACGGGGTGTAATAATGCTCAGAGCAACTTGTTACGAATATATTATTTTCGTGTCAAATTTAAAAGCCATTCGAGTCAGAAACGATTGACAATAACTCATGTGCTGATAACATTTTACAACGTCCGCCATTTTGTGTATAGATGGCAGCAGCGGCAACACGCAACACACGCACCGCGTTTTATGATAGTGTTCGGAAGTTTCGTGATACAAACAATTATTAGCGAACGGAACAGCACGGCCGATTTTCGTTTATTATTGTCGAATCGAAACGCTTTTATTGGCGTTTTATTGTTTTATTTTCTTATTGCGTTTTATGTATTTCGCCACGGACGACTCATAGAGATGGTGATGCTTTTAGTAGGTACCTCGTCAGCGGATACATTAATTGTTGCTGGGTTTCTCATTTATTTTGTGACCATTGTGCTGCTATTATTATCAACCATTTTGCCTGTAATTTATTTATGAATATAAATATTTTAGAAACAATAAAATACTTGATTAGAATTAGGGGCGGGGGTAGTTTTTTATATAGTAATATTCTATTCTAGGTGCTCTTATGTTGGACATTGTTTCATGTATAAACGTTATGTTTTCGTCGAGTATTGAGCCAATATCTTTTGTTATATGACGTATGCCCTGAAGGGAAGATGGGGATGGTAGAACAGATACGTCTGCTCTACCATCCCCATCAATTCAGTCAATATAATAGTGGAAGGAATCACAGGAGGCCACTAGTAGCAGCTAGCGCTCTTATATATAGAATTGTGGTAATCATACGGAAGGAACTAGGTCGGTTCCGCACAGTTGCCTTCGGCCTTCTCTCGGATACTCACTCGGTCAGAGTTCATGTTCAAGAGATAGATAGAATACTCTTGCCGACCAGACATCTATATATATATATATATATATATACACACGTTCGTTATTGATTTCAGAATTTATTCACAATAGACTCAAAATAAACACGCTGATTATAAAATACAGTATATGTTAAAATTCCTCTTTCCTAATAAATTTCAATTTATATTGGAGTATACATATTTTATAAACTTTCTATACATATTACAAACATAAAGGAACTTGTGTTCATTTTTTTTTAATTAAATAGGTATTTTTATACAATTTTTTTCTCAACCATTCAATTAATTTATTATTATTTTTTGGTACAAATATGAAAAATTGTGTAATGTTAATGTAGATTTACTTTTATATTATGTAATATTACTGCAATTACAAAATTTTGGGTTTATATTCATTTTAGAGTACAGACTATTTATTATCTCTGTAATGCGATAAATGTAGGTCTGTTTAAGATTGTATATCTTTAATTATTTTATTATGAAGTCATATATTGTGAGATTTTTATTGCTGGTGCCCTTTTATTTGCTCCTATAAATGTCACAAGATTCCCCCAAGCAAAGTTATACGAGATTTTATGTTATCAATGGCCTAATTTTATGTGAAACATCAAATTGTCTGATGCCAAGATTTCCATTCATATCAACTTGTGTTTTGGAAGTCGATGCTTTCATAGAGTTATCAATATGTCGTGCTCTACAAACACATCAATTGCCTTGAGGACCTCATTATATCCGTTTATGCATTTTTAAAAGAAAAACAACTATAGAATTTTATAAATGCTTTAGATATATCTTATAATTGTCTCATTGGTGTTTTCTCAGAACTTAATTTTAAAACCAGTGTATACATTGAGCAATGTGAAACTCTCCCTGCCGTAGACCCGATGCAGTAGTTTATATAATTTCCATTGTTTATTGAATAGCTTTATAGATTTGTCAACTTTTGCAAGCCAGCTTTACACCACCGATGTGTGTAACAATAAATTGAAACATGCATACAAATATTTCTGTGTTTCCCCCTAAAAGCATACGTGCAAAATTTGCTATACAAATTGGTGGTGGAATAACACACGAAAATAAATACACTTTATTTATTTTTAATCAAGTAGGCTAATGTATGCGCGCATATACACAAACAACACACAGTTGCACATGTCACACAAATCAAAACATACAAACATGTAAAAATGGAAATTCAATCAGTGATCATTTATAATCCTATGGTTAATATTTGTGCAACAGACAGTATTTGATTCGCTGGTATTTCCAATTACCGATCCCGTCATATTGCACGATTATTTATAGCCACACCGGGGATACATGTACACACAACACCATGATTCTCCCCAGTTGATCCTAACGCCATCTATTTGTATCTGGCGAAAACATCTACTAGCCCATTGGGACTAGTACCATTATCTTCAAATCATAGAACTTGGCCTGCGATTCTTTACTTAGTTCTTCTTCAAATCTCTTTCCAGGGATATTCAAATCATTATATTTGTATGTTCAATAGAAATGGATGCAGGGTATTCACATATAGATACACACACACACACACACACAGAAAGAGAGATACGTCATTGTGGAATTAGTATAAATGGATTCAGGAACCCTCAAAAAGAATATTTAGATTTAAAAAGGATTGCCATTTCCTGTCAGTAGTTAGTAATTGCAAATATTTCAATGTATTTATGTTGTTTATCTTTTAATATATGCAAAACTATATTTTAGGGTAGATGGAAGAGATTACTGTTGGTTTTGTGATAAATGAATGGGAAGTGCAGTTCATCTTAAGTAGTAAACACAAGTTGGTAGCTAGTAAAACTATTTAGGTGTAGGAGTAGTGTTGTCTGAATGTGGTAGCGGATGACGAATGGCGCGGAAGTCAGCAGCAAACCTGTTTAAACTAACGCGATAACAGTGACGAGCAGACAGCAAACCTACTTGCCGAAAATTAATTCGACGGCATTTTCACGCGTTAACCAAATCACCAGCCATCTCTCAACTACTCTTGAAGATTCACACAAGTAAACCGCGCGCGGCAATATTTATCCAGAGAGCGCTGCTCCCTTTAAATAATTATTACAAATCAAATTTAGTTACATAGAGCTATGTAGCTAGCTATGTAGCAAGCAAGCAAGCAAGCAAGTCGTCCGTGGAAATTGCTTTACCAAACCTCTGCTTGATTAGTGAAGCCAAACTTGTATAATGAACGGAATACCAAGTTTAGTTATTTGATGTAACTGTGTGTTGTTCGATAGCAGAGGAGAAGAGCGTCGCTTGCGCAGCACTATATGTACTTCGTATACCTACGTATATCCTCGCACTACCTAGTGTACCGACAGCAGCAACGGTACACCGACCCGTTACCGAACGGATGGGTATTCCCCTGGCGGCGGCGGCGACGGATCTAGACCGTGCCCTATACTATAATTGAGAGCCCACACCCATACGCCTCTCGGCCTTCCAAATATATATAAGTTATATACATTTTTTGGAATCAGGGCGACGAGACAAGGATATTTTTTGATCCGAGAATGCTACAGACACACGACCGAATTCTTTAGCTTGTACGGTACTACGTACGGCTAGCTAAAAGCACAAATATTTTAAATACAGTGAAATCCTCATTGGACAAATAGTTTTGAACAGCTGCAATTTGGATAGTAGAATACCGAGCAAATACGTGTATTATGAACGTAATCAAGTTATATATATATCGAGTTCGGTACAAAGGTGATGGCTGCATATTTGCTCGTTCAACAAAATTTCTAGTGAACGACGTGCAACAGTTTATAATGTGAACGCATTGGCCGTACATATTTCAGATAAAACGAAACTTGTTCGCCTCGCATCGCCGCCAACTTATTTCCATATACAATCCTGCCCCGCTATGTAGTATATACTTTTGGGCCTGTGTGAACTTAACTTTTAAACAAACAGTTTTCAAGAAGCACCCACACACGCATCGCAAGCATGCTTAAACAAAAGTTGATCAAACAACTGTACTGGTGCTGCCGCCAATGTTCGTCTTTAACACGTGGCGCGCCACATAGTTTTACCAAAAATGTTCTAATAAACTGTGCATGTAATTTAATAAGCTTAACCAAGCCCGTTGGCCATGTTCATACGTAAAAGGATATAGTAACTTTGCAAACATAATTATTATATAGTGGATCCCGTGGCGCAAAATTTAATTCACTATGCCACTAGTGCTATCTACCATGGTCAGCATAAGACTTACTTATAAAGACTGTTAAAATACCTAAATGGCTGCTCCAGAAACGTCTCAAAATGATTTAAGATAATTTTTTTTAACTTATAATAAACTTTTTGCGATAGGTTTTCAAACAAAAGTTGTTTAAATCTTTAATATCTTTAATTTTGAATCTAGCAATAGAATTTTTCAGGATCCTTATGTATTCTTCATAATAAAGTAAAAACTGATTTGATTTAGATGCTCAGTCGACTTAAAAATGAAACTTTAATGCTTTGCTGTAAGCAACTCGGCACTAAAACTTTTCGGTGATGTGATAATTGGTTCATTCGTGAATTAAGTAGACACACGAGTATAATACGTAGTTTTCTCATCAGCGATGTGAGCATTAACTACTAGGTTCGAAGTTCCAACACATCAATGCCATTAGACCCCTGATAAAAGTTATATGATGTGTAAGTACTACCAGCTATACGAGTAATGCTCTTTGCGAGCTCATCGTCTGTACGCCATCTATTATTTACAAGCTAAACCAATATAAAAAACGCACAAAGTGTACTAAATGTTTAATCACGGGACTCTAGCCTCTTTGCAATGTGAAGGATTTGCTATTCGTTAATGTAAATGTTTAAAGATTCCTGCTATTTTTTCCGACGTTTTACACGTCGAGCCTTCATTTTTACAGCCGTCAGTCAAATTGAATAAAATATCTTCCTGGTGTACGTTTAGGTGAATTGGCACCAATACCTTTTCTGGTTAATGTTATTATATTAGTTGAATCTCTGGTAAGGGACGGCAGTTTGGAAATTAAAGATATACTCAGAAGTAAAAAGTAATTGTAGAAGTTAAACTGTAACCGAAACGTATTTAAAATTTGTTGAAGTTCAATCTCGGAGGTCAGTGACTGCGTCCATATTTGCATTGTACCATCAGAAAATGAAAATTTTAAAACCAAACGCTTCATTTTATTTTAATTATGTTTCAACACAAACACACACACACACACACACAACAAAGTAAAGAGAAGATTTATAAACGTGCTATCAAAGATACCGCATCCACCTAGCAGTCTATTGTTTTTGTGTATTTTCCAGAAGCAGCGGAAATATGCAAAAATATGCATGAAAACTTTTTAATATATTTTTTTCTCTATTTGCCTTATAAAGTTGAGTTGATTAAATATTTCTCTTCCTTTAATATAATATAGAAGTTCTTCTTAATCCATTATTTTTATGCCTGGTGTGAGCTTCACTCGACTCCCTTGCCCTTTCCTGTATTTATTATATAAAGCTTTTATTTGTTATAAATACACCCTACGATTATCTTCCTTATCCCTTCATTCTCTCTTTCTTTCTTTCTGTGTCTCCCTTTCTCTGTTGAATATAATGAATGTTCAAACACGCATTCAATTCCATTAGTGTGGTGTGGACAATTAATGAAATAAAATGCTTGGTAAGTAACAATTAGATGTCAAATGAAAGAAGAAATGTGTGGGCAACAAAAAAGCATAAGACTTTTTAAGAGACTATCCTTGACTTGTAATTAATAGGTTGTCCGTAGCGTAGCGCTAGCAGCGCAGTCATGTGCAAAGCGTTAACTACGTCCTACTTTCCGCGATTATCAGCTGCACCAGAGTGCTATGTAAGCACATGTTTTACAAATTGTGCTCGTCGCTTTTTATCATTTACCCCGCTCATTATCGAACTACTTAACACTACCAAAAATGAAATAAAGCTCTGTTGTGCTTATATTAACTTTTTATTACCGAAATTCGTTACTTTGAATATTAATGCTTTTATGTTTGATCTGAAAGTAATCCAAATCAGTTTTTGCAAAATAAAATGCGTGACAGTCAGTTTTTCTATGGTAGGAATGGTAATTAAATTCTCGTCAAAGTTTTTGACAAGAGATTATATTCTTAAATTTGTGTGAGGCAAGCAAGGGTTCGTCTTGCAGAGTGGAGTGCATCGGACGGATCGTAATGTATTTAAATTAAATTAGGAAAGTTTCGCGCCGGCACTTGTTCCAGCCAAGATTATTTTAAACATAAAATTAAATCGCCTACTAAGTAAACTATATTAACAAAGATTTAACAATATTAATTCAATGTAACTTTGACGCAAACTTAAACAAAATGAAACTATTCTGTTACCGTAGCATATTTGCATTTTGTTGCAAATGCGATTCAGAGTTTTAATTGCTTTATACATGGTATCCCATTTCCGTTATATTGATTAAGTGCGTTTATCTTTAAGTGGCTTCAGATTTGTTTTCAATTAGACTGTCTATCCATTCCCTAAGTAATTTATCCCAGAACTTATTTTCTAATCTATTAGCACCGTATATATTATTTTTATTTATATCTATCTTGGTCTAAAGTATAAGTAAAAATAATTTTACCCACAAGAAAGTCGAGTAGATTACATTACAGCTTTTATTATTAATATAAAATAAGTTTATGTGTATATTATACAAAAGTAGTGGTCAAAACTGTTTTATGGCATGCTTATCAACCATAAACTATTTTACGATTATTGTGCACTATAATTTCATAATAGCATACAATTTTTCCGCTGAACAACTCTACAAACTATAAATGTTTCATATGCAAATTTCCATGGCGTGTATTAACATAATAAAAATGTAACCTTTTCAATAAAATTATACCCAGCAAAGGCATAACAACCAGAAAGGGTCGGTCAGGCTGCGCCGGTCAATTTAACGCTGCCACCGGTTAAACTTTTCGTGTCGTCAACACTACACACTGCTCTGTATCTACAGCGTAATATTTACCCTGCCAATCTGCCGGCTGTACTTTCAATAACGGAGAAAATCAGCCAATTGACAGTCCTCACACCAGCGCCGTTCTACGTGACGTCACATTGGCAATGTTGCGCAGATTTTATGCGAAGCACATAATATGATGGTTTTGACGGGCAAACATTTGACACTCTGCCGCCACCGGTGAATTATTACCCAACCTTAATTAACTCATATCTATCATTTATTAATTATAATATATAATAATTAAATAATATCCAATACCCAGGAGTAGTCGCGATTAATAGCAGAAAAAATTCAAACAATATATTTCCTTACCATATTTCGGTAATATATAAAATAATCTATCGACATTTCGGCATCTTATGGTAGGCTGTAGAAGCTCAAATATTTAAAAGTGTTATATACTTAAAAATAAGTAATATTTATTTAAAAATATAAGAAATAATTCATCCAATAATAAATTATGCAGGATCCTTGCAGCTGCCAAGAGAAACAATACAAGTTCGATTTTACGATACGTACAGACACAATTGCAATATATATCGGCGGGTTTTTGCGAAGTGGTGAATGGTGCGATGAAAGAGACAAAGAACAAAAACAGAGAAATGAAAAGATACGAGTGGAATTTGTAATAACCGGCAGAATAAGCAATAAGGCACGAACGTCGACGCTATACTGACATTCATGTTTTTAAATAGGCAAATTTAATAACCCTTTTTAAAACAACTGTTAAAAAAATTATGTTCATTTTGTGAACACAAAAGTTATACATAACTATTAATAATAATTTTGAAATTAAAAATTTGCAGTCCTATTGCAATAATAAATGGTTAACCCGAAAGAAGTATTTTTAAATATTAAACGTATGCACGATAGATTCTATAAGTCGAGCTGAAGGCATAGTGTTGGACATATACTTGTTTGGTTTGAAAATAAATAAATGTAACAATTCCTGAAGATACCTGAACAAATTCTATATGTACAAGAATATCCAGTGTACAGTATCGCTTTTCGTAGGATGTTTAGATTCGTTTTGCGAGGTTTTCGTGTTGCATTACAAAGTAGAAATGTAGTATAGAAAAAGGAAAGAGAAAAGCTAATATGCCCACGGCAACATTCATATATTGTTTCTATTCTAACATGACATAAAAGATGAAAAGTCTGAGAATATATGAGAATGCGTAGGTACACAGATGGAGAATTGTGCACGGGAAAAGCAAGAGAGAGAGAGAGAGAGAGAGAGAACAGGAGGTTGTGAGATTAATATTTATGTTTTGGGGGTCGGGCTCATGTGGTAATATGATTGTAGTATGTTTCACTACGTCACACTGCTGGGCTAAAACGATTAAACGTATAATCAGAAGTGATGCGTTTGCTTGAGTAGTTTGCTAATTGTCGAGAAACACGTCAAACTGTTAATCTCATCTTCCTAACCTATATCCTTACACCTAAACTGTTTATGCGTAACAACACATAAGGGGTAGAACACAAATTATTGATATCTATCTATCTACTACGTTCCTCAAGGGAATCAAATCATCTTGTGCTGCATTGGAAAGGATCAGTAGCTACATTGGTGATGTTATCGTGGTGATGTTATCGCAAATATCCTGCAGGGACCTTACATTCATTTAAGTAGATATTTAAATAAAACAAGCTCTAGTACATTGTACTTTTGCCTTCAGCTCGCCATTATATTCAATCGGTCGTGTGTCTGCATTCTCGGATCAAAGAATTTTCTTAGCAAAAAGTGTATGTCTCGTCGCCCTGAAATTTGTGCCCTCTACTCCTCTGAAGGTACCGGAGCGATTCACACCAAATTTGCTACACATACAGCTTAGCATCCCATTTGAATCCGTTGTACATGGCTAAGTAGATTCTAGTTTGTACAAATTGAAATAAATAAAATATAAATTTAACATTTAAAATGTACACACAAATAATGTGTGTTTAGTTTTGTAAAATTAGCAGATATATGTACGACTTTTACTCTATTTTGCGAGGTATACGTATATTTTAATTGATGTAAATATACATCTATTTTTTATAGTGTAATGGTATACGTTAGAAAATATGGCGAGGTAACAAGATATGTGTATGATTTTTCCGTAACAAATAACAAGTATGTGCATGTTCATAATATGTAGTATGGTGCGGAACGATGAAAAGGGAAGCCAACAACACGAAGCACGAACCCAAACAAACGAACATCAACAATATATATATGCATCCGAAACATATACTCTAGCATATATTGTTATGTTTCCTGTTTTGCAGATATTGTTCATCTTTTGTTGTTGGCGCTCTTTCTCTAGGAATTATTAAATTTCATACCGTTGCGTTGTTGGTATGGGTTAGTTTGCAGCGAGACACATAAAATACACGCTGCTGAGCACACGTGTGCTCGCCTCACCGCAAGATCTATACTAAACGGGAGATAGTATAGTTATACTATTGCAGTTATTTGCACCACTATGGTATAAGCTACGGCACGGCATGCTGCTAAATTAACCTACTATATGCGAAGTCGAAGCTGAACTACTTCAAACCAATATTGTTTGATAAAGTAACTGAATTTAATAGTTGAAATGGGAAAATGCTGGGAAATTAGTACACCGAAATTGTTAACTTAACTACACTACACAGTTCATTAGAACTTTAGAGGCAACATTCAAATAAAAATGAAACTATTGCTAGTGCTAAATAAAAACATTGAATTAAAATAGAAGGGTAAATTTAATGTAAAAATGCGAATACTTCATTTGTGTCATATTAACCTTTAAACGAGCAAAAATACTAAAACCGCAGTGCAGGTATTGCATCATTACGGCGCCCGAAATCGCAGTACTTAACCATTTAGCCGTGCGCCAGTTGCCGAGTATCGCACTGGGGTTAATGTTGCCGCGGTGTCCGTCCGTCCTAATGAAGTCGACTTTCTCACAAAACCTAATGAGACTTCCAACGACTTGAATTACATGCCCTTTTGCTACAAACACGGATACAGCGCACTCCCCAAAAAAATACAAAATTAAATTAGATATGTAGTATAACGACAATTTTTACTCATTCTATTTGGTTTGTTTTACTCATTCATTTTGTGTTTGTTCCATTAATGGTAATGCTAAATAATAGAAAATGTACTAAGTGGCTCCGCAGGTTGCACAGTTTTGACTATTTTATATAAATATACCATTAGTACTTTAACACGGAGCGTAGCGAGGTTAATCTTAATGGAATAACCTTTTTATTTATTTATTTATATATCGTATTTTATATATAACGCATATAAACCATTGTTTGGGAATTAATAATGCTGTAAACTAAAATTGTGTATGAATTTATTTTGTGGTAATAATACAATCCACGACACAACAATAACAAGCTTAGGTACAACGCACCTATGCGTCCAGCTCGCCTTATAAGATATATATGCGAGCAGCGGTTTTTAGTTATTATGGCTTTTTGGTTAATAATTGAAAAAAAAATTACAATATTAATGCATATTTTAAAATTCAAAATTATAATATTTAATTTTGCAGATACACACGAGACTCGACTGAGTACTGTACAATTCTTTTTGTTCGTACAGTACGCCGAGTGAAAAATATAACATTTTGAAATAGTTAATGATGGCATTATGAAAAGAAAGTGGTGGGTATACCGTTGTCATCAGCAGCCGTATTTATAACATGGTCGGGGCCATATGATACGCTGAATGTCATAATCTAGTCTTGTCCGGGTCGGACGGTCGCTGCTCTGTCCACATGAATAATGATAAATGAACGGATTCGTGCATCACGATAAATCACGAATGAGAAAATATCACATCCTGGGCTGGGTGGGCTGGGGGCGGCGGGCATTATGTGCCACCGACATAGGGCCGAAATGATTGTTCGTGACATCTACAATGTAAATATATCCCTATGCCCTTCACACCGCCACCACGCCTTAGAAAGATATACTTCACACGTCACTTACCTAAAAAATACCGATCTGTCATTTTACTGGATGTTACAAATATGCCTAAGATTATTGATTGATACCAAATGTTATCGCGGTTAAATATATTTTCATCGCTAATATGATTTCCATTTTTATATTTTTTGATAAATTGCTCTCAGAGTTACCGCGTATAACACACATAGGTACAACCAATTCCTCCAACTCTTCGTATAATCAATCACGATGAAACGGAAGACATTTTAATAATAATTATTAATTTGAAGAGTTTCTCGTAACTGATACAGTTTTTAAAAAACTTTCCAGACAAAAGTTGTGCGATACATTAATATTTTTGCCATAAGTGCAGCCGTTCTAGTGATAATGGAGAGAAAATATAAAGTGCGTAAAATCCCAAATACTGTATTGCATTGATTTTATTTGCTTTTGTTGATATACAATATTTGCAGAGTTCATCTGTCAATATATTTTTTTTGCGCCAAGTTTAGTGCACTTCCGGCAGAGTATAGTGTAAGGGACGCATACGTCATCAACCAGACCGACCGACCGACCGTCCGTCCGGGCGACCAATGGGGTGAAATGTTTGGAAAGTTGCCCCACTTGTCATTGGCGATCCCTGTTGCCATTTCCTTGCTAGCCTTAAGGTTCCTCGCACTCGCACCATCGCAAATCATATCGTTTAGTGCGGTGCGAATCGATTCGATGTGTACGATGTCCGGCATCTCAACGTTGTTTGCTTTTCGGCTCTGAATGTTTATGTTACTCCACACCGGATTCTATAAATACTTTGGCCTTTATATATGTTGAGGATATCGGTAATATGAAATAATAGTAATTATCTTCACTGCCAACATAAAAAATAAAATACTTCTAGGAAGAAATAAGAGATTTATAAAAATTGGTTTCATTGTGTTTACATATTTAAGTTGAATAATATATTTATATCGGTATTATTTTGTTACAGTTCGACCATTATGGGTGAAACTTCTGGGAGAAAATCGTCCTCTTTCTGCAGACAATGCCTACGAATTGTCCTGTGAAGTCGTCGGGTCGAGACCCACACCGTCCATTACTTGGTGGAAAGGCAGTGTACCAATGCGAAATACTAGAGAAACGGTAAATATTTAAAAATATAACTGGAGTGGCCTTCACTCGACTTTCTTATCCTTTCACTATCTGTAATAATGTTTTGTTTCAAATTCATAAATAGGGAAATGTAAATATAAAATAATCATTTTAGACGACGATTTTTAATAAATGGTACGTTTTTCGAAAAAAATGCTTTTACAAAAGTTGCTTAGAATTTAAATATCTTCATTTTGTATATTAATAATTTTGCAACATGCAAACACATGCAACAAGGCTTTCAAAAACTTTGGCTTTAAAGCGTTCACAGACAGAGAAAATAGTCAGATTCTATTCAGAGATGGTCAGAACGTGTATTGTCGTTAATATGTCTTGTGTTTGACTTCGAACAAGAACGTAAAAATGTATTTAAAATTAGTAAATTTATATGTTTTATTCATGGTTACTAAATTGTTTGATGATTATCTCAGTATCAGCGATTGTTAAAATGTTAAAAAAGTACAATAATGCAAATTCCTATAAATTAGTAATACAAATATAGGACAAAATATGAATATATATTCTTTGATTATTATTGCCGATTTTTACATAAAAATATAAGTAAAATTTGTAACTAAACATGTGCATATTTATTTTGCAAAATATACAAAAACACTCCACACATAACGCCATCAGAAGCACAAATTAGATTTGCGAAAATGACATATTTTAAAAATTCCAGTGACACTGTCAACATTTTTCATTATTATCGTTCGTTTACCCTGACTGAAAACGGTGTAATTAGAACATATATGCATGAAATGTGACGCTGAAAACATAACTGAAAATAAACTGTATATGCAGCGCAGCCAGTTACGCGTATTTGCAAAAACAAATGCGCTGGGGTCATATATTACTGGCACAAATAAATATTGCCATTAAAAAAGAAAACTACATTTTTATATTATTCTATTATTCGACCATCAGTTGTTTTTATCAAAAATAGTCATTAATTTAATAATACGCTTTAATTACTTGTATCAATATAGTTATATTTTTATGTACATATGTTGTATGTTATTGAAAAAGAGCTTTTGCTGACCAATAGTTTAATTGCATGTATATTTAATTACAAATCGTTGCAAGTTCGTTTTATTCAATAATTACCTAGAATTTGTATTATTAGCCATATTTATTATACATTTATCAAATATTCATTTTTTTTATTATTTGTTACGAATAAATATTTAAAATTATTTTAATTGAATTATGTATCTAGCTGTATTTAGGGTTGCTCTGTTTCTGTCTTATGAATAAGAGCTGTGCCTAACTTTTTAGAAGTTGTTTTAAAGATTTTAAGAGACATATTCTCGGATCATTGTATTGTTATTCGTGGCAGCAACAAAGCAAATATGAAATTTGGGCGTGCGCTCAAACATCCCCGTTATGTACGTGAAACGACCTCAGTGACATAATACAATTAAGTGTGCAACAAAGGCAATTCGCTTGTGCACGTATGTTGTAATAAATAACACAATGCCACATATTAATTACCTTACGTGGGCTTCCCGTCTAATCGCTACAACAAGTTAAACACGAATCCGTCTAGATTTACCCCCGTATCAGGCCGAATCGCGTCAATTCCAAACCACCCACCCACACGCACACAGAACTTGGCCGAAACTGGCATTTATTTCGCGTTCAAACGAATCCAAGCTGCGACAACGCCTGTTTGGAAAGGAAGAAAGAGAAAGGGTGATCCATGTAATTAAACTGAAGGTCAGAAGGGCGATGATGACAAGTGAGACAGCGCTATTGGGGGCAGCTTTGTGGATTGAACAAAGAAGGGATAGAACGTCAAAGTTTTCGGCGAAATTGAAATGAACTTCAAAGACAACGGCGTTTCGTGTTTGTCGCCGTGGTTTATGACAAATGAAAGTAGTTCTTGGCTCGGTCGGTCGGAAAAGGGTTATGCTATCAACACTAGGCTGTTTGAGGCCGTATTTTGGAAACGGGCGAATCCACTGGCTGAGATATAATTGTTTTATTATTTGGTTAGGATGTATACAAAATTGAATATAAACATTGTTGGGTCTCTATTTCGTTATATGAATCAAGCCAGAAATAATGTTTTATGAGTTTCGGGTGTATTTATAACACATAAAAGTACTACTTCCATTATAATAACAAACAAACTGCTTACTTTTATATTATTATACTAATTTTTATATTTTACCAAAAATTTGAGAAATACGTTACCTTATTTTGCTTCTTCGGTACGTAGTTTTATTATTCTAATGGTGGCAAATAAATAAAATTATAGATATACGTATTAAACTAACGAGAAACAGTTGGTTTATAAATGCGTTTATGTATATAGTTATGGTTATTGAGTGTGGCATTGCTTGGGTGGTCGTCGACACTCATACTCGCGGCTATTGCATGCAAAACGGCATACATATCTTTTTAATATTCGAACAAGTAGCACGGAGCAATGGGTGAATCACAACTGTGGCAACTTTTCGCAATAACAGAAAGCAGTAGCAGTTATAAAGTGCCCATTTGTTGGAACAATGACATAATTTACACCGTCTGCGCTTGCTTGCATGCTTGCCCGCGCCGCGGTAACAAGATAAATGAAAAGAAATCTGCCCTCTCAGCTCGTGTCGCCTCCTGAACCACCCCCAACCGTTGCCATCGCTATAAAGTAAAGTTGCCGTCTGCGAATTCTCAAACACTAACATAAAACCAAAAACATTGCACAAATTCAAAGAAAACATTACACGATTCCCTTTCTTGAACATTATTAGACAGAAGGTGCCTTTTATAATTTATTTGGTGCAGTTTCCATCAATAATACGATTTGTTTGTAAAGATTTTAAATTCTTCTTGAAGCAGATACCTAGATGTTGAATTCTATTCTATGTAAATTATCTGTCCTGAATAGAGATGAAGTTGATGCTAAGTGTTTTGTATTTGCTTGCAGTCAAGTCCAGACAGCAACACAACGACAAGTGTATTGACATTTGTACCAACTATTGACGACGGTGGTAAATACTTGTCATGCCGAGGAGTACAACCTCTTATACCAGACAGCGGTGTCGAGGACGGCTGGAAATTGGACATTCATCGTAAGTTACATCTCTCAACAAACATTACTCAAACTGTCTTCCAACCATTACCAAATTGCTATTTAATTATGACCCCAATATTTACCCTTAAGCGTAATTAACTTACCTAAATGTATATTTAATTAAGGAACTAATTGATAGGTACTCTCACCGTACAATTTGATGAAAATTAGTATAAACATAATCTATAAGGTGGTTATTATTTTAAAATTTAGATGTGCCAATGGTAACATTGGAATTGGGCAGCAACTTGAACGGCAGTACAATTCGGGAAGGTGTCGATGTGTACTTCGAGTGCAACATCAAATCAAACCCCTGGGTGTACAAAGTGAGCTGGCGCCATAATGTAAGTGATACATCAATGTTGCACTACAAGTTTTGAAGTACGTTAATGGCGATTCTTGATTGTGTGTTTAGGGGAAAATGCTGTTTAACAATGCTGCAGCTGGCACGATTGTCAGCAATCAAAGTTTGGTATTGCAAAGTGTAACGAGGGCCAGAGCCGGCCTGTACACATGCGTTGGTAGCAACCAGGAAGGTGATGGAGAGAGTAATCCAGTACAGCTTGATGTCAAATGTAAGTTTACTAACAACATCACAATTATTCCAAACTCCATATAATCTTAATACCCTGGTAAAGAGCATATCTCCTTGGGTTTTGCCTTAGCCTAAACTCCCTCTTCAATATTTTACTACTGCATTAGTCTTAGTTGATGAAATACTTAGCTTGTATGGCAAAGATGTTTAAGCGCTTGAACGCTATAGGATTGAAAGTTTGTATACTATTTGAATAGTATTTCATGTTTAAATGATTTAAACTTCTTTTGTGTGTGTCCACTGGCATCAGTTTCCTACAAAAAATGGTTGTCGTTTCCTCTTGTTTATATAACCGTTTGTAGCAGTGGAAACGTCAAAGCGACTTGGGGAAAAGTTGAAATACAGTTCACACATGCCACCCTAAAAGCAGTTTATTTTTACCACCCCAACACATTCACACACGCACTCTCTTCCAACGAAGTTTGTCTGAATATCAATATTTGCTTGGCTCTCCTTCTATTACTACTCCACACTCTCTCGCTCTTTATATGTGAAAACATTCATATGTCTCGGCTTGTCCAACTGATGGATTGCAGTGGTTCCCTTAACGCAAACGTGTACGTACACGCGTGTTTGTGATTTATAACATAGCCACCATGCGTTATTCTTGTAAAATAAATATCCACTATTTGTCAACTTATAACTCCCTATTGTATATTTGAGCCGAAATCATGAGTTTTCGAAATAGTGTGCTAGCCTGTGATTCTTCTGAATGCACCATGGAAATAAATATAAAATTTGGCAGTCGCGCCAGTGTGCAGGCCAGGGCAGGCGAAGGTGTTCGGCGTGGCCCGGCAAGAGACCGCCCGGATCCCGTGCGAGCTGGAGGCGAACCCGCAGGACGTGCAGTTCACGTGGAAGTTCAATAACAGCGGCGAAACGATCGACATCCCGCAGTCGCACATCGCGACGGATCGCACGCGAAGCATCGCTGCGTACACGCCCATGACCGAGCTGGACTACGGCACCATGCTGTGCTGGGGCAAGAACGAAATCGGCGCGCAAAAGGACCCGTGCGTCTTCTTTGTCAATCCTGCTGGTACGTATCTTCTATACGCTATTATACACACACACACAGAGTGTAATTGATATTGTTTCGAATTTGTGTCGAAAGCGAGCGAACGCTGCTATATTATGTACCTAAAGTATAATAGATCGGGTTGAAGAGTTTGATCAGTTGAGAAGATTCTCGGGTAGATGTGAAATTAATTTACTAAGTAATTGATATTGTTTCAAATTTGTCTTATCAAATTCTTCAAAGACAATCTTGAAAGTTATAAATAGCTTTAGAAAAAGATTCGTTTTACAAACATGCAGATTAATTATTTAAACGTTTAGTGCACTGTTGCTATGGATACAATATAGTCAGTTTCTTTTAAAGAATTGATCTATAATTTTCTTTTGTTCAGGTAAACCAGACGCGTTACAAAACTGCACGATCCTCAACCAAACCGCGGAGTCGCTGAACGTCGAGTGTATCGACGGCTTCGACGGTGGTCTTCCGCAAGAGTTCGTCATGGAAGTTTACGACGCCCAGACACGAAAACTTGTCAGCAATGTGACGTCACGGATTCCTATGTTCACCGTAGGTGGCCTCGAGTCCGGTCTGGGCTTCGACATTGGCTTGTATGCAGCGAACAAAAAGGGACGCAGTGAGATCGCTCGGTTGCAAGCGTTCACACTCAAATCGGCTGAGAAGCATACAGGTAATACACGAATGAACATGCGCAAATGATCAAACACTTTTTATCTCGCCCGTCAATTTCCTCTCCCTCTTTTTACGACGTGAGTGCGTGTGCGTGAAGGACATGCGTGTAAGGTGACCATACGTCCACGGATTTACTTGAACAGATTTTCTTGTGTTATTTATTTCTGAAGCTGCCAGATTGAATCTTTGATTAAATGAGTTTTGTTCTCTTTCTTATCATATTTTATTGTTTTTATTTTTATAAAACTTAGCAGTCATAGTTATCAGTGGATCTATTTTTGTTAACCTGTGGAATTCTTTTCATGATTAGGAATTATTACATAAAAAGTACTTGAGTTGTAAGATTTGTAGGGCGATATTTTTTATTGAATATTTCGTCGTAGTTATGTTTGTGCTGAGCTGTTGGTAATGTCCGTAATAATGGTCACCGTACATGTGTGTGATGGTGTGTGGTGTATCGTAGATGAGGATTCGCAGCAGCCGACGCCGCCGGAGAATTGTACGGTGTCGTACCGGTCGGAGCACGCGGTTCACATCCGGTGTGACGTGCCCGAGCACGTGCGCAACCAATCGCCGACATACTTATTGCAAGTGTACGATGCGAGAAGCAGACTACTGCTAGGCACGGCGACGTCCCCGTCGGCCGAGGACCTCGGCATTGACGATCTGCCTAGCGAGCCGGGCACCGACGGCGAGTTGTTGCTTTTCGTGCGCACGATGACAGCGAAATCGACGAGCGACGCGGCGATCCTATATACGAACGGTGCCGGCGCCATTATCAATCACCAGCGTAGCGGCAGCGGTAAGCGCGCGATCCGCCACTGCCTGTTCTCTATCAACCCACCCTTTTAACAAACCACATTTCAAAACAGAAAATATTTAAAAAAAAAATGACAAACACACACGGTTATGGAGCATGGCGCGGTGGACTTGTGGTGCTAACCAGTGGTGATGGCTATATTGTTATTTAAAACGGTTGTGGTTTCTATTCCGATACCCTCATTTATTGTTTCGACAGTATTGTGTTACTCTTTTTGTTTTTACCCCATTTACCAAAACCCTTGCTCATTATTTTTATTGTTCCTGGTGTATGGAGTGGAAGTTGCATTCGGCATGTTTGGACTTTTCAATTACCTGTGTCTTGGATCCTTTAAACATATTAGCGACTAAGAAGCAAAATGTTACAAGAACACTTTAAATAAAATTGCACTTTATGAATTACGAGATTCTAAATAGATCTTGTATGAGACGGCATTAATCATAACTAGACCAAATATCGATAGCTCTTGTTCTTATAAGACCAATTTTTTTCCTTAAATCAAAGGATGTAGGAAATAGCAATGATTTATTTTGTGTAAGAAGTAGTAAATTTTGATTAAATTTTAATATTTGACTCGAAAATAAAATGTATACTTTGCAAGATTAAAATTGACAGTTTTTTAAATGAATTGAAATCCTTTCTGGCAATACTCCAAATTGCTTGTGGTATATGCTGTATAAGCAGAAATATGTTCTTTACCATTTTGCTTCTTAGATCCTTAATGAATCTCTATGTAGTATGTACTTAGGGTATATAAAAGGTTACCTCATTCACTTTAGATGTGTAGTGGTAGTACAGCTCTTAGGCTGAGCACAAATAATCTTTTTATTTTATTTGTTTACACAGAGATACAAGATTGGCTGCCAATCTTTTTTCCCCGTGTCATTTTATATAATTGAAGACTGATCATTATCCAAGATATTGTATAAGTGCAGGTTTACCACATTTACAGAAATATTTTTAGAGAATGAAATACAGTTATTGGTATTGCTCCACAATTCGAAAATCCAAACTTTTGTAAAGTACAGACAATTCTACGTTTACGAATGTTCAATTTGCTTTATCGTCCTTAATAGATACGGTTGTTTATAGAATAAAATGCCAAAAGATTGAAATAAATAAACTTTATATCTTTTAAAATGGCTGTACTAACGTATACGATCCATATTGTAGAAGCTCACAAATACGAGATACATATAACGAACAATATATATGAAACAACGTCATATAACTGAATTCGTTCGTAAACCAAGAGAGTACTGTCTAGATAAATATGCAGCAGATATATCTTTTATGCTGAGCAGTCTTGAATTAGATATCGAACAGTTATTTATTGTTCTTTGTCATTATTGTGAACGGTTATAGACTTAGCAGTCATTTTAATATGACTAATAATGGCACTTCATTGAATGAGGCAATCTATTATATAGGAACCAGGGGATGTACCAATGTGGTCTGTTTTTAGTCCCAGAATGTTTGCTTATTTCCTTATTCCGTTGGGAAATGTAAATTACTGGAGATGCAAACTATTCATGAAAATAATCAACAAGTTAAAATATCGAATTCGTCCAAGAAAGTTAAATGTATCAAAACACATTTACTCCATATGATAGTTTCTTTAAAACATTGCTTCTCCAGTGATTTAATTCTCTGCATCTAAACAATCCTGTTTGCTACATGAAGCATTTTTCTGTAATTCAATTGCAGCCTCAACGCCAGTGCTGCTCCAAATAACACCGATTCTCGGTGCTCTGATTGGGGTAGTGTCCGCATTGATAATGGTTGCGATTGTCATTGTGGTGGTGATCCGGTTGCGCGGTGGCGGCGACCAAGATGATAAAGACTGCGATGACGGCGGACTATCGTCGTCGAGTCGCCGCTGTGTGGCCGCGTCCAGCGATAAAGCCAGCACGGAACCGCTGAACAAAGACCTGAACGACAGCGTCGATAGTTTGGAAGAGAAGAATCCGGATATTATACCGCAGAATAACGCTGATGACGACTACCAGGATGAGGAACGAGCGTTCGAACGACTGAATAACGCACCGATTCGGACGTACACGCGGCTGCAGTCGCCCAGCAATCTCGGGCGGAATGGATCCTACGACACGTACAAGTCGCAGAAATCGGTCAGTATTCTTGGTTTCTGTATTATTCATTTAGTAACTTATTCTTGATTTATTATATATTTTATGTTATAACATAATTAAAATATTTATTTGTGCTGAATATTGTTTTCTGTTAATTTATTCTTATTTACGTGAAAAACTTTATTTACGAAGCGTAGTTTTATACATACTTTAGAAGTGTTGTTTCTTTCTAACAACAACAACAGGCGCATAGTGCTTCTTTATCTGATATTGTGTTTATGTACTACAAAAGAGATTGTCATGCTTTATAGAATTATTTTTTCCATTATGTTTAATCTTTTGTACTACGCACGCATGTTTATGAAATTATTTTTTTAGTCTAGCTAATGTTTTCTTTTAACTTGGCCCAGTATTATAGTCATGATTTAAACTCCTATTTTGGTTTATGTTTAACATATGATTTTAGTGCCCTTTTAATAACATTGGTACACAAATATCTTTACCATGAAAACGTAAGACCTCAACTGTAATATTGGGTTTAAATAGTTCATGAAAATGATTGGATATGTTATTCGATTTCAGGACGAAATCACGTATGCAGAGTTATCTCTTCCTAGTCAACAGATGCCCCACGTTATTTACAACCAGCAGGCGATTCCTATGGCAGTGATGCGACGCCAGGAGCCGATAGTGTACGCGCAGATCGACGTGACGAAGCGAATGCCGTGCCTGCAGCCGCTGTCGCCGCCACACCCAGGCACGCTAACCGCGATGCACCACCCCCATCTGCCGGCGTACATAACGCGCGCGATGCACGATGACCATCACCAACAGCAGCAGCAGCAGCAGCAGCAGCAGCAACACCTGATGCACGAGAGCTCGGGCGTGAGCGGGCCGGACACGCCCCTGATTTCGCAGCGTGACCTTGTAGCAGTGAGTAGTAGCTGCACACAAACGTACGGCCCGTACGACACGTTTCTCTAATCTTAGTCCATCTCTTCGCAGCAACCGTTGTTGGACGCGGGCAGTCGGTGTTCCACGCTGCCGCGAACACCCCGCACCATCACCGCCACTCGGTTCTGACCTACCGAGTACATGTACTCCGAACTTTAAACCGCCAAGATGATGGATCTTGTCAGCGTGTACAATCGCCAGAACGACTGGTGGCCGGCGTGCTAAATTCAGGGCTCCTTTGCTGCGCTGTGCAACAAACAATTGTCATAATATTATTGTGTTTGTACATTCCTAAAATGTACACCTCCCCCGCCCCACCCCCCCTGGTTAAAATAAAAAGACTAAGCCTAAGTGTTCATATTTTTAAACAAAAACTGTGGTTACATTTATAATTAAACTAATCAAAAAATAAAATAAAAATAAGACGGACTCTCCAAACCCAACATCCAACCCCGAGGAAATTTTTACAAAAATATATTATATAAATGTGAATGTTTGAAATGCAGTTTCTCTATCCGAATTCTCGATTTTTACTGAATGAATAACAGCTGTGCTGTTTTGTTACTTTTATTTTAAATTAATGTTACTACACTTACCCAAATGGTTGTCTGTGCATCACTTGTCGGATTCACCTTCGTTATTGGTGCTATTCTGTATCTTACAGTTTTACTACACACTTTGCACTATATGCTCGTCATTGTCCATTTTATTGGCTCAATTTTTGCATAAAGGGCAAGAAATTGGACACTGTAAGTGAGCTCTGTGCTCATAAACCAAATAGGGTCTCTGCGCATATGTGTACCTTACGGTTTATAGTGGTTTAACAGATATACAGAATAGTATTATAAGTTCCTTAAGTATTACGAACACTTAGCAATTGTTGTGGAGATAAAGTATTTTCGTACTTAGTTTTAAGTAATAGTCAACATTTTATTATATTATTGATATTATTAGATATTCATTTTGCATCATTGAAGCAGATCAAATCAAAATTGATTCAAATACGTTTAATTTAATAACCGTCCAGAGAAAATCAAGTGATGCAAAATGCAACCAATTATAAAGATGATGTAAATATTGTAAATATAATATGGCTCAAATGTATGATTTTTCTTAAAAAGGAAAGTGCGTATTTGAATAATAAAGAAAAACATAAAATATAAAATACATATATACTTATATGGTTAATAGTTTTGTTTAAAATTCATATAAACCAAAAAAGTACTTATTTTCATTTTTAATACTTTCCTTTCAAAAAAGAACTACATTTATAACATAAAATAATATAATCTAGTTATAATAATTATATGTTTACTATGTAACATTTATTCATTAATATATTGACAATAAAGTGATACGTTATTTGTTTAATGTATTTTTCAAAAACTTAATGGATGCAAATTCAAAATAAAGTCGAAACTGTTCGTTCAAAACTTGTTTCCTTCATTCTCATTATTGCTACCAACATTTGTGAAAATATAACCAACGAATCATCATTCCGTAAGTAATTGTATAACCATTTTTTAATATCCTACGTATTCATTTCATTGAAATTAAATTCCTCTTTTTATTTGCCCTATTTTACAATTCATTTTATTTGAAGTAAACATAAACGTGATATTGCAAATTAGGTTTATTCTATTCGACAAATACGAAACCCTATTTTGTTAAATAAATAATCATCTTTATTCGTTTCCACATAAATAATAAAATACATATACATAATTATTAAATCGGTATCAACTTATTTTAATATAAGACAAATGACAAGGTTTATTATAACTAAGACATACAATGTTAAGCTTCAGTATAAACATCCGGAGCCTTATAAGGAAGAGGGTCTAATTTTCTTGTCTGGACGACTGTTTCCTTATTACGGTACATAATGTATAGGCCTGCAGCAGCGATAATTAAGAAAACTGCACCACAAATTCCTAATGGCTGCAATAAAAAAACAATACAATACCTCCTTATAGACTTTATACAAGAAATTACTTACTGCTGGTACTTGGTACAGTGTATCCGAAGATTTGCATTCTCCCATTGTAATAATGGAAACAGCAATTACAAATATTGCTAACATAGTACACAGAATGATATCCTACGATAATAATAATTAATATTATATATGATTATATAACCTAATATTATTATTACCAAAACAAACCAGAATCCAGTATATCTCAAAGCAATTCCAAGCGTAAATACCCCATAAAATACTATGGTAATTCCAGCGGCAAGGCTTGTGGCTAATGTGAACACCCACACGTACCAATCTGGGGTATTTGGGCATGTGTCATAAGTTAAGAAACTCAAAACTGCGCTTAGAAATAATATCTGGGAAATATATTAATATTTATTGGGTTTTCAATGATAGGAGTTTGGATTTTGGAATAGTAATTTTTCTAAGATCAAGGATACTTGTTGTATTTCTAAAAGGAGTTTTATAAGATAATTTAATCAAGTAAATAATTATAAATGTATTTGTCTTTGCTATGGATTAAGCTAAATTATTTGATTTTATAAATGATTAGAACAAAATGATTTGTAATTTTTTAAATCTACTTAAAGCTTAACGATATGCGAAAACTATATTAATAATTACCGATTTATGGGATAAATTCTTACAAATCATTTTGAGTTTTTTATTTGGTTAGTAATAATGGCCGGTTATTATTCAAATAAACCGATTGATTACTTGAACCGTAATATATACAGAAAAAACTTTCCCAAAACATGACAATTTTTTTTATTATAATGTATGTATTATTAAAACTATTAAGATAAGTAGTACTTACAACAGATACAAGCTTAACAATACCGACACTTGACGTTGGGAATTTACCAGGAGATATCCGTTTTCGTATTACGGAACTATGTGTTAAATCCAATTGAATCCGTTCGAAAATCGTGCTTCGTCTTCTTGCAACATGGTTCGGATTCATTGTTAACACGAAATTATTAAATAAATAGTAAATAATTTACACCATTTTTTATAATAAATACATTTTATGAACCTAACAGATGAGTATTGATAGATATACTAACGCATTTTTATTGTAAATTAATTTTACCAATGATAAAAATAAATAGATTATTTTGACAGTTGATATGATATCAATAACATATATTTTATTTATCTTTATACTACATTTATAAAAATTATGTAAATAAAAATTCCATTGATTGCTATCTTGTAATCACTTCAATATTTATTTGTTTACAAGTTATTTTAGTGCTTAAGTGTACAAATTTTTTATAAATGTGCTTAACCTTTGCCAAAAATATAATCCAACTGTAATTAATCTCTAACAATAGTTGTAAACTAGTAAATAATTATTCTTTTCTCTTAAAAAATGCTTCATTCTACATAGTCTAAAAATGCTAATGCAATATGTTCCTTAACACAATCATATCTACGTCTTGCCCAGACAATCATCCGTTTTTTAACTTTTAAACATTTCATTTTAAATTTCCTGGGTGCTTCAAACGTAATATGAGCATTAGGATTGTTTTTGAAATAAATATGGAATCGCATCTCTGCAAAGAGAACGAATGCTGCTAAGAAATGTCCCATGATAACAACGTAGAACGCTCCTTGAAGCATTTTAATATTTATCGGGCGAAGTCGTTCATTATCCTCAGCTGTTTTCGCAGCTTTCAGTTTGTTTTGCGAAGTTGTGTCGGTTGTGTCTTCAGTTTTGGGTTTTGCATTTGCCGTTTCTGCTTTATCGTCGTCTATTTGTTGTTTACCCAACATTTCGTATTCGTTTTCGGTCATCCTTGTTAGAATTCCTGCCTCGAAAACTGACATTAATCTGTAGAAGAATATCAATTGATATATTTATTACTATTGTTTCTATAAGAAATTGTTATAGTTTATTTACACTTTATTAATGTTGTCGATAAAAGGACATCCCAGTTGTAGTGCTACAGCAGAATAGGCTGTATTTAGTTTTTCTCCTAAATGAAAATTTGTTGGACCTATTGAACCATATATATATATAAAGATTAGGAGTAATGTAAACTTGAGGTATATATAGATAATATATAATATAAAATATAATTGTGACAGATTCGATTTTGGGTATTATCGCCTTTAATCTTGTCTTGTTTTTCAGTATTTCCAAAACTTACAGAAGAATTATTTCAAAATGAACGATTTAAAACCTTTGAACAATTATGTTTTGAAACCAATATTGAAAAAGTATACCATTTGTAATAAATACGCTTTTAAAATTCATAGACGTTTCTTTACGAACTTTGGATGCATTTTATCAGTTTCTAAAAGAAAGTCTTGTGCTGGCCACAGTAGATGCTAAATCGAATGAAATCGTGTAAAAGGAAATTGAATTTCTTTTTCTAAACCGTGTGAAAACAAAATTGGGAGTAAATGTATGTATATAACAAGAGTAAACCTGGTTATATTTGATAAACACCTATTTATTAAATGTGTAAACTTACCAAATCTTTGAATATCAAAAAATAATGTTTCTCTTCCTGCAATTGTAACAACATTCTTGAAATCCCTCACCAGTTTAACTCCATTTTCAACTGAATCCACTATAAATGTCTTTTGTCTTTTCATTAAGTTCCATAGTCTTCCATAAATGCCTGTTCCATTCTACGAATAACACAAAATTAATCTTGGACACATCCAGAATGAGTTTAATATTTCTCCAATACATATTTCTCAAACTCCATGTGACTAAATAAATATTTTAATTTGGTATTCAATTCAAGTATAACTCTGGTGCTAATATATTGCGGCAATGGTGCATTATTTGCAATCTTATTTGGGTTATTTCATTGTCAATGAATTTTTAGATAATAATTGTAAGCGATTTGGACATTAATCTGTATCAGTTTTGAGTGCCGATGTGTTCTGATATGATATTTTATATAAAAAATTAATTGACCAAGTTCATAGTCCAAGTAAATTTCTTACTTGTAAAAGATCGTACAATGAGCTATGTTCCTCTACATAAAGCTCATATCCATTATCTCTCATTGCAACTTCTAATTGAAATAAATTATTTATTGGTTTCTCTAAAAAACACAACAAAATTTCATCTAACTACAATAGATTTAAAAATCAGAAATACCTCTTCCTGGTCGAGCTAATAAAGAGGTAAGATTAGCTGAATACATATCACCAATAACATACGTTGCAGCTATCGAAAGCGTAATTATAAATAATCTACATTTATCACTTTTCGTCGGTTCTTTCCCCACTGCAAAAAAATCAAAAATACTTCCCTATAAAGCGATTAAAAATTGATTGAATCTTACTTTGCTTTAAGAATATGCAAGTAGTGAACCAAACACAGTTAGAAAACAGTTTTCTATGTGATTTTATGTTAGATTTGTGACGCCACATATCTGGAATTGCTACAAGAGCATAGAGAATAGGTCCAGCAAGCATTACAGTTAATATAACTGGGGGCCAAAGCTTAAAAAATACATTGATTCATATATTATACTAGTTTACGTTTAGGAGAGAATTTCAAACATTTGTTCGATATTAAGAAACATATATGAAATTCTCTCTAGATATACTGTACTAGTATTTACACGCCAGTGAAACGGACGAATCAGAGCTAAAGCTTCGTTTAACCGACTAGGCGCATGTGTAATAAAAGCTCCACTGTCTGCCAAGGTTAAAAACGAAAATTCAACTAAAGTGCTTCGATCCAATGTAAGAGTTACATCGCCTAAAAAGAAATCAGCTTCCTGTAAATTAAAAACCAAATCTCTATATATTCTTTAATTTTTAAATAGTTTAGAACAAACCCGTTTCCAAACTAGTCCCAAAGCGCTTTGAAACGAATTATTCGAAATGGTCAACTCGTTAGGGTCAAAATACTCGTAACGAAAATTCAATTTCTTTGATAGTAGATCTAATAGTTTATTATCTCGTCCACCTATTACTTCTATACTGTCATTGTTGTATTTAACGAAATACCAAGGCGGTTTCTTAAAATTAATTAATATAAAAAGGAAGAATTTTATTTTTAATTGTAACTAACATGTACAACTGGAACAAAGAATATTTTCCCTTTGAAGTCTTTGTAGACTTCATTTGGTGCAGGTAATGTTGGTCTGCGAAATAAACCGCCTGGTTTTGACCACCAATTCACCAGTGCCAAATGGTGTCGCCGGTGAGAGATCGCTTGGTTGTAGTAAAAACGATATCTATACATTTAAATTTTATAATATAAGCTAAACCTGTGAAGCCTAAATAAAGTTATATCTAAAATATATTTACGTATCATTTCTTGGATTCGTTATGACTATTGTACTTATAGATTCATGTAACGATCGTACGAAATAGCGTTTGAAGGGGTCGTGGCCCCAATAAAATATAAATAACATATTTCGGTGAATTATATTATTCTCAGTTAGCTAAAACAATTTTATTATTATATTCTATAAATTATTTTACTTATTTCATACAATAAATGCTCGAGTATTATTTATATCTCGTTTTCTGTCTAACAACAGTAAATAAAAATTAATTTCTGGTGTATTACGCATTATATACATAATTTCGTGCCGTCTAGAACCATATAATTTCTACAAAATAACATATTTTTTTGCAACAATATTATTGTAGCTTAAATATGATGAATTGATGTTCTTTTTTTAGAATTTACCATTTTGCAGTTACCATAATTTGTTTTGTTGTAAAAAAATATGTTATATTGTAGAAATTGTATGGTTCTAGACGAATTTGTTTATATGTAGATTAAAACGTGTGAGATTAATTAATTTTTATTGTTGCTAAACTGAGACTGAGTTTAGTTGCTAAAGGTAGTTTACCTCAATTAGTATATGTTCGTACATTTTATGTGAGCAAAAGAATATGCAATGTGCATATCCATATTGTTCCATAGTTTCCAGTAAATAATTAAAAAACTGTAACATAATAATAAGTTCACAAACTATTGAATTTAATTTATTAAAATTATCTTACTTGTTCTTGATATTGCAACTGGGTTATATTAAATAAATATGTTTGAATATTTTCTATATGGAGTTGTTTTTGAATTATATTTATAAATGTTTTACCTACAAATTATATTCATGAGTGTAACTTTTTTCAAAAGAAATATAACTAAAAAGTAGACAAATACAAAATACCTGTATGGTTATCAAACACAATCGTTAACTGGTCAGCAGGTAAACCTTTTGTAATTTCAATAATGGCATTTGACAAATTTCCACTGTAAATTTTAATAACTTCTTTCTCTAAAATATTTATTATTTTATTTACGATAATATATTTAAACTCCAATTTATACCTAAAGATATTAATGGCATTCGATGCGAAGCATTTGTCGAAGATAAGTAAAATAAAAATAAAACAAGTATTATACACTTACAAAACATACTTCTAGATGGATTTACAACTAATGTACTTACATGAATGAAGGAAATCATATTTCATAACTGTAAATAATAAATAAATGGCAGTGGCGCTGTCAAACTGTCAGTCATTGTAAATACCAATACATCAAATAAATGCTTGGGGAGTTAATTAATATTAGTCATACATTTATTACTATAGGTATATTTAACGATGTTAGATTTTATATTATATACAATTAAATAAATTATTTCACCAGTATATTGAACTCTTAAAGCTTAAAGGTGACATCATTACATATAAAAAATACATAACATATTAATTCCCCATCCAATTCTCAACAATTCCACCGAATTTAAACAAATTCTGAATAATTTCAACTAATTCTAACTAATTCCAACGATTCCTGGCAATTCCAACGAATTCCTGACAATTCCAACCAATTCGTAGTAATTCCCATTAATTCCTAGTAATTCCAATAAATTCGTGCAAATTCCACAGACTTCCTGGTAATTATGTATTACAATGAAGAGTAAATTCGTTGTTGTGTGGGTTTAATGTGCGGGAGTATAGTAGTAGGTTTAATAGAGTAAGAAGAAATAAGAAAACAGCTATAATTAAATATAAGTACAACTTCATATTTTATTGTGCATACAATACAATAATACAAGTATATACATATATACTTCATTTTAATCATATTTATATAATAAGTTTGGAAATCTTTGGACAGAATTCAACAACAAATATTGTTTAGAAAATAAGAATAAAACATAATATTATTATTATTTAAACAAATGTAATATAATAATGATGTATTTAGTAAAATACACGGTGAAATATATTTGATTACGAATCACAAAAGTATGTAAAAGAGTAAAAATTATTTTATATGTTAGCATCGACACGGGAAGGGTTGTTCACTATCGCATAGTGTGTTTGTGTGTGTGTGTGTGTGTCGTTTAAGCAATATACATCTGGTGAATTTTGATTGATTGATTGGATTTTGATTATTTATTTCATTTTGTTTTTATACATACATGAGAGTTGTACAGTGAACAAACCTTCGTGTTGCCGCAATAATGTTTCTTTGTTTGTTTGAACACACGCTCTGCCATCGGCAATAAATGGTTATATTCCTACATAATATTATATTTATTAAGTCCAAAAAATATAGAAACATTTTGAGCTAGTGTTTTTGTTACTTTTTTTTTAAATTTTATTTTAAATGTATTGACATTTGATTAAAGACAATTACTTGTTGATACAAAAATGAGCACATGAAGAATTTACTAGAATATTCTCGTTAAGCATTCGCACACTCAAACCAAGTCGATGTGTGTCTATGCTGAGCGTTTCACATATATTTCATCACGTGATGTGCGCATTATTTCGTTAAGTGTGCGTCAAAATCAGTAACAAAATGGTAACAATTCATAGTAATAATAATAATAATAATATCAGATCATTTCACAGCGTTTTCAGCATAGATACACACACGCACACACACACACACACACACAGAACAGTGTCCCCTTTTTCAATTATTTTAAATTTATTTATCTATTAACAACACGTAACCAATTAATGAAAGGTAAAAAACACTACAAACATTACCTTTTGAACAAGGTAATAAGTATAATGCTCAGGTACGAGGGTCTCTAAAGGGTAAATGTTATACAAGAATCACGTTTTAATCGCAGCGAAATCAATATGTAAATCACACAATTTTTATTATTGGTATTTAACGAAAACAAATGTGAATTCAAACAAAATTCCGGTAGTTGAAGCGTTAGGAATAGAACACTACAGCCAATGCGCGCACATTTCCTCCCAAATCACACTTCTCATATTATTCTACGCTCTTCAGTGAGGTTATGCGCCTTTCCCGCCTTTCTTAGAGTTCAGAATTACACGCGCCATTACTAACTACATCTCGAACCAAAAACCGGTTTCTAAAATGCCGATTTATGCAACCAAAGCGTAAATTTAAAGAGAATTTAACCCATTTTACTTAAATAAATTATGTTCTCGACAAAATATCATCAAATGCATTCAGATAATTTGTTTAATATTACGGCAATTCCTGCTTCCACTTTGGATTTAAAAAAAAAAAATTAAAAGTTTATAATATTCTTGTTCAATAACCGAGTACCCGGGTACCCATATATGATCAAAATAAAGACTCCAATTTTCTTTTTTATTAATTTAAGGGTTAAAGTTGCTATTGGTTTCGCCTGGTGTCGAGATAAAGTTTGGTAATGTTGCAAATGAGATTCGGACACGCGAGCAAGTGTTAGTTTGGAGAAAAGAATTAGCGAAATAAGGTGAGAACAAATATTCATTTGTAACACTGATATAATATTCACTAGGTATTTAGCTTATTGCATACTACACGTCCCTTACTAATGTCACGCAAATGGCAGGGTTAAATAATTTTGGCAAAATAGTCTCTACTAATTATTTAATTAATTATGAATTATAATTAAAAATTTAAACATTTACAAAAAATCACAGATCATCAAAATGAGTATTTCCGAGTCGAAATCTGAAATATATACTAAATATATTATATATATTCTATGATTCACCATTCCATTTTGATTACGTTTTGAAAAATGTACAAATTTTTGATTTAATATGTCAAGAATACACAATGAAATAAACGTTTTGTGCGCAAATTGGTTGGATAAAAGTGTGGGAATATTTTCAAAACCATTATTTTATAACAAAGAATGTTTATACGGTTTGCTCAAATTTCAAACTCAAAAATGTTCAAGTCGACGATAGTGTGGTTATCATTCATAATTTCTTTTACTTCATTTTTTTTTGTTTTTTTTTTTTTTTGTTTTGGTTTTGTTTAAGAATTAGGGTAACATCAGCATTTATGTACAAATATACAAGCTATTATTTCTTTATCCTAAAAATATATTACACAATTTCTAAAGCTCAGCTTCGAGTACAAATAGCTGCTATCTTTAAAAGATTTGATATTTTTTATTTTACTTATTATGTTTTTCTTGAATGTTGGCACAAATGAAACAGTACAGGCACACATTTACAACGACCTCATTTTAGTTGGAATTTCTTCACACACTGTGTAGAATCGCTCGCTTGATGAGTTTATCCATAAAAAACAAATCTAAACGTACTTTTTTTTCTTTTTTTTTTTTTGGACATTCAGGTAATTCATTATTATTATTTTAAGTGTTTGTTTTTTACTTTTCTGTTTTCTTAAAGACCACAGCAATTATAATAATAGATCAATTGTATCTTACAAGTATGATTGTTCTCTGATCACACTTATTACCTATTTTTCCGTAAATTTACATGTACACATAATAATCAAGTAACATAATGAATGTCTGGCGGCCACCATTTTGTTATAACATATTGTATCTCTCTCTAATCTAATCCGTCTTTTCCTTATACGTTACTAAAATCGTTCCTTATTTATTTCACTAGTATTTCCTTTTTATTTTTATAGCATCTAGTCATATCACATTGGTTACAAGAACACAGACTTTTGTATATTCATCCCTAATGTTTTGTACGTAACACTTATAGAGAGAATCTTTTTTATTTATTATTTTTTTTTCTTTAGTTAATGTTTATTAGGCTATATATACAAATCGTTGAAAAACAGAGTATTTCTGTATTAGAGGCCTGGTTTCTTGAGTGGCCGCCACCTCACGAGAGATTTAGAGGTACACACAGTTTCAACAATTACTAAGTTATAAATATATTATTAATAATAATTGATTAAAGTCGATGAGCAACTGATACCCGTGCGCCATTCACGACACGGGCGACATTCAAAAATACGCGCACACCATTTGTCTAATTTACAATTGAGAATGAGAGTAAGAGAGAAAGTGTGTGTGAGAGAGAGAGTAAGAGATAGAGTAAGATAACAGAGGAATCTGAGCGTTTATAAATATATATATATATGTGTGTGTGTTGTCTATGTTAATTAAACCTAAGAACGCATTTTTCCGTCTCATTTTCGTATGAGCGTTATTTTAAAAACATACAGCCCCCCACAAGGAGTTTGGGGGGCGAGGGGGGGGGGGAGTTTACAAAACAGTGTTAACATTTAACAAGTAACAGCATTCTTAACACCTACATTTAATGTCTATAAGTACTTTTTTAAAACGTTTTTTTCTTATTTTTTTTCCATCTTTGAGACACTTATAAAAATACACCAATACATAAACACTAATAAATAATTAAGTAATTAGGATTGTCATTTTTATTTTATGGAAAAATTAATGCAAAGATTCCTCTGTCTGTTCGAGAGAAATAAACACTATAAATAAAACAACCATTTTTCTCCTTTTCTTCATAATTTTCATCCTACGTTATTATTTACTGTACACTAATCACATGTACAAATGTATATAACTAGTATTTTTAATTTTTTTTTTTTTAATATTATTTCAATCATTTTTAAATATTTATATATATATTTATATTAGATTATAATAATATATAGATTCATAGTATTAATAGACTTTTAAAAAGATCACAACACAGAGTTAAACAGTACAGACCGATTGATCACGGATCACGGTTGCCCGATGGCATATTCAACTTATATAAGTTAGCATGCGCAGTAGAACTAATTAGGCGCATTGCGCATAACAGTGCTACTACGCATCCGGTACGTATATTTCTAAAAATTTATTTATGGCCGTTTATGATATTTGTTTGAATTAATTCATATCTATTGCTCTTAGATATAATACCAAAATCGCATTACTTTTCGTAATGGATTCGTCTGAGCATTTTTCTATCTGTTTATACGAAAATGTTCGACATTCTTTTTGTCTAAGTTCCAGTATTTTCTAGTTTAAAGTCGTTTATTCATGAATGAATGAATGAAATTATCAAAAAATGTTATAGACGACTGCTTGTGGAAAATAGACAAAGAGATGTATTTTTTTTTTTAATTTTTGTCTCACTCGACAATTAGGAAGGCACTTCTTGAAGTTGACTATGCAACACATACACTCACAAACCCTACATGGCAGTACAAATCAAAATAGTTCCAAATTTTGAATAAAGTTTCATAGTTTCTTTTTGGTTCAAAATTATACAATATAAATATAGAAAAGAGGTACAAAATTCAAAGCGTAGCTCAATTACTTTCAAGAAGAATTCATTTTTTTTTATTAACATATATTTATAGGGCATAGAAAACTAAATTTAATTTTCCAGTTTATCTTCAAAATTTGATTCATTTAGATTTTAATACCGATTTTGACTGACTTTTACACTTTCAGGTATTTATTGAGCAAATAAAGATGAAATATAAGCTTTCTATGCCCCTTAAATTGAAAATTTCTTTTTATTGCGGCAAACTTTCAGTAATATGTGTTTGAAATTTATATTATTGTTATTTTGTAACTAAATATATGTAATTAGTTGAAATAGGAAAAAAATTCTTCGTAAAAAGTCGAGCTAGTTTTGTAGTTTTGATTAATAAGTTATATATAATTGAAAATGTATAAAAATTTCCCCAACTTATAAATGTTAATGAATAAGTTTGATTTTCAATTATTAGTTTATATTTTTATTTTATTAAAATACTGTTACGAATGACTTGTACTGTTTTATTTTTAATATCCATAAAATACTTAGTAATATCCATTAGGCACTAATGCACAATAAATATTGTTTTATTTTTTTATTTTTAAATAATACTGTGTGTTTGATTACTGTTATCATTTCCTTTGAGCTTTTGTTTCCATAAATTTAGGTAGCTACAATGAGTATCTTCGATTAAAATAATAATATGCAGCTAAAATTGCAGTATTTGTTGAAACAGAGAGAGAGAAGGAGTAAGAGCAAGATAAGAATAGGCACACGGAACGGTGTGGCTTGAAAATAACGTTGAATGAAACAGAAGATGCAGTTGATTGAAGAATGACAGCAGTTATGTTTTTTACAATACCGTGCAGGTTGTCTGACGTGTTTTTACGGTGCATGCGTCGCTGGACTTGATATGGTCGTGTCAGGAACTAAGCCGGGCATATATTCGCTAGGTTTCTTCTTTGGCTCGACGTCAGGTGGTCGGTGGGACTTCATATGTGCACTTCGACTCTTTATTTTACTAAACACTCTGAAAATTAATGAAAATAACGAATGTCAACAATTATATTCGTGTATGTGCCACCTAAAGTTTCATAAATACTCCAAACAATGTTGTTTTCGTTGATTTTACATAAAATATTTATTACATAAGTACCACTTAACGTATTAAACAGCGGTACATTTGATTATTCTTATTGCTTATCCAATATTTCTAACATATAACTACATGCAAATAAACTTCAATCATGCAAAATAATAATAATTTTATGGAAAGGAAGTCACACAACCGACTACTTGGGTCATATGCCGCTGTGTGACCCAATAGCACATTCAAACAATTGACGATACCGAGGATCGAACCCGGAGCCATTTGGCTAAGCGCTCCATGATTATTTAGTACAGAGTCTTATGGCGAACACTGTTGCAATATCAATAAATAAGCATGGCATTGCCTTATTCCTCTGTACTGAATAATCAGCATGGAATAGCATTCTCACCATTACTGTAACCTTAAGATTATTATGTAAAATTGAAACATTATATATAAAGACAAAACATGCACATTGGTATTTATATATTGATAAATACTATCCATTTCTTCATTGGATTTTAACAGAAACTTGATTATGTAAGCAAAATATGAAACTAAACGCTAACAAAGAGATACATGGATATACCCTTCAATGAAATCCGTCCACTGGATGTTACATGTTTTGTAACAAGTTTAAACGTTAGCGAAATCGTTCAAGCAGTGGATAGAAATAAGTCTAAATGAATTTACCTTATCTAGGCTAGACGGTAGCATTTTTTTTTTGATTGATTGAAGAGAAGAGTACACTTACTTCCCGCATATTTTGCATGGATACTCTTCCACTAGGTCAACCGTTGTTGGGGTGGGTGTTACCGAATTTGCTCGCCTTTCCAGGATCGAGGTAGGCGTCGGCGATCTTCTTACTGTACCACCGTGGATTCGTATGTGTCCATTGAGCGCTGCGCGAGAATTGAAACTCTGCAAAGAAAATCGAAAATTAATCGATGGTAACGTGATCAAGAATAAGGAATCAACGAAAATTAACCTTGATTAATCAAGAAGCAGAAAATAAATAAATAAATATTGAATTATACTTCCGGGAAGCTACAGCAGAAGTAAAATTCGGTTAAAAATATTCGTATGCGATAAAAGTAGCCTAACAACAAAAACCCCTTAGTGCAAGCATTGCTATTCGAAGGGGAACCTTTGATTAACTCATAAATTAAATTCAATATATTTAAATGAATTCAATCCCAAAGCCTTAAGTTCTCATTATAAAAAGGAATTCAATTAAATTGATTTAATTTCCTGACCACAATATGTGAACTACACGGACAAACAGTATAAGACACTTCAGATTTTTGGTTCTTGAGTGAGTTTATATAGAAGATGATTCCCTTAAAAGTGATGAGTTGGAAGACAAATAAGCTCCCATACAATAAATCGTATTAAAATGAGAAAGCATGGTTGAAATATCGAAAGAAAGCAAAAAATATAACACAAAAGTCAACAAGTCCATAAAGAAGATATTATAAACAAAATGTCTAAATAATTGAGCCAACGAAATTAAAAACTCAGAACGCAACTCTTGTGGTAGCATGAATACTTACCGCAGAACATTCCGAATATTCACATATAAAATGCCTGTGATCGGCCACAGACATTGGCGATTCTGTATCCGCAATCTATCACCAAACACGCAATGTTTAAGTCTTCTTCGTTTCACAATCACAATAGCCTCATAATACAACCAACCACCAACTTACCCCTAATAGTTTTGTGTCCGGGCATGGTTTGTCTTCAAAGTCAACATCCGCTCCTAATTTACCACTAGCGTAGCCTTTCTGCTCGCGACTCAACCGCAATCTTCGATATTCATCAACACACACTTTTTTCCACACGTAGTAAAATTGTATACATTGTTTCACTGATTTCGTTCCAATCTAAAGAAACACAATGAAGTTAGTACCATTGTACGCGAAGAAAATGAATGAGATTAGTTACCTCATGGGCAATACTGAAAAAGTCTTTGTCGTATTTATGGATAGCTTGATGGAAGGCTTCGGTTTCGGCTACCGTCCACTGATCACTTTCCGTGTAGTGATAATGCAAAAGGGGATGGTCGAGCGGTAACGAAGGTATCGGCTGCATGAGTCTCAGCATCGCCTCCTATAAGAATACTCTTTATATTGGTTCTACTTCTTCATGAAAGAGAGAATATAGTTTGAGGTAAATGGGAAAGAAATACTAACGTGGATATTTCCACCGCACATATGGAGAAGGTGTAACGCATATTCTTTGTTGCGACCGCCACCTGGAACCGCTGCACAGCATGCAAAGTCCAAGTACATGTCAACTATAACATAATAAAAACCAATTATTGGAAGTTGGATCTGGAAGATAACATGACATTTTTCTACAATATATATTGTAATATAAGTCACTAGCCGTAATCATAATACGTTCGGATGATCTTACCTTCACTATCCGTGCAATGGTTATTTATGCCTGGATCCCAGAGCAGGTGTTCATAGCTTGGTTCCCGATCCTCTTTGCCTCGTCCGTTCGTATACGCCGGAACAGTACACTGATACTGTGATCCAACATTAATATGCGGTGTGGAATCACTCTCAGGTATCGAGTCACAACCAGACGATATACAACTATCATCCAGATTATCTGAAACAAGAAGCAAAAATATAGTGAATACCAATTGACAATTAATAATAGTCTATCCTTACTTTGATTGGTTGCTACACTAGTTTTTAACTTGGCATTCCAGTATAAGCCGGGACCATGTCTTGAGGGGTTCAGCATCGGCAACGGGGTGTATGGGGCTGCACCTGGAGGTCTACCCCGAGCAGCACGTAACCTTGATTGATGCACCAACGGCAGTTGAAGAGGTTCCGATCGAGGCCGTTTTCTCGATATCCTATTTGGACTAGCAGGAATGCTAAAAACAAATAAAATATTAGTAAATATTGAATCATTACAAAAGAAATAAAAACTTACGTAGTAGGGCTAAGAAATACATCATCAGCTTCTTCCTGTTTAATATTATCTACTGCCACATGCAATTTAGGCCTCTGAATCGTCATTTTATTCGATGGTATCGTACACTGAGTCGTTTTACTAATTTTCTGCAACCTCTGGTACTGCACTGCATTCTTACTAATGCCAACTTCCTCTTTTATCGTTGTATGATGATGTGCATTCGGCAACCCTGACCCAGTAACAATAATATTCTTTGCATTTATTGGATTCCCTGAAGTCTGGATAAACTTCAATTCTCCATTATTATCCACTAGTATCCCGGCTAAATTAGGATTTCCAAAATCAATGTATCCATTTCCGACTATTTTCACCGACTGTAGACTACCGAATTCAAACCGTTTTCGTGTTGTGAAATCTTTTGGACTGCTCGATAGCAACGGGTCGTCCGAATTTGGCATCATTTGGGATTGTAATGTATAGTGCGGAGACATTGGAAACGTAATGTTTGTGGAGACAGGCGTGAACGAAGCTGGGGGTCTTGGAGATGACACTGAATTTGTGGAAGTTGGGATGCTTGATAACGGAGATGGCACAGGGGTCATTGCAACAGAAATAGGCGATTGAGGTGGTGGTGAATTTGATAGAGACGGATAGATATCGTCCGGAGATATGCTTTCACCAGGTAGTACTTCTTCTAATGCTTCTTCAACTGCTGCAGCACTTGACATTGTTGAAGTGAAAAATGCTGCGCTTAGTGGCGAAGACGCCTGTGGTGGTTCATCCGGGTCTCGGCTTACAGATTGAACAAAATCTGTGGTCTGTTGAGGTGATATCATCGGAAGAAGAGATGTTTGTACAAATGAAGGACTTTGCCCTTCATGACTTGCAGGTGGAGTTGGATATGCAAATCCTGGGGAATCATGCCTTATCAGAGGAGACTGGAGAGGCGATTGTGTCGCCAATGAAGTATGCGGTGAGTTTGTAAACTGCTGCGCTGGAGATTGTGTTTGGTAGCTTGGTGACGGCATATCTAAATTATTAGAATGGAAGGTGCTGAATTCTGCTAAGCTTTCTGGAAGCGGTGAATCCAGCACCGCTTGTAATTCCTGATTCACTGTATGTCTACTTGGATACGCTGTCGAATCTACAACTGTTTCCTGTAAACTTGCTGTAACCGTTGCATAATCTTCTAACGATGCAATATCTTGCAATTGCTCATCTTGTTCTTGAAGCAAAGACGCAGCTTGAAACTGTATAGATGCAAGTTGCGACGCGTCGACACCTTGTAACAACATAGTATCTTGTACCTGATGGAAAACTTCGTCTTGTAAACTTGGTGAAAAGTAACCCCCGTCCTCACTTTGATACGTGACTCCAGCTAATGCGAAAGCATCGCCCGCTTGAAACTGCAACTGTATCTGTTGAGATGGTTGTCCAGGATCTGAAGTGGTTCGTTTGACGGAGACTTTACCACCACGTTTTAGTATTAAATCGGCTAGTGTTTCGGCTTCGTGTTGGGTGGTGGCAACGGTGGGTGCCCGCGGTACCGTGAATGTCTCCGCGTCGGAATGTCTGCGCGCCTTCTCGACGGCGGCCTGGGGCGGTGCGGGCACCACGAACGAGGTGACTTTGGGCGCGGTGGAGTCCGTTTCACCCGAGGAATGCATTGTTAACGGATATAGCGGTGGGGCATTGGTTCGCGACGTCCCATCACTGGCCGATGTCGTCGAAGTGGTGATAGTTGCAGCCACTGTGGCACTGGAAACTGATGAGTTGCTAATAGCTGCAGCAGCTTGTTGCTCTCGTTGTTGCTGTTCCCGTTGTTGCTGCTCTCGTTGTTGCTGTTCTCGTTGTTGCTGCTCGCGTTGATGTTGCTCTCGCTGCTGTTGTTCCCGCTGTTGTTGTGCCTGCTGTTGTGCTTGTTGTTGAGCCAGTGGGTTCGTTATTCGTTTGTTGATAATTTTTTCTTCAATAAGCGCTCGAACACTGACACTGGCTGTTTGCAGTGGGGGACCCGTGCTTTCCTTTTTCTCGCATTTCTTGTTTTCTGCATCCTAAAACAAGAGACACATTTAATTGAATATATATAATTCAATAGTTTTAATAACGTACTTTCTTGAAGTAGCCTCCATGTAGCCGCATATGCCCGTTGAGTGCGGGTATATTTTTAAATTTCCTATGACACAAGTTGCACTCAACGGGTTTCAGTTCCGTTTTCGAAGCATTTGCAGCGGCGGCCGCAGCACTGACACCGGATGCGGAAGTCGTTGACACGGTCGTGCCAGCGGCCACCGGGACCACGGCCACGCTGGACGGCGTCACAGACGTCGTCTTTACTTGCGAACCACTCGTGTTGCTCGAACTCGTTTTGCTTGTCGATGATTGCTGTGTCTGAAAGAAAAAGAAACAGTTATTACAACTGCTTAGGCAAGCATTAAATAATCAAAAATAATGTTTTGTCTAGTTCTACATTCTTTAAACACATTTGTAAACAATGGGGACTTAGGACCTTTTTTGGTAGCATTAATTCCAGATAAGTACGTGGGATTATTGCAATAATTCGATGTAGAAAATAATTGAGAATGGATATTCGTATTCCCTAATTAAGTAACATACATTCATGGTGGTAATGGGAGCAGGTAGCTTACAACAATATATTTAAAATTCTCTTTTATATGTATCTAATGTATATAGCGATAATGAATAAAATATACATAAATAAATATCACATTACGGCAAAGGAATAAGAAATCCATTAGAAAACAAATGAAACCATTAATAAACGGAATGGTTTGTTATTTTAAATCTTTCCATCTAACGACACAAAAACAAACAATTTGTGAATGAAAACAATGAAGGCAATGTTCGATTTGTATCGATGATGATATATTATAGGGTATGTAATTCGATGGAGCAGAAACATGAACGAACATTATTCAGCAATTAGTGTAATGTACCAGACATTTCTCTTGCCAGTAAGTACCCATACTATATGGAAACCCACACACACGGCCAACGAAATCTATCCGACTATTTATATAGGGGCAAAATAAAAAAACACACGTGAATTATTTACGTACATCGATTTTACAATAAAAGCGTTATTAAAATGCAATCTAATACCCATTTGTATATCGGAAACCTGCATGCGTTTCAGACCGAGCTGATATTATTTACTTCTTGCCTGCTTTCTATATAATGCACGCTACAGGATTCAGGTTTGTTGTGTCAACAAATATATCGAAATACAACTAGTATCAAAGATTATGTTTGAGATATAATAGTTTAGAAAATTAACTAATCATTTTCGGGCAAAGTAGTAAATCAAAATTACGATAATAAGCATCAATACATATATTTTAATCTTTAAAGGAACTATTGTACTAGCGTAAATACACGTTTTGAGCTTCCCTGATTTTATATCTAAATCGTTACAACAAAAACCGATAAAAAATAAACATAATTATGAAAATGTGAGGAAAATAACTGTAATATTGAACTAAAATAATAAAAAATAAATTACCTGGTAAAACCCATAATAATAAGGTATCCATTGGTCCATATTTGGCACAAAATCTGGTAAAAATACCGAAACAACACTCAACTATAACACTTTGGCATAGTATATTATATCTAAATAATCACGTTGTGTCCGTATGGTTGTTCCCGAGGGATGATCAAGTTTTGAGAGGACATACACGTGGTTTTGGTCCAGTCGTGAACCGGATCTGACAGACGGTCTTAACCAACCATAACACACTGACGTCATATGTGGGGTGAGATCAAAGAAGGGGTTGTGGATTCATACATTTCGCGTATAATACTATCAGAATATTTACACGATTAAATACTTCCTTTATTACCAACAAATCTATTAGAAAACCGAATTTATACGATGATAAATGCAAAATATTCATATTTTTCAGAAATAGAATATTAATTCGCAGAATTGCAATATATTTTTAATGAAAATGAAAAAGTCACACGTTATTATTAATGAGTATTTTGAATATTTCAAAAGCTACATAATTCCATGAATGTGGATTTTTTAATTAAATTTAATATACCTCCACAAATTCAAATTATTTTGTTTCATATGGAAGCGATTTTTAAATAAATAGATTAATAATTTGATGTTCTCATTTAAAATGTATTTGTAATAATCTCACGGGTGCTGAAAATCCATTACATTTAAATAAAATCTATATGTATGTTATTCCATTTATTTCAAATAGAATTTAACTTTATATAGTTATGTATACAATTTTCTGTTTATTAAAATTGTTATTATTTGTGCAAATATAAATTAAATTCCAAATTATGAACTATGTAAAATACAGTATTAAAAATAAACATGCATTAATTGCGCATATATTTATATAGTATGCATAGTACGAAAATCATATGTTCGTTGTAGTTTCCCTGTGATCATTTAGTTACGAAGATCCGGTCCATATGCTGTGCTGTGAGAACCGTCTGACCTATGACCCGGTGACGTGGACAGTGCCCGGTCATCTTAAATAGTTCCACATACCCCCTACACCCCTATTGAAAGGGGTAACTATAGAGAACATTCCGTTAGAATTTCGGACTATTGTAGTTCGTACAGAGGGGTGGGGTATTTTTAAATGCTGGGCGCTAAAAAAATCATATTCATTGACAAATGAATGCTTCTGGGGTATTTTGATTTATGCTTGAAACCAACAAAAAATATAACTGACCATTCTAAAATATTTATCTAAATAAATATATTCGCGAAAATGTCATTGCATTGCAACAGAAATAACTAAATTAATTTTTTTTAGTAGAACATATTGCAATTATTAATAAACTTAGTTCAAATAATTCAAGACTCAACAAAACCAAAATTTATTAAATATATATATATATATATAAAATAACATAAATATAATTATTAAGGGTTTTGGTTCTTATTTGAAGAAACTATAAACCTGTTAATTTTTATATTTTTTGTAGAATCTTTAAAAATATTTAACTAACTTAGAAAGTATGTTTTTGTTGTATCGCACAATACAATAATACCAATTAGGTATATGTATAGATTTTAATGAAATGTAGTGAATTCTAATTATTATATGAATATTGAATAATGTTGAGTAATTAACTTTTGTTCATATTAAAATAATGCAGTGCTGAATGCAGTATTTCGTAATTTGGTGCTTTTGAAGTGAATTTTCCATGAAAATATTTTCATTAAAATTTCAAATAAATTATAACATGAACAATTTAATATTAATTCGAATATAATGCTTTATCAGTCAAATCCAATAATTTCCACATACCTATTAATATATTTATATATTATTAAACAATTGAATCCTTTCTTTTTAAACAAAATCTAAACCGATAGTAAAATTTTAATTTAAACCAGTCAACTGATTCATACAAAACTTAAAATATTAAAATTTCATGTAAATTCATGTTTGAAAAGGATTCTCAAAAGGCACTGTACGTCAAAAAACTGATTTTAATATTAGTTAATTTAGATACTGTATCAATTATATATACTAAATTAACAAATATAAATAATAATAACCAATTTTCAACAATATTATGAGAGTCATGGAAATATCTATTCCCATAACAAATAAAAATATTTAAAAATATCTCCAAAAACTTATTTTCAAATCTTTTTAGCACATTAGAATTGGCGATAACTTCCGTTCTCCAATTCCTCTGCGACTATGCTCTCTGTTTTATCGGCCCATTTTAGAGCAGCTGGCGAATTGTTGACTTTTTATATATTCCTCGCACGTAATGTGGTACTCTGCCACACAAATCCTCTGTCTCTTTCTTTCTCTGTGTGTGTGTGTGTGTGTGTGTATATATTTGCTCATTGAATCAAGTGATTTGCTTGTTGAGCTAAATCGATAATTTGCGTTCAGCAATTTAGGATTTGTTGGTCGCGAATTCTCTTTGATCATATCAATTAAATTACGCATGCAAATCAAGAGACACACCCACATTGGCACATATACACGGCTCTCTTGTACCAACACGTACGTCGCTGCACCGATAGCTCATTATTGAAAATGGACCCATATAATTAATTAGATAGGGTAATCGGTTTCGCAACCGCTGTTTCTTAGAAGTAATTGCGAACGGAACTGAAATTCGGTATATTTCGTTTATGCGTCAATTAACCATCGCTAATTATATTTGGAAATAAATGTAGGTGCTCAGGAAAATATCTCTGATGCAATTTAAAGTTTCAAGTGATCCGAAATGAGTTGTTAAAAAGCATTGGTGAAAGGGTTAGATGGCTCAACGGCAACAGTGCAACATTGGAAAGGCAAATTAACACTGGGCTAGTGTGCGCAACGGGAACAATTTTACTAATTGGAGCTTGTGGTTGGATTAAAATTCTACTCTCACTTCAGAACGTACAATTAGTGGGCGGTGCCACGTACCCAACAGCAAATGAAGGGACCTGTACCGGCTGCTCGGTGCCCGTTGCCCGCTGCCGTACGGTCACTCTTATTAGAAACCGGCGCAATTACACGACTAAATCCCCTTAAATTTTCACAGTGATTAATTTAAAGTCTGTACTAATTAAAATTTAAAAATTTAAAGTACTTGATCGGCTTATACACGGAGAATTATATAACTCGACAAAAAATACATATTGGGATCTAATTAGGTTACGATTCTTCTTCCTTCGTTACTCAAAGCAGATATTTTTACTGTCATTCAATACGAAGTAGCAATATTCCATTTTTGTATTTAAATGAATTCAAAACTTACCTTACATTTGTTAAATTCTTGAATCGTTTTATGGACAATACAGTTTATTTTTATTTATTATAATTAAACTAAGACAAAGTTTACTTACCGAGGATGACCAAACCCTCTGGACTTTAGAGGGTTGCTTAGAGGCCGGTTTGGTAACGGTCTTCGATGGTGACTTCGTGATCGGCTGCGATTGCCGTTGGGTTTGCTCCATTATCTGGTGAATCAAATCCAACTGCTGTTTCGTTAACCCATCGTTATTCCCACTTGTGCCCGTCTACCAAGAAAACCAACAAAAAATCAGACAAATCCTCAGTAATTGATTGAAAAAATCAAGCCAACTAAAATAAAAAAAAGTTCTCAGGTGGCAAAGAAAAACTCGAGCTTATTAAACAATAAATCGATGATAAACGCGCCGGCAATAAATTCGGTCTTATTAGCAGAGAAAACATTCGCCCGCAAATGCGTAATTTGTTTTACTTAAGCAGCGAATGTCAAGCGGAGACCTCAATTCTGCAGTAATCCTGATAATAATGTTTCGGTTGAGGTTGTAATAAATCAGCTGTTACTACGGCGGCCATCTTAATAAACTGTCAAACATAATGTATGATTGGGTGCGCGCGCGCATACTCACATACACATGGAATTAGCCGCACTGGTGATGATAACAATAAATGAACTTCGTGGTTTGGTAATCCGCTTTTATATACCTATATATATATATATAGAAAGCGGCGCTCGTGTGAAAATAATCATTTGTTTTAATTAGAAGATTGAAGATAAAAATGTTACAGCGTTTGCAATTTATTTATGTGTGATTAATTGTTACGGTTATTGTTTTTACTTTATTAATTCTCATCTTGTTCTTCGCTACAATAATTTAGCTTTTCGACAGCAAGTTATTTTTCCTATAATATTAAACTTGTTTGCATGAAGTATATTGCAAAATACAACTTGTTCTATGCCCAGTAATCCTGTAGTCAAACACGCGATGCAATTTAAAATATTAATTTATTTTTGGCACAAAGGTAAATACTATGAAAAAGTATTTCGTTCTTGTGTAAAGAAAACACAGTGGACAAGAAGAAAAACCAAATAACTTTATATTATTTAGTGCAATGCGAATTGTGGGAAATCAGTTTCTCTCAAGTAATTTTGTAAACATTTTTAAATGTGTCTTTAGGGTAGAAAGTAAACATTTGCACCTAACACGTGTTCGACTGGATTTTAATAGGGTATCGGGTCTACGCCATGTAAAAATTCGTATTCAAACTGCAAAATGTAGGTAACTAATAGTTCTAATGTGTTACTCTACGGACTAAATATATATTTTAAAGTAGGCATTTTGGGATGTTTCTCTTAGCATTTAAACAACATATTATATTTAATCATGCATTTAATTTCGTTAATCCACATCACACTGAAAACGGCAACGTAACTCGGGTTCTTACAGAGTACTCATGAGCATTGGTTGAGAGTTACCTTGACAGGTTCAGTAGCAAGCAACTGTTGCAGCTGACTCTTGCCAGTCGGATTAGTGGCACTACCGTTGCTACCGCCGCCAGAGCTGCCAGCAGCCTGTGTAGCGGGGGGCGGCGCGTATTGTATACACGAAGAGCCATGCGGTGACGCAGCATCACCTGACGCAGCTCCCTGCGCCGGCGACATGGTCGTCGCCGCACTCACCGACGAAGACGACGATGACGACGAAGAGGACGACGATGACGAACCACTAGCTCCACCAGACGCGCTGTGGTGGTTCTCCGTGTGGCGGCGCAGCGATCGCGCGTCACAGTACGACTTTCCACAACCTTCCGCTTTGCATTCGTACGGCTTTTTGTTTCGGTGGGTTAACATGTGACCGTTCCTAAGCACCAAAACGTAATTAAACGGACAATTAAAACCAAAAAGGGTAGGCGTAATTTGCCGTGTTGCGAACCCTTTTATTAAACTTTTAGATATTTAGGAAAGGTTGTTATCGATGCATAAAATTTTATGAAACTAAGTGGCGTATTTCTTAGATAAGCTTCAAATGATTGTACTTACAAATGGTCCTGCCGTTTGAACGCTTTCCCGCACATGGTGCACACGTATTTCCGCTCGTCGCTGTGCGTCAACTTGTGTTTGGCCAGCGCTGATGCATTACCGAATACCTTGGCACATACCTGCACATTATACATATACCATTTACATACAAAAAGTTATTTTTCATTGCATTTATATCGCGTATCGCTACTACAATCTGTATTTACTCCAGAATAAACACAATCATATACAAAATTGGTGGCAGCGCTCTGCCATTTATAGAAATTAAATGTTTTTTACAGTCAAGCGTCGTACAAAACAACTATAATATTTGGTCATGTGTCTGTAACACGATTTTAATGGAAATACAAATTTATAACTTCCCGGATTCTTATTAACTATTTTCGAAATGTGTGTATGTATGTGTAGTATCAGAAACTCAAGTGCAGGACACCCGAGATTAAATAGGTATAAGTTAATAATAATGCGAGTCGACAAAAACAGAACTGAATTAAATAACCGTAAAAATACACATTAATTCCAGATTTATGTAGTTGATTTACCATAAATTTGCTATACCATAAAAAAAAATCTATAATATACGAATATAAATTAATGTATATATAAAGATAAAACGAAAACAAAACAATTTTTGTTGATTTGTATTCTACGTAAATTAATTTTGTATATCAATCAAATAAAAAACGAATTGAATAAATACTGTGATTGGCAGACAGCACTTTAAAAACACACAACGAAATGTTGTAATCGTTATACCCGTCGAGATTTCACAAACTGTCTACATTAAATTTCATAGCACACTATTTTTCACACCCCAGGATGGATTTCATGACTATTATCCTTTTTTTCGATGAAATAGAGTGACATATTAAATGTTCATGCATTGCCATTCTGGTGCGTTATCTCCAATCAACTTTATCCCCATAAACTGAACAATCTCATAAAACTTCCTGTATTCCACTTGTGTTAACGATTTTCAATTCACGTTACTCAATCTCCTTTACTTTAAACCTATCGTTCACTTTGATAAGTGTTTTTTTTTTTAATCTTTGGATTGGTAACAATTTTGCAAAAGTAAGACCCAGAACATTACCAGAATTATTATCTTAAAATTTCACGATGTAAAATAATTATGATTAAAACATGAAAATAGCAACCGGCTTAAATGTGTATTGTGAATAACTTGACACTCCCTGAAACCAGCCCTGTATCAGCTGTCCCATGTGTATTTAAAATGACCATCCACAGTCGCATTTTGCGCTTTTATCAGATTTTCACTGAACCGATTTGAGCGAACCACACAATTCTACAAATGTTTAAATCTATATAGGGTAGTACCCAATACCGACACAGAACCAGTCGGTCGGTCGCTCGTTTCCCAGTTCAACTCGTAATCTAAAATACAAACATACGTTTCGGCATTACCATAATCAGATTAAATTACTGCGATGATAAAATTCTGTCGATTGTTCGTTGAATTATACCATAAATATTGCGCCATTTGTATAAAGCAGGACTGTATTTGAATATTAAATCTATGCGAATAATACGATACTTTTCGATAGGGAACTGTTTGAAAAACAAGTACTGAATTTAAAATGTGCAAGGAAGTGTATATGAAGTAACCAAAAATAGACGTAGTAGTCACAAACCTGACACTGTTGCGGTCCTTGTCGATTGGGTGAGGTCGCCTTCGGTCTTGCTCGTTTCACTGTCAACTTCACCACTTCCGCCGAGCCATTTCCGTTTTTCTTTTGTTCGTCCGAAGCGAGCACTGAAACAACCGACACATACACATACAAACACAAACCAAAATACAGAAACACACAGACATACAGAACACCAAAGTTTTGGGTGCATCTCGTAGAAAGTAGCGAGAGAGAACACCGCGTATATACCTTAGTATGTACGAATACAATTCCAAAGACGGGGAAGCGCTCTGCTCAGGGACACAGAATTTCACTGTTTAATTAATTAACTTGAATGCTTGTCAGTGATTAATTGGAACTGCTTGAAAATGAATGGTTTCTTTTTCACTAAAGCATTGCGCTCGCTATTCTTTTGGCAAGAATCGTTTAAGTTTCGATATGCTCCTAAAGTTTCTGGATAACACAACTTTTACTGCGTATTCATTTAGATATAAAATGATAGCTTGGAGCTGCATTAAAATGGATAAGCCCAACTTCTGGAAACCTCTTACATATTCTAAGTTATCTTAGCAGATACTTGTGTATTGGTTTTGATGACTTTCCATTTCCCTGAGTAGTGACCAGAATAATGCTTTAGTGATTTCAATGTAATCGATGTGTTCACACAATCTACAACTATATTTTCGTTGATTTTGCTGTGAACAACAGAGAGCTTTAACAAAGACCCGTCTAGCAAAGTTTCTTCCCCCAAACAAACTAACTAACATATCTCCAAGTTAACTCTAAATAACAACCGCTCTAACAAGCCTGCAAATTGATGCCTAAAGCTAAGATTTTCGTCAAGTTATCCTGACACCGTTTTGTCGTGTCTCTCTTCCATCCGGTCCTTATGCGACTGGGATTGGGCTTGGGGAAACTTGACGAATCTAACAAGCGCGTCCAAAACACCCTTCCTCTCAAACTACCGAACATCTTATACTCAAATATACATTAGATTGCTATTTTATTGCAGGACTTAGATAAAAGATGATTTAACTATATTATAAGTATGAATTTTGTTGCAAAAACTAAAGCAGGATGTGCTATAGTGTCGCTGATGGGGATGAGGGTATATCTGACTGAAAGTTCTATATAAGCGGTCGGAAGTTATATTCACGTCCACGCTCTCAGCGTTACTTGTTGAAACGATTTACCAGCTAGTTTCACACGAATGACGACCAACCGCCTCGACGACAACGATAATGATTTGAACGTACCAACTTTACAGCACAGACCGCGTGATAATTCCTACGAATAGTTCCTTTCTTCGTCGCATAAACTTTTCCGCTAAACATCTCTGTTAGCTCGATAAATGATCCATCAAACAACTGGATTTAAACACAGATTATATTCAAATATTCCTACACATAATTAAAAGGATTTATCTTGTTAAATATTAATTATATGCTAATGTCAGATAAACATACGTCCTGAGAAATATATTTTAAAATAAATCATTAACGAAACTAAATATAGGAAAGAGGTCTTCTTCTTCAGAGTTTCTTATATAAACATAATAAAGAATCTGTGAAGAATAAGACGTCTTCTATAATTAATTTTCCTAATAATAAGAATTTATTTTAAAGTTACTATCTTCAAAATAATTAATGATTTGCGCAATATAGTTTAATTATAATTAATAAATGAACAACCACGTCAAAGCATTATCTTTAGGTGAATAATTAAGAGTATCGATTGTCATGCGGTCTTCTTAGAACTCTTCACAGGGCTACTAAATAAATAATTTCTTGGTAAACAGTTACAATGAAAACATTATTTATTCACCATAATTTCTTATGGTCACTTTACTTTTAGACTATATATTATATTAATTTTCCTGATGGGTGCTTGTATGAGAAAGAATGTGTAGAACGCTTTGATTATATGACTAGGGTTTATTTTTACAGTATCTCGAGCAATTATGAAAATCATCTAAGCCACAATAATATTTAAAAATATTGTACTTTGCGCCAAAACAATAAGAAAACTGACCTCATAAACATATGCGCAATAAATACTTTAAAAAAATGCTGTACTGAAGCAATAATATGTTTTTAATAAAAATAACAATAGTTGAATTATTATTTTGATTTCATGCAGACAACAGGCAGAATATGAAATTTTTCCGATTGATTGATGGTGAATAAAAAACTGACATGTTCCACTGGGACATTTTTAGAACAATGCATCGTTATTAAATTAGGAAAATCATAGAACAATGCAAAATATGTACACGTACATAAATGGACAAGTAAAATGAATTACTGATTGTACATACGTTGTTGCAGGGCCGTATTCAGGCCGGGAAATATTTAATATTAACAAAATCTAATTTATTCAATGAAATTTTCAATATTTATTTATGATTCAGACTAATGACAATTCAGGGAAGCATGATTTAATAAGTCATAAACATAAAACAAAGAAACGGTTCTTCAAACATGAGATATTATACGACCAATGTTATATATATATATTGGTGCTTATACCAATTATAATGAAAATTAAATTTGTCATTTGTATAAATGCTGATTAAGGAATAAATTCGATTTGGTTCTAAGTTTTGGAGAACTTTCTGAAAAAGTTACAAATCAGCGAAATAAAAATTCTAATAGGTATAAAGTTCAGCAAATTAGTACAAAAAAGTTCGTAAAGATTTAGTTGACATGAAGCAGTTTGTTAAAAAGTGACTAAGTAAAAATAAGTTTCTCTTATTTCTTAATTTATAAACTTCGATAAAATCGTGAATAATTCGAATGGTTCGTGTGCGAAGAGTAAGATTTCATTTATCGAATAAATTCGCGAGCTTAGCACATTACGGAAATAAAAGCACGGCGGTCCCAAGTGGGAACTTATCAAACGACACATTTGCGAAATCTCCTTGCCTATAATGCCCCGACTAAAATACTTTTTTAACGAGTTTTTGAACAAGCCGAGACAAGTACGTTTCTTATTTACTTATTCTTTACCGTTCGCCGATGCGACTCCAGCTACGACACACCCAACACGTTTACCATGCCAAATGTGCGCCGATCTGTAACTGGCATACGTCGGTTCGCTATTCAGACTAACGTAATAGAGTGCTGGAGTTAGGGCAAACAAGTTATTTCCACTGGGAATTGTCAACGCACACGTAGAGTTCATCTCATAACTTAGATTTGATAGTGCGCATGCGTACATGTAAAAATAAGCCACGTTGAGTGGTTCAGTTGTGAGAGATATCTAGCTATTGTATGTATATATCTACATTGGAATCGCACGGGAAACTTTTCCAAGATTTGCAAATTCATACACATATATTGCGGTTTATTATCATCTAAGAATATCAATATTTAATATGTTTCTGAATATGTCGAGAAAGCATTCTCTTGTACGACAAATAATCGCGTCCTATTTTCATATTCTTCGACTTTCGCAGTTCTTTTGTAAGGTAGTGCTTAGTGTTTTGCTTTTTTAGTACCGAACACATTTTAAATTTCAGTTAAAGAGCCCTATTATATTTTAAATTAATAATAAGCTTACGGTGAGCTAAACATTGGTGCTTTCCCCTATGCCTGTGCATTTTAAAATCTGCACTGGAATATCTTGTACACCTAAACAAATTTTGATATTTTGTAATATATTTATATTCCGTTATTTCAATTAGGATATACCGATAAAAATCTGGGATCGTTTAACTATTGTTTGCAATTTTGACATCGCCATCCTAAAATAAATTGATAAATAAAGAAGGCATACAAGAAATTTCAAACAATATCTAGGAATCTATGTTTCGTGGTTCTAGTTGATTTTTCCAGTGTGTATTCTGGAAATATTTATTCTTTGCACGTTTGCTGGTTCTTATTCTTCTTGTTGTTGGTGCTCCTGGAGGAGAGATACCCAGTAGCGTGTAGTGCATGTCAAATTCAAGCGATTTTTATAAATATCAACCAATTTATCTAGATATCTTATTAATTTGTCTGGATTTCGTGTTTGCTACATCGGTCTGCCTCGAACACAATTTATTACTTTTATCAATCGACAAAGAATCGTGCTACTCTTGATGGTTTGAGAACGAACTTATAAATAACGAATTGGATTGTAATTAATTGAAGGATTTCGGCTCAAACGCGTACAAATGCTTCACAAAATAAAGGACATAAAATAGATATATATGTTATTATATTAATATCGAATTAGTTTAAAAAATATATAGTACAAAATATGTAATAAAATTGGCTCTCGAGTCACTGTCGTCTTAGAAGTGACGGTCCTTTATATGTACTTAATGTTTAAGAACATATTAATTCTACCAAGTCATGTGGCAAGTTTGAAATAAATTTCTCTTGCAGGGTTTTATGTAGTCCATATAAAATGGGAAGTCAACAAAATTCCATGTAATAAAAACCGAGTAAAAAGAAATATTAAGTGTGTGGGTAGCTGGATCGAAAGTTAAAATACTGAAGAGATAGTTATAAAGTCGTGTGACAGCGGGCAGAGCGATCTAGTGGCAACAGCTGTCATTATTCCGGTCAGGAAGTGACGTGTGCGGCCGCCGTTTTATTTCCGGTCGAGTCGTCGGCGTCCGCGTGTGCGCGCGTCATTAGTGAGTAAAATAGCGGCGCTTGTGCCGAACACGGAGCACGAATTCCAAATCACGACGGGGGACTTATTCCATTTATTGAATTGTATCGAATGCACTGGCCTATGTGTCAAGAACCAGAACTGAACTGAGGGGGTCGAAAATGCCACCCACATATTTTGTCTTATGAAACAACAAAATGTATAATTAATGCGTTCATTTCGTTACTGTGAATGCTAGCATTATTTACCATAAAACGAAGTGGAATATTATTTGTTATTTCTAGGCTAAATTACTAATTTGATCGTTGTGAATGCAGTTACATTTTATATATTAAAGTGTTTCATTCTTTATATTTCCCTATTTCGCTATTTTTCTCTTTGTCTCTCTCGTTCTCTGCAGCAGGGACATCATAAATGTAGTGCGCCATTAGAATACGAAATAATCGTGAATCCGTGCCTGTACTACAGAGGAGCAACCTTTAGAAATAACCATGCGTATTCAACAGCTGTTTACGGGCACCGGAATCGCATCATAAAGAAAACACGCATGGTGCGACAGATACACAGACATGCATATGAATATACAGAGACAAAAAGACCATGTCTAGCGTCGTTCTAGAACTCCAGAGACTCTCATGTATAGATCAAGCTCAGTCTAAAAGCATGAGCAGGTAGAATAGATGGAAGTGTCGGTGAAGAATAGGTGATTTGGTGCGCATGCGCTAACACGTAACAAAGATAAATTGCGGAAATGCATACGATGTCAAAAGAAAATGGGATTGTACTTTCAAAGATCCAAGGCTATGCACAAGTGTATATCAGTTTGTGCGTGAATATTTTAACTCGCCATACGAAGTATAGAAGCTAAAGCATTCGGTCTGTAGCAATCACGGGTCAAAAAGTGTGTCTCTTATATAATTGGATGTTAGTCGTCGCTCGCTCGGTCGCTCGTAAGACCAAATTTGTGCCCTCTACTCCTCTGAAGGTACCAAAGCGATTCTCACCAAATTAACTACGAATATTATTTGGTATCCCATTTGAATCCACTCGTAGTTTAAATCCAATCGCCTGTATACTTCCCGAGTTATAGGCCCCCAAAATTTTAAACCCCCCTTAATACTGCCCTTATAAAAATAATTAAAACACTCAAAAATTCTACTAGTAATTCTAAGGTATTTTATATCGACAAGATTCTTTCATTTTGTTAACCTAAAGGCCATAAAAAAATATTAAATATTATAATTTTGAATTTTAACTTTTTATACCAACAATATCTTTTTAAATTATTTAGCAAAATACCATAATAATTAAATACCGCTTCTAGCATATATTACTTATAAGTTGAGCTAGACGCATAGGTGCGTTGTACCCCTAGGCTTGTTCAGTAAATAGTAGATTATTCATAAAAACATTTCAACCAAAATTTGCTAGATATTTGAAACTTGTGTCGTATTTTGCGATATACAAAATAGCAAGAGAGACTAATTAGTTCGGTTGATAGTTGGTGCAGCAATTTGGATAGGATTTGAATGGACGCATATTGTATATGGGCAAGTACGCCAATTTTGTAGCAAGTCAAAAGCAGTTGTGAATCAACTGAAAAAACGCTGTATTCAGTGTGTAATCAAAAATGACAAAAACACAAAATATGTCGAAATTAAAATCATTCGCTCGGCGGCTCACCCCCTCACACACACACACACACACACACACACACAAATTACTACCAGATTAAACACATTGTAATAGCTGGTTCCCATCATCGGCCTCTTGTCAAACATCGTTTACAACTGACCGTGTTGCCATGGCTACGCTTATCCCATTCACATGTTCATTACTATGTACATATACACAGGAGACATGTGGAATAGGGGATAAACAGGGACAGCCAACACCAAATAAGGAGCGACAAGGACGGGCGCAAGGCAAACTAAATTTGTGTTTGTGTAATCAGGACATGGCATTCTGGAAATATTTCAGTTTACACTACGTTTGTTGCAGTGCAACTCAGTCACGTATTTCACACACACTACAGCTACATTTCATTTCAACTTGATGGAAATATACAGTGACTTTTATAAATGAGGACAGTCATTAGCATTTCTTGTTACTTGTAATTATATTTCTGTAATCATACACGCTTATTTCGTGACTCTTGCTCTATATGTCGTACATATCCATTCTATTAAATATTGCGTGCTTTAGGCCCCTGTCGCTCCAGACGAAGAGGGCAGACAGTGCATTAATACTGAATTGAATGGCGCGCGACCAAAGCGCCTCGTAGCGATGAAGTTTCGGCAGGAGCGAGCGACTGTTGGCGTACCACATTCGATTCACCGTGATTTATTATCTATTAATTCTCGCATCGCGCGCAGATCCGAAAGCAGGCCAATCTGCTAGCGCTTCTCCTGCAGTTCTGCTGCGGTTCTTCGATGACATGCACAACCGATTGCAACATGTAAATCTACAAGCATTCCTGTGCTTTTGATTGGATTTGTAGAAAGAGGATATTGAAAATTAAATCAAAATCCAGAAATGAAACTTATATATATATGATTTAAAACTACAGAAATGATAGTTGAGTATCACAGTTCTACCACGGTTGCAATACACGTGTCAAAGAGACAGAGAGGGGAAGCAATGTGCTATCAAATTGAAATTAATAAAATGTCAATCAAAATGCACGATGTTCTGTATTCAATATTAATAATCTAACCTAGGGCGAGTGAATCAATATGCGCTAGTTGTGGTATTTCGGTAAAAACCGCTTTTGAGCGACGACAGGCCGGTCGTTTCTCGTTCGTTACTGTAGCAAAAGTGGTCACAGTGGTTTTGTTAGCATCGAACATATATTGCTCCATTATTAACTTTAGTCAAACAAACGTATATACAATTTTGCGATAGCAACAGAAACTCAATTACATGTTATTATTTCATTTATGTGATTATTAATACGTAAATGTAAATACACATATTAATATAGTATATACATAAAACCCTATTTCTGTTTTTATTCGTTTGTAGTTAGTAAAATGTTCGTACTTAAGGATATGTAACTGTTGTGTACTTAGAGGAAGAAAAACTTACCCGTATCTGTGTCAGCGGGAACGCCTAAACTATTTGAATTATCGTTGATGAACGCCTCTGCAGAGTTGGTGAACGTTTGTGGAGATAATGTCAAGTCGTGTCCACTCGACGAATCAAATAAGTCGAACGTTGCTGTCACTGCTTCTGTTGCACCTGTAACAAAATAAAATCAAATTAAAACAATTATTATTTGTTTCATTAAATGGTATATTAAAAGTAATTAAATTTGTATATTTTGGTGGAGGCGCAACTAATATTATTTAATGATCAAATTAAAGATATTTAACTATTGCTTTTGTTAGAGTAACGTTGTCTGAAGTACTAGAATATTTATGTTAGCATTCAACAATCTGTTAGTTTGTATATAACTCGGAAAAGAATCTCCATACTTTTAAAAATAAGACATATATATATATATATATATATATATATATATATATATATATATATATATATATATATATATATATATATATATATATGTATATATACAGCGAGTAAGTTAGGCAATGTTTCTATTTCCATATTACATGGAACATCTACAAAATACGTCTGCGCCTAGGGCTTAGTTAAAATATCAATTATTTCAACATCAACATAATATTAATTATAATATCCCCGAAATTCAGACAACAGAATAAAGCGAAAATGGCGCTACAAACTAATAAACTGGTTGTGTGGGCGGCATCACGTAGTGGTAAACAGCAATAGAATATAAGCTATCGCGTACCGAGGACGGCGACCGACCGACCGACGGCGACGCTACATTCGCGCGCTGTATAGCGTCTCCCTGAGGCTATAATGTAGAATGATTAGGCAAGCCGTTCAACATGACTGTATTTCAAGTCACGTAGTGTTTGTAAAGGATGGGCAAACATTGTCTTAATTAGGGGCCGTATAAAGACATGGCCAACATACGCCAATGCGACATCCATATACGATACTTCTTCTTTCCTAAAGCGTACGTGTACCCACCCGCAACGAAGGCATGCATGCATTACCGCACTTTACAACAAAAAATATTACGTGCGGTTTGTGCCGAAATCACCACTGACCACAAAAAAGTTACTGTTTTTTTTGTTGTTGTTGTTGTTAGAAATTCTTCGTTTCACCTGATTTCCTTATAATTGGCAAAATGAATACTAGTGTTTCTATTATGTTATCGAGCAGTGCAGAATGTCGTCATAACATATAAGTTTATTTGCATAGATTGGAAGATGACAAATTCGACATTTGCGGACTTTTGGGTTCGTTCGAGCGGGACAAAATGATGCAAATTTGTATTTCCGAGTAAAGTTTAGTCGTAAAAAGTGCTTTTAGCATTCGGGCGACGGCCGTTATTGTCTCGAACAGCACGAAAACAATCTACATGGATGCCACTGCCGCTACATTCTACGGCTTCGTCTTTATGGTAAAACTTTTGCACTGCTATTTTTAGCTCTGTGTATTACAGTGCAAGGATGGCTATAATATGTATAGCATGAAATTGATTGTACTTTGTCGCGCGTGACTTGAATTATCATTCTATACATGCCATTCAGTATTATACTTTTCTCGTGCAAAACTAACTATAAAAAATAGTACTACGTTTTGTCAAACGACAAATTAACTTGTCTGAGTTTAATATTCGACAGCTTTGAGTCAAGAGCGGTCACAGACAGACGTACAACCGTGACTTGTGGTATAACCAAAAGGAAAATCGTATAGAAGTGATGGGCGTGTTTGATAGTCTCAGTTCGAGCGCCCGTGCCTGGGTGATGTATGGGGTAATTTGGAGTGGACACGAACCTGGGACTCTAGATCTGTATGTGTGTGTGTGTGTGTGTGTGTATGGGGGGCGAAATGGAACAGATGTGGGCGGTTGAGATGATGAAGTGGTCTCCTGAGCATCGGACTACCATAAACCATAAATGCCGTGCACCGCATCATAATCATATCTACTGCAGGTCTTCTTCGTATTTTTGGTGCCTTTCTCTAACTCCGTTTCATTCGATTTTCGAGTCTGTATTTGTCGAAACACTGTATAAGGTTTTTGGGATAATTGAATTGTTTCAATGAGCAAAAACATGAAATCCCACACGTATGCTTGCAGAGTTTAACGTTATGTTTGCTTTAGTTTGTGATCTTGTATAGTTGGTTCCACTACCCTGTTGCCACTCGGACATGGCAACCATCATCTAGGGGTTAGCAAGAATTAATTTTTATTTCCTTAGTTAATATAAACCTGGGAATAAATTTATTATCAAAATTTTAAGTTGTAAATGTTACTAACTGTTGGTTCTATAAATTTCCTTATAGATAACTCTAACTAAATGAAATGAAGTAACAAAACAAGTTGCACAAAGTATGCAAATATAATATTTAAATGTAATCTTCAACATAATTTATAAGTTAGCTTAAGTAATAAATCTGTCTGCAAACCCGTTCCAACAAAAATAATTAAGGAACAAAAAATGAATTTGACAAAACAAACAAATAAATTTCATGACAAACAAACAAGCAAAACCACAAAAGAAACAACAGACTTGTATTATTTATTATGTGAATTCGTTCCATTTTGAGCGAGCGCTATCTCTTTAATATTAGCCATATTAAAATCACATTGTCACGATGACAGTCGCGCCGCTTGCTTGGAAAATTCTTTTTTCCCGTTTGGGAAATTATTCTTTTCCGATTCATAAATCCTGTCAGATTATTAAAATGATCGCGCATTTTACGCATTCGCGCCCCATTTCTCAAAAAAGATACTAAGAAATCAGTCACAAACAAATTCACACAAACGGCTTCAAGGTACGCCCTTTTCTCAAAAACACATCATATGTCATACACATTAATTAATGTATTTTTGTTAGATTCTTGTCAAGATATATCTAATTGATTTAATTTCTTAACGTAATGTATGAAACAAAGTATTGTTAACATTGAAATTTTAATAAAAATATTCATTTGGATTATTAGTTTATGATTTCTAAAAATAAATAAGTCTAAAGAAGCCACAGTGTTGTGAAACTAGTTACTAAACAGTGAATTAACAAATTTCCCTAGTTACTACAATTTTTAGATTGATCATATTTACAAAAATTTCCCTGTGACATGCAAAAAAATTATAATCGATTACCTTCCATTCGTATTTTTTTCTGTTTTGACAGATATTTTTTTACCTATCTAAACCCATCTATCTTTTCACATAATGCATGTTCACATGAAGAACCGACCGTATATAAAGCCCTTTGTGTCCACACACACAGACACATACATACATAAATATATATATTACACACAATATTCCAAATCGAAAAAGTATTTTAAGTTTTCAAAATATATATAGATCAAATATGGGTTTCTTCTGGTCGGGAAAACTTGTAACTTAATTGTCAGATTGAAAATCTATTTCAGTTTTAGATTACTTCTAAAGCCAGACTCAAACAATCGGAAACAAACATAAAAAGTAAAACGAGAAATATTTTATATATATATATATATTTTCACCAATATCCGTTTGTCGTATATTTTTGTTTTAGCTACTTTTGTTTCGTTCCCAAGACAAGAAGACAACTTAAAATGGTCGATCATGAAAATATATATATATATATTTCCTACAGAGTGAAAATGGTATGATTCGTTAATCGAGGAGTTCCGGTGTTGTTACCTGTAATAACGATAACGGCAATTTGAGACCATGGCCAGCTATGATGTCATTCGGCCAGTGGCAGTATTTTTAATGTTTTGTGATTTTTATTTGTGTTGTAAATGGACAGCAATTTGGCGAGCGAGGCATTTGTGAATAATATTCCGTGCTGGGATTAAAGAGACTAGTGGACACACTATCGTGTTCACACTAACACATATGCAGCGCCGATATTATGGAGTCAGATTAAATGGAGCTGGTATGCTGAATCCCGTTTTATACTCTCTAAAAGCTTGAATGACGGTAATCAAAAGGCAAAATAAAATAGCCAAATAATTTGGTGTATGTGCTGATTTTTTTGTTTTGTTTTGTTTTTGTGTGCACTAAAACCTGCACTATCCTAATTGGGAATTTGTAGTTTTGTAACATTTCATCCGAATAAAATACATTTTTACTACTGATTCTAACTTTTACAATTACCAAAGCCAGTGTTGTCTGCCCACAATTTTCATTTGCGTCGTACTAAAATTATAAGGTAATGATATGGGCACATGATGCCCACGGGTGTACCTAATAGTATAATAAATTTATAATAATAAGTTATAAAATGCAGTTGTTGTTAAATCTCAATTTAATCAATGTATTCATGGCTAAAACAGAGGGTAACTTAATCAAAGCCCAAAACATCGAATTACAAAACAGTTTGCAAATTTATTACGTTCAATTTGTTGCGTACGCCCTCTTAGCAGAGCGAAAATAAACCGTCGAATTTATATAGTATCCGTCCAATATTTGTAGTTAATAGAAGCGTCATCGTAAAGATCAATATCGGGAGTAGAGGGCTAGCCTCCTAACAGCCTACGGAGGAAGTTTTTGCATACCAAGGCAAAACTTTTGGCAGCGACTGAAATTATTGAATGGTTCGTATTCCCTCATTACGGATTCCCGGAGGGCTCCGTAAACTTTATAGCTGACTGGAGAGCGAGCGAACGAACACCGGAAAGGAAACGCGCGCTCTCTCGCTCTCTCTATCTTCCTCTCTCACGCCTCTGTCCCTTACTATGAAATAGACCAATTTTCACCCCCTCAACCAAAGCTTAACCAAGATGTTACATTGTCCGTATCTTGTTCGCCAACGGCTATTTTAAATCTACATTTATTATTTTCATTGTTTGAGTTATTATTGCACTGTATCGGTTCACTTTCCACATATCTTTGGTTGGTTGTCGCTTGTACGATTTTGATATTAAATTCACGTTATAGTTGAATGGTATGAATGAATATGCGTTTTAAATGTATCATGTACTTGATGAAATTTGCACGAGTTTGCAATGGTGCTAGTCGAAAGTCACAATAAACATGTCGGAGTAGAATAAAAAGTAGTTGGAGCTGAGCGTCTTATCGAAGCAGCAAACGGATATAAACAAAAAGTGCAATTTAGTTCAAATAAAAGAGAGCATATAGTTGCACCGCACAGCAGCACTGTCGGTCGCAACACAGTCACATTGTAATATAAGAAGAACTTGCTGGAAATCAATATGACCGATTGAACTGAACCCGGAACCAAAGTGCATTTGATACAAAAACACTATGTACATATATATATATATATATATACATCTTCTATGTACGTAGGTACTAGTATATCGTTGAATTATGTAAAGCGATTGCATATAGAGAACATGAAGTCAATTTCCAAGCTTATTGGAAAACAATAAATTACCTCCAGTCATTTGCTGCTCGCTTCTAACTAACTTTATAAATTATTTAACCTAAAACCAGAAGTCATTATTTTAAATCAATTCTATGCATTCTCAGGATTTAGATTTAACTCATAAACGAGGTCTGCTCCAAAAGTAGCCGAACATTAATATTTATACTTTATTAAAAATTTAGAATATTGGTTCGCAGCATTGCGTTGCGCTTAACCTCCTCTATAACCACATGTTCTTGGATTGTTGATTATTGTTTGATATTTTTGTCCTAAAATTGAATTTAGTTAAAATTGTCTAAATATCCAATTGTATTAAATTAGCGGGTTGATTGTTTCCGGGAGAGGTACTTCCGTATGTAGACGAGTTTAAATTATTTGAATACAATGGGTGCTTTTAACATTAAATCATTTTGTAGAACCAGTTTAGAATTAATGTAATATATTTAGCATAGTAATATATCAAGCCACAATGGTATCACAGATAACTCAAATAATTCAATTTCTCTAAATAATTATCTCCATAATAAATAGGTACAAACGACCGTATTTGATGAAATATATCAATTATTTTTGTTCATTTGCATACAATTACCATATAGCCGTGCACATCCGGAATGTTGCTAATTATAAATACAGTACTACTCGACATATCTATGGTTATTAAAGTTTTTGCACTGAACTGGGGGTATAAACTCTGGGCAAACGGCTACCATTCCCTAACATATACATACGTTTCATGTAAATTTAATTACTTTTGGTTCAATTCTACAAGTAAATATTAGAACATGTTGGAACAAGTAAAAACTCTTCATTAAATGTGTGCAGCAGACCTTGCCGGTGTTACTGTTTTATTTTTTATTATACTTGGCATATTGGTACCCCTGCATTATTATTACAACAACGGGACTTCAGTTTTTTGTTTGCTGTTTGTACAGAAATAACGTATAGCTGGCTGGATATATTAAATTTTCAACAGATTGGCTTTATGAACAACTCAGGGTTTTGGTAGGCGATGGTATTGTATTTTCGAAGATATTATGAAGGGACATTCACATTTTTTTAACAAAGTGTAAAGCAAACGTATACGGAATTATTTCATACATGTAAGCAATCTAAGAAAAAAAAAATTGGCCGAATTGTAAAAAAGAGCAATTCAATTGTAAAAACAATGAAGCGCTTGAATTGTTAGTTCAGTTGTAGTAGTGTTCCGTTTTCCTTTCCATTTCTCCCTTGCGCAACAATTTCCAGTTTTTCTGGAGGCGATATACGCGGCGGTGAAAACAAAAGCAATTATCAACAACGAAAACATTTGTTTCTCTTTGTACGCAATACTATTATATGTATGAAAAAGGCCTGAAGAGAAAAGAAAATAATAAAAAAATGTTCACCATTAACGGATTAAAGAAAGAGATTTTTTACAGAAGTGCTTGTTGTTCAGTTTTGCTGCTACACTGTTAACAACAAAATAACCATAGATTAACGTCGAAATATTGTACGCTCTTGGGGAAAGTTTTAAATTTAGAAAATATTCAAAGAAATAACTTTCAGCATGAATTTTAATGTTACATTAATAAGCTTTTGCATTTTCTGGTTAAGATATTGTTAACAAAAATAAGGGATCAAGATTTTTCATGATTACAATATATTCTATTAGACTTCTTCCAAAAAAGTAATAATATGAATTATTAGCTGGTTTTATTGAAAAATTATGCTTCATGAATATTATAATTTAAATCTAAATTCCGTACAATAAAAATTACGGCTTGTGCCTCAAACAACAACAACAACAACAAAAAATGAATAAAAAGTACAATGTATCACGGAATGGGAATTTTCAAAATACAGACGCACAATAATATTATTCAAATGTCAAACAATCTACCCACATAATACGCATAGGAAAACAATTTCACGCTTTGTATGTTTGTGTGTGTATGAATATATATGTGTATATGTTTGTGTGTGAGTTAGTTTTTATTTTGATCTATGCATTTTGGCGATGTCATTTTCAGGAAAGTGTGAATTTGTCACTGAAAATCGTTTTTGACGCGTTTTCCTCTAAATAATGGCTGACACTGCACAGCTATGTCGCTCGCGCGATAATTTATAGCTATACTAGTTTCCATTGTGAGAAAACTATTTGTCAAAATTCAGATAGACCTGACTGTCTATTCATTGTTCGCTTTTGTTATACGAAAATCTTTTTTTTAAACAAGCGACCTTTTATAAAAGTCGAGGTGGCAATATTCTCCCATCGAATAATGGCATTGAAAATATAAATTAACTTGTAATTAATTTACAATCCACTAATGGCGAAAAATATTGGAATTTTCCAGATTTATATTACGATTTTTAATTGAATATTGTATTGAATAATTATAAAAAATGCCTTATATTTACTAATTGAGAAGATTTGTAATATGAATTAGTTCAGAAAATCGCGACTCCACTGTGTATATAGAAGGAAAAACTGTTGAGTACCAGTGTCGGGAATGAAAGGACGTCAAGCGTCGTGAGTGGCCGACAACGACGTCGCCGTCGGTGAAAACAAAGCGACGCCGCTAGCATACTAGAGCGCGGATAATTAGTGAACCAGGTGGTCGGCTAGTTCTACCGTGCGGAATACTAATCATTCACCCTTGCCTCATGCCCTAATTTATCAATCCTACACACACACACACACACATACAGACATGGATCTATGGACTGACACAAATATAGATTCTATGTTCGTCCTAAGCCAACTATTACTTCCGGCTGTTTGAACATAACGCCTCATGTCACCGTACATTTTTAATCCTGTCAAACAAAATGTATTTTTGCTCTTGCTATTTCGTCTTTGTCTTACTTAAGATTAAGAATAATTTTTCTTATTTCTAGTCTATTAAAATATTCGGAATTCAACCGTAGGATTGACTCACCATATCTTAATTACTTTTTTAATTTTTCATCTTCTACTAAAATCACAAAGAAATGCAGGCATCAATACTTCCATTACTCGAAACTAGTATAGTCTATATCCTAAAAATGAACTACAATGCTTTCTTTTTATATTTTGTAAAAGAACAAAAAAGATTCTATTTTGTATGCGGAAGTAAAGTTAATGGTACAAAATGTTATAACTGATGTTATAAAATATATCGTATATGCTATATGCTGTGGAGATAAAGGCAGCTAGCTACTTCGTTTTTACATCTTTTTTGCGCGTTCTCCTAATGTCACTAGAGAAATCTTCCATTTGACTACTTGAAGAAAATCACATTTATATTTCCATTTATTACTAGTAACGTAATTCTCATCCATCACACACGATCACACTGTGTGCTATCTCCATCGCACTCTCACTACATTCACATTCATCTATCAACATCGCGCAATACGTGTGTGACAAGGATAAGAGCAGATTGAGCAGAGATAGTGTGAACACAAAAAAAAGAGAAAGAACTTTGCTAAAGAAAACGGCGAACACGTACATTTCACGAATCCTATTCGATTTGCACACGAATAAAAATTGTGTTTTCTTAAAATTTACATTTCAAGATGTTACAATGGGATGTGTGCGTTTGCGCGGTGCGACCATTGCTTTATACCAATGCAATGCCGCCGCATACGACGAGAAAAAATATTTACTTATGGAGAACTGGCTGAGTGGTTGAAACGAAAAAAGAGGTTTCGGATAATGCGCACTCGCACTCGCATTCGCACTCGCCGATACGAGATATATGTATATATTTTTTGACGTACTTTTCAAGTATTCCCACTACGGTTTGCTTCGCTGCAAATACAGCGCAACAAATCTATAGTAGATTAACAGATTCCTATATAGAAATTTATATATTTAAAACTGTTTAGTGCATACTTCAAAATTATAATATTTTTTGTCGGTACTTCGTCGTTGCAAAATATATATATTGAACTATTTGATAGAATAATTAGCTATGCCAGAGTAAATCAAGTAAATGTTAGATTGTTCCAACAGCAACGGAATGTGAAAAGTATTCTGATGGAAATGAAATGCACTCCAGCGGAACGGGTGGCAGTGCTGCGATACAATTTCCTAGTGCGATTTGCGAAGAGTCGGCGACACGACGCGACACGACACGACACCGGCAAGCGAATGTTACCTGGCCTCCTTCCGGCAGATTATCACGCAACGTTCGACATTTTAATAAAATGTCGCCCCGCTACAAAGTTCCTAACTACGTTAGACGACGGAAATGAAGTTTTTCCATCATTTCTTTTCATACCCTCTCGCTATATCTGTCTACTCCCCATTTATTGTACGCTGCGTCGTCTATTAAGTGACACTCTGGCGCGGAAGCACTCGTACAATTGATAAAAGAATTTGCATTGTTTTGCAACGACATGCCATAGAATATATTTTGTATATATTATATTACGAAACTTGAAAATGTAATTTATTATTTTTTTGTACATTCTTTTATACCTATGTTCATTGTTCTGTAAAACAATGCATGAGCTACGCTTTGTATTTTGCATTACAGGCAATTCCTACCATATATTTTCATATGTGCATATATGAAAATAATTTAAATGAATTTAGAATTTCATATTTAATTGTATACTTTTTGGCATTGCTAATTATCAATCTAAAAGGAAAATTAACTTTTTAATGATTCTTATTAAGAATGCTATCTATCTAATTTTTATTTGGGTAAGTAACGACTACATGAATTTTAATTTTTTGTTTAATGTATTAAACTTGTCCCTTCTCGGTTTACCTGTAAAACTGGTCATTTTTAGTCCTTTAAAATTTGAGCACATTCGTGCTAAAATTTAACAATGTGTTAAAATATTATAAGTTACACTTTAGAAAGGAAGTGGCCAATTCATATTTAAGTAAATTGTGTGTACGTCCCCCGGTTCCCGTTCACTATACAAAAGCTGATGTTACCTATATAGTTTTCCATTGGCGTACTAGCCGTTATTTCCCCGAGGGCACACTCTATAAAATGGCCCGAGCACGGAGAAATACAGGGGTGTGTGAGCGAGCGCCTGGGTATCTTTCATATACTCATTAGTAGCGTATTGCTCGGGCGCAAGGTAATAGGGAACTTTAAATGCATACTTACACACTGTTAGCTCGAGTAACGGCCGCTAGAGCGCATAGCGGTGTGGGCGACGCATGCGCATACACTTTATCAAACTAACGAGTCGGACGGACGCTTGAATCATACTTTTTATAGGAATTCATAAAGTCAAACGTGAAAGGACAATTTTACGACTTTTCTACCTTTTCCCATTCTACCTGCTCTCGTTCAAATTTTGTTTCTCCATCTTTATCTATACCTATTTCTTTCTTCGAAGTTTATACTACATTAGTTTTACCTTTTATTATATATATATATATATACATTTTGGTATCTATTCAAGAATATCTAAACGCCAACACGATTCTATTTATTAAACGAGTTTTTCTGGAAACGTTCCACCCCTTGTACAGAAAGCAATAATATCAAACGATATAATAATGTTAAATTACTTTTCGGACCTTTTTCAATATCAGACTTCCATTTCATTTTGTTCCTATATGAGAACCTTTTCATTATAAAAGTTTATATGATATTCGACGAAAAGACGGACGATGTTATGATTCAGGATTGAGACAATGTAATTTATATTTGTCGTAGTAATTGAGATTAGAAAATAATATAATTTTGTTGCTGTAAGTGTTAGCTTTGCTTAATCTAAGACAAACTGAGTTATTATATGTAATTTCTAAACCTAATTTCTAATTATCTCGCTGTGAATGTAACGTGTGTCATTTTTCTACAAAAGATAAAATTATGGTCGTGAAGTACAAGTCACATTTATTATTAAAAATAAAAACCTGCCGGTATAAAATCAAATGCAATATATAGTATATACTAAAATTATATGAAAAACTTCAAACGTACGTATATACTAGGTAGGTTGCATACATGGGTAGCGTGGCGAGACGTGGCGTAGCGCGGCTTTATTGGAGATCGTGACTTTATTAATTTTTCAATATGTCGTACATTTTTACAAAGTCATTTTCATTTTTTACCGCCGCGTCCTAAGTTGACACGGCGCTAGTATAAATTTTGCAGCAAATCCAGTTTCATGATTTCGCTAAAAAACTTTTCACGTTAAAATATCAAAATAATAAAAAAGAGGCATCGTACATTGTCACGTAACGCTCCTGCACTAGATGGAATAATTGAGAAAACTAATGTTAAAATCATAAACCAACAGAAACACTCTCTTCGAATTTTAATCATTCAAAAGTTGGCGAAACTTGCGGGAAAGTTTCTGGTAAACCCAAGAGCGCGCCATTGTAATGATAAAGTGTATGTTTCTTCTTTCTACTCGACTCGAATCTGATATGAAGTTACACACTGGCGTGGCTGTAAACCAACTTTCGGCACGTTCCCCAATACTTCATACATACTACTTTCCAAACTTCTATTCTCCTAAAACTAACACATATCTTCCCGTTTTCCTCTTATTTCATAGTTATACTCATTCGCACATTTTGCTTCGCCATTCTATTTATCTTAGATCCAAAATAAATTAATATTTACTATATTCCCATGAAAGTCTGCATAATTTAAAAAGTTATTAACATTTTAACGTAGACGAAACAACATTACGCCAATCAGGCTTTAATTCATTTTGGGTTTTAGAGTTAAGGCTTTTGAATTAAATTCAATTCATTATTATGTTGGTGAGCTGAAGGCATTAGTGCCTGTATCTAAGCTTTCAGCCATTCATGTTTAAATGAAGAAAATCTATAATATAACTACTGCTATTTGAATCGATATAATGTAGAAGACAATAATGGCAATAACAGCGTAAAATGTTACTCATTGAAAAGCAATTTTAGCTGATAAAACTACCGAGTACCGACTGAGGCAATAACTATTGTAACCATTTCAGTTATATACCAAGTATCAAACAAACATGAGACATTTAGTTTTTATTTAAACCTAGAATGGAAAACAAATTGAACCAAGTAATAAAAATACTAATAAAAATACAAAGTACATATTCCCGATTCAAATTATACAAGGCAATCAAGATAACACACATCCATATATGCACGCACAACTTTTAACGATCGACATAAAAAGTGAAACAAAAAATGCTGTTCTGATTTCGCATGTTATAAAAATTTCAACTGATAAACAAACACAACACATATGGACATTGTCCACGAATTTTGAACGCCTCTGGTACTATATAGTTACATAAGTGCCTCGAGTTACAGGCCATGTTAAATGGCGGAATGTGTTTGTTAAACAAAAATTACGATTTCACTGAAAAGGAAAATAAAAAGCTCCAGTCGCACGGAAACATAAAATTAAATTAATTTAATTTAAAAATTCGCTGTGTCGTACACTGGAATTTCTTCTACGTATAATAATAATATTTATATATTATCACTGTAGAAGCAATGATAAATAGTGTAGAATTCAAGAAACCAAACATCATTCTTCTGGAAGATAATTCAAACCCACACACGACACATGAGAATCAAGTAAACATCAAATAATACAGTAATACATCTACCGTCAAATAACATTAGATGCCGTTGTTATTTTCCTCGCAAAATACTAAAAAAACAGCAAATGTTCCACAACATTTCCGCTGGAAAAGAAGATAAATATGTTTCTATTTTTGTGGCCATCAGTCGCAACAAGCGCGTCGCTCTCCGTTGGCTACTAAAGAAGAACACGAACAAGAAGACCAAGAAGAAGAACCGTATTTTTTGTCACTGTTAATACATCATATCTCATATATATTCTCCAGAGGTTTGTTCTCGTTTATCGCTGACGGTATAAACAGGTCACACAAAGGGCACGACATCCTGACATCGCGTACATCAATCAACCGCTCTACAAGGAAGACCAAATGGCCTATACGAATTCGATCGCCGTAATTGTTGTTGAATGACGCTCTAAATGCTAAACTGTTGTTCAACATCTGCAATAACAAGTTATTTCTCTTTCTCTATCCAAACTGTTCCATTAGCAAGATACCTTTTAGGCGCAAAAGTTTCTTTCGTTGAAAACAATTCGTTGTTTGGTCAATTGATGTTGATAATAGAAAAACTACCCGAGAATCCTTACTAATGATTTATTAATCGATAGTGGCAAATTGTACTACAATTTTATTTTAAGTTAAATACAGATATTTCCATTATAACTTGGCAGTGAATATATGTACATAACGTATAAGAAAGTAAATATTTATTTCTTCCTCCTGTACAAGTGTAAAATGAAATGTTTGTAAATGTGTAAATGGAGAATGGCGAATTATTCTAAAAGTAAACTTTATTCTGAAATATTACGGGAGCAAATCTGATAATGCTGTTATCCATCCATTCTTCCTGCACCTGAATCTTACTTCCGGTTGACCTACATTTCTAAATAAACTTCTGAACTATAAATATAACTTATTCGAAGAACTTATTGCGAATTATATTTAACTTCCTTCATTTACATTGTATCGAAATATTCATTTTCAAACAAAGTATTATTACTTTACATTTTAGACATTATACTGTAAAACTACTTTACTATTATTGAAATATGTATTTGTTTTCGGGAGTCAAATTAATTAATATATCGATTTCACGAAATTACAGTCCAGTAAATCCCAGTAGATCTTACATATTTGAATTTAATTACGCATACTTTGGGAAATATCTGTTAAATATCTAATTTTTTACCGCCATTGAGTTAACAATATGAGAGAATCTTGTAGATATAAAATATCTTGGAATTATTAGTAGATCTTTTGGGTGTTTTAATTAATAAATAGTATTAAGAGGGGTCCAAATGTTGGGACCCTATAACTCGGGAAGTATACAGGCGAACTCTTACTGTATTTTCTCGGGTTCTTGCCAAACCGTTGTCAAAAGGAGGTGTTTAGGAGATGATGCAATTTAATTTATTAACGAATGATTAAGACGACAACAATAATAATAACAAAGAAAGAAAACGAATCTTCAAATAGTGTAATCTGATTCGTGTTGCTGGTGAAATAACTCATAAATATGACTTGAATTGATCAGCCCAGCGATATTTAAATGTAAAATGCATAGCAATAAAGTGGGCAGAGGCAGTGAACAATTGCACGTGTTGCCACCTCTAGGAGTTGCGAACCGGAAGGAGGAAGCCACCTCTGGCGGCTTCGCCCCTAACCGCACCAATTAATTGAACGACTCGTTACTACAACACAGCATCATTCTGTTTCTCGCTTCACCTCACGTTTCTTCTTCTCCTTACAAACTTCCCTGACTAACTTTGTTCCTTTCTTCCCTCCTTCCACGCGTTGGCGTCGCGGCGCTCCGAGCAAGAACACGCACGTTTAAATATAATTAACAGGTTTGAAATTGTGTGAGAATGCGTTCATTTGCAATTCATTCGGTTTGGAATGCTCGCAGAGACACACTGGTCGAGTTTGCAATCGATACGTGTGTGTGTGTATGTGTCTGTGCAAACGGGGATTGGGGATTGGGTAGTGTGAATTGTTTAAAATGGAATTAATGAAGAAGAATCGTTCCGGGCTTCCTATTCTATTTAACGCCGTTTATTTCCTCTTATACACCTTTCTGGTCGAAGCGATACATTTACCGAGCAGTGCTTCGAAAACAATCGAGAACAAGAATAGTTCTTAGTTTAAATATTTTTGATAGCGTATAACTAACTTTTCCTAAATGCATTTTAATAAAATAACAATTTCCAAACGATTAGCTGATTTTCTTTTATTTGAATTCTAATTGGGAACAAACTTCTGAATAAATCCATTTAAATTCCGAATCAGAATTGCCATTGTTTCATCGCATTAGCATGAAAATATGTAAATTGGCACCACTGGCAACTGTACGTATATTCTAATTTTTGTGACATGCGTGGTGACGCCCACGGCTAGTGCCTCCAGCTAGATTAGGGATGAGATAAGGAAGTGAAGGATACGACACTGATTCAATTATAATTCGTCAGTTGGATGTGCGGTGGCCCCCGAGGACAGATCTCCTTATACGTACGTTTACTGTCAGCGGTCGGTGTGTGTGTTGTACAAAGTTGGTCAGTTCTGATGGTCCCTCGGCAGTGGCCTCGTTACGTGATTACCGAAGCGAGCTTTTACTAGCCTGCGGCTGCCTGTTTCTACAACTACCGGCACTGCTTACTGCTTCTATTTCTTAACTACGCGTTTTGTTAAAGACATCGTCCAGCTCTGTTTACCGAATTTACCACCGAAATTACATCCTTACAAAACATGAATTAAGCATGCTAACACTTTGGTATGACTGAACTAAATATGATGTATTTTAGAAACTTTATATGAATAGATGCATCATAGACAAATAATATTATGTGTGAAATGCTGCATTTAGTGTCACGAAATCTCGGGGCCGCGTCGACGGATGGCTGACAAATGGCATGTACGTACGTACGTATAAGTGGAGCAACGTTGTCGCAATGCCATCAAGCTCGCGATTCCTTTGTTTCCACTGACGTTCGAATTCGGCAAATGTGGCGGCGTCATTAATATTGTCATTGTTAATGCGCTGGGTGCCGCTAATGGCACACACACACACACACAGATATACGCGACACTACTTGTATTCGACGGGAATATGATCATTTGAGGATTTTCTCGTTATTAGGTCGTGGCCACTTTCATATTAATAGTTTAACCTCGTTTAGAAGCAAGCAGTTTAGCTCGGAGCTAGCGAGGATTTGGTCATCAATTTTTTAATCAAGAAAACTCGATTGGTGACCATAAATATTATTAATTTCAATATTATATCTTGAAGAGATGTTCCAAATATGTGTAGAAACTTGATTGGCGAACATTAATATTAAAAAAATTAAGATTATATATTATTGTATGAACGAAGAATGAAGTGTATATAATATGGGCACATCAAATATAAGTAATAATCAGCATGTTTAAATATATTGCCCAATACATTCAAGTCAAATAAAACTTAAATAATTAAAAAGTTTTAAAAAGAAGAAAAAAATTCGTAAGAATTTAATAGCACTTAGACATCGACTCGAAAAAACTATAAAACTATTCATAATTTTCCGTATAACGAAAACTTATGAAATAACTCGTACAAACTAGGCAGTCTATTTGAAAACTTCTTTATATTAGTGTCTTTAAGTTAAGAAATTATTATAGACTGTATATATTCGTGTATATAAAGCCAAAGGTTATGGAATGCAAATGATGTTATAATAAGGTCTCAAAGTAAAAAGAACAAAACATATGATTAGCTTCTAGAGTCTATATACTTCCACGAACAACTTTCAACCTACATTGTTCCTCCGATTTCCAATGTTACATATAATGCAAGACATTTTGCATCTGCCATGTATTTTTAATAATTTTATTTTATTTTTAACTTGTGCGATAGTACAGACAAATAATATTGTGAAGCTGAAGGCACAGGTGGCTGTACCTATACTATTTCTTGATTATGAAAATCTAGTATTTATCTACGCAGAATTATTCTGTTCTGTGTGTTTAAATGTATTTAAATACACAAGCTTTCAATCTATTAGAATATTGTATTTAATGTTAGAGGAATCAATCAATAGTTTTATAGTGGTAAATAAATAGTGTGTATCAGCGTAGTCGATCTCGCTCGCTTTTAATGAATATTTAATGATAACTCAAGCAATTTTGTACAGCGGACTAAAAATAGAAAATAACCCATTTCATATTATACTATATCCACTCGCCTGCTACGATAGTTTAGAAACTTTGACAGAATATTCAATCAATTCCGTTAGCCACCACGTCGATATCAATCATTAGTTAAATCAATTTTCAACAACGTCATCACTTTCAATCAGATTCTAATCAGCCTGCAAACTTTTCAATCGACTTCAAAATTCATTATTTAATACTTTTTTTTTACAAATTTACCAAAAGTTCATTAAAACATTTTACTCTCTTATAAGTTATATATATATTAAAAAGTATTAGGAACCCAGAAAATTTAAAAAATGTACGTAAAAGTTCTATTTATCATTACAATAACTATTCTAGAATAAGATTAATTTTAATTCAGACATAGAGTGGGTGGAAGTTGTTCAATTTGATAAAAAGAACAAGAGTATTAAATTTGTGATGCAGACTCACACGATGTAGGTATCGTTATTAAAATATTAAAAAGTCGCACGTTGTCATTTTCAAGTGACAATTTGAGAGGATCTTGAGTATAACAACCCCCCCGTTATCTACATGTGTTTACTTCCACTTCTTTATAAATAATGATAAGACGCACAAGGGGCGCTTGGCGTCTCCGGACTGCGTGAGCAAATTTCATCTTGACTTTTTATCTATAAAATTTTTTTGTTTAAATACAACATTTCATATTTATTCTAATGTTTTTAGTAGTGTTATTATTTAATGATGTTACCCTGAGGCTTAGATAAACTTGTGAAATATGTAGTAATTAATTAATGGTACCGACCTAATTTAGAGCAAAGCATAACAAACATATCCAGATATTTAACATGTGTTTGTTTTGTACATACGTAGTTTATATTCGACGCTAATTACCATATATGGATTAAAGCTTCATTACCTGCTAACTACTCAACCTGGATTTAATTTAGTAAACATTACTATAATGCAACCTACGTTATTAAAATAAAAACTATGTTTGATATTCACTACTTAATCATATAATATATAAAAATATATAATATACTTATTACTACATAAAATAGATATTATTAAAATATTCTATGAATAAATATCTTAATATTAGACGTCAGTAAATTGCTAAACGATTTTTGATGCCAAGAAAATAGTAGTTAAACTTAACAGCCGTTAATTTTGTTTTATACTGCACTGTAAAAAATATGTATAAATTAATAAGGGTTCCAATGTAAATTAGAATTAAAAAGTATGTTATTAAACCAAATTATATGAAAATTCAAGTAAATTTACTATTACGTATAGAAAGATTACATTAATTTTACTAGTAGTACAGTAATAGTGATGATAGACATCGATTTTTAACAGTGTACGAAAACAATAGGTTATTATAAGTCAGTTAGAAAATTAACCAGGGTTCAAGCATTGAACTTCCATTATAATAATGGGTATTAGAATCGGATACTGTAACTTTGCTTGTTATTATATGGTCTCATTGTTTGGATATTCATAGTAATGACTATGTTTACTAATTCTATTCAAATGGCACTTCAAAATGTTAGTCTTGTTAGATATCAAGAACATCCGGTATTTGGTTTTGATATGCGCTATGGAATTCTATCCGAGCTGCTCGGAATCGCACCATATATATTTATATTGTAGAATTTAATTGAATCTGTTTATACGAATTCAATACAAAAACGTAGAAGCAAAAGATTGAAGTTTGACAAAGGCAAATCGGAAAAATGGATATTTCAATATAAAAATACGCGATCGGCAATATTTTAAGGATAATATTTATAAAGCATCGATCCAGCCTTTTTCTTTTTAATTTCATGCCTGTCTGCCTTTTGTCAGATTCGCGCCATTCATAATATTCAAAAGCGGCTGCATCTGTCCTTGTCACACACTATTTCATGAATACAAATAGTGACAATGCACCAAACGGGGTCTACAGAAAAAGATGCGTTCTCAACATATTCTGTTTGGTGGTATTATGCAAATAACAATAATCATAATCCACAATCCAATATTCACATCAAATTTCACGCTAGACTTGGCGAAAAAAAAAAATCCAATATTTCTCGGTGCGTAATTCACGCGCGGCCACGAAAGAATGGAATAACGACGGTGTGAGAAAATATGGCGAAATAAAATCGTAATGCGTATATTTCGGCGCCTAGTGCGGTGCCATCAATATCTTATATATTAAAGTGAACGCCCGAACGCCCGAACTCCCGAAATTTGCTCGGTTTTATGGTTCGCTGTGTGGCTTTATCAAGAGCACAGGAGCGGGTAACGAATTTACGCGCCCGCGACTTCGAGGACTCAGTTTACGACCACATCGTTGCCAGCTGTTATGCTTCGTTTACGCATGGCTGTTCCATGCCAAGTAACGCATATGCGAGCATATGCTCGCATATGCGCGCATATGCGGTCCATGTAAGTGTTTATGCATCCGACCAAGTTTTGCCTTGTCGTGGCTTTTATTGTGCCATGGAATTGAACTATTTGCTCTTCCCTAACGTCAATATCTGGAACTACTATTAAAAATGAAACCTAATCAATGGTAATTATATCACGGACACTCACAGTTTACTACGTCAATTTGTCCTGTCAGTCTTGATCTTGTATTCTTTGGTATATTTGCATTTAAACTGTTAATTTCTTTAAAATATAATTTTTCTAATTTATTTAAATATTGGCCCCCTCTATTCTAATAACTAAACTAAAATAATAAAGGTATCTGTATTACCCAGACTAGGCTGGCCATCTGTGTTCCTATGTTATAAGCTTTGACCATGCGCTATCTCAGAAAGTTGAAATGTTCATGTACGGCTATGCGTCGGCAGTTTACGTGGCATGGTGGAAAATCAAGCGTAAACACTAGATAGGATTTCTGTATATCCATCTTTTGAAGGTCGAGCGCATATGCGCGCATATGCGTTACTTGGCATGGAACAGCCATGCGTAAACGAAGCATTACTGCGGCTACGCACACGCCTCGAGGAGGTAATATATAATATGACAACAACGACTGTACACCATATATATATACATACATACATATATACACTAGGGTTTGGTTAAGAACACACGTACCCATGCTTCTCGAAATTCAAAGATTTAGGATTTAGACCCGCATATTTCCTGGTGGATTTATGCATTGGCAACAAAAACCACCAGAATTTATACATAATAATACTAATAGTATCTTTTCTTATTCGCACTCATAGAATACGTATTCGTATGTCAGTTTCTGTTCCACTCACAACGCTGTTCCCCGACGCATAATAAAAATATCTTAGATTCAATGCAGTTTTCCGAACAATAAAAAGAGTCAGTATACAACATATTTATTAATCAAAACATTTCGTCAATCCAATAATTGTACATCTTGTGCTATAAACCACGCCGTATTCTCCACGTACGCATATCCTGCCTGTAATAGTAAGAATAAGTTGGGTAGGAATTGGAATCGCGTAACAAATTAGTCAAGTCTGACTTGTGGTAATGAACTTGTAGCGCTGTATAGCTGGCGTATAAACCAGCTAGTATAATATGCAAGATCGAGCTAATTTTAACCAAATATTTCGTCACCATTAATTACGGCGGCGGAAACTATAATAATCATGCGTCAATTAGTAATTTAACTTGGGCGAAAGTTCGCGGGCGCATGCGCACACTCAAATATTCATTATATAACAAGCTGTGCAATTTATTCGTACTCACACAGCACACGTTATCACGTACAATGCCAACCAGCGCAACGCTTCAAGCATATGTGCACAACGTAACGCATTAGTTTACTTTGCGTGAAATACGCTACGCTACGCACAAAATTATAACTCATATTATGTTCAGTTTCAATTGGATTTTCAAATTATTTTCTAGTTTTTTCATTCTTACACGAATGTAGCAAAAATAATTGCATTTAAATCTAGTTTACAATACCTATATACATTTGTATAAGAAAGTAAAAGAAATTGTTACAATTACGTTTCCCTAATTTTAATAAATATTAACATAGTTTCAATGCAGTAGATACAATTTAAAAAAATATAAAGCAATATATAAATTCAAATATTATTCAGTAAAGTGCACTAGCGATAAAATTATTTATTTTTGTTTTCGTTCTAAAAGACCTTTTCAATCACGAACTATTTGTTAAATATTTGCAAAATAGGAAGGAGATTCTAATAACAATCATTTTAAAAGCAGTTGTTTTTACCGGATACAAAAATTACAGTGTTTCCTGTTGAAAATAACATAAAAACGCAACAAAAAATCCAGGTCAGTTGAAATCAATAATGTGACAGTAAAACATTATTCATTAGCCTAGCCATGTCATGTGGCCAGCGTAAATCACAAATTCAGTTGTTTATCCAAGCGAAACAAAGGGGTAGCGGCCAACTCCATCTATTTACGCATAAATCAACTAGTATTTACGTATATTTTTGCCTTAATAACGAGCTTGAAGAGCATCAGGCATAATTTTGCTATTGGTTTAATAAAACCTTTTTATTCTGTTTTTACACAATTTGTAATTATGTTTACTTTTAGAATTAAACAATTATTTTATTTCATATATTTCACCGAATATTTTTATATATTACGTTCTTTGTTATATGTTTCTTTTAAAATATTATTGTCTAAACCAGGTTTTTGTTTTTATTTCTACACCATTTAAAAAAAAATCTTTCTGCCAAGTAAAATTGATACAGAAACATTTGTTTGTATAGAAAATGGACTGGATATCTGTATAGGAAGAGCCTGTAAAGCCAGGAATCTGAAAATGAAAACATTTTGGGTACCGTATAGTAGGCAGTGGAGGTGTAGAAAAATAATTGTGAGCAAAACAAATTAAATGTTCGTCGCATTGAAATGCATGGCGGGATCGACGTGAGCGCTCGTTGCGTAACAAGTTGTGAAAAATCACAGTTTGAAGTATTTTATCTACCATACGGACAGCTCGAAAACAAGAAAAAGAAAAATACGAGAAAAGTTAAGGGAAAACTCGACAAGATTTACACTCGACAAATCATTTTCACTTCAAATAATCCTTTTAAAACTTTAAACTTTTTCACTACTACACTTTTGTCGGCCAGAAACTCTTGACGCGAGCAATGCCCAAACCAAGGAAACACGGACATTTCTCAAAATTGATCCACGGACCAACACAGCCACCGTTACAGAGAAATTATGATGTAATGCTATGGTCTAATGCAAAAGTTTCAAAAGCTCGCTCGGCCTGCTTTTGTTACTCTTCTAAAAGCACTTTTCTGACTTTCGATGTCCTGCGTCTTTACGAAGATTTCCAGTTTAATGGACTCTATCTATACCTATCCAATCCATCGATTACAGAATTTCTACCCTAATACCCCGTTTCGTAGCACTTCTGGACGATCACTACGTAAATAAAAATAAACCTCTATTCTTATCAATTCCTATTTTTATTCTCTTGGTACGAATAAAGTCAAAAGTTACTAGTACGAGTAAACACTACTAAAATCAATCGTTAAACTCGCAAGCACATTTTGAGTCGATTGTCAAAATGTAAAGATTTCGCGGCCCGAGCAAAATTTCGCAATGAAAATATTGTGCAACTTGCTCCGGCTCGTATAACGGCATGTATCGGGTATTCGAGAGTTTGCATTGAACGTGAACTCCATAAATTCCGAAAACGGAAACAATCGGGCGATGCCTACTAACTGCCAATGCCGTCCGCTTCGGTCCAGTCATTTAAGTTTACGCCTGTCCGATCCGCATATTTAGTTTGCGAGCGCTTCGTGCTCGTTCGCTTGTACACATTCTCCTACGTCCTCATCTTCAACAGATTTAAACCCAGACTCCGTCCAATTCTACTTGCACAGTTGCCTCTACGAGTGGTATCCAGAATGACGAAAACGACGATAACCACACACCACAAACCCTCAATTAAAATGTCGAGACCTTTTTTAATTGTTATCATAATGCTTTCTTTTCTGCATAATTTATAAGAAAGAAATAACTAGATCAAACGATTTACGATAGCCCAAGCGTAAGAATTGAAATATTTTTAATTGCAATCAATCACTAATAGGAAAACAGAGTTTCGCATAGTCATCAGATTCACTGGGAAACTTTTTAATGAGAAACTACAAAAAACAAACGACTTTAGAACGAACAGAAAAAAATTGGAGTGAACCAAAAGAAACGAGGGGTATTTTTGTTGCCTCACACACGGATTCTTTCATGGCCAGTGGACTTGAAAAGAAGTTCGCAATGTCTAAAGGCCCTTTGAACCGGTCTGGTAGATTTTAAGCGCGTTGAAAATTATCGAACATTGTGATAGTGCAAGCCGGAGATTTTTCAAAAGAAACACTGTGTATGCCGCCGCATTTTAGAAAGAAAGTATTGACGACAGAAAATAATTATCCTCAGCTCTCTTTCTCTAAACATCAATTTACTATTAGACGAACAGTTTCCCTAATAAAATTCGTATCCTTTTTTGAATAATCTAGTTTAAACTCATTAATTTTCATATTCCCCGGATGCTTGTTAATGCGAATAAATAGTTTGGCGTATATACGTCACATGCGGTAGTTGCGTTCTCCGCATATATGTTGTTGCGCTGTCATATGTATACATATAGCTCTACCTGTGTGGCATTAGTTTAAAGACGTTGCTGATATATGTCTTACCATGAGAACTAACGGTATGCTAGGATTGTTCTAAGACGAAATGTAAAACGTTGCCAGGGCAACGAACGTGAGACATACGTGATGTTGTCTTGGGATTTAACCAGCAGGTGAATGTTTAATATTTCAGTCGCGAGGTAAATTTAACTAGCGCCCGGAATATTTGGTTGCATTGTCCTCATTTAATTCTACCCGTCGTGTGTGTCTCATCTTTCACGAATGAATATACATACATTTACTATTTACATATACATACATATTGTTTGTGTGTATGTACGTCATACTAATATTCCACTGATCCACTATGTGATGCTTATAGCTCTACTTAAATTTGTAACGTAACCATTCAATATTTTGGTTAGCAAAGTATTGTAAAAGCCTTTAGATATTTATCAAATATTAAATATGATTATTAATAAAACCCGGTAAATATGTGAATGAAAAATATAATTATAATAATCCTTGTGAAAATCGCGTTTCTCTTTAAACCAGCCAAAGTTTCTAAACAAACCGATTTTATTCAGTACCTTGCACAAGCACTCAGAAAACAACTTAATCAAAAACCGATCTAGTGCCACGTTTTGTTTTTAGCGGCGCGGTTGGCAGCAGCGTTGGGTGACATTGACACATTTCCGCGTTAAAAATTGTCCGCTACCCGGAATGAATATTCACATCCTGCACCACTACCACTACCAGTGTACACGTTGTGCACAGTGTATAGGTGTAAAGTAATCTCCTTAAAACCGGGCAGGCAACACGCACTGCCATCTACGAAAAATGTTCGCAATCACGAAATAGAAGAAAGAGCACCTTAAAACAGCGACGTTGTTGTGGAGTGAAGGGCGGCGGAACGTGAATTTCCATTAGTCAGCGTTGGCAAAATATGCTAATGTCTGTTTATATTAAGGTGCAAGAATCCTCAATATGCATGCAAAGTGCCACGTTTCGTCGCCCAAATAATAATACCCTATATTTTTATGAATAGAAAACTAAAAACTATTACTTTTGCTTGTTCTTGTTTGTACGGCCACTATTGCTTGTCTTTATACTCATTTAATCTTTCACAGGCACTCAAGGTCGATTTTAATCATGTAAAAATGAATGTAATTGATTTGTGGATTATTTAAAATTACAAAAAAAAAATTGTTTTTGTTTTATAAACTACAAAATAAAGTATGTTTTTAAATATTTTATAACAGAATTTGCAAAATTATGTTATATTTGTGTTTGTATGTGATATTTTTTGTAAAACATAAATTTCACTAGTCCACGTTATTATTGAATATTAATGAAAATGTTCGTAGCAACGATATTAAAATCGTAATGAGATTTTCATTGTTTGTGCCCAAAATTAAACACTCAAACATTCAACAATACCAATTTGAACTGTTATTAATTTCCATGTAAAATAATATTGCTTGTTTTCCTAGTATTACAACAATTTTTTTGGCCCCGTTGGCACTAATTCCGAATTATTTTTGTATATGCCACCATATTGGTTTTTGATTATTGTTATTTAACATTTGCATAACATCTACGTTAAATCACTGAATGGCGTGTTTTCGAATTCAATTTTAGTTGGAAATTCACAAAAGAACCTAACTGTATTTACAATCTAGAATTCATGTAGACAATAAGTTTGTCTTAATTTTCACAAAATTGGTTTTAATTTATTGTATAGTCTATTTGAATGAATTCTCCAGAGATGAAGTTCTGGAAGGGATAAAGCATATAGTTCATCGTAGAGATTGCAGCTAATTGAGTTGATGGTTAGTTAACAGAAAGTTATAACAGTTTTGCTCGTTAGTTGTAGGATAAATTTTTCTTCAAAATTTACTTAAATGCTCAATATTTCTTATGCTCGGTTTCCATCATTTATATATATATATATATATATATATATATATATATATATATATATATATATATATATATATATATATATATATAAACGTGGCTCAAGTAGGGAAAAAATAAATGAGGACAATTTCACGGCGATTGTGCTGCAATACCAACAGCTTATGGTTTGAAAATTGAGGTGGGCGTTGAAATATAAAAATCACAGCGATTTGTCGAACGTTTCATCTGCTATTAGATGAGACAGGTCCTAGCTGTGCCCGTGTGCTCGTGCACGTCACGCCAATATAGTGTACGCAAAAGATAAATCGACCAAGATTGCTTACTTTTTCAAAACGCTTCCGAAATAAGAAAAACTATCTATTTTGTCAATGCTTGCTTGATTCCCTTGTCGAATGTATCAACATAAATGATATCCATCAAATTGAGAGCCTTTATTGGCAAACATAACCATAACAGATAATAGGATACGACGTATAACTGATTCATCAAAATGATGTTTAGATAATGGATAATTCGTATCTATGGTAACATAAATAAGAAAATATAAGATTTAGTGATATTGGCGATAAAACAAAAAAATACCACATACAAGTCTTAAGGTTCAACAGTTTTAGCTCTAGAACGTTCCAAACACAGTCGTCTTTCATAAAATAGTAAAATTCGATTCAGGGAGGGTCAAAACGTGTATATCCGTTGAATTGTTTCATGAGTACTTATTACTGCGTACAAGAAAGTGAAAAGGAAATATAAGGAATTGTTTTTTGTTACAATGAAAGGTTCCGCGATTTAGAATAAACATTAGTCCAGCATCTGCTGGTTGCCAACGGCTAACGTGCAGACAGCCGACCAATGAAGTACTCTGTCAATATTTTCCGAACTCGTTCGTCCATTAATATTTATCAAGTGAATCTGTGTCGCGCGTTGCCGCTCTGCTGTCGTACGACATACGCAACGACAAGAATAAGAAACGAATTTCTGCGAATCAGAATACTCACCAGTCACTATTTTGCATTACAAGAAAAGTGTAAAATCAAAAAATAAAATAACCTCTGATCTCCTGTCGCTACCATCATGTGCAACGTAAAGAATAAATTTCCACCCACAAATTACATATTCTAAATGCAAAGCGATTGATATGGAATAGACAGGTTTATACAATCAGCGCCTAGGCTCAAACTGCCAACAATGCTTACAGCTTAAACTCAACTCGTAAACTTGAAGCATTATTATCCGATTCAATCTTTTCGAAAAGATTTTTTAGTGGAAGTCTGAGCGCTTTGAATAATTCCGATAAAGCCGCCGAAAAAACTAAAGTAGAAAAAAGTGGTGGGGGAAAAAATGGTGTAAAGATAACAGAGTAAAAGCAACAGTGGCGAGAAAGAGAGAGAGATAGGTGGATCCGTCAGTGTCTTAATACTTAGTTGAGGGAAGTTTCTTGTCACTTGACAATCTCTAAATGCAAATCACTTGAGGAAGGACGAACGAAACTTAACGCTTAAAACTTCAAAAGGATTAAAGGGTCGTTAGAGCCCTTCGTGCTACTACACCGTACCGCACACACTCTAAAATATCCTACGAGAAAATTACTATTCAAACCGATTAGATAGACCACCACTAGCGTCGATTTCGAAACAAACCGCGCCGCTTCTTGCAACTAATGACTTCGTGATCGAGAGTTATTAGGTCGAACGGAACGATAAAAAAATGATTTTAAAAGAGCCTACCTGATCCTTGTAGTGTTCCGGTGCCAGTGCCGAGCAGGACATCGATGCTTCCATCGGACAGAATATCCGTGTCCTGGTAGCTAATGCTGAGCGTCGCGTCGTCCTGGAGTCGGGCAAGCATGGTCGCCAATCCCGTGCGGTCCAGGTCATCGGAGTCGCGCAACTGTAGTGTAACGTTACCGTCGGCTGCGGTACTGTACATGAACACTGCATGACCCCCTGTGTACGGCTGCAGCGGTAAACGTACGCCAGCCAACTCGTGCACACCCTGAAAGCAACATTACATCCTTAGTTTTTGAAAATAAATTGTACAAAGGTCTCTGACGCGCTCAATATTATTTTGCATTGTTTTTTAGAATCCCTTTTTAAATATGTGTATTAGTTACATATTTTGGCTCTTAATTTAAATATGTTAATTTTAAATAATAAAATCACTGCATATATTGATATATAATTGTTATTTATGCAACACTAATTAAATATTTAAGGGAAGGTTTACGTAACTCTGCCCATTTTTTTCTAGGATTACGTAAATGATATTCAACTTCGGGTTTTTTGCATTTTGTTTATTCATATTTCGACTCAATATTTTGATTTTATTGTGCCAAGAAATATATATATATATATATATATATATATAATTATGAGCCGCCAATGTTTCAGATCCAAGACCAACCACTATCTTTTTCATATTACCGTAAAACGAAGTGAAATTAATTGCAGTATATCGAGAATGGAGTCAATAATAGATACTGTGGTTTGTTGAGGCAAGTAAAACACTGTTAGCAACAAGTGCACTAGAATCAAATAGCTGCAATGGTCATTTTCATTGATCTATTAGTAATGAATTGTATATAACAACGGTAAACTGTAGTTTCATGTACCTAATGATGAATCGAACACCACCGCAACCATCAACTTCGGAGCCATATATAGTTAGCAATTTTACCATTATCATCAATACTACAGACATATATGTGTACCATATGAAATTCTCTTTGTCTGTAACCACGGAACGGGCAGGTTACATTCAAACCCAAGTAATACGATAGGTGACATTAGCCGACAGGAACAGGTTGGACAGAGACAGTAATATGAGTAATAACACGGGCGGAAGCGACATGGGAGACTTGACCATGCCAAGCGCCATTGTCTATTCTATACACATACGGGGGATATGCAAATTATAAATGCTTTTGAGATTAACATAGATGTATCAGATTATCTAGGAGGCTGCGCATTAATGTCGCTTATATTTGCAACCAGACGATATGCTGTGTTATCCCATGTTACTACGTCGTCATAAACTGTGTACTGTGATATACCAATCACACCTACACTCCACTATATATTTGTTACAAACAACCTACTTTAATTATACTTAATACTAGATTAACCCGTGGGCACCATGTGCCCGGAACATATACCGAATACAATCCTCACCGATTCATCTAATTAAAATAGCTGCAAGCTAAACTAATTTGTTAAAACAACAGTTATTTAAGCAAAAAAAAAACTGAAATACAATCACATAAAAGACAGTAAGTCAGCAGGGAGTATATTATAAATAAATAAATGGAAAAAACGAGACAATTACAATCTCTGAAGGACAAAGAAAATTAAATAACAACACACAATTGTTAAAAAAAAAAATCATAAAATTTCTCATATAAAAAAACAAACAAGAACCCATTTAACTTAAGCAAATAATTTTTCAAACAATCAAATTAATATAATCCTAAATATATATTCTTTTCAGCCTTAGTAAAAAATTCAATTGTGATGAATATGTATCGTAAATATCGAATTTGTCGGAAATATAAAGTCCAAATACGAAAAATATATTAGAGAACAACAGTTAAATATTTATTCTCTTGAGGTTAGCCGCAGATAGCTTTTAAGCCTCATTTTTATATCAATTATTTTTAATTAAACGTAAAGAAAATGCAATTGCATATCAAAACATCTACAGAGCAGCAACACTATAGGATATTTTCAATTATTTTAATTAAAAACATATATTAATAGATAACAATGTTTTCTTTTTTAATGATTATTTATCTATGGTAACCAGAATAATTTAGTAATGTTACAGTAAACAGTAATATTTGTAGTGGTACTCGCGATGTTATCTATATATGTACAGTAAACTGTAAGATAATTCTGAATATTCATTTAACGTGACAGGTACTATAAAATATATCTCACCCGTACACCGGTAACGAAATCCCCTGATGCGACACCACTGGCTCGGCTCGCTTCGCGCATTTCCATATCCCGGCGGAGAGATATGCAAAAGCGTACCAGGTATAACACGTCGATGTTAATTCAATTCGGATTTCCATATATCGTACTTAATTGCGAACAAAAAATTCGTACTACCCTCTATACTACCTATTATACCGCATACACACATATATGCGTGGTCCTTTGTCAGAAAGAGGTACCTAATACCACCAACCAACCGTATGGTTTCTGCCTAAACCAAAATCCACAATTTATATGCTCGTGCTCGCTAATGAAGAACATATATGTCATCACTGACATACAGCCATCATTCCATCTGCTCGGGTATAAAATTGGTAATATTACATATTAGATTATTAGTTTATTCTAAGAACTATACTAGACTTAGATTTCACCGGGGGCTAGCGTTAAGTTGGCCTCCACTCCAATAAAATCACATACTATTTTTATTCAGTTTTATTATTTGGGGGGAAAGGGCAACTTGAACCTGATTTCACCTATAAAACGAATTGAAAGTCTCTTATAGATTAAAATAAAAATTGCATAAAGTCCCGCATTTAAATAAATTGATATGTGAACGACTCAATAAAATATAATATTAAAATTCCCATCAGGAATTTTATCGCAAAAATATTTAAATGGCAACTTATATCCATGAAATTCTATTCATTAATGCTATAAGATCCGTAGACGGTTTATCTAACCGGTAGATCACGTGCTGCAGTGCTGACTCGCCAAAAACGAATATTATCCTCCATTTCTCCGTAGGTAGGTACTGATGTAAATCTGGTACGTCATTTACGTTTTAATCCATTCATCCTTTATCACCGGTTCCTAATCCTGATCAATCCTTGGACGTTATAAAAAAGTGACGTTAAATATTAATTAAAAAAGTTTCGGCCACAAAATACTCATGTTTCATCTCTCCTCTCTTCGTCACACTAGTGTTCTCACTTTCTCTTATAGATTTTACGTATAAATCATTTATTTTTTAATATTCTGGATGTGTCATATTCACAAACTTACTAAACGTACACTTATGTAAATTATTAAATTAAATCCTGATAAATTGACGTGTACAGAGAGGTGTAGAAGACGTAACAACAGAGAATTAAAAGTAAGTTTGATAATTTAAGAACACAAACAAAATAGCTGGCATTCATTGTTGGCTAAATATAATAGGCAAGTGTCCTTTGTAACTAAATTAGATATTATGTTATCAGTCAGTCGTCAGTTATGTCAGTCAGTCAGGCCATGGTTATTCAACTCATTAAACGAAACAAAAATACAAATATACTAATGATCACTACATATCACTGGAAATTGAGCAGAACTAAATAATAAATTAAAGTCTGTTGTGGCCTGCACTAGCCTTTTAAGCTCAGAGTACGAAGTACAGAAGGTATCTCCGTAACTTTCTTGGATCAAGATAATTCCAAAATAAAAAGTTCTTGTCTCGTCAAGTCTCTGAGTCAATGAGAGTCCTAGATCAGTTGCATAAAAATATGACAGTGTTTCTTTTCCATAACTTGCTTCTGTGTACTAATTAGATGTAAGGGTCTGTCGGACGGTCATAAAAAGTGAGTTATTAAGAAAATAATGCTTTATTTGAATTTCTTTATAAATGCTTTAATTATATACGTTAAGAAGATTTATATGAGAATGTTCAGTGAATCGTTGATTGCTTCATCTACACAGAACACACATAGACAGCGAGAAAGAAACCTGAAAAAATTAGCATCGTTAAAATTGTTGTAATTAGCGCAAAGAATTTCAGCCATCGTGCAAAATCATCTTGCGCTTATGTTCAAAGAAACCGTCTATACATTTCTAGCAACGCGAAAGAAAAATCGAACGAAAAACGAAAATAAAAATGCTTGCTTGATGATACCAGTCGTTTTATAAAAGTTTTGCTACCTCTGCACTTTGATAATATTCGTATATGCGTGTGTGCTGATTCCACCCTTTGATCGCTTTTCCCTTCGTTTGTTGTGTGGGTCGATTTCTATCCCTAACACGCTCACGCTCACGCTCTCTCTCTCTCTCTCTCGTTTCGTTGATTCGTTTCTATGTCGTTTCAAATTGAAGGAGGTTCTGGTCCGCTCTGGTTATTCGAACGGGGTAGAAGCAATACCGGTTTTTCTGCCGGCGATAAAAAATATATATAGACGGTTACCTCTGCTGGTATCGCTTCTTTTTCGGGTCTTTGCGTGTATCGACTATAAATTTTGTAATACCCATTAACTTGATCTGAACGAGCATTAAACGTCTTTAGAAAGAAACAGATCTGCACTTTTCGGTATTTATCAATACGACTTTATTTCCTTTTACGTTTGCGGTTCAAACAAAAGCCTTCACATCCAAGTATATGAGTTGTATACATATATGTATATACATTTCGGAATTAGCAAGATGAAACCATATTATCATTGTATCATTTTATTTGGCAAAAACCAATGAAACATTCAGGTAAATGATTTTGTGTGAAAAGTATGAATATGGAATGGCAAAGATCATATTAAAGTATATATATATATATATATACATTCTGTATATTTCGGTATATTCATAAAGATATAAGAGAATGTCAACATGGCAAACGCTTGGTGGTGTATCAGTATGGCCGCCGCTCAAGTGCCATCCATCCTCGCTCGCTCTCTGTCTCTCTCTCTCAATTTATCGTGATGGTTTTGACACCCGGCTGTCAAGTACTGGGATGGAGGCCCGTTATAATGAAGTAGATTGTGTATTTAGGGTGGCTGTGGGGGTGTGCCAAGAGGAGAGCACGAGCGCACGAGCGACCAAGTCTCCGTCAAGTGTCCTCACGCGCAAATGCCCGCTTTGTTACACGGCCTCTGTTGCTCGTATCGCCGCCAGCGATTCGTCCAGAGTGTCATTAAAAACTTCACTCACTCTCTCTGCTCTGCTCTCATCATACCACTCGCCGCCGCCGTGTGCACCAACTTCTCCTCTCTTTGATAGAGTATATTGATAGATATACCTATATTGTAACTGTTCCAAATGCTTATAGGTACGCCATAAATATTATATTCAATTGCCTTATCTATCCGAAGGGCATAACAATAAATCACTGCTCGACTTTATGGTCAAATTTTCATGAGGTGCATTTTTATCACGTCAGCATTGTGAAAGTGCTTTTTTTTTGGCAGCCGTAAAAAATATCGCTTCTTTAGTGGAGCGATATTTTTTTACTTTTCTGTTTAATAGCTTTTAATACGTAGTATACTAAGGATAATAAAAAAGTAGAAAAAAAAAGAAGCTTAGGATACATGCTCGCATTTAAACATCAGTGATTACAAAAAAATGTATCGAATGAAATCACTTAATTGGTTACAAAGTAACTATTCCACTATCTGCGGGTTATTAAGCCAGTGACTAGTGACCGTAAGCGAATAACCCAACAACACACCGTGAACCGGTTCCAGGCTAACCAGTTCAGTGAAATGTGATACCGCGGAGCCGTACTATCCACGAAGACCGACGAGAACGTGTTATTTCCGGGTCATAAACGATCCGAGACGCACAACATTAAGACCACTTCAACCCTGTCTGATTATCTTTTTATGCTTCACCCTCTCTGTCTCTCACACACACATACACACGTTCAACCAAAACCTCTGGACAAATTAATACGATAAAACCACAAGACATTCATTCATTCATTCATTCATTCCTTCACTACTACTACTCTCCTTTCAAATGTACATTTATCTCATTTACTCGACGATTAACACGGTGCTATATCCGCCATGCTCGGCGTTATTTTTAGATGCCGAAAGGTCTTTGTCACCAAGTTTAATTTTTTGGCCGCTTTAAACTGGGTTCAAAAAGGGGAAGAAATTGTTCAAGAAGAAATTGCGAAACGGTTCTGGTTTCAAGCTGAAAGATTAGTATGATTTATACGGAGAAGGGGATTTATACATTACTATGGACATTGAATTAGGAATGACCAAATTTTATTAAAATTGGTTCAGTATCTTCAAAGCCACAAAGTTTATTATGGACGAACGATATATCCAAGATGTACAACAAGTTTCCGAAAATATTATAGGCACTAAAGGTCTTTTGTACAATAGTACATACCGAAATAAATATTATCTAAACGACAGCTTTTAGTAAAGTGTAATTTAGAAATAGTTTGACAAACTCTATGCTCTTGTGTGAATGTATATGTTGGTTTATTGTAGTTGTAGAATGGCGCTAGATATTGTGCTTAAACGGACGGTCGTTATCTGTCGGTCGGCGGCGTCACGTTCTCCTGCACTAATATAGATCGCCGATAAACTAAATTGGGGTTAGAACAACCCGACTTCAATTACAATGCCAGACCAATCTCGTACACACCACACTTACACAATACGTATACATCCATAAACCAAGTTTTACTATCCTTTTAGTTTTCTTCTTCTTTTTGGGAACGTACATACAAATATATTATTGTGGTTTACGATAATTAAATCCAACTATTTATATATATATATATATATATATATATATATATATATATATATATGTCTCTCTCCCCTGAGCTTATCTTCCAAAATATTTTTATCTCACTCTATCTGCATATTCCTGGGCCAGGATTGCTTCATATTAAAAGCGAAAGTTCTACGCAACAAAGAAGAACCCTCGTATAAATTGATGGGTTGCAAAACAAAGAGATAACCTTAAATTTCCGCAATAATGATGAGCGGTCATAAAACCATGCATACATAAAAGATAGAGAAGTTCAAGTAGGGCTAATCTGACAGTAAAAAACAGCGGTTGCCGGATCTGGATCAAAGCAACACACAGGATGTAACCAGATAGAAAAAATATCGAGTGCTCTTTACTCATACTTAGTCTTTACTATATATATATATATATATATATATATATATATATATATATATATATATATATATATATATAACATATATTTTTTCATTTTTGGACGAGACCTCCCGAAATGCCGATTAGATATACTGATATGTAAAAATGACCCGCTGCCTTTAAAACACGTTCCTCTATTGGCCTTGCCCTGAAAGATTTAATCTGCTGTTTATTGCGCCTATTAGCTTGAAATAGCAAAAAGTTATGATATCTTGAAGAGTTGATGGTACGGTCATTAAAACAACAGTGGCAGAGGATTCATTACAGATTCAGGGACCAACACAAGTTGGAGGATGCGCATTACGAGACTACCATGTAATATAATGCCATAGCCTTATTTTGTAATTTATCTCATGGGAAGTCGTAAAAGCTCGTCAGTGCTCGGGCATTGTTTACTGGGTACTGTACCGGACTCCGGAATAGCTTTGGACAGAGCAATATGGGGGAGATTACTGCGCAGGAGCTCTCAAACTGATTCTGCATTTACACATACCAATTCTTATTTTTCAACTGTTTCAATTAAATATTTAAACATTATGAAACAAAACGTGGTATTGGAGCGATATAATTATCCAATCTAAAAACTAACAACAACAACAACAAAGCAATAACCAGCGTAATTTAAGTGACACGATGATGGTAGGCCATGATACGAAATTGCGTGGAACAGAACACAACACGCGACAACTTATTTTCCAACTGTCACTTTTCGAATAAATCAAATCGAGATAATTAAATCGTTGCAATAAAACGTATACGTGTGTTACAGACAACCAACGAACGAACCAGTGAGCGGTTCACAAGCATTAAACACACACAACGGACATTGTTGTCCGTAATATTTTCCATGTGGTGATAAAACAGGTCGTCCGTTTTGTACATTTCTTATCTCAATTAAATCGTAAAATACAATCTCGATGTGCCGTGTCATGTAAAACTACTGCAGCCCCTCCGCTCACTTAATTTAATCGCTAGTTATCATCATACGGCTTCCGCTCACGATATTATACCGACTGCGCCTATCTACACTCTGTTTATTATAAACATCGTGCCGTACAAGCCTGAAACGGGTATTCATGAAATGGAAACATATTGTTTTTTGCTCAGCATCGTCGAATCCCGAAATGTTTGAGAAGCGAATATTTCCGCTGGAACAACCGGCTCCGTGAGGCAATGGTGCCATTGGCGACCGCAGCGGGCGTTGGCGTGGCGCGTGTTAGTTACGGCCCATTCGTGACCGATGTTTAGCATCTCGACCCGTAAACAGCGAGAAATGCACGCACACACATGCAAAGCGACCCGATATCGAAACGCCGTGTGTTTATCCGCCAAACTTCCATTTCCCCTGCTCCTGTTTCTTTCCGTTCCACTCCAATTTCTGGCGGGTGGGGGGGTGGTGTCCCCTCCGCCATAACTTTAACGGTCCTGCAAGCCAGCCAGGACCTATATTCGAAACGTCATGTGTCTTTTATGTTTTCGTGGTGCTGTGGGTCGGGCGTGTAACCTACTTTTTCCAGGATTATTTATGTGCTTATTGCCTCGCGTTGACGATTTCGCCCAAGATTTGCCCAAATTTTCGCTGCGAGTTTGTTGCACCCTATTCGTGACGATCTACAGTGTTTTTATGCCCTACGGAATCGCGAAACATAGATTTATTTACACGGTTTTCGTTTTGATTATACATTTTTGCTGAATTATTAAATATGCGGTATAATCTTCTCATTTACAGCTTGCCAATTTTTTTAATAACTTTTTCGATTTTCTTATTGAATAGATAAATAGAGATTTGTGGTCGTACTTTTTAAGTTTTACATATAGAAGTTTATTTAAGAAACGTTACATCAAAATAAGTATTTTTATGTACTATATATTTCGTAAGATTAAAAATGAGGGCTTTTCATTAGCGACTTAGTGGAAATGTAGAAATTATTAAATATATTAAATAATTTGTTATTTTATGCAAAGTCAATTTTTTGTCGGCTTATAATTTTTCTTTGTAACATGTTTAATCTTTTATGAAATCGGATTAGTTAAAGCAGTGCTCGGTAGAGTTTCCGTGCAGGCCAAATATTTGGTTTGTGCTTTAAACATGTCATAAATCGTTATTAAAATTTACTTAGAAATAACAGCGTCTTGTTATCTTTCGTATGCTGCAGTTTAATCGTCTTTTCTTATCAAAATGAATATTTAAAAGCACCCTGCACCACCACTCAAACATTAAGATTACATTAAAGCCTTTCATTAGTTCTTTTGTTTTTGCACTATGATAAGCGGCTTTAAAACTTTTCGAAACATAAAAATAATTAATCTCTTACCTGATTTGTATTACTGTTCCAGTATTTTTATTATGGATTTATTTTTTAATTGCACTGAACATTAAAATAATATGTGGTTAAACTGATTACTAAAAAGAAAAACTCTATCTATGCTAGATGTTTTACCTTAACTCAACATGTGCCAAGAAGTAGATGTACTTTACATACAATGTGTATTATTATAGCATAATTTAGCATAGAAACGTCGTATAGTATACATCTAAAAACCAAATGAGCAAACTGTTATATAAACACAAAAGCCACTAACTGAAATATTTGAATCTCCTTAAGGTACAAAAAAAAACAGGTAGAACAATCTTGTGTAATTGGGGTTGAATTTAATAAAAGTTACGCGAACATTTCGTTATAATGCAACATTTCAATTCCGAATAAGATCTCCGAAGTTAGGGACAGTTTGACAACTGCATAGTTTCACAAATTGGTGCACCAATGCTTGTAGCAGCACTTACGGTCATTACGTGCAAAGACATGTGCACGCTATTTTCAAGCGTCAGCTTAAGATAATATCGGCAATGGTTGTCTCTTGTACGAAGCTGGACGCGTTACAATTTTCCATCTTACACTGTTGCTGTTATTTTGCACAATGTTTGCTTATAGTTTTCGTTAAGGTGCAACATATTTACACTTGCAACGTATCGATACTTTACATTATACGAATATGGTTATTGTCATAATATTATAGTTTGTGAAGTTTTCGTATATCGTTAGAAATAATATTGCTTTTCTTAAGTTGCTAAATTAACTCGTAGATGTGTAACTACACTTTAAAACTATGTGCTTCGCACGTTCAACTTTGATGAAATTTCTGAAGCTTTAATTAAAGATGCATTTACAGCGATCTAATTAGTATTCACGAAATAAACGTTTTAAATCAAAATAGAAGAAACAAGATTTAATTTTGTGTACATATAATGAGTAATAGAGCACCAATGTATGCAAAATACAATGTTTCTGGTAACGTGGTCGAGTTTCTAGATAAATTCCTGGAATGACGCTATCAAAGCGCGACCCTCCATTAGGATGCCAATGTCCGAAGCTCAATGTTCGTATTACACGGTCAAGTAGTTTGATTACACACCATTCCCCCAGGAGCAAAATGGCGGACATATTTCAAAAATCGCATCTCTACCTGGACGCATGCTCAGAGAGCTAATGGCCCGTACGCCCGTTGCAGAAACGTTGTTGAATACTATTGCTTCTTACATTGGACCATTTCTCATTCTGTCATCGTGTGATTTATTCTTTATACCTTGTCCCCGCACCTGACCCCTAACCGACCCATCGCCCCTCACCCTTCCTGTGCTTTATGTAATAAATTGAATTTATGAAATGGAATGCGCCATATTTATCTGTTCCACTTTCATAAATCATTCCGAGTTGTAGTTCTTGTACAATGGCCATATTTGCGAGGTATGTGAATGCGTTGCTGTATGCTATTATAGATTTTGTACTGCTTTTGGCCGGCTTTAATTCAATTTCGACATTATTTACTCTTCGATTGACCGGTTATAGATTGTTTTAAGCGGAAATGCAATGATGCATTATTGTACATCTCACTTACGTACTAACTAAAATCATTAAGAGAGAACTATTATTCCGCAAGCATTTCAATATCTGGTCTTTATGTATTTTATGAATTGTTATATTTGTGCTACTGAATTATGTTGATAGCGAAAAGCGAGCTTAATAGACAAAAACTTATATTTCCATAAATTGATTGATTTTGTGATTACAATACATTACGTAAAAGAAAGTAAAAATTGCAATTGTGCTCAGGCAATGCAGGTTCCCTATATAGTAACTATTTCTTTTTTTAAAGTTGTGTTTCCCCAACCAGTAATTTACGGATCTAAAGTTAATTTTCCAATTGTCTATTCGGATTAAAAAACGGGTCACTTTTCACCGGAAAACGACCGCTGGACCGACCGACCAACCGACACCTCGTTGTTTTTCTAGTTGGGAAGTAGAAGAAGAACACACTAATAAAATTTAACCTCTCGAATGGCCAATGTTTTTCCATCCAACAAAAACACGTACAGCGAAAAACTATAATAAATTTCAATTCGCAGTCGGCAAACTTTCCATTTTCCATTTCGCCCAACTTTAATCTACGGCCGACTCGCAAATATTTTGCGTACGCGTTGTATATTTTATTTGTTTGTGAAATGCACAAGAGGGCCATGATAAATCACAATTGCCGCTGGAAAATTAGAAATCGAACTAGTTTATGTAAAGAATTTATGTGAGGTCTGCGCTACGTGCCGGCCCGTTACATAAATAAGAGATGCACACACACACACACACACACGTCCTCTAGAGGCAATCGTTCTCTCTTCCACTCTCTGCATCTCTGTTGCCGCTCAGTTTGCCCATGTTATTTGGGAGCTAGAATGAATTTGTCACTAGAGATACAGTTCCTATATCTCGCATCAACGATTGGCAGCCCTGTGTCTACATATATCTGTCAGTATAACTCTTACAACGTACATGCAGTCTTTGTTATTTATTATGACCCCTTTCGTATCCCCTATCTTTTTATTTCGCATCTCTGAATATCCGGATTATGCATTAAAGTTTGTCAAATTTAATTTTAAGCAATGCTTACACTATATAAACCTCATTGCACGTTAATAGCAGTCCTGCCCAAACAAAGGAACAATATCCAAACAAGTACAACACTTACAAACTCGCGTATTCGGAAGCCAAGGATAGAGAGAGGTAGTTGTTGCAGTCCGTTTACTTACCTGCAACAGAAACAAAAACAAACCATTATGACAACATCCAACATAAATAATTTAACGACTGCCATCTGTCGTCGTCTGAAGTAAATCAGAGATCAAAAATGGCTCGTAAAAAATAAACAAGTCTCGAGCTCGGTGTACGTAATATGACATAATAATAATAATAATCATCAGCGAGCACCAAATGAGCGGCGAAATGAAAGATTTATAATTCATAAAATCGGTTTCGAATCACTTTTAAAGAAAGTAAATAAGTAATACGTAAAGAAAAAGCAATTCGGTATGGCCGGATGAAACTTAACTGAATAAATATTTATGGTACATTCGTGATCTAAGTTGGCGCTGGGCCATTTAGAATATCTATTAAAATAACTGGTTATACATGTAAACAAAGTTATTTTCAACACTATTATAATGCCTACACAAATTATGCCATTTCCAAAGTCTACTAATAACATTCGTCTCGGAAAATACGGACGATGTGCCAAATTACGATTTCCAACATCTAACCTACATTTTTTTGGGCATTTTACGATTGTTGGAATTTTGTCGTCTAATATTTCTCATAGCGCATAAATACACCACAAATTTGACATATTTTACAACCTTAAATATATTTTTATTTAATTAATATGCGCTTACTTTACTGTATGTGCAAAAAGAATTATTATGTTAGATCTGTAACAGCAATATATATATATATATATATATATATATATATATATATATATATATATATATATATCAATTAATTGTAAACAAAATCAAAATTGATGTCAAAATAAAGAGTAATTTTGTATATAAACCAAACATTCGAAAATGCCGAAAATGAATATTTATGTAGATATTAAATTTAATTATAGTGTGCTTAATTTAGTTGATTATTCGACTGACTTGCCACGTACACATATATATATATATATATATATATAAATGTGTGTGTATCCAGCTTGTATATGTAACCTTTTGATGTTCCAGTGGCTTTGAAACTTCAGTGAACACACCAAACCGTATACACCAGATTGAGGATATGCTTATATTTGCGTGTGTGTGTGTCTGTATTTGTATCAACTGAAATCGTATGTCTGCTGTGAATTTTAATATTATTATTATTAATATGGTAAATATTAAATATGAAAGGAATATCCTTATTTATTCTATACTACTGTGGTTAATTACACGTATGTGCAGTGAATATGCAAATTTATAATGTACGAGATTACTTGTTTTTATATTATTATTTAACTTTTAACAAGATAGCGTAGATTACAAAACTATGGAAATAAAATATAATCATATATTTTCCGACTTCCTTGTAAAGCATATTGCAATAGGCTGCATACTTGATGTTTTCAAACAAAACACATTTTATTTCTCTATTATACAGTCATATTTGCTATGATTTTCACTACTTTTAGTAAATTTCTGTTTCTAATTTATGTTAAACAGTTAACAAGTTTAAGTGTAACGCACCTATGCGTCCAGTTCGCTTTATAAGTAACATATGCAATGCGAACAGCGGTTTTAAATTATTATGGCCTTGTTGAAAATATGTCGGCGAGCTAAAAATTTATTTATTAAAAATACTAGTTCTTGGTCAATATCTAAACGGAAAATATTGGCTATCATGAAATAATTGTAAATATTTCTCGTATCTTTTATTTACATACATGTATTTTCCTGCTTCGTATATATGTATATAAATAGTTGCATTCAAATAAAACAAAATAAAGAATTAGCTTTATAGAATAGTGTAGGTCACATGTACAAGGTTTTTGATATGTATATTGTGTTTAGTTTTAATAGAAAATATAATACCCTAACCTCTCTGTGATACCGTATCTATAAACCCTACGCGAAACGCAGAGATAACCCTGCTATATACGAACTATTCTCGGGCTGCACAAAATTTTGTTTGTCCTACGAAAACAGTAGCAGCACTTGTGTGTATATCCAACGTTGCTGTTTGAACGATGTTGAGCAAACAATCGACAAATATACCTTACTTATCCCCAACTAAAATTTCATCAACAATATTTTATTGAACTACTACTTTATATCATTCGCTAAGCAAACCTGGGCCTTAGCAAATAGTCCCACTCTTATAAACAAGTTTGAATCCCTCTTTATTACCAAACAACGTAAATAAAACACTGATTGTTTCAAAACAATGGGTTTTTGTTGAACTTTTTGTTACGAATTGAAATTGAATTTTCGTATAAATATTTATTGGTTTTTTTCATACCCAAAATAATATTATAAAGAATATTTAATTTAAATGTGAAACGATATAAATAATTAACATATGAATGGTGCTTTAGTTGGGTTTAATATTTGTTATATTACCGACAGTTTTCATTATGGTAGGCTTTTCAGATTATGAAATATTTATTAATATATATTTTGTTTTCATATTCAATTTTATTTATATATAAATAATGCTGTATAATACTTTAATAGTAAAATGGGAATAGTAACCAAACATAGATGTAGACATCTATGTATCCAGCTTGCCACAACGCAAACAATTTTAGTGTTCTTTTTTAAAAATGGGTATTTTTATATCCACAAAAAAATAAAATTATTGTGCTTGACACATAAATAAAGTACGCTGAAATGATCTTCACTTGACTTTCATATACTGCTTCTATCTATATATTTACAAAATATTGCCTTATTTTGTTTTAAATTGAATATGCAATTGCTTTGAAACTATCTCAATATGTATTGAAACTAGTGAAACGTAAATATAACAAGTATATTTTAAAAAGCTATTTTCCAGTATATGATAGAATTTTTTTTAACTCATGCACTTTTCGAGATATTAAATAAATAATAAAAATAAACCACCACTTCTTTTTAAGTTGTTATCAAGAATTGGAGATTTTCTTCTAGGCTTTATACAAGTCTTAACTAATATATTTTTTATCATCAACAATTATTGCTGTACAGCGATTACAGACACACACACATACAGAAATAGTCCGATAAAATTACGAATACGGAACTATTCGTGATTTCAATATATCCTGATATACATTCGTATAGGATTGGCATGCATTTTCATAAAATACGTCAGTAGATTTGCTAGTATGTCATTTTGATTAATATTAAATAATATTTACATTGCAGAGAAAGCATACCTCTCTGCCACGTATTGAGTTATGTCAACATAATATTGTTATTTCATTTCCGGATGTCTACTACAATATTTACTGACCACTCCTTGTCTGAAGAATATGTGCTTATATATCCATAGGAACGGAGCGCACTGTTTGCGCTAGAAGTGATTCAAACTTTTTAAATCGAAAAATATTTATTCACATTTCTCTTTTTAAGGTTGTCTTTTGTTAAAATTTATTTCGGCAAGTAGCAACTTATAGTAAACGAGTTAGAATATAATAACCAAGGTATAATATAGTTTCAACGAAAATAAAAAATGAGTCCGAACCTTTAGATTCAATGGTCCAATATTCCACCGATAGTGTTACTGATAATTTATTTAACCAAAGAGTTTCGGGTTTAAAGCTCACAAATATATATATATATATATATATATATATATATATATATATATATATATATATATATATATATATATATATTGTAGCATGTATTTTTGTAATTTTATCGAGTTACTGATAAGCCGTATTTACACAATAAAACGCAAACATAATGGCATGTAAATTATAAATATCGAACTGCATTGTATAATTTTTAGTTGGGTGTGGTACGGTCCGACAAGTATATTTAATGTGACGTAAATCCCATAGCGGCGTAGCGGCTTGTATTCTGTATTCGTATACATATATACGTTCAGTTGTAATACGAGATTATGTAAATATCGTTGTTTATCCTTGGAATCATAGGATTTGGTGCGGCACGTGCCACCTGACGACGACTACACTTTAATAAACCTTATGGACCTACACTGGGTAAATATTTGGAAGTCGCCGACGACGTGACGGACAGAGCCGATAAACATAAAATGGATTTAATATTCACTCTTAATATTGTTATACTCAATTCCACTACAGTTTTACAATATTTGTAGACATTTAAAAAAATCGAAGGATGAAATATACAGCAATTAAGGAATTTGATCATTATCTTGGCTAGGACCATTGCTAGAGAATCCTGAGACATTAGTGCGTGAAGGAAACCGAAAAAGGGAGTTGGTAATGTCGTAACGTAGCTGCGGGGTGTTAGCGGAAGTGAAGCATAGGTAGTTGAAATCAATACGTCAAAACTTCAACGGGTGTGAACAACATAAACAATGCGGTAACAAAACTCACAGCTACACAGCGATAAATCACAAACAGCGAGAGCAGAACAAAGACAAAGGCTGACATCGTGGCAACATCGCATTCGCGATGACGTACCTACAGTTGGTTGCAAAAACTTTTGCAGGCGGCGCTCCGGTCGCTGTAAATGCGTTTTACGCTGTTGAATATTTAGCAACGTAAAGTTACAGTAGCTGGTAGTAGAATTTGTAAAACACTTCAAATGACATCCCCCAGTTACATATCTCTCTCTCTCTGTCACTCTTTGTCATTCACATATGCTCTTTGGCTATTTTCATCAGATGCCAAAGTCAGCTGGGTGCATTAGATACTCGCTCCTTCTCATACATCCAAACTACGGAAATTTCAGAATCAAATCAAATGCAAAACAATATTTCTGAGCTTCATCATCTGTATTTAAAAAAATAAATATTGAAAGATCGAAAATCGCTAAAGCAAAAAATGTAATATTTTAAGCTGCTGCACTTAAAAGGCCGACCTATTTATATTAACGTCCATCCGATATTTCCGAGCAGCGATAAAGAAAAACATTGAAGAGAGAGAGAGAGTTTGGAGGCATTGAAAGAGAAAAAGAAAAGGCAACAACAACAAAAAAATGTAATCAACAATATTTCACACAGCAAACGGATCGCCACGGTATTAATACACAAGCGTTGCGTACGAAATTGTACACAGACATATTTTAATTAAATATTATTGCAAAGCACCCCGTGGCTATTCCACCTTTATCCTTTTATACGTCCTATTGATGCACCCACCCAATAAAACAGTATGGTACACCACTGCTGCTCCTTTATTTATATTTCTTTGTATTCATATTTATTTTTTGTTAATAGATAGTTTTCAATTTGACTACCAAACACACGACCAGTTTATAATTATATAGCCTTTACTTCCTATATATTTCAAACAAATATCACCACATTTTTTCTCAATTATTTATATTCACACTACACTGAGAAAAGGATTTACTTAAATCAATTTAGGTTTACTACTATAAAATGAATTTATTTTTATTTTTCAATTTAAATATGATGACTGAATTAATAACAAGAATCAGCAATGATAATAACCAGGAAATAAAATTGGAATAGAATTCGCAGCGATGAAAATCAGATATGGCAAAGATAACCCAGAATATTTCCCAACATATACTATATCTTTAATTCTAATTTTCTATTTGTAGCAGGAATACAGCGGGTGGTGGTGGCTGAGCGTGCAGAAGCGTAAGGTACGGAATCCATTACGATGTGGTGGCGGTGAACAGCACAGCGCCGCACGACAACGACGGCAAAGCTGCGAATTAAACTGCCGGTTGCAGGTGGTATAGCTGCATGGCATGAGTGCGCCGCGACGCGCCGCGCCGTTTCAACAAACACGTTGCAGAAAATTGCATTTTCACTGCACTGAAGCAACCGAGACACGTACACGTAACACGAACCGACGTGACGTGTATATGTGTGTCTCTACTTCTTAGTACGTGTGACCAAAAACATCTATATAGATGTGTGTTACTCTATGTTCTTGTTAAGGGCGACTTGTCCTGGTATCCATGGATGTTTCATTTGTTTTTACGATGATTGAACCGTCCTTGATATTAGTAATGTTTAAATGTATTTCTACATTTATAAATACAACCTTCACACAATTTTTCTAATTTTATTTCAAATGCTTTGGCAACATTTTTACAAAAAAAAACCATTACCTGTGTTTGTATGCAAGTGTGTGTGTGTGTGTCTGTATCTTCTAGTACGTGAGAAAATTTCAAACAAACAGCGACTAGACACCGAGAATCGTTGATCTTCTAACCTAACAAACATTGCCAACTTTTCTGTTTCTTCAACTACTATTTCGTTCTCGTGTCTGCCATCTTGTTTTTTGTTGCCCTCGTCTTGCTTCTTATTCTCCAACAGTACCGACTATTTGAAGATTTGTTTTCTTTAGAAGTTTTAAATACGTTCAGTTTTAAAGTTTTAACGCTACTCCAGTCGTGGCTGGACGACCAGCTTTTATTTTCAGACGTGTTACAACAAAAAGGGCTTTCCGCTATATTTGCACGTAGTCATTCGGATTAGACACCAACTTAAATTATTGTTAATCAAGATAGAAGAAAGAAATTTTAACTATAGATATAAATATTACTTAATACTTCGTAAAAGAAATTAAAAATTAGTGGTTAAAATATATATTCTACAAAATACATATTTTACTGAAGGCATTGGTGCCTGTACCTATGCTTGTTTTGTTTTTATTTAAGTTGAAACAGCTCTAAACAACAATATTAAAGAAAGGTTAACGTTGGGGGTGCCATTTTTCGGCAGAATATGCAAAGAACAGTTCAATAAAATCAAAATATTTAGTCGAAATATGAATAAACAACGTGCATCAAACCCGGACTTAATATTATTTACCAAATCCGAGAAAAAAAATCACGAAAAACATGGTTTTTTTGAGCATTGTTATGTAATTTTCCCCTTAAGTAAATATTTGAGATTGTATATTCTCTGAAACTCACTTCTTACAAATAAATATTAATTATCAATGGGAAATCTGCGATGTATCAAGTTTCGTCTCAACAGCAAAGTTTGTGAAATCCGATCCAACGATGTAACAGACAAAGTAGGTACACGTAAACAGTGCTTATCACCATGGTACTCCATGTTTACCTTAGCAGCTACAAATACTGTTTAGTTTGCCAGTAGCTAAACGTGCAACAAACAGCAACAGAGAGCAGCATAGGTACAGGTGCTTGTACCTTTGTTTGTTATTTAGGGATTCTATGTCTCAAATATTAATTAAAAATTTGAAAATTGCCAGCAATGTAATAGATATATTAATTAGTATCTGAACAATGTATTATATTTTCTTTTGCGCAGATTGTTGTAACTATACTGTAGTAATAAAAGTATGAGCATATGCATCGGGGTGGTGGGGGATGGTGAGGGGGGGGGCGGTACAGTTGGAAGATATGAAGCCATTTGAATTTGCATATGAGAGAAAATGTTTGTCCGGTCCATTTGAAATGATATCGTGTGTAATATGAACAAAGTTTAGTGTAGCAGGCATCTAAGTGAAATTACATCGGCAATGTTGCCAAGCCAACCGCAGATATACATTTCAATTTGTACGCGATTGTTCGTCTCGCACTGAAACCGTATTCTGGCTGGCTGGCTGCCTTGCTTTTGCGTCATTTACCCCCAGCATATACACGTTTATTGAGCTTTTTTATTTTTATTATTTAATTTATTTTATTTGATAAAATCCGTATGGAGTTTAACTTTGGAGCAATATGGTGTAATTAGATATACGCAATATTATACACACGCATAAGGTTTGAAATTCAGAATAGGGGTTCTTGGATACCATGCGCAAATTTACGTATACGCATTCTAAGATATTTCAGTAATATACGAACAGTTTAAATAAGTGCCCTAACTTGTAATTATTATATTATAAAATCAATTATACATAAAGTTTTTCGCTATCTGTATTTATAATAATGCTTTATTTTATATTAAATTCATTTTACGATTACGATGAAACAAAATTAAAATGTATTGTAAATAGAAAACCGTAAATATAGAATAACCATTTTAAAGGCGATTTAATAGTAATTGATACATTTTATAAATACATTTTTAAAAGAAAAGTTGCTAGAAATTACAAAATTGACTAGAATCGTTCTCAAATTTTCTATTAATACTGCAAAATATGTTAAAAACAGTAAAAATGATTGAAATTTCCAAATTATTTGACGTTGGCGTTAAATCTATCATTTTCTGAACAGATGAAAAATAAATGGAAGTTTTTTTTTTTTGGCGAGTTTTTGTTGTTATTTTAGTTGATATTTTTTGTACGTCTAGTTCAGTTGATGATGTGTAACTTTTGAACTTTATATATGAGAAAAAGCATCTACAGACGTTATAGGCCGCTGTCATTTTGTTCATATATGAAAAGACGTCAATTTACGACGTGTGACGTCGCCTACAGCCTACTGCTTGCCCTTTTATACAAATTCAAAGTGTCTCGTCACGTCAGTGTGTCCGTCACTCAGTTTTTCTTTAACGTTCCTTTTAATAATAATATATAAAAATTCAGTATATTCAGGAATTTAAAAACGTCGTACAGCTGAAGGCATGCTTACATGTAATATTAGTATATATATTTACGCTATGTATAAAAGTATAATGATCACAAATATAATCGACCTCGATATATTAATAAAAATATTCGTATTGAGGGTATTTATTGCTAATTTTATAATATACTTTTAAATCGGTAGGAAAAGGTGCATTTTTTTACAATGTAGATACGTTTGCACGAAATTTTGCACTTAGTTAAATGTCAATGTAGTATGTTTTCTCATGTAAGAGTAATTTTCTCAGGACGTAGTCTTTCTCTCTCCGTTATCTTTTAGAGAAACATAGCTTAAACCGGATTAATGTGGCTGAGTGTACAGGATCTTATCATCGTAGCATGCAAAACGTTTCTCTCGTTCGTCTTTTCGCGGTGTGACCCACTAAAGTACATCATGGATCTCAATCCCTTTACTTCCATCAAGTCTTTCCATCTCACTCTGCGCCGTCCCTGCGCCATCCCTATATCCAGTCTCCCACGCTGGGACGTATCTATATATATAGTATAGTGGTAGATGGAAGTCTTGACTTAACAACTCGGCAGATTTGATATCCTACACACACACACACACACACACATAGAGGCACACGCGCGAGACAGCCTATCAAGGAGTATAATATTGATCTGTGAAAATTGAACGCTACATCCTTCACATCATACACACCGCCAGCCTAGACTGGAATATATCTACCACAGACTATGCACCACTGGAACACTGCTTATTCGGAAACGAAATCAAAAATTGTCATACTCATTTTAACAAAAAAGCTCGAGTGACCTTCATTCGCCCCTATATTACATTTATACTAATTTAATATAGTATAACATTGCTTTATATTGTCTTAAATTCATTCTTCGAGTCTAGTACGTCCAAGCCATAATTTAATAATTTGTGAAAGAATGGTTGTAAATTAGGAGTTATCTAAAAACAAGTGAACTATATTTTGTTTGTAGAGTCATTTTGTTAAACGTTGCATGATTTGTTTCAAATGATATCGTGTTTACAATAAATGAGTGCTTAAAGAATAAATATTTTGGTTATTTATTATATTTATTCACTAGACAAATTATTTATTAGTGAATATGAAAATGATTCAATTTTAATTTATTTAATAAATTATTTTTCCTAATATTCCCAACTAAATCATAATACCCCAAATATAAAATGTGTGCCAGATATTCAAGCAAAACCAACATTTCTTTAATATTCTTAATAATATGGCAAGCGACTATATACTAAATCTATTATTGATTACAAGTTTAGTTCGTCAACTCCTGTATAATTTTTCAGCATGAATAATTGCTACTATACTCTGTTCCATAAATTATTCACGAAAACACAATACAACAATCTTGTATAAATTGTTAGTTGCCGTGCATTTAGCAGATTAAGGAAAATGAATGATCTGCTAATGTTTTCCTTAAGCGGTTGCATTAGTAACACAATATATATCTATTATAACCTGTTGCAATCTTCTATCGTATGCAGAAAGTGCACGTGCAAATACGTGCATCTGTTGCTGCACTTATGCAAAACTAAATACATTTATTATTACAGTTAAAACCATAGAAACAACTGTTTTATTTCACATTTAGTATATTCTCCGTAAGTCTATAAAAAGATATATTTTTATTTTTATTTACACAACTCGATATGCAACAAACTGCCGCTAGCTTGACGTTTATTTAAATATGAAGTAATGCATTTGTGGTGTAGCTATAAATAAACTGAATGCTTCGCACAATTCACACACAGTAATTAAAATAAGGTACTGCTTCTATTTTAGTAATCACACAATATATTTATATTGACGTTCAAGAACGTACCATTTGTATTCTATAGACAACTAGCCACTGGTAGTTACCATAAAAACCAAGTGTTTAAAATATTTTAAAAATACGAATCAAATAGTTAATTCTGTAACGTTGATATTTAGCATATTGTATGTTATTTACTTGTAGTTCTTATGTATTTTCATGTCCACGTTTCGAATATCGATGGTAGGTATGCCATGCGCCATGACCTGATATAGATCCGTTATTTTGAAATCCTATCCGAAAATTTCCGGAATTCCATTATTTATCCAACGGCTGAATATCTTTGCCCTTGTATAAGGCCATGCATTTTCAACATCTTAAAATTTATTAGATACTTTAGAGTGCGGCTATACTTACAGGAATGTATGTAACATATTTCGATATTTGGATCAGAATAAATGCGGGCAACTTTCTACCATTGCCAAAAAATTCAACGTGAATATTTTCCTATTTTGTTTTTCAGTTGGATAAAAGTAAGATTTCGCATATATTTGATAAACATATAACATCATCAACTTTTACATTTATCATTGTATGAAGTACAGAAGAGCTAAAGAATTCGGTCGTGTGTCTGTAGCATCATTAAAAAAATGTCTTTAAAGTGTCGTCATCCTGAATACAAAAATATATTTATATACATTTATAAGATTCATTTATGAGGCTTTCAAGATGAGTAAAATATGACACGAGTAAACAAGCACTTCCGGTGTAAATATCCTTTTAAAAAATCAAAGGTATATTCTTTCCAGAGATTGTAAATGCAATATATATATTTTTATGTTCAACATTATTAGCTGTCACACATATCATATATAGAAGTGTTTCCGTTAGAATCTCGAGTTTGAAAACATTATAGGCTTTAATCTAAGAGAGTAAATATGTTGAAGTAGATAAAACAAGGAATCCCTGCTGCGAGAGAGAGAGAGATAGTGTGTAGATAGGCGTTACGGAGTTTTAAGTAAAGTAGCTATAGAGGAAAGATTTTTGAACAGACGTAAACATGGAAAGTCGTCATAAAAGCAGACAGTAAATTCCCAGGCGGACGAGCGAAATAAATTGATGTATGAAATGTCAATCTCAGAAATGGTCGACGCTACACGCCTCCTCCTTTCTTTCTACCCGATCCGATCCGCCACGGCATTGCGTGAGCTGTACATTATTGCAAAGTTTCCCCGAACTCGTAAATCCAAAACGAAGGAACCAGCATTACGACAACGAAAGCGCGTACTTTGTAAAGATGAGGACCGGCTCTGTAGGTCGCTCCAAACACAGTGGCAGCCCCAAAAAATTCACACTACCGTGTCGTTTTAGAGATATTCAAATAATTCCATAAAGAAACCAGCAATTCAGGAAATATATCCTATTCAAAAGTAGTATAATATATAAATCTAAATTCAAATCATCATATTTGTATGTCGTTGGGAAAATAGTCAAGCATTCGCAAATGGGTTAATTACTTGATTTTTCTGTAAAACCAGGAAAGACTTTACTAATAAAAATAGAAAAAAATCCACAGCGTAATTCCAAAATATAGTTTAGTGCCGCCACCACTGGAAAAAAGGGGTATTTATGTAGGGTAGAAACCCTATTTAGATCCCGTGATTCAAGCTCGCACAGCAGCTTAATGTTACACAGCGAAGTTCGTATTACTGCGCACTGACAGATTAAAACAAGTCCCGTTTCGGTGGACGTACTTTTTCATCCTTCCTCCCTTACTTACTCCACTCCCCCCTTCTCCACCCACCTCGGACCTCAAAAAACAATGTCTATAACCCTTTTTCCTGATGAGTAATTTCCTAACCCTCTACCAACACGGTAGATCCTCTTATATGATTGGATAATTTCGCCAATCATTCTACAAGTGTAATTCAATTTCATACTATATTGAACAAGGTATATATATACTATGTATAACACTGCTAATATTTTAACGCTACTATTTAAATGAACAGTAATTAATCCCCTTGATACTGTAAATAATTACTAGAGATTTTAATAGGGCTACCCTGAATTTATATTGACTATTTTCCAAATAACGTACAATATGAAACTGTTTCATTGTTCTTGTTTATGATATAAATTTCCGAAACGAGACTTTCAAATGTAACTCATCACTGTTGCCATAGAAATAAAACACAACTTGAAGTGCCCAAAGATTTATAATATACGTTTTAAAGTAGAGCACAGTTTCATTAAAAATTTATTGTTGGACAACATAATAATAAAAGGTAGATAATTTATATTAAAACCGTAGTTTAATGAGTCTCTTTAATAGAAGTAGATGCGCCAATAAAATATAATCCTGCACATCTCGTACTAAAAATACTCATATTATTTGTATATGAACATACATACATATATATATACCTGTATTTCAGAGTTTGAATAGAAACATAAAATATTAGACGGGCATGTAACTCGTTCAATGAAACAGCATTGTTAAAATTTTATGAATAATTCCACAGTGAATTAGCTACTAAACACCAAACTACTGCTGCTAAAATTAGTATTGGTGATACAACAAGAATAAAAAATAATAACTGGAGTTCTTTCTTTTGTATCAATATCTATTCGCCTCATATGATATGTAATTTTCATAAAGTTTTATCTCTTGCAATATACTTAATGGTAATTCACTATCATTGCAAAAATAATGGACTTACTATAGAATAGCTAATATTACCTACAACAGTCACTATTCCGTAATAAGTAGAATTAGATGTAAGCACTAATGCCTTCAGCTTTTATTGACGTCTAGTTCTAATGTTGTATATACATGGTTTTAGAATGCTATTTAACAAAATTATGTATATAGAACTTAATAAATAAGAAATAAATAGATATTTAATGTTGCTAAACAGAGAACGAAGTATAAATATGTCTTAAATTACAGCTCTATCTTCTTCTACAGAAACAATTTGTGAACAAATGTGGAAGATATATGAATTAGGATCTAAATATTTTAAGATATTTAGAAAATGAATGTAAAAAGCAAAAGTAAGCCCTGTCGAAATGTATCAGTACAGTTGGTAATGCTCTTAATGCTGAAATCCCGGTGTAAATCACAAAAATTACGAGCCGTAGTGAGGTGAACATATAATTTTAATTAAAGGGAAAACCACGAGCACTTTATTAAATGAAATCCGTCATAAAATGGCGACGAGCTCGCACACACAAAAACCATGTCGGGCGTATGACATTTGCAATGGCAATGGGATCCACACACACACAAATCAAAAAAACAACGGAACATCCAGCGGTCCGGAAGACCGGGATTCAAGATTTACCGCTCGACCGAGGAGGTTAATGATGAAACGGGATTATACTCGGCGATTCTCTGCTCTACTCATCCTCATTCTGCACTCATACACTCTCTTTCTTGCCAAGCGGTGGTCAGTCCAAATGCCCGAGTCGCAAACCGTATACTGTGATAGTGAACTTTATGATTCCCGTGAATATACTCGATTTCATATTGATTTTGCAACATTGTTCTTACACGATATTATTTACGGAACACTGTGGCAAATGAGAAGTGGAATGGAGTATAGATAGAAGCGGTTGTTATGATAGTGGGTCTGGTTTATGCTGAGGCATTATATCATAGCGAATGTGACAGTTCAAATCGATATCCGGTAAATGAATTGTGTCGTTTTACGCGCGTCGAATGCTGGAAAATCGGTGATCAACGTGTGTATGTGTGATGTACCAGTCGCAGCGACTGGCTTTTACAAGGCTAGCGAACACAATTATTATTGACGAAACGACCGCCAAAGATATATTTCATATAGACCGATGCAGACACCATAAAAATGTATATACATATCACGCAATTTATCACAGTAGCCGTGTAATGAAAATTGATTCTTTTTGATTTCTCTGCATTTTATGGACCACGAATCATCATTCATAATATAACAACTGAGTTAAATATAATTTACATATGTGTCTCAAGTTATTTAAAGGGTAGTTTATTATTTATTTAAAGTTTAGAAGGGTATTTTTCGATAAACCAAAACATGGATTATTAGTAAACAATTAATTATCCCAATTGATAAAGATGGAGATAATCTCTTGCTAGACCTTAAATAAATTTAATCTTCCAAACATTTATACAGTAATACTGTTAAAAAAACTTTGGAAATATTTTAATTATATCTATAAGGGCGTTCAAATTTAATTTGATCCGGTCGACTTCACCATGAGTAATATTTATACAGCCCCCGAGAGAGAAGGGAGGAGGTAAAAAAAAACATACAGGGCATAAGCTTCCATTATACAAAACGGAATGAGATAACAGGATTAATTTTGTGTGTAATCGAGGTTCGCCACAGTTGGAAAATTCAATTATACAAACGTATCAATTAGTTTCGGGTTCATCACATTTTTATTTGGTCACGCGTCGATAAAACAACGCTCTGTATAAGTAGTACAGCATCGAAGAGCAAACACATATTCAAATATCACCGTATGTATAAGTCAATATATGAATAAACTCACCGAAATAAAGGAATTGTGTTATAAAATTCGCTTCGCTTACCTGAAACAAAAACAAAATAAAAATTAATATTTATTTCAAGTAATCAAGCATAATTTACGAAACATATAAAAACAATGTTAAATTTTCAATTACCAATGAGATAAATGGACCATTTACTTCGTCGTCTTTGTTTATTTAGGGAACACTTACACTAACACAACTGTATCGTACAGAATTTCACAGGTTACTGACAATTAAGTGAATTTTTCTATGTAGAGACCAGTTAATTCGGGCCTTAATTGGATTATAGTATAGGTATACATACATTGTATGTATAATATAAATGTGTGGACAAGAAGTTTAATTTTTCAATTCGTCATCGTTTTATGTTATATGCGTTATCATTAAATCCGTGCAGTGCTGAATGCAATTTCGGGTGAGCGAGCAAGCGGATTTAAAGTCTTGTCGAACGGAGTATGATCCTTCTTTATATATACTCCGGCAGTGTGTGCGTCGCTAAAGCAAAGTAATCAAATCGCACACAAAGATTTGACCGAACACTCAACCTTTAAATTCTTTCCTTCTCTCTCTCTAGTCGATGAACATCACATACTCTGTCTCTGTCGGAGCAGTGTCAATAGGGAAGTCGGTCCTTTTCGAATAGTTTTTGGTCCGTTTGTGCTCGGTTCACTGGCTGCTAAAATCGCATGATTCCTTTGAATTTTCGTCCGTTTTCTTCGGTGTTCCGTGAGTCGTCATCATATCGTAGGAGGCAGGAGCTGCTGCGTCAGTGCTTTTACCATTGGACGGGTGGCATCACACACGGACGGATGGACGGATAGACGGACGGACACACTCATGCCATGTCCATTAGTCATCTCGCACAAGTGTAAGGATACCTGTCATGGCGGACGCTCTCTATTAATATTCGCATAACATACGGACCGCAGTGGTGTACGTCATTCCCTACCAGTGGGTAGTGTGACACAATTCTATGCTCAACCAGTGACACTCAAACTTGACGCACATTACAATCAGTCGTTAAGACACTTGCTGAAATATCCTTGCGAAAATAAGAGCTCTCAAAATTCCATTGTAAGTGATAATTATCTATATTTATATATTTTATTTAATATTCTATATAATGTATGACTTTACAAAGGGCTGTATTTGTTATTGAAATATTTCCTTTAAATTATTTATATTTTAAACTGTTACGTTATTTTCATTATTTCGTGTATTAATATTCTAAAATATTTTTGTTTTTATACGTCGCCGTGTAGATTACATCCATTTAAGATTATTATCGAGTTAAAATCTCTAATTTGAACTAAATAAAGAGAAAATCCAGAATATTTAAACAGCATTTTTCTCATAACCGTCGTAATTTATTTTGGAGCATACAAAATATGTTGTAGGTATAACTTAATATTAAAGAAAAATACAAATCAACAATGCTTCAGCTTTAAGCAAATGGCATGTAATCAGGTAATCCGTGTGCCATCCAGTGACTCATCCAAGTAAATCTATTTAGTTAATCTTAGAACAATCTCTCAACACGAGTGAACCATCTCATTTGCCATGGGCTAAATTTCAATCTCAGCCTGCTAAAATTACAAATACCTTTTACTGTAATCTCCAAATGTATTTCATCAACCGAATGTTTATTATATTAAGATGAGTAGTCGTAGTCGTCGTCGTAGTAGTAGTAGTCTCAAATTTCCAGCAGCGTACATTAGTCGCACTCACGCAGAGAACGACGCAAAAACAAACGGAATAAATAACAATATTAAATCGAGGCGAGGCCATTTCTTAAAGCTTTTCAAGGTTACCACACTGTGTGTGTGTGTCATTGAAAATTCACAAATACGCTGACTGATTTCTATTACCTGCTTCTTCATAATGATTCCTTTGTCAATTCTTTGCCGATTTAATACAAATTGCCTGATTTCGACAGATACGAATGCCAGCAGTCTCTTCACTAGATGAATATGTTATACGTACGTCCGTCGGACCATTACCAATTCAAACCAGACTAAGCGCCATTATTCACGGCGGAGTCGTGAAGATGTTGTTAGTGGGCTCGGATTACTCATATCGTACTTGGCACAGACACCCAAATCGTTTGTCAACCAATGTTGTTTATTATTATAATAGGAAGATTATTTTGTGTATACAAACTACAAGCGAATATCATTTAACATCCTAAAATTCGAGATGAATAGTGAAATAAATATTTAGTTAGTTTGGTTATATAAATATAGATTGTAATGATTGTTGTACTTTATAAATACATATGTTTAAGAAAAACGGTTTCAATTTCTAAAAGAAAGCCTTGTACAGGCCACAACAGAAATGTATGATGGATTGACGTAAAAAATGCAGCCGCGCAAAGATATGGGCCCATAGCTCTTAATGTGTGGAGGTTTATAGGCGCCATTTCCCATATATCCGCCTTACCACCGACTGCGCCTCCAGAATTAATCTCCGTGACAAGAAGAAGAACAAACAAAAAAGGAAAGGAAAAGAAAATAATTAATAAAAATAGCAACATTAACGCCACGCAGGGATGTAAGAACCCTGCGGTTTATAATGCCGTCGTCTCAACCCAAATGGGCCTTCATAAATTCGCCGGCATTTTTTTTGGCGGAGGTGCACATGCGACGCTGTCTTTCTCGCACATATTATGATTGCTGTTCTTTTTATTTTTTTCTCGGTCACGTTTCACTTGTTCGCTTTGTTAACTGATGCGATTAAATCAAAATCAAGCGGGCACTGATTGCTATTTTTGACGGCGAGCGAAGTAAGTGAGGCGTACGCGCGTTGTGATAGTGGAATAATTTAACAGGAATCGATTGGATTCTGACAAGGGAAACTAATGTTTTGCGGTTCATGTTGTGCGCGGCAAAAAATTATACGATCTTTAGCGTTTCACATTTTCAATGCCGGTTTTCGATACACTCTGGTATTCCGATACATTTTTTATTTTTAATATACATCGTAACACAGTGCTGTATTAACGATTTATTATTATTTAGCAACAATAAAAAAATTACATTTAATCAAAAAACGCTTAAAAGTTTTAATTGTTGTATCCTATTTAATCGTAGTAAAGCAATAATTTTAAACATTGTTGGGAGAGATTTATTCGATAATCCATACACGATTTTCTCTAGAAATAAGAAATATATATATACCACTAAATATCTACAATAAAACTTTGATTACAAAGAGTACAAATTAAGGCATTGCAGAATTTTTCTCTAAATAGGAGAAGTAAAAAATAAAATGAGCAATAAGAGGAATAAGCATTTTCAATTAGCCTACATAGCAAATATATAAATGTATATTCGCAATAATCTTTATTGATGCAAATTGGTAGGTATTATCGAAAGCCAATATCAGTCAAGCATAAAACACGGATTATCTATAATTTGTACGCGAATAGCATCGATGTAAACAAAATTATTGGCCGAAATAACATATAACTCACCGTTGATTACCTTAACCAGTAATACTAATAATGGCCGGTTCACCAAATGTTATTCGAAGGCGAACTTTGTACAACTAAAGCCATTAGTAGTTAGTGATAGCTACTACCTACATAATTGGTTACCATAAATGTTACTTATTAGCACACTACAAATTATATCAGTCACACATTATTAATATTTTTATACCTTTCTAGTATTTTGATTTGATGGTATTAAAATAGTGCAATAGGTAAAGCAAATGTATTTAAATACATTCAAAATAGTTGATGTTTGAATGCAGGATGTTGTTACGGCATAAAATATGAAATAATGATTTGATATCTGAAGTATATGAGATAACAAGCAAATCCTTTAATACCGTATCTACGCGAAACTTTCTATGCATTTAGAGGTTGAAATTTATCCCCGTGAATCCAAAGTTAGATTTAGTTTTGATTTAAATTCAAATTGTTTGAAACCGAATTTTATGATCAAGATATAATTTAAACCAAAACTAAATGTACTACGGTTTCGGTTAGCTATATAAGTTGGAAACTTTGTAAGATCAATATATCTTCGGATTTCTATTAGATTGTAAATTAGTGTTGAACATTTTAGAATCTCAAAAACATTAAGAGAATAAAATTATGCCGTTTTCCTTTGAGCTAGATATATTTTTAAATTTTGATTTGTATATTTTTAAAATGCAAATTAAAAAGGACGAAATATAAGTAATAAAACGTATATTTTGTGGCAGTGTGGACATAGTTGACGATATGGTATGTTTCGGTTGCACCAAAAATGATTGCCGTGGCCTGGGCCGGGCCCATTTGAAAATACAATTGCGAAAGGGACAGGCAGGCAGGCAGGCACGCAGATGGTTTACCGCAAGACACTGACGACCTCTGCGCTATGACCAGTAACAGCCGTGTAATTTATCTCAAACAAAGGGCGTCTGTCGTCCCAATGGTACAATGCGGTGTGGGCGGCTGGGTGCGATATGTATGTTAAACAACGCGTACATAAGCAAACTGACCTGACATCAGGCAGGCCAACATTTCCATGTAAATGGCCTGTTTACAACGCACATCAAATCGGAAGGATTCCTCACTCACTGATCGCCACCGAACCGGAATATTGTGCCCATCTCATATTTACCAACCAACACAAATAATAAACATTATCACTATCATATGTGTAATGTTTAAGGTTATTTTTAACTAATTTTATATACATACATAGAATTATTAAGAGAGTCCAGGCCACTCCAGCTGTATTGATCAATACAGGAATAACAATTACACTAATCATAATTGTAATAAGTATGCCGCAAACTTTATACTTAGAAGGCAAAAGATATTTTCTATGTTTCGGTAGGGATGAATAATAATCGTTAAAGCAGCAGCAGAAGAAGAAGATGAAGAAGTAGAAGAAGAAGAAGAAGCAACGAAAGCTTTTAGCGGGCCCAAAAAGTTTTGAATTAAATTAACAAAAGCGATATCAAAAAGTTTTCGTCATCAGTGGAAAGTTCGCAGTAATTTAACCATCTAAAAGTTGCAATTGAAAATTGCATAAATTTACGCTGCAAAATGCGCTTTTCTAACACGATGCCTAAACGCGCTGTGGTTTCATCAAATTTAAATCATCAAATCTCATCACGTTAGTTTTGTTGCTTAGGCACAGATGTCTCGGAAAACTTACTCAATGTATTTTCCACTTGACGCATTATTTTTATTTAAGATCATATAATTAATTTAAATTCAAAGGCCCTAATGAGGACAGAAACCAAATATACACATTATACAATCAATTTTATTCAATAGTATGCAGAATACCGTGTGTCAGAGAGTATATCATCTGCGATACATATAAGTATCGCATCTGAAGGAAAAAATTACTAAGAAAAAGTAATAATTCATTAATGGAGTAAAATGAATGCAGAAGCTCTCTTCTTCCAGTGGCTGCGGTAAGACAAGAGTAATAACAGTCTTATGAATATGAATGATATTCGTGGTATAAATATCGACGTTGTATATACATATATATATATATAATATTGCTTCACAATTTACCTATATAGAGAGAGACAGCACAAACAAGAGAGCTTCGAGAGGAGTGGAGTGGAGTGGAGAGGACTTTATTAGGACTATAAATAATACGTCTGCCGACGACTGTAAAGCACACATATAATATAATGCATAAAATTGTGTAGCGTAATACTACTACGGGAACAGCAGCTTACAAAAGCCAGCTCAAATATCATAAAGCTTTTGTGTATTTGCTTGCCGTGTGTCTGTCTGTCTGTGTGGCTGTGTGTTCGTTCGTTCGTTTGTCTCTCTTCCGTTCAGCCAATCAGGGCAAGTGAGTGTGTGTGAGAGAGAGACAGCGGGAAATTTCGAGCATGCGCATTTCTAAATATACACAACAAAGTGCACTATGTTTATTGTTTACATTTGGTTCGGATTACATTTTTATACTGCAAATACATATACCATTTTTATTGCATTTTATGGTTATTGGCTAATATTTTTGATTTGTCTGCGAGAAACTACTCTTAACTTCCTTTTTAGGGAATCTGGTTACATCTCAAGATGAGCAAATGCTAAAAATATGTTCTAAATAAAAAGATACAGTCGCAGTCGCTCAGTTTCTGTTTTTGTATAGGTACCATTTAGATATTCTCTGTGTCTCTTTAGACCTACTTATTACTTCGTAAAAGAAAGTAAGAACTGTATCTTACATTTTGAAAATGTCTCTCTTCAACTTATAATGAAGAGAAAGGATAGATTCTGATCTGAGCAAAAAATGCAAGACTAACAAACAATTCGTCGGTTTACGTAAGGTAAAATTTATTAAATATTTATTAAACTCAGCAATAAAGAATATTTGTAAAATATGCATAAATAAACAAGTACACAACCCAACACTATAGCTCATTTGTGCTACCGAACATTGATCTAAAAAGTTTTTAAATTATTAAAATATAAAAATTGATGCATTTTGTATTCTTTCAATTGAGAATGTTTATTCTTTATTGTGAAATTATTTTTCTTCGACATTTTTCAGTTATGCTACGGCTAATATTAGGTAAACAAAACTGTACCGTAATACAATTTTAGAAATCTGCATGCATCATGTGAAATTTGTTAATTTTTTAAAATCTCAATACTGAATTTCCTGAGTATAATTTGAATTTTATTTTTCGGAAAAAAAATCATTTTCAATCAGCATAAGTACATTATTGAAAACACGCTATGAATATTTAAATTCGTTATAGCTCTATGCATTTTTTTTTTTCGTTCTCTGTTCTCTGTGCATGTTGCTGTTTAACGAACCGAAGGTTTTATTAATTTTTTAACGTTCATCAGAATTTCAATATTTCCTTTTTCCTTTGGTTCTGTTCGCTCGCGTTTTTGTTTTGTCGTGTTTAATTTTTCATTAATATTCTTTGATTAGGTAGCTTTTAATTAGCGCACATTTTTTTATTAAATAAAAAAGAAAAACCAATATTATTTTGTAATAAAACATAATTAGGATTCTTCTCCTTGGAACTGCATATTAATTAGACATCCACCCTTACAGATTTCTTAAACGATCTCAACACCCTTCCAATTTACCTTCTTTGATACACTAAAAATATTATCCTATACCAGACATTCTTTAAGCAAATACGAATCAACGACAATAATGATTTGAGTAGTTTTATAGTATTAAAAAATGTAAGGAAAAGTAACAAGGTATTCGAAATACTTCTTTATTAATTATATAGTAAATATTTAACGAAATATCTGAGATTATAGCGTAATGAATATTTACTGATGGCTAAGTAGATCGACTTTTTTGTTTTTTTTTTTTTATTAAGACAGGAAATATATCTGTATTATTCAAATGGTTTGCCAAAAATTATAATAGTAACCAATAGAATTTGGCATCATTACAACTAGTCGGTTTTTACTGTAAATTTTCAACGGATACAACATTTTAAGGAATTCGATTAGATTAGGTTTAACTTTAAATACAAAAGTTGATTTGAAACTTTTCAAATTGCAAAAGCACTCTGAGCAGTGAAATAAACATGAGAATATAATGTCGAAAGCGAGTATTTCCGTTCTAACTATACAGTTTGACAATTTCTACAGTTAATGTGAATACACATTTCTATAAATAAATATATGTATATGAATATCGAAAAGAAAAAATCGGTGGCCGAGTCATCCATGTGGATGGTATCCATATGCGTGCCACCAGATGACACTAGTCTATTTCTAGATGACACGTTCTGACCAGTCCGCTAGTGAATTCAATTGCGCAATAATCATAAAACGAAAATATCGATAATTATAATGATTAGTGTATGGCTGTGAGCGTTGCACGTTTCGCAATAATGTACAGATTAACATGCTTGTTAAATAATCAGCTCTGAACGTACACACACACATGCATACAAGTTGGTGTTCGTAGTGATGTGATTAGGTTAGGTTTGGAGTCGTTATAGCGCGAATAATCCAAACGGCTGAATGCGCATGCCTGACTTTAGATTACCAAATGAATGTTTGCATTCAATTCAAAACATAACAATACGATGTGTTTGTTTACACGGATATATTCAATGCATGTTACTGTTATCTATCTCACCTAGCAATATTTCAATTTATAAAAGGACCTCTATTTACTTTAGGCTTCTGTTTATACAATTAACTTTTCAGCACTGAAACAAGGTATCACAGATACTTGTGTTAAATTAAATACAGCAGTTTATACATATGTGTTTTGTTTCAAAAACATAACATTAATGCATTGATTTATTTTCTTCGAATAAGTATGATACAATATGACAATAAAAACTGTTTAGATACTTTCCTATTATTGAGGAAAATCTTGTACCTATAATTGATTCATTTCTAGTTTATTCTACAACGCGAAACTACAACTAACGTAGACCCGATACACAAAAATAAATTTAATAAGTTATGCAAGTAATTATTAATAATTATCGGTAAATATAATTATTAATACAAACCGGTTTTATTATATTAACCGTTCTTGTAATTTCCCATTCATTTGGTAATATTCGCAGATCGAGTAAAGACGTCATGTATCTTGCTGATGTATTATTAAAGTTAGAGTGATTTGCCTGTTCCACAATAGCTAGAATAATTATCTAACAATTGCGCTAGTACGAATCGACGTAGTGTAATTGTTTAAAATGGCTGACGCTACATTTGTCGTAATGTGACATATGTATTATTGACAGAATGCTGTGTAGGACATGACCAACTCATATGTATTCGTGGAATATATATGAAATATGCGCTTAGCCATCACGTCGTCAGCCACGACTGACATAAATGATTATTCTGTCAAATGAAATTTGGTATTGAATCGGGCATGGCCACATTAAAATTAAAATTACATCAAAAGTGAATTTATTTTAAATTGATCAATCCCAGGGCAATTTGTTGTTTCCACTGGAATTGAATATATATTTTTAATAATGCAAAAATTCCATTTTCTCCATTGATAAAAATAATTTGTTTTTGTTTGGTGTTCGGTTTAATTAAAAATATATATATATATTTTTTAAAAACATTATTTCATTTAAAAGAAAATTCTTTGCGTTAATAAAATCAGGAAAATAGTCGAGTTCATGAATTAATTACGCGTAGTAAACACAATACTGTTTTCCTGATGTCTCACAACGAATATATTATTCAAGTGAATTTCAATAAGAATTCTTGATAGTGTAAATAATGTTGAGATGATGTAGTATGATAATTGAAAGTTTATGGTTAGTAAATGAAATTCGAGTGGGTTTTTATGAATGTTTAATTTCTTATTCTTAATGTGTTGGCTAACAACTTGGCAGTCTAGACCAAAGGTTGGCAACTACACAATATAAATTAATCTCACTACCAGCAGACGAACAAAAAACTCAAACACAAGTCATTAATAGATGTTGCCGTTATTTGACAATTTTAAATTAAACAGATATTGCGCAACCACTTATGTCTTATACAGTTCTGTATAGTAATGTGTACGAGACATTTCGAGAATTCTTTGAAGTCAATTCGCACTCTGGGAACCTTGAGTTAAAATCTAACATTCAATTTTTTAAGATACCAACACTTGTTTTATAAAAAAATTAATTTTAAAACGAACAGCTTTATGTGACAATTATTCTCGAAAAATCAAACTAGACGAATTAATGGCATGAAAATTGTTGAAACTGTGTTAGAAATGTATTAATTCAAAAATATGTATATTTTTCGTAAGCCCCCTGTGTAGATAACTTCTATTTAAGACTATATTCGTGTAAAACATCCCTAATTTGAACAGATTGGGGGGAGAATCCGCTATATTAAAACAGATATTTTCTCATAACCGAATCTATTTTATTTTGAAGCACACAAAAATGTCTAGAATATATTTTCTGCGTTCAAGTTTTATACGTTATGGGTAAATTTCACTAGGGACTCGAAATAGTAGAAAACATCATAGTTGAAAGTTTTAAAATTTAATGGATAGGCAGTAAAAAGTAGGCAGTAAGTAGAATGCGAGGGCTGGAATAGTTTTTATGATTGGACAGTAGTAAAATCAAACCTAAACATTTATTACAATTCGCAAGTCGAGCAGCAGCAGTAGTAAGTATATATAGGCGATTCCTATACGATACGGCGTGTTCACTAATGTTATTGGCTGTACTTTTAGTGGCACTTTTCTTTTTATTATACGTTTTTATTAACTGGATATACGTGTGCGTTTTGCCTCGGTGTGCAGTACGTCGTTAACGCGCCCATCTTACACACACAATACAATTGGAACATTTTTACTATATTTTAACCACTTTCAAACAAATGTTGCCCGTCTATTAATATACTTATCTTCGTTTTGTTGTTCACGAAATACAATTTCCATCTAAATTTTTTTAGAGCAATAAACGAGGTCGTCTACAAAATTAACACAATGTTTGCATTATCCTTTCAATAATTAGTAGTTATAAATTAGATTTATTCGTCTGAAAAAAAAAATGTGGCGAAAAGAATGCTTAAGTTAAATATACGGTGAGCTGAAGGCATAATAATTAATGCATAATTACTTAAGTAATGAAGTATATTGAAATAAAAGGTAAAATGTATTAACAATTTGACTAGATTCAACTCTAAGTGAACGTAATTAGTTATAATAAAATTTGAGTGAAATCAAGTGACAAGGGTGGAGTACACGCTGAATTTAGCCATGTACATTTCGTTAAATATGTCTCATTTATTATTCATTATTAACGAGTTTATATTTCATATACATATGTGTGTACTAATTTAAATTACGACTACTGCGAACTGTTCTAGCAACTTGTATCTACATGTTTCCTATGACCGTATATCACTGTCACTGGCGTTTGAGCATTTTCCTCCCATTTTTTTTATTCTTTTCCGTTACAACAAAAACCTATTTTACATACGGACGTTTTAACTAACATTTATTACCGATTCTACAGTGACTATTATATGTAACCAGTTACACAGTAATTAGTAAATCGTGTACTTGAAATTTCAACGGAAATACACGTTTTAACCCTGCCTGAATTTTGTGTAGTATTATTTTTAAATTGTCTTATATAATATGGTTTATTATGTTGATAAGAAGCTCTGATGCAGAAGACGAAATTTATGTACAGATATACAGATATAAATTGTGTCGTTTGAGACAGAATAATTAATGTTTTATTGTAGAACAAAATGGCGGCATAGACGTAGAAGTAAAGACAATTATACAGACAAAACAAGCGGCTAGACGAGAATAATGTGTGAATACACGAGACACACCGCCAGAACAATGCATTTCCACAATGAATCTGCACTAACAATACATCGCAGTGTGCCATGCACCGGTGCTATGCCCTGACGTCACGCAATTCCAAAAATTCATTTATTTCCTACATTCAACCCCAGCACAAAACACTCCAATAACATTCTACTAGTTAGTTTTAGATTAGTTCCAAATTACAAAAGCACATATCTAGTAAAATAACCATAGTGTGTTGTTGAACCAATGCTATATCACGATACACATATAAAACGCAGTAAGAGCAATTTAATTATCTTTAGAAGAATACGTTCTTACTTTACACTCCAGATTTAACCAAATTTAATAAATATGGCTTTTTGCTGAGCTGAAGTAACTATCGGAGAAATTATTGATAAGCCGGAATTTAAGAACCAGAAATACGTAGTTGCCAACTTTCTATTCGTATTTCGTTAAGTAGTATTATATTTGAAATGTTATGATTTGGTTGTAAAAAGGCGGGCTCGTTGAGAATAAAACGATTCGCGCAATAATCGTATGTTTATGTGTCCGTTAAGCTTCGCAACGAAATAGTATTATTCTCAATTGTGCTGTATACCCCCATTTATGTTAAAGTGCTACATAAATATAAGTTTGCAGTTTTCTTTAGGATGCCTGTGTGCTCTTAGAGTAGCGAATTTATAGCGGCACAAGAGCAAGCGAAATTATTGCCAAAGTGTCGAGGAACTCGCCTATTTTTAAGCGCATTACAACTATTTACACTCGCCGCGGAGATACAACAATATTTCTGCTATTCAACATACGAACCTGTTTATTTCTCCAAATTAACGAATTTGCGTATGGAAAGGCGGACGCTTTGAAGAGTAAATAATTGTAAAATAATAAAAATAAAGAGGTAATAGTTTGTATGTTTTCAGTTAGCAGAGTAGAGGTAAGTGGTTTCTTGTAACATGAAGGTAGAAATGTGTAATCAACAAAATTTGTGTCGAAGAGACATAAACAGATTCGAAGTAATTCCCAAAGTAAAGAGAAGGCGGTCGATGATGGCGATGAATGAAGCTGGCGCGCGATAAGAGCCCAAATATATAATTCATTTTATTCGGTGGTTTGGTTCGTCTGTCCGAATGCCATCAAATGAAATGAGGTATTACTTAGGTCGGCCAGACCGACTCCTCCCGACCAAGTATTTCCAAAAGATTGCAGATTTCCATGATGAAAATTCCCCGAATAATTTAGCGTTGTGAAACGACCGGCTGGCTGGCCTTACTACAGTACATTTACGAATAACGAACAGTCCGAGATAGACTTTCACATGAGAAATTGTTGACCAAAAGAAAAGCGTCGTTTACCTTAACGGCCGTCGTGACCCAGACGACCCTAACACGGTCACAAATCGTCACAATTGCCCAAAAGAAATATACTTGGTGTAGAATTGAATTGTGCTAAATTAGGGTTCTTCTGGTCAGTTTTACTTTCTTTTTTTGAGAATCATTTGACTTTACTTTCTCATATGCAGTTATAAGTAAGTCAAATGGAGCTATTGAAAGCTGTCTAACGAAACTTAAAACTTAAGACTTGTATATGGTATAGATGTGCACTTCCTATATTGGAAAAGAATATTCAACCCGGAATTAGAATCTAGGAATGTTATAAATATTAAATTTAATAAGTTTTCGTTGATTGTGTCAAGCTGTGTAATAAAATTTAAAAGTTTAATTTCCGAGCGCAAAATCTGCATCAATATTATGCGAAATCAAACGGTTACTCGACATTTCTTATTTCTTTTATTTATCCGATCATGAACGATAATTACCGTGTCTCACAGGAGTGTACGAGTATGCCCATCTCTCTCACTTGCGCATTGATTGTTTGTTTTAGTTGTGCAGTTGGCTAACGAGAAACAGAATAATGCTGATGTTAGCTTAGAAAAGTGAAGTGGCCATTATTTTCTTATGATCGAGCATGATTGCGAACGCCATCAATCGTACAACGAACGGCACTACCTATACCTATATAACATGGACGACTCGATAAAAACGACGAATTAAATTCCTCTTTCAGTATTATACACTTAAAACGAACGGGTTCCATGCTACTTCATCTTTGTTAATAGTTTTTTTCTCTTGTGATTCTAATCTCCGTATTTGTCTTATAAGAATCTTTCATTTTACTGCTCAGAAAAATCGCTACAAGTACTTTTCATGCTGTGTTATTATGCAGTTTAGTTTAAAATTTCATCTTTAGTGCCTTTTGAATGAAATTAGTATAAAAACATATCGTAACTATGAAAACAAGAATAAACCTTTGAACAATGATTCTACTTTCTTTCGTTGTATGTGTACTGAAATAAAAGGTGACGACTTTTCGCCTTGGTTTGCCTTGATTCTGAAACAATTATTTCCTGAATGAAAGCATCAAGCATAGCGTCTTTTGTAACTCACGCAATGCTCACTGAATGCTTATCGTAAGGTAACCGCGATGCTCACCCCGTCGCGGTTCATGTGGTGACTTGTAGTACTACAACGGCTGCAGTTAGACAGATTTATGGCCGTAGAATTTATTTTTATTTCTTTTTACAAACTGGTATCCTTTGTTTTGTTTTGATGTAAACTTTGGTTGCATTTTATTGTTTTTCAAACACTTTAAAACGTCAATAACATTAAAGCAACGATCTTTAATTTCTCATGAATTAACTGAACCAGTTTCAAAATTGCCAGCTGATATTTATCGTCAAAGATAATTTCTAGTATAAGGAATTATCGTAAAACGATTAGACGAACAATGAATGCGGTCTTTTCCCTCCAGTTTCAGCTGGTAAATAAATCATTTTAATAACATAACGTAAATGTACGATGTAGTTGGTATAAAATTGACATTAATACACTAACGACTCCAAACGATAATTCAATGAATTAATAAACTGTTAATAACGCGAAAAAGCATACAACTTAATTAAAAATTAAAACGCCAAGCGAGGAAAATTATTAATGAATTGTTGGCGGGTTAAATGACATGGCCAATACATTATTTTACTACCATCATCATTAATATGAAATGCGTTCGTTTCACCATAGAATAATCCTGTGATGAAGCAGGTAATATTTGGACATTAGTACGCATGCGTCACTATTGTTTTTATATACAACATGGTACATTGATTTTTCTATTGAAACCAGGTCGCTTGGGATGTTGTTAATTTCCCTTCTCGTTTTTTTTTCTTGTTTCGTCGGAAAGGCTATAATTTTTAAAGAGTCTAGTTAAAATTAGAAAAGTTATTAAAAGTTTCTCAACTAGTAAGAAAAACACTTTAACCACGCCAGATACCTATCAACTTGATCTATATTCAGAGTGCAATATATAGTCTGTTTGGTCTTAAAAACATATTCCAGAGTGCTGACGGTAGCACAAACCCAAATATGAAATACAGAATTTTGGTGCTAAATTTGGGTAACACTTACACACAAATACATATATTATTAGGGATATTAATATTGCTTTACGGCAAACTTGCAAGAATATAAAACAAAATAAAGCAATATTATATTAAATAGATAGAGGAAGTATAAGTAAGTAGAGTAATGACCACTCCAACTTTTTTTGTGCTAAAAATTCAGACCGTTCAATGTATCGTAATGTGCTGTCTTACACAAGATTAAACGGTTAGGAGAGTTTAAAAAGAAAAAGGAATTGAATATATATATATATATATATATATATATATATATATATATATATATATATATATCCAGGATGTTCTCCTTCTGGAAGATGAGAAGTGAAGGCATTCCTAACCTACATATATATCCCCGGTATAGGCAGAGCTAAAGATGTTACGACTTTGTTTTGAAGCCCCAACAGTTTCGCCCTTAAATAAATTTGATATCTTCGAAGAATAAGATAAAACCATTAAATTTACGAGGGATACGTCGATTTTGCACCCTTTGTCGGCTTCCTCGGTTCGCTCCCCAAAGAAAGTGGCAACTTTTGTTTACGCTCGCACAAAACACTATCATTCGAACGCATCTCGCGAACTGAACTCGACTCGTGGCTCTTTCATAAACATCGTAAAAGGAAACGGAGAAATTAGAGGATGTGCTGCCTGGATACACATTTTGACAGATATTCGGTTGGGGTTAATCTTTCACTGTTTGTTTGTTTGTCCTGTCGTGACAGTTCTGCCAATAAAAACAGATAAATTAATGAAACTGACACCATGTTGGACACTATCTTGTTTTGGCCAATCTAACCGTGATTTATCCCGAATGCAAAATGAATATATTTGAGATTCAAATCATCTAGTTTTGGAATATCTTGAAACTAACAATACATCCAATTTTAATGTTGCCATTAGCGTCTTGCCATTTCAAGCATATTTCTCCTGAGATGAAATAAATGGAGAAACTCGAATCTGTCATTTGGTTAATAGATATGAAATCTTGTTGAATTGCATATATATCACTGGAAATTGTCTAATTGGTAATGCATTACCCGGACATAAATCTAGTCTTGAGCAAGCATTAGGAGCTGGAACAATGCACATGCGCTTAGAGTGACGTAAAATCTCGAGACCATATGCTGTTTCGGTTAAGCCATATATAACTCGGCCAAAATACAGACAGTCAAGTGTCTGTGAATCGGGTAACTGAACACCCCCATCACACCTACTTTGCAGCAAAGCATCCAAAGGAGGAGAAGGAATGCTAAGCGACGAAGCAACGCCAAGTTCCGCAAGAACGCAAGACGTAATAGTTCTTCATACCGACACGTTTAAGCGTGTCAGTACAAAAGCCACAAATTTCCGCCGTAGAACAGGTACACGGTAATTTTACTACAGTACGCGTGTACTGCAATGGCATTGTGGTCATAGAAAAGAGCAAACATGATGAGAACAAAGACAAATTTATGGGGCAGGTGCGTGCGGCAGACGAAGAACGGGTTAACACGTCACGAACACAAACGCCCTGGCGCTCCAGAGTTGTTCGTTTCTCTCCTGGTATTTAATCACGTGAAGTAGTTTGGACAGAGGGAAGATGTCATTGCGTTTCTCGCTCGCACCCCATGCCGCTGTCTGTCTCGCTCGCGTGACACAAGAGGGTTTTGTTAGAGGCGCTCTTTAGAGAGCAAGAGGCGTCACATATTTTAAACAAAACACAGCAGTTGTCCTTTGTTTAGATTCGCATCAGGGGATGTTTAATCAGAAATAATTACACGAACATTGCTTATAAAATTAATTGCGATTCTTACAGTTGCTACTCGAGATATGTACGTACTGGTATTGGTAGTGTTTCACTATTAGCTCGCAGATTCGTAATCCGATTCTAGGAAGTAAAAACCTGTATTTCCGTTTAAGCTTGGCCTTCGAAATCCATATTACAACAAATAATTATCTGCGACTCCTCGCCCCTGCGCTTTTCTATGCATACTCTTAGTTTGTCTGGATACTGATCATATCGCTACCGAGTAGTGGAATACCGAAATAACGAGAAGCTTACCGCCAAACAAGCCAATACTGTATGTAGAATTCAATAGAAGATACCTCAAGTGAGTATTCCGGATTTAGATGTTCCTAGACTACGGTTAGAAAGAGTAGAGAACGATTGAACGAATCTGCAACCTTCACAAGAACACTACTTACTGTATACACAGAAATGTTTGTTCCAATATTGCAGGGGATTTTCTCTTAGCGTTGAATTTTATTTCGCTTGCATTGCACTGATCTCCGTTTTCTGTATGTAGAAATGCAAACCCTCCGTACCACTTCTGTTTGTAGTGTCATTAAATTCAGTCGTATTTTTGGAGATCAAATTTGTTTGTTGTAGATGCAACAAGTTCAAACCTGGGAAATCTGACGGAATAATCTTATGATATTTGCAGATCATTTGGGATTTTCAGCAGCTTATTTTATCAAATACGTAAATTGCTGTATAATAAATGACGTTCACTCGTATTATAAAGAATAATATTTCGTCGCGCAAACGTAATGTATTGCTTAAAATTCGAAATTACGTTTTAAGTGCACGACTTTCTTTTAATTAATAAGTTTTTGTGGAACTTCCAAAGTAAACTTTATTAGGAGAAATTCAACGAAATGTCTTCGCCTGATCGAATAGTCTATAAATTGTTACCGAGAAGATTTATTTTTATTTTTATTTTACAAACTAATAAAAGACAATTCTATCAATGCTGTATAGGAAGAAAGTTTAGTAGGGTTATTGGAAAAACACATAAAGTAAAAAATTCGCCATTTTATTGCTTGGATATCCATAAAAAATTAATCAATCTTTTCCAAACCAGATTTATCACATACTTAGAAAATCTTATTTCATCCGGTAGTAAAAATATCAGTTCAAATTATTACCTCTTTTTTTTAGGTTAGGTAAGCTTTGCAAAAAAAAACTGTGGTGGCCTTCACACGACTTTCTATTATTGTATAATCTATGTAATATAATATTGCTTTATTTTATTTTAAACTCATTCCTAAGATATATTATACGTATCCAATATTCAGACACTTTCCTTTGCACAGATAATAACGTTATTATCTTTGCTACATTTGACCCATAAAAGAAGAAAGAAAAAATCCGTTTATATTTTCGTATCCTGTAACCCAAATAAATTCACAATACATTTCACAACATATTGTATCTATTTGTGGAAGCACATGTCATAGATATATTTATTTTTTGCGTGTTCAATCGTGCAAGAAAATAAGAGAAATGATCCGTCTGACTATCGTGTGCAATTGAGCTTGGCTCCGAGAACAAAAATCAGATATTTGTTTTAATCGGCAAAGATATTTCAAAAGTGATATTAAAGGAAGAACAGTGTTGAATGGTGTTTGACTGTAGCTGGTTTTCACAACGGGTATATACAGACATACACTTGAATAGAGAATTTTAATTAAAATTCATCGTCGGACTTCATTCTATTCAGGAAATTCGCTACAAATCTGCATTCATTATTTCTTTCAATGGTCGCGCGGATATTCTCTGTTTTTAATTTAGATAAGAACCGAAAAATTGTTGCTTTCATTTATTTTATATGCATCTATACATATCTCTTTTGTATACATTTTTATAGGATTCAGTTTTTGTTGCCATTACCTTATAGAATTACTAAATTTAATCTCAATATAAGATTTAATTAGTACACACTGAAATAAGAAAAACTTGCCAAATCTTAATTTAAGTATTTCTTTGGAAAAGAAGCTCCAAAAGTTATGGCCCTATAATACCGGAAGTTTAAAGGTGATTGGCTTTTAAAACGGCTAGCAAAAAATAAGTGGTTAATTACTGAAATGAATGATAAGCGGCAGCGTTAAAAGATGTATGTATCTGTGCTTTCATCGCGAAGTTAGCGCTAAAATATACACAAACAGACAAACGGCTAAACCAAGACCAATTATATTCTACTCAAGCACGCCTGCAACTAATTCCGAATGACTTATGTCCGAAGCAATGCACAGTGCAGTTCGCTCGCCGGCCGCCAGCCGCCAGCTTGCATTCATGAATGTACTTAATTACAAAACATTAGACAAGGGCGGTGCGAGCTTTGGAGCGAAGGAGACCGGAAGTGGAAATGAGCGAGATGGGGTTACGTTAAGAGAACAAGAGGGTAAGTTTTGGTAACTCTAGAAGAGCAAGGCCACAGGTCTTGTGGTTGCGGTGAACGCTGATGCGTTGTTATTACCATGGGGCTAGTACTTCATCACTGTCAAGACGCAACATCTCCGCCAGCGAATGAGAAGTTCGCGCATTTTGATAAAACGTAATCTTAATAACGTTAGAACGCTCCCATCAAGACCGCCGAACACGGGAGAATACATTTCACATTAAAAATATACATATATATATATATATATTTAAAACTACATATAAATATAAATATATACCTGTATGTATATTCTTGTTTGAACATGTACACACAATAATATAAAATGCAAAAACCTAAATTAGTGTTTTTACGTAGAACACGAATATGGTTGGTTGGTTGGTTGAAGAGATGGCAGCAGCTTTGGTATACATATACATACATAAAGTATTCATGAAAAGACAAAATGCAATTCATCAACTTGAAACGTCTTCCAGTTACTAAATGAAGAAATTACATTCCATTTCTGTCGTAGCCGTAGGTATTACCCACCAACCCACCCACTTACTCTCTCTCTCTCTCTGTGTGTATTCATAAAATGAGCAAACCTGACATCGCCATTATGAATTTATAATGTTTCGTCTCAATGTTTACCTTAAATCATCTCCAATTTTTAAATGGGATTCGCTGCCTTCTTCTTTACATATTCCATTCTTATGGTGAGATTCTGAGGCAGTCTATAGTCAAGAGAATCAGTATGAATTTGAAAGAGCTGTATTTTTTTAATGGAGACATATTTTAGAATTAATAATTATACACATATCATGCTGTAGATTTAGACGAACTTTGTAGAAATATGTATTTAATTTCGTGATTATTTTTGTATCGTACATATTTGTATGAGTGTGTATATCTTATTTTAAATCTGTACCTCATCCTATTTCGACAGCATGATTTAACACCAACACGTGCCGAGATGAACCCGTTTTAAACGCCATTATATAGTACACATATTTGACATGAAACTTATTAATATTGCCAAATTTTAAAATGCATTCCACTAAATTCCTTTCTTCTGTCTTTATTATCATTCACTTTATAGCCTGTCTGCAGTACAAATAATTAATGTACTAATTTTAACCGTGGTTTACGATAGAGAAAATATCAGTATCGGATTATGACTTGTTACACTCGTTCAAGTTTCGAACACCAGGTGGATGCAAGTTAATTTTGTATACATATATAAAGTTCATGTACTTAGTAGCGTTTACGTTTTATATTACATAGTAACGTTGCAAAACTCGTAGGTGGAATTACTCTCCGTGTTATATCAATAAAAACCAGATGAAAACCTATTTGTAACAATATGTCGGTGCTATGTATTCTAGAGCTAAAACAACCAACTGTTGTTTATTACAATGAACGAATGAACGCCGTTATACTCCTACAACGTCTCGTCTATTGCACTATTATACGTGCACAGTTGTTAAGGGATCTAGTTGTCATGTTGCACTGACAAAATTAACTTTTAAGATGCTTACAGAACCAAAGAAATCGTTATTACAATCTAAGAAGCACAGAAACATTTTTGCGCAGAAGGGTTATTGTTATATAGTGGATAAATATTTTTATTATTTATTTGAAATACCGTTATTAGCTTTAAATACTGTAAGAATAAATATCTTAAATATTTCCATCCTGTGCTATCCATATTTTCGCAAGCACGCCCCGTTTGTATTGATATACGGAAATTTCCCGTCGTGGAAGTAGAGCGAGTTATTAAATTCAATAATTGGAATATTTTAGCTTTTATATTCACCACTGGCATTTCAAATATCGCTCGTTCTTGTGGTGATTTTGTAGGATATAATTATAATAGAACAAAATGAACAAATTTAAAGCCACGATAAACCGTTCTATTTCGGCACATGAGTCACCGAACAGCTGACCAATTCCAAACGTTTATTGCTCTACGGCATCGTCTTCACATAATAACGATTTGGTTCGGATATCTATTTGGTCAAGCGTACATATGTGAATAGATACAGAAGCTACGTACTACACGTTTTAAGTTTTATGTATGAAAGTCTCGGTGAATGTGTCGTAAAACAAGAATACGTGGAATCGGTCAATCCGGCTGGCATAGGAATATTTTCTGGTTTATTTCATTTGTAAATAATACTATTTTTTGCCTGCAGTAAAGAGCATTTTGTTAATTAAAATTTCCAATATATGCAACATAGTTTGCTCTTTAGATAAAACATAGCTGCAAATTAATTTAATAGCTTTTTAATCCCCCTTCACTTGTGCTAGCTAGTACGGGCTTGTGAAGACGTAATAATTTCTAGTTGAAATGTGTATTTATATATATATATATACGAAAGCTGATGAAATTGCTGAGATAGCATTCAGGAGGTAAAATAAATTAGTCGCAATTCCTTTTCGAATCAGATGAACTGCACTGCACTAGCTAATGATTCAAAGACGAGAGCAAGAGAGTGGGGAGGGGAGTTTTGTTAAATTGCCTTTATTGCATTCTATTAATAAACACCGAAACAGTGAAATCTATTAATCGGCAAAGAGGAAGGAAGGAGTAAGTAGCACGTTGCGCCTTGCCTTGCCGCGCCGGCATCTCCATCTCGCGATGAATAATAGCGGACTCTTAAGATACGCGCCGAGCGTACGTACTTCATATTTCATCAAAAAGATAAAAGAGAAACCGGCGGCATATAATTTTCATGCAAATATCTTCCGTAAAGTTGCCGGTATTGATCCGGCATCGAGCACAAAGAATACCAATTTTCCAACACCCGTTCTTATGTGTATTATATAGTGGGCATTTGCCAGTAATAGAGTTATAAAACTGACTAAAGGGCTAACATATACAATGGCAAATGCTATCACAAATATGTATGTATACTGCCATTATTATTGCCTAACTACATTTTTATTCACTTTATAGACACATATTATATACTAAATTGTATTTACAATACAAGTTCAATCTCCCCAACCTTTGTCTGGTACGTGGTACTAATACAAATTGACATTTTAATATCAAATTGTCTAATATTTTGCTAAGTTTGTTTTGGTTCAAAAGCTTTCTTAAGCTTACTTTAAATTTTATATTTTTCGTCTAGACATTAGTTTCAATTTTCAAATTACCTTTTTGGATGCGAACTTGTACAATCTAAAAGATGCTTCTAATAAAGAAATGTACTATTTTTAGCTCGTCGTACTATAGTACAAGACAGCTATAGTGTTTGGTCATGTATCTGTAACATTCTCGGATCAAAATTTTTTATTTAAAAAGAGTGTTTGTCTGTCACCCTAATTACGAAATTGTATATAATTTATATAATAATAAGCTATTTGCTTCTGTGATTTAATTAATAAAATTAGGAAATGTTCATCAAATTATTTTCAATATCCTTGGCTAATCACGAAACGAACGATATTAATGTTACCCATGTGTGCATTTTCAAATGTGGGGATATAGAATTGAATACTGGTACAGGAATAAAAAAATCTCGGGATCATAATTTTTGGATTGGTTCAGCCGGTTCTGTCAGTATAATGTCGATGATTAAGAATTATATACGAAATAATCTAATAACTAAATTGTAGTTTTATTTACTAACCGAAGAAAAGATTAATGTATTAGTTGTATGTTTCCAGCTATTGGCAATACCGTTTTGTAACTAAACAGAAATTGTACGGGTGACAGAAGTCATTGAATACATAAATATGGTAATCCTGGAAACGTTAAAAAACTGGTACAGATTCAACTTACGGAACTTTGACTGTACTTTCTTTAAAAGAAAATATAAACCAGATTCTACACGAGGTGTACCAAAAAAAAAACACGGAATTTAAAATTCCCCCTTACAGAATCCATATTTATGTCATCACGAATTCAGCAAAACAGTCGCAAAACAGAAAAATTCCCGATACAATCTTGCTCTCTGAGGAAATATATTTGGCATTCATGAAAAATGTCGAAAAATATGATACATTCTGAAATTTGCACACAAAGAGCGAACGCGCCAACCAACCGGTGACATTAGGGGCAAGGGGTTAGAAGGCATTGTGGGCCTAGGCAGTAAAAGAATGGTTGAAACGAGTATAGGTGCTTTATGCATTATGGATGATCGTTGGTGGGAGTTTTCTTTGCTTTGGGGATGCGGTTTTAAGAATAATGTGTCCTCTGCAACAGACCAGCGAAATTGTGTGTGTATTGGGTAGTCGGCGCTCAGGTGCACGCAATAACTGGCCGGACGGTTTTGCGGGAAGGATATAAAAATAAATTGTTTAGTACGAGAACGCTCACGGAAAGGTTTATAGTCGTCTACAATGATTTTCGCGGGCTGGCCACGGCTTCCTCTTTTTACTTCTGCTAGCAAACTTACATTCCGAGGGCAATTTAACCGAATCAATTATTCAAATTGTGGTTCATATTTAAAAAGTAATGACCGTTGAATCTAGATATATAGTACGCTACATAATGGCTGCTTTGTGCTCTGTGCATAAATATCAAAAAATTACCCGGTCATTTCATACACAGAGAAAAGGATTTACTTATATATATACTTATTTAAAAATACTCAAATAAAAATATATTAACTATAAAGACAAGTTTTTTTTTTAGTGTATTTACTGAACTACAGTATTTAGCTAGTCGTATGATAGTATAGACAACTATAGTTTGACTCGTGTGTCTGTAACATTTTCGGATGAAAAATGTTTATTTCGTAGTAATTCCTTTTATCTTAATGTATTATTTGTGGTTTAGCGTGTTATAATAAAATACAAGTGTCACATAAAGTGATCAAAAATTTGTATTATTCACGATGTTAAAATGAGCAAATTGCGTGTGGCGATGTTGTGGCTACAGCAGAAGGGAGCTCTACCTTTACTTTCGGTGAGATGAAGTGAAAACGTTGTGACAGTGCGACGAGGGAATCGATAAACATTGTGGTAGCAAGTGAAAAACGTATAAGGAAAACTCTAATTATATTTCACGGATATTCATGAAATATTAAATATACAAACCGGAAACGCCAAGAGAATTTCCTACGGATTTTATTTTTAGTATAAATAATGTTGTACCTTATTTCTAGAATATTAATTTTAAAAAAAACAAAACGCTATTCATGATTTTATTTAAAAGTACTCAATGTATAAAAATAGAAATAAATAAGAAGCACCACTGCTTTATGTTTTATTAGAAAAGAAACTAAATTTACGACCACTGATTTTTGAAAAGATGACCTAAGCAACCAGACAAACTTGATTGCCGGAGATCAAACAATTCGGGAATAACGACGCATATTTAAAATTTCCAGAATTCTATTTTAAATTAATTTAAATACGTTTATATTTTTTTGTAGATTTTTTGACATATGTATAATCCTGGATTAAATGTTAAGAGGGGTTTCGTTTGAAAGACCGTATTACTCCGTATAAAAGAATATTGCATTTATTCCAAATTTGGTTAATATTAGCTTGATACCTTCAGAGCAGATTTGGCTTATATATTTTCGGAATTTCTATGCAATATATATTACAAACATACTACCGAACACTAAAGTTCTTTTGTACATACTGCTCAGAGAGTTCAGAAATATGTGGTTTAATTGCGACAGTGTCTAACAATGAATGTTATTCTCTTGTAACATGTAAAATGAAGAAAAATAGAAAGAACTCACTTGTACCAAAGTTAATTACTTACAATGGGAAAAAAAAGTTATTATTTTTAATACAGTAGGTTCGTGTATATCTTGCCTTAGAACCACTCTTTTATACGGGAAGCAATAGGTCTCTTAAGAAAGTTATTTTTTTGTTCCTGTCAAGGATAGAATCCCTAGAGACTGAAAGGTGTAAGAGTGTAATTTTTTTCTTTTGCAATTTCGTTGATGAATTTTAATTAAGAAAGTGGTGTTTATTACTTTATGGTATATATAGAAGTCATTCATTTTGTTTGTATACCTTTTTGGTTTTGATCTTCAAGAATCAAGTCCCACAAGAATATCAAAAGAAAAGATTTTAAAATTTAATTACTTAATATATAATAAAAATCTTATAATTAGAATATTTATAAATTTTTTGGTGAATTCAAAAAAGTGCTTACTTGTGAACGCTTTATAGCTTATACAGTGTATGATATTTTGAATTTAAGATTTGTATAATTCGGGAAAGGAAACCTACTACTTTTGAAACGGATATTTCAACCGGAAGTACTTGTTTGCTCGTCTCATTTCTAGCACATCTTGAAAAAGATACGAGTCAGAAAAAAGTTATTAAAATTTCTAGCAAAGTTTTTTTGGAAAAATATACCATTTACTAAAGAGTAATATTGACGTTTCCCAAGTTACCACACATATTGTTATTATTTCCTGGCAATGGTTACTTATTGCTCATTCCCTTCTACTTAAATAATTACCATATTAGTGGGCAATACCCCAAAGGGTAAAAATTAATGTCGAAGAAATAACCAGACCATATTTTTCAGAGAACTTTATGCCCCACATAAGCTATAAATTCAATTAAAAATATGCAGATTTTGTTTACATTTGAAAACAAAACATCAATATAAAGTAGAATGCAATTGCAAAAAAAATTGTAATTCAAAGTTAAATCTAAACTGAAAATATAAAAAGCAACATAGATGAAGCTGTCATGTAATAAAATACAGTTTTTTAAATGCGTCCCTGCAGAGAGGCTGTATCGAATTACAGCGATAGATAAATATATCGAAAAACAAATATATCTGTCGCTGTGAATGTTACACAGGTTCGACAGTAAATTTAATACATCACTGCTGCCAACCAGCAACAAAAAAAAAACACACACGACCGAAAAACAAATGCATGAATAAAATTATAGCGTACAACTGGACACTTGTAGACATAATAATTTATGGTGCTTTCCAGTAAAAACAGTTGGTGCAATTACTGGAAATAAAATCAAATAAATGAACTGTACCTGTGGGAGTTCAATTTTATTTTGTATAGTTAGTATGTATTGATAATATTTAATAAATAATCATATAAGAAACAATATATATAAATCACACTTCACTAAACTCCACCTCAGATAAATAATTTATTCTTTAAGGTAATGAAAATTTTATATTAAATATTTTTATGCCAAATATTTCGAATTTCAACAATTTGAATATAATATACAAGTCAGTCTAATCTGTGAGTATTTTGTGCGTTTGTGTGTGTGTGTGTATTTTTAAGGTCCGATAAGGTACCCGTCAGGGTAAGCGAAGAAGATGAAAAAACAGACTGTCAATTTGATGTATGTACGCCCGGTATCTTTGGGAATCAACATCATTTGGCACCCTCAGCCCCCTTTCTACGCCCATGTGTTATCGATTCTCTGTCGTACAGGTTACTCATTCACGCACTGGGGAAACTGAAAGGGCTCTGCCCGTCGACGGTGGCAAAATAAATACAAAAAAGACAAGTTAGGAAAGAATGTGTAATTTATCATATGTTATTTTCTGCCAACTCACCACACATATTTTACATATATTCATACGTACATATAAGAAAACTGAATGTATAAAAACCATATTTTCTGAACAAAAACTGGGAAAGGTCTTTCTAAATTCGTAAAATATTTAAATACTTTAACGATTAGGAAATCGAATTATTAAAAACCTTATACTGCCACTATGTGAACGATTTCCTTTGTAATCACACTTTGTATTTACTTGAAAGTAAAACAAAAATTAAGTCCAGTCAAAAGAAATTATTCGTTTGTTATTTAAAGATGAATAAAATATGAGGAATATATAATATATAATCTTAAACTGAAATAAATTTGAGTCAGATGAAACATAAAAGAATGTATTCATGGAAAACATATATTTTCTTTTACGAAAATTTATTCTTTATTTCTTTCAAATATAAACAACTTTTAAGGCCGTCATTTACCTTAATTTTACTTTTATATTTTTAATGTTTGCAACAAATTTATAAAAGTAAGACCAAACGACTATTGTATTTATGTTATAAAACAATTTACTAAAATTCATATATGCAGTCGTTTAACAAGCAAAAATTTCATAATATAGATTCCAGGTGGGACAATAATTAATGAACTTCATAGGAAGTATTTATAGAATTAAATCTTACGTGAAGCTAGAGACGAATTCGATACCGACATTAAAATAGTGAAATCTGGATTTTTGTACAACCGGGACTGATGTATAGTTGGCCTAGCGAGAAATTGAGGGATCATCATAATACAATTATTGAATTGTTTCTTTGTATTTATTATCCATGGACAGATAATGGTTATATGTCGACCCCTCGACTTCTCGCTAGACCAACTATAGATGTTTGTTAGAAAATTTAAATCCATTTCAAAAATATGACACTTTTAACGCGTAATATTGCGTAAATCGAATCGACTCTCTGTATATAAACGAATACACCCTGGGGCTATTTGGGTATTGTTTTTTACTGTATGCAGATTTAATAACACAATTTTGAACAAGGCTTTGAGCTGGAGACGTATTTCAAATATTCGAATATAAAACGAAAAAGAAATAATAACGCATAATCTGACAACTTCCTTGAAATATTTCGTATATGCCAATTATATTGCTTTTTACATTTATTGAATATTCCATATTGAAATTCAACAAGCATTCGTACAAGCACCAATGCATTAAGCCAATTTGAACGGTTTAACCTTCTATAGCAAAGAAAAATGAAAATTACGGTTTGTGGAGCCTGAAAAGTACCAAACAAATATAGCATTATGGTTGTGTGAAGGCCACACCAGTTTATTTTGCATCCATGTTTACCGTATATACTAAATTGTATCTTCATAATCTCAGTATCTGCCATAAAATATCAAACCATTATATTCTACCAATTAGTGAAATACTGAGACACATTTTCCCATTATATTGTTCAAAGAAGACATACGATAAAATGGATTCTGTTAGTGGTTCAACAATTTCTGTTTGCTCAAGTAATTTGATGGCATAAATAGAAGTAAACCTGATTTATAAGATCAATTTCCATGTTCCAAGAATGAAACCAATCATTTTATATGCTGTAAGAAGTAGAGCAATCCGAGTGGATAATTCTTTCGTTGAATTTCATTCCAGTTTTGCAGCAGACGACTTTCCAACTATGGCATATCAAAGAAGTAGTTTTAGAGTTTCTGGTGTTTGGAATGAAATGGTACAAGAACGGCTTGAGCAACATGATGGCATCAGAGTATGTCCCAGGTGCTTGGGATACGAAATTGCTCGACTATGTATAATCACTGTTTGCAACGACAGCACAACTATCGCCATTCTCTTCGCTTCAGCTCTTACTTATCTTCTTCTTCTCCAATGCTATGCGCATCTCTGTCTGTAGCGCGCCATATTTTGATGCGTTTATCCTCTTTGGAAAGAGATGTCTTTCGGTATTTCTGCTTGTGTGCAATTTTGCAGTGTCAGATAAATTTTCGTTGGAATCCGATTTCAAACTAGTTACATCTTGTCTCTACCCTATTTTATTACATCTTCCATCGGCGATTCTTCAAGTAGAGATTTAGCTATTACAAGTTTTTCAACGAGAGCATTTTAGTTACATACTTTATGTATTCTATGGGTCATTTTCGCTGGACGACATCAGTGTACTAACGCGTAAGTATACGGTTCATTTTCGTGGTGTTCTAAAACTAATTTATGTCGGAGATATGGTTTAATTTATTCGGAATATATTAGATAGTACCACAGAATGTTCTAATAAGAAAATATTTTGTAGTTGTTTTAGAGCTATAAAGTTTGTTTTGGAGATTCTGTTTTGGAAATGGTGAAAGCTATTTTAGATAAATGATACACTGTATTGGAGATGTTAAAAGCTTAGTTAGAGTTATTGAAAGTTGCTGTACAGTTTTAATAATTTGATTTAGAGATCTTGTCAGCACTTCTTGTTTTCGAACTGATGAAAACACTGAATTTCCTACATTTTAGTAAACTATTTGTGGTTAACTTGAAATATTCTAGCTTCGTGTTGTTCTACGTCTAGTATATTAAATCCAGAGAAGTGATGTAGAAAATATATGATAAATATACCTGCCTTCATATATCATTATTTATTACGAACTTAAATCTAGGAAATTAATATTGTAAAAATGATTTAGTGTGTAAATATTTGATTCTTTTTATAGCAATCATAAAACTAAGGTAAACATCGTATATTTTCTTATATTTTCATTAAGAGGCCATGAATCACATTTAAGAATACTGTTGTAACATTTTGGCAACAAAAACTAAATTGTTGAATATTTATTAATCTACTGTTATGGCTTAATGCCGAGCAACGCGATAAATCTACAAAAAGATGACTTGACTTTTGACATGGTAATAATATTTCAGTTCATGTATAACCAAAAACAATGGAGTTGAACTTGTTCCAAACATAATTTTCCATATTAACTAATAATATAACTAGAGTGGCCTGCACTAAACTCTCTACAAATATTGTATTACTCTTTAAAATTGAATATCATGAAACACAGTCACACAGACGAGTTTGAAATTTTTCCTGATTATTTTGAATATATTTCTTACTAATTGATTATTTCAATAGAATCGTTATTATAATTAGTAATTTAGAACTCACTCCGTTTATGATTAATGGACAAATCCGACAATATATTTTATACCAAACGACGTATAAATAATTAACGTAAACTTTGTCCGTAAACTTTGTACACGTGAAAATAAATATAAATGATGTCGTGATTAACTTGAGTCGGATTCGGTAATCACGCAAAGATGTAAATATGACCTTTTAATAACTTCTGATTCGTTTGCAAGTTTCTCAGGAACGGCGTAAAGGGTTCTTTAGCTTTCGACTAGCACCGTAGGGGTATTTAACGGTCTCTTGTGTCGAAACCGTAATTTCCGCTCGAACAGTGCCACTCAAACTGTGCAACATGCGGCATTAAATCTTCAACGAAAAGCACCTACCTTAGTTCGTGCTAAATATATCATTACACTATTTAGAACCAATATAGAAAACTTTGGAACGGATATTAACCATTTAGCTCAGACTTTTATCAACCTTGCCATTTTTAAGAGGAATTGAAAGCAAAGGGAAAAAAAAATCTGCGGTGCACTATCCTGGATTTTCTTCAAGAGATGTGATATAGATAATAACGATATTGTGATTGATTGATTGCAATAATAGTCAGTCTCTTAATTCTGTCCTATTTAATTTAACATTTAATAATTATTTTTATGTTTAAGAATATAGCATTTTATTTTATAATATAGATTTTAGGTCAGTTTTCTTGATTAAAAATAGAGTGATGAATCACTTTGCGAATAAGATTTAATTTTGAATCAGAAAAATAGCAGTGCATTGAAAATGAAAAGCAATTAATTAGAGTTTGAAGTGATATAAATAATATGGCATGTTCAGCAGCGATTACAAGTGAATTAGAGTATTAATCTGCGACAGAAATCAATATCGTGCCAATCATAGGAGAGGAAAATGCTCGCAGACCAATTGCTAGCTCTGGATAGCGTTGGACGTGACAAATTCTTATATTTCAACGCACGAACAGTTGAAATTTGAGTAAAATCACGAACACACGTCAAGTGAACGCTGGATCACGTGACGATATCACGTTAGTTGCAGCGTAAATGGCCACCAGAGAACGAGAGAGATAGAGTCCGGTCGCGATAGCGTGACAATTGTCACCCGACCGACAATCACGGACACCAACTTAACAATAGTTATCGCATTGCGAAGTGCGACCAATTAAAATAACGAACACTTTGACATCATACTTATCCACTGAGTTCTGTACTCGGCTTTATTATCTTCTCTATAATTTTTTTTTGTGGAACCTCCACCAATTAATTCCACTTTATTTCGAGTCTAATTCATTTTGGCGAAATACGTTATAATGGCTAAAATAGACAGGGCATCCCTAAATACAGTAGACCATATTTTATGGTCTGCCTAAATATAAATATAAACGTAATCCGGTTCGAAGGACTGTTTTAATGCTGCATAGTAATCCTTGACTAATACGAACTTCGGATTATAACAATATACAATTTCTATATTTAATTTAATTTTTGTTTAAAACCATATGTTAAGCATATGCTGTAAAAAAATATTGTAAATTTATAGAACTATAATTGCAGAAAATACAACTAAAAATAATGTAATTTTACCAAAATTAAAATTTTGGCAACAAAGTACGTATATCTACGCCAGGTAATATCTCTGGTAAGAAGAGTGGGTCCATGTGTGTGTGTGTGTGTGTGTGTGTACATTATAGGTTAGAGCAAGAGAAGCAAAAGCTTGTAAGTGCTCCAGCTAGCCATTTAAGAGGTTCACGAATAATATATGAGCACGCTTAATACAAGCTTTAAGCTGCTTTAACTGCTGCCATCGTTGTACACGCGTATATACCTATACTCACTATCTCTCTCACACACTCTCAATTGCGCCGTAATTTGTTATAGTGTGTTTCACAGCGACTTTGCAGTGTTAGAAGACTGTTTTCTTGTTTATACGCAACAAATGACTCTTAATAATGATTTTGCAGGTTATTATATTTAGATGATTCGATGTTTCTTAAATTAAATTTGCATTCAGTGTGTCTGTAGCATTCTTGGATCAAAAAATTATATCAAAAAAAGTGTTTGCCTTTCGCCTTGAATCCAAAAATATATATAACTGGATGTCCCAAAATTTAGTACACCCTTAATACTGCCTTTCTAAAAATAATTGAAACACCCAAAAATTCTACTAATAATTTTAAGATATTTTATATCTACATGATTATTTCATATTGTTAACCCAAAGGCCGCAATAAATTCTTATTTAATATTATAATATTGAATTTAAAAATATGCACTAAAATTTAAATATTCTAAAAATAAACTGCATGGTATTTTTCATCTATAACATTTTTTTAAATTGTTAACCAAAAGGCGCATATATTACATATAAGGCGAGCTGGATGCATAAGTGCATTGTACCTAAGCTTGTTTTATCTTAAATTGGTGCCGTTTTTGAGATATGCAAAACTTACAAAAATAAACAAACACTACCAGATGAGAAATCCTATTAAAACAAGGAAACTTCCTTTTCCAAGTATATAAAACTGTTAAATTCAAAACATAATATTTCTTTATTCAACTGTATTGGCTGTAGAGCGTTCACACACACACACACACACACAGTCACAGATATCATTAATAAATAGTAAAAAAAAAAAATCCTAGAACCCTCAAAACGGTTATATTAATTACAATGTCGAGGTAGATTTGTTTTATGACCACAATACTTTCCTTAATATACAACGTATAAGAAAATAAAATCGCCAATGAATTTAATTATAATATATATATATATATATATATATATATATATATATATATATATATATATATATATATATATATATATATATATTATAATCTATGTAGGAGTTATAATTTTTTTAAATCTTGCACAAATATATAAATAATATTTGGAACTTAATTCTTACCATTTAGTCCATATGTTGCAAGTTTTCCTACGTCCACAACTGAAGGATAGAAAACTCACGTATTTTATCACTGCACAATCAGTAATTCGTATCATTTTTAGTTTAGTTGTATACATAATTTATAAAATTATTATTATTATTATTTTCACAACTAAATTCACTAGTATACAAATTATCAAATGTTTTATCAAATTATTAATGTGTTATTACATCGAGCATTACCGGTGTACTACACTGATAAAACCTTTGGTCGAAACAAGGCTTGATCCATCCACATAAAAAAATAGTACCGGGCTAATTAACACCCAAATCACGTTAATAATTCACGATTCACAATATATTATTAAATAATTATCTAAATTTCATTATTTTACATATATTGTTATAAATATATATTAAAAATATTTAGTTTACAACAAATTCATTAATTAACTAATGCTGTCTGCATTCATTAACTTGCAAACTAGTATCAACTAAACAGAACGCAGGCCCGATGCGTGTACATGACACTCAGTAAAGTTATGACAGACTGTTTCTGCTCTGAAATGAATTTGTTGAAAACTTTAATATAAACCGCCTATCAAATACGTTTAACGGTGTCAAAAGTAAGATAAAGTATTGGTGATTGTATTTCGCGGTATTATTACGTTGTGTGTTTCAAACTATTTAGTGAATGTGAAAGACAAAAATCGGTTGGGGCTTGGGGCTTGGTGGACATGAAAATTCCTGTACACAGACATCATTGTTATAAGGTAGGGTTTTTAGAATTTTTAATGTAGTATAACAAAAACATATATCGGGAATTAATTTAACGCACACTTAGAGCTTAAAGGTGACATCTCCTAATAAGACTTATTGCCCGATACAGTCTGCAGTTCTGTAAGGAGAATCTATAACATTTTCAAAGTAATTTAAATCTTTCTAAAGGAATTAGAAATCAGATAATGATGAAATTCACCAAATATATTGACCATATCATAATTAATGCGTTGTATTTTGATAAAATCAGACTTATAGTGGAATTCTGAGTATATCTATAACTCTATAAAGAATTCTATAAAATATTGGCAACGCTTTAAGTGTTTCATTAATTTAATAAAATATTTTACAATTGAATGTATGATTTATCAACAAATTTTGCAGCAAAATAATTATTTTTAAATTATAAGCGTTTACATATTTATAGAATTGCCTTATAGATCTACAGATACGTTCAGAATTCCACCATTTCTCAGAATTGACATGATGAAAATGTCGTTTTTAATTATTTTAGGCAAGATTATAAAACTCTAGTATTACAGTTTTATTTTTAATTCATCTAGTTTCAGAAATATTAATTTATTTATGTATTCGCAATAAGGAATTATGACGTCATGTTCCCCTAGTATTTTTTTATGATAAATTTAGGATATTGCAAATAGATATTGAGGTTATTAATAACGTAATAGAGGTATACTTCGTGTTATAGAGGTACAAAATATCAAAATTTGTGTACTAGAGGTGTAGATAAGTTAAAAATCGATTTCGTGTTAAGAGGGTGTCTCCTTTTCGTGTTATAGAATTTTTTTCTGTGCTACGGAAAGGAATCGAGATTTTTCTTGTTATAGAGGTTTTCATGTAATCGAGGTTCATGTTAACGAGGTTCGACTGTATTAATATTGAGATACCAAAATCAAACTTATATATGTGGATTAATAATAGTACGAAATAATTATGTATATGCTGTTTTCGCCATAGCAAATTGAATCAGGAATGCGAATAGATTTTATAACACAAATATAATATATTGGAACTATGTTCCAACAAAGAGAATTCTACAGAATCATTGCGAAACATATTATAGATTCCCAATAACGTGTTGCGGATTGCTGAAAATGTAGTGGGTCCTGTATTAGTGTGAGAGAACGAGAGAGATAAAGGGAATATAATGGAAGAGAGTGAGAGAGTGAGAATGTATGGAAGCAATTGTGAGATCCTTCCAGCTGCAACCTTCGAACCAGTGTTAAATACAACGTCGCGGTATAGCATCCATAGAATCGGCTCCTTCTACTTCCCTATCATCCTCTTAAGATGCTTAATTCATTTACGTTCTAATTTACATTTTACGTTAGACTACTTGCGTTTGTAACTTATTAAGCACTACGCCCCACCTCCACCCCCTCCGTTGCTGGGTTGCCATGTTCTCTCTTTTAACATCATCATATAATCGACGTCGTTCATCAACTTTGTCGTTTAATGTTTTTGTGCTAGAGGTAGTTTATGGTAGAAAAACGGCAATAACATTCTATCAAAGCCCCCGCAGACAACAAGCTTAATTTAATTTATTTACACCGGTTTAATCAACCTGGTTCACGAATGAAGAATTATAAGACAATTACCAGGAGTTATGCCAGCGGATCGTTTTCGAAGAACGAACATCTTTAGGATTTTGTTGTTTACGAGATGAGTCCAGAAATTGTGGAATTAGCTCTTTTGAGGAACATCCTCTTTTAAATGCGTGTAAACAGAAACAGAAGAGATCTCTTCCCGTAGATTCACTATCGTCGACAGCGAAAGACTTTAACCGTGTTTCGTTGACATCCGCTGTACTAGGTTACCGTGTAATCTCGTTAAGGGGACCTGAGCGCAGATACATTGTCCGCTGCTGTGCAGAATCCTAGGGATTTTATTCCTTAAGAGTTTCCCAAACAAACGGACGTCTAGTAACGAATCTAATGTCGCTCGCGTGTCACACAAAATGGCCGATAAGACTCTCGCAAATGGTGACGGACATGCGCTCTAAGTCCGACTTGCATTCCCGTGTTTTCTGGATCAATTGGCATTTGTTTAAGACTAAGCACTGTGTACTGTTGATCCTTAGACCACTGCGTCTAGAACTGTTAAAGCATTTTTGGTATAGTTATAAAATACCAGTGTGCATCCGTATTATTTTTTAATTTATTATAAAAATATGCCAAGCTATGTTTGCTGTCATTTTGTATTTTTAGCAAAAACAAAACAGTTTTCAACGTTTATTTTTCATTATGGCATTGTTTACTTGAATTATAGTCAACAATGTTTTTCAAACGAATCGACCTATTTGTGATTAAACTGACAAACGGTAATACTAAATACAGAAATATATCATTATCTAATAATGTTGTCAAACGATAACTATTTTAACGGAAATACACGACTTGGTCATTTTTGCATTCATATAATGTCTGTTGAAGGTATGATTATGAAATTTTGTATTTAATTAGCAAGAAAACAAATTTAAACAAATAGTAAGAGATTTTCCACAAAAAAAAAAGAGCTATCGGCAGAGTTCTGCCTATTTGGTTGCTTGTTAGAATAATGGCATAAATATGTTTGGCGAAACAGCGGGCGGAATTGTTGGTTTTTCATTATTCACTATAGAGGCAATTCGTTGTTTTAAAAATTCATGGAATAATTTGTTATTTCGCTCTTGGGCATTATTGAAGCTATTTTTATTTTGTTTACTTTTCTCTTTTTACAGTACTCTTGATTGCTTTAGCAGAAACAGTGAACATTTTTGTTAATTTGTAAAGTAGGCCAAGATAGACTTTATTGCACATACACATTTAGATTATATATCGTATAACGAGTAAAGATGTAATAACAAAGATAAAATTGAAGTAACTTAATATAGGTTAGAAAAAAAAAAAAGAAACCAGAAGTGTCTGTTTGTGCAACAGTGTAAAATCAACGTAAACGCCATTTAATGAAGGTAAACGCGCTGTCGTACAGTGGCTAGAGCAGCCGTTTCTTATTACAGCGAAGGAAACAAAATAAAAACGAAATTATATGTACACGAAACAAAAACACGAACATTAGCGGACATTACCGAACGATAATGACCGCTACTAGACGGACAAATGGCCGCTCATAATCACAAAAATAGCGTTTCCAATTTCGTCCCATACAAACACTAATATAGGACAACACTCAAATTATATCGCTTCATTGTTTGCCACAAATGTCACTTTTATTATTAGTCAAAGTATTTTCATTTCTTTATTACGAAAAATAATACTGCTAATGTAATATTCTCTTTATTAAATATTATAAGTTGTGTTTACTTCAAATCAGAAATCAAGCCGAAAATAGTCCGATAGAATTCAGAGATGGTAAAAGCGTGTATTTCTGTTAAAACCTTTTAAATAATTTCATTATAACTATATTGGAACAATTTGAAATAACTACGTGTTAAAAGTAAATAGGTTGATCGCTATTAGAATCCTTTATATTTATATATAATAGCATAACGAGCCACTGGAATCTTATCGGCAACGTAATTGAATTCGCGGCGATTCCCAGAAGCTTTGTTTCCTCTCCCTAGTCAGCGTACACCCAAAGAAGAAGGAATAGTTGGCGTGCGAGAACCGGAAGCAGCATCCCAAGTTGCGCACGAAAAGTTTACTTCGAATTACTATACCAAGTCGAAAACCACAAGAAATATCCAGAACCACCATCGTCCACTGCAGTATTCGGTCAAGCTATACCCTCACTCCCCCCACCACACTCACCCGCGCTTCAAGCTTACACTAGTTAATTATTCATTTTAGTAGCTATGTGAAAGCAAAGTTTGGCCTGAAGAAATTAGGGCATATCTTTCCCTACACTGTATTTCACTTCGGTTTTGTAGAATCCTGTTTTATAAAAAAGAGGGTTTAGGAATCATGAACAAATTAATTGCGAGATAGATATAGACGTTCTTAGATCCCTGGGTGTGATTTAATTATTTATACTTCATCTTTGTAGAAAACTTTCTTATAAAAGGGAGTTTAGGGATCTTGATCAAATCAAATGCGAGGCAATATAGACGTTTTAAGATCCCCCTAGGTGTGATTTAAGTATTTTCCTAATGATGTCTGTTGTCAACCAAATATTTTCCGAAAAGGAGATTAATTTAGGCAAATTCAATATTGTCTTGATTTGTTTTAAAATTAAACAAAACATTGCCAAATGCTTAGATAGTTTATCAAGGTAATGTTCTATCAACATGGTAACTTATATCGTTGAAGGTAAAAATAAAAGGATTATTTAATAAACTACGTCAAAAACAGTATCAATTTACATAAAGGTAATTAAATAATGATATACAAACAAGTTTGTTTATAAGAAAAATAATCTTAATAACAAAATTAAAAGTTTAAAACTTAGTAAACACAAAAGTTTTAACTCTTAGTTAACGTAAAAATAAAGAAAATAGCTGATTAATAAAGTATCTTGTTAAGATGAAGAACAGTAGGTGTACAAACACTGTATTATCTTTCATATTTTGCACAATAATGTAGAAGAAAAACTAAAGTGTCCTTCACTCGACTTTGTTTTAACTAAAGAACTTTAATTTGATGAATAAATTGACGAAGTATAGATTGGCGTCTGTAACCATAACTGGGCGAATTTGAAATGGTAATAATATGACAAATATGCAATATGTTTGATGTATTGTTGCGCACAAGAAATTCCTCTTTGGACAATTGCTCGAATGTTGGAGAGGTGCAATGAGGAAATGTAACCGGGTGATTAATACCGGAGAAATTGCGGTCATAATTCTGCGGCTGTCATGGTAAACCGTATTAATTTAAGTATTTGTGGGTACGGTGCAGCGCCAGCTGTGATTGTTAATATTAATTACCGCTTGTTAAATAGAGTTGATCCTAATCAATTTACGTGCGATTTCATTTCAAATGCAGGTGCACGATTGTTCAGATTGTTAGTAGCCACAGTGTCTCCATCTATTTTTAATTAATTTCAATATTGGTTCTGCTCAAGATCATTCGGCATGTCTTCTAATCCCCGAATATTTTGCACTATTTGCTCAGAAGGAGTAACTGAATTGTTTCTTAGATAACCGACGTGATTTATACAATCGCTTTTATTCCCGAACCTACAGAATAAATCCGCCTTCAAAATTATATGAAATTAACAAGAAAATTGTATATCACGCGGAAAGAAATATCAGTAACTAGAGAATTTTCTAAAACGACGTATACTTTGGAATATGTGTGGTTGTAAGGTCCAACCCAGACCCGAGCAGGTGTATTTACTTGGTGCACATTGAAACAACAATGTATGCAAAATGTGTCGTAAATGGTAGGTGAAATAGATTGTGACGCTATGCACATACGTGCCCAAAGAGATTTTCAATATTGTCTATGTAAATTTAATATGGAGCTAGACGAGTCGCTTAACATTCTGATGGGGATGTACACTCTACACTGTGTGTAGTTGTAGAAGAGAGAGAGAGAGACAGCTAATATTATGCCATTCGCTTCTTCGTCGTCGTCGTCGTCATTCGCTCTGTTTAATAGTGGAGTGCACGGTGGAGCAGCAGAAGCCAAGTAGATGGTGGAAATGCAGACAGACGCTCCGAACATCAAATACAATTGAAAACTTCCATTTTGCAAAGTGCAAATCGTAGAATATATTGCGCATCGAGATGAAGAACTAAACTCATCTGGAACTAGCCTGTAGGGTTATTAAAAAGTACATTTTAAATCCGCTGTGCCATTAAAGACAATACCTTTATTTTAAATTGCTCCAGTTCCAAACTAAAGATTCAATACTGTCTCCATCATTGGGTTCTATAATTTATTCAACTTTAGTACTCTAATACCATTGTGATAAAGTCACCGGCAAAATTCGCAATAAAACAACTCAATGAATAGAACTTGACAATTTAAATTTAAAACTTGTAATTATGTTTAAGATAAACCAGTAGGTCCATCTAGTTTTAATATACCCCATTTATGCTCCAAGGGGTTATCGACGTTATCAACATACTAGTAAACTTTTAGTTAATTCTTCTAGAAAACACGAATAAATTTCACCCTAGTATAAAAAAACAACTCAATAAAATTTATAAAAACGATTGGGCCCTATTTTTAAATTCACCAATATCCGAAACGTAGCTATATATATATAAAAACTAATATTGCAGTTAAATGTGAACCCATGTCATTCTCAATTTTTTCTGCTGTGGGTTACGGTTACGAGAAACGGTCACCAGCCAAAACATAACAATATAATTTAACGTAACCTCTTCTTGTGGGATCGTTTACGGTTGCAAGATAGCTTCACCGCAGGGAACAGCCATAAGTCGACGTTGAATTGTTAGTCCTGCTCGCCTCCGTTACGAAGCTCTGTCCGGAAAATTTACAGAAAGTTGCTGACCAAAAGAAAACCACCGAATATAAGATACATTTTGCGAGATAAATTTATTTGCCAGTTGTTAAATTATAAGCTGAATTAATTCCTGAACCAAGATATGATATTTTGTTTAAAATAAGTTCGTTTGACGGTATTTAATATGTATATTTCATTTAAAGTAAACAAATATTCTAAGTTAAGTATAAAATATATATCCAAACTCTTGATTTTCCAGTTTAATATTCCGTAGAATGGGAAATTTAAATCCGAGGTAATATCACAAATGTAAATATGGTACTGCCGACATATTTACGTGCTTACACGATATCCCTTAATGATATTGCGTCTTTCTCGCTTTCTCCACCGTTCAAACAAGTTCTGTGTTCAGCATGTCGCTTGTGCAAACACACGCTTCGTATCCGTACGTCATTCATTGACCGAAATTTTGGACAGATTCCAAACGATTCATGGCTTAAATACACACACACACATATATACTACTATATTGATTCGATGTGTAAATATTTAAAGATATGTCAATATATACAAACGAGCCGATTGAAAGAAAACATTTTATATGTATTTTAAATTGGCTATATGTGAATTGTTTATGTTTACGAATTCATTGTGAAGCCACGTGAGGTCTAACGTCTGTTTTACACAGCCACATACTCAATTCGTCGTGTATAATACATAAATTAATATGGGTTCACTATAAAAATATTCTCAATTCTTATTAGAATTGTTTTTAAATTCTACTGGCTACAAAAACTATGTTGAATATTCTGTAGATCGACCACTTAAGGGTTTGTTTAGTTTGTGAGGCAAAGAAAATGTGATGTATTTATACCAAAATGTAGCAATAGTGAAATGAAAATCATCTTGACTGGTGTCGTATATACGAGATTGTAAATTCGATTGAGGCAGATGAGTGTACGTAAGTAAGTAAGGAGAGCGAGCGAGCGAGCGAGCGGGAGTTTGTCTTGTGATGCGCTTCTGTAGCTGCAGGAGAGAAAAGTGAGCAGGATAAAAAGCTCGTTATTTTTAACAGCATCGTCCATATAATATAAAAGAGCATAGAGCACAGCAATAGCGCCCATGCCTATTACATTATGTATTCTGTAAGGAAATTGCGAATTATTTGCAGTCACTGTACCTATACCATACCATACCATAGCATAGCATACACACGACACGCTCGCCATTTCATTTTTCCCGTCTCTGCTTTATGCTAACATCTAATTTCAAATGTTGCCACTCTATATAAATCTTTGCTCTATTCTCTCTCTTTGTTGAATTATAAACCTAACTGTATTTCAAATAAATAAATATACGACTTATCTAAAACTGTTTTAGGTATCGCTTTGTATTTTGGTTTTATGCCGATCATATATATGGAATAATACAAGCCAATATCCTCATGTTTCTAAAATCATGACGACGTAAATCGACTTTATGTAAAGAAAAAATGTTTTCGAGAATGTTACAAATACGCTGAGTTCTTTTGTGTATACTATACGATGAGCTTAAAGCACCTTTTAGTTCCTTAACAATATTAAACCAAAATATATCCCTTTGATTATAATATAAGCCCAGGAAAGGCGCATTTATTCGATAGCTTTTATAATCCAATTAATAAAACAGTAATTATATCCCAAAGTACATTATACGCGGAAAGACCTCGTTATAGCGATAACTTTTAATAAGCATATCTCATCGATAAAGTCAAGTAAGCCAATATGAAATGATTATATTGATTACGTGAAACGACATACGCATATTTGCAAGTAAATGTTCATGATGCATATGATACGAAGTAGGCATTTAATGTTGGCAAGTTTATTTTTAGATTTTAATAAGATATGTCATCTTGAATGTTTGCTTGTGCAATTCAAACAAATTTCTTTTGCTCGCTACATATCAACATACTTGAAATTTCTTGCAATGTAAACATATGTAACTCAACTATTCATTGTTTGTTTTTTACCAGTACCAAAATCAGTTAATCAAGTTCGGAATTTGACAAATGAAAAAGACTAACAGTGCGGTTAGGGGAACGTGTTTTGCGCGCCGTTTTCGATCGAATCATATAATAATAATTGGTGTTGGTTATCACAGGGCACTCACCGCATTGACAGCTGTCATGTCTTTTGGGCCGGACTCCGATTCTGCTAAACTGTCGCTCTGCAAACACACAAACAAAATATGCAATTAGTAAAAATTAATGCTACCCCACTACCCACACGATTCACTCATAATTATTATTCGGAATTTAGATGACATGCAACGTTGATTATGTTTCATGTATGTTCATTAAAATTACATCTCGCTTAAAGGTCAATTCAGGAACGTTCCCTTAGTATTATTTATAGATGTCAGTGTGAAGTTCTGGTATCTGTTTATTAATTTCTTTTCAACGAAATTATTGACCGTATTATTTTAAATCCGATTATTTCGGAAAGAAATAAAATATACTGCGTGGTCATCGACTGGAATAAACGGCTTATTTTTGCAGAAGCTTTTGTAAAATTAGGTTACCGGTTATGCAGATATAAATTTAGCAGTATGCAAAATTCACTCAACCACACATACATACATATATATGCATGTATACAAATGTATTATTGTGAAAAACAATACACAGCCGGTTATTTGTAATTTAATTTAAATTAACGCGTTTTGTTTATAGCTGAATATAATTTAATGTATGGAACATGCTCCATACTCCCCTATCCATTCTATGACTGGTTTATTCACGTTGTTTTCATTAGTGTCCTGTTTAATAAATACATCCACTAATTATAATTGACTGTGACTCTTGCGTATTTTTATTGTCCTGGACATGTTATTTTAATATTATATTTATTATGGTTTTGGCAATTGGAAAATATAGTACTATAAAAGTTATATGGACTATGTTAATATGGTTTAAACATTATTTGAAATGGTAGAACGAGCGGTTAAATATCTTGTGTGAAATGTCACAGATGGTATATTTTTCTATAACAACTAAATTTTATGCCGTAAGTAAAAATAAGTACACGTTGTCATAGTTTCTTTAGTGAAAACGTATAAACAAGAAAATCTCGTAAACCTTTCAGAAACAGCATCAATTTTGTTGTTTACAATCAAGCTCAGGACACTGCAATATATATATAGATAGATAAATAGATAGAAAAGACGAGCTCCGCAAACAAAAACCAATGTCAACTTGGAGTCGGATACGATTTTTAATATATTGTCACATTTGTCTTCTGCAAATACAAGTTTCCTTTTTCATAATACACGCGAGCGGAAACAAAGAGGACAATATCTATCTGCTGTTTGTTTTACAATATTTATGTTTGCAAAAAGGAAAAACACATCGAATTTTATTAGAGAATTGTCGGTTACACGCCCCTAGTGACACTGAATTATTTTCAAAAAGTGGATTAAAATATATGAACTCGCACAAACACACGGGTAAAATGGTACAACAATTGCAGCAGTTTTACGAGGTCGTAAAAGCAGCTATATGGAATTAAAGGGAGCTATAAAAAGTGGACGATCAATTCTAAATATTTGATTACGTTTTTTAATGGTTTGAAAATTGTTTATTATATAAAATTTAAACGCTGCATTGTGGAAATTACCAGCGTTAACATTAAATATGATTTATCATTTCATAAAATAATTATATATATATTTTCGAAAGTACTTGCTCTTCAAATATCAATTTAATTCCTTCGAAACTAACATGGTTATAGCTTTTATGTTTTCGTCTAAAAATAAGTTTTAGATTTCCCATAGAACAGAATTAAAATTGGTACCCCAAATACGTCTTACCAAAGTGATGTGGAATTAGTTTCGGAATATTATAAGGCGACCATTTTTAATTAAATTTGATGGATGTAATTGATTTCTGATTTCAAGATTAAAATAATTGACTTTTTATTCAAAGCATTTGAAATGTATTCTATTTTTTTCTCTTTCTCCCTTTTTTCTCCCTGTCAAATATTTAACGCTGGAATAATTACAATTCATTAAATTGTAGCATGCAGTGAGCCGTAAAAGGGAAGCGAAGCAAAATCCAGTAATCACAATTTTGTTTCCAGATAATTACTGATGTGTAAGAAGATTTGACATTTTTTCATTTAAAAGAATCAAATAAAAATGGAAACTCATTTATTTCTATTCAATTCCTTGTCATCGTCTGTGAATTTAATTTGAATCAGACACGATTTTACCTCTTGGGCGTTGGTATATTTATTTATGATGGCATGGCCAGCTTTGTGCCTCAAGTGCAATAAGTCTTGATCATGAACGCGTAACATTGTATATTAAGTATAACAGTGTATAAGATTCGCGCTTGACTGCTCACCTGCTTGAGCTAGTGTTACATATTTCGTGCAATAAGTTCTCGTGACGTATACTTTGCCGCTCTATAAACACCCGCCGGTGCCACTACACATATATATACCTATATACATACATGCACGCAGTCAACTCTCTACCTTATTTATAGGATATATAAATATATCAATTTAATGTAGAGATATGTGTCGACCGCATGTGGCGACACATAAGTCACTCGAACTCGACTCGACTCCAGAGAAAAATGTGCTTTATGTGCGATGCGAAAATATATGAAAGTTCGCTGCTCAAACCACTCTGTGTCCGTACTTGGGAAATTTTTCCTACAGACTGCTCAGTCTTAGAAACGTATTCCATTTGTCATGGCTATTCGCGATTTTTCGTTTCAACCCCAAAGAACCATTCAAAGATTACTAAAATATATACACTAACTACACGAAATTCGTTAATAATTGCAAATAAATCGTCAATAATGACACATGAACCCAAAATTATATTTCTCATATTAATATACTATAGTTTTCAGTTCTTAAATTAATATTAATTAAAAATTGGTTACCATTTCGGATTTCATTATGAAATTAAATATGTTTAAATACATATGGCTCTTTCAAGCTTATAGATGCTATTTGATTGACACATATATAATTGTTATATTATTTGAATAAATAAAATTTGAAAATTCTGATATCTCGTAATTTAAAAATTGAATTAAATCATATGAGAGTTTATTAATTGAAAAATCTGCGTATAGCTACAAATAAATATATTATAGGATTCTAAATAATAATAACTAGTGTTGAACGAAATCCATCACAACTATTTGTGAAACCGAGAAACAGCAGTAGGTGTATTCACATGCAACGTGTCCCATGTGTTTCAGCTGGTTCATTTATCTCTGTCAGAAACGTAATGGACGATTGCGGTAAGTGAGCAAACCGAAAAATAAACTATTGAAAGTACGTTCACACCAATATGGCCACTGCTATGCGAAATTTCTTTCATAATTCCTGCTACAATAAAAAAAACTTTACCCAAATGATCTTAAATACGATTTTAATTGCAAATTGTAAACAAATATATGAAGCTTATTTTTTTACTCCTAACTGGTAAAATTAATAACTAATACAAATAATTCTGCAAGAAATAACTGAGAAGTATTTAGATTGAAGTGTGATAATTCAAAATGAATTGTAAATAGTGCGGTGGGACTTTCTGTAAATGGTTTATGTGAACGAGTAGCAAAGTTTCAATAGTCCGCGCCCCATTGAAACACGGGCGGTGCTGAAGTCGTAAAAAGTACCCGTTACTGGGCGCCATAACTGAAATGTGCGCCTTCTCCTCAATTTGAATCATAATTTCGTAGACTATAAAGCTTGATTCAGACCAAGCTCGGTTCATGGGCTAGATAAAATATATCTTCGAATAAATTCGCGCTGCGATATGAAAAAGAGGATATTGCCATACGAAAACTGGGCGCTATTTCATTATTAGCTTAGTTATTCCTGATGTATAATTAACTAACAGAGATTTTGTAAGGGGACCTTCAGATTTTGGGGCCCTGTATTTACAGTTAGTACAAATTTTCTGTTTTATTATGTATGGATATATGAATCATGAGCCAAAATGAGCGTAATTTAACGTTAGGTGTAATTGAACAATTTTATACACAAGCCATAAAAAGCAAACAACCATGAAACATCACAAAACCATAAAGTTTAAAATGTCTTGTTCATTCCGAAAATTGAGGTTAGCAAACAGCAGTACTTGCGCAGTTTAAAATATGTGTTGAAAGGAAATGTATGTATAGGTAGCATATGAATAATGTTCCTCTATAGTGCTATTTTTATCTTTTTGTGATAATATTTTTTTTATTTTGTGATTTGAAACGAATTCAAATATTGCAGATTTACAGTGCAGCATTATCAAAGTTTGCAACAAATCATGCAAAACAATTTTGGAAGCGAACAGCACATGTTCAAAAACGAAAACGAACTGTTGTTCTGTCTCTTTTCATACCATATGATACACGTGGGGACACACAAGCGTAGAATGTCGGGTGGGGGTAGCACTTGATTTATAGCCAAGAATGCAGATTCAAAGGCGAAACGTGTGTCAGACATCATTGTGCCTATAAATAAAAGACAAACGTTCTTTATACACAACACGGAAATAATCACACACACACACACACACAGATTTAAAAGGGACGTCACTACAGAACACCCTATCCTAATATATTTAACCTCTCCTGACAACATCTCTCGTTATTTCTTTACATACGCAAATCAGTAACTTTCTAAACGAGTACTTAAATAATTAATATTGCTACACGTTGTTAATTAATTCATAAAAATAGAAAATGCAACCGTTGTTGCTGTAGAACAGACACACACATTAATCGTATATGTTTAACTCGAAGTGATTATATTATATCCGTGATATCTTCTTAAAATCCCGAGTATAATATATTCCATAATTATACGACTTCCTTTTAGACTTCATATAAAAAAGAATCTATTTGAAAATGATAACAAAACAAAAGTCATCAAATTAGAAGCTGAATCCAACATAGAATTTTATTTTAGCGAAACTGTTGATGTAGAAAACTTTAGTTATATCACGGTAGATTTAACACACGAAATTCCGTGTATACGAAATAAAACTACAAACAAAAGTGGATATATACAATACACAAAACCGCATTCAGTAGCGCAAGACACACAGCAATGCACAGATATCAAACGTGTGTTCGCAGTTGTACACAAAAGTGGCGCTAATTTTCGTACATCGGCCGTCAAGTGCGGAATGCGTATATATACCTATGTTATACGAGCATGTATAACTGTATAAAAGTCGGTACAGTATAAAGTATAAGTGTAGCATTCGTGAATGTGCAAAGCATCCTCGTGGAAATTCAGCAACCGCAAAACACGTCCACATACATTAGATGCATAATAAATTTGACAAAAATTCAGCTGGATTCGTAGCGACGCGACACGACGCGACAGGACGCGCCGTGCGCCAACCATTCGCGACCTACTTCCTACGTCATCAACCATAATATATTACACTCTAGTCCACTCGGTGCTCTACGGTCACTTCATACAAATTATGCAGATTTTTTTTGTTTATTTCTCACAACAAAATATTTAGGTCTTGTTTTAACCGCACTACAACAAAAAAACTATAGAAAATACAGTTATAAAACTATACATTTATAGTTTGTATAAAGCATTGAGGAAAAGCTATTTTTAAAAACAATGTTGAATTTTACTTTGGCTTAATTAATTAATTTTAAATTTTTCATGATTCAATCATTCCCTTTATACTATGTCCAAGAGAGTAAAAAGTAGCTTTTCATATAAATAAAGTATCTACTAGAAGATTTACAATTCTTCCTGAGTCTTTTCAGTGAATTGTTTTTATTTATAAATATAAATATCCCTGACTACCTGTTCCAATTTCTTATTGATTTTATTATCAAACATCAGCATCGAAGAGATGATTGATTGGTAGTCAATGTCGATGCGAATTTTATTGATGATCAATATTGCATCGTTTCATTTTGATATATAGTTCAACACAATGTCCAACTTTTGTATTACTATTTTGCTGATATTGCTGCTTGTTGGATAAGATGTTCAATAATCTCTCGCGTATTGTCAGGTTGTTTTCCTGCTCGATTTTCAGACGAAGTTTAATAATGAAATATATGTAAGTAGACTACACTAACATGAAGAAGAAGCCAGCCATTGAATATAATTTGCAAATTATGCCAAAAGTACTGCAGCCAAATTTTGACACAACCCATTGTTATTTAGATACAACGAAAAATCTACTTGTTTTTGGCGGCACTGAAATAAAAAGTGGTGTTTATTTGGGACCGGTATGCTACCTTGAAGTCAATCTAGATTTTACTTATTATTTATCTTAGGTGCAAATATAACAGAAAGTCCGTGGCGCCTAAATTTATAGATAATTGGAAAACACATTTGCAATGTCTAAATTTATCTGTAGCAATTATATATTTTAGCAGTATTAATGATAGAGCTTTGTGCTGGCCACAACAATGTTCTTTTTCTCCTTGTACACTTACGTGTCTTTTTACACATGTTTGCCAAAATACGTTTTTCAATTACAAAACTCTTGAGGGAACATATCCTGCAAAGCGCACCAAAGAGGTTGTGGTATCAGACACATGGGGCGGCTTAGCCCTCCCCTCTACCCCCCAATCCATAGTGTACCTCTTGTACAGATTCTGGATATAGGAGGAGGTGTAGTATATTTTCAAAGGGATGTCTGTGTTACCCTGATAAGCCGATTGAGTCCGCCGGTCGCTACGCAACAGAGGAGAAAATGCGTATTCCGAAAAGCTGAGATGGTGTCGACGCATGCGCACATTGACGTTATTATAATGTGTACTCTGCCGTCGCCTTGTGTATTTAGATGTTCTAGGCTTTGTGCTTTGATTAGCATGAACTAAATCACCTGATTTCGACTTGCTTACCAGATAAACCTGTACGACATTTACAGCTTCTTTTTTTCTATATTAATCTTATTTACTTGTTATGTTGAGGGGGTATTTACATTGTGAAAAGAAAAAAAATATGTTTTTTTGGAGCAAATATATTTTAATTCAGGATCAGAAAACGGAATTTGTTTTCACGCTACTGGGTACTTTTAAAGCCGTTCTAGCAAATACAGATTTGAGCAAAAGTTCTACATTTAACAATAATACGTCTTAAATAGTGAGTCAGTCATTATACAGACTGGCAAAATCCCAAACCAAATACACACACACACACATACAGACAGAAGGAATATAGTATGCAACCACTGATGTAATGACTCTACTCCAGATAATATGATGTACACGCGCATGCGTAATAACTGCTTACATGCGTACCCGCTGCCCCTTTCTCCAAACATTTGGCAACACATTACCTCATTAACCCCACTGAAACTTTCCACCTCTTACACGCCAACGTGGAAATATCGCACGACGCTACAGAACGCGTCACTGGATGTCACCGATTTTGGCACCGCTTGTAACTTGTGATTATTTTGTTTTAATGTAAAACTAAGGCGAGTTAATATCTTTATAACACCTAGCAGTTGTTCGGGATTCATCTGTTTATGAGTTATTTTATAGTGAGAACATCGCTTGTCTGACATTAATTTTAACGGAACGATTTGTCGCTTCTAACAATTTTATTACTATACAACAAAATAAAAGAATTCTATTTCTTTTGGAACAAATATTCCTATTCTAGGATGGTTCCTACACTTCCTTTTAGACGTCGTCCAGAAAGTAAACATATTTTTATAATAATTACTGACTGATTCGTACCGGATATAATTTTTCATATAGATAGCAATTTCCGTCAATTTTATTTTTAGCGCGATTAAGTCTACCTATGTATAAAACATAAGAAATTGCTTCTAGAATACTTATGAAGTTATGGCATGATAGAATATTTAATTTAAAATAGCGTCTGCAGCAGGTGAATGTAAAATGAAGACATGACATCTTGGTTAATGTTGAAAAAGTATAGAAAAATGAAAATAATAAAAGTTAAGTGCTACGTCTGTTATTTTATAATTAACTATGCAACTTCTGCGCTGTATTTTTGTTCAAAACAGACATTAAAGAATTGTATTTTCGGTTCAAAGAAAGGTTAAATGAAACACAACATTTTATTGTTTATTTTAATAGCATACATCACAAGAACATTGGCTCTTTTAGCTTACTTTATTAAACTATACAGTTAGCTTTTCACATAAACTAGAGCCTATGTAAATTTTAATGTGGGCCTTAGCCTTAATCAAACACAATTCGTATTTTACTCAAGCGCCGTGCGTTGCATAACGCCGTAACTTACAAGTACATTGGCTCTCAAACAGCATGTAAATTACGGCGTTGTGCTATACAACTTTAAAAAAATTGATTTTTAAATAAATTTTTTTCTGAAAGTTTTATTTAAGATAAAATATGGCAATATTATATTTAATTGGTGCTGAAAGCGTAAGTAAATCGAGTGAAGACCACTTCAGTTTTCTAATTTCGTTATTTAAACTAAATGCTTTCTGTAATAAATGTAAATATTGATGTATCTAATGGAATTGATTGATTACTTTGGTTTCTGCGCCCCTGAACTATATTGAATCAAAGTAACTGTAAGAGTTTCAAGTTCAAATAATAGTTGATAGATGTCAGCACTTAAAGCCGCTTTCTTCTCGTTACTTAGACGAGGAAGTCGAAAGAAACGCAACGTTATATTTAGTTAGGTATGCAAGTAGACAAATAGCGTATGCACCTATAACGAGAAAATACACTCTCGTACAAAAGCACCACTACATAAATAATAGCCAACATTTGTTTGATAAACCAACAAGTACCTACGCAAAATCCCCAAACAGAACTATAGATATACGAAAGCAAATAAGTACGCTGCGAAATTACACAATAATGGCAAACATTTTATTTATAAATGTTTATAAAACCCGCTTCTAAAAGAAACTATAATTTCTTTTGTGCAGTTATTGATGTGCAAAATTACTATAAACTATTTTGTTTTAAATACAGCAAACACCATATTTGTAGAATACATTTTTATTTATTTTTATATAAATTGGTGGAGGTGCCATTGTATTTTTTTAATTATTGTTTCCTTGTTGAGAATGTTTAATAAGTTTTCCCCAATATACTATTATAAAACGTATTATTATTATATTAAGTGTATATGGTCTAAATGGGCACCTCCTATTTTTGAAAAAAATATTCAGACCGGAAGTGCATGTTTACTCTATGCATTTTTGTCCTATCTCCAATATCACTAGAACGGCTGCACTTATGGTAAAAATAGTTATGTTCACAATGAAAGATATTAATATTTTGCACAACTTTTGTTTGAAAACTTTCTGCGTAATGGCTAATGTAGATAAATATTGAAATACATTTTTAATCACAGTACGTATTCAATATTAAATTTGAATACGTTGATAAGGTGATTATTAAAAGACAATTTATATTTTATATTAAAGAAACAGTATTTGATAACGTAATAAAATAATTAAGCTAAATTATTAGTATTTTTCTATGTGTATTTCTAATGAATTTTACGTAAAAGTAAGTCGAGTGCAGGTCACTCCTTATTTCTTGCCAGTATAATCTCATACTGAATATACATTATTTGATAGATTTTGATAGACAAACATTTTAATTAGTTTGATTTGTGTACAGTTATTTTAAAATAAATTCACCTGATATATTTGAAGAATTTAACCTTTAAAATCGAAAAATAACACAGAAGTCAGAGTGACACTAAATTAAAATAACAGTTAGTGAAACTCAGTTAGTGATTTATTTTGTAATTAAATATAATATTTAGTATTTGTTACGCAAATTCCAAACCAAATACTTACAATCCAAGTGAGCATATTAATCCATAAGTATCCTTACGTTGTCACAAATTCCCACATTTTCTTACACAATTTATTCCACTTGTATTCACACTCAAATTTATAACTCCATGTGGTCACATCACTTTAATTAAAAGGAAAAATAAAATCACCAAGAAAAACGAATTTAAATGCTTTAAGAGTAGAATGACGCCGAATTTTGAATTTTCTTTAAATCATTTTATAAAACACGCACTTTTACGAGAACAGTGTAGAAATGCAAGGGAATAGCTGAGCACTGAACACTCCACGTAAACATGGCCAAGGTACACTAATAAAATATTTATGAAGTTTCTCAATTGCAAGTTTAATCACATAAAACAAAACATATTTAGTACACTACTAAATTATGTATTAATTTTCTAGACAAGAGTTTATTAATATGAAAAGTTACAAAATCGCACCATAACAGTGTAGAACTAAGCACTATGTAGATGCACTATTTAAATACACTATTAATTTTTTATTTTTTTTTGTGTAATTAAACAATATAAACAATCGCGCACTGACAGTGTAGAAATGCAGTGGTCCAATCAGGTAATAAGGACTACAGTATTTTAAATGAGTGCACTATTTTGATGACCGCGTGTTACACTGTTAAAATATATATATATGTATATGATTAGAATATTATGAACGGTGTCCGTTTGTACACGCGTTTGGACCGTACACTGTAGGCCATCTATCTGTTTAGCATCGGTGTCGTCGCGACGGAGGCAAAATACGCGACGCCCACCTGCTTGTTCGGCGCGGCGCGTCCTCGTGGACGACCAGTGATGGAGAAACTGTTTGGGTGAAGTTTGGACGCGCACGGCAAGATGCCAAAGTTAGATTAACATTTTATACTGTCTGACAATAGATTTTATTTTATTTTCGAACGTGTATATATTCTATTCACGCTTTCATAAAAAGTTTGTTCAGCTTTAGCAATGTCGCCATTTTCTAATAGCGTCTCGTACAGTGGTTCTTAACCTTTTTCAGTTTGTTCATCCTTACGCAAAATCACAAATTTAAAATTACACACACCGATAAAATAATAAGTAATTAAATGTTCGATAAGAATTATTAATAATATATTTTTCAAGTGAATAATGATTTAAGAATTCAATACTTTGGGGGAATTGAGAGAGTAAATTGAAATGTATGTCATATATATTTATTTCGAGGGGAAAATAGTATTTATAGTTGACTATGTTTCGTCTAGTGTCGTAAAATAAAGATGTAGATCTTCTGTTTCTGTCCGTGTTTAAACTCGAATTGTGACACTTAAAAATGGAGTGGAGAGGTATCCAACTTTGTTTTTCTGATTAGTCTAAATATATCGTGACGATAACCTTACGTGTACTTCATAGGTATTTCTGTTCAGATTTTTGTGTTCTACATATTTTATTTTTAAATCTGTTGACTTTCATATTGTTGTAGACTGTATGGCTACTTTAAAATTATTTCTTCTAAAACTATCTCATTTATTTCCAGAAAATTATATATATATTATATAGTAAATACAGATTTTCAAAGAAATACATTATTTCTCTTTTTTACTATATATATATATGCGTCAGTTTTGTGCCAAAAATCAGAGTAAGGAGACTGAGGGAGGACAGTAATCTGATTGACAAAGCTGAGTGTGCGGGCGCATTGTCCTGGTGCAAGAACCATGAGTTGTCTTGCCACAACTCTGGTCTCTTTTTGCGGATTTGTTTCACGTAATGCAAACAATGACAAACAATATTTTATCTTATACATAACGTCTATGGATGTAAAAAAATAACTGCATTCCTAAGAATAATTTTTATGATAAATAACTACAGTCAAATAAAGATATAAATGGTTTATTTTTCGCTTAAAGTTGTATGGGAACAGGAAATAATTATATATTATAATAGCTGAATCCTTAAACAAGTAATTTGATATATTATTATGATTAGAAGGTATATGAGAGAGTCTTGGAAGCGAAGTGGGTGGAAAGAGGAGGTGTGGGTGGTTCACGGAACCCATATTGACGATGGCAGTCAACAGAAAATAAAACGATCGCGCTGAACGAACAATCTAAGTTATTAGTTTGTATGGATTTTGACAGCATGTGTCCCGTTCTCGTTCCAGTTCTCTGTTTGTGTTTGTTTGTAATGAAAAACAAGTATTTTGATCGTTTTTCTTGATCGCGGTAGCTGTTCCATTTCCTGCGAATGTCTGCAAGTAATAAAAGGGGAATCGCGTCTATGATTTATTTGGCCGATAGGTAGCGCAAAGTCGCTCATCAGCGGCCAAGCGTGTGCGTACGATCGGTCCGTCGCTTCGTCCCAGTGCACTCTCATCTTTTGTCATCTCGCCTCGTCCGACATGTATATATATTTATCATTTCGCCGTTGCCGTTGGTACGTCTCCAAAATGCATCGACCGCCAAATTTCTTTCCACGCTTGCATTTCCGAGGTGTACCACACATCTTTTTCAATAAACACAACTACAACCATCTTTTCACGTGATGCATTCGTTTCCAACTTTTCTTACCTACACACACACACACTAAAAATGTGACAATGATTTATTAAATTGGCCTAGTTACGTCTACGTCTTTGTTTAACTGGATACGCCAATAGTTTCTTCGCATCTGTGTACTATTCAACACTTTAATCTTGCCCATACATCAATACGATTTATAGATTAGGATTTCTTGGATACTAAACAATTTTTCTTTCTTATAAAGAAAGCTTCAAATTTGTATGCATCCACAAACGTATTACACAGCAAAATTCAAACTTAAAACCATTTACACTCGCACTTAAAACAGCCATTTTCATTAAAAAATACTTTGTTTTATTCATAACGTATACGAGAGTAATAATAGTTTTTAAAAAACAATAGTTATATAGCGCTATTTCAATTAGAAACTTTGAAATTTATTAGCGATAAAATGGCTCAAAGGAAATGAATGAATCGTACATAAAACGATTAAATATCTACAAAGAACACAAGAAAAGTTATTCCGTAATTGTATTCTCAACAAAGTTTGATATAAACGCAATAATAACAATAATTTACTGTGGAAATCTTTTCAGTTTTCGATCATAAATTTCGATATAACTTTCATCAGTTTACTTTTCCATTATGGCGTCATTTCCCGTTTGCTTCCGGTTCCGTTTTACAGTGGCGGAGAATATACGAGGACTGACTGTTCATTGCGAAGTGAGGGGGGTGGACAGAGGGGAAAGAAGTGACACAGCACTATAGCCGCACTCTGTCTCTGTTGAACACTTTTCAGGCGCTAGCACAAACGACTTTCTCGATTAACGTTGATATATTAGCATATTTTTCGTTGTCCAAAGACACTTCAGATATAATTTTCCACTAGACGAAGAGTAAAAAAGATGGCGCTATTAAGTTAGATGTTCCACCACTGGCACCGGAGTAATACATTAAACAAATAATTGGTTGCTATCACGTGCCTAATGCGAAGGCAAAGCTGGTTGCCTTGATTGATGCTAATGTCTCATGACTATATTGCCCTCTCACTCACTTCCGTCAATATAGCTGATTATTTCTATTGTGTGAGCTTAAGTGTTTATAATTTTCAATGGAAATACAATTGGGGTTTCTAATAATACGCATTTTGAGCTGCGGAAATTACTCTATTATCATTGTTTTTCAGAACATATATTTATTTCTAAACAATGGTTAACATAACGGGTTCAAAACCATTAACGCACAAAATTCCCCTTGCATGACTTATTATATATTAAACATTTTAAATGTTGAATTATTTTGTTATATATTTTAGAGTCAATAATTGTTAATGATTTTTTTTGATCCAAGAATGCTACAGACGGCTAAAAATAATAATGTTTTGTTTCACAAAATGTTTATTGAATTGCACTGTGGTATCATTTATTTCGTTTATTTATCAATAATTGTGTCGAGTTATCCTGCGCAAATTTTAATATCGATATGGTAATATTCTCAATATGTTCAACATTCATGTTGGGATAAATAACAAATCGATATAGCGATGTTGTGAATTTGTTGAAAATTAACTCGGAATTAGTGGGGAATGGGCCATATTTCGGTGTGCTCTAATATTTACACTTCAACGTTGTTGCAAGCAACATTAGTGTTGTCATTAACTAAACAATAGTCGTTAACTGGACATTTCTAAATGCCCATTGAGTGCTCGTGGTTCCAAATGTTGTCGCGATATAATGTACGACACACACACACACACACACAATTATATTTGAAACGAGAACAAACCACTAAAACTTTGCTGACGCTTAGTGCGCATGTGGTGAAGTCAGCATCCATGATTACTACGTTAATGTGGGCTATTATGGTAACCATGCCTTATCTAAACATTCGTCATTATACGCATGTTGACTATCTCTTGTTTAATTGTTTTTATGAATTTTTATATAGTTCTGAGAGACTCTTACAGCTAATATAATTAATCCTAAATATAATAAACGAGTCAGGAAAATATTGGAATAGGTGTATATTCTTCTGGTCTGAGCAAAATGTTGGTCAATGTTTGGCATGGCGAAAGGGCCGATTTGAACGTTTGCGGCAGAGAGAAAAAAAGAAGACAGTATAGACGAGTCCTCTAACGGCATAAACACGAACATAACACTGAAATATAGCCGCTTAAATATTCCAATATTTGTAAACGGTTCATGAATAACACATCGTGAGTTTGAATTTTATTCAACGATTCCTCGAACAGCAACGCGCACCGCACCACACGGCAAACGAACCAACGAACCAACGTCGTCGTCGTAGAGTGAGTTTGTTATGCCCAGACTGGATTACGCCAAAAGCCCACTCCAACTTTCGCGAAACATTATAAATATTTACACAACGTAGACTACACGCCAAACAATTTCCCCGCAACACTACAGAACCATACGTACAAATCATATATTGTAAATTATTAAAATCGAATGGTGGACATTCTACATTCTCCATTGACATATACCTACATATATCTATTTATTTACAAACATGTTGACATATTTGACAGTTGGACTGGTGCATTTTCTTGACTGGTTGTGTGACAAAAGAAAATAAAACAATTTCTTGGGAAATGCAGTCGTTTTCATTTTTATTTATTTATTAATTTTGCTCAACATCTCGGCATCACTTATGCCATCATCAGGAGTTTGAATTGTTAATAAATTAAAGTATATATATATATATATATATATATATATATATATATATATATATATATATATATATATATATATATATACTGTAATTTATATATATATATATATACTACTAAATGTAATATTTTCAATAGCAATTTTTTAGTAAATGGTATATTTTATAAAAAATCTTTTCAAACAAAAGTTGCTAGAAATTTCAATATCTTCAACTTTTATAAACACAATTTTTCTGTAACTTCTGTCGTATTTGGGGTATTCAGAAAATAGTACGAGTAAACAAGTATTTCCGATTGAACTATCTTTATTTCAAAAATAGAATGTTTTCTTTCCCAGAATATACACATCTAACATTCAAACATCACATGTGTATGTTCAATTAATGTGCACACACGTACAGACACACACACATACATACATACATACATACGGCATAGCTGAAATTGTCAAAATCCATGTAAAATCCTTAAAAACCGATATTTCTAATAAATTATCAAGGTTATTTTTTGTACTTTCTCTGATATATAGCGTATAAAAAAATAAGAATCGATTACTAGATTTGTATAGATATATTTCTAAGTGTATTGAATACTATTTGACCAGTTTCTCAATGCTGTGTTATTAATCACAAAACATCCTTTGATAGTCCGTCTAAGAACGTAAAAATGACGACTGTAATCGTCATTTTTACGTCTAGGACCCATTTTTTGTGTGTGTTGTGAGTATTCTTTATGTCATGCACATAATGGCCCATTGAAAACCAGTGTAATATCTGTTGAAAGATAATGTTTAAGGCTGGCAGCGCCACTTTTGCCATGATTCTGTGCGATGTTCCCGTTAATGGCCGCCATTAAAGGACAGATCACTAGATTAGGCTATAATTAACTTAGAATTGCAGACGATGTTTGTTTTGCACAGCATATAGACCCGACTGAACCAAACCTAATGCATGTTGCTATATATATGTGTTCGCTGCTATCGCCGTCTCGCTCGCGCCCACACTTCTACAGCCATCATGGTAATCCATCTTTTCGTCTCTGTCGCACACATTGTGAGATCTATTTTGGTCATATCACCGAAGCACTCCACTCCGCACCGCGCCGCTATTTTCAGACAATTTAGTGTCATTTTGTTTTTTAGTTGGGTAGTTGTTTTTCTAAGGTCAAACTAGAATAGACTCGCGAAGAGGACGTTTGGAATTGATTAGAGAATTGTTTTCTTCTTCTTATGCTTCGTTCTTTTTATGTTCTAAGCCTGGCGGTGAAATATCTACAAATTTATTTAATTCCTGTTTTTTTCATTCCAAGTGGCCAGGAATGGCGAATGCATAGTTCTTGTTAAGGAAGGTGTTCAGCTGGTAACTCTTCCGTAGGTAATGGATAACGCATATTATTTCTTAACTCAAAAAGAAAATAAACGGAAATTACTATAAAACTCTCATAGTATTATTTGTAGTTCATAATGTTTGTTTTTCTAAAAATAGAATTAATTTTATATGTATTTTAATCTGTGATAATTGTAGTAATTATAATATGAATAGAGTTCGAGTTGCAGTAATAAATTGAAAAAATCTTAAAATAATTAGGTTATAATTATTTTTAACAATTAAATTCACTCAACCAAGAGTACGTATATATGTAGTCTGCAATTAAGGTCATACCAACATGGAAATAGGTTAATAGTACCCCACTGCAAACAATATATGAATTTAAATTAGACATATATATACACAAAGCAATCTTTTCCTAATTACACATTTAATTTATGGATAGCCAAAATCTTTCTTGACATGACACGCGAGTGGAAACCCCATTAAATGAGCATTTAAAGATATGATTTAAATAATTAAAACATAGTTTGCGCTGGGAGTACAAAAGAAAAGGAAGCCAGTGGAATCGATAGAGATGTAGTGACCCATTTGGAACGGAAAAAGATTCATAGAAAAGTTTTCGTACAAATGTGACACGGCTAGTGTAATTTACGTAGCATTGCGCTCGAACTCTAACTTATATAGTGCGATACGGAACATTAAATCTTCAGTTTATGTGATTCCATTTTGCTTGGGGAGGTGTGACCGGTACTTCGGTTCTACTTGACGAAGGTTAGGAATGCTGCTGGGAACATACACCAAACTATTGGAGAAATATCTCCATATTATTTTATTCTGTACTGAAGATTCTATTTTTAAATATATTTATATTTTTATATCGGATTATCTACTTTTAAAAAATATTCAATCTATTCAGTAGTTTTAGATTCATTTATTTTTTAATTTTGTCGTTTTAGAGACATACACAAAATCTTGTTAAAAATATATAATGTTATAAAAACAAAATTGAATGTTTTCATGAAGCTTTTGCAGTATTAAAATATGAAACACTTGGCCATAGTAGGTAAATATAAAGGAATATTTTCATGAGCATCCACTTTTAGCATGAATAAAACAGGTGGAAATTTAGTAACAGGCCACTCAACCTCTGTACGAAGTACACAGCTAGCATTATAGGTAAAAGCATTTCTTATTTATTATTCATTGTCCCAAATGACATATAAGATACATTCGCCTTTTAACTCCTCTTACACCAGTAAAAAATTAGAATATTTAAATTATTCTATACTTTGTTGTTGCCTGTATACATAAATATTATAAAAATACAAATAGCTCAACACAGACATCAAAATGTAATATAATATAAAACATTGTAAAGTGTAGCACATTCTTAATAAATGGTGATGCAATAAACGAGGTAGATGATCCCTTCATAGTAAGAAATAACATTAAAGATATTTCTATAATTATAACCATTGTTATGTTCGCCAAAGTAGTAAATTGCAAATTTTATTTTTCCTATTTGAAAACGATCCAACGAACACTATTTTATGCGCTGGTGTTATTAACCTATTCACAAATATATTCAAACACTTAAACTTAATACTTGATTTTAAACATTTCTTCTTTCTTCATGTGTTGAGATCACAAAAAGAAATCGACTTCGAATTTTAAATAGATCGTTTTTAGGTTTTTAGGTTTTAATAGAAATCGATTGGTTTTATTAAAATGTGAGTGTTTCTAAGGAAAGAGAGATAGACAAAATAGAAAAGAGGAAGAAGAACAAGCAATGATCGAAATTGCAGGAAACACAGAACTACAGCCAAATCATCGAACGTCTAATTCTTCTTTTGTTCCAAGTTATTTTGCTCTTTCCTGTACTGAAACTTACCAAATACTTCTCCTAGTTTCCCTCTCTCTCGCTCGTCTTATTCTTTTTTGTGTTTGATATTTATTTCGTAGTCTCGCATCGATGAACTTCCGTGTATGTTGTTGTATAGGAGGAGAGGCGGCTGAAGTTATTACTGACATATAATGTTTTGACGTATTTTAGTGTAGCGAAGTTTTGTGCAGTTGTGTGAAGCTTTCCAGTCCATAATTCTATCGCTAGCACAAACACACATTTCTATTTCCACGTTGCTTGAACGATTGTCAGTTGAAATAAAAATAATATAGGTTGTACACCTCCATAAGTATTTCCTTATAACAAGAAACTTTTGTGTTATGAAAACAAACATTTCATATTTCTGACACTATACTTATTGTAAGCCTGGCTTTTCTTTTCAACAAAATACCATCTTTGTTGAAGGAAAATACAATAAGATATTTAACTTTTACTTCCTTGAAGTCGAAATGGAAATATTGGAAATTATAAATATTATAAAAAATATCAAACTCGAGATTTTAAAGTCAATATATGTCTAAGAAGTATTTAAATAAAAGTCGTATTTATTTGCAACTTATACTAAATATATTTAAATAATAAGGAACGTATAATAAATTTCGTATTTCAATCAGTAAAGATAATTTTGCATTTGTAACAATTAACGGTTAGTATTCCATCAAATGTAATGGGTAATTTAGTAAGTATAAGTAGATCATAATGTTGACAGATTGTTCAGGATTTACTAAATATTATTTTATTAGCCCAAACATTTCATGCAAAATCAGTAAACATTTACGCTAGTTAAATTTCGTACATCTACATTTCTTGGATATCGGCCAGATATGAATTTCACAAGTACACAGATATCAAATTATAAAATTTTACTACTACCGAATCCGCTTATAATGAATTTCAAGGGGCCATTATAACCGAGTGTCCATTCTATGAGAATCTAAATAAAATTAAACCACTAATAATGGACTTGAACCACAATTATTAGTGTATTATAAGCGAGTTCATCACAACCGAGCATTTCATATATATATATTTAATTTTTCTCACGAATTTCGTCCATTATAGACGAGTTTCTACTATAAGCGAGTACATTATAGGTGGATTTCATGCAATATTATGCGTTATAAATATTCAATCGCGTCCGAAGACAGATGCCAACAATTCTATCTTTGTTTATTTGAATTGTAGTGACTTGTGTATCATATTGTTTTATTTTTATAATCCCTTAGCGCACTATTGCGTTCACCTGTCGACTTAATTTCATTTTTAACATTGTCTGTTGTGTGCTAATGTGTGTCTCGTCTGGTTGCTTGTGTTTGCGTTGATTTGCTCCAGTTGTACTGTCGCACAACCGTATATATATATTTTTGGATGTATTCAGTACACGTCTTCACCGTAGTTCAGTGGTGATACGTGGCGCTGTTGTCGCCACTATATTTTTCTGAATCTGACAACATATATTTTTACTTATGTCGGCGAATTTTTGCGCTGGATTATTTATTTTGCTTTTATTGTTGAATCAGTACGACGACACAAAATTGTTACGGGAATAAAAAAGAATATATTTTCGAATTATTATTAGTAAAAGAAATACGCAAATTTATATCGAATTTACAGTAAAACTAGAACTAAAAACAAAGTAGTCAATATTTAGTAAAATTACTTGAATTATAGTGTAATTTTCTTATAATAATGTATATTTAAATTATTTATAACTTTAAATTAGAACTCATAATAAATTGTTAAATCAATTAAGTCGAGATTTATCAATAAATGCAAACGAATGTAACAGACATACGACCAAACACTATAGTTCTTTGGTATAAACTGTAGGGCGACCTTAAAAGTGAAATTAATTATTCAAGATAAACTGTTTCGTTTTTGTGTTGCCAATGTTGATTCATGTATAATAATACATTTGTATAGCGTTTGGAATTTTTGTTAGTTCCCCTCCCCCAACCCACGGCCGCCGGTGGACCCGTCACGTAAAATTAATAACATGTTTTTAGTGGTAAAAGTCATTAAATTGCGAAATAAAATGTTTTCTTCAGCAGGCAGACGTAGGCGTTGGATTCTATATAGCCTCTTTTTGCGAATCGATTTTCAAACGGTATTTATCTAACAAAGGGTCGTAACATTTAAAATATTGCTACGTCAGTACACTACTCCCTCTGCCATTTTTTGTGCCCCTGGTGTTTCGATAATGAACTAATGATGCGTATTGCTTAACCTATTTCTTTTCTGTTATGTTGGTAGCAGGTTGTTGCGAATACTACACCACCTGATACCTTTAATCGACACATTTTTTACCCCGCTTCTTTCCACATGATTGAACTAATTGCTCGTGTACTGTTCTTTCCAAAAACATTTTGTGGGATGGGAGGGCAAAAAAAAATTAAATTAAATTAATTCCCAGGCAATACGTCTTTTAATTCGTCAGACTAAATAAATTTTTATATATGTTAAAACATATTATCTATAGAAAGTATTAAAATAGTCGATTACCTAATAAAAAATTCGTGTATTAAAGACAAATAACGCAGGTTCTATGTCACAATTTTTGTTGAATTTTATTGCTTGTTCTTACTGTTGCAAAATTGTTGCCAAAGTTGAAGATGTTCCTAACCGATAGATAAGTCAACTAAACGACAAGTATAAATACTAGTAGCATTAATTAATGTTCGTTTTCGCGAACAATTAATCATTTGTCGGTTCCTAAAATAGTAAACACATTACATTGTACATTAAAACATTATCATATTCAGTACAATGTAAGTTTATCAGCAAGTTGAACGGTTGTCGTTCTCATCGCTAATTGTAATCGTGCCATGCCAACAAGAAAAGCATGTCTTTCTATCGCGGTTTTACATGTAAAAATGTCTGCCTCCAAAGTGTAACCTATGGCCGTGTGCCAACCGACAGATTAAGCAACTAACCAGACATCGGAACATTTTCATATTGTCACACTACATTTCATTTATAATCTGAAAGGAACACCAAGTGCCACCATTACTATTCAACTCACCACTCACCTTCATCGACCTTCTTATAAAGTATATTTTGGTGAGAAAGAAAATAATACTTTTACCAGGCATTCTTTATGCAAATTTGCATCGATTTATTCTATTATCTTGTGATATTTGACTTTAAATTAAATAAATCAGTTGAACGAAGAATAGAAAGTTACGGTAAATTTGGATAATATTAGTAAAATAAATAGTTTTGTCATTTTTCCATTTCCGTATCCTTGAATATACAAATAAACACAGTGAACCAAATAATTAATCATGATAATGTAATTGTTGGTAACGCGTCTAAAGTATCGTTGGACAGTTGTTTGAAATGGTGCAATTTTTCCAACTGACTCACTTTAGTTAAGTAGATGCCAAAAACACATATGATGATAAAAACGTGTTTTCTTTAGAACTGCACTTGTGTAGTTTTATAAATAACTATGGGCTAATTTTAAACACGGCAAAAACGAATCTGTAACTTTTTTTCGAATAAATGTCAAGACACATTGATCGTACACTATAAAATTTGACAGAAATACAAGTTGATTTGTCACATAATTGAAGATCAACACAAGATTAACTTTTGCCGAAAAATGTTTATAGTTTCATAAAGAATTTGTAAAAAATAGTAAGTTGGCTTTGATCTCGTAGAATTTAGGTGGCAATAACCTCAAGTTCAATTTATTTAATAAGTATTTCATAATATGTATTTTAAGAGGAAAATAAAATTAAACAAAATTTTTAGCATAGTTAAATAATTAGCTTCTAAAAATCGTATTATTACATTTCTTAATATCTCGGATATTAAAATGTAATATGTAAATCATATAATAACTAAAAATTGTTATTTTAATAGAATTGTTTTCAAATCGACAACGGCAAAAATTGTTTTTTATTCAAAATATATTTTTACTACACTAACAAGTGAACGGCCAAAATAGACGGATATAAAACCATTCTAGGTTAAAAATGAAAGCAATAATATCATTATTTTTATTTTATTATTTTTTATACGGCCTTTGGGTCCAATTTAATATACCCAAAGAATCTTTTATTTTTTAATATGTTCAATAAATATCTATCAAGAAGTTTTACATGACTTGGTGTTCCAACACGAATGGTTGATGCTTACACGATGCGCTAACGTGACAACACATATTATAATTTGCCTGAGGTGAAAAATGGTTGCTTAGGAACGGTTAGCAACCATACTAGCATAGCAACGGAATCCGAACAATCTGACTTACATAGCTCGCAAATTTCATCTTTATTATGTACGCATTCACACCACACACACACAGATACAGACACACAGCACACTTTAACACGTAAGAACTGGATCTTGGCCAGCATACTTACAATTTTATGGATTTTATTATATCTTTTTTTCGTGAATTTGTGACTAAATAATAACGTAATTTACTATGGGATTTAGCTTAATTCTCTGTAGTAAACTTGTCTTTATTGTAACAATTATTGGAATCATATTTAATATTGTTTTCGTTGGCTATACATTTTGTTTGTTTACTTCAGAGAAGTCTAAATAGTTTTTGCTGAATTATTTTAATTAATTTGTTGCTAAATTTGTAATGTTATGTCCAATTTTGAATATATCTAAACTGTAGTCCAAGTAATTGAGTATTACGTCACTAAAAAAATTGTTAAAAATCGTAATTCTAATCTCTCTGGCTTTGATGTCTGTGTAACGTTCATAAATAATTGTAATAGTAGTTTTCTGGCAGGAAAGAGATAAATTACACATTTGTGATATTGTTGTTATTCTTAAGACAAAGTGTAGAGTTGTTGGCGAGGAAACGGCGTAATATATATTTACACAGAAAACACCTGTTCATGTTTGCATCTTATATAAATATATCTTAGTATAGTGCACAACAATATATCCAGTGTACGCATTCCGTCTTCGAATTCCAACGCTAAACTATCATTTGTAAAATTACATTATAAATATACATACACTCTCATGGTCCACTAATGATTGCACCTATTAAATATCACTGATGTCCAATAAAACTTCATATTTCCTACATTTTGGGCATAGTTATTAGGTTTTCTAAACGGTGTAAGTTTAAGAAAGATAATATTTGTAGGAAAGATCTTATTATATAAACGTAGATTTTAAATCAACCAAAAACTGGTATTGGTTCAAAATAAAATTATGAAAACTATTGAAAACTACAGTTTCTTTGAATAAATTCCAATTTTTGCAGGAATATTATAAAAATCGAGTATAACAGCAATATGATTAATATGGTAATGGAAAACGTGGTCCATATTTCTAAGTTGGAATTTATTCCGTAACCGAAATGTTTGATGTCTGTTTAATATAAACGACGCAGGCTATTAGTTTAATCGGTTGAAACGTAAGGAGGAGTTCGAAGAAAACGTACATATTCGTATAGTATATAACGAACAGGACGAGTTCGTTGCGTTGTGCGCAGTCGTGCGTGTTCAATAATTCTCCCTCTCTCGAATAAAAATAATAAGGCTCATGGCTCATTCTTTCTCTTCTGCCAAGCACAATTTACGAATATTGTAAATACTTCAATATGCCATTCCACGCAAAATGAAACATTTTTAATATCGTCTCGTCCTTTATTTATCCTCACCACACCCTCTTCTGTCCCTCTCCTACCCTTTAATCTTATAGATTCTTACAGAAAGTGAGGAAAATGAGTTATATAAATACAAATTCAGAATCGAGAAAACGGGAAACAAAATAAACATTATGTTTTAATTAATTCTGTTAATTTACGTTTAATATTAATTTTTTGGGCCACCCAAATTTGTTCGATTAACAAGCTTAATCCAGCTACGGTTCGATCAATTCCAACAGCTTTTGTGGCATATATAAAGTTCGTTTACGGGTATAGTGAATTGAATGTACGACCAAATTGTGTGTTGGGTATGAATCGTGCCACTTAAGATTGTTGAAAAGAACGGCAATGATGACGGTTACAGATTTTCACACACACACACACAGAGACACACAGAGCTGGCGAGGAGAGGAGCAGAGTTGATTTAGTTCTTGTTTGTGTTCGACAGTGAACGCTCGCTCTCTGGTGCTGAGCTTTTGCTGACGCAATAGTTTTCACGCCGAGAAACCGAAGATAAATCAAGTTATATAAGAGGGAAAAATAAATGAAGAACTTCTGCGACGCAGCAAATAAACGAAACCCCATTCATATATAAACCTCTTCGATAGATTGATATTGCTGATATTCAACCAAAGGAAACTTGCAATTAATACATCCTGTTTATTTAACCGTATACTAAATATATTCTAATATTGGCAAAAGAAAAGAATAAACAAAATCTAATCTGTATAACTGTATGGCCCCGTTAAATATTTAAATAAAGTAAGGCGTTAGGTTAGGGGAGGATTCAAAGATACAAAAGCGATGCGGTGTTTCATTGTGTTGCAAATAATGTCGAAGCCATCGAAAGCATGATGTTCGGCACAGTGGAAAATCATTTGGGACAACCACTGGTCGCTCACTGGTCGAACAATGGACAAAATCAGAAATTCCACAACACCACCACCCTCTCACCTACTCACTATACTCCACCGAAATCAATAACCTGCCCAATGAACGAACCAACGGTGTGCCGACTAACAGTTTGCTGTCGTCCTCGCGGTCAACAACGACTTGTCACTATCATCATGATTACTCTAACCAAAGGCCTCATTCACTAATCACTATACATCTGAATCTATATTGAAAATTACGAATTCCAAAAAATACTAAACGTCCAGAGTCTTTAAACTGTTTTCACGGCTCTCAAAAAAATATTTCTTTTAAGATTGTATTCTTCCTTCTATTTTAGAAAACAAAATCTACTTAAGTAGTACGAGTTAATGCCCAAAGCACCAATGAAAAGATAAAGATATTAAAATATATAATCAATTTCGGTAGAATTTCTAATATCTATTTATAATATTAATAATACGTCTTGTACGCATAAGAATGGGAAGAAAAGTGGATCTCAACATCTTGGAACAATAATAACCATGTTATTAGTTACTATTAATAACCCATAATATTAAAAATAGATAAATCAACGTCATGTTTCGTTAAAAATACTTCCTAGCCTAAAAATAGAAATGATACATTTGGTTTATTTTCCACATTCAGCATAAAATTGATTCGTTACACGACTGGATATAATTGACATGCCCCGTCATGCAACATTAGCCAAGAAAATTATCTTCATCACGCGAACACAAATGTCGCGAAATATTTAAACTTGTCCCCATATTTCTCAAATTATAAGCTTACTATATATAATTGTTATTGCTAGTTTGATTACCATCATTATTTCTATAAACATTATAATTTCTATCTTAATAATCGCTTATTACTACAAAACAGATTTTTTCATGTATATATAAATATACTTCAAATTAAATCTTCGAAGATCTCTTGGTAAATGTACGTAAGATGTTCATGATAAAAAGATTCTATGAAATAATTTTACTAGCAATATCACTGATTGTACACACGAATCTGTAGACACAGATGGTGTAATTTGTGTTATTGAATGTTTATAAACGAAACAAAATTGGAACAAACTTTTTTTTCTTCTACTTTACAAGAAGAGTAAAAAAAAACAGGAAGCATGAGGTGCATATCAATCGAATATAGTATAAACGAGAAGAAAAAAGTGGAGAAAGCTGTCAGAGCATATCAGACACTTCGTAAAACAAATCATTTACACCCATCCGCCATTTTGTAGCATAAAATCAACATGACTGATGGCATACAACAGCCTTATGGCTGTTTTAATTTAATTTACAAAACAGTTCACCAACAACTGTTACCGTCAAAGAAACGAGAAATCTTAAACTTATACAATTTTATATAAACAATAAAATACACACAAACATACACAGAGTAGAGAAGAGAACCATGGATATCAGGATAATGGTATAATACATTAGGACAGCTTATCAGGCAAGTTTCGAACAAGGAAAATCAGATATTTTACAACAAAGTCATATTGCGCTAGTAATACTAATGTGCGAACAAAGCTGCGACGTACCCCGAAGAGCTAGACGAATTAATCTGCCACTTACGGACGCCCTTAGTCCTCGACGAGATAGGATAGTGCATATATAGCCGGCAGGATATTACGTACTCTGTGAATTGAAGTCATTAGCATGAAACAGCTATGAGCATTTGTGCTGGCCTCCATTTATACGACCGTCCGTGGTATATTCAATTCATTCAATTAGATTTGCCCCAAATCGATAACCTTTTCTCCTGTGAATGATTTACATTCGATCTTTGTTTATTATTGTTACACTTGCAAATAATAATAACAGATTTAATCAATTTTTCGTTAACGTTTGCAGGAAAAAATATTTATTATTTTAATTATCCGCAGAAGATTATTATTGCACAAATATTTGTTAAGGTTTTATAGAGAGGATTTAATTTAACTGACGTTTTTGAGTAAATAGTGGGAAAAAAGGATTAATTGCGTTTTAAAGTATGTCAAAACTAATATAAAACCAATATTATCTGACTAAATTCCCCTTTACAAATTTCTATAAGCCCCGCCAGTATTCTCTACATAAAAGGGTTTAATGCAAAATAGATATAAATAGAAACATCATTTTGGAATTTCATTTGTTGTGTATTTTACCATAGTGAGTACATCAAAGCAATTAGATTTAAAATCGCTGGAAATGTATTTGCTAGATTTTCCAGAAATAACTAATACCTACGCGACGCGACGAGTTTCCACGAAATGTGTGTGCGCATGCGCCACACAATTGAATGTTTCGATGGCGCACATCTACTTTATAAATGCGTTGAGATTTATTAGTGTAAATTAATTACGTTTAAGCGTGTGACGTTTCTCCTATAAACACACCGCGTTGCCTATTGCTCCTTTGCTCAAAACCACCCCCTTCTACCCCCTCTGCACAGCGGGACGCTCCTCTTGTAGGACGTACTCAACTTGACTAGGGTACAAAAGGTTTTAAGTTTTTGACCTAGTTCGTACGTAGGATCAAGTGAGATTTATTTAAAGCCTGTTTTGGATGTGTGTTTCTTTTAAAATTACCATCATTTATTTTTCAATGTCTCCAGAGCTATAAGAATAGGTTTTATTTCTTATTGTTTTGTGATTACTTTTTACCCATCTTAAAATAAATCATATTGAATATAAATCGATTCATAAACAAATAATTTTCGAGATTTCGTTCCATTATTCAAATTTTGCATCACAGGATTTCAAAACTATTCATATATATGTATATTCATTATAGTGTTTCTATTAAAATCCCGAGTTCGATTTTATTACTTCGTAAAAGAAAGTAAAAAGAATCCCAACATTTTGACCATCGTCGAATTCATAATTAATGCAATGTTTGTCACAATTAATGCATATTCCATGTTAGATCCTCACCCTTTTTAAATCGAGGCGAGTGCAGGTTCGATGTGCGCGAAAGAAACTTAGATTATTAAGAGGATGGATGCACAGCTGTCGGCTTTAACAATTTTTTGCTGTCACCGTACAAGGAAATCCAGTTAGGCACGAGACGCGCCAGGAGAAAAGAGGAAAATGAAAAAGAAGAGAGGTATCACAGTCCTCCTGCTCAGCCCACGACGAGGCAATAACGAATCCAATTACATAAAAATAACTTAAACCTGAATAGATAGCATTAACTGCGAGACTCGCGCCATGCGGTGCTTGCCTGAATTTATTAAGATATCTCGAAAACCTGATTATAATTTTATTTCTAATTACTTTCCTGTTAATTAACACGTACACTGCGAGCACACAGGGATACACATTGAATGTAAGCTCTGTGATTTGTTGGCGATGTGATTACATTAACTGGCTTGTGCAGAATAAAAAGATTTGCCAGGATTATACTCGTATTTTCGTTTATTTATCCACCGATAGATAAAACGGAAAATAAATCAGTGGAACAATTGTGTTTTTGTACATATGAAAGGTTTATTACGGGAGGTGGAGGACAATCGTGACAATCTATTTTCTTTTAGTGCATACCGTGTGTCGGAGAGTTTGCTTAAAGGGTCTACTATTAAAAATATAATATAAAATATAGCTTCTTTGTGGCAGTAAGCTGGTTGCGAATTTGAATGTAAATGTTAGATTTTCAGGTCTACTTTATGCTTTTACAAAATTTTGATGAAATTCGCAACGAACATCCTTCATATTATACATTTTGAAGGGAATATATAATATCAGGGTTATATTACGCACTTCAAACAGCCATTTTGGACTAAATAAACTTTTAATTATATTGTACTGAAAAATTGATTAAACTTTGAACGGTTTCCTTGTGCGGTAAAAATATTAATTTAATTTTTTTTTGATCCAACGCAAAATTAACATGATACGAAAACAATTACTTATTTTGTAAAATTCAATATAATTACTGGTTTTAGAAGATATCGTGTTTGATGTACTGAATTTAGGTTTGCGAATGACAAAATGAAAATTAAAGCAGTAGTAAGGCGAGATGATCTTGTATCTACATGAAAATAATTAAAAGCAAAAGGATTAGTTTTAGATTAAAGAGAATATTGTATGTGTCTGTGTCAAGAGAAGAGAGAATGGAAAATGTCGGTGTGCCTGTGCACTTTACCCACAATGCACTAGTGTATCTCTCTAGCGAGCAAGGCTACAAAGTGCAAACACAGTTGTCGCGTAATTGTTTGCTAAGCTGCCGCTCATTGCCAAACTACCATTACTACAGAATTAAATTAATCTAGTTATTTTCGCTAATGGTATATTGAAGAATTTTACACTGGACTTGCAGATTTGCTTAGATTAAATTTTAAATTACACTTAAACACGATTTTTCTACAAAATTATCACTCAACTTTTTGCCAAATAATTTTCATAGTATAAACATAAAACAAAACTGTTGTTTTTATTCGTTTGGCATTTTTGAAGGGTTCAATTAAAAATAAAATTATCCACTACCTTGTAGTGCGCAAGACGTATTTAGTTTGCCGACAAATACTGTGATGCACGCCTCTAAAATATATTTAATATATTTAATTAATCATTTTCTTTCAATTATGTTTGTTTTGCTAATGAAAGCTTTCTCTTGAATTAATATAGATTCCAAGATTATTAAAATCTTGAGAGCGCAACGACAAAGACAATTTTCATTCAGGAATGTAATCAAAATAATGTCTTCTAATGAAATTGTTTACCTGCTAATTAATATTCATTCTTTCTTAGAAAAATGCTCGTATATAACTAATAAAAACATTATTGCTTCCGAGTACAATATTATAATCAGCTAAAGGCACTATTATTAACTTTCTTATCAAGAAGAATACACAAAACTTAATTCAAAATGGACGATATGACAGTTTTCACCACTCAAAATTTACAATTTATAAAAATAACGCATTCCATAACAGTTATTAAATATTATACGTAAATATGTATCAGTTTAGAAGGTCTTGTGTTAGGCCACAACAGATCTATTTACGAATTTTGCCATGTGTCTAGTGGATGGAGGCGGAGAATAAAAAGAGACAAAGAAAACTTTGCTAGGGAAGCCTATGCCCTTTAAATCAGTGGAAAATAGGGAATGTCAGTATAACATAAATAAGTCGAATACGCATTAAATATTCGAATTGTGATTAAATAATTTACGATTTGCAAAATTGACTATTTTGATAAAGACAGTTATTTTACGAGTTATTCTTATAGAGTAAGTACATTAAATGTGATCAAAGTCCTTTTTCTTTTGGACAATTTTGTAAGGTTTCCTCTCGACATCGTTTCGTCGTTCCTTAATATATATCGTCAACGTTAGTGCCTTTTTGTAATCCTGTTGTCCTTTTTCTCGTCTTTTCCTTTCTTCTACTTTATTTTGTTTGATTGTTAAGAGCTTCTTTTTAATTACATTGCGTTAATTCTTTTCCACTTTTTTGTTTCTGTTTTAGTTTGTACAGAGAGAATAAGGAGAGTAGTATAGTTGTACCTACTCGGCGCGTAATTAATTAATGCTGTTAATTTATTCGATGTTTACTTGCCTACTTGAGAAATTGTAAATATAAATCAAAACTTAGATGTATACGTCAGATGGTATGCAAGACTTACTAGATTTGTTTACGTTAGCATTATACAATTATGAAGTATACAGTTGAGCAGTATGAATTTGTTGTTGAACGAAAAGTACATAATACTCAGTGCTATTTTTAGAATTGTTTCCGTCAAATACTTTGAGCTAAGCGCGTAATGTAGCCGTAATTGTTATATTTACTTTCTTGGACGTAGTACAAAAGGCAGCATTGTAGTCCTGCATTTGCAAATTAAATACAAGTGTTTCTATTTTACATTTCAAAAATGAAATGCAAATATGAAATAATTCTCTTATTTATATGAAGTGAATAGAACATCTAAACAAAATTCTAAAGTATCCAATAAAAGAGCGATAAATTAAAGCATATTTTGACAAGTGATGAATGGTGTTAACTAAACAGTGAAGCGGTGCGCGCGCGGGGTGTCGGAAGATGTAAATAAAACAGGCGAAATAATGACGAATCACAGAATGCGCTGGCGAATGTAAATATTTAGAAATGTATTGCGCAAATCGCCCATTTAGAAAAAAAAAGAATGTTAAACGTACCAACGTATAAAAAAAAATATATATGAAAGAAAAAAGAAGAAAACACAGTATAGCGTATGCTAATTCGTAAAATACACAACGTTCCAGGCACGTGCCTTTATTTATCTTTCCACAGGCGAACATAAAGTTAAAAACACTAGAATATCCGAACGTAATGCATGCATAAGTAGTATTCCAAATGTCTTGTGTCTGCACTTGAATATATTTACACAAGTTTCACATTGAATTGTGATTTTCGTTACGTTTTGCTTCTGATTTCAAATTATTTATTACGTAGCAACTTTGCACAATTTTACGTCGATTTAGCTAAACTACACCTTACCTAATCTAATTTCAAATTACCTACAGAAGTCGATATATATATATACATATATATATATATATATATATATATATATATATATATATATATATATATTTCAACCATGTCAAAATATTATTAAAATGACAAAACTATTTATATTAATGTATTTATACATGCGACAATAAAATTGAAATATTATGACGATAGAAAATTATTATTATTGGACAACTGGTAATTTTATAACCCGAATCACTTAATAGTATTCAAAAATATAGGAAATTTACACCGTAAAATAAATTATTGTAAATTAGCAACCCTTTTAAGGGGAGGTTTACATAACGCTACCCAAAAATGTATGTTTTTCATGATTATTTTTCTCGGACTGGGTAAGAGATATCAACTCTAATTTTTTGCATGTTGTTTATTCATATTTCGAATACATTTTTTTATTATTGGAATTATATGAACTTAAAACCGCCCTTTTTTATCGGGCGGAATGATTACTCAAAAAGTTATCGTCCTATTTTCGTTTTCTTTATTTTATATTAAAGTACACTAAATGTATTAGAGCTTTGACAACTTTCACGCATTTCCATTAATAATAAATATTTTTTGCAGCCCGCTAAAGCCAAAAAAATATATATTTAAAAACATTACTTTTTTTTGAACAGCCGCGAATAAAAAATCACGAAAACATAATTTTTTTGGGCATTGTTATGTAAATATATATATATATATATATATATATATATATATATATATATATATATATTTGTTTATTTCGAAACATTAATGTAAATTTGCGAAGTAGAAATAACATATACAAGTTGATGATGGCCAAGTTGGATGACATGTAAACCTGCATTTGATTCGGGCGCTGTTCGATCGTAAAAACTTGTTAACGATCTTGCTACGTGGTGGCTGTATTAGCTAGCAGGGTGTAATGACTTGTTGTAACAGGAATAAAAAGGAATTTATACTGGTTTTGTGCAGTGGCTTGCCTCGCCAGCTGAAAACACAATACACTGTTTATAATGTTCTTTTTCGAACTACGTTATTTGTCACTGAATATACCAACTAACTGCGGACACTATCGGACTTTGCATTTACGTTGCGTTAAATTGTTTGTTGGTTTACTACATTATAATTGTTGGAATTTATTCTTAAATATCTGTACGCAATATTTAAAAATTAAATAAGTGAATTGCCTACAAGAATCACACTTACCAACAATAGACGTTAACTTACTTTATGTAAATTCAACGGATATGGGAACGAATATTCCGATATAAGCGTCGTAATATTATTGCATTTTTATTTTAAATGTTATCGTGCTTTTATGCTCAAAAATACAAGTTTCTGTACACAATTAAGTCATATTTTTGTGGTTTAAAATGCTGAAGTGTTCATAGCCTCAAGTAATATAGTAAATAATAAGAAACCAAAGTACAAGTATTTATTTAACAGAGACAATAATAACTTATTTTTAATTTGTAACTCAAGATAATTAATATTTATTTTATTGACAAACCAGACCCGGATCCAATAAATAATCAGAATTTAGAAGTCAAACGCAACCGTAAATACAAAATGTTATTAATAGCGGCTAACAAATCATATAGTTCAAACAAAATTTACCAATTTATTACATTTACCCTCTAGAAGGGAGGCGCATACATCGTACTATCGATTATCCGTACCAATATTAGAGCCGCCCACCTGACTTTATTGAAAATTACAATAATTCATTTCACCTTCCAATTACTCGACTGACACCTGTTTCCGTCACATCATTACATTTACACAAAGAACGTGAAAGTTGCATCGATCAAATTTGAACTGACACATTTTTCCTGAATTTGTTTTTATCGTTTTCAACGGCAACGAAATTTATTTACATATCTACTTATTTGTACAAGATTTGTATACATCCTGGGGCAATTATCGTAAAAATTCGAGGGGTTTTTTGTAGTTGTATTAAGGGAGATTTATAAAAAAATTGGGGTGCCCTTCACTCGACTTTCATATAACTAATTGTGTTTTTAAATCATTCTACTTTTTGCCATCGATGTTTTCAGCAAATGGTACAATTTTTCTAAAAATATTTCAAACATAAGTGGTCTTTATTTAAATGTGTAAGTAAAATTTTGGTTATTCGGTGAATATACGAAGTGTACCTTTATGTATCTCCATTTTAATGTAACTGGGGATGGCGACAAAAATAAATCTTCCGTTTCACACTTAATACATTACTACCGAATGATAAAAAAGGTAAGATACACTTTAGATAAGGTAAGAGCACATAAATCCATGTCGTAAATAATGGAGGCTTTCAAGTAAAACTGTGTATTTTCCTCTGGCTCCAGGTGAATTGTTGATCTTTTAAGTAGCCAACAAAATAAGTGTATCTACACGGACGATAACAACTTTTTAAACATACAATTAACTGGGCCCAAAAAATATATATCTTGAACCGAATATTGCTTTGTTTTCAACGATTTATTGCTATCTACAGTTTACAGTAAAATAAGGAAACTTATATATATATATATATATATATATATATATATATATATATATATATATATATGTGTGTGTGTGTGTGTTTTTCAGTCTCCGTTGCATGAATGATAATGGGGCGTACCCACAAAATCTATGGGTGGGTGGTGGTGACCTACCGGAATGGAGGCTTTTTCCTCGGCGGCGGTTCCCCCGTTGGGGGGCACATGACCGGCTTTCGCAACTAGCCCCACCGGCACCCTCACCGTGAGGCCGTGGCGTTGGTCCCCCCGGCGAAGGTCGTTCGGCGCCCCGCGTGAAGAGATCAGCTGGACTTAGATGCACCACAACATGTGCACGCTAGACCTTCTTCACGCAAACCAAACGCACACTAGTTCATATCACCGACTGAATATTCAAACTCACTCACTATACCTATTTCTCGATTACTCAATATTGCTAACCTACCCTAATTGAGGCATTTGACACTGTTTAATTCACAATTCCACAAATGGAAACATTAGTGGCTTTGCCCCTCTAGGATCGTAATGTCTCAGAGTTCCACTTGTTTGAACTTCTTTGGAGACCCAATTTAAGAAGACTCCTAATATTGAATCTGACACACTTGTTGAACCAAATATTTAAGAATTATAGGCATATAACACAATACTGTACGGGTAATATAGATAACACTTATTATAGTTTGAGGAAACGAACTGATTTCAACAAGATATATGCAGCATTCAAATATTTAAAGGAGTTGCTTGACCATATTTTTAAAAGACAATCTGAGCAGAATCAGTTAGCAGGAGAACCCTAATTTCCACTGTTTTGTGTAATTCATGTCGCGCGATTGTTGTAATCAGTCTGGCTGTGCAGTGGAGCAATAACACCCGAGACCGATAGTCAACACTCACTATACGTCCCGTCCCGCTCACTCACATGTATTTACACACTATTTGTCTCACTTCACTCGTATCTGGACACAATCGTAAATGGTTGCTGGTGCTGATGCTGAACAGAGAGACCATGTGGTGCCCGGCGAATTGGACAGGCAATTGGCAAATGACGACAGGGTGACGGAGACACAAAAAAGGAAACAGCTGATTTTGTGTGTGCCCTGTGTGAAACAGACGTGAATCCAGCGCCACCTGATTGTTGGGGCTGTTCCTACCGTACTGAAGCGCACATCTGATGTAGTAGCTATCGACGTCGAGTCCTCCGTCGGGGCGCCTAGCGCGCAGGCGGCAACACGCGCTCTCAAAACTCTTGCATGTTCCTCTTCGGCTGCTGCTGCTGCTCTTCTTCTTTGTTGTTGCCGAAGAGAAGAGAAAACAGGAACAACAACAACAACAACAAGGAGAACACACTCTTAGCGTCAGTGTCTCTACACCTGCTCGCTGATGGATGTGCGAATCATGCGCGCGCACTTTTCATTCAAAAAGGGCTCACACGATCACCCCTCTCTTGCCCAATTTCAGAAATTATTGTATGTTTTAACGGGTGCACGAATTAATTTGGTGGTTATCAGACAGATAGCAGAGCTTTTGGTACTACCATTTTTAATCATTTAGTTAAAAGAGCGATCAAAAACACACACACAAAACCATCTTTCCAAATTCAAGATAGGTCACAACGTGTATTTGTAGTAATATTTCAAATTCGTCTAATTTCATGATTACAAAACTTCGATTTAATCTTCGTCCAAGACAGTAGCAATAGTTGCATTATATTTAAACCAATATATGGTCTTCCACTATTGTATGAACCCATTTATAATCTGGTTTACAAAGATTGTTTCAATTACTAAATATATTTTAGATACTACAAAAATCCAGAATGTATTTGGCAACTCCGCCATTAAATTTTGTAATATATGAAATGCACATGTGTGTGTGTGTGTGTGTGTGTGCAGGCACCTCTAATCGACAGGTTTGAAATTGAACGCGTGGCAATTAGTGGAAATTGCTTTAACGAGTTGCGACGCGGGTTGCTATAGGTACCGGAGCGCAGAGCACAGCAACTTAGATAGGTAAAGAAAAGGGGTGGCACGACCAAGTGTTTTGTGGTTAATAAAATAAAACGACAAGAGCCGTGTTGTCGTCTCACGGCACAGCGACACCCATTCAACGCGTATTCGCAATGCAATATTCAACGTACATATACATATACATCAACTTACTTCCATACATATTAATATATACGTATAAACCGCTTTATAATTATTGTCAAATTATCATTTTAGCAAATTAAAATAAATCTTTTAGGAAAATTAGTATGTGCAAAAGAATAAAAATACAGTGAAATCAATGCAAAACATTAATCAACTATATGGTTCCCCTCCTTTCAACCCGCGCCTCCCTATACGCTGTAGTTCAACACAGTTCGGGGAAAAGTTAATTAAGAAAGATAAACAACATTAAAAACCGCTAACTATCCGAGCCTGATGAATTAACCAACTCGCATAGGGGCGATCCTTTATATAGAATGTAAAATTGCCGCAGTAAAATATACATACACACAGATTACCGGACCAGAACGAAACGGATGCGACGACTCGTTTCGATAAAGTGACCGACTTACTGCAAAAAGCCTGCCCACCCGCCAGCTTATTTTTTAACGAGTTCATACCATATCAAAACTATATATATATATATATACACGCGGGTCCAGTTATAATATTGTGAATAGAAAATCCTTTTATTATAATATATTTATTTTATCTCGTCGTACTGAATGTACAAAATAGCTCTAGCATTCGGTCATGTACCTGTAATATTCCCAACATAAAATATAAACAGGGACAGATGCCAATGCCTTCAGCGTTTAGTGTATTTTATGTTCAAAAAGCTTGCATCTATGGCAAAATAAATTCTTCATAGATTTGGATATGTCCCATTTGTGCTCTTTGGTAGGAGACTTTCAAAAACAACATAAAAACGATAAAAGAAAATTAGTACCAAGAAAGAACTATATTAAACAAGAACGCACCCCATTGGAGAAAGATAGGCAGTGAGACGAAGCGAGAAAGAAGAAAAGAAGTAATAAAAAGCAAGTCGTCGGGCTCATTAAACAGAATTCTGGGCATTTCATTATTAGCTGGTAGATGCTGGTTACACAGAGTATTATGCAACGATATCTCGTTATGGGGCTCCCTCCGCCAGATCTCTATCTTCCAAGGCAGCGCCAGCGGCGAGGGGTGGATATGACGACGATACAGAATCAAAGGAATGGTAAATTTAATTTGCTATCAAAAGGACCACACATACACAGACAGAGACAAGACAGTTCGCGGAGGATATGATGCAGAAGTAATTTAAAAATCAGCGCAACGATGCCGCGGGGGCTGTATTCAAAACTGGTACGCAGACGAAGATGAGAAAATATGATAAAGAGGAGGAACGATGAAAAGGAAGTCGCAAACAAAACGGTTCAGATATGTTTCATGGCGGTTGCTTGTATATACGCACTCCTGTTCGCACAACAATCGTAATTACTCAACTACTTCATTCACTACAATCGCCCACGTCTGTCCTCATAAAATCACTCAAAATCCACCAACTACAGATTTTCATTAAAAAATATTAATTTATGTGGACGAAATGTTCCTTTCAGAAAACATATTCTTTGGAACAATTAAAAGAAAAGCAACGGTAAACATGTTTTTGTAATTCTTCCATAAGAACAAAAATAATTAGTAGTATTTCTTGAGTGAAGCACCACCAACTAAAGCCCCAAGGATGAAGAATCTAACCCTTCTCCTTTATCGTCATCAATTCATTTGAAAATGTAAATTTATGCTTTATGAAATGAGAGACTGCCAACAATTTTGTTCTTTTGTGTTTTTGCTCTTAAGTCGACCGACCGACCGACCGACCGACCGACCGACGTGCAGGTCGTCCCGCTGTCCATTGTTCACGAATATCTCTCTCGTTCTCGTTGTAATCATTATTACTGTCCATTATAAAGAAATGGCGTGGCGAAGAATCGAGAAAAGCTCAGTCAGTTCCGCGCTGAATCAATTTTACTGCCCGTTAAAAATATAATTATACTTGCGTGTCATCCTTTTGACTTTTATCGTTTTATTTTTCCTTTCATTCGTTTGAAATGGATACTGTTTATATAGAAGGATGTTTTTAATACTATGCTTGACGCATGTCCTATTCGAAACGCTAAATTAATCTGTCGTCTATCCACTCTTAGGGCATTAGACACTCGCTGAAATATGCTATAAAAAAATCTCCAAATATTTCTTTTCACTCGAATACTATCCATATATATTCTACACAATGAAATATGACATAACTACAAGACGTCTTTTCTTTTATTTAAATATTTTTATTAAGACTACGTTCGAAGTTCTTTTGACGGGAATTTGTAATGAAATGTATGTAGCAACTTTTTACGTAAAGCTTTCATGATAAAAAGGTTCTATAAGATTAGATACTGTTTAAAACTTGCTATATATGTCATCAAATTATTTGGTAATTGTAAATTTGCGTTGAATGGGGATATTGCTTTCAAATAATTTAATTCAACAATTGCAACTTTAGTGAGGGTGTTTATGTTGAGTGGTATGCAAATAATTGCCATGTGTTCTATAATTGTAGATGTGGTGTCAGTTGCATTACCGTTTTGAAAAGCAGTCGTCAGTCCGTTTCAGCGCAGGAATCTAATATAACTTTGTAAATTGTTGCATCGGTGAACTCAGTCCACATATTTGCAGTGTTTAATTGCGCGCTAATAAAATCCACGGTAATTTCGCTTGTGAAAACATTTGTGTGTGATTACAGCCACTGTTTATGTTCATTCTAGTTAGGTTGGTACGCATGCTAGTGTGTGTGTGTGTGTTCGATTTGCATTGAAAACTTAAACTAATATTTATGTACAACTGTCAACATTCATGACATACGAGTATATATGATATTTATCGTTGCACTATTTTATACCGGAATTAGAGGAACCTGTAAATATTAATCACGCGTTTATAGGTCATATAGTTTATTTATCAAACATTTCATATTGACCAATACTTGTTTAAAAATTACTGACGGCCATTGAACAACATTTACAATGTTTTAAATGAATACAAAGTAAACAAGATTTGGTACGCGTAAAACGCACCAATGCGTAGAGCTCGCCTTTAGATAACTAGAAATCTAAATTGCAGATTTACTTAGCTTAAACTAATATTTGCACTTAATTCGACACAGTAAATTTTGCTACAGAAACCCAGCATTCTTATACTTTGGTTTAAACATAACAAGATATATAATAGAAAATAACTGAATATTTCATCGATCAGTGAATAGCGAATACATTGAGTAATCTGCTCACATCCGTCAAACAATACACACCCTCCCGCCGAATTAGGGAATTGCCTAGTGATTGAAGAGCATCACTACTCCCCCCTAGTGACCCAAAACATCACGAAAGTAGAACGCACTCCCTTTAGCGTCCTCGTTACTGCTGTCCTAGCACGCGAGAAGAACGAACCCGTTCCTTGTCCAAAGACTGCCTCGTTACCCGCTCGTAATCACTCCAGACGCTGAATATGCTAATTTGTAAAGATTTCGGTGGTGTCGTGCAAAGGCACTGCCACTGCGCATGCGTTAGTTTCTTGTTTTTGTGTCCGTGCAAATATTACAGCACAGTCTTAGTAGAGTGATTAGACGTCAAACTAGGGATCTAGTGATCGCCCCCTTGCACTAGGATTGTCAGAAACATAGATTTGGGCTTGATGAAGGGGCGATTGAACGCAGGTGCGCCACTTAGATGACAAATATATCCAGCTGAGTCTTAAATTGATATGGAATTTGATGGCGGTACAAACAGGATCAATTATTATAGTTATAAAATATATATATATAATTTTTGTAACAAAAGGATTCTGTAAGACTGCGTTCTGGAGTTGACGATTATATTTTTCGGGAAAAGGGTGACCGAAGCGAGCAAGGTTGAAAAAGCAGAGTGGTAGTTGCGGTATCGGTATCGGCAACGTACCCAAGTTCAATTAAATTCGGTAAAGGGTTAACAACATCAATCGCCTCGGCGGTATATTGATTATCTGCACTTAATGTTATCTATCTAGGTGTTGTTTGCTTTGCCGCAGGAAAGCAATTTGCCATTTGTTTGTTCACGTTAGCGGTACACAGCTATACGCTGCGCCACGCCACCCTGGCCTCTGTTTCCACGCCTGAACACCGAACTACTCCTCCTGACGTCACAAACACACATCAACACCATCGACAACTTGTTAAATTTATACGTTTTCATTAAATCATTACAAATATATTATTATATAGTTTAATAATACTATATTAAAGCAAACAATAAACCGGTAGGTAAAGAGAACTCCTACTATATATTTACCATCTATAATATTGCATTAGTTAGAAATGAAAATATATAAAAGTAAAACAAATTAAAATATACTCTGTTTTGTTTGAAAATTATACGAAATATAAGATTATGAAAGACGGACATCCTAGTATATAAGTTATATATATTTTTGGATTCAGAGCGACAAGACATACACTTTTTGGTAATGATAATTATTGATTCGAGAATGATACAGACACACGACCAAATGCATTAGCTTCTTCGGTACTTCGTACGGCGAACTAAATAGTTTTCTGGTTTATATACAAAATAAAATTGAAAGTTTCACTGTGACTGTTTTGGGTAAATTTAGATTTGTTTTTTCCATGAGTAACAGGCAGTAAAAGGTTAAGAACTTTAGAGTTTCCGGTTAAGCCTGAATATTTAAACAACATAGAGTGAGCTAAAGTGTAATGTTTACGAAGTAAATAAAAATAATTTAGTGTTATGTTCACGCATCAAAAGTGTTGTTCAAAAGTTGAAACGCCATTACATTGAATGTGGTAATGTTGAAGGAACGCGAAGTCAGTGTTGCTGTTTTTATGGCGGTGTTAAACGTAAAAATAAAACTGAAACAAAAAATCGTGAATAATCGCCAAGACGTGCCATGCCCCATCTGGCAACGTCGCCACCGCCATATATCTGCACGAAGCTTTGGCAACATTGCTATACATATGAATAAAGTTGCAACAACACCGACAAAGAAAACGAAAGCTGGATTATGATACAGAATATTGCTTCGGGCGTTGCATCGAAATCTGAACTCCTTGATCGTCGTATACTAAGAACAATAGCGCTCGGTCGTGTGTCTGTAACATTTTCGTATTTGAAATAGGAGTATTATCAAAGGATATGAATTTCTATCAAAATAAAATCGATTTTTAGCATGACAGACCACTTAAAAAGTAGGTTTAAAAAAATTGGGTTTTCTAGCAGAGAATGCCTTAATAAGTAGCGTTAGTTTCGGGCACTTTCTAATCCCCTTAAGTGTTCATATCTGTGGGATTGGAACGAACGAACGGTTGGTTGGTTAGTGAGTATATAGGATAGGAATAGGACGCAGGCCAAACAATGTGGTCGTGTGTTTGTGTATACAGATTATCAACATAGCTGGCGGAGCGGGCCGGGGTTCGATCTCTGGTGCCGGCGTTCGTTGTGTTATTGAGCCATAAATTAGTTCCGAACAATGGCGACCATTACGGCCGTACAGTACTATGTGTTCGCCGATCCGAAGACCGATCATACCGCCCGATAAAGGAACATCACAAGCCCATCCTCCATCGCCCTATACAGACAACGCTTTATTACCCCGTTTCACTCATACTTAGATACACCGGTGTGGAGGACGGCGGACGTCGTGTTCCAGATGTTGTTCTAACCTCGATACGAGCTGAAGAAGATACACGGCTAAAGAAGTACCACTAAAGATCTATGGTTCCCCAACCATACACGTTCGTAATACACTATGCGTTAGCAAAAAATCATTACGTTTATCACGGGTCAATACTTTCGTATGACGAAGTAATTCTTATATTCGTCAAAGAATATTACAATTATATGAAAGCTGGGTCCAAATAGTAGGATTTTAAAGAGCAAAGAATCGAAAGTTGGATAGTTTGAGACGAATTAAAACATTTTAAATCTGTAGACGTTTCGGTTTATTTAAATAAACTAAAAACGTCCACGAATTCAAAATGTTTAATATATCGGAGTCCACTCCAAATCTCTGAAGTGGCCTACACTGGAATTTTAATATTATATGAAATTTGTGTCCAAGTAGTAGCATATTAAAGTGGGCAATAGTCGATAGTTGGACAGGTTGAGTAGAATTAAAACATTTTAAATACGCTGACGTTTCGGCTTATTTTAAAGCCGTCCTAAAACGCAATATACATTTTTTTTACAATATTGTCAAAATTTTATGTAAATTGTGAAGATTAAACTCTAGAATTGTGAAAACAGATTATAAACAAAAATATCAAATTTAAATAGAAATTTGATTTAAAAAGTGCATATTATAAAATTCAAATTAATAATATTCAATATATTTGTAGAAAACTATCGAAATATTATATCAAATATTGATATTAATTGATCCTGCGATCAGTATTCTTCTGAGCTACCTAGAAAGTTTCATAATGTAACTACAGTTTTTACTGTAGTGTTCACACTCACACATAAACGCAGAGAATCTCAAAAAAAACAATACATCCTTTTAAACTGCATCAAAGAAAGTAAAACTATATATGTGATTAATATTTTATATGAGAAATAAAACATGAAAAATAAATTCTTTTGTCTAAGAAATTGGCAAAGTTCCCATTTCCTACTGAATTAAAGCCATTTTAAAATAATTTCTATCATAATTTGACTACTAGCATGAATCATGTTACAAATTGCATATTTTAAGAAACAACTAATTATGTTTGAAGTTAAGAGAATTGTATTTAAATAAAGAAACGTTTGTCGGCACTGAACTGTGGTGTTTGCCTTAAGCTAGCTTACTAGGGCAAATACCAAAGAAGAAATAGAAAATCTATAGATATAATTAAGAGCAAGCAAAAAGTGACATGATTCTTGCATCTGAGTCAGACATTCCGAATGACCTCACTAATGTCTGCAACACTACAATAGACAAAAATTGGCTGGCATCCATTGCCATTTATCATTAATACAACTGTGGACATAAGCCTGACAATTATCAGTACAGGTGCACTTGAACGCGTTCTATAAGACGCACGTGTGATGATAAACATAATTGTTTTATTTCGGAATCTATTTTCAAAATTATAATCTTTTCACTCTGAAGTTTCAAGGATATATATTATTATTTATATGGCACGATTTCACTAGTCGTTTCAAGTTATTGCTTAGTTGAAATTAATGATACATTGGCAAAGCTATTATTTTGACAAGAACATTTAAAATTTTCCGTAGCAGTTTCCTCGTAACTTAAAGAAACTTTTCTAACAAAAGTTGTGCAAAATAATAATATCTATGTCTTGTTCGAATACGGTTCAGGGAGAGTCAAAACGTGTATTTCCTAATCAAATAAGACAACAGTTGAGTTAACTCGTAAAAGATTATTATTTAATCATATTCGTTCGCATATCTATAAAATCGAATAAGCCCTAAATAAAATGACGCATCAATTTTTAATTGTAACACGGCCAAACGCAATCTGCACATTTGCAGAAATCGCTTAACAAAGCAATCGCATTTTAATTATAATCTGACCATGTACATACATAGATAGCAAATCAGAGATATATTTCATGAAGCAAACATACATATCAACTGAAAACCGCTAACAGCGCTATATTTTAACTGCGGCTAACCAATGAAACTAAATTAAACAAAAATAAAAACCACCACAAAAAAAAACTACACTACACATACATCGAACTGTTTCAAAACAAAACTATCCATACGCCAATTAAATAAGCATGTTTAAAATTATAAATGAACACTATTATGTTGCAAAATCGGGATTATTGAAGTTTTTAATTAATGACACGTGTGCTTGTTTTAAATAAATATAATCATAATTAATATACTATAGAATTAGACCAATGAGATATAAGTTAAACTAAATTAAAACAATCGAAATACCAAAGTCATTAAATAGGAGATTATTAGTGGTTTTAATTAACAAAACGCATACTGGTAACGAAAAACCTAAACTATTGAAAATTTACTCGATATTTATCGCGTATATGCAGTATATTCATTGAATCTATTTATTTTGTTATATCGTATATTTGATATTGATATCTGATTCGCTTGCTAAATATATATAACTATATTCATGTGGTTCGTAATTAATTTGAATATACGAAAAATAGTTGCAGTGTGTAATTCACTGAAATATATATGTATATATAACTGGAAAAAAAATTTGCAACTGATATCTGATGCCAGTTCAACTATCCAGCGTAGTACCTTCGTTACTTCACGTAATATGCCGAACAATAATCGGTTTTCTAAAGCATTTGCACGAGACATTAATATATTTTTGAAATAATTTTTGACAATTACATATATTGTTGTATAAATTAATGTATATTTATTATATTAGCAATTATATATTTAGTTAAATAGAATAAGGCAAATTTACAATAATTAAACTCGTCGTGTTGGCTCGTAGATCTAACGAACAAATTGTATTCAATCATCAAACCGAGGATACCCGAAGGTTCGCTGCTCAGCCTTCAATTGTCTTCACTTGACTATACAGCAATGCGCTTTCCAGTTACGTATATATTTCAGTGGTATACATGTATGTTTTTTATTTAACTACAAAATACAAAATAATTAACGTTTCGTGCATGGCTTCACGTTGGTCTTGTTGTTTATTTTTAATGCCGTATGTTTTCGTTTCTTTTTTTAAATAATGCGCTGCTGCGAATTTACTTGATGGTCGTCGTTTTTTTACAATTTTTATGTTGGCAATGGGTCGCAGCCAATTATTAAGCCGGTGGGCCAGGGGTGTCGAAAATTATCATATTTATAAATGTATTGTGTAGTACTCGTATTTTTATAAACACACATTATTGAGAAAATAACTAAATCATACTCAGAGATTTTTTTAACGTTCATATCCAATAAAATTAATTATCAATTATACTATTCTTATAAGAAAGCTAAATGGAATTATTTTATTCTACAGTATTTCGTATTTTCTAAGAATTGTCATGTTGATAAGGAGCCAAGATTTTTTTAAGTCCCAATGCTTTTGACACCCCTGCATCCAAAATACCTGAAGTGTTCCAGTTGTTTGAAATAAATTGGATGATATAATTTTAGTCGCAACAATGTCGCTTTCTAACACTGACACACTTACTAAATTTGTCGTGGTGAAACAATATATTCATTGTTTATTATTCGTTTGCAAAAAATACGGCTAATAAATAACATCAGGCACGATTGAAAATGATATCAAAACTAAAAATAACACACAAATACACACACGTGTGACATTCATATTGAGATGGCATTTATATACAGATTTCCGTTGTTTTTTTAGCGATAAAAATATCTATATTTATTTTAAATGTTTTGTCACCAATTCCCTGACTTACAAGGACAATTATATATTCTTTATAACTGTCTCAAAACATAGCTTCGCGACATAACAATAATGAAATATTTATACAATTTAATTGGCTAACTACGAGGTCGAATAAGTATTGATTTAGTGAATATTTTGATAAATAAAATGACAGTAGACCTTGTCCGTATAATCAGTGAATATCTATTGTTATTTAAAAAAAAAAATTAAATCATTTAGATATTTAGAGTATTTTAAATTTTGTTCGTTCACTGGTTCATGTTCACTAACTAGTATATGTATTATATAAGTCAAGAAAGTGTATCTGCTCAATACGCCAAGAATTCAACTTTTAAAACAATGTTACTAATGACAGTCGAGCTAAGATATTTTTAATTTCAAAATAAAAACAAAAACCTTAAAAAAATTACTAACTTCCTCATCGAACAGCCAAAACTAGCACACTCACTTAAAGAACAAAAGATTCTGCTTTTTTTATATTCTTTTACGTATGTGAATAAAAAAATATATTTATAAATGTCCATTTTGAGAATTCTGAATCTATATTGTTGTCTGAGTATGTGGTACAATTTGTTAATTTTCAAAGACGTTTTCTCAGTAAATGGTACATTTTTTGAAAAAACTTTTCTTACAAAAGTTGTTTGACATTTAAATATGTTTAACTTTTATAAATAAATTTTTTCTCTAACTTGTACCGTTTTTGAGATATGCACAAAACTAGCAAGAGTAATTCTTTACTTCGGGTAAGATATAGTTTTCAAAAATACGAGGATTTCTACCAGGACAGTTCTTTCTTTTCTTTTTTGTGATCACAATATTTGAAGTTAAAGAAAGTAAATATGCATGCATCTAACATTGAGTTGAAAGTTGGTAAAACAACGTCGCGTCGAGTGGGTGGTGCAAGGAAACGTGAATATAAGTTTCCGCTGTAGCCTGTGGGTGTGTGTTCCGAAACTACTCCGTAATACACGTCGATGTTCCATTTAGAGAAACGTCAACTTTTCCACCGACCAACGCATGCTCAATCTGCATTATATTATCATCGCCTGTTCTCCCATAAGTCAAACTTTGCCGGACGAACATTCTCATGTCCTTAGGGCAACGCAGTACGGTGGATCGAATATTGAAAGTTGCTATATATGGACTTTACTTTTAGTAAAGAATTACGACGAGATAAACACTGTTTGCTAAGTACATATTTTGATCCGAGAATGCTACAGACACACAATCGATTGCTTCTTTGGTACTTCGTACTACGAGCTAAAAATTACATTTTGAAAATAATGAAGTTTTTACGTTTTCCCCAGTTATATATTAATACTGTTTCATGGCAACCTCAAACAAAATAAAACATATAGATTTTATTTGTAATAAAGTGCACGTTAGTATCTAAAGAGTAAAAATAACAAACATTTATGTATGTATCATCTCTGTGAAATATTCTATGCGATTACACCCCGAAGATTAATTTTCATATAATATTTGTACAGCTAGGTAAGCAGTAACATAACCTCGCACGCATGTTTTTGTAGCTACATTTAACATTTTACTTTATTTTCGTAGGGTAGTTTTTCCGTTTGATATGAATATTCGTGTACATATATATTCCGCGTGGGCAACAGAGGCAGGCACTCGCAGTACCAGTAGCCGCCGTATGGCGTTGCTCGTCGCGAAACACGTACATTTAAAAAATAATTAAAGTTCACAACGCTCTGAAAAACTATTTACATGCTCTGCTTGTTATATTAAAATGATGCGCGACCTACTTTTTATTTCCTTTTGCTGGACTCTGTTTTTTTTTTTGCTTTACTTCTCACTGCGCTATTTTACAGTATATACAACCATCAACTGTGGGCATTCATTTTGAGTTATACTCGCATAAAATGGCTGCGGTAGACCTGCTCGACAGCCGTGTCTCGCTGAAGTATCATTGCTTTATCTAGTTTAACGAAACGTGAAATTACCCGTATTTAGAAATTATAATTATTTTAATTTCTCACCATTTACCACAAAGACAAATGGTTCTTACTACTTTTATTTCCCACGCGAGATGCAGTAGCCTATACTACACTTTCTTGTACATATTATCAATGTACATACCATGTATTGATATTTCTAATAATTTATTAGGGGAGTTCCGGTTCTCTTCACTATAATAATTTTCATGATAACATTACTTCCTTATATACAATCGTATAAGAAAGATAAAACTATATTTATATTAAAGTAATAATTGAATTCTAATATTATTAGACTATTTCCAGGAAAGTAAAATGTATTTTCCTTGTATATAAATTAAGTAAATGTAAAAATAAGAAACTTATGTATGAAGTTGGTGTAACACAATTCTGTGCTAAGATTTAATCGTATTCGGCGTGTCTTTGTCTTTGGAATGAACGCCAAGTTGCGCTGAACGATAAGAGATCATTCTCTTCAAGTTCCGCCACACCCACCCCACGCGTTGGGTCGCTTAGCGAAGGAATTGAACACGTGGATGCCCCTGGCAACAACTGGGCCAACAGATTTAAGATAAATATATATGAAAGGGATGAAAAGACTGATTTACACGAAACCAACAAATACACGAATCACTGCTTCTCAACTTTCTTACTCGTTCCACCTCAAATACTAGAATTATTATATTAAATATGGAATTAATTACACCGACCGAATTAGTTGTTAGAAGTCAAATATTTAATAAGATTCGAATTAATTCGACATCCCCAAGTCGCAATTTTTGGAACTAAACCATAATTATATTCGTAAAAAGGTTCGTTTCACATCTTCTTGATCTGAATATTTACATTTATTGTTTATTTGCTTGGATTATGCTGCTCGCTCGTGAAATTTATTTTGTTTTGAATTTTTTATTTTGTACTCTTTTGTCTTCAAATTTCATTGAACAAAAATGACAGTTCTTTTGTCTGTAAGATAGAATTGTTTCAATGACGTTGAATGGTAAAATTTTTTTACAGAATGCCAGATAATACAAAACAAAACAATCGTTCATTAATTTTAATACAGGCAGAAAAAAATCAAAAAAAAAAAAATTAATGGCAAAAGACGAGCAACGAAGTTAATTCAGCATTGATAGATTCGGCCCTTGCAAATATAATATTTTGGTTAATGTACTTAAGATTAATTTGTTTTTACCCTTTTCTTGGTTCATGAAAGTTTCTTTAGAATCGTATTTGCTTTGTTAAATATTTAATTACAATATATATATATATATATATATATATATATATATATATATATATATATATATATATATATATATATATATATATGTATAAATGTGTGTATTATTATAGGAGATTATTAAATAAATGTTTGTTCACGTTTGCGCATATGTTATATAAAATTATTGATTCGGCGGGTTACATTTGTGTAACCATAGCAACAATTACACATATTTTGCAAATATCAGAGTTCAGGTAACCGTGGTAACCAGAGTTTAGTTTGCAACCAAAATACAAAGCATCAAACGGCTGGTCTTTCATTCATTCAAACGTTTTATAGAAGTTTAAATATAGAGTTTGTTGTCTATCAAATAGAAAATGCTTTCCATTGGCAATTTAATAACGGCGCTTATTAAAATTGCACGTTTCCCCAAATTGTTCTTGCACTTGTAGACTCAATTGTTCATATAGAAATAGCGGGTGTGGCAGAGTAGGCATATAAGAAAGGCTCGATTTCTAAAACCATTACTGATATTCCGAAAAGGATTAATTTTTTTAGTGCAAGATTTAAAAAAAGCGATGCTTTATCTGTACGTGTTGTGTTGAGGCGTCGAACAAAAGTGCAGAAGTGACCATTGTGTATTAGAATCATTACCGAAAGAGACGATGGACGCATTAGAGTCTGGGGACCGTGCCCGATTTGTCATGTCTATGGACATTGGGCAACACATTCGTTGTAACGCTGGCCGGGGACGGCGATGGCGACGGCGACGGCAACGGGAACGGCAGTGTCCATTTCGAGGCACTCACGTTTGTCATTAGTATCGAAAACGACCGGAACCACGCGCGTATAAATCTTGTTCTACCGGAAAACATTTCTGATATATACACAATTATTCATTATATGAATGATACTTTACGAATTCACACTCAACAATATTATTTATTTGTTTTATGCTTTGACCTACACAATTTTCCTAATTGCTTTCGCCGGTTACTATGAAATATGTGCTTATTTGTTGTTATTTCGTGAGAGATTTTAAAATACGTTAAAGTGGCTGATTGCACGAGCAAATGTTAAAAGAATATGTTAGCAAATTAGAATATTTTTCATTTATTTAAAATTTATTCAAATTGAACACAAGATCATCGAATTTTTTTAAATAATTATTATTGAAGTTTAAAATATTCAAAAAAATAATTGCTTTCATTGTTATGTATTGAATTGTTTATGCCTTCCAGTTAAGTGTATATATCTTCAAAAATCAGTGGTTTATGAATAAGTTTTAGCCCTAAATGAAAGTGATTTTACAATATTTTCTGCTAAAATGTTTTAATTCTTTCAACGCCAATTTGATGATACAATGAATTAAAAACATTGGTTTACCTATGCTTGTTCTCTATTATTATTATACTTTGGAGACGAATATATTTCATAGTATAAAAGGAAGTAATGTAATCATGAAAAAAATATTTTGAAATTATGTGTACTATAATAGCAAGTTGGATATTTTTAGACATTGTTTCCGAATATTACATGAAAATGCTTTGTGCAACATTTGAAAGCAATGTATTTTATTGACATCGTTTCCCAATCGAAACGTAATAAACAAAACGCATAACTTCAGCATTTGGATGTAACAAGTTTTATATTAAAAATAGCTGTCAATTTAGAATAGATATTTAAAAGCAGTCATTTGTTTTCGTTATTATTACCAACTAAAATATATTTGTAATTTAAAATGCATGCGCAATATAAATTGTCACATATGCACAATTTATTTTATTGCTAAATAAATAAAGGATATATGTAATCAAAATGTGATATTCGGTGTTGCGTATTGGTTTTATATCAACTATAAATCATACAAAAATGGCGAAACTTTTCGAGAATTATCGCTACTTCACGAAAATATATCTACTGTGCAAGCCGTTATCATCAATGATTGATTAGATGTTCAACATTTTTTATTGTTAAAATTGCGTAAGTTTTCCGGGTGCATTCAAGCATTAATAATTTATATATAAACACCCAGATACATGTGTAGAACGCTATATTTATAAAACTACAAACAGTTATGGGGCTAGCATGCCCACGCAAACAGCCTATCTCGGAGCTATCGTACATAGTCATCAAATCTATCCTACAATCTTGATAATATATTCCAGACATATGAGAGTTACAGAAAAGTTTATCTTACAAAAATTGAAGATAAGAATAATGTTTAATTTACTGAAAACTTGCATTTTGAAAATAGTACCTTTCCCTAGTTACATTAAATATTGTTTCACAGTAATTATAGGGTGCATTTGAAACAAAATAAAGCATTATTATATAAAAGGACAAGACAGTAGGGTGACAGCCACTCCCGCTTTTTAAATTCAGCAAACTGTATTTTTAATACATTGTAATTGATATTATTATATTATTATATCGATGAATAATGGATATAGTATGTTTAAAATGTTTAGATTGAACAAACAAGTAGTAGGAGTAGGCTCCAATGCCTCTAGCTCAGCGTACAATGTAGCAGTATGCCTCAGAGGGTAACTTTATAAGGGTATATATACGTATCTGTAATGAATGGAGTACAAATAGGTGGCAGCATATATGCGTATATCCATTTTGCATTGTCCAATCGCAAAGTTGAATCATTAATTTCGTTTGACACTTGTATTGTGGGTAACATACATGCATGTTTTGTTTCGCAACTCTTTTATTTTCTGTAGCGAATTCCTTTCGGATTGGACGTCGGCTTTTGTGTCGAGGGAGCGTTTTTTCGCTCTCTTTTTATTATTATTTCAGCGTATGAATGAAAAATCAATAATTCTTTTTTCTGCTCTTTTTCTGCTGTTACTTTATGATGAATATATATATGGCAGATGGGGTCGCGCAACCCGCATTGCTTATCAGTGTATTTCGGGCTGCCTATACATTTGTAAATTATATTTCAAATAAGAGATATCGCGTTTTGCCCGTATTACATTACTGATTCTACCATTCTCTCAAACTTTTTGTTTCGATATGAACACGATTATATAGTTTAGATGGCTTTCATGAATAAACCCAATCGTAAAAATTCCAAGTCGTATTTACCACAAATAAAATCGACCTTGCAATTTTAATTTGGTGACATGGTCTTATTGACAGAGTTTCAAGCGAATTTGATTGAATCGAGAATGAGTTTCATATATGTGGATAAGGTCGATCTGAACTCGACAGCCTGTAGGGCTTGACCTGCCCCACTCCCCGCCGTCCGTACGGGCGATATTCAACTGTCTGTTTCAACAATATTCTTTTATCTCTGGTACGAGAGGCGGTGTGTTCGTCAGAACTTATCTGTACCGTGAAATCTTGTTTGGAGGTTTTTGCGTTGAAATATTTTCGTCCAAGAGTTTCTTTTGAAATGTTTCTGTGTATGCGTCGGGCGTTCTGTTGTCACGGGCCAAGGAATTAAGGATGGCGATTTCTTTCAGTATTTCTTTTTCCTTCTCTTTTTTCCTACATCTTATTCTTTCTGTTCTTTTGTTTCAAAAAGTATAGGAATGAGAAAAGTTGTACGACTTGACGGCAATGCATACGTGAAAATAAACCCGATTTTCCGATATTGATTGAAATGAAAACCAATGTTTGAATGTTAATCTTTTATCTGTCATAGAAATATTTTGTGCAGCCCAAGGGTATATTTAGATAAAATTAACTCTGCAATTTGTAAACTTCCGAAATCAAAACAAAAAAAGAGGCGGTCTGTTAATTTAGCTTGATAAATCACATATGTAAATATTAGTAATTTATTGCAATAGAAACTATATATGTGTATACACATGGACGTATAAATATATAGATATAGTCTAAAGGCATAAACGGATAAAATAAATATTTGTCGGAAATGCAAAATTTTCCATGTTTATGTGAACATGGGGGATTAAACATAAATTTACAAATGCAAAATGAATGAGACACGATGCACATATAAATATTAATTCAAAATTACAGTCAGGACGGATAGGATAACACGCTGCCAAAATATTCCATTTATTTATTAACGTCAAAATGCGATATTCATTTTTATCCCTAAACAAATGGTCCATAATCTCTAAATACCCCCATTGCTGATTGATTACTCTCTCCTCAATGTTTTAACCCTAAATTAACACGCATGCCAAATATCCTGACGTTTACTATCACTAATTTATTATACATCTTTACAAAATAATAAATAATAAAGTCCGTTTTCGAATTATAAACTTGCCAAGGCACATACTAATTAAAATTCGCAAGTGTACTGATGTTTTGTATTTTTATTATAAAAGAAAAATCCCTTTAAAATATTTTAAGATGCGCGAGTTCTTCATATTTTACACTATGCATAAAAATACTTTAGCATAATAGTTGCAGTGCAAAATGTAAAAATCCGAATGTTGAAACATTTCTTTTTTATTCAGCTTTGTTGTTAAACGTTATATCCTAGAAGAGCAGGAAAAAAAGAAGAATGGGTAGTACAATAGCCACATACAGTTACATCCATAGATATAGTATAAATGTTTAGAACGCTGAACACAAAACGACGTTTCTTTAAAATGGCCCAGCTATGGTAGTTAAGGACGACATTACGGCCACAAGAAAATGCGATGCTATACGCTTTTTCACAAACGTACGAGTTGCGACAGGAAACTGGCTACCGTCGGTGTAACATTTTATTGGAATCGTTACTCGTATGTCAACCAATATTTCTTTGATTCGATCTATTTGATAGCTTAACGAGCTCTTACTTGCCATAAAATTGGCAGCTTTTGTTTACAAAATAAAGACACATTTATTTATTTGCCTAACATTGAAATAAATACGCAGTAATGCGCAGAATCTTGAAGTAACTTAAAGAGGAGTCCGATTTTGAGTAGTCGTACAAACCAAACACTGTCTCTGCGCATACACGACGAAGATAATAAATGGTAAATAAGTATTCCTGCAATCAAATATTCAAGGTATATTTTGGATTGTTATTTTTAGTTTTTGTTCTCACATTGAATAGCGTTTAAACAGCCTGCGGGTCGGTGTGTTTACAGTTAATATATATTTATGTTTTGAAATAAAATAAACGTAAAAGAATTCAATTTTCTAAAAAGGTATTTCCCTACAGGCAACATTTATTTTTGATGATTTTTAAAAATTCGTTGAACAACATCAACAAATTTAAAAGATCGAAAAAACATCATGATAGCAAATTTCTTTGACAACTTTCTGAATTATGTACGGTGTTTTCGTGAAAAACAAGGTTTATATAGGTCGTCAACGAAAAACAATACATTATAAGCAGAAAAACAGATTTCACCAGAAAATAAAGTAAAAAAAGTTGGGGAAAGTTTTGTCTACATGCTATGACAATATCGGTAGATGATACTATATATATATATGGACGTTGTTTTCGAAACATAAAACTTGTAAATAATAAACTGGAACTTTTGCTTGTTTGCTTGTTCTTCATCAAACTATTTGACACTTGGGAGACTATTGGATTGAAGGCAAGAATTAGGCAATTACCAGATAAAAAGTTAAGAAGGTTATTCTGTTTTATTTAATTCATTTTACCGGTGATTCGCCGTGGTAAGGGCCACAACAGATGTATTAGAATTTGTTGATTAATAAATTCCATTTCTCCATAAAATTTCAGTTTTGAAATAAACTTCCCACTATTAGAGTACTTTTCCCTATTATATATATTTTCTTTTGTCTTTCTTTCATTTCGAACATCAAGAGTATAATATTAATTAATTAATTCTCTCTATAGTCAGGCATTTCTATTCTGCAATTCAAAGAATATAAAAAGAATAGGAAAATGCACGTTGAGGAAATAAAAGAGGAATAAAAGTCGACTGCATATTTGAATTGCATCGCTCGCCTCGAAGAGAAAATTAATTTCTATTTAATCTACATGTTTACTGTTTCCTTTTCACTATTTTTATTATTCCCTTCTTTGTTTTCATTCGTCTTATTTTTATACTGCCACTAAGCTTAATGTATGATCAAATATATTCACTAAAATTACGTCCTGCTTCTCGGAAAATTTCATAAATTATAATTTCATAATTGTTATAGTATACGAGATCCGTACAGAAAATAGCCGAACTTTATTATTAAATTTACAGATTATTGCGTTGCGCATATTCACCTCTGTAGCCACATGTTCTTGGATTGTTGATATCTCGTTTAGTTTTCGTGATATTGTTATTTAAGTGTGTATTTGTATATGCAAAAAACTGTTCGATGTGAAACCTAAAGCAAACATCGCCTTTGGTAAAATAAAGGAAGATAGTAAGGATGGTAATGATTGAATGATAATCAAAGCGTAAATATTCTGTTCCGTTTTATTTACAAATGGTTCCGGCTGTGCGTTGCCAAAGTTCGAGTGTAAATACAGATCGAGATAAATGTGTTCTTGGTGGTGTGGTATGGTGTGGCTCGCTTCCAGATAAAATAGGGGCGTCAGCGGTAGGATGAAGGTACATCCCCATCTGCTTTTACCGTTTTTGATTAAATTTTTATCAGATTCCCCAAAATCAACCTACGCGGAAACACGGTCGCCCCTTCTCGCTTTTTATCTTTTTAACACTGATCTCACCACTGGTAACCTTATCGCACAACCAACTTTTTGTTTTACGTAATTAATTCAATTTCATTCAATTGAGATTTTGTTTCAAGTGATATTTCTTTTCTTTTTAATATCTCGGGTAAGGTTATTATTCTATAAGCAATACATACAATTCATTATTTCTTAGGTTATTTAATCTGAGCTGTATCTATTGGCAAATATATGAACTAAATGCTTAGACGGCAATTTTCTTTGCATTCTTATATTTTTGTAACAAAATAACAACAAAGAGAAATAAACAATACTAATATTTAAATAAGTATACCAAATATGCATGAAAATTAAATTTTTGTTATAAATATTAATTCTGCAAATCTTCTTTAATGATTTTGCTATGTTCCATATGGAATTAGGTTTAGTCTAATATATACCTAAAGAAATATAAACCGACCATGTGTTTTTGATGTAGAAATAAATCCAAGTACACTCAAGCTGTTTGCAATAAACATTAGTAAATCCGACAATAGGATATGTGTTGGTAACGAATCTCATAAAACTAGCTAGGTACATATCTTTCGCTTTAAGACTGGTGCGTTGGTACTTCAACAAATCCAAAACTTATTGTCACAGGCATAAATACAACAGAACAAACAATAAAAATCCGTACAGTAGAGTACATAAACAATGACACAAGCGACACAAAAAGCAAACGTACAATGCTGCAAAAAGGACAGGAAAAAGTGCTAGGGGATAAAAAAAATGAAAAGAAAAAAAGAAAAAATTACGGTAGGAATCGGGCAATTTTCGCTCAGGTAGAAGATTACTCCTTAAGCCGGGCCGCTGTACCCAGAATCCCCGAGTATCACGGCCACCTGATATTTATGCCCTCAGTAAAGCTGCCAGTAGCGCGCAAATACTCTCTACACACCCCGTGTGTTGTCGACGACGAAACGCAGGGGACGACATCCTTTTCGCATCGTAGGTGGCTGTGTATGTGTGTGTCTGTTGTTATCATAGCACTCGGGGTGCGGTGTGTAGGGGGGGGGGGGATGACGTGACAAACAGAATTTAGAAATGGAAATCAAATGAATTTGAATATTTCGCCGAATGAACCTCTATCCCCGCTTCCACAAGTTGGGTAATAATAAAATTATTGACGATGATTTCGGAGACTCGTCGGCGCTTCTCTGTGCGAGTAAATATGTTTTTCACCGATACGTCCACAAGAAAATAATACTAAGGATATCGATGTTGGATATTCCAATTTCTTTAGATTAATTAGATAAATATAAAATAAATTGCTATGAATTAAAATATACATAATTCAAATTGTAAATCACCTGGACTGTCCAGCAATTAATGATACTGGTTGCCATAATCGTACCATTCTTTGATCAATTTATAACAATAAAATTAATAAGTCATTGTATATAGATTTATTGATTATAAGTTACTCTGTTAGGTCTAAATAGATGTTCTCTGTCTAGCAACGGATAATATCTATTGATTTCAGACTTATTACGATTTATTTAAACAATCTTGGTTAGGAGAACCCTAGAACCATATAATATCTACAATATGGCATATTTGTATAGCGATATTTTATAATTGTAATTGTTAATTGGAATAATCCAAAAAAAAATCCATTTACCAATTTTCAGCTCATATTTCGTTGTAAAAAAATATGCCATATTTCCAATTAAAAGTATATGGATCATTTACAAGACTAAAGTTTTCTTTTCTAATTAAACCTTCCATAGTTTTGGCTCTAGAGCGTTCACACACACACACACACACGTAAATACACGGACACACAGACTCACAGACGTTATTCCGAACATAGTCAGGTTCATTTCAAGGGCCTAAAAGTATATTATGAACATTTTCATAATCTACAATTTTTCTTTATATATATATATATACAGTCGTATAAGAGAGTAGAAAGCCGCAAATAATATTAGGTTAGAATCCTGAATTAGTATGTTTCATATAAAATACTAATTATAAAATACATGAATGTATACGTTGATAGTATTATGTAGCAGATGGCATACTTGAATAATTAGTTAATTAGACCTCAGTGTAGCGTAATATATCATCTTATAAACATATGAGATTTGATACTATAATAAGTTTATCTTTACTGGTGTGGTGTTGCTAAAGCACAGCTTGCACTACAAGTTACAACTTGCTCATATTTTGGTCTCCCAAACCACGTCCTCTTCACCAACAAATAACATTATATATATATAATTATATTCACTATCAAACTATTAAAAAGAATTATTTTGGTTAGTGTATTATATATAAAAAAACTCTTGACTATTTAGCAGAAAAAAATAATTTATTAGGGGTATAATTAATTTATTTTGAACGGCTCCCTAAATCTTTTTAACCTGTTACGTCACCCAAACAAATACCCCATTGCCCCAGTCACTAGATTAAGATAACGATCTGTGGGCCATCAGGAGCACTGGCGTAACATATCCCCAGAGGCGCGGCGCGGCGCCAAAGTCGAGAGGTGGACGGACAATATACAAGTGACATCACACCTACAACCATCGATTACGTCTTCTCCGTAACTGAACAGTGGTTACGCGAGCAGCGCCATTTTATCGTGGTTGCCATCAGTACACAGCTGTGCTCTGTTCATCTAATTTATTGTTTGCCGGTCACCGGGTATATAAGGATCGTTCGATGTCACTCTTATCGCTATTTAATTGGTTAATGTTACACGTGACTACTTTGATCTTTTAACTTGATTTGGAGCACATTTTATTTTCTGTATTTATTTTTCTTGCTCCATAACAAAATATTTGCTGATTTCTTTTTTATTTCTTATGTTTATATATATATAAAAGAGCAAACATCGACAATATAAATTGACCTAGACAGTTTAATGGAAATATCCATTTTGACCATTAACTCAATGACGATAGTGCGTGTGTGTGTGTGAAAGAGTGTTTACCGTTGAACATATAAATATGATGTTTTGAATTTATGATTTGTATATTCCTGGAAAGAATACCTCTTATTTTTTAAAAGGATATTTAAACTGGAAGTGCTTTTTAATATTCCATTTTTCTATCTTCGAAAAATGTATTATTTACTGCTAAATCGCATTTTAAATTAACCATTACATTTACGTTTTTTTAACACGATAAATATGTCTAGTGAGAATTATTAATAAAGTCTAATGAGGGCCACCCAAGCTTTTTTTATTTAGCTCTTATTATAGTATATGAGGAAAGAGTTATTTGTTAGTAATTGCAAATCCTCAGAAACTTCTGGTGAGTCAAAGATAGTAAAATACAATTTTATATAATTCCTATGATTATTCGTTGTGGAATTTTTGTGTAAATGCTATAAAGACACAAGTTGTGGTTTATTAGTTAATAGTAATAGGGAATTTAGTAATAATGACGTATATCAAATAAACAATACAATGCCAATAACTGGAATAGTAGGTTTTGGTTTAATTACGGAGAAGAATTTCGAATACCAATATCCATGATGTTTAATTACACTTTACCAGTGCTGGAAACGCGTAGGAAGGTATTTCCTAACTACAATTCGAATTTGCGTCTATTATTTATGTTGTTTGCTAAACAAACAGTCCAGAAAATTCAATACTAGATGCATGTGTACATATACACCAGCATTACGACTACAAACATACATTTTCTACTCAAAATGAAAATAGAAATAAATATAGTCACAACCTATTTGAAAGCTTCAACACTCGAAAATAATATAAATAGTTTAGTGCCTGTTTCATATATTTCCTTAACGCTGAGTGTTAGAAAACTAGTTTGCTTATGTCATTTGTATTCATAACTAAAGGAACTTCAAGGTTGCTGTTATAAATTTTATGAAATCGTCCGTGAAATAATGTATTTCGGCAAACATTTAACGTGAGTGTGTGAAAGGTAGGTTGGTGGCCGTGAGCCTTTCATAATGTGACGTGTGCTATTAAAGGCTCGAGTCAGCCGTGTGTGTTTCCAACTTTTGCCGTTGGATGACGCTGGGGCATTGTCCGTTTCGGCCGTTGTTTTACGAGGGCAGCACCGGCGCGCGTATTATGACGACGAACGGCCAAACGAACGGCATCCGTGTGCGCCGCGCGTAACCAGGCAACCGGATGTCGTTGCCATAGGAACGCCCACCAAAAAACACTGGCAACAAAGGAGCCTGGATTAATAGTCTCGCAGATAATGTTCTGCCGGTGTTTCAAATGGCAAAATAAGTGTCCTGCACTTTGGTACGAAACACGTATATCGTTCGTACACACACACACGTTCGCACTCGTTCACGTACGAGAGACTGTGAGTTACGAGAGGAGTTCGAGAGGGGCAAGGGGGGGTGGAAAAGAGCGGATGTAACACGTGACGAACGATATACCACGTAACGGGCATACACACGTACGATCGTTTTATTTATGCACATACTGGAAGCGTGCATCGCACCAAGCCGCTCTCTCTGTGTTCAATTCGAAAGCAATTTCGTAAACGATGATTTGTCTGAAACCCTAACCACTACATGCTGCGGAACATAATTATACTTTCGTTGTTAATTGCTTAATTTGCGCCGAGGCTTTAACCCAAAAATACCGAAAAGGGGATACACACTACCACTATTTAACGAAAGAAATATATACATAGCATCACAATTGTTGCCATCTCCTTTGTAGTAAAGTCCCATCCAACAATCATTTATCTTTATGCATCGTAAAGCGTAATACTTAAACTGGTATTTAAAGTGCAAGGGGTTGACCGGGTAGTCAACATTTACCGAGTTCTTGCCAAACCGATGTAAACAGGAGGTGTTTAGGAGATGATACAATTAATATCAAACTCGACAATAGAAACAATAACAATTTAGATATATTAACGAATGATTAAGTTGACAACAATGAAAATAACATAGAACATGTATTTACAACCATAGACGGTGGATAACTTTGTAGAAAGTAAAGGATGAGTTAAGAAAACAACAGAAACTGAATATTTGCTTCAATTTATGAAATGACGTAAATTCCCCAACATATACGTCTTTAACATATTGGAAAACGTAGAGAACCGAAGCAATACAGCCAATATTACAATCAAAAATAATGCCTGAACCATATCTTCCAAGAAATAAAAACTAATAAATACCCATCGATTCCAAGTTACGATCGACAATATCGTAGAAATGTATTCGAAAATAAAAGCTATAATCCAGTAACCCGTAGATAGTGTATCTGGTGGTACGGTTGGAACAACTGGGCAGTTCCATCAATCCGTAAAGTAGGTATTTTGTTTATATAAACAGAGCGCGTTCTGGCGGAGAGGCAAATACTGCATGAAATCAAACTACCGTTTGCCGAGTAGGGTACCGGTACGGGTACGGGTTTCGGACCGGTCCGAGGGAACACATAAAACAAACAGGACATAAAACAGGGACGAACCAACAGATCCTTAGGGAGCTCCACAGTGCAGTGCACAAGACATACCAACCCCTTTATTATTATTCCTAGCACGAGTTGGGGAATTGCATAAATACACCACTGTAATTGCTAAAGTAACGAATTAACCGAATAGTTAGCGTCTGCTAGTTAACATTCACACGCGCTCATCTTCGACATTTCATCTCGCAGTACCGCCAATGCTTACAGCCTTCCCAAGTAAATTCACTCAATAATGGGGAAGCTTAGAGAATAGATAATTTTTCACTACCGACAGTAGATATCCGCTTTTATAACACAATAATATATAAATAATCTTCTGAAGCACAGTTTCTAACAGAGATAAACGAATATGGGGATAACCTATCCTCCTAGACACTGGGCATTAGGAAGTCTGTTGATATGACTTTATTAGGGAATTGGAAGCCGATCCAGCATCAAAACGTAATAATCCAACCAATCATCATGAACAACATGAAGACACATACAGATAGTGGGATTTAGCGTCGTTAGTAGTAGTATGATTGCGGCCAGAGAAGTGATCCATACTTGCTACCAGTATGCATAGTACTGTGTGTTCACAACCAAACTATACAAACTTTAATGAAGTGGAAATGGGGACTAGAACCAACGACGGTGATGTCTTACTACGACGGCAACTTAATTAAATTGCATCGTTGCATATAAGGGAAAAGAAACTTTACAATATTATCTGATGAAGTATGAAAATTATTATCATTATTCGCGAAAAGAAAAACAAAACTTTGAAGAAAATCCCTTATAGAATATAGAAACAGAAGCCACAATTAATATTGTAGAATTCAAACCTTGGACAGACATGGTCTTAATTCATCAAGAAATAATTTTATCTACCAACAACAAATTGAAATGTAGTTAAAATCAAAATAATTTAACCACAATAAATTACGAATGTTATAAAATCAATAGGCACAGAGGTCTGTTCTTTTTCCTGCTGTAATAATCAGATCTAAATATAGAGCATTTAGCCGTTAATCAAAGTCCATAGGGACCACTAGCACATGGACAAATACCTATATGATGACGATTACCACGAAAAAAAGATTGTTCCAATTCGGAATATTAAGCGGGCACAGCCATTACGGTCGTGCGGAATTAGTGCTATTGGCTAATCAAATATCGAAAAAGGGCAATGAAAACAAAGAGGGAAAGAGGTGGTGTGTACGTGTGATGAACGATGAACAAAACATCAACATAATCCCAATTGAAATAATGGCTGTGATTGTGCGTATTACGCTCCATAAAATTTCAAAAGCACCATTAATAAATATCTTGAAATTGCACATTTTAATTAGGCCTTCTATAACAATTGGGCTCGGGATAAATAATATTAATAATAACGGAGGCACGAACGTCCAGCGGGCAGCGGGCAGCGGACAGAGGAGGGGAGGCAATTTTCCATAAATATCCAATAACAATTCAATCCTGATTCGTTCATGCCCTGCAACTACCGTCACAATTGAACATCAACTCGCCTGTGTCGTTCAAACAATGGCTCGCAGATCGGTATTGAGCAAATTTCACAATGTTTTATACAATTAGATTCGAAATTAATTTTGTGCTTTTCATACATCAAAACTCAATTTACCCTTTGTGCTCTGAATCATGTTCAAGCGCACTGCCATAAAACAATCATTAATATTGTTCGGAATTCGCTCAAAATTAATATGTAGAAAAATTTGGACCATGGACCAATGCAATCATACATATTTTTAAACTTTTAATGGAAATACACGTTTTGTTGATATTAAAAATGTGGTGTGGCCTGCAGGTTACAACAGATGATGTTGTGGCGCTAGGTCCGTGCCTGGCGAAATAGCACTTCCTGCGCGGACAAGAGACCCAGATTAAATAGGGCAAAGGCTATGCGAACTGTGTCCGTTCAGCCCTTCGGAGGGAAAACAAAACATTGGTGGCTCGTGGCCGGTGCACGAGGGCACGCAGCCAGAGATACATTTGTTGTGTTTCAGCACGGAACATCCTGCCGTTTGATTAATTATGTGTTCGCTAAATTACGCCATTTTTTATTGTTCGCATACAGAACAAAAATAACAATGCAAAGTGCAAAGGCAGATGGATACTTTTTCGGCGGAAAACAACAGTGTCCATTACCATAAAAATGTTGACCAATATTTTTAAATATATATATATTTATGACTATATCATTTACCAATCTTTTACTTTGGAAACTAAAGATCTCATTTTTATAGATTTTCTCCATTTTAGACGACCATTTTGCAAAAGTAGGACTAAACGTTTATTATATATTTAAAAACCCAGATGTATATTTGTATGGAAATAGATAGATAAAAATCTTGTCTTGGTAAAACATTAGACACACATACCACACATATATATATATATATATATATATATATATATATATATATATATATATATATATATATATATATATATATACGTCTTCCTGAAAATAGTCAGCACCAATTCAGAGAAGCTCATAACGTGCATTTCGGTTAAAACCCTGAATTCTCTGTTTATTATGACCATATATTTAAGACTTTATCCAAGAAAGTAATGAAAAAATGATTAATCAGCGTATTATGCAAAGTGAACTGAAATAGCTTTTTATGCGATTAAATAAAACCAAATAAAACAAAAGTCGCTTAATTCAAATGTCAAGCCGTCATAAACAAAAGCCAATAGTGCAAGGCAGAAGTGATGGAAAGCAGCAATGAGCAGATGTAAAAGAACGAGGCAACAAAACGATTAGAGTTATAAAGGCGGCCACGAAGTACATTTATCGTTCCCGCCACAACAATTTACTTTCAATTCAAGAAAACGCCAAGCACCACAGACACACACACACACACATAGCACAACGCTTGCTAGATCCGCTGTTCTCCCAGTACCGTTCAACTAATGTCCAAAACGCTACGTTGTATGTATGGCGAGTGAAAGCTAGCACTCGCGCTGAATACTGATTAAGCTTGTGGAAGCACGAACGAAAGCTTTCTTAACCGCAAGTAGTGCCAAACCAAGCGAACACGGATCACTCCGTGTGTGCGTGTATGTGTGTGTGAAACAACTGGAATAATAAAACTTTTGCTCGAAATAGAGCAACAACGATACAAGTTTGTAGTGGTCGGAAAAGGAGAGACACACTGAGTTAAGGGTGAAGGTATCGTTTAGTAGGTTCGTCAGGTGTCTGCTAGATGGTGTTACTCAAACTTTACTCCACGCCCCTTTCCGCTCCGCTACGCTCCTCCTATCGCTGATATTTTGTTTCGGGACGTGTACGGTGTCATGATGAGACGAATTTCGGAGAAACTACACCACAAAAAGATACCTATAGCTGATGTATATATTTTGTATGGTTAAATCATATATACAGTTTAATCTTCACGGATATTATATTAATAATGTAAATTAGACGCTACGACTATTAACTTGTCGAAGTACCGAAGAAGCTTAATCATCTTAGCATCTACAAAATGTCATATTTAACATTTAAAATGTATATATGTCAGAGATGATGCATATTGTATCAGAGCAGCTTTATATATGTATAAACTTTCATAAGAATCAAGTGTATTGTCAAATAAAGCCAAAGAAAACTAAACATCATAGTATACGTAGTTGCACAAAGCTTAATAGTAAAAATTCCGTGCACGCCCCCAGTGACTAAGAGCACGACAGTCGACACTTGGTTAGACTAGTATATATATATATATATATATATATATATATATATATATATATATATATATATATATATATATATATATATATATAGTGGTGTACGTAGAGATATATATGTGCACATTCACATCCACATACAAACAGGCGAAACCAACTACCTCTGTGAATTCAGATCTAATAAGTCAAGGCGCCGACCGACGACTCACGTTCCAGGCTTCCAGGTTCCAGCGTGTCAGTCTCTGGTGGCAGCGCGCGCGTTCTGCGGTTATCTTTGTTCGCCCTGCGGGGACCACTCATTATGCAGGTGCTGAGCTTTGTTCAACTGACGGCTGCTGCTGCTGCTGCTGCTGCTACTGTCACCTTGTCTGCTGGTTGCGTTGCCTCGGGTTTCGTCTGCCATTCGTGTGAAGAAAACGGATGTCGACTTCGCCGTTTTGAGCTCCGTCGCGCCTCTAGCTCTTCCTTTTCAATGCGCCAGGCATCGTGCCTGTACATTTGGGGGGTCTATGAAAACGTTAGTTTAACCAAGGGATATTCTTCTTGTTTACCAACTACTCCCATTATACTTCTAATTTCTTGGCAATCGATTATAAATATCTCTCCAAAACACCGCTAACTAAATTAGAGACAAGTCAAAGCAAAAGAATTCAAAATGTTTAATTATAGCGAGATTATATTGAATTTAGGGAAGTTCCAAACGTTTATTTCTGTAAAGATCTCCAAGAAAGTAAAATTGAAATAACTATGAACATAATAGCGAAAATAAGCGTCTGCTTGCTCGCGAGGAAAAAATAAAATTCACATTTGATTGTCATTCGGAACAGATGTAATCGTAAGAATTTAAACGGCCGAAAAAAGGTTGTATACGCAGTAAACAAAGATCAACGAATACTAAAAAAAAATTGGGAATGATTGTCGTTTGCGAAGGGTGCGTTCTAGCGTTGTCGCTTGAATTAGTGAAAACAGCGTAAAATTAAACGATCTGGTGCGGCCCGGACCTGACGCAATTAGGGAAAAGGCCTGTCTGTCTGTCTCTGTCGCGCGCACTTTAACGCGGGATATTTATTGGAGTGTAATTTAAATGAAATGTTCATTGCGCTTTTAGAACTATCGGCGTTTTTATCCTGACAGATATATAATGGCGAGAGCGCGCGACGTTACCGACAACGACGGACAAAGAACGCACTCAGTGCGCAGAAGAAGAAGGAAAATATTAATGGGCTCGCAGTTAAGTTCGTACGAAGTCGAGCGGAAAGATTTAAAAACTAAGCAGTTAGTTGAACGAAAAAAGAGGACACGCAGCGCTTATAAGGGAAACGGAATTATATCTCCTTCAGGCGGCTCAACTCAAACAATTGCTAAAATCAAAGGCCAATTTCGTCATTCTTGGACTGTTTTTCACAGGGGATTATTTTTAAATTAACTTTTATACTATACTTATATATATATATATATATATACATAGACCAACAAAACGCTACTCTTTATTTTGATTTTGAACCAGCATTTCTTAACATTATTTATATCTGCTGTTATCTGCTGATACTGGCAGAAATACAGACACACAGACATACAGATCCACACAGTAATTATCAAATTTAATTTTTATCCAATTAAATAAAAATATATAGGATGAATATTGTTGAGTAATGTATATTAAAATATGTATAACATATATTCCATTATAAAAATAGCAAATAATAAACTTGTAACAAGAACATAAATATGTAATATCTGCATTTGCAATTATTGAAATAAAAGTAGGAATATGAAATGTATAGTATCCAGTTAGAAGATCCATCTATATGTATGTGGCATATGCATTACCCATTACGTAAATGCAAATATGTTTTCTTTTCTTTTGCGTATCTGTTCTAGCGAATTTCTTTTTATTATGCGCTGTTCAAACAGCACACATTTTCACAATGAACGTTATTAATATTTTTATCAGTTCTCATTTGTCTCGTGGAAGCGGGTGCACTTTTTTATTTGTATTCCATTATCCAACTGGTTTCAAAACATGAAAGTAATAAAACAGTGAAATATGTTTGAAATAATTGCGGTTCAGTCAGTTTCTCGTGAAAATCAAAAATCAGGTTGAAACACGCACAGCGGAAGCGTAGTGTTGGTGATTGTGTATGTGTCAGAAAGAAACAAGATCTGCGAACAGGAAATGAAGTGAAAGGAAGTAAAGGAGAGATGGAAGAAAGAAAGAAAGGAAGAAACGTACAAGCAATGTTTTCTCCATTTGGAATGATGAACGACGTGAAATCTACGGTGACCTGACTAGAAAGATCACTCTTGCCCGTTTCTTCTGTTTTGTTGTGTCTGGGATTTCGTATTTTTTTCAATTTCGAAACATAAATATACTTTAAAAAGTGACTTCTACGCGGTAAGATTGAAATCTCACGATAAGTAACAATGACTTAGCATAATAGTCAATTATGTGTTGTCATAATGAAATCGCCTAAAGCTGTCATCCATTGTAGAGCAACTATCGTAATTTGACTTGGGGTAATTTCGACACACGCCGGCGTAGACGGGCGAGTGCCATTGTAGTTGTGCGGCTGTGAAAGCTCTCTCCCCGCCTAACTCGGCCGCCTCTGTGAGTGAATTATAGCGGTGAATTTCCGTTCGGTGCGACTTCCGTCTTTCGGTTAACGTTACGTTACCGGTACGCTTCCTGCGTGTGTACTTGGTGCAGCACCAGCGGCAGCACCAGAGCACACGCTGATTGCTTTTTTTAGACTTTCGTTCAGCGACAAACGAAACGTGTTTGAACCAGATTCTCTCGCATTGCTACGGCGACGAAACCTAAACTATTCAATTCTGTGTATCTACGTTTATAGTAGTTCTTGTTGGGGACATACTTGCAAAGATGTCCTAATAAACATCACCTTTTTAAGTAATATCTTAACTGGAGGTTTATCTATGGTATTTTGGTAATATCTCGAAAACGAGATGAGTTAGAGAATAAGTGATTAATATAAAAGCTAAAGATATTTAAAATTCAAGTAACTTTTGTTTGAAAAGTTTTTTCAAGAAAAGCATCATTTACTGTAAATACGCATTTGAAAATTAACTTGTTACTTTTACGTTATTGTTATTGTTTCACGGCAATCTAGCACGAATTTGAAGTAATGTTAAATTAAAAAGTCGAGTGTAGACTCCTCCAATTTCTTTTTATTGAGCAATAACAATTGTTAAGAATATACCAATCGTTTAATCAATAATTTAAAACGCTATAACATAAAATATGTCTTGGTGGTGAATGTGATTATCCCCGTTATTGCGATTCAAACGAGAACAGAGAGAGAGATGGAGGATAGTTGAAACAAAATAAAAATGGAATCTACGATTCGTGGATTCATTAATGTTAATGCATTCTGCTTGATACAAAATTAGTGTCGTTCTTTGATCTGCTCAAGCCAATACTGCGACCGAGTCACCGTAATTTCATTGTTCTGTTTGCGTCGGTCTTCGTCCCTCTTTCTCGCTGTCGCAGTCGGGCACACGCGTCGATGGGATATTATAGAGGGAACGAGTCACGTTCGACCTGCCGCCAACAGATCAAAAACCTAATTGCATGCCCGCGCTCCAATGGACGTCTGTTCCAATTGCACCATACAGCCATCGCAATAGATAGATTGTCTATGTACCAATGCCGATTGCTACAGGGGTTCAACTATTTGCCGACTACTTTGTCATGAAGATTCGCTTTTAATGACTTGATACGTGTTTAACAAGGATAGGTCAATGGACGCTTGTTTGACTTTTGTCCAAATATACACTTTGGATAATAGACTAAAAGAAAATCGGCCTCCAAATTTTAATGGAAACATCCAATTTGAACGTCTTTGATATCATTTAAACTATTTTAGGAGCCAATCTGTTGGAGGTAAAATTATATAAAATTTGTATTTTTTAAAGGGTCAGACTTGTGTGTCACTAGTCAGTAAAGTAGATCTCTTAGCGATGGGTGTAGGGGGGTGCAAAAGCTGTACTTAAGCCCCCACTTGAAAACCGAACACGTCCGAACCCACCAATCGTAATCGCATCTAAAACAATCGGTGCTCCATTTTATATCGATTATCATTGTCTGGCAAACGTTTGCTTAATGTTCGCGGTTTTCGTAATCGTTTCTCTGGCCGAGCCGAGCCTCGGTGTGGTTCGGCCTCGGCATCACAATAATAAAACAAACGGAAAGGAAACGCCAGAAGAGAAAACAAAAAAAAATAGAAGGCAACGCGAGGGATTTATTCCTAATTAGCACACGAAGGCGGAACAATTAGAAAACAATTAAACGAAACGAAAAATATTTTAATCGTGTTTTAAACACTTCGGAAGTTTTGCCAACTCCTTGCAATAGTCATTTGTAAGATTCTCTCTGATTATGGATAATGGAATGCATCTGCTCCATGTTTACTGAAATGCTTGATACTTTTTCATTAATATTGTTTAATTGTCTGAAACTTTTAAAAATACATACCCTACCGCCCAGTATTTGTCCAACAGAGTGGATACGTAGAGTGAATGCAATAGTTTGGTCATTTGAATGAAAGGTTAACAAAAAGATTTTTAACGATATAAATAGATGAATATGATTGAGAAAGATTTGGCTGAACCAAAGGACGTGTATGCATGATATTGTGAGATCTGCAAGGATAGAGTCAAATGGAGGAAGTTTGTTAGAATATAATTGTAAGATTGAAAAGGGTTTCTGCCACCCCAGTTATGGGAAAGCAGTGATGTATATTTTTAAATTTTCTTTCATTCATTTGATGTCACATAATGCAAGTAATAACTTACTAGTCTCCACTATAAACAAGCCAGGGGTTTCTTTATAGTGCACAAGAGTACAAGAAGTTCACTTCATCACCTGTACAAAAAAATCTTCATTTACTTTAACGAAGACTATCCCTTCACGTTAAATGAATACTTATATCAACACACTTCTTTTATACTTCAACTTGGACAACAACTTTTGCTACAAGAACAAACTTGTGTACCATTATAATGAATGTGAAGTGTAACACTGCAAACAAGGTATGAAAACTTCATAAAAACAAAGTCCCCCAGACAAAAAAAAAAAAACGACTAGAAAAAGCAGAAGAAGTATCGTCCACGAAAAAGAGCGGTTGCTTGATGCACAGTATTATAAGTTATTCCAGTTCCAGAAAGTGACTATTCATTAAACCAAAATCCCCTAGAGAGTTTACGAGCGTGCACTAGGGCGGCCTACTATATATATGACACTATCTTGTGCCCGCGGCATATATAACTTTACCCCGGACGTGTGTGTTACCAACTTGACGGAAATAAAATGTTACCAATGCGTACGAACGTTACGACCTGGTTGCAGCGGGTGCTGCTAGTGGCTTATTTACGCTACGCCGTTACCGAGTCGGGTATCATAGCGTTTCCGGGGCAAAAATTATGTTCTTGATAGACACATAAAATTTGCACTTTGAACCAATTTATTTTTTGATGGAAGCAATATTTAACCCGATTAAACCGACACGGGTTCAAAACCCTGAAAAACATATTTTTGTTATTTCAAAACCTACACATTAAAATTTAAATATTTCGGGGACACTGGCATTCAAAATCTGTAGAGCCCTACACTGGACTTTCTTGTACTTATTAAATTTGTATATATATACTATTCTGGAATAATTATATTATTTTAATTATAATAAATAAATATTCAGACAAAGCTCTCATAATATTTTGTTTTATATTTTGATATTCGTTGATACAACAATTATCATGAAATAATGATAACCATGGATACGACATACATTTACGAAATGGTACGTTTCTACAAAAACTATTCAAGGCAAAGCATATATCAATATTTTCAACTATAATTAGAATTATGATTCTTCTAAATCGTCACTTAGTCATTTGTATTGTATAAAATAAGCATTCTGATAAAAAAACCAATTATTTATTTATTTAGCACAGTCGTACAGCGTTTTGTGGTTGATTCCTTGAAATCCAATGTAGCAAATCAAAATATCTCCCCGATAAGAATATTTCCAAATGGAATATAGAATTTGAGTAGAATCTTCACGTCAATCATCCCTCTGATAATACCTAATATACTATATAGCGTATTCAAAGCACGTTGAGTTCGTTTGATTGGCAATATTTAACATTCAAAACAATCAGGGGATGTCAAGAAGTCAGACATAAATTCCAAGTAGCAAACTTGAAAAGACTAGTAAAGGTTGTGGTAAAAAATCACAAAGGAAACACACCCACAGACACACACACATAGACAGACACAGAACTAAAAGGAGGAAAAGCAGAAGACGAAGTCGAAGAAGAACAAGAACAAGAAGAGAGGGTAGAAAGAGCGCGAATGATGACAAAGTCTCTTGCTATCGGTACGCTGCAGGCCTGGCTTGGTGTGGCGATCATCCTTTTCCTTGTAGCCTTTGCCATCTCTTTTCAAACTGTTATTTTTACGCCGGTTCCTTTCGTTCGTTCGTTACTCCAATAACAAGGAGATAAAACGTGCCACAATGTACAGTTTAATCTCGCTGGGTTGAAGGGCCACACGAAAAGAATTGTCACTGGGGGTATCAGGGTGCCCTCTGTCGAGCCGAACGCGTTCACGTTGAAACACTCCTTGATTGGGTTATATTCCTACCTGAAGGTGACGAGAAAAGTGCAAATGTTGCTTTGGAATTTAGCCTGATGAGTTTTGGAAATTACTCATTCATATTCTTATGTATTTTTTTACAAAAATTGATTATATCGCGAGCTGACGGCATTGGTGCCTGTACTTATGAGTGTTATGTATGTAAGATTGTGTTGTTAACGATAATGCATCATGTCTTTGACTGGATGTAGTCATACTTTGATGTATAAGTGTTATTTTTAAATCTTCAGTTTCTCTAGACTGGATGCAATTCAAAGCAGATATTTTGAAGAGTTTGATACTTTTTATGATGATAGCTGATCGATATTTAATTCCTTCTATATTTAGTTTATCTTGTTTCTTCTATACTTAACTTCAGAGAGCAAAAAATTACAACATTTTAAAAGATTTCTAGCTTATAGAAATAGTATACTGTATGAATCATATATTACTGGTAATAACGCATAAATAAAACTTTAAAATTGAAAATCGTCGGTGGGCAATCCCTTATACACCGTAGAGACTAGCTACCAAGCGTGTATAAACTAACATTAACTTACCGCCCTACTTAACATACTTTAGTAGGGAAACGACGCGACCCGCCGTAGAGGCAAACTTGTTTTGAAGCTTTGGACATAAATTCAGCAAGATGCAAACTCTGAGCGCTGCGCAGAACCAACCGGTAATTTTAAACGAAAAAAAAAAGTCGCACAGATAAAAACACGAAACACTGTACGTGTGTACACCGATGCACGTGTGTATGTAGATAGCTACTTTACCGGCCGAGATGATGAAACAAAGACGACGAGGATGTCGTCGGTTTTAATACGATTCGGGCGTCTTCCTCATACAGGTACAGGTACAGCGGTGTGATGGACGCGTTGAAAATTAAAAGCATAAATTTAACGACTTGCATACAAAGTAGTTGTGTTATTATATATCTCTCTCGCACCCTGTTTCGGTACACTGCCACACACTAGTTTTGCCAAATTTTATATACGTTTTAGAATGTTAGATCGTGTGTCTGTAACATGCTCGGATCAAACAAAAAGTCCTTGTATATTCCCCCTATATCCAAAAATATATATAGTGAGCTCGAAAGCTATACAAAAAATATTAATAAATATGAATTTTGAAATTAATTATTTTTCTTTTACTGATTCTATCCAAATGGCGATTTGTAGACATAGGTGCGTTGTACCTAATTTTGTGTATTGTCGTATGGTTGTAGATCGTTCACACACACACCTACATACGTATACAATTTGCAGTAACAATGTAGATAAAAAACAAAACGTTTTTAAAAATGAAAGTATACGAGTGTACATACTTTATTACCTTGAGTAAGTATATCACAGGGTAAGTTTGCTTATGAATTATTACTTATTTTTCATGGAAAATGTCGTATAATTTGCATGAATCTATCAACGGAAAATTTAATAACTTTTCCCCACTGATTTAAGGCGACTATACTTTCTCATACTTGAACTATCTTCCGTATACGGAACCCAAATATGTTTAGGTTTATTTTCTAACATATTTAAAGCCATAATGGTTAGATTAGGTATAGTGTACTCACATCGGAAGGAGGTGGTGTGACCGGAAATGACATTTGTACGTCAGTGTCGCCATCTGCAGCCGGAAGAAGCATTCAGAACGCATGCCCAACACATATACTGAAACAAGAAACGGAAATATAAATATTAATGATACAGATTCTATAGTATCTACAAAGTTTAAACAATTTACATAGAAATTCTTCAATGAATATATTCTGAGAATTGTTTTGTAAACATTCAGATACTTTTACTGAAAATATCTAAAAATAAATTGTCTTAAAACACTTTTAGTGTTATTAATAAAATTAATTGTGTATACAATGACGTAAAGATTTTTCATTGTGTATTCAAAATACTACAAAGTGAAAATTAATCATTTTATATTCAAAGGAAATATATGGAAATGCATGGAAATATAGACCAAATCATACACCATATAAATAAAGCATTTTCAAAGATCTTAATTTGAAAAATACTTGCAATAACTAACCCAGCCACTGTAAAAACATTACTCAGCGTGATTTCGCGGCCATCTTGTACGTTTAATCTGTTCATTTCGATAATTAATGTCGAGTAATTATTTTTCGTGGTTTATCAAGGCGGCGGGCGTAGGTATACGTAGATCTGGAAGCATTTAATATTATACCTCGACGGTACGGCAGCGTATCACAGGAAATGAAAATTTAACCCGGTGTAGAGAGATAAAACGGAGATACTTTAAACTGGTGGGAAATGCTGTGAAATAACTAAAACGGGACCAGAAGATTGAAGAAAAGAGAAAGACCAAAAGATGTGCTATTTTAAGATTATTGTTTAGCGCCTCTGATTGCACGAAACATTTCCGGGTTATATATATATATTTTTAATGATCTTCTGTGGATATTTATTGTGTATTTAACAGATATTCTTTTTATTTTTTTGAGTATTAGAAAGTATAGCGTGAAAATATATGTCAAAAAAAATTGTAAGTAATTTTATTTTTTGTATTTGTACAACGAATACTTATTTATGTATAAAAATAGTTTATGTAATTTGAAATGTTTACTGATTCTTGGTAGCTTTGACAAAATTGAAATTTTGTGATGCTAAATTTGAATAATGGAACAATGACACATTTCGTATATCAATGTTCGGGAAATTTCGTTACATTACATTTTTTATCGCATCTAAACAAAATAAGCCACTACTAAAACATAAAAAAAAGTACTGTGTTGGCCCAAACCAATTTTTCTTTGATAAAATTAGAATATATCTCCCTTAAATAATTTCGCAAAGCTGGTTTTAACATAAAAAGTGAATATTTGTTCGTGATGTTGCTGTCTCGCTCTTCATTAGCGGCATTAGTGCGTTAGATTATAATTAATAATTATTTGTGAGTACCTACAATCAAGCAAACAGCAGTCCTTACATTTAATTATGAATTCTGTATTCTGACAAGCAGCAAATTTGAACATGTACACGATTTTTTATTTTTGTATTAGTTCCTAATGATTCTGCAGCTGTAAGTTTACAATTGGTGGACATGTGTGCTGTCACTCTTTCACGAATTTACGCAATCATGTCTAGCGATAAAAATAGACATTAACTAGAACATACCAAACATTTTTTTTACGCTTTTTCTCTGTTAGTTAAAATGACAATAGTCTAACGCAGTAGTGTATTTAGATTAAATTTTGAAATGTTGGCGGCGCCAGCGATTTTCTTAATGCGATATTCTACCCACGCATTTTAAACAGTATTCTTTGCTGATTCGATGCATCATTATAGACAATGATTATTTTATAGTTATATATTAAAAACAAGTACAGACAATGAGTATTAAAGAAAATAATTCCGTAATTCTATATAAATATAAATACATATTTAATTCTAATTAGCTTTACTTATATGGAGAAAATCATATTATTTCAAGAGTTTAGAAGTGTGCTGGTAACCGCTTGGCACATGGAAACGTTCCACTAGAACGACCATAAGTCTATTTGTAACATGGTAATTAGATGATTTTAATTACTAATCTTTCACAAAGAACATTATACATTGAATACAAAGCCCAACCACCCCTTGCCCCCGCCCGCCCGCCAGTTCACATCATTTACAACAAAGGCACATTTGTGTGTTACACTTTGTGGTTTTGTTACAAGATTGGCAACCCTGTTTATGAAACACAACATATTAGGTGCTGTGTCTACCATACCGAACTGACATATAGACAAGAAAGACGTCTGTGTGTCTGCGTGTGTGTGTGGGTATATAATCACATTTTGTCTAATGCTATTTCCGTATCGACGTCAAGGTTAAAATATATCTTCAAATCTTATACTCTTATTCACTTTTTCTCTACGCGTGTTACTTTCGAAATATTCAAAAAATAAAAGTAAAGAAGCACTTCCGGTTTAAATATCCTTTGACGGAATATCTTTGATTGTAGCGTAAAAATAATTGATTTCTAATACTGTTTATATGAATATTCGAAGTTGATGGTAGCGCCACCATCAGAAATAGCCCAGAGTGAAGCGGTATTACTTCGAACTAGACGTACCTGATCAGTAACTGATGTTCTGTTTACGAGTTGTAACTTTATTGACATTAGCGTTAAAATTAAATGTATTCGAAGACCGCATTACCTTTCGTGTACGGCAAAAGAAAATGTAAATGAAAATTAGCAATTAAAGAGAACATAGAGAGTTTTGAATAGGAAAATTATATGAGAAAATCAACTAATGACGAAGAGTTAAAACGCGATCAAAAGACCGTTGACATCAAAAGCAAAATCTCAATTAATGAAACCAAACAAGTTTCGCAGTTCGCAGCAGCACAGCAGTAAAATGAAAAGTTTATTTTTCTTAAGATCGTTCATTTCATCATTAAGACTTATGTTCTCGGTTTGCGTCAAGTCTGTACCGCGTATTGGACAGAGACAGATAGATGGGAGCTGTCGATGGTAAATGCCAAGTCGTAGACGACGTGATATCGTTGAAGAAGAAAGTTTTATAGAAAAGAGAGTAACGCGAAGCTATATACCTAGTTCGCCCGCTGTCCGCCGTCCGCCAGGGGAAATGATTCAATGTGACCCGCTTTTATAAGTTTGCGCGAAAGCTAAATTCTATAAATCAGTTCTGAATTACCACTGCTATATACTGGAAGACTGCGCCACTTTTATTTATACACCTACAACGGACGCCAACCACCGCCAATATTCGGTAACTTAAGTCCCTACAATAGCCATTCAATCCGGATAAAATATCACTACCATTTATCTGACTTATTTACGATAAAGTTCAGATGGGAATTATAAAAATATATTATTTCACTTTGACTACAGAGAAAATTGCACACCCATTTATTTATTTCCAAACACTTTAAAAAAAAAAATGCTATAATGAAAGTTCTTATTTACAAAAATATTTAATAATGTACAAAACAAAATAAACAGTAGAATAAAACAAAGAAAGCCAACAATAATAATTTTAAATGAAAGACAATAAAGCAATGAACTGCTGTGTCAATATTGGTGAAACAATATATCATATATATTTCAATATTTTTCTTTCGGGTCGCAAGAAAGCTTCCCAACTTCCCACATATCGCGTTACTTTGAAAATATTTCTTCATAACCCAGAAACATCAAGACGGTTCCGATATCAAGATACTAGAACTTGAGACGATTACAAAAACAATAACCGAACGAAAACTCTCTTGAACGAGTCTTTCGGAGTAGCAAAGTATACACTTGTGTAAGTTGAAAATTAAGGGGATGACCTTACCAGCCACCCCAAAGCAAGCGGCCGTCGGGGTACAATGTTTGTTCTGCTTGGGTTAAGTTGTTTCTATGAGCAATTTCGCAAACTTTTTTATAGCGTAACTTGTTATTATTTGTATCAAGAGTGGATAGAGTACGCATGCGCTCATTATAACACCTTAAGTGGCCCCCAAAAGTATGGCGTTTCACTTTATGGAATTTTATGAGCGCACAATATTGCCTCTTCGGCTTAATTAATTATTTACAAAGTTTAAACTAGCTGCGGTTTAATCATTTTGCGGGAATGTTAATTTTTATTAAACATTTATGCAACTACTTTACACCATTATATTTTATATACTCATTGGTTTATAAACTACCCGACTATATAAAGAAAATACTTATTATTCTTTTAACTAGATTGACCCGCAGGCACCATGTGCCCATATCATATACAGCCCATTCTTCATCCATATAATAATATTAATAATACACATTTTAATAAATTTTCGATTGTAGAACAGTTTTATGATTAAATAATCGATGACTATATCCTCGTTGGCTATGAGGTAGACTGCTTTCTTGTTATATTAGATGTTTTAGCGCATAGTACAATATTTCTAGATTTTACAGTGGCTTAAACAATTTTCACAATAGCGCCAACCATTAAAAATAATAGTTTTGAAATTTAAAATATGTATAACCATCAATCAACTTGCTACACATGTTTAGAATATCTCTTCAAAATTGTACGATTAAAAAATTGATTCAAATATCCTCGATGGCTCTAAGGCAGACTGTTTTCCTGATATGCTTCCAGTTATTGTGCTAGTTTGTATATTTTTTATAAATAAAGCGTTCTACACATGCACATATACATACATCTGTGTGTTTATATACGTAAAATACGTTCAGTTATTATTATTTCAATATCTACAATTATAATTCAGACAATATATTGAAAGGGTTTGCCTTGAATTACGTAAAACGTTGTATAATTGCTTTGAATACAATAGCGATATTAAATCTGAGCTAATTTGCAATAAACCTTTGAACACAAAAACAACATCGTAATTTTTTTGTGTTGGCAACACTGTCATTGTACAAATAATAGACAGGTAGGTTAGGTAAAATACTCTCTGTGTATAGATGGCCTCCAGGATTTTCTTCTCGTCCTCTTTTTATTCTCCTTTTAAGACCCGTAATTAATTTAATTCAAAAGCCAGGCAAACAAACGATTCTCTTGATACATCTGTTCGACTAAAATTTCTACCGTGAATTATTTCTTAGAAGGAATATAATTGTATACAAAATAATTATTTTGAAGATAAAAGATTTTTATTTAAATATAATTCCTTTTTTATTTCTCGTACAGATATTAAATGCACATCCTCTTGATTCCGAAAATATGTAAAACTCGCCAGTTCGTAATTTTGTGGAGATACTAAATCAATTTTAATATATTTAACCGAAGATTTTGCGATTTATTTATAATCGGTTTAGCTTAGTATGTCGTCAATATAATTATAAATTGTATAGATATAGGAAAGCTATATTTTGCTAATGTGAATGCGCCCCAGGTGTAGAAATATAAATTGCGTGATAGAAAATCGTAAAATCCGCACGAACGAAAGAAATATAAAGGTAATGTCCGTAAACGCAACGTCGCGGTGGGCGAGCTATATCTAATGTTGTTGTCATAACGCGCCGTTTTATGCCCCTGTGCTGTGTTGCTATGCCCAGATGCCGTTTCGTTTCTATGCAAATAAAAAGGTGAAACAATGGCACATCTAATGAAAATTTGTAGGCTTGCTAGTGCCATCTTGATATTTTAATGCGACGTCGTAAAAATATACATACATATATATCTACGCGGATATGCAGTGAGCGTAGGGGGCACTATATAGATTACGCCTACCGCCGCCGTTATATCATTTTTGGTTACTTTTGCGTTACTGTCAGATAAATTTAAATTTTTATTCTCATACATTTTGATATACTTGTTATAACTTTAGTATTTATGGGTGCCGACAATTCTCTGTTTATTAACTATTTGTTTCTGTGATTTAATTAATGAAGTTAGGAAATGTTCATCAAATAACTAACATAATTATTTGTAACAAAAATCTTTGACTTTATGTAAAAAATAAGCCAGTTAGGACACTGGAGGTTTTACGTTTTAAATTCCGGTTTGACAACGATATATAAAATATTTGCAAATAAATGTATCTGTTTTCTATGGATAGTTTTATGTGTGTCGCGCGGTATATATGTATATATGAATCCTGCGGGCATGTTCAACCACTCGGTCCGCTCAATCCCATGTCCGAGCGACACACACACAAGGACACGCTACAGAGATTCGAGAATGTAATTTGTTTACGAATGCATGCATACGTGAATATGAATATAGTGTGTATAATGGTCGACGCGCATTCTATGTCTGTGTGTTATCCTGTTATCCACGACTCCGCGTGTGTATTTACGACTTTTTGATGACAATTTCGTCCCCAGCGACCAGCCATTGTTGCCTAAATGCATTTTTATTGTTTGTGACGTGGCAAGATTCAATTCTCGTTTTAGAGGCTGCGCCAAACGTATATGCGCATAGATTTATAGCGTAGACTGTTTTGTTTACTCTAACCCTGTTATCATGTTGTGCGCTCTCGAAACATTTGTTTATGAGCGAACCCCACACCCCACCCCACCCCCCACCACCGAAACGTTACAAATTCTAGCATTATTGCTTCTTGTGTCTATATTTACAATGTGTTATGAACTTTGTTTGCGACGTGATTGAAATTTGTTGTTGAACGCTAAAGGAAATAAAAGATCGGTAGGAAAGTCATAAATAATGCCCTCTTCATGTCTCCATAAGAAAATATTAAGACACCCGCCTTTCATTTCGTAAACTAACGACTTCATAATTGTCTTTAACCAAATTTATATTCTGTAAGTGAATAATAATACATTTCCGAAACATTTAACAACATAGAACATATTTAAATGTTGTATGTAGTTAGGTCAATCAAAAAAAAAAAAAACTACCATCCTTATCAATGGCCAAAATCGAAAAGTCCATCATACATATATACATGTATTCCTCGGACGAGTTTAGATGCAGCGATATGCATATCCGAGTTGCGAATAGGTAAAATGGAGCTGGTCGGTTTCACGACACAGTAATAAATAAGCACGAATTTCCATGATGGTTGGCCAGTGGCCGACTATGCAGGAAGAGATGGCTACTAAGGGGATTATGTAAATGTAATCATTGCCCTCGGTCCGACCAGAATCTCGTCTCGCCCCAGTGGCCGCAGGGCCAGCGGCGGGCAGCCCACAACACACCACACTCACGCCACGGGATCCTGAATATTACTTCTCACTCAGTCGCCAACTCATCAATGCACACAACTCATCGTATTTTACCCAAGACGGGTTTATACGAGATGCAACTTAAAACATTAACATATAACAAAGGCTTTCGTGTGAATATCATCAAAAATATGTTTAAAGACCCATATGTACGAATTAGGGTTTAAACATTCTGTAAGACATAGAAGTTATTATTGCTTTTGGCTTTCCATGACTACATTTGATACCATAGAATTGAGAGGGGGACAATTTTGGTATAAGAGCTTAAGATGCTTTACTTTAAGTTGCCTTTCGAACATACATATATATATATATATATATATATATATATATATATATATATATATATATATATATATATATATATTCAACCGATTGCGAGATACTTTGTACTCAGGTGTATTGTCTGTATATTATTTGTTTCGGTTAGGTTTCTAAAATATCTTTAATCTTTACAAAATTCAAAACAATTCACGCAGGTTTAGTAGAAATTGAATTTACTTTGTTGTAAAACACTGAATACGTAAAGGGTTAACATTTTGACCCAATGAACTAAGGTCTGGCATCCGAAATATTCCACCTCCACCAAAATACACCAAATTTCTTTATGAGAAATAATATAATTATAATTATTACTCAAATATTTCATGATATATTAAAGGTAATAATGCGGATTCTATTATAACAATTTAATATACGATTCGAGTGCATTCCTTTGTAAAAATAGTATTAAGTTCTAATTTAGTTGCTAAAGAAATTTTAATGAACGATTAAATTGTTTATAATATTGGTCTTATTTTTAATTAACTGGGAATTTTATTTTATTATCCGACTTTATCCAATTTCCGACGAGCTATCCTTTATTTACAATTATACGATTAACTCAACTAATTTTGAATTAATGTTATGGAAAATATTTGTTAATTCGTACAAAATAGTTGCTAAAAACGGCTCTAGAGCGTACAGACACAGACGTTACTACGAAAATAGTTACATTCGATTCTGGGGAGGTCAAAATGGATGTTTTTATTCAAATCTCAAGTTCAATTTTTTTTGTGATCCCTATACTTACTTATTACTTTGTGAAAGAAAGTAAAATTGACAAAAATATTTATGTTTTTCGTCACCAGTGCATATTTTGTTAATTAAGAACTTCAATACAATTATATAATTAAGATATTACATATTTTCTGAAATAGAATCGAAAAGCAAGCAACAATGCACCTATGCTTCAAACATTAGTGCTTGCATTTCAATATTGTATGTAATCTAAATAATTATATATTCATCATAATTCTAACTAGATAATAGCTAGAATATTTCAATTATCTACGAGTCAATCAAGCCACATACTAGAAAATTGAAATTTCTATTAATATATTAATAAATATGTGATCGATGTATAACTAGTATTGATTAATGCACACTTTAGCAGCCACATACCCCCCCCCCCCCCGTACCCCTTGCCGGCGAGCAATGCCAAAGCCAACTGCAAACTAATCTGTATAAATTGATGGTTCTCTGTATGTGAACATTTGCGTATGGTTTTAAAGCCTCGTATTCAGAGCCAATTAGAATTTTCGTACCATCCCTACTTATACCATCTGCGTGTGTACGCTATCTCTGTCGCACACTCTCATATTATGGTGGCTGTATGTATATATGCATGGAGTAATGTCCAGCTTTCCAAATATTTGTTTTCATTTCTGTCTGCCATCAGTTATATATCTACGCATCGTTGATTTTAAGCGGTGTGAACTCGCCTTTCATAATATGTGATGTATTTAAGGTGTGTGCGTTACCCGGCCCCCGCCCAAATACATTATCATTGTTATTGTTTAACTAAAACGAACTTTTTCTATGTACATACTAAATACTCAGCCATATTACCTTTCAGTAAACGCGCTCCTAGTTTACATCACTCATTATTTTTCAACACTATTCTTACATTTAAGCCTATCGCTTAACCAATTTCTATTTCGTAATGACAACTGATTATTATTATTATATCAACGTGGAGTGAACTTAACGATGTTTAAAATATAATTATATATAGAAAAGTGAATTTTGGATCAAATATAAAATAATATTATGTTTAATATTGCAAATAGTTGAAAGAAGCTTATGAAAGTTTGCAGTGGAATCAGAAGCAATCGAATATATTCTTTGAGTGCATCAGTGGCTGGTCTGGTCTGGTTGTGCGACTTGGTATGATTCGTGTGTCAGGTCAAACGGAGAATTATCCGGGAGCAGGGAGCAGGCAACGTTCTCTCCGTGCGATCAAAGGCGATCAGTTATGGAAACTGACATTTGGAATCGCCTGTGGACCAGTGGACCTGGCACGCTTCAAATAAGTCGATGACTGACGTTAAAGAAAACCTCGCTAAGGTCGCGTCGCGTCAGTCGCGTCGGTCGCGCACAAGTAACGCCACGTTGCGCTACGACAGGACAGTATTCTTGAAATTTAATATGTGTACTAAATTTGGTTTGAATCGCTTTGGTACCTTCAGAGGAGTAGAGGGCACAAATTTGGTCTTACGAGCGAGCGACGACTAACTTTTATTTAAATATAAACCTTAAAATGAATGTCGAATAATTTCTTACAGTGTAAATGTATACTACTTTCAATTTAAAAGACATGTAATTTTACTAAATTTAGGAAAATTGCTTGATTTTTAGTGTAAGTTTACTATCATTTTATGTATCTTTATATGAGAGTTAAAATAAATCAGCATTAATTTTGGACAGTGCTGTTTTATGAGCTGTAAATGTCAACCATTTTGTTGAGCAACCTTGAAATATCGATTCTGTACGAATCAATGTCATAAGCTGTTAAAAAATTCAAACTGCGGACCTGCAGCAGACGTTCCCTACACTGAGAAAAGGATTTACTTGAATCAATTTAGGCTAACTACTATTAAATAAATCCCATATTTGAATACAGCGAAATCAATGTAGAGTAATATTAAATAGATGCTATATTTGCAATCTCCAGATAAGGTTTATTTAATATTAATAGATCGTATTACTGTGGAATAAACTACATAAATGCACCATGTATTTACTGTTAATACATCTTACTATAGTAAAATACACTGTATTAAAGCACTATCTATTTACTATTAATACATCATATTTGTCTTAAATATGCGGTATAAGAAAATCATTTTGGGTTTTATTTATAGGAAATCAATAAAATATAATGCAGGTTATAAACATATATTTAATAAAAATACAAAAAAATATAGGACACTTCCAAATAATAACAATAACGTATGGACTTATAATTAACAAATAACTTAATTTAATCTAAATACAAAAATATATAAATATATGGTACATTCCCAAAAAAAAAAACAATAATGATTGGACCTATAATTAACAAATAACTTAAGATGTAATAATAGTTAACATTGCAGTATAATTTTGATTATTATAACATAATTTTGGGTAACACAATTTTTTTATTTAATTGTAGTAAATGTATATGAATCAATATACATAAATGAAGTTTCACATTAATTACCACAAAAATAGACAACTTTTAATTAATTTAACGCCGCCATTACTAATATTTATGATGCCAATATTTAAAATACTTACAAAATTGGGTCTATGTTCAGATAATATAATATTATTATATGACATAAATAGCTTTGACTAGTAGAATCCAGTATTCCACTTGTATTAAGAATTGAAACAATAGCTTTCCCAGTAATAGATTGTTCTAATTGTAGAAACATTTAATTTAAGAGTTTTATTAAATCTCTTGCATTTCAATTTTCTACTAATGTGGATATTGTGGAACGCATGCAAAAACGAATTTTGTTTAAAAGCCGAAGATGCATTTTACTCTAGAAGTGTAGTTGTGGGACTAGGTAAATCACATCATTGCCATTTGAGCTATATTCGTATCATCCAAATCCAATACAACGCCCTGTAAAAAAATTGAAAATTAATTTTAGTATATTTTGTTAAAATGACTACGAAAGAACGGGGATTTTCTTAATTTGGCTCATTTAGCCCCTGTCAATTTCAAGGGTAATTATTCCACAGTTAATTTCAAATGCATTACATTCGCTTATTGTTTCTAATGCATGGCAAACAAACGCACTTCACTTGTGCGTTCTTTCGATCTGAAATTAACCACAAAAGTAACGTCAGATATCGAGAATTATAGATTGACTCAAATGAAAACAATGCGTGTATTATTTCTTTTCTAAATTTGAATTCGATTCAATATTCAAAATACGAAATCGATCTACGACTCGATTCCTGATTCGCAGATAGATTCGAAAATCGAAGATCAACTTTTAAATAGATCGATCTTTTAAAATATCGATTCAGATTCGAACATCCCTAACATTAACAAATTGGCAACACTGATTATCATCCATGTGATCTTGAATACTTAAATTTATAATGTTTGTAAACGAAATACAACAATAAATGGGGTTATGTTGTTCTAACACGATTTTTTGTATATGCGCACGTAAAAACAGATTCAACCGGTTAAATTACACGGATATAGAACTAGTTACGGTATGTTTAACAAAGATTCATACTTACATCGACTATATCTGCCCTCGCACACTGCCTAATCATTTGATTTGCTGTCCAATAATAGCGATTGTAGCAAATGATAAGTAATTTCGTGCTCTGTAAATAATAATTAAATATGATGACGATCACACGCAATGAAATGACACAAAATATAGTTTACCTGTAAGTATTGGCGATAAATCTTCTAAATCCGCCTTGGACAACAACAACAACAACAAAAACAGCTGTGTTACAATCTCCGCCATTGCTATACTGTGCCCTTACACAAGAAATCGCAAAGACAGCCACACAAAAGAAATAACTTAAGCTAATTCCACATGGTACCTCATTTCCGTAAAATCGTTTGGAATTCGAACAAAGAACAGCCAATCAAAATTACAAATTAATTGTAAGCTTGTTCTGTGAAACAATAATCTTGCGAGCAATACACAGCCTATCAAGACATGTATAACGCCGATAATGTCGAACGTTTTTTCGGCGACAACGTGCCATGTGGAATTAGCTATACAGAGACATTAATGTGAACTGTGCATAAAATAAATATCTATTTAATATTAATAGATTCGATTTTAGTTTATTATACATGTATTACATATAAATGCAATATTTAAAAAATAAATTAATACACAAATCTATTACTATTAAATAAATTAACTTTATAATGAAGAAAGAAACTTCAAATAAATGTTGTATTTTTAATAAATAGACTGGTTCATTAATAATTAAGAAATTTATTAATTTTAAAGAAAATTTTCTTGGCATTAGTAAATTTTTCAAAGAAATGCTCAAATAAAGACTTATTAACTATAAAGACAAGTATTTTTCTCAGTGTAGAGACACAGAATTTACATCAGGGAATCTATCAATAAATATAGACGAACTAGGATGGGTGTGGGGGGTGGAGGGGTGAGGCGGTAAGATGAGGAACGTAGCACGCATGGATCGGATCTGGAATAGGATCTTGCTTTGAATGCAAAAGATATTTGCATTTGTTTGCCAAATGCAAACTCGCTCTCTTCATCGTTTACCCGACGTCCTATCCAATAAAACGCGACACGCAGATTCTCCAAATTGGATGAAAGTCTTCTGTGCGCTGTGCCCCGTGCTCCTCTCTTTGCTTGAGGTTCAAATTAGAAACGTCTTGGATGAATGGAGGCGGTCGCGCTGCTGTTCCTTTTTAAAGCAAGATGCTTACCGCCTCTGAACCAACTCACACCCGCTGCCTTCGAATTGGCTTGACACATTTCGAATATACGATTCGATTAACTCCGATATGTTTCGAACGTTTGTTTTCCTTTTTGACTAGTTGAACTCGACAACCTGATACGCAACTAGCAAACCACATTTTCTCTTTCCCTTTACCACAACACCAACAAGAAATATTATTTCTTTTAGAAACACGTATAGAAAAATCGTGATGATATGTAAAGTAGCCAAAGTACCTAAGTAATTTCTTAAAACATTTACAAAACTTTCGTCACGTAATTATAACAAATTAGCTAGTGTTCCTGCCTTTCTGCGAGAACTTTTCCAACTTTTGAAATGTTATTGTGTTTGTTCTCGTATAACTTTTTACTCGAAAACGTTGTTTTGATTGTGACGGAAATTTGCATTTCAAAATTAATTCACTTAAACTAATTACTTCCTTTCAAGATACAATTATTATTCACATTATTATAGTTCAACGAAAAGGTCACAACTTGTCTGAAATATTTATATTTGTATCTACTTGCATAAACTGTGTCGGGTAAAATATTAGTTTCTTGCATTATATGAATATTGTTTGAGTGGTGGACTCACCTCTAGAAATAATCTAAACCGAAACGGAATTTCTTCAAAATAGATGGTCCTGATTTTATGTATCTTAATTAAAAATGAAAGCTTTACTTAAGTCACTTAGAGTAGTTACTTGAGATATCTTAAATATTTCAAAGAAGATGTATTTTGTGCGCTTCTGCAACAACTAGATCAGTGATATAAATTTTCAACGTTTCATCTCGACGAAATTCGTAGATTTCCATAAGAAGGAATACGGTATATACGTGTAGAATGGGAGAGAATGCGACAAAACATGTACAGGTTGGTAGTGGGTGTGGTACAGCATAGTACACATCCTTTATAATTGGATTATTTTACATGGTTGCTCGTTGTCGAGTTCCGTAAACAGAGTCCTTGCATCGGGGCCCCTGGAACCCCTAAGGACGCCTTAAGAAAAACAAACTAGTTTTTTTAGTAGTTGCTTTTTGCTCCCAAGCCCCGGTCGTTGTTTGACTAGGACAATTGGGTTATTAGTTTTTATACCTGCCCTTCCTTAAGGTTCACTAAAAATAAAAATTCAGTATTTGGTGTCTGAATAAAACTCGGGTTCGAACCCCAGTGAGTGAAATCGAAACGGACCAATTGAACAATTTTGTGTATAATAACGTGTTAATCCCTATACTGTTAGATAAAATATAGAGATAAATGAAGCTCTATTCAAAAGAAAAAGTAATTACACCAAAACAAAAATCGCATATGCGGAATTATCGCTGGTATAATATCGGTTTTTCAAATCAGATTTATTTTATAATCGCGCCAGTGTAATAATTCGTGTACAGTACAGAAAATATATTCTGTTAATATCCTTTATATGTAATCCGACTGAATTTCCATTAATATGTACGATTTTTTCGCCGCAGTTTTTCACAATCCTCGCTCGCATTGCTCGTTGCCGACCGAACTCCATCGCAATGTTATTAATATTTTTAATCCATATACGGCGACCATTCGTAGTCATGCAAAATCAAATGGATATTCAGAACGACCAAAGCGATGCTAGCCTTTGTTTTTTATCGCTAATATTATTTTTTTTAAAGTAAAAACGACATTTTTTATAGTTACCGTGGATTATTAGAAGTGATAATTATGTCTATCTCAGTTGCATTTATTGAGAATTTTAATTAACGAAACGAGAAATTGCTAGTAATTGCAAGAAACAGTACTACTAGGTACACTGTAAAAAATGTGTGCATTATACTCTCAATATATATATTATACTTGTAAATAATGGAATAATTATTTTAAATATAACTAAAAATATTATAAGTATTTTCAAATAATCATAATATGTCATAAATTGTATTTTCAAGGTAATATTTTAATTGGCAATGAATACCACGTGACCACAAATATTTGTCTTCAAGATAAACGACCTTGAAGTCAGGTCATGCGCAGGTCAGGCTCATTTTAACATCCTATATTAAATAAAGATGGCATAACCTAAATTGACTCTGCGGTTGACTATAAGTAAGTTCCATAAAGGATGTTCTAAGATGACTCTCTCGACAAATAAATGGGCCCATTTCCCTGATGGACGAAACTCTGTTGTCGTTTCAATTAAGTAAGCACGTTCTCTCATATCATCATCGCAGTCGTGGCTGAGGGCCAGTCGGGTCTACGTCACTTGACGTCTCGTCAAGATTAGCAGCCATCAGAGGTAGATATTCTCTGTCTCATCCCGATTTTCTGCTAACTAACTGCTATTAGTTACCCAGGAAACAAGTCGCGTCTCGTGCACTTTAATCCTTCATATCAACTCATCTAGATCTATTAGCAGATCTCTCATATCTATATATACATATATATATAAATGGTACTTTGGAAGATTATGTATAGTTAAGTGCTTATTCGCATCGCCTGGGAATAGTTTGAGGTTTGTACATGTCTCTACGTTAGCAACACGATATTTGTTGGGAAACTAAAACGGAACATTGCACCAACTTAAACTGATTCTAAAATATCTGGAGTGGCATTTACGTTTTATATTATTATACGAATGTAAGTATTGTAATCATTAAAAAAATTGAACTCGAGAATTTTACGGAAATACATATATTAGCCTTTCTTAAATTGAATATGACAATTTTCGGAATGACGTCTGTATGTGTAAATGCTGTAGATCCCTATACATTTTACTTCACAAACTAATGGGTCACCTTAAAGTGGATAGCTATCGGTGCAAGAATGCATTCCTGACTTATGATATATATTTCTTGAATTAAATGTTTCAGAAGCAAAAAATGTTTTGAGTGGCTTTATACATTAAGCGTTCAAAAAAGCGTGGAAGAGAAAAATTCTTCCGTTTGGTGTGGTTTTTATGTGAGGTGGTTTTCAATTGCATCCAGTGAGTGAACGCAGGCTTCAGAGCACATGTGTTCGTCCAGAAATGCCCTTAATGTGCGATTTTATGTTCTTCATTCGTTCATCGCGCACCGCGCCGCCTCTGATTTATGGTGTCAAATGCATCGTCGGCCGCCGCCCGCACAATGCCTCAAAAGAGAGTTAGAGAGCGAACAGAAATCGCGTCCAGTTTTTGCAATTACTTGAGTGCAACGCCATTTTCTTCATTCCCCCACACATTTCATCATTTTCTTTTCTGCTATCGCGGCGGCTTTTCTTCTCACTTCTCGCTTTTCTATTTCGTTCATTTCTATGTCCGTTGGAAAATCTTTCGGATGCCGCGCGTAATTGTTTAGTGACCTACGGATTTTTTATCCCGCTCTCATTCTATTTTCTCTCGCTTTTGTTACTTTTTTCTATTTGATGACGTTTGTTTTTTCTTTTGCACAACGTGGAATTTGTACACGAACCTTTGTTAACTTGTAAGGTTGTTGACAATACGTTTTATTTCATTTGCAAGCTCGTTCTTATACCACACAATCCATTTCCTCTGGATCTGTCCAATCCATAATACAAATACTGTTCCACTTTTACTATATGTTCACTAGTTTCTTACGAACAACAAATTCGTCTCATTGTATCTCCAAAATGACTTGCAGAAAAATATTCATATTTGCATATCCAGATATTGAATTTGAATTATATAAGTCTGATGCAGGCCACAACAGTTATTATAGTACACAATACGGCGAGCAAAAAACAGTGAAATGATAATCTAAAATATGTAAATGTGTATAGTGGGCATCTAGGCATCTTAATATGTAGTAGGGCGTTGAGTTTGTGCATTGGGAATGTGAAGGCACATGAAAATGATAGTGTAGTAATAGGGATTCAGACAGTAGCTGTGCCCTCCGGTCAATAACGATGAAGTTCGGAATAACCGCACGACAAATATATGCAAATTAATGCTAGTTGAATAACACAAAGTTTCGGTATTGGGAAGGACGGACAGAACACGGTGTCGCGTCCCAACCAATGTGTGTAGTAGCAAGGGTAAATACATATGATGCAAACACGAACTTCCCAACAATAATATTGAGAAACTGATTCAAGATTTGTCATTAATTCCACAAATCTATAAAAATTCTATTATTGAACAAATGAGCGCCTATAAGAAATATCGGAATAATTCGCAATCGAGAATATCGTTGGTGTCGTTTATGTTGTTATTATGAACGTGCATATTTGTTGAACAAATCTAAGAATAGGTGCACTTCCATATAAAGTTCCATTTAAAGGAAGTGTATCGCTAAACCGTCAACAGCTTTACAAAATCCAAGTCATCCAATATAATTTTGTCAGCTGGAACCAATCAATTTAAAACGATGAGCCCACACAGATGGGAACTGGGATACGAAGACACTGCCAACGAAAAGAAAAGAAATGAAGGAAATCACAAAAACATCGACAATTCCAATGCGATTGGAACGACAACGGGTGAACCCATATATCAGAACAGCACACACGGATAACAGAGACTCAGCTTCCGACAAGGGTAGAACCGGCAATGTCACAACTGCGTAAAAAGAGACAATGGCGTGTGCACTGGAATCAGTTACCGTGCAAAACGGGTCTGAGGATCCCAAGTCGAAGTGGACTACTTCCAGAAACAATTCACAATGACGACAAACCGAAAACTATTGCAATAGTTTATATATATATATATACGATGTCTGGTTCTAGTTCTGTTTCTGAACGATTGTAGTTTTGTCTGTTAAACAGTCGAACGTCAATCTAAACTTCTAACAACCCAAAGAAAAGAAATTCTGTACGGTAACATAAAGAAAACACCAGATTTTTTGAACATACTGTACGATGGGTAAAAAATGAAAACTTCTCAATAATTTTGTTGAAATTAACCATAATGAATAATTAGCTAATTGAAATAATAAATATCATGTTTCTTGTGAATATTGTTGTGTTTTGGTACTTGTGTTAGTATTTGAAATAAATATGAAACGTACAATTTAATAATACCCACGGATAAAACTCATTTAAAAGCAAATTCGATAATTTCCCAAAAATGAATGTTGGTTTCGGATTACGTATTTATGAATATTTCATGGAACCAAATAATTAATAGAAAATTGTGATCTACATGGAAAAGGCAATATCAAAAACCATACATTCTCTAATTAGTAGCATGATATTAATAAACATGTATAATTAATTTTAATACCACGAATTAATTGTTATTTTGTACTCAATACATGTGTATGTAAATATAATATTTATAATTTGTATCACTGTATACTTCTGAAAGTACTCAAACACGATACAACAACGATAATATTATGTTTTATGCAAAATTATTATTAATTTTAAATTATATTTGATATTCAAAAAATAGACGGGACTCTTGGGACAACTTTACATTATTATGCCATGTAGTACAGCAAACCGGTACTTAGGCTTACTACTTTTTCAGTATTTTGATTTCAAACACGGGACAATTTAGAGAAATAACTGGAGTGGCATTTACTCGAGTATCTTTGATCATACGTAAGGACCTCCTTAGATTATTTTAAGAAATTATCTAAATTTGTAGGAAAGTTATTCAAGTTTATGCCAGTTTTCGACATGACACAAACCCGCCCGTTTCACGTACCAGCGATACCTAACCTAACCTACAAACAGTCGACCGAGGCTAGTCGGTAATGCGGAGCACGGTGCCAGACTATGTCGATACGACACGTCACTCGCCGCTTGATATATGAACTAGCGGGCTCGAGTCTGTCCAGAATTTTTCTTTTTTTAAGATTAACTGCACAAATATCGATGTATGCAATTTTTATTTCTGTACATTCAATGAACGTCAATCTAGGTTTATCGCATTTCAGTTATGACACACGTTACCAAATATATATATATATAAATATACAGTAATACCAACAAAAATGGTAGTACTCACCCGATTAAAATTGGATGTTACATTTTCTACAGGGATGTTTTCATTGTATCTACAACAAAATACTTAATTATATGTCGATTAAAATTCAATTATATACTGAATATACTAAATCACAATAAGTGTATTTAAAGAATAGATTTATTACTATTTATTATACGAGTAATTAGTGCTAATATATGAATGCTAACGTTAAATATACTCCATAGATATTTATACATCCGTATTTTTGTTTTAAATATACTCAAATTTTAAAAAAGATATTGAAATTGTATTTCTTGTAATTTAATATTCAACTGATTTCATGTCTGACGATATGAACGTATGATTTAGAAAATAGTAATACAAATATGTGTGATTTATTGCCAAAAGTTTTGTTTGAACTTTGAGCATGTCAAATGTGAATATCCAGAAGTATCTGATATCGGAAAAATGCAGCTATTTGTCGGCGTCTATGGAAGCGCCAAACGAAAATAATTATGAACAGAACATACACAATTAAATGTTGGCATTGTCCACAGTTTTCAAATTGACTAATTATCATTACATTCTAGAGAACAGTCAAACTAAAAATACATATATGTATCTCGGACTGCGTATTTAGACAATAACGACTTGCCAAATATCCTGAATTGTTTCTAAAATTCCAAGAGTATTCAACATTTAATTACATTATGCCGCGGGTCGTTTATACAAATATAAATAATAAAAACGATATCTAATTAGTCCCAATTTTTATAGTCCCGAAGTTATAAACTCCTAATAAAAGGAGTTTTGACTCTAGTGTTTCTCAAACTGAAGAAGGTATAAAATCTGCCAAAACGTCGACAATGAATAAATAATCTATAAAACAAGACAATCCAATGAATCATCATTAACTCCAGTCAAGAAGAACAACAACCAGCTTATTGGAAAGGTATATTTTCAGTCGTGAAAATGAGGTCGTTGTAGGGCTTGATGCATTGGGGCCTGCAGTGCTGATTGTTGTAGTAGTATTTTTTAGTGTGAGTTCACCGTTTTGCCAATATTTTTTCATTTCTTTCCCAAAAGTTTCTTTACACGTCGGTCGTAAAGAAAAATCTGGGCATGCACGAAATATCAAAAGCAATCTGGTTCTTGTTTATATTTTCTTTTGAGTGTTGCTTTATTTTGAAAATTCGTAACAAACACGCGACCTAATTCTTTGATTCTGTTTTATTGTTCAGTTTGTGTCGGTGATGGCAATGTTGTGTTTTTGTTTTTTTTTTTTCATATATAGTGGCAGGATAACAAAACCCAAGTGTAACCAGTGACGTGTCTGACATACATTTATCATTGGATAGTACTACTAGCTGGATTTGTTTACAAGAAGTCAATGCATTAGGGAAATGACATATACTATACGTGTTTTACCGATTTCCACACGAATAAACACGGGAGTGATATAAATTGATCATTTAAACTTATCAGTAATATATACTTTTTGAATATTCTTGCTTCATTTAAATTAGAATCAATAGGATGTATAATCATTTTAATAAAAACTAAAAAGTTGTGGAAAATGAGTAAATGGAGGAATTGCCTACGAATAAGGAAACTAGTGAATATACGTAAAAATCAATATCCGTGTAATCAGATTCAGCATCAGCCAATTTCCGGCAAATCTGGATGTCATATAAAACCGGATGTATCAGAATAAATAATTACAAAATCTAGAATAAATATCATCGCATTTCCTTTCTATATTAAAGACGAAGAACATTTTAGTATAAAATAGATAATTAATCTAACTCTGAAGCCATCTCATTTTCCGGTCCTCCTTAATCCAGTCATTCTCATTCTTAAGCTTCTTTACTTTCTATCGGTATTGTTTTTGTTTGTAACGTTAATTTACACGAGACAAACAAGTAGTTTTCAAACTTGAATCCACCCAAACAAACAAACAGAGAAAAAATAAAAGTCATTGAGTTGAAAACTAACAAACAAGAGCTTTCGCAGTAACGTATTGTTTAAAATGAACTAAAACCGGACGTACACGTCGCGCAAGTGGAAGCGAGACGGCGTATAATAAAAATAAAAAGAATATTACTCTTCAGCATCAGACAGAAAGGGAGAGACAGAGAGAATGAGAGAGGAACAGTGCAAGGGAGATAGGTATAGACGACAATCAGTTGGACACGTTGACGAGGATATACCATGTGTGTTCCGGTGTCGGAACAATTCCAAAATGCGGAACATCACAGAGGCGGGTCGCGTTACAGACGGCCTGCTAAAATATATTTTATTTTTATACAATTTACTACACTATAAATCCAGCCTGTACACAAATTACAACAGACAAATGTTTCACCCACTTTTTCTAAATATGTTGCTGCTTCTGCGATTCTAAACTACCCTCTAATTCGAACCCAGTGTTTGGTCAGATATTTGTAACAATCTCGAATCAAAATGATTCCTTAACAAAAAGTTCTTGTCTCGTCACGAAAATAGTTCAATTGTGTTAACATGTAATACGTGTATTTCTGTTAAAATCTCGAGTTTCCCACGATTACAATATCTTTTAGATTTAAATGAAATCCATTGCATCTCGACAAGTTTGTAAGTGAGACCAATTGATTATTTAATGTTGCACGACTTTCAAGCATTAGCCAACAAATGTTTTATGTTTTCAAGAATAATAAGATCAGAGTATGTTCGCCAGTGCGTTCAAAAATAAATACAGTCACCATTCATGTTCTCTCATTATTCATATAATAAAAATAAAATGCTGTCACCGCAATAAAAATGCGAAAATGTGCTTGCATTTGTGACCTCGTCTCGTGCACTGTACGTCATCAAACATGTGCAAACTAGCGAATTATTCTTTCATTTGCAAGGTTGCCAAAATACGCGTGCGCACCCCAGATTTCCGGTCTGGTGACGTCATTACATACACACCGTGGTTCTCGCGATGATTGATGATCTGCGAACGTATATTTACTCACGTTCACGTTCCTTCAGTTATTAGTTGCTGGTGAAGCATGTGTTGCTTGGATACAACGCTAATTGATATCAACACTGCTTCATTTCATTTGCCGATAACTTGTCAATAGATACGAAAAATAACCGATGGGGTGAATAGAGCAGAGGTTGCTTTAGGTTTAGTCATTTTTCCCTGATTAAAAATCTACATAATGGCAGGGTGTTGATTGATTACTTTTTTTAATCAAATGTGGCCAGATTTTTCATGTTTAGAGAATGTCAGAATATTTTTAATTTCTTGGGTGAAGTCTAAATGGAAGTATTGCAAGGAGAAATAATATAGATTACTACTGCAATTCTGAGCCAATCTATAGATAAATATTTTCTTTGAGTCAAGGGGACAATTCTTTGAACCAATTACTTATTTATTTAATTTATTGTTTTGATATTTAAACGATAATACACGTATTAAGCGTCTCTGTATTAATATTGACTATTACTTCCATGGAAGAAGTATTTATTTGCGACAAATAAAATAAATATTTTCTTTGAGTCAAATGACACATATTAATTTAATACATATTAATTTTATTTATTTCATTTAAGAAAATATTTGCTTGTCATTCTAAAAGGCTTGATTTAATCAAGTCTATTTTCTCCGTGCGTAATAAAAATTTGTTTGAACAGAAATACACGTTTTGAGCAACTCTTTCACCATCTCGGGAATAATTATTATATTGTTGAAGATTTTTGCCTTTTATGAGACATGTATTCGCGCAGAAAAATCACTTATGGTTTAATAAATTAGTTAGTAAAAATAGTGTTTAAACGAATGTTACAATTTAATAATAACGAAATATTCGTTACTCTGGTAATAAAATACTATAAATATACCTACCACAAAATGTCAATACAGATGTTTTAAATTAATGAGCAAGAAAGTGCAGACTTTCGATGTGGGTTTAATATATAAATTCGCTGACGTGTGATTACGTCACGAATCGTAAGGAGAGAAAAAACGCATTCCACGTAAGAAATGAGCCCACACTTACAACGTCGTTTGAAACACAAATATACATTCATAGAAATGTTGGCGCATGCGCATTTACAAGATAATATTGACTCATTTGTTTGTCAGATCGCCATAATTATTTTAGCATCGTGAACCAATGCCAGAAAAATTCCAGTCAGATTATCTCGGGACATATTTCAGTAATAAGATACCGTAACTTTTCATTTTGGTACAATTAAATATAAGATTTGGCAACCATTGTTATTTTAAATGTAAATACATTTGCTGTATGTACCCAAATATACCGACAGAGATTTATTGCACGATCCAAATTTGTAATTTTATTGTATTGTATTACTTGTAGTTTTGAAACATAGAATGCAGTCACATTTTTGACGATTAATTAACATGTATTTTGGACCCTCAAAACGGATATTTTTGTTAAAAAAAGATTTTATTTCTTACATTTATTATAAACCGACCCTACTGCGAGCTGAAGGCATTAGTGCCTGCACCGATTATTGTCTCGCTTAAATACAATTGAGCTGATAAACGTAAATAATTCTCCCTATTTTGCAACAATATAATAATAGTAATAAAGCATAAGCATATCTTTTTTATTTTAACTTAATTCTTTATACTTAGTAAAACAGTAATAAATTTTAATTTCCGGAATGCATTCTGGTGTTCCGTAATAGAACATGTAAGATAATGTTTATTTCTTTTTTTTTTTAATGAGCACAATTTGAATGTAATTTCTTGCAAGATTTAAACCCTTTCAGCGTTGATTCGCGCACGAAGGTAATAAAATAAAATATTCCATTATAAGTTTGCGATAAAACTAAAAAATGCATCTGATAAATTTTAAAGTAGCCATGTGTGTAGTTAAAACTTCATCAATTCCAATTCATGCGTTTTAGTACGATAGAATCACGTACATTTTCATTAAAACTTGGCGCTATTATTATTTCATTATTATATATGCATTCAGGAGATTTAAACACTTTATAGATCATTTTTTGCGGATTATTTTAGCGCATATTTTAAAATTCAATTTTTTTTATGGCCTTGTACAAATGCGAAATACTATTTAGTGTTGATATTTTATGGAAGAATTGTGTGCGACGAATTATGTGTTAATCTGCGTGTGCACCAATGAGTTCATGTGTGTGTGTGTGTGTGCTTTATGTCAATGTTTCTTTGTGTGTATATACGTGTGACATTACTAATTAACATCTTGCCGGAACGGAGAGATGAGCTGTGCAAGCATGAAATCATGGAGTGAAGAAAATAGGAGCTAGCAACAACGGCACACATTCCTTCTAATATACATTTTATACATTGTGTGTGTGTGTATGTCACAGTATTCTCTTTAATGTTCACTCCTCTTCGTCCTCTACACGTTCCAGACACGTTTCACTCTTGACGTGTCTCAACAAGATGCTTTGAAGATTCTCACAGAGGTGCGCAGAATCGACAATCAAAGTTCTTAATGAAATAATAGATCATTAGAATTTATCGGCGGTTCACGCATACTTGTTACTTTGTTATAAACATCTCTACACTTGTGGCAAACTAAAATTGAATTTAAATAAATTAACATGTTATGTTATTAAATCAGAGTTTATGTAATTGCAAATTGAATTTCCATTGCAAGACGACAAATGTCATATACGAGTACATATAATTCTCTGAGATGTTTTTCGATAGTTTTATAATCCCCTAAGCAGCGTTGTATTAAATGTTTGATTAAGTGAACCCTCGGAACACTATATAAAATAATTTAGTGCTGTAACTAGGTAGTAAAACGTAGTTGTGCCGTGCACCATACTGTGCTCAAAGTTTCTACAATTTAACAAAACTGGTTGCAGTTTGTTACGTTAAGTTGCAGCAACGCATCCTGTTCCTGTCTGCTATTTGTCAAGTATAAACACAATATATACACGTAGCTTTACTTTTAGTTGCGAAGCACTGTTCTGTTGATACATTACATTTAATAAAGTTGTTTGAAATACACAAATATCTACGCGAAGTGTAACATCTCTGATAATACGGGATCAATAGCGCTTTTGAAACAGTGTTTTTGAAATATGTCCCATTTACTGGAAAAGTGCTTCTGGATTTTTAACTATTACATTTCCCTGGTTAGTATATATTTTGTATATTAATATCGTTTCATAGGAATCGTTGTAAAATTTTAGAACATATAAAAGAAATAGACTGGTTTTTATGGGAAAGTAGTGTGCCGGCCACAACAAATATTGCCCTTAAGGCATAACGACAAGCGTAATTTGGTTCCACATACTTCAGTATACCTACATAAAAATATTCATAGACTATTTTCAATATTTTATTTACCATTCGAACATAAAATAAATATCCATAAATCCCTCGGTTTCCATCTCTTTTCTCCAAACGCAAATAACCATCAAATCCATCTTTTTCTAACATTTGAAATTCGTTTGGAAATACTGTGGTTTTATATATATATATATATATATATATATATATATATATATATATATATATATCTGCTGCTGCAGGCAATCGCAAACGGAAAAAGAGTTCGAGAAAATATGGTTTTCTGTGAAGGGGAAGGGCGAAGGGGTGGCAGTAGGAAGCGATATTCGAATGACCAGTAGGGAGCAGAACGTCGTATATTTATGCTGTCGAGATATATAACGGCTGAACGGCTGCACCAAGCACCAACCAGTTAAAAAACTATTCATCCCGGCACACATTAAAATTGTGCGGATCCATGGTCCTCTTTGCCTCTTTATTCGAACGTACACATGACCAGCCGATGCTGCTTCTGAACAATGGCCGAAATCACTCAGCTATTTCTTTCGGTCCGGCGTTCATTCAAGTGTTTGCATTATACCAATTTCGCTCTGGCCAATTGTTAAAATGAATAATGTTATGCTTTTAAATCTTATTGGCTTTCGTAATGTTTTAACGAGATATAGTGTTCGGTCATGTGTCTGTAACCGAATTCAAAATAAGTTGGACAAATATTTGTTCATGTCCTTCAAATTTCAAGTCATAACTTTTGTAGTATATTAGTTAAAAATTATAAATATGGATGGTAATGCGATAGAAAAGAGTATTTCAGCAAGTTAGAGCTTTAATTTCTCAACCTTTAGATTAGCAAGCAATATAATGTTGGTGCATATTTATAAGGAATAGCTAGGTGGCAATATGATAAGCGTTCATTAGTGCGCATGCGTAGGTTTAGGTTTGTGCGACATCGACGGTCGACAAGAGAAGATACGTTGTGCGAGAGAAGCATACCTAATGAGAATCAACAATAGCATCGAGGGCCGTGGGATGGGATGAATGTAACGTCGAGTTTGAATTGGTTCGCTTTGCGATCGAACACTTCAAGTAGGCAATTAGACGAATGACCTGAATTAGAATCGGTAACTGGTAATGGTAATACCGAACAACCGGTGACGGATCGATAACCATTTGAATGGTTCCAACTCTTACGTATCGACTGTACTCTATACATATTTGAGGGCACCTTAATGTGCATTACCGATTGTCTATTGTTACACCCGGGGAAGTTGAATTATTATTTATAAGTTTTGTTTACAATGCAGTCAAGTAGATTGACCAAACTTATAATGGATTTCCGATAATACATATAAGTGTGATGATTACAAACTATGGTAAGGGGAGAAAGCTTTATTCCTAACTACAGAACGTGGCCAAATTATTATAATGTAGAGTGGTTGCCTGAGGCATAATGGGCAGGTTTGTTGTCGAATAAATGTAGATTATCTTCTGGACAATTCTTCTTGCACAATTTATCAAGGATATATTAATATTTTGTAACGATACTTCTAATTCAATGTCTTGAATATTTTTGTATTAGGATATTGTAATTTGTATAAAAGCAACAATAGAGAAATAAAGAAAATGTGTATTTAATTAGACTTGATATAAGTTGCAGTAGTGAGACGCTAATGTTTCTGTTTTTAATGTGCTCTAATCGTCCTTGACATAATTTGCTTTTTTGATGGCTACGATGATGAAAAAGTTGTGGCATCCAAAACCTTTTTGTCCACATTAAAAGTCGATTCAGTAGCGTGGCCATTATGCAGTAGCAATAGTCTCCTTATACTTCGATAATCGTTAGTTGTAGCTTTGGTCTGGTCTGAATGTGGTGGCGATATCTCTTCAGAAACCCAACGATGATTATTGCCGTTACTGATAACGCTCTCTGCAATGGTTTGCTTGCTCGAACGGGTGAGATACAGTTTCTTTTCGGATAATCGCAACCGCAGTGTTTTGGGGACATTAGAACTATCACATTGTCTATAATACTATAATGTGCTTGCGCTATTGTCATAGATTAGCGGTGATACAATTATTTGGGGACCAAGTGAAATAAATTCACGCTTTTCTATATACGGAGTAGTATTCCAGCAAAACTTAATGTGTACTTAAAGCCTCCATTATACATATGTTCAAATACAGTTGATTGATGTAAATCACACTTCTGGTAATGTGTATTCGGGCGAGAGCTGAATCTGGCAGCGATTGACCATGCATCAGTCTGCTATATGCCATTAGCACTGGTACACGTATTGATATTTTCAGAGCGTTTGCTTCTGGCTTTCATGGAAATGAATACGACGCAGCGATAATTTGCTTTGTAGATACAATTATTAATTAAAAGCACAGTGCTTCCGGCCATATGTATACATTTATTTACATAAACAAATATAGTATACCCGCACCCGAATTGCATGAATATATTATATGTACGCCACACCGCTAGTTCTGCGTACGACAATATCGCATCCCACTACTGAAATGGTGTTAGTTACGTTGCAACACTATATCTTACATTCACCAAACTGAATCCAAACACATTGAATATTCCTAATATATTTATCAGAATGTGTTCATTGTATTCAGAAATTAATTGTACCATTATCCTTTTACGTAATTGTTCAAATTTCGAAATTAAATAAGCACTAAAGTGGCATGGGTCGCCCGCTGATAAGACAGGGTTTCCAGAATGTCACAGTTGTTCCATTAATCAGCTTGATAACGCCGCTGTAGAAACTTGTTTTTGCCTGTTAATAAACGACGAAGTCATTGTTTATCCAAGTCCCCCTTTTAGTTTAAGATCTATTACTTTGTCCTCAGAAATGAAGATCTAGCATTCTCCATTATTTTCCACAATTAATATGTATAATAACTCTAAGATTGAGTAAGCTAGTAAATCGTAAATCGAAAGATTGTACATGTGCCTTATTGGAACTCAAGTGTGAACACTCTCAGTGTACGAAAGGTTCCAGCGAAGGTTTCTGTAATGTTTGATCAATGTAGGAGCTTTTTGCTACCATATTTGAGTCCTGGGGAACTGGTATTTATATCTGTTTCGTGAAATAAATGTATGTTTAGGGAAATATATGTATATTAAACGATGCGGGATCGATTTGTTCCTCTGGGAAAGTTTGTTTTTCATATCCGGAATATGATTTGTTTTTGGAATTTGTCAGTGGAAATATTTTCTGATATCGAAACATTTTCAATCTTTTTTACCAGTACAAATACGGTTCTATTACGTTGCTGTACGAGGACATTAAAAATAAATAGAGTGTCCTCCATTTGACTTCCTTATACTTGCAAATAATGTCACGAGGAAACAAACACTTTTGGATGAAGTATCGTTTTCTTTCAAGTAGAAATACGAATCTAAAATTCAAGCCCCAAATTATGTACTGAAACATGAATCTCTTTACGTGCGTTTTATCTACAGAGTTAGAAGAATAAACAACTTAAAGTTCGTTAATTAAATATGTTCTAAGTAACCGGTTAGAATCTCAACGTAAACCGATCATCAGTCAACATTATTGGAAGCCGCAGAGTAAACACTAGACTAACTGGTTACCACATCAATAACGTAACTACTATATAACATTAGTCGTCTTTGAGTTGCAGGTGTGTTAGTTTCGAACTGAGATACTTCGCATCTTAGATTCCCTGCCATGTCAATAACTAATCCTCTTTCATATTCCAACTCCACTAACTCCCTGTATTTAGTACAGGTAAACATATGAAATAATGTGAATTTTGAAATAAATCCAACAAGTAAAAAGTGTAAAATTAGGATGTAATATTTCCAAGCAGTGTTTCGCTATTGTTTAAATTCATTGTAGGAAGGAATGGCTAAATTGTATAGAGCCGAAGTTAGTTGTTGCAAATACAACATATTATTTGCTTCTGTGTTGTAACTATACCCCAATGTACATGTACCTAGTATATGCATATGTATTCAAGATTCATGTTTGCTACATTATATACTACGTATAAACAAACAACAGTGTATGTATGTATGTATGTTGTATTGGTTGCACTAGAAGTCGTGTTGAATTTGTCTGCTGTTTGCTGATTGTTATGCATTGCACCGCTGTTTGATTGTGGCTCCAGATAAGAACTCTATATTATACATTGTCTAACCAAACCACGAGAATTAATATTACTCACTGCGATTTTCCATCTCAGTTCGCTCTGTAAATATTATATTCGTATATTGAAACTGTGTTACACATTCAAACATGCTTGAATTAGTTACAGAATCACGCGAGAATTTTATTCAATTGTTAACAACAATTATTCTATTTGTGCTATTGTTATCGTATATTCTGTTACTTCAGTAAAAACAAGCTGGGGTGGACTATCCTATACTTAGTTTTCATTTACCAATATGTATGTTAACAATGGACTAGTAAATGTACACTTCTAATAAAAGTTGCTAGAAATATGAATTATTTTACCCTACTTTCTTATACTTATCAAAATAGGAATTAGGTAAACTCCACAAAAAAAAACACTTTCATTCAAAATAATAAAAAAAAATTCCTAGTAGATGCCAATATTAAAATATGGAAACAAATTTAAATTGGTCTATCTTATAACTGCGGGGTTGTCTAGTAATTTAATTTATTAACAATATAATCTATATATAATTTCTACAATTGTCTAAATATATTCTTGCCAAATTGATACATTCAATATTAATTAATTTTAAATATTTGTTTCAAACACAGTATTAGAGATCATAAGTTAATATGTTTGAGCAAATTTTGGGTAAAGTTTTTTCGCGCAAGAGAACACAACGCATTGTTTAGTGATGCCTATAGTACAATGGTCATTTCAATGTCGGTAATAATGAAGTGACCGTGTTTACCGTCAGTGGATGCCTTACGGCCATACATACACAGCAGTGTACAGTGCATGTTCATTAGTTCCAAAACCCGCCGTGTCGAGTCTCTTTTGTATCATTTCAATTATGACGTAATTGCGGCCACTGCTGCATTTAAATATGCAAATACAAAACACAATAAGAGCAACAAGGACCCACCCGTAAATGATGGAGACTGAATAATTGCTCTATCTTTGTCATTGTCATATTTAGATAACAGCAGTATTGTACTTAGGGACATCCAAATATATTGCTATGTGACACTTTATTATTAATTCTTTAAATATATCTCCTCGTTTAGTCAGATTTTATTAAAATACTAGGATAACCAGAGGGCACAACGTGTTTCCCATTCGATGCAAATTACAAATTGAAAGTAGTAATAGGAAAATGTAATAACTCACATATTATGAGTACTTTGAATACGTATGTTTCAAATTAGGGAATAAAATTCGTAAGTTATGCGATTAGCTCTCAATCCGTGCCTGTCCACTAAGGGTGTTCGTGTGACTAAAACCCCTATTTTTTTTTTTATCATTCAAATGACTTTATTCAAGCAATGAGACGACGACAACGGCGTGAATGTCCATTGCATTGAACGAGCGACGACGTTCAGCGACGCCGAGTGCGAGTGCTACAGCTGCGGACCGTTCAACTTGAAAAGAACATATCGGTAATAATGCCAATTACCAATGGAATGTAAATTTCCCTTCTTCGTGCGCAATTTAATGAAATTTCACTAATTATGCACGGGTGTCGTTACTAATCTTTTGTAACGACAAAAAGAGAACATAACACAAATAAATGGGCAATGCGCATGCGCCATTAGTGTCCCTTGCAAATTTATTTCACTACTTGCCGCCTGAGGATAACGGCTCTGTGTTTTAAATTGCGAGAAAAGGATTTTGCACGTTTTAACATATTTGAAATACTTACTATATATTTCATGAGTGCTTTAAGAATACTATAGTATCTTTTAACTCATCGTACGGTAGTAGAAAAGAACTATAGTATTCGATCTATATCAATAGTGAATTTAAAAAATGTATTTCAGACGGGAAATAATACATTTGATATTCAAATATAGGTAACAATACTTAAGATTTTCATGATTTGTATTGTTATATTTGTGCTACTGAATTATGCTGATAGCGATATTTTCTGTAACCGTGGATAACTTATGAAAGGAAGTGTAACATTTATCAATGAATAAAGTGTTATTTTTAGACATCAAAAATGTTTAATTATGGTCCATAAAATGGATGCCTATAGCGTTGGGTGGAAAGTTTTAAAATTTGTTGAAAAGCAGCATGCTAAGTTATAATTTCAAATTTTCGCCGAGATAGATAAATTAATTTGATGGACAGAGTTTTTCGCCTGAAGTTCGTCCGGTTGTCGGGGGATGTTGGCTTGGCTTGTGGCGACCGAATCAGAGTCCCGCAGTCTCTTTTGTATGCTGAGCGCTAGTAATTATGAAAATTTCTTGTGTCTGCACACAACTTTATGTTGTTCATTCCAAAAACTTCGTTATGAAAACGTCCAATAACGAAATCACATTTGCAACAGTTTGCAAACACGACGCTTCTACTCTGCTCGTCAAAACTTTTTTTATACAACTTCGAATTTGTTCCTTTCTCTCTAACATTACGAATTTTTGTATTTCTCTATGCGCATACCTCGTTTTTCAATTTGCCATTTATTACAATTCATTTAATTTTTATCTTGTACTATCGTACGAGCTTAAAAAAACGCACCTATGTACTTTAAAATTTGAAAATATTAATATTTCCAGAATGTATGTACTGTATAAAGTGATTTGTATTTAATTATATAGCTAGGTTGTTTATGAGTGGGTAGTGCGACAATCGTGATTGTTTGTTAGTCAAATAGCTAATGAGTGAATTTTTAATTCGCGGCGCCAGGGTGCAGGTACTCGTGACAATAACTAAACGCAAACTGTTTTCCTATTTACGTAACGTGAAATATTGATGTGTTCATGCATGTATGACATGGTGTGTTGGTTCGTGTACTGCGAGTACTGCGAGTACGTCCTGTCGCGTTCTCGTTTCGTTACTCTGTTCCGCGTAATGAATTATAAATTAATGGCTTCGATACTTGTCGCTGCTTTGCTACACGTACTTTGCCGTGTTTTTTCATTAATAAATGAGCAATTTTTCTAATTTGTGTTTGTTGACATCGTTTACAGACATTCATGTAATTGCCGTTGCCTTGATTTTAAACACAAAGATATATACATATTTTCCAACTAATATGTATTACTTTATTTATTTTATTTTTAATACAGTAAATCGGGGCGTTGGTAAACATTCATTTTAAACGTTATAATAACTAACAATTAGTGTTTTTCTATTTATACGAATGTATATATGGAAATATTGTAATTATATGAACATTTATGAACTCGAGATTTTACAGAAATACACGTTAGGGAAATAATGACAATATTTATATTTTAATGATGAAGCAATTCGTCGGTAAATGACGTAGAATCCGTCCCTGTATTTTACAATTACGCTTCGGTGTTCCTTTTGGCTGTAATCAAACGTGTAGCCCTTTGATTCTGCGGTCGACGACTTCAAACATCGCACAGACGACATTTTTCTCATAGTTCTTTGGGTTTTATTGACATTATTTTATTAAAAATGTCTTCTTTCTCCTTGGAAATGTTTTTTACCATATTTCACAGAGGTACGGTGCAGACCACATCAATTGAGCATACCGAACAAAAATATGTCTCAAAGAGAGATATTTAATCAGTTTTTATATTTTACCTTTTTCCTAGATTTTACGATTTTTTATTATTACCTTTTACGTTTAAAATAAATATAAAAGTATTACTATTACCAAAGGACAGTAAACAAGAAAAATAAAAACAAAGTTATATGTAGGGGGGTGAAGGGGGAGGGAGAAATGCCCGCCAAAGAAACGAATTTGGAAGACGTGCCTTTGCGTTCCCGAGCAGAAAAAGCAGTCGAACGGGTTCGTTGTCACAAATGTACAAATGGCCGAAAGACGGCACCAAGTTAAGCCCGGCACCGAGCGGCCCAGCGGCCGAACGCTCGTGTTAAGAATTACTTTGCCGTGTTTCGCCCCGCGAGAATAAACACGGGATTATGTTTCTGTTACTCTGTCTGTTATTTTTAGGTCACAAATAAAAATGTATTTCTTTCAACCGGCACGTGCAAAACAAACCATTCCAACACCTATTCCTTTTTATTTACTCGTCGTAGGGATTGTAATGTTCCCGTCTCTCTCTAACAACAGTAAATATCTATTAATTACTGACATATTAAGCGCTGTCTAGAACCATATAAATTTATTTTTATTTTTGCATAATTTGTTTTATATCCCGTGACAGCATTGTAATAATTTATATTTATATCGCAAAATCTGAATAATTTTTATCATAAATCTAATAAATTATATCGTTATACACCATATTGACAGTAAAAATGACAATATTATCTCACATTGTAAACACAAAATAACAAAGTATACAAAATAAATTTTGTTAATATTGATCGTCCTTATAATTTTAATGGATATCGTGATAAAATAATACAGCTTATAAAATGCATACAGATCCAGGTCCGTATTAATTAAATTCCCTAGTAAAAGTAGTGTAATCCCATTACGGGTGGGGTAGGGATGAGCTATTTTCATTTAATACTCCAGTATTCGTGTCTATCCTAGAATAACCCCGGCGAAACAATTATCCAATATTTTAATAGTATAATAACATACAATATATTTTACACAAGTGATTCTCAACATTTTTACATTGTTTGCATTTTATTATATTATACATTTTTCGTCTAAAATCGTATATAATATGCCTGAGGTGTAATTATTATTTATCAGAGGTTTAGCATAGAAAATGTATGTCATATTATTACGTTTTATCTAAAACTGAGTACGAATATTATATTATTATATTTAATATAGAAATAAATTTGATTAAAATTTTCAAAAAGGTAATATTTTAAACAGCAGTAGGTATTTGAAAATGTAATATTCGACAACCCCATTGTGAAATAAAATAGGGTGCTCGAGTTATATTAAAAAAGAATATATTTAATAAATAAATGTTTCAAAACCTTCGTATATCTGGATTTTTTATTCACTGGAATTATTTTCGCTGAAAAAATATACAATACAATTTTTTAATTGAAAATATAATAATGAAACATTAAATTTAAAGTTATAATGACGAAGGAAACCTATTTTTTAAAACAGAATTAAACCAATGGACAAAGGATTTCGTGCCCATTATATTTAAATAAAATTTAATACAATGTTTGAGAATTAATTTCCATCATGTTTGAGTTCCCAGATTTTTTGTATTTACTGTTTTGTTTCTAGTTTGTTGTTTTATTGCATATTTAACACAAATAATATGTTTTATGATATATTAATGTTTACATTTATCATATAGGTTAGTTTCCGGACGATCACTGATTTTAGTTGAATTCCATTTATATACATAAATTCGGATATCGGAAGCAATATATTTGATTAATTTTAAATGTAATGTTAATATGTATATATAGTATCAATTGCATATATTAACCAAATCGAAAATTGGAATTGTAAACAATTTGTTTAAATAACAAATTATTGCAAATTCAATTTAAATAAATAGAAAATTAATTAAATTTCGTATTGATTCTTTGTTTGTTTGTGCTTAAAACTATATTAAATGTTTTAGTTAAATTTTACAAATACAATAATGCATTTATTTATATATATTATAACGGAATTTGATAGAACAATCTGAACTGCGCCATGGATTATTCCAGAACCTTTTAGAGTCTCCAGATGTGTTCTAGAAGATTATTTTTCCATGTATAAGCATACATAGACAGGCAGAAAAAAAATTACGGTTGAAGTCAGACAGAAATAAATAGCGGTCGTGTGCAGTAAGAAATAAATATGAATAGACATTGTTCGATACAGCGAGACGAATATAATTTGAGAGAAATTAATTACCAAGTAAAAATATTTGAAAGGCGTTGTGAAATTAATGCTTTATAGAGTAAATATAAATATAGTTTGTGAAAATAAATATGGTGGAAATGTATATATATATATATACAAATAAACTTTAGCATTCTGTTTGTGCCTTTGTGTCCGTTCATATGTAGTTACGATAGTGACCACAGGGTAGTTGGCAGCGCCCTGAACTGTGCTCATCAGTGCCCCGTCATATCCGTTGTACGTGACCCAGTATATTTGTTTTATACACCACTGGTACTCAAACAAAATTTGTACAACCACAAAACATCATACTATATTATAATTACACCTTTATAACAATATTATTATAAATTAAACATGCTTAAAAGTACTGGTACTCAAAGAAAATATAATCTATCAATAAGTATCCAAATTATACGTAAAAATCAGTATCCAAAGCGCAAATTTCGAATTATTTTAATTTTTAATTCTTATCAGTTAGTTTAAGGTATAGAATTTAAACTTACCATTAGAAGTATCCCGGATTACTGCATACTTCCACTCACACATACACTCACGCGCACACACGAACTAGGTTACGGATAAACGGATTGAAACACGAAACAACGAAATGGATTAACGAAACACAACACAAGCGCAAATCGCATAACACAAATCTGAAACAAAAGAAAATAGTATATTAATTCTTTTGTTCTACATTGATCAAAAATATATACTCGTATATATATATATATATATATATATATATATATATATATATATATATATATGTTAAAAATTAATAAATATTGCGAAATTGGTTAATTTTCGTGCAAGATTGATTATATGTTGGTCGTATGGAGGGAAATTGCTTCATCAGCGATATAAGAATAAATTTTACGCTCAACTACGACAGAGACTATAATATTTTGATGAAAAATTTGCAAACGGTGGCTGAGCCAGTAATACGATTGGCTGGGTGTACCGACTGAGCAAAATTCACACATCATAATCGACTCGGTCGATAAGAAAATTGCTTCGCTGGCGTTAGGCGTTAGGCGTTAGGTGCTCGCTCCACAGCACAAGATTATTATCAAGTGGGTATTTACTACAGAACTAGACTCGAGCGTTTACTTGTTACTGTTACCGTTACAGTGGCAACGGAACCAGGAGTATTTGCAATAAAGCTCGCACTAATTCTATATATATATAGATAGATAGATAGACTCCCGAATTTCTCATAATATTAATATCACGCTAATGCATCCATAAAAGCAAATCCTCTTAACGATCTGCGACGCATGCGTTTTGAAACAGACAGACAACATACAATTATTCAATAACAATAAGCAGAAATTAAAGGCTGGGTTTATATAATTTAATTTTGCATATCTCACTGATAATGAATAAAAAATAATATTGTGGTCACAAAAACAAATTGACTTCGAGACATTTTAATGAAAATGTTCGTTTTGAGATGTTCACAATGACATCTGTATTTTGTATTTTCCTGGAAAAAAAAACTCGTTTACTTATGTAATTCTTTGCATATCTCGAAAACGGTATGAGTAAGAGAAAAACCTAGCTTATAAAAGATAAAGATATTAATATTTCTAGCAACTTTTGTTTGATAAGTTTTTTCGATAATTGTACACATGTCCTGATAGTACAAGAATTATTGTACGAGTATTTATTGACGTAGTATCTTTTTGCTAATGCTAGTAGGAAATTAAGCTACTTTACAAGTAGCCAAATCACTTAATACGGTCCTGATACAATAAATTTGAAGTTCCGCAGCTTGCTAGAGACTAAGACTATTATAGTTAATTACTTATTGGCATTATTGCAGCTTATAACTTTACCAAATAAAGATATTACGTATATTTATCTATTATCTAGATCAAAGTCTAGGTAAATGTGCCTACTTTGCATGGGTACTAAGTAGGATTATATTTTAATACATTGAATTTGCCGAATATTATTTTACGTACAATATAAGTAAATAATACAGTATGGTAAAGAAACTATTAGATTTAAATTAATTTAGTAAAACTATTATTCTGTGCATTTTGGTGGAGGAGTTATTGTATTCTAGTTATATAATAAATAAATTATATTTGTCATTTTTCACCGGTTAACACAAAAAGATACTATTTACTGAATAAATATTATTTCGTAGCAATCTTAGCTGGAAATAAAAACAAAATAAAGCAATATTGTGTTATATAGATAGTGGAAGTATAAGAGAGTGGAGTGAAGGTCTCTCCAGGTTTTTTTAATTATAAAAATATAATTTCCAAATAAGGATTCATATTTTGTATGGTCGCATATACTATGTACAATGTACATAATCCGCTTAGCACGTAATATTTTTCTAAAAATCATGTTGAAATATGATTTGTGTATAGTTGTAGTTTCTTTCTATTTTTAGTTTCAACGACATTTTAATTAATTATGCATAGTACTGTGTATGCATGTGGTACTAATTACTCATTAAGAGTTAGAGCATGCGCTGTTTGCGTCGTAACTTTTGTTTATAAAACGTCACATGAACACATTTAGAACATCTACTCCATATTATGTTTATTATTTATGGGAACTTGTTTCAAACTAGTACATGTTTGCTTCATGAAATTTAGACTATTTTGTGGGATATTTATTTAATCCACCTTCGGCAAAGCTTAGATACAACGCACCTGATCCGAGAATACTACAGACCCACGAACGAATGCTTTAGCTTTGTCTACAGAAACACATTTATAAAATAGTTCTACTATAGGTTTTTGACAAGTTATATTCAATAATTAGAAAACTTCTCTAATTAAAGCAATAATTAATGAATACATATTTTTTCGTCTGTCCTGGCGATATGATGAGAAGTTCAGCGTGTCGTGTATAAGTTCTAATTGATTACTTTACTAATTAGACGTCATGTTAGTTTCCATACATTGGGGAATAGAGCACAGTTAGATTAGGTTAGGTTAGGTTGAACAAGGTGAATCCCCACCCTACCTCTCCATGCCACACAATAATAGACGGATGATCACGCTTTGATTACTCGAACCAAAGTTATCTGACCTGACGCAACCTTTGTATTCACTAACTCTCAAACTGCTCTATCACTCAATTCATTAAATAATCATATATATCGTGTGTTCCACAAAACCTAAGTGCCAGAATCCTTAATAATCCCCAACTAACAGAGTACATGTTGTGCCATCTGCCAGCAGACAAACGAAACACAATCAGGTGTTTGTCGTCGTTTAGGATAGATGGAAAGGACGGCGTCGCGAAGTGTGGAGAGAATGGAAAAGAGCGTGCAAAGTAGAGAAGGACTAGTGGACCATGTTGCCAAGTAGGTCAGCAGCGCGTAGAGAACGCGTGGCAAAAGATCGTTATTTGCGAACGAGAGACGGACAGACAGACAGACAGACAAAAGCGACTTCTGAAAACGCATTTGGCTGGCATACGATCAAAAATTGTTTGCCGGTGAGCGAAACACGCTTCCTCCTATATATGTTGCATATTGTCTCAGCTGTTTCGTATGTCAAGGCGTTATACTAATACAATGACCATTTTCCTTAGATCTGTGCGACACTATAACGTTTTTGGAATGCCATGACTGATTTAGCTCAAATACTCAACTCAATATATATTAACTATATAATTAAACGTTTATCTGTTCTAAAGAGCGATTATTCAACTTGTATGTTGTGTTAAAGCTTAACTTAACTTTTATAACGGTAAATAATGACTTCATATTTACTCTCTTATACGCAGTAATAAGTCATAGGAAATTTTGACCTTTGGTTTGAAAAGTTTCTTCAAAAAATATACCAGTTACGAGAAAACTGCTACGGATTAATATTTCGCAACTTATAGAGATATAAACAGTTGCACATGCGCAGTATAATATGCATAGCTTTGAAAAAGCGCCTAGATTCTTTATCAAGTACACAGAGTGTTGTTTATTATGAATATCTAGATTAGAAGAGCAGTGTTAGATGCGCACAGACACACTACAAAGGGAAAGGTAGATGAAACAACATAAAAGGGCACACAGCTCTGCCCTATGCCCCCCACGTTGCCCTATATATATTACAACGTCGACATATAATGGTGATGAGCAACTTTGTGTTAAAATATTGCTTTGTACAATCGCAGTGCCAGCAAGAGGCTCTATTACCATACGATACGATGGCCCGGGTATATCCAATGTCACCATTATCCAGTACCAACTAATTACGGACCAGTACTGACCAGTGGACAGCCTCAAGCGACGCATTTTCATATCATATACGTGCAAGATTTAATGAGGTACACTTTTGTATAAAATCGTTGGTACTTTGAGGACCAAATTCATTCTTCTCCTTTGAAGGTACCGATTTACTATTTTAAATGCTTATTGAAGTGCTCAATTTACAAAACGTTTACTATAGTGCCAAAATACAAAGAATTGAGCCTACAAAACGGGTTTTCGTGTTTATGATAAAAGAAAATACGTATATCACGTATAGCGTTATGAGAGAATCAGAAGCAAAGACAGATATTTCTGTGTTTAAAGGCGTTGATTTTCTTGTTAGATGCATGTCGGACTTTAATGATTTTTATATACGTCGCGTTGCCTCCCTGTTGTGTTTTCAATTTTATTTGCCCGCCCGTCGACAGAAAATTCTCTTACATTTTTCTCGCATTCCTCATCTCTTTCTCACAGCATGTCCATGTGGAGAGTTATTAAAATAGTTTTATAGCCACTGTAGCAAAGTATATGCGCCAGCCGGTAAATAAGTGTAATCACAATTTTAATTTATATACTGTTATTTATTTCTTATTTTAATGTTGATATTAAATTAAAGTGCAGTTTTATTCCCTGTCTTTATAGCGATTTTTGCTGTTTGTTTCATTTTTGCTGAGTCAAGCGAATTTATAATTTTAATAGATCTGTGTTTATTTTATAGTGAAAGGACAAGGAAGGCCACTTTTAAAACCGGAGAACTTAAATCTCATTATCTTAAGCATATGTTATGAATATGGCAAGAGATATATTAAGTTTGTTCATTTTATTTGAGAAAATGGTTCCGTGATTTTAGAACAGAAAACATTTGGGCGAATAGTCTACATAAATTTCTTGCATGGACATAAACGATTATTTATTTCATTCGAAGTTTGTTTTTCATTACATTTAAATTCTTGGCATATTTTCTTATAATTCCCTGCAGACGGCACCAGGACCAGGACCAAGCATCTTAGTATACATAATTTTCATCTTCCATCTTTTGCTTGCTTTTGTAAACATAACATTCGAACTGTTTTATATACAATATTAGGTAAATAAATTGGACGATAACGTAAATATAAAGCAAGCATTCAAAATTGTAATATTTAATATTTTGTTACCGTCATTCAGTAAACAATATGAAAAAACCTAATAAATATAAAATATCTTAGAATTTTTAGTAGAATATTAAAGTGTTTTAATTATTTTTATAAGGGCAGCATTAAAGGGGGCTCTAAATTTTGGGGCCCTATAACTCGAGAAGTATACGAGCGATTGGACTTAAACTGCGAGTGGATTCAAATGGGATGCTAAATAATATGTGTACCAAATTTGGTGCAAATCGCTTCGGTACCTTCAGAGGAGTAGAGGGCACAAATTTGGTCTTACGAGCGAGCGACGACTAACATCCAAGTATATAAGTTATATATATTTTTGGATTCAAGGCAACGAGACAAACACTTTTTGTTAAAGAAATTTGTTGATTCGAGAATACTACAGACACACGACTGAATGCTTTAGCTTCTTCGGTACTAGAAATTCTAGAAATTTTAATAACTTTCAATCTTATAAGATACACGATTTATTTAACTTTTCTTTCCAAAGATATACAAATGTTAAATTCAAAACATAATTATATTCTATTGGTATTGGCTGAAGAGCGTTCACACACACAGACGTGATTGAAATCATTATCAAAATTAATTCAGGGACCCTCAAAACTGATATGCAGATGTTTAACAATGTATTTTATCAATAGTTAATATTACCTTTGTGCACTAAGGGGTGGATTTATAGAAGTTTATGATAATACCACAATAGTGCAACAATATTAACACAAATATCATTCTGGAAATTGAAATTTGAATGAAATAGGACTAGAAGTTATATGTACAATGTGCCTTGGCAGAGAAGAGACCAAAGCTAATTTGAGCTTTGCACGTACAGTGCCGGAAGGGCCTAACTCACACACCCACACACACATATACATAAATACATATATACAAAATGAACAAACTTAATTACTCGAGAGAAATGATGACAAACTACGACATTCTAACAAAATAAACCAAATTAGTTGGTCCTGACTCCTGCATTCAAATCATATGCGAATAAATTCAACACAAAAGCCGTTTCTCTATATGCATCTACGGATTTTAAATAAATTTTGAGTCGTCTCAAAACATGTTCACGGATTAGAAAAAAGAACAATGTAATTTTTTTAAAAGTGATGTATTTTCGCAAACAATACACGTTCAAGTTGTTTCTCCATTTGCAGCGGATGATAAATTCCAGCTGGCAAAGCTATAATTCCGATAATGGTTGCGAAACGGTTCATTTCTCGGTTCGAAAGATGAGACTTCCGTTTCGTTTGTTTCCGTTTTACCGTTACCGGTAACGCAATTGGAAACGGGGAAGATTGCGCTATGCATCTTCTTTGAATAATTATCTTTACGCTTCTAGTCGAGGAAGAAAGATAGCACAACTATACGTTACGCGAGAAAAAAAACGACCGAACGAGCGAACAAGCGATAGACCGATTTGTTTCTATACTATAGTATTTATTTCTACGTTTCCGCGTCCTTAGCAAAACTATTTTCAAGTTAATTCATTCCTTTTGTTGCCTCATTTAGAATATACTGAAGCGTGAAATATCGCGACTAAAACTTTAACTTGTACTTTCGTACTTTTACACTTATTCGTTTAATTTATCTTTAAACGAATTTCGTTACACAATATTTCCTAAATAAAATAAAGTGTTTACACTTCTTTGTTGTCTAAGCTGTTCAGCATGTTGAGAGCCACTGTTTTACATAATCCAGACACATATTTTGCGCTGCTAATCTACTTTGTAATAGAAAAATTCCATTTTGTAATTACAGTATGAAGATTTTAATACAATTCAAAACAGCAAAGATTTTCCAATGTGATTACTGGAAATTGAATATTAGATTTTAAGTGTTCGTTTTTCTTAAATAGCCGCGCAAAGAAACACAATAAAAGAGAAAATCCATTGTAAATGAAATGAAATCAACAAAACTAGAAAGAAATAATAGAGAAAGTCGCAGCAAACACATTTTCTATATAACAAAATCCACACAAACACGAACGAGATAGAAAATAGACGATACAAAACAAAAGCAATGGAAAAGGTTGGGAATTGTCTCGTTCTAAAGCAACAAGCTACATTTTCTAATAGCGGAGCTTATCCGCTCTTGCTTATCTAACATTGCCATACTTCCAGCAGACACTAACAGAACTCACTGGAAAGGAAACGACGATACTGTCCAATATTTATAAATATTCATACTTCAGAGTTAATAAGCCATTTAGGAACAGACGCACATATTAGATTTCAAGTCTATTTCTGCATAATTACTTTCTTATACGAAGTATTGTAATCACGAAATATTTCTGTCTCGAAATGTTAACGGAAATACACGTTTTAACCCTCCCTGAATCGTTTCTGGTTATTTACGAACTCTCTCTCTCTCTCATCTTAATGATACAATTATAAAACTGTAAGGACCTCTATAGGGCCCGAAAGAAACCTCTTATTTAAAAAAAAACAATAATTTAACCACAAGTAGTGGTTTAGTTCAATTACTTATTCAATATTTTGAAAACGGCAAGTGTGAAAAAGGGAATATAATAAAATTAAACTTCCTTCTGAACAGTTTGTTCGAAAGGTCTGCCATTTACTGGAAATTCGCTTTTTAAATAAGCTTAGATACTACGCACCTATGCGTTCAGATCGCCTTATAAGTATAAGTAATATATGCGAAAAAAATAATGGTTTTTAATTCTTACGCCCTTTTGGTAAACAATTTGAAAAAATAGATATAAACTGTCTTACAATTTGTTGTAGATTATTTTGATAAAATAATATATAATTTTAATATTTAATAATTTTTTATGGCCTTTGGGTTAACAATATGAAAAAATCTTGTAGATATAAAATATCTTAGAATTATTAGTAGAATTTTTGGGTGTTTCAATTATTTTTATAAGGGCAGTATTAAAGGGGGCTCCAAATTTTGTGGCCCTATAACTCGGGAAATATACGTGCGATTGGATTTAAACTGCCAACAGATTCAAATGGGATACCAAATAAAATTTGTATCAAATTTGGTGTAAATCGCTCGGGTACCTTCACAGGAGTAGAAAACACAAATTTGGTCGAGCGAGCGACGACTAACATCCAAGTATATGAGTTATATATATTTTTAAATTCAGGGCGACGAGAATCCTACAGACACACGACCAATTGCTTTAGCTCTTTTGTATTTAGTTACATTTACGTTTCCCTAGTACCAATACATATTGAAATTGTTTCAAAACAATCGTAATTAAGCAATATTTAATATTAAGACAGTGCGAAGGGCACTCCAGCTTTTTCTTCGACAGTTTTGGCTCTAGAGCAATCATACTAATATATACACACACAGACGTTATTCCGAATATAGTCAGGGATGGTCAAAACGTGTTTTTCTTATATACGTTCGTATAAGAGAGTAAAAAGGGGTGATTAGATGCTGTCAAATTGCAATAGGTAGTGTTCAATAAAATGCAACAATCGTGTTTCTCTTGGGTGAAAGGGTGTGAGGGTGCAGCACCCTATAGTGCGACTAGAGGGCGACAGAAACGCCGCCAAACGGAAGGCGTGCGAACGACAGGCGAGCCGGCATGACGCCTCCTAATTGACAGCGAGTTTGAAGTTGAGCCTCCGACAAACTGACATGTTACGTTGTTGATACCACCACCACTATGCCGATGCCGATGCCAATGCCGACGCCGACGCCGACGCCACGTCGACGTATGTACATACACGTACCACAAGCAAGACACTGATGTGATGTTGGTGTGCTACGTTCGTTGCCTGATATACATGCTATAAACAACCTATACAGAGCACACGACTGACATATTCGCGAGAGAAAATACCAATACAATATACACTTACATTGACTATTTCCCGACAAACTTCAAAACATTCAATACATATTGATAGACAGTCGCTATGTATGTATGTATGTTTGTATTCGGGAATGTAATAGCCAATTTTATACTCTGCCGTTGAATAATACAGGATCTTTTTAAAAGAACGTTCAATTTGCGCTCCCGTTCAGCCAACATTTTTTATTTATTTTTCCTTTACATTATTTTATACGAAACATTTATTTTTTACCTTTACTTCTTATTTTTGCGCTATGCGAAACTAGATTTTTATTCTCTTATACGCAGTAATAAGTAAAAATGTATTCACAGCGAAATCTATGCATGTCCTTTCAGCAAATATCACTAGAACGGCTACACTAATGACAAAATAGTTATATTCATAATGAAAGATATTAATATTTCGCACAACTTTCGTCTCCAAAATTTCTTTAAAAAATGTACCAGTTACGAGAAAATTGCTACGGAAAATCAAAATGTTCTTATTTGACTTTTATCCCAATATCACTAGAACGGTTGCACTTATGGCAAAAATAGATATGTTCATAATGAAAGATATAAATATTTTGCACAACTTTTGTTTGAAAAGTTTCTTTAAAAAATGTACTAGTTACGAGAAAACTGCTACGGAACAACGAATTGTTCTTATTTGTTTTTTCTTTTTTGTCTTTTTACCCAATATCACTAAAACGGCTGCACTTATGGCAAAAATAGTTATATTTATAATGAAAGATATTAATATTCAGCACAACTTTTGTTGGAAAAGTTTTTACAAAAAATGTACCAGTTACGAGAAAACTGCTATGGAAAAACATAATGTTCTTATTTGTATTTTCTTTTTAGTCTTTATTCCCAATATCAGAAGAACGACTGCAGTTATGACAAAAATAGTTAAGTTCATAATGAAAGAAATTAATATTTCGCAAAACTTTTGTTTGAAAAGATTTTCTTATAAATGTACCAGTTACGAGAAAACTGCAACGGAAAATCAAAATGTTCTTTTTTGTATTCTCTTTTTTGTCTTTTTTCCCGATATCACTAGAACGGCTGCAATTATGGCAAAAATAGTTATGTTCATAATGAAAGATATGAATATTTTACACAACTTTTGATTGAAAAGTTTTTTAAAAAAATGTACCAGTTACGAGAAAACTGCTACAGAAAATCTTAAATGCCTAATTTGATATTATGGATTTAAAGATAAACCATTAGTCAAGTTTAATCAGTATCTACTGCAAATTAAATTAATGCAACTTATAGGTATATGTTGAAGTTCGGGTCAGAAATAGGCGTATATTAATGAGTAACATAAATGTTAGATATGTATGTGTCAGCTATTTGCTACATACATTTAATAAATGTCTTTTTTTGGTATGTATATATGAATATACCTGGAAATAGTTTGGGTGAGTCATAAGTTTTCATGACATCAAACACGCTGATGCAATGTCGTTTAAATATGGAAACTTAATTTCGCATATAGCCGACTGCAACTATTAATATATCATATTCAGACATACAGTGAAACTGTGAGAAGATGTAATATGCATTTGTCACATTCCTGCATCATACATTTTCTAGCCGTCGTTTTACCTTGTCACCAACGAACACAATTACATTTAAACTATAACTAAATAAATTATTTAGTTTGGGAACTGCCACATTTGAAAATACATGATATTTAAGCCGTTTAATTAATCAATCGCATTCTAGCGGCGAGTAGCGGAAGTTTAGAGTACTTATTGAATATTTTCAAAAGTTTAAAAGTATTATTTTACTTATTAATATGTTTAAATAAACAATTGTACTATCGTACAACAAACTAAAAGTTCCTAAAATATAATTTAAAAATCCTTTAATATTTGTGTATAAATACAGACTTTTATATTTAATATTTAAGAATGTAAATCATGGTAGAAACGTACTGTTTGAAGAATTGCGAAAAATAAAGCATTCTGGTCGCATACATTGCGAAAAAATCGCGAAATGGGGGGAAAACATACAAGTGGGCCGAGAAAATGGTCGATAATACGATTCGTTCTTTGTTTCCAGTCACAGTCACAGGGGAACGAATTATATTAGAAAATGCTACCGCACCTAACCTTACCTCAATCATCTTCCAGTACATTACCCCTAAATTCAGGCAACTAATCCAACACACGCGGTCTGCATACAAAGTGCCTAACCACGCCACATTCGAATACAATCATTACCCATTTTTAGCTCGCCGTACAAAGTACAGAAGTAGCTAAAACATTCAAGCGTGTGTGTCTGTAATATTATCAGATCAAAAAAAATCCAAAACGTATTTGTGTTTTATGTCTCTTTTGGTTTTTTTAGTACAATTACTAGTTTAGTATAATATATATATTATCGATTTGCAAGACAGTACGTCACTACTAAATGGTTAAGTATTGTTAAAGCTAGTTGATTCTTGTGTGTTCGTTGTGCAGTAAAATGATTATTTGTTGTGTTCTCGAGAATCTTCAATAATGTAACGAGAAAATGCGACGCTCGGAGTTTTCGCAAAATAATGTATCAGTTTGAAACTAATACGTCTGTCAATAGTTATTGAAAGTACTTGAGCTAAAAATAGAACTCATATATTTTAAAACTCATAAGATGCTTCCAATACATACTTTTCTACTGTGCAAGTTATGAAGAAAATGAATAAAAAAAATGTTAACAATCTTTACGTCATTTCAGTTTTCGAAGAATCGACATTTATATTTATTTACAAAAATAAAAATCGTATTCTAAGGAAATAACATTTTATTAAAATCTGAACAGAAATTAAGAATGCCGTTTCAAAATTCCAATATATACAACAGCCATTTATGAAAATGTTTGTTACAGCGTGTTGTAATTATCGTTAACGGTTTTCCTTTTTTCGAGAAGTATTTTTAACAAAACTGTGATGTTCCACATTAATTAATTAAAAAGTTTGATGGAAACAATTTATAATTAAACTGACGTTCTAAGTTTTTCTTTCTCTGCGTAACTTTTTACTTTAATCATGTTAAAAGTTTATGCCTTCCAAAACAAATATCTATACAAGTTTCACATTAAGATGTGAATTGAACAATAAATTATAATGCTTGTACTTTAAAATCACGCGTTTGCATTTTATTATTATTATAATATTGTTCCAATTCGTATAAAAACTCCAGTAAACAAAATATAAGCAAATAATCACGCATGCGCGAGGGCCATGCTTAGAGCGAACACAATCGGTGAATTTCGTTCGCGCTCGGCACATGCATAGTTAATGTTGTCTGGAAAAGGAAATCTACCATTTATTGTGCCATATATGTGTGTGTGCGAATTGGCTAAATCAATGAATGCCCCGCGGAATGCACCTGGGATTCCGGGGACTCATTGAAGACAAGATGCATCGCCGGTCCCTCGGCACGCACAGTCACACAGTCTACCTTGCGACTGTACCATGTACGTCCACCGAATGAAAAATGATCACCGTAAAGCTTACCTACGCATTTACTATAGGCGACAACATTTAAACAAACTGATCATTGCATAATAAATCTTCATATTATGTGTTCATTGAATTACGCGATATTAAATAACTAAATTCATTTCATTACTTCTGATTTATGATTTTATACAACGAAAATAATTCATATTTTAACGTCAACGAGTTTATTTTAATAGTTATAAATGTATGGATGTATTATTCGAATTAAATTTGATTTATTTGAATATATTGGCAATAATATTAGTTCATATCGCCGATATTTTAGATTGTGGCAGCTCCATTATTCCAAACTAGACAAGCAACTAGAAATATATATTGTGATAGCTCAAGAAACTTCTAGAATTCTATATACTGGAAACATATAAAGCCCTAGACCCTACTAGAAGCTTCTGAAATTCTATATTGTGGAAGCTTCTTGAGTTCTTTACTCAGAAAACTTCTAAAATATACATTATCGAAGATCTAAAATCATTATTATGGAAGCTTCTAGTGTTCTAGACAATAGAGGCTTCCAGAAACTCTGGAGTTGTGAAAACTCAAGAAACTAGCATTCTATATACTGGAAGCTTATAGTTCTAGACGCTAGAAACCTCTGAAATTCCATATTGTGGAAGCTTCTAGAGTTCTTGACTCAGGAAGCTTCTATAATATCAATTATAGAAGATCTCTAGTCCTTAGAAGCTTCTAGTGCTCTAGACAATAAAAGCTTATAGAATATAGAATTGTGAAAGCTTAAGAAACTTCTAGAATTCTATATACTGAAAGCTTTTTGAGTTCTAGGCCCCAGAAGCTTCTGAAATTTTATATTGTGGAAGCTTCTAGTGTTCTAAACAAGAACAGCTTCCAGAATCTCTGAAATTGTCGCGAAATTTTCATTTATATATATATAAATATATTATTTAATAATTTATGAAAAAAATTCAACAAACACTCGGAAAAATCAGAAAAATTTGTTGCGAACTTTAAAAATTATTTCCTCAAAAACTGGAAATTTTAGAAACTTTTCCTTAACAGAGATTGATAACTAAGCTATTGTTTATCGAAAAATAAATTTTCAGCAAGATTCGTGTCCGATTACACGAAATAAATTATGTATTATTAATAAAAATATTTCATCATATTTTAAATGTATTTGATAATTATTACACAGATTAAAAGATTGGTTAAAAATAGATTTAAGTAGGTACCGCATATTTTAAACTTTGATTTATTTTTTAATTGACTAAAATAATCTCAGTGCTACATACGTCAATTATTTTTAAATGCTCAAATGACGTAATTTCTAAGTAACGAAAATTACATGTCTGGAAATCTTAACATTTCGTTAATGCATTCCTAGTAATAGTAAAAATAGTGAAATTACGCCCCAAAATTATTGCTATTGTAATATATATGACTATATACAGAGTAATTCCACCCTATTACATTGAAAATTAATGTAAATTACATGTAATTTCAACCAGAAATCCAGTAATACAGAAAATTATATCCATAATAAAGTATTCAAATATTAATTTTCAATTTTGCTACGTTTACGTAACAAATATGATTATTTTAAGGTTAATTTAAGTTAGTGTATAACTGAACAACAGATGGCACAAAGATAATCTTTATTCGTGCCGTAAGCTTAGAGTTACAAAAAAGCTTCATAACACCATATTGACGAACAAATAAAACCAACAGAAGGCAAAAAAAAATCATCAGCGAAAGATAAATAGAAACTAGAAAGAAGTGGTTTTAATAAGAATAAGAAGGAGGGAAGTATGAAAACATGAAGAGAAACAAAAGGAACAAGATAAGACACGCTCATAAACAGACGTCATCAAAGTGAACTCAATTTCTTTTTCATTTGTTTGGGCCAAAACTTTTGTTAGAGTGTATGTGTTACATCTGTAATACTACAAATTACAGGGGAATAACATGAAATATTACTAAGTTAATAAACTATAATTTTAATGAAAAAGAAAAATTATTTAAGCCTTTAGTTCTAATGACTTTTATTTTTTAAAAAACTGAAATTAAAATTAGAAATTAAACTGTAATATTGCATTTTATTTCCTTGTATCCTTTGTAAAACAGAGGCTAAAAAAAGTGGAATAATGTACGATCAGTGACGTCCATGTCGGGGGGGTCGTTAGGGCGCAGTGATACAAACTTTGACAACACGAGTTTCCCTGTATCGTTTCGTATTCGTGGCGAAAATGACGCCATTGGGTCTCGTTACGAAATCTGGTACTATACTTACAAAAAAAATACGGGCAAAAAGTGAGGGGATCATAAAAAATCGGGTAAAATGGATAAGATAGGTAAAGGAACGAACATTTTATCACATACTTTATTGTCATTTTATGAAAAAACTATTCTTTTTTTATATTTATTAATTTCAAAAAACAATACAGAAAATGTGAAAATATCAAAAACTGCCAAAATATAAACTTAAATTTTATTATTATTTTTATTTTATTTCGGTAAAAGGATAGGAAAGGTTTAAAAAACATCAGATACTTTAAAGTAATTTTATTATTTTCGAGATATTTTTTGTATACCTATAATTTTCAAAAAAACAATTCAGAAAATGAGAAAATATCAATAATTGTCCAAATATAATCGTAAATTTTATTACCATTTTTATTTTATTTCGATAATGGATAGGAAAGGTTTAAAAAAATGAGATACTTTTGTGTAATTTTATTATTTTTGATTTATTCTTTGTATATTATTATTTTCAAAAAAAATACTGAAAATGTGAAAAATGTCAATATTTTTATCAAAATATAATCTTAAATTTCATTATTATTTTTATTTTATTTTGATTAAAGGAAAGGAAAGGTTAAAAAAAAATCAGATACTTTAATGTAATTTTATTATTTTCGAGTTATTTTTTTGCATACTTATTTTTTTCAAAAAACAATACTGAATATGTGAAAAATATCAATATTTTTGTCAAAATATAATCTTAAATTTTATTATTATTATTATTTTATTTTGATTAAGGAAAAGGAAAGGTTAAAAAAATAATTTTAAAAAACCAAGACAAAATATATTATTATATATATTATAAAATCTTTCCTATAAAATTTATTATGAATTTTCTCATAAACTCGTTTACAAAACTAAAAATTTCGTAAAGAAAATTTTATCAAAGAAAAACATTTAATTCAATGAATTAAATGAATTTAAGAATAAAATTATTTATTAAATTTATGAAACTGTTTTAACGTTGTCAATATTTTCTAGAATTTGTTAACTATTTGTTAATTATTTGAAAATAGAGAAAATATAAATGAAATTATTAGTTACGAAATAAAAATTAGGTAAACGACAGCCTAAAGGGAAAAAAATATATATATATTTCTATAATTCCAAATTTACCAAATTCTTTTAATTCGTCCTTCAATTATTTTCGTTTTTAATTCGTGTGTTACATTATTAATGAAACAAAAGTAAAATTTCACATTTTTGCATTGCATATTACTTAAACAAACCGTAAATAATATTACATAATAAATAAATTAATTAATGAAGTAAATATTATGATAAAACCTCGTTAACAACATGAATTTATTATCAAATGTATATTATTAATAGAATATTCATAAATTCTTTAGACTAATCTAAAATTCTTTTGTTCACAAAACCTAGAATTAAAACAGTGCAATTTATAATGTAAATTAATAAACGTAAAGTTTCTCTCAATGTAGCCGTACGAAGTACTAAATTTGTGCTTTCTACTCCACTGAAGGTACCGGAGCGATTCACACCAAATTTGGTACACATATTAATTGGTATTCAATTTGAATCCGTACGCAGTTTTAATCCAATCGCCGGTATACTTCCCGAGTTACAGGGCCCCAAAATTTTTAGCTCCCCTTAATACTGCCCTTATAAACATAATCAAGATACCCAAAATTTTTAGTATTAATTCTAAGATATTTTATATCTACAAGATTTTTTCATATTGTTAACCCAAAGCCCATAAAAAATTATTAAAAATTTAGAATATAAAATTTTAAGTTTCCCTTAATACTGCCCTTATAAAAATAACTAAACACTAAAAAGTTCTACTACAAATTCTAAGATATTTTATATCTACAAGATTTTGTCATATTGTTAACCCAAAGGCCATAAAAAATTATTAAAAATTTAGAATATAAAATTTGAAGCTTCCCTTAATACTGCCCTTATAAAAATAACTAAACACTCAAAAATTCTACTACAAATTCTAAGATATTTTATATCTACAAGATTTTTTCATATTGTTAACCCAAAGGCCATAAAAAATTATTAAATATTATAAATTTTAAGTTTAAAATATATGCACTAAAAAAAAATTCTTTTATCAAAATAATCTACAAAAAATTGTAAGACTTTTATATCTATAACATTTTTTCAATTTGATAATAATGCTCGCAACTTATACTTATAAGGTGAGCTGGACGCATAGGCGCGTTCTACCTAAGTAGCGAAGGAAATGGACCGTAACGTATTTATTTCGACATATACAAATGGAGTGCTTGACCAAGCCAGGCCAGAAATATAAATATAGCGAAACAAATCATAGCTTTCACTTCTAATAAAACGGAAATTAATGCAATGTTTGTATTTATCAGTAAATTATGTACAAAATTGGATTTAATAAACAATTTTAAGATATAAAAACATAAATAAAAACCATACAACATTAAAACCGTATTAATGTAATAATAAAAAAACCTAATTCGCATTTATTTTCATAATTTACAATCTATTTTTATGTATGTAATGTTTAATTACTAAAAAAAACGTATATTTTCTTAGCTATATTATTAAAAGTCGGGTACAAAAATGTTTAAAAATCAATCAAGGATGCTACATTAAAGTATAATATGATACTTTGTTTATATGTAGTAGGGAAAAATTAATAAAAATGGTGTTAATTTTGCTATAATTGCATTAAAAATGAAATATAAAATAAAAGAGCCGTGTATATTTTTAGAGCGCCGTGTATCACTCCGCCATATACACACGAGGATAGCGTTCTCCGCTGACAGTAAAGACTTTCACAACATATTATTATTATAATGCTATTGCAATTCACACAAACACCGCAGATTTACACAAAATAAACATAGAATACACAAAAATATGTGACTTACGTTAGCTGTCATTGATCAGGAAGCCCAAAAATATAAAAATATTATCAGCCAACACTACACAAATCACTAATGTACATGCTTAGGTTGCCTACTCTCACACTGTCATGGCTGCTTTGGATGCTTTCCTCCGCTTCAACAAATAGTACCCTATTGTTTTTATTTTATTAAAAAAATAGAGTTATTTATCTATTTGTAGTCAATAAAACATATTAAAAATATTAAATATTTGTTATTTTATTGATTCATGGTAATAATTAGAACGGTATTATTATAAATTGTATAAATATGGTGTTTTTTCGCTACTGTGTGTAGTTTATTGATGCTTAGATTATAATTGTAATTGTATTAGGTTTTTATTAGTGTATTAGATAAGAAAATCTGTGTTTTGTGTTTTATAATCAGCTGATAATATTTAAAAATTGCACCGTTGGTGACAAAGAGCATGTGCGCGAGAGTGAGACAGTGAGCAAGTAAAATTCGCAGCCAACATGTCGGACGTAAAGCAACGTAAACATAGCGAAGACGAAGAAATGAGTACCGAAGGTATGAAATACAACAAAAATAACATATATTCACGATTATTGTATAGTGCTAGTGTTTATTTATATTATAAATAAGAAAACAGTGTGTTAAATGTGTGTCTACTGTGTCAAAACTCAGCTAGCCCATCTGTAATTTGCTTTATCATTGGTACAAAAAAAAAAAAACGCGTGTATAATCAAATTTCTATTGTTACGAGTGTGCAGATTTGTTGTTAAAACAAAAAACAGTGCACCGAATAACATTTTTTTTTTGTGTTGCATTATTTATATTACGTTTTATTTCGCGTCTCGTTTATTAATACGTGTATATTTCTCAATGTCAAACGTTTTGAGTGTCAATTTTTCTCGTGTTGCTATCAAACGCTAATTGTCAAATAAGAATATGTAATGTCATTCGCGGACCGTGAAACTGTCGGCTGGACCAATTTCTCCACTTGGCTGCCAGGGATGTTTCTAACTGCCTCGTTTTCAGAGAACTCGTCAAACAGTGAAGTGGAACTGGTGGATATGGATAATGGGGCGCGAGCGGTGCCCATCGTGCTGGCCACGGCCGACCACACGTTCGCCCTGGACGAGGAGGCGCTCGCCGATATACTTATGCGGGAAGAGGTCCGCGACAGATACGTCGTTGTTGTGTCAGTGGCTGGGGCCTTCCGCAAAGGCAAATCGTTTTTACTTGATTTCTTCCTGCGATACATGAACTCTAAGGTATTTAACCTCACTTTATTACGAAACGAAGCGCGCGCAATTCAAACTGTCCGCGATTTAATTTTACTATGAATTTAGCATGACGTACGCTATAAATAAACCAATACGACAAAGTCCAATTTTTATTATAATTTGTTCATAAATTAATTTAAAATGCGCAAAATAATTGGTTATTTATGCGAAGAAAACTTATCTTATTGGCTTTCTATTGATGCATGTTATATATATATATATAAAAGAGAAAATGATTTTTTGTCAGGTTTTATCTTATACATTTTAAATCATTAGATATTTTTGTGCAATAACAAACATATATAAGATAACCGTTTCCCTTCGTGTGATATTTTAAAATTGTGTAATATTAAAAAATATATATTTTTCCTTCGAATTGTGAATCTAAAGACCATAAAATTCAATACTTACTTATTACTTCGTAATAGAAAGTAATATATATTTTTTAAATTCAAAATAGTTGAACAGTTGCTTAGAATTATGTTATAAATAGGTTAAAACATTTTTTTTCCCTAAAAAAGACAAATAGACTAGGGTAAACTGAAAGCATTGGTGCCTGTACTGCTTGTTTATATCATATTTGCAACTTATAGATAATAGTAATACTAATATAACCCTTAAAGTTTAAATTACTGTATATTTGCAAACACAAAAAAATGAGAATTTGAAAAATAATACTTTTTTTTGTGTTATTTTATTACAAAATTAATTTTTATTAAATAAATTGTTAAAACATTGTTTTAATAAACACAACATTTGTATTAGTAATAATTTTCCGTAATAATTAAAAATTAATAAGTAATTTATTAAAACTATAGTAATTAACCTATTATTGATAGTTATTGATAATTTTATGCACAAATTAATAAAAAATATATATATATATTTCATTTTATTATATAACAAAATACATTTTCGGAGAATATTCAACGAATCGAAGTATAATTTCTTAGCTCAAGTACGAAGTACCGAAGATGCTAAAACATTCAGTCGTGTGTCTGTAGCATTTTCGGATCATAAAATGTCCTTAACAAAAATCCAAAAATATATATAACTTGGATGTTAGTCGTCGCTCGTAAGACCAAATTTGTGCCCTCTACTCTTCTGAAGGTACCGGAGCGATTTGAACCAAATTTGCTACACACATTATTTCGTATCTCATTTGCATCCGTTCGCAGTTTAAATCCAATCGCTCGTATAGTTCCCGAGTTATAAGGCCCCAAAATATAGAACCCCCCTTAATACTGCCCTTATTTAAATAATTAAAACACCGAAAAATTCTACTAATAATTCTAAGATATTTTATGTCTACAAGATTTTTTCATATTGTTAACCCAAAGACCGTAAAAAATTAAATATAATTTCGAATATTAAAATATGCACTAAAAAGACTCTTTTTACATACAACATTTTTCAAATTATTAACCAAAAGGCAATAATAATTAAAAACCTCTGGTTGCATTGCATATATTACTTATGAGGCGAGCTGGATGCATAGGTGCATTGTATTAATATATATATATATATTAAATTAAATTGAAATACTTTGTCTAGTTTCACATATTATATTCGTTTCGACCTTTTGGTCATCATCAGACATATTTAAATATGTTGTATTATTAACAACAAAAATTTCAACGCAATTTACTGTAATAACAGTTTAAAACTTTATATATTTAATTTCCCCATTTACGGAATTTGTGAATGTGTTCCTTCTTTTTTTTGGGTAGTACGTTTTAAAAGAAGGTGCATCCGAGTGGCTAGGAACCCAAAACGAGCCCCTAACTGGTTTTTCATGGCGAGGCGGTTCGGAACGAGACACAACCGGCATCCTAATGTGGTCCGAATTGTTCTTAACCGAATTGGGCTCAGGCGAAAAAGTCGCTGTAATATTACTCGACACACAAGGAGCGTTCGACAGTGAGAGCACTGTCCGAGATTGTGCCACAGTATTCGCTCTTAGCACCATGTTAAGTTCCGTTCAAATCTACAACTTATCGCAAAATATCCAGGAGGACGATTTACAACATTTACAAGTAAATTACTCTTATCCGTCGGTTGTAACATTTGTCTAATTTTGATTATATGTTAGTTATTTACGGAATACGGCAGATTAGCGCTTGAAGACTCCGGCAAGACGCCGTTCCAACGGTTACAGTTTCTAGTGCGCGACTGGAGTTTCCCGTATGAGGCCCAATATGGAGCGGTTGGCGGCAAAAAGATCTTAGATCGACGGTTAACCATATCGGAGCGACAACACTCCGAACTACAATCATTGCGCAAACATATTAAATCGTGTTTTTCCGAAATTGCATGTTTTTTGATGCCTCATCCCGGACTCAAAGTGGCTACGCATCCCAACTTCGATGGCAGACTCCTTGGTAATACATTTTAATTACTACTGGAATTGGTAATAATTCGGTAATTTGATTTCAGACATCGATTCAGAATTCAAGAGAAATTTACATGTTTTAGTACCTATGTTGTTAAGTCCAGAAAATTTAGTTCTTAAAGAAATTAACGGGCAAAGGGTTAAAGTTAGGGATTTGGTACAATATTTTAAATCATATATAAATATCTATAGTGGCAACGAGTTGCCCGAACCTAAATCAATGCTTGTGGTAAGTAAACCATTCAATTGTCTATTTATTTACCTAAAATAATTATAATTATAGGCGACAGCAGAAGCAAACAATTTATCAGCAGTTGCCGACGCAAAAGAAATGTACCACTCGTTAATGGAAGACATCTGCGGAGGTGGACGGCCATACCTGAGCACAGCTCACCTAGATTCTGAACACTTAAGAGTCCGAGACAAAGCTATGTATCAGTTTCACAGTAAAAGGAAAATGGGCGGCGAAGAATTCTCACAAACGTATAAAGAAAAATTGGAACAAGTGAGTACCACTTCACCCCACAACTACCAAAAATTTCATCAAAATACGTTAATAAACATTAAAGTTATTCAACTTTTAAAATTTGAACTGTGCTCTAGCAGCCATTTTGAAAGTAAGTAGCCATTGCGATTTCTAACCTATATGTTTCATATGTTTTTGTAGGATTTAGACGATCAGTTCGTGCAGTTTAAAGCGCATAACGAAAGTAAGAATATCTTCAAAGCGGCCCGGACTCCTGCGGTGTTTTTCGCGCTTGCCGTCATGTTCTACATCGCGTCCGGAGTCTCCGGGTTGGTCGGGGCGTACGCGATCGCGAATATGTTCAATTTGGTCATGGGCATGTCGTTGCTCACTCTAATCATGTGGGCATACGTCAGGTTAGATTTTTTTTTTACTATTTAGGTACCAATTTCATAACCACTATTAATAATAACCGTTTTTGATCAATTTTTAGTAAACGGTTTATTCAATCAGCAGTGAAATTAGCATTTTCTTGTTGATTAATTCGCTAATTTGTAGTTAGTAAATTTATATTAGTAATAGAAATTGTTTTGTGGTTTTCATGGACTATTCCACGATATTGGAAGTTTACACGCACATGCAACGGTTATTATATTATTTTCCCCAACGTTTAAATCGTTCCTAAATATATAGAAATAAAAATGCGTCTTTTGAAGTGCATATATTTATATTAAAAAGCTAAAGCATTCGGCCGTTTGTCTGTAGCATTTTCGAATCAAAAAATTACATTTGGTTGTATCTGTATTTTTTTTATTTTTAATATGTTTAGATTTGATTTAGGGATGCTCAAAACGTGTATTTTCGTTTAAATATCGAGTTTGATTACAATATTTCGTTTTAGACTTCGTCCAAGAAAATAAAATCGCATTATCTTTGTAGTGAACCTTGTTACCCCATTTATTAAGGGTAAAATATTTGATTTTAAATGTTTTGTGTTCATGTCCCGTTTGTGCTCCAACGGAGTCAATTTATAATAATTCTATTTTGTTCACTCGATTTTTCTTGTTCTTGTATCTGCATTTTTGGCATTTTTAATATGTTTAGATTTAATTTAGGGATGCTCAAAACGTGTATTTTCGTTTTATTACAATATTTCCTTTTAGACTTCGTCCAAGAAAATAAAAATGCATTATCTTTCTAGTGAACCTTGTTACCCCTTTTATTAGGGGTATTGATATTTATTTTTTAAATGTTTTGTGTTCATGTCACGTTTGTGTTCCAACGGATTTAATTTATAATAATTCTATTTTGTTCACTCGACTTTCTTGTGCTTGTATCTGTATTTTAGGATTTTTTAATATGTTTAGATTTGATTTAGGGATGCTCAAAACGTGTATTTTCGTTTTATTACAATATTTCCTTTTAGACTTCGTCCAAGGAAATAAAAATGCATTATCTTTCTAGTGTACCTTGCTACCTCTTTTATTAGGGGTAATATATATATATATATATATATATATATATATATATATATATATATATATATATATATATATATATATATTTTTTACATGTCACGTTTGTGCTCCAACGGAGTCAATGTACTGTGTAATGTCGGTATTCGGGAAGTTTTCCAAGTGCAATTGCTTAACAATGAGTGAACCTTGAGTATGAGTGCGAAATGATTTGTCATATGTCTAATAGTTGTCGTTATCTATTTATGTGTGTAGGTATAGCGGGGAACTGCGCGACATCGGCATACAAATAGACGAGCTGGCTTCGTTTATCTGGGAAAACGTAAGTTACTGTTATATCTGTATTGTATACGGGCCGCGAATGATGAAAATTAAAATTGTTACTAAAATCGCTACAAAAAAACGTTCATAAAATATTGTCTCGACATTCCCACAATTACAACTGACTACTTATTTGTTAATATTGTACATATGTGATAAACAGAGTTGGTTTTCTTGACTTGATTCTTACACAAAAATTATTTATTAATTATATATATATAATAGTGTGATAACGGTACAAATGTATTTTTATTACAAACGATAGAAAAGAATATATTTTTGTTGAGGAAAAAAAGAAATTAAACTAAATATATTGGCGATGTTACAAACTGAGAATAGGGAATATTTTATTACTAATTAGCATCGTTGTTAAAATAATTAAATTTGACTATTCGCAATCGAGAATATCGTTAATGTTTGTTATATTTAACGCGTGTGTGTATTATGTTATTATAGACGTGCACATTTGCTTAAAACACTCCGGCACACAATTATATCTTTTAAAATGTATGGCTACAATTTGGGGCGGACTGTGCTTTTTCTCCGAGCAATTAATCTCGATTTTAATACAATGAGCGACTAGCTTAACTGGGACAACCACTACTCGTTCAGTAGTTTTTTACTATTGTCGATTATTTCCGATTATTGAATATCTTTGCCAATTAATATATTGGATACGTTTGAATATGAAGATTTTAAAGAAAGAATCTGCCCTTCACTCGACTTATTCTTAATTAACTAGGGTCTCCCGTAAGCACCATGTGCCCATATAGTATACAGAACATAGGTCAGACTCATGGCGCATTTTCATGTAATTTAATAATAATTACACGGTTTTTCTTCAGTTTGTATCGTTTGATACAATTGAATAGTAATACAAATGTCCACATCACAAATAATAATAATATATTTTAACAACGATGTTAAATCTAATCAACGATTCTATAACACGCAGGAACTTATGATTTTAAATCCTAATACAAGAAAATACTTGTAATTTGCAAATAATATATTAATTTAACGAAACGTCATTTTGGAACTAAAATTACTGTCTTCTGTATCCATTTATTTGATTTTGAGATTAATTATGTGTTTTATTTCGTTTTTTAATATTTTTTTGATGTATCAAGTATTAAATTTATAGCGATTTTGTTTAATAAATTGTAGAATTTATAAATAGTTCGTAAGGTATTGTATTTGCTCAATTAAATCAAAATTATCTAAAAGAAACAAAATGGATGCAGAAGACTATTAATTTTTTAATTTTCGATGTTAAAACATATTTATAATATTTATTGGGCCTGTTAAACTTCTTAATATTTATTGGGATTTCCTATTTAACCCAGTTGATTCAACTTAGTTATTAAATTAAAAAAATTCACCGTTTTTAAAGGTGTTTTATATTATGATAGAAATTCCATTTAATAATTATGTTATTTGATTATATCTAAATTACAATAATAGATATTTTAATTAATCTTAAAATAATTAGATTTTCAATTTTTGTATTTTTATAACTATAACTATAAATATTTCATTTAACTCATGTGTTAAAAACTTCCTAAACTTATATAAATTTTATTTATGAAACTATTAAGCTTTTTAAAGTTTATATCACTTAAAAAGATGTAAAATTTCTCTTTGTTTACGTGTAAAAACACTAAAAAAGTTATAACGATATGTCCATAGTGTAGCATATACTATCAAACCCAATGCTAAAAGGCTTACGATTATGGCAAAAAATAAATGTTAACCCTTTAGTAGTGACGTGTCTTACAGATTATTTTCACGAAATCGTGCTATTGTTCCTACTAGTTTCAAATCTATTTGAATTTTAAGACTTTTAAGCTTATATTTTACTGTTATTTACATTTGTATGAATAATTTAGTAATTTAATAGGAATATTCGATGTTTAATTGCAAATTCGTCGTCGATTTTTCTCATATCAAAGTAAACGGGTGTCGTTTAAATGTGTTTTTTATGCATCCAGTTTTATTAAGTATAAAATAAAAATCTGCACGCACTAATAGAGGGTTAATTTAATGCATTTTTATGATCTTGAAAGTCAATCGGGAAGGGGTGATCCTCAAAATTAATATTTCCATTAAAATTTCGAGGTCGATTTTTTGTGATTACTGTATTTTTTTTATAAACATTACGTATAAGAAAGTAAAAAATAATAAGTTCGAACAATTGACTGAGGGATCAAAGAATGCCATAAAAGTAAGAATTATCCTAAATCAAGGGTTAAATACATTATCACAGATGACAGAGATATATTTAAAGATATCAAAAATCGTCAGTTAAAGAAAACCGACTCTGTTCATAATTTAACAACTGTTTATATAATTAGAATATAATTTTTGTTAACCAGCATCCAGTTAACATGTAAAATTTGAGAAATATATACGATTTTTCTATTACCAAAAAGTGAAGGTACTTTTATTTACGCATGTTCACACTCTCAATCTGTCTGTGTCCCCCCCATGTTTTGGGTTTCATTTCTCTCTGTGGATTTTCTCTCTATTATTTTGGTTTGTTCATTTTGTATGTGAAGGTACCTTTATTTTCATCTTTCACGAAATTGGTCGTGTCACCTGTACTAATGTTACGATTTGCTTTAACTCGAATTCATGCTTGAACATTGAGACACATCGGATTCTCTTCGTAATTTTGACCACAAACAAATTACACAATTGAGCAATTACCAAACGTAAACTAAGGTACGAGCCATTAAAAAAAAAATCCCGTAACAAAACACAGAAAAATAACTAATTTTTATTATTCATTACAATCAAATCTGTACCATTGGTACAGTGAGATTAATTCCTATAATTCTTATAGTTGTTTTTCTGTGGGTCTGTGTTTAATTTTGTGTTTTGCTTGTTTTATATTTGGTTTTGTAGTGAAATTTGCTTCTCCCGACGAATGTAAAATTAAGAATATATGGCAACCATTTTGTTTTTATGCAGAGCGTTCGACAGCTAATTTTAACCAAATTTATGTATAAGGTGCGACCATATAATGAATTAATTTTACATTCCGTGTTTATTTTGCTGGTAAATTAATATGTAAGTGTGTAATTAAATTTCTAGTTAATGAAACCAGTGTATCAGGGCTTTGTTGAGAAAAGCATGCAACAGATGGCGGTCGGAGCGGCGGAAATGGCGGTTGGAGGTAACTCAACGTCGTCTCACTCACTGCATACACATGCAAATGGTAAATTAAAACATTCGTGATGCCTCGCGCTCTCTAGTCGACCTCCATTCACGCTTGATAATAAATATAATAAACACAATTGGAAACCTAGCTACCACACAAGTACCTGCCACTATAAAAAATATCAAATTATATTAATTTTGGCTAATTTTATAAACAATTCTTGCAAAACATAGCAATTTTCAATCGCGCGAATATTGTATTTTTTTAAATGTATATAACCGCAAATTCTATTCTATATTTTCTAAATCTCGTTTTTTTTTTACGCGATTATTAAATATATATTTACCATTATGTTGTACTTTTTTTAATGTGACTGTGTGTACATAACTTTAAAAGCTATAAATTATAATTTTCAAAATGGTGATCTTGGTCTAACTTTAATATTGCGATATTTTAACTTCGGAAAATTTATTGGATTTTTTTTAACGCGATTAATCGCAATTGAAAACTTTTTTTTTTTAATTATTTGTAATTGTTTTATTTATGCACTTTTTTTAAAATACGATGTACATAACATAAAAAAAATTAGAGTGATTTTGTGGACATCTAAAAGTGGTAGCTAATTTATTATAGAGCCTTGTGATAAATATAGCAATGTTGGTACAGTTTTTTTTTTTTTTTCATGGCAACTTTTTTTGTACATATATCAAAGTTTAAATAAAATATTTTTTTGATGTTGTGGTTTATTGGAGATTTATCATTTTGCAACAAAAGTAGAACTCAAACATTTTTAGCTCGTGTCGTACTAAATGTACAAAAGGGCTATAGTAATCGGTTGTCACTGTTATGTACAGATTGCAATTATAAATTTTTAAATAAATTCGCACGCTTGGACAACTACATTCAAATATGCGATTTGTTCCGGATTGTTAATAAAAATATATTTTCAAATCGTGTATTTTGTTTTAAGGCCACACAAATGATACAATTTATTATTTGCACGAGTTCTACAATTTTGTTCGAAATGTTTTATTATAGTTATTAATTATGCATTAGATTTTCGTTTTTAATTGGACGGCATTTTATATTTTTATTATTTTGTGTACAAGAAAATTACATGTTGTGTTGTTTTTATATGTATATATATATTATAATTTACTAATTAATTGTATTCGTTTGTTAATGTTGATCATGTGGAATTTAACTAACAATTATTTATATTGTACGGTTGTTTTTTCAATATTACACCGCAGTGCCTATAATATATCTTCCAAGTAATATCTGTTTGTGTAATGTTATAAAATTCGTGTTCGTTTATGAAAAAAAAAAAAATGTAAAAGATAAATATTTGTTTTCAACACTTCAATATTTCTTGTTAGTAAGTAGTGTAATACCTTGCCTGTTAAGTTATTTAGCATAGATTTATCTTTAATTATTTTAATTAAACATATTCTAAATTCTATTGCAAAATCTAAAACACGTAAATATGAGTTATCAATTTTATTTTAGCAAAAATATTTGATTACATTAGCAGAATTTAGAATTTGTGTCATTGGCCACGTTTGGTTATTCTGTAGTGAGTGGCTATAATAACAGTGTGGCCATTGGATTGTCAGCCGCCATGTTTTTCCTAATTGTATACGTAGTGCAATATGAAATATTTACAAATAAAATTTAAAAAGTTTTATGTAATATTGGACTTAAACAATTTAAAGACGACGTAAAGGATTTTTGATAAAATGTTGAATCATTTTTGTAAATATTCCAATGTATATTTGGAAATAATATGGCGACCGTTAGTCATATGGCCACACTGTAGAGCTGCTAGACGTGGCCATTCTCTCTTAATAAAATACGCACTTTTGTACAGACAGCTATTAATTCTCTATTTAGCTAAATCTAATCTCAATAGTCAATAATAAAAAATATAGCTAACAGCAGTTCTGTACAAAATTCAAGTAATAATTAAATACCGCAATATATTGATAATTGCATGGGAACAAAGCCATTAATGCTTTTGTAAAAGACAAAAAAAAATAACTAAAAGTTAATATGTGGTTAGGGTTGTTAAATAATAATTTCCAAATCTAGAAACTCCTAATTTGCACATAATACAATTTGCACTTTAGGAAAAGGAAGTATATATGTTAGGGGGATGAAATTTTGGAACAATTCAGATTATATATATGTTCACTTTTTGTTATATATGTTATATGAGAATTTTTGCTGAAGCTTTGCCTTTTGAAGTTGTGATTTGCCCCCGTTAAGAGGAGTTGATTTGTTTAGTATTTCATTTGTACTGCTGTGTGCCATATAACATAAAATGCAAGGCACGGATAAAATTGTATTTTCGCTCAAGTTGTGCTCTAAACGTTTATAATAATGTTCGCTATGACTAAATAGATTGTACAATTATTCGTAAAACAAACAAAAAAAAAAACAAAAATTATTACACATAAGAGATTACTGTAAGGAGAACTATGTATGTTTCAGGTTTGGTCATTAAATCCTTATTTTTATATTTTTGGGTTTTGTTTTTTGCCGTTAAGTACTTTGCACAATATAATATGCCCAATTTCAAACATATATACACACACCCAGGTGTATGTGTAGAACGCTTCATTTATTTTTCTATGGGCCGGACTCTTTTTTACAGTGGCTCAAGCCATTGTGAAAATATTTGAAAAATTAACACAAATGCTACGTTATTTATAGTCAAAATAAATATATTGTGTGTACAAAAATAGAAACAGTATCTAAGTTACATATATATTGTGTGCGAAGCAGTAAGTTTATAATCACAATTCCAGAAATGCTTCTCGGGGGATGTGGAAATTATTAAATATATATATATATATATGCTGGATTAATTCGTGGGCATCAAGTACCCATATCATATACAGAAAACAGTCCACTCCTTTATTGCTATGCTACGTTATTTAAAGTCAAAATAAATATATTGTGTGTACAAAAATAGAAACAGTATCTAACTTACATTAATATTGTGTGCGAATTGTAAGAAGCAGTAAGTTTATAATCATAATTCCAGCAATACTTCCCGGGGAATATGGAAATCTTTTAATATATATATATATATATGCTGGGGTAATTCGTGGGCAGCAAGTGCCCATCTCATATACAGAAAACAGTCCACTCCTTTATTACTATGCTACATGATTTAAAGTCAAAATAAATATAATGTGTGTACAAAAATAGAAACAGTATCTAACTTACATTAATATTGTGTGCGAATTGTAAGAAGCAGTAAGTTTATAATCACAATTCCAGCAATACTTCTCGGGGGATGTTGAAATCTATTTAATATATACATATATATATATGCTGGGTTAACTCGTGGGCATTAAGTGCCCATATCATATACAGAAAACAGTCCACTCATTTAGTGCTATGCTACATTATTTAAAGTCAAAATAAATTGTGTGTGAATTGTGAATAAAAAAATAGAAACAGTATCTAAGTTACATATATGTTGTGTGCGAATTGTAAGAAGCAGCAAGTTTATAAATCAATTCCTACAATAATTCTCGGGGAATGTGGAAATTATTAAATATATATATATATATATGTGCCAATATCATATACAGAAAACGGTCCACTCTTGGGTTGCGTCATTAACTGTGAAAATTAATTAAAATTTACGTTATTGTTATGTCGATGAAGATTGAACTGTATATGATATGGGTACATGGTGCCCACAGGTTAACTTAGTAATATTTATATACGTATTAACGAGCGTTAAATGTATATATTTTTAGTGTTTTGTGTTTTGCTGTTCATAGTATAAAGAAAGTTAATTTTATTTATTCGCAAATTATGAATTATTGGTTTCGGTTTTAGTAAATCTTTTTATGTTTACATTATCTACTCAATAATAATTTTATTTTACGAAATAGTTAAAATTTATTTCATATATCACTCGTTTAGTTTCGTCCGTTTACGTAATTAGAATTTAATTACGAATTTTCATAATTAACACTGGGCATCGACGGGTTCGAACAACTTCTTAAACCAGTAGTGATTTGAATTCACGGGTGAATGTGTGGAAAATTGTGTGTTTTAGTTTAAAGTGAGTGTGTCTGTGGAATGTCTTCTCGTCTGGATTATATGTAAGTTTATTATTATTTATATACAAATTATGGAAGAAACCATGGAAAATAAATAAAAGGTGGTTTTGGGTATAATATATTAAATACATATAAACTATATCATTTTATTGAACATATTAAAAAATACATAACTATTTATTGAAAGCACTTGTAACCCTATAACGTTTATCAAACAGTAAAAACTAACTACAAATATATTTTATTATTGAAACATTTTCTTAATCATAGAAGCATAGCTATTTTCTTGTTTGCTCAAATTCTCATTAACAAACTGCAATTTTTCAATAGCAGCTTTATTCCCAGCGTCTAATTCTAAAACTTTTAATAAATCAAGTTTCGCGGCCTCAAAATCGCGCATACACGAACTAGCAATTCCCCGTTTATGCAAACCCTTCACATGATTCTCATCAATTTCTAAAAGCTTCGTACACAATTCAATCGTAGTCTCAAATCGATCTACTTTTAAATTACAAGACGCTAAATTATTAAATAAATTCACTTTCATTATATTTATATATTTAACTGTAACCCCATCGATTACTTTCGGGAGTACATCAACCGGAATTGGAATTGAAAGAATTAATTTCAATCCGCGAGAGAAACGGTGAGAAGCATCAACAAAACGATTCTCTTTAAATAATTCTATCCCCTTTTCTTTATGTTTCTGCGCAATTGAACATTTTTTATTCGCGTCCCATTCGTAAATATATCCATAAAATTCGAGTGAAACTAACAGTAGAGTAAAGCTAATTTCAGAGTCTTGAATTATTATAATTACTGCACTTTTTTCATCTTTATGCATAGTTAATAAACAATTATGTATTTCGCGATCTAATGCAGTGTTCGCTTCGCCTATTGTTGTTGAATTTAATTCGGTGGTTAAATATTCGCTTTGTAATTGAAGCGATTTAAATTTAATATCGGTTATTTTAAACACGCAGTATGAATTTTCTGCAGGTTTTGGTCCAAATGAACCTGCTTCTAGAATAGTTTTATTAATTCTACCATCAGGCGACTGCCAATTAATATTCGCCATTTTGTTGTATAATATACACAAAATGGATGCCAAACTAACTTTAACTTAATTCTAACTCAGGAATTGTATCTTTACTGAGGAATTATTAACTAAATCTGCTTAAATGGCAATTCGTTGTAGATTTTACAGTTAAATGCAGCTTAATTCATTTAATATCTACTTGTATGTAGAACAAAATGGCGTAATTGCTACAATAGTTAATATTGTATTTAAAATAAAATATATCTAGTATTAAATTAGATATTTCTTTCAAAAATATATCTGCAACCAAGATTATAATTTACACTTTTGCTTCAACCTAATGGCGTCTAATCCCTAAACTAGCTTATCTATTAAATATCTAATTAACATTCAGATTCAGTGTCGAATTGTTTATCCAGTAATTCTAGCGTTAAATTATAAACCTCCTTTGAGAAATCATCTTTTAACGCTATAGGACTAGGTAAAGTAACGCGACAATCAGTTAAATATTGACCAGTGGTCCGATGTGAAGTTAACAACGCGTGTAAAGCCGTCTGAGCGCCTTGTCTCGGCGACTTTACTACTAATAGCCTAATTGGCCACTGTAACGCGTAAAGCAACGGGTTACGTAACGGCGGAAAAAAACGATAGATCGGGGTTTCAGTGTTGCCAGGATTGACTGCGTTTACGATTATATTTGAATCTAGAAAATTCAATTAAAACTATATTCATGCAAAATTATAAAATTAAACTTACTAATTAGCCGTTTCGCTAACTCCTTGGTGAATAGTAGTAGGGCCAATTTGCTGACGCCGTACGATGTGAAATGTGTGCGAGATTCTCGTTGGTCTCTCAAAACGGCCCTCAGATCGTATTCGGTCGAGAGTCGATGCGCTTCCGATGATATGTTTATAATCCGAGCGTGTTCAGCATTTCGGAGACTTTCTAGTAAATGATGTGTAAGGATAAATGGACCTATAGAAATTAAATGATTTAAACATTTGGATAATTTTTGGGTGGTTATTTTACCTAAGTAATTCGTTTGTAATGTAACATCATAATGGTCTTCGGTTAATTCTTGTGGGTAGAAAAATATGCCGGCGTTGTTAACTAACGCGTAAATTTCGGGGAATTCGGCTAGAATTTGTTTCGTAAATTTAATGATACTGTAAATGGAGTTCAGGTCCAAGTGTCGAACGTGAACGTTGTAATTCGATGACGCTACTACTATTTGCTCTAATGCAATGTACCCGAGTTTTAGGTCTCGGCATGCGATTATCACTTCGGCTCCTTTAACAAGAGTTTCATTTTTGTATAAGATTTCGCTGGGTTTTAAAACTTTTTGGGATTTAAAATTATTTGGGTTCTTTAACAAGCTTAAATGCAGGCACCAATGTTTTATTTTTGTATGAGATTCCGATGTGTTTTAAATTATTTGGAAGATAGAACCAAAATTTAAAATTATTTTATATATATATATATATATTTCTTATATTTTGTATGAGGTTTCGCTGTGTTTTGAAGAACTTTTTGGAAGATAGAACCAAAATTTAAAATTATTAGGGATTTTAAATGTTTCATTTTTGTATGAGGTTTCGCTGTATTTTAAAGAACTTTTTGGAAGATAGAACCCAAATTTAAAATTATTAGGGTTTTTAACAAGCTTAAATGCACCAATGTCTTTAGCTTGCCGGTGCATAAGCAATAAGAAAAATTAAAAACATATTGTTATATTTGGTCAAAGTTATATTTTTTAATTACATAAAACTATCATGAAACAAACAACGAAAAATAAATATTGAATCGACATTTTTATTAAAAAAATATAACAGTCGATCCGATTAATTTAGAGTTTCGGGGATAGCAAGATTTGGTATGCGTAAAACGCACCAACGCGTAGAGCTCACCTATAGGTAAGATATGCGTTGCGAGCAGTGATTTTTAATTATTATGTTATTTGAAAAAATGTTATAGATATAAAAAGTCTTACAATTTTTTATAGACAATATTGATTGCATATTTTAAAATTCAAAATTATAATATTTAATCATTTTTTTCGGACTTTGTGTTAACAATATGAAAAAATCTTGTAGATATAAAATATCTTAGGATTTTTAGTAGAATTTTTGAGTGTTTAAATTATTTTTATAAGGGCAGTATTAAGCGGGGCTCCACATTTCGGGGCCCTATAACTCGGGAAGTATACGAGCGATTGGATTTAAACTGCGAGCGAATTCAAATAGGATGTTAAATAATATGTGTAGTAAATTTGGTGTAAATCGCTCCGGTACCTTCAGAGCACAAATTTGGTCTTACGAGCGAGCGACGACTAACATCCAAGTATATAAGTTATATACATTTTTGGATTCAGAACGACGAGACAAACACTTTTTGTTAATGAAATTTTGTGCTCCGAGAATGCTACAGACACACGACCGAATGCTTTAGCTTCTTCGGTACTTATAAATAATTCCTAGTATTTTTTTTTTATGAATTTAGAGTTTCGGAGAAATAAAAACTGCCTATTTGTATCTTAATATGAAAAAAATGAGCGTCGTCCGGTTAGTACGACGTAATGTCGTCGGTCCCGTCGTTATATCCGGATTCTACTGTATATTCAATTATATTCTAAATGTGACAAGACTAAATTTGCGCTAGTTTTTTGTAGGGAACGTATCGAATTTTAAATACTACATTTATGGTTTCGCACATCACGCACGTAACCTTTATTACGCAAAATTGCGTTACCGAATACTGGTTATGGTTATAACCGGTTATATTTTGGAACTAGCTATTTATAATAAAAATATATTTTATTCTAAATCGTTTTTATACTAAAATATAAGTAAATTTATATAATTTAAATTTAATAAATTAAAATTTGGCTAGGTTACATTTAGCTTAACTATGTGAGGTTAAGTTTATATTTACAATATACAAAGATTACATTTACAATTAATTCTGTAAATCTATGTTGTAAATTGTGTTTATACAATTAAAATATTTTTAATTCTGTAGCCTTAGGCACTGTAGGCTTTCTTCTAAATTATGACAGGTCCCTCTAATGATTATAATAATTTAATAATTTTACCTCGTTTAGCTACTTCAATAGCTAATGCTTTTCCTATCCCTGAATTGCCACCTGTTATAATAATAACTAGTCCATCTAAACGGGCTGTACACCGGCATACACCACCAGAAAAGTATCGACTGGAAACAATTTTTTTGTTTTAATAACATAACCTAATTTATATATATAACTGCAACACTTACATTAAACTATAGACAAAAGCGCTGGAGGCTAAACACAGTGCTGCAATTCTCCACATATTTAATTTACTTAAATGTTTATTAAACAACAGTGAGTTTAGTCATAACTACGTATTTGTTATAAATGAACGTTAATATTTAAAATAACACCGGTAGGTATCAGTTATAACTGTGTTAATAAAAATCCGAATGAAATCGCCCTTATGCTAAAGGTACATAAGGCGCAATTTATTCGCGTGATTAACCTACAAACTATTCTTTTAGATTATGGCATATTTACATTCTCGCCGAGAAATATTCTGTTTTTATAATCATTTAACGGGTTTAACGAAGGGTATGGAAGGAAGGTATACTACTATAGATTTAAGAAATGAATCTGCCGTTACTGGGAAAATTTTATTTGTGGATGGACACATGAATATTGATTTGGAGGATGTTATATTTTATGATCAACGTGGAACTGAAACTCCGTTCAATAGGTTTTTTATTCGAGCTAGAAATATTCGATATGTTCATATACCGAAAGGGATGAATGTTATTGATACAATCAAAAATTTCAATTTGGTTAAAAAACAGGATATGAGAAAACCGAAGAAAACTTTTAAAAACAAACGAGCTTTAAGGAAACAAAGGCAAACTTTAGAAGAAATGAAATTTCATAAATTTAAATAATATGTATATCTGAAATAAAAAGGGTGTAATAAATAAAAACATAAATAATTTAAACTTGTTTTAATCATCAGTTTGCGTTAAGATTGCAATTACATTTTTTGAATTTTGGAAAATATAAAAAAAGGAATTTGAACCTATTTAGAGTACACATATATATCAAGATAAAAAAAAATATGAGCTCAATTTATAAGCCTCCTCGAAGACGCAGAACCAAATGGAGGGTAGACTCTTTCTGGATGTTGTAATCGGACAGGGTTCGTCCATCTTCTAATTGTTTACCGGCGAAGATCAATCTCTGTTGATCTGGAGGAATTCCCTCCTTGTCTTGAATTTTCGCTTTGACATTCTCAATAGTATCGGAAGGTTCGACTTCCAAAGTAATCGTTTTTCCCGTCAAAGTCTTGACAAAAATCTGCATGCCTCCCCGAAGACGCAATACCAAATGAAGGGTTGATTCCTTCTGGATATTATAATCGGACAAAGTCCGTCCATCTTCCAATTGCTTTCCGGCGAAGATCAAACGCTGTTGATCTGGAGGAATGCCCTCCTTGTCTTGTATTTTCGCCTTAACATTCTCAATTGTATCGGAGGGTTCAACTTCCAAAGTGATGGTTTTTCCCGTCAAAGTTTTAACGAAAATCTGCATTCCTCCGCGCAGACGCAATACTAAATGGAGGGTGGATTCTTTTTGGATGTTGTAATCGGACAATGTACGTCCGTCTTCTAATTGTTTACCGGCGAAGATCAAACGTTGTTGATCTGGAGGAATTCCCTCTTTGTCTTGGATTTTAGCCTTGACGTTTTCGATTGTGTCGGATGGTTCGACTTCCAAAGTGATGGTTTTTCCAGTCAATGTCTTGACGAAAATCTGCATACCGCCGCGAAGACGCAATACCAAGTGAAGCGTGGATTCTTTTTGGATGTTGTAATCGGACAATGTTCGTCCGTCTTCTAATTGTTTACCGGCGAAGATTAATCGCTGTTGATCTGGAGGAATTCCTTCCTTATCTTGAATTTTCGCTTTTACGTTTTCGATTGTATCGGAAGGTTCAACTTCCAAAGTGATGGTTTTTCCGGTCAAAGTTTTAACGAAAATTTGCATGCCGCCGCGAAGACGCAATACTAAATGAAGGGTGGATTCTTTTTGGATGTTGTAATCGGACAATGTACGTCCGTCTTCTAATTGTTTGCCGGCGAAGATCAAACGCTGTTGATCTGGAGGAATTCCCTCTTTATCTTGGATTTTCGCCTTTACGTTTTCGATTGTGTCGGATGGTTCGACTTCAAGGGTGATGGTTTTTCCTGTCAATGTCTTGACGAAAATCTGCATACCGCCGCGAAGACGCAATACCAAGTGAAGCGTAGATTCTTTTTGAATGTTGTAATCGGACAAAGTACGTCCGTCTTCTAATTGTTTACCGGCGAAGATTAATCGCTGTTGATCTGGAGGAATTCCCTCTTTGTCTTGGATTTTTGCCTTGACGTTTTCGATAGTGTCGGATGGTTCGACTTCCAATGTAATAGTTTTTCCCGTTAAAGTCTTCACGAAAATTTGCATACCTCCTCGGAGACGCAATACCAAATGAAGGGTTGATTCCTTCTGGATGTTGTAGTCGGACAATGTACGTCCGTCTTCTAATTGTTTGCCGGCGAAGATTAATCGCTGTTGATCTGGAGGAATTCCTTCTTTGTCTTGGATTTTCGCCTTGACATTCTCGATTGTGTCGGAGGGTTCGACTTCAAGGGTGATAGTTTTTCCCGTCAAAGTTTTAACGAAAATTTGCATGCCTCCTCGGAGACGCAATACTAAATGAAGGGTGGATTCCTTTTGGATGTTGTAATCGGATAAAGTGCGTCCGTCTTCCAGTTGCTTTCCGGCGAAGATTAATCGCTGTTGATCTGGAGGAATTCCCTCTTTGTCTTGAATTTTCGCCTTGACGTTTTCAATTGTGTCTGATGGTTCGACTTCCAATGTGATGGTTTTACCCGTTAAAGTCTTGACGAAAATTTGCATTCCTCCTCGGAGACGCAATACTAAATGGAGGGTGGATTCTTTTTGGATGTTGTAGTCGGACAATGTACGTCCGTCTTCTAATTGTTTGCCGGCGAAGATTAATCGCTGTTGATCTGGAGGAATTCCTTCCTTGTCTTGGATTTTCGCCTTGACGTTCTCGATTGTGTCGGATGGTTCCACTTCAAGGGTGATAGTTTTTCCCGTCAAAGTTTTAACGAAAATCTGCATTCCTCCTCGGAGACGCAATACTAAATGGAGGGTGGATTCCTTTTGGATGTTGTAATCGGACAATGTTCGTCCGTCTTCCAATTGTTTACCGGCGAAGATCAAACGCTGTTGATCTGGAGGAATTCCCTCTTTGTCTTGGATTTTGGCCTTCACGTTTTCGATTGTGTCTGATGGTTCGACTTCGAGGGTGATGGTTTTTCCCGTCAATGTCTTGACGAAAATCTGCATACCGCCTCGGAGACGCAATACCAAGTGGAGGGTGGATTCCTTTTGGATGTTGTAATCGGACAATGTTCGTCCGTCTTCCAATTGTTTGCCGGCGAAGATCAAACGCTGTTGATCTGGAGGAATTCCCTCTTTGTCTTGGATTTTGGCCTTGACGTTTTCGATTGTGTCTGATGGTTCAACTTCGAGGGTGATGGTTTTTCCCGTCAAAGTTTTGACGAAGATCTGCATACCTCCGCGAAGACGCAATACCAAATGGAGGGTGGATTCCTTCTGGATGTTGTAATCGGACAAAGTGCGTCCGTCTTCCAATTGCTTTCCGGCGAAAATCAAACGCTGTTGATCTGGAGGAATCCCTTCCTTATCCTGGATCTTGGCCTTAACATTCTCAATTGTATCGGAAGGCTCAACTTCCAACGTAATCGTTTTCCCTGTCAATGTCTTGACAAAAATCTGCATCCTGAAAATATCGAAAGCACTAATTAGTATTGCGCATGTATTTCGTCATAACAGTGAGTCAGCGAAAAGTAGGGGAAATCAATTGCACTGGTCCGCCATTTTGACGAACAAAGAACTTTCTAGAATACCACGTTTTCATAAGCTAATAATTCGTTTTAAATGCATAAATATACCTTCCCTTATTTCAAATTCTGTTTGGTGTTGTTATTATTATCACTGTCAAAATTTTGTTTATTTATTAGAAAACCAAAACAAAGGACGGTTATCGACAATCAAAATCGTTGTACTGGTATTTTAATTTAATTTGACGGCCAATATTTACAGAGCAATAATTACAATTTAAAACTAGATCCAAACTGAATAAGATACTCACTTGCTTCTTTGTTTTAAATAGCTGAATAATCAATAGCTCACTATACGTCTCACTAATAGTAACTTTTATCACTGATATTCTTTCGTTCTATGCAGCCAGCTCCGCAAAATGGTTGGTTATATAGCCCAGCTGCTGTGACGTCACATTTAATCTCGAACCCAAACACAATTATTTGTTTTTCCACTATAATTTCGTAAATACGACGTAATTTTCTAGAAACTTAACTGCATAAATCATATAAAATAATTTACAACTTACTGACATACATAATTGTTTGGTAGATTTGATAACTTAGAAATACCAAAATTTTAATCTCGTATAATTGGCAAATAGCGTTTGGGCGGGTTATTTAAAATTGAATTTAGAATTGTACGTTCTATCTAATTAAATACGTAGTTCGAGGCTTTGTTATATTGATTATCGAACAAATACTAATAGAATACAATACGTATATAGATAAAACAAATATAGTAACAGTTTATTTGGATTATTTGTTATGATTGATGATATGGCAATATTCGCGGCCATTTTTATTATTATCAGCTGATGTATAATAGAAACATTCTAGAATTTAATTATATTTCATAATATTGACATTGTACTTTAGAGTATTACGTGCATATTCATCCTTTGTTTATGGTGCAAAATAAAATAACTTTATTAACGTAAAACCGTGATTGCTTTTAATGTGGTCACAACATATTGTTGACATGGTCGTCCTTTGTTTAGGTTTTGGGATAAAAATAAAATAGCAGGTTTATAATAATTACAAAAATCTTTATTAGTGTAAAAACGTCTAGATTGAAGTAATATATTCTTAAATTATGACAATATAACATTAAATAGGTACTCTCTCTTATTTATATTTACAAAAATACTTTCAAAAAATGTTTTATTTATCTGAAAACAATATTTTATAATAATGATAGTTTGAAATATGTATAACGGTGATCCTCGTGTTTTAATTTTAATGGTATATTCTTCACAATCCCATTGTTTCTTGTTGAATTTCTACTTTGTATGTCGGATTATCGTATGCTGCTTGACTAACTCGTGATGATGGCGTCGAAATCGGTGCTTTGTTTTGACTGTGCCTTCGCAACAATATCATTAATAAAATCATTGTGCTTAATATCGCTATTGCTGCTAAAATTGCAACAATAACTAGGGGACCATAGTAATCATTCGAATGGTCTATTAATTCTTCATTTGCTAGTAGTTTCCCTGTAAAATATTCGCATTAAATACAAAACATTAATTTCTCAAGGTCAACAACATGTAACTTGTACTGCGTTTGTTTTTTGTATACACGCGTCTCAACATGTTTGTTTTGACGGAAATTGTACTTGAAAGGTTGAAAGTTACAACGTATTTATTTACTAATAAAAATGATAGAGGAAAATATGTTTATTTCTTGTTATAATTCTATATTTAGTTTTGTATTTTATTGATTTATAAATTTGCACCAGGGACTAGACAGGGTTGGGGTCAGACAGGGTCAGAGCCCCGGGCATTTTAGGGTTCTCGAACCTTTGTCTTGATTTTCATTAAATTTAATTGTACTGATTAGATTTACTTTACAGTTAACTATTAAATTGTAATCTCGTGTAATAGCAAAGAAAGGAAATATGTTTGTTTCATCATTTTATATATTTATAATATTATTGGAAAACTTATTATTTATTCTTTGTTTTATGCATTTTCGTAGTATTTTGACGTATCAGTTTAAAAATAGATTATCATTTGGCAAATGGCATCGACCTTCACGAATTATACTCGTAGGTCGTGTACATATTTTAAAATAACTTTTTATATCATTTTCTATAAACTTGTTATATCTGATATAACGGAAAAGATAAAAAATATATATTTTGTCCTACTTTAATTGTATTTAATTTATAAAACAGCCGTTTTGCTTCATAAAAAAATAATTAAAATACATCTTAAAATATTTAGCAAAATTTATACAATGATTCTTTAGTTAATTAGATTAATATTTAGGTGTATTCAAAGCGAAATAATTAGTAATTAAGCTTAATTAATAAATGTAGTTTGTTTTATGACAAACAATGCTGCATTCACGTCAACAAAATTTATAATTGTGTTAATTTTGTTACTGTGAATGCATTTAGTGTCATAATACAAACTGAATTATTATTTTTAATTGCTAATCTTAATTATTAAGTGGTTCCCTGTGAATACAGTTTTAAGCTACAGTAGTACATATTTACTTTCAAGCTGCATTCACAGCGAGCGAATTAATAATAATAATTAAGATTAGAAATCACAAAAAATGATGCAGTTTGTTTTATGGGAAACATTGCTAGCATTCACAGCAACAAAATTAACGCATTGAGAGGATGAGAGCTGTGTGTAATTGTATAATTATTTGTGAAGATATAAATTAAAGAAACATTATTTTTTCGTCATAGGAAGAATCATTTCAACGTGGAAATACGATAATATATTGAATTTTAATGTAGAAAACATATTAATTTACTTATGAAATTAGATAAATATAGTGAAATTCAAACAACTTTATGAATTTTTCGAATTTAAATAACTGTTGATTTACCATTCATTATTATCTCAATATCTAGCAAAAATATTAAAAGTTTAACTTACTATTATAGTTTTATTATAGTTTTTGAGAAATGACCTGTTTATGAAACTGTTTTTTAGTAAAAAAATATATTTTTAAATGTCGTCACTGACCGTTTTTACGGTCTTTTTCGATTGTATTTATATTTACCTTGCTGTGTCGATGCACCTAACGGAGGCGCCGATCTTGGTTTCGTAATAAAATCTTGTACATTACTCGTCTTAATTTTACCATTCGTTAAATACACTTCTAACCAAAGTCTATATCTAGTACCCGGTTTTAATTCAAGTATAGTCGTCTTCTTAGGCGAATCACGTTTCGCAATCTTAAACGTACTAGAATCACCTTTCCCTGAATCACTTTGGTATATTGCTCTATAAATATTCACGTATTTATCTTCTGGATAAGGTACTCCAGTCCATGCCACTTCAACAGTTGTTGCTTTGACCAACTGTATCTCCAGAGTTACATTGAATCCATACGGATCTAAATATAATCATAATATATATAAACATATTCTTAAAATTAAAGAAATTAAATTACCAATTTCTGAAGTCGTAGTAAAATGTATCATATTCTCTGAATGTAATTCTGTATTTTGTCCTGTAAACGGAATGAAAAATATGCCAACTTCGTACTCAGTATCCGCTTTTAAATTCTCTAATGTATAACTGGTTACAGCTCTGTGTATCAGTGGTGTAGCAGCGTATACTTTCCCTGAAACGTCTTTAAATCGTAATTGAACTCCATCAACGAATTGCAGCTCAAAATCAGTGAGTTTTCTCCAGCCAACGTTTGCCCAAGTTGAGTTGACATCAGATATTGATAGATTTGGTTCGATTGGGATCATTGGTGGCATTGTAGAGAATGCTTGCTGTTGTGGGGTTCGAACTGAGTACACTCGACTCGTTGGCGTGTTGTGGAGATCTCTTAGGATTACGGTTATTTTTATTTTGTATTCGTTGTTTGGTTGAAGGCCGATTAGATCGAATTCTAATTGTTGGGTGGCGATTAAGTCGTTTGGCGGAGCGAATACTTGTAGTTCCCATGCTGCGATATTCTCGTCCCTGATTTGAAGTCAAATTATGTTAATTTATAGATTGAAATAGTTTTGGTAAAATATTTACTGTCTGTTTGTGTATCGAACTTCTACTCTTCCGTGAAGTCCAACAATTAATGGAGATACTGTGAAGATTAACCGAACTGTTTGGCCATCTATTGCCTCTACTTGCTGGACATTTATTTCATCTAAAAATAGTTGAGGATGTAGAGGAGCGAAATTATTTATTATTTTTGCAAATACCTGGGGATTGTTGGTAGCCGGGGCCGTTAGGAAACCTACCAGGAAACCCTCCAAAACCTGCAATCAACACAAACATTTAAATAGATCCTAAAATAGATCGTAAAATCTTGTCGGAATCCCACCTGTCGACTGATTAAATTGTGGTTGATTGTTGACTGAATATTGCAAGCCAGGCGGTGGTGCAAAAATGGGATTCTGTGAGAATTCACCGTTAGGTGTGTAAGGTGCATGAGGTCGCGGTAAACCGGGTGGCAAATGCCCTTCTTGCACATGTTTGATCAACTGATCAATCGGCAAATTAGGCGAAAAGTTATTGTTAGTACTCTGAGACCCTGACGGATCAATCTGGTTAATCAAATACGGCCCAATTGGCTGACTTGGACGTCTTTGTCCAAACTTATTCTGCGGAAATTGATACTCAGGTTTTTGGACACCATGCGGAAAATTATGGATTTCAAACACTGCTCCTGGAGGATAATTAGCTAACTCAGGATGTTGATTTATGATTTGAAGAATCTCTTCAGGGTTTTGGATATTTTGGTAATTTGTATTATCATATTGTTGAGGAATGAAAGGTTCTTTCTTGTGGGAATTATTAGTTTTATCTTTTTTTGGTTTATTTTGAGTATTTTTAAAATCAGGGTTGAATGGGCCTGGGTATGCCCCCTTCGGGGGTTCAGCCTTTTCGTCTTTAGGCTTCCCTTTCCCACCAAGTGATCCCCAGGGGCTCAGATTTTCATAAGTTGTGGATTCTGTTTTAGTATTTTTATGTTTTGATGGAGCTTGGTCGAAATGATCGTTAATATTTAAGTGTTGCAAATCAGGATATTCGTTAATAGTTTTGTTGCGGGTGTTCTTTATGTTTGGTTTATCATTCTCGTATATTAATAGGGGCCCGGCAAAATCACTTGTAGGTGCCGGTGTGTCTGGATCAGTGATTGTTTCAATTGTTGTGGTTGGTATTAGTGTTTTTTTAGTGACTGTGTTATCGAAGCCGTCCAGTCTAGTTTTGTCTTTTTTCTTCTCTGTTTTGTCATCGGTGCCTGAAATAGAGACTCTGTCAATCAGAATTTCGAGTCAAAAATAACCGAATATTCACCATCAAAATTTCTACTGTCCATACACCAATGCATATTTACATACATGCGTATTTAATTGTGTATGTTTGGTTTTTATTTACAATAATAACAATGTGTAGTCTTGTCCAGTATTAGTCATTCCGTAAAAATAAATTAATTTAATGAGTCACACGGGTATACTTGGAATATGGTTTATGTACATTGATTATCCAGTAGTGTGATTTATAAGATTAAAAAACAACGTTTATATATTTATATTAATATTCAAATTATTAACGTAATAAATCGTAATAGGTTTGTGAAACAAAAACAACAAATGAAAAATGGACTTATTGGAAAACGAATTAGGCATCTTAGAAACTAAAGAAAGTGATTCACACGCATACGTTGTTGTAAATTGTAATTCGAGAAAGTTCCATTTATGTAAACAAACCTCGTCTATAGGTCGTAAATGTAATAGGTACCAATTTCCCTCAATCTACCGCAAACTACGTAAATAACTATAATTGGTTTTTTCGAACGAATATTTATAAAATAATGGGGTACAATTGTTGTGTTAGTGAAATAATTAAATTAAAAGATGTGATTCAGCAAATATTAGAGATGATTCCAGCAAAATCCAAAACGTAACATGCTACATGCCAATTAATAAATTCATGCTATGTATACAGTGCCATCAGTCCATCCATAATATAAATGAATTATTTATTACTTCTATTAACTATTTTGCAAAAATAAAACCGAACATATATTCTATTTCATCAAATAAAAAATCTATAAAATCGGTCCTCAAACCCCAATTAAAAATTTGGATTTTATGGCTGATCTGATGGGACACTTATTCAAAATAACTACCAAAACACCTACCATGATCTTGCCCGTTGGCACAAACCCACGTCATACAGCAATCGTCCCCGGGTTTAGTATCAAGTACCGCTTGATGCGGTGCGCAGGGCAACGTCTGTGGGGGTATAGCCGGCACCGGGGCACAAGCGGACTGGCATTCCACTTTACCCGATTCACAGTAACACCGTTTATCGCATCCAGTAACATTTTGCGGTAATTCTTGCCAATTGTGATATGATCTGCCTTCATGAATGCAAGAACCATTACTTTTGCATTTCACTTCTTGTGGGCAACAGTTTGGGGCTTTTGGGACAAAGTTGGCTGGGACTGGCTCCCAATCGAGGCAATGGGGGTCCACTACGTCTAACCCAAAGTATGTGGGGCACTGGATTTTCAGGCATTTTACACCGGTTTCGGTACACATGCAAAATGATGTACAGTTGTCGTAAAATTCGTCCCCTAAAATAAGGATTTATGTAAATAAATGTTTGCTGCTTTTGTTTCTTTTAAATTATGGAAATGAATGACTAATATAATATTTCAAAAGAATTATTTGGCACTTAACTACGTTCTTAAATCGTACAATTTTATTTGGCAATAAAGTTATAGCCGTGTATATATATATATTTATATACAGTTAGATAAAGCGTAGCGAATAATCTAAAAATAAAGATTGCTTAACTCGGAAATAAAATTTAAATTAAGACCGCAACATTAATTTTCCTATTTCCGCTTTTGCGCGTAGCGCCATTTACTATAATTGGCTCGCTGTACGAAGAACAGCAGAGCTAAAGCATTCAAACACGTGTCTGTAAGATTATCGAATCAAAAAGATTTTGTTTGGTTGCTTTGAATTCAAAACTATTTATTAATCATATACTGTTAGTCGTCGCTCGTAAAACCAAATTTGTGCCCTCTATTCCTCTGAAGGTACCGGAGCGAATTGAACCAAATTTACTAAACATATTATTTAGAGTCCCATTTGAATCAGTTACCAGTTTAAATTTAATCGCACTTATATTTCCGAAGTTAATGGGTCCAACATTTAAAAACCCATTGATCTCATTTGTGCCCTCTACTATTCTGAAGGTACCGAAGCGATTTGAACCAAATTTACTACACATATTATTTAGAGTCCCATTTGAATCCGTTCCCAGTTTAAATCTAATCGCACTTATACTTCTGAAGTTAATGGGTCCCAATTTAAAATCTCACTGATCTCACTTCTTGTAAGGCAAGCTGAAGGCATAGGTGCTTATATTAAAATGTTTCTTGACTATATTAAAGGATGTTATTTATTTATTGAATCTAATTACCAGTTTTGTAGTTCTTGCCATTATAGACACAGTCTTTAACCGATTCATCTTTTTTCACCTCATTCTTGCCACTTAAGTTACCATTTTGTATCGTAACATAATCCTGAGTATTTTCCAACCTAGCAAAAGTAACTTCCGTGGGCAACCCTTGTAAATACCCCCCAGGCAATAATCTATAACTTGTCCAATCCATTTTGTTTATTGACACCTCAACATCTGGCATCATGTTCTTCTCGTCAAATTTACTGTCGAATTTAAACAAGATGGCGGTGCTATTGACGTATTTGGCTGACATTAGTTTGACCTTGGGGATGTCTTCTTTATCGTGTTCGTGGTCGTCTAAGGAGACGTCGCATAGAACCATTTTGCAGCAAGAGTCGTCTGGGTCTGGTACTTCGACGCATCTGTCGGAGGTTTTGTTTATGGGACGGCATCTATAAAGAGATTTATTGGTTTATTGGTTGTTGATGGTTTGAGTTTAGGAGGTTTTACCTTGATTTACATGATATTTTGCCAGCTGCTTCGCACATGCAGACTTGGGCACAGCCATCATTGAATTTCTCTCCTCTGTGGTAGGTTTTGTTGAAATGGGAGCACATTTCGAATGGTTCAGTTTCTGGAAATAAATATTGGGGTATTGTTGATTATATTTGTGTGCAAATTTGTATTGTAGAATTACAACTTTGCGTATTCTATAACAAATGGTGTTTGGGTTGTGAGATAAGCAACAAAGTATGCCGTAAAAGTCTACATCAGTCTTGTTGTTAAATAATTTAAGTTTGGGAGCTGCTGTTCGGGCTTGATAAATAGTGTGTACCTGTATCAGCGGCGCAAACTAATATCGAGCAACAAGGATCGTCGACAGGCTTCTCCGAGCAAAGCGGGTCATCAATTTTCTTTCCTTTTCTAAAGTAGGGTCCTGTACATCGATCTGAACAGTCCATTTTACCATTCATACACGTGCATACTGTATCGCAACCGTCCTCGATTTTCTCCCCGTTACTATAAGTTAAACCACCTTTTACACAAATACCTGAAAGGGAAACGTCAGATTAATTATTTCCATTTTCGAGTAAATCTTTTTGCAAACTAACCTATAGTGTGATTATCCTTCTGTGGTGCCTTCGGCAACAATACCGGGTTATTCTGTATATCGTCCTCATCGTCATCGTCCATGCTAACATCACTTAAATCCTTATAATCCTTTTTCTTAACATTCACAGTACTACTATTTCCTGCGATGCCATTCTCTGTGTGATGGTTGTCCTCCAGAGTGAAATTTATCGCTCTACCCTTCGGCATATCTGTGGTTATACTTGGAACTGTTACAAATATGGCTGGTGCTGGAGGCATTGTAGTTGCATCCTGCAATGAACCGTTTTCACGATGCTCGTCATCTTCGACGAGCATGTTCATTGCAGTTGGCATCGCCATGGACGTCACATCTTGCGTCACTACGTCCTCGACAGTCTTTGGGGATGTTAATGTACTGGTTTCTGCAAAAAGTAACAAGAATAAATATTTTAAAGGCATTTTATCAAATTTTAAGATTTCTTCTTATTTATAGTCTAAAATTAACCATAAAGTCTTGTGTTGGACACAAAGTACAAAATTATTAAATTATTATAATTTCAAATTTTTAAATATAAAAAACATTTTTTCAAATTGTTGGCCAAAAGGCCATAGTTATTAAAAACCGTTGCTCGCATCGCATTACTTATAAGGCGAGCTAGACGCATAGGTGCGTTGTACCTAAGCTTGTTTATTATCTTATACACTATTTATAAAAGAAAGTACACAGTCATTACTAGAAAAAATTGACCTTGTATTTTTAATGGTTGTTTCCGTTTTCTCAATGACATCTGTGTATGTGTGTGTCTGTGTAAAACATATACAAATAATGTTTTTAATTCAAGATTTATATATCCTTAGAAAGAGAACTTTTATTTATAAATTGTAAATTTTGAACCGGTAGTAATGGTTTACTTTAGTTACTTTTCTCTCGTAAACGGTATGAGTTAGAGAAAATTGTTTCGTATAAAAGTTGAAGCTATTAAAATTATTAGCAACTTTTGTTTAATAAGTTTTTGCGAAAAATGTACCAATTACTGAAGAATCGCTTTTAAAAATAGATGTGTTACATTTACGTTTCCTTAGTTACTACATATATAGTAATGGTAGAATGAATCCTATATTATATTATATAGATCATAGAAGTATAGGAAAGTCGAGTGAAGACCACTTCAGCTTTTTATATAGAATAGTAGAAAATTAGAAAAAGAAAAATTTATAATTAATTTAGTTGCTGTAAATGTTAGAATTGCTTGTAATAATACAAACTGGATTATTATTTGTAATTTCTAATCTTAATTACTAATTAGATCACTGTGTATACATCTTAATATTGGTATTTCATGTTTAATTTACCGGCAAATATTTTCCAATATGCAAATATAAATGCATCAATTAGTAGTTAATTAAATATTATATCGAATTAATAAATTGGATACATTTCATACAATGTTTCATGATCATAAAATGAGTTTGTAGACCTATAAGTAGGCTATGACCTTCATAATAAAAAAATTGGTGTATGCTTCTATTTCTAACAGTAATTTCTTCAAATGACGTACAAATATAATAAGTACCATTATTAACGGAGACATTTCTTACTGATTGAACCAGGAATTATTGTACTTTAGTACGGACTGTACACATGTTAATTTTTTAATTAAAAATTCTTTAAAAAGTAATAAGAAAATGGTTCAATTCAAAAGCGTTGTTTTGCTAATATAAAAATGTTAATTATAAGATTTTTTTTTGAACTTTTAGCACTTCCGGGCGTAGAATCACAGATATTAGTATGCACAGAGCATTGTTTGAATAATTAAATTTATTTATTGTTACCAGTGAAGACTTTTACGGAAGAATTGACGTAATCAGTCCTTATTTACATGTGCATACCTAAGTACTATTCTATGTTGTAAATAGATAATTGTAATACGAAGGACAGTTATTTAACGTGATACTTTTGTTTTTCATTACACTATGACTTGTATTACCGTTTGTCAAACGATGAAAATCTACGAACTAACCAAAAAATATTAAAACCACAGCAAAATAAATATTTTAAAATCAATTTTACGAAAAATAAATAAATAACGAAAGTAGTTTTCCTTCTAGATATATAGAATCAATAACAAAGACAATTATAGAGTAAAAAGTGACAATAGTCAACCAGAAATAGTAAATCAACATTCCATTCTAACACAAATCATAATCTGTCTTCCTGTTATTGTTGCAATCATACGCTGTGATCAATTTTTGCTGATGACACTATGGATTGATGTATTTGTAATTTGTGTAATATACGCCGTATATATGAATTGTAATTTAATGAAATTTGTGCGAACGGTGATGTGCATGATGGGTTCATGATAGTTTTTGAACCGGAACCAACAGAACCGGTTATCTGTGACGCCATGCGCATTTACAAAAACGGCTAAAACATACACGTATATACACGCAGGAAGGTGTATATACAAATACGGAACTTTGCTCATACATTTTTTGTTAAAGTATAAACAAAATAAATGCATTTCATTTTTAAGGTTGTCGAAATTTTGTTAAGATGACCTTAAATAGTTAACTGTGGTTTACCGATGGTAGTAAATCCATCTATGTATCTAGCTTTCTATCCAAAACCCTACGTAAATCTTACGAATTAAAATACATAAATCATGATTGTAGGTAAACGTATAAATGTAGTAACAATGGATACAATATATAAATAAAGTGTTGCGGATACACACAAAGTGTTAATAAATATTTTCAATAATATTCAGTTTTATAAAATCTTCGTTATTGCCTTTTACGAAATTAATTCTAAGCAGTAGTTTTTATGAATCAATTTTTATTAAATATTATAGAAAATCCTTGCTTACTTATATAGAATAATCGTTTGGTCATACTTCTGCAATACAATTACAAACAAAATAGAAACATAAATAGAAACGAAGTCGTTAATTATCGACATAAAAGATAAGTAAAGAAAGCCTTAAATAGCAACACATATAAAAGAATTAAAAATTAAAGCCATATATGATTAGGTAACTATAGATTATTGAAGCCCATAAAATAAGTAAGGGTCTTTACTTTTACTTAGGAAACACGATATTAATTTACACTATTGTGAGAATTAAGAAAACGACGTTCTCCGTAAATAAACGCATATGTGCGTCGTACCTAAGCTTGATACTTCCTTATATTTAATGTATAGATCGACGAATTATTATATTCGATTATTTGAAAGAGTAGAATATAACGTAGTTTTCGCCAATAAAATTGTATTTTTGTTTTTGAAACTGTAAATCAGATGTAACTTACACAGGAAAAAGAAAATGTATCTTATTATACTTGGTTGTTACGTATATATACTAATTGCCATGAACAGGATGGCTTTTATTTACAGAAACAAGTTGATAATATGAATTTAAAAGCACAAAAAACAGAAATTAACAATTTTCTCATAAACAACAGATGCTAATCCTTATTGTGTTGGCATCGTTTAGTATTTAAATACAGTGAACCATGGTCGAACATGAATATACTTAAAATCTCATTAATGCTCCATTGCCAGTGATTATGAACTGTACGGGGACATTCTAACCAAAATAAATATACAGCATTTAATAAAAATCCCTCAAAAGAAATTAATTTCATTATCTCTAAACTATGAAACATCAAAAATACTTTAGAAGAACGGCACATATTTAAACACAGATTTACAGGAAATTACAAATTTGACATTGGTGGCAATTCCTTTGTAGTCTGTATTTGTTTTTGTAAATTTCGTATACGAGGTTAATGTTTTTTGATACAAAGACCTAATTTAAAACATTCTTCCGTTAAAATCTCGAGTTTAAAATAAATCATTAATACAATACTTCCTTATAGACTGCGTCCAAGAAAATAAAAATAGTCTCAGTAGAATCAGTCTTCCTTAAAATTACATTTAATAAAGATTTTTTTTTAAATGTATAAATACATATATAGTTAGTTTTATTTTAAGCAATTGGCAACACTTCAATGAAACCGGTCAACGTCCTATAACCGAGCAAGCCATAAATTAAAATTCATTTTCTGCATCAGCTTTCTTCCGTTGCAAATCTTGAAAGTAAACTATATAAATATAATTGCATTTGAGCTCTTATCAGTAAATTTATTTCCACTTGAATTCGCTAGAAACCGAAAATAATCTTGCAATTTCTAGATGTTCTTTGTTTTTGGCAGACATAAAGTATGGGTCATATATATTTTTAATTCAATGGACGATAAAGTACGTCAATACGTTGAGATAAAATGTTAAATTTAGAATCGATTTGTAAATAATCAAGTCAATTTGTAAATGAGCTAACAACTAGCATAATTTAACTATTTTTATCAGATTTATTCGTATTTATATACGCCGTTTAGCCTTCATAAATCAACTAAAAACTATGAAATAGTTGTACATGATAAGTGTCAGTTTATTTAGGTATTTCCGAAAGGTTTAAATTCTTTTAAAAGTCCTTGAAGTTCTGCATATTTATGGAATCAATTTGTAGATAAAATTGTAAAAATTCTAGCCGTTAGTTTTGTTCACGAAAATCGTCTTTATTTCGAGGTTTGAAGTCGCTAAAATCGAAGCATTCAATTCAAGTGTCTAAATAAAATAGTGGATTCAAATTGATCTTGCAAGAGTTGCATATATTAAGGAAGTGAACTTTTATGTACCTTTAGGAAGTCCCCTACAAAAGATAAAATAGTAAAATTAGAAAAATGTTTGTTTAAAACCAGTCCGAACAATTTTTCGCACTTTGACAATGCGAAGCTACAGCTGACATGACCCCGATACGCGGAATTAACTCACAGATGTGATAAACCAATTTTATTAATGTATGTTCTCATTTTACCAGAATATTTTACAATACGAATTGGTGTGTACTAGCTTTAATTACTGTCGAAATACAATTAACATGTATGTTTGTGTGTATAATGTGGCAATGTTCATGTATGGAGACAATCCATCATGTCTATGTTCTGTAGTACAGAGATAAAATGACGTTGTTATTATTAAACAAGTGAAAGTTGGTGAGGAAAATCCACACAGTCGGTGTGCTCTGTCCTTTGGTACGTCAATTGTTCCTGAGCACCGAACAAAACACAATCATACACACAAAAGTACACATTTGCATATTATGATGCATATATAATGTAACATATGCTATTGTGTTTGCTTCTTGCTGTATTTTGACCCATATTACACATCGAGAAATTTGATTCATACCCAGATTAGATTTAGGGTTAAATTCAAACAATAAATTAGATATAATCTTCCTTACTGATAAGTACAAATGTTTTCCTTATACAATACTACTGTATTTGAAATGATAAACATTATTTGCCAATATTCTGTATCAATATATCTTTAAAAATAGGTTTTAGATATATATTTAAAATTCAAAATTATAATATTCAATAATTTTTTATGGCCTTTGGGTTAACAATAGGAACAAATCATGTAGATATAAAAGATCTTAGAATTTTTAGTAAAATTTTGTAGTGTTTTAATTATTTTTATAAGGACAGTATTAAGGGGGGCTCCAAATTTTGGGCCCCTATAACTCGGGAAGTATACAGGCGAATTGGATTTAAACTACGAGAGGATTCAAATGGGTTGCCAAATAATATGCGTAGTAAATTTGGTGTAAATCGCTTCGGTACCTTCAGAGGAGTAAAAAGCACAAATTTGGTCTTACGAGCGAGCGACGACTAACATCCTAGTATATAAGTTATATATATGTTTGGATTCAGGGCGATTAGACAAACACGTTTTGTGGATTCGTATAAAAAAATTAACAAATGAACCGTACTATAAAATAAATAAATATCTAGATAACATTCTCATGGGTCGATTGATTGCAACAATATAATTTATTAGAATTACGTTTAGCCTGATTTGACTTAGGTATAATATCGTGAGATGTACTGTTATTACTAATGACACGTTTTCTTATTTCGTATTATAGTTACGAGATTTCTGTTTAATATTTCACAAGCACTGAAGATTCCCGAGTACGAGTACCGAGACTAAGCCTAATGTACACTGTTAATTAATGCAGAATACACACAATTATATCTCGTTCTGTATACCTAACATCTAACAGTTGTTTATCTTTACTATATAGTCGCGATTTAGCGAACTAATTTTGGCAAGGTTTCACCGAACTTAGGAAAGATTCTAATCTATTTATTTCGATATTAAATGAATTTTCTCAAAACTCATCTTCATATACGTATGTAATAATTATGGTAACTGAGATATTTCGTATTTTTTATTTCTTCAAAAATCTAAACTTATAATTATAGTATTTAATTGCACCTTAGCTCTGTGAATTAGTAATTACATTTTTACCTACAATCCCAAAACCTGTAAACAACTTTTAAACTATGTTTCACCATATTTAAAAACATTACTCATCAACTACACCTACTTTAAACTGTTTGCAAAACGTCGAACAATTATAAATTTACCTCATATTCCACCCACAACACAGCACATATGAGCTTATGACTTAATATTAGAGTGGGTATAAAAAGTGCTGACAAAGTGGGCATTTGCAATATATTGCGAATAATATAATCGTATTTCCAATATTCCAATATGTATAAAATAGCATTTGAGAAACCAGTCATATTATATTTTAATTTCACAGTTATCTGAAGCACATATTGATGTTTAAGAATACATTTATTTCTTTCACTTGTTGACTTCCTACATATATCAATCCATGCTACACTTCTTCATATAATGTTCATTCGATTATGATTCAATAATTAAACCTGATAATTACTTAAACACTCGTTTAATTTATCTAATTAAAAATGATATTATAATATCTTTAACATATGTTTTACACGGATATACACAATTAATTTTTCTATTTTTAAATTATTGGACGTCTTGGAAGTCGAAAAAACAAATTCGACCTCGAGATATTAAAGGATATACACGTTTTGAGCATCCTTGCGAATTCTCGCTTCGTTCCTTACACAAAATAAGGCATTTCCTAACTGTGGTTATTTAACTATTAATAAATAATAATACTAACTTATATTCTGAAAATTATCTTTAAAAGTTATTTTAAGAACCAAGAATTTTGATTGTTTTTGTTTTAGATAATGACCATTTAATTTTCTTTGATCAAGATAAGAAAATTGTAGTCGTATGAAATAGACATCTCCTTGAAGATGTTCCTTAATTTCAATTTTTACTTTATTTTGCATCTTTATGAAAATGTTGTAGTATAAAAAAAATCATTAATTAATTTAAGTGTAATTTTATTCTTTATAATAATTTTCTTAATTTATATCCTTTGATGCATCCTTATTAACGATGACATTAAAATTTTACGACACTGGTGATAAAAAACACAAAGGAAAATAATGAGATCCTAAAGAATCGTCCTCGAAACTTTAATGGATATATCCATTTTGAGGGTCTTTATTTTTTTCAATTTTACAATACGTAAAAGAAAGTAAACAAGATTCGGTACGTACAACGCACCCATGCGTCCAACTCGCCTTATAAATAATAAATATTAGAGCATAATTTAAAATTAAAAATTACAATATTTAATAATTTTTTATGGGCTTTGGGTTAACAATATGGAAAAATCTTGTAGACATAAAATATCTTAAAATTATTAGTAGAATTTTTGAGTGTTTAAATTATTTTTATAAGGGTAGTATTAAGGGGGGCTCCAAATTTTGGGGCTCTATAACTCGAGAAGTACACGGGCGATTGAATTTAAACTGCTAGTGGATTTAAATGCAATGACAAACAATATGTGTGGCAATTTTGGTATGAATCGGTCCGGTACCTTCAAGGGAGTATCCTTTAGCTTCTTCGGTACTTTGTATGGCGAGCTAAAAAGTAATACATTTATAGAAATGAACTGCTAATTTGTTAAATAGTTTTTAAGGTGGAGAAAGATGTAACTATCTGATGTGATGGCATATACCGTGCCACAAAACAGTATGAAAGTGTACACGAGTGTAACCTTCACTGGTCTCAATTATGCGCGATGCACCGTTTCAGAAAAAGAATCAACTCTTTACTTTATATGTAGCTAGTACTAGCAAGCAGTCACTAATATGTTTTGCGTGGCTCTCAATATCCCATCAACGGTAGAAAACATTGGTAGTCCGTTATAAAATTCATATTGCTATAACATAATAATAAAGCCGTTACAACGGCATACCAAAACTTATTTCCTCATTAAATGATGGATATCTTCAGCGAAATATTTCAACAAACAAAACGGTGTCAATGTGCTCTGGTATTTGATTAACACCTTTTCGCATTCCACTTATATAGCACAAGTTTTTATCGCCATTATGTTTAAGTCTCACCATCAACTCGTTTTGACAACATTTCATTCCATTATTAAAGTCTACACATACTAAAATATTCATGCGATAATAAGGTCCATTTTACGGAATTATTATTCGTATCTGTAATTGAAATATTTCCTTTAAATTATTAATATTTTAAACTGTATTTCCTACAACGAGGTAAAAATATATTTCCGTTTATTTATCGTAATAAATATGTGGGTCCGTTTGCCAGTAATGTGTATAATAAGTAAAACTAACACGTCTAAACGACCTCTAAACTAATAATGAAAGTTTAGTAAACATCTATGTATTGATAAAAATAAAAATCGAAATTTCACTCGACATTTTCAAAGAAAGCTTCGGCAGTAGCATTGAAAATTGCTTTCTCCTGATGGTTAGACACCTCCGGGTTTTTAATTTTATTCAGTTACTCATCAGAAGTTGTGTACTCATAAAATCATTGATGATCAAATACAAATTTCTATTTTTAGAATATTATTAAAATTATCATTGCATATAATTAATACGAAGTGAAGATGCTCACTTCTTCGTTTAACTTTTACATAGACAAATGTCCTTGGCACTACATATACATCTTATCACGATTTTTGTAAATGGCAACGTTGATTATTACCATATAACCAATGATCAATAGATTTATTTTTCAATTGTTTCAATCTTAATTGTATTATTCGTAATTTACACTGTATACAAATGATGCAAACTTACATCACTTTTACTGCAAAACTACAAGTAAAAACATTGTAATTTTACCGGGTTTATTAATTTTAACGTAATTTAAATACAATTCTGAATATTTTCTGTTGAGGAAAGGCCACTCTTTTCCTCAAAAGGAAAAAGGTTTATATTTCGTCATCTTTCTTTGAACACTGTATGAAGTAGATTATGATGCGTTTTCTTTTTGTTTTTTATGCATCTTATTGTCATTAGTTTTGGTTAATGTATGAATAACCTACAGTGAAGTAAACTAGGTTAGTGTTGACCAAAAACGAAAGAGTGGATCGAAAACCAGTTTTTTCAACACGTGGGCATTCGCTTTATAATCATATGATGCTGCTCCTACCGCTGGCTGATGACTGGCCCGAAGATCTAGCTCGAAGATACGATATCGATATATATATAGTTATACGCTTTTATAAAACACTGTGTTCAAACTATTGTTGATGCTTATTATTTATTTTGCTATACTTATACACTTAATTTATATAATATAAATATTACTTTTCTATCCGCTACAATTTATTTGGTTACAATCGCTACTTTCATATTTGAAGATCCATTATGTTGCGTTTCGCAACAAATATGATCTATAAAATTGGTAGTTATTTAGTGAATACATCTTGAAATATAACTCATTGTTTAAAACAAGAATTATCTTTAATATATTTAAAAAAACTCAATTAATAAAATATGCCATATTGTAGATATAAGTAAATAAATATTAATATATATATTTACCGCTGTAAGGTAAAGAATTAGATATAATTAAGTCTAGCGTCTACATACTCGTATTTTCCAGATTGCATAATTAGACAAAATATTTCTTCTTTTCTAAATCAACAGTAATTTTATGAATAAGCGAAAGTAGATGTATGATAAATTACATTTAAATAAAGAAACCTTTATTATATTAAAATGTATTTATCGTTTAGCATATTCCACTGAGAAGACATGTATTATTATTTTTCTAAACGTGAAAGAATGTTATGCAGTTTATAATATTTAAATTTGCTAGACAAAAAGCGTGAAGAGTTTGAATAAAATCGGATGGGCTTCTCATAGGTTGTTGTAGTCACCGTTATTTTAAATTTAGTTTAGTGTGAGTCACACACGAAACTAGAATGTCTGTATGTACAAATATGCCGCAAAATAAAAATAAATGTCCTCTCAGAACAATTATTTACATTGGTTTGGATTTACCGTATATATTTGTCATTGAATACTTCGTTTATCCGAACGTTACAATCTTCTGGTAATTTCCACTTTTCTTATATAATTTAAAAAAATTATAATTTTTTCTCGTATTTTAACTAATGGATATTGCAACTATTTTTTGTTGAATAATTATTTACTCTAGAACAGGGTTTCCCAAAAGGTGGTATAACACACTGGTGACAGAATTTCAAACGAAACGTAATAGGAAACTAACGAATAATTATATTCGTTGTCTGACGTAACGTTGGAGTCTCCGTATATATCTCGACTTTAATACCTATTTTAACAAATTAATATTATAAAAAAAGATTATTAATGAATAAATTGAGTTATATTAAAGAACATTTTCTTGAATAATTAGACATTTTTACAGCTAAATATTTAAATTAAAATTTATTAACTAATAAAGACAAGTTTTTATTAATGTAATTGTTACGATGCGTTTTAAATATGTGTGTTATAACTATATTCGTTTATTAAAAAGGATATTATGTGAACACCAGTCTTCTGTAATTCTGTATTTCAGAACGTATAACCATTTACAGTTTATCTGCCAGTGAAATAGGTCGTGTATTGAGAGTGATGTAGTGAGTGACAAAAGTGTTGTGAATAATTATTTGAGGTGAGGTTTATAGCTAATCTATAGCGTATATTGATATTTGGGTATTCTACTATATGTATTAATATTGAGTATGAATTGGTATGAATCAATATGTGAGGTTGATTTGTTTATATGTTAAAGTTGATAGCCTTAAGGTATATGTTAAAATTTATAATTTAATCGTTGTAGAACCTAAATATGACATGATTTATACTCAAGTTTAAGGCTAGCCTTAATGTCATTTTGTAATTTCATAACAATAAGTCATATTGACATGATTTATTAAAGTTTTATGTCTGCTTTAGAATAGCAATACTTTAGATATAAGTGTGAGTGTGGGATTTATGTATAACGATATGAAATCTTTTTGAATCAAAGTTAAATTAAAATTGGTAGAATAAGAAAATGAATATGTGAAATTTTGTGTCCACACACACACACAGAAAGACGTAATTTCGAAAATAATCAGATTCGGCCAGAATGTGTATTTTAGTTAAAATCGCGAGCTTGGCATTGATTATGATTACAATTCTTCCTTATATACATTCGTATAAGAAGCTAAAAAATTATTTAAATTTACAAATGTATTATTCATAATTTTTATCTTAAATTATTTGGCGATATTTAAATCGTTATACGATACATAATAACAATAAATAAATGTTATCTTGTGTTATCTGTGTTTTTGCCTGTTTTTGTGTCTGATTTATTGTTTAAAATACGAACATTAATTCACATCGAATTGTAGTACAATCGTATGGTTGCGTATATCTGTTCGTTAAATCTATACACGAATGATTACATATACAGGCCAACGAAACGCGATTCCTGTGTCCCTCTGATACGCACTAAATTTTCATTAAATTACCGAAAAACTTATCAGTCTTTGTTCTTCCAAATACATAAAACACCAAAATTAAATCCTACAATATTTAAATAAATAAATATACGTTAATGAGACTAGCTCACCGTGTGGAATATATATTTCCTAAATACGTCCCTGACATATGTCCTCATGTAGTACAAAGACTTGGCAGGCATGTTTGCGATAAGAATATAATATAAGAACAGAGGAAATCTTTCTTGTTTGTTTTATTGCTGGTACGGCCGAGATCGGTATCAAGTTATTTTGCCGCGCTCGAAATTGTGTAAACAAATGCTTTGCCATACCTTTGCTTATGTAGTTTTCTTTTATGTTTTACGATTAGACTATACAGACCGGTTTAGACCTTCGACTAACTTTATACATACATATATGCTAAGGCACCATCATTTTCAAGGTGACAAAACTTCCAAAAACTAACAAAAAATATATTGCCACTTTTAATTTCGTTTAATTACAACGAAATCCGTGGAACAAGCGTAACAGGAAATTGGTTAAAAAAATTGGTCCATTTTCGTTATAAACAACAGTTAAATTTGACATTACTACTCATTTAATCTAATTAGAATAATTATATTTATCTAAACTACTATTGGCCAGCTGGAAGCATTATTGCAAAATATATTAAAATTTGCAAGATCTAGGAAGCGAACATCGCTAATTTATTACGCAATAAATATTTATTGTGCCCCTAAACCAAAAATCTGACTCATGTAAAGTGACTTAACCTGGTTTTAAGTCATTTTATAACATATGATTATGCAAATTAACTTCTGTTATAAAGACGTGTATTATTTCTGGCTGTGAGCATTGAAGTAAAGGTTCATTCCCGGGTTCATTGTTGTTTATCTTTTATGAATTCTAAAATTGTGTAACCGATTATTGAAAATAATTTTTCAATCAATTTTAAGTCATAGAAACAACATTTATTCCAGGTAATCTTGCGGTAACCGTTTGGAAAATTACTATTCAGTAGACGCTAGATTTCTACATTCTTTTGAAACAATGGTTGATGATTCCAAAGATTTTGATTAGCTACATCGAATATCTTAAGCATCTGATGATTCAGAATATCTTAACTTGAATTTCATTAAGTAAAGACATATTTAGCTCGTTGCTTCACTGTAAATGGTTTCCAATGCAATATTATAAAGAAAAATCACGTAATTATACAGAACTATATTGTAAGTAAATTTACTAAATTCTGTTCAATCCATTGATTTTAGTTGTAGTTTTACAGTAAAAGTGATATAAATTTATATTATACAGTGTACATTCAATAGAGCTATAGTTGGCCTCACGAGAACTCAAGGGATCGTCATATGTCGATAATATTAACGGATTAAAAAAGAAATTGCATACAAATTAGTTTCACGTCTTCCTAATTCTGGAAATGTAAGCCTTTGTGGCTTTGAAGTTACTGGCGTGATTTAAATACCCAAATTTTTATTTTGCCATTAATAAAATAAATAGTACTGGTAATTTTCGGAGTATTTAGGCCCTAAGACGAATTTAGAATATCTCGAAAATATATAAAATGGATCTAGATTTTTATGCATATATAGAATAATATATATATATATATATATATATATATATATATATATATATATATATATATATATATATATATATATATATATATATATATATATATATATATTAAAAACTAAGCACGAAATAAAACAATTATATTCCTAAAAGTATTTCTTAATCTATAGAAAAAACTGTTGTTTAATAAATGGTTTTGATTTAAATATAAAATATAATTTAAAAGCTCCTTTTTTAACCCCAAAAAAACACAGATTTCTGTCATCTATGTTATTTAATTTTATTATTTTTACTTTGTATAAGTTTCCATTTGAAGTTTCCTATAATGTAACATGCACTCCTCTTGAAATAAAGATTTATTATTATTGTTATTACATCATATAAGATAATTGGATTTTTATATTATCAGTTAAGTTCAAAATACGAGTTCTGTGTATATTTATTTCAAAATATTATTTATTTATATGAATGTAACAATTAAAACATTAGCTCAAAATGCGAGTTCAGTCATAAACACTTCTTTGGTACAGTACTATTATGTCTGTGTACATTAAAGGAGTAATACTTGGATAGCTAGCGCTTTGTCTTAGAAATAAGAGTAAACTTACCATTTGTGTCAATTCCAACCGTACAATTTCCATGCGTGCACTCTTGTCCATCCACCGCCAAGGCACCGTTCATAAAAACCAAGAACAATACACCAAACACCAGTAGAACAGTTATTTTAAACAGCATCGCGCTAAATCACTATGTTGGTGCTAAAGACCAACAGTCATCTGGATATTTAACAGCACTAGTCACATTGATTTAACTTCTTCTGTCGCGTTATTTCTTTAGAAACAGAAAACGTCCGAGCATATTTTGTATTGCACAAAACACAGTCACAAACTTGTTGGCGCGGTCAATGGTTTGCTGTTGAGTGTTGCAGCTAAAACGGACCAGCAACCAGCAACCAGCCGAAGACTCTCCCTACCTACCTTTCTATTCCACTCTTCAGCAGGTAGATTTCCCTCTTCCTTGCCCCGCATACTCTTGTGGACGTGTTTCATCTTCTTCACCTGTACAGAAAATTCTTTGCCCATCCTTCTCTGAACCGACCGTACAGAACGAAATACATCAAATAGCTCAAAATTCAACCAAACGGAATGTTAAATTTATTTATTTAAAATAATTCTTAACTCGCCGTATACAAAGTATAAATGAGCTAAAGCAATCGGTTATTGTTTTGCTTGCTACTGGTTTTTCGCAGATTCTATTCAATCGGCGAGCCGAACGCATATAGGTGCTTTATACCTAAGCTTGTTTACTAATTAAAATTAAACAAGCCCCTATGCCTTCAGCTCGCCTTACACTTGAATATTTTAAAGTACAAAATAAGTACTTTCTAAGTAAGTATTTTCTTGGACGTAGTCTAAAAGGAGATTTTAACGGAAATACACGTTTTGACTATCCCTGAATCGAATCTAACTATCTTCAGAATGACATCTGTGTGTCTGTGTGACTGTGTACGCTCTAGAGCCAAAACTGTTTTCGATACCCCAAGAAATAAAAACACATTTCTGTACTTTTAATTATAAATTCGTAAATATTAATGATTGTTCACAGAGAAACATTTAGTAATCAGGCTTAGAAAATTGTGAATAATTATTTACTTTGTATTATGATAAATAATGTTAACATTCTAAGCAACAAAACTAACACAATTTATGATAAATTTTGTTGCTGTGAACGTTAACCTTGTTTGTCATACAATAAACTTGGATTATTACTTATAATTTCTAAGTTTAATTACTAATTCTTTAGCTGTGAACAATCCTTTACAGACAGATGAATGCAATAGCTCTTTTATGCTATCGTACGACGAGCTAAATATATCTGAATAGAGAGAGAGAAAGAAGAAATATGAATATAAATATTGGGCAATATTAAACTAATCTTTTTTTTTTTTCGGAACTAATTTTGCATGTTACTTCTTTGTTTTCTATTCTAATGTAGTCTTTGATTAAAGTTTTCAAACAATCCAACGGATATCCGGGTTTATTTCGTGTTTTTCTGCAGTATTTTTTATTATTTTGGTAGAATTAGTTGAGAATGCTTTGATTATTTTTGTACAAGGTGAATTAGGGTAGTTTTTGTGGGGAAACTTGTAATTTTGCTGCCAGGGATGCATGAGAACACTGCACCTGTATTCATAGACGTACGTCAGTTTTTGTACGAATTTTTGAGGGCTTACAACATTTTGAATGTTTCTTCAATTTTAGAAACGAATATTCAAAATAGAACTATTTATCTTACATTTTTACAAGAAATTCTAAGATATTTCAATAAAATTTCTTCATATTGTGAACCTTAAAGGTCATAAAAATGTATTAAATATAATTATTTTAATTTCAAAATTGGTAATATTGATTCCTGCTTATTTACTAAAACCTTTGGGAAATATATCTAAATTCTAGAACTCATTTTCAAAAACAATTGTACATTTTGGTATTTTACCGTTCTCTAAATAATATGGCGAGGTCAATGTTATTGTACAGTTCGCTACAATACAATACATTAATTATTTTACAAAACAAAATAATATTTGTTTAGCATAATTATGATTTTTAAATTTATGGCAATATGTTTTGGAAAATATAAATATGTTAGGTTTAGCTATTGTGAATTTTGCTACAACTACAACTAATAAATGAAAGCATGTATAAACAGGTTGCGACTTGTATTGAAGTATTGTAAAATATATATGAATGAGGTTTCTACACAGTATGATTTTTTATACACAGACGGTCATCCTTTGTTTTGTTTTTAATGCACAGATGAATCCGTGAAAGTTTCAAATATTTCGGTAATTCTCCTTCTTGTTGCCTGATTTTCCAGTTTTATTTATTTTTATTTAGGTTAAAATGACTTCAATTATATTTATTTACCAGTGATGTAAAATCATTCCAATTTTAGGCATTGCATATACAAATTTGTAGTTTGTATTTGACCTACAATCAATTATATCTTTTCTGGTTAATTATATATTTTATTTATATCCTAGAAATTACAATTATTTTTTAATCCAGTTAACTTGATTCACAAGAAAGTTCTCAACCAGAACACATTGTTTGGTTAATAATTAACCATTATAGAAATAAATTATAAATGCAAATATTACAAGTATTTTTACTAGCATATTTCTTACTATCTTTACTGAAATTTTTTACATACGAATGGAAGTAATACAAACTATATAGATTCTAAAATATTAAGACATAATATCCCCACGTATATTTGCATTTTTTCGTCTCGATAATTTTAGCAATCGTAACACGCATAGGAAATATTTAATAATAATTCAAAAATAATTGCTCTTAATGGTACACAATTTAAAAAAATGTTAAAGCTATAAAAAGTCTTACAATATTTTGATGCGTTAAATTCAAAATTATTATTTTTTTAATATTTTTTTATGGCCTTTAGGTCACCAATATGAAGAAATCTTATAGATATAAAATATCTTACATTTTCTTCTAGAATTTTTGGATATACTAATTATTTTTCTAAAGGTAGTATTAAGTGCCCCACGAAATACGTAATTAAATTTGGCAATTAAATAATATTTCGTACATAATTTCGTAAAAGTGTGATTGCTAAATCAGGACCTATGGAATAAAACCGGATCCAAGTATAAAAATCCGTAACTCATTTCACTAACGAATTCATAATACTTGGAAAACCCATGCGTAAGCTACGCTGTGTTACGCCACTGGAGATAATTTCTCTTGCTATATTTGACCCTACCTACATTCTCGACAAAGGACGAGATATATTTTTACCCTACAGCAAATTGGGGATGGAATATTTAGGCCTAAACAAGATTGGTATCTTTTGTTTTAAATCGTATAATATTTTGAACCAATTCTTGGCAAGAATTGACATTTTAATAACTTTATACAACTTTACATCACTTAAAAAGTCAATTACTATAAAGAATCATGTAATTTTGACGAATTTAGGGGGTTTACTTGATTTTTATTATAAATTAATGAAATTCTACTATTTTTAAAGCAATTAGGTATATTATTTGAATGTATAGTTTATTAGTTTTTAATCTAGATGTATGTAAGCAATATAATCATGAATAATCGAGATTTTAACGGAAATACACGTTTTGTTCATCCTTGCATCGAAATCTAACTATTTTCGAACCTTACGTCCACTGTATGTGTCTTAAGTTTAGAGATTTATAATTTTATCAACAGATTTTGCTGTAGAGTCATGACAGACAGACAGACACACTGACATCAATACGAAATCAGTCGGAGACGATTCAGGCAAGCTTAAATCGTGTATTTCCGTAAAGATGCTTTAGATATTGATATTGTTGCATGATTTTAAAACAAAATAAATAAATATCTAGCCACATTACGGAAACGTAAGCCCCGCGCTTCTGCAACCAAACTTTCAGTGATTTATTCGTCCAGCGACAGTAACGTACTTTACAGGGGTAACGAATGGCGAGCTTAGAAATGGCGATTTTCGGTACGTTCGTGATTTCTCAACAATGATGTGAGGTATGCATGCATATAATAGGTAGAACATGGTATATATGCGCATACCCATATCCTTGAATTTGAATTACTCATGATATTATCCATTGGGTCCCTTGCCTGTTCAAGTATGCATGTCATGTCGATGTCAACATATGCAATGTATTCCCAAATATGTTGTGTGGGTTGTCTGTGTGAGTGTGTGTACGTGTATTATCTGAACACATAATACTAAGTAGGTTTTATATATATTTAAGTGTTTAGAAGTGTATTGTTAGGCACTGAAATGACCTCGAGGTGAAAAAGAAGATGTATCATTATTTTTTAAGGTGGACTAAAGTGGATATAATATTACGAAAATGTCATATTATTTTATGGGAATTTTTATACTTTGGGGTGGAATGTTAACTAATAATGTAAACATTAGATTTTCTAGTAGATTTGCGCTAGAAAACAAGCAATAGTGCCTTCCAGCTTGCCATATAATAACTTTGGTGGACAAATTGTGAAATACTTAAGAAAATAACATTTTCTTATTTATATCCGCTGATTTTTGAAGAAATTACCCTAAAACCCTATAAAACATGCAATAGTGCCTTCAGCTTGCCTTATAATGACTTTGGTGGACAAATTATGAATAACTATTTTTTTTAATTAACATATTTTATTTATAACCGCTGATTTTTGAATAAATAACCGAAAAATATATGAAACAACTTAAAACAATGTTTTATTCAATATTTTTTTATTGCTTTTGGATTTATAATCTAAGGAAACTTTATGGATAATAAAAAGACACACGTTTTTGTAAATTATTTTATTATTTTCAAATATTTTATGTCATATTTATTATTTTAAAATTATTTTTTTGTGAATTTTGAATTCTTAACTTAAAGAATCTTTTTTTAAATAACATATATTATTTATAACCGCAGATTTTTGGAGAGACAAGCCTAAAATATGTACACATTTTATTGGTGGGAATAAAACAATTAAAATAATTTTTTCATTGAATATTTCTTATTTGAATTTTTTTTATGGCCTTTGTGTTTAATTTCTAAAGAAACTTTTTGGCTAATAAAAAGACACAGGTTTTGTAAATTATTTTAATATATTCAAATATTTTATATTACGTAATTATTATTTGAAAACAATGATTTTTGAATTCATAACAATTTTATTTATAATCGCCGATTATTGAAGAGATAATCTTAAAATATATACACACTTAATTGGCGAGAATAAAACAATTCAAAGCAATTAATTATTTAATATTTCATATTTGGTTGGACAATAAAGGGACGTTTTTGTAAATTATTTTAATATATTCAAATATTTTAAATTATATAATTATTATTTTTAAACTATTTTGAATTCAAAAGTATTTGTAATTTTTATTTATGTATTTAGGGGCGTATTAATAAAGTTTCTAATTCTTATGGCCCTATTACTTTCGTATGAGGGCTATTAGATTTTTATAAGTAATAAAAATGATAAGTTGAAAGAAAGTTTGGTAATCCAGAGACAATTTAGTCCAAGGTAAAGAAATAGGATTTGTATTTAAATTCAATTGAAAATTGCAATAATGTCCTCGCTATTATTGTTGCGCTAATAAATAGCATTAATGTTTTTGATATCGTTATACGGATTTGAATTTGGGATAATCCGATTGGGCAAATGTATACGTATTAAAATGCAAATTTCCCAACTAGCGTATGTAGAAATTCAATATATATATATATACATATACGAATACATAATATATTTAATACGATTACAGTACAGAATAACCATTATCTTATATTAGTCAAATATTTCGCGTAAATTTATGTTTTAATAAGAAAGTCACAAAAAATACTATTAGTGTTGAAACTCAATTTGTTCAAGACGAAAAAATAATTAATTGAAGATTTTATATAAGAAAATCTATTTTTAGATCTATTCAATAATTATTTCAAAGACTTATTGCCGTAAAAACGGTTTTGTCGCAAAATTGTTTACTATTTGACGTATTGGTGTACATTACCTAATTGGGATCCATGAAATTATATTTATGTACGGTAAAATACCAACCCTATTGTCATAAATTGACGGACGAAATTCATGAGATTGTCTTACTTAAGGTTCACTTGAGTTATTGTTTTAATTACAACGGAATTAAAGCATTTTCTTAATTAAATGCAAATATATGCTTCAACTTTTTACATTATTAAACGAATCCATTATAGAAAAGTTCTACAAAAGTCACAATTGATGGAAATTATCTTAATTACATTGGAATTAATCGCGCAGAATTTACATGATCCTACGGAAGTTAAAACATTGTCGAATTATAATTTATATGGATTTTATAATTTTGGAATGGAATTTAAAATAAAATATATTCTAATTTGTTTGTCTGTAGCATTAGAATGACTAAATTGCTATTAACGTATGTCGTAGACGTATTACTGCTTTTTGTACTTATATAAAATAGTTTTATAAATAAATATAATTTTATGTTTGCTTTTTTAACAAGTTGACTGCCACTGTGGCCATATATCACTGTTAGTAATTATCTTATGCTTGTTTCATTATTTGGTATGGCAGTCAACCTGTTAAACTATCAACAATTACCAAATGTGTAATAATTAAATGATATTAAAAGATAAACATATTTTTTAAACTATATAAAGCTAAAGTGAAGTAAAATGATATATATGTATTAATTATTAAACATATATATACATTATTGAGGACCACTGATGTCACAAAAGTCCTAATTACGCGAAATAATTCAATTTAAATTAAATCTAAACCCATTTTAAAATTATAATAAGGTATGTCAATGCTAATGCATTTCTTATGGCAGTTTACGTGTTAAATATTTATTTGAATTAATTATTAAAAATATATATAAATTGTTGAGGACCACTGTTGTCACAAAAGTCCTAATTACGCAAAATAATTTAATTTAAATTATATATAAACCCGATTTAAAATTAATATAAGGTATATCACACCACTAATGCATTTTTTATGGCAGTGTACGTGTTAAATATATATTTGAATTAATTATTAAAAATATAAATAAATTGTTGAGGACCACTGTTGTCACAAAAGCTCCAATTACACAAAATAATATAATTTGAATTAAATCTAAACCCGATTTAAAATTAATATAAGGTATATCACACCACTAATGCATTTTTTATGGCAGTGTACGTGTTAAATATATATTTGAATTAATTATTAAAAATATAAATAAATTGTTGAGGACCACTGTTGCCAAAAAAGCTCCAATTACACAAAATAATATAATTTTAATTAAATCTAAACACATTTTAAAATGACTATAAGGTATATCAGCGCTAATATATTTTTTATGGCAGTGTACGTGTTAAATATGCACTATTACAAGATATGAAATAGTAAAATAATATTCAAAGAATAAAATACACTTAGAATAGAATGATATAAATGCAGGTTTAATAAAATTCGGAGTAAAATGTTTGAGGACCGCTGTAGTCCGCAAAATCTCCACTTAGACATCCTCGAGCAGCTCTCAATTACTCAACTAGCCATCGCACGCACACAGGCAGAAGTGCGACAAAGAGCGCCACACGCCAGTCCATAGGCAACTCATTCACTTACGTTTTGCCGGTGTCCCAGATGAGTTGGACAGATCCCGGATACACATCACATATGTTGCCGGACTTAAAGCATTGTACAAGAGTCTCACCTGGTTCCTATACCCCCCATAAGAGATACAGACACACAGACACACACACAAACACTGGTTGCCATTGGTGTGACGTCACGAAAGTATCGCGGCAGTTGGTTTAGCTCTCACCTTACCCGATGAAAAGTCGGTCAGTGTAACTTCAGTCCTAGTTCGGAACGCAAACTGTAAAGTCTGTAAAATACGACACGATATTCACGTGCTTCTAACACATAGTCGTGTAGATTTTCGTACTCTTGTTTATTAGTTGATTTGTGATTGTGATTATTATTTATTTATTAATATAGTATTAGGTTTGCGACGTGTATGTTTTAAGTAAGTTGATTTTTTTACTAGTTACTAGAAATAGCGCTAACTTTAGTTCATATTAATTTATTTTACCTTAAATCATTTCCTGCAATCTGCAATAGATGATTATATATATAAATCATTTTCCGCCAGATTGTCATTCAAAAGCGTAAATATATATATATAAATAGTTGCGTGTATGAATAAATTCCTGCAAGCCGTGATCATATATATATATATAATCATCTCCAGCAGGAATAATTTTTATTATTTTATTACTAAATGTACAAAGTTCACATACCCTAATGAAAAATAATCCTGCAAAATATGATTATATATAATCATTTTTGCAGGAATTATAATTCACAAATAAGTTTATAAGTTTTATGTATCGTGTTCCTACATAATCATCTTTTGTAGGAATATAGTTTACAAGGTGTTAATATATACTTTCACTAATAAATAGTAATCCTGCATTAGATGATTATGTATATATATATATATATATATATATATATATATATATATATATATATATATATATATATATATATATTATATATATATATAATAATAATTTTTTGCAGGAATGTTTTTTTTATGATTTTGTATTAAATTTACAAGGTGTGTTTTGAGAAAGTTAATTTGGTTTTTGTTACAAAGAAATTTTATTTTGTGTATAAAGTATTCCTGCAAAATATAATTATATATCTAAGTGTATGATTATGACTTGGTTTATTTTTAAATAATGTTACGTTAGCTTGTCTGTTTTGAGTAAATTAATTTCTAATTTATTACAAGAAATGTAGTTTATTTAAATTTGTGTGCTTATTAAGAAATATTCCTGCAATTGCAAAAGATGATTATATGTTTGCGTATATGGTAATTTTATTAAATAATTCCAAGTTTCATTCACAGTTGTATGATTTTAATATTTTAATTTCTTATTATCTACTAGAAAAGTCATTTATATTCCTGCAACTAACTGAACTTTAAGTTATATTAAGCATTTTTTAAATTTCGTACAGTTTTAGTAACTTTAGCGAATGATGTAAGATTTAAAATATTCTATTTCTAAAGTAGAAAATATAGTAAACCATTATTTTGATTTCCTGCAATTTTTAAAGCTTTGTATAAATGAATCTTGATTCAAAGTTGTTTTCTACGTGTTATTTGTCAGTCGCGTATTCGTGTGCTTTTGTTGTGCTACAGTACCTATTCCATTTGCCAGGAAACTGACATATGTACATACGTACGTTACATCTCCGAATCATTAAATTTGAATAACAACAGAACGATCTCTCTATGATATATGTCAGAAATGTCGCATGCATAATGAACATATGTTTGTTCCAATATACAGGTTGTTTCGAAATGACGGGACAACCCGAATTATTCATTCTCACCCCGTCGTAAGACGGGCCTGAAACTAAGGCATTCCATATAGTAAAAACAAGCATATACCAATGCCTTCAGCTCACCATATCACCGTGAAAATGCACAATAAAATAAATAATAAATTAATGTGTTTTTTGGGCTACGGAATAATGAAATAGTTTGAAAATAACTTAATTTAAATTATAATACAAAATCAATATTGTGTTTAAAACAAGCACCAATGCATTCAGCTCACCATATCGCCATGAAAATTCATAATAAAATAAATAATAGGTTTTTTGTGTTAAAGACTAAAAATATAGTTTAATATTTACTTAATCAATATTGTAATTAAAGCAAACATAGATACAGGCACCAATGCCTTCAGCTCACCATATCACCGTAAAATTCACAATAAAATAAATAATAAATTAATGATTCCTTTTAGTTACAGCGTAAAGAAATAGTTTGATATTTACTTAATTTAAATTATAATACAAAATCAATATTGTGATTAAAACAAGCAATACAGGCACTAATGCCTTCAGCTCATCTTATCGCCGTGAAAATTCATAATAAAGTAAATAATAAATTAATAATTCTTTTGGGTTAGGGACTAAATAGTTTAATATTTACTTAATCAATATTGTGATTAAACAAGCATATATACAGGCACCAATGCCTTCAGCTCACCATATCGCCGTAAAAATGCACAATTAAATACATAATAAATTTAAGGTATTTTGGATTAGGGATAAAAGAAATAGTATAATATTTACTTAATGAATATTGTAATAAAACAAGCATAAATGCCTTCAGCTCACCTTATCGCCGTAAAATTAACAATAATATAAATAATAAATTAATAATTTTCTTGATTTAGGGAAATAAATTGTTTAATATTTGCTTAATTAAAATTATATTATAAAACTAATATTGTGATGGTTTTTTTGTTAAAACAAATTTTTCTGAGTGACTATAAATAATAATTAAATTTTGTCGCACGTTCAGTAATTAATCATTCTCAAAAATTGTCGTTTGAGCCTTTGATTAATGATCATGTGAAATATGATATGATCAATAATTATAAATGAATATACATGAAAGATTATATCAAAATATTATATACATATATACTTGGATTGCAATAAGAATAATACAATATATTGTAACATTTCAATATCTCAAAGGTAAAAGAAGTCAGCCGTTTCTCTAACTTAGTTTTTATTTTTTCTTAATTTTTACCCACAATTTTATAAGACTAAACAATTAAATCTCGATTAAATGGAACTTTATCCGGTTCTAAATACTTAAAAAAATAAAATAAAAGTGATTTAATGGAATTGGATTAACACAAGTTTAGCATAATCCAATCATTTGTTTATGATTAGGCATCAGACTGAAATTTATTATGTAAATTAGGGTTTAAGGATTATTATTGATTAAATAATAATTGTAATTATAATTTATTATAGCTGTGAATTTGAATACATTTGACAGAATAAATAAAGGATTTATATTTATATTCTATTGTGCTTTAGAGGAAGAAAAGCTATATTTAAACATGGTTTGTCTCTTTACAACATAAAAGAATTAAGTTAGGATTTAAAATGGCCAGTAATCTGGTTGTGAACAGAGGCGATTAAAATAACATTTTAAACCGATCGAATTCGCCTCAACGCGTTTAATCCTCGTTACTGAAATAAAACTTAGGTAATCGGCTGCCTTAAGGTTTGATTTCAATTAAGCGGTAATCAAAATGGTAATTCTGTAATCCAATAATAAGGTTCCAGTCAATATTGAATCAAAAGTGGGTAAACGGCAACAATATCTAAATATAGAACAGGTTTCATCCTTAAAATGAAATGAAAAAGAAATCGCTTTGAAATAAGTCGTGTGTAAATCCAACCACCCCTATTAGGGTAAGGGTTAGTAAATATTTGCAAAAGCAGCAAAAGTGCGAAAGTATATCTGTATTCGTAGCACGCGGTGAGTGTATTTTTCTCGAGCCCCCAAAGGCGTTGAACCGCACTACAAATTTCACTTTGAGAATGTACATAGTATAATAATGTTGTAGATATCGCAGTCACCCAGATATGTCATAAACATTGCTCATTCCGTACTACAAAAACACCAGTACATGAGAATATAATAAATATGATGCTCTATCCAGTGCAGACAGTATCACATTATATATATTATTGTTGTACAGTTCACTAGTTCGTATTGCGTTGTTGTTTTTGTTAGTGTTTTTGTGCTGTTATACTCGGAAAATTACCGGAACTAACGCACCGTTTACACTGGGACATATTTATATAACTTTTGCTAATGATTTGTTCAATTCTTTCTTTATACATCTTCCTTGAAAATGTTATTGGATTAGAAGTAGAGAAGAAGCTAAAGCAATCGGTCGTGTGTCTGTAGCATTCTCGGATCAAACAATTTCCTTAACAAAAAGTGTTTGTCTCGTCGCCCTGAATCCAAAAATATATATAACTTATATACTTGGATGTTAGTCGTCGCTCGTTCGTAAGACCAAATTTGTGCCCTCTACTCCTCTGAAGGTACCAGACCAAATCACACCAAATTGGCTACACATATTATTTAGCATCCCATTTGAATCCTTTCGCAGTTTAAATCCAATCGCCCGTATACTTCCCGAGTTATAGGGCTTCAAAATTTAAAGCCCCCCTTAATACTGCCCTTATTAAAATAATGAAAATACTCAGAAATTCTACTAGAAATTCTAAGATATTTTATGTCTACAAGATTTTTCATATTGTTAACCCAAAGCCCGAAAATAAATATTAAATATTATAATTTATGAATAGTTTAATCACATTTCATGTATGAGTGAAGGCCACTCCAGCTTTATAACCACCTATTTAATATATTAAAACAATATTTTAATATGTTTAAATGAGTATATTAAAAAGTTGGTAAAAGTTCGGACATTTAGTTTAAATTGGCGGAGAGTGCGCCGGCATTAGCGGCCAACATATCGTAAATCTGCGGGGTTTACGTACATATACGAGTAAGACACTGTGCAATACGCGATATAATATTACCCAATTAAAAAACTGACTGTTTATATGTGTATATATATATATTTATCATTTTCTAATTTTATCTATCACATTTCTATATGCTTAATTGCAAAATTCTGTTGATTATTACTGTATTAAAACAAATTTTAAAACTGTTTGAATTAATTATATACATTATATATATATATATATATATATATATATATATATATATATATATATATATATATATATATATAATGTATATAATTAATTCAAACAGTTTTAAAATTTGTTTTAATACAGTAATAATCAACAGAATTTTGCAATTAAGCATATAGAAATGTGATAGATAAAATTAGAAAATGATAAATTGTAAATCCTAAAAGTTTCAAAACTTAATTATACCATAAATGTATCCAGAATTTTCGACATTAATTTGGCAATTAAACTAATAAAAGTTTATAGAATGAATTATAGAAACAAAAATATGAAAAAAATAATTGCAATACTGGAAACTTGAAAAACAACAAACTAATTAAAAGAAGAAAGCATAAAATATGTGATTCCGTGTTTCATAAATAAAACTGTACTCAATTATTTAATTTCTCACACGTTACCACGTTGTTAAAAATGCAATTCTATACAGTATCATATTTTCTGTACTTTCCGTACATTCTTCGCTAGTTTTCTAAAGAATAGCTCTACCCAAACATACATTATCTTTTTGCCAACCGAACTTTTCAAATAAACTTGCCGCGTGTGAGTTATATGCTGAATTTTTCCATTTCATTTAAGTGGGATATAGCGTGCTAGTATCTATATAATAATACGAAATATTATTTGGTTTGAAAAGACATACGCACACTAAGCGTTTTTCACAAGAAATACGGCCCTGATTACTTGAAACCACTTCGAGATTGCTGCTTACTTTGCGAGATAATCAATCTTGGCAGAAGATAAATACACGTTTTTAATAATACTTATTAATATAACCAGAAGAACATATTTTTATAACCAAGACATTTTTTATTTACTTTATACGTATATTTTGTGTTATGGATTAACTTAGTAAGCTACCCTGACTAAACAAAAGAAAAATATACGAGACATTCGATTAAATATGTTATAAAACATACTACATTTGTCAATAAATAAAGCAATTTTCATTATTTCTTTCTTGGACGAAGTCTAAATTTGGGACACGAGATTATAACGGAAATACACGTTTCACTCAACCTTGAATCGATTCTGACTATTTTCGGAATAACGCCTGTGTGTGTGCGTGTGTTTGTGTGTGTGTGTTGAAGAAAAAATAAAGAAACTTAAAACTTAATTTTAAAAACAATATTTTAACTGGAAGTGAAGGTTTACTACTTCTTGTATATCTCGAAAACAACATGAGTTAGAGAAAAAATTATAATAATAAAAGTTGTAGATATAAAAATTTCAAGCAACTTTTATTTGAATTTTTTTTTTGAAAAATATACCATTTATTCATAAATCACTTTTGAAAATGAATATTTTATATTTACGTTACCATACTACATTAATAACAGCTTATTCCTACTACTTTCCTTAATATCTGGGAAATGGCATGAGTTAGACAAAAAGTAATTAGTATAAAAATTGAAGATATTAAAATTTCTAGCTACTTTTATTCTAAGATTTTTTTCGAAAAATGTACCATTCAGTGAGAAATCGTGTTTGAAAATGTTTATTTTATATTTACGTTTCGCTAGTTACAATACATATTGCTTTTGTTTCATAGAATCGTAGGATGCATTTTAAACAAAATAAAGGATTATTATAATAATTCAGATAGTAAATGGAGAAGTGAAGGCCACTCCAGCCTCTTTATCTAACATTGATTCGATGTCTTAACTAATAATAGCAATAAATACATTTCGTAAATAGAAATTAAATTAATAGCATAAAATTTTTGTATTTATATTAAATTATTTTGGGATGAATTTGCTTGGGATGAAGTTTGAGCGTCGCTACATGTACGGCCGTCGTTTTGAAGGATCCTCCACCAATTTTCGTATAATTTCAATATAGTCTACAAGATTAAGATTCTCCTTGGCTCACACGGATAGATGCATCCATCCAATTATAATAGTTAATGTTCTCTGTCTTTTCTATTTGATAACACTTAACACAATCTAATATTAGCCGTCAAGTCTAATGAAGTAGTTGATATGGTGGAGGTCGCCGTAGATGCGAAATCACTTTACAATCACATTAGAATCAATACATAATTAGAACTGTATCCAATTTTATTAAAATATGTCTTAAAATATTATTCAAAGATTATTAAATTAAGTTATAAATTTTAAATAATGATTAAAAAAATACTAGCTGCAATTGAAGGATATCTAAACTACTCATAGCGAATATTCTCCTTTGTTTAATTTAGTAGTCAAAATTAAAAAAAATTCCACTCTACAAGTGAGATTGAAAACTCAACAAGCATCAACTTTCGAAGTACTGTAATATCGACAAGGAGATTGAAATTTATTTCACTTTACTCTAAGTTATTTTCACTTACATTACACTGTCAATGGTTAATATATATATATATGCATTATCCACTAATATAAAATATACTAAAATTCAAAATTATAATATTTAATAATTTTTTATGGTCTTTGGGTCAACAATATGAAAATATCTTGTAGATATAAAATATCTTAGAATTACTAGTAGAATTTTTGGTGTTTTAATTATTTTTATAAGGGCAGTATTAAGAGGGGCTTTAAATTTTGGGGCCCTATAACTCGGGAAGTATACCGGCAATTTGATTTAAACTGCAAACGGATTCAAATAGGATACCATATAATATGTGTACCAAATTTGGTGTAAATCGCTCAGGTACCTTCAGAGGAGAAGAGGGCACCAATAATATTTGTAGCAAATTTGGTTCAAATCATTATTATTATTAGTTTATTATTAGTATTAAAAGACTATTAAATATAAAGTATATGGATTTTAAATATATTTATATTATTTTTATTATGAACTATATTTTGTATATGATATGGGCACAAGGTGCGTACGAGTTCCCTAGTAATATATTAATTTGTGTTAAAATTTATCATTTTCTCCGCTTTAGTAATCAAATTCCAAACAATTTACCTAAAATAATTAGATAATTTTCAAACTATTAGGGCTAACAATATACTAATTAAGTATTGCTGGTATCGCATGTCATAGGGTTTCTATAGATTTCACTCTATCGAATCTTGTTACTCTTAATATTCTTCTAAAACAATATGGCGCAAACAAATTGTGCTCTAATTATCATTAGTGTCTAAAATGTTGGCTAATTTAACGATATAATTAAATTTTAAAACTTTTAGGGTTAACAAATAATTATAATAATTGGAGTTGAACAAAATTAAATTTCAAAGTTATAAGTAGTATAGCTGAGTACGTACACTAAAATATAGAAATGGAAACTTTCACAATTATTTATAAGTACCCTGCAGGCATTATTCAATGAAATACTCGGAATGTCGGAATTCATAAATAGGTGATGATGCTAAATGTACATACTTAGCAACTTTTGTAATTAACAGTGCCGTAATACATTAATTCTCACTAAATTGTTTACGGCATCTAGAAATATAAATTATTTCGTATTCTATTTTGATTATTAATATAGTGCAATGTAAGTTTTGTAAAATGATTATTCTTACTTATACGTAAAGTATAAAAGAAGATAATGTGAACACAAAAAAAATTCGACGTCGAAAATTAATGGAATAATTCAATTAGTAGAGCCACTCCAAATTTTTATTTGATTATCCATATTCAAAAATGCAAAGATTCCCTTTTAAATTTCAAATTTACAATATTTTCGTGTTTAATATTAATTATTTATGCAATTAAATCGTCATTTTACATCATTGAATATTGTATTTACATATTTTCATATACGATATTAAAATGAAATGTCGCAATTCGCTTCAGGAAAAATATATTTTTCGCACGTATATTTTAATAATAAAAGATAACATTTGAATGACTTTTTAAGAATACAAAACCCAGGTATTTATTCCATCCAACGCAATTATGTAAACAAACAAAAAAGACCTCGACATATTTTCATGAAAAAATGTTAATTCTACATTCAACGTAATCCCACTTTAAATCTCATTTAAAAAGCAACACCAAAAAGATAACTAGAGGATTCGTGAATTCAAATTACTTTAGTTAGTTAAAGTAGGCCGTACAGATTAATAAATCAAAACTACATTTATTATGCATGAACAATTATAATATTAAATGGAACAACTCAAATATTTATGACTTAAAGTAATTAATTTTGTTTTGCACCCTTTCGCTGTGGGATTACACCGTTAATCCTTCCATATTGCTGATTTGTTTTTGGATTTGCTTTTCATTATTCTGCCACAATATTAAAAAAAAAATGTTGTAATACAATTAAGCTTATTAAATAATAAGATTAAAGTTAGTTTTTCGTTGTTTTTCTTTTGTTGTGAGAATTTTAATAAAATAATATAAATATGCCACAAAATATTACAGTGCGCGAAACTAATATTTATTGGGTGTAACTCGTGTAACCCGTGTAACCATGGAAATGAACAGCGCTTTAATCCGCTCAACCACGAGTTAAATATGTGTGAAATTCCTCTTTGACGTAAATCAGCTTTTCGATAGTGCAATTTAGTGCAAAATAACTGAACAATATAGACTATTATTTGTAATTATATATATTGATTTTTGACAGTGAATGTGAAATTTCAAAGGATGACGGATTTATAATTAAAGGCAAATATATACGTATATACGAAGTTTCACTTTGTGTAAATTCATATATTGAAATGTTAAATGTTTTGATGAGATAAATTGAAATTCGTTTTCAATTATTTAATATGAATAGCAATGGAAAAATTCGAAACGTTTTGGATATTTCAGAACTTGTCACAAATGCATTTAATTTAAATTGATTGAAATTGGTTTTTTCGTATTACAAGAATAAATAAAAATATGGATATGAACGCAGCTGTACATTCGGAAATTAAATTTTAGTTTAATATCTTTTTTATTAAACTATATAAATAGTTATTGTAGATATGTTTAAGACGAATATAAAAATAACTAGAGTGGCCTTTATTTTATTTTAAATTCATGTAATATGGCTATTTTCAAAAACGATTTTTCAGTAAATGGTACAGTTTTCGAAAAGGTTTTTTAAACCAAACCTGGGTTGAACTCGTGTCGTTTTCGAGACATTGAAAATGTGGCAGGAATAAACCGCTATTTCCGGTTAAAATATCTTTTTTAAAAACAGCAGCGATATACAAAACTTAAATACAAAACAACTAGTTTTAGAGCGTTCACAGACACACACACATAGGTCATTAACAAAATGGATACAGGAACCCTCAACACGGATATTTCCATTATATTTCTTTGTGCTCACAATACTTTGTATATATAATATAAGAAAGTAAACATCTATAAAAGGAAATCATATTATTGTTTCACAAAAATTCGTTTTATATTTCTGTGATTACGAAAACGTATATATAACTTATATACTTGCATGTATGTAGACTAAATTATGACTAACTTGCGATATAAGAAGTCAAGTGTGAATATCACATTGCGATATAAATGATATATGAATAATTGTTGGAATTTCATAAATACCATAAGTAATTATCTATCGTAATACCGGAAATTCGTGTACTGTATTAATTTCCGTAATATTCATAACAATTTTTCACTGTAACGGATACATGGAACTATGTATACATTGAGAGAAAATAAAAAAGATTTAATTCAAGGAATTATGCATTTGAGCAGGAAGCCGATTCTGAGCAAGTAATAATTCAGTAAGCGGATTCTTTAATTTATTGTGAAGCCTGTTGTTGTTTATAACATACACTGTTGTTGTGGTCTCTTCCCTGAAGGTACCGGAGCGATTTGAACCAAATTTACTGCTGTTCGCATTTCAAATTATTCCGTTATGAAATAAAATAAATACTAAATAAATTCATATATTTATATTATCACGGGAAACATAAAATATCAAAACACCTTAAACAAATATAGATGTTATCTAAACATACTAAATAAATATACCTACCTACTTTATATGACTTCAACAGAGTTATATCGCATCATAAAAATATATATTTACATTTAAGTTTACATTAAACTGTATTAGCAGGGGTGGACGAGCTCTAAATAAAGTAGGGGATATTTAAAATGGTAAACCACATTATAACCATTACTAAACACGTAGGAATAAGTGGCCCACAGCCCCAAAATCTAGACGGCTCCTTTAATAATTATATATATATATATAATTAATAACTATTACAAATTAAACAATAAACTTCTGCAAAGATAAGTCATATAAGTAATAATAAACAAAAGTAATCTTATTTCTGATTTAATTTCTCATCATAAAAATACCAATTTTCATCCGCACATAAAAGAAATGCGACATAAACCATTATACGTCCTACTAAAATAAAAATTTCTCACTGCTCTCCACCTGCATCTCACCTAAAACTTATATTCTATCTTTACGACATGCGAGCATCGCAATAAAATATTGTTTTATGTACACATTTATACAAACTATAAGTAGTAAATCGACGCCTTTTATGAAATTTTAATCAAAACATTCGCATTTTCCAAACAAGGATCCCAATTAGTGTTAAAAATTAATAGATTTTAATTTAATACAGTTAACATAAAAGGCATAGGTTGAGGCACCTATTTCATAGCTTTATAATTACCTATTAAATATATTAAAACAATATTTTAATATGTTTAAATGAGTATATTAAAAAGAGGGTAAAAGTTCGGACATTTAGTTTAAGTTGGCGGAAAGTACGCAGGCATTCGCGGCCAACATATCGTAAATCTGCGGGGTTATTCGTACGTAAATATAAGTCACTGTGCAATACGCGATATAATATTACCCAATTAGAAATCTTTATAGCAACAATAGCAGCAAATTATTGTTAATAAATAATGCATAGAGTGTTCGTGTTTTATTTTGATTAAGCAACAGTACAAAGACGACTATCTGTATATAACTTTCTATCAACAATGTAAATGCATTGCATTTTAGCGGTTTTTACGGAAGCCAAAGCGTCTGTTGTGTACAACTTCTACCGCAGTTCATATTTTTGGGTCACTTTGTACAACACAACAGCCGCTACTTTACCGTCTGATGCCAAGCGATTGATGTATTCATTGCATTGTTTGTAATTTCTACTTCACCTAACCGTACAATGCAGTGGAAAAGCGCTATAGTATTCGGTACTAAGGAATGTTGCATACATATTTACATAAAACTATCTTTTTAAATTAATTATTGCATTTCTTTAATACTGTTTGTTTCTCGACAAGACGAGAAATGTTTTTCTCAATACAGTTAATCATGAATCAATTGATTGTAAATTCACTTTGTCGGGACTGGGTTCGAACCCAGGACCACTGTGGGAAATCGATGTTTATGTAACCATAGCCATGGACAGCACTTTAATCCTCCCAGCCACAACCAATTTAATTAAACGATACATAGTTAATTATTTGTGTAGGATAAATCGCTATTACAAAGCAAGCTTAATGCACTGACTGCCAAGTGTACAAATCTAAATAATGCTATAGGTGGTTGGTGCACCCGTGGGCACCGTGTGCCCCTATCATATGCAGATTACAGTCTACTTCTCACCGATATTATTATAATAATATAAATACACAGGTTCATCTGTTTATGCATCTAGCTTTCTAGCCGGAGCGTTATGTAAAACGAACTAATATACACAAAAATAAATGCATACAGTTTTGTTAATTTAATAACTGTGGATACAAAATATAAATAAAGCGTCCCGGAAATATCACACAGACGAAAGAAACCTTCTGGTTGCCAAAATGACGAGATACTTTTTGTTAAGGACATTTTTTGGTTCGAGAATGCTACAGACACACGACCGAATGCTTTAGCTTCGTTGGTACTTCAGTGTCTTATTTTAAATGTTGTCTTTGTTTGTTTTAGATCGTCCCCAAAATGTTGGACCGTTGGGATAAGGCGCTATGTCCAGTATTAATTCTACTGGCAATTTCGTCACATATTGCAGCTAAAGGTAAGAATACAAAAACAAATAAATATATTATCAACGTTTTAAATTAGCAGTTATCACTTTTTAAAAGTTATTTGTATTGACGCGTACTAAAATATATATAATGTTCGTTTTTCCTTGAGCGCCATAAATACTTGATAATAATGTAACAATTTTCCGATAAACCGACTGAATACAGGAAAATTGGCCCAATTGTCTGCGATAATATTGGAATTTTCAAGGGTAAAATGAATTAAAATAATTGTTGTTATTGTAATTTAAATATTATGGAAATTATATTTTGCGATAGAGCGAGTGAATCATGCAAATTATAGGAAAATTGGTTCAATTTCGCGCGATAATATTGGAATATTCAAGGGTAATATGAATTGCATTAATTGTTGTATTTATTGTTATAATTAAAGCAGATTAGTAACGTTGCAGTTTGAACTAATCGGGTATAATTGCAGTGTTTTTGCAATTATTTTAAATAAGTTTGATAAGAATGAGTTATGACTACAAAATAGAAAAACAATTTTTATAGTCCATGGCGTAATATTCGCCTTTTATTAAAATATACATTTTTAAATTAAACGGGAAACTAAAAACTTTGTATTTTCAGCTGTCGTGGTTAGAATATAAATGATAATTTAACGAAATCTTCGTATGATCTTGAACCCAATGTTCTTGGACTTGGAGCGGCAATGAGATAAGTCTTCTCACGCTCTTGTAAAAATACATTTTGTTTTGTATTTTTTGCGTGTGTTGTAATGTAATGTGATTCTTTTAAAAGTAACTGGTTAACCTATATTTTCACAGGCAGGCGCAGGCCAATTCATTAGCGCACATTATATGCAAATTGTCGTGTTAAATCTTCATTAACACAATACAGTATAACGTAATAAATATTTCAGAGATGAATACCTACATGAACAAAGAACTATAAAATTGTTTAGTTTGCGGTTTGTTTAACCTTAAACTGATATAATTTTATGAAGGTGTCCTCTTTAGAGCCACTGGCATATTTTAAAATTCAAAATTATATATATATAATATTTAATCATTTTTTTCGGGCTTTGAGTTAACAATATGCAAAAATATTGTAGACATAAAACATCTTAGAATTATTAGTAGAATTTTTGTGTGTTTTACTTATTTTTATAAGGGCAGTATTAAGGGGGGCACGAAATTTCGGGGCCCTATAACTCGAGAAGTATACGGGCGATTGAATTTAAATTGCGAGGGGATTCAAATGGGATACTTAATAATATGTGTAGCAAATTTGGTTCAAATCGGTTTAGTACCTTCAGAGGAGTAGAGGGCACAAATTTGGTCTTACGAGCGAGCGACGACTAACATCCAAGTATATAAGTTATATATATTTTTGGATTCAGGGCGACGAGACAAACACTTTTTGTTAATGAAATCTTTGATCCAAGAATGCTACAGACACACGACCGATTGCTTTAACTACTTCGGTACTTCGTACGACGAGCTAAAAAATCAGAATATGTGTATTTCTGTTTAATAAGTTTCGGAAATGCTCTTATTTTTATTAAATAAATAAATGGTTGTGTCAGTATTTAATTATTATTACTTAAAGTGTACAAAATGCTAAAAATAGTCTTCGAAATATAACTCGGTCAGTATTAACATAAATAAATAAAATATAATCGCGTCATTAACATTTATATTTATGGTTGAACAACTTTGCATTAATAATATTTTTTACTCCTAGTTTTATTATATCCGTTCCGAAAATAACCGCTAAAAAACTGTGATTTATACCATTTTTTTGGTATCATTTAGCTCCAAATTTACTAATGATTATAGTCTCTAATGAGGAGCATTATATATATATATAAACATTAGTCACAAAACATAATTTTTATTTTTCTCTTGTTCTTAATTTGCAAATAGATTTTCTTCTTTGTCTAGCCTATAATGATACCTATTAAGTTTTAGTCATACGTTTAAGAACATTTTTTTTTTTACGAAAATGTTTGTTTTACTTGCGTGCATATTGAATGGAAACCGTTATACCAGAGTATGTCAATCAGTGAATCACCTGCGACCAAGTATACGTTTCAACTGACCTTACTGATTCTCACCGGAGGTCTACATTTAAATAATGAAATAAAAAGAAATTATTTGCTTTAAATTTTAATAAAGAAATTGGGTGCTGAATAATTAAACTAGCTCCATTATAATTACATGTCTGTTCAAATTTATACAACCGTGCAATATGGAAATGCAATATTTTACTGTCTTTTCCTAAAACAAATTTGAACAAAGTAAAGTTGCTCGACTTCGTGTTTACAATCTGATATATTTACTATAAATTTCACTTGCTAGAAGTTTGCAGAAATATAACCAGTAATTTCGGCCAATACATTACCCAAATTTACATTTAATTACGGGACAGAAGTTATTTAAAATATATATTTTTTAAATGATTTGATTATTTATTTACAGATTCTGCAGGGTGTCCAAAATTGACAGAGTGCCCATCCAGGTATAGTCCTTGTAAAAACGTCACAGATTGTCTTGGTGGAGAAGTTTGCTGTGGCAGCCCTTGCGGAAATATTTGTACACAGGAATTATACACAGGTATTTATTTATTTATTTATATTACTCTAGCGGTAACATTTGTAAATAAAATACAATGGCAAGCATTTCAATATCTGGTTTTTACGTATTTTATGAATTGTTATATTTGTGCTACTGAATTATGCTGATAGCGAAAAGCGAGCTGGGTAGAGATTCCTCTTAAATGTCAATATTGTAATATGAAAAGATTGAAATAAGTAAATTACAAATTCCCATGGAGTTAAATGTCAGTTTATTGGTTCTTCTAAAATCACGACACTAAAGTGAAGTGGTGAATCTTATGCTATGGCAACGTCAATAATTTACTTAAAGTCTGTAAAATTCAATTTCTTGTTTCGGTTCAACTTTAAAAATTGCTATATTTATGGTAAATGACAATGTTCGAGTAACTATAACACATATGTCTTCATTGATTGATAGATTTCTCTTGTAGCATTTAAAGAGTAACGACTTTTCTACTTTCTTATTCAATTAAAAGTTGAATTTGTCACTGTATTTTCTATATTTTCCTTTTGTTTATCTAATTTTAACTTGGCGATTTGTTGTTTTTTGGGTTGGACCCATAATTTTTACAGTGTACACTATATATATATATATATATATGCTGTTTTGTTTATAATAATTATATATATATATATATATATACAATATGGCATTGATCTATAACTACAGGCAACTCCTTTATTGCAACATATTTCAAAGTTTTCAACTCGAAATCATAATTTTCTATAATATTTTTGTCTCTAACTTTCTTCTACGTATGTGCGTAATTCCATGTCCAGAACAAAACAGTTGAAACAAAAATAAAGAACAATGACTAATGATTTCTAATCTTTTCAAGTTTATAAAAAGACACGTACAAAAATGACTGTCCTCCCATATTATACAATATCCCGACAATAAAAAGTGAAATCACTTGAATTTAAACCAAAGATCCTCGATTATTGCAAACAGAAATCGCTTAAACCCAGGATTACTCATTGCTATTTATAAAAACAATTACAATTACAAATGTATTCAAATAAAATACAAAAGTGATGTCAATTAACGTAATCCGGTAAAATTCCTTTCACCTTGTGTTATTATAATCCACTAAAACAACGTGATTAAAACCCTAGCTGAATTATTCATGCAATAATATGCCCATATATCTGTCCAACTAATATTCTACAGAAGTTATAACTTAACAAGGCATCGGAATATCACTTATTTAAATATTTATTAACCATTATCCTGATTTGGACCAAATTAAAGAATCCAGAATTTACTTGTGTCGAAGAGTATATCTTTGCACCTTAAGCAATTTTTCTTTTAATCGTTAAGGATGCCAACAAGTACAGAGGGCAGCCCGAAGACGTGCCAAATCCCTGGGAATGGATGGTAAAGGAGTTCGAATCCCTCGATGTTCCAAATCTGGAACATTTGAACCAATCCAGTGTGACAACGAAATAGTTAGTTCTTGTTGGTGTGTAAATGAAGAAGGGTTCGAATTAGCTGGAACCCGAGCACCTGCTGTAGGGCTAGTTAATTGCACAGGTAACCTCCTAAAACAACCTTGTGGAGCACAACCATTACATCTACATCTGTGAAACATATTTTAAAAGAGAAGCTCAATCAGTTCATAGCTCAATTCATATTACACAATGAAAATTGTGTACCTTTTGTCCTCTAATATGGTGGACATATCACTTCTGTGCTCCAAGGATACAAACTATAGAACTTGAAGGATTAATTAAACGTATTTTTTGATGTTATTAGCTCCGAAGGATTGTGCAGCTCATACCTGCAGAATGTTTTGTACTCATGGATTCACAATTGCTGAGGATGGATGTCCAATGTGCCATTGTCGAGATCCTTGCGATGATATTAAGTGTCCAGATAGTTTGGCTTGCCATCTAGAAGATTTACCTTGTTCTGATCCTCCATGTCCTCCAATACCATCTTGTAAGTACTTGGACAGGCATTCAAATCAAAGGGAATTGAAAAGGAGTTTAATTCATTTTTGATAATGAGGACTTGAGCCATTGGAATTGAATTAATATGAATGCGTTACATTTCAGGCAAACGTGGCAGAAGTTTAGAGAACTTTTGCCCAATTGGTGATCCACTAAAAATCACTGAATCAGGTCTTCCATTCTTATGCGGCAACGATCCAGGAAAACCAAATTGTCCACCAATGTTCCAGTGTTTAGTTAAAAATGGTAAATATATCATATACTTAAACAAACACCGAAATAAGTAATTCCTTTTCGTTCCAGGACATGATTACGGGGTCTGTTGTCCAGCTTCCCTAAGTATCCAGAAGGCTGGCCAATGTCCAGCAATTATAGAAAATTCAGATGAATCAGACGAGACAGACCAAACAGACGAATCAGATGAGACCCCAGTAGATTGTGGAATATCCTGTCAACACGATTTAGAATGCCACTCAATACAGAAATGTTGTCAATCTTCTGGATGTGGCAAACATTGCGTTCATCCACAGAATTTAACCGAATGTTTCCATCAGCAAAAACTCGCTGATTTGTTGTCGATAAATGAACGAGCTGGTAAAGGGTATATACCGCAATGTACTGCTGATGGCCAGTTTAAACCAAGGCAATGCAGCAGAAACGGATTGGTTTGTTGGTGTGTCGATCGTGCTGGGATGAAAGTGAAAGGAAGCATGGGCGCAGCAGCTAACGTATCTTGTGATGAAACTGAATGTAAGTTAATTTTTTTCCTCCGTACTCTGGAGAACTATGTAGAAGTCCACTTCACTTTTTATTTTATTGCAGCTCGGTCTCGCGACAATGGCCGTAGCATAAACTCGAACAGCTTAAACTGCGAACGCCTCGAATGCGCCGCTGTCTGCGAATATGGATTCACAATGGACGACGAAGGTTGCCAAACCTGCAAATGTGATGACCCCTGCGAAGGATTCATATGCGCCACAGACGAAGAATGTGTCGCTGTTAAAAATGCAACATGTTCCGATTTCCTATGTCCTACTTTACCAGTGTGTCGTCCACGAATCGTGTACAATAATCCGTGCGAAGTTGGCACGCCACTTACCGATAACGAATCAGAAGCACCCGTGCTTTGCGAAATGAATGGAAAGCTAAAATGTCCAAAGATGTACACTTGTACGAAGCAGTCGGTTTGTTGTCCGACTCCAGACCTGACTGGTAAGTTTAATATTACTTATTCTTGTTTGTTTTTCAACCTCTTATGTATATAGTTACAGAAAAAACGATATCTGCTGAAACAACTACAGATAAAGTATCTGCTGAATCCAGTCGTCCGCAAAGCAGTAAGTTATATTAATTAAGTGTTAAAGTATTTGTGAGTCTATTGTTTTTATTAATTCCAGTGTGTGAATATCTCCGAGATTTCTCTGACAGCATGGAAGGAACTCAAGAAGGTATGACAATGGCTTTACCAACACCGAAATGTGATGACACCGATGGTAAATTCACACCTGAACAGTGCCACGAAGAAGATTGCTGGTGTGTGGATCATTTCGGAACTGAGATTCCACGGACAAGGTATTTAGTTGTTGATTTATACTATTATATTTACAATTATTAATTTTCTTTTAAAATGATTTAGGGGCAAAAATAAATCAGCTGAAGATTGTGATAACCTACGGAAGACTTTGCTATGCTTGGATTTGACCTGTAGAATGGGTTGTGAATACGGATTTGATTTAGACAATAATACACGTTGTCCTAAATGCCAGTGTAAGGACCCTTGCTCAGCTGTTATCTGCTCAGAAGCTGAGCAATGCCAACTCGTTGATGTCAGCTGTAAGGATTATAATTGTCCACCTGTTCCAGCATGTAAGTTGCACTATCAATAACTTTAATATTTTTACTTTCTGCTATGAAGTAATAAGTAAGTCTTGTAATCATGAAAAATTTCGAACTCGAAGTTTTGACCTTCCCTGAATCGAATGTGACTATTTTCGGAATGACGTCTGTGTGTGTGTGTGTGTCTGTGAACGTTCTAGGGCCAAAACGGTCGGACAAAAAATTATGATACTTCAAACTTAAGACTTGTATATGCCCTAGATGTGCACCTCCTATTTCTGAAAAGAATATTCAAACCGGAAATGTTTACTCTATGCTCCATTAACACTAGAACGGCTACACTTACGGCAAATATAGTTATGTTTATAATGAAAGATATTAATATTTCGCACAACTATTGTTTGAAACATTTCTTCAAAATATGTACCAGTTGCGAGAAAAATGCTACGAAACATTATAAATATGTTGTTTACGTTGCCATGGATTCGCATGTAGCTTATAAAATCGAATCATCTGCTATTTTGACAGGAAAACAAAATAGACCCTATTAAATAAATGACATTTCAAGATATTTCTGTAGAGTATTGGTTAGTTTGATAGCTGGTTATGGATATATATATATATATATATATATATATATATATATATATATATATATATATATATATATATGTAGTGAAAACTGCGTAAAAGAAAGGCGAGTGCAGGCCACTCCAGATATTTTAAATATATTGTACATATGTTAGCTTAGAATTTCTTCTTACATTAATTTCTTCGTCATCATATCAGCAAAATAGAATTTTCATATATTGTCATCACGCATTAGTCACTGAAAATATTAATTTGCTTTTGATTTCATATATCTATTAATTTCTTCTTTGCAGGTTTGCCAAAGAAAACTGGCCAATGCCCATATTTGGTACCAGCCAGTTCCACTACGTGTGATTTTGAATGTAGTTCAGATATGGCTTGCAATGGAACAACAAAATGTTGTTCCAATGGATGTGGAACTCAATGCACAGAACCATTACATCTTACTGGTGAGTTATTTCTTAGTTCCAAATACCTTCATTTTACTTTCCGTCCTATCCTCCCTTTCTTATTCTTCTTCCTTCCCTTGCTAACCTCGTTTCCTATTTCTTTACTTTGGCATTCCCATAATTATCCTACAAACTACAAAAAATAAACTCACCCAATTGAAAATAGAATATACTAAATATGTACCTTTCTTCTAGCTTGCCAACACCAGAAAATCGTGGCCCAGCACCAAGCCCACGAATCCGGCTACCCAGCCGGCAAAGTCTACATTCCCCAATGCCTTCCCGACGGTAGTTTCAACACCCTGCAATGCAATCCAGGCGCTCAAGAGTGCTGGTGCGTAGACTTCCGCGGCTTTGAAATCTCATCCACACGTGGTCCACAAGCTCGTCCAACCGACTGTTCCAATCCACCGAAATCTAATTGTCCACTTAAGAAATGCGTTGAAGATTGCGATTACGGCTTTGAGATGGATTCTAAAGGCTGCAGAACTTGTAGTTGCGTCGAACCGTGTGATAAGATTAGTTGCAAAGGGGAAGGAGAGGCTTGTAGGTTGGTGCAAGTAGAATGTACTGGCTGGCCATGTCCTCCGGTGCCAATGTGCTTGCTGAAGAAGGAAAGCCCATGCCAACATGGAACTGCGTTGCAAGCTGGAGACGAGGATGTTTCTTGTGGGCCGGATTATGATTCGTGTCCTTCGAGCCATAAGTGCCAGTTGAGTCCGCTAGGGGAGTATGCTGTTTGTTGTCCAAAACCACGTAAGTTAATTGATGTCTTCTATTTCTTTATGCTTTCTTCATTCCCTCTTCCTGGCCATATCGTCTATTCTTCTGTTTTAACTCATAAACATTTGATCATCATGCCTAATTAGAATGCTTTCTTCATGCATTCATTATCCTTTTCTTCTTATCGCCTATTCTTCTTATTAAAATAGATTTAATCACCATGTCTAATACGCATTATTTTGTTGCAAACAAGATATGTGATTCTTTGAACTATCTTCATGAATCTATTCTGCGTATTCTTCATTTTTAAATATACTTGAATTACATTTGATCAACTTGTCACATAATGCTGATTTTCTTCTGTGCAGGAGATGTTTGCTTCGAAGCCAAAGATGAAGGTTCTTGTTCTGAAAATGAGATGCCCAGAAATCTTACAAGATGGGCCTTCAACCCAAAAAGCAACACTTGTGAAAGCTTCATCTATGCTGGCTGTTCAGGAAATCACAATAATTTCCTTACAGAGAAAATGTGCAACCAAGTTTGTCCAGGTAAATAATTAAATTCAAATATTAAATATTACTGTAGAAATAAGAATATATTGTTACAATCTGTTATCCTTCATGGCAACTTTCAAGTAGTAGTTTAATGCTACTAAAATAATAATTCCTACAAAAACGCTTTTATCTTCAGTTCTAAGCCAATGCGAACGCCTTCGCGAGAAGAACCAACGCGTCTCCGAACGTTACAACAAACCCACGTTCACTCCACGTTGCGAGCCCGACAATGGAGCCTGGAAAGCGGTCCAATGCCTAGAACATGTTGGCGTCTGCTGGTGCGTAAGCCCACAAGGGGAACCCCTGAAAGGAACCCTAACCAGAGGCGATGAACCCGAGTGCAATTTCCGAAAAGCTAGAAAGAAGAATACAGATGTTGGCAGCGATACAGATATTGTCTTCGAAGAAATTATTATGCAAATTGGAACGATTGAAGAAGCGGATACTGATGTTGATACTTCTGGCAGTAATATCGTGTATTGGGAACAACCGCCGAAGTCTAGGTGCCAAGCGTTGGGCGCCCAATGTGATTCTCAGGGTCGGTTCAACCCGAAGCAGTGCGAGGGGAATATTTGCTGGTGTGTTGACGAGGCTGGTAATCAGTTGCCGTTGACGAATTCGTTCCAGGACGGGGAGCAAATTTGCTGTAAGTGGTTTGGTCAAGTTTTGAAAGACGACACCGTAAACAATATGAGTTTTTTTTCTGTAGTACCTACTCCAATTGATACAGTTGAGGTGACAATTGGTTTCCGTGGAGAATTTGATGCACAAGCAGCAGTTTCTGCAACAAAACAAATACGAGCGATTATTGCTAACTTGAAAGGAAGTATTGTTAAGGATGAAATTACAACGGAACTTACGTCAGATGCGCTCTTCATCCATTTTGTACTTGAAGGAAACAATAAAGTTGATGTTGCCTTCCGATTAGAAGAAATGGTACATATTTCTTATAATTTCTTGTAGAAGCAGAAGTAGATCTTCTTCTAATACTGCTATATTATGTTTCTTTATATAAAAATTCTTCTTCTTAGGTGACAGACCAAGCATTGCCTGAGCTAACGCCCGACATAACCCAGTCACAGTTCGTGCACCGATTAGAAGACGGTGATTCGACATCAACTAACCGGGTTATCGCTTTGGAACACCGAGAAATCGTGGCCCAATCCCCGGTATCAATGGTCGCACCATACCACACCGCTTTGATTGTAATTGCAGCAGCCTCCGCATTTATAATCTCGATCTTAACACTGTTGGTACTCTTATACAGAAGAAAGGTGAGTTGTTAACACCGAATTTACTAATTTAAACAATTCGAAGTTGAAACAAAAGTTTCTAGAAAACATATATAAATGTTTACTATTTCAAGGCATCCCGTATGAATTCCGATGATAGTGTCAAAGACCCTGATAACAAGGACCACTTTCTAGTCTATTCGCAACCAGTTTACATAGAATTACCAAAGGAAACCAAGGAATCCGATGCGAAATCGGATTTTAAATTTGATGCATCTATTAGAGTTTAAAATAAACACGAATTTTACATTAATGTTGCATTACTGCACAAATTACGTACTAAGTCTTAATGTGTAAATATTAAAAAGAAAAAAATGGTGGGCTAAAATATTTGTAATTGTCAAAAGAAAAAGTAGAAGTAAACATTTTGCTTTATTTGACGTTGTTAAACATTTGTAAAACATTTATGTAATAAATACGTAATACATTATTAACAGTTATTAAGTCTTGTGTCGCTTAACACTTTCAGGCCTAGCGTTACCAAAATACATTTAATTCTATTTCAAACGCTAAAAGTGTTTGATAGACTTAACTAGACAATTGGGTGTTAAATTAATTAATTTTGTCCTGAAAGGGTTAAGTGAATATTTTGCCATCATGCTCAGCTAGTGAAAACTCATCTCATTGTATTTTTTATTATTTTTTATTTATTTTATATTTATAAATCATTAAAAATCATTATAAACATTATGTGAATTATATATTTTATTTTTTGTAGTTGTAGAATAGAATTAACAACTTAAACCATCGGATGCATCTGGTGTCGAACGAAATAACTATTTAATGAAGGCAGGTATTCGTCTTAATTCCATTGTGTATTTTCTAATATGTTTATGTTAAAATTACATCATTTAAAAAGAAGAAATGGTAATACAACGCAGAAAGAAACTGCTGATATCTAATAACGCACAAATCATTTAGTATTTGTAAAAGAAAAACACACATTTGTATCTAAAATGCATCACATGTAAGTTGCCTTCACATATCTGGCATGTTGTCACCGCGTACAGAGCTGCGTCATATTAAATTTCTTCTTGACTCATATTTGCAAGAAAAACGAAATACGAATATCCGGTTTTTACAATCTTAAAACAAATATATACATTTTCATACTGCAGGAAATGAGCAGAAAGATTGTATTTTTAATGTTTTTTATTTTATTTTTTGTTACTTAAGATAATAGTGAATATGATTCATTTTTAACGTTTCGGTGTATCTTAAATTTTAAAATCAATTTTAAAAAATCTTATAGGAAGTCAGCATTGCTGTCAAATATGTAATATTGTTCTATAGTATTTAGAACTTACATTATAGTAGGTTTCCAAAGACGAATTCGTAGATCCAAAAAACGCCAAACGTAATGGCCTTTGAGATCTCATTATTATTAGATTTAAATCTCTTCCAATATCCGGTGGAACATTATACCATTTACTGCTGTATGCTATAAATCCTACAAGGGAACTCTAAAAAATAAATAAATAATCATCAAATATTTGCGCAAGTCCAGATCTTTGCATTTTATGGTCCTCCAATTCGTAACTCAGTATTTTTATTGGCTCCTCCGCTAGTTTGCTGGTGTTTTCATTTAATTAAAAATGTCAATATTGTTTGAATAATAAAGTCAATAATCTCACTTGATCAATAATATGTTGTCCATAATAGCAATAAACAAAACATTCAGCTAACACATAATTAACTTGACAAAAATTTGGCAAAAATCTCGGATCTAAAGCAGACATCTGCAAATATTTATATAATTTTATTCAAACTAACGAAAATATTTATTTTAAATTACCATTGAAGATTGGTAACCGGCTACACTAATTACAATTGAGGCTGAATAATTATGAATGAAAAGTATACTGGAAAAAGCTTCCTGAACACGTTCAGTAAATCTAAAAGTAAAAAGAAATTCTCATCCCATATTAACAGTTTTACTATGTGGAACGTATTGGGGTCAATCCTTATTAAGGAACCTACTTAAGACCTTACTTATCTGGATAACTATTAATAATTCCTAATCTTAATTACTAATTACTTACGCAATTAATAAAAAATGATGCCTCAAACATGTCTTCAACATAATTCTCCCAGTATAATGATCATCTTGTTCGCAAACCTGTATCAAACATTCTTGCAAATAAAACAACTGGGCACGCAAATGAATCAACAACGACGCAAAACACATCGCTATCGGAATAGTAACTTGCAAAACACTAATAATAGTGATTTGTTCAAACACCAAAAATATTAAAAAATACGGTGTATAACTCAAATCGACTGGAAACCACGCGCGTGCAGGCAACCCGTTTGCCTTAGCGTCATGTATGCTGCCAGGCACTTTTTGCAAATAATATTGTATCGATAATAAAATATAAACAAAATAAGTAAAATATATATAATATTGAGAAAATTTCACTAGTTTCTCGCTGAATAATTCCGCCTCAATCGATAACTCGTTGAGCTCAAAGTTGTGGCGTAGAATGTGAATTATTGTGTGTGTTTTGGTCCGGTTTTGAATGAAACAAATTAGGAATGTTAATGAAGCTGCTGCTGGTAAGAATGTGGTGAATGATTCGATGTATTGTTCTAATTCGGTGCAATTGTTCTTTATGTCTAGTATACTTGCTAATACGTAAGTAGCAAGAACAATTGTGGATATTTGTAGACGTATTAGACTGTATTTATCAGTTGAGTACATTCCGATTAGGTCTAGTTGCTTTATACTTTTGGATAACCAAGTTTTTTGGTCTGCCATTTTGTAGTTCAAACACCAATTCTGTAAAATTTATTTCAATTCTATTTGACTTGAATGCCAGATCTATTTAATTTGTATGTTTGTTCAAGTGCATTCTGTTTCTGTTCCACTATTTTGTATTACATTTCTAAAACTATTCAGTTCCTTTTGCAGTCTTATTCTATTTGTATTTCATATTTATTTCAATTATATATAAATGGCATTGATTTGAAACAGAACTGGTATAAAAATACGATTATTTATAAGCATTAAAAATCGTATTCAAACTGGATAGATATAGAATTGAACTAGCATTAAAAAATTTGATTCTATTAATACTCCTTTGTTTTACCAGAGTTGTTTGTATTCACAAGTGGTTTTGTAGCTCAAAAGTGCTCTTATAGTTATATAAGAGCACTTTTAAGTTATTAAGGTCTAAGTTATCTCGTATAATATCTGAAATTAAACATTTATAATGATTCACAATTAGTTTTATTAGAATATTTTGTTTGAAATTTACGTAAACGGTAATTTTTATACATTTAGTTGAATTAAGTATTTTCAATCATATTTAAAACTCAATAAATTGGATTAAATTCTTTTACATTCAACTACTTTTGAGTATATAAATAATTTTAACAATATAAACAAATAAAATATGCACAATAAATATAATTTATGATTCACAATTAATTTTATTAGAATATTTCGTTTGAAGTTTATGTAAATGACCATTTTTATACATTTAGTTGAATTAAGTATTTTCAATCATGTTTAAAACTCATGAATTGGATTTAATTCTTTTACATTCAACTACTTTTGAGTATATAAGTAATTTTAACAATATAAACAAATAAAATATGCCCAATAAATATAATTTATGATTCACAATTAATTTTATTAGAATATTTCGTTTGAAGTTTACGTAAATGACCATTTTTATACATTTAGTTGAATTAAGTATTTTCAATCATGTTTAAAACTCATGAATTGGATTTAATTCTTTTACATTCAACCACTTTTGAGTATATAAGTAATTTTGAAGACAAGCAATAATATATATATACTTGAATTTACAAATAAAATATGCATAATACATATAATTACATATTCTTAAATCAATTTTATTTTTCTTTATGTACATATAATTAAATTTGATATTAAAAACGGAATATAATAATATCTATTACCCCATATTACAATTAATAATTTATTAAATAAATATTATTATCTATTATCACAAACCAGCATTCACATACCTATTAATAATAGTATATAACCCATCCTAATTAGTCTTAAAAAATATATATGTCCTTAATTAATAATTTAATTTTAAATCTAACTTAAGTACACTTTTTGTCGTTTCCCCATAAATTTTAATTAAAGTTATACTTAAATTCATCAATGGAACTTAATATTTTATAAGTTGTATCAACATCAGGAACCATATCCGGTAACACATATCGCTTCTTTCTACCAACCATCGTAGACATAGTGGTTGTAGTGTTATAATACATTTTTTTCTGTTTAATTGCGTGAATTACTTGCTGTAATTATAAAAAATTAAATTATCTGTATTTCCTTTACAGTTTGTAACTTACAAGAACTAATTTGACGAGAAATACGGCTAACGTAAGGAATCCAATAGTCATCAAAGCTCCTTCATTTGAAGGAAACTCGATGTGTGAGTCATCCTCATCCTTGTATCCTCTAGCTTGTCTTTCATTATTTGGCGACCAAAGCATCCTTAATTTTTCATCTAATGATTAAACAATTAATATATTGCAACATGAAATTAAAATATATCTATTACCAATATCAAATAACAGATTATCTCGTAAATCAGTCAACAGTTTAATTTTATTCTTAACGCTTCTATGCGCCTTTTTCATTAAAGTACTTTGAATAGACTTTAAAAACGGTAGAAAACTAGCGTAAGTACTAAATAAATTAGAGTCTTTCACTACTTTACGCTCAGGTTCATCTATGTAATCTTCATCTTCAATTTCAATTTCTTCTTTTTCTGCAATTTTCTTTCGTTTTGCATTCGTTTTTATTGACATTATTGTTGGCTCAGTTGAAGTAGGAGTTGGTTGAGTGGGTTTTGGAGCTGGTCGTGGACGTCTTGGAGTTGCTGTAGTTGTTGGATAATTTGGTGGAACAATTGAACTCATGAGTGGAGTAAATTCAGTTGTAGTAACACTGAATACTTCCATTATTGATGATTTACTTGGTTTTGCCAGTATGCGGCTTGGTGTAACTTCTGTCGTAGATTTTATTGATGTATTGTGGGAATCAATTTCTTCAATTTGTTCTGTACTGAATACGATGTTTATTGGTGTTTTGGCGTGATAAGTTGAACCTTAACATAACTTCTTAGTATTTTGTACAATTCCTAAGCTTAAATTAGTTACTTAAAACAGTCTTACCAGAAGTTTTAGGTGGATCGGACACTAGAGGGATTTCCACCCAATCTCCTTTAACTTTCAGAACCCAAACGAAACAATAAAGAATCTACAAAACAGGCGTTAACATCAATTCTTTTAATGCCTTTAATATTACCTTCACACAATTCATTTTATTTTCAAATGAGACTTCTTTCCAGAAAGACACATATAGAAAGACAGTCACTGTACTTTGTCGTGCTAAGCTAAGTATATAACAGTTTTAAAAGATGCTGGAACTAATATTTATACGGAAGTTTAACACCAGCGGTTCAAAACTGTTTCGGAAGTACGTTTTGATAGAGTATATATACTTATGGAGTGCTAGATGAGTGAAAATAGTGTAGAACTTCTGGTTTTGGATTGCTAAGTGACAAAATCACAGCTGAAGCGTTGAGCAATTATTCGCGTTATGGTTTTTAGATTTTAAGCACATATATGTTCAAATAGATTATTTTTAATTTTTGAATGTTTTAAATGTGTTAATTAAGTAAAATTAAACCAAACTGTATACTATATAATATTGGTATTTCGGTAAGTAACAGTATCATTTATATATTTTCCTGTATTTTTACCAAAATTCTGTATACATTTACAAATAAATTCTATAAAATTAATTTAAAATATGGCAGTGGTAATGTTATAAGATATATTTGCCTACATATATAGAATTATCGATTAAAAATAAATAAAATGAAGTCGATACCTACCGAAATTAAAGTTATAGGTAAACGACAGCATTAATATTTTGATTTAAACGTTATTCAAACGGCTTTAAAAATGTTTTTTTAAACAAATTTGCTTTGCATATTTGCCATATTTATACATATTTATGACATGATTTTAAATTTCGTATTAAATATTTAATATAACGTAAAATATAAATGTATTCGGCAAAATTATTATTATGCAATTATATAATTTTTGAATATTCTTCTATGTTTATATGATTATAACAAATTTAATTTGGATTCAAGTAGAAAATATTATTTTAAGTTTAATTACAAATTAGGCCTGTATTACTACTTTATTACTCGATGATATTTACAGTTTTCTGTATATTATCTGATAAAGAAATACATTTTTAAAGAATTTACAGAACAAAATATATTAGAAATTGCAATGTTCTATAAAAGTGAATTATTTGTCACAAAATAATTTACTATTATAAGTTATTTCGTTTCAGTTCTGAAAATAAAATAAAGTTTTGAAGAAATAAAACCACAAAATATGTTTTATTTAATTATTTTAATAAAACGATCATATACAAAATTACAATTTTATTTAAAGATTCAAACAAATATTTATTGAGTTATAACAATTATTTAATAACAAGAACACATTTCAACATACTTCACAAAACAACTTATAATACCTGTAATTTATTTACAATTATAAACATTTTATAAAACACATAATTTAATTTTTTAGATCAAATTTAAACATAGATTTTACAAAATAATTTATAATCCCTGAAAATACTTACATTACTACAAATATATAATTCTGAAGCATTTACAATATTCTAAATTATACAATATAAAAATATATTCTTCAATTTTAATTACAAAATATGTGGGTCTTCTGGGGGGAGGGGGGGCAATTTAAGTTGTAGAACGTGACTAATTGGATTGATGTAATCTGAAACATAAAAATCATCTTCTGCTGGTTGTTGTTTCCTGACGAATTCTTCTAATTGGTTGTAGTTTTTTCGAATTTCTTACTTTGATTTTAAATTTTCGCTTCCATTGGTTGTATTTTCTTTAGAGCTTATTTCGAATATCTTCGATAATGGTAGATTAGTTCCCGGTAAATGAAATCTGTTAACATATAAACAAAATTGTGTTGTCTTCGGTCTTCTTTTTCTGTAGTTGTATTTTGATTCCTTGTGGTTCTGCTGTTCTTCTATGTCGTTGTTATTCTTCAAAGTTGATTTTTTTTTCTTATTTGTTCCGGTGAGATTTTGTTTGTTGAAAATTCTATGAAAATAAAACAAATGCGTTGTTTTCCATATATTATTTTACCTCCTTGTTGGAAATTGGTCTTGGATTGAGGGCGAGTTGCCAGTTAACCAGATTGTGGTGTATTCATTGTGTGGATTCTATGAAAATAAAACAAAATTCTTTTGTTTTCTACGCCATTTTACCTCGAAGATCTTCTATAGCAACTTGGTCATCCGTTCCGGTAGTTGTCCATTGATCGAATTGTTGCATTGTCCAGATTGGAGGTTCGTTTGATTAGATTCTATGACAATAAAACAAAATTCTTTTGTTTTCTACGCCATTTTACCTCGAAGATCTTCCTATAGCAGCTTGGTCATCCGTTTCGGTAGTTGTCCATTGATTGAATTGTTGCGTTATCCAGATTGGGGGTTCGTTTGATTAGATTCTATGACAATAAAACAAAATTCTTTTGTTTTCTACGCCATTTTACCTCGAAGATCTTCTAGTTCTAGAGAATTTGTTACTATAGCAGCTTGGTCATCCGTTTCGGTAGTTGTCCATTGATCGAATTGTTCCATTGTCCAGATTGGAGGTTCGTTTGATTAGATTCTATGACAATAAAACAAAGTTCTTTTGTTTTCTACGCCATTTTACCTTCTAGAAAGCTTCTTATGTTAGGGAGTTAATCTTGGCTATGTTGTAGAGTTGTCATTGGGTGAACTGTTGCGTTTGATTGGTGATTTCTATGAAAATAAAACAAAATTCTTTTGTTTTCTACACCATTTTACCTCGGAAGTTCTTCTGATGTCCTTGTAATGTTAGGGAGTTAATCTTGGCTTTGTTGTAGAGTTGTCATTGGGTGAACTGTTGCGTTTGATTGGTGATTTCTATGAAAATAAAACAAAATTCTTTTGTTTTCTACACCATTTTACCTTGAAGATCTTCTAGAGAACTTGTAATATTCGGAACTTAGATCTTGGTTTTGCGCTAGTGTTGTCTTTGGGCGAATTGTTGGGTTCGATCGGTGAATTCTATGAAAATAAAACAAAATTCTTTTGTTTTCTACACCATTTTACCTCGAAGCTTTTCTGGATTTTGCTCTGTTGGGAATTTGGCTGTTTCTTTCGTATGTTGGATGAAATTTGATGTGTGCTAATGTTGTCTTTGGGCGAATTGTTGCGGTCGATCGGTGTATTCTATGAAAATAAAACAAAATTCTTTTGTTTTATACGTCATTTTACCTCGAAGCTCTTCTGGATTTTGCTCTGTTGGGAATTTGACTGTTGTCTGTATGTTGGATGAAGTTTGATGATTGAAGTATTCTATGAAAATAAAACAAAATTCTTTTGTTTCCTATCGCATTTTACCTCGAAGTACTGCTTTAGGAGTTAGTTGTAGATTTTCAATATTGCAGGATATGCTTGTAGTTGAAATTTCTAGTAGATTTTTGCTGATAACGTATGATGACTTGACAACATTGAAAATTCTATGGAAATAAAACAAAATGCCGTTGTTTTCATACGTGATTTTACCTTAGCGATATTCTTGAATTTATAGTTGCTATTTTGTTCGAAGAGGCTTTGATGTGGAATATTTGTAGTTCGAGGATAAGTCTATGAAAATAAAACAAAATTCTTTTGTTTTTATGGTATTTTACCTCCATTTTCGTCTTCGGTTTTTGATAGTTTTGTTGCTTTTGATGATTTTGCTCACTGATGATACCAATTCAAGATGGTGGATTCTAAGGAAATAAAACAAAAACTGGTTGTGTAGGATGGAATTACCTCTTCTTCCGATTTTTTGATAAGGTGAATATTTGTTGGATGTTGCATTGGTTGATAATTATGTTGTAGATTAAAATGTGATATTGTTGAAACTATGAACATAAAAACAAAACTTTGTTTTCTTATGCCATGTTTTACCTCTTGGTAAATCAAGGTTCAACTGCGACTGGCAGGTTGGAATCTTCATTCGAGTTTATTTTTTGGGAATAAGAACAAAATTCGTTTGTTTATTTTACGTCCAATGTTGTCCACGTTGTTGAGTTGAGTAAAGTTGTAGGTTGAGTTGTTTGATTTTCCTTTGAGTATCTTTGGGCATAAGAACAAAATTCGTTGCGTACTTTATGTTACCTCATGAGGTTTGGCAAAGTGGTGATTGTTGGAGAAGTTGAGAGTTGTACCATGCTTGAAATTGCTTCCAGTTGAGTCGATATTCTATGGACACAAAACAAAAATTCGTTGTCGAATACCTTGCAGTTTTCCTGTTGAGTTTTCTTCTTGCTACATTTGGAATGCCGTTTTATATATGATTAAAACTGCTTCTTTTTCTAGTTGGTGTGAATCTTCATATATTTATTACCGCAACTAAACACAAATATAACCGATTTTCTACCTCATTTTTACCTCGCGACATTTAACTCTTTTGCACACGATGCCTAATCACATAACTTTTGGCATTCTAACAAATTGAATGATTTAACTCGGAACTTCTTCTTCTTCTTCTGCACAAACAACACAAACTCGATTTTTCTATTTAATTTTACCTCGTTCACACGCACTGTCGCGTTTTGGTTCACACATTTTCCTAATCCTTGCTGTGATATTTGCGAGTTTTGTAGTTCACATTGTAATGTTTTGGTTTTTCTATGACAAGAAACAGACGTTGTTTTTCTATTTCATGTGTTACCTTTTCCAGTATATATATATCCATTGACTTCCACAATGATTGGAGACTTCCATGTAGTGTTGTTCTGTTCCAGGAATTGTTGAATGTGTGAATATTTTTGTCCTCTCTATAAACAACAAACAAAATGTTTGTGTCTTATTTTACCTTGTTGTAGTTTCTTCATTTTCTTTCTTCTTTGCTGGCTGGAAGATATTTCTGGATTTCTTGAACTGAAGTTCTTTGTGTAGCGTTTTTGGTCCTCTATGAACATCAAACAAAAATGTCCATACCTTTTCGTTAATCTCGTAGATGGTGTTGATAAACTTGTTTGGGATGAAGTTGTCGAACTGGATGTGTTGTGGAAAATTGTGGAGCGTATGTATCAATATGGAGTTCCTGGAACGTGTTGATTTTCATTTCTTTGAAGTTGAGAAAACCGTCTTGAAAGTCATATTTTCTAAATCCATTTCGGTATTATTGAACAACCTACGAAAATTAATTTTCTGTGATGCTTTCTAGATTAAATTAATATGTTGTTGCTATACCATTTCAATAGATTCCCTTTCGCCTTTTCTTCCTTTGAATCCCACGGCGTCCTTTGGAACAGGTCCTCTTCCTCTCCAACGGGTCCTCTTCTTCTGCAAAAGATCCTCTTCTTCTCCAACGGGTCCTCTTCTTCTCCAGCGGGTCCTCTTCCTCTGCAACGAATCCTCTTCGTCTGGAACGGAGTCCTCTTCGTCTGGAACGGAGTCCTCTTCGTCTGGAACGGAGTCCTCTTCTTCTGCAAGGAATCCGGGTCCTCTTCCTCGATGTCCTAGAATCAAAATACGTCCATCTTCTCTTCTGTCGTCCAGAAATGATCTTCTGGAATCCTCTTCCGATGTTGATCTGGATCCTGGATGACTGAAATTTTTCTGCAACGCCCTGGAACCTTCTTCTCTTAAATTTTGAATCGTTTTCATCTAATACTTTATTATTGATGTCTCGTGCTATTTATTATTTTCTTTCTTTGTTCTGTAAGCAGAATAAGTCTTTGTTGGTATTTTTCTGATCTTCAGTTGATGTTTCTTGATGTACCTCTTCTACGATGTTCTAGTAGCTGAATTTTGCGATGTCCTGGTGCGTGGTGAATCCCTCGAATGTCCATCTTCTACGTTGTCCTCGATGCCTCTTCTTCGATGTCCTAGTCTTCTTCGGTGAACCTATATTTAACGAGGAAAGAAACTATTCGTCGTATGGAGATGTATTTTTTTCCATATCTATATTCAATTGTTTTTAATTTTTAATTTTTTTTTTTTTGGGCTTTCTTTGCCTTCTTTTATACAATTTTTTAATACCTATTATGTTTTTTTTTTTTTGTAAATTTATTTTGTGTATTTGTTTTCTCTTTTTTCTTTTTTTTTTATATAGGTAGTCATTTTTTCTCTATTTTTTCTCAAATCAACCATCTAAAAAAAAATTATAAACTCTTTAAATAATAAATGTGAATTCTCCTTGGTGCATCCTGTCTTCTATTGTTCTCGTTTTTGAATTCGCAGGTAATAAATTTTTGTCTTGTTCTGTAATCAGAATATGGCATTGGTCCATTCTGATTGTAGGTAAATTCTGCCTCTACTTCATTTTTTGGATGTATTCTTTATTGGTGTCTTGTCATAAATAAGATGCATCTTTGTTCTGTAAGCAGAATAAGTTTTTTGTTGGCTTTTTCTGATCTTCAGCGGTTGCTCCTTGATGTACCTCTTCTACGATGTCCTAGTGGCCGTCTTGTCCAATGTCCTGGTGAGTCCCTCGAATGTCCATCTTCTACGTTGGTCTCGATCCTCCTGGTGCCCTCTTCTACGATGTCCTGGTCTTCTACGGTGAACCTATATTTAAGGGGAAAAAAGAAACTTTGCGCGTATGGAGATGTATTTTTTTCCATTTTTATTTATTTTTATATTATTTTTTGGGCACTGTTGCCATCTTTTTCTTTTTTATATTATTTTTTGGGCACTGTTGCCATCTTTTTCTTTTTCATATACCTTTTGTTATATATTTTGTTGTATTTTTTTCATTTAGTTTTTTATATTTGTTTTTTTATATTTTCTTTTTATCTTTAATTCTTTTTTTTTTTTTGATATTGAGGTATATTTATTTTGTTTAATTTTTTCTCAAATCAACCATCTAAATAAAATAAAAACTATAAGTTCGTGAAAAAATAAGCATTAAATCGTCCTTGGTGCAGTCTTCTTCTCGTCCATGATTTCTCAGGTAAAACATATTCTTCTTTTTCTGTAATCAGAATTAGTATCTTCCAATGGTCCTTCTGTAGTCTTCTTCCGTGATAAATTTTCCCATTTCTGCATTGTTCTGCTACGATGTCCTAGGAATCCGCTTTATCTCCACGTAATTCTTCTGTGATGTGCTGTTTGATCCTCCAAATATAATCTGCGATGTTCACGAATCTCCTGTGTCATCTTCTGCGATGTCCATGGATTCTTCTACGATGTCTTCTTCGATGAACCTATATCTAATAAAAAATAAAAGAAATATTCGCATATGGAGATGTATTTTTTTCCATATTCATTTTTTGTTCTTATTTTTTAATACTTTTAATCTTTTTTGTTTATTGTTTAATTTTTTTTTTGATATATACTTTTTTAAGTTTTTATTTTTTAGTTTTTTTTCTTTTTTTTTTTTTTATATTTTTTCTTTTTCTGTATTATTTTTCGTTTTTTTTTTTTTTTTTTTTCTCTAATCAATTATCTATAAAAAAAAATGGTGTTCTTCGGAACTTCCTCCTTCTTCTTCTGCAGCTTCCTGCGGCCCTCGTCCGTGGAATGTTGATCATCAATTGTCCTTATAATTATGTTCTGTAATTTGAATTAGTCTCTCCAGCAATTTCTAGTTTTCTTTGGAAGCTGAACCGAATTCAATTCTGCGACGTCTTGGTGTATGTGTGACTCTTCTGCGTAGTACTGATATCCTGGAATGGTCCTCCTTCTGAGATGTCCTGGTATCCTGGAATGGCCCTTCTTCTGCGATGTCCTGGTATTCTGGAATGGTCCTTCTTCTGCGATGTCCGGTATCCTGGAATGGTCCTTCTTCTGCGATGTCCGGTATCCTGGAATGGTCCTTCTTCTGCGATGTCCTGCTATTCTGGAAGGATGTTCTGATCTCTCTATTGTTGGTTCCTTAGTTTTTCTTCTGCGATGTCTTTGTATTTGAAATAATTTTATTTGTACTTATTGATATTAAATCATTGCCAACTCATGTTTTTATAATATTTTGGAATGAAATAACGGATTCGTCTGTCTGAAATAAAGCTCTTGTCTCCAATGTGATTGAAATCGATTCTTCTATGTTGTTCTAATAACCAAAAATGTGTATCTTTTGTTCCTCTTGTAATTATCTTGTCCTTTACCAATATTGTTCTGGTTTTTTATTATGTTGGCATACTTTGTTATTTTTGCATAGCTAATCGAATTAGCGCGTCATTTTACTAATGTCGTCTGTTACTCGGAATGGTTTCTCTTCTTGTGATTGGTATCCTTGATATTTTTTGCGTTCTAGTACCCGAAATGGTCTTTCTTCTGTGTAGTCCTAGTCCTGGAAATGGTTCATCTTCTGCGTAGTTCATCCTAGTCCTCGAAATAGCCAGTCTTCTGCGAAGTCCTGTCCTCGAAATGGTCCGGCTTCTGCGAAGTCCATCCGTCCTCGAAATGGTCCGGCTTCTGCGAAGTCTATCCTAGTCCTCGAAATGGTCCGGCTTCTGCGAAGTCCATCCTAGTCCTCGAAATGGTCCCTCTTCTGCGAAGTCCTATCCTCGAAATGGTCCGTCTTCTGCGAAGTCCTAGTCCTCGAAATGATCCGTCTTCTGCGAAGTCCTAGTCCTCGAAATGATCCGTCTTCTGCGAAGTCCTAGTCCTCGAAATGGTCCGTCTTCTACGATGTCTTGGTATCCAAAATTGCTCACTTGTTTCTTCTTATTTGTTTTAAATATTTTGTTTTATAGTTGTAAATTACTTTGTTTAGTTTGTGGTCTTTTTTTTAATGATATTTTACCATCTTTTAAAAACTATTAATGTAATTTATTATCTTTTTTTTTTTGTATTATCTAAAATTTGTATTAGTATTCGTTTTTTCCTTCTTTTTTTTTTTTTTTAATATTTGTTTACAGTTAGTTACGTGTAGTTTTATTTTTAATGCAAGTTATATTTTCTTTTTATGTATGTTAATATTTTACTTGATATCTGTTGATGAATTTATTTCGGATATTTTTTGCTGGTATCTGTTCGGTTCAGCTAATATTTTCCATCCACTGTGTCTATCGGTTCGACTTCTACGTCTTGTTCCGGTTCTTCTTGAGGTCCATCTGCCAGTGTGTCCATTGATTCATCTTCTGCGTTGTCCATGTGTATTGATCCGTTTTTTTGTTTAGCTCGTCTTCCATGATCTCCATTTTCCTGTGTGCAGGTCCATAGATCCATTCTTCTGCTTTGTTGTCCTTGAACATCCATCTCCTTCTACGTATCTCGTCTCCGTCTGCTACGTTCGAATCTTCTTCGATGTAATGATTTTCAGTGTTGCCCTTCTGCGATGATGATGATTAAATAGTTGCATATTTTCATTGATGTATCTTCTTAGTTGATTATTGTTGTATTTTAAATAAGATTTTCCGTGAGATTTTCAGTATTTGGAATAAATTATTGGGTCATTTAAAAATTATTGTCCGTCCTTCAAAATATGGAATATTTATTGGGACATCATTTTGGATTATTTTGCCTAACACTATACTTCGACCATCGTTAAATTAGGGAACTCCCGGATTGGCCAACATAATTAAGGGCACTATTCTCCACTCAAACGACAAATGCTAAAAAGTACGAAACTGTTTATCCTAACACAGAGATTTTAAACTTCAATAATCCTCGACTATTTTTCACATCAAAATTGAATCTGATTTTTGGCAACATTCATCAAACCATACACTTTCTCGGGTATTTTACTATCAAATCCATATACACCTTTGGATATAGTTCATTCGCAAGTCCATACACGTTTGGTTATTTTACTAGTAAGTCCATAGATTTCATATAATATGATTGGTTTGTTGATCTATAAAATATTAAAAGTGGTTTTCTTATACACTGAAAAGTTTACCTTACATCCTCTTCAACTGAAAATAAATTATTAAAAGTTCCTCATTGTTACTTTTACGAAGTAATAAGTCTTTCTACGATTATATTCGTTTTCAATAGTTCCCTCAATATTCTTTTAATGTTTTCTCATTATTTAAAAGTTATTTGTTATATTTAGATAGAATAGTTTATATTGGGCGCAAAAATTTCAAATTATTGTCGATCCTGAAACAGTAAAAAAACCTCCCCGTTGCGCGACCCTATTCCAAAAGTACCTGTTTTTGTGCTATTGTAATAAATTTAATTTACTATTAAATAGTATTGGACCCAAAATATGGGTACCTAATATTCTAAAAAATCTTGAAGATCCTGAAACAGTAAAAAAAATATTCTGGTGCGCGAACCTATTCCAAAATACCTGTATTATAATTTTTGTGAAACTATTAAATAGTAAAATCTTGAAGATCCTAAAACAGTAAAAAAAATATCCTGTTGCGCGAACCTAATCCAAAATACCTGTGTTCTATTGTAATATAATTTTTGTGAAACATTTTTGTAAATTTGTATTGTTTTTTTAAAAGATCTTGAAGACTCTGAAACAGTAAAAGAAAACGGTTGCCCGACCCTATTCCAAAAATACCTGTTTTGCGCTACTGTAATTTCGTCAACTATTTCATATAGTTTTAGGCTGAAATTGTTAGATAATTACAACTTATAAAACAAACATACTTGCAGTTCTGAGCGTTTTTACAACAAATTTGCAATCATTTAAAAGTAAACTAGCTGAAACGGTTACTATACCAAAGAAAACATTAGAGATTATGCTAAATAGATTAAGTTATGCCAAATACTTAAACATATACTTAAATATCTCACAATATGCCAAATAATTAAACATATCATACTTAAACACATCAGATTATGCCAAATTGTTAAACATTTCAGATTATGTCAAATACTTAAATATCTCACATTATGCCAAATAGTTAAACATTTCAGATTATGCCAAATAGTTAAACATTTCAGATTATGCCAAATAGTTAAACATCTCAGGCTATGCCAATAAACATATAAGACCATACTTGGTAATTCCAACGTGCGTTTAACTCCATTTAGATTTAACAAGAATTGTGCTTAAGCTCTTCTTTCACTAAATAGTTTGCTGAAAGAGGTGTTATTTATATATATTCCATGCATTGACGTTTTCCAAACACTACAAAACATAAATAATGCTTCCAAAACACATCTAATGTTAACGTAGCACACATTTGTAACAACTACGTGCTGCATATCTTAAATCGGTTCACCAGATAAGCGGGGTTTAGTTCTAACTCAGAGATTTTCGGCGAATTACCTTATCAATATCGCCTTCCAAAACATTCTGTATTTAAAAGCTGTGATCAATCATTCGAATCGATATGCTCTTTTTTCGTTTTTATTACATCTGAATATATGAAATAATCACAAAGATTCAAAAAGAGCAGATTGAATGATCGAACGTAGCTTTTTAAATATTAAAAATATAACATATATATTGCTACCTTTTAGTTCTGCTTTTGTAATTTCATTCCATAAATTAATAAAATACTTAGTTTACCTTCCTGTTTTGATTATTTGTGTTTTACCTTAGATTTAATGGGCGATTTCCAAAATTTGATGATTTTAAAACGGATTATGCGTAATTATCAGCAAAAAAAGAAACTTATGACCTAGTTATAGATGGTTTACCTTTGTTTGGTCTTCTATTTATTATAGCGGTTTGAATTACGGGATTTTTACTATCTAGAAATAAACTTCTCCTATGTTTTGTTGATTTACCTTGTTGAGTTCTCGAACTTTTTAGTTAATTAAGTAAACTTATTGGATTTTTGTTAATATTCCAGAAAATTTTTACTACTTATCTTCCCCGATTTATGGATTTTGTTGACTAATTTGTATATACCTTTTTGGATTTAATTTATTTTTAATATTGTGTGTGTATTCTTCATTTGAACTTATTTGCCGAAATCTTGAACTATTTTGTATTTATTTATAACTTCTCAGATTTGTTTGGAATCTTGTGGTTTAAGTAAATGTGGACTCCGAAATTGTGCGAGATTTTTAATTAAGTTAGGACATGTTGCGCTTTCCTATTTGTTGGATTAACTCGATTTTTGTTTAAATCTATTAAAATGGACTTCAAGAACCGTAATGGACTCCAAAATGAAGTGTGACTAAAAGTAGAATTTGCTGCTTCTCCTATTCGATGTTATACCTATACCACAAATGGACTTCAGGAACCGAATAAAGTCCAAACGGTTGTTTTACTTTCAAAAATGATTTTCTATTTCGAATCAACTGGTTGCGCCGGATATTGTATCTTGAGTTACGTTAAATTAAATATGGAAATCCAAATTTGATTATTTTGACTGTGGGCGCTATTTTAATCTAAAAATAGAACTTGTTGCCTATCCATTTTGCTGTTTACCTCAGTTTTAATTTCGATAAATATGGACTTCAAGTCTTAAGATATAACGAATTCATCGATCATTTATTAAAATATGATAACGTCAATTTTAGGACCAAAATTATTGCGATGTTTATGTTTGTATCTAGAAAATAGAATTTTTGTCTTCTTCTTTGACGAAATATTGTTGTTACCTTATAGTTGATTTGTTTTACTAAATATTATCTGTGATTGTTGTCTTTAATTCAATATGAATGTTAGATTTTGTAGAATTTCCTTCGTTTATTGTTACTTTATAGTTGATTTGTTGTTAAAAATTGTTGTTTTTTAGTTAGAACCTCAATATGTAATAAGTCTTTTTATCTAGAAAGTAGAATATTTGCCTGCTTCTTTGTTGAATATTTCTTGTTACCTTGCAATTGTTTTGAGCGTAATATTACGATATTTATGCATCGAATTAATACGAAAATGTATTATTTACGTAAAACCTCTTTTATAAATCGAAGTATACATGTAGAAAATAGAACTTATCTTCGCGTAGGTGCGTATGTTGTGTCCATTATTGATAATTTAAACCATTTGTGCGATTGTTTTCAAATAACTGTCTTCTACTAATATGAATGAATGGATTGAAAAGAATGAACGATAAAAATGATGATCTATAACAAAGAAAGTTGTGTGTTCCCTACCCTACATGCAAAATTGTTACCGTTTCTTCAAATCTTCGACATCTTCCAATTACGACTTATTACCAAAATAGCGAAATCTTTCACAATTTATTTCGAATATTTTTTGATATTATATATGGACAAACACAATGAACCCACATACCTTGCAGACGTACTCAGGAACTCAGCAACATTTCGCAGCAACTGCCAAGTGTTTCTCCGCAACCAACGCGTGCGTTGTTTTCTCAAATATTTGGCGAGTTTCCGAATACATTCACATTATCCAAACATCCGTGTCAGCTCTTAAAAAAGTTGCGTGCATGCAAAAATACACATTTACCCCCCAACACACATAGAGATACAAGAACCCATCATGTTTTTCATACCTTTTGCCTCAATCAAAAAATTTTACGATTTTAGACCTTTTATCTCCATTTGCATTTTTAAATTGCGCAATATCCTTTTCTAGTTTTAATTGAATATCTTTTAATTTAATTAAGTGCAAATCCTTGACTATTTAATTTTTTTTTTTTACGATTTAATAAAATGCGTTCTCAATTTGTTTTGATTTTTTTGTTCCTATTTAGAAAATAGTTACAAACAAAAACAGTGACTCACATGATTTCTCGAACGTCCATTTTGTGTGTAAATGTGGAAAACAGGAACGAGGATAATTTTTTTGAGTAATTTTTGCGTATTGTTGCGTACATTCTGTGGACTTGGGGTTGAAGTGACCAGCTTCATATTTCTAACACGCGATAGCACGATAATGTCTCGCATTTTCATTCTTCACCATTGCGCAATGAAAATTTGTTCTCCTAAGAAATATAATAATAAACACACACACACACACACACGCCGCCACGTTAGGCGTGACCGACAACAGAACAATATAGATTGTAATTCTCAAACCCTGTAGTATTGTCGTTTTAGTTTACCAGAGGAGCGAGTTTGTGGCATTTTTGGGTGGATTTTGTACGATTCAGTGAGACACAGACCTATTGTGGCCAAGATGACCGTTTATTGTTTGTTTGAGTGCACAGGACTACACCAGAGGTGGGGGGCGCAGTGGACGTATGCTGCGCATCATCAACCTGAGAAAAAGTAGCACACACACTGTCCTAGTTACCTAGTTAAATAAACATTGCTGCTTTTTTTTTTCTAACATCGTTTCATAATTTCATAGTTATTTAGCAATCGTACTAAATGAGCAATAATTATATTAGTCACAATTGAGTCATATTACTAAATAACTATGAATCATACGTTGATATTTCCTACTAAACCGTTCAATTTTACAATTTGCGTTGTATATTTGTAATCTTTACGCATTTTTTAATCTACTTTTAATCAACATAATATAAATTGCATACGTTCAAGATAACTATTAAGCAAAACCCATATAGCACAGAATGCCTTATAGACATAATAAAGACACGTCTAATAGACGAGAACTTATAATATTTCATCTATTATACGTTTTTATTACGTCTTGAGCCATTTTGTGCTATATATGGAAAGCTAAAATAAAAATGTAATTTTTAAAGTGAAATATAACAAGTAAAATAATTTTATTTTTACTATATATAATTTAGAAATCAATTTTCACTTTCATTGTAGTTTGAAAAAGCATATAAATTGGTACAATTTAAAGAATGCTAAAAAATTGTATACAGATTTCTTAAAAAAATAAGAATAGTAAAAAAACTACAATTTTCACATTCATTGTAGTTTAAATTGCATATAAATTGGTACAATTTAAAGAATACTAAAAAGTTGTTTACTGGTTTCTTAAATTTTATATATTTACTCTAAGAGCAGAAAAAAAAAATTGACTAAAAAATAAGTCTTAAAAAATATAATTTAAAAATCAATTTTCACCTTCATTGTAGTTTAAATCGCATATAAATTGACAAAATTTAAAATATACTAAAAAATTGTATACTGATTTCTTAAATTTTATATATTTTCTTCTAAGAGCAGAAATAAAAATAATTTTGATTAAAAATAAGTCGTAAAAAACTCTAAATATAATTTAAAAATCAATTTTCACGTTCATTGTAGTTTAAATCGCATATAAACTGGTACAATTTAAAGAATGCTAAAAAATTGTATACAGTTTTCTTAAATTTTATATATTTTCTTCTAAGAGCAGAATTAAAGTAATTTTGACTATAAATAAGTCGTAAGAAAACTCCAAATATAATTTAATAATCAATTTTCACGTTTAAATCGCATATAAATTGGTACAATTTAAAGAATACTAAAAAATTGTAAACTGGTTTCTTAAATTTTATATATTTACTCCCAAAAGCAGAATAAAAATAATTTTGACTATTAGAATAGTAAAAACCTCTAAATAATAGAGTAATTATAAATTATAGTTGCCTAAATCTAAATGCAATTAGAATAATAAATGAGGACAATTATTATATATATATAATGATTTGTATGCAGTGACTAGGAATTATATTACAAATTGTATGAGAAACAGTATCATGCATTATAGAATTTACGTATATTCTATAACAAATGTTATAACTAATTTCTCATGTAATTCATAGTATAATTCCCAACCATTCAATATTATGTTGATTTCAATACGATTTTTACACCTACACACTAAAATTGAAGTACTTTTTTTTTTTTTTTGTAGAATAATGTATTTGAAACCTACCGGTAACAGCAACAGCAAACGCAATGAGCTGGGCCTTCTGGACACGGAACAGTGCACATGTCCGATGACCAAGCGTCGAGAATTTTCGGAACGAACGGTTGCGAGTGTGCTGCATCCACTTGAATCTCATATTCAGGTGGAGAGCCTGTATTACATATCACGCTTAAATACTAACGGGTCCATAAACAACGAAAAGTTTTTTAAATTTGGTTGGTTAAACCAAGAGTGTGATACTTAGTGATTAGATATTGTTCTACCGCTTAAAGCCGCCATTTTGCTTCGCTCTACCCATTTCGTGCTATCGTGGTCACACAGGCGACAATCAGCATCGGAGATATGCGCGCAGATCTCTCAGCCACACATGAAAATGTACCAACGCAATTAGGAACTTCATCACAACAAATAAGTTTTTCGCTAGAAATGCAAAATATTTATTTCTAGTATATTATTCTTTTATATATATATATATTTACATGTGTTTCAAAATAAAAAATTGAATATTATTACTAATTTGTACAATAATCAATGAAAATATTGATTGCTTTTAAAGTAATCATCGATACATTTACAAATCAAATTATTATTTAATTTGTACAATAATCAAAGGAAATTAGTGATGCGAGTTATATGTGTGTTAGGGTCGTGAAAAAAAGTAATTATTTCGAAATAAAAATACAATTAGTTGAAATTACAATATAACAAAATGGTAATTTTTTACGCGACCGTAACTAATTTATTTAATTAAAAATGGCAAACATGAATGTAAATCATTAATAACTTAAGTGAATTAGTAGAAACGCGCATCACTAATTTAGAATATTTCTACTGGTGATACATTTACAAACCAAACAGTCGCTTCTGCTAGGCCAGCCCAAACCTATAGGTGGCGCCGCCACAATTGGATCAATGCGGACGGAGACTGTAATAGAAAAATACAGTAATATCACAGAACAAAACAGGAACATTGTTGCGGGTCAAATTGTCTTATCGCTCTAAAGAGAATTTCACACTATTCAGTTGGGACATAAAATTATCTAAACTATTCAATTCTTCACACGTCCGCGTGTCCCAAATCGATATCCTTGTGTCCGCTTGAAAACTGCAGCTCCAATTCGTCTTCATTTGCTGCCACCGTTGCAGCCGCTGCTGTTGCTTGACGCGCAGTTCCGTTTCCGCTTTGGCCAACGCGTTGCTCAAAATGGCCTCCACGAACAAATTTTTTCTACGCTGTTTTTTCATATTTGTTTTCTTGCATCTAACTTTCGTTATCCAATCGACTAGTTGACTAGTTTGGCCTATAGTTTCAACGCTCTTTATGGCAACACCCATTTGTTTTGTTTTATAAACAGACTTGATTTCTTCGGATACAAACAACGAAATGTGCATACACAATAATAATGCAACACACACCTGATTATATGCGCAATTAAAGATGGTTTCCGGATTGGCTCGCTGGGCGGCTTCACTAGCAGGAACGAGACACCATCCACAACCGAGCAACACTGAATAATGACGCACTTAGGGTGGGGCCCCCTTTATATAGGTGGGACGCTTGCTCGAACAGTATACCTACGCCACTACTTTACAACCAAGTCCCAACTTCTACTCTGTTTTCTCGAATAACTAAACAATATTACCACTATACATAGCATTAATAAACTATAACTTAACTATATCTATATTTTTGATATACAAATTATAATTGGAAAAGGTTTAATTGGTAAACTACGTGTTTCTGGTAGTAAAATGCGAGCGTAGGAAATATTTTGTTAAGGTGCAACACGGTCGCGTGACGTCACAGTTGAGGGATGATGAGAACAAAATAACAGCGTCATATCAAGGAAACCAAATGAATTTGCCATTTTCTATGAATACCTTTCGAAATTACCCAGAAATATAGCATATTTAGGCGATTATAAATATTAAAATAACATTTTTGCAATAATTACTAGTAAATTGTCTATGACATCATTAGAAATAACCCAGAAAGCTAATAAATATTTGATTTTAAATTCATAATTATTTTGCCATTGTACTCTATAAAGGAAACCTAATAAAAATATACTTTTGTATAATATTGATATATCTAAAATGCTCAGGACAAAGAATAATTGTTATAAAACAATTTGTTTTAATTGTAATAAGACTTGAGACATTCTCAGTTATTAATTTGCTATTGAATTATGAATCATTAACACGAAATTAAATTATTTTATACACAAATATGAGTAAATTGCTAAAATGGAAAACATTTTCCAGACTTATTGATCTCTTTGTATATGTATAACGTTTCTCTGGAAAATTGCCCTCCATTATTGATTGCATCTTGCTTGTAGCATCTCCCAATATTTAGTTAAATTCGCATTAACTTTTTAAACATATTTTATGTAATACTTTATTTAAATATCTGTTTTTAATTAAAGGCATTTATTTTATAATACAAATATGATTCTTTGTCTGTGTAAAACATCTGCTTTCTCAAGTCTCGCGATAAAGTCTACTGCATTTTGCATTCTTTGTTTTGGTTGAACGGATAAACCGTTATAACTGGTCATAGTGGCTCTCAAACATTTTCTCAGAAAAATATAGTACATATTTATTTAGAATATATTTAAAATCATTTGAAAAATACCTCTTGAGTTTTCTGCTGTCCTGGTACTGTATGAGGAGAAAAGAAAACGAAGATGTATTTTGCAATGAAATGAAATTTAAAATCTGCAAAAGGACCGAAGGAAAAAATAAATTGAAAATTATAAATAATATTTATTAAGGACAATACATTATAGGTTTTACAAGCGAGTACAAAATAAATCGTATTTCATTAATTATTTCATGATACTGCATGGTCCATGATTAATTTCTGGAAAATAAAGATATTTTAGTTGTAAATGTGTAACAAATTATTACAATATTAATTATAATTAGAAGTAAAATTAAATGTTTTGCAATGTTAACCGTAAAATAAAATTATGTTGCTCTGTAAGAAGAATCTTGATGGTTTTTAATATATTTTAATTGAAAGGTACAATTACTTGTACAATTTATATTATGCTTGCCCTTGAATATATTTACAAGGTCATCAATTCCAATTCCAATTCTTTTAAAGAATTGCGATACTAGCAATGGCTTATTAGCTGTAATAGTTAGGGAAATGTGAAATAATAATAAAAACCATTATTTATTAAACGAAACATAATTCCTGGCTGAGAATTTAACAGCTGCAAGAACCAGTTGAAAAAGCGTTGTAAACAGAACCTGTTGTATGGCGCGCCCCTACCTTGACGGGGTTCATTGCGTTTGTGAATTGCAATCCTAAACTTCTCAGAATGACAATAGGGGTCAAATCAGTGCTGTACAGTTTCTGTAGACCGTCTATTGCCAACATGGTGGGAACGTTGTGCCGTTGCCTCGTTCTTTCGTAGTCTTTCAAATGGCTCACGCTACCTGGGAAAGAGAAATTTACCAGTTTTTACCATTCGATTACTTGGAATAAAACACAATGGTGAAACATAAATAGTTGTATTTTTTGTAATATGGAAATTGCCCAAGCAATAATGGAGTTTCTAAGCAAGAATTTTAATTATTTAAGATGTATAATTAATTACTTTTGTATTAATACGTATTGTAAAATCAAATGAGAATAAAATTATAGGCAAAAAACGTCTGGAAAAATTATTAAATGTATCAGAGATGCAAGAATTTTATTGGTTTTAATGTAGTCGTAAAGTAATGAATTTGTACTATAAATAATATATATAATTTGATAAATTGCGCATTGCGAAATATCACGTTTATTATATTTATAAAAATTAAGTCGCATTACCAACAAAAAATTGATTACAAATCGTATGGAATATAATTTTTTTAAACTACGTAAACAAAATTATCTAATGTGAAACGTAAACAATATAAAATAACAACGGAAAATATTATAAAACTATGATTTCATTGTTTTATTTACGTTTGTAAGTAAACAGCAAATTTAGTTTTAGGAGTAATTAAATTAAAAACTTGAACACTGCCATTTCTGGAACATATTAATAAATGGAAGTACGAAATGTAACTTTTTACTTTCTTTTATGAAGCAATAAGTAATGAAAAATGTCGAACTCGAGATTTCAACGGATATACACGTTTTGACCTTCCCTGAATCGAATGTGACTATTTTCGGAATGAAAATCTGTCTGTCTGTGTGTGTGTGTGTGTGTGTGAACGCTCTAGAGCCAAAACTGTCGAGCCTAAAATTATGAAACTTCAAACTTAAGACTTGTATGCACCTCCTATTTTTGAAAAGAATATTCAAACCGCAAGTGCATACTCTATACATTTTTTGTTCTATCGCCAATATCACTAGAACGGCTACTCTAACGGCAAAAATAGTTATGTTCATAATGAAACAAATTAATATTTCGCACAACTTTTGTTTGAAACATTTCTTCAAAAAATGTACCAGTTGCGAGAAAAATGCTACGAAACACAACATAAATATGTTGTTTACGTTGCCATGGATTCGCATATAGCTTATAAAATCGGATCATCTGCTATTTCGACAGGAAAACAAAATAGACTCAATTAGATAAATGACATTTCAGAATATTTCTGTAGAGTATTGGTTAGTTTGGCAGCTTGTTTTGGTTATATATATATATATATATATATATATATATATATATATATATATATATATATATATATATATATATATATATATATATCTAGTGAAAATTGCGTAAAAGAAAGTCGAGTGCAGATATTTTAAACTACGTAAACAAAATTATCTCCTGTAAAACGTAAACAATAGAAAATATTATAAAACTATGATTTCATTGTTTTATTTACGTTTATAAATCAACAGCAATTTAGTTTTAGGACTGCCATTTCTGGAACATACCTCATATATGATTTTTTTTTTACCTTGACCTTGAAAAACTAGTTTTAAATAAGGCCAACCACGCAAAAACTATCATTCAATGCCAAATAATAACAATAAACCTACCTAAATATTTCCCGGAATAAACAGCTTCGGTTAAAACATCAACCAGACAAGAAACATCGCCAAAACCAAGATTGACCCCCTGGCCAGCTAAAGGATGGACCCTATGAGCTGCATCGCTTTAAAAAAACAACAAGAAATCGAAATGACAACAAAATTCGCTTTCAAGTGACAAACATATTTGGATGTGTTCCAGGAGATTCCTTAATGATTATGTATAAATACTGACCCGACTAATGCGACGCCTCGGGCTACGTAATTTGTGGAATGGCCAAAGCCTAAGGGGAAGGCTGCGCGACTTTTGGGGACAATGCTGGTTATACTTGGGGGCAATTGCCTAACAGCGTTGGAAGGGAAATTCAGATTTTCCAGGAGATTATTAAATCCTTTCGTTAATTCATCCACGACTCCATCGCGAGGAATCACTTTCCACTGATAAATAAATTACTTCGTTAAAAAGGGAAATGGAAATTGAAGTTTGAACACGTAAATTAGATATATTTTTAATTATATAATTGTATTAATTAATGTGAATTATATTAGGGATTTAATAGAAGCACCAATGCTTCTAGCTCGCCGCAAGGTACATGAAATGTCTCTAATAATTTAGTAGATTTATGCGAAATAGCAAGTGTATGTGTTTCGGATACATAACGTATACATAAATGACATTTATAATTGTGTTTACACATTAAATATTGTAAATTATGTGACCTTTATTACAAAAATGTATTTTTTTAACAGTATATCTTGAAAGTGTTTGACATGTCGTAAAAATATGACTGCATGCATTCTTAAAATATACCAAGTCAGTGAACTGAAACTATTAATACTTATTATTAAAAATTAATAAATATTAATTATAAAACACTGGGTTGATTATTGTTCACCGTAATATTTAAAACAAATAAAGGATGGCTCGTCGGAAATTGGATAATCCCCAAATATCGCTAACGTTTCGGTTAGCCATCCATTATTTACCAATTTTTGGATAATTATAAACAAAAACAGCAATGTTATTTATCCATAAAAAATCGTTTTGATTCATTATTGTTGATTTTCATGAATGAATCGTATATTAAATTGTTTGTAAAACCAACCATAAACCAATCATTTTTTTACTAAGTTCCTATGGAATTTCCTTACTAAAAAAGTCTAGTTTCGCCGTTTTAAGATAGTTTTAACTTCTTTACTAAAAATATATGTTTTAATTTCTGGAAACTTACCAAGGCACTGTTCAAACAATCTACGAATTGGTCCTCTGGCAATTCTAACAATTCATTTGCATGTTCAGTTTTAGTACACCAAACCAATGAGCTTTGTTTATTATTCAACTAGGATTAAAAATAATTATTTTCGCATTTCTAAGAGAAAATAAATTAAACAAATTACCGGAAGCAGTGCTACTGTCCCTGTAGTCAAGAATCTTTGCCATGCGACCACATTTGAGTCTGCCTAAAACATGAAAAAGAATACAAATTTAATTAACTGATTAAACCAGTATACGTAACGTTAAGCGGGGCTTAAATGTATTAAACTAATTTTATTAAAATTCGTATTAAATTTATATTTATTGTGTGAACTGGTGCATAAATATAGGAAAACTTATTTCGTACCTGCGAAAGATTCAATGTGGCAACGAGTCCCATCTGCCCATAATCCCAATTTAAATAGTTTACCCCCATTTTCTCACGAACTTTAGATTTGGCACCATCTGCTCCTAGCTATATAAAAAAAAAACAAGCATTGAAGCAGGTTTCAAAATTTTTAGCTAAACGACAACTTTAAACATAATCTTAAGCTATTTCTCCTCCATATAATATGTATAATAATAAGTAATATAATGACTTTTATAGAAGATTCCTAGGAACTAATCACTCAATGAATTTTTTCAACTACTGTTGTATGAAGGAATTTATTTTTAGCCAATAAGTAAACGAAAGACTGGATAACATAGTTAATTCTCGATTTCGCGAGAGTTTGCAATCAGGCATGTAAGAGTCCAGACGTTAGCTGGAAGACGTCGGCGTCGCAGGACGAGACACTTGAATAATTAATAAAATCATATTGGAAGTTTGTGTAATGTGAACATTTGAAAATAAACGTATTAAGGGATATTAAATTGGTAAAAGAATTTTGATATTTTATACATTATTAAGACATCAAATTTATAATCAATTTCGGTGGAAAATTACCCTGATTAAAGCGTAAGTAAATATTTTGCGATTTTAAATTCAATAACTCATTTGAATAAAATAAACAAATCATATGCAAGCCATAAACTTCCATCTGCTTAACATAATTTTACAAAAATAAATATACCGTAGTTACTAAATAATTATACTGTTGTTGCATTAATTTTTAACGGGTAATTTTGATGAATAATCTACTTTTTAGCGCTAAAATTAGTGCACTGTATTGCGCTGCTAGTGCAAAATAATTTTATATGTTTACCCGATTTAAATTTAGTTACATAAGTATGTCAAATATTTTGTATATTTATTATATTTGTTAGAAATCTGTCAAGAACTTCATCTAATATAAATAAATAATGGTTCTGGATTTACTTTGAAAAACACATGCTAGTCATTCAAATATTTGAAAGTGCATTATAATTGCCCCATAAATATATTTAAAAAATATTAGTATTCAGTGAAATTTCACAAGCGGAATTTTCGAGAAATTTCATAATTTCTTCAATTATTTCCAACGTAATTATTATAAATATTTTCTATTCTCTTTGAAAATTGTATGAAATATACACTTATCTACAATAATATTATATTTGCCTTTTTATTATTCAATAACAAACTTGAAGTTTAACACATTAAATGCCACGTGGTGCCAATATGTACAGCTTAAGTTAATGGTAATAAATCATAAATTGTCACACAATTTCCGAAGAAAATAAATGAAATTCGAAAAATACAAAAGCTTTCATCTAAAATAATGAAATAAAAGAGACAAGATTCAAATTAATATAAACATATCTATACAATTTATATTAATATTAAATATTTGAACAACTAAATGAAATTATTTGATATCGTTATCAGGAAAAAAATAATTATATTAGACAATTTTGGGTCTGCAATGTAGTATTTGTAATACATTTACTTCCTGAATCAAAATAATCGTCTACATATTAAAATAACATGTGCATTTAAGTTTGAAACTAGTAAAAATTAAAATATGTTCCACATAATCCATAAAACAATTGACCTATTAGAAAATTGGAAATATATTGATCATCAAACGTTAGTTATAGCAACATAAACCACTAATGAAAACCAATCATAAAGCCGGAGATCAATTAATTGAATTACGACTAGACAAGATGGCGGCGATAGACGACACATTTATCACAATCGATAAAGAAGAGCCCTTGACTCACTGGACAGACGACACCGGAAGTGATCATGAAAACGACAGTATTTCCAGCGAAGAGGAAACGGATTGTGAATCCGACAGTGAACAGCAATGCCATGCGAGGCCCTTGCAAGAGATTTGGGACGCTGTCAGCGTTTGGACGGCCCTTCAAGTAAGTTTTGGAATCTTAACGAACTTATATATCTGGTGTGGCCAACGCAAGTCTTTTTTATGAAAACTGATAAATTACTTATTTGGTTGTTAACTAATGGTATATTTTTTGAGGAAACGTTTGAAACAAAAGCAGCCAAAGTGTCTTGCAAAATTTTAATGTAAATTAAATTGTTAAATATAGTCTCGAGTTTGTTGATGTTTAAAATAGGTTTTGTTTAGATCAGACCTATGTTTATTGGCATGTGAATTAAGATTTCTACGTTGCAATATCTAATGTGTAGGATGTATAGTTAGTTGATTTATCCTTTGTTTTAATTTTAGAACTGAGATTTCTCTGTTTAGGAATTTATAATGTTTTCAAAAATAAATGTTACGTGTCTTGTCTGTAGTAACAATTGACAAATTAAGCAAAATATTCTTGTAAGAAACATAAAATAAACTATAAACAACAAAAAACACTTCTACATATGTTTCGACCTCCCGGTCATCATCAGGAACAGATATAAGTCCCTGATGATGACCGAAAGGTCAAAGCATATGTAATTAAATTAATAAATATATTGTGAAACATACCAAATGTTTTTAATATTCGTAAATGTTTCACTAAGTTTCATACATAACGAAATATAAAATTACAGTTCCAAAAAAGTACTTTGTTTCGTAATCAAAAATAATTGGCTAATAGCGGTAATTATTAAAATTATCAAAAAGTATAATCTACAATTTTATACTTCAATTGCGCCTATAAGCCTCATTTATACATTTTTATAAAGAAAGTAAAGGAATCATACAAAAATATGAATTGCAAAATTTGTCGTTTTATTAGGAAAAGTAAATTTAGATAATAATTACATATTTTCTTTATTATTTACAATAGTTTTGATGTATGTATGAAGTATCTAAAAAAGTTTCGGAGAATTCATGAAACGAAATATGTATTTAGAAAAGGAGTCACATAAATAATATTTGACGTGCAAAATTCTACATTCTTTAACTTCAAAAAAAAACGTGATATTTTGTTAAATTCGGTTATATGTGTATTTATTATAAACAGAATTAGTTTATACACAAGCATTGGTGTACCAATGCCTCCAGTATTCCTTACGGAGAGATTATAGACAATCTCGAAACCCTAAGAGGTCTTACGAACGAGCAATATACATCCAAGTATAAGAGTTATATACATTTTTGGAATCAGGAAGCCATAAAACGAATTTTTATACAATTCTTTTGATTCTGAGATTGTTATTTATATATTCTACGTATTTTCAGATTTAAAATATAATATTTGTAATTCTTTTATTTGGTTTTAAATTATTCAAGATACAATATTTATAGAATTTGTTGCAAAATTATTTATTGTATAATTAAGATAAACTTTCATCTATTGACACATATTGTATTTTCAAACATCTTAATTTAACATTTTGAAAGATACTATCAATTGGTTTGGAAGAATTCAATGCGTTTAAATAAACGAAAGTGATTTTAAATAAACATGCATTTATGCGATGCAGTCGCAACTTTTAGTTTCAATTTTATTTCTATGAAATATTGTGTTTATAATTAAGGATTTCCGTTGTGTGTAGATATTTTCATATAGACCAATGTTTAAAAAATGGATCTAGAAATAACTTCAGAAGAAGTAAACTAGGCGCGATTTATACACAAATTGTTTTGTTCATTTTAATACAAATATTTTTATAGCAAATCCTAATTTTTTTAAGGATTGTTTGGATATACTTTAATATGTTTATATATAAGCCACTCCATTTATTGGTAAAAACATGATATTGTATAATACATAAATTGTATTTTTAAAACTAGATGCTACCCGACGCAGAACTAATACTAGAATTAATAAAATCAGAAAACCGAGAAGACATCTTATCAAACCCATTCGCTCTTCATACCGGAGTATTCCTATCAATATGGACCAACAATAAAGAAGCATTAAAATACATTTTAGACAATGGAGCAAATCCAGAAATCACAGACGATTTTGGAAGGTAACTAAACCTCCCAAAATACAACTACCGGAATAACTATACCAATATTCCAGAACAGCATTACATTTAGCAGCATTCCAAGGTCACCCTGAGTGCATCCAGCTCTTACTAGACGCTGGTGCCAATGTGAACGCTTGGGACACAACAAAAAAAGCAACTCCACTACATTGTGCTGCTAGCAGAGGATGTTTAGTATGTGTTAAGATTCTACTAAAAGCTGGAGCTGATGTGAACGCGGGGCTTTCAGGACGAAGCTCTTTACATTACGCTGTTCAAAGCAATGCGACAGATTGCGTTAAAGAATTATTAGAAAGTGGAGCTTGCCCTAATACACCACAGGTCATATTGTTTTAAAACAAATTTTAATTTAAGCTAAATGTTTTATTTATAGGTGTATACTGAAACTCCTTTGCATGTAGCGGCTGCTATGGGTTATATTGATTGTATAATTCTTTTGCTCAAACATGGCGCAGATACTCGAGTGCAATTCGGTGCAGAAAAAACAACTGCTTTACACTTAACAGCTGAGGATGGCAACGCAGAATGCGCTCAATTATTACTAGACGCTGGGGCTGATGTAAATACAACGAACCATAATCGTCAAACTCCTTTACACCTCGCATCTTTGTCTCAGAGTGGAGAAACTTTGGAGCTTTTGCTCAAAAAAGGCGCAAACCCGAATGCAGGCGATAGAGACGGTAGAACTCCACTACATAGCGCAATCGTGAAAGTTTCAAGGTCAAGTGAATGTGTTAAAATTTTATTAAAATCGGGAGCTAATGTGAATAAAGCCGATAGTTTTGGTTATACACCTTTACATATCGCAGCGTTAAATGAATTCTCACAATGTGTATTAATTTTAATTAATTATGGCGGTGATTTAACTGCGAGAACCAATGGTGGTATTTCTGTGCTTAATTTCATTATCCGACGAACTCCGGATGTAATGCCAAAGTTTCTATCCCGCTTAGATTCGTCGATTAAGTTAAACGATCATGAAATCGGTGATGTTGATTGTGAATTAAAGCTGGATTTTCGCATTTTGGTGCCTTGTGTTGGAAGAGGTGAAACGGATTTGTTGTTGAATTTTATTCAAGTCGGACAACGCGATATCTTAAAGCATCCATTATGTGAAACCTTCTTGTTTTTAAAATGGCAGCGAATACGTAAATTCTTTTTGTTAAGTCTGTTTTATCATACGTTATTCGTTATTTTGTTCACTGCGTATGTGATTGGTGTCTATGCCAGGAATTGCCCAAGTCACAGACCCGATAGTTTTATGTTCCAACACTCAGAGTGCCAAATCAATGGGCACATCGCGCGAATCGGTTATGTTCTAATCGTATTCAATTGCCTGTTTCTAATGAAGGAAATTTTTCAAATATTGCATAATTGGAAACGGTATTTGCAACATTGGGACAATTGGCTGCAATGGTTGATAATTGTCTTCGTTTATTTATGCGCTGTACCCGGCCAAGACATAGAACTAGACGCAGCGACATGGCAACACCATATCGCTGCAATAGGAATATTCCTAGCGTGGCTCGAACTTATGATGATTGTAGGCCGTTTCCCAATGTTTGGCCTATACGTTCAAATGTTCGCAACCGTCTCCGCCAATTTCGCTAAATTCCTCTTAGCCTACAGTTGCCTCTTAATGGCGTTCGGTTTATCCTTCGGCGTTCTATTCGCCAATTACAAATCATTCGATGATGTCCTAGTAGGTTTAATAAAAACTATAATTATGATGTCCGGCGAATTAGAATTCGAGGATATATTCTTTAACGGCTCAGAAGATGAACGCGTCTTGTACCCTGGTACAGCACATATCACCTTCCTAGCATTTGTCCTCCTAGTAACTGTAATCCTAACAAATTTAATGGTAGGTCTCGCCGTTAGCGACATTCAAGGGCTGCAGCAAAGCGCAGGTCTGGACCGGTTAGTTCGACAAGCTGAACTAGTTGCCCATTTAGAGAGTATGTTGTTCTCTGAATTGTTACACATTGATAATTGTTGTTTTAAATGGTTGCTAGCGTTTTTTCATCGTAGTGCTTTATTGCTTACGTCTCAGTACCATTGGGCGCTTTATATTAGGCCTAATGATCCGAGGGAGTCGAAAATACCGAAGGAGTTGGTACAAAGTATTTATCAATTGGTTGCAGAGCGGAAGGATAGGAAAGGGAGGTATAGAAAGTCGAATAAATCAAGGAAGTATTCGAATTGTGTTAATTCGTCGCAGTCGATACATAAATCTGATTTGGAACTACAAGTTCGGAATAGGACGATTTCGAGTTCGACGGAACATGTGTCGTGCTCTAAGGCGCAAATTTATGAGTTGTCCGAAGAGTTGAAGCAGTATTCGATTGTTATTCAACAGAAGTTAAATCAACTTATTAGGAAATAACCGAATATTAATTTAAAACAATTGTACATATTTTTTCTGCTTTTTTGTTTATTGTATTAAACTTTGCGAATAACTAGAGACTAGAATAAATAGTAACAAATGTTAATTTATATTTTATTACTATTGTGAGCAACATTTACTAAATAAGTGTAGTTGGCAAAATTGTTTGTTATATTTGCTGGAGAATAACTTTGGTTGGCAATACTATTGTAATTTATATTTCATTGCCAATATTGGTAATATTAGTTATGTAATTTGTATTTTAAGCCCCTTGCCCAATGAAACAGAGATTGAAATAACGGAACCCGACAAACCTGTATTAAAATGTGCAATTGAAGATTTTTATGTTATATTCTAGATTGTATAATAGATATTGATAATTATTGTGTTTATGAAATTAACGAAAAATACATAGAACAATACTAATTTTGTTTTTAACTAATTTCATGAACTTAATAATAAAATTTGAAATTTTCTTCGTTTAGACGCTTTGATATTGCATTTTAGGGTATTTTTTCTCGGAAGAGATAATTTCGCGTTCTGATTAGTTGCTTTTTGTTACTCATCAATTTTCATTATTCAAATTTGTTATTTCATTTTTTTTTTTTTGTACAAGTGGCTTTGGTAGCAAAATTATTTTAAATTTAGGGGAACATTACTATACGTCGCAACACTTTTTGCAAACATTTTACGCACTTAAAGGGAGAATTTGGTTTGCAATACGAGTTTTGGAAATTCTCTTTTAGGGTACAAATTCACAGACTTTTAACGGTAGTTTTATTTATATTTGAACAATCTTCATGAATTTTTAATAAACTATTTATTGGTATTTTCGTGAGCGCCCTGATATTACCGGAAAAAAATTCTGTACACTCTGCAGATTTTAATTATTGTCTGAGGCAAAAAATCAAAATAATTATTAAAATAAATTATATTATATAGTATGTTAAAAGTATATTATATAAGTTATAATTCACTTTAACAATGTTATTTTGCATAAACAAAGTATAAAAACTTTAAAATGTAGAAATTTAAAGTTTTAATTATTCTTTATAATTCATATAGAACAAAATATAACACATTTTAATAATCAATTTGATTTTTTGCCCAGATAAAAATTCAAATCTGCAGAGTGTACACTGTTTCCGGTAAATACAAAAATACCAATAAATTGTATCAAAAAATAGTATTTTCTTAAGATTTTTAATATATAAATAAAACTACAGTCAAAATTTCAAAAGAAAATTTATTATACAAAATAAAAAAAAAACTCGCTTATTTTTCTTTTCATGTTGCAAACCAAATTCTTCTTTTAAACCATTTTAACACGAAATATACTAACGCAAATATGTTATTTTGAGTAAAATATGCATGTTACTTTCATTTAAGAATAGTAAAACATTAATTTAACTCAAATTATATTTGTATAAATGCTTTTACAGTCAAAATTTCAAAAGTATATTTATTTTACCCAAAACTCGCTAATTTTTTCGTGTTGCAAACCAAATTCCCCTTTTAAGCTATTTTAAGACGAAATATGCTAACACAAATATGTAATTTGAGTAAAATATGTATTTTACTTTCATTTACGAATAGTAAAATATTAATATAAATTAAATTAAATTTGTATAAATGCTTTTACAGTCAAAATATCAAAAGTTTATTTATTTTACCCAAAAAAAAAAAAAAATCACAAAACTCGCTAATTGTTTCGTGTTGCAAACCAGATTCCCCATTTAAGCTAATTTAAGACGAAATATACTAACATAAATATGTAATTTGAGTAAAATATGCATTTTACTTTCATTTAAGAATAGTAAAATATTAATTTAAATTTGTATAAATACCTAAATTAAAATGAATTGTTTCCCTATAAAGTCGGATACAAATAAAAAATCGACATAGATAAATTATTTTATATATATATATATAAATTAAACGAACTTACCAATAATCTGCACCTGTAACTTGTGCCATTCTCCATGAGAACTTCTACATGATCATCGACCTCTTTGGGCAAATTGTAATCTTTGATCTTTGCTTCATTGACCACAGTTACATTTGGGGTAGTTTTTAACACTTGATTGACAGCTGACAGCAATAAATCATTTTCAACAATATACGCGACTGTCTCTTGCAAATTTTCATTGTCGAAAGTTATCATTGCATCCGAACAGGAATCCCAAACCTTCAAAAAAACAAATTATTAACAAATATATTTTTTTTAAATACAAAAAAATAAAAATACCTGCATTTTTTTAACGGTGCCAAACCGAGCACCGCTAATTGTCACCCATGCTCCGATAGAATCCAACAACTTTCTTGTACCAGGTGTTAACGCAGAAACTCTATTACTGTAGTTTTCAGTTAAGTTCCACTTAAATTCTTTGCTACCTTCCAAAAGCAAGATATTCTTGTCGCGAAACTGCGGCTGCTTTCCTGTTTACAAACACATAACCTATAAAACTATACTTATATTATTAAATTTTCACCGATTACCTAATGCACACGCTAATGTCGTTCCAACCATGCCACCGCCAGCAATAATTATATCATAATTTGTTTGATCACTTGAATAACACTTGTTTAATGTCTGCCGAAATATTGGAATTGAAAGAACGCGACGCATTTGTAAATACATAATGAATTGTTAAAGAAAATGAATAGTAATTTTGTAAATGTTTACATATAAATAAGGTGAATCGTATTTACACTTCGCTGTCAGCTGTCAATTTGCACTCTTACCAATATATTGATACGAAATTATATAATCTATATATGGTATGTTGGTTGCCCTGGATTAGGGGTATTCCCCTTTCGTTAACAGTGGTACTCAACCTTACACGCTCAAGGACAATTGAGTTTTATTTTATTCCTTCCTGTTGGCACACTTGTGTCCAGGGCCGGGCTATAACTGTTTGGCCCTCCGGGAATTATAGTTATTTGGCCCACCAAAAAAATGCTCCGTTTGCTCAAATATTGCCCCAATAATTCATCTCTAACAGAACCTGTTTTAAAATTTGTACCATTTATTTATATATATATATATATATATATATATATATATATATATATATATATATATATATATATATATTCTTTATTTATTAAATAAGCTTAGGTACAACGCACCTATGCGTCCAGTTTAGCGAAATAATCTCCCAATAATTCATTTAAATCTCTAATAGAATTTGTTTTAAAATTTGTACCATTTATTTATATCAATTTATCAATTATTTATATATATATATATATATATATATATATATATATATATATATATATATATATATATATTGTTTATTTATTAAATAAGCTTAGGTACAACGCACCTATGCGTCCAGTTTAGCGAAATATTGTCCCAATAATTCATTTGAACTCGTAACAGAACTTGTTTTAAAATTTGTACCATTTATTTATATCAATTTATCAATTATTTATATATATATATATATATATATATATATATATATATATATATATATATATTGTTTATTTATGAAATAAGCTTAGGTACAACGCACCTATGCGTCCAGTTTAGTGAAATATTGTCCCAATAATTCATTTAAATCCCTAACAGAACATGTTTTAAAATTTGTACCATTTATTTATATCAATTTATCAATTATTTTTATATATATATATATATATATATATATATATATATATATATATATGTATATATATTGTTTATTTATTAAATAAGCTTAGGTACAACGCACCTATGCGTCCAGTTTAGTGAAATATTGTACCAATAATTCATTTAAATCCCTAACAGAACATGTTTTAAAATTTGTACCATTTATTTATATCAATTTATCAATTATTTATATATATATATATATATATATATATATATATATATATATATATATATATATATATATATATATATATATATTGTTTATTTATGAAACAAGCTTAGGTATAACGCACCTATGCGTCCAGTTTAGTGAAATATTGTCCCAATAATTCATTTAAATCCCTAACAGAACATGTTTTAAAATTTGTACCATTTATTTATATCAATTTATCAATTATTTATATATATATATATATATATATATATATATAAATATATATATATATATATATATATATATATATATATATATATATATATATATTGTTTATTTATGAAACAAGGTTAGATATAACGCACCTATGCGTCCAGTTTAGCGAAATATTGTCCCAATAATTCATTTAAATCTCTAATAGAACTTGTTTTAAAATTTGTACAATTTATTTATATTAATTTATCAATTATTTATATATATATATTGTTTATTTATTAAATAAGCTTAGGTACAATGCACCTATGCGTCCAGTTCGCCTTATAATATATGCAAAACGAGCAGCAGTGTTTAATTATTATGCAATTTTACAGCGACAACAAAATTAAAATATTTCTTACTTAATGAGTATTATAATTAAACCCTTAAAAATCAATGAATGTTTATATTTAGAACTACAATACCGAAATTAATTATCTCTGAATTAATAAAATCAAATAACCCGTTTCTAAAATCACGAAAGGTATTTATCGATTCGAGTCGTTCCTATGGAAATACCTGTGCATGCATCAAAACAAACACTAATGAACATCTCATAAAAGTGCAATGTCCGGTCACACAGGTGCAGTGTTCAACCATTCCTGTTTAAAAGTGCCAATAAACCCAATCAACAAACTCCCTGCCCCGACATACGAACAAAAATACGTGAACCAGCTACAAAACCAAGCGTTAAAACACCTAAACTCACCTACAGCAAGTGATAATGAGAAAAGTGTTACAAAACAGCCAAAAACAATGAAATCTCTTATTGATTTTTACGATAGCATCCCCGACTACAGCGATATCAATCATTTAAGTAACCAAGACTTTTACCGAAAAATCGAGAATTTAAAAGCGAAGCAAAAAAGTTATTACGAATATTTAGACGCGGAGTATTCAATTGACAGTAAAGCTGATCATTTCGTAGATGATTATAAAAAACAGGGAGAGCGAAGCTCTTCCCGGAAATCGGATAACAGCAAAAGTAATTATCATAAACGGGAGACGCCGGAAACTGATTCGGTGTTGTCGTTCGGGAAAGACGTACTGAATCCTCCGTCTAGAAGATCAGTTCGGATTGAGAGTCCTAAATCTGTAGTATCTGAATTAGTGAAAACACACCGGAATGTTTCTTCGGCAGGGTCAAAAGATTCAAATAAGTCTATATATTCGACGATTGAAAATATTTGGGATGATTTAGATTTTAAAGATTATCAAAATGATCTAGAAAGAAATTCTAGAAGTTTGCCCAGTAGTCCAGTAAAAAGTAAACAATCTGTAGGGTTTAAAGATTGTGGTATTACTATACCCAAACCTTTTCAAATGACAGTAAGGTAATTTCGCTAACCATATTGCACAGAATGCCTTAAAAACGTAATAATGACGTCCAATAGACGTCTTTAGGCATTTTATGTTATATGTTTTTACAATACTTTCTTTTATAAACATACACATATAACATAAAATGCCTAAAGACGTCTATTGAACGTAATAAAGACGTCTATTGGACGTCTTTATTACGTCTTTAGGCATTTTATGTTTATAAAAGAAAGTATTGTAAAAAGGAATTGTTTATTAATCTAATTGTAGAGATGAAGAAGACCAAATTGTAAGTGAGATACTAGAAAAGAATGTTAAACCACCGAAAGAAGACAAACCGGAAATGTTCAGAGCACATCCGGTCCCGATTGAATCACAAATACCATTATTTGATCATATAATGGAGGAACAAGAAATACGGTGAACATTTTTAAGCTGTATATAATTTTATATTATTTGTTAAATAAAATTTATATTTTGTATAATTTCGTTATTATTTTATTTCTATGCCAATATAATCTATTTTATGAAAGACTTCCGGTTTGCATTACAACACAGTACTGCGTATAAAAAGAGTAATAATGATGTAGCCAATTGGTTTAAAATTTAGATTATTTAATTATTTACAACTATTCAGGTCAAATCTTAATTTTAGACGGCAAATCGTTAAACTCCGAAGTAAAGAAAAGCTGCAATCGCGCATGAGACCATTCTCATTCACCAAACGCGAGGAAGAAATCCAAGCATTAACCAGAAGATTCTCAAAATCATCCCCACAATTATGTCCTCAATACCCAATATCGTTCGACGAACCAGAATTAAAAATAAAACCATTCAAAGCTAAACCAGTACCGAAAAACTTATTCAGCAATTACATTTACCGTAAAATGCATGAAGATGAATTCTATCGGTTAGTCTATGTTTCAATCAGTACAGAATATACGCATTTATATTATTTATTGTATATTTAGAGCGTTAAAGAAGAAAATACGAGCTGAAGAAATGTTAAAACGTGCTTCTCTTCCACCATCAATGGCTAGAAGAGAGAAGACTCATGTTAGACATGGAATTTGTCCGAGGTCGGTTAGGGATTATGTGATTGAAGATAAAGAAGAAGATAAGAAGAGCCTTAGAATGTCTGATTATTCGTCTAGACACGAACAGTTAGATTTGCAGTTAGAAGATTTGAAGAATGACTTTATTACGACTACTCCTAGACCATTCCGGTTTCAGACTGCGAAGAGACATGAGAAGAAACGGGCACGAAGTGTACTAAACAAAGATTTAAAAAAAGAGATAGTGATATGGATACTTGCAGAGCCGGCTTAGCCTATGAGCCAATTAGCACAAGGGCCCAAAGGGCCTTATGCAGGGTTCCATAATACCAGTTTCTCTTCTATTTTCATAATAATTTAAATAAATAATTAATATGTTTCAGGCTAAAAAATGTTACCGCGCCAGTGAATATGAAAGTATGGACACCAAAAGAGCTCAATCAGCTCTTGAACTACAATCAGTAAATCGTTCTAATTTAGCTGCAGTTTTACGTATACAATCAGCCAGGTAACAAAATCAAATTTAATTTAATTGAAGATCAAGGAGAAGTCGTGACTAGAAATCTTGCAAAAGGCGTAAAGAAGAATTCTAAACTATTTTTTCTAAGACTGCTTCAAAACAAAGCAAATAATAAATAAAAATAAACGATTTAGTTCATAAGTTGTGTATGTTAGTTGGTAAAATGTACACAGCGTTCCGGATAGAACGCTAGATACATCGGTGACTGTATTCTGGATATGATACAGGACATAGTTTTCTTTATAAATATTTATAACAATAAATTTCCATATTTTATCCATGCAGAAAAACTCACTTTCTGCTTTGAGAACCGGTAATGAGATTCTTCAGCTGTCAATTGACAGTTGGAGAACCGGTAATGAGATTCTTCAACTGTCAGTTGACAGTTGGAAATAGCATAATCGTTCCTGAACAGTTCAGTGCTGAACTAATTCAGCAAATGTTTGTAATAAAATACTTTCGGAGGTCATATACTTCTGATCCTTTAAAATTTGCAACTGTTAAAGACTAACTGACCTTACCTCCATGCCCACTCCCAGAAAACGTATGGAGATGGACATGTGCCGTAAACTGGACGAGCAGAAGCTGCAGGAAGAAACACGGTGGCGGGAAAAGGTAATGCGCCAAAAACCGATTTGGCAAGAATTAAACTACAGCCATGAGGATGACTTGGAGATGCGACTGCAAATGCGACGAGACGAAGAACGACTGCGCCAGGAAGAACATCAGCATCACATGGAACTGATGCTTGGCAGGGTACAGCAAATGCCTACCTTATTTGAACGGCAGACGCAAGTAATTGAATTGCCAATTACATGAATTTTGTATCAGTATCTAGTTGCTTCCTAAAATAAATACACTGTTTAGGCACAATTAAATATAACAAGGAAAACATAAATGATGTTTAATATTTCAATTGGTTTCTTTCATTTTTAGATGAAAACGCCGAAAACTAAAAAGGAACTCATGAAAACATTGTACGATGAAATGAACTACTCCCCATGCAATGGTTCCGAGACGAATGATTGGGAAAAATTGGAACAAGTTATCTATAATAGTGATAAGTCGATTCAAACACGAAATAAAAATGATGAAGAAGAAAAAATACGATGTGATAGTATAGATGACAACTAATTATACTATTTTTGCAAGAACTATTTAAAAGATTCTTGTAAACATATGTTTTTATGTATATATTCGTTCAACAAATTGTAGCATTTTAAATAAATAACATTTATGAACATTTGCATTTATGGTATTTACTCGGATGCAGAAATGTAAATTAAACAATTCATTACACCTTTCAGAAACGCTTCCTTCCAATGGTATAAATACTTTCTAACCCTTACAGTAACGGAATATAACACAAATCTTCTGGAAAACATCAACGTTTCTCTACAAGCCTCTAGAATAACTTGAGACGCAGCCTAGATGGTTCTAGAGCATTGCAGAAAGACATAGATGTTTTCAAGAAGATTTTTGTTCGATATATAAGTATGTAGAAACCCAGAAATAAATAGACTGTTAGTCAGTCAGAAATCAATAATTTTTATTGATGTTAACTTTTCAGAAACGCTTGCTTCTTTCCTCGGTGCAACTACAATACTACAAATACTTTGTAACCCTTACATATAGTAACGGAATATAACACAAATCTTCTGGAAAACATCTACGTCGTTCTACAAGGCTCTAGAACAATCTGAGAAGTAATCCAGATTGTTTTAGAGCCTTGTGGAAGGACATAGATGTTTTCCAGAAGATTTGTGTTCGATATACAAGAATGCAGAACCCCAGAAGTAAATAGACTGTTTGTTTGTAACGGAATATAACACAAATCTTCTGGAAAACATCGACGTTTCTTTACAAGGCTCTAGAACAATCTGCGACGCAGCTCCAGCAATGCATCCAGCTCGCCGTACTGGTGTGTTTCCCAAGTAAGTACCTATGCGAATTAAGGATATATATTTTTGAAATATGTTTAGTTTATTTTAAAACTTACAAAAAAAAAAAATTAAATAAATATGTTTTCCGTAAAAATAAATATAAAATGTATTTATACATAATTAAGAATTCGTTGAAAACTATTAAGTACTATTCTAAAATGAATATTATGTAAACATCTGACATAAGTTTCACATTTGAATGGGAAATGGTATCAGATTTCTTTTCAAGGAATCATTTAGGGAATTCTAAAAACAATTTATTCATCTATATTATCTAGAATCCAATCTAGATACATATCTACTCTAGTGAAAACGGTTGGTATGTCTTCAGTGCCACAAGTATTTAGCGATTTAAACGACACAATACCAAGTTGAATGTTCTTTAACTCAGTTCCATTTTGGTAGAGGTCACTAAGTGGTCCTCCACTATCGCCGGGGCAAGCCTCTTGCAAACTATCGCCAGTGGCGCATATCTGCTCGGTAGCTATGGGACGCACGCGCACTGGAAGGACTTCATTGCAACGATTCAACGCCCAGCCTTTTACCCGCGTATATTGCAGTACATTTGTTATGCTAAAAGCGGCTAAAATTTAAAATACTTTAGTTCAAATAACCCCTATCATCCCTATATTATTTTTACTTACATGATGAAGTTTTGCCCCATCCAGAAATGGTAAAATTCCGTAGTAAATAATATTCGTCAGTGAATTTCACACCAAAAGGCAAACAAATTGGTTGAATAAAATCTAAAAACAATATTAATATTATTCTTTTACAAAAATAATTTAATTAAACGTACCTGTGAATTTTTCTAATTGTCCTTTAAGCCGTATAAGAGCAATATCATTTTTCAAATTATCTTCATTGTACCTAGAATGTGGTGTAACTTTTTCTACATCAAAGACTAATGGGTCATCTGAACATATGTCTGTCCATCCATCGAAATAGCAATCTTTCTCTGTTGCAATATTTAATTCACCCAGGGTTACCGTAACACTAAAACAGTCAAGTGCGTCCGGTCAAATAGAGAAGGCACATGCGCAGAAACCAGTTTTGGTCAGTGCTTTATCATATATTTTGTTTCAAAATCATGCGATTTATACGTCGTTTTAATAAAAAATAGTTTAATGTTTTATATTTATTAAAAGAATATTTCGACTTACAGAGTTAATCTTGGTATAACTGTGCAATGGGCAGCTGTTAAAACATAGTTTTTACTAATTATGGTCCCCCCACATAGAAACTGGGTAAATGGGACATCTCTTGCTGAAAAATAAACCAAAATTACGATGGTGACATCTCCAAAATTTTTCATCCGGTCTTTTGGCACTAGCAGAGGTCTGATAATCCCTAAAGTCACAGTTAATATACTTAGTTCTTTCTTTTTGATATTTTTTTCAGTGTGAAATCGGGTTTAAATAACCAGTCAATTTTCGTTGCTAGCGCTGGTAAGAGGCCTTGACAACTGACGTTCGTTGTTTATATATAAGGCAAGGGTGTTTATTATGTTATTATGGACATGTGATTTTGTTTCTTTTTAATAGTGGCGAAAGGATTTAATATGTTTTACGTTGTTGGAAAATAACTGTTTATACATGGGTTCTATTGAGGGTGGACTGTGTTTGACTTATTCTTCGTTAAATAGCAAGCAATCGTACATATGTGTATAGAATAAATCATTTCTTTTTTGCTAATTACGAAAGATATTATTAAAATTATTGTGTTTATTATTAATAATGCTTTTATTTTTTATCTAAAATCGTGTTGAACACAAAATTTAATTACTTGGGTGTGCCACGATTAAACAAAGGTTAAGAAACACTGGTTATTGTATTAGCATACATAAACACTATAAAGTGATTATGATTATAATAATAAATAAATAACTTCTGACAAGTTGAACAGTAAAAAATAATTTGTTTACATCCTGCAATGAGCAAAAACCTTCTTTCTAGAAACTAATATGTTTTAATTGTCCATCGAACATATATATATTTATTAATACGTATATAATAATTATATAACTATAAATTATGGTGTTTTGATCGGATTGATACTATGTATAATATTATTTTATTACAAGAATGTGAATAACTATTTTAATAAGTTGTTATTGTTACACTCTTGTTTTAAATTTTGGCAAATCGTTGAAACTGTGATTATAATAAAACAATTTAGTTAATATAGAGTAACCATGGGTACAATATATAAATTACATATGTTATATATACTTTCAAAAGGGATTTTCCCGTAAATCAAACATTTTCTGGAAAAAAAACTAAACTAATTATTATATTTATCACTTTTTCTTAAACGATGCCGTTTCCGGGATAGTTAAAAAGTAGCCTGAGTAAACTTTAACTACAGGTTTAATGTTTCTACACACTAATTTTTAATTTAAAGTTTCATAATGTTTTTTTACATACATACACACACACACACACACGGTAAGATTCAAGGTGGCCAAAAAGCGTATGTTTACATACTAAACGCGTCTGTGTTTATAATAAATTATAATATAATTAATCAACAACATCGAATTTCTATACAATTTCTGACAATCACAACAACATTAATTTAAAAGAAGATTTGTTTACATTTAAATAAATTATTTTTAGAAAATATCGCGATATAATCTGATTTATAGCAAATAAAATCACTGAAATTTACATTTTACTTTCATGGGCGCGAGTCTAAAAGTAAGTATTGTATTTATTAAAACTCGATATTTTAATTAAAATACACGTTTTGACCTTTTTCGATATTTGTATTTGCCTACAGCAAAAACTGTTACTCGAATACGGCTCGAGTTCGAGAAAACGCACCTATGCGTTCAGTTCGCCTTATAAGTAATGTGATGCGAGCGGTTTCTAATAATAACCTATGTCAAAATTTAAAACAAAAGTTAAGCAATTTAATGAGTTATCAGAATGTCCGAACTTTCTTTTTACAATAAAACAATAACCAGGGTAATTCACTGTAGATATTTACAATTTGAGAAAGTTTCAGAAACCCGTTTACCTCTATAGCCCAATAGGGCCATCCAGGGGAACTCCCCTTGACTAGCGTTAACGCCGTTGGCAATCCTGTCCAAGCCAGGCGTCAGGCCACATTTCGCGGGAAGCAGATCCATTTTACCAATACGCGATGGTGGTGGTACAACTGATAGTGTTGGTGCAACTGTTAGTGTTGTTGGTGACGTTGACTTGGACATACAGCAGATCCTCGATATTCTCTGGTCGCCGCAGCTGTAGATGAAATCGGGGTTTATTTGACCTTCGCATTTGGAGATCGGAAGACATTCTAAGCCGTCGATGCAGCCGTCTGCTGCTTTTGCTGCTGTAACTAATAAATATATTATCACTGTGTGCAAATGGGGAAAGTACAATATTTTGTTTGTACTTTCTTAAACTTAAACTATTTTTTATAATTTTAATGAATATTAGTTTATATTTGATTGTGTGTATTGTTTCAAAAATATATTTAAATATTTATTTAACAGATCCAAATTATAAATCATTTATTTTTATTTACGATAATCGTTTAATGGCCTAAGTCATTAAATTATATTTGATTCATCACTGTGAGGAAATTTTACATTTCTAACCAAAAAATATTACACTTTAAAATAAATATTGCAAAATTCGTGGGATTTCCGGCTAAACATTCAATAATATTTACTTATAATTCGTATCTAATATTTATAGACGAATTTTAAGAACATTCAATTTCTTCATTTTGCAAATTTTATTTAAAAAAAACATTTGCATTATCACTATTGTGTCCCAAGGCACGTGTGTATGTATTCCCAGTACTAATCAACATTGCAAAATTTCCAATACCAAGAAATAAATTGCATTATTTATATTTCACGGAAGTTTATTATGATTCATATATTTTAGGGGATTACCAACAGTTTTTGTTGACATAATCAAAGAATCTTTTTATTAAAAAAAAAAGGGTTTTAGTATTGAATTTAAGAAAAGAAAATCCTATTTTTGAAAAAATATTTAAACCGGAACGGCATAGTAATTTTTTATCTCGAGATTAGAACGAGTTAGAGAAAAACTGAATTCTATAAAAGTTAAAGGTAATAAAATTTCTAGTAACTTTTGTTTGAAAAGTTTTTTCAAAAAATGTACCATTTACCATAAAAATGTATATGTGTGTGTGAACGTTCTAGAACCAAAACTGTTGTAGGTAAAATTATAAAACTTAAAACATAAGATTGATATATGACCCTGGTGTGCACTTCCTATTTTTAAAAACAATATCTTAACCGGAAGTAACAGTTTCCTTATACTTTTTTCAATATCTCAGGAAAAAAAAAAGTTCAAGATATTTAAATTTCTACTTTTTTCGACAAGTTTTTTCCAATAAAATGGTTTTCTTTTAAATAATTATTGTATATTTACGATTTTCTAGATATATTACATATTGATTAACCCGCACTAACAGCTTATTCATGCTACTTTACTTATTATCTCGGAAGCGGCATGAGTTAGACAAAAAATAATTATTATAAAAATTAAAGATATTAAAATTTGTAGCAATCGTTTTTGAAAATGGTTATTTTATATTTTCGTTTACGGAAATAACAGCTTATTCCTGATACTTTCCTTAATATTTCAGAAACGGCATGAGTTAGACAAAAAGTAATTATTATATAAATTGAAGATATTAAAATTTACAGCAACTTTTATTCAAAAAGTTTTTTCGAAAAATGTACCATTTACTTGAAAATGGTTATTTTATAATTACGTTTACGGAAATCACAGCTAATTCCTACTACATTCCATAATATTTCAGAAACGGCATGAGTTAGACAAAAAGTAATTATTATATAAATTAAAGATATTAAAAATTCTAGCAACTTTTATCTAAAGAATTTTTGCGAAAAATGTACCATTTGCTGAGAAATTGTCTTTGAAAATAGTTATTTTATATTTACGTTTACAGATATCACTGCTTATTCCTGCTACTGTTCTTAATATCTCGGAAACGGCATGAGTTACACAAAAAGTGATTATAACAAAAATTAATGATATTTAAATTTCTAGCAACTTTAATTTCATGAGTTTTTACGAAAAATGTACAATTAACTGAGAAATCATCTAGTTACGTAGGGTGAATTTAAAAACAAATAAACTATTAGTATAAATACAGATATTGAAGGACATGAAAGTCGAGTTAAGGCCACTCCTGCTTCTCATTAATTGTATAAATTGTGTATTATTTGTGTTTTGCGTGTTAATATTTACACTTCAGGCAGTGGTTTATTGTTAAATTAACTTAAATACCTTCAGATGTAAGTTATTAATATAATAAGTAGCATATTTCATACAATCACAATGTTCTCACGGTATTCTAGCATTTCACGTTTGGTAAAACAACAATAATGAATATTAATGATAGTTGTAATTAAACACAGCACTAATTAGTAAGCACAAATAACATAAAAACAATAACCTACCTATAAATACGATAGTAACACAGGCGATAATAGCAATCGCAATCCCCGCCATAATTAAGCACCGGGCACTCGTAGACCTTAAAAATGACTGTAGCTTACACATCTTGTTTACTTTTACCTGTTTAAATCACAATAAAATGTATTGACGCATGCGTAGAGCACTTAAATAAGAAAGAAAAAAACTATATAACTTTTATGAAAATATGCGAGATCTGAATAGCAACACTGGTTTTAATTATTTGACAAGTTTCTCACAGATGAACTTGAATTTTATTCTAGTTAACAGGATGTTTGACTCATGTGATTCTTTTAGATAAAATATTTATGCATATTTTTCGATGACATTGAGCAGTGAACGCAATAGATCCTAGTTGATCCGTAGCGTTCAAGATCGCGAATAAGTTGTTCGATTTTCGGATACAAGGAAAGTCTGCAAATATTCTTCTCTGAGTCAGAGTTGTACTAGATGTTTTTTTGGTACGGAAATTTACGATTCCAGCCCCAAACGACTCCATATAATTAATTACTCATTTAATTGTTATTAAAAGTTGAAACCATATTTGAAAACCACTGATTTTTGAAGAAAATTCATACAAGTGTGTAATTGAATACTTAAGGATTGTTCACAGCGAAATAATTAGTAATTAAGCTTAGAAAATTACAAATAATAATCTAGTTTGTATTACGACAAGCAATGTTAACATTCCAAGCAACACAATTTATGGTAAATTTTGTTGCTGTGAACGTTAACCTTGTATGTCATACAACAAACTGGAATTATTACTTATAATTTCTAAGCTTAATTACTAATTCTTTAGCTGTGATCCTTTACAGTTTCAAAATTAGTATTCTTAATTACTTTTTATGGCATTTTGGCTCAAATTGACGGAACTTTAAATACATAAATAAAAATCAATTATTTTGTTAATTTTCACTTTCTTAGACGAAGTCTAAATCATCATGAAATGTTGCAAACTCAAGATCTTAACGGAAATACACGTTTTAACCAGTTAGAGAAAAATCCATTCATAAAAGTTAAAGATAATGAAATTTCAAGTAATTTTAAATTAAAAATATATTATAAATGAAGTATAACGACTATATTATATGCATTTTCGTTAAAATTGGTCCAGTACCTTCAGAGGATATACGGTTAAAAACCAATTAGAGAAAAATCCATTCATAAATGTTAAAGATATTAAAATTTCAAGTAATTTTAAATTGAAAATATATTATACATGAAGTATAAGGACTATATTATATGAATTCCCGTTAAAATTGGTCCGGTACCCTCAGAGGATATGCGGTTAAAACCAGTTACAGAAAAATCCATTCATATAAGTTAAAGATAATAAAATTTCAAGTAATTTTTGATGAAAAACATATAATTCCTGAAGTATTAAGACTATATTATATAAATTTACGTTAAAATTGGTCCGGTACCTTCAAAGGATATGCGGTTACAAACCCAAGTCGTACAACCGAGCGACATATATCCAAGTATAATATATGTAATTTCGGAATCAAGATGTGCACTTTTCGAACCAGCTAATGTTACAGACACACCACCAAGTGCTACCGTACGACAAGTGACTTTCTTGTCCTTTCACTATCTGTGCTCCAACGCGTACACACACACACACACACAGATGTTATCTTAAAATTACTTATATTCAATTCAAGGAGTCAAAAAGTATGAAAACTTTAATAATAATAATACTTCCGTTTAGACTTCGTCCAAGAATGTAAAAACACAATAATCATGAATATAATTATTACATTACCTAAAATATATGTCTAAGTGTGCCCTTTTACAAATTCCCTTAATGCAACTCTGCGTAACATAAATTTAAGCATAATGTAGCATTTGCAAAAACATAAATATTTGATTTTCGTTTTTATTACTATTTTACCCGGAAATAACTAGAGTAAATATTGTATCTTACACATTCATAGTTGAAAGATTGTCCTAATATCCTGCAACTAGGAAAATAAATATATGTTGTATATGTAAATATTAAGTGGTAAACTTAGAATTTTTATTCAGATTAGTTTTGGAGCTAAGAATAAATGTTTGATCAAAATTTTATTCGTAGTAAATTTCAAACAGCAATAAATAATAAAATAAGTTAAAATATATTGCAATATTTACATGATTTGTGTAATTAATAATACTAAAATCCATTAAAGAACTACAGTTTTATCAAAATCTTACAGATTCTCCTTATAGACCTATAGACAGAATCGTACGTTGTGGGAAAACAAGTTGTCGAGTATTTATTGCCTAAACATCCTGTAAATCAAAGGCGTACCACTAACTAGCTATTTCCAGTTGATAAAACTGAAAATAAATTTCCGTTGCTGTCGAAAAGCTGTTGAGAGATCATATTACCGATGGTGGCAAAGCGCCAGCCACACCACATACTTCTGGTCCAGTATTATGTATAAAAGTTGCATGAATACCAAAAAAATTCAAGGGACAAGAATGTGAAAGAGCTAATAAATGTATAAATAAATAATTTATTTTACCACCACACTTATTAACAGAACAATTGGTTCAACTCATTTTGTAATTTACGTTTGCAAATGAAACCGAATGCAATCAACTTATAAAACGTACACACGTCCATGCGTAATCAACCAATTTGTAAAATGAAATCACTATTAAACAGACACAAACTAATTCCACATAAAACGTTGTCACTGTAAAAACATTCGCCAAACGACGTAACATATTTTGATTCGCTGTTCCAATGACCTTGAAAACCCTGTGCAACCAAAATATGGACGAACGTAATTGCAGTGACAAAGCATGTAGAATTACCGCCCACACAAAATAAGTACAGTCAAATTCTTTATTTAAGGTTTTATATTATCTAACAACCAATCCATATAATAAGCAACTTTTGTATAAACTCCTGGCTGATTCGCCATGCCACAATATTTAGGCCCAAACGACACAATGCCAAATTGAACAAACTTAGAATCCTTGTTAATAAACCCCATATACTTCAACGGCCCCCCACTGTCCCCCGAGCACGAATCCTTTCCATTTATGCCCCCAGCGCAAAGTTGTTTTACCCCAATTTTGATTTGAGTCCTTGTAGCATTGTATCTTGCTTGACAATCCTCATTTGTGATCACTGGTAAAGCTACTTTTAATAATTGTGCACTGGAATAACCTAGTAAAATTGAGGGTAAGTTGGGTTTCAACAGGTAAGGATCATTTATGATTGATTTTATCCACGGCAAGTTCACGCGTTAACCTAAATTTAAGGATAGAGCTACGTTTTATGAGTAAACTTGTGTAGTACTGTGGAAAAAATCAATCATAAATGGTCCTTTAAGGTGCATTTATAATCGCTTCACGTCACGTTTTCCGTGTAAGAATTAGCTATCTTTATATAACGCACCACAATGGACAACCTGTCCTACGACCACCAAGTTTAGTGTGCAAGCAGGATGGTTGTCATTCGTGTGCGATAGCTATTTTACGCGCAGTGCTGTAAAAATTTGATTATAAATGCTCCTTTAGGTTTATTATACCGGTTTCGGTGGCTCCCCAACCGGCTACGATTGCATTTTTACCGACTAGGGTCTCGCTTGCTAATGCACCAACAGGTAGACAAATTGGTTTTACGGTTTCTGAAAAAATAAACGATTTTGACCGTAATTAGTTTCGTATAAATTAACAATAATTTCTTTGATATCAACATAAATGTAGTAATTTCAATTAATATAAAACCAAATTAAACTATTTCCCCAAACAACTCCGTAATGGACTCGACATTTTTGTCTCTGTCCTAGTCTAAGGAAAGACGTTTTTAAGAGTGAATAAATTTATAAGAATAATTGAAAAAAATGGTGACTAACCAACGCTGAGGTCAACTGGTGAACTCAATCGTAGCAAACCGATATCATTCTCCAATTTGGTCGGATTATACGATGGATGTGGTATTACTTCCTCAATAGTTCGGTCCTGGACGGGAGGTGCGCAGTCGTCGACCTCTAAACTATCGCAGTCAACTGCGGTGCGGATATCGTGTTCCCCTAAACGAACACCAGCCCTAGAAATTACAATGAATTTAAAACAACTAAATTGAGACTAAAATCTAAATTAAAAACACTCTCTCAGCTTGAATGCGTCAATGAATTCTTATTTACGTTAAGTTTTCGTGCAAAAATTGGTTATCTCTATCTAACGCACCAATATAACAACCTGTCCTACTCCCACTAAGTTTAGTGTGCAAGCAGGACGGTTGTTATTCGTGTACGCTAGATAAAGATAGCTATTTTACTTGTGCCGCACCGTATAGTGCCGTGGAAAAGTCTATTATAAATGCCCCTTAAGGGAGCAGTTATAATAGAACTACACGTCGCGTCACGGCAAGTTTCTTGAGCGCTACTGTTCCAGAATGCAACGGAGAAGGTGATCTGCCAAGTAGCATAACCCATTGCCGCATATTTTAATAGATTTTCTAATAAACTTTAAGCCAGTACAAGGATTAACTTACAGTGTGTATGATTGTAGTTCTGTTATACAATGTGCTGCCGTTAAGATATATCGATCATTAATCAATGTGCCACCACATCGAAATCCTAATCCAGTTTCTGTAATAATTAAATTAATTGTAAATAAAATCAAATATATATGTATAAATATATTAACTAGTTTTATATGCGATGAGTGCCATCCAGGGGAACTCATAGGGTGAAGTCTTGTTCCCTCCGTAGATTTTATCGATGAAAATAGGGCCACATTTTCTGTTATTGATCAACCCTAGGTTCTTATGATTGGAGACATCCGGAGGCGCTTGAGTATCAATAGGGGGGGTTGTTTCAGCGGGGGGACAACACACTTTAGGGGCGGTGCCTTCGAAGCCACACCCATAACTCTGCAATAACTGAATGGTTGATAGTGATAGAGGTCTGGGGGCATTTGATAGCATGTCGATAATGCTTTGGCATGATCGAATTGTAATACAGATGCCTTTTTCGCCATCTGGGGTGTCGCAGACGTCTTCATCTTGTGCTTCATTATCCCATTCTAGATGGAAAATATGATTTACTTATTTTGGGGGTTTTGCTGATTTGCATTAACAATAGGAATTTATCTAAGGCATAATTCGAGTATTTTAATCATGTAACCCATCGTTTATTTCCCTTTCTTTTACATAATCTATAAAAGAAAGTATTGTGGTCACGAAAAAAAAAAAATCTAGACATTTTAAAGGAGATATCCGTTTCGAGGGTCCCTGAATTTATTTTGAGTATTTTCTAAATAACGTCTGTGTGTTTGTGTTTTTGTGTGTGTGGTTTTGTGTTATTGTGTGTGTGTGTTTTTCTGTGTGTGTTTTTGTGTGTTAGTGTTTGTGTGTGTGTGTTTTTTTGTGTGTGTGTGTGTATTTTTGTATGCTGAGAGAGTGGAATTAAACATGTTATTAATTTAGATTATAGTCTCAATTCAGTTGTTTTAAATGTGTGTGTGTGTGTTTTTCTTTGTGTGTGTTTTTCTGTGTGTGTGTGTGTGTGTGAACGCTATACAGCCAATTCCATTGAATATAAAAATATGATGTTTTAAATTTTAGATATATGTAAGAAAACTTCCTCGTTCTAAAAGATATTTGAACCGGAGGTGCTTCTATACTACTATTTTTTGTATATCTCGAAAACGACACGAGTTACAGAAAAAATAGTACTTATAAAAGCAAAAGATAGTACAATTTCTAACAACTTTTGTTTGAAAAGTTTTTACAATAAATGTACCATTCACTTTAAAATCAGTTTTGAAAATAACCATGTTACATTTACGTTTTTCTACTATAAGAAAGCGTTATAATGTTGAAATTAATTATAAGAAAATCGAGTGAAGGCCACTCCAATTTTTTGTTTTGTTTGTTTACCAATATTTCTGTTGATTGCATATACCTATTAAATATCACTTAGAAGAATACTAGAAACTAATATTAATTATCAAATAATACTTTGCGAGATTCAAGAATATTTTACACGAAAATAACTCGTAATATTTACCGTAGCACCAAAATTATAACTGTTTTGTCTAATTACCGATAAAAATTAGACATAAAGAAACATATAACAGTAACATTTGTAAATAGAATCGTAAACATGGAAACATTAACGAATTATCTAGTAAAAATTACTAAGAAGTCATTTGATTAAATTTTAAATAAATTCTTGAAATTGTGGCTTCAAAAGTTTATAACTTAAAATAAATATAGCTAAGCCATGTTCTAGGGTTAACTTAAGTAAGTTTTTAAATCCTGATCAAGGCATATAGCTCTATATCTTAATAATGGCCCGGATGTGCACCTCCTATTGTAGAAAACTATATCTAAACCGGAAGTAACGTTTTGTACCGGCTATATTTGCTAATATCTCGGGAATGGTATGAGTTAGAGAAAAATGATTTATATAAAAGTTGAAGATATTAAAATTTCTAGCAACTTATATTTGAAAAGTTTATTTAAAAAATGCACCATTTACTGAGAAATCGGCTGTGTTTACAATAAATAACTGTAATAAACAAGTTATGATGTTCTGGGTCATGGATTGACACAATAATAAGTTATATTCAAACAAAAAACAAATTAAACATTATATTTAAATTATGGAACTCTGGCATATCTTAAACTCGGTAAAAATGATACAAAAACATGTTTTTCGTAAACTAAAAACCAATTACGCTAGTGAATGTGTAAATAAACAATATAAACTTACGCGCAGTCACAATGGATACAAAACAAAGTCCCACAACCAACTGATGCACGATTTTGCGTGCAAATGTCATTTTACGTACTTAAGAACGTTTTTCTAACAAGTCCCAAGTACACCTCGAATCGACGCGGTACCCCGAGCCAGATACACAGATTTCTTCGGTGGGATTTGACCGTGTTCTGAACTTGACAAACATATTCTCTCTCTATGCGACCGGCCATAAGCAGTTTTGCTTCGGGCCATTATGACGTCAATGCAGAGTTCATTTTGACCACTACTGGTCTCTAGAAATATTCCCCTGTCATGAAGGATGACGTGAATATTTATTTGATTGGTACATGGGAACTCCCAAATTATCACTAATTTTAATATCTGCAGTGGCCTTCCCTTGACATTCTTATACGTAGTTTTTATTGTATATTGCATTATTATGTTTTAAATGCATTCTACAATTTTTTGATTGCGTAGTTTGGTAACCACGTCTAAATAATTATTTCAAACACAATTTCTTATTGAACGGTACATTTTTCAAAAAAACTTTTGAAACAATATTTGTTAGAAATTTTAATATCTTCAATTTTTATACTAATAATTTTTTTCTATCTTATATCGTTTCCGAGATATTAAAAAAATAGCATGAGGAAATATTAAATAACCATTTTGAAAGACGATTCCACAGTAAATGGTACGTTTTCGGAAAAAACATTTTAAACAAAAGTTGTTAGAAATTTTAATTTCTTCAACTTCTATACTAATCATTTTTTCTCTAACTCACACTGTTTCGGAGATATTAAAAAAATAGCATGAATAAATATAATATAACCATTTTCAAACACGATTCTTTAGTAAATGGTACGTTTTTGGAAAAAACATTTTAAATAGAAGTTGTTGGAAATTTTAATATCTTCAACTTTTATACTAATCATATTTTCTCTGAATCATCTCGTTCCCGAGATATTAAAAAAATAGCATGAGTAAATATAAAATAACCATTTTCAAAAGCGATTCTTCAGTAAATGGTACGTTTTTTGAAAAAACTTTTAGAACAAAAGTTGTTTGAAATTTTAATATCTACAAGTTTTATAAGATACACTTTTCCATTACTTATGCCGTTATCGAGAAATTGAAAAATTAGAGTATTTCGTTACTTTCGATATTCATTCTATAAATAAGACACACACAAACACACACACATACATATATACATACACGAAAAGCAATTAGATGCGATTCAAGGCCAAAACGTGTATTTACGTTAAAATCGCGTGTTTCGAATACTGTCATGATTACAATACTTCCTAATATACATTCGTATAAGAAAGTATAAATTGTAATATTAATGATATGCTATTGATGTGAAATACCCAACCAATTTGTTGCAAATTAATGTCAAATTGAATTTTTATGGATTTCTAGACATGATTTATAAATTAAGTAGCCTTTTAAAATAATTAACATTTCTTGTTTGTGGTTATGAGAAGGTCATGGATTTATTTTGTTTATGTTTTAGCTAATTAAGTGACTAATGTATTGGCTTAAGTATGTTTGAATCATAAAGTAAAGTACATTTAAGAACCGCAAAAAATTAAATTCATAAATATCGTCATCAATAAATAAGTTTCCTTTATTGTAAAACAGTAAATATTATTTATTTTTTATAGTCCAATTGTTGTTTTACTTATTTATAAATTATGCATATAAAAATTATTGTGATTCCTCAAAAATAAAAAGATCTAGATTTTAGAATGGAAATATTCGTTTTGAGGGTCCTTCAATTCATTTCGACTGTATTCTAACTTACAGTGTAACTGTGTATAGATGTTTACCAATAAAATAAATTGATATCTGATCCATAGGTGTAATTGACCCTAAGAAGAAAATAAGTTACACACATACTTGTACGGATTTCCCCGTAAACTGAAAGAATATATCCAGCATTTATTTTTACGTTGTTACTATATACGAGGCCGTTGAATAAATTATAATAATTATAAGGAATAATCAAAATGACAGTTAGAAGATTTACTAATCATAATATTCATGTCCGGCTTCACGATCATTAAATATTCTACAATGAAAATAAACAACATCGAATCAATACGTCAATTCTTATGCGCAAATAGTTAAAATTTCATTAAATAAAACATAATATTTGTTGAATTATTCCACTATTTTGCTGTGTTAACAAAAATTGTGAAAGTCATCAACGTTCAATCAGAATAATTTTTATAAAAATAGTTTATTTTTATGTATAAAATTTGTTATGATTTAAAATTAGGTACACAAAAAATGCATGCATTAAATTATTGGAAATAAAATTGAAAAGGTATCAGGTATAAATATGTAATTAATAAAACCTCAGACTTCAAAACAACAAGTAACAAAGTTAAAAATATATTATATAAATTGTATACCGCATTATTTAAATTTATTTAATAATAGTTGAATTTCTTATTGGAATATGTATGTCAATATAATTTACATAATTTTATTGTTTACAAGATCAAATTAATTTTAATAGTTATAAAATTATTCCGTATAATTAGTTATAAAATAATGATTAAAAATGAAAATTCTCATCTTGTAGTAAATTAATTTGCAATTCTGTAAACGTATTTGAATTTGTAGCGTAGTTGTTTGTAAAATCAATAAAATATTGAATTTAAATCGTCTTGTGGTAAATTAATTTAAAATTCTGTAAAGGTATTAGAATTTAAAATAAGTATTTATATATATAAACAAGTTAAACAAATACACATAACAACATATATATGTTTGAATTATCTCTAATAGGCAATTTAAACATAATTTATAGTTTTACATATTTGTTTAGTCATAAAAAATAAGTTTAACCCTTTCGTAATGTTTTTCAAACATAATTCAAGCTTTAAATATTTATTTAGTAATAAATAATAAGGTTAATAGTGAGTTTTCCATCCGCCAAGTAACAATATCACCAAAAAAGTCCGACTATAGTCGTACTTTTTGAGTCATTTACTCGACAACCTTAGAAAACGATTATAGTCGTACTATATGGTACTATGTGGTTCATAACGACGTCTATTGACCATAATATAGACGATTATTGACGTATATTTAAGAGTAATGTTTTTCAAGCATAATTCAGGTTTCAAATATTTATTTAGTAATTAATAATAAGGTTAATAGTGAGTTTTCCATCCGCCAAGTAACAATATGAACAAAAAAGTCCGACTATAGACGTACTTTTTCAGTCATTCATTCGACAACCTTAGAAAACGATAATAGTCGTACTATACAGGCGATAATATAGACGATTATTGACGTATATTTAAGAGTAATGATAGCCATGGTTATTTATTAATTAATCAAATAAATTACAAACATAATTAAGCCTATAGAAACAATAATATGTATTTAAAATTTTATTTTGTTCCTTTTCCATGTCAATTTATAATAATTATTGTTACTTTTGGGTTTTAGTTTGAGATGGTTAATTAAATTTGTGCTCCAAATATTTATGTTATCTAATATATAGACGCCTACGGTCACAAAGTGATACTTTTACTGTCAAATGACAGTTATATAGTCGCCATCTATGTTTGGCTATTTAAATAGTACCACAAATTAACGTAACATATTGTGTTACTACATCGCAAGAAGAAATCAATATATCTTTATTTCTTAGATTAATCACGCAACAATGGAATAAATTACTGAATCTACTTGTAGATGAACCAGTGAAAACGAATCAATATTTTGAAAAGCAGAGACTTACCGCTTACCTTGGCCAGGAAACACAATATCGCCATCCGTTTTAACAGCGGCAACGCACAAGAAACACACAATGAATATGTTCATTTTCACACTTCTTGTCTGAATTCGCAACCAACCGGATACTTCAAGCACAAGATACAAACTGATTCATCATTGATGGATGTTAAATATAAACTAACATCACATTTCGTCATACAAATTATAATTCAATATAATAAAATACCGGTAATTTTGGAGTGGTATTTATTTCGCAAGAGATTACAGCAACTGAAAAACCTGAAAATTGATTCGCACACATTTTAACAATTTTAACACACAAAACCTTGAGCAAAGTTTGCAAAAAAATTTTGGGGTATAACGGATGAACCTTTGACTTTGTCGATAATAGTTCAACGTATTTCGTTTGGATCCCATATAATTATATATTGTTAAATTCATTAAATGTATATTTAGAATGTATACGTGATGTATTTACTAGAATTTTAACGATGGATATTTTTGTTGTTTTATTATACATTAATTAAATCAAAATTGTTTCACAGAATTTTGAAATATATAATTACAACGAAAATTATTGGATTTATGTACCGGAAAGCTGTCAAAAATTACATTTAATTTCCCCCATCACTCCTATAAATATTATTTGTTAACCATTCAGTCAACATTCTTTCAACCAAAGCATCGCAGTTCTTCGTAACTCTACGTACATTTCGCTCAATGTAGCATTTCTCATTCGGTTTCTTCTAGTAACACCACAAATACCCCTCAAAAATCTCATTTGCACGTCCCCCTATATAAATTATAATATTACGTAATCAAATTTTGGTGAGTTTAGTGCAAATAACACAAACATTAAATCAATTACAGTAGACGCTCGATAACGTGAACATTGGGTAACGGAAAGAAATGTTGTATAACGAAATCCACGATATGTATTTGTACAATAGGATCATATTGTTTTAAACATCAAATTAGGCACTCGTTAGGGTGAAAACTCTCTGTTTTATTTTATTCACGTTATCGAGCGTCTACTGTATTAGTAAACATATTATTTTATCTCAAATAACAAAACATATATTGGTATCTATTCAACAAAACCCTTATTAATTATTATGTATGAGCAATTTAATGTGATTTATGAAGGTTTCCTCAAATCCATGACCCAAAAATCATGTCGATGACCAAATATAATTAAAAGAGACATTTATGTATGACGTTTTATTAAAAAATGTAATGATTTATTTATGCAATTAAATAAACTAAACGACGTAAATTATATTTCAATGCTACATTTATTATATATCATAAACTGGAGTGAAAATTATTTACATAATTTGGAACTAAATTTACTTGATTTATCTATAATAATAGTAGTTACATAGATATATCAGAAATATCTGGAGTGGCCTTCACTCGACTATTGCTTTATTTTAAATTGATTTCACGATTGCTATAAACCAATGTCAATATGTAACTAGAGAAACGTAAATGCAACATGTGGATTTTAAAAGCGATTTTCCAGGAAATTGGTTCATTTTTAAATAAAACTTTGTTAACAAAAGTTGCTGGATTTTGAAATATCTTCAGCTTTTATTAGAACTATTTTGTTCTAACTCATGCTGTTTTCGAGTTATTGCAAATGTAGTAAAAATAAACCAATGTATTGTAACTTGGGAAACGTAAATGCAACAAGTTAATTTTAAAAGCAATTTTTCAGGAAATTGGTTCATTTTTAGATTAAACTTTGTTGACAAAAGTTGCTTAATTTTTAAATATCTTCATCTTTTATTAGAACTTTTTTTTTTCTAACTCATGCTGTTTTCGAGTTATTGCAAATGTAGTAAAAATAAACCATTGCTTTCTGCTCACAAAATTAAAATATTATTAATTTTTATATCAACAGTGATCACAGATAAATAGACAGAGAGATAGACACACAGACCTCATTTGGAAATAAGTCAGGAACGATTTAGGGATAGTCCGTAGAAATTTCGGGTTCGAAATATGCCCTTTTATTATCAAAAAGTAATAAGTTATTAAAGAAAATATTTTGTATCCTAAAAATGAATTTTAAAATCAATCAATCTTAGCTCAGTATATATGGGTATATATTTTTATTTTTAAAGATTCTATAAGGATCTTATCATAAATAAAAATAAAGATGTCATAACCATGGGAAATAAGGAGAACTTTATTGATGTAGCTCTGAAAGAATCATAAAACTGGTCGTAAAATCTCAATTAATTGTCTATGATGATTTTATTATTGCATATGTTTTAAATATTTTAAATATTAAATTTAGTATAATTTACTGATGATCCATGGTACATAATCTGAAACCTTTGTATACACTCCTGGCCATCCCGCCATACCACAAGGAGATGGCCCAAAAGATACAACACCCACTGCAAACCAATTGGCAGCCCCTTTGTTTTTCTCAGCTGTTACCGTCATTAATGGACCTCCACTGTCTCCTCGACATGAATCTTTCCCCTTTACACCTCCAGCACACATTTGCCCAGATCCCAAAGAGACTGACGCCCTTTGGTAAGTATTGCCGCATGAGGATAAGTCCACTATTGGCACCTGGTATTCGAAAAGTATACATAAAAATCTGTGCCTAAAAATATATTTTAATTGTTACCTGAACTTTCAATTTAACCGGACTTTCCGATTTGGACTCCGTTTTGCCCCAGCCAGCTGCATACAAAGTGTTCAAAGGAAAGTTCGGTCCGGGTAAACAGATTGGTTTAATGTAATCTAGAACGGAAATCATAAATCTTATAAATGCATTAAAAATAGAAATTAGTAACAAACAATTAAACTTAGATTATATTAGCCTCATTTGGAAATAAATTTATTAAAATATTTAAGTTGTTGTTTTTTTGTTACCTGTGAAATGTACGTCGACGGCTAGGCGCAACAAAGCAATATCATGATACTGGCTGGTACTCGAAGGTACATACTGCTCGTGCGCAAATTGTTCTTCAATTGGAATATTAATTGGGGGCTCTGAACATTCTTGACCACCGAAACCATTATCGACGCAGTCGATTTCTGTGTCTGTGTTATATTCACCAAGCCGGACACTTACACTAAAATATAACCGAAACATTTAAGAGATTATACGCAGTTTCAAGAATTTTTCCTGGATAGATTTATTAATTAATTAATGTGAAAATTTATATGCATATTGTGGTAGCTATTAACTTTATATTGATATTTTTTATTTGTAAAAATAATGATTTTTGAAGCTGCCATAGCCGATCTTCGATGTGCACGATATATCTGGAATGGATCTTTTAAAATGAAAAAACAAAAATAAATTCGTTAATATAAGGTATTATCTGGTATGTAATCGAAGGAATTAGCAATATACTAATTATTAACAAAATGGCAGCTTCTCAAACACAAAATTGCGATTTTCGATAACAATTTTGGTCTTAAACTGTTTATAAAATGAAAACTATTTATCGGCGAGAAAAAACCTTCGGTCAATCACTAATAAATATATTTATTAAGCTTGTGTACAAATTTGGGACTGATCGGTTCCGCCGTTTCCGAAATATCTTGCCGAGAGTTTTGAGAGAAACGCGTTCAAAGTTTCAAAAGCACTTAACACATAGTAAATATTTTTTACAAATATGCGTGTAACTTCGAGAATATTCGTCGGATTGACATGAAATTTTCTATGTATATACTTAAATATATCTACAATACAAAAATGAAATAAAAAAACGATTTTTTGAAAATCCGGATTGTATTAATACAACAAAAAACACACACAGGATTCTTCTAAGCAGTGAGAAAATTAACTAAACATACAATGTAATAAATATATAACAAAGTGACTATAAAATATATGCAAACTTAATCTACAAAACTTGTTTTATAATGTTAAAGTTAAATAAAAAATGGGTAAAAAAATTATATGTTAATTCTCTTCTAGTTATTGTAGATTATCAACAACGTTACGGTAAAAAATGTTGGCTGGAATTCCCAGAGAGAATCGAAGAGCAGACAAATAAAACCAGTACGGAAATATGCAAAAATAACAAGAAATATTTTACTTACAGTGACCATGTTCTGGGAATATCTTTGCCTTTTACGCAATGGGCGGCAGTCATCACGTATCGATTACTAATTAGTACTCCACCACAATAGAAACCGCTACCAACAGCTAAATAATTAAAAATAAATTAATTAGACCGTAAAGAATTTGAAAATTATATATATATATATATATACAAAATTCAATTTGCTTTTTTATGGAAAATTATCCTTACGTTTCTGATACTCCAGTAAAGCCATCCATGGGAACTCGTCCAATTCGGTGCTCTCGCCCCCGTAAATCTTATCGACTTTACCGACTCCACAAACATTTGTAGCCGGTAAGTGATTTGACAAAGACGTTGGCCCACTACCTATATTGTTCCTGGGCGGAAGTTCGGATGATTGAGTGGGCCTTGGGGTGGGCCTTTGTGTGGTGGGCACTTGTACAGGTCTTGGTCTTGGTGTGACAGCCCCCGAGATGCCGCCACGCGGACAACACACCTTAGGCTGGCTTCCCTCGAAACCACAACTGGATTTGCGCAGATAGTCTAAATCGCTCGCTGGCAAAGGACGTTGTTGTAACATTTCCACCAAGGGCTCACATTGCTTTAAGTTTATACACGTGCCAGGACTCTGTGTCGGTGTGTGGCAAGCTTCATTGCAAGAGATTTCTGAACAGAAGAAATTACTAAGGTTTTACATAATTATATAATTATTTTCATATATATATATATAACAAGAAATATTGTAAATTGAGATAAAATTGTTTATGATTTAATATCCAACCTTGAAACAAATGACCATACACATTTTTCTCAAATATAAGCAATATTATGGATAATATTGCACGCAGTTTAATATTAAAATGGTTTTATTTTAACAATTCTGTACATATTTAATGTTAATATTTAGAAAATGAATATATAATGATCTTATAATTAATGGAAATATTTTAAGAAGAACTTGATTTTCTTAGATGTAATCATAATTGAAGTAATAATCCAAGTATGTGCACAAAAATGATTTATGGGTATAAAACAAACAAAATCTAAAGAATGAATAATTGTTTTTTTGCATTTATATTAAATGCGATCGACACGAATTATGTACCAAATTTGGTTCAAATCGCTCCTGTATCTTCAAAGAGGCCCAATATTTGGTTCTAGTCGTTCCGATACCTTCAGAGATGAAGAGGTCACAACATTTGGTATTCAGAATCAGGGAGGCAAAACGAATTTTTGTGCCGTATAGAGAATACCTTTTAGACTTCGAAAATAAGTTGGTTTTAAAACCAAGAAAGTAAAAACTCTTTGTGGGAAGTTACAAATTTGAATAAAAAATATAACAAAAGAACTAATAATTAAAACGGAAACAAAAGCATATAATTAATTAAAAATATATAAAGATGTACCTGTGATAATAAATAGTTGAATAGCACATAAACAAATCGTCCTGAACTTAAACATAATTGCTATCCTTACGAAACACTTCTACACACTGATACTTCTGCTGATTTGTGATGATATAACACGGACACATACACACACAGACACACAGAGTGAGAGAAACACGAAGTTGTCTGACTGCTGTACTTTGCTCAAATGTTGTTATTTCCATATAGTGGTTGACCGTCATCTACATCATCAAGCGGTCTTCGAATTCGGTAATCCCAGCATTTTCAACGCGTCACCATCTCAAAAACCAGTAGAGGGATAATCTGCATTTTGGTGTTTTGAAAGGAAATGAATGTGGCTTACAGATTATTATTTATGTGGCGAAGCAAAAATAGATTTTCTTCATTTTTGTTGTGAATGTTCTGATGATAATTATGCTCAAGGTTGGATTAAGAAATTACTGTAAATTAGTCAAGCCGAAATATTTGTTGTTTATATCCAGTGGCATTCTGGATAGCGAATGATTGATATGTTTATACTAATTAATTATTTTGTTTTGTATCAATAAATTGAAACTGATTAATATGGGATTTACTTATTTGCCATTTCCTTAGAATAAGATTCAAAATCATTTACTTAATAATAAAAATATATTATTTTCTATTGATATAACATAAAACCAAAGTAACCAAAACCGGTATTTTCTTTATATATAGAACGTTACGGAATCAAGACATCTTCAAACCTTTATCACCTCGACGTACGAAGTACAGAAGAGCTAAAGTATTCAATCACGTGTCTGTAACATTCTCATATCAAAGAATTTCATATTATAACACCCAAAAACCATTAAATATCTGGAGTGTCCTGCACTCGACTTTCTTTTACGTAATTTTCACTAGATCTAATATAAGATCTAAGGATATTCGATAGCAGTTTTCTCGTAACTGGTACATTTTTTGAAAGAATTTTTCATACAAAAGTTGTGCAAAATATTAATATCTTTCATTATGAACATAATTTATTTTGTCATAAGTGCAGCCGTTCTAGTGATATTGGAAAAAAAAGACAAAAAAGAAAAAACAAATAAGAACATTTTGATTTTCCGTAGCAGTTTTCTCGAAACTGTTACATTAAAAAAAAAAACTTTTCCAACAAAAGTTGTGCAAAATATGAATATCTTTCATTATAAACATAACTATTTTTGCCACAAGTGCAGCCGTTCTAGAGATATTCTAGTGATATTGGGGAAAAGAGACAAAAAAGAAAGAACAAATAAGAACATTTTGATTTTCCGTAGCAGTTTTCTCATAACTGGTACATTTTATTAAAAAACTTTTCCAATAAGATTTGTTCGAAATATTAATATCTTTCATTATGAACATAACTATTTTTGCCATAAGTGCAGCCGTTCTAATGATATTGGAGATAGAACCAAATTCCATATAGTAATAAGTCAAGTTTAAAATTTCATCATATTTGGTTCGACAGTTTTGGATCTAGAGCGTTCACAGACACACACACAAACAGACAGACACGTCATTCAAAAAATAGTTGAAATCTCAATGCAATAATGTTCGTGTTTTGTCTACATCAAAAAAAAATTCAAATCTTCAAAGCGCTAAAAAGTTATAGCGCCTGAAGATTTGGAGAAAATATCCATCTCCTAATAAACATATTTACATAAAATATATACTTTATTTCTGATACAAAAAATACATGTTTTTAACCTTATAATATAAATTATAAATACAATTTAGATCACAGATCATTCGCCGTCAATATTCAGTAGAATCCAATCAAGATAACTAGTAACTTTGGTGAAAACACCAGGAATATTAGCAGTACCACAATGTTTTGGTCCGAATGAAATGATTCCCAACATATAGTATCTTGGTACCCCATTTTTCTCAATTTGCTCAAAACGCATTAAAGGACCCCCACTGTCCCCCTCGCATGTGTCGACATTGTTTTGTCCAACAGTACACAATTGTTCTGAACTTATCGATAAATTAAATCTAGATTTATAAATGGAGGCACAATCGTCTAAACTAGCGATTTTTAAAGTTACATCTTGCAGATTTGGATAACTTAGAGTTGTAGCTGAAAGAAATATTGAATTTATGCAACCAGTTTAACTTATTTGTAAAGGAAAAGAGGAGTTATTTGTGTTTTCATTATTATTCAAGCACTCGTTTCTGTGATGCAATTTTATATTTTAAATCTAGTGATGATGAATCCAATGATGACAAAAGATTTGAAAACAATTTCATTTCTTTTTTTTTTACTTACCCATGCTGACAGTTCCCCATCCAGCAGCAATTGTATCAATGCCTGTATAATTCGTAGTTTGCATAAAATTAAAAGGTAAGCATATTGGACTAACATAAGCTGTAACAAACATATTATAAAATATAAATGTGTATTTATTGAGTGGTAAGATGAACTTACGAGTAATCCTTGCGTCTCTGTCAAGCCGAATTAAACCAACATCATTTTTGTATTTTGGTACATTGTAGTTTCTATGTGCGATCACAACAATCGGTGTGAAATCTTGTGGGGAGTCAGCACATATTTCGCCATCACAATCAGGATCTGAGCGTTCGTCTTGTTCACCCAGACGAACGGTTGCCCTACAAAGGTGGTAAGTTGTCAATTGAAAATTATAGATTATTTTAGTGGCCTGCTAACGTCCACTAAATATGAGCCTATTCTATATTAACGTAATTAGAAAAATAGGTAACATATTCGTATTTTTCGAATGATTCTTGTATTAATAAACATTTTTCAAAATAATTATTTAATCTGATCGACTCTTTTGCTTATTATATTTTATGTAATACTTATAAAACCGATGTAAGTCATTTTAAAATCCTGGTATTACTCTTTTACGACAGTACAGTTTGAGAAATTCAAAGGTACGTTTGAAAATGAGGCACCTATGCCTTCAGCTCGCCTTATAAGTAATATATGAGGTGCAAGCAACGGACTTTCCCTTCCTATTTCACGCTTGGCATAATAATAAAATTTAAAAATAATTGTTTTTAATTATAATGGCCTATGTGTTCACAATTTGGAAAAATGTTATATATATAAAAAGTCTTACATTTTTTTGTAGATTTTTTTGATATATTCAAAAAAAAATTAGTGTAAATTTTAAAATACAAAGTTATAATTTTTATTATTTTATTATGGCCTTTGGGTTACTAATTTGAAGAAATCTTGTAGATATAAAATATATTAGTTTTCTTTTTAAATTCAAATATGTATATAATTTATTTTGTTTTTTTATGACCTTTGGGTTAACAGTATGAAGAAATCTTGAAGTCAGAATATCTTAGTTTACCTTTTAAATATAATAGCTTAGACTTCAGGAATTATGAAACCCTAGAAACGGAGGCCCTTTAGAAATTACTTAAAGATATCAAAAATAATAATTTAAAATAAACTCTCGCCAATCAAGTGTTTACTCTCAAAAACTAGAATGTGTTACAATTAAAATTAACATGTATGCACCTATGCTTGTATGCATAAGTGCAAGCATCAATGTCTTCAGTTCGCCGTACGACTACTTATAATCAACAAGATTTGGTACGCGTAAAACGCACCAACGCGCAGAGCTCGCCCTTAGGTAAAATATGCGTTGCGAGCAGTGGTTTTTAATTATTATGGCCTTTTGGTTAACAATTTGAAAATATGTTATAGGTGTAAAAAGTCTTACATTTCATTTTAGATTATATTGATAAAAAAAATATGTTAGTTCATACTTTAAAATTAAAAATTATAATATTTAATAATTTTTTTCGGGCTTCGGATTAACAAAATGAAAAAATCTTGTAGATATAAAATATCTTAGAATTTTTAGTAGAATTTTTAAGTGTTTCAATTATTTTTATAAGAGCAGTATTAAGGGGGGCTCAAAATTTTGAGGCCCTATAACTCGGGAAGTATACGGGCGATTGGATTTATACTGCGAGCGGATTCAATTGGGATGCCAAATAATATGTGTACCAAATTTAGATTATATTGATAAAAAAATAATTTAGTGCATATTTTAAAATTCAAAATTATAATATTTAATATTTTTTTTCGGGCTTTGAGTTAACAAAATGAAAAAATCTTGTAGATAAAAAATATCTTAGAATTTTTAGTAGAATTTTTAAGTGTTTCAATTATTTTTATAAGGGCAGTATTAAGGGGGGCTCCAAATTTTGGGGCCCTATAACTCGGGAAGTATACGGGCGATTGGATTTAAACTGCGAGCGGATTCAAATGGGATGCTAAATAATATGTGTACCAAATTTGGAGTGAATCGCTCCGGTACCTTCAGAGGAGTAGAGGGCACAAATTTGGTCTTACGAGCGAGCGACGACTAACATCCAAGTATATAAGTTATATACATTTTCGGAATCAGGGCGACGAGACGAACACTTTTTCTTAATGACATTTTTTGATCCGAGAATGCTACAGACACACGACCGAATGCTTTAGCCTCTTCGGTACTACGTACGGCGAGCTAAAAATAAATGAAGAAAACATTTTTTAACGAGAATGTCTTACAATTACGTTAAAAATGTTTCCTTAATTTATTTTTTATTGATTATAAACCGTCGTACGGCGAACTGAAGCTTGCAAGCATAGGTGCAAACCTGTTAATGTTTGCCAAATCATTCCTAAGTGGACTTTGTCATGAACTTTAGATATTTAAAAACCACAATATGTTCTATTCACGAAAACTCCTTATCATTTTGCCGAATAAGAATGATTTTATACTTGAAAGTTCAAAAACCTCGTTTCGAAATACTTACAGCGCAAGTCCTACTGGTAGACCATTGATACAGTGTGCTGCAGTAAGCACGAATTTGGAATTAATTAACGCTCCACCACAGCGATACAAGTAGGACGCTTCCCGTGAACCTAAAAAGACGAGATGCCTACAACAAGTACATCGAGGCCCGCACAATATCTGAACGACATCGACTATGACGATGAGCCAAGCAGCAACAAGAAAATTATACTGAAATTCATGAAATCTCTGTACATCGATCAACGCAAATGGGATATTATGAAATCTATCGCTATGTTTCTAATTAGTGTCAAACTCGCACGGGAATGCTTTGATATGCGGATACCTGTCAAGCATTATGAACCATTTCAATAATTAATTTTTTTTTATATATATATATATATATATACTTGTTAAATTTTAACATGATTCTATTATGGGTTTTATAAATGTCTTATTATTAATATATTAAATTTTTGTACATGCTATTAAACAATTATTTAGTTAGTGAATACAACTTACGTGTGTAGCCTAGTCGGGCAATCCAGGGATAAGCCCCTAGTGTAGCGTCTTTGCCCCCAATGATCCGTTGATCCAACGAAATACCACAAGTCAAATCCGGAACTAATCGAGACCGCGTATCCGGTAATTCCGTTGTCGTCATATCCGGTTTATATTTATGATAATGCGTATTAGGATATTTCTCAAATCGCCGGTGATTCGTCATGCCATCATGGAACGAACTACGCGATGGAAAATATCTTGGATGAAGATTATGGTTTTGCTTAATCTCATTAGAATTGGACATCCTTGACGAAGACGAATCGTCTTTTTGCTCTTCTGACGAAGCCATACAGCGTTCGAAGCGTGGATGAGGGTATTTTGGTATCTCAAAACAACAGACGTAAGGGTCTAAGCCTTTAAAGGCACAGGTTTGGTTTTTTAGGAATTCGACAGTTTCTGGATGAGGTCGTTTTGATAGTAAAGCAAATAAGGGTGGACATTGGTTTAGTGGGATACAAAAGCATGGTTTGTTGCTTAGTATTTGTCTGGCTTCCTGTATTGCGTTTTGGTTCGGATTCCGTATTGACACTAAATTAACAGTTGAATTAGTATATTGTGTACCGGAAGTAGCATTCCTTCATTATCTCAGAAATGGCATGAGTTACAGAAAATTGTTTCTTATAAAAGTTAAAGATATTAAAATTTCCAACAACTTTTATTTTGAAAAGTTTTTACGAAAAATGTACCATTTGCTGAATAATCGCCTTTGAAAATAGTTATTTTATGTTTACGTTTCGCTAGTTATAATAAACACATTGATTTACTTTTCTTAATATCTGAGAAACGGCATGAGTTAGAGAAAAAGAGTTTATTATGAAAGTTAAAGATATTAAAATTTCCAACAACTTTTATTTAAAAAGTTTTTACGAAAAAGGTACCATTTACAAAAAATTTGCATTTGAAAATAGGCATATTACATTTACGTTTCCTTAGTTGGTATATTGATATTGTTTCACGGTAATCTAGCATGAATTTAAAACAAAATAAAGCAATATTATATAAAATCGATAGTCGAGAGAATACTACTACAGGTTTATATAAATCTTATGGATAGCAATATACAATTTAAATACATTTTAAAATGATTTATTTTTGTGTAATTCTTGAATAGACGTTGTGTCTCCTAAATATTTAGGCAACCTATTGTTCTATAATTAACGATGTGAAACATTAAATTTGGGCAATGTCCTGCAACAATAACAAAACAGTAAACAAATGCGTTCGGCAGTACGATATATGTGTTACCCCTATATAGACGTTACCAGCAAAACAGAAACCGTTAGTGGATCTGGTTCCAAATTCGAATAATTGTAATTTTATTAAAGCTCCCGTTTACCTAATTTAATTTTCGGTAAGTAACAATTATTTAGCAACAATTTTACAAAGATTAGATCTTAAACTTATTCCATATATTAATAAATATTTCTAATAAAATTAATTTAAAATAGTAAATATAAAATGACCATTTTCAATGGCGATTATTCAGTAAATGGTACACTTTTTGAAAAAACTTTTTAAATAAAAGTTGCTAGAAATTTTAATTTCTTCAACTTTTATAATAAACACTTTTTCTCTAACTCATGCCGTTTCTGAGATAATAAGAAAAGTAAATCAATGTGTATTGTAACGTAAACATAAAATAACAATTTTCAAAGACGATTATTCAGTAAATGGTACATTTAAAAAAAAAACTGTTTAAATAAAAGTTGCTAGAAATTTAAACATCTTCAACTATTATATTAATCACTTTTTCTCTAACTCATGTCGTTTTTGAGATATTAAGAAAAGTAGCAAATGTGCTAAAATGTATGCTAAAACATAAAATACATGTGGTAAAACATGAATAAAAATATATATTTATTACGAATTGAATACAGATAACTAATTGTTGTATTGGAATTAAATTAGTGATACGTATATTATGATAAACAGAAATGGGAATATAATTAATATTTGATAATTATAACGTATTATTTGAAATTTAAAATATTATTGTAACTGGTATTTAATAAATAATTATATTTGTACTTACTTGAATATATTAAATTTGTAATTGCAATTAAGATGCACAAAACAAAAACATATTTAATACACATTTTTACAGTTGAACTAATATAACTAAATTATAGCAACAACTGTTTAAGTTATGTTTATTATTAGTTGCAGTCATACAGTTGGACTTATGTAGAAGACAATGCGCAACATAATAATATGTTATCAAACATTACTAAATAAACCGCGGATATTCTATCCGCTTTATATAAAAACATCTTTCAGTGTCAGAGCCGGATTAAGGATCATATCTTATCTTGCAGATAAATAACTTAAGCAGATACAAAATTGTAAACAATAATAATTATAACATATATTACGAAGAGTTTTTTACGATGTATTTTGGTGGAGTTTCTTGACCTTCAAAAATAGTTAATTCCACAATTAATAAATCTAGTCTTAACTTGCTGAAAATGAACTACGGTTTAAAATAAAAATGGCATTATCTTTATTGTAATTAATTTCACGTGCAAACTAGACTGTAAAAAAAAACTGGAGTGACTTTCACTCAAATTTCTTATCCTTTCACTGTATTTCTAATTATTTTATGTTGTATTAAATTCACCCTACGATGCAACGCTATGAAACAAAATCGATGTTTTGTAACTTAGGGAAACGTAAATATAAAATTACCATTTGCAAACTCGATTTTTCAGTAAATGGTACGTTTTTCGAAAAAACTTTTCAAATAAAAGTTGCTAGAAATTTTAATATCTATAACTTTTATACGTAATATTTTTTCTGTAACTCATGCCGTTTCTGAGTTATTTAGAAATGTAAATCAATGTGTATTGTAACTAGCGAAACGTAAACATAAAATAACTATTTTCAATTGCGATTTTTCAGTAAATGGTACGTTTTTCGAAAAAACTTTTCAAATAAAAGTTGCTAGAAATTTGAATATCTTCAACTTTTATAATAAACATTTTTTCTCTAACTCATGCCGTTTCTGAGTTATTAAGAAAAGTAAATCAATGTGTATTGTAACTAGCGAAACGTAAACATAAAATAACTATTTTCAATAGCGATTTTTCAGTAAATGGTACGTTTTCTGAAAAAACTTTTCAAATAAAAGTTGTTATAAATTTTAATATCTTTAGCTTTTATACGTAACATTTTCTCTCTAACTCATGCCATTTCCGAGATATTGCTTGCTATATACAATATAGTGTTTAAATTTGGAGTTTTAACGCTAAAAATAACTAATATCTAATACATTGCTTCAATTTATTATTCCTAAATGATTTTATGGCATAGATAAGAAATATGGAAACAGAATCATATTAAAGACGGTCCTGTGTACAATAATACAATACAAATGCGGTTAACTTAACATGCATGTTATGTTGAAAATACGTGTTAAGCATTTCTATATTCAGGATAATCAGATAATCTGACTCTGGCGAAAAGGAGTGGCGAAATTATATTATATCCTCATTATTTATTATAAAACTGTAAATGCGTTGCAAATTATGCAACTATTAATAGAACTATACATTCAATTTATGCATTTTTTATTCAACGTCAATTCATAATGCGTTGGGTCAGCTTACCAAACTGGTCGCAAACAAGAAATCGAAAAATTGCATTTGGACTTAACAGTTAATAATATTAATATGTAGAAGGTGTCTTGGTACAAAAAATATGTAAAAATAAGACAATTGACGATGACAAAACGAAAATTTCAATGATTCATCATCGATTGTCGATTCTACGAATTTTTTGACGGCGTTAACCCCAACAGAATATAAATCCCCATTGTTATATATTGGTGATATATTCATTTGTATTCTATGAACGAAAATAATAAATTAAATATTACAAATAATAAGTTTGCACTTGAATCATTCGATCATTTTTGAAATATAAATACAAATTAGGTATTGTAACTTTTCTTTATGAATACAAATCTAATTTGTAATAATTTTGTATTTAATATGAAGTTCCAAACATTAAAATAAGTAGTAGGAAGCCATTTTTACTTTCTTTTACGAATAAGTCTTGTTTTTTGATGCGATAGATATAAATATTTTAATTTGACGAAATTTCTCGAACATTGATATACGGAATGTGTTTTCGTTCCATTACTCAAATTTAGCATCACGAAATTTCAATTTTATCAAATATCTATACAAATATCAAACTTGTTTTTACAAATACAATATTATAAATTGTACTAAACATAATAATAGTAAAATATAAATATATATTTTTAATATGTAATATTAATTTATTTTTATAGCTGGGGTAGTTTTTAATTACTTTCGGTAAATGATTTACCGAAAGTAATTAAAAACTACACGAGCTATAAAAATAAATTAATATTACATATTAAAAATATATATTTATATTTTACTATTATTATGTTTAGTACAATTTATAATATTGAACAAGTTTGATATTTGATAAAATTGAAATTTCGTGATGCTAAATTTGAATAATGGAACGAAAACACATTCCGTATATCAATGTTCGAGTAATTTCGTCAAATTTAAATATTTATTTCTATCGCATCAAAAAACAAGACTCATTCGAAAAAGAAAGTAAAAATTGCTTCTTACTAAATGTTTTTAATGTTTGGAACTTCATATTAAATACAAAATTATTACAATTTCGATTTTGAATTAAAAATGAGTAAGAAATTATACTACAAAAAACTAATTATACAATTTATAATTATAAAGCAATTTTAGTATTTTCTTCAATTATTTATATACTCATTAGGGATATTTGTGGGTAAAAGATGAGTTTATTATAAAAAATAAATGTATTTTACATAAATTATGAGGATTGACTGCATAACTTATTCAAAAATTATTTATAGAATTTATAATAAAGCAATTTTAGTATTTATATGGTTATTAGGGATATGTGAGTAAAAGATGAGTTAATTATAAAAAGAAAATTTATTTTACATAAATCATATAAGGATTGATTGCATAAATAACTTATAACAAAATCTATAAAAAAAATTACAGCATTTTTATGTATACAAATAATAATTATAAAGCAATTTTAATATTTTCTTCAATTATCTCCGATTTATTGGCAATTTCCTGATTTTCTTCTGTTACCTCTAAAACGTCGTCAATTTTACCTAGTTTAATTGTACAAGCAGGATCTTCAATATTTTCTTCTTTTACATCTAATTTATTTGTACTAGTAGATACTACATTTTCTTCTTTATTAGATTCAATTTCAATTTTTTCTTCAACTAATTTCCTTGTACTAGTTTCTTCAATTAGTTTAGTTGAAGATTTTTCTTCATCAGATTCACTCTCTGTTGAAGAACTTAATTCATCTTCGCTTTCACCCCTAAAATCAACCATGTTAATTCAACAAAAATTCCAAAATGGCGTCCCACTTACCATAACCTAGCCTTCTTATTCTTCTTAGTTTTAGTCTCCAACTTCCGTTTCCCACAAGACGCCTTTAGCCCCTGTGTGAGTGCATCTTCAGCTTTTTCCGGCAATTCAGATCGTTCTTTTTCGTAATTCGCATCTTTGAACACATGTTTAGGCGTTTGACATAATCGCTCCAATTTCTTTTGTCTTCGGTCGTCTGCTTCCTGTTCCCGTTCAACTTGTTGTGCAATCCACGTTTTCAGGCGTTTTTCTTCGTTTATATCACGTAGCCTACGTCCAGACAGGTCTCGACACGCTTCCCTATTTGTCGTTTTCTCGATTTGAGCCCCGATAGCTCGTAACATTGACCCGAAACCACCTTTGCCACCAAGAAAACGGGGCACTAGGTGTATTAGGGAGTTTTGTAATGAGCTACTTTCGTTAACAATTTTGCCATTTGATATTAAATAATAATCAGCAGACGATAAGCCCTAAATAATTTGTGTTACAGTTAAATTAATATATAACCTGCATTGATACAACTTACCAGTTGGCTTTCAATCTCATCTCTGAGATTAGTTAAGGTTTCGATATTATTAGCAAATGTGAACAACACTTTTCCATTTAGATTAACAGACATTTTAACAATTTATTCGTGAATTATAACAGTAAAACGATAGAAATATGACGCGTTTGTCAAATGCATGGAAACGTAAGACTGGTTTACGTAGCAAAAATATAATAAAAGCACAAAATACACTGTAATTATTTTCAATAAGTCTGTTTTACACTGAAACTACTAAATTAGCACGTATCACACTGTACCATTTTGAATATAACAAGATTTGGTACGCGTAAAACGCACCAACGCGCAGAGCTCGCCCTTAGCTATGTGTTGCGAGCAGTGGTTTTTAATTATTATGGCCTTTTGGTTAACAATTTGAAAATATGTTATAGGTGTAAAAAGTCTAACAATTTTAATTTTAGATTATATTGATAAAAAAAAATTTAGTTCATACTTTAAAATTCAAAATTATAATATTTAATAATTTTTTTCGGGCTTTGGATTAACAAAATGAAAAAATCTTCTAGATATAAAATATCTTAGAATTTTTAGTAGAATTTTTAAGTGTATTAATTATTTTTGTAAAAACAGTATTAAGGGGGGCTCTAAATTTTGGGGCCCTATAACTCGGGAAGTATACGGGCGATTGGATTTATACTGCGAGCGGATTCAAATGGGATGCCAAATAATATGTGTACCAAATTTAGATTATATTGATAAAAAAATAATTTAGTGCATATTTTAAAATTCAAAATTATAATATTTAATAATTTTTTTCGGGCTTTGGGTTAACAAAATGAAAAAATCTTGTAGATATAAAATATCTTAGAATTTTTAGTAAATTTTTTAAGTGTTTCAATTATTTTTATAAGGGCAGTATTAAGGGGGGCTCCAAATTTTGGGGCCCTATAACTCGGGAAGTATACGGGCGATTGGATTTATACTGCGAGCGAATTCAAATGGGATGCCAAATAATATGTGTACCAAATTTAGATTATATTGATAAAAAAATAATTTAGTGCATATTTTAAAATTCAAAATTATATTTAATAATTTTTTTCGGGCTTTGGATTAACAAAATGAAAAAATCTTGTAGGCAAAAAATATCTTAGAATTTTTAGTAGAATTTTTAAGTGTTTCAATTATTTTTATAAGGGCAGTATTAAGAGGGGCTCCAAATTTTGGGGCCCTATAACTCGGGAAGTATACGGGCGATTGGATTTAAACTGCGAGCGGATTCAAATGGGATGCCAAATAATATGTGTACCAAATTTGGAGTGAATCGCTCCGGTACCTTCAGAGGAGTAGAGGCCACAAATTTGGTCTTACGAGCGACCGAGCGACGACTAACATCCAAGTATATAAGTTATATACATTTTCGGAATCAGGGCGACGAGACGAACACTTTTTCTTAATGAAATTTTTTGATCCGAGAATGCTACAGACACACGACCGAATGCTTTAGCCTCTTCGGTACTACGTACACCTAGCTAAAAACACCCCATATCATACATACACTTAAATAATTAAGACAGTTACAACAATGTAACATGCACATTCAACAATCAGTAATAATAATAAAAAAAGTCGATAATTAGAGCTTTAAAATTTTGTTTCCATGTTTAAAATAAATACATGCTCAATTTATATTGTAGACAATATAATAAAATTATAGTTCCCCCCGGTTAACAGCGATCGCAGTATTACTTTTCTTCAATTCTGGCTGTTTGTGGTGGTCGCCGGGAAAAAGCGCTTTTTCGTCGTCGTAGAACTTTTTGCCGTAACGCGCGTTCGTTTGCGGCGGCTGAATCGGCGCCGATTGCACTAGCCGTCCCATCAAATTCGTCGTACGATCTTTCCGGACGCGTACCCAGTCATTTGTAATTATCCGATCGAGCGTCACTCGTAACGTAATATCCGGCTCTAAGATATGCCGGACTAGACTTTTCGCTGTGCTTGAAACTGATTCGCGAACTTTGGACCGGAAAGTCCAATTGCGTGTAGTTTGGTCTTTGAGTAGTTTTCGTAAATTGGAGTCGTCGAACGGCATAGATGCGTTGAGCATGATAAAAAGGATGATGCCTAAAGACCAAACGTCGGATAATTTTGGGTTGTATGGGGTTCCATTGACTACTTCCGGTGCAGCGTAGGCGGCAGAGCCGCAGTATGTTTGACTAAGGACACGGCGGCCGTCGACATCAATACAAAAACGCGCGAAACCAAAGTCAGCTAGTTTCACATTAAATCTTCGGGACAGTAAAATATTTTCACATTTTAAATCGCGATGCGCGATGTTTCGGTTGTGTAAGTACTGAAGACCACTTGCCATTTGACGAAACCACAATTTTGCTTGTTGTTCAGCGACAACACCATTTTTCTTAACAAAGTCGAGCAGATCACCGTTATCCGCATACCGCATAAATATGAATACTCTGGGGCCACGTTGCAGTATACTATGTACTTGGATAATATGAGGATTTTCAATTTTCGTTAAAATTTCTAGTTCGCGGGGGAAAAATTTCTCGAGAAAATCACGCGGTGCCTTTTCTTTGTCGAAGATTTTGCACGCCAGATTCATTTTCTTAGGGCCGTTTGTGTCGACATAGTCGGCTAAGTGTACGGTGGCGTATGAGCCTTGGCCAATTTTTTTACCGATTAAATATCCCCGCTGTTCCAACGCACTAACCTCGGAACTGCGGGGACTTAGACGTGTTGCCATTTAATTTAGATTTAAAAACTTTGAATTTTCTTACACTTATATGATGGCATGAGTACGATAAAATAATTTACCAAAACATTATCATCCATTCACTTGAATTTTGTACACTTTACCCTATCAATTTATACCCCAGAAAAAAATACTTGTCACAAGAATTTTAATGCTAATACTGTTTTTTTGACATTAAACAAAATATGTGTTTCCATGACTAACGCATTTTATAATAAATAAACGTCAAAAATCCTCACAATTATTACCTCCCTTATCCTCCCTCAAAAACGTTCCAAAATACATTACGAAGCAAACATCTAGCTAAATCCCACGTAAACATCATTTTAAAATCATAAACACACAATTTATTATTAAAATAGCTTCTAATTCGAATCTTCGTAATTTTAATTAAAGAAAAGAGAACACCACTTAAGGTACGTATATTATAACTAAGGGACATTTTATTAAAATAAGTCATAATACAAAAAAATAAGTAGAACTTAACTTAATCCTGGCAATTTACTGTTCATTTTCTCCCATTGGATCATCATCTTGGGCCCGCATTTCAGGATTATCATTTGGGTCACTGGACTCCTCCTGTTCTTCAGTTTCCATTACTTGTTCAATCGGTAATGAAGTTTGGGCAATCGGTACCGGACTTGCTCTAGTCATTGTGTCAGTCGATGGACTCTGTTCGATCGGACTAGACGTTTCTGCTACGACAATTGGAACTTCAGTTTCTTCAACTGGTGCAGATTCTTCGATCGGCATCTCTTCTATTATTACTGCATTGTCTCCAGTTGGCGCATTCATTGTACCGTCGATCGGTTCTTCTCCAGTTGGCGCATTCATTGTACCGTCGATCGGTTCTTCTCCAGTTGGCGCAGGCGTTGTACCGTCGATCGGTTCTTCTCCAGTTGGCGCATGCGTTGTACCGTCGATCGGTTCTTCTCCAGTTGGCGCATGCATTGTACCATCGATCGGTTCATCTTCAATTGGGACCGGTGCTTGAAGATCTTTCTTTTTCACTTCGTCTTCGTCTTCACTGTCAGTATCCCTGTCTTCGCCTGGATGTGTTGATACAAAGTATTCATGTTTCTTTGGTTTACAAGTGCCTGGTTGCTCCCAAACGTCTTTGGTTTTCTATAAATGAATATTTTCTACAATTTTTGAATGTTTTTTAAGTTTAAGTTAAGCTTACTGAATATGCTTCTTTCATAACTTTAACTTTCTCCATGTAGTAGTTATAAACGAAGTTTGCCATTGTTGCCATATCTTGTACGATCATTGGTTGAGATATTGACGATTGGGAAATTTTCCGTTGGCAAGGGTATAATTCGTTCATTACTAAGTGGAGTTGTAGAGGTTTTGCCATTAGCTGTAAAAATTATTGTCTTATTATCCATTTATAATAATTGAGTAAATATTCGTACTTGTTTAAACGCTGGAGTAAGTTCGAAGCAATTCTGGAACAAAGACGCTCGAGCGAAGACATATAAGCCTAATCTAGCACGAGACATTGCTACCACTAATCGTCGGACGTCTCTCAAATGTCCGACCGCTTTAGTTCGGACCAACGAGAGTAATATATAGTCATTTTGTTGCCCCTGATACTTATCTACAGTTGTTACCTAACAAAAAATTAAAATAATAATCCTGGAATTAAAACATATTCTATACTACATACTTTATGTGGACGCCCTATTAGTGGATTATCTGCGCACCGAATATTAATAACGTCCCGTATTAAATGTTTTTGGCCGTTATATGTAGTTAAAATGGAGATTTTTGAGGCTGGATACCCCAAAAGTCGCATATACATATAAACTGCTACGCAGTATTCCGCCTCAGCTAAATTCTGATAAAAATAGGGGCTCGGTTCAGATTCCCCGACCCCATTGAAATCCTGGACATCAATCAATTGGAAATCGAACACAAATCCAGGATTAGCCATCTGATATTCGGACCAATGTTTTACATGTGGCAAGTCTCCTAACTGCTTGTACCGCCATTTATATAAATCGCAAATACTGAAATCATTAATTCCATTCAATTCTCAGCAGACAACCGATAAATCTTTCACATAACGAAGTGGGGGAAGGGATTTAATATTATAGGAAATTGGAATTGAAGAAATTACCTAGGTCTAGCACGTCCTTGGCCGTCTAAGTCAACGGTTGGAACCCCTAATCTAACTAAACGTGTAAATAGTGATTGTTCCATGTTGGAGTATTTCTGGAACGCCATGTTTTTAATTACGGGCGGTAACTGGTGGTGATCACCAATCATTATCCAGCGTTTTAGGCGGTTGTAACCATCTTGTGGGTTTTGTAGTAATAATGGAATAAACGTTTCAATTTCTAGGATTTGCGCAGATTCTTCCATGAGTATGTTATCATATTTAAAACCTATAGGGATTTTGGAAACAAACATATATTTTAAAATAATCAATAATTAGACTACTTAGTGCACAAAGGTGACATCTACTACAGTTCCATATTGCAGTTTTTAATCAATTGTAGAAATGAATGGCTAAATTCTTATAATAAAGTTAGTGTTGCTATGGAAATGGGTCAATTTAGAATACGATTAGTTAATGCAACTCTTGTACTAATGCCAATTTGCACCGTTAATGCTTTACTTTAAGTGGAGCTTAGGTTTTATTAAAATTAAAAACGATTTAAAATGATTCTAAATTGCTTAAAATTTCAAATTCTTATTAACATGATTCATTTTGAAGTCAAACATAAATTGTACTTAAGTTACGCTTAGCTTTAAGTATAGTCGGTGTAGCTGGCCATAAGTACATTAGATGTGGCTTAAGCATTGTTTATGGAAGAAATTGTTTTCTATGCCTAAATACAACCTAAGCGAAAAATACGATTAGTTAATACAACCCTTATACTAATGCCAATTTGCACCGCTATTACTTAAATTTAAGTAGAGCTTAGGCTTTGTTGCATTTTAATAACAAAATTAAATGATTCAAAATTGCTTAAAATTTCAAATTCTTATTAACTTGTTTCACATTGAAGTCAAACATAAATTGTACTTAAGTTACGTTTAGCTTTAAGTATAGTCGGTGTAGCTGGCCATAAGTACATAAAATGTGGCTTAAACATTGTTTTGTTGTTAAATTTAAGGAAGAAATTGTTTTTTATGCCTAAATACAAAAAAATACAACCTAAGCTAAAAATACGATTAGTTAATACAACTCTTGTACTATTGCCAATTTGCACCGCTATTACTTTACTTTAAGTAGAGCTTAGAATTTTGTTGCATTTTAATAACAAAATTAAATGATTCAAAATTGCTTAAAATTTCAAATTCTTATTAACTTGTTTCACTTTGAAGTCAAACATAAATTGTACTTAAGTTACGCTTAGCTGTAAGTATAGTAGGTGTAACTGGCCATAAGTACATTAAATGTGCTTTAATTTTTTTTTAATTTAAAGGATAATTCAGATATTTAATTTAAATGAATTTTATGCCTAAATACATTAAAAAATATATAAGCCAAGTTAAAAATTAAGCAATATGAATTAAAAACAATAGGTATATGTCACCATTGTACTCTAAGAGTATGATTATTAAACATACCCATATCAACCAGCTCTTTTCGTTTAAGAGCCGCATGAGTACAAGTCATAGCGATAATTTTAGCCTCTTTAACCAAGAGATATTTAGACCTGTCCAAACCTGAACGTAACAGTTCAAAAGCTCGGAATTCTTCCAGTTCACTGAACATACGTTCAATGTATCTAATATATTAAAAATAAAATAATTGTATCGCTAATTTGAATTATATTATCATAAATTTATTACCTAAAGCAGCTCTCTGCAATTTGAATATCATCGTCATTGGAAACGCCTTTAAAAAGTGGTTTTGGTGCATTTTCAAAGAATTTATGGAATGGAAAATCGTCGTGAATTGATTTAAGCGAAACTGGCTAAAGGGCAAATATTGATATGTTTATATAATAAATAGATACAGAAATTCGACAGTCCAAGCTTTCACCGCTAAATAGCGATTGCGAATCGTTTAAATTTACCTTAAGATTTTTCGGTTTGACATAATTAATATACTTTTCCCATCTAGCTAAAATTTGATACAGGAAAAAATGCCCGGCAGTCTCGCAAGTATAAGCCACATCCCCCGGAACATCCAAAGACTCCTGCAACCTCTGCACTTCGTTCAGCAGCGATAAACGTTTAGCAAGTACATAATTCACCCGTCCATATCTACAAATACAATCGTGAAAATCCACCCCAAGTAGCGTGTTTGTAATATGCGAACCTGCTAAAATCTTTTTCAGTCTCTAGCGCTTCTTCTCCATGACCTAAACGCAACAAATGTCTTTCGTCGATGTCTAACGCAACGATTTTCTCAAACAATTGATTCAACGCCTGATTCGAGTGAGTTACGATTAGTGTTCGTTGCGTAGGGAAATTGTGGTAAAGATTTGAGATTATCTGGACGGCTACGTCCGTTTTGCCGGTACCCGGTGGGCCTACAACTAGCGTAAGACCGGGTTGCATACCGGCTCGAATTGCTTCGACTTGCGTTGGTGTGAACGGTATGGTGTTTCTATAGGATTGTTAATAATATATTTACATATACGTAAATTGTTCTTGACTATTTAATATAACAAGCATAGGTACAAGCACAAATAGCGTCAGATCGCCATATACTCAATTTAGTAGAAAAAATAAAATAGAAACTAAAGTAGAAAACATTTTTTAACTGCTGAACTTTTAAATAAAGAAACATATAACCACTGATTTTTGAAGAGATAATTCAAGCATAAGCATAAACTTGGTTAGCAAGCATAAGCATAAACTTGATTAGCAAGCATAAGCATAAACTTGATTAGCAAGCATAAGCATAAACTTGATTAGCAAGCATAAGCATAAACTTGATTAGCAAGCATAAGCATAAACTTGATTAGCAAGCATAAGCATAAACTTGATTAGCAAGCATAAGCATAAACTTGATTAGCAAGCATAAGCATAAACTTGATTAGCAAGCATAAGCATAAACTTGATTAGCAAGCATAAGCATAAACTTGATTAGCAAGCATAAGCATAAACTTGATTAGCAAGCATAAGCATAAACTTGATTAGCAAGCATAAAACATATACTCAATTTAGTTGAAAACAATAGAAATAGAAACTTAAGTAGCACATATTTCTTTAACCACTGCATTTTTAAATGAAGAAAACATATATAACCACTGATTTTTGAAGAAATAATTCAAGCATAAGCATGAAACATATACTCAATTTAGTAGAAAACAAAAATAGAAACTTAAGTAGCACATATTTTTTAACCATTGAATTTTTAAATGAAGAAAACATATGTAACCACTGATTTTGAAGAGATAATTCAAGCATAAGTATAAACTTCATTAGCAAGCATAGAATATATACTCAATTTAGTAGAAAACAAAAAATAGAAACTTAAGTAGCACATATATTTTTAACCATTGCATTCTTAAATGAAGAAAAGATATATAACCACTGATTTTGAAGAGATAATTCAAGCATAAGCATAAACTAGATTAGCAAGCATAAAACTTATACTAAATTTAGAAGAAAACAAAAATAGAAACTTAAGTAGCACATATTTTTTTAACCATTGCATTTTCAAATGAAGAAAACACATATAACCACTGATTTTTGAAGAGATACTTCAAGCATAAGCATACATTTAATTAGCAAGCATAAAACATAAACTCAATTTAGTAGAAAACAAAAAATAGAAACTTAAGTAGCACATATACTTTTAACCATTGCATTTTTAAATGAAGAAAACAACCATTAATTTTTGAAGAGATAATTCAAGCATAAGCACAAACTTAATTAGCAATTATAAAACAACAATGATTGTTAAATTAAATATTTTAAATTTCAAAATTAATATCTTCAAATTATTTTTTGATGGCCTTTAAGTTCATAAATTGAAGAATTGTTACTTTATAGCATATTGAATATAATCATTAATTATACTGTATTAAAACTCTTACTTTTTGGGTTCATTGAAGACATACGGCCCTCTACTTGGTATAACATGAGGTTCTGCTGTAATAACCTTCTTTTCTTCACCTTCTTCACATCCTACATCTTCAAATGTTAACCTATATAAATTTAAGAAATTTTTCATAAATAATATGTATTTTTAATTTAATGAAGCAATTAGAAAAAAAAATCAAGAATTTGCTAGAATGGCACAAAAATAGGAAGAATGCATAAAAATAAACTAGAATCTTCAGTAATCTGTCCGAATTTAGGAATAGAAAATAAATGAAGCGTAATTACGAAGAAAGTAAACGTAAAAACAAAAATATTGATTCTTGTGCGAACTAACCGAAATGGCCTCAGAAGCTTCCTAGGATCATCCGTCTTCACCTTAATCTCATACCCCGGAAAGCTAGCCCTCAAATGGTCCATATCCAAGAACGTATCATTAAAATCCATTGTCGGTATTTGTTCCGGCATTCTGCTATAGTGTGCCGCACCCGGATCACCGTAGCCTAATATGATATCATGCAGCCAATCGGGCACAACACATTCAGTGTTCATTAATTCTCGGATTGTCTCTAAGACGGCTTTGAAATTATTTTCCTTCGGTTTACGGCGTAATAGAATATTAAAAGTTTCATAGATATCCTCGTCACCTTGGTTGACCTTGTTCATGTCGTCGCGGTACTGGTTACAATCTAACCACACGCGGTAAGTGCGCTGGTCACCTGGGATCGAGGGGCGGGGCTCGGGCCCGTCTTCAATCACGCGGCCATTGGTGTCTAACATACCTTCGACTTCGCAGCCGCGGACGCTGTGCAAGCCTACTTGCGGGATGAAGGGCTGCTTGTAGTCGTACCGGGTTCCTTTGGAATATTTATATAAATATATATTTAAACCGAATTGTTTAATATTTACCAATTGGGTTAACAGGTTTAACAGTTACTAGGAAACATACATCATGTTTCCTTAAGTTTTCCCATTCATTTTTAATTTCTGGTCGGACATTTAGATTAACTGTGACGTCTGCACGGACTCGACTTGGGCGTTTTTCTCCTATATTCGGTTTGGCGACTTCAACAACAGCAAATGATAAAATTGCCTGGGCCATTCGGGCCCAACCGCCCCAATACACAGTCATGTCTTCTGATTTCCTAAATTAATACCATAATTTATTGAACAATACAAATAAAAACTATATAAATTTACCAAGGGCACAATCGGCTCACGGCATCCTCAATATCCTGTCTTATTTCATCTGCAAAAAAACAAACTCATAAACAATCAAAAACTGGTATTTTTGGCCACTTTGGCATTATAATTTATTTATTTTATAATATAAAACGAATTATGCTAACATATGGACACTTACAAGTAGATTCGAGCCTAAACAAATTAAAATTCCGTAATAAATAATCGTGCAATGTTAAGAATTGCAAATTAAGTTTGGGCAAAGCCAAGCAGCCTTCCCCTGAAAAATATGCGGTAGGTACAACATTTTCGTCCCAAATTACTTCTTCAGTTGGGTATAAAGGCATTTCGTTAAGGGCTTCTAGCTGCGATGCGCGTCTTTCATGGCGAGAAATCTGTATATGGAATTAGGGCAATGAAACAAGCTATTTCGAAGATTAGATGATTAAAGCATCGAAGAATTACCAAAAGTTCGCGTAGAAAATTCTCATCGAGTCTACACCAACTGATTTCCTTTTCAGTATCTTGAGATGGAACAAGGTTTAAGTATGTTGCAATTGCCCTTAGTTTTTCTTTACTGTATTAAAGGAAAATTGGAATTAAATAATTGGTTGTGGCCGACACAAGACTTATATGCGTATAAGAAAGTTTACCTAAGAGATTTAAAATGTTTAAGCAGTGCATCTCTGGAGTCAACACTGGCTACATTAGCTAAAGCGAAATTGCGCAAATCGGGAAATTTCGCAAACGCTGCTTTCTGTAACAAAAATTATCTGTATTCAATTATTCTAACACCGATTTGTTATAAAATACAATATAATCTCATTTATCCGGCATGAGAAATAACGGATGCCGTTAAAACGGCATTCTATAATGCCCTATTTTCCTATTAATGTCTCCATCCCAGGGCTTCCACAGCAATTTTGTATACAAAAAAGTGAAATAATGGTAGTTTTTAAAGGATAAAAGTGAAATAAGTGACAAAAAAAAGTGAGTAATAATGAATAAAATATTCATTTTGTAGACGCCATTTTGTTTTTAGACCGATTTTGAGGCCAGATTCGTAATCTATGACCCGAAAAACCTTGTGTTATCTAATTTCAGGAAATTGATTAAATAAATAAAAGAGTTATACATGTATTAATTAAGAGTGCATTAAAAAAGCTAGAGTGGACTGCACTCGACTTTCTTTTATGTAGTTTTTACAAGAAAGACTCAAAATATTGACAGGCACAAATCATAATATGATTGATTAAACTATATGCAAATATAGGGCAACATAAATAAGATATTTAGTATTTTCCGTAGCAGTTTTCTCTAAACTGGTACATTTTTTGAAGAAACATTTAAAACAAAAATTGGGTAATATCTATCATTATGAATATAACTAATTTTGCCATAAGTGCAGTCGTTCTAATAATATTGGAAATAGAACAAAAAATACATGCAATTCCGGTTTCTTAAGTTTGAAATTTCACAATTTAACGTTTGACAGTATTTGCTCTAGAGCGTTCACAGACTTCATGCCCGAAATAGTCACATTCGATTCAGGGAAGGTCAAAACGTGTATATACGTTGAAATCTCGAGTTGACAATTGAAAAAATAAAAAGCACACCTTCTTACCTATGGGGAACTTTTCTATAAACTTTTGCCGAAAAAAAAATGGTTAAAAATGGGTTTTGAGACAACGAAGTTAGAACATTGACGAATTTTTCGCGTTATTAATATATTTCATACATTTATGACATGAATATAGTGAACAAAATTTTAAAATAGTGACTATAAGTGATCGATTTCGGAAAAAGTGAATAAAAGTGTAAATAGTGAAGGCGTGGAAGCCCTGCTATCCTCAGAGATATGATTTTTTAAAAGTTTTTGTATTAAGGGATCATGACGTCAAGTATATGGTTAAATTAAATAGCGGATAATTAAACTATAAAAGCGACAAAAACTAGTCCTATAAAATTTAATGTATTAACACTCAAATTCTACGTTATTACGTAACCACAATTCTAGAAAAAGCCATTCTCCCATCATTTAGTATATCACAAAACAATTAATTCCATAATTAGGTAAACCTGTAAAGAAGTAATTTTCGTATAATGCAATTGCGTCATATCGTGGTCCGTCAACGGATCTCCTGTTTCGTCACTGATTTCAAATCGCGCATAGAATTTCAACATGTCCAATAGCTGAAACAAAAAAATCAGTGAATAGATTGTTATTTAAATCGGAAAATTAGTAAATTTGGCGAAGGAACTATGAATCGTTAATTCTAGATATTAGTTTACGACACACCTTAAAAATGTATTTAATATTTGTTTTGAAAGCCTCAAAACCGCCAAGTTGAACGTATTGGGTAAATTTGGTGACGTGCACAAGAATAAATAATAGAATGCATATAAAAACACTCAATTAACAACGTATTTTATTCCAATATCCATATTTGAATTAATATACTACATATAAGTTATTTATATATCAAATAAAAAAAACAAGAATTCGTATTATGAAAATTTAGAATAAAAATTACACGAATTAACAGTACATTTTTAGAAAAACTAGCTTAGGGTACAGGCACCTATGCCTTCAGCTCGCCTTAAGACAAACCTTCAGGTCCATCTAGTTCGAAGTATTTTGAAGATACTAAAAAACGGCAAGAGTAAAAGTATCCTTATAACTGTTAAATCGCTACTTTTAATAAAAATTATATAGATTCAGGATATAAAGGATTAAAATATGAATCATTTTTTATCACTAAATCAGTTTGTTATGAATTGCGGATGCGCGAAAGGATGTGAATTTACGTCAATGATCAATTTATCAGTTGAGTAAAGGAAAATATTTTTTCCTGTGTAAAATAGTAAACGAGACGGATATTGGGGAACCACAATTTTGGCTTTCTATCCAATAAATCTTTATATCTTCTTCGTTTTCCCCACATACAGTAAAATAATTGTTTACCACATTTATTCTATTAATGTATTGCATTTTCTGATAACAAAATAATTGAATCATAATAATTGACATTTATTAATTACGTCAAACCAATTCAATTAATTATGTCTGGGAAAATTATTTGATCAAACCGGTTTCGGATTAATATAGTTCAAAAAAAAAAGTTTTCAATACGTCTATAACATTTTTAAACTTAAAATACGTATTGTAATTAAAAATTAAACAAATATGTTTAAATTTGTAATAAAAAATTAACCATGCGCTCATTTTGCACACTTGTATTTTCCAAAGTTGAACAGATGCTCTAACATAAATCATGAAATAAACAACTTGAATTTGTCAACGTAAAAAAGCGATCTAAATATTTAATTGCGTTTTTATGGCGCCAGAAACTGGGATAAATAAAATGCCATTTGAAAATAGGCAAAGAATGACATAAACAAACTGACGAGTCAAGGTTCACTAAGATAATACTGCCATTTTTTTTATTGGATTTTATGTAGTATTTGCTTTCAGCAATGTGCCGCCAAAATTACTGATAAAAATAATAAAATTTGATGTGTTTAATATAAATTAAATTTTATTTATAGTTGCAGATATTTAAACATCCTGTAAATTACGATAATAAATTGATCAAAATATTATTTAAATATTTCTAAGAAAAGCATTTAAAAAATTATCCTGAAACTGTAGAAAAAATATTTTTCAAAACGTATTTGTGCTTTTTATTAAATTTTATTAATTTATATACACAGGAAGCGTAAAATAAAATAGCATTCACAGCAAATAAATTAATGTATTAATTATAAATTTTGTTACTGTGACCGCTAGCATTGTCATAAAACCAACTGTGTTATTAATTGTGATTTCTATGTTTAATTATTAATTGGTTCGCTGTGAATGGACCGGGAAGTTGACCCAATTAATGAATATATTTTAATCTAAACTGTAAGTTTAAATAGAATCGGAAGTGTTAGTAAATTTCTGGACCGGATATGCTGTCTAGAAGATTAAGCAGATCCCGGTATATTTTTAACTATTAAATTCAAACCCGAATCATGACTCTGAACTCTCAAGAGCGAAATCATCATTTATATATATATATATAATGATAAACATTCGCTTTTGTAGAGCCAGTTCAAGTTAGCTGTCCGCTTACTATACACAGGTTTCGTGCCGTGAATTTTAACGCTCAGTCAAATCTAACTGTACTTAGTGATTATTGTTATTGTTGTTGTTGTGTTATGTGAAGTTTTGTTTATTTGAAATTAATTAAAGACAAAATAAATTAAGGTATTTTTATTTGTTTGTGTTATTTCATTTATTACTTTAGCACGTGAGATTCCTTTTAGTTTATTCAACTCAACGTAAAAAAAAACGCGACCCCCCGGAATGGATTCACGGTTTTTAAATACATTTTAAAACTTTCTTTCCACTTAAAATGTAATTCTAAATTGATTTGTTTCCTGTGAAACTTAATTTCAATTAGTTTGGCTTAAATGCATATAATTTAAAAAATATATAATGGAGAAAGTGTTCCAATATTTCAGAAAAACAATTTATACATTATTTTAGGATATTTTGGATTTAGTTTATGTGTGATTATTTATTTTTAAAGTCAATTATAGGGGGAAAGAAATAATTAAATAAGTGTAGAGGAACCAACACCTACGCAGCTATTTGGTGAATACATGTTTTAAACCTCTAATATATTTAATGATGAAAATCAATTAAAACCCACTAATTTTATAAATAATTTAAAAAATATAATGGAATGTTCCAACATTTTAATACTTTGAATTTAGTTGATGTGTAATTTATTATGTTTAAAGTCAATTATAGGGGGAAAGAAATAATTAACCCTTATTCGGTACACTTTTCTGGTATAACGTCCTCGGCACACTGGGAGCATGTGCACCCCAGTGACAAAAACCGTACAAAAAAATGTACTATTGAATATTTTTACTTAATTATTTTTTTGTAGCCTTTTGAACGGGTCCTTATTAATTTAGTATAAGTTAAATAGGCCAGAAATTTAATTAAGCACCTTTAAAAAATTGAAATACCGAAAAAAAAAGTGATTTTATGAAAAAATTCATAACTTTTTTATTTTTACATATTAAGGGCTAAAAATGTAGGTAGGTCTTCTACTAATATGGCACTACAAAATAATAATAGTGGGATTAAGTGCCCTTTTAAAAAAAGGTATTTATTTTAAGCCAATATATAATATTTGCAAAAATATAATTTTTTTTTTTCCATAAATATATTATTAATTTTATTGCCAGGTACTAGACCCGCTCAAGTCCCCTTTAGGTACTCAAAATGCTTGTATTATAAGCGTGGAGTGCATATGATCCCAGTGTGCCGAATAAGGCACCTACAGCTATTTATATTCATTAATATATGCAGAAAACATGTTTTAAACCTATAATGTGTTTAATGATGAAAACCACTAATTTTTTAAGAGATAAAATTATAAAAAGCAATTATGAAAGTAGTTAACTTATTTTACATATCAAAATTATATTTTTTAATTATTGTTTATGGATTTTAGATTCACTGTAAACATTTTATGGACATAAAAAATCTTAAATTTCTTTATAGATTCTTGGCTATATTTAAATAATATTCCAAATTATTATTTATGACCCAAAGGGTCAATATAAAAAAAAAACATTGTGGGTATAAAATGAATTAGAATTTAATTGTATATTTGTAAAATGTTAAATATACTAAATTGTGTCTTTTTTGTGGAAAATATAATTAGTTAGCCCGGAGGGCATTATTAACATGAATCATGTTTCAATAATTAACTATAATTATGTTTATTTTCACAATTTATTGATTAAATAATGTATTTTATAATAACAAAATATTTTTAAAGGAAGATTTTATATTGTTAATATAAAAATACATTTATCATTGACTTGTGTTCTGGAATAAACCAATTCACAATTTTATCTTTTATAATTTACATAATTATTTATAAACAATAGATTTTCCTCACGCTTTTACGTAATAAAATAATTACCAAGCAGTCTAGGTACAATACTATCAGATAAAAATTAATACTGTCCGGCATAAACCGAGATAAATAAATACTACAGCTTCGAGATACTTGACCAGTTAGACCACAAGATAAAAGTAAAAAAAATAATGTTGTAGTAGCAAAAAATGCAATCATAAAAATATTGATAAACAAATTTATTAATAATTGGTGAAAAAAAAAAACATTTACATGTGGCAATAATATTATTGCTACGTCACACATATTGTAATATTTATTTTAATATATTTAACCCATTTACTACCAATGTTGCAAATTCCCGTCACCAATGTTTATTAAATAGATTCATAAGCTTAGGTACCCATTTCGCGCTTGGCATAATATAACGAACGACGACTAACATCCAAGTATAATATATATATTTTTGGATTCAAAACAACACTTTTTGTTAAGGATTTTTTTAAATCCGAGAATGCTACAGACACACCGATTCTGTACTTCGTACGATGAGCTATTAATTTTTTAACATAAATACGCAATTAAAAGCACATTTTCTAAATTGCCAGTAAACTAACTGTGACCACCGGAAGCCCCAATTTTTTTTTAACTGCAAAACAGTTAAAATGTTTTGAAATAAAGGTAAACAAAATTCCTGTCATCCATATATTATTAAACCTATGACGTTTTGACGATAAATATAGGTACATATGTTTATTATCCTTCATAATATTACCTTCCTTTGTGTGTTCGGGAAATCCCAATCATTTTAAAAATAACTCCTTAATTAATTACTTTGCTCCAACATTAAATCTTAAGATAAACACTCCACTTACAATATTTTTGACAGGAATCCCCATTATTTCCTATAAGAATTGTCCATTTTTGTTTTCTAAGGTGACCAAATTTAAAAGACAGCAAACTAATTATTTGGGGAATTAAATTAAATTTAAATATATGTCAATTATACTTTGAACATAGATTAAATTATACTTAGAAAATTAAAACGAATTGAGTGTAAATGTATGATTCAATGAAAGATTAAATTGATAATATTAGTTGTAAAGATAAATGGATAAGATCATTTATAGAATCAATCGCAAATAGAAAGTATCGAAATAAAATGATACCAAGAAAGACGTGCGTCAATTCAATATATCATAAATGCCAGATAAATATTATTGATTTTTGTTTATAACCACTATTTTAAATATGGAATTAAAAAATTCGAAGAAAATAGTTATTACGTTATTTATATTTGTTTTTAAACAGTGTACGTGTATGAAAATGTAAATTTAAATTATTATTGATAATTGATCATCAACAACATGGATCATTTAAGTGTTTTATTTAAATTTTCACTTATACGTAGTGCAAAATAAATATAAACCTATATAGTTTCACTAAAAGAAAATTATAGATCTCTTTGTGTTCTAAGATGAAAGTAAGAAGATTTAAATTCTTAAACAAGATTTGGTACGCGTAAAACGCACCAATGCGTTGTGAGCAGTGGTTTTTTTTTAATTATTATGGCCTTTTAGTTAACAATTTGAAAAAATGTTATAGATATAAAAAGTCTTACAATTTTTTTGTAGATTATTTTAGTGCATATTTTAAAATTCAAAATTATAATATTTAATTAATTTTTTTCGGGCTTTGAGTTAATAATATGAAAAAATCTTGTAGACATAAAATATCTTAGAATTTCTAGTAGAATTTTTGAGTGTTTTAATTATTTTTATAAGGGCAGTATTAAGGGGGGCTTCAAATTTTGGGGCCCTATAACTCGGGAAGTATACGGGCGATTCGATTTAAACTGTGAGTGGGTTCAAATAGGGTGCTAAATAATATGTGTAGCAAATTTGGTTCAAATCTCTCCGGTACCTTCAGAGAAGGGCACAAATTTGGTCTTACGAGCGAGCGACGACTAACATCCAGTTATATATATATTTTGGATTCAAATACCATTTGTTAATAAAAAATTTTGATCCGACAATGCTACAGACACACGACCGAATGTTTTAGCATCTTCGGTACATCCGTACGGCAAGCAAAAAATGACCTAAGAAATTTTAATGGAAATATTTAAAATAAAAATAACATATTGATATTTTTTTATAACAATAGTAGGAATGTATATAAAACACATATAAAGTAAAATATGCGTAAGAAAGTCGAGTGTAGGGCACTCCAGATTCTGTATAAACATGTAAATTTACCCAATTTATATGATTTTTCCCGAACAACTATTTTTATTAATTACGTGATTATATTTATATAATACTTTTGTTAGTAAACAATAATATTATTTGATAATATGGATAAAAATATGCATAACTGCGAAAACAGACGATTGCATTCAGTAAAATGACATCTGTTCGGCCTAGATTTATTCACAGTTAAATTAAACATAGTTTTTGTCTTATTTTGAATATTTAGATTATAGATAATTAAACAGATGTTTAAGTAGTACTTATTTTGCATATTATGTTGTCATTACATATCTTTGACGGATCTTTAAATTATCAAAATAAATAAACCATCATTTAAAATTGATTAAAACTACGAGAAAGTAAAAAATCCAAAAAACTAACTTAGTTACAAATGATATTTGATATACCACTGTTTAAAAACGCCTTGCTCTCAATTCTGCATGAGTATAAAAAAAAGTGATTCATATATCACTAAATGTGCGAAATAAATTGTTTTGTACTAGTTAAAAAATTCTTAATTGTTTAATTCTTCTTTATTTCTAGATGAAACATCTAAAGTTATTACTTGTGTTTTGTGTATTTCATTACACAAACGCAATACCAAACCAGTGTTGTAAAAACGACGGCATAATAATCGACTCAAAATGCTCAAACGGCGGAGACTCGTGGCCAAAGCAAAATTGCACCGAAGGTGCTTACATGCTGTTCGCAGAGGACTTTAATTTGACCTCAGATCACAATTTATTGATCACTGACCACAACCAAGTCTTACCCCCGAACAGGTAAATTTATTTATTTATCTATTTAAAATACCCAAATGTTTAATAAACAATTCTTTTTGCAGGTTTTGTTTAACAGCGATTGAAAATGAACGGGAAAAAGCCGCATTAATATGTTTTCCTCCCGAAAAAGTCGAAGGTACTGGTGCAAAAATAATAGTATCAATATTTTGTGTACTATCAATGATTTCGTTACTTTTAACACTAATCGTGTATCTATGTTTACCAAACCTAAGGGATTTACAAGGAAAATGTATGATAAATACAATATTTAGTTTGATGATGGCCTTTTTGTTTTTGTCCATAATTCAAGGAAAAACGAATTTTTCGCATAGCGCTTGCATTACAATAGGTAAGAACCATTTTCACTGCTCTAAAAACCTTCACCACCATTTTGAAGCATTGCAAACTCGCACATCAGAAACAAATGAATAAAAATGTATGTTTCAGCGTCCCTAACTTATTTTTGGTTTGCTGCCGTATTCCTGTGGTTAAACGTAGTTTCCTTCAATGTATGGCGATCAGTAGTGTAAGTATTTTGAAAAAATATATTTTTAGTAATTTTTAGTTATTTTCTGTCTTGAATTTTACAGGAAACCTAAATTGTTAACAAATAAAGCGTATTTGTTCCCATTTTACAACCTCTATGGATGGGGCGGTGCCCTAATAATGCTAATAATCACCGTTTTATGCCAGCACACAGATGGGAGTCATTTGAAACCGGATTTTGGGGAAGTCAGTTGTTGGTTTAAAAGTTAGTATTTGTTTTGTTTTAATTATTTCTTAGTCATTATATAATTATTCTGTCACACCCAGTATACATTTACCCACTATGACTAAATGTATCTTGATGCTGCTGAAACCGCTCTGAATCTTGAGCGATTTTTGCTTCAAGGTGAATTGAAAACAAACATTGTCAAGTGAAGTGAATTTACTTATAGTTTATAAAATATAAGTGAAAATTCCATCACTGCCTTTGATACTTGATTTATGGTGCGGTTTTAAACAGGAAATTTTCAATTCTTTAGTGAATCAATAATTAATTTTCAATTTTATATCGTCGAGGTTTCATTTTACAGATATTTCTTACAAATGTATTTAGAATCACGTGAAACTGTTTCAAATTTTAATCTATGTTGTATATATTAGATATTGAAATTGTATTACTGATAAGCACTCGAAATTTCAAGCGATTTCCAGTTGATAAATTTAATCTATCTCTGCTAGGCAAACCATGATTATCGCTCAAACATTTAGAATCGCTAAAACGATGATAAATGTGTAAATTAGAAATTGAAACAGGATTAAAGTATCCGCTCAAAGTATCAAGCGGTTTCAAGTTGATGAATTTAGTCTATCTCTGCTAGACAAACCATTATTATCGCTCAAACACTTAGAATCGCTAGAAAGTGCTTGAAATTTCAATCCATATATGTGTATCAGATTGAAACAGGATTTGAGTAACTGCTCAAAATCTCAAGCAGGTCTAAGTTGAAAAATTTAGTCTATCTCTGCTTGACAAACCATTATTATCGCTCAAACGCAGAAGCTGCTTGAAATTTCAATCTATAATGTATGTATCAGAGATTGAAATAGGATTTAAGTAATCGTTTGAAATATCAATCGGTTTCAAGTTGATGAATTTAGTCTATCTTTGCTTGACACACCATTATTATCGCTCACAAAATTAAAATCGCTATGTGTATATTAGAGACTGATACAGGATTTGAGTAACCGTTTGAAATATCAAGCTGCTTCAAGTTGATACATTTAGTCTATCTCTGCTTGATAAACTATTATTATCGCTCAAATATTTAGAATCGCATCAAGCCGCTTCAAATTCCAATGTATATAACAGATATTGAAACAGGATTTGAGTAACAACTCGAAATATCAAGCGGCTCTAAGTTGATCTCTGCTGGACAAACCATTATTATCGCTCAAACATTTATACTACCTATAAAACTGTTCAATATATATGTTTTTCTTTCTTTATAGATAGCAAATCGATGTGGGCATACTTCTATGGACCAATATCGTTTTTAATTATCCTAAATATCGTAATGTTTGTCTCAACAGCATGGACCTTATGGAGAACCGAAAAAGTATTCACGGAACGAAAACGAAAATCACATAAATTCAAGTAAGAACATAATAAAAAAAGTTACATTTGCGCAATTGAAAACGTGACATAATGAAAATAAAATAATGATTTCGTAGTACCAAGAGAATTGTTTTTTTTTTTTTTTTGTAAGAAATATCGTGTATTTTAATAGAAGTGGTTCTTTCGTTGGTTTAATAGCCCAAACAGTGTGATAGTTGTTGTAAAATGATGTATGAATGCATACATAATTATATGGTACAAAACTCCAAGGTAAACTAGTTATAAAAATATATGCATATGTTTTAGGTTTTTGTTATATTTGAAGCTATCTTTGATCATGGGAATTTGCTGGATTTTTGAACCAATTTCTGCGTATTTGGATACAGATGAAGGATCGTATATTTGGTAAGTAAAGATATTTTAATTAAATCTACAAAAACAGAATGAACGGATAAGAAAAGAAAGTAAAATGTTTCCGTTTTAAAAATAGCCAATTTTTAGATGTAACTAAGACACTAAGAGAAATCTCATTTATCATATTGCTTTAACGTCTTTTTCACATCTGGTACAACGTACTACTGAAAGTAAAAATAGGGGTCAAGTTGAACAGACATAAACGCGGTCAAGTGAAAATATAAAAATATGTAGCTTGATTATTTCTAGTGTTCTCAACCTTCAAGTGTATCAGTGCGTCATTTAATGTCTGCTAAATCGGTATGAATAATATTCATGCGAATTTTTAGCTCGCCGTACGTAGTACCGAAGAGGCTAAAGCATTCGGTCGTGTGTCTGTAGCATTCTCGGATCAAAAAATTTCATTAAGAAAAAGTGTTCGTCTCGTCGCCCTGATTCCGAAAATGTATATAACTTATATACTTGGATGTTAGTCGTCGCTCGCTCGCTCGGTCGCTCGTAAGACCAAATTTGTGCCCTCTACTCCTCTGAAGGTACCGGAGCGATTCACTCCAAATTTGGTACACATATTATTTGGCATCCCATTTGAATCCGTTCGCAGTTTAAATCCAATCGCCCGTATACTTCCCGAGTTATAGGGCCCCATAATTTGGACCCCCCCTTAATACTGCCCTTATAAAAATAATTGAAACACTTAAAAATTCTACTAAAAATTCTAAGATATTTTTTATTTACAAGATTTTTTCATTTTGTTAACCCAAAGCCCGAAAAAAATTATTAAATATTATAATTTTGAATTTCAAAATTTGATTTTTTTTTTTTTTTAATATAATCTTAAATTAAATGTAAGACTTTTTATATCTATAACATTTTTTCAATTAGTTAACCAAAAGGCCAAAATTATTAAAAACTGCTCGCATCGCATATATTACTTATAAGGCGAGCTGGACGCATAGGTGCGTTGTACCTAAGCTTGTTTAGTTGTATTTAGATACATTTTATTTTTAGTATCTTCATAGATAAAAATTAATAATAAAGATTTGCTAATCTATGCGAAAATTAAATTATTATGCAATGAATTTCACTCTGTAAAAAATCTGTTGTGGCCAGTACAAGACTTTTTTTTTAAACTAATAAACTACATATATAGCTCCAAAGAATTTCAAATAGAAATGTGGAGTTAATTTTGTTTAAATTCCAGGTTGCTGACCGATTACATAAACAGTTTACAAGGTCTGACTATCTTCCTGTTGCTAGTGGTATTCAGAAAGCGAGTCCGCAGAGATTTAGCAAGACGTTTCTCGTGCAATTCTAGAATAGCGAAAGAATGGGCAACAATGCCAGACGAAGAATGCGAAGAAATGGAAGAAGAATTAGAGGAATTGACGTCAACGAATGGAGTTATTAACCCAGAAACTACAGCGTAAATATATTTTACGAATATATATGACAATCTCATTAGTTATAAGTAATTTTAATGTGTTTTCTTATTTTAATTAAGAATATTTGTAGGTTTTAAAACCGAATGTTATATAAGTTTTTGATATAAAATAGCCAAAAATACTTAATTTGTGAATTGTGCTTTTTAAATATTATAAGATTTAAAAACAAAAGTAAAAAAAAGTTAATTTTAATTAGTTTAAATTGAGATTATTCAATATATAAATGTGCCATGTACCAGTAAATTTTTATATGTTTTATGTAATTATTTTAAGATTATATGTAAATTTATAATAAATTTGTTTTTTTTTTAACTCCGATTATCAAATTTATAAGAAATCATAGATAATTCTACGGTGATATGCTTTCCGTTAATTAACATGAGCGTTAAATGAAACAATGATTGACATAACGTCTAAAACATCATGCATAATAAAGCGTTATATGAAACAAAGACAACACCAAATATAGCAAATGTTAAATATTCTTCTACAACAAAAGAAACATCTTTAGTAAAGAATAATAACATAAGCGTTCAGTGAAACAACACTTGACATAACGTCTAAAACAATATTAAAATATTATCATGCATAATACAGCGTTATATGAAACAACAGTAAATCCAAATATAGCAAATGTAAATTATTCTTTTACACCAAAAGAAACATAACTACAACTAGTAAAAGGTTTGTTAAATTAAATGAGCGTTAAGTGGAACAGCGCTTAAAATGTTTGTAAAAACAATATATTACGAGCGAAATACATATAATTGTCCTGAAAAACGGGTGATATGAGCGTTATGTGAAACAGTACTTTATAAAACATGACGCTAGGCAAAAAATAATATCTTGCATAATAAAGCGTTATATGAAACAATAGCAAATCTAAATATAGGAAATGTAAATTATTGTTCTACAATAAAAAAAAACATTCGTTTAATAACATGAGCGTTAAGTGAAACAGCGTGTTTAAAAACAATATATTACGAGCGAAATAAATATAATATGGTCTGAAAACAGGTGATATGAGCGTTAAGTGAAACAACGCTTTTTTAAAACCAATATATAACGAGGGAAATAATTATAATTTTAGTTGAATTACTGAAAAACGGGTAATAGGCGCGTTAAGTGAAACAGCGTTCCATAAAACATATTAAAAACAATATATGACGAGGGAAATAAATATAATTTAAGTAAATTACTGAAAAACGGGTAATAGGAACGTTAAATGAAACAGCGCTTCACAAAACATGACGAGGGAAATAAATATAATTCTCGTGAATCACTGAAAAACGGGTAATAAAAGCGTTAAGCGAAACAGCGTGTCGCAAAACATATTTAAAAACAATATATGACTAGGGAAATAAATATAATTTAAGTACATCACTGAAAAACGGGTAATTGGAGCGTTAACTGAAACAGCGCTTCATAAAACATATTTAAAAACAATATAAGACGAGGGAAATAAATATAAATTATTAAATACGGGTGATATGAACGTTAGGTGAAACAGCGATTAACGAAAAAAAAAAAAAAAAAAAAATATGAAGAAAATAATATATTTTGTACAATTGGTGTACTGCATAAACAGTTTGATTGCCACTGGAACCCCGGGTACCATTTGAAAACATTTTTATATCCACGGATGGCATCATCAATGATGCATCAATGTCATACGCGTCATTTTCGCCGTTAGAAAATGATAATTGAGATAAAATGACAAATACTACACAAATAAATTTATATGCGAATTTATTTAAATGCTAGAAAACCAGTGATTCATTTAAAAAAAACGTGCCTATTTACAAAAAGTGTCTTATCCAGCGTTCAAATTCATCATATGCGAATTCAATTTGTTATCATGAATGATATTTGATATTATAACTTATACTTGATATGTAAATGTACTTAATAATAAACGTGTGAATAGAGCATTGATTACTGCAATACGAGTATAATAAAGAAACGTTCAACATAACCTACAAATTTTCAATAATATGAGATTTTTAAAACCAGTCAGATATAAAACATGAAAATGTATCGTCAATTATTAGTATTAAGTGTAATTGTTTTAATTATTAAAGCTGAACAACAAGTGCTATTAACGAAAGTGAATAAATGTTGTGCTCGAAATGAATTAATGGTCGAGAAAAGTTGTGTGCATGTGAATACAACCACGACTAGCGAATGGAGCCCCATTTTCACAAATGAACACGGCGAAACAAATATTCCAGTGGATTTCACGTAATTTTTTTTTTTTTTTTTTAATATTTCAACATTATAAACCTATTAGAGAATTTTTCTCGATAATAAAAAATTAAAACTACGTTTATAATCACAATTGATACACAGAAGTCTCGAAATAATAAAGGGTTTGATAAAAAATTGAATGTCAAATGACAGTTCAGAAAACAAAACAGTAATGGCGCATATACATGTGCGCCAACACCTTGTAATAAAATAACCCCATTATCAACTTACAATGTCCTAAATTTAACATAAAAATATACCAAATGACGAAAAAAAAAACTAGAATTTTATAATCTTGCATAAAACAAGCTTAGGTACACCTATGTGTCCAGCTCGCCTTATGAGTAATATATGCGATGCGTGCAACGGTTTTTAATTATTATGGCGATTTGGTTAACAATTTGAAAAAATGTTATAGATATAAAAAGTCTTACAATACTTTGTAGATTATTTTGATATAATAACAAGCTTAGGTAGAACGCACCTATGCGTCCAGCTCGCCTTATAAGTAATATATGCGAATTATTATGTCCTTTTGCTTAACAATTTGAAAAAATGTTATAGATATAAAAAGCCTTACAATACTTTGTAGATTATTTTGATATAATAACAAGCTTAGGTGCAACGCACCTATGTGTCCAGCTCGCCTTATGAGTAATATATGCGATGCGAGCAACGGTTTTTAATTATTATGGCCTTTTGGTTAACAATTTGAAAATATGTTATAGATATAAAAAGTCTTACAATACTTTGTAGATTATTTTGCTATAATAACAAGCTTAGGTACAACGCACCTATGCGTCCAGCTCGCCTTATAAGTAATATATGCGATGCGAGCAGCTGTTTTTAATTATTATGGCGATTTGGTTAACAATTTGAAAATATGTTATAAATATAAAAAGTCTTACATTTTTTTGGTAGATTATTTTAATAGAAAAATAAAAATAATTAGTGCACATTTTAAAATTGAAAATTACAATATTTAATATTTTTTTACGGCCTTTGGGTAAACAATATGTAAAAATCTTGTAGACATAAAATATCTTTTATATCTATTATATTGCAATTTTTAAATTCAAAATTATAATATTTAATATTTTTTTATGGCCTTTAGGTTAACAATATGAAAAAAATGTGTAGACATAAAATATCTTAGAATTATTAGTAGAATTTTTGGGGGTTTTAATTATTTTTATAAGGGCAGTATTAAGGGGGGTTGTAAATTTTGGGGGCTTATAACTCAGGAAGTATACGTTCGATTTGATTTAAATTGCGAGCAGATTCAAATGGGATGCCAAATAATATGTGTTCCAAATTTGGTGTAAATCGCTCGGGTACTTTAAGAGGAGTAAAGGGCACAAATTCGGTTTAACGACTGAGCGACGACTAACATCCAAGTATATAAGTTATATATATTTTTGGAATCAGGGCGACGAGAAAAAACAATTTTTTGATCTGAGGATGCTACAGACACACGACCAAGGCCCCTTAAATTTCATTTTAACAATTTCTCGTCTTAACTTTCAGATTCGTGATTGGTGAACCTGATTGTGGATCAGCGCCGCAATGGACCATTCTACACCATAAAAAAAATAGCTCTGACCGTTTAATCTTACTACCAAACGGTGTCTTACGCCACTATGCCTATAAACATATTTTAGACGAACATGAAATTTTCGATTTTCAATTAGTGCCTATGGATGATGAACACGCTCGTGTTCATGATTATCCATCGGGACAATATTGTTTAGACAAGGTTATAAAACGAATAAAACCAAAATAAATTACAAAACTTATTGTTATTTTATATTAGGCAATAGATTTAAACACGAAACAAATTAGCCAACTCGCATTGGTGTGTCATCCGGATAGTCCGAATGAGTGGCGCAATGCGGATAAGATAATGAAGAAAATCGTCGATCCGGTGTTCCGAGGATTTGCGATAATTTGTTTTTTAATTGTAGCTATTGTTTATTTCGTTATGCCAACTTTGAGGGATTTAACCGGCAATATTATATCGACTATTTCGATTTGTATGATTGTTAGTCAAGCGGCTGACATGGTGCGGATTTTTACTGAATTTAGCAGCCATGTTAGTTTTATGTTAGCTGGTAATAAAAAAAAATATCAAAATTTAAATTAATTCATTAATTTAAATTAATTTTTAGATATTATTTGCTATACAAGTCTTTTAGCAGCGTTTTTCTGGTTGAACAGTTTAGGTTATTACATTTGGAGAACGTTTAGGTTCGTATAAACAATATGGCTGACCTGAGGGTCAACTGATCTACTGCTAAATTTATCGCGAGATTTATAATCTTATTTTTAATTCATAAAAAAAAACATGGAGCATATTAAAGCCACTCGAGTAATTTAAACAGATAAACCTTGGTCAGCCATCTTGTTTTTAAGAAAAATGTACGCACTAGATAATTTTATAATAATAATAATTTTGTTTTACAGATCCAGAAACGTATTTTTACGAGTAACCGATGGTAAAAAGTATTGTTTCTATTCCGGTTATGCGTGGAGTTGTACTATTGTTATGGGAATTATTGCAGTTTTTGCTCATTTTACACTTGAAATAAATAAATCGAAGAAATCGGTGTCGTTGTTACATAATCAAGAAGTTATTGGTAAGTTACATAATGGCATAAAAACAATTATACAGGGTGTGAACCTTGAAGAACGAGTCTAGTTGGCTTTTAATAGGTGTAAAGGCGCATGCGCGCAAGCCTTGCACAAAGTGAACTCATTCGGCTATTGTCGGTCTTACTCGACCATTGCCGATTTAGAAATATTCCATTAATATATATAAATACTGTTTAAATTGTACAATTAACTAAATTTAGTTTTATTAATTCATATATTAATTATGTTTATTTATGTTATTTTGACTTATTTGTTAATTATTGCGAGTTTTTGATTAATAAAGTTTTTTTTTTTGGTATTTATGAAGGGAAAAGAGAGAAAATCGTTGATAATTTTGTTGTATGGTCGAAATATCCCTTCATAAATTCCAAAAATATTATCTTTATTGATAAAAAAATTACAATATATTAATTATAATAACATAATCTATAAATTTTACACGAATTTATTTACTTAAATTGTCTTTTAATTATTAGGTCCGTTGGGAATCGGGGTATTTTTCACCCCAGTGGCCTTTACGATTCTCGTAAACATATTTTTCTACGCAACAACGTTGAAAATAATCAACAAAATGCATACCTATGGCCGTATACACCATAAACTTAAGCATACATTCCGATTGTTTGTGCTAGTGTTTTTAGTAATGTCGCTAACATGGCTATTTTTACTGCTATCGTGGCTAAATTATAATGTGCTAGAATATTGCTATATTGTCATAAACGCACTGCAAGCACCGATATTTTTATATATTTGTATTTTTAATCAAAAGCACGTGGCTGGATTATTGAAAAAAACTTGCTGTTACGTCGACTGCGTATTTCCGTGTTGTCGCCCGGAACCAGAGGACGTCTGGGGCGATGAAATGACCGCAATGGATTCGGGGATTTATTAAATTTCATTTTTTTAAATATAAATATTTTACATGACAAATTCGTATTTATTTTAATAATATATTTATGCAATTTATTTTGAGAATAATGAGATTGAATCAAATGATATTATCAGGGTTGAAATAGAAAATTGTGATCAAACGGCAACTATTATTGTCAAAAAGACATTCCATTTTGCGGTTTTGTATGAGCAAAATTAGATTTTTTTTGTATCATTCTATTTATAAGCAATTTATCTGATTATTAAGTATTTTAATATTAAGAATTAAAACAGTTTTTGTACTTAAATTTTAAATAAAACTATTAAAAATGTATTTTCATTTATTTATTTTGCATTTCTATACTAGTTTCCACCTATTTAGATACGACGCATGCGCGAGGGACACACCCAGTACGCACACACTCGGCTAATGTCGGCAATGATCGACTATTTGCAATTTTAATAATTTTCCTATATATATTACCCAGTAAATTGATACAAATATTTTCATTTATTTATTTTGCATTTCCGTACTATTTTCTGCTTATTTAGATACGACGCATGCGCGAGGGACATACCCAGTACGCACACAGTCGGCTATTATCGGTAATGATCGACTATTTTCAACAAATAAAGCAATAAACACAATAATAAAAAATCTTACCTGATTGAAGAGATGCCCCTCTGGCCGCCGCGAAAGCGCCGACAATTGGCACCGAACCACCAAATGGCAGTCATCAAGAACAGTGTTGAAGAATCGCCTCGTCGGTAAAAGCGCTTCCAAGTCGATAATTAGCTCCAAAAACCGCTCACAATAATGTATCTGTACGAAAACAAACGTAATTGTGGGGTTAAAATACGTTCAAACATGATGCGGTCTGTGTGCTATAAGGGTACAGCGTATACTGCGTGGTGTCGGGTAGCCACGAGTACAAAATATTCAAATGGTGTATTGTGATTGGTTGATGCTTAGGGCAGCAACCAATCACAGGGCAGCGTCTAGAAATTGAATAATCAGGTGACGTTACAAGTTCGGTAGCGAGTTATTTCGTGTTTCATTAAAATTTGTGTTCATTACTATGTGTGTAGTAAGTGAAATAGGTGGTTTTTTACGAATATTGCGAAGAATATCGACAATTCAGGTATATTTAGATATAGTTATTAATATTTTTATATGTGTATTTTCAAAAAGGACTGTTTTTTGGCCATTTTAATATGAAAATATTAACACTAAATGGACGACAACACGTATATTTTAAATAAATATGCAAATTAGGGAAAAATATGCACATTTTTGCATATTAAATTCTTCAAAACTGAATAATAACATGTTACTCCCCTTAAACTTAAGATTTACAGATCCCCTTAACTTAGAACAGCGAAAATTAATACATTTTGGAATTTATAACGGCGGCAATTAATAATTATTGTATTTTACTACCACAATTGCCCCTTGAAACGTTCAAATAATGCTTCCGTAACTCGTACGTCACTAATTCACATTGGAATACTGTTTTTGGTGTTTTTCTTGCTCACTTTTGAGGTTTAACACGCAATTTGTACAACGGATATTTTGGAATTTGTTTCAATGTTTCTGTAGCTCGTACATCACTAATTCACATTTTTCAAGTAAAAAAAATAACTAAAAACCCATTTTTTCGTTTTGCTTTTAACTTTAAAATGGGTTTTTGGTTCATTTTTACTTGAACAATGTGAATTAATGATGTACGAACTTCGGAAACATTATTTGGACGCAAAAATCTAACGAATTCCAAAATATCCGTTGTACAAATTACATTTTTATCCTCAAAAGTGAGGAAGAAAAGCGTTTTTATTATTAATTTGGATGAAATAAAATTAGTTAATAATAAAGCGTTAAAAAACTAGTAAAATTGTTTGTGCGCGAGAATAATACATGGAATAAACAGTTTCGGGTAGGTTCGTATAAACCCGACTAATTCCGATTATACATTATTACTTTTGAGGTTAAATACGCCATTTGTACAACGGATATTTTACGAATTTGTTCAATTTTTTGTGTCTAAACAATGTTTCTGTAGCTCGTACATCACTAATTCGCTTTGTTCAAGTAAAAAAAGAACCAGAAACCCAATTTTTGTGTTACTTTTTACTTTAAAATGAGTTTCTGGTACATTATTTTACTAGAACAATGTGAATTAATGGTGTACGAGCTACGGAAACATTAGACACAGAAAATATAAGAAATTCCAAAATATCCGTTGTATAAATTGCGTGTTATTATTATTCAATATATTACCTAAATTTATTATTAATTTGGTTGGAATTAAATACATAGATTAGTTAATAATATAGCAAAATGGCGCGTGCACGAGGTTAATACATGGAATAAACAGCTTCGGGTAAGTTCGTTTAAGCTCGACTAATGCCGATTATACACTAAACTAAACTTTTAATATAGTTTCATTTGTGTTAAACTGTACTTAGATGCATAAATAACCTAATAAATACAATGATTCCTACCTTATCATTGGAGATATCGCCATTTTCATTAACCGTATCCAAAATGGCGATGAACTTAAGCATTAACCGGTGCAAAAACATGCGCTCCCAAGTCAACTGTTCCGCTTGCTCCGGGTTATCTTTCCGTTGGATAGCGCGCCAATATTTCCGCCATTTTGGATACGATTTGAACTCTTGTTCCCGCCGCGAAGGTTGCAGTGAAATCCACATAGATAGCGACACTAGTCTCTTAACTTGATCACGACACAACACAACCTCCATACTATTAAAACAATGGTTTAAAAACACTAGTAACGCGGTTTGTTCTTTTAACGCGATTGTCTCCGAAAGACACGAGCGCAAAACTTGCTGGAAAAAATCCGGGAAATTCTTCTCGTCTTTTTGGAACGATTGCCACACTTGCACTCGCTCGCGAAACTTTTCGTTTAACATCACCACGATAGACATCATATGCGCGTGTGACGCCTCTTTGTCGTAGTTTGGCCATAAATAATTTTCTAAGTACTGGCTAAATTCTAAAACCATTATTCTCCGAATCGAGAAACTGTAAAAAATTATAGGTTAGGTTTGCTAAAGCATAATGTCATTTAGCTTACTTTGTCCCTAATATTTCCTGGAAATATACATCTTCCACGATTTTTTTATCGTAATCTAAATGGTTTTGAATTGAATGAGGCGCCCAGTACTTTTCGGCGAGCTAAATAAATGATTTGTTAATTTATTTTGAGGTTATGCTACGCCTAAGGTACTTACCTCTGTTATTCGGTCAGTTTTAATTTGTTCAACTGTTGGCGCGATTATTTTACCTGGTACCCCAGGTGCTACAATTGTTGTATCTTTCATTTTTAATATATTAAACTCATAACAAGTATAAAATATTTGAGGTATGAATGTCAAAACAACGTTGTGTTTACAATCGATGTTTTAAAAAATTAAAATTCCCTAATAAATTAAATTTTTATCCATTGCACATTATTGATACTACAGGCTGCTTTAACTATTTTACGATTATTATAACATTTGTATACTATTTAATTGTATAATTTATGAAAATAGAAATTTTTGCAACTATTCTTACACATGTGTGTAGAAAATTGCATACTTGTAGGCGTCACTCGGTAGGTTGATTTCACCGCAAAATAATTAAATTTTAATATATTATATTTCATAATTTATTGTATATTATCAATACTGTAGGTTGCTTTAACTATTTTACGCTTATTATATCATATTTATACAATGTATAATTTATATAATGACTTATAGAATCCTTGCAACAATTCTTACACACGTATATAGAAAATTGCGTACTTTTAGGCGTAAGTTAATCGTTAAATTGAATTATTGCAAAGTAATTAAATTTTAATACATTATATTTTATAATTTATTGTACAATACTGTAGTTTGCTTTATCTATTTTACCTTTATTATATCATATTTATACATTGTATACTTTATGAAAGAAATCTTGCAATGACTTTGGGGGTTCCCCGGCTACCATATTAATAGTAAAGTGAATTTCACTAGCAGATAATAGGCGCAGTTATTTTTGTGCATTTAAAATTAATATTAAATATAATAAATTATTACAAATCCAAAATAATTTATATTACTTTTTATAAAAAAACAAATAAGTTTAATTAATACATATTGATCGATATTTCATGGGCTTTAAAATTTATTATTAATTCGTATATTTTAAAATAATTAGAAAATAAGAAAATTAAAACGATTTTATTTCCTGATTTGTGAAATATCAATTTTGATACAAATGAAATTACAGTACCGGATTAAGTATATTCGTGGCCTTCAGGTACACTGATTTCGATACTTTATCGAATAATAATGGATATATAATCGATATTAAATTGTTTTCGATATATCTAAATATAACACGAGTAAACAACCACTTCCAGTTAAAATATTCTTATCAATAAGCTTAGGAACAACGCACCTATGCGTCCAGCTCGCCTTATAAGTAATATAAGCGATTCGAGCATTGGTTTTTAATAATTATAGCCTTTTGGTTAACAATTTGAAAAAATCTAGCAATTTTTGTAGATTATTTTGATAAAAAATAAATTTTATTGCAATTATAAAATTATAATATTTAATATTTTTTTATGGCCTTTGTATTAAGAATATGAAAAAATATTGTAGATATAAAATAACTTAGAATTATTAGTAAATTTTTTTAGTGTTTTAATTATTTTTATAAGGGCAGTATTAAGGGGGGCATTAAATTTTGGGGCCCTATAACTCGGGAAGTATACCAGCGATTGGATTTAAACTGCGAGTGAATTCAAATGGGATGCTAAATAATATGTGTAGCAAATTTGGTTCAAATCGCTTCGGTACCTTCAGAGGAATAGAGGGCACAAATTTGGTCTTACGAACGAGCGACGACTAACATCCAAGTATATAAGTTATATATATTTTTGGATTCAGGGCGACGAGACAAACACTTTTTGTTAAGGACATTTTTAGATCCGAGAATGTTACAGACACACGGGCGAATGCCTTAGTTTTTTCGGTACTTCGTCCGGCGAGGATAATTTTTATTGCAAAATATATAAATAATTCTGTATTTATATTTGCTCCTATTTGACATACAGAGAAAAATTAAGATTATTTGCAAGATTTTATATGTTTTAACATGTTTGAGGGTTGAATGGAGGACTTTAAAATAATTTCGTTAGAAATACGTAAAGTTTTTCACGTTCCGTTCCAGAATGTATGGACGATATGAGTTTATTCATTGCAAATAATTGGCATCAGCAGCGACTGGTTCTTGTTTAGCACAGTGCTCAGCCTCAGCGTCAGCGTTGGTGCTTGAGCACGCCATCCACAGCGAGCGAATTGAACACCGCGCCGAGGCAGAGGTCATTCTCTTGCAGAGTGTTGAGCTAGCAAGAAGTAATCGGGTTTTGCGCGCGAGTGTACCCAAGTATATATATATATATATATATAAGTGTTTAATACAACTACACAACTATATAGAATAATTCTCGTTTACCTTCATAGTGAAAGTGAAGTCAACAATACAATTTGTATTATGATTATTATTATTCCTGTGGATTTTTAAACTTAGCAGTGGTGAGTAACTTTATTTGCTCAAATGTGCCCCTTATGTGCAGTGCTTTCGCGAAAATACAATGCGATTTGTGCAGAATGCAGCGATTCACTGTTTTTACCATAAACTGGTTAGGCTGTATTGTGGAAATGATAAAAAATACTTGTTTCTAGACATTTTCAGAGTTGCGATTATTACATTAGTAAAATTACTAAATTTGCTCATTTACAATTACTGCATACTGTAAAGAATATATGCATTTTTATTTATTTTAAAGGTATACACTTATAAAACAGGTAATTTTACTAGATTTTGGAAAAATAATTGATATATTGACTATAATTCAGAAACTTTACATGTATTTTATGTGTTATGGCATTAGGTATCCTAAAATGAGCAAAATTCGTAAAATGATTTTTTTTAAACTGTGTTTTTATGAATTTAAATAATTCTAAAATTATAAAATCCTTTAAATTGAGGATGGTACATTTATTTATACGGTAAATATACCTTTATTTTGAGCAAATTGACCGTAACAATATGCCTTAATATTAATAATTATTAAATATGTAAATAGTTAATTGATTAGAATTAACTAAGAATTTTAATTTGTGCTTTAGTGACGAAAGTTAAAAATTCTTTGAATATAATATGAGATAATTTATTTATAAATATCTATTAATACTAATAATGAATCATATTGATATATCCAGTAATAATACGTACTTTTTCATGGTTTTACCCTGAATTTAATTTTAGTTTTAAAGCCATTAATGGCTTAAAATTTTATAAAATAGTAGTTTACTGGATTTAAAATGCGGGGACTTTTGGGTAGTAATTTTACAATAGGAATGATGGGAAATTACACCAATTTTTAACAGTGTAGACTACACTGTATTTAAATATAGATCGTATTTAAATGCCCTATAATAAATATACAAAATTATACGATAAGAAAAAAGACGTATACAGACTGCATAAACCAGGAGACTTCAACGTTCGATCAGAAAACGTAATTTTAACTTTCTTATACGAATGTATATATGGAAGTATTGTAATCACGATTTTAACGGAAATACACATTATAATCATCCCTTAATTGTTATTCGTTACTATTTTCAAATTGATGTCTATCGGTCTGTCTGTGTGTCTATCTGTTTGTCTGTCTGCCTGTCTGAGTGTCTGCCTATCTGTCTATGTGTCTGCCTGTCTGTCTATGTGTCTGCCTGTCTATGTCTGCATGTCTGTGTGTCTGTGACCCCTCTAGAGCAAAAACTGTTGATGATAATATTATAAAACTTTTAACTAATGGTCAATAAAGTTAGAAAAAGAAAATTAGACCGATTAATTTTAATTATGAAAAATATCAGTCGATGCGTAGTTGCATAAGCAACATCTGGTGAAAATATAATTTTTTTGTAACACATGGTTTTCGAGATAAAAAATAAATACTATTGAAAATGCTCTTTTTTGAAGATTTTCAATTTTTTTTTTCTCCGAAACTGGGATCTTATAAACGTTTTGCAACTTATTTGGGCAAATATTTTTGAGAAATGTACCATTTATTCACAAGACAAGAATTGAATTTAAATATTTATTTTTTGTTTCGTCATATTTGATATATTTTCGTAGCCATTATTGTACATCAATTTATATTAATAGTAAAGCAATATTACAAGTGTTGAGTGCAGGACACTCCAGATGATTACATTCCGAAACGAAATAGTATCTTGTGTGAAGCAAATATGTGGACAAATATTTGTGAATAAATGGACATTCTTTCGAGTCGCGTTTGACGCAATCAGAAAAAGATAGGAATCATTCAGGTGTTTCTGATACATCATGTATTAATGTTGTGAAACAATAAATTCAATATAACCTTCAAAATCTGAATATGGGATTTTTACTTCAACTGTTTATTAACAAAAGAATGTCTGAAAGTGTTTGAGATGAGCTTCGGCGTTTTACTAATATGGCAAGGTGCTAATATCAAACAATTTAGACCCTTTTTTTCAAAATTTACGAACACAGAAGTTCTTTGTGGTCTAACTGAGAATTCTCAAGGTTAACGATACAAACATTTATTTGTTTTCGAATTTACAGAAACATGCAAGAATTCAATAATGTTTAGCTCGTCCTACAATAGTACAAAGGAGCTATAGTGTTCGATTATTGCATTTTCATTAACAAATTCAACAATATTATAGATATAAAAAGTCTTACAATCAAAAAAATGTTAGTGCATCTTTTAAAATTCAAAAGAATATATATATAATATTTAATAATTTTTCATTGCCTTTGGGTTAACAATATGAAAAAATCTTGTAGATATAAAATATCACAGTTCGTATGATACTAATTTTGAAATATTATTTCTAATTGGCACCCCGTAGGTACTTGATTGATAGGTGAGTTTGTTGAACGTGTTTAAGCAGTAGTGTTGCAAATTTCGTTACTGGAACATGTAAATATTATTGTTACACAATTTAAGATGGTTATAAAATTGTTATAAAAACAATAGCACGTGAACTAGGGCAAAAATATTAGTCAATTGTTACATTGGTTAAATTACCTATTTTGTGGCAAAAATATGTATTCTGCTAAGGCAAAATCTCTCACAGTATTTCGACATTTTTGACTTCCTTGTACATACGGACTTACTTATTTCTTAAACATTTAAAGGCTGTAACTTACCTAGATTTTAGGTAAGAAATGGTTACATATTTATTTATTACATTCTTGGCCGAAATCTAAAAGGAAGAATTTTATTTGTAAGTTTAAAAATTACTTGTTTTAATTAAGTAAAATGTTTGGACGTTTTGTTTACTTAATATTGGAATGAGAACATGTTTGGTACCGCTGGTGTTATTACAGACGTGTAAGAAGTGAATTTAAAACATTGTATGTACCATAATCTGAATTTAAATTTTTATTAGTGTGTTCTAATGATGCATTCTTCTAGAAATATAATGAACATTTTGTAATATTTAATAATGCATGTTAAGATATCAAATTTCGGATCCCATGGTGTTATGTATGTGTGTATATTGTTTGTAATGTGTCCGGAATTTTGTCACAAGTGAAAGTTAAACTTCAGTTAAGTGATTTTAATTAATTTCAACGCCAAGGATAAACATGACTTTTCACACTTTTGGTTTTAAACGATTATTTATTTTTAAGTTGGTTTTTATTTACATTTATTATGCAATATTTGGTTTGTTTGTTTTTATACAAATTAAATACAATTTAAACAAGGTCCAACGCACCTATGCGTCCAGCTTGGCCTACAAGAGTTTTTTTAATTAAATACTTAATAAAATCTAGGATATTATATACTGATGACTTGCAGACTGGACCTTTAAATAGTTGTTTTTGTTGTGGTCCGTGGTGTCATAGAGTACAACAATATGAACCGCTATCTTCACAGAATTAGTTAGAATATGCGTACGCATGCGCGTATTAATAATAAATCTTTAGATACCTATATAATAAGTGAGCTACCCACAATGCAGAATAAAGGGTCATTGCCCCGGCTGTCTGCGGCACTTATAAGTAAGTCCGTCCGTGTAATATGTATATCTGATGCTGATCATGTTCCGTCAGATGTCCTTCTTGCATTTTATTTGGTCATCCCAAATCTACACGGAGTTCACTTTGCACACAACATAACATTTTTACTTTTTATATCCATAACATATTTTCAAATAAGTTATCTTTACTATACTTTTATAATAATAATGATTCTAGTATTCTTACCAATACTATACTGTATAATAGTCCCTTTAGTACCTATATTATGTGTTAGTGGTTAACATACAAATATTTACGACAGTTAAACATTTCTTTTGGTGTATATATACCAAATTCAAAAGCGATTTTCTAGTAAGTGGTACGCTTTTTGAGAAAACTTTACTTAGAAAAGTTGTAAGGAATTTTAATATCTTTAACTTTTATATTTATCACTTTTTCTCTAACTCATCCCATTTTCAAGATACGTATAAATTAAACTTTGTTTTCTAAAATACTCAGCTTCATGCAAACAGTAATTTAATATTGCATAGTTTGAGTTTACTGTAGAGCATTCACACACACACACACACACATAAATATATACGCACATACACACACACACACACACACACCAAACAAACAGACATTATCTTGTGAATATTCAATTTGAATTCAGGGAAGTAAAAACTGTGTATTTCCTTTAAAATCTCTATTTGGAATATTTTTATCATTAGAATGCTTCCGTTTAGACTTCGTACAAGAAATTAAAAACACATTTAAATAAAGTACAATTGGAAGGAAGTATTTTAATTACAGACTTCTGGAGTGCAATTGTACCCCATCAGTTAGTGGTATGAAAGTGAACTCCATGAAATTATTGACAGTGTATACGAGTTTGATAATCAAATATATTATTATTCAAATATTAATAATAATAATAAACAGATTTCACCTTAATCAATAGTGTATCTATTTAGAAAGCAGTTCGCAAATCATTGAGAAAGTACATTTATAATATATATAGTATACCTGTGTGTAATATAACACAGGTTATAGGTTTTGTGGTGTTATAATATTGTGCTATTGTTCCTCATTGTATTCGATCATCGATAAATCAATCATTTCATTTATCTTTCCCTTAACGGCTTCAAGCAAAACAACCAAAAGTGAAATTCGCAAATGGATTCATTATTTTCTGATTGTTATAATTGATAAATGACCCACCTTAAATGTAATATGCATTAAATCATAATAAATATTCCGAAATTACATAAATCATATTTCTTCCTTATTCTTATAATATAATAAATAATGGTTTGTCGTTTATCGTACTATGATTTTCACGCGTCATTATACATATAGTGGAACTCAAATGGCAGTGTACACGTTAAATAAGGAATTATGTTATTGTAACCATAACGCGTTATATTACGTTAAATAAAGTTTCGCTCGAATAACGAACATAAAACTATAGTTTCTTTTCCAAATTATACTTATTGAGAATGTCGTCTTGTAAAGATGCCTTCGAGCATAAGTGAAAACGTTCTTACGATGTTCGAAATATGTTGCATTACTTTATAAGGCATTTCACACACCCTAATTTTTACATAATTCATTTTCGTAAAGCCCTTCCGCGCGTAGACATTAAATTAAACTAACCATGACATTGAATTAACCATTATTACTTTAGAGTAAAAAGGAACTAGATCGATTACAGAAGTCGATCGAAGTTAATTTAAAATTAAACCTAGATCATGTATCAAGTTTATTGGTGTCAAAGGCGTGAACATATATTTACTAGTTTCTTATTCAATATTACACTCTTTTATTTGTCGATCTTGCAATATGGTTAATACAGTATCTAGACAAAATACGAACGTGTTCTTAGCGAATAGCCTAGATTTAAGTACACATTTGTTCTTTGAACATATATTTATATATCGGTATATAAATAAGAATATAATTTTCCATAGCGGTTTTCTCATAACTGGTACATTTTCTAAAAAAACTTTTCAAACAAAAGTTGTGTGAAATATTAATATCTTTCATTATGTACATAACTATTTTTGCCATAAGTGCAGCCGTTCTTATGATATTGGGAAAATAGCAAAAAAGGAAAAACAAATAAAAACTTTTGTTTTTCCATAGCAGTTTTCTCGTTACTGGTACATTTTCTAAAGAAACTTTTCAAACAAAATTGGTGTGAAATATTAATATCTTTCATTATGTACATAACTATTTTGGCCATAAGTGTAGCCGTTCTAGTGATATTGGGATAAAAGACCAAAAGGAAAAGAAAACAAATAAGAACATTTTGTTTTTCCGTAGTAGTTTTCTCGGTACTGGTACATTTTGTAAAGAAACTTTTCAAACAAAAGTTGTGTGAAATATTAATATCTTTTATTATGAATAAAACTATTTTTGCCATAAGTGCAGCCGTTTTAGTGATATTGGGAAAAATGACAAAAAAGATAAAACAAATAAGAACATTTTGTTTTTCCGTAGTAGTTTTCTCGGTACTGGTACATTTTGTAAAGAAACTTTTCAAGCAAAAGATGTGTGAAATATTAATATCTTTCATTATGAACATAACTAATTTGGCCATAAGTGCAGCCGTTCTAGTGATATTGGGAAAGAAAGACAAAATAGAAAAAACAAATATATTTTTACAGCTTAAATATAGTCGGAAATATAATAAATTAAACCTAATTGAATATTTTTTTGCAATAGCACACCTGCTAAAATAATTTGTTTAACACAAAAACTCAGTTAATTTGAGAATAAAAAGTAAAGAAATCGTGACTATAACTTCAAATACAATTAGTAATGTCAAGGAAAAAACAAGGATCGTAATGTACTCGTCCTACAGTGTACACTGTAAAAAATACAGTAATTCCTGTGCATACCAAAGTTTATATATCAGTGCTCAATGTAACCTTATATTATTTACGATAATTGTTTCGTAATTGCTTATTGTATTTTTTTTTCTTGTTCATTTATAGGTGCCGTTTTTACTGTTTGACAACTGCTGGTGGTCTACTCGCAGCGTATTCGCACACGTGCACCAAGAGGTGAGTTCATTTGAACATTTATACTAAGTGGTTATCGAATCAGAGTTATTTAAATATTAATTGTAAGCTAAAGGCATTGGGTGATGCATGCAGCTATGCTTGTTATTTAAAAATAGCTGGAGTGGTCTCCACTCGACTTCTACTATATTTAATATATATTATTTTTTAAGAATATGTACGGTAAAACAATCAGAAATTTTAATTCAGTAAAAATGGTGATTCCGAGTATCGTATTTTTTACTGACATTAGCCGTTTATATGATTGGATAAAATGCAGATTGACAGATTGAATTACATCACGGAAACGCTTTGTTTATTTCTTTAGTTGAAAACAACCATTTTTCTCGAGAATGAGTCACGATTTGTGAGAGATTTCGTAATAAAAGTAAAACCTGTGCGCTACAAGCTTGACAAATATCAAACCATGCATAAACAGAACAATTCACACTTGATTGACATGCATCTTAAGTGTCACTTAAGTATTTATAGTTTTTCATATGTACTAGACTACCTACAACATACTTCTGGTATTAGACCGTAACGGTAATTGCACGTATGTGTCTTATAACGTCGTACAGTTTTCTCGTAGGTTTTAAAACATGTTATATGTTAAGTGAACAATGACATTTGTAATTATTTAATTAATTTAAAATATTAATTAAAATATGTTATTTATCTGGTGGGTTTTCAGATGAGGTTATATAAAGTATTGTATCATGGAAATTTTCAAAAAATCTTTTTAACTCTCCGTACTATGTACCGAAGAAGAATTCGGTTGTGTGTCTGTAGCATTCTCGGAGCAAACATTTCCTTAACAAAAAGTATTTGTCTCGTCCCCCTGAATCCAAAAATATATATATCTTATATACTTGGATGTTAGTCGTCGCTCGCTCGTAAGACCAAATTTGTGCCCTTTACTCCTCTGAAGGTACCGGAGCGATTTTCACCAAATTTGGTACATATATTATTTGGCATCCCAATTGAATCCTATCGCAGTTTAAATTCAATCGCTCGTATACTTCCCGAGTTATAAGGCCTCAAAATATAGAGCCCCCCTTAATACTGCCCTTATAAAAATAATTTAAACACCCAAAAATTCTACTAATAATTCTAAGATATTTTATATCTACAAGATTTGTTCATATTGATAACCCAAAGGCCATAAAAAATTATTAAATATTATAATATTGAAAAAAGGCCATAATTAAAAACGCTTGCATCGTATATATTACTTTTAAGGCGAGCTGGACGCATTTACTGTTTTGAACGAAGTTTAAATCTAAATCTAAGAATTGTAATCAAAGAAAATATCGATTTGGAAATTTTAACCGATAAATCGTGTATATACTTTATGCTTGTAAAGTATATATAATAATAGTAACAAAAACGAAATTATAATTTTGATTTCTACGAATTTAAATTCGCAAACTTGCCAATTCCAGCAACACTAAAATTATACAGTAATGTTACCAATAATTATTGAATCCACGAATTTCGTTGCCAACTTAAAACACAAAATTTCCCAAGTTTCTTAATAATAGTTCCAAGTAGGAACGCGGACTAAGGTGCAGCACACATAAACTACTTATCAATGCAGCTATGTGCGACATATTTGCTATCGTCGATAAATAGAAAAAATAAAAATTATGGAATAATTATTGTCGAACAAAGCAACGACATACGGGTTGCGTAACACTGGTACTGGCATTTTTGTGGTTAGTACGTGATTTTTGCAGACGCTTTTCATGGAATACAAAAACGGGAGTGGCCTTGACTCGACTCCTATTAATAAAATTGCTTTATTTTGTATTTAATTAATCCTACGATTGCTCAGAAATAAAATTAATATGTGTTGTAACTAGAGAAACGTAAATATAAAATAATCATTTTTGTAGGCGATTTTTCAGTAAATGGTACGTTTTTCGAAAAAACTTTTTAAATAATAGTTGCTAGAAATCTTAATATCTTCAACTTTTATAATAATAACTTTTCTCTAACTCATACCGTTTCTGAGATATTAAAAAAATAGGAGAAGTATACTGTTACGGTTATTAAATTGTTTTCAAAAATAGGTGTACACGAGGGTTATATTTATAAATATTAAGTTTAAAGTTATATAATTTTTATTTCAACAATTTTGCCTCTAAAGCACTCACACACACACACAGACGTAATGATTACAATATTTTCTTATATACATTAAACTTCGTCCAGGAAAGTAAATAATAACACGGTGAAGCTCTTTAGAAATATTATTATTATTTTAAAATCGATTTTTTGTTTCCGAGAAAAACGATTAAATTATTGCAATCTACACATTCTACAATCAAAAAACTTGTTTGCGAAATTAGTCACTGGTTCATTGATAAGTAGTAATTCCTAGTAAAATTATCTTTAATAGAAAGTCAAAATTGTTTATTAATTCATGGAAAATCTTACGTACATGGTATTAATAATGTCACATATTAATAAATAATTACTTCATATTAAAAGTATGTCCACCGAATTCTATAGAATTTTAAATCCAAATTAATAAATTCTTGACATTTTTCAACCAGCTTCGGATGATTAATATACGTAAAAGTTTTTTTAAAAGCTATTTTATAGAATGTAGATTACATTTTATTATAAATGTCAAGTTACAAAAATTTCCATAATGTCAGGATTTAATAGAAAAATATATATTATTAAAAGAGCCTACAGTTATTTATTTATATCCTCCTACATGTGCTTATATAACTTTCAACTTTCATCCTGCTATTATAAAAAGTCCTATTGATAGTTTTTTTAAAATTTAACTCCAGTGCCTTTGTGTTATAACGTCTAGAAAAAATTGTCAAGAATATATACAGGCTGTTGACTCAATTTAGGCCACATAGGCGGTTAACATGTTCATATTAGGGTACAATAACATTTTTATTTTCTTGAAAGAAGTCTAAAGGAAAGTATTGGAATCATGAAAATGTTTGAACTCGAGGTTTTAGCGGAAATACACATTTTAACCCTCCCTGCAAGTGTATGCCCCTACTCCTCTGAAGGTACCAAAGCGATTTACACCAAATTTGCTACACGTGTTATTTAACACCCCATTTCAATCCTCTCTCAATTTAAATCCAATCGCCTGTATACTTCCCGAGTTATAGGGCCCCAAATTTTTATACCCCCCTTAATACTGCCCTTAGAAAAATAATTTAAACATCAAAAATTTTTACAAAAAATTCTAAGATATTTTATGTCTACAATATTTCTTCATATTGGTAACCTAAAAGCCATAAAAAAATATTGAAAATTGTAATTTTGAATTTTTAAAAATTGCACTAATTTCTTTTGAGTACATTTTTATATCTATAACATTTTTTCAATTTGTGAATCTATAAGCCATAATAATTAGATTATTATTAGTATGTTATAAATACGATTATATACTATAGCTCGTTTTGTAGATACTAAACGACGACTTAAGTATATTAAATTGCTCTTATTATTTAATGTTTAGTTTTTTTTTTACTTATTAAACTTAGGATAAGGAAACATGTTACATAAAAAATACATAATAAAGTTATAAAATGTCCGCTCCGCCTTTTTCCAACGTACAGTTTTTATTTACGGCGCTGTACGTCAAATAAATCGTGAATTTCTTTATGCATATTTTTTTATGCTTAATGCGTGTGGGAGCCATTTTAATTCAATAGCAAATAAATAAATGTAATCTCTTCATCTAAATGAGAACAATGTAGGTACACACACACACGTATACGCAATTACTCTGTTACAGATTTTTACAAGAATTGCACAGCTGATTACAGTTGCGCAGTTATATAGTGCATTCATTGGTTTACTTGAATAATCCAATAAACGACTATATTAAAGAATTTTATTGTATCTATTTTTTATTATCATTTACTGAGTAATGATTATAGATTGATTTGTTTACATTCTAATGTACTTTTACTTATTACAGTATTTTCAATTTTTTATTTGCAATGTGCAATTCATATGAAATTCTTATTTGGAAATTAAAGCTTTTTACTTTCTTATACGAATGTATATAACGGAGAATTATAATCACGAAATATTTCGAAAATAATTTATCGATAAAATTGCATTGGTTTTAGTTATGAAAATTTACAATAGTTTTTACAGTGTAAATAAACATATTTTCTAGAAATATAACACAGACTTGATTAGTTGGACAAGAAACGGTGACATTAATGGGAGATTGTATGTGTAAAAAAAAACATTCTGATTTAATCAATCAATTCTATTACTCTTGTGACCTAATCTTGAGTTAATCGTATAAAAAATGACAAATCAATGATTGAATGATGCCGTTATGCTGCATAAACATTATAATATTATACTTATTAATAAGTAGTGATATAAAATGGTAAATATTATTCAAATTTTCATGTCAATCATCGTTATATGTTCCGTACGTAGGTAGCTCGTCTAACATCCATTTATAACCTATATATACCTATCTTTATACACACACATACATGCATAGATACACTTACACATACATACGTACATATAGTACTAACGATATAGACGTATACAGTTAGTACAGATAGCAAATGTTCTATTCAATAGCGGTACCCATATGTCCTTATAAGACACACACAAACATACATACATATACACATATATACACATTATATACAGCCATATTCACACATATACTCACATATACGCACTTATATACATATATATTCATACATATACACATTTATACAATCTTATACAGCCATATACACATATACATACATATACAGACATATACATACATATACGTACATATACATATATATACACATATATACATAATATACACACATATGCACACATATACGCATATATACAAACATATAAACATAAATATACATACATATACACACATATACCTACAGTCGAACAAATTCTACATGTTTGTACATACACAAATGTGTGAGGTTTTAAAACGCATGTAGACGAAAAAAAAAACATCACACAACCAAACAATAGAAACCGGAAACAGGAAACTGAAGGACCGTAAAGGTCATTCGTACGACCGCTACTTACACGTTGATCAGTAGGCTACCTGTGTTTTGAAATCTGTAATTAGCATTCCTATAAGTAGGATTCAATGCAATTAGAGAATAAAAGTATAAAAAGATAACTGGAGTGGCCTTCACTTGACTATCTATTTAATATAATATAGCTTTATTTTGTTTTAAATTCCCGTGAAACAATTTCAATATGTGTGGTACTTAGAGCCAATTTTCAATAGCGGTTTATCAGTAAATGGTACACTTTTCAAAAAAACTTTTTAAATAAAAGTTACTAGAAATTTTAATAACTTCAACTTTTATGGTAATCACTTTTTCTGTAACTCTTATCATTTTCGAGAAAAGTAGCTAAAATGTTCTTTGTGGTTTAGATATTTTCAAAATAAGGGTCTTATGTTTAAAGTTACACAATTTTTCCTTCAACAGTTTTAACTCTTGGGCGTATGGTGACAATACGTCCTTTTAGACTTCGTCCTCGAAAATAATAACAAATTAGTTTCGAATGTTGTCTTACTTACCCTTTTATCCAGATGAATGCAACATATTTGAAACGAAATGAATCAATGTGAGCAAAAAGAAGAACACCGGAGATGAGCTTAGTTAAAATTCCCATGATACACTCTTAATTTTGCAACACTTTAATATGTTCTCATCATTTAATACCACATTATCACAATTTATTTATGATGAGTGCCATAAAGCTATAGTGTGGCCGGATACCTTTTTTCACTTGCCATTTAATTAGAAATTATAATTTATTTTTACTTTTTAATGTACAGTTATAATCCGTTAATTAACGCTCAAGGTATTTTACGTTTGATAGTTTAAATTTTAATAAACCAACAAAATTTCACTGGTTTGTTTTTAATTACTCATAATAATCATTTTCTGTTTCTTCATAATAATAAATATTAAATTATGAAATCCAACTAATATTACGTATACTGAGATATCACCATGTGTGGTATTTTAGTAAACATTTTAATGAATTAATTCAATTCCTTTAAATATATTATTTTCGAAATTTCTCCGAAGGTCGTATATGTTTCCTTACCAAAACAAGATCACTCGCTTGTTTAATGAATCTACCAGACTCCGGAGTCCGCATAACTTAGAAAATAACTTTCACAAATTAATATTCATGAAATAATATGTGATTCTAGTTAAGCATATTCGTCTACGATTTTCAAATCTATTTTAATACCATAATCAGGATAAATCAAAAACTCATCGATTATAGTTTGACACCACATGAACATGAGGTTGCGGTTGCTTCATTTCAGTTCATTTGACAGATTTGTAGGCAGCGATGAAGCAATATTTGTGAAGAAACTCGTGATTCAAGAATAATATATTTCAAGAGTACAGAAGGCCATTGCATTATTACATTTTTAACTCGTTGTACACAGTATTTGGTTGTGTGTTTGTAACATGTTTAGATCAAATAATGTCCTTAGCAAAAAGTTATCTTGTTTTTAAAAATATAAATATTTCGCAGTCGTAAGACCTGACTTTGTGAACGAATATCCTTTGAAGTACCCTCCCGATTTTAACGAAATTCGGTATACATATATCTTCAGTATCTGAAAAGTTTCCGTCCGAGTTTAAATCCAATCGTTTTTACACGTCCGGAGTTATCTTTGTTTTTACAGATATCGTATTATTATGTAAAAACATGCGAATTAAATTCTTCTAGTCTAGATAAATTCCGAGTGATTTACTTAATTCATTAATTATCTAACATTCCACAAGAACGTAAGAACGAAGAAACGGTAGTCAATAACTAAGCAAAAGTTCACACACTTTTATTATAGTGAAACATCCGTTAGTTGGTTAGTTAATTTTATTTTTTTTCTATCTAATATCTCAATCAATCACCGACGAAGCGCCGAAAAGTTATTTAATTTTCGGTCATTTATTAAGATACTGCGTTACAGTTTCAAACCGCAGCCTATCATTACCGGAAATGTTTAATTATTGCCTGTCAGTGAACTGCTTGAGAACTCTTAAACTTGTCAGATGAACAAATATAATATATTGATTATAGTTTTTCTTTTTGCAATATATAACAGTGGATTTATCGTGTGAATTAATTTTTTTTATACTCTTCATTTAGTTTGTCTTAAGGTGAGCTGAAAGCATAGATGCTTGCACGAATGTGTGTATTAATTTTGCATATAAAAGACGTTCTTGTTAATAACAATACATTTCCTAATCGAATTCCTAATATCCGGCAAATGCATTAATCTCTTTCGGATATTCGATAACCTTTCTATATGCATAAGGAAATTATAAAATATTTGAAACTTTCATTTTCGTCAATTAGTTTTAAAATAAATAAAGCGTAATTATTTAGAAATAACACTAATAAGTCATTTTTAAACGTTGGTACTGTATTGAAACATAAATTACAATTTGCTTTGTTGTATTATAATTATAGATTTCTAATTGTCTAATAAACAATAAATTTCGCAATATTATATTATTTAACCCACTACAGAAACTTTAATTATTGCTATTAAGATAAATAAATTTTATTTCTAAATTTATAACCTTGCCAAATGCACACAATAAAATATATAAAATGTAAAAAATCGCTTAGGCGTATTTTCTAATTGCAATAGTAATGTATTAATCCTCCTGAAAAATTTTCTATGGACGCCCATGACAGTTGTTTATCAAATATTTTAATAATATTATATTTTGAGGTTAAAATATTTAAAGTAATTTAGGTTAGAATTTTGAATAAAATGAATTTATGAAAGTAAAATAATATGGTAATAATATAAATTAAAACATTTATGCAAACTGTAGTGTTATTGTTTGTGAGCAAAATAAGGTAATAAGTTATTTTTATACAACATATTTTAAATATTTTATTTGAATACAATTCTTTTAAATATTTTACTAAACAATAGACATATTTTACTTACAATGGTCATTGAATATAAATAGAATTATAATATAAATAATATTTGTATTTTTAACAAAATTAAAAAGGTAATAACATTCAATTGTTTTTACTATCTTAGACGAAGTATAATTGAAAATATATTTCTGTAAGTAGAATCTATAAATAGTCTTTAATAAATACGGTATTTGTCATTACATAAAATAATAATCTGAAGTGGCCTTCACTCGACACTAAATATGTAAAAATAATAAACATGTGGTAACTAGGGAAACGTAAATATAACTTGTCAATTTTTATAGGCAATTTTTCGGTAAATGGTAGCTTTTACGAAAAAACTATTATAACAAAAGTTGCTGGAAATTTTAATACCTTTAACTTTTATAAGAATCACTTTTTCTGTAACTCGTGTCGTTTCCGAGATACGTAAATAATAACACGAATAGACAAGCACTTCAGTTGTAATATCTTTTTCATGAACTAGTAATTTTCTTTCTTGAAATATACAAATATTATGTTTAAATTATCATATTATTATGTTTAACAGTATATAGGGTGTTTACATACAGACAGACTGACACACAGACGTCTATGAAAACCGAATATTTTCATAATATATATTACGTATAAGAAAGTAAAAATTATTTTCGATATATGTAGCACATTTAATCAATATTTGATTTAACAATTAACATAATTTAGCCACTTTCAAAGTGTTACAGATTCTCATTACAGATCTACTTGCTCAGAATCACACCATGATTTATATAATAATCACAAACACAGATATGATTACTTCTGCCTACATTTGCCCAAATAAAAAATACAAGATATGTCGATCAAACTCTGGTATTGTGACAAGATCAGAGAAAGTTATTAACAAACCATTTTTTTTTTCATCTTGCATTTTCTTTTTTATTGATTGGCTGCTACACGGTTTGACGTAACAGGTGAACTAACATGACAAAACAAAAAACTATTGATTGCAATCATTGATAGGCTGATTATTAATCTTCTTATCGGATCTATAGTATGAACTATGTCAGACTTTCTGTCCAACTTTTATGGTACTACTTGCAACAATGATTATTGTTTGATGTTAACTATTAAACACATTTTGAAGAATAATGTATTTTTATTTAAAATGTGTTTTGTTTTACAAATTATGTTCCGTATCGTTAACCAAAATTTAAACTATGTTAAAATACAGTTAACATAAAACCTTAATAATTTAAGCAATTCGACACAATTTTTGAGACTCGACAATTACTAAGGTTTTTAGCTCGACGTACAGAAGATGTTTTGTGACCTGCGTGTGTCTGTAACATTGTCGAATCAATATATTTACTTAATAAAAACTATAATGTTCCTATATCGCTTTTAAAAATCAGTAATTGTTGCAATCAGTGTATAATGTCATTATTGTCTTTTGCATTTTCCTTTTTCAAAATACAGTTGTTATAAATAAATAAGTTTTCTTTATTTACATTAATGGTTAAAAAAATATTTTCTATTTAAATAAAAGATATTAAAATATTCACTGAATAGATAATAGGGCGCGCTAAGGGCATTGGTGCCCGTACCTATGCGTGTTATAAAAAATGCTTGTGTTGGCCACAACAAATATTTAAATATAATTTTACAATAAAAGTATTTTTTATTTAAATACGAAATTGAACAGAGTGAAATAAAAATACACCTTGACCCATCTACACGCTTGTTTTAAAATAAATCAGTTTCCCATATTTTACATAGCGTGTATCCTTTTCAGATTTACTTTGATTCAATCTCCGGTCAAAATTTTAATTTGTAGTTGTCTGTAATTAAAATCACTAATAAACGTATAGATACGCCCATCTCGGTTACGTAAGTTGACTAAAATGGATCAAATATTATTGCAAACCTATTATTATTCTCATAGTAACCTCACAGTTGAAGGTCGTCACAAATGAATTAAAAAATTATATATTGCAATATTAATAATATTACCATCATTATCTAGTTAAGTTTAACAATGAATACAAATGAATTTGTTAATATTCCCACTGCTAAAACGAGTAATGGCAACCTTGCACACTGGTGTGTGTATACTGTGTAGGAATCATAATTATTGTTATTATTATTCAATTTTTTTTAATATATGCCTTGCTAATATGCTGTAAAAGGACATAATCTATACCCGCTTGACTAATATTCGCATTTAAAACTAAAATTTGCTATATATTTTACCGAAGACGCTAAAGCATTCGGCCATGTGTCTGTAGCATTATCGGATCAAGAAATTCCTTAACAAAAAGTATTTGTTTCGTCGCCCTGAATCCAAAAATATATATAACTTATATACTTGGATGTTAGTCGTCGCTCGCTCGACCAAATTTGTGCTTTCTAGTCCTCTGAAGGTACCGAAGCGATTTACACCAAATTTGCTACACGTAATATTTAATATCCCATTTGAATCTGCTCGCAGTTTAAATTTAATCGCTCGTATACTTCCCGAGTTATAGGGCCCCAAAATTTAAAACCCCCCTTAATACTGCCCTTATAAAAATAATTTCTAAACACAAAAATTCTACTAATAATTCTAAGATATTTTATATCAACAAGAGTTTTTCATATTGTTAACCCAAAGGTCATAAAAAATTATTAAATATAATTTTGAATTTTTAAATATGTGCCCTCTAATCCTCTGAAGGTACCGGAGCGATTCACACCAAATTTGCTATACATTTTACTTGACATCCCATTTGAATCTGCTCGCAGTTTTAATTTAATCGGCCGTATACTTCCCGAGTTATACGGCCACAAAATTTAGAAACCCCCTTAATACTGCCCTTATAAAAATAACTAAAACACCCAAAAATTCTATTAAAAACTCTAAGATATTTTATGTCTACAAGGGTTTTTCATATTGTTAACCCAAAGGTCATAAAAAATTATTAAATATTATAATTATGAATTTTAAAATATGCATTAAAAATTTCTTTTTCAAAATAATCTATAAATAATTGTAAGACTTTGTATATATATATAACATTTTTGAAAATGGTTAACCAAATGGTTATAATAATTAAAAAACGCGGTTCGCATCGCATATTTTATTTATAAGGCGAGCTCGACGCATAAGTGCGTTGTACCTAAGCTTGTTTAAAAGTAATAAACGGCCATATGTTAAAATACAATTGCTCAAGCCATAAAATAATAATCATTTTAAAATATTGTTGGACACGTTTCTTGAGTAAATACAGAAAATCAATTATTGTATATGATACGGGGGACACATGGTACCCACGGGTTAACTAAAATAAATGTTGTAAAAACGTGGACATATCACCTTTGTACTCTAAGCAGTAGTACAATTTCGAAATTGGCATTACAATTACCCGTATATAGTTTTAAATTATTCTTAACCATCCAAAAAATAAATGATCTAAAATGTCGTAATTTTGCGTATTTAGTAACGGTCTGTTTCGTAAATTCGGGTTGAGCATCGATGATACGCTAAGTAACGTATCCGTGGCTAATTTAAATATTGTTCTAGATTTGTTTTGTTGGTTTCTATTCTGCTTCGAGTTTGCCAGTTAACTGGGTGTTTCATTATAGTTTTTATTTGCACATTAGAGCAATGGCAATGGACGGGACAAAGGAAACAATTTTGGTGTATAAAAGTGTGTACAGTGGCATAGCTTTGACTTGATTATCTCAAGCAGAAAACTGTCTAACACAATTGTGGAAAAATATAACTGTCTTAGCACTCAGCTTGCTTCGATTGTTATATTATAATGTAACGGCGGTTTGCTAACGAAGAATTGCAGGTTTCTAGGTGACATAATGTGGCAGAAATACTCATACACACGCACAGAAAAACACAAAGGAAAATATGGCATTCCGAAATTAGTAAGATTCGATTCAGAATGGTAAAAACATTTATTTTTCGTGTTCGAAATATTTCATGATTGCATCACTTACTTATATACATTCGTATAAGAAAATATACAAATATTTTTGTTAAAATAAGTGCAATTCGGAATATGTAGACTTCTGTTGTCGTATCTAATTTCTGCATCTCTCAGTTACATTACAAAATCTCTCTTTTTACCGCATGTACTAAATATATAAATATCTGCATATAGAGAGATACAATCTACACACTAGCTGACTAGCACATTGAAGTTGGCTGTTGATGAATACGATTTACGCGTTGTCGTTAGTGTAACTAACGTAACGCGTTAATTTTACGTAAGAGTCATTGCGTGAATTATATGCTTAAGCTACCATTTAAATAAATACCGGAACGTTAAATGTTACAGTTAAAAAGCTGTAACCAGTGTACATCAATAGTAAATCACTGTTATTCATACATCACTTATCAATCGGTACTTTTCGCAATCACAACATCGATAATTACATTTTTATGCTGCAGTCTGTGACTTAATAATTCCGTAAGAAACAGTAAAATGTGACATGTATTCGAGATAATATAAGAATATAATTTTAAATAAAATGTTAAAATAATCTAAAGTTAATCTAGCCAGCAATAGATGGCATTATAATCACAGATATTGTTATGCTACTTGTATAATACTTTGGCTATGCTGGTTGCACAAATATGAGCACCAATATTACAGACACACCATATCGATTTTGTACTATCGTACAATAAGCTAAATACTTAAAAATATTAATAATAATCTGTGTTCAGAATAGCGAATAACGTTATTCAGATTTATATTCTTAGAGGCATGTTATAAGTATCAAAATATAACGTTACATTGAGATTACAACTACTAAATCAACATTTCAAGTAATGTTCTTTACACATACCAATCAACTTAAATACACTCGTTACTCGAAGACGATTGCATGCGATGGACTTTGGCTATATGCATAGCGTGCACAATTATTGACAATATTCACGAACTATATGGCCAGCAAAATATAACTACTTACTTTTAATTACAATACTAATTACTTTCTTAGACATACTTGGCATACTAACAGCAGTATTGTAATTATCCCTCCTACGATTTTTTTTAACTCGCCGTACGAAGTACTGAAGAAGCTAAAGCATTCGTTCGTGTGTCTGTAGCATTCTCGGATCAAAAAATGTCCTTAACAAAAGTGTTTGTCTCGTCGCCCTGAATCCAAAATTATATATAACTTATATACTTGGATGTTAGTCGTCGCTCGCTCGACCAAATTTGTGCTTTCTACTCCTCTGAAGGTACCAGAGCGATTTACACCAAATTTGCTACACATATTATTTAGCACCCCATTTGAACCTACTCGCAGTTTAAATTCAATCGCTCGTATACTTCCCGAGTTATAGGCCCCCAAAATTTAGAGCCCCCCTTAATACTGCCCTTATAAAAATAACTAAAACACTCAAAAATTCTACTAATAATTCTAAGGTATTTTATGTCTACAAGTTTTTTTCATATTGTTAACTCAAAGCCCGAAAAAAAATATTAAATATTATAATTTTGAATTTCTAAAAATTTACATTTCCAAAGGGCTATAATAATGATATACCGCTGCTTGCATCGTATATATTACTCATAAGGCGAGCTGGACGCATCGGTTGTACGTAACGAATCTTGTTTTATTTACTATTGTATTTATTTAAAATATATTTACTACATACATAATTAATTTTTAAATGTAATATTTTATTACGTTATTAAAATACTGTTTCATTAATATTCACCTTTTGAATATTCAAATAATGCAAAAACTATCTGTACAAATGACGAATTTCACCTTTATTGACTATAAAGGCATAGTTCATACGAATTATAATATATTATCTCCTTACATGCGTATCTATGGTAACATAAATAAAATATTTACGATTTTCCGTAGCCGTTTTCTCATAACTAGTACATTTTTTAAGGAAACTTTTCAAACAAAAGTTGTGTAAAATATTAATATCTTTCATTATGAACCTAACTATTTTTGCCATAAGTGCAGCCGTTCTACTGATATTGGAGATAAAACAAAAAATGCATAGAGTAAGCACTCCTAGTTTGAATATTCCTTTCCAAAATAGGAGGTACACATTTAGACCATATACAAGTCTTAAGTTTGAAGTATCACTATTTTACGTCCGACAGTTTTGGGTCTAGAACGACAAAATATCTATATGTACAATTCACTGTAGATATATTTTTATAAATGAATAATTAATAACATTTTATTGAAATATCCTGTGTCATGCAACTAGTGGGATAATAAGGATGCAACCTTGTAAGTGTGTCCATAATTGTGTGTGTGCACCAATGTAAGCAGAACAAACAAACAAACATTGTACAGAGAAACACAGATATCGAAGGAGAGTGGTTGTTGCGGCCGCTGCAAACGGCTAGGCATCGCAAACAGAACAGGTATAGTACAGTTATCCAATATCACTTTCTGCAGGTCAATGCTATCATAGTTGTGCAGTTGTCCGCGCCATGCCGCATCAGCGACGCATGCGCACCACTTATGACCTCAACATAGGTCACCACCAGCCACAACATACATACAAGACTTCTTGTGGTGCTAGTGTTAAAGGTGTACTTGTCTAACAGATATTTCACCTATAATATATTATCCTAGCAGACTCGTCGCTTTTTGCCGAATGATGCGATAATCTCTGACTTTGGGAGAAAGATTCGCGGTAAAACTTTCACCACATTTCACTCTTCTTCACGTGTGTGATGTGATGTAAGGCTTTTCGTTTGTCCTCGATTGGCACCGCATGCGTGATTCAAACCACATTTTTCTTGGTTTCATCTTCGATAGAAAATTCCCTTTTACATCCATACACATTTATTTCCTTCCAACAAATAGAACATTTAAAAAAAAACAACCCCATACATTATATACATTTATTTTTGAATTTAGGAATTTCTGTGATTGTTACAAGTATCACACGACCGTAAATACTATAATAAAGATTTTTTGGCATGTTTTAGAACAGCGTGTTGAGACGACATTTAGAAGCAAATCATTACGAATAATTTTCTAGCATATTTATTTGATGGTATAGCAGTAACTGTACTTTGACATCATAGTTCATCATAGATTTTTTCTGTGACGAAATTTTCTTCATCTAACGTCAATTTATATCGATAATAGATGATTGTATATATATGTATATGGTAGGCAAAGTTGAAACATAACGGCACCGTACTTTAAGATAACTTTGAGGATTATGATTGATGTATAGTTTACTCCTACACAGATAATACCAATAATCGATTACCAGACAATTAGCTATTATTTCTTTTGCCTACAGGCCACTTTTTATCCAACCTACCATCAACACTGCATAGAAATTAAATCAATCCACTTAATTTAAAGTTGCAGTATATACGAACATATTACACGTGGTCATTATTCACTACTTGAACAGTTTCTATGTTCTTATACGCATAGATTTTAACGGAAATACACGTTTTCGACATTCCTTAATTGAATCTGACTATTTTCGTCTATGTATGTATGAATATAATATTATGAAATTTTGAATTCAAATTTATAGCCTATTTAATGAACAGAAGGATAATTACTGAATGTGTTCATTAAATAGAGTTTAGTATGTAACCCGGAAATCTTAGTTTTGGAAATTAAATTAAAATCGGTACATAAAGTAAACTAGTATTGGTTAAATAATACAACAAAAGAACTCGTAATAAATCATTTAGTTTAAATGAATGCAAATTGGAAATTGTCATCTTGTTTTATGGCCGTTAACGAATGGTCAGAAGTAAAAAAAAAACTTTCACAAATCGACTGTTTCAAAATTGTGGTTCAGCATGATTAGCCAGAATTGTTCTTCTCGTAATGAAACGGAATCTTACAAGATGCAAACTTCCGTATATGAATCGAAAGAAATCTAACAAGATGTTCAAATCGCAAACGACCAATTTACAGTTTTAATTAAGCGAATTTTTTTTTCTATTATTGATTACAAAGAACATTCGAATTTATGTTAAACACCTGCACAGATATTCAGAACAAGCAGCTGATTCAGATTGAAGGATAATGATTGTTAATATATAAATGAAAAATAAATAAATAATTAGTGGCAGGGCTAGAATATGAATTTTTTGAAAGGGATATTCTTAATGGATGGCACTGCAAAAGGCCCTGCTACTGGGGGCGTTCTACACATACATACAAACACATACATCTGGGTGGTACATATAATAAAGAATAAGTCAAGTGAAAGCCACTCCAGTGTGTGTTTTGCTTATTAAAAACTGCAATAATAAACATTTCAATTTTTACTTTAATTATTTAGATAACTGAGGCAGAAATATTTAGTTATTCTGATATATCCATTTATATTCTAGAATTTATGCGATTCCAGAAACAGCAACAATCATATTTAAGTATACACTATATAAAATTATATATTTTTTTAAACATTTTGAGTTGCCAAAGAATTAATATATTACAATTGTCTATAGTTTCCTGGAGCTTATAAGAAAATTGAATACCTATAGATTTCAATGCCAGATTAAATAAGAATTTTAATAATTTGACATTTTTATTACGTTTTTAAAATGCATATTGACGATATAGGTATTCAAACAAAGGTCATTGACCTAGCATCTTCTGCATTTTTTCTATAGTTTATCTGTTAGAAAAATAGACGTTATTATATAATTATTTATAATATATAAACAAGTTTTATATGCATGTAAGGAATATTATTGAATATTGGTTATAAATTTAATATTTATTAGAGATACTTATTTGTGATATCTCGAATTTATATCATAACGGCTTGCAATAGAATACTTTATGGTTTGAATCCTACACTAAACATGATCTACTGTTATCTAGAATATTTAAGATGTACTTAAAACTGTCGCTTACTAGAAAAAAAATTGTGATATATTAAAGACAATAACGCAGATTCTATATTTAATGCATTTTATTTGGATATAGTATCGATTTTTTAATCAAGAAAAATGTTCTAGAATCTTGAAGTCATCGAATGATTAAATTTATTAAAATTATATTATTATTTCAATGATTAATGGACTGTGTATGATACGGGCACGTGGCCCACGGGTTCACCTAGTAAATATAGACTAGTTTAGAAATTAATTAAGATTACATATTTTTCTTACATAGATTATAAAGGCAGTGACCATCACATGTTAGTTAAGATTGAAATAAAATGAAAGTTATACAAGAGCACCACAATCAGTCGGGATATTAAAACAAGCAAGGTTTATTGCGAATTGATTTTTTATCATCTTAGGTTTTAGTGGTCACTGTTTATGCTAACTTTCTACTGGTTAGTACTGTCATAACTTCTCCTGTTAAGGGGGACTTAACGATAAACACAATATGAAACTGAAAGGGCTTAATCAGTGTTCCTAAATAACACCTCGTATCGCTGTCTTCGGGTAATTAAGCGGTACCATTCAGGCAACACTTTTTTCGTAAAAATCGAATATATATATATATATATATATATATATATATATATATATATATATATATATATATATCCCGTTTTACAATCTATTATCTCTGTTTTCTCGCAAAATTTATTATGATACGTCAAATTGTATTGTATACAGTATACTATTAAATATTTCAATTACAAAAGACTTATTTGAATGGCTAACACGGCAAATAAGATGCGCTTAGTTGGGTGGACGTCTAAACAGACGTTTCCGTAAACATTTGAATTGCAAATAGATACTATCTATCCCTATAACATAACAGTGAAATAAAAATAAAACTATTAAACGTATGTAGGAATATGTTGTGGACATCATGTGATGACGGAAGAGATTTACACACAAAATTGGCACCATTTAAGGATGATTACCCACGCGAAAAATACTGCTTGGTAAATCCTGGCATTAACCAATAACCATAATTTCATAGCATATTGTGGTTTTATTACTAAAACGTATATATTTAGAATTTCTCTTCGGTATGGATATTTATTTGCCCCTTTTAACTTATATAATCATAAATATATTATCACCATTAATTTTACTGAAAGCACCAGTACCTCCAGCTGCCCGTGTTTATTTAAAATTAACATAAATGCATTTAAAAGATTTACCAGTTAATTTATATGCAAATATATTTACAAATGATTCTGCAGTTTATTTAATACGATAGTTGGATCATTTGTGAAAATGCAAATCATTGCATGTATAATATAGCAACTGCACCGCCACTTGACTGGACTGCGTATTCAATTGAAATTTATTATGGATCAATTTTATTGAACCAAGTTGTATCTGTATTGTATATACGGTACATTTATAATTAAGACGTTTATTCTTCTTGTGAATATAAATAAAATTAAAAACAACTTCATTCATATATGCCTCTTCTTACGACTCATTAAAATATACATATAGCTACTACAGTTACTTTACATTCAGCTTGGTCGTTTTGGAGTGCCCTTCCCTCGACTTTCTTATACTTAATTTTCACTATATATATAACATAGTTTTATTATATTTTTAAATTCATTCAATTATCGCCATTAAACAATCATATATAGAGAACGTAAATGTGGTTTGCCTATTTTCTGTAAATAATACATTTTTGAGAAAAATACTTCTTACTTTCTTACACGGAGTAATAAGTAAGTCTTGTAATCATAAAAAATACAATACGTGTAAAAAAGAAAAAATAACAAGATTCAGTATTCGAAATTATAATTTTTTATATTTTTTTATAGCCTTTGGGTTACCAATAAGCAAAAATCTAATAGACATAAAATATCTTAGAATTTTTAGTAGAATTTTTGAGTGTTTTAATTATTTTTATAAGAGCAGTATTAAGGGGGGCTCTAAATTTTGGGGCCCTATAACTCGGAAAGTATCCAGGCGATTGGATTTAAACTGCGAGCGGATTCAAATAGGATATTAAATAATTTGTGTAGCAAATTTGGTGTGAATCGCTCCGGTACCTTCAGAGGAGTAGAGACTACAAATTTGGTTTTAAGAACGAGCGATACTAACATCCAAGTATATAAGTTATATATATATATTTGAATTCAGGGCAACAAGACAAACAACAAGACAAACAACAAGACTGCTACAGATACACGACCGAATGCTTTAGCTTTTTCGGTACTTCGTTCAGCGAGTTATGTAGTCGTTACTCACCGAAATGAAAGTTAGGTAAACAGCCCAAATTACAATTACGTGCAAAACATAAATCATCAATAAACAGTAGCGTATCAATAATTACGGTATCAAAACGATACAATTAACAAACAAAATTGATTATAGATCTTGTTGTACCGTTAATTCTGACTGCGATAAATATAAAGATCGAAACATTTGATTGTTTTTTCGGCAGTGAATTTCTTGTTAAAGGTACCGGAAGAGAATCCGTTACATAAAAACGGCAACAGTGCGCGCATGCGTATTGAAAAATCGCGCATTAAAAAAATACATTGAACGGATACACAGTTATCTAATTATACGTAACAATCAGATTTACAATCGCCCAGTATAAACATTGATTTTAAGATGTCAGAATGAGAGGTTTAAAGTTTTCGCTGGGTGACTGGGCACAGGATGGAAGAAGCGCTCTTTAGGTTGATTTCAATTTTATGCATTAATTTTCTATAGTTTTATTTTTAGTATGCAGTAAAACTTTCATTATTAGTTTGCTTATATTAATTATTTTATGTAACGTTTATCACAGTTTTTGCAATATAAAACAATAAAAATTGTAGTTTTTTAAACGTTTTATATTGATTATGATTTTAAAAGTGAATGTTTTATATCTATTTTTATTGAATATAATAATAATATTAAATTTTGACAAAATGACTACCGAAATAGCCTCATAATATTATGTGTTGGGATCCTTTGATAAATGATTGTATCATTTTGTTGAATTTAAATTTAAATAAGCTGGTTATTGTATTTTAAGTATATTTATGACCTCCATTTCGTACCAAACACAAAAACGAAATCGTTCCAATATGATTTCACTTATTCAGTAGTTTAAAACCCAACCTAAAAAAGTATTATTTAATATTCTGTAACGAATTGTGTCATAAGGTCATGAAGTCAAAACGAACATGCCATTATTTAGTCTAGAAATAAAAAGGCAAGTTTCTTTTTACTTTCTTACGACGAAATAATCATAAAATTTTTGAATTCATTATTTTAACAAAAATACACGTTTTTGGAATGCCCTCTGTGTGTGTGTGTGTTTGTGTATTAGTGGGTGAACGATTAAAACTTTAGATTGGTATTCGGGCCTTCTATTTTCGAAAACAAGGTGATAACAGTTTACTTTTGCTACTATATCTCAGAAACGGCGTGAGTACTAAGAATAATTGAATTTCTAGCAACTTTTGTTCAAATTTAAAATAAAATAAAACAACTGAATGGACCAGAAAGTATTATTAAAAGATGAACCGGCTTTCGTCATGCAAATATGTTTCGTTTTTTATTCTATTCTTGTGACTTACAATAAGCTGTATGTGTTGCAATATCTTTATGGGATATTTTAAATTGATTCTATACGAAAACTATTTTAATCATAATATATGCATTCTTGTTAAATGGAAAACGTTGATAGTACTTGAATGAATATCGTAAAAATCACGTTTTATAATTTCTTGTTTCTTAACTAGATGGCTTGTTAGTTTATGAATTAATGGAAATTCAAATACTTTTACTTTTTAAAATAGAAGAAAATGTGTTGGCGTTTATCATTATAACATCTTGTTTTGTAAGAGAAATTCATATATTATTTTTTAAATACATTTACTAACGATTGTATGCAAAAATATAACATTATTATAACTCCAGTTTTTTCATATTAATTTCAATATTTTACGTGAATTTTTATCAGGTTTTATGAGGAATGTTAGTGTTCAGTGTATATGAATTGATGTATAGTGGATGACGGTGTGATGAAATTGTGTAATCGAAGTGAGTGAATGACCTTGACAGTTTGGGAAAAGTTGATATTGACTAAATTTGGCATTTTGTCAAGTGCCACAAGACGATAAATTCTAAAAGGTAAACGATACGGTTCGACTGTGTCTGAGCTGTGATATAGCATCAGAATGTCGAATCGAAGACCACACAGAGCCCATAAAGAAACCGAATTCGCCTTTTAGTTATTTCCATTCATTTCGTTTCGGTGTCTACATCAAAATACATTTGAATAAATGCAAATCATTGTGAACTTGTTCTAGAATGATAAATCGGTAAAGTTCACACAGGAGTTTAGAATTCCAACTATAGAGAACTTTACTGGATTCTCAATAAATTTACATTCTTTTAAAGACAATATGGAAAATTTTGCTGTTTGATACGGCTGAATTATTTTTGAGATAACGCGATTTCTGTATATTCCACTTCACTGGAATCCAAACCAATAACTTTAAACTAATATTCTGCAAAAGTTATATCAAACATGTTTCCGTTTAGATTTGATCTAAGAAAGTAAAAAGTTTAAATAACGAGTTATTCATCTAATAATTATTATCTTATCTTCAAAAAATCATAAAATATATTTCACTTTTAATTAATTTCTGCAACAATAAATTAAGTTGTTTACTTGAGAATTTTAATGCAATCAAGAAAACAATAAATATGTATATATATTTTAATTAATTTGCTACGATTTTTTACAATTGATTTTGACGAGTAGGTGTACTTTTTTATTGTTGACTTATCGACAAATTTTAAGTATCGTTTTAATGACCTAGCAAAACTCGTTTAATAGTTTTCAATTAATAAGAAGCTAATTCTTAGCCACTATGACTAATGTATAAAATTTAAATTCATTATTATTGATTAAATAAATAATAACGTTAGTTTAAATATTGCTATTCAGTCTGCGAATATTCTATCGTAAACTGAGAGTTGGTTGAATGTGTTTCTAAGGCTGGACAGACTTCTTATCTTTCGACTGCATATTTTAACTATCACAATATAAAACGGTGCTTGGTGACCTTATTTAGTATCAGTAAAATATACACAGTATGTTCCGATATTCACACACGACAACCAAGTTAATGAACTGTTCATTGTTTCAGGTTGACGGGCCTCGATAATTGATCAAAAGAGGCGCTGGATGACCAAATGGCCTGTACTGTAACTGAATTACTAATTGAATGGTAAGTTTATTAAACAGTTATTGCAATAAAAATACTTTTAATTAAACATATATTTATATATTGACCACTTGTTTTTTGGTAATAGAAAACTGTACTAAATAGATCGAATATTTTTGTCAGTTTTCGTGTGGGTTTTAATAAATTATTTAAACAAATATATTAATCAAATAACCTCGCCTACATTCGTAATTTCGTAAACTGCAATTGTTTAATACGATATGATCGATGGCAGACAGATATCTTGATCAATTTTAAATTTCACGTGCTTTTATTAATGGTTGCAAAAATATTATGCAATCTAAAAATATTCTAGCACCTGTCTAAATACTATTATTTTATTTATCATATTGCCAATAGTGCACTTTTTGAGAATAGCAATCGATTTTTTCTTGATCCCCATAAAGAATGTATCACTTATTCCGAAAGTATGTATAATATCGTCTATTTAATTTGGAATTGTACCACCGTTATATTGGGGGCGTAAGATATTTAAGTTTGCCAATTTTTTTTTTTAATTTTCCTAATTTAATCATCACTTTATACTTTGACAGGATTTTATGAATATGTTTATAGTAATATCGCCGTTAGTTATTGAAAGGTTTATATATGTATTAGTTGGCCAAAATTGATTATGAATTATTGGCAATATAAAATTAAAATTACATTTATTTAATGTAGATTTTCATTCTATTGAAAAAAAAAAACTAATTTAAATAAACACGATTTTTATAATGTTAAAAAATATGGAATATTCGCAAAATCACATAAATTCTATATTTGATTAATTATTCAAACAATATTTTTTATATACCAATATTAACAGATCTACCAAATTCATTGTCTAATAATATTATTATTGTTAAAACAATGTGTCGACCTTCATTATTATTACATGTTTATTACAAAAACATCAAATATATAAGCCTGTATTACACTAGTTCATTTCTAACAATAGATTACCAAAAACATTAATATATCATTCAAGGTTTTGTGCTATTTAAATTTTTTTACTCTTCAATTTATATATTGATGTACAAGTTTTCCTAGAAGTCAATTTCAATTAATTTTCTACCGCAGGTATACCTTAATCCACTTAGAGCACAATGGTGCCTAATCATATAATTAATTCTCAAAGATCTTGTACCATAATAATACATTATATTTATTTTTTAGTTGTGTTAAATTTTACTTTCTTATACTTAATTTATTAAAGAAAGGTGCGTTGTACGTACCGAATCTTGTTTATTTAAATATTAAATTAGTTTTGCTATAAATAAATCGATCTATAGTAATATTTATACTACCATAAATTATATTATAATATAATAAATATTAGAATATAAACAAATATGATGTCACGGTAATGTTGCAAGATTTATAATATTACTTGAACATTTCATACATTTGCGATAAATTAAATCAATATTCTTACAATAAGTAAGAAAAAAGTAAATCCATAAATATAATATACATTACGTCATACATCCTACAGTGCTATTCAACAATATATGGAAAATAAGTAAACAAAAAAAATATATGTATAAATGACTATATCGAGGTCACCTTAAAAGTACTTTATCAGATCTGGTGTAAAATGCATTTGCTTTGTTGCAGTATGCATATCAGTAAATTGGTGCTGTCAAGTTACGCAGCACGTCGCCAACTTACCTGTATTTAATTTACGTAAGAAATGAGGAAACGTATGTCTTGTTACATGGTTATTGTTTGAATTTTATCGTAGGATATGTGTCAGGTGTTAAGTATATTGAAATAGTCATATTATTTTATATCTACTAGTTCTCGAACAGCTGCTAGGTCGTTTACAAGGTAATTTATATATTATGTTAGAATTTATGGAGAATTAACACAAAAATTAGGTTAAAAATGTTTACTCTCAGTCACATTAAATATACAAGTCATCAAAATCTAAGGTGTATTGAGTTCGGCGACGTTCGACAGCTGTCGTGTTTTAACGACAACAAGAATTGCTTTTCGGTTATTCTATGCGCTCGTAAACTGTGCTCCAGTTTTTCACAAACTAAACAATAATTTAAATAACTCAAATATATGTAAGTGTATTTAATTAAACAGATTAATCGGTGACGAGTGGACTCTATTTTGTGTATGATATGGGCATCTGGCACCCACGAGTTAACCTAGTGTATAAGGAAAACAAATAGATATACTAAAATGTATACAAGTTATAATTATATTTTAATTTGAACGTATGGTAATTTATTTATTTATAAGCATAATTTAAATATATCTTTTATTATCCTTTTTACTAAAAGGCAAAGTAGGTCATGAAATAATTAAACAACTTAATTATTACCTGTAATTATAACACATATTTACATTTTTACATGCATTCATATACTTCACAGTTTAATAATTACACTGTAAGTGTTAAAATTATGTGTTTTTCTTTTAAATATTTCTCAATTTACTGTATATTAATATTCCATTATTTAAATTTCTAGCCACAGTTAATTTCGAAGAAATTTATTATAAATGAGGGAATTAAATATAGAAATCAATTTTTAACTGACAAATCCCGTTCTAATATCATAATTAATATGTAGAACGATTGAATTATTTGTTTAGCCGTTTGTAGACATTAAGCGATATATATTTATTTTTTTAGCATTTTCTAATCGTTAACAGTTTACTACCATTTTGTCACGTCGTCAATTATTGTATTTTATCACATTCTAGTTTTGTTTTAACATGACATAACCATAACCTGAAATTTTGGTAACCATAAAGTATGAAATACAGCACTGACCTTGGTTATGAATCATTCCCGTTTTTTATTGTTGTTTTTTTACATAACTGTATCATGTTTTATAAATTTATTTCACTGTGGCTCAGACTTAAACACTAAGTATAGCTTAAATTATTTTAATTTACAACCAAGAAGAATTATAATATTTAATTAATTTTATCAAAAAAAAAAAAAAAAAAATTCTTTATTAAATTTAAGTTTTTAGCTAAAATACAACAATATATAAACTATTGCTAAAGTTAAGCGTTAGTGGAACATATAGGCTTTATGTACACTTAACATTAAACCAAGATTAAATTAGTTGTTTAGTGAAATTTCTGGCTAAAGTGTATCAGGTACTAAATAGTTCTGCTGTTGTCAAATAACAAAAGCTGGAAACATTGGGGTTCACACCTATGATTGTTTTTGTCCGTAAAAAATTTTTAGTTATTTTTTTGTTGTTGTCAAATTTACTAGAGGCACTTCCGTTTTAGGAACGAGTATATATTTGTAGATTATATTTTAGATAAAATTAATAAATTGATTTATTACTTACAATGCCAATGAACCAGTACATCCCTATCAGGTAGCACAGGATTAAAAAAAACCTCAAAAAAAAAAAACAAAAATATAAAAACTTGAGCTAAATGATATCATGATACACCTGTTGCACAAAAAATAACTTGTTGCTAACCAAATCTAATCGAAATATAGAAAATATATTAATATTCTTTTTTCTAAATCTGAATAAATCTCAGCTATTATTTAAGACACTTACATATGTTCTATTAAACATAAAAAATATATTTGAAATTTATCAAATTCTTGGTTGAATTTTTATTACAATTCAAAAACATTGTAGTTTCCGTTTTTATGTATTGTTTTTATGGCCGATCAATTTTGTTGTTTTTTTTTTTTTGAGCCTACTGACATTGCGAAATTTTAATCACCTGTCAAATTGTTTCATCGACCTATCAAATATACTGGCATTCAATATACTTTGAATTTTATGGAGTTAACACTTCTTACTTCGCCCACTAACAACACCGTTACTTCACAACTAAGGAATCAGTTTGTATTTGGAAAATTATATTTATTAGAAAAAAAAAATTGAAACAGTCAAAATTCTACAAAATAAGAATAAAGAATACAAATTGTATTCATTTTCAGTTTTGCTGTTTAGGTTGTTTGTTTTGTGTTTTGCTTGTTTAGGTTTTTTGTTTTGTGTTTTGCTGTTTAGGATTATCTGTTTTGTGTTTTGCTGTTTAGGATTTTCTGTTTTGCGATTCGCTTTTTCTGCAGGAGAACCTTACTTAAATATTGGTTTATTAAAATGTATTTTAAGTGCTTTATTATTACTGTAAACGTAATGAGGAATACAATTATAGTGGACACACTATACTATAGTAATTATGGATATTTTGAAATATTCAATTTTGTGTGGTCAAATCAATTGCACTGGAATTAATCGTTAGACTAATTGTTATTGATCAATGTTGTTATGACTACCTTATGTTCCAACGTACGTATATAGTAATGACAGGTAAATGATTTTCCGTGTACGAATCGAATTGATGTCTTATAAATATTCGATTAGCAATTGTTGGTGTAGCCAAGGCAACTGATTCAACAAATTATATACCTTTTCTTTGATAACTACATTTGAATAAATTTGTTACATTATTTGTTCTTTGTCTCATTAACTTCGCTTTTAATAAAGACATTTGCGTCGATTTGTTTTCAATTGATAAAATTTATTAAATCTTTAATTTAGCGTCGACCCACCTTAAATGCAATATTTATCTATCTTAAACATATTTTACAAATAATAATTAGTTAAGTATTTTCGACCAGAGTTCTAATTTACAAAGACTCTGTTTGAATACTATAATGACGACAAGTATAGCGACTTAATGCTGTTAATATTTCTCACTATTTATTTTGGGACGATATTTATTTAGCTACCTATTTAAGATATAGCAAAAAATATTTAAATTTTTGACTCTGTTTATATTAAGCCTACTGTTAATCCATTAATAATGCTGTAAATCCTTGACATTTATTTAACATAAATTATTTGGAACATAAGATTCCTAAACTATTTAGAATTTAATAATATAGTAATAAGTATTAATAAATTACAAATTTTGAAAAAGTAAAAAGCTCGACGTTGTATAAAGAGCCTATAGTATTCAATTTTGTGTCTGTAATATTCTCAGAATAGAAATATGTATTCGTTTAACGTGTTCCTGAATCCAAAATTGATTATAATTCATATAATTGGATATTTCTTATTTGGACGGTCGAAAGACCTGACTTAGTGACTGTATATCCTCTGAAGGTACTAAACAGCTTTGAACGAAATTTGGTAAAACAATCCCTTTCAAGAAAAATGCCTGAATTATGTATGTATATAAATATGTATGGTCAAAATTGTTTTAAATATTCAGACATAGATCAATTTCACAAATACGTCGTAGACAGATCCACTTATCTATAAAATAAATTAGACCCTCCATATTTGGCACGGTCTAATGATAATAATAAACTATACGACCTTCCCAATCCGTTCAAATCTATATAGAACGAATAACCATTATAAAGAAAACATCAATTTCCCTTTGCCAGATCTAGGAAAAACAAATACATCGAACGACCTTGAAATGCCCGCGTCACATGACCTCTGCCAGACAAGGACAGTGTGAAAATGCGCACGCATGTAGGCGGGGCTTAACTTTCCCGCCTAAACAGCAGCGCACGCGGATATCTTCTCAACTATTTTATATATACAAGAGCGATTTATGTATTCGCAAATGGATGGCACAGTCTTAAGTAGGCTTTCACTGCTGATACAATCGACGGGTTTGAGTAGACGGTGATGTTTCCGTGTTGCAGGATTATTGTGCTAAGTGGAGGTGTATTGATTGATTGAATAGATCGATAAATGGCTGTATTATATATGATCTAGTTGAATAGGATTTATTTTCTTTGGTAAGACCAACTATAAATTACGCTTATTTCCGAATGCCGATTAACAATACTTTACTACTAAAAATTATATTTTTAAACATTAAAACAAATAATAAAATAATTGTATTCGTTGAATCTTGAATTGGATTATGCCCGCCAGTCAAGTGTGTTCGCATGTGCGGATTATCGCTACTATGATCTTCCATAGTGCTAATTTGGTAATAAATAACAATATTTATAGTAACGACCTTCAAATGTTGAATAAAAAAATAAGAATTATTAACCAAAATTATTGACAACATCATAACTAAAATATAACACGTAACCATAAATAATATTAACAAAAAATGTACAAAAAAGTAATAAACATAAAGAAAAGTTAGTGTCGGCATTTCAACAAAAACATTAGTCATTTAAACAATGGCTACAACTAACACTATACATATAAGTATGCGACAAACAGTCGTGTTGTGATCCGATGTGCTTGTTTGAATTTTAAATCGTTTCGCATAATTTTCAAATTGATCGACGAAATAGGTTATCAATAATTAACATATTATAGTTGATGAGTAATACTCAATACTATTCCCAGTCGAAGTCGATGCCTACGCGATCAGAATAAGAAGATATAAATAATACATTTAAATCTAACCACAAGAATTTTATTTATTTATGGAAATTAGTTTTCTGAATCCCATTTGTGGCGTATACTAAAAACACACGAACATCTAATACCTCAAACAGATTTTAGCCATTTATTATTTTCCTACGCGAAGTCTAAAAGAAAGTAATCATGAAAACGGAAATACACGTTTTGACCATCCCTGAATTGTTTCTAACTATTTTCTGAATTACGTATGTGTGTGTGTGTATGTGTGAACGCTCTAGAGCCAAAACTGTTGAAGGAAATATTAAGAAACTTGAAACATAAGACGTATACAAAAATAACAATTTACGTATGTTTGTTATTTTTGTAATATCTCGTAAACGACATGATTTACACAAAAATGATTCGTATAAAAGTTGAAGATATTACAATTTTTAGCAACTTCTGTTTAAAAAGTTTTTTTGAAAAACGTACCATTTCCTGAAAAATTGCCTTTGAAAATGGTTATTTACTCATGCTATGTTTTTAATATCTCGGAAATTATATGAGTTACAGAAAAATGACTAGTATAAAAATTGAAGATATTAAAATTTCAAACAACTTTTGTTTACATAGTTTTTTCGAAAAACGTACCATTTACTGTTAATACGCGTTTGAAAATGGTTATTTTATATTTACTCATGCTATGTTTTTAATATCTCGAAAATGTAATAAGTTAGAGAAAAATGACTAGTATAAAAGTTGAAGATATTAAAATTTCAAGCAACTTTTGTTTATAAAGTTTTTTCAAGAAACGTACTATTTACGAAAAAAAAATGATTATTCTATATTTACTCCTGCTATTCCTTTAATATCTCGGAAACGATATGAATTAGAGAAAATATGATAAATATAAAAGTTGAAGATATTTATATTTCAATCAACTTTTGTTTAAAAAGGTTTTTCGAAAAACGTACCATTTACTGTTAAAAGCGTTTGAAAATAGTTATTTTATATTTACTCATGCTATTTTTTTAATATCTCGAAAACTGCACGACTTATAGAAAAATGATTCATATAAAAGTTGAAGATATTAAAATTTGAAGCTACTTTTGTTTAAATAGTATTTTCGAGAAACGTACCATTTACTGAGAAATCGGGTTTTAAAATGTTATTTTATATGTACTCATACTATTTTTTTAATATCTCGGAAACGATATGAGTTAGAGAAAATATGACAGGCATAAAAGATGAAGATATTAAAATTTCTAGCAATTTTTGTTTAAAAAGTTTTTTCGAAAGTCGTACCATTTACTGAGAAAACCGCATTTGAAAATAGTTATTTTATATTTACACTGAGAAAACGATTTACTTTATTCAATTTAGGTTTAATACTATTAAATAAATACCATATTTGAATACAGTTAAATCAATATATATTAAATATATTAAATAAATGCTATATTTGCTAACCCCAGATAAGCTTTCTTTATTATAAATAGATCTAATTGCCGTATAAGTGAATTTTAAAAATGTGCAATAATGTAAAACACATATAACAATATCCTCTTTAAGATAACCACAGGTTTTAAAAACCGTCCCTGCACTTAGCTACTTGCTATATACAGCAATTTAACTTTTTTCGCAAAACTATTTCGTATAATCGGTGTTTTAAAATCGCAATACCTGCGGGGCCTGCTTCGTTTACTTCTTGTGCTACGCGTAAAAGTACGCGTACTGCATTGTTTAACGTACTTTTTTTTTTTAACGACTCCAGTTAACGACACGCCGTTTATACTGTCTACGTACAGATGGCACTAATGTTTGTGAGATTTCGGTTATCTTCGGTTCGGATCGCAAAGCGTCATGGTGATTGCTTCTGCTCCCCAAGTTTTTCTAGATTAAATAATCATATTGAGCTATTTTATATAGGTTCTTTTTCATTTAAAACAATACTTCCGGTTTAATTATTTAAGTAGTCACTAGATACGTGAGGTTTAGGTACCAAAAATACTTTTACGATATATATTTATATGTAGATGGCTTAATACTGCCGTAGGTGTTAAATAAACAGTAGTTATTTGAAATTTATCGAAAATTCGTAGGATGAAATTGTGAAATAATAATAAAATCAGGTGTTTATACATTCCCATAGTTGCGTTATATGCGTATTTATATTGGACATTTAATTTAATCGTGCACCAGATTTCTATTTAACATTCAATTTAAATATGTGACGTTAAGGCTATAAAATGCATTTTTTATCATTTAATTACTATAAATTGTTATAATTAAATGTTATTTTTCAAACCTTAGTTTAAAAAGCTGTAGTGGCTTTCACTCGACTTATTTATGCTTTTCACTATCTATTATCTAACATATAAAACACCAAATGTACATATGTGTTTGTGTGAATGTATTAATGTTTGTGTAGAACGCTTTCTTGGCGTTTCTAAGGTGGCGAAGCCACGTGTTTTTACACTGATTATTTATAAAAACAAATGCTACGTTCTTAAACAGCAAACAATAACTAAATGTCAACATACATACGAATAACGAATAAAAAAATGTATAACTTCACATCTATTGTTTGATTTTTGAATTGACGTCGAAATGACGACAGTTTGTTGCATATCGAGTTGGGTAATTAATAATGTAGATTATAATAAAGAGGAAAAGGTATCTTTTTATATACTTACGGAGAAATCAACGAAAATACAACTATGTGTAAGGGAAATGCTTTATTTATATGGTGTATCCATGAATATGGCTTACATTTACAAAAAAAGAATATGAAAAATCGCCATATGTTAAATTATTCAATTAGACGGATGTATCGGTGAAGAATGGATTGTATTCTGTATATGATATGGGCACATGGTTCCCCACGGGTTTATTTAGTATAATATAATATGCATTTTTTTTAAATACTCGTCAGGCAAAAATGTCATGAGATTTAAAATATCAACTATTATAAGAAACACATTCTATTTTAATTTCTAATTTATTCCGTGTTCGAAATGTTGCAAAAGTAGCAGAAGTAAACTGTTACTTCCCATTAATATATTTTTTTCCAAAATATTAATATATATATACTAGTTTTTTTCACTTAATTTATTTAGTTTTAAGATATTGAAAAAGCAAATTTATTGTGTCAAAAATCGTATTAATTAATGGGCTCCTTGTGATGGGCAAATAAATCCTGCGGAACATTTTGAGTACCACGTGTGGTTGAACTCAAGGTCGCCAATACGAAAAGGCATTGACTCGTGTCGACGTCGTGAATCAGACGATGCACCACACACCGAAACAGGCCCGCATTTAGCCCACATGACAAATGAACCGATCGACAGACTCTCGACCGCAAGATTCATATTGCAGGTGGGCGAAATGCATGTGCACTTTTCAACGCATTGCAAATTATTCGTTTGACAGTACATGTTATTTCGTTGTACTCTCTCGCCTAGCAAGTATAACCAGAGGGTATACCAGATAATCGGTTATAATCGACGTTGCAGCGCAGTAACCGCGGTTACCGCCCTCGTGGGCCGAAATTTTGATTGGACCCGATTTCGCACGTGTGCACGATCTTTCCACCGCGCAACTGTCATATACATAATTACTAGGGGCCAAAACCCAACTATGGCATTTTGCAAATAAAAATAAGAGTATTGCGAAATTGGATGCACTGGGTTGAAGAACCCGCAGATATTTTTGCTGTTTTTTTGCTTGGTTCATTGAACAGGGTTTTAATTTAACAATGTTTTGATTTTTACTTTCTTATACGTAATACATAAAAAATAATACTGTCACCACAAATAAATTTTCCGTAGCAGTTTTCTCGTAACTGGTACATTTTTTCAAGAAACTTTTCAAACAAAAGTTATACAAAATATTAATATCTTTCATTATGAACATAACTATTTTTGCTATAAGTGCAGCCGTTCTAGTGATATTGGAGATTGAACAAAAAATGCATAGAGTAAACATTTTCCGTAGCAGTTTTCTCGTAACTGGTACATTTTTTAAAGAAACTTTTCAAACAAAAGTTGTGCGAATTATTAATATCTTTCATTATGCTTATTACTATTTTTGTTATAAGTGCAGCCGTTCTAGTGATATTGGAGATTGAACAAAAAATGCATAGAGTAAACATTTTCCGTAGCAGTTTTCTCGTAACTGGCACATATTTTTGAAGAATCTTTTCAAACAAAAGTTGTGCACAATATTAATATCTTTACTTATGAACATAACTATTTTTGCCATAAGTGCAGCCGTTCTAATGATATTGGAGATTGAACAAAAAATGCATAGAGTAAACATTTTCCGTAGCAGTTTTCTCGTAACTGGTACATTTTTTAAAGAAACTTTTCAAACAAAAGTTGTGCGAATTATTAATATCTTTCATTATGCTTATTACTATTTTTGTTATAAGTGCAGCCGTTCTAGTGATATTGGAGATTGAACAAAAAATGCATAGAGTAAACATTTTCCGTAGCAGTTTTCTCGTAACTGGCACATATTTTTGAAGAATCTTTTCAAACAAAAGTTGTGCACAATATTAATATCTTTACTTATGAACATAACTATTTTTGCCATAAGTGCAGCCGTTCTAATGATATTGGAGATTGAACAAAAAATGCATAGAGTAAACATTTTCCGTAGCAGTTTTCTCGTAACTGGTACATTTTTTAAAGAAACTTTTCAAACAAAAGTTATACAAAATATTAATATCTTTCATTATGAACATAACTATTTTTGCTATAAGTGCAGCCGTTCTAGTGATATTGGAGATTGAACAAAAAATGCATAGAGTAAACATTTTCCGTAGCAGTTTTCTCGTAACTGGTACATTTTTTAAAGAAACTTTTCAAACAAAAGTTGTGCGAATTATTAATATCTTTCATTATGCTTATTACTATTTTTGTTATAAGTGCAGCCGTTCTAGTGATATTGGAGATTGAACAAAAAATGCATAGAGTAAACATTTTCCGTAGCAGTTTTCTCGTAACTGGCACATATTTTTGAAGAATCTTTTCAAACAAAAGTTGTGCACAATATTAATATCTTTACTTATGAACATAACTATTTTTGCCATAAGTGCAGCCGTTCTAATGATATTGGAGATTGAACAAAAAATGCATAGAGTAAACATTTTCCGTAGCAGTTTTCTCGTACTTGGTACATTTTTTGAATAAACTTTTCCAACAAAAGTTGTTCGAAATATTAATGTCTTTCATTATGAACGTAACTATTTTTGTCATAAGTGCAGCCGTTCTAGTGATATTGGAGATTGAACAAATAGTCTTAATTGTAATTTTTTTTTCGAGTAATTTATTATTTGCTGAGTTAAAACAACCCATATTTATATTAGTCCGAGCTGGAAGCATTGTGTATATAAGTATACGTTAAAAATCAAAATTACGTCAAGAACACTATTTATTTTTCTAAACTGTTAGAGCTAGACCATTTTTTATACATTTAAAAAATAAATATAACGTGGGTAGATTTTTTCTAAAAAAAAATTAGCATAACAAAAAGCCTTTCAAAACTATGTTGAACATTTTTAATTAACCTAGAGATGGTAATCAACAATGCAAACGACGAAATTGATGAGGGTGTTAATTTGTCCTTGTCGGTAAATAATTTGTAGCTGTCTTAGTTTCACTGTAGGTTTCCATCAGGATCTGGACTGAAAGATAGAAAAAGTAGATTTACACAAAACGATAAATTTTAGCCTATTCTATAGGTTGTATTTAGTCCGTTTGGAACAGTCGAATCGTGTGGGCTATAATGGGTAATTCACTAGACACTAATTAACAAAAATGAATTATTTATTAGCGTGATTTATCTCCAAACAGTCACATTAAAATAATTGTCACCGTATTTGGTGCGGCGTTGTTTTTATTATCAATTCCATTATTCCAGAAATTATTGCAAGCATAATACAAATCACCACAGAATTTAAATTGTCATTAAAAATATTAGATGAAATATAAAGTTATTACTTAATATTACTGGAATAAATAAAATGATTAATCAAACCGCTGTCATATGGTTTATATTCTGAAATATGTAAATCAATAAAGATGTTTATAGTAAAATTTATTTATATTTTAAATTGATCATGAATTAAAATAAGCCATTATTACGTATTCGATGAATAAAAAAATCGCATGCGTGCGCAGACGCAGACGTTTATGATGGTGCGGTGCATATACGCCAACATGCCATCTTGATTTATGGTTGTAAGTTAACGAAGTGGTCATGAATAAAATGCAATATTCATTTGCGTGTGACCCTATTAAACAGGATGACCCTTTAATGTACTTTATAATGCATTTTATACTATCAATGCCTTGACTGGTTAACTGAACTGATCTAACCGCGCATGCAATTGTGGTTGGATTGTGGTTGAACAAGTGGCTATGATTGATTTTTGCAAAATACCGATTTTATATAACTGAATCAACAATAGTTAAAATGCCAATATTATTGCAATAAACATAGATAAATAACACATACAAGTGTGAGAAAAAATTACACATATGACAACTGGTCAAAAACAAACACAGATTTTTTTATAGCCCCTGGGTCAACAATTTGGGAAAACTTTGTAAACATAAAATGTCTTACAATTCTTATTAGAAAATTCTAAAAAATATAAAAGTTGACTACAGGCAGTATTTAGAAGGGCTCCAAATTTTGGGGCCCTATAATTCCGGACCTGTACAGATGATTGAATTTAAAATGCTACAGGAACATTACGGGTGTGTAAGTTATATGTATACCGAATTTCATTAAAATCGGCCCGGTACCTTCAGAGCAGTTGCGGTCACAAACTCAGATTTTATGAGCGACCGAGATACATCCATGTTATATACATTTTTGGATTCAGGACGAAAATAAGAATTGTTATTTTGTCCGAGCATGTTACAGATATACGACCAAACACTTGTACCTACGACGAGCTAAAAAGTTCTTGTATTTTCACCCTGAATCCAAAAATATATATAACTCGTATACTTGGATGTATGTATCTCACTCGGTTGGTCGTAACTCTGAAAGTGTAGGGCCGATTTAAATGAAATTTGATATACATATAATTTGATATGCCTGTGAAGTTCCCGTTGCATTTTAAATCCAATTGTCTGTACAGGTCCAGAGTTATAGGGCCCCAAAATTTAAAGCCCTCCTTAATACTGCTCTTAGTCAAATTATAAAAAAATTAGAATTTTCCACTAATAATTCTAAGATATTTTATGTTAATAAAGTTTTTCCAAATTGTGACACAGGGGCTATAAAAAAATTATAAAAAAATTTAAATTATGTTATCTGTGTATTGTTTTTGACATAATTCCTTTATGCGTTACTTATCTATGTTTATTGCAAGTTATATAAACGATATATTAAATTCGCAATAACTTAAGATATGAACTGTACTTTCGGTTATACATAGCGTATAAGAAAGTAATAATTATTGCAATTAGCAAGCTGTTAAGGCATTTCGAGTAAGATAATCTGGTAATAGTGTTTACAATACTTCCTTTTGTCTTTTACATCTCCAGATCATAGACAGGGTTATCCGATTTGCATTCTGTCCGGTGTCCAGTGTAATATCTAATAAAAATGCATATTGCAAGCAACAAACGGGTGAATTAATGAAGCTTTTATCGTACATTGGCGCAGTTTATAATTGCAGGGTAGCCACATACGATAAACGTGAAGTAGAAAAAAGAAACAGACACAAAAGACAATGTATAAAAGGTTGCAGTATATGCAATGTGGTGTCGAGAGATAGCGACGACAATTCACAAAGAAAACCGCGCGTTTCCCCCCGCCTTTATAGCGCAAAACCATCGATAAGCACCATGACACTTACATATTGGTAGGCCTAAAGCCTAAAGGCAACATATTGATAGCCCTGCCTGCTGGAATACACGCTTGATTTTTTCGATTTTATTTTTTTCGCATACCATCATTTGAAACTGAAAGTTATTTTACTACGCGAACAAAACATATTCGATGAGCTTTCTCAAGGTCAACCTTTGACTAATATTATTATTATTAATTGGGACTGTTTTTACTTTCTTTTACAAAGTAATAAGTAAGTATTGTAATCAATCAAATTCGAACATATGGAACTGAACAGGAAAACCAAAAAGAACATTACACCGTACGGTCGTGTGTCTGTACATTCTCGAATCAAAGAATATCCTTAACAAAAAGTGTTTGTCTCGTCGCCCTGAATCCAAAAATATATATAACTTATATACTTGGATGTTAGTCGTCGCTCGCTCGCTCGACCAAATTTGTGCTTTGTACTCCTCTGAAGGTATCGAAGCGATTTGAACCAAATTTGCTACATATATTATTCGGTTTCCCATTTGAATCCCCTCGCAGTTTAAATCCAATCGCCTGTATACTTCCTGAGTTATAGGGCCCCAAAATTTAGAGCTCCCCTTAATACTGCCCTTATAAAAATAACTAAAACACCCAAAAATACTACTAAAAATTCTAAGCTATTTTATATTTACAAGATTTTTTCATTTTGTTAACCTAAAGGCCATAAAAAATTAAATTAAATATTATAATTTTGAATTTCAAAATATGCACTAAAAGAATTGTGATACTTTTTATATCAATATCATTTTTACAAATTGTTAACCAAAAGGCCGTAACGCATAGGTGCGCTGGTAGACAATAAAATCTTATAATTGTAACGAGAATGTTTATTTTTAAACGCGAAAAACTGAATCAAGGGTTTGGTCGTTTCTTATAGGAAGTTATTTAACATTAATATTTAACAAATGACAAAATGTACATAATATTAATTTTTATATGCACGAGAGTTGTAATTATATCCTTACATGATAAAGAGATAAGTATGATTAATATTTATTTGTTCTGTTAATATGCGCTTGTCACAGGCTAACTAGAATTTTATTCATTTTATTGCAACGATTATGCGCTGATAAAGTACCTTGTAAATTGCAGAAAATTCATATCGTATGTTTCTTTCATTACATTACATTACATTACATTACATTACATTACATTACATAGTAACCAATGCAGGTTTATAGCTAAATAGTCTTGTTTAAAATCTTAACATAACTTAAACAAGGAATCATCGTTTTGCTTCGTTGTCTAATCCTAAATTAAAATATATTCGTTCCAAAAAAATATATGTCGCTTAAGTACAACCTATTGCACAAGTGTGCAAGCGAAATTTGTCAAAAACTATATATTTTACACATAAAAATAAATGAAACATTGTCCTATAAAAATTGATGATTTTCATAACAGGTTTATTATGAATTGAAGAACGATATTTACGAATTAACGGCTGTACATGCCTAAATTGAACTTTTAACTTACAATTATTAACAGAAATATTAACTAAAAGTACAATTTATAGCCATATTTTGAAAAATTGTGCTCGCATTTTCAAGCAAACTGTTTCGAATGTACTGGCTCTAACGGAGTGTGGCTTTTGTGTATTTATGAATTGTTATATTTGTGCAACTGATATCGAAATCCAATCAAGATAAATTAAGAATTCACACGTAGAAAAACAAAAGTAAACATTCGAACACATTGCACAAACATTATTCCAGATTATCTCAGCCTTGATGTACATGGTAAATTACAATTATTGTCTAATTGCCATTGTCTACATATAACTACATATATAAATGAATAATTTTGTAATCGCTTCTTAAAATTCTTTAAGACAAAAAGAATAAGTTAACAGAGCCGAATACAGTGTAATAACTCTGGCCGAAATTCGCGCGTATAGTTACTTTTAGTTTTATTTCGTGTAATTTTCCACCATTAATTTCGAACGCTGTCAAACTGCATCTAAATTCATGTACCTACAAGATACAACATGCCGTCGTGTATATTAAAAACAAAAGCAATGCATATATACATATATATATATATATATGCGTGTGTGTGTGTAAGGGGTACTCGGCGTTATTTATCATAATTTTGGTGCATGCATAACTGAAACTACGAAACCGGTTTTAGGAGTCATTTTTTTTTGGGTTTATTTATTTGTGAATTCAAATGAAAGTAAATGTTTTGTCAGAACAATTTTGTTAATGACACCTCTTAGTTGTTTATTCTCAAAACAATTATTAAAGAAATCCGTAAACTCAAAAATGTCTAAACTGCCGTGAAACAATATCAATACACTTTTTGTTAAGATTTTTTTTTGATCCGTGAATGCTACAGACACACAACCGATTACTTAAGCTTCTTCGGTACTTCGGCGAGTTACAAATGTAGTAAATAAGACTACATATGCAAAGAAAGCTCTTCCTGACCGATATGTGTGTACTTGTACAAGCGAATCGTTTGTTTAGCGGTTGTACGAGTTGAAACGTTTTTCACGTCGTGTTCAGCGGCTGAAAACCACATGTAAATCGACTGGCGCAGTTAGACTATGCAGAGTATTACCTATTTTTAATGGTTGCAGAGAAAACAAACGGTAATGCATCACCTCAATAATTACCCATTAGGTGGCTACATATATGTATGTACGTGTATGTCTGTGTGTTTCAATCTGTGCCGTTACGGAAAGTGTTGGTAATTAGGAGCAGTCATTTTTAACAGTAGATTGCAAAATGTGAGTTTGATTGCTTGCGTTTGCTGTGATTTATTCGAATGAGAAACTTTTGAAATATGGATTCGCCTTTACGGCGAAATTCTTACGGGTGTTAAAACAAGTATACATATCGTATTTTATATATTTATCTTAATTATATAACAAAAATAATTGCAGCCCGATTAATGTATTAATCATTAATCACTCGCACAAACCAGAGACAATGAATGCGTTTTTCACGATTAATTAATTATTTTTGCTATGTCTATTTACGTCTTTCAAGGGCAATAATTTTAATTTGACTTAAGAACGAAGTCAAGCAATGAATGTATACAACAGTATTTACGCATGCGCAGTGCGTAATTATGGTCAACCAGTGTTGCAAGATGTGCAGGATTTTCTTCATTTTAATTAAAGTACCGAAGAAGCTAAAGCATTTAGTCGTGTGTCTGTAGCAAAAATTCCTTAACAAAAAGTGTTTGTCTCGTCGCCCTGAATCCAAAAATATATATAACTTATATACTTGGATGTTAGTCGTCGCTCGCTCGACCAAATTTGTGCTTACACCTCTGAAGGTACCGGAGAGATTCACACCAAATTTGCTACACATATTAATTGACATCCCACTCGCAGTTAAAATCCAATCACTTGTATACTTCCCGAGTTATAGAGCCCCAAAATTTGAAACCCCCCTTAATACTGCCCATATAAAAATAATTATAATACCTAAAAATTCTACTAATAATTCTAAGGTATTTTATATCTATAAGATTTTTTCATATTGTTAACCCAAAGGCCATAATAATTAAAAACCACTGCTAGCATCGCTTATATTACTTATAAGGCGAGCTGGACGCATAGGTGCATTGTACCTAAGCTTGTTTTTTACCAAAGTAATCTACAAAATATTCTAAGACTTTTTATTTCTATAACATTTTCTAAAATTATTTACCAAATGGCCATAATAATTAAAAACCGCTGGTCACATCGCATATATTACTTATAAGGCGAGCTGGAAGCACAGGTGCGTTGTATCTAAGCTTGTTTTAGTACGAATTTGACAAATAATTATGTTTAGAAGAATTTTAAACTAATTAACTTATAGTATTCGGCCTGGCGATTAATTTACATGGAAAAAAACTATTTATTTTAGTTCATAATCATAATTCTATTATGCTTGTATATATTTCCTAGTATATTTAAAAAAAGTATTCCTATCTCAGTAGACAAATAAATAATGCAAAACTATGATAACCTAGAAACACTGATTACAGCTATCAGTGTGCGAAAAAAGTTGTATAATTTTCTGTTCTGTCATGTGGAACTGAACAGGTAAACCAAAAAGAACACCAAGCGCAGTGCGCAGATTCATTTATTTTTAAGAGAAGTGAACAAAAGGTGGTCAAGTTCCTAAATTAAAATTAAATGTGTATACATTTTAACACCTTAAATTATAATTAAACTAATTTAAAATTGATTTTTCTGTATAAAGTCTGATACAATTGCATTTAAGAATAAATTAACATTTGTTTAATTGCGCGTTAAAATAATGCAAGTACATTGACAAATAGATAACACTCAGTTATATAGTATGTCAAATACCTACCTGTACTTTTGAAACTTTAATCTACAAGTGAAATTTATGTAGCTTGACGTATTGAATCACTTTTAAAAGTGAATAATTCAGCAGTGCGCAGTGTGCTGTGCAATGGTGATAACAGCGCGTGGGGCATTGCCTAGCGCTAGCGTTACGGAAAAGAAAAAGAATATATATATATATATGTAATAAAATGTAACACTTGATTGGCTTTCAACTATTTTTCAGTTGATTTGGCTCGATAGTGAAATTGTCATACTTAGCCATGCAATTTTCGCTATCTGTCAATAGAAATTACCGTTCTATTTATAGAATTCTCGATAACTCAATAAAATGTGTAAAACACTTTTTCATAGATTTTATTCTATGGCGGATTTTACGCTTATTCATTGAATACGAAAGTTATAAATAAATATACATAAAATGCAATTATGTTATTGTGATTTTATAGTGGCCGAGGCCAATCTAAAGCTCTTAACTTTCAATGCGCTAAATAACCACTTCATTTTTACTTTCTTATACGTTATGTGTATGTATTTAACAGAAAGTATTGTGATCACAAAATAATTGAACCCCTAAATATTAATGGATCGTTTTTATGGTCCCTGAATTCATTTGACTATTTTCGCAATGACATCTGTATGTGTGTCTGTATGGCTGTTTGTCTCTGTGTGTGTGTGTGTGTGTCTGAATGTCTGTGTGTGTGTCTGTATGTCTGTGTGTGTGTGTCTGTATGTCTATGTGTGTGTGTATGTGCGCGCATGTAAACGCTCTGCAAGTCCAATACTATTGATTTAAAAAATTATGGTTTAAGGGCTCCTGAATCAATTTTGACTATTTTCTCTATGTATGTGTGTGTGAACGCTCTACAGCATAGTCTGGTGAACATAAAAAAATGATGTTTTGCATTTAAGATTTGTATCTACCTGGATAAAATATCTCCTATTTATTAAGATATTTTAACCGGAGAAGTTTGTTTACTCGTATTAATTTTTGCATATCTCGAAAACGACACGACTTAGACAAAAAGAGAATTTTATAAAAGTTGAAGATATTAAATGTTTTAACAACTTTTGTATGAAAAGTTTTTTTGAAAAATGTACCATTTACTGAAAAATCGCTTTTGAACTAATAGCTATGTTACATTTACGTTTCCCTATTTTCAAATTAAAAATTATAATATTTAATAATTTTTTTTGGCCTTTGGGTTAATAATATGAAAAAATTATATAGATATAAAATATCTTAGACTTTTTAGTAGATATTTTGGGTGTTTTATAAGGGCAGTATTAAGGGGGGCATTACATTTTAGAGCCCTATAACTCGGGAAGTATACAGTCGATTGAATTTAAACTGCGAGCGGATTCAAATGGGATGTCAAATTATATCTGTAGCAAATTTGGTGTAAATCGCCCCGGTACCTTCAGAGGAGTAGAGGGCACGACGACTAACATCCAAGTATATACGTTATACATATATATTTTTGGATTCAGGGCGACGAGACAAACACTTTTGTTAATGATTTTTTTTGATCCAAGAATGCTACAGACACACGATAAGCTAACAATAATATATGAGTGTAGTTGCTTGAATCTAATCAGTAATACGTTCTGAGAAGATTCACTGTAGATATATAAAAAATAATAATGCATTCTTCCACGTATATTTTATCATCTGGGGTTCCAGAGAATAACAGCAATATTATAATATGTGGTGTGATAATTGCAGTAATGACAATGTAGGCAACGAGGACGCATTTGATAAACGTTTGTTTCATTTTTCTTTTTTAAATACACACAAGAAATCATCATAATAATAATAACAGCTCGCTCGGTCGTTCAGTGGGTGAGTGAAGCATTGTTTTAGTTCCACTATCGCACATTCATAACAACTAATAATATAAACAATTTATCATCTGATGTGGGTGACCTGTGCCTGTGCCACAGAGACTAGAGAGCTGTATAGATGTGATGGTATATGAATGCGCAGAAACGACTGTTTTTACTATTTCTGCGGGCTCCGGGCTGTAGGCGTTTCATCAAAACAATTTATATGGACGTCAGGCGTTAGATTAACCATGATGCAGTGTTGCCACGTTTCTAAACGCAGTCAATTTCTCCTTGTACACATAAACATTACACCGATACGAAAATAAACTATATTTATTTGCAAATACTTTCGAGAAAATCTATAATAAAGTATATACTTGCTTTTTACTCTCTTGGACAAAGTTGCCCCTGCTTAAATGTACCTATAATGTTTGTTTGTGTGGGATACATATCCGTAATGCTTTATTTATATGTTGTATCAATGGTTACTAAATTTACATAATTGTCCATCGAATGTGTCAACATTTGATACAAAATTAAACAATTTTTTAATATATGCTTACATTTTATGCATTTATTTCTTGTGTTGTTTATTATAAATCATATACGTAAATCGTAGCGTTCCGGATAGAAATCTAGATACATAAGCTTATGGATCTTTGCAATTGAATGATTAAAATTTACATTATTATGATTATATCGGTGAGTGTATTCTGTATATGATTTAGGTACATGGTACCCTCGAGTACACATAGTAATTGTTAGATTCAAATAAATAAATTTAAAATCCTTTGGACAGGATTTTCGATACGTATTGTACAAACTCAGGAGTGCAAAATACACATAACGAACAAATTGGTATAACGAACAACTTCTTGAAACGAAACACGTTTGTAAATCTAAGAATAAAATAATATTGTATTTAAATTATCAAAATGTACATAATTATTATTATATTGGTGAGTGTACAGTATTCTGTATATGATATGGGCACATGGTACCCACGAGTACACCTAGTAATTGTTAGTTTCAAATAAATAAATTTAAAATCCTTTGGAAAGGATATTCGATACGTATTGTACAATCTCAGGAGTGCAAAATACACATAACGAACAAATTGGTATAACGAACAACTTCTTGCAACGAAACACGTTTGTAAATCTAAGAATAAAGTTAAAATGTATTTAAATGATCAAAATGTACATAATTATTATTATATTGGTGAGTGTACAGTATTCTGTATATGATATGGGCACATGGTACCCATGAGTACACCTAGTAATTGTAAGATTCAAATAAATAAACTTAAAATCCTTTGGATAGGATATTCGATACGTATTGTACAAGCTCAGGAGTACAAAATACACATAACGAACAAATTGGTATAACGAACAACTTCTTGCAACGAAACACGTTTGTAAATCTAATAATAAAATAATAGCGTATTATTATAATGGAATTTTATTTTATGATCGACTGGTGAAATAATTAAAGTTTTCAAGAATTAAACTTTATAATTAAATAATTAAATAACTAATTTTATATTCTGTTTGTTTCAGGCCATGACCACCTTCAAGTCACCATGTGATCTAGCAACCAATTCTCACCGAAATTCAACCCCCTAAAATAAAGACAAACGTCCCAAAATAACGAAAACAGCAAAATATGTTCCCAAACGCGACGGTCTCCTCGCGCAGTAGTAGCAGCCGAAGTGGCAGTTGCGGCCGGAACTCGTCGATGCCCTCCCTGCGAATGCAAAGCCCTCTAGCGCCTCGCACCTCGATAAACCCGCTCTTCCGTCACTCAGAGAACCAATTCACCTCGTTTGACGCCTCACACTTCATGTTCCGCCAGCAAAAAATCGCGGATCGTCGCAAAAACCATCATTTGCGACGATACCACTCGCACGACTCCCAAGCGAAATTCGGCGATACCCAAGCGAATTTTGGCGAGTCGTCTGGCGAGTCTAAAGACAATAGTCCAGACTCGACCCAGAATCGGGTCGGGACTCGCTCAGCGCCTGATTCCACTGGGAACAGCCCGGAGAGCACGGGCGACCGAGGGAAACGGCAGGAATATGAAGTTAAGGATTTTTTAGATCGGTATTCGTTGCCGCGGGTGGTTAGGACGAGCGGCGGTGAACCGTTGCTGTTGTACCGGTGTTTTGATAGTTTTACGAAAGTCCAAGCTCGGCCCGTTGCAGGACGGAAGGGGAAAGAGAAGAGTGAAGCTCGGGTTCTGCATTTTCCTGAAGGGTATCCTGGTAAGTGTCTAGTTTTTTTTAATACGCAATATTCTAATAGGTGATTTCAAAACCTTGAAAATAATTTGTGCAGCACAAAAAAAATGTTCTGTGGTTTAAGATTGATTATTTAATTTAATGTATTTGTATAATTTTGAATGCTCATGTATCGACCCACATTAATAAACAATTTTAATGGTTTCAAATCACATTAATTTTTTATTTTGGGATAGAAAAACGAAATTGTGTCTTACATAAGTAATATATCAAACAAAGAACCCACATGAAGTTTGTTGATTTTACTCGCCATTGTATTTCCAACATTTTAATATAAAATCGATAAACAAATATATTTCCATTGTTTATAATCACGGTTTTAGGCCATGAACACAAAATACAATAAAATAAATGAATTATTAATACATTTTTAACGTCAAAAAACCAAAACAAAAAATGTCGAAAGTAAACCAGCTTTCTGTTAATTTAATAATGTTTAACACTGATTACCAATAAGTAATTGCTTAATTTATTTTCAATCTAGAGGCATGTGGTAATCGATATTCAATTATTAGCAATAATTAAAAATCAGACAGGCACAAAAAACAAACCTGCATTTTATTCCTTATACAGTCTTAACTCTTGAGTAAATTACTGATTTATTTATTATTTAATGAACGTTTTTTAAACAAGAAAATATATTTTTTAATTGTAATGCAATGTATAAATTACTACATGGAGCACAAAAGTGACATCTCCCGAATGTAATACGTATACCAGAATATACTTTATTTTGATCGACGTTAACTATTAACTTTGAGAATCGATTATTGATTTGGATAAAATTTGATTCATCACATATGCTAATCGATTAATCATCTATTCCTGCATGAAAATCGATAATTATTAATCAATGCAATTAATACAATCGATGTATAGACGATACATTCATGATAATCGAATAATTCATGTGGGAATCGATAAATTCGAGATGATCCATAATTATTTAACGATATATAATCGATACAATTACCATAAATAATAATAAATATTATATTATTTCATGATAATCGCCTGATTCATGATTACAAATACTTATTAATTGATTCATTATTAAAAATCGGGATATTCGGGGTAATTAAATATAATTAATCGAATTATAATAGTATTTTTTTATCATACCATAAATAATAATAAATATTATATTATTTCATGATAATCGACTGATTCATAATTACAAATAATTAATTGATTAATTATTAAAAATCAAGATATTTGGGTTAATTAAAAATTATGAATCGAATTATAATAGTTTTTTGTTATGATAGTTAATAATTTTTACTCGATTTATAACCAATTAATTCATGATAATCGATTATAAATATGATACAAAAAAGTAATTAATTTACTTAATAGATTATTAATATTTTACTTAATTGGTTTAATTAATCTTAGACATGCCTATTAACAGTCCTTACACTGTAAAAAAATGGTGTAAATTTATATTCTTATTGTAATAATACAAAAACAAAGTATTGTTAACGAATTTAGTAATGTACATGATTTTTATCTGACACTGTCAAAAATTTAAGTAAATTTAGACTTTCATTGTAAGAATACAACGAATTTAGTAAATTTACATGATTTTTATGCAATTTTACTTCATGATTTTTAGCTGTAAATTTACATTGGAAACCTTGTAAATTTATATCTTATTTTACAGTGATACAGTATAGAGTAAATTAGTGATTTATTTATTGAATAAATATTGTTAATATTTATAAATATGTTTGGGTTTGAATTGTACTGTAACATACATTACTAATCTTTTAGAGCACAAAGGTGTCATCTCGCGATTGTAATGGTTAAGTGACGAAACTAAAAAATAAAATTATTGCGAAATTTGAGCAGTCTTGGAGGTAGTTGTTATTCAGCCTTTCATGGTCGCGCATAAATGTTTTGAAAACAATGCGAAATGCAATAAGGCACAGCCCAAGCAAAACGTAAATAATTTAAAAACAATATATATATATATATATATGTATGTGCTGTATGTGTTTATGTTTATGCATGTTAAAAATGATAAAAACAAAAATAAAATCGTTCTGACGCCAAATTTGGTGTTGTAGACACGGACCATGTGTCCATACAACTGCAGTTTTATTGCAAGTGTAATACGAAATCGCAATAAGGGAAAGCTTTACAATGACGACACTGCCAGAACATTAAAATATTACTGGATTTTGTTTTGTTCATATTTCGCTTGTAAATATGAAATAAGTTATTATTACGTTTCATATTTATTCGCGAACAAAAAATTCCCCTGCATTTTCAAGCGACGAATCCATTTACTAAATACTGTAAAACAAGCATTAAGACATGCACCAATGCCTACAGTGTAAAGTTCACAACTAAATTAAATCCTTTTTTTAAATCAGGAAGACATTATTTATTTAATAATATATTGCTTTATTTTGTTTTAAATTCATTCGAAAAATGGGATCTAAAATAGTTTTCCTTATAGTATGTGGTTAATTTTAATGATAGCTTTCTTTAATTACGCGTAATTAACATTGGGCGAATCTTGAGAAAGTTTCAGGTTATGTAATTCGGTGTATGGGTATTATGGTTACTACTGTGCGGTATATGGGCGGACTATGGGAATAATTCCCATCTCATCTATATAGACAAATAACTTTCTAGTTATACGAACATGTGTTGTTATACACTGTCATTTTTAGCTCGCCGAAATACCGAACAGGCTAAAGTATTCGGTCGTGTGTCTGTAGCATACTCGGATCAAAACAAAAAGTGTTTGTCTCGTCGCCCTGAATCCAAAAATATATATAACTTGGATTAGTTAGTCGTCGCACGCTCGTAAAACCAAATTTGTGCCCTCCTCTGAAGGTACCGGAGCGATTTACACCAAATTTGCTACACATATTATTTAACACCCCATTTGAATCCGTTCACAGTTTAAATCCAATCGTCCCTATACTTCCCGAGTTATAGGGCCACAAAATTTAAAGCCCCCCTTAATACTGCCCTTATAAAAATAATTAAAACACCCAAAAATTCTACTAGTAATTCTAAGATATTTTATATCTATAAGATTTTTTCATATTGTTAACCCAAAGGCCATAAAAAATTATTAAATATTATGTATATATAATTTTGAATTTTGATTGTAAGACTTTTTATATCTATAATATTGTTCAATTTGTTAATGAAAATGCAATAATCGAAGACTATAGCTCTTTTGTACTATTGTAGGACGAGCTAAAACATTGAATTCTTGCATGTTTCTGTAAATTCGCAAACAAACAAATGTTTGTAACACCAAATTTGTGCCCTCTATTCCTCTGAAGGTACCAAAGCGATTTACACCAAATTTGGTACACATATTATTTGGCATCCCGTTTGAATCCACTAGCAGTTTAAATCCAATTGCCTGTGTACTTCCCGAGTTATAGGACCCCAAAATTTGGAGCCCCCCTTAATACTGCCCTTATTAAAATAATTAAAACACTCAAAAATTCTACTAATAATTCTAAGGTATTTTAAATCTACAAGATTTTTACATATAGTTAACTAAAAGGCAGTAAAAAATCATTAAATATTATAATTTTGAATTTTAAAATATGCACTAAAAAAATTATTTTTATCTATATCTATAACATTATTGCAAATTGTTAACCAAAAGGCCATAACAATTAAAACCACTGCTCGCATTTACCTAAAGGTGAGCTCTACGCATTCGTGCGTTTTACGCGTACTTGTTATAATTGAACCGGTACGAAAAAAAAACCGTTTGAAGCTCTGACATTTACTAAAAACGTAATAATTTGTACTATCGCTCAAAAATTTCGTTCAAGTAAGAGTTTAGAGAAGTATAAAGAACAATTTTGAGTTAAGCATAAAAAATTGAACAAATTTCTATAACGGTTCCCCGTAACAATGCCTAATGCGTATGACGTAACTTACATACATTTCAACGGGCATAATCATAATATGGTTCCCATGGCAACGATGTAAACAAGTCTAGAACAATGTGAGAACAGAGAACACGGTATTACCCGTCAAAGTAACCGCGACTGGAATAATGCGCCCAAGATATATTATGCATTCATTCGTTGTATTTGTTGCTATTTCACACGCAGTAAATAAGTGAAAAATTATTGTTTCCAATCGCAGCCAGTACCTTTTTCCGTCCATACATATACATATATATAAATTTTGTAATATTTTACAACAATACCAGCGTAAAATTACCCATGCAAATAATAGCGAGAATTATTCTATAAACAAATATTCTGGCGAAACTCTTTCGGTAATATAAGTTTACTGTTAGGTTAACACATACATTTGTTTGTTTTGGTTGAAACCATGTGAAATTAATTCAGATTTTTAGGACAAGGCAATTGCTAACGGTTCGCAGATAAGGTCAATTATTTATCAATGAATATGAACATTATTAGTAGATATAATATAGATTTTATCCGGTTTTGGTTCAGTTTGGTTTCGAAGCCCTTGTAAATATATTTTAAATATTAATAAAATATTTTATAAAAAGAATTTGTTTTTTTTTTATTAGTTTTATAACTGTTTTTTTTTTTATGCATTAAAATAATAGTGTTTTAAATGCTTTCTGTTTAAGGTTGGTTCTCCTTGTTGGGCGACAAAGGCGAGCGATGCGCGTTACTACACACGACATTACTACATCTGGTCCGGGAGCAAGTGTGCTCATTTCTAAGCTTATCCTCATTTACCGCTTACACAGCTCATCCACCTGATCCCACTGGTAAGTTTAACTATTTACATTTTATAAAAATGACGATTAAATCATTAATTTATTTAATTTTTTTTGTTTCAGACGCCTTATCACGTATGCAGTATCTGAAAACAGTAGTACGTGGCGGTCAGGTGTTCCGGTTGCGTGCTGTGTTCCAACACCGGGACAAACCGGACGCCGGACGAATGTCAACGCGTTCCGATCGCATGTCGTCTAGATCGACCCGCGATCGCGATCTAGCTAATCGATACGCACAACTACTCGATATCAATAATCAGGTAAATAAAAAGAAAAATCTTAGTTGTTTTGGCTATTTTAATTTCCTTTTTAGAGCTTAAGGGGGTTATAGGGGGAAGTATATATACGGCTTTGCCTCCCCATTTCGTAACTAGATTTCCGTAAAATGGAATATTATCGCATGAGGCTTAATAAGTAGAATTATAAGTAAGAATGTTTGTTCAATGGTGCATCGAGCATAAGTATAAAATAAAACAAGTGCACCATATAATCGTGCGATCGACCTTCAATGTAAATATTTTAATTAATCTACAAATATAAATCGCGTAAGTTGAAAGTACAAAACGAAAAGGGTAAAAGAAACGGAAGACGTATAGGTATTATTTAAAACAAGTGATATTGCGATGGTACCCAGGTGTGCTTGTGCTTGTGCAGATCACAGGTGAGTGTGTACCTCGCCTCTTACACCTGGCACTTCACTCTTTCTTCATTTCGATTCGTTTTATTTTCGCATTCCACTACCACCTATTCCTATATTCGATTCGATAGACGCGAGCGAGCGCGCGCAAACCACGGACACGCCGACTATATTATAAATAACAAAGATTAAAGTGTATCTACTATATATATATATACATTTGCATCACATGTGGTTTTCCCTATGTTTTAAACTCGTTTTATCTTTAGTCTGTACGCTTTAAAATATTGCCATTATATATGTATAAACAGCGCTCTGCTCTGAGCTCTGAGCTCAGCTCTTCGATCGCCTGTATTTTATAACGTCTATTACAAACGTACTAAGTTGCATGCAAATTTCTAGGTTATATTTTAGCGTTGCGCACACGTATTCAATTCGATTCACTCTACATTCCCCAGTTCATTTAAAGATATTCGCTCCTTGGCAAATATACTTATTTTCTATTGACAATTTACGTAACCCAAAGGAATAATATATAGCTTAGAATATAAAAGAATCATTTTTAAAGGTGATTTTTTAGTAAATAGTACATTTATCAAAAAAACACTTCAACCAAAAGTTGCTTGAAATTTTAATACCTTCAACTTTTATAATATAACTTTTTCTCTAACTCATGCCGTTACCGACATATTGCAAATATAGTATATACTGGAATATATAGCTTAGAATATAAAATAATCATTTTTAAAGGTGATTTTTTAGTAAATAGTACATTTAACAAAAAAGTTTTTCAACCAAAAGTTGCTTGAAATTTTAATATCTTCAACTTTTATAAAAATAACTTTTTCTCTAACTCATGCCGTTTTCGAGATATTGCAAATATAGTATATACTGGAATACATAGCTTAGAATATAAAATATTCAATTTTTAAATGTGATATTTTAGTAAATAGTACATTTATCAAAAAAACTTTTCAACTAAAAGTTGCTTAAAATTTAAATATCTTTAACTTTTATATAAATAACTTTTTCTCTAACTCATGCCGTTTCCGAGATATTGCAAATGTAGTATATACTGGAATATATAGCTTAGAATATAAATTAATCATTTTTAATGGTGATTTTTTAGTAAATAGTACATTTATCAAAAAAACTTTTAAACCAAAAGTTGCTTGAAATTTTAATATCTTCAACTTTTATAAGAATAATTTTTTCCGTAGCTCATGCCGTTTCCGAGATATTGCAAATGTAGTATATACTGGAATATATAGCTTAGAATATAAATTAATCATTTTTAATGGTGATTTTTTAGTAAATAGTACATTTATCAAAAAAACTTTTCAACCAAAAGTTGCTTGAAATTTTAATATCTTCAACTTTTATAAGAATAATTTTTTCCGTAGCTCATGCCGTTTCCGAGATATTGCAAATGTAGTATATACTGGAATATATAGCTTAGAATATAAAATTATCATTTTTTAATTGTGATTTTTTAGTAAATAGTACATTAATCAAAAAAACTTTTCAACCAAAAGTTGCTTGAAATTTTAATATCTTCAACTTTTATAAGAATAATATTTTCTCTAACTCATGCCGTTTTCGAGATTTTGCAAATATAGTATATACCGGCATATATAGTTTAGAATTATTTTGTATCATGTATATTAAAAATCCTATAAGAAATTATAGATTTTAATGGATACTAAGTTTCTACAGATTGAAACCAAAAGTAATAAATAATAATAAAACAGGGTTTTCAATGGTTTTATGGATGCCCTTCAATTATAATCTCGCCGTACGGCCGTACTTATAATTATTTTACTGATATATTTATTTCGATTAACCAAAATGTCAGTCAACTTCAGAAACGACAGGAAAACGGAAACAAAATTGTTACAGATCAGTAAACAGCAAATTTTTTCTATTTTTAGTTACTGATGGCCATTAATAATACCTTTATTATCTACTGCTCATTATTTCTAACAATGATAGGTTCATTTATAATTGAATTAAATTTCTAAATATAATTCGGAATTTCGTTTGAAAATGAAGGTTACGCCTTACATACTTCGTCAGACGTATCATAATTAAGTTTTTTAAATAAAGGACCATATTTAAAGTAGTAAAACGTTTTGATTCAACGTTTTGTATGTGTTCCAGGAACTGTATGCCCCTTTGACGACCAAGGGTGAATTTTACGAAATCCACAGTTCGACGAAAGCGCGTCTTTGCTTTCCGGGGATGCTGGACAAGACGGGACCCCTGGCGCTCGACAAGGACTGTCTGTATCGTCTAGCACATCTGATGAGGCGCGTCCATTTGCCGCTCAAGGTCAAACTGATGGCTGGACCACTTCCGACTGGGTTGCCCAAAGATTTCACTGGTAAGTTACCAAAGTCAATAATAAATGGTTTATGTGTGGTTCTTTTACCCTATTATTTTAACTGGTTTTGGGTCTAACGTTGCACTTAACGCGGTAATTAGTACGCTTTTGCTCCATACTCAATTTTACGTTGTGAAACAGCCAATAGCTATAGGAATGTACTTATGTTTCATATAACGCTATCTATACGCTCTCTAAGGAGACATAATTTAGATACTATCGAATTATGTTTCGTTCCTTTCCTTATAGACAATTTTCGATGCTCTCTTTTTATACAGGAAGTGCTCTAAGGCTCTCTTAACTATTTATATTCGTTAAACAAATGATTTATTTTTAATTATTGTGTTCCATTTTTTCGCGAAACGAAATAAAAAATCTAATTTTCACGGTGACAAATTTCTTTCAAAACAATAAAATTCACGTAAATTATCATTGTTTCCAAGATAACCCACTCTCAGGAAAACAAAGGAAAACTTCCATATTTTTATTTTTAAAACTAGATGTACCACAAAAGATAAAAGAATTAAACTCATTCTTTATCTATATTTGAAATTTCCATTTGTTCCACTTATAGTAAAATAGAGTACAATATACAAATATATACTTTTTTTTTGTTCTGAAAATGCATCGTAAAGCGTGAATTTTTGAGATCATGATTATGAGTGAGTTGTCGCTATTCGGCATAACCGGAAACCACAAGCGTATGGTTAGCAAGGTCGCATGTGCCAAGCTAGCGTGACTATATTCACATTGGTGTTTACACCGTGATGATACCATTGTTGTGAAGTGAGCGCCCTGCCACGGCACGGTACCAGTGTATCGCGTGAACATAGTCATGCGTATCAAAAAATGCAATTGAAATATCATATAACAGTGTTTATAAACATAGTTTAAATGCATTTTCAGGTGTTACATGCTATTTGAATTATTCAATATTTTATTATTGCAATTATTCCACTTTGAAAAGGTCAACCAAGGTCAAATATAGTTTTATAACATTGTTGAATTTGGATCATTTTTTTTTAACGTCAATTGTTTACGTTCCTGTCCTTTTATTTTAATAGTAAAAACGATTTTTTATTATATACTTATTTAAATTGTTTGAATAGTATAGTTGTTTTTTTTTTTTGGACTTAAAATAAGTAAGAACCCATTAATTTTACTAATAATACTGGAAAAGTAAACAACCAACATGGAAGATTAAAGTACGATGTATAATTAAATATTTTTATTCGCAAACATATCACTTTATACTTGGCAAATATAATTTCTTCTTTTCGCCATTGCAATATTCTTCTTTCTTTTTCCTATTTTGCATTTTCTTTTCCTTGTTGTGCTTTATTTCTTTGAGTTCTATGTTTTCTTGATTCCTTTATGTTTTTATCCCATTTCTTCCTTTTTCCATTTCAATATTCTTCTTTTTTACTTGCTTTTTTAATTCTTCCCAGTTTCCATTTTATTGCTTTATTTCCTTGGTTTCTATGTTTTCTTAATTCTTTTATATTTTTATCCCATTTCTTCCTCCATTTCAATATTCCTCTTGCTTTCTTTCTCGGTTATTCATTTCTTCCCATTTCCGATTTTATTTTCCTTTTTATTGCTTTATTTCTTTGGTTTCTATGTTTTCTTGATACCTTTTATATTTTTTATCCTATTTCTTTCTTTCTTGCTTTTGCATTTCTTCCCATTTTCCTTTTTATTGCTTTATTGCTTTAGTTTATAGATACTAAAGCATTAAAAAGGAAAATGGAAAGAAATGAAAAAGCAAGAAAGAAAGAAAGAAAGAAAGAGGAATATAAAGGAAACATAGGTTTGCTTGATTCCTTGCTGCTTTTAATTTTCCTTCCATTTTCAATTCGTGAGAATTCTCGATATCTTTAAGTTTTAACCATGTGTATAGTGAACTAATAACAACACAATTGAACCGTCAAATTTGGTAATGGAACTAGTGCAAATTTTCCTGCTTAAACCTGCACCCTAGAAAGCTTTCTTCAACAGCACAGCTACTAATATTAACACCACTTTGAAGACAAAATCTAATCAGAAGACTTCCACAGATACCTTCCTCCTAGACGAAAAATTCCAGGAACCTCTTCTAGTAACATGCACCCTACCATCAGAGAACTCCAACCACGAGATAAGTTGCCTGAACGTCAACTCCAAATTAAAAATAACTCGCTCAATGTTAGGATTTGAGAGTGAATACAAACTGTTTAAATCCCAACGCATGCAATCTGCATTATCGCATTGTCACAAAAATGTTGAGCAATGGTATCGGCAAGTAAGGCTTGCCCCTAATATCAAGATAGAACTTCGCCAGATTGTCAATAAAGACGAGTTAGACGTTTGCCCTGGGTGTAGGAAATTGAAGAAACTTTGTGGAGGCAAATGTGAAGTAAATAAGTATAATGTGGATGAGGATGAAATGAGGAGATATACTGAGACGAATATGGAACGCCAGTTAATAACCAAAGAGGTTTTAGAGAAGTTTCCTAAACCTAAGAAGTGGTATCGACACTTTAAGTTGTTAGGAACACAGCCAGAAGCTTCGCCTCTAGTGACGACATTAAAGGATTTGGATGGAAGTGAAAAAGTGAAGAGCATTGATCGTTATAAAGATATGTCTAAGTTAATCGAAGATAAATTTGGGAAGAAATCGTATAATCCAGTTAAGAAGTCAGCTTCGTTTATGTTCTCAACTAAACGCATCGACTTAGAAGAAACCCCAATGAAGAAAGATCCAACTTTGCTCAAATGCCAGAGTTTGGACGCACAGCTGTGCTTAGACCATGCCCAAAAGAAAGGGTTTAGAAAACGAGGCTCAGATGTCTCAGAGAGTTTCAGTCATGAGTTCCAAATGTGTATTTTAGACAATGAGAAAGGCCACATTGATAAACCCAACAAAGGTCACTCATTGAAAGACCTTAGATCATTAAATATGGTTATAACTGAAATCGATTTAGATGAAATAACTCCAGTAAAAGAAATAAAGAAACCTAGCCAACCAGATGTAATTCCTTCCCAAAACAATTCATTCATAACAGAACGGTTATGTTCAGAGTTTCATGTGAAGACAAAAATCCAGAAGAAACCAGTAACTAAACTTAAAATCCCTGAAATCCCTAAATTGGAACTCCCGAAACCAATTGAAGTCCATGTGCAGGTGCATTCTGTTGTTAATCGAGTCCAGAATCGTGCTTTGCCAGTAGTTGATGATCTTCCCTATAGTCACGTGGTTGACGAAGTCCGAAGACCTGTTGCAACGCGTGCAGTCGCTGTTGCAGACGAGAATGTTTACGCAGAAATATGCGAGACGAAGACACGTTGTGTTTGCGCCAAGGAGAAATGCGCGTGCGCTAAACGAAACGGGACTGAGAGTACGGAGTATTGTTATGTTAAATTAGGGAGTAATGGGGATAGCATAACTCAATCTTCTGATGATGACCTTGAGGCGATTTATAACACTTTGAGGTAGTTGTTGGTTAATTAATAATTATTAAAACATTCTTGTATATTTTTGTATGTATTTAACTAGTATTATAACTATAAAATAAAACTATTTATCAATACAAGTTATTATGAAATGTATTTTTGATTTAATAAATTACATGACGTTTACATTTCTTTGTTTCTAGTTATAATAAATAATTAAATATTTAGGCAATAAAGAGCTATTATTATTATTTTACTTTTTACTCCTTAAGTTTATTTCTTGCTGCATTTCCTGAACAGATGCTCCAATTTCAGTAAAATATGTTATGAACTCCTGCTCATATTTCATTTGACCAGTGAATAATTTCTTTTTGATTTCATTTTGATTTACACCAGCCAAACCTTTACCAACATGATTTAATAATTTTAAATCTCTTTTTAGATCCTGTAGTTCAGTTTCTAATATTTTTTTATCCTCTTTTATTTGTTTCAATTCGTTTTTGCATTCCTCTGTATTCTATCAAATAATTTCGCCAGTTCATTTAAATAAAATTACACTAAAACATTATATTTTCCTAATTTTAGTGGCAATTCATACACTTTTATTATTAATAAACAAAAATTAGATGTTTTTATCTTAGAGGATAATTCGAATGAACTGAAAATTAATTTAAACTTACGCAAAATTTCATATCAACTTTTAAAATGGATGCAGTTTTACCTAATTCCATTTTCGTTTGTAGCCTTGAACGAAATCGAGTTATATTTTAGTATTTTTCAATAAGTTTGATTAAAAGAAGTTATTTTTACATTTTTTCATTATTTTTCTCCGATAAATCTGAAAGAATATTGTATTTTTCTTCAAAATGTTTCAAAATACGTGCATTCATATTATGTTTCTTTTTGTTTTGATATTGTTTTGTTTCTCAAACCACTAGATTTTAATTCAATGAAAATGTAATTGAGTATTTGATTAATACTTAATTTTAGAAGCTAAAATATAAGCTGTATTTTTAAATTATTATATTTGGCAACTGCAAATTTAATTATTTAATATTTTAGTTGCAACAATTAGTTATTACAAAATTAAGATTAATTATGATATTTCTGTTGTAATCTCGAGTTTGAAATTTTTCATGATCACAAGACTTATTTATTACTGCGTATAAGGAAATAAAAAGTGTTATGTAATTTGGAATTAATAATGAATGTTTCTAACAATTAGTTCTTACAAAATTAAGATTAATTATGATATTTCCGTTGAAATCTCGAGTTTGAAATTTTTCATGACCACAAGACTTATTTATTACTGCGTATAAGGAAGTAAAAAGTGTTTATATTATTTGGAATTGATAATGAATGTTTCTAACAATTAGTTCTTACAAAATTAAGATTAATTATGATATTTCCGTTGAAATCTCGAGTTTGAAATTTTTCATGACCACAAGACTTATTTATTACTGCGTATAAGGAAGTAAAAAGTGTTTATTTTATTTGGAACTGATCATGAATGTTCCTATTCTTACAAAATTATGATTAAATTATGATATTATCTTGTAAAAATAATTAGAAAATGGCTAATAATACATTAGAATATCAAAAGATAAATATAGTAAAGCGTATGTGTTTGAAATGCAGCGCAATGTCAAATGTGAAGTGCAAATTAGATAGCCAATGAAAAACAAGGACAGCGCAAATGCATCGAATCAAAACAAATATAGATAAATTGCATAGAACGGCCTTGCGTTTCCGCATTAGAAAAATGCACTTTTTTTATGATAATTTCCCTCATATATACAATGAAAAGCATCCTTTATCTTGCAGTTACATAACTACTATCGTTATACAAACACAAATATCGCGAATTTTAAGTAATTTTTTGGAATTAAAATGGCTGAAGCACAAATATCGAATTTAAAACTAGATTTCGTAGGGAGTTTATTACGGAAATATGAAAATGATAACAGTATTAAAATAACGGAATTGAATGCAACACCTGCATGTGAAAAAGGGGATAATTTTATGTCGGTTGTTTCAAAAGTTTCTGTTAAAGGAAAGAAAATTGTCGATGACAAAGAAATAGGTAAGGATTTAACATGCTTAACGCCAAAGGTGATCTGGTATGCTATGAAATAAACCATATAAATTTAGCATTCCTTTTGTTACGATTTCTTAGAAACTATTAAAGCTATCGATTCCAAATTTTAATTCCACGAAAAGAAAAGTTCAAAATACTTGAAGAATGAAACGATATTGTACATTTTTGCTTTGTGGGAATCAACGGTTAAATCCGTAATATTTAGATTCTTCTAAGAAAATTTGGATTGTGTAAAACGAATTTATTTTTAGACGAAATATGTTTACTCTAATTCAAGTTTTAGAATAAGTGTAGTACAAATAACTATAATGTTTTTCAATTGTTTTAGATTTCACAAGTTCACTTATAGTAAAACATCCATTTCAGTCTGAATTATTGCAAGATGTCTTCCAAAGTAATCATATATTCCACAATGAAGTAATCGCGTATAATGAAGTGATTCCAGCTCTTCGTAAACATTACAAAATGAAACTATCTATTGCCGATTGTCTGTATGCAGGCAAAGATTGTATTATTCTCAACGATTTAACATTGAATAATTACCAAATGAAAAGTGACAAGTGTTTCAATATTAGCGATTGTGTTGCAGTTTTAAAGGTAAATTTCAATTCCGTTGAAAGAAAACTTCGCCTTGATTCCAAAAATATCCATAACTCATATACTTGGATTCTTTTCTCATTTTGTCGAAATCAGGGATTCTTAGCTACCGAAGAAGCTAAAACAGTCGGTCGTGTGTCTGTAGCATTCTCGAATCAAAAAATTTCAAAAAGTGTTTTTCTCGTCGCTCTGAATTTTATATCTATAATATTTATTAAAATTGTTAACCAAAACGCCTTAATAATTAAAAACCGCTACTCACATCGCATATATTACTTATAAGGCGAGCTAGACGCATAGGTGCGTTGTATCTATACTTGTTTTTTATCAAAATAATCTACAAAAAATTGTAAGACTTTTTATATCTATAATATTTTTCCAAATTGTTAACCAAAAGGCCATAATAATTAAATACCGCTACTCGTATCGCATATATTACTCATAAGGCAAGCTGGACGCATAGGTGCTTTGTTTTATATCAAAATAATCTACAAAAATTATAAGACTTTTTATATCTATAATATTTTTCTAAATTGTTAAAACCAAAAGGCTTTAATAATTAAAAACTGCTGTTCACATCGCATATATTACTTATAAGGCGAGCTAGACGCATAGGTGCGTTGTACCTAAAGTTGTTTTTTATCAAAATAATCTATAAAATATTGTAAGACTTTTTATATCTATATTTTTCTAAATTGTTAAAACCAAAAGGCTTTAATTATTAAAAACTGCTGCTCACATCGCATATATTACTTATAAGGCAAGCTGGACGCATAGGTGCGTTGTACCTAAACTTGTTTTTTATCAAAATAATCTACAAAAAATTGTAAGACTATTTATATCTATAATATTTTTCTAAATTGTTAAAACCAAAAGGCTTTAATTATTAAAAACTGCTGCTCACATCGCATATATTACTTATAAGGCGAGCTAGACGCATAGGTGCGCTATACCTAAACTTGTTTTATATCAAAATAATCTACAAAATATTATAAGACTTTTTACATCTATAATATTTTCCCGAATTGTTAACCAAAAGGCCATAATAATTAAATACTGCTGCTCTCATCGCATATATTACTTATATGGCGAGCTAAACGCATAGGTGCGTTGTATCTAAGCTTGTTTATGTCCAATATCAAAATATCATATTAATGTTCAAAAACAATTGTTTTAGGAATTAGCGATATTGCACGCATCTTCGGTGGTTTTGAAGCATTTCAACCCAGATGAAATTCCAACTTTGACCTCACAAATAAAAGAATTCATTCTTGAGGACAAGAATTTCTTTATGCCTGTAGCGAACAATACCTTACAAATGACAATGACTTTATTAAATAAAGCCGAATCTTCCGAAACAATAACTCGAGCAATCGACTTTTTAGAACAAAATACAAACAATATTTACCCAAAAATTATGACTCTATTTCAAAAGAAATACGAAACAGCAGTTTTCAACCATGGTGATTGCTGGCGTAACAATTTATTATTTAGAACCCATGATGGTAAAACTGAAGTTAGATTAGTCGATTTACAGATAATGCGGTATTCGTCGATCGCAGCGGATTTATCGTATTTATTATTTATTAATTTACAACCGAAAATTCGACGGGATAATTTTGATTATTTTTTGGAACAGTATTTTGAGACTTTTAGGGGGTGTATTTTGAAACATGGTATTAATTTAGATGATTTACCGTTTACTAAAGAGAAATTAAGAGCGGAAATGTATGATTTTCAAATATTTGGGTTTTTAATGAGCTTAATTATTGCACCGATTTTTTATGTTGATAAATCATTAATGCCTGATATGGAAGATATAAAACCGGATGAATTAGATGCAGAGTTACAAACACAGAAATTTTTAGATCATTTGAATCCAGATTTGGAGAGAAGAATGATCGATATTATCGTTGATATTGTTGACAATTATAAATTTTAAAATTTAATTTTATTAATTTAGTTTGAATTAGATATAGAGAAATATATTTTTATTATTGTTATTTATTAAAATAAATTTTATTTTACACAATATGGTACAAATGTATAAACTAAATCCATTTATTCTTTAAACAAGTTCAATAAACAAGAGTCTTCAACCCGATGAATTTTTCTGCAATTAAAAAAATTACCATCACTCAAATCCGCATTATAACTTATATCCGTTTTAACATTTAAACAATTATCAATTTCTTTAATTTCTAAATACTTTTCATTTCGATTCCCATAATTTATATTCATTCGTTTATATCTCATGAATTTCTCTACTGAAAATACTTCAGGTACAATTTTGTATTCGTCGCATAAAAAATCTAAAACAGCATCAAATGTTTTATGATTATTGAATTTTGTTCGAACAAATCTAGTTAATTGTTTTTCTAGCATAAAAACTAAATGATGATGAAAACATTGAAATGTTAAGTTATCGGATTGCTGAAATATAGGGAGTTTTTGTGCTGGTTTATTGGCATTATATAATTCCACTGTGTGAAGATCTAATGTTGAATTGTAGCAAATATCTACCCAGTTTTTGATACAAGATACTGGGGTTTTTGACACCCCAGTGAATAGGGTGGGGTTTGTAAGTAAATTACTGGCGACCATTACACCTGAAAAATAAAAGTAATTTTTATTATTCATACATTTATATAATTATAGTCATCTGCAAAAACTATTGAAAATTAAAAAAAATATTTTGAAGTAAATTGGCATTAAAAATGTATATAAATATTAAGTTAAATTACCTTTACAGTTGGTTGCTCTACGTAACTCGATGGCGTCTGCTAATGTCTTAACGCCGCCATTTGCAATGACAGGGCAACGAACAGATTCAGAAATTAATTTTAATGACTCTATATTAACAGGGCCAACAGATTGTTGGCTAGCCGTTCGTCCGTGAATTGTTAAAAAACTAACACCGGCCATTTCTAATTGTTGGCAAATTGAAACAGTTTTTCTAGAAAGAAATTATTTCAATTCCCTTGATTAATCAGACTAGTCGATCTGGTTGATCTGATTAATCGGACTAGTCAATACGAATAAGTAGATGAATCAATTTGATATGCCAGATATATCTGGTTAACATGATTAATCGATCTGATTAATCATTTATTCGAGTGACTATTTTACAGATATTCGCGTTGAGAATTAATTATTTAAATTAAAAAAATTATTGTAGTATTAAAATCAAAATTGAATTTGTTTTTGTATGTTTTTGTTTCAAAATGCAAAAATAACAATAAACATGAATGCATGAATGAATTAATTAAAAGAAATTTAAGTGAATTAATTATCTCAGTTAATGTTACTGACTACAAAATTCGATTAACCACATTAGTCAATTCGATAAATCTGATTAGTCAATTCGATTAATCACATTAGTCAATTCGATTAATCAGATTAGTCAATTGGATCAATCAGATAAGTCAATTCAATTAATCACATTAGTTAATTCGGTTAATCAGATTTGTCAATTCGACGAATCACATTAGTCAATTTGATTAATCACATTAGTCAATTCGATTAGTCAATTTGATTAATCACATTAGTCAATTCGATTAATCACATTAGTTAATTCGATTAATCACATTAGTTAATTCGATTTGTCACATTAGTCAATTCGATTAATCACATTATTCAATTCGATTCATCAGATATGTCAATTCGATTAATCACATTAGTCAATTCGTTTAATCAGATTTGTCAATACGATTAATTACATTAGTCAATTTGATTAATCACATTAGTCAATTCAATTAATCACATTAGCCAATTCATTTAGTCAATTCGTATAATCACATTAGTCAATTCGATTAATCACATTAGTCAATTCGATTAATCAGATTAGTCAATTCGTTTAATCAGATTTGTCAATACGATTAATTACATTAGTCAATTTGATTAATCACATTAGTCAATTCAATTAATCACATTAGCCAATTCATTTAGTCAGTTCGATTAATCACATTAGTGAATTCGATTAATCAGATTAGTCAATTCGATTAATCAGATTAGTCAATTCGATTAATCAGATTAGTCAATCCGATTATCTTACTTAATGTCACTTAAAATCCGCATTTTAACACTAACGGTAAACGGCTTAGAAATGTGACTTCGACACCGCCGGACTAAGTCACTTATTAATTCGGGTTTATCTAACATAATACACCCTATCCCTTGACATTTTGCCCACCTTTGAGGGCAACCACAATTCAAATCTACGCCATTACAATATCTAACAAACGTTTTGAAAATTTAATTAAGAAAAATTAAAAAAAAAACAATTAAAATAATTTATTTTTTACTATTAACTTACGGCGATATTAAATGTGCCGCGCCCACAAAATCATGCACAGTATTCGCGGCAAACTGCGCTATAACAGGGGAATCCCCTATAAAACTACTATTAATATTGTATTACCAACTAAACAAACAAAAATAAAACTAACATAAGTTCGTTGAGAATTCACTGATTCTAGCTTTTTCACTTTGGCAAAATGAATCAGCTAAAATCATTGGTGTAAATGCTAAATCACATTCATATTCTTTAATTAAATTACGAAATTGAAGCCTAGAAATTTAGATTTAAATGAAATTGGGTTATGGTTGCAATATTTAAATAGTACTTTGAATATCGAACCATCGGTGCACATATGTTAACTATTTGCTTTTCGCGAAATAAATCTAATATATCTAGGTCTAACGTCATTTTAATATAAAATTCGACTAATTGTTGTCAACAGAACCTAAATTTCTACCACATGTCAAATTGACAGATATAAACAGTGAGAGATTTCATCAACGTTTACATTAGGTACATAAGTTACTTCAAGTTGTACTTAGTTCTCAATAGGGGAAGGGGAAGGGGAATAAATAATAAACTATTCAATTATACACATACTTAAGCTTTGAATTATATATGTTTAATGTTTCATATATGGCCTGAGACTTTAATGTATTCTACTACTTGATACAGACACACATAGACTTTGCCTTTTTTTAAAATAGTCATAATATCTCAGAAATGGTATGAGTTAGAGAAAATTGTTTCTAATAAATGTTAAAGATATTAAAATTTCCAGCAACTTTTATACAATAAGTATTTACGAAAAATGTACCATTTACGTAAAATCCCCTTCTTAAACGAAAGTAAAAATGGTATTTTGAAAATAGTTATAATATCTCAGAAATAGCATGAGTTAGAGAAAATTGTTTCTAATAAATGTTAAAGATATTAAAATTTCTAGCAACTTTTATATAAAAAGATTTTACGAAAAATGTACCATTTGCATAAAAACCCCTTCATAAAAGAAAGTAAAAATTGAGTTTTAGAAATAGTTATAATATCTCAGAAATAGTATGAGTTAGAGAAAATTGTTTCTAATAAATGTTATAGATATTAAAATATCTAGCAACTTTTATGTAAAAAGTTTTTACGAAAAATGTACCATTTACGTAAAATCCCCGTAAAAGAAAGTAAAAATGGCATTTTGAAAATAGTTATAATATCTCAGAAATAGCATGAGTTAGAGAAAATTGTTTCTAATAAATGTTAAAGAAATTAAAATTTCCAGCAACTTTTATATAATAAGTATTTACGAAAAATGTACCAATTACGTAAAATCCCCTTCGTAAACGAAAGTAAAAATGGCATTTTGAAAATAGTTATAATATCTTAGAAATGGCATGAGTTAGAGAAAATTGTTTCTAATAAATATTAAAGATATTATAATTTCTAGCCAATTTTATATAAAAAGTTTTTACGAAAAATGTACCATTTACGTAAAATCCCATTCGTAAAAGAAAGTAAAAAATAGTATTTAGAAAATAGTTATAATATCTCAGAAACGGTATGAGTTAGAGAAAATTGTTTCGTATAAATATTAATGATATTAAAGTTTCTAGCAACTTTTATATAAAAAGTTTTTACGAATAATGTACCATTTACGTAAAAGAAAGTAAAACATGCATTTTGAAAATAGTTATAATATCTCAGAAATGGCTTGAGTTAGAGAAAATTGTTTCTAATAAATGTTATAGATATTAAAATTTCTAGCCACTTTTATATAAAAAGTTTATACGAAAAAAGTACCATTTACGTAAAACTCGTTTTTGAAAATAGGCATATAACATTTACGTTTCCCTAGTTACTATATATATACATTAATATTGTTTGATGTAAATACATGAATTTAAAACATAAGAAAGCAATAATAAAGTTAATATTCGAGTGTAAGCCACATGCTACAATCCTATTGTGTTTGTGTTTGTAAACGCAGTGTGTAAATGTAAACAGTGCAACGATGTAATGTAATTACAGTAGATGTCAAATGTCAAGTGCAATTCGGTTTGTTTATATTTTTTTGTGTTTGATATAACTATTCCAACTGCATAAATAGATTGTTCATTTTTTTTTAATACAAATGTGTAACGTGAAATGGTCAGTTTAAGTCGCAACTTTAATACAACATCTGGGGTAAGTTGCGTAGTAAAACATAACCTTGCAAACCGAAATGAATCATATTTATATATATATATAAATGTACATGATTTGCGCTTTGTAATTGTTGCAGGGCGCAACATTTTTTAGCGAATCAGTTACGATGGATGACAGGGAACATTTGCAGCCGCATCTAGATTCGTATAAAGTGTTTAAACCGTTGAAAACGATAGCTTCTGTAACGTTTCATTTGGTTACGACTTTAGCGCTAGAAATTACTGCAATTGTTTTAGCCTGTTTGCATCCGAAAGAAGAGGAGAAATGTCGTTCTTATTTCATTGTTCTTTACATACATGTCGCACTTTGGTTCCTAACTTTGGTAAGTGTTTGTCTCGTCGCCGTGAATCCAAAAATATACTCGGTCGCTCGTAAGACCAAATTTGTGCCTTCTTCTCTGAAGGTACCGGGCCGATTTGAACCAAATTTGCTACACATATTATTTAACATCCTATTTGTATCCGCTCGCAGTTTAAATCCAATCGCTCGTATACTTCCCGAGTTATAGGGCCCCAAAATTTGGAGCCCCCCTTAATACTGCCCTTAGAAAAATATTTAAAACACTCAAAAATTCTACTAATAATTCTAAGATATTTTATGTCTACAAGATTTTTTCATATTGTTAACTCAAAGGCCATAAAAAATTATTAAAAATTATAATTTAGATTTTTAAAATATGCATTAATTAATAATTTTTTTATCCAAATAATCTACCAATTAATTGTAAAACTTTTTACATCTATAACATTTTTGCAAATTGTTAACCAAAAAGCCATAATAATTAAAAATCATTGGTCTCAACCTAAAGGCGAGTTCGACGCATTTGTGCGTTTTACGCTTACCAAATCTTTTTTTAGTAGAATTAAAAAACCCAAAAATTCTACTAAAAAACTAGTTTTTGTACGCATAAAACGCACCAATGCGTTGCGACCAGTGCTTTGGTCTCAACCTAAAGGCGAGTTCTACGCATTTGTGCGTTTTACGCTTACCAAATCTTTTTAGTAGCATTAAAACACCCAAAAATTCTACTAAAAAACTAGATTTTTACGCATAAAACGCACCAATGCGTTCCGACCACTACTTTTTAATTATTATGGCCTTTTGGTTAACAATTTGAAAAAATGTTATAAATATAAAAAGTCTTACAATTTTTTGGTAGATTATTTGAATAATAAATTATTTATTAATGCATATTTTAAAAATATAAATTATTATTTTTAATATTTTTTTATGGCCTTTGAGTTAACAATATGAAAAAATCTTGTAGATATAAAATATCTTAGAATCTGTAGTAGAATTTTTGAGTGCTTTAATTATTATTATAAGGGCAGTATTGAGGGGGGCTTCAAATTTTGGGGCCTTATAACTCAGGAAGTAAACGGGCGATTGGATTTAAACTGCGAGTAGGTTCAAATGGGTTGCCAAATAATATGTGTAGCGAATTTGGTGCGAATCGGTCCGGTACCTTCAGAGGAGTAGAAAGCACAAATTTGGTCTTACGAGCGAGCGACAACTAACATCCAAGTATATAAGTTATATATATTTTTGGATTCAGGGAGACGAGATAACCACATTTTCTTAAGGAATTTTTTGAATCCGAGAATGCTACAAACAGCTTCTTCGGTACTTCGTACCGCGAGCTAAAAACAAACTTGAAATTTAAGCCGCTTGAATCCTTGAGATAAATTGAATTAATGATACATAAATTAATTTTAGTTTATCGATTGCATAATTAAAAGAAAACACCACGAATTACGAATGAACGGTTATTTAGAATTCTATAAAAAAACATACGTCCACCATCGACTCCCATTTTACATAGTCAGTTTGTGGAACTGCGTTATTTTGTTGCTACAAACGATAATGCAACATTATTACCCCGATAATTTCGCCGAACAATGTATAAGAGACGATATGTTGACGCCGTTAAATTACATTTGCGCAGTAATCACGCTTGAAGTATGCGTTTTATTTGGTATCAGCACTAGTTATATTGGTACGTTTACATTTAACTGCGTAAGTCACTTGAAATTTCATGCGTTTTGTAATTTTTGCAATATATAGTTCAAGTACGAAAGTTTAATAAACAACAATTATTGCCTGATGTTCAAAAAGAGGAATGGGCTGCTTGCTCGACTAGTGAAGGGTTTGCGGAGGGGGAAGTGGGGTACAGGCAGCATGGCGACCGTATGAGCGATTTTATTGAGAAACAAGTAAGTTTTTATTTACTTGGACATTTTGAAAGTATGAGTTTATCTGAATTTAGAGTTTCGGAGAAATAAAAACTATAAAAAATGGTCTATTTTGGAGGAATTTGTTTTTAATTTCCGAAATTCTAGATAAAAATAATAAAAATCAGGCATTATTTATGCAATTATGCATCGACAGGTGCATAATTTACTTAAATAAACCTAATTATTATTTAAATACGTTTTTCTTAATTACATAAAACTTATCTTGATCTACCGATTTTTTTTTAAATATATCAGTCGATTCGTATTTGCATTAATAATGCCTGGTAAAAATATGAATTTATTTGATTATAGAGTTTCGGAGATAAAAAATAAAAACTATAAAAATGCCATATTTTGGAGATTTTTATTATTTATTTGCGAAATTCTAGATTTAAAATGAAAACAGGCATTATTTATGCAATTACACATCGACATCTATACAATTTACATAAAATAAACCTAATTAACATTATTTAAATACATATTTCTTTATTTTAATTACATAAAACATCTATCATAATGAAGCAAACAACGAAAAATAAAAATTGTACCAATTTTGTTTTTAATAAAAAAAAACTATACCAATCGATTCGTATTTGCATAATTAATGCATGGTAAAAATATGAATTTATTTTAATTTATAGTTTCGGAGATAAAAAATAAAAACTATAAAAATTGCATATTTTAGAGGTTTTTATCTTTTATTTCCGAAATTGTAGATTAAAATAGTAATAATAAAAAGTCAGGTATTATTTATGCAATTACGCATTGACAGATAAATAATTTAATTAAATAAACCTAATTATCAATATTTAAATACATATTTCTTTTTCTTAATTACATAAAACCTATCATGATGAAACAAACTATGAAAAATAAAAATTGCACCGATTTTTTTAATATAAAAAGACATATATCAGTCGATTCGTATTTGCATAAATAATGCTTGGTGAAAATATGAATTTATATGAATCTAAAATTTCGGGGATAAAAAATAAATACTATAAAAAATTGCATATTATTGAGGTTTTATTTTTTATTTCCGAAATTCTAGATTCATATAAGTAAAAAGAAATTACTAGGCATTATTTATGTAATTACGCTTCGACTGATAGTTTTTTAATAAATATCTACCAGTTTTTTTTTTTATATTTTTTTTTTACCATTAGTAGTAAGTAAGTAGTTTTTAAAGTATTTTAATTTACGAATATATTTATAAAAAAATAAAATTTTCTTCTAGGCTGACCTTATAAGATATCTAAAAGAACACAACAATCGACTAAGTCAAAAGATAATGATTTTGAACGCTCAATTACAATCCCGATCTCATAATTGACATTATTTTTATTAATTTATTCAGGATTCATTGCAAATTTATGTGTTTTATAATTACTTAAAATTGTGGTCTCATCTCTGATTTGCATAATTCTAAATAGTAAAAATATTTCATAATATCTAAATAATTAAGCTGTATATTTTTATATAATATGAATTGTGTATATAAAGAATGATCAAAATATTTAAAAATTACTGCGATTTTACTGTTCACTGTTGGATATTATGAAATAATTTTGAATTTATTTTCTGACTGTACCACACCCATAATCATTGATTTTGTATATATGTATGTAAAGGATAATGTTGATTCTTAAATAATTAAACGTTTATATATAAATGACAAAATATATAATTTTAACTAACGAATTTTATAAGTGATAATAGTTTTATGGTGTGTCTATATCTTATCTATATATATAAATTTGTTGATATTGCTAATAAAACATATTTAGTTTGAAGTTTTGTTTCATTTATTCAATTCGTTACTACGAACGTACGAGGGCTGTTCGACAAGTACTTGGCCTCACCGGCCTATGGCGCCACTGTCGCAAGAGACATAGCCTATAGTGTAGTACATTATCCGATTTGGCTGAAATTTTAACAGTAGCCGTCTAAGATAATGTACTACACAATAGGTTATGTCTCTTGCGACAGTGGCGCCATAGGCCGGTGAGGCTAAGTACTTGTCGGACAGCTCTCGTATATATCGTTATAGGATCGCGTGATTTTTAAAAAGTTAAAATATGTATGATTTGTTTTGCTGCAGTTTTAGTTATTGAACTTGGAAAGAAAGTAAACAATTATTTTCTTATATATTTATGCGAATATGCGTTTACTTATGCATGCAAATAATTTTAATTAAGTTGATAAAAAGTTGAAACATTCAGTTTCAATAATATGCTACTTTCTATTATTGAACTAGACATTGGTTATTGTCCCTTTTGGAATTTAGAACTATTTATTTCCATTTCTAACGTAAAGAAAATGATATATAATTTCTTTTTGGTATTTTCTATTGTTTAATTCGCTTAGGAAAAAAATGTGATATAACTAAAAGATGACATTTAAATGATTACTAATTCTTTAATTTAAATAGTAATAAATCTAGAATTTCATGTAATAATAAAATGTATGAATATTTGGATTTTTCGCAATGAATGAAATTTTTTTCAACATCTAACGAATTGTAAAGATCTACTAAATCTATTAAGATTTTGTGAAAGTATCTTGCCACTCAGTACATATAACACGATCAGTGTTGATCTATAGATCTTTCACATTGATATTTCACTCAAATATAATCAGGGTTTCAAACCGTAGATTTTTTCCTTCCGGAAAAAAATACTGTTTTCGGTTCAGTTTTTAAATATTTTTGTTTGATTTATGACAAACAATGCGTTCACAGCAATTTATAATTAATTGTGTCAATTTTGTTGGAATGCTAGCATTGCTTGTCATAATACAAACTAGATTAATTTTTGTTAATTCTTAATTACTAAGTAGTTCGCCCAGACGTTAAATAGTTAATATAAATTCGGGTATGCTCAACCCGTTAATATCGCGAGTTTTTCATGAATACTAAACTTCTAACAAGCTTTAAAAAATGAAATATTTTATTATATCGATTCATTGGGGGTAATGGTGGGTAGTGTAGTGTGCGCTGTACACATTCTATCTCCGTTCTTATTTTGTAATAGTCGTAAGTGTAGTGGCGCGATTTTAAGAATAAATGTTTTGGTTCACAACTTGATCAACCTTTACCAACATGAGATCGATACAATATCTGCAGTTTTCTGTTTTTGTGCTGTGTTTTATTTATGTTTTATGTGCCGATGACAAAATTAAAGTTAAAACTGTACGACAAATTACTAAGACTGAGAGTAAAGCTGTAGATGTTAATGGTAAGTTTAATTTTTTTGTGTTTGTGTTTTTTTTTTTTTTATTGTACAGTTTATAGATTTTAGTTGTTTATTTTAAAGGGTTTAATTAGTGTCGTTTCATTTATTTGTCATGTTAAATTAATTATTATTGTGCTGGATATATTTAATTTGCCGAATGGCCATATTTAATTCGGATGTGTGCAGAATTGAATTACTAGTGGAATTAAATTCATAATTCACAATTCAACTTAAAAGTAATTGCGTTTATTCACAAGTTCAATTCACCTACGATTGATTGCAAATTAAAATCATAAATCAAAAGGAATTTAAATCTATTTACTAATTACAAATCTTTTATAATTAAAAGGGAATTGACGCCTTTTATGTCTTTTTGTATTATAAATTTAAAGAAATTAAGAGGAATTGAAATCTTTTTGGTAATTACAAGCCTTTTGTTTGTGATTTTGTATTATAAAGCAACAATTAAACGAAATTCAAGTCTATTTTGTATTTTTGGCAATTAGAAAAGTTTTATGTAACTTTTAGCTTAAAATCTGATTTGAAACCATTCAGCCTTTTTAACAATTATACATTTTCATGGCTTGAAGCCGTTTTGAGAGCTTGAAGCCATTTTGAGGGTTTGAAACCTTAGAATCTTAGATCAATTCACAAATTCAATTCAATTAATTCAATTCCAAAGACGTAAGGCCTCATTATCAAAAGGACTGCAATTGCATTGATTTAAATCCCTAAATTAATAGTTTTGTGTAACTATTAACTTAAAATCTGATTTGAAACCATTCAGCCTTTTTAACAATTAAACATTTTCATTACTTGAAGCATTTTTGAGAGCTTGAAGCCATTTTGTGGGTTTGAAACCTTAGAATCTCAGATTAATTCACAAATTCAATTCAATTATTTCAAATGAATTCAATTCCAAAAGTGTTTTAATTACATTGATTTAAATCTCTAAATGAATTAAAACCCTGTTTAATTCCGTTAAAATTCGACATAAATTTATTTTTTCCCTTCGCTAATTCTTTTTTTTTTAATGTAACGTTACATGAGTTGTAATAATAATTATAAATTAGATTAAAAAATGTTCCTTAATTATAAATTCTTTTTTAATATTTATTTTTTCGTTGTCAATAGTTTAATTTAAAATATGCATACTTTAATTTATTGTTGTTTTAATTATCTTGAATTTCAATTTGAATTTGTAGTTGTGTTTGGTAATTCAAATTTGAATGTATATATGAGACCTTGTCGGTTTTTTCATGTGTTTAAATGCAACATCCGACCGAAAAGTGCAAACCAATTAGAATTACTAAATACTGTAAAAAAGAAATTAAGATGTACATAGAAGTACTTGAACATTATATATATATACATAAAAGTCGAAAATTGGAACATTTTCTATTTTATTCAATGCTTTTCTTTATATTTTAACTGCCTAATTTAAATAATTGATGCAATTTATGTTCTCGTAAAAGTAAAAACATTCAAATATTTTATAAGATTTCTAGTCCCAAAAAATGCATCTATATTTTTCTTTGTTTTACATTTCAAATAATAGAAACATACATAGTTTATAATTAAATATAATTGCAATAAAATGTCGACAATTTGTTTATATTTTACATCTTCTATAAATTAACCCAAATCCCTAAAAACTAGTGCCTATTAAAGAATATATCCTAAAATAAAATGTATGTAAATACTATAATTATTATAGAAATTAATCTAGATCTAGAGAAATGCGTTAACGCAGCATTTGCAATTTCCATATTTTTTCCCTTCAAGATCAACTTTCTTGTTACGATAATTTCCTATTCCTTGTGTAATTAATCTGCATTTCAGAAATAATTGTCTCAAACAAAACAACAACAGCAAATAGTAAACCAGCGGTCGCCAAATCGCGGCATGCTTCCGCGCACGAGGAACTTATCTGTCCCGGAAACGCTACATCGGTGCCACTGTTCACCTTACCATGCGAAAAGACCAGCGACTGCTCGATTTTAGGTCCGGGGTTAATTTGCTGCGAAAGAAAGGACGTGTTATTCAAACGGTGTTTAAAAGGTGTGCCCGCTCCTAAGCCAGAGCCTGTACATTCACGTAAGTTCATTTTTTATTCACGGTGGAGGAAACGGAAATGCGCGGATCTGGAACTAGTGAGTTCGACGTTGGATTTTTTTTAATCAGTGGCGAGGAGTTTCCTTTGAATTTGGCAGTGACACAGTATTTTTTAAAAGAGATAAATACATAATTGTGTCAAAATACAAATAGGACAGTTTTGATGATGATATTTTAATATTTCATAATAATAACTATAATTAAAATTTCTATTATTTTTATAGCGCTCGAAATTCATCGCATGCTTGAAGACTCTTTATAACATGACCCAGAATCTTAATTATATTATTGACATAACTGATTATTTTGCAATTAAATATCTGCTTATTGCTCCAAAAGCTTCCTTTATATTTTCGAAAAAGATGGTTAAAGTATTGCATATTTATCTTAATTAAAACAAATATTTTTACCTTCTTATACGTAATATATAAAACAGAATGTAAATAGCACGTTCTAGAAAAAAACTTTGTAGACAAAAGTTGCTAGAAATTTTAATATCTACAACTTTTATACGAGTCACTTTTTCTGTAACTCATACTGTTTCCGAGATATTGAAGAAATAGAAATAGTAAACAGTTATTTCCGGTTAAATTTTAAGTTATATCATTTTGCCTTCTACAGTTTTGGTTCTAGAACACACACACAGACGTCAATCGAAAATAGTCAGAAATAGAGTGGCCTTCACTCGTCTTTCTTGTTCACTATCTGTTTTATAATAATGCATTATTTTGGTTTTAAATTCATCCTGTCAGGAAAACGTACTTATAAAATTAAAACATTTTCAAATGCGAGTTATCAGTAAATAGCACGTTCTAGAAAAAAACTTTGTAGACAAAAGTTGCTAGAAATGTTAATATCTTCAACTTTTATAAGAGTCACTTTTTCTGTAACTCATACTGTTTCCGAGATATTGAAGAAATAGAAATAGTAAACAGTTATTTCCGGTTAAATTTTAAGTTATATAATGTTGCCTTCTACAGTTTTGGTTCTAGAACACACACACATACGTCAATCGAAAATAGTCAGAAAGTGGCCTTCACTAGTCTTTCTTGTTCACTATTTGTTTTATAATAATGCATTATTTTGGTTTTAAATTCATCCTGTCAGGAAAACGTACTTATAAAATTAAAACATTTTCAAATGCGATTAATCAGTAACTAGCACGTTTTAGAAAAACACTTTGTAGACAAAAGTTGCTAGAAATTTAAATATCTTCAACTTTTATAAGAGTCACTTTTTCTGTAACTCATACTGTTTCCGAGATATTGCAGAAATAAAAATAGTAAACTGTTATTTCCGGTTAAATCAATTTGCCTTCTACAGTCTATGGTTTTCAAAAAGGAAGTGCACATCTACATCATATACAAGTCTTATGTTGTAAATTTCATACATTTGCCTTCAACAGTTTTTTCTAGTAAGTTAACAGACACACACAGTCATTAAATAGTCAGATTCGATTCGTCTAAGAAAGTAATTATATATATTAGGATAACTAAATACAAATAAATCGAGTGAAGGCCACTCCAGCGTTTTTCAGAATGTAGATGTACAATAATTATTAATAGTTTAAACTAACTGAATTTATAAATCTTTCAATTATTGAGTAAAATGTAAGATGAGTTGAATAACAGTTAAAGTAATGACTATATTTTGCAATGGCTATTAGTGTAAAAAAAACTAAACACTTTTGACACTAACTGGCACTAAAAATTGAATATAAACTTGCATTACAAATTGCACAACTTAATAGTTACATGAAGCACAAAAATAAAACTTGCCTCACGGCAAATTTCCGAGAAAATTTTAATATATCAGATTATATTTCCTTGTCCAATTATTAACCGTAAGAAAATACCACCTCAAGAATATTACATAATCAATTAAAAACATATGTAGTGCAATTGCAAGTAAAAGTGATAAATGAAGATAAATAAATTAATTCCATGATTTACAAGTGTAAGAAAGTGATTTTCTTAGGTGTGTGCGATTTTTGTTGCTCGACACTTGTCAAAAAATAAACTTGATACGTTATATAGTTTAGAAAGTAAACGAAAAATAAAAATCATAGATTCCAAATCGTGTATGAGCCTTTGCATATCACTTCCGCCATTTTCTATCTCGATAATCTACTACCATAAATAATTGTTTGTTCCCAATGAATTTATATGTTCCAATTTTTATATTTTAAAACAGGAATGCGCATACTTTTAAATAAAAATATTATGATGTGGTACTTCATGTGAGGAGAAAGTAGTTTTCTTACAACGAGATAAATAAATGGTTATATTGTTCCTAAAGCAATTGTTGTGTTAAATTGGTGGCTGTAATAGTTTTATTGACACAAATAATTTATTGTATTGTATCTTGCCTTATATAACTGCACCATGAAAGTCGAAATACGAAATTTAAAAATAGATATTTTTGAATAAAAATAATAATAATTTATGTAAAAGCAAAGAATATAAATTATAGTCTTTGATAATGAAATTATTATAAATTAGCTTGAATATTGTAGACATGGTTACACAATTTACTAAATTATTTCACGGTAATCACAGTATCAATTTAAATTAAAAACAAAATTAAGTAATTATTCTTATTATTAACATTATATATATATATTAAGTAATTATTTCCTTGGACGAAGCTTAATAGGAAGTCTTTTATCACGGAAATTTACGTTTTTTTTATTATTGTCTATTTTCGTGTTAACGTCTGTCTTTTAAAATATATCTTATTAAATTAAGACGTTACTATTATATTTCAAAGTTTTATGAAACTCGGTACTACTGTTAACATTTTAGCCGTATTGTTAAAGCAAAGCGTTCTACACATTCATTCATACATTCACACAAACACTTATATCAGTACATACGCATAACAATAATTATTACTTAATATATATATATAATTTTAATAATAAGAATAATTACTTAAATATAAGTGTTTGTGTGAATGTATGAATGAATGTGTAGAACGCCTTGTTTTAACAAACGGCTAAAATGTTAACAGTAGTACCGAGTTTCATAAAACTTTGAAATATATTTTAGTAACATTTTAATTTTATAAGATATGTTTTAAAAGACAGACAACCCGAAAATAGGCAATAATAATTCATGGAAACGTAATTTTTCATGTTAAAATACTTAATAAATAATAAATAAAGACGTATTTGTGTCATATTTTTATGCAGCTTGGTTGAGATTTTTCCCAAGAAAATGCCCAGACTCGCCAATCGCTGAATTCCGGGAAATCAAAACCTGTGATACCGACGACGACTGCGCCCCCCGGATTTGTTGCCCGGAAAAATCGGGCGGCGATAGCTACTGTCGAACTGCTGCACTACAGCTTGACAGTTTTCCGGTCGCCAAGAGAATGTTACAACGTAAGTTTATAGATCGAATAATATAAATATATTTTTAAAGACAACTGAATTGAATATATCAATAATGTAATTATTTGAAATATTGGCGTATATTTTTGGTTTAGCTATAACAAATTTAGCGGCATATGTACAATGTACGCAAGTACCAAATGGTCTTTTGGATATATTCTCGAGGGAATGCAATAGTATGTTGGATTGTTTTCCTAATTTGTGCTGCCAAGAAAGGGGAAGAAGAGTTTGCAGGCCTCCAAGACAATCAGTGTTTAGTTTGTTGGCTGGCGTTACTAGAGTAAGTTTGAACCTAAACACTGCCCTTATAAAAATAATTAAAACACCCAAAAATTATACTAATAATTCTAAGCTATTTTATCTCTACAAGATTTTTTCATATTGTTAACCCAAAAGCCATAATGCAAAAAAAAAACTGGATGTTAGTCGGCGCTCGTAAGATAAAATTTGTGGCCCCCTTAATACTGCCCTTATAAAAATAATGAATCACCCAAATATTCTACTAATAATTCTAAGTTATTTTATTTCTACAAGATTCTTTCATATTGTTGACCCAAAAGCCATAAAAAGTTATTAAATGCTATTTTGAATTTTAGAATATGCATTAAATTTTTTTTTATGAAAATAATTTGCAAATAATTATCTATAACATTATTTCAAATTGTTAGATAGCTAGACGCATAGGTGCCGGTTTTATCCGAGAATTTGACATAATCTCGCCAAAAACCATTCCTTGCATAGCCTATGCAATTTAATAACTTTAGATTCGAGGGAAAAATAAAATTTATAATAATTAAAATAAAATGTAAATTCGAACTACGATTTAATATTGTTTCAATTCTAATTGAATTTAAATTACTTTAAGAATAAAATAATTAACATATTTATTTTTTGTATTTAAACAGAGAATAGCATCTGGTTCTACACAACAAAGGACAAGGAATACTGTAAGCAACAACAGTAATAACAACAACAACAATAGTAATAACAACAATAATAATAACAACAATAACAATAATGAAAACAACTAGTCAATAAGTTTTATTAATTTTTTTTATTTTGTTTACTGTTATCTTACAAATATACTGAATACATATTTATATTAAAACAAATATTTATATTATTAGAAATTACGAAATTCTCCAGGTTATTCATAGGACCCCAGTAGCCAAACATTTTGGTATTTAATCCAGCTGAAAAATAAATAAAAATATAGTAAAGTTAACACCAAAAGTGTAAAATAACACAAAAAGTGTAAAAATAACACAAAAAGTGTAAAATTAACACAAAAAGTGTAAAATTAACACAAAAAGTGTAAAATTAACACAAAAAGTGTAAAATTAACACAAAAAGTGTAAAATTAACACAAAAAGTGTAAAATTAACACTAAAAATAGTAAAATATTAAAAATTATTTTTTAAGCGTAAATTTAATTTAAATTTAAAAATATATGAATATTATTCTTGCAAACAGTGAAAATTAATAAATTAAGTGTAAATTTAACAAAAAAAAAGTGTAAATGTTACCTTCTTGAAGCCAATATCAGCCGCGTATTCTCTGAAACATTGACGGCATATATTAAGGCCGTATTTCCGGATCAAACCGTGTCTGTTGGCGCAAGCCCGGCTGTAAATTAACCAAAAATATTGAAATTAACAAATAAGTGTAAAATAATGCGAAACACTTAGCCTAAATGCTTTCAACAAAAGTTAACCTAAAATAATTTTAAAGTCTAGTAAATCGAGAAATATTAACATAAATAATTAGAATTTTAGTTAAAACAACTAGAATAGTTTAAATAAAACTGTCGAAATTAGACCACATGCGTTTACACGTTTACAAACAAAGGTTAGGTTTCGTATTTTTTCGAGGATAAGTTGTATATTTAAGCAGGATTAACATACCAAGATCGAGATCCTTGGCCGTATTTGCGTGGATGCGAATACCAGATATTTGCGAAACCCATTTTGTAAGTTTTTAACACAGTTCACGTCTTTAACGAGACCAGAAAAGAAAAGAAATCGGAAATCGTTCTAACCACTGCGTTCAACAGGAAGATACTAACGCGATCTACATATCACATGCGAAGCATATTTTTAAATTTACGCGGGAATTACATAAGAACTCGTTTATACTTTCTAATATAATTATTAAGTATTTAAATTCCTATTAATTCTTATTGTACATTGAATTAACATTGTAATAAATATAATATTGATTTAAAACTAGTTGTATTCCTAATGGCAGTTGCAGTGTTGCCAACAAGTAAGAAATTTTAGTTTGTATTGCAAAATTGTAGAATATGTATTAATATTTTGTGGTATATGTATTATATTTTCGACATTTCACTGTTCAGTTCATGTTTTGTCTCTCTTCCACTTATAGTGAAGAACAAGGGCAGGAGCAAGAAATGGCCTTGGAAGTAAGCGGGAGATTTTTTATCAAGAGTAGTTGGTAACACTGTTTGGCCGCCATTAATAATGTTAGACTGTTGACAGTTTCAGTTAGTTTGTGTTTTGTGTTGATTTATTTTAATATACAATGTATTGTATGTGTTAATTACTAGTATATTGTGGTTTATTTGTATTTGATGTGATGTGTGCCTCAATTTAATTACGTTATTTAAGTGCTACATAGTAGTTAGCTGTAAATATGGCGAGGTATGTCTTAGTTTACGATTTATGCTGACCATATACAGAGAAAATTTAATTTTAGAAGTTTAAATACGTTTTGTGTTATGTACAAATTTAATTTTAAGCTAGTTTAAGAAGTTTGCCAATCTTTTTGCTCACTTCTATTAAATATAAATCGTTCTACGCAGTGCGCATGGTGTTCTTTCTAGGTTTCCTGTTTACACAGTTTATTGTGACTGTCAAATGACAGTAATTAGCGATTTTAGGTTATTATTGTGAACAATACAATTAAAATTAAGTTTTCTTTGTATACATTCTGCAATTAAAGTATTATTTTAATGTTTTAGTTTTAATGTTTTCAGTAAAGAGCAGGAAATTAAAATGATCAATTATTTTGCAAATAATTTGGATCGTTTAAGGGAAAAAGATACGGACAAACCGTATAAAGAAATGAAAACGAAATTTAAATTTCGAAGTAAGTTGCAATATTTTTTATTTATTAAATATAAGAATCTTACAAAATGTATAAGAAAGTCTTGTGCGGGCCACAACAGATGTTTAATCATATTTTAGCCGAATATCTCATTAACTCAGCACGTACAACGGTTATTATATTATTTGATTAAATTTCGTTTTCCCGCAAGTTGCCATATTTTTTACTTATCAAATATAAGAATTTTAAAAAATGTATAAGAAAGTCGTGTGCTGACCACAACAGATATTTAATATTTTAGCCCAATGTCTCATTTACTCAGTACGTACAACGGTTATTATATTATTTGATTAAATTTCGTATTTCCCGCAAGTTGCAATATTTTTTACTTATCAAATATAAGCATTTTAAAAAATATATAAGAAAGTCGTGTGCTGACCACAACAGATATTTAATATTTTAGCCCAATGTCTCATTTATTCAGTACGTACAACGGTTATTATATTATTTGATTGAATTTCGTTTTCCCGCAAGTTGCCATATTTTTTACTTATCAAATATAAGAATTTTAAAAAATGTATAAGAAAGTCGTGTGCTGACCACAACAGATATTTAATATTTTAGCCCAATGTCTCATTAACTCAGTACGTACAACGGTTATTATATTATTTGGTTAAATTTCGTATTTCCCGCAAGTTGCCATATTTTTTACTTATCAAATATAAGAATTTTAAAAACTGTATAAGAAAGTCTTGCGCTGGCCACAACAGATATTTAATATTTTAGCCCAATATCTCATTTACTCAGCACGCACAACGGTTATTATATTATTTGATTAAATTTCGTTTTTCCCGCCAATAACATTTTCAGACTCGAACCACTGTTAACCCTCCGTGGTCATCTGGGGTCAAATTGACCCCACTTGCAATTTTAATCCAAAATTACCCATAAAATAAATTGATAATTACGCATTGACCTTGCCGATTTTTTCCGCCACTTTAAAATTCGATTAAAATATAATATTTTAAAATGTTTAAACTATCATCCTGAATGTTTATGAATCATTCGGAACGTTACGGTCAACGCGACTGGGGTCATTACGACCCCATGTGCCAGAATGTGTGATTATTTTGTATTCATTTGTGTTAGGATCGGTAAGTTTTCTGCGTGATCGTTTCTTGAATTCAATCTTACCGAATTTGTTCAAATACGAATGCCTGGACAATGAAACCATGGTGAATTTTTATGATAGAGCCGGTAAGTTAAATTTTATGTATCATCCATCGTCATTTTAAAATATGTTGAATATTTATTGTTTGCGTTAATATTAAATATTCTTTTGCTTTATTAAACATAAAGGTATGGAAATTCCAGACGAACTAGTCGCAATGATCGACGCATATTGTAAACTACACTGTGCACAAAGCAAAAAACAGTTGGATACGATCAGCATCAGTTCCAGTGATTCTGAGGACGATTTGCCAACAGTTACTTTGCCTAAACAGCTTACAACTGATCTAGATCAATCAATATTAACCATTAATACAGATCAAATAACAATAACACAAACAAAACTAACTGATCCGGATCAGTCGCAACAAAACGAATCACACCTAAAAACAAATATATATAAACATGCACCAGGCAAACGAGATTTCGATACGATTAGCATCAGTTCCACGGATTCTGCGGACGATTTGCCGCCTACTAAATTACCTAAACAACAAAATTGCCAACTAAATCTAGATCCGCTACCTATATCTAATTTTTGTTCACTATCAATATCACCAATTAATAAAACACGAACAACTGAACCGGATCAGTCGGCACAAAAAAGCGAAATACATTTACAACAAAAAACACATACACCTGATCCAGATCAGTTAAATCTAAATCACACAAAAGAAATCGAAACACAAACAGACGTAACTACGCCATTAAAACAAAATCAAACACAAGTTCAAATTATAAAAAGCTTAACACAAACTAAAACTAATCGGGATCAGTCCACAGAAACAGATCCGAGCATGATTACTCAAATTGAACAGAAAAACATGGAATTGAATCAATTCAACGCTTCGGAAATGGATGTAACGCATCGAAATCAATTCATTTTCGAGTTAGATAATTCTAGCACTGATTCAAATATTTCTATAATTTCGCTTAACACAAGATTAGGATTCAATACTCCAAACGAAATACAACAAAACTCACAAACAGACATTGATGAGGATCAGTTACGACTTATTGAAAAATACATGCCATTAACACATCTAGATCAGTATAAAACGTACCAATTTGAAAGCCCTAGACATTCCCCAATTCAAGCAATTCCTGATCAGTCTGATTCTCAATTCAATGTAACAATGGATTTGGATGTAACTCCTGATTTATCTAGATCACAGATAGTGCAAACATCTGGAATTATAACCGAAAATAAATGCATAATGACTGATCCACAGTTGAACCACATAAGCGATTGGCATTTGATATCCGCTGAGGGGACAATTGATGGGAAATGGGGCAAATTGGACCATTTTTTTATCCCAAAATCGGCAGGTCATTTGGTCCGATGCGTTTCGGAGAAATATCAAATACCCGATGAACAAATTCACAGCGTGGACGAAACAAATTTCGCTAATATGCTTGAATTTAAGACACTTAAAGCTCAGTGCGAGAATTTATTGTGGCCAAAATCCAAAAGAAAGAACAAAAAGTTACATAAATGGATTCGTGAATTTCATCAAAATGACTCAAATATACAAATAATTCAAAAGGATCCCAACAATTCCACTAAACGTAAAACGGGTGACGAAATTCCTAATACACCAATTGTTACGAGAGAAACATTTTCGGGTTACATTCACCCGAAAAATATTTATGAAACGAAAATGGCTAAAAATAGTGATAGTACGAATGAAATCAGTAAAAACAGTGATATATCGATTAAAACCACTGACCCACATTCCCCCAGAAATGCTAAAAATCCGATAAAAGCCAGTGAAAACGGTAATATGTCGAATAAAACCGCGGAAACCACTGACCACGGTAACAATTCAATTAAAACCACTGAAAACGGTGACATTTCCATTAATTCCCCCAAAAATAGTAAAAACCCGATTAAAGCCAGTGAAAACGGTAATATTTCGATTGAAACCGCGAAAACCACTGACCACGGTAACAATTCAATTAAAACCACTGGAAACATTTCCATTAATTCCACTGAAAATGGTACAAATTTGGTCAAAACGAGTCAAACCGGTATTATTTCGATTGAAACCACTAAAATTACATCTCCTAAATCCGGTAATCATAGCGACATTTCGATTGAATCCGTGAAAAACAGTGACAATTCGATTAAAATTACTGAAATCGGTGACATTTCCATTAATTCCACTGAAAATGGTACAAATTTGGTCAAAACGAGTCAAACCGGTATTATTTCGATTGAAACCACTAAAATTACATCTCCTAAATCCGGTAATCATAGCGACATTTCGATTGAATCCGTGAAAAACAGTGACAATTCGATTAAAATTACTGAAATCGGTGACGATTCGATTAAAACAAGTGAAAATCTAAATTTGTCAGTTGATGACGATATGAATTCGTCGAAAAATAGCGAAAGTATTTTTTATACAGCCGAAGGAATTGAAGCCGATGCATTAAATTCGTCACCAGTTCTGAATAATCGGAAAATGAAACGGACAGAAAAAGACATTAATGAAAGTATGGAAGTGAGTGAGGATTCTGCATCCAATATGCTATTTTCGATTGATAGTGAAAAGATTTCGAGTGTAAACAATCCAATTGCGGCTAGAATGAGTGAAAATTCGAGTATTTTCTTACCATCTGAGCACAATACAGACAAATCTAATGATACAATATGTGACGAATCAATAACTTTATCGGTTAATAACAAAAATAAAAAACGGGAATTAAGTGAAGAACAAAATACGATAAATAAATTGTCGCGATTAAAATTAAATAAAAGTGTACAAACAAATCTAAATACTAACAAACACCATAAAGTAGGTAATAATTCAAATGATCAATTATCGATTGAAGACGAAGGGATTTCGCCTAAAACGAGTGAAAACAATGAAATTACGAGAAATAAATCAAATGATTCCTCACCATCTAATACCGTTACAAGTACAGCAATTAGCGATAAAAAATGTGAGTCCGTTACCTTATTTAAACCGTTAAAATCCACCAAAAATAAAATTACAACAAAATTAAAATTACCGGATTTGAGTCCTTCAAAATCAAATAATATAGAAACTATTAATCAAAAGTCTATTGAATTAAGTGATTTTTTTTCGGGCAACATCGATGCAGTTATGAATTTTATTGCAACACCGAACCAAAAAATGGTAACGAGTACTCAAATTGAACGGTCGCCTTTAAAATCTTTGGGTTCCCCCGAAATAACTCATAAACAATTAGTTCGTTCTAAATCTCCCCGCAATATTATAAATGATAGCGTCGATGATGTCATGAATTATATTAAGAGTCCTTCACATAATATAGTAACTAGCACTCAAATTGATGTTTCCCCACATAATAATTCAAATATGAAATGCATCCGAAATTTAATCGATAATATGAATGATGTACAGGATCATAGTTCAAATGAGAACCAAAACATAAATGCTGTTTCAGGAAATTGTAGAGTAGATCCAATCCTTGCTCAAAATTCTAATATTATTTTTGAAAAACCTCGCGTAGATACCGAAAATTCTAATAAATGTACTCAAAACGAAGTTGTTCCCCAAAATTTTAGTGATAATTCCAGTAAAGTTAATGTAATTCCCAAAAATGTAAATTCTACACAAAATAAACAATCTGCCATTGCTCCATATATTCTTGATGTTAATTCGGATAATTTAGCAAGTACTTCCCGATTTGTTACTAATTGTGTGATTGATCCTAATGCAAACAATGTCGAAAAAGATATTTCTCAAAGAACAAATTCTAGTGTTTTCAAATATTCAAAAGAAACTGTAACCGGAAGTTCAAACGAATATAGTTCACAAAGTTCGTTGGGCACAATGAATTCAATTACGAATGTCCTAGAAAGCCTCAAAAATCATGAGAATGAAACAAATAAACGGAAAACACCCGAAACTTATGCGTTCGCGCAATCTTCGAAAGATAATTCAAAGGACATTTCAACCACATTAAGCGTACGAAAAATGCAAGAAATTTTCAATGCAATTCAATGTGCCGCTATTGCAACTGCGCAAGATTTTCAACTTCCACGTGAATATAAATTGAGAACACCACAATTTGATAAGAAGAACGTTAAATTGAAAACTTCCCAAGAAAAGGCGATAGCAACTGATTCCTCATCGAAATTACAAAATAAACCGGATGCCAAACCAATAACATCGACGAGAACGTCAGGGAGTAGTATAGAGAATACGTACAAAATAAATAATGCGAAATCAGACAATGGTTTGTTTAACATATTAGTTCCAAAGTCGAAAAGTTCGAAATCAAAAGAAAGCTATCTCAATTTACCAAAAAGTGCAAAACAAGCTCTATTAGAAGAATACAACAAGATACATTATGGACATATGTACAAAAAATACGATGTTTTCGCGAACAATATACCAGAGCATGCGTATGCGGCACAGTGTCCAGTATCTGGAGAGACTTCAGAATCCTTATCAAAATCTAGACAAAAGAGAGTACTCCAAATACAAACATTTAAGAGTAAAAAATCTTTAATGCTCAACAAAATCTGTCTAGAATCTAAAGACCTGGCCAAGAAACAAAGTACTCGTTCACCAGACATTAAATTGCCACTATCACCAAAAAACGACTGTGTCATAACCAATACTTCAAAACATCAAGTTACTGCTACTCATGGTCAACCAGAACAAAGATTGAAAGTGGACACCACACAATGTGATTCTACTACGTCTCCAACTCCTGAATTATCTCATTCAATACGTCTAATTGTAATACCAAATAAATTAGTTCCACAATACAATAAGTCAAATATAGACCAGAAGGTGTCTGATAAACCTGAATCATTAACACCAAATGCGAAAGTAGCTCCATTACTTATTCGTAGAAATTCAAAAACAAAATGGGACTGTATACCTATTCTACCGGAAGAAACTAAAGAATCAGTTGTTTCTGAACAGACAAAATTGAAAGATAATTCACTTACTGATTGCTTAAACCGAACTATGAATGAATCAAGTAACACACCAATAGAAATAAAACTACAAAAAGATGTAGTAACACAAATAGACAAAATTGCTCCAAATGCCAATCAAACAGTTACTTCTACTAATAAACCAGAAACAATCGTACAAAATACGCCATTATCTCCAGTAAATGTCGGTAGCAATCTAAAAACAAAATGCCCCACTTCTGCTGTACTTAATTCATCAGAAGAAACTAGAAAATTGAATGATTCAAAATTACTTGTTAAATCCCTACATAACAATACCCAAATTGTACCTTTAAGGGATAATTGCTTAAACCCTACCAAAAGACACCGAACTATAAATGAATCAAGTAACACACCAGCAACAATAAAACTACAAAAAGATGTAGTAACACAAATAGACAAAATTGCTCCAAATGCCAATCAAACAGTTACTTCTACTAATAAACCAGAAACAATCGTACAAAATACGCAATTATCCCCAGTAAATGTCGGTAGCAATCTAAAAACAATATGCCCCACTTCTGCTGTACTTAATTCATCGGAAGAAACTAGAAAAGATTCAAAATTACTTGTTAAATCCCTCCATAACAATACCCAACTTGTACCTTTAAATTGCTTAAACCCTTCCAAAAGACAGCGAACTATGAATGAATCAAATAACATTCCAGTAAAAAAAAAACAAAAAATAGAAATACAAATTGCTCCAAATGCCAACGAAACAGTTACTTCTACTAAAAAACCAGAAACAATCGTAAAAATTAAGAAATTATCACCAGTAAATGTCGGTAGTAATCTAAAAACAAAATGCCTCTCATCTACTGTACTTAATTCATCGGAAGAAACTAAGAAATTAAATGATTCAGTAAATACAAAATTAATTGTTTATTCACTTCAGAACAATAAATCTGTATCAATAAAAACAAGACTCAAAAAAGATATAGTAACTCAAATAGACAATATGGTTCAAAATGCCAACCAGACAGTAGTAAATAGCCATGATCTAAAAACAAAATTAAGTGCATCAGGGAATACACAATTAATAAGTAATCTACAAAAAAAGAATAAATCTCCACTTATTATAAAGGATGTTTGTGCAATTCCTTCAAGTAAACTACAAAATGATTTAGTAACACAAATAGATAAAAGTCCTCCAAATGACAACCAGACAGTTACTTCAGAATCAATACAATATATGGAATTAACTCCAGTCAATATTCAAAGTAATCTTAAGACAAAATTGCAGAATCCTACTCTACTAAATTCATTGATAGAAGCTAAGGAATTAGGTTCTTTAGGGAATACAAAAATGATAAGCAATTTGCAACAAGCGTTCAATTCTCCATGCAGTATGAAGGATATTTGTACAACAACTGTAAATAAACAGTTGACTATTAACAAATGTATAAACACACCAATAAAAACAAAACTACAAAATGATTTAGTAACACAAATAGATAAAAGTCCTACAAATGACAACCAGACAGTTACTTCTTCAGAATTAATCTCACATTATATGGCATTAAGTGCACTCAATATTCGAAGTAATCTTAAAACAAAATTGCAGAATCCTACTCTACTTAATTCATTGATAGAAGCTAAAGAATTAGGTTCTTTAGGGAATACAAAAAAGATAAGCAATTTTCAACAAGCGCCCAATTCTCTATTCGGTATAAAGGATGTGTGTACAATCCTTACAAATAAAGAGCTAGCTATTAACAAATGTATTAACACACCAATAAAAACAATACTACAAAAAGATGTAGTAACACAAATTGATAATAGTTCTCATATTGCTCCAAATTCCAACCAGACTTCTTCAGAAACAATCTTACAAAATGTGGAAGCAACTCCAGTAAATCTACAGTGTTCTATTCCACTTACTTTATTGAAAGAACCTAAGGAATTAGGTTCTTCAGTACAAACAAAAATGGTAAACAATTTTCAACAATCGCCCAATTCTCCATTTATCATAAAGGATGTTCGTACAATTCCTTCAAATAAACAAATAGACAAAAGTCCTCATGACAACCAGACAATTACTTCTTCAGTTAATCTACTCAGTGATCTAAACACAAAATTTCAGTGTTCTACACCAATTAAGTCATTAGATTCTTCAGTGGATACAAGAATGATAAGTAATTGGCAACAAGCATCCAATTCTCCATTTATTATAAGGGATGTTTATACGATCTCTTCAAATAATGACCACACACCAATAAAAACAACACAACAAGAACATGTAACACAAATAGACAAAAGCCCTCATATAACTAGTAACCAGACAATTACAACATCAGAATCAATCGTACAAAATGTAAAATTATCCCCAGTAAATCTACCTAATGATCTAAAAACATGGCAGTGTTTTACTCCACTTAATTCATTGATAGAAACTAGGGAATTCGGTTCTTCAGCGATCGATTTGCAACAAGCGTCCAATTCGCCATATATTATAAAGGATGCTTGCACGATCCCATTAAATAGAGAGCTAGCTATTAACAAATATATAAACACAATAAGTGCAAAGCTTGAAAAAGATTTAGAACTAATATTAGAAATATCAATGTCAACCAAACATAATGATCACATAAGTTCTGCTCCTGCATTAAGCAATTATGCACCACAGAAAGTATCCGAAAATACGGTAATATTAATCAAAAGACCTAATCAAACTACTATCGAACTAAATTCAACTATAGTAACTGATAAATTAACTACAAATATGGAATTAATACGAAAAGATGCTGAAATAGTTTCTGTAAATGATGCTGGTAACTTGTTAATAACATCTCAACAACTAGCTAGTCCTTATGATGCATTACGAACGCAGACAACCAAATTAGATAATGAAATTTCAAAATCCGCAAAAAATAACAAAACACCTGAACAAACTACTGATGAATTAAGTACAAATGATTCTGAAATAGATTCTTTAAATGATGGTGGTAACTTGTTAATAACAACTCAACAACTAGCTAGTCCTTATGATGCATTACGAACGCAGCAAACCAAATTAGATAATGAAATATCAAAATCTGCAAAGGAACACAAAACATCTGAACAAACTACTACCGAATTAAATTCAACAATAGATGCATTAAGTACAAATATAGAATTAATACTAAAAGATTTTGAAATAGATTATTTCAATGACAGTGCCAGTCCCAATGATGCATTACGAACGCAGACAACCAAATTAGATAATGAAATCTCAAAAACTTCAAAGGAGCACAAAACACCTGAAAAAACTACTACCGAACTAAATTCAGCTGATGAATTAAATACATATATGCCATTAATGCTAAAGGATCCTCGAATAATTTCTTTAAATGATGGCAACTCTCAACCAGCGAATCTTAATGATGAATTACGAACGCAAAACACGAAATTACATAATGAAATCTCAAAGACTACAAGAAAACGCACAGGCGAAGAATTAGATTCATCAACGAATTCACAATTATTGATAAAAAAAGCAAAATTACTTCTAGAAAATGAGACAAACTGGCTAAAGAACCAATGCACTTTAACTTCACCAATAATTGATCAAACACTCCAAAAGGTAAATTGGAGAAAGTCACCGGAGTTGAGAAAATCCAACTCCGATGAAAACAATTCAAATGTTAAACATTTTGAAATGAAACCTGCAACAAAAATGATTTGTGGCTCACTTGTTGAACCTTTTGAAATTAATTCGGTTTGTATTAGCGACACTAACGCCTCTGCCATATCTCCTCAACTCACATGTTTATCAAAAGAGAATTATAACTCAGAACAATCATCTATTAGTTGCGCCTCTTCGTCCAAAAGCAATAAAACGCCTTTAATTTGTGACAAATTCTCCTCTCCAAATAGTTCCTTATGGACAGCCAACATTGTATCTGATTCCGAACCAAGTACACCGGAATCAAGACCGATTTCAATACAAAAGGCAATTGAAATAAAACAAAATATAATCGACGAATATTTATGCAGAGAGCTGCCCAGATCTAATTCACCAATTCAGCTAAACACAATTGTTTCAGATTGGGAACTAAGAACTCCTGGTTCGGGAATAACTCCAATACCTATTGAAATAAAGCAAGAAATAATGGATGAACCACAGCTAGACGAACACTTATACAGAATACAACCACGAACTAATCAACCAATAATTCCAGTATCAGGTTCGATTGAAATAAAACAAGAACAGCTCGACGAATCTTTATACGCAGCCGAACAAGGAAAACAATTACTAAATGCAGAAGAAATAAAAGAAGAAATCATTGAACCGTTAGCTGTGTTTTCACAGCGTCAAAGCTGCGAACATCTAATGTCGAAAAGATCGAAAATGGCTGTAAAGAAATTGCGCATCGATACGACACATTTAGACGTTAAACGAATTGTGTCGAATATCGGGAATGTTATCGATATTAGATTCGAGAAAGAGGAGATTGATGATGTTACAGTGAATCCGATTTTCGAAGTACTCGATACTATGGATACTACACAGTAACGCAATTTTATGAAGCCATAAAACTAAACATTTGAAATATGGAATTAAACAATGTGCTTGTAAATATAATATGTTATTATAAATGTGTAATCTTTGTATATATAGTTCAAAAATATGTCAAATTGACTTATGGAATATTGTAGGTGTATATATTTTTATCTCGTTACTTCCGAATGGTAACCCGACCTGATTTTTCAATTATATAATTTTGTATAAATTAATAATGCGAAAAATATATCATTCGGGTTATTTTTATTATTATTGGAAATTTAGTCTTTGAATAATATTGTTTTTTTAATCATATTTATGGTATGTACCCATATATTTAGAATACAGTCCACTTCTTACCTATATTATAATAGTAAAATAAATTAAAATAATATAAATAGTCCAAAGCCATCTGTCTCTGTATCTATCTTTTAATCTGGAACGCTATATGCTAGTGCACTTAGTTCTAGTATAATTTTAAATATTTGTATCCTTAATGTGTAATAATTGTAAGCTGTTTTTCGTTACAATAAAGAATATTTTATTATACCAAAATTGTTTATATATATATATATATTTTGCTTTTAAGGTCAAGCAACAACATTTATTTTTATAAAAAAATATATCAGTCTATGTGTAATTCCATAGAAAAATGCTTGGTAAATTTTCTTTTTAATAGTTTTGGAGATAACAAAGAACCTGCAAAATAGACCATGTTTTAGTTTTCCTTTTTATCTCCAAAATTATTATTTTTTAAATTACCAAGAATTTTTGATGCAATTCGACTGATTTTTTTGTTGTTTTATGGAATTAAGGAATATAACTACGACAAATCTGTGAGAGAAATAATTGTCTCATGAAAGTTTAAAAAAAAAAACAATGACAATCTGTTCAAACAGTTTATATTTATATATCTAATAGCAGTACAGAATTCGTAGCTTTTATAAATAAATACAATAATACAATTTTTCATTATAATGTGTACAATATGGCTTTGTGACAATAATCTAATAAAAATTCCTTATATAGTACAATAATTTGTGGTTCACAAAATGACAAGAACAATTCGTGCACAAGGCACAAAGATTTTCTCGTGTCAAAAAACATTTTCAAAAACAAAAAACATGTGATCATATTATTGATTGAGAATTGAGACAACACTCTGGAATGAAGAGACACACTATGGCAGATAAGTGCACTTGCTAGAAAATGTGATTACATAAAACGAAATATAAGTAATAAGAAATAAATCACCTAGACTATAAAATTTGAGAAAATAACACGCAAGGGAATTATAAACTCAATTTCAATGGTTAACTTAATAATACAAAACATAATTTAAAATCGTTTTTATTTAAATTTGCAATAAAATAATATATTTCTCTACTCTAGAGATTGTCTTAAATTAATTTTCATTGGAATATATTAGAAAAAAAATGGAGAAATATTACGAGATCTGAATAAATTTGAGTTTATATTCCACTTAAATTCACACAATTATATTTATATAATAGAGATATGTTAAGATAAATTTCGTTGGACGAAAGTCGATTCATAATTCAGTTTTGATTTATATTGCTTTAATTAATATTAATAATTGTCTTCTAGACATCGAAAATACACTCGAGTATTTTATAATAATAATATTTGGCTGTGTCAGCTGCAAAATCTAATCTAAAAATAAATTTACAAAAAAACAAATTTATACTTAAAATTAATCATAATTATAATAAGAATAATTTATTATGTACATATATATTCGTTGGACAGTAACCTGACTAGATACAAAAAAAAAGTTCGAAATAAAAAAAGAAAAATCACAACTATTATTCATTAACACCATGGTTAACACCAAGTAGTTTCGCCGCGTCGTCAGCAGATGACACTAACACCTGATCGATAATCGATTTATCCCGAATTCCCAATAAATTCCCGATCAAATCATTGCCTTCCGCGCCTGAATCCTCTTCGCTAGATTTCGGCACATTATTATTATTATTCATCCTTAACTTATCATAGTGCTCTTCATCTCCAGAAACTAAATTCTCATCGTTGTTTGTTAGATTATGTTTCTTGCGGTGTCGCAACATTGAATGTTTCAGCGTGAATCTACGATTGCAAATATCGCAAGAAAACGGTCTCTCCCCCGTATGGGTACGCATGTGCCGCCGCAAATCTTCTGCAGACCAAAAACGTCGCATACAAAACGCACACATTACTTTACGATTAGCGTAATCCGGGAATTTCCCTCGTAAATCACCGTCGTCTTCAGGATCTTGAGGAGTCGGGACCTCTTCAGTCGGGTTCTGATCTAAAGCGCCTTTTGCCATCAACAGTTCAAACTCAGAGCAATGGTTATCTTTGATGTGATCCAACGCTTCTTGGCGATCTGCGTACGAACATTCGCACAAATGACACTTGAACGGCAAATCTGAATTCGTGCTCCCCAATTCTGAATTCGGAATGGTTAGTTTGGATTGAGAAATCTGGGATTCCCAATCGCTTTTGTTTTCGGATTTGCGTTCGTCTTCTGAGCTGGCGAAGCTTTCTCGGCTAGGAGGCCTCACATCCTCAATTTTGTCGGTGTGTTTACAACTCATATGTTTTTTTAAATTGCTCAATGTTGAAAATGTCGAACTGGGGCAACTAGAACATTTGTAGGGCCGTTCGGGCACATTTCGCATCATGTAATTCTGATTGCTACTGTTATTGTTGTTGTTGTTGTTATTCGATGTAGTTTCTGGGTTAGATGTGTTGCCGTGTTTTCGGAGCAAGTGTCGGTCGCAGTTTGATTTAGTGGTGAACAGAAGCGGGCATTGCGAGCACTTGAATGGTTTTTGACCAGTGTGGGTTAAGACGTGTCGCCGGAGGGATGATGTCCAAGGGAACTTGCGGTGGCAGTATGGGCAACTTACCCGGTTGGGCGCTAAAGAGTACGCAGATTTTTTCTTGCCAGATTCAGTGTTCGGGGTTTCGTTTTCAGATCTGGAAATTTAAGAAAAGAGAATATTAGTTTAGTTTTCAGGGCTACCGTTCAATGAATTGAGGGTACAATAAAAGAAACTTACTTATTTTCATCGCTTCCAGATCCATTCCCTTCGCTAGTACTCCCACTGGCCACCAATCCTTCCTCGTCTTCTTCACTAACACCTTCCACTTCATTCTCTTCGCCATCCCTGCGAAAGTACTCGCGAAACGGCAATTGGGAACTGACTGCATTATCCAGCAACCTTGACACTGGAACTAGATCTTGATTTCCCACTTCTTCAGGTTTATGGTGCAACACAGCCAATCGTTGTTCTTCATTGAGTTTCATCTCCTTCTCACGGATCTGTCTCAATTGAAGCATTTTCTCATCCAACGACCTTGGTTTGTGGTCATTGGAAAAGTCCATTGGATGCACTTCAGATCTTGAGAGTTCTTCATCGATAATCAAAGCATCTTCGTCCTCGTCTTTGCTTGGTTGGGTTAAATTAGAGTCATTATTATGCGCTTTTAATTTCTGCGCTAAAATTGCGTATTTGACTTGTTGTGAAATTTGCATCATTTCTTTGGTTTCGTTGACTAACGAGTCGTTTAACTTTGGTATGTTTAAGTCGTAGTTTGGTACATTTAATTCATAAAATGGGGGTTTTGTGGACGTCTGGGGTGGCGTGGGCTTTCGCCCAGTCGGAGTGATCCCAGATCGTTGTCTTTGCGACCAAAATTGCGGATGTTGTTGTTTTATATGTCGCTCCATGTTTGAGCGTAGTGTGAATCTAGCAGAACAATGTTCACAGGAAAATGGCCGTTCTGTTCGGTAACGACGTTGTTTTTGCTTGGGCATTAGGACACCGTTTTTTATGACCATTTTCACTGAATTCGGACTGTGGATCATGTCTGGGGTCTTCTGCTTTGGGGAGTGCAATTTCACACTGTCCCCTAGTTGGGTATTTATGTGTAGAGGTGGTTTAATTTCGTCGTCTTTTTGGTAGTTTAAATCTTGCATTTTGGACATTGCTTGTTGATGCAACGCTTGCAAGCCATTTGGAATTGGTGAAAATTGCTCATTAATTATATTGCCACCGCTCAATTGTAGACTTAACATTCTTTCTTTTATATCCTGGCTGTTCATGAATGTTTGAGGAAACAACAACTGATAAGGATGAGGAGGAAATAAGCTAGGATGTTGGTAAAGTGATAATGGATTTGGATAGAAGCGATTTTTAAATAATTGTTGAGCCAGCAACAATTGTGCGGCACTAGTCGGATGAAGAGGAGCAGATTCTAAAGTTCGTTTTGTAAAATCTTGTGGTTCATCTACAACTTCTTTAGGCTGTTCTTTCTTCTTGCTCAAATCCAAAACATCCATGCTCAAATCGATTGGATGTTCAACTTTTGGATAATCGTCGTAATGATTCGATTCGTCATCATCGGATTGTATATCGTAATCTGGTATTTGCTTTAAACCATCCAAACATTTGATTTGTATTTTTGGCTCCTCCAGTTTTTCAGAAAGTTCCATTTTGTAGGAAAAACTTGGTGGTTTAGGGAAAGGAAATGGTAGCTTTTCATCTTTAGGAATCAAACGATGCGGTAACAAATCCTTTTTAATTGACAAAATTGGCGAATGGGATTGCGATTTGGGTAAAAGATCTTTAGGTATTAGAGGAGGAATTGCAATCCCTAAGGCTTGCGGTAGGATTAGATTTCGAATTTCTGGAGTTATACGATCTTTTGGTATTGGCGTTGAGTTCATTAGTTTTTCTGGTACGTCATCTTCGGTCGAGCTATTCAAGAAACTATGCTTCATGTCACGAGAAGTATTCAATTTGTTAACCTCATCATTAGTAGGATCTTCGGACGGATGATAAATTATATTTTTCTTAACTTCTTCCCTTGTAGTCTTAGCATGTCGATTCCTTAAATGACGTTCACAATTCGCTTTCGTAGTAAACGCATAATTACACAAAGAACACTCGTACGGACGATCGCCATTGTGTGTCCGCATATGCCTGATCAAAGCAGCTTTGTCAATGGAGCTATGCGGGCACATATTACATCTATACGGTCCTGTATTACCATTCCCATTTAAATGAGCTCGATTATGACCCTTAAGGGCCCGCAAGTTTGGAAACACTGCCGTGCAAAGCCGGCATGGGAACTCGCCGCGAAGTTTCATCTTTCGAAACTCGGCAGCGAAAATATCCTGAGACTCTTCTTCAGGGTGTTGCTCTGGCGTCCTAACAGTTTCCTGCGGCAACGGTATTAATTCTGTTTGAGGTTTAGACCGTAAATGTTGTAGCAAACTACCGTTAGAAGTCATTGATAGAATTGATTGGATATCAGCTAAATCTTTGGAGTCTATGACTGGTTTTATATCTGGACGCGTTTCCTGGACTTCTGCCGAACTTGGGCTTGTTGGAGGAGACTTATTTTGTAAGTCTAAATGCGCGAAGAAGTTATCACGACGTATTTCTTCATCGGAAGTCTTTCGGGAGAGATCTGTAGGGTATTCTAAGTGGTTGCGGCCTTTCAGGCATTCGTCTTGATGCATTTGCAAGGCGCTCGAGCAAGGAAACGCTAGGACGCATTTGTCGCAAACGAATTTTTGAGTTGTTACAGGTTTATGTAAGGACTTTTCGCACGCGTACCGAGCTATATGCGGGAATTTTTCACTTGAGAAGTCTACAAAAGTTAAATCTTTGAAGCCTAAATGAGCATTTTTGGCTTTGTTGTTAATGTTGTTAATCTGCTCAGTGTTGTGGCTCATGTGACGATGTAAGTTGAGTGCCCGGTGGTTCTTAAAACTCAAGTTACATGAAATACAATTCACTTCATATTCAGGATGGTTGTCTTCTAAATGTGTTTCAAAGACGTTCAAAGAAGCAAAATCTTCCCGGTCACAAACAGGACAATGAAACTTTTGCAATTCGTTTATATTGTTGTTGTTGTAGTTCTTTTTGCGACGATTCGCATTATCGTCGTCCTCAAAACAATCAGATTTACGTTTATTGTCCACAAGTTTATTATTGTTAAACTCTAAGCGTCGCTTACGCGTTTTGCCAGAATGTTCGCTGGCATTGCTATCAGTGCTACCATCAGATTCATAATTCTCTCCAGGTTTGTGGGTATGCGTTCGCATGTGCCGATGCATGTTGCCATTCGTTGTGAATGTAACAGCGCACAATTTACATTTAAATGGCCGCTCGCCACTGTGCACCAGCACGTGCCGGTCTAAGCTGGAGCTGGAGCTTAACACTTTTGAGCAAATGCGACAGGTGAATCCTTTGTCGGTGATGATTTCGTTGTCGTTGTTGTGGGATCGTATGTGTAGGGTGAATTCGTGTTGGGAGATTAGTGTTATGTCGCAGATGGGACAGAAGTATTTTTTGTAGTCGTTATTGCTGGGTGAGCTGCAGTCGCTGTGTGCGTCGCTTGAGTCGACGGTCGTTTTACTGATGTCCATCGGTTCCATGTCTGAATCGCCATTTTGGCTGGTTTCTAACGAAACGGCTGAACTGTGCTCTAGCATACTTTCGTCGGTGGTTGAGTCGGATTTTCTTTGGAGTTCTTTGGTGTTGTTCAGGCTGTCATCCATATTGATAACTGGAATTACAATAAAACAGGAAATAAGCATAATTACATAAATTCAAACAGAAGGGTATTGGGAAATTAAAGAAAGCTATAAGATCTAGGTGCTTAGGTGCTTGTAACTCATTAATTAAAGAACATATTTCCATTATTACTTCAAAAACCAACGTTTTCAACGAATTCAAAGAAAGATTGTTGGAATGGAAGACATATCGAGGCGTCCTAATATGGTTTGACTATTTTCTGAATCATGTCTTTTTATGTATGTATGTGTGTGTGTGGTACACATTATTTAAAAATTGCAAAGGCACAGAGAAGTCAAATTTCGTATTTGAGCCTAATATATATTTACGAAGAGCTGATTCAAATTTGGACATAATCACCAATTAGGGGCCTTTACTTTTGTCGTTTTTTTTTTGCTCTAAAATGGCTTCACTTTCAGAAAAATAAATATATACAAAATGAACAATATTAAAGATATTAGTTTTGTATGAAAGGGTTTTTTCAAAAAGTGTAACACATTTGAAATTCATTGCCGTTTTTATAATAAAGTCGTGTGCTGGCCACTACAGGTTTTCTTTTTATTTAGGCAAATCTGTAGTTTGATTAAAAATGGGCGGAACAGACAGATAAATTTAAGACAACCTGTCGATATAATGGCAATATTTGTTAGCCGTACGAAGTACCGAAGAAGCTAAAGCATTCGGTCGTGTGTCTGTAGCATTCTCGGATCAAAAAGTGTTTGTCTCGTCGGCCTGAATCCAAAAATATATATAACTTATATACTTGGATGTTAGTCGTCGCTCGCTCGTAAAACCAAATTTGTGCCCTCTACTACTCTGAAGGTACCAGAGCGATTTACACCAAATTTGGTACACATATTATTTGGTAACCCATTTGAATCCACTTGCAGTTTAAATCTAATCGCCCGTATACTTTCCGAGTTATAGGGCCCCAAAATTTAGAGCCCCCCTTAATACTGCCCTTATAAAAATAATTTAAACACTCAAAAATGCTACTAATAATTCTAAGATATTTTATGTCTACAAGATTTTTTCATATTGTTAACCTAAAGGCCATAAAAAATATTGGTCGTTATTCGTAAAACCAAATTTGTGCCCTCTAGTCCTCTGAAGGTACCAGAGCGATTTACACCAAATTTGGTACATAAATTATTTAACACCATATTTGAATCCACTTGCACTTTAAATCCAATCGCCTGTATACTTTCCGAGTTATAGGGCCCCAAAATTTAGAGCCCCCCTTAATACTGGCCTTATAAAAATAAGTAAAACACTCAAAAATTCTACTAATAATTCTAAGATATTTTATATCTACAAGATTTTTTCCTATTGTTAACTGAATGCCCGGAAAAAATTATTAAATATTATAATTTTGAATTTTAAAATGTAAACCAATTTAGAAAAGGTAATAGTTTATTTTAGAACAGAAACAAGAACAATTAAATATGATTATATTTATTACCAGTGGGTAACACAATATTTTTAACTTCTCTATTATCTGAAAGTATCTCATCTCATTCAGATAAAAAGTACGTATATTGTTTGGGATTAAATTTGTTTTTTATGATGTCAAAATTCAACAATGATTCATGTCTTATCTCGTCGAGAAGAAATGTCATACAACAAATTTTAAAATACAATTTAATCAATCTTATATTACACCCAACTCATTTACAACATTTAAAAACTTACATATTTTCTAACTTCATGCAATTCTAAATACCAAACGCAGTGAAATTCAATGTATTTTAAATGATTTCTTCTCAAATGATGTATGACGCAAATCGATTTGTTTGAGATAACTATGGTTACAAGTTTAAGATACACAGATCGTACCCATAATTTCAATAATTACTGACTAATGACGCATTTAATTGTAAAATATAAATGATCGCAATTCCATGAATGAAAATTATATTTTGATTTGTTTTAAGTTGTTATTTGAACGTTTAAACTCATTTATATTCAAAACTAATGCATTATGATTATAATTACTGTTTTATTCGGTTTAATTGAAACGCGAACACATATAATTATTACGTAATTTGAACAAATCTAAATGCTATTATAACAGCATTTAATAAAACGTTTAATTACAAAATGCACACATTTTATTATTTTTATATTTTGAAATTAATTTATTAAACTGCGCAGATTCACAATATTGAAATATTTGAAAATTTACCTTTGATTTGACAAAATCCCAGCGTAAAAGTAGTACACAATGACATCACTTTTTGTTTAACTATGATTACACAAATACGAAAAGTAAAAAAAAGACAAACTAATACAGTTTAAATAAAGATTGCTTCATCTAAATCTGGGTGTAACTCACGTAAAGATGTATGAGTCAAATACAGACGCGAGATAAACGGAGCGATCAGCTGAGCAGAGCTGACAAACATGACAATATTACTAATAAATAAACGTATACAATTTCACGAAAAGAAAAAACCCATATCGTATATATATTAAAAGTATGTCACCTAAGATAACAATGACAAAGAAATAGATTTCGGATAATTATTAAATATTTATCATGTCAAATATTCATTGCATTTACATTTGTTTATTTTGTTTGGGTTTCAAATGATTTGTTCATTTCAGAATTATTATTCTAGTTATTTGCATCAATTTTAAGTCCAATTTTAAGTCCCAAAATCAGTATTAAATTTACGCAAAACTATGTTAAAATAATAATAAATTGTTCGTAATTTGACACAATTTTGTTTAAATATTACTAAATGAGACACAGAGTGTTAAAAAATGGTACTTTTCGACCTTTAGACAACGTTAGAAATGCAATTATTACTTTCTTATAAAGCAAGTATAAGAATCATAACAAAATTAATTACCAGATTTTAATAGATGTCCGGCTAAGTGAATCGTGAATATATGTAACTTTAAATACATCAAAATTCTTATCTATTTCAAACACCAACCAGCTTAAGTACAACGCACCTATGCGTCTAGCTCGCCTTATGAGTAATATATGCGATGCGAACATTATATATATATTGGTTAACAATTTGAAAAAATGTTTTGGATATAAAAAGTCTTACTTTTTTGTAGATTATTTTATTGTAAAAAAATAATTTTAGTTTAAAAATGCAAAATTATAATATTAAATTTTTTTTTTCGGGATTTGAGTTAACAATATGAAAAATCTTGTAGAAATAAAATATCTTAGAATTATTAGTAGAATTTTTAGGTATTTTAATTATTTTTATAAGGGCAGTATTAAGGGGGGCTCCAAATTTTGAGGCCCTATAACTCGGGAAGTATCCAGGCGATTGTATTTAAACTGCGAACGGATTCAAATGGGGTGTTAAATAATATGTGTGCTAAATTTGGTTCAAATCGCTTCGGTACCTTCAGAGGAGTAGAAAGAACAAATTTAGTCTTACGAGCGAGCGACGACTAACATCCAAGTATATGAGTTATATATATTTTTGGACTCAGGGCGACGAGACAAACACTTTTTGATCCGAAAATGCTACAGACATACGACCGAATGTTTTAGCTTCTTCGGTAATTCGTACGGCGAACTAAAAAAATTGGTTTATATTTTTCAATTCATAATTCTAATATTAATTAATTTTTTACGAGCTTTGAGTTAACAATATGAAAAAATCTTGTAGATATAAAATATCTTAGAATTATTAGTAGAATTTTTGTGTGTTTAAATTATTTTTATTAGGGCAGTATTAAGGGGGGCTACAAATTTTGGGGCCCTATAACTCGGGAAATATACAGGCGATTGGATTTAAACTGCGTACGGATTCAAATGGGGTGCTAAATAATATGTGTACTAAATTTGGTGTAAATCGCTCAGGTACCTTCAAAGGAGTAGAAAGCACAAATTTGGACGAGCGAGCGACGACTAACATCCAAGTATATAAGTTATATATATTTTTGGATTCAGGACGACGAAACAAACACTTTTTGATCCGAGAATACTACAGACACACGGCCGAATGCTTTAGCTTCTTTGGTACTTCGTACGGCGAGTTAAAAATGCATAAATTTCTTCAATATTTCAAATTTTCTCAAAAAGTAATTTTATATCTCGTAAAATTATTCTCTGCGATGATTAGACAATATTATCTTAATAATTTCATCAGTATAAATAAAATTCAACAGGAAATTGATAAGACGATAAAATATTTTTGATAATCTGTAAAACAGTCCCTACCTAATTTACAAATATTGCACGCATTAATAAGTATGTAGGGCGTCCTAAGACGGGAGTATCTAGCGTGAGATGCATCAGATACTAAATAAAAATAAATATAAAAATGTAAAAAACCGAATTCCCACGGTGCAAATCCGTGAATTATAACAAAAATCGGAAGCTGAACAAAGATAATGGACCACAGCAGCCGTGTTTGTGGTTTCCTGCTACTGTAATGTCGCTGACCGGTTTAATCAAGTCGATGACGATGGACACGCTTTCACACAAAGCCAACAACTATTTTATCTTATTTGTCTTGGTTTTTTTTTGCAAGAGCTAATTGGCGCAGCTTACAAAAAAAAAAATGTACATCTTTTCTCTTCAATCAAACATTATAGAAAACGTTTTCTTTATTATATAAAGTGTCAGTTTGTTTGGTTTTTACAGCAACCGAACTTACCAGTAGGTGAAGCAGGCTGGAGAAGTCGATTCGCTAGGGGCACATGGGGACCGGGCAGTGGCGTACTTGGTGCAGTGTCGCGCATCTCGCCAGGGGCACAATCTAAGGAAGTCTGCGACCCTTAAATACACCAACTGTAACAAAAATTAAAATTAAATTAAATAACTTAACCAATATTTTAATTGATGCAATGTTTACACGAATGTAATACATTTAGATAAGATCGATTTGATAAGATCGATTGCTTATTCCATCGCATATGAAGTTAAATACTTAATATTAGGTGTTTTGATAACAGAAGTATATATTTCCTGATTGGCAAATTTGTCTATTTATAACTATAAAATAATAATTAAAAAAATGCATTTATATTTAAATTGCAATTCATATAAAAAATTAAATTAAAATATTTAAAATATGAAATATTGAAAATGCAATCTTTTTATCTAAGAATCCAAAGATATTTTCTTATTTCTAAAGATTAAACTTAGACTTACAAATAGATACTTATGAGATAAAATATATTATTTAAAATTTGAACGTTATAAAAATATTAGTTATACTTTTGATCTAAGGATCAATGATCTATAGTAATTTTTTAAACTGTTATAAATCGAACAATTTTGTAAATATAGAATGTCCATTTAATGTACACCAATATTAATAATTTGATCTTAAGATCTATAGATCATTTTTGGTCCCATTTTATATCGAAACCAAACCATTTTAAAATTATAGAATATAGAGTACTCACTCAATTAACGCAAATATTACTAGTTATATCTAAATATCAATGATCTATAGATCATTTTTTGACTGATATACAACGAAGAGATCAATTCAAAATTGTAGAAAACATAGGATGTCCATTTCGTATACAATATTAATAACTTCATCTAAAGATCTATAGATCATTTTTGGTCCCATTTTATATCGAAACTAAACAATTTTATAATGATAGAGTATTCACCCAATTAACGCAAATATTACCTTTGTTCTAAGAATAAATGATCTATAGATCATTATTTCATCGCGTTATAAAACGAAATGATACATTTTTAAATTGTAGAATATCCATTTCATTGGCGCAAATAAGATCTATAGATCATTTTTGTTCCTGTTATAAATCAAAACGATCAATTTTTAAATTGTTGACAAATTTACGCAAATAATTTTAATTATACTATAGATCTATGATCTATAGATCATTTTTAATTACGTTATAATTCGAGGAGACCAATTATGAAATTGTAGAATATAGGGATTTATGTAAGTATTATTATACTTTGGACCAAAATATAAATGATCTATAGATCATTATTTGATCCTGGTATAAATCGAAGATATATATTTTAAAATTATAACTTGATTTACGTAAATATTATCGAAGAGATACATTGTAGAATAAAAGTTTTCCAATTGCACACATATTATTAGTTACACCTTTGATCTATGGATCAATGATCTATAGATCATTTGTTGACCCTATTGTATGTCTGAGATCATTTCTTAGATTATACAAGGTGTTTTTGCAATCATAGTTTAAAAATGGTTAATTTAATCGAGGAAATATAACAATAAATAAGTGTGAATAATATTGTGAAATACAGGGAATAAAACAGTCAATATTTTGATGTGTTTTAGAAAAACCGAAGATAGTTTATTATATCTCAAAGTAAAGGAAACCAAACACAGTGAGATATTAGTTATATTTACCGCAGATAAGTAATACATTTTGTTCTATGTTCTGTCTTATCTAGAACAAAAGATCACGCTATAAAACTCTTTGATCTAAAAATCCACAGCGCCTTGAAACATTTCATATCACTATTTGTCCATTTTATTATTTGATTTCAAACAATTGTTTAATTAAAAATAAAAAGTCGGCAATTTGGTAGAAATTTGGGTATGACAATTAAACAATTACTAAAACATTCATTAGGAAATTCACCGAGGGGTAATTGAGTCTATTGTACAGTTACTCATTTAGGGTTCTTCCTAGTTCATTTAAGTAACACCGTGACGATGTGCATGTGTGTATACATAATTTTTTTTAGTAAAATTGGTGTTTTTTTTAGTAATTATTTAAATATTTTGCATATACATTTCGAATGGTTTGACTTGCGTGTTAGGGAACTATTAAAAAAATTGTTCTAATTTTTACAGTTTTACGAAATCTGTTAACACGCTTTTCTAATGGGCCTTCTTGGTCTTAGAAAGTGTAACTTACAAGGTTTTAATAAATTGTTTTATAGAAATAATTATTTCAAAATTTAACGTTACTATTTAGTACATAACAAAAATTCAGAGAATTATTTTACACGGAATCTAAAGTCTAATCTAAAACTAGAATAAACTCATATAGTACTTGCACACTACTGTGTGTGTGTGTGTGTGAACGCTCTATAACCAATTCCATTGGATATAAAAATGATGTTTTGGCTTAAATATTTGTATAACCCTGGAAAGAAAACCTCTTATTTTTGAAAAGGTTGATGGAGATACTCGAGTAATTTTTTACATATCTCGAAAACGAGACGAGTTAGAGAAAAGTTAATCTAATAAAAGTTAAAGATATGAATATTTCTAGTAACTTTTGTTTAAAAAGTTTTTCCAAAAAATGTACCATTTACTAGCAAATCGCCTTTAAAAATAGTCATGATACATTTACGTTTCCCTAGTTACAACATATATTAAAATGGTTTTATGACAATTGTAGCAGAAATTTAATACAAAATAGTCTATTATATACATAGAGGAAGTATAAGAAGGTCGAGTGAAGGCCACGCAAGCTTATTCCTATTTTTATTTGATTAAAAAATATTTTCACTATCATATTGATATTAGAAAACCTTTAATTAACATAATTATATGTTTACACAAATGTCTTTTACGTATTTAATTATAACCTAAAGGTGTTAATCTAGCAGCAACGTGTTATAAATTAAGCTACTTTTAAACATATTTTTTATTTTGAGGGCGTTCCTGATACATTATTTGTATTACGTGTCGTAGAGTAAGTATACTGGACTCCAAGTTGAATAAAATGTAATAATTTCTATGTACAATTGTATTGCTCAGTTCTCAAAATCACAAAACTAATCTTACTTTTAAAATTAAGCAATTAAATAAACAATAAACCGATTTTAAGTTAGCTAGGTGAGCGTAGTCATGCACGGAAGCCATTTTATCTCTAACCTAACCTCACTTTATCGATAGCGCTCTGCGTAATTATGCTACGGTCATTTTTGTGCAATAATTAACGCTCGTGGGTGAAATAGATAACGAAAATGACAATGAAATGCGTCATAAACTGATAACGGAATATTTTCTTACCAACTTGTCTTTCCTTATAGGTAGAATATTATTTATGATGCATCGATAATTGCCTATATATAGATATTCTGGGAAGTCAATTCTTAATGACAGAATTCTTACAGTAACGGTTTCAATAGTTGCGAATTTAAGAGATAAACTTAATATTTGATATGACTGAGTAAAAATTCACTTCTAAGAAATATCACACCTTTATTGAAGTCTGGTTCAGGCAAGCCGCAATTTTATCTTTTCAATGTTATCAGAGTGTATTTGAAGACCTCCTATATTGACTTGTTCTTATATCTATATTTGAGCGAGAAGATCTGATGTTTTGCAAGACATTAGTTTCATTTTTCTTTATTGAATCATTTATTTAAAATATTTTTATTTATACTATAAAATGAATACTAAAAATAAGATACGTAGACTGGAAATCTATTAATGTTAATTGATACGCAAATGAGTGTAAAATTCGTAGAATTTCGCAAAGGTATTGACGCTGAAAATATATGGTAAGTAAACATAATATACGTCAATGAAGATTATCTGCGGCTACAGGTACTATATAAAGTTTATTTATTATCGCGAAATTTTTACATCATTACCCAGGTGACCCTGATCTAAATTGGATGACAATGCTGTTTAACAATATCGTGTGTTTGTTGTTTAGTATGTTTACTTCAACAAGCAAATCATTTTACATTCATAACATTAGTTAAAACCATTAGAGATTCTAATACCAATGGTCGAGGTTCACCGATATTGCCCGAATGCGCTCGATCTTTGCATGTCCTTCGCGCATGCGTGTTTTGTTTCTGTTATAGGCTAACTACACAGCTTGTTTATTCTAAGATATGAATGTATGTCGGCAAAAAGGACAATATTAAAATAATCAAATAATAAACATGTGAAAATATAACAATACGAAAATAACTAAACAATATTGTATGAGAAACAGTTACAAATAAATAAATAAAGCAATTCAGTGAGGGGTTACGTCTATCTCAGTTGATATAAAGGGAACAATTGTTCGATAGATATATCTCCCACAATTTACTAATAAAAAGGAAGTGTGTGTGTGTAGTCGTTGCCATAGAAACGCCACCCACGCACAACTATTATCTGATAAAAAGCAAAATTTAACGGATTTTTCATCTGCTTCATCAATTCCCCTATGGCACTGTCCTTGTCACACTTATTGAAATAATGATTTTTGGTACTGTCGTGTGTGAAATATTGTGATTGGGCAAATCATGTGTGCAGAGGGTTATAACGGAAATGACATTTTTTTTTAACTTTTATCACGCAATATATATATATGTATATGGGGTGGCGTCGCTCTGAATGTCTGAATCCAAAAATATATATATAACTTATATACTTGGATGTTAGTCGTCGCTCGCTCGTAAGACCAGATTTGTGCCCTTTACTCCTCTGAAGCTACCGGAGCGATTTGAACCAAATTTGGTACACATATTATTTAGTATCCTATTTGAATCCATTCGCAATTTAAATTCAATCGCCCGTATACTTCCCGAGTTATAGGGCCCCAAAATTTAGAGCCCCCCTTAATACTGCCCTTATAAAAATAATTTAAACACACAAAAATTCTACTAATAATTCTAAGATATTTTATATCTACATGATTTTTTCATATTGTTAACCAAAAGGCCATAAAAAATTATTAAATATTTTAAATTTTACACAAATTTATCAAATCTACAGAAAATTTTATATCTATAACATTTGTTAACTAAAAGGCCTTAATTGTTAAAAACGCTGCTTTTATCGCATATATTACTTATAAGGCGAGCTGGACGCATAGGTGCGTTGTACCTAAACTTGTTTAAGCATAAAAATATTAACGTTTCTATTGCAAGTTTTAATAGTTCTACCGTTAAAGTGATAACAAAAATTTAATTCATGATACAATATCCACAATAATAAATTTTTAATATTACAAATCTCTCCAATATTTGGTTGTAAATTGTATACCGCGATAATATTTCAGATAAAATATATTGATAAGTATAGTCAAATCATAAATATATAAATGATACTAAAAATAATCATTTAAATCAAAGTATGTGTCTATATAATGCTTAATATTAATAACAATCTAATAAATGTATTTATATATATAAAATGAATCCCTTTTTGAGGAAAAAGGTAGTACGCTTATGTCTAGACAGGTGATATCAGAACATACGGGGCAGGTGGACTGAAAACGGTTATATTCTGAGCACGCTTTTACTATAAAAACACTATTTAACCTGCGTATTATATAATTTTAAATAATGAGAAACTAAGAATGATTTTTTGGAGCATTATCATTCTTGCAATATTACTACAATACATTTTAGAAAACACTTTCGAATATGGTTAATGCTAATGTATCATGGTAATTATAAAATCGATCTAATATTCAGTTTGCATTTATTGAAAACTATAACGTAGCGTGCTGTGCATATGAAATGATGGTGATTATAGAAGAAAATGATTAGAAAAATCAACGTACAGAACACACTGTTATTATGTTTATAATATTTTCGACTTTCACTCTCAAATGATTGAGCAAGAATTACTGAATATAAATCACACACAGACACACTGAAAACGTGTATTTTCATTAAAAACTCGAGTTTATTCGAGAAATTTTTACACGCATGCGTGAAGGACATGCAAAGACCGGACATATTCGGGTAGAACCGGTGACGCTCGACTATATCGTTAAATATTTTCACTTTAAAATCTAAACATAAACAAATTAATGTAATATTGCAATTGGAACAAATACATAAAAATGATTTCCGATCTTCTGTGTATCTGCGTGTGTCTCTCGGAGATATAAAAAGAGAAAATGATACCACAGACATACGTACACATTAACTGAGAGTAGACAATCATAATATACATACATACATACAAACAGGCTGCTAATTTGATGATGACTGAGAGAATACCTGCGTCCTTGCGTTCCCACATTGTGTTTTCATTCAACATTATATGTTTTGTCGTCGTCTTTTCGTTTATAATAAAGTGATGCATGTTGTGATGACAGATGACAACCACAGTAGCATTTCATTATTTCTTTCTCTCTGTGTATATAATGACACGAAATACAAAATATTATTCGATTTCGAAACGTAATAACTATACGACTTTCCATTATTATTCTTTTTGACATAATTAGTATTGACAACTGACATTTTGCAATCTTCAGCATACAATTGTTTTATTATGTATGTCTTTTAGAGATGTAATTGACGTTAAAGTAATTAAATAATTAATTTTGAACAATGTCTTCATTTTTGGTTTACTTCGACTTCAAATGCACCGCTTATGCACCTTTCAAAGCATTTTAAACATTATTAATTAATATTATAAATTCGAAGCAAAAAACTTTTAGTGCATATTTTAAAATTTAATAATTTTTTTGTGGCCTCTAGGTTAACAATATGAAAAAATCATGTAGACATAAAATATCTTAGAATTATTAGTAGAATTTTTGGGTTTTTAATTATTTTTATAAGGGCAGTATTAAGGGGGGTTATAAATTTTGGGGCCCTATAACTCGGGAAGTATACGGGCGATTGGATTTAAATTGCGAATGGATTCAAATGGGATGCTAAACAATATATGTAGCAAATTTGGTGTAAATCGCTCAGGTACCTTCAGAGGAGTAAAGGGCACAAATTCGGTCTTACGAACAACGACTAAAATCCAGTTATATATATTTTTGGATTCAGGGCGACACTTTTTGATCCAAGAATGCTACAGACACACGACCGAATACTTCGTACGGCGAGCTAAAAATCCGAATATATTTCTACTAATTTTAATTTTCCTAATAATAAGCGCAATTTAATATATTTTGTGAAATATTATTTATCGCGAATTATATATATATATGATATGTTATGAGCATAAGGTGCAGTTCATGGTAAAACAATGAAAATTCATAATTTTATTTCATTTTATTATTATTATGAAAGTGTCGTGCGATCATAGACAATAGACATATATGACTTTTGATCTGTGTGTGTGTGTGTGTGTGAATTTAATATGCGCACAAACACACACTTATAAACATCTGGATGTCACAGATGACATCTTGCGAGAATACGAAAAATGTTCCTCTTCCGGCATTCTACTTAACTACTCGACCGGCAATACATTTAAAATTATTACAATTTTTACTCGAATTTTAGCAAATTTACTAAATTATACCAGTTTGTACAGTTGTACCAAATATAAATTAAATTCAACGTATAATATTTTCTTTGTAATTCATATCTTTATAGATTTTTTGATATATTCATAAGTTCCCATTATTAGATATGTAAAATGTAACACCCACTCATCGAGAAAATGTTTGATTCAAACCAAAATTACTTAGAAACTGATTGCGATAATATTCAACCCGCACAATTTCATAATTCGTAGAAGAGAATGCAAAAATAAAATTCCTTCTAAAGCTTTCCGTGCATTACCGACATTCATTCATTCTAATTCATTCATCACGAAATATCGACCGACTAATTACGTCATCAGCGTCTACTGACCCAAAGGAATCAAAGGATGTGGTCATATTGCAAAATATATATATTTCATTATCTTCAAACCCAATTCTAGGAAATCTAAAATATTTCCATATTTCGGCTACTTTAAATAAATTTTGTAGAATATATATAAAGAATAATAATTTATGATTACTTTTGCAACATAAAATGAGGTCGTTCCTTACAGAAACACAAATTAGGTAAACTTTAACGGAATTATTGAGACAATTGTGGTATAAATAAATATCTTTGGTGACATATTGCTGTTTGGTTAACCCGATTAGTCATTTGACTACTTGACAATATTGGAAACTCCCAATAGGGGGTGTGGAAATCGTTGTGGTCAAAACAATAACTGGATATATAATATTTGAATAAACAATGGATGTATTATAATATATCGAATATTAAATGCACTAAAATCTGCAGAATTCTAATCGGAAATCATTTTTATGTTATTGTTACAACATTATTTAATACATTTAACGAGATAGCGTCCTTAGTAATAGTCGAGCGTCACCGGTTCTACCCGAAAATGTTCGTTCTTTGCATGTCTTTCACGCATGCGTATAAATCTATTGGTTTAATGAAACATTTCTCGAATGAACTCTAGTTTTTAATGAAAATACAAGGTTTGAGCGTGTGTATTATTTGCAGATTTATATTCAGTAATTTATAATAACTGGATATATAATATTTGAATAAACAATGGATGTATTATAATATATCGAATATAAAATACGTAGAAATCAATATTATCTTAAGTTAAAATGATTCATCAAGGAGTATCAATAACTAAACTATAAATATGCCAATATTCATTGATTATACGAACAAAAAAGCGCAGTTTAGGGCACTGCAGATTATTTATCTCGCATAGTCGAATTCCGAAGATCAATATTGATTCAATTCTGAGAAATCGTATATGTTTTTATCTAAAACGCGTACACTGTACACACAATAAAATATATATATAGGTATAATAAGTTTTTCTAGTGAAAAGATAAAACAGTCTGTTTAATCATCGGTGTTTGGTATTAAGTTATCTGTTTGAACAGAAAATATCACTTTATAATTAGCACACATCTATGTTTTTCATCATATATTACTTTTAAACACGCATTAGTTTTTACATACCAATTAAATTACTAGGCATATAAAAAATTCGTCACCATATATATATATATATATATATATATATATATATATATATATATATATATATATAAATTTTTTATTGATATTATAAAATTACTAGTTTTAAGATATAATTATCTTAGCACTTTTATATACTTGGACGAAGATTTTAACGTAAAAATAGTCGTTTTGACCTTCCTTATATTGCTATTGTACTAACTACTTTTTAGATAACGTTTGTGTGTGTCTGTAAGTACTCTATAAAAGTGTCTACAGTCAGGAAATAGTCATCGACGTTTTAATCAAGAAAACTGTCCTACATTCTTAAAACATGTATAAATACTAGATTGGCAGACATAAATATTTTAAATTTCAAAATTATATCATGAACAGATATTCTAAACATCATTAGAAACTTGATTGGAGGAAATAAATATTTTAAATTGCAAAATTAATATTTTTAATAGCACTGTGAAAATCGTGATTTAATGCAAAATTAATTCTATTATGATTATATCGCTGAAGACAGGACTGTATATGATGTGGGCATATGTTGTCCACGGCCCCACGGGTAAATTAGTTTAAATAGGGTGAAAGCCTCATTGAGTATCTTAAAGTTAGATTAAACTGTCCTACAATTGTGGAAAAATGTCCTTGAATGTTAAAATGTATTAAAATAATTTAATTATGATTATATTGCGGACTGGACTGTATATGATGTGGGCATATGTGCCTACGGCCCCACGGGTAATTAGTTTAAATAGGGTGAAAGCCTCAGTGAGCATCTTAAAGTAAGATTGAACTAATTTAATAATAGTAATCAGTGTGAACAGAGAAATATATTTAAATTTAGATCAGTATTCATTTTATTAATGGGGTAATGCGTGTAAACAAAGAAGCGAAGTGCGTTCATGTTTAGTTTCTATAAGTTGAGGGCCGTTCGGTAAAGAAGAAATCGCGTGACCGTAGCTAGCGGATGAGGGAACTCAAAAAATATGAAATATAATGAAATCTCTGGTGTGCTGTGTGTTATAAGCGTAAGCCACACACGACTGGGCACACTGGCTCACCATATTGCTAGGATTCACTCTCTCTCATTTCCACACCAGGGGCCTGATCAAATAATCTTCCATCTTTGTTGGTGCAGAAGACAAGCAGAAGTCCGCTGTCTGTGTGGGCTTGTTACACGTATGTGTGTGTGCAGCAGGAAAACACGTGATCACATCTCAGCACGACATGTACAGACAAGCAGAGAAATCTGTGATAGTTCGATAAACACGCAGGCGCCTAAGAGAAAATGGCGGATTGATCGAATTCTACTTCCAAAAATACAATATTTTTTAACTTTCTTAGATAAAGTCCAAAAGGAAATATTGTAATCATGAAAAATGTGCTAGAGTTTTGGCTAAAATAATATCTTAGTGAACCGAAACATTATTTTATGTATGCGTGTATCAAACTAATCATAATTCATATGATTTATAATATTAAATTAAATAAGGTACATTGAGTAAGATGTTATTTAAATAAAATATACAGGAATTTGTAAAACATTTTTTATAGAAAATTACAGTTATAATAAACTAGTTTAAAATTATTTTAAACACACTGTAACTAAACTAGCGTGGCCTTCACTCGACTTTCTTATACTAGCACATCTATTTAATATAATATTGCTTTATTTTGGATTGCCGTGAAACAAACATATAAAATAACCATTTACAATTGCGCTTTTACAGTAAATGTTACATTTTTACGAAAAAACTTTCAAGTAAAAGTTGCTAGAGATTATAATATCTTTAACTTTTATAAGAATAACTTTTTCTCTATCTCATACCGTTTTCGAGATATTGCTGGATTACCGTGAAACAATATCAATACGTAAGGCAACTAGGGAAACAAACATATAAAATAACCATTTGCAAATGCGCTTTTACAGTAAATGGTACATTTTTCGAAAAAACTTTTTAAATAAATGTTGCTAGAAATTTTAATATCTTTAACTTTTATAAGAATCACTTTTTCTCTAACTCATGCCATTTCCGAGATATTGCTGGATTACCGTGAAACAATATCAATACGTAAGGCAACTAGGGAAACCAACATACGTATTGATATTGTTTCACGGTAATCCAGTAATAACTCGGAAATGGCATGAGTTAGAGAAAAAGTGAGTTTTATAAAAGTTAGAGATATTAAAATTTCAAGCAACTTTTATTTAAAAAGTTTTCTCGATAAATGTATCATTTACTGAAAAATCGCATTTGAAAATGGTTCTTTTATATGTAAAAATTAATAAAGTATGCTTTACTGTTAAAATTGCGATAAATACTTTATTATTTCTTAGCCACAGATTCCAAGTAAAATTGTTATGTATTTTTTACTGAACTCATATTGCACCAAACAACGTTAATTCCCAAGAACTGAATCATTCAATATCCCTAACGCAACTACTATCATTTTACAATACTGAAAAATTCGTATTATGCATAAATGTACTCCATAATATGATTCACGGTGAAACTTTTGGTTTTAACTGTTGACAATGATACAAAATAAAACAATGGGTAAACTTGGTTCCGCTGCAGTGCACGCAGCTGCACGCAAAATACTAAAAACCCAAATATAACTATTAATTAAGCCGTTACAATTCCATGGGAAAATTCGTTCCGAAAATAGGGTGATTGTGGCTGGATTTTCCCAATAATGCGAATAAATAAATAAATTAGCATCAACTAATCAATTAACAGTAAAGTGTCCACTCGTAAGAGGTTTATTTCGTCGTCTATCCTTTCGTCAATTGATAATTTCGACTTGGGAATTATTAAGAATATTAAATATGTTTTTAAAATGCTTGTTTTACATAAAATGACGAAATAAAGATTGTTGTAAATATATTGGCAATATCCTACCTAGTTGAAATTATTATGCGTAAATAATAGCAGTAAATTATATAAGAAATGATGCGCTTTCAAAGTTTTTGACGATAATATTCGAGATTCAACATCACATCACTATAAATTGTAACATTGCGCTAAGCTACATAGCAGTGCCATCAGACCAGAACCCGATCCTAAGCGCAGATAAAAATCCATCTTTGTTATAATATTATTATTATATGGGCGCGATTCTCTCTACTCGGCTCGGTCCGTTTACACTGCCAACACAATTCATAAGTTTTACTTATGTTATTTACAGCAACGACTAAATAATTAACTCTCATATAGTGTCGTTTCTCTCCGGTTAACTCCTACAGTGTGTGTGTGTGTGTGTTCAGCCATCCTTGTTTCATAACTTAATTTTTACGTAAAATACGTTAGATGAATATTATCAACTTTATGGTAATTTCAATTTCAGGACTTTGTATAAACGTTTTGTCTTAATTAGATTTTAAATTTAAGAGGTTACCCCTTTGCTCACTGAATTAAGACTTGTTTATGTCTCGTTCTTTGTCTAGCAACGGTAAATATCAATTAATTTCTGATATATTAATAATTTCGCCGTGTAGAACCATACAATATTTACAATAAAACAAATAATTTTGCAACGAAATTATATTTTTGTAGCTATAAAATGGTAAATGGCTTTTATCCGACTATTTTCTTAATATCTCGAAAATGGCATGAGTTAGAGAAAAATTGAAACTTATAAAAGTTAAAGATATTAAAATGTCTATCAACTTTTATTTTAAAAGCTTTTTCGAAAAATGTACCATTTACTGAAAAATCGCCTTTGTACATTTTACTACTGTAGCAATAAAATGGTAAATTAAAATAATATTTTGAAAGGCAATTTTTCAGTAAATGGTACATTTTTCGAAAAAGCCTTTAAAATAAAAGTTGCTAGAAATTTTAATATCTTTAACTTTTATAAGTAACAATTTATCTCTAACTCATGGCATTCCCGAGATATTAAGAAAATAGTCGGTGAAAAGCCATTTACCATTTTACAGCTACAAAAATATAATTTCGTTGCAAAAAAATATGTTATATTGTAGATATTATTTATATAAAATTGCGAGACAGAGAACGAGATATAAACAGGTGTAGCTGCCAAAGTAACTTTTTATTTATTAATTGATTTATACAAATGGAAACAAAACTTTTTCAAATCTGTGTTTATTTTTAATACAGGAAACTAAAAGGATTATAAGTTATAAGGCGAGTTTAAAGCATTAGTGCTTCCAGCAACAGTTGATAGTTTTATAATTTGTTAAATTCAGATGTGAAATGATCCGAAAAACGTATAAGTAAATAGAAGATAAGCTATTGTATGCATACGGAGATGAGTTTGTACATATTTGTACGTAACAGCTGTCCGCATTTTATTTATCTATTGTAAACAAGACTTTCGTATTATTTGGACATGTCTTTACCCTTTATACCAGGCACACTTGATCTACATCTAATTCAAAGAGTATGATGCTCATCTTAACCTAATTCTACTATCTTTAAATTAAATGCTGTTCCGGTTATCGTTTAACCATTATTTCGGTAAGTAATAACTACATCTTAATTACACAAACAGATATATCTAGACGTTTATGTATATATATATATATATATATATATATATATATATATATATATATATATATATATATATATATATATATATATTTATAATATTAAAAATACTTCGTATAAAATTAATTATCTATTATTGAGGTAAGTAAGGCCTTTTTAATATACCACAACTTTTACTAGGTGGATATAATTGGTACACCTGCTCATAAAACCAAAAAAAACTAGACCCCCTACGTGTATAAACCGGGGGATCTATCTACAGGCGTCACTAACCAATTTTCTGATAATTTTTATTACATTTTGTACAAATTGCAGGTACGGTTGCACGAAAGAAAAAAAATTAGATAACATACACAAATGATACTTAGCCAAGGTTGACTTAACATTGGAAATTTTTCTTAGTTTGCGCGATAAAGAAAACCTTCATTTTTCTGCAAAACATCTATATTGATAAATTTAAAATTATTATTATTGCATTTTTCAAAAAAGAAAATAAAAAGTATTGCAATGATACAGTTTGCCCATGGAATAAACTTTAAACCAAGGTTACTTATTGCAATTTTTTTTCCACACAAACGTCAATTAATCAGAGATTAGTTTAAGAGGCTAATCACGGTCAGAATTATTATTATAAAAGTGCATTTCTATATCCGAAATTTGTATTATTGTGCTTAAAATTTGTAGTTATATTATAATTATAAAAAGTCTTCCAATTTCTTGTAGAGTGCATATTTAATTTTTAATATTTTTTATGGCCTTTGAGTTAACAATATGCAAAAATCTTGTAGACATAAAATATCTTAGAATTATTAGTAGAATCTTTGGGTGTTTTAATTATTTTTATAAGGGCAGTATTAAGGGGGGCTCCAATATTTGGGGCCCTATAACTCGGGAAGTATACGAGCGATTAAATTTAAACTGCGCGCAGATTCAAATGGGTTGCCAAATAATATGTGTAGCAAATTTGGTGCAAATCGCTTTGGTACCTTCAGAGGAGTAGAAAACACAAATTTGGTCTTACGAGCGACGACTAACATCCAAGTTATATATATTTTTGGATTCAGGGCGACGAGACAAACACTTTTTGTTACGAAATTCTTTAATCCAAGATTGCTACAGACACACGACTGAATGCTTTAGCTTCTTCGGTGAGCTAACAAAAAAATTCGCACGAAAAAGTATTAGGTAGGGGCGTCCCGAATCAATTATGTTAGGAAGGGGTCAGGCACCGGGCATAGTCGTCGCAGGAGTGTTAGGGTGAGTTTGTGTAGATGCCCGTTGCTTTAGCAACCATCAAAGCTTCCTAGCAGAGCAACTATGGTGCCTAAACTCACTTGCGCATTATCTATCCTTGTCCCACTAATCGATAGCTCAGGTGCCGTCCCTCCCAAGCCCCTTGTTCTCTCTGTCTACCTCACTGAGAGGCTTCAGTAGCAATGGCCGATGTTGGAGATTGGTTTAAGGTTAAAGATCTTTGCCATTCCAAATTATCTATAGCTTTTTACGCATATTTACAATTAAATATACACTTTTAATGGCTATAAAAAGTACTAGAAAACTTAATAAAACAAAATAAAGCATTTTTGAAAAAATATATTTACGATTAATGTATGTTTATATTTAATACGTAAATAGTTATGGCAAAAATAAAAAGTATTAACTTTAAAAAGTCGTTTTCTGATATAAAAATATTAGATGTAAATATATTTATCACCAATTTATATTTTTCTCAGTAAATGGTACATATTTCGAATTAAAAACGAAAGTTTCTTGAAATCGGGTATATCCGTTAAAGTATGCATGATCCTATACTTTCGTAATAAGAATATAAAATTGATGCTTATAAATATAACAAAATTCTGCAATTTATTAATCATCTCGTATATAAATCAATTATATAGTAATATATAGAATTTCAAATCAACCATTAAAGTGTTTCAAATTCACGCTATTATCCTTTTTGAGTAATATCCACCTGCTGAACTATTATTATATTATCCTTGCAATATATATCAGCTCCTTTGTTGTCCAAAGACGAGATCAAAAAACAACCAGAGTTCGCGGTGTCTTGGTACACATGGTACCCCACAAATAACGGACGCCACTGCCTTAATAGGATTCCCACTTCCACGAAATCAGATTTGATATATTATTGAATTTAATGAACGATAGCTGTTATATCGGATATTATTATTTATGTATGAAAGTGTCAATTTTTGTTAGACATTTCGTATTTATAGTCGAAATTATTTGGAATCAATGATTTATCCTAAATATTTTGAGTTAAGGGTTCAAATTTTCTGATTATAATACTTTCGTATAAGAAAATAATATCTTCAAAATATTTGAAGGACTTCTTGTACGAATCTTCCGCTTTCCTTGCTTAAAATTATGTAACTTTAAGTGAAAAGAACATGTTTTAATTTAAAGATAACAACAACATAATGAATCATAGTTTTTCGCAAAATTATCAAGAATTGATAAATTACAATGTGACATTTATAAAAAGTAAAGAAACTTCCATACAAAATTGTTCATCAAATGTCTAATTATATATTATTTATTATAAAATGCAATTCTTCTGAAAAACAGCTATTAGACAAGTGCCTAAAATCGCAGACACAAACAATAACGTGTGCAAACTCGCCTAAAACGAGATTCAACACGCAAAAGTCGTAACATATTTCGATATTTCAAAACCACGTATCCAAATATATTTACTAGTTACCGCAGAGGATATCCGCCAAAATATATTTTTGATATTGTTATCAATCTTTAATAATCTTAAGGATTAAATCTAAAAAAACGAATTGTCTGAATAAAATAAAATAACTTTAAGGGTGTCGAAAATCCTCAATTTAATAGATACCATCAATCAAGCAACATGTTTGGACAAGTCCGAGATAAAAACAAAGCTACGGATGCTTAAATAATTAATATGAGCCGTCAATTTGGTGCTGGGCGTTTATTTCGTTCGAAAATCACCTTTAATGTTTCAGCAAATAAAGGCAACATTCATTGTTCGATTTGTGGCGATTGTTTACTGTGGTTGTTACCATGGCAACCACAGCACTAGTGAAATGACGTTTATTGCAAAAGCATCACAAATTCACTTTATCATTCGACGGCTAATAGCATTGTCGTGTCTTTCAATGTCTTTTTTCTACACAGGGACTCTTTTTTTTTTTCAATTGGATTCTACACATTGAATATTCTGATTCAACTGGCTTCTGGCTTGCGTGTTACAATGTTGATAATTGCAGGAGATTCTTAATTGATCACTTTATGATTTTAATTTTGATTATTTGTATCTTGTTCGATACAAAACTGCATTAAATAGATCAGGAACTTTATATTATATTTCAAATGCGTTTCTATTTCCTTATGCAAAGTCTATTGTAGCATAAAACATGTTTTGACTAAACCCAAATCAATTATAACTATTTTTGGAATGCCGTCTATGTGTGTGAATGCTCCAAAGCCAAAACTGTTGAAGGCGAAAATATGAAACTTTAAATTTAAGACTTGCAGTTTACCCTTGCTACTTTAGTTAATATCTCAGATATGGCATGAGTTAGAGAAATATGTATCTTATAAAAGTTAAAGATATTAAAATTCTAAACAACTTTTGTTTAAAAAGTTTTTCTAAATTTTGTACCATTTACTGAAAAATCACTATTTAGTATTGCTATTTTTAAGTTTCCGTAAGTTACAATACATTTTCAATTTGTTTCATTGCAATCGTAAAGTGAATTAAAACAAAATAAAGGATTATTAACTAGGTTAACTCGTGGGCACCATGTGCCCATATCATATACATAATATAGTTCACTCCTCGCCGAACTGTCGGTGTGATTCTTTGTAAGAAAGTGAAAAACTGTGGGTGCAAACATAAGAAAATAATGTAAAACCCTTATGTTGTGTTACATGAGGTCACACCCGGTAGATAATAGATATAAAATAAATTAAAATATTGCTTAATATTGGTTCAGTATGAGAGATTGTATTGGACTATATTTCGATGTACTTTATCGTCCGGAAAATATGTCGAAATTTATGAATTTTATGAATTACTTTTCGGGGCTTTCACATTCTAGGAGAGATATGAGACCACAATATATTGTATATACAGTTACTCATCATAATTCGAAAGTATTGTTTTCCATAAAAATACATTAATTATTTTAAAGAAGATTCAACATTTTAATTACACAAATATTCAAACCCTAAATTTATATTATCAAAACTATTACAATACATACATTCGTATAAGAGAAGGGAAAATAATGGGTGCCACTAAGGGTACCCTAGTAACTTTTCGCGGTATCTTTTAAGCATGTAGTAGATTCTAAACGAGAGATAAGTAATTAGAAAAGCCAGGTGGTCAAGCCGTTATAACAAGCATAAGATGAATTTTAAGATGCGCACGTTACGGCTGGCTTGTGCCTTCATTTACGAAATAAGAACAACATATCTGTGTGTGTGTGTGTGTATCAATAGGTAGCCCAACAATTTTAATTAATAATAAACACGAATACTATGCAGATCACGATGTAAAATAATTTATAATAAAATTAATTAAAATTACGTTACGGTATAAACAAAGTCGACGGTAGTGAAATTTGATGCGGAAGATGTTATTAAATTGTAATTATGATCGCGAGAGAGGAGCGCGCGCAAGCTAAACGGAATTATTAGATACACAGATAAAAGAAAAAGTTTATGAAAGCTTTTGGAAAAGCGCGCCAAGTGTGCTACGGAAATTATGGACACTGCAGAGAATATCGTTTCCTAATAATTAATGCCCAAAAACGTATATTTATCTTGGCGAATTTAAATAAAACTGAGGTGGCCGTAACTCGACTTTCTTGTACTTTCATAATCTATATATAATATCCCTTTATTTTGTTTCAAATTCACCCTACGATTGCTATAAAACTAAGGCAATATATATTGCAAATAGGGATACGTAAATATAAAATTACCATTTTTAATGTCGATTTTTCACTAAATAGTACATTTTTTGAAAAAAGTTTTCAAACAAAAGTTGCTAGAAATCTTAATGTGTTCAACTTTTATAGAATTCACTTTTTGTCTAACTCGTGTCCTTTTCGAGATATGTACAAAATTACACGAGTGCACTTTTCAATATCTTCTTTCTCAAACGTAAATATAAAATAACCATTTTCAATGTCGATCTTTCAGTAAATAGTACTTTTTTTTTTAAAAGTTTTCAAACAAAAGTTGTTAGAAATGTTTATGTTTTTAACTTTTATATAAATCACATTTCTCTAACTCGTGTCGTTTTCGAGATATGTACAAAATAACACGAGCCCACTTTTCAATACCTTTCTCGAACTAGATATAAAACGTAAATATAAAATAACCATTTCCAATGTTGATTTGTTACTAAATGGTACATTTTTTATAAAAAGCTTTCAAATAAAAGTTGCTAGAAATTTTAATATCTTCAACTTTTATGTAAATCACTTTTCTCTAACTCGTGTCGTTTTCGAGATATGTCCAGTTGAAACAAACTATATCTCGTGTGGTTTCCGAGATATGCAAAGTCACTATTACTTCCGGTTAAGATACTACCTTCAAAAATTCGGGAGATATACAAGTATTAAGTTCAAAGATTCATACATTTTCCTTCAACGGGCAGCAAGCGATTAATAGAATAAGACTAAACTTAGAATGAATTCGCAGATTTTAATTAAAATACCTAAATAAACTGTGATATCAATTAATTTAATACAAGGAATAAATGTCATTATGATAACAAATCTCGTATTTATTGAGATAAACGTATCTCACGGATATGTACATCTCGATTATCAAATCATGTCATTTCTGTTTTAGTTTGCAACATTTTAAATAACATAAATGCAATAACAACAGTAATGCAAAAAAATCGTTCAATTTTTTGGCGCTAATATATCGCAAGTTTCATCATAGAAATAATATAAATACGTGTTACGACGTGTTCACTTACTAAGAGAATAGTTACAAAGATGTATTACATTGTTACAAAGATGGTAAAATCTTGAACATAATCATTTACTAGACTTTAATAGGCGCCGTCTCGAGGTCTCAGGCTACGATTTTACTATTTTCGCAATTAAGTATCTTATAACTTTAAACTAGTAAGTGAAAACAGCGACACTTAATATTTCTCCGAAAATAATTATCTCCGAAATGGCTTACAGAAAATAGATTAAAAAAATTGACTTAACAATAGCTTTTGTTCTAATATCCCCCCCCCCCACCCCTCAGTCTAATCTAATTTTCCTAAAACGGTAATTTAATATAATACAGTCAATCCTGCAGACAAGTTTCGACGTGTCCAAGGATAAGCGAATTCAATCGTGGTTACATTGAGAGCGTCGATTATATATTATTACATTTATTTTCAACCTAATACGTGTTTTTGCTACACTAAAAAAATTGATAAAATATATTGTTAACAATTTCCTTTTGCATTGGTTGGCTATAAAATGTGTACACTAATTTTTTACAGTGTACAAATTAATACTCTAATTTTATTGTAATTCTAAAGAAATCGTCAAATTTTTCTGATATACCTTGAAAAATATGTTACAAATGTATTTAATTAAATTAGACGTATTTTAAGCATCACTAATTTATTTCTTGTATTAATAACATTTATGGTTTTTATTTTGATCATAATTACTTTGATGATCAACAACCCATCTTAATTTATCAATAAGAAGTAATTAAAAATAATCAATACTTAAGATGTAACGTAAATATATCAAAATATACGAAAAACTAACAAATATCTTCTAATTATATTCCCTGATGGTCCGTAAACCATCTTAACCATTCCGTAATTTAAAATAGTCAAACCATTCATCACCCTTTGAAAACAAAGTGAAGATCAACAAAATATATTAAAAATTGGCGAATATATTCTTTAATTGTCTTTTAAATATTTACCTTTATTCAAATAATTAAACTATTCGGCAAAATTAATCTTATCCATAAAACGAAGCGAAGTAAAAACAACAAACTATATGGAACAAAATGAATAATAAATAACAAAACATACCAAAAATTGTCGAAAATTTCATAATCCATCTTCTGGTAGAAATCTTCCGCACAAATACACAGTCCAATTACAAACAAACCACAAAAAAAAATCAGGCACGCACTTCTTCGCCGATCAATGATCTATCTATCTATGTATGTATACACGGTCTGTTGATCAACGAAACACAGAGATCTACACGTCTCAGAGTACGACCACCGAATGATCAATCTGCCAGCGAGCAGGAGATAAGTTGAACACAGGCACAGCGCACAGGTTTGGCCAGGCAGGCAAAAGAGACGAGAGAAAAAAAAGTATATCAACGGTGTTGTGTTGTGTTGTCCACGTTCGCTGGTGCCCGTGCTGGTGCCCGTGCCCGTGCCTGTGCCTGTGCAGTGGTGGGGACGGACCACAGATCAGAGCGAAGAGTGGGAGAGGGGCTGGCGCAGGTTTCTCCTCTCTTTCCATCCACCGTCCATCACATCACAATATTACAGGTGAGTGTGGTGAGGTGAGTCACATGGACGCAGCCAAGAGTGGAAGAGAGATCGATGGTGTTTTTAGAGGGACGCGCGCGCATTCGCTCTCGGAAGCGCGTCGCGTCATCCAAGTATCTCTCGTTGAGCGTTGACTTGCCTTTTTGATATGCTACAGTCCAAGTATAATACTCGTTGAGAACGCAGTAACACTATTCACAGACTTCAGTCCTCTACTAATTCCCGCATAACAATAATATTGTTTTCTTAATACAATACATTATATAAACGGTTAGACTTGCCAGGGATGTACTCTTTTGTATTTTAGCTAAAGCATTCAGTCGTATGTCTGTAGCATTCTTGGATCAAAAATTTCAAAACAAAAAGTGTTTGTCTTATCACCTTGAATCCAAAAATATATATAACTTATATACTTGGATGTTAGTCGTCGCTCGCTAGACCAAATTTGTGCTTTCTACTCCTCTGAAGGTACCGGAGCGATTCGCACCAAATTTGGTACACATATTATTTAGCATCCCAATTTAATCCGTTGGCAGTTTAAATCCAATCGCCTGTTTACTTTCCGAGTTATAAGGCCCCAAAATTTAGAGCATTAATTTATTATTTTTTAACTGTTGTGGCTAGTACAAGTTTTTCTCATACTTTAAGTACAGTATTATTTGTGTCCATTTTGTTTCTCTGTCAGGTATAGTTCATTCGATTTATTTAATATCTCTATAGCAACATAAATAAGAATACTTCGTAGCAGTTTTCTCGTAACTGGTACATTTTATGAAGAAACTTTTCAAACAAAAGTTGCGTGAAATATTAATATCTTTCATTATGAACATTACTATTTTTGCTATAAGTGCAGCCGTTCTAGTGATATTGGAGGTTGAACAAAAAATGCAAAGAGTAAACATTTTCCGTAGCAGTTTTCTCGTAACTGGTACATTTTATGAAGAAACTTTTCAAACAAAAGTTGTGCAAAATATTAATATCTATCATTATGAACATCACTATATTTGTTATAAGTGCAGCCGTTTTAATGATATTGGAGATTGAAGAAAAAATGCATATAGTATACATTTTCCGTAGCAGTTTTCTCGTAACTGGTACATTTTTTAAAGAAACTTTTTAAACAAAAGTTGTGTAAAATATTAATATCTTTCATTATAAACATAACTATTTTTGCCATAAGTGCAGCCGCTCTAGTGATATTGGAGATTGAACAAAAAATGCATAGAGTAAACATTTTCCGTAGCAGTTTTCTCGTAACTGGTACATTTTTTAACAAAACTTTTCAAACAAAAGTTGTGCGAAATATTAATATATTTCATTATGAACATAACTATTTTTGCCATAAGTGCAGCCGTTCTAGAGATATTGGAAATAAAACAAAAATGCATTGAGTAAATATGAACTTCTGGTTTGAATATTATTTTTTTAAATAAGAGGAGCACATCTAGACCATATACAAGTCATAAGTGTGAAGTTTCACAAATTTAGGTTCGACAGTATTTAGATTCTAAGACCAATGTAATGATATTTGCAGAGGAAGTGAAATAAAATCAGAACATCATTCTACTAAATCAGCGTTAAATTAGAAATGATTGGTAAATAGGCGCAGTGTATGCGTATTTCAAAATGCGTATCTTTATAAAAAAAAACTGAATTGTGCTGACTATGTCACATCGGTGCAATTATAAATTGCCTAATACAAGTTTTGCATCCGTTGTATGGACAAAGAATCGACGTACTGTCTCAGACATCAGTGCGTACATAAGCACTTTTATCTTTAAATATTTATAAGATTCCAATACTTTTATATTCATGTTTAAAATCGAGACAATATTGCTGTAACCAAATAATTTTTTAGAATGAGTCTAAATTGTTTGGGGATTACCCCTCACCCTATATCATCACAGGGGATGAGAGACGTGCACTCTAAATTAGATTATTTGCGGATCACCGCTCACTGCATTGTTGGCGCGTTCCCTTGTTGTAGTATCCGTTACGCAGCCTCCCTCGTCATCAGTATTGATGGTGTTGACATTATCGAGGTCAATTGCTGGTGTTATACAGAGTGTTACCACTAAGGGTGGTCCTTTATGTCTCCCTCGCTGCGGTAACACATCTATTCATCCGTAAGAGTCAATTTGCACCCTATTTTACATCATTATGATCTGCTTTTACATGCAATTCGTTCCTTACTGTCACATCACCACTAATATTTCACATATTCAACATATAAATTTACTAATTACTAAAAGGCACCCTTGGGCACCATATGCCCATATCATATACAGTCAATTAATCCAATAATATTGCTTCAACAGAACCTTTTTAGCTCGCCGTACAAACCGAAAAAGCTAAAGCAACTTATATACTTGGATGTTAGTCGTCGCTCGCTCGTAATACCAAATTTGTGCCCTCTACTCCTCTGAAGGTACCGGAGCGATTCACACCAAATTTGGTACCCATATTAATTGGCATCCCATTTGAATCAACTCGCAGTTTAAATCCAATCGCATGTATACTTCCCGAGTTATAGCCCCCCAATATTTAGAGCCCCCCTTAATACTGCCCTTATAAAAATAATTAAAACACCCAAAATTTTTACTAATAACCAAAAGGCCATAAAAAATATTAAATATTATAATTTTCAATTTTAATTTTTTTTTATCAAAATATTATAACGCTTTTTATAACTATAATATTTTTTCAAATTGTTTACTAAAAGGCCATAATAATTAAAAGCCGTGGCACGCATCGCATATATTACTTATGAGGCGAGCTGGACGCATAGGTGCTTGCTTATGACTGCAAAATAATGTTTATGGCATTAAAACTCCAAATTTGAATGCAATAAACATTTCTAAATGCATTGCTCTAATTTACTATTCCCAAATAATTGGAAGACATATATAGTAAGTTTTAAAAAAAACGAGGACTATCTCGACGCTGGCTTCGAGGCAGCCTGTTTGCCTGGCATGTTTGCCTCAAATCAGTTTATATTTTTATAAATACAGCGTTCTACATTCACATATGTACACAAACACATACATCTGGGTGTTAATATATATCATAGAAAAAACTAGAAATGTTGATATCTTTAACTATTGTATAAATTACTTATTATTTTCTTGGACGAAGTCTAAATATTGTAATTATAGCAGCAATGTTCAGGGCAGACAATAAAACCGTTTTCAAGTTCTGCTCATATCCATATCGACACCGATGCACTAACAACACATAATACAATGGAAAGATCAAAGTTCCACTCGCGTTATAAAGGTCAATTCGAATGATGTCCGCTTTTAAATCGTTCATTTATGCCCGTAGTTTCAGAATTAATTCAATAATTAAATCAATGACTGAGAAAAGCCAATACCCCCAATATATACTAATTTCTTTTCTTTATATTCCTATATCAATAATTTTAGATATCTTTGATAAATGAAAAGAAACACAATATATATAATTATAATCTTTAGAAATTGAAATTGGTTTTTGCCAGAGTGAATGTATCATCGTACGTACGTCAATTGATTGAAAATGAAGAGACACTAATAAGTATCGCATTTAGATAAGACTGAGATAAGAGATAAGTCTACAATGATGCACATTCTCTTATGCTCGAAGGCCTTATTGGTAAATTAAGCAAGTGTCGTTTGGTTATTGGGTATTTCCACTAGGCCACTCAGTCACATCTTTATTTTAAATCTCGAACAAAACATCTTGTTTGTGCAGTGTTTAGTTAAATGTTAAATGATGGTTTTGGTATTTTGACAAATTAGAAAGTTTTAAAGTAAATTACTCGTTTTCGTTCACTAAAAGATATTTCGTAAATATTGACGGGTGCGCGAGCCTGCAGGCTCAAAGATTGACCAAAGATTGGACCAAAACATTCCCGCACACTTTTAACCCAAACATTCGCAGATCCGGACTCAATGCAATTGCTAAATATTCAATAAAGTTTATACTAAAATCCTCAAATAAAGAACCTTATTATTGTACATAAGATTTAAGAGTCTTATATATTTTTAATGTGAGTATATTTTTTGGGTACGGTCCTGCAACATTGCAGTGCTGTCCTTGGTGTTCGATAAGTCCATATAGCTCCTGTACCATTACAACTTGTTGTGATGTGATGGAATTCAGAGAAAATAAGAGAATGCACTATACCTATCCACTGGACTTTGGCTAAATGGTTACAGATAGGTACCGATTAGGTCTGGCGACGAACCGATGATGCGTCCATGAAATATGTGTTTTAAGATTTGTCTAATTACATGTTTTAAACTCGCCATGCTTATTTTATCAAAAACTAGTGCTCAGTTGTATTAAATAAAATTTTTAAATAAGTAAATAATACCTAATATCGTAGGGTGTATTTAAAACAAAATAAAGTAATAAATACAGATAGTTAAAGTTGACTGAAGGCCACTCTTGATGTTTTAACAAGAAGACAATCTTTAAAGAATTATTTACTAAATTACGTGGTTTATATTGACCCAGTAAAAGTAGCTATAAATCCTGAATATTGTTTTAATAATAAAACGAAATGATGTTGTCTTAGAGAATCTAGTTCTAAGAATCAAGATTAAAATCTTATACAAGTACGTCTATGTCACACATATGAAGCAATATGTCCTTGTTCATTTTCAGAAACTGTAACAAATGTACAAGATGAAACGGTACCTAAGACCGGAGATAATTTCTTGTTAAAACATATGTGTTGTTGCAAACCATCCATATAAGAACAAGTTCTCATTATTGGTGACCTGTGACATTGTTTTACTGTGGGATAATTATTAATTTGCTAAAAATCTTTCGGAAGTATAAGGATGTTTATTTTGTTTTGTTTGTATGCGCCGCTTTAGGGAATGTTCCCTCTTCAGCGTGTTGTATGGTGTCAGAAGGATGTTTATACAGAATGTATGACGAGCTAAACATATTGTTATTACCTTTAAATATATTTCTTTGTGATTAATTTAGTTTCTATTTTGAAGGTCCAAGTACCTACAAAGTTGAAAAACCCGAATATGCTTGTTTAAGAAAATTCATTAAATTTCGATTTTGAAGAATTTTAATGACAAAATATATTTCTTAAAGTTTCTAATATTCTTGCAATCATTAACTAATGCAATAACAGAACTATTTGCTATTCTAATCATAGTAATTTATAATAATAATAGGTTAAACCGTGGGCACCATGTGCCCATATCATTTTTAATGTATTTTTTTGTAAATGTAGACCTAAACATAGATTCGATATATATTTACACGGGTTTTCCTTATGGACAAGTTTTTAGCTCGCCGTACAAAGTACCGAAGAAGCTAACGCATTCGGTCGTATGTCTGTAGCATTCTCGGATAAAAAATTTCTTTAAAAAACGTATTTGTCTCGTCGTCCTGATTCCAAAAAAAATATAACTCATATACTTGGATGTTAGTCGTAGCTCGCTTGTAAAACCTAAGCTTATTTACATAACTCTTTATGCAACAAACTGTCGCCATTTGCACGTTAGTAGATATCTATGTTGTGAACGCTAACAGTGATTATAAATAAACTTACTGTTTCTCATAATGCACGCACTATATATTAAACTTAGATACTGCTTCTATTTTTCTATTCACACAATATATTTATTTTGACATTTAAGAACGTATAATAATAATAATATTCAATGTGTTCTAATCTAAAATAATGTACTTCCGGTTACTGTAAAAAATAAATCAAATGAACCCTTTGACAGAAAATACGTTAGACATTAGAGCCTCGTTATCCTACAAGTATAACAATAAATCTTCAGTCAAATAACAATTATATTCGAAAGGGTCAGTTTCATCTCAATAACACGGCACACCGTAGGGGTCAAAAGGGTCAAACGATGTGTTTATGGGCACAGGTAATTATTCACACTAGTACAATACCGCTGTATGACCCATGAAGGGTCAACTGACACTGACCAGCGGCCAGTGAAGGGTTAAAAGCGTGCAACACGTGTTCGGAAAGGGGTAAAAACTCTTGTAACCGACTTTGAGATTACAATTTAATACTGCGTGTAATTTTCGTCGGACATAACTGACCTCTGGTCACAATAAGGGTTAAGCAAAGGGTCAAGTGATTTATAGGAAGGTTTATAGATGTAAGGTAATTGCGTGTATAATTATAATAATTTTATTTATATCTAAATTATGAATGTATATTTTTTTAAATCAATTATATTGACTGTTCAGTTCATTATTGGTCTCATTTCCATTTATAATGAAGAACATAAGAATAAACCAAATGTTTTATTGGTTTAACGACCATTTCAGAGGTATAATTTTCCAATGTTTCGTATACGAAGGTAACCAAGGATATCTTTATATGCAATAGCGACAATTTGCATGAATAAGATCATATCCATATTGTTATGCATACTCACATTATAAGATGAAAGTGTTAAAATTACGAAAGTGACTTCATAATAATGAAATCAGTACGTTGAAATATATGCGCATTACATCTTAGAAAATGCATAAATTTACACTATATAGAAATATCGTTCAGTATTTGTTGAGGTCATATTTGGACACTGTATACATTATTTTAAATGTTTCTCCTTCATACAATTTATATTTAACATTAATCAAAATCCGATAGTTAAATATTTAAACTCTAGAGGTTACCTAGCAGAAATTTCACACATAACTTAATTTCTTAGAAATACATTAAACGTTAATGAAGCGTTAAATAATTTTATCAAAACAAAAAACTCCAAGCCTCATTTAATGTGATAAAATATAACGATTTAGTTGTTTAGACAAATACGAAATAAACTCAGTAATACATTTCGAAGTACCGAAGAAGCTAAAGCAGTCGTGTGTCTGTAGCATTCACGGATCAAAACAATTCCTTAACAAAAAGTGCTTATCTCGTCGCCCTGAATCTAAAAATATATATAACTTATATACTTGGATGTTAGTCGTCGCTCGCTCAACCAAATTTGTGCTTTCTACCCTTCTGAAGGTACCAAAGCGATTTGCACCAAATTTGCTACACATATTATTTAACATCCTATTTGAATCCGCTCGCAGTTAAAAGTTAATCGCCCGTATACTTCCCGAGTTATAGAGCCCCAAAATTTGAAACCCCTCTTAATACTGCTCTTATAAAAATATTTAAAACACACAACAATGCTACTAAAAATTCTAAGATAGTTTTTATCTATAATATTTTTTCATTTTGTTAACCCAAAGGCCGGAAAATATCTACAAAAAATTGTAAGACCAAAAGACGATAATAATTAAAACCCGCTATAGGCGAGTTGGACGCATAGGTGCGTTGCTCCTAAGCTTGTTTACTAAGCATATCGATCGCCATAATATAAATAAATGTATCATGTACTAAATACTGCAAAATCATGTAATATAAATAACCTTTATAGATCTTGTATAATTTTAATGTGTACTTTTACATTTCAATTCGAAATATTTTAAGATAAGTCTGCAATTGTATACTTTTTCTAAGACGTATAATTAACGATATAAATGAAAGCGTAATTTATGAGTATACGCGCCATTTGTCACGTTGTGTTGTTTATTTCTATCTATCTTTTGTTGATGACTGAGAGATGATCTCTAGTTACATTACACCCATATCTATAGATGTATATAATTATGTTTGATATGCGACTCGTGTGCGACTACGTATATTATATTGTGTATTTAATGATCCATTGTACTTATTAAGACTAAATTCATCATGCTATAACTATGTTATAAGACGCGTGTTTATGATATACTACTAAATAAAATACAGTAATAGCGCCGCTTAACAAATCAAAGGTAAGATGAAACAGACAAAGAACGAGGAATATTTAAAAAATTAATAAAAGTAAAGCCACAACACAGATATGTGTGTAATTTAAAATCAAATTAGTATTTCTCAGATTCCATAAAGAATATTTGCGAAAGATGTAATAATCTTGAAACCGGAAGATGTACCCACGGTACCTGTAACAGGTAGCTCACATCACTTGACCCCTGGGCAACGTGGTCCAGTTCAGATGAGGTGCTTACTGGGTCAAAGGTCGCACGAGACCGGTCGCTATTACACATTATACACACACAACACACATGCTGTGACAGGTTTCATTGGGTGCATTCGGCATTTCGTAGTGCGTGTGAAAATTTATACTTCCTCATCCAGGATTTTTAAAACAAATGTTTATAAAAATTTATAATATAATTAAAAATCTGTAGTGGCCTACAGTAGACTTCCTTGTACGGATTTAAATTATGTTAATATAAATAAAGAACGAGCGGATATTTAGATAAAACTCTCTTAATATTGAGATAATAAAAAAATCGTAAGAATTCGCATAAATCACCGGTTAATATTTTATTTTTAAAAATAGGATAATTTCATCTTCAACAGTTTTGCTGTAGGCAGCCACACACACACACACACACACACACACAAACAGACAGACATATATCGTCTCGAACTTAAAAAATTACTAAATATAATTTTAAATTATAAAATATTCATTAAAATTTGTTTTCTATCAAAATTATCTACAAAAAAATGCAAGACTTTTTATTATTATAATATTTTTTTCAAATTGTTAACCAAAAGGCCATAATAATTAAAAACCGCATATCTGACCTATGCGAGCTGGACGCATCGGTGCGTTGTACGTACCGAATGTCGTTCATTTATTAACTTAATTTTAATAGAATCTCTAAAATAAATATATTTTTTAATGAGATTAATATTTTATTTTATCGAGCCTATTAACCTGTAAGACTCAAAAATCTCTGTTTAAAAAACAACGAAAACTGAAACCGAAACACAATTTTCGTAAAACTACGCAAAATAACTAATCACAAACACATATAAGAACCACAGATATATAAATATTGGTATTTTCCATACAAAAAGATACACGAAATATCTGCCGATTAATATTGAAATTTTAGAATTAATTGTCAAAATCATTTAAGACAACCAATAAAATTAATATTCTAATGACACCTGTTCTAAGATTGATCTGACATCATCAATTTTTATTGATGATACTTAAAATTATTTAAGTATGTGTCTTAATAGATATATTAACTCATCTGACACAAATAAACATATTGTATAACCTAATAAAAGAACAATAAACAATAATAAATGACAGTACACAATTCTGAGATATAAAAAAAACTCACCGTTTGCAGAAATGTAGTTGTCTGCTGGACCTCGCACTGGACGATGGACCACACCACACTCTAGGATAAAGTAACACGAAATTAAATGCATGAATTATAAAATAATGCATGTAATTAACTAAAATAATAACAATTAAAGTATTTAAATAAATTGCACATGCATTTGTATAAGAAAATAATGTAATTGCGTGAAAACAATGTGAATAAAATGTAATAAAAATAACAATAAAATATATCTCTTAAAATGAACTTTAAATTATGTAAAATTAAAATAAATGTAAATATGCTTTGTGTCGTATTTAATAATAAACACTTTATCAAATAATAATGCGTCTAGTTCTGTTCATATGAAACTTCGGCACTATACTGATCTAAGCCTCTCAAAATAAGGTCCATCTAACCCTTACCAATTTTCAAAAAAATCTGTATGACAAAGATAGCTCCATACGAGTGAACAAGACACCAAATATGCGAAAATAGAGCCAGATATAATATATAAAATGCAACCAGTAAGAAAGGGATGTAATATTTAAATTTTTTACTTTAAATAAAAAGAGAGGCTTATATAAATAGTAATTAGATAGAAAAGGATGCATGAACAGTGGTGGGGTCAATAAAGGTATGAAAGAGTTAAGATTTTAAAAGGGGTGGTGACATATAGGGTTATGTGACCTGCAGGCCTAAGTGCGTATGCATATTTAAAAAAGAAATCAAAATATATTAATTGTTTATATATTTAAAAATGGTTGTAAGAAAATAAATTATGATAAATAAAATAAAGTTTTTTGAGGGTCTCATATTCAATTAATTTTCTCAAGAATATTTATAAAAAATATTAGTAAATTCTTTGTTATTAAACAAATTTCCAATGATATCACTCTTAAAACAATTATTAAATGTATAATTAAAATACAATCAACAATATGATACATTAACTCGTGAGATGTTTAAGGTATCAGAATAACAGGAAAATGATTCTTATTTTCTAAATTTTATAAACAATCTTCATACTACGTCGATATAATGCTCTCGTTACAAGTTGGTATAAAAAACTACTGTGTCTTTCACGGAAGAATAAAAAAAAACCTTATATCAATTACTATTACAAATATATATATATATATATATATATATATATATATATATATATATATATATATATATATGTATATATATATATATATATATATATATATATATATATATATATATATATAATTGCCACGAATTAATATCATAACCAAGGAAACGTAAATGTAAAGTAACAATTTTCAAAAGTAATTTTTTGAGTTAAAGTGTTCCATCTTAATAAGTCTGAAATTAATAGATATTAACCGTTGTTAGACAGAGAACGAGTACATTTTTCCGAAATACTACTGGCAACAAAAGTCATGCCGTTTTCGAAATATTGAAAAAGTGACAAAAACCAATAAAAAATTGATAATTCACCCAAGAAATGTTTTCTCTTTTAGTTTAGTTTGGTTTTTCTATTAGTTACCAATTTTTGACAGTAGCGCAATTATATATTAGTGATATTACGATATAAGGTCCAGTATTTCAGCGCGGGAAAAACTATGACAGTTAAAAAGAAAACTTGCTTTATTAAAAATTGTGTTTGTGTGCCTTAGTGTGATGAAAAACGAACTTTTGAATCCGTTCACATTATAAGCTATAAACTGTTTGTAAGTGTGTGTGAAGACGAAACATATATTCGTCCGTTATCCCAAAAATTAGCATAGGTTTGTCCTATGTCCATTTTAACCCACCACCGGTCATCTTCGAGGTACACACAAAAATGTAGATCAGTCCACAGGCCACATAGGCAACCATGGGAATCTAGAGCACACTATATATTGGGTCGAATTAATTCTAAACCAGGGCTAAAGCGAGTAACCCATTTTTTCAATACCTGGAAGTGTATGACCACGTCTCGACAAAAGGTATATACCATTTCCTTTAACCCGAACAAGGAACTAAACATTTGACCAGTGGCCTATAAAAATTGCCAAACCCTTACAATCAGGTCACATTTCAAATGGGGTCACAGGTTATCAACGTGTAGGCAGGTATCCCCCGTAACGCAACCCTTAACCAGAATAGTGTTAAGGGTGAGTTTGGTGTGCAGCATTTTGACCATTTGGGTGTATTGGTTGTAAAGTATAATGTATCAAATCGGTAGTTTTTTACCTGTAACCAGGTATTATATGGTGAGTGACCATTTGGAAGGATATGTGAACTAATTTTGGTCGATTTGAAAATCGGTCATGAGGACCGTTACGATGCAGGTCGAATTTACTTTGGTCTAGATTCCATTTTTTAAACCTTTGTTAATAGTAAAGAGTTGTTGGACATTCTTACCGTGAGAAGTTTTATTTTTAATAAAGGCATTATTATATTAGCTGTTGTCTAAATTATTTTAAAACAGACATTACAATAATTTTTTACTATCTTGTAAACTAAAACTAAACGAGATTTCAACAATCTAAGAACATGTGGTTACAGAGGAGGTTATGCGTAATGCAATTCTATCAACCAATAATCTGTAAAAGTAATAATAAAGTTTAAAAAAATAAAGTTCGGTTATTTTCGTATATTAAAAATTACATAATTTCTTATTTTAAGTATTTAAAAAATCTGTCTTCTAAGGGTTGGAATAGAAATTTGTCGCTAGTTATAAATTACGAATTCAAGAATTTTTACGTTAATTATAATTAATATAATCATGATATACACATGCGAATATGAAAATTGAATTCCTGTTTATTATAATTTGACATCATTTGTTCTACATTACAATTATTATTTACGCTAAATTCTTTCATTTTCATATTTATATATTTCCTTTATAAGAGAAATCACAATTATTTACAAAAATATATTTGAAATAATTTAAAACAATATATACAAATAAGTATATTAATTATTATGTATATTTAGAAAAAATATGACCAATTTAAATTTATCGTATACAAGAAATAAGGAGGCTATATAAGCCATAAATAATTATTCAAGAATTATCGTAAATAACAATAATTTAAAAGAAAACGAACTTCACAGATAAGCTGTAAGACGGCAACAAGCGAAAAATAAACCAATTATTCACGGAAATTGTTAGAATTGCGCACCTATATCTTCAGTTAGACAGTGTTTTTTTTTTCTTGCTTATATTTTTTCATAATTATACTCATATTTTGTACAGATAAAACAACATTTATTTCTATAATGTACGGCCTTCGATGATATGAAGAATACATTTTCTCGTTATTTTTTTGCACGGGTAATAACAGTAAGATAACTGATATCGCTTCGAAATATTGATAAATTTAAATTAGCTCAGAATGGATTGCATAATATTTTAATATAATATTCACCCGTTACAGGTTAAATTTAAAGATTCATAATATTATTATTATTCCAGTATTTCGTCTATCTCTTCTAGAAATACCTATACATATATAGCCAAAAAAATTCCGTTAATATTTCATGATAACGTCGAAGAAAGTAAAAATATACATATCCCTTTTGTGCCCTAAGTGAATGACATATAAGGCAATGATGAAATGTGTCGTATTATTTTGCATATACGATAATTGTCCACAGTAAAATGACGCATTTATCTTTTGCAAAAAAAAGAAAACACACACACACACACAATGCTTTTAAATAGTTTCACATGACAATATTCTGATAATATATATATGAAAACCTGTTATTTATCATTGTGAAGCGAATAATGTTCAGTCGGCAACGTAGTTACCTGTGTCATGCTTCCTCTGTGAATAAATATCTATCACTTATCATTTTAAATGCTTTTTTCAATTATATGTATCCGTATTACACGAATTTCCATATTACACACAGATATGTTCAGAAAACCGTTTCCTTTTTATCTTTTTACCATACTAGAGTAGATAACAATGATTTTAGTATCGTACGCAACGGAAATGTTTACTAATTTTATTGTTAATATATGTCTGTAATGTCTCCGTTTTTGTTACGAGTTAAGGGGAGGTTTATGTAACTCTCCTAAAAAAAAGCATGTTTTTCCTGAATTTTTTTCTCGGTTTTGTAAATGATATTAATTCCGGGTTTATTGGATATTGTTTATTCATATTTCGACTAAATATTTTGATTTTATTGAACTGTTCTTTGCATATTGTGATGAGATAGCGCCCTCAACATCTGCGTGCACGCCGTGCACCTCACGGGCGGAAAGCTCTAGGTCGTTCGGGTCATTTTTAATAAAATCTGATTTGATAATCTTAAACTAGACAAGATTAGTTGGAGTCTTAACCATGTTGAGGTCAATTGAACGATAATTGACAAAATGGCGGCTGTTTGAAAAAAATTCATGTTTTTACTTGGCTTTGACGGGCTGTAAAAAATATTTATTATTGATGGAAATGCGTGAAAGTGGTCAAAGCTGCAATAAATTTAGTGGGCTTTAATTTAAAACAAAGAAAATGAAAATCGGGCGATAACTTTTTGAGTTATCCGCCCGATGAAAAAAGGTGGTACACAGTTTTGAGTTCATATAATTATTTACTAAATCCGAGAAAAAAATCACGAAAAACATGTTTTTCTTTGGGTAGAGTTACGTAAAACTCCCCGTAATCACGAATCGATTTTGCGAATAGTAAATTTTAATTACATGCAAAAGACACATTTCGAAAATCTTTAAGACAGTAAATTCCCGGAGATTGGCAACATTACTGGTCAAAGAGGAAGAGGGTGATGATATTTATTTATTTGTATTGTTTCAATATTGTCAATATTATTGATTATATTTTGTAATGGTTGTGTTTATTACAAACAATAAATTATGCGTTACGCACTTTATTTTTAAGAACATTTCGACATCGGTTTGTTATGTAATGCGAAAAAATGTGCATTGTCTGCATATTATCGCCATATGTCCTGTATGTATGTCTGTATATATGTATACGGCGTGGACAAAACAACAATATTATAAATGTATGTTTATGTAGAAAAGCGTTATCAATGATACAGTTTTAAACATGACACCTGATACATATTATCCTTAACTGCAAGTTATTTCCGCTTATACGCATGAATCACCGCCATTCGAAAGATATATTAGATGTATTTTTCAAGGATTACTAATCACTAAATGCCCCTAACCGTAAAACAAAATCCAAATCTGGAAAATCACATTTGAACATGGTTATTTAATTTTATTATAAATAAAGATAGCGAAAGGAGAAGAAAGTTGAGTGAAGGTCATGCCAGTTGTTTTTAAGAAAGTCTTGTGCTGGCCACAATAGATATTTTAATATAGGTTGACATTAAAAAAATTAATGAAATAAATTCCCCACAAAAAACAGTTAAAAAAATATATTCTCCTTTATGGTTTTAAGTACGAGTACGAGGCTATTTAAAATCTATTTTTCTCTAGATAAGAAAAATGTATGTTTACTCCTAATCAGCAAAAGATATTTTCTTACAAACTGGCTAAGACGAAAAAATCTTACACTGCAGTAATGATAAATTTGCAATAGTCAATGTCAATATGTATACACAAATAAGATAATACACTTTTTTGTGACATTGATGTAATATCTTTTAGAATAAATAACACAACTTAGGTGTTTTAACACAAAATTTATTTCGTAGACTAACAGAAATTGCACAAATATTATTTATTACGATTATCTAATCTATAGATGATGATTCTCCGAATTTAAATACATCTTTATTGACTTGTAAATTTAAAAAAGTTTCAGTTTTCCTCGTAGATAAAATTTGTATAAATATAGCTTGTCTATATTCAACAAAAATTGAAGAAATTCTTTTCACATCCCCCAAAGGGTTAAACGTATTCAAAGAGAAATGACCCGGTCGCCTATTTAGCTTATTAATAGTCGGGGAGAAAGGCACGCATTCGTAAAAGGGTTAAAGGGTAGTCGTTGTCCGTTGCTGGTCATGTTAGGGCCTGCATGCGTAAGGGATGCTGCAGCGGTGAGATAATCTTTGATTTATGACCACTGGAATATAATAAGCCGTTATCCTTTGTAAACATTGGATAAAAGATATTTAGTGTACTGGGAACTGGCCTGGGTCCAAACATATTAAAATATGGGATTTAATGCATAATTCTATATTTTTAGCTCATCGTACGTAAGTACAAGACAGCTATAGTGCTTAATCGTGCGTCTGTAACATGCTCAGATCAAAAAAATTCTTGTACTTTCGCCCTGGATCCAAAAAAATATATAACTCATATACTTGGATATATATTTTGTGATCGCAACTCCTATGAAGGTACCGGGCCGATTTTAATGAAATTTGATATACATATAATATCTACGCCCGGGAAGTTCCAGTCGCATTTTAAATTCAATCGTCTGTACAGGTCCAGAGTTACAGGGCCCCAAAATTTGGAGATAACTTATAATATTTAATCATTTTGTTTGGGCTTTGAGTTAACAATATGAAAAAATCTTGTAGACATAAAATATCTTAGAATTATTAGTAGAATTTTTGAGTGTTTTAATTATTTTGATAAGGGCAGTATTAAGGGAGGTTCAACATTTTATGGCCCTTTAACTCTGGAAGTATATTAGCGATTTGATTTAAACTGCGAGAGGATTCAAATGGGATACTAAATAATATGTGTACCAAATTTGGTGTGAATCGCTCCGGTTCCTTCAGAGGAGTAGAGGGCACAAATTTGGTCTTACGAGCGAGCGACGATTAACATCCAAGTATATAAGTTATATACACTGTCGCTCAAAAGTAGAGAAACATTTGAAAAAGTCATTTATTTTATGAATAACTAAAAAGTAGAATACATACATATGGTGTATATTGTTACTATCTTATAATAGAAATTATTAACGTAAATTGAATTATTTATACACTATTTACAAAAAGTTATAGTGCTTTTTAAAAACATCGTTGTTCAAAAGTAGAGAAACAAGTCAGAATTACACAAAATACAATAAAATAAAATAAAAATGACACAAAGTTATTAATAATGGGTGGAATGCCCTTTATTCTTGATCACCTCCGCACATCTGTTTCTCATAGATAGTAGTAATTTGTCAATTATTTCCAGTGATAAATCTTCCCAGGCGTTCTTTAAAGCATCAAATAATGTATTCTTATTTTTATATTTTTTCAATCTAATTTTTCTGTCAAGTTCATCCCAAAGGTTCTCTATTGGGTTTAGATCGGGACTTTGGGCTGGCCATTTCATAACATTAATTTTATTGGCAACGAACCAATCCTTAACAAATTTGGAAGTGTGCTTGGGATCGTTGTCGTGCTGAAAGATCCACTTTAAGGACATGTTTTCCTCTGCAAATGGTAGCATATGATCTTGCAACATATTTTTGTAGTAAAATCGGTCCATTTTACCTTCAATTTTAATTAACGGGCCTATACCGAATCCGGAAAAACATGCCCATACCATCACGCCGCCTCCTCCATGTTTTACAGTTTTTATTGTATACTTGGGATCAATTCTTTTGCTTGGTGGACGTCGCACCCATTTTATACCATCTGATCCAAATAAATTATATTTGCTCTCATCTGAGAAAAGCACTGTTTTCCATTTTTGAACTGACCAGTTGAGATGATATTTTGCAAACTCAAGTCTAGCTTTCTTATTCTTAGCTGAGATGAAAGGTTTTTTGGCTGGTCTGTATCCATGCAAACCTACCTCTTTTAGACGACGTTTAATTGTACTTACGGAAATATTTGGTTCATTTCCCTCGTCTAATGAATTTTTTATTTCCGTTGCTGATGCAAATGGGTTCTTTGTCACCATCATTTTTATTTTTCTATCAACAAATCTATCGGTTTTTCGGGGTCTGCCTGATTTTGGTGGGGAGATAACACTTTTTCTTTTATTAAAATTAGCAATAGTTCTATTAATTACCGACCGATGAAGATTTAAATGTTTTGCAATCGAAATTTGTTTCTCACCACCTTGATATTTTTTTGACTATCAGATTTTTAATATCATTTGACAAATATACACCTCGAGGCAATGCTAAATTTTAAAATTAATCTCTGAACACAAAATAAGTACCACTGCAGTACTAACATGTTAGATATAATGAATTAAAATAATGTTTCTCTATTTTTGACCCTACAAGTTTGAACAATTTTAATGCAGCGTCCACAACGTTAACATTAAACGCGTGATTTTTCTTGTAGATTTTAATCTTAACATAGACAACAAAATACAATTGTATTTGTAACAATAAAATTTGAAACAAATAAAATATGTTCAAAAAATGATTTGTTTCTCTACTTATGAGCGATAGTGTATATTTTTGGATTCAGGACGACGAGACAAACACTTTTTGTTAATGAAATTTATTGATCTGAGAATGCTACAGACAGACGACCGAATGCTTTAGCTACTTCGGTACTTCGTACGGCGAGCTAAAAACTGTGGCTATAATAATGTCTACCTAATTTATATATTTTGTATTTACGTTTTGCAAATTTTTTAATATCTTTATTAACATATTTATCTAATAGTTAAAGATATTAAAATTACATTTGTTTTGTTTGAAAAATAAACAATTAATGCAAAAGTGTAAAATAAAATTTACTAGACAATAAATATTTTAACTATGTTTTCATCACTTAAACACGAGTCTACCAAACCAGTTTGTACACGTCTCGACAATCAACCCCATCTCGCAAAAGAGCCATTCTCTAAGTAACCCCTGGTCGCCTGGTCATCAACAATATATACCTGTGTGTGTTTCACCACCGAGTTTTTTTAAACAGGAAATGATACAGGCACCAGTACTTCCGTAACGTAAGCCATTGGGGGGATGTTGTAAGTATAAGGTCTCCCTAACAACCAGATATATTGTTTCTCTCTGTATATTATAACCATGCGTAATTTCCATTCATTCTTGTTCCAACATTGGACAATGAAATGGTGTGACATTCTGCACAGATCACATAGAAGATACCGTTAAGTAATATGTCTTCTTCGTCTGTTGAAACATCAAGGACCAGTTATTGTTTTGTTGGTCATTAGCAGCGATATGATACAGTTGTTTGGGGGTATTGAAATCGAGCGGAATAAATAGGACCATTGTTAGATAAGAGTCAAAAGGATCTGCCCTAAACGATTTTAGGTTTTTTAGTTTTTAGTTTAGATTATAATATATATATTTGGGTGTCCGGGTATGTAGAGAGAAGCATAGCACATAGTATAAGGTCATAATGATCGACCTAGTTCACCCGGTCACACCTTAGCAACGCCAGAGAGACAAAACACGGCACACGCATTTTGTAGCCCGTTCCAGTGGAAGTTCCCTGCCGCCTACCACGTCAACCCTGGCCCCGTGGCCGTGCGGAGATCCACGTTTGACGGCACCTTCCGACACCTGACCGCCGCGAAGCAGGGGTAGAGAGCGTGCGAGCGAGCGAGCGAGCCTAGCGAACTAGCCAGGATCAATATTTCGGCCCCGAGCGTTTTTATTCGGACGGCTCGCTGCGACGCGCTCTCACCGGCTCGGCTCAGAGCAGAGCGACGCTGTCCCCGGGAAAAGCATCGTCCCCGTCGCCATGGTTGCACGTGACGCCGACACGCCCATTTCAGCCAGCGACGCCGCCACGCCACCGGTTTCCTCTATTTTTCATGATGATTACTCACATCACTGCATTCTGAACTGAATTTTATCAGCTACGCTATCTCTCCCTTTGTTTGAGGCACATATTTTTAGGGAGACTTTTCAACCTATAGCGTCAGAGCTAGACTTTTTTTGTTTTACACATTTATACTCTTTAGAGGACAAAGGTTACATCTAATCTTCTGAAAGTGACTTCTTCTACTGTACATTAGTTGAAATAAATATTTACCATATATGTATTTATGATTTATTTTGTTGTTTAAACGTTTTTGCTATTTTTAAGATTTGTTTTGTATCTCTGTACTTTAGTTGAAATTATTATTTACTATATATGTATTTATGATCTTTTTGTTGTTGTTGTTGTTGAAACGTTTTTGTTATTTTTAAGATTTCTTTTGTATCTTTTAGTAATTTGTTCCTGTTTTGTAATTGGGTTCACCTTTTAAACAGAGTATAATAAAATAAGAAAAATAAATATGTAAAGTTTCATTGTATTTAAAATATGTTTAGCTCGTCGCGACGACGCGTCGTACAGAATGTACTAAAGAGCTATTGTGATCGGTCGTATGTCTGTAATATTCTCGGAATAATTAATTAATTTTATTAAATCAAAATATTATAAGAATTGAGAATATCTATAACGCTTATGCAGATTGTGAACACACAAAAAACAATGACATTATCGTAGCGATGGCATTAGAAGACAAGCTATTGTTGCAATCAATCAATAAAAATGTAATTTTTATTCAAAATTCAGTAGATATAAATAGGTGTTTTTCTTTAAGCATCTGTGATTAAAAACAGGTTTTCTATATAAATAATAAAATTAATGTATCTACTGAATAGATAATACAGGCTAAAGGCATTGGTGCCTGTACCTATGCTTGTTTTATTTATATATATATATATATATATATATATATATATATATATATATATATATATATATATATATATATATATATATATATATATAAGATAAAGGTAGATTAATTTTTTTAAGGAGCGATTTCTTAGGAAACAATACGAAATAATTTAAGTTTTTTCTTACTCATTTCGATTCCTTAGAGGACAAAGGTGACAACTGATATTTTCTATATATTTAAAGATCTATTTCATTGTTAATTACGTTGAAGAAAGATTAATTGTTTTAGGAGCAATTTTTAGGAAAATAATTCGGTATATTTTAGTGATTCTAAATATTATTTTAATAATACATAAGTTGGGGAGCAAAGGTGCTATCTCCCATTGCGAAATAATTCCAGATGATATTGTTGATTGATTTTCTAAATATTTAAAATCATTTTTAATTTATATAAGATACACTGTAAAACATAAATGTAATCTTACATAACGTCCAATGATAGACATAATAAATAAAATATGATATTTCTGATAATATTGATTGCCGAATTTATTTGAAATATTTGTCTGGTGGGTTATTTGGTGGGGTGGAGGGGTGGTTGCATGTGGCAATGTATATATCGGTATCTGCGTATATATATATATTTCCCAAAATTACTGTTGGTTTTACAAGTTCTTTGAACTAATTCGCTGATACGGACATCACGCGATCCTCAACCACACCAAGTCTATATTCTGCGTATATCGTATATTATGTATATATATAGTGAACTGATCTTTTATTCAAAACACACAACGTCGTGGTGGTCATTCTCCCGCTCTCTTAAATTACGTTACTTACAAGAACTCCGATTTCCCAGTATTCTGTCGTCAAATTTACCAACATCACTTTGTAGAATCACAGATTGCATCGATTAACATATATTCACATGTTTACGAAAATTCAATTTATGCTTCATTTGTTCAATTCCTTTGTTGATAAGATAAGGAAAATACAAGTAACATTTTGGCATCCTAACAGAGTGTGACAGAGAGAGAGTAAGAGAGAGATGGTTCGCGTGTGCTGGTGATGACTACAGTGGTTGCCAGGGGTAACGTACGTTGGCCGTGCGCGCTCTGGGCTTTGCGTCTCGGCGCCCGGCGTCCGCAACCAAGAGACGCTCGCCTCCCATTGGCCCATCTCACCCGCTGGCGCCACACCAGGAATTGATCTTGGCTACTGCGGCAACCGGCACTTGTCGTCTCGCTTACACCCCCACGGCACACGTATCACGGCATCCTTGTCATTTACTCTCATCTTTGTTCGTTTCTTCTCGTTCCCTCGCTTGTGCCACTGAAACATGGCTACTGCAGATATTTGCAGGAAAATACGTATCTTCGATATATTTGTGTTAACCAGAGCAAAATAACATTATTTCTATTTTGTTTCTATCAAAATATTGTCTGTACAGCTCTACGATTTCTTAAAAAATAAGTCTCAAAAATACATATAATATTTAAGATTTTCTGTAGCAGTTTTCTCGTAACTGGTACATTTTTTGAAGAAAATCTTCAAACAAAAGTTGTGCGAAATATTAATATCTTTCATTATGAACATAACTATTTTTGTCATAAGTGCAGCCGTTCAAGTGATATTGGAGATTGAACCAAAAATGCTTAGTGTAAACATTTTCCGTAGCAGTTTTCTCGTAACTGATATATTTTTGGAAGAAACTTTTTAAACAAAAGTTGTGCGAAATATTAATATCTTTCATTATGTACATAACTATTTTTGCCATAAGTGTAGCCGTTCTAGTGATATTGGAGATAGAACAAAAAATGCATAGAGTAAACATTTTCCGTAGTAGTTTTCTCGTAACTGGTACATTTTTTGAAGAAACTATTCAAACAAAAGTTGTGCAAAATATTATTTTCTTTCATTATGTACTTAACTATTTTTGCCCTAAGTGCAGCCGTTCTAGTGATATTGGAGATTAAACAAAAATGCATAAAGTAAACATGTACTTCTGGATTGAATATTCTTTTCAAAAATAAAAGGTGCACATCTAGACCATATACAAGTCTTAAGTTTGAAGTTTAACAGTTTTACGTTCTACAGTTTCAGCTTTAGAATGTTCACAAACACACAGACATACAGACACACAGGCGTAATTGCGAAAATAGTCACATTCAATAGTCCCCAGTTCGACATTATTCATGATTACTTACTTATTACTTCGTAAAAGTAATTAACAATCATATTTGCATGAACCTAAGTGGAACTCTGTATTGTGAAATATTTGAAATTAAGTCAGTAAACACTGGTAGAAAGATTTAACATAATTTTGTAATAAAATATGCCAATTTTGACTATCAATATTACTGGTATTACCGCTTAAAAATATTGCGTATGCATAAGATGTCTTTATTATTCTAACTGAAATTTTTGTGTTCAAGCTAACATGATTATAAATAATTCTTCTTTCTCACGGCGCCGTGTGAGCGAGCCAAATATCCCGGGGGTGTCTGGCAGGGTGAGCGGTGAGCGCACACGTGGCTAGGTGAGCTGGGCGCTGCTCGAGCCCAGGCCAGCACACAGACCGTTTCCGTGGCAACGATCGTTAATGATCAGACATCAACAAAGCCACCACAGTGGGTGTGGGTGGCTTATGGCCGCCATATTGTTGCGTGAGTTTCCCTCTATGTATACACTGCACAAACCCGAACAGGCAAAAGGGTGATCTTGTCTCCGATCCGCTCTGGACAGCGAAAACCTCACCGGAAGTGAAATACGCGGGAAGCTAGTTGAATTATTTAACAGGATGCATCGAATCATCGTTGAAAAATATCGAAATTATAGGTTGCCATTTCAAAAGAAAATTGGAATATTAGAATAATAAAACATTTTTTATATTTAGGACATTTTTCTTTTCTTTTATAGACATATTTAGTTCACCGTACGAAGTACCGAAGAAGCTAAAACATTCGGTCGTGTATCTGTAGCATTCACGGATTAAAATCTTTCTTAACAAATAGGGTTTGTCTCGTCTCCCTGAATCTAAAAATATATATAACTTATATACTTGGATGTTAGTCGTCGCTCGCTCGTAAGACCAAATTTGTGCCCTCTACTCCTCTGAAGGTACCGGAGCGATTTACACCAAATTTGCTACACATATTATTTGGTACCCCATTTGAGTCCGCTCGCAGTTTAAATCTAATCGCCCGTATACTTCTCAAGTTATAGGGCCCCAAAATTTAGAGCCCCCCTTAATACTGCCCTAATAAAAATAATTAATACACCCAAAAATTCTACTAAAAATCCTAAGATAATTTATATCTACAAGATTTTTTCATATTGTTAACCCAAAAGCCATGAATAATTATTAAATATTATAATTAATAAATAATATTTAAATACCGCTGCTCGCATCATATTACTTATAAGGCGAGCTGGACGCATAGGTGCGTTGTTTCTTCTTTTATTGAAATTTTAATATTTATAACTACTAACTTATAACGTTCTATTCAACTGTAGTGGCAGGGACTGTATTATATTGACAATGGAATTGGTAACTATTATTTATTAATATAGCAATAAATCTAAACGTTTCCAGTGATTGTGTTTCCATATATTATGTTATTTTTAGTCCAGTTCTCGTTATATCACAGTTTATGATTTCTCCATAGATATTATCGCACAAGTATAAATTATAATGTATTAAAAACACGGATACCAACTTACCGCGAGTGTGTGTGTGTGTGTGTGTGTGTGTACGTATGTATTTAACCGGTAATTCAGTCATTGTACAACAGGTTGATTGCGTTTTCGATCATATACTTATATAAAGTATCACTGACGCATTACAAACTATACATATTTATTTAGATTTGTTTTCACAAACAGCAGAATTAAATACAAAATCATTTCTCATTTTCACCGAGTATCACTTTCGACTTAATGATCTAAGAAATTTATTCTAATTTTAATAAGTACACGGATATACACGAATTGTGCTAACTATATACGAGATAACATTTCTCTCTCTCTCTGTGTGTGTATGGGTGTGTGTGTGTATGGGTGTGTGTGTATGTGTGTGTGTGTGTGTGTGTGTGTGTGTGTGTGTGTGAACGCTCTACAGAAGAAAATTGTTTAAGATGTACAATTTAAGTGACAATAAGTTCCCATAAAAAAATTCCTTTCTTTCTCCTTACTCTCTTATCTCTGTTTCTCTCCTTATATCTCTCTCTTAATCTATCTACTCTCTATCTAAGCGTGCCTCTGTCTCTTTTCTCGTCATATTTTCTGCATTATGTCCACGATAGTAAAACGAAAAATAATATAAATAAAAATAAAATAAAATTAATTCTAAAAAAATACTTGAAATTATGGTTAAAAATCAGGAGAATATTGTAGAATAAAATTATATAACTTATAAATATATCAAAATTTAGAAAAATATCGTAAAATAGAATAATGGAAAATCAGCAAAATTATGCAAGACAATATCGACCAAAGTCTGAAGATTCTGATGACAGAGAAACAAAATATGATTGTTTTTCCATTTTTGCTGATTGATAATTATGATAATCAGATGCACACGCATTTACTTTGCATAAATTGTTAACTTAGACGTACATTAAGATTAGGTCGATGAACGGTTTATTCAATTCAGGCGCCCAATACTGCAAACACTACACAAAAATTATGCTTACCTCGTTTTAAGGTAGCCGTCACATCCTATTAAACCGCATTTAATCAGACCATTATTTGGCATTATATATTTCAATATATTATTAAAATAATAAGTTATAAATTTATTAAATTTGTTACTATACGTTATTATAGTTGGAATAAGATGATAAAAAAAATTGTTTTGATACAGACCATTATATATTTTTTTAGTTTGAATTTTTTTTAAAACGACAATTGAAAAATAAAATAGACATAAATATTTTTAAGTGTGTTCATCATTATTATCTGGCTATTGTGCAAAATCTCTCGAGAGGAAACAGAAGACTATATAAGCATCACTTGTTTTTTCCGACGTGCTACCTGACAGATATAAAACTTATATACAGGGCCGGAACACATTTTTTCTAATACACACATTTATATTATTGTTTTGATAGTAATGTTTTCTAAAATTAAATCTAAGACTAAATGATTTCATAGAAAATATTTGTTATAGTCATGTTTATATCTCGTTCTCTGTCTAGCAATATCTATTGATTTCAGACGTATATATATATAATAAATAATATAAATAATCTTGTAAAGTAAAAGCCACATTTAATTTTCATTATATATTAGTCGAAATATACTAAAGTTACTCAATCTGTTTTCATTTATAATTAAAAAAATGACTGTCTTGATAAAAAAATCCCAATTATCCTAAAATGAATCTTAGTACAGTCCTGATTAAATTACGCACACTGTAGACCGTATAGTGTTCACGCATGTGCGTGTGATTCTGCCTGAAGATAGTTGTCAATTATTCTACACATGCATTACGCAGTACGTATATATTTATACTTTTAACGCGAATAAGTGCAACAAATTATAGGATGGTGGGAATCATAAATTCATGTCATCTACGTTCATTGTGTGATATGAAACATAAGAAGAATTATTTTTATTGTAATAGCGCGTCCATATATAGTTTCTTTCTTTGTTCGTCAATTTTAGCCAATTTTCTAAGTCACCTTTTCTGTTTTCTGATGATGTTATTCAACACACACAGACATACAGAGCCGGCCTAAACTAATTGTGTTAAAAGAAACTTATTAAAAACTTTATTTTTGAAATTAAAAATACTTTGCTTGCAAATATTTGAATGTAATTTATTATTCAAATCGCATATATTCTGACACCTATGTTTATTTGTTATTTTTATTCTCCGGGTTTAATATTTTTGATACCAGTATATCTGAGGTGTAATACGGGCTCATAATTATCACACAGCGCACAGCCTACCTGATCGGATTGGGACAGATGCAATGTTCACATTGCATTTATATATATAGTATAAAATATAGTTGGGGGAGAGTAGATCATTACACCTGCACGCATCGATATAAATTATCGTCATTGTTATTACAGTATTTGGGGGAGCAAATGACACCACAATTTCATTGATTCACATATGTGAAAAGAACGTATGTCTTAACTTGACCAATCATTCGATTTATATCAATCATGCAGTTTTTCTAACAAGTCTGCTGCGCGACACACATGCTGAATCTTGCGAAATATAACACTCAAGTTACGCACTCGCCTTACACAATGTTTAACGACCACAAATTCTTGGCTAGGACGTTCTTTACTACAGTGCCTCTTAAACAGTGGCTCATGACCTTTAAGAGAACAGTTTTTTTGATATATATATATATATATATATATATATATATATATATATATATATATATATATATATATATATATATATATATATAATCATGCAAACGCACCACTTGCGAGATGTGTTTCGAACGTTTGGCCGGAAGGAAGTGAGTGTATGTATATATGTTGTATGTGATGGGTGCAGGTGTCCAAAGGACCCGCATGCCCGTGTTCCCACACCGAATCAACCGACCAAAACCAATACTAGGTATACCTACATTAACTTAAAACATGCATCCATCCATCATCGAACAAATTGATACACTTAAGGCCTTAAGGCTATTCTACATTATCTATTCATTATACGCGTATATTTCGTATTATAGAAAAAAAAAAAAGGAAGCCAGTATTTATAACGGCTTAAAACACCTTTTCTTTAGTTCAAACATATACATTTTTCAATCCAATCGCGAATTTCCAGTAAATTGGACACTTTTTAAGATAAAGTTATTAATACATTTTATATAATTTATATTTATATCTATAATTTTTTGTGTAACTCGTGGCGTTTTTGTGATAATAACAATCGCCTTATAAATAATATATGCGATGCGAGCAGTGGTTATTAATTATTATGGCCTCTAGGTTCATTTGAAAAATGCTATAGATATAAAAAGTCTAAATTATAATATTTCATAATTTTTTATAACCTTTGGGTTAACAATATGAAAAAATCTTATAGACATAAAATATCTTAGAATTATTAGTAGAATTTTAGAGTGTTTTAATTATTTTTATTAGGACAGTATTAAGGGGGGCCCTATAACTCGGGAAGTATCCGGGCGATTGAATTTAAACTGCGAGCGGATTCAATTGAGATGCCAAATAATATGTGTACCAAATTTGGTGTGAATCGCTCCGGTACCTTCAGGGGAGTAGAGGGCACAAATTTGGTCTAGCGAGCGACGACTAACATTCAAGTATATAAATTATATATATTTTTGGATTCAGGGCGACGAGACAAACACTTTTTGTTAAGGACATTTTTTGATTCGAGAATGCTACAGACATACGACTGGATGCTTTAACTTCTTCGGTACTAAGGCGAGCTAAAATGTTTTGGCTTATTCGGTATTTCGTACGGTGAGCTACAAAGTGACAACAAAACTTAAATTCAAAGTTTCATAATTTTATCTTCAAAAGTTGCAGCTGTGAATGCTCTCTCTCTCTCTCACACACACACACACACAAGCACATATAATACGTCACCTAAAAATAGTCAATATAAATTCAGGTATGCCCAAAACGAGTATATATATATATATATATTAAAATCGTTTTTTTCTCATTAGAATAATTCATTTTAGGCAAGCATCAAGGTCGAAAAGAAATTACACCATGAGGGCCTTAGAAATATAACTATGACCGAAATACCTTTTTATTCATGAGAAAGTCATTATTCGACGGAATATTATAGATTGTACCGCAAAAATAGTTAATACTGGTCAAGAAAATGCAAAGGAAAATAAAATTATACTGATCCACTTTCGAGGAATTTGGTCGGCACACTGGTTGTGGACCACTGGTTTGGTTACAGGAATATGAATGCGTATATATTTGGTAAAGAATATCCAAATTTCCAAAAGCATATATGGACTTCCTTGATTGATAGTCTAGACAAAATCTGCCAAACATTTGCAACTATAGAAAGTTTGCGCTGCCGACAAAGCAAACATTTGCAAAACATATTTTTCAGTTTCGATTCGACAATCAGTGTTGATATGCGCATTTGATAGAAGGTCAAGCGAAATGATTTTATATATATGGAAGATGCAGAGGTGATTGACTCAGAGACAATAGCATTGAAAAAACAACACGTACGTAATTAAAATATTCATTAATTAATAAGATATGATAGAAGCGGACTTGTGACCATTTCAGAAATTGATTCGTGAAACAACGATATTTGTTTAGCAAATACCTACATGGATTTCTACACGAAAAACATTCCAATTCATTTAAATTGTTGTTCCAAATACAAATATATTTTTCGGACGTATTTAATTTAAAAACTGTTATGTATATTTTCCATTTTTAAGTCGTTTTGTTGCTAATGGCCATTTTTTAGCCAAAGTTGGAATAGTGTATCGTAATTGTGTTAGAATCCAGTAAGCAAACGCGGCAATTGAGGGAGGATCGAGTCCCGCTCGTACCGGAAATTAAAACAACACCGTCACATGTCTTCTCCATCCGGTCAACCTCGCATTATTATCTATCTTCGTTCAAGACATATGATTACGCCGTGTACGCACTCCCTCTTACGGGATGAACTGCACTGAACACCTAATGGCTTCGTCTGTTCTATACAAACACACGTTATCTTTAAAACGTAAATTGATGTTTCTAGTCATCGCACTCTTTTCTGTCACGCTCCTTACGTCGATGGCTATTAGCACTAACCAGTAGCGAACGAACGCTATTGACATCATCAGACAATAGAATTGCAGCAGACATGCTACTAAAACGTATATCTATTTTCTGGCGGTTAATCAAACAGTGATTTATTTTATAGGCGATTGACGCACACGCTGTTGTTTTGCTAGTGGTGTTGTATATAATAATCACTTAATAAGATAAAAAGCTGTTCGCGTGCGAGAACAACGGCTGCGATGGGAGCGCCATCAGGAGATCACACGGCCGTACTAAAATAATTGTTAGCAGCATTAAAATAAATGGAAGTTGTTTAGAATCTTTTCCATAAATAAGTAATAACCGTGTATAAGGATGTTGCTGTAGATCTATTGGTATAAGGATGATGCTGTAGATCTATTGGTATGCGAGTCAGATCATAACAGCATCCGTTCTCGACAGACACACATAGACACACAGATAACCTTCTGTTATTTCTATAGAACAAACAACTGTTTCCACACCACATCAGACCAAGACCAGAGATCATATCTGGAATTGTGAACGTCTGCCGAATGTTCAACACATTTTAAATTTATATAAGACTTATCTTTAAAAAAGATACACTTTTTAATATTTCTAAAGCGTGTTTGACACTGTCCAAAAATTTTACCTCGCTGTACGGAATACCGACCAATGCCCCCAGCTGTCTAATCAATTTTGAAGAATAAAACGTTTTTCATAAGACTTGTATTTATGAAATAAATAAATTTAAGTATGAACGAAGTACCGAAGATGCTAAAGCATTTGGATCAAAGAAGAAGTGTTTGTCTCGTCGCCCTGAATCAAAAAAAATGTATATAACTTATATACTTGGATGTTAGACGTCGCTCGCTCGTAAGACCAAATTTGTAACCTCTACTCCTCTGAAGGTACCTAAGCGTTTTACACCAAATTTGCTACACATACTAATATGGCATCCCATTTAAGCCCGTTCACAGTTTAAACCCAATCGCCCGTATACTTCCCGAGTTATAGGGCTTCAAAATTTGGAGCCCCCCTTAATACTTCTCTTAGAAAATAACTAAAACATCTAAAAATTCTACTAATAATTCTAAGGTACTTTATATCTACAAGATTTTTACATATTGTTAACCCAAAGGCCATACAAAATGATTAAATATTATAATTTTGTATTTTAAAATATGCACTAAGAATTTTTTTATTACATCAAAATAATTCACAAAGAATTGTAACACTATTTATATCTATAACATTTTATCAATTTGTTAACATAATGGCTATAATAATTAAAAACCGCTGTTCGCATCGCATATATTACACATAAAGCGAGTTGGACGGATAGGTGCGTTGTACCTAAGCTTGTGTTTTTCTATATATGTGTGTGTGTGTGTTAGTAGAAAATAAAAATATTTTTACCTGATTATTAGCTATGTATAAAATATAGTATTGTTATTACAAAAAAGCGAGCATTAAATTTTAATGGAAATATTCATTTATTCTTAATGTCTGTGTGAACACCCGACTGTAATTGAATAAAAATATGATGTTTAAAATAAAAGATTGATGTATCCCTGGATAGAAACAAGAGAAGCATAAAAATGTAAAAATGAGCCAGCTGAATGTCATAATACTGATGAGGCATTGAGAGTGGTAAATGTCATGATGAGAGGGTGATCGCTGGACCATCACGGAGACTAGTAAAAAGAGGCGCCGCAAATCTTTAGTCATGCGATCCCGTGGGATACGTAAATATCACCGAACATGGGAACGCATGCGCACGCAGTGAAAAATACAGGGGAGTGAAAACAGTTTGCATTGAAAATTGATACGTGCTACCGTGGTGCTAGTGTTTACATCAAACACTCTGACACGTTTCAATCATTACTTTTTCCATTCAATTTAGTACCGTGCTGTTTATTAATTAATACAAACAACATATTTGATTCTGTTTTCATGGCGTAAACTAAATAGTAAAATTGCATTGATATAAACTATTTTCGAGACGAGCAAAAACTGTACAAATATTTCGTGTAAATGTGCCGCTAGTATGTAGCGAGAACCTGTGCTACGGTTAGCGCGTGCCTAGGTGTGTAACGGCTTCAATCCACGCGGTAGTTGGATCGTTTCAATGCAGATGTTCACATACTGTGGCCCGTATGTGACGACGTTATAACTGAGCACGCGCTAAAATACTACACGTGCATATTTACAGATACGACCTTATAATACTCCCGCGCAATCAACCCTAAAAGATAATCCATTTTTACTATGTATACGTAACTCGTAACGCCTTATGTAGGTAATAGTCGAGGTTGACCGAAGTTACCCGATTATGTGTATTCTATGTATGCGTCTCGCGCATGCGTATCTTAATGCACTGTGGGGAAGCTATTAAATGCACCATTAAATAGATAGTGTGTTAAGTACGTATGTGTTATTTTTTGCATATGTCGAGTCCATTGCCCTGACAATATGCGTAATAGACTTGTATAGGAGTAGTAAAACACATACATACGTGTATTATATATATAGATACAGTGACCCTCTAGCCAACACACATATCGTATAGTGTGTTCGCGTGCCCGGCGCGACAGATGATGCTGGCTGCCACCGCCTTAGCACAGCCACACGCGGCAGATGGAAGGCGGCGGCGGCTGATGAAATAAAATGAAATGATCATTGTTTATCTGCCGGGGCGACCTCTGCATCACCTGCTTCTGCTACCAAACAGCCAAGGATAACCTCACGAGAGGAGTATTTGTAATATATTTAATTTTTATATAATAGTAAATAAACTTCTTTTTGCATTTTTATATTCAATGACATCAGTTCAATTTTGTAGGACAGTTTTCTTATTTAAATAACCGATGTTGGCTCCGAGGTAGACTACTTGCCTGGCTAATTTATATTTATATATATATATATATATATATATATATATATATATATATATATATATATATATATATATATATATATATATATTTAATGATTTTTCAATAACTCGTAGTTTTTGGCCGCATATTCGGGGTTTAATTTATAGAAATTTGACTTTAGGATGAATTTATACGCTATTAACAAAATGAAATTGATTCATCTGAAAACAAATGATTATATATATATAGTTTAGTCAACTTATACGGGTTGATGATTTCTAGGAGCACTTCAAATCGAGGACACACGAATTTCGCCTACAAAGCCACTTAGTGGTGACGTCAATAGACGCAGGTGACAGACAAAATACATTTACTTGTATTTATAGTTTCTTAAACATTCACGGCCATATTAATAGTCAAAATAAACTTAAACTAAAGTAGTACTAGATGACAATCCTTTATTAACTCATTTATAGTTAAATAAATGTGTCTCCTTGCCCCGAGTTTTGTCTCGTTTTACTAGTAAATCGTTTCAAAAAAAAAACTAAATTAATTAGAAGGCTGGAAATAAACTTTAGTTAATTATTCAAATCTGTTTTTATCTCGCCGTACGAAGTACCGAAGAGGCTAAAGCATTCGTGTGTCTGTAGCATTATCGGATCAAATTGTTAACCAAAAGGCTATATTAATTAGAAACCACTGCTCGCATCGCATATATTACTTATAAGGCGAGCTGGACGCATAGGTGCACATATATTCATGAATATAGGTAACATTTCTTTGTCCACTGTTTATAGTATTGAATTAACGGAAGGAGTACGGCAGAGCGCCACCCCTTCATTCTCGAAACAAAAGATCGTTCTGACCGTTACACTGCATAATAATGATGATCTTGTGCGACTGTTACTAAGAGTACAGATGCTCCGGTTTGGCTCGTGCTCAGCACCGGAGAGAGAACCACCAGTCTACCAGATAGCAGACCAGACCACGGTCAGACGTAAGAAATGAACGAAACGAAACGAAACAGTGCCTAGCCCTTACCTGTGCCTTGTGGTGGCGCGTGCCTTCTGTTACACCTCAAAACATCTGTCCTCCATTACACACACACACACATGCAAGCCTACAATCTTCCTAATACATCTCGCTCATCATCAACTCACACCGTTATTTATAGGCCAAACGTTGCAGCGGGATAAAATATAACAGAAATACTGATAAAACCATAGCAAATAGACGTTATAGTGTTATCAGTTTCATTCCTGGAATACAGCTGCACTGGGAGTTATAAATTGTGCAATTTGATTGGTCAAGTTTTGGGGAACAGAAACCATATAACACGCTTTGCCTAAAGTTGACAATGTTTTCAAAAACAGACTGTTCCAGGAATCGTCTAGAAGAAGTACGGGAACAATTGGAGTTGACGATAAGAGGTTGAATTGATTGTTTTTCAGTGACAAAACTGTCTATACATAAAATGCCTTTAGACAAGATAAAAGAGACAATATTTTCAAGGAATGTTTACACCTATCGCTACCCATTTACAGAAAGAGAGAAACAGAAAAAAAAGAATCATCGTTTACAATGATTTACAAGCATAGCCCGGCCTGTAATCATCTTAACTGCACGTTGTAAATGGACCAAACTGGCCAGAAAAAATGTGTCTGTCCGCGCACTTTACGGTATCTAAATGTATCTTAAAAGTGAAATCCACTGGCTACTCAAATATGTTGTTTTTGTTAACCTTTTACCAGTTACAAACACCAATAAAGCCGCTACCCTTTTCCAACCGTTATCCACTCTACGTAACCTTGTGCGTTATGGTCTTATAGACACATTTTCTCTGTAAGATACGAAGTCTGTTCAAAAAATAACAGAACTTTATTTTTTTTAACTTTATCATTACTTTTACACATTATTGGTTGGCAACATTGCGTTAAGCATAAACTAATCTGTAACCACATGTTCTTGGATTGTTGATATCTCGTTTAGTTTTCGTGATATTGTTATTTGAGTGCAACGTGTTTAAGTGAACAACGATGCAACGGAGAAAACAAATTACGTGCAAAAAGAGACCAGAGTTGTGGCGGACCACTCATGGTTCTTGCACCACGACAATGCGCACGCACTCTCAGATTACTGTCCTCCCTCACAGCCTCTTTTTTTCGTTCGGTTATTTTCTGAACAGACCTCGTATATACAGTTGTATAAGAAAGTAAAAAGTAGACAGCCGATAACTTTGTGAAAATAAGTATTTAAAAATAACGACAAATTCATGAATATTCTTGAGGGAAATTATTGAACTCTAACACCGATTAAATCTACATATATAAACCATCGTCTTTATATGATTTTCTATAAAATATTCCCCATTCAAGTGCCACATCTGCTTAAGTAAACAATCCCAACAGGTCTCAGGTCATTCGAAACAAAAGCAGATGACACAGGTCATTACCTATTAACATATGAGACGATTCTGATTTGTAATTCTAATTTCCCAATGACGGCCATTTAGATATTACTCGAACAATAACTTCTAATTTCTTTTTTAATTATTATTCTTGAATAAAGATTTTTATCCAACAATTGTCGAGACATTAGTTTGGAAATCGGTGTTTTATGATAATATCAGATTTAAATATTTTGTTTTTGTCTTGCGTTAAGCTTAGTTTATTTATTATATATAGTGAACAGCTGAATATTTGTTAAATTTGCCAAATTGACAATTGTTTTTGTGCCAATATAGAAAAACATATCGTAGAACAGGTGGAATCAAATAATAATGTTTATTTTATTCAAATTATATATTTATAAAAAATCTTACCTTAAAAACAGAATACATTGTCATGCTATCAAATATATGGAACCTGAAACAAAACAATAATCGTTAATACAATTTTTAGCTCGTCGTACAGTAGTGCAAAAGAGCTACAGTGTTCGGTCGTGCCTCCAAATTATCCAAAAAAGTATTAATCTCATTTATACTGGGATATATATTATTATATTTAATATTATTTAGTGGTTATATTTTTGGAATATTTCATTTTACAGCTACAATAATAAAATTTCGTTGTAATAAAATATGCCCTATTATAGATATTGAATGGTTCTAGACGAGATATTTTACAAAATTATTTTAATAAAGCTTAATATGTCAGAAATAAAATGTTCACAGAGTCCAGCATAGAAGATCACGTTTTGTGCATGACTATATACGTGATTTTATATTTGTCACAACGCCATTACAAGAATGAATAAACGCATTGTGATTGTGATGTTAAATATCTAACAATATTGAATATAAATTGATTTCCCATGCCATGACCCTCTGAGATCTTTAATAATCTTTGTTATCTACTAATAATAGCTCTAACAATATATTTATTTAAGCATGAATATAAGCTTTTCTAATTATTATAGTATAATTAATTTGGTTGGATTTTTAACTCGCCGTACGGATACTTTAACTCAATTTATTGCTCTTAAATTTTTCGATGCACTTTAATATACATATTAAGTATATGTATATATAATATGTGTAAGCATAGTTGTATGGTTGGTAAACATATGAAACATTTTGTGTGCCACCATGAATATGAATGTTTTTTAAGGTAATATCTGTGTTGTGTGGCTCGTGCTGTTTACAACACCTGGAGTGGAGCCTGGTATGGAGGATCACCTGTCTCCCTCGTACTGGGTAACCGTCGTTTTCATCTCATTAGGGCGTACGTGTGTGGCGGGCGCATTATTATCTCAATGTGTGTGTATCACCTGTATTCTATGTCCTTGTCTGGGTGTCCTGAACCAGCCACATACGACTATGCGGGCGGTGCCACTAGTCTACCTACTGATCACTATACTTTCCTTTATACAATACGTATAAGAAAATTAAAATTACATTCCGCACAACATATTACTTGAAGTCAATAAAAAGTGGCCTTCTTATCTTTTCACAATCTATATTTATAAAATATTTTGTTTTAAAATTCACAATTCTCAATTTGTAAAGGTTTTGAAGTACTAGCTATCAAAACTAACCAATACTCTACAGAAATATTCTGAAATGTAATTTATCTAATTCAGTCTCTTTTGTTTTCTTGCCGAAATATTGACAAGCGCAGATGAACCGATTAATTAAGCTACATTCGAATCCATGACAACGTAAATAAGATACTTATGATTTTTAGTAGCAATTTTCTCGTAACTGGTACATTATTTAAAGAAACTTTTCAAACAAAAGTTGTGTGAAATATTAATATGTTTCATTATGAACATAACTATTTTTGCCGTAAGTGCAGCCGTTCTAGTGATATTGGGAAAATAGTCAAAAAGAAAAACATAAATACGAACATTTTGATTTTCCGAAGCAGTTTTCTCGTAACTGGTACATTTTTTGAAGAAACTTTTCAAACTAAAGTTGTGCAAAATATTAATATCTTTCATTATGAATCTAACTATTTTTGTTATAAGTACAGCCGTTCTAGTGATATTGGGAAAAAAGTCAAAGAGAAAACATAAATATGAACATTTTAATTTTCGAAGCAGTTTTCTCGTAACTGGTACATTTTCTAAATAAACTTTTCAAACAAAAGTTGTGCGAAATATGAATATGTTTCATTATGAACATAACTATTTTTGTCGTAAGTGCAGCCGTTCTAGTGATATTGTAAACATAATGTATAATATGTGAAATTCGCGCGCGCAATTTGAGAAAAATCCGTTGAAATACATTCGGACCCACATTAATGGTATCACATGGCCCGAAGGCACGATGATGATTGTCCGTTTGTTCGCGGATGCGTAGGCAAAGGGAGAGACAAAAGCTGTCGACTGGGTAAAAACTTCGGTCGGCTTCCGTCTGAGTGATACCCGCTGCCAGTGCCAGTTCGTTCCACAAATAAAATCGCCGCCGGTTCTATACTAATTGTCAGAGTTCTGCAGATACAGTGGTACGGACGCCACTGTTTCATGGTCTGTATCGGACACGGTACGTTAGCCCCAACGGTCGCCTACTGACGCAAGGTGCACACATGTGGATTGCTGTATGTTTGTATGGTGCACCCTTTTCTTAACATTTTTTTCCACCAGTCAACGAACACTTACATTTTCACTTACTTAGGAATTATTGCTCTTTTAAATATGATAGTATTTTAGAAATATTTAATTTATATTTTCAACTAAATAATATACCATAAATGTGTTATATTTCATAATAAAAATGATTACTTTAGCCACAAATGGCGCCTCGTTTCACTTAACAAAATGAAACATTAGTGAATTTGCAAAATGAATTCTGGGAACAAAGACAATTAGAGGCCGGTTAAGCCGTAAAGCGAAATGTTTGTATCAATTACCCCTGGGTGAGGATGAAGAGGGAAACATATCCGCGAGTGTGGTATCGGATAGCTTGAAGCTTGGTTAGATGATGTGACGGAAGCGGGCCCGTGTACCGGAAACGCCCGGTCTGGTCTGGACACGACACATGTGACTTTTACCCATTCACTCACTCACTCGCACACATACGTATCTGTTCCTTTGCAACGTCTTCTTCTTGGCACTATTATCTTTCCGCTGGCTTGCTCTCCTATCACTATTAACTCGTCGCTAACCACAACTGACCACCGCATTTCGATTACACTGTTCCTGTTTATTTGGAATTGGAATACACGTGTTTGCACTCTCCGTTTCTTTGTAATTATTTTCATTATTGTAAGTATTTTGTTGCATTCTGACGAGGCACTATTAACATTGTTATTGATTGTTTGCAACATTACTTGAAATTCTATTTTTTTATGGGTTTTGTGAACCTTAATTTGATATAATATAAAACATATTTCAAACTTCTTAATTATAATTTTTTTGGGCAAGAAATTCAATAGATATAAAATTCTTAGAAAATCTAATCACTTTTACTTTCTTTTATGAAGTAATAAATAAGTATAGGGATCACCAAAAAAAATCAACCTCGAGATTAGAATGTGTGTGTGTGTATGTAAAATTGTGATACTTCAAACTTAAGACTTGTATATGGTCTAGATGGGCACCTGTTATTTTTGAAAAGAACATTCAAACTGAAAGTGCATTTTTTGTTCTATAGCCAAAGACACTAGAACGGCTGCACTTATGACAAAAATAGTTATGTTCATAATGAAACATATTCATATTTCGCACAACTTTTGTTTGAAAAGTTTATTTAGAAAATGTACCAGTTACGAGAAAACTGCTTCGAAAATTAAAATGTTCTTATTTATGTTTTCTCTTTGACTTTTTTCCCAATATCACTAGAACGGCTGTACTTATAACAAAAATAGTTAGATTCATAATGAAAGATATTCATATTTCGCACAACTTTTATTTGAAAAGTTTCTTTGAAAAATGTACCAGTTACAAGAAAACTGCTTCGGAAAATCAATATGTTCTTATTTATGATTTTCTTTTTGACTTTTTTCTCAATATCACTAGAACGGCTGCACTTATGACAAAAATAGTTATGAACATAATGAAAGATATTAATATTTAGCACAACTTTTGTTCGAAAAGTTTCTTTAAAAAATGAGCCAGTTGCCATGGAAATGCATTTGTGAGAAATTTAAATTTAATATATATATATATATATATATATATATATATATATATATATATATATATATATATATATATATATTTGCATTCAGAGCGACAAAACAAGAACTTGTTAAGGAAATATTCGATGTAATCTGGTGTTATAAAATCAATCAGGTGACTAATATCCGATTTTTATGAGTCGAGAATATAAAACATTGACTGATCTTTCAATTAATTCATGTTATGTTAATTCTTGCGGTTATTAACATGACACATCATTTTAAAATCGCATGTTTCTCTCACTGTGATTGTTATTTTAAACATTATTTGCATCTGTTCGTAACAAGAGAGAAACAGACACACATATACGTATCGTATATGAATTTCATAAACAAAGGAAGATGTTTGGCACATGAATCAATGTTTTGTTGTGGTATTACGTGTTCATATTGCGATTCAGATCAAGATTACTCTGTCTGCACTTTCACAATATGTATATATTCAAATCAAATGTGTGGGTGTCTGTGTGTGTGTGTGTCACATTACTTAAAGACTACCAATCGCAGAACAACAAAATTTCATATGTATTTTATAAATTTTGTGCAGCTAAACATAATAAAGAATGAGTTTTGTATTTTCAAGTTTAAGTCCAGTTTACGGTATTTTCCAGTAGTGAAAGTTAAATATATTTGTGAATAAATAAAACAAATGAAACCTGCCCTGTATTAATATGGTGAGTACCTATGCGTAACTGTGCATTTGGACAGTCTGAATCATCGTCATAAGCGAAGTGGTAGGCACATGAATCACCGTGAATGGATGTGGCCGGGCCGGGCGAAAGATCGAAGGCGAGCTTGCAAGAGAGCCGTGTCTCTCGGCCAGACAGTGTCCCCGGCTCCCGGCTCACAGTCAACCACCGCACCGGCAACCGGCATCGACCCGTGATGATAGCCTGACTTGGCTGTGGCACAGAGGGTGTTTTCTCTGTAGTATATACATATATATATACACAGGTAACATCCAAGGTCGTCAGACTATACTCTCGCAGTCTGTCGAGACTTTATCCATTCTGTATGTTTGTAACAGGAGATTTCTCGGAAACTATATTCTAATCGATAATCCTCTAGGGAGCAGGGTGAATTATATACAAACCCCCTCAACCACATATTCTAACTTTAAACAGATCCGAAACTCAAATAACTTTACATTTCCGAATACAATCATTTATTATATACGTTAGTGCATATTTTAAAATTCAATATTATAATATTTAATATTTTTTTGTGCCCTTTGAGTTAACAATATGAAAAAATCTTATAGATAAGAAATATCTTAGAATATATAGTAGAATTTTTGGGTGTTTTAATTATTTTTATAAAGGCAGTATTAAGGGGGCTCCAAATTTTGGGGCCCTATAACTCGGGAAGTATGCAAGCGATTGGATTTAAACTGCGAGGGATTTCAAATGGGATACCATATAATATGTGTACAAAATTTGGTGTGAATCGCTCCGGTACCTTCAGAGGAGTACAGGGTACAAATTTGGTCTTACGAGCGAGCGACGATTAACATCCAAGTATATAAGTTATATATATTTTTGGATTCACGAGGACGAGACAATTACTTTTTTTTAATGACATTTTTTGATCCGTGAATGCTACAGACACATGACCGAATGCTTTAGATTCTTCGGTACTTTCATCGTATAGCTTATTATTTATTTAAGGTCTGGCTTATACTATTTGCCAAAGTGCTTTTTCAAATATTTTTAATTTTCATTATTAATATTCTTTTATCCTAACTTTAGTGGAAAATGATATACCCTAGTAATTTAATTGATATAACCAATATTTATTAAATTAAAACTCCCAAAATTAAATAAATAATATCTACTTTGTAAAACGTCTTTCAACACAATTATGCTTCAATAATAATCAGAAAAGCGGAACCACAGTTTTGGTGTCGCTCATGAAATTCGGTACGTTCGAAATTAATTGCCTTAAAAGATCATATACACGAAATTAATAATAATAAAAAAAAGAAATTTATTTGATTGTCTTCATGGAAATAAAATGATTACTGTATAAAATATAACCTTACTTATTTACGAAATAAGAAGATAACTCACATGAGATACCAGAAAAACACGAATTTAGTGTGAGATGCAAATATTATTGTTTAAAATTAGAATTAAAACTAGTAATAAAAGAAACATATATTTTAGACAAAAACAAAAATACGGGTTGAATAAATTAAATATTAAGAGAATGATTATATTTAAATATATGGGAACTATTTGATGCAATGATAAGTTTTACTCAAAAGTTCATATTTTGAAAGACTGTGAAATTTATGTAAGAAAAGAATAAAAAGTCGTTAACAGACATAAAGAGTTATATAGCTAATATGCAAATTAGATTGAGGAAGATTTTTAGGACAACAATTTCCAAGATAGAAAAAAGATTAAAATAAAACAAAAAAAAACTTTAATTTTATACAAAATCTTTTGTGGAAACCAAGGTAGAAAATATTTTGAAATGTTATCACCTGAGTTGCGATTACATTAAATTTTATTAAATCTGGTAATAATATGCGCGCTAAATTCTGTCCTCATAATTTAACTCTGTCAGGGCCACCGACAAAACATTAAATATTTAGGTAATTAAATTACACCATAAAAAGTAACAAGGAAAATGGTCATTCATTTCACCCCAACAATCGGGGTAACAAGGTTTGATAATTTTTAAATATCAAAAACTGTAGTGGCCTTCACTCGACTTTCTTATCATTTCTGTATTTGTATTTATAAGAAAGCTTTATTACATTAACAAAAACATGTTTGACTAATTTACAGACGTCAAAATATTTTTTTGATGAAATCGAAACCACTTTCATGCTAAGTTAGGTTATGTGGTAAATACATATACGTCATACAAGTTAAGTATTTAAAGAAATAAGAAAAATACGAACTCTTAAACAGGAAGGAAACCTCTGTAAAGCAGGATGAATAAATTAACAAGAACTGAGTCAAACACCAATACATCTTACTTGTCGCCAAGTGAAATATGGCCTATAGTATTTAGTGGACTATTTAATTATCAAGTTTGCGTGCAGTAAAACAAGAATTATTTCCATAATCCTCCACCATCTAATATGAATAATCAGTTTATTGATATGATAAATCTAATGCACTTATATATATATATATTATTCAGTAAATGTGTTCCACAAATATTACTGAACAGTAATCGTTGCTAAATATACTGTAAAATTCGGATAAAAATAATTATTTTAGCGAATTAACCGTATTTTCATTAAAATTAATGATGATATTAATAAAAAATAAACTGGAGTGACCTTCACTCGAGTTTCTTATACTCTGGCACTATATATAATATTGCTTTATTTTGTTTTAATTTATAACTACGATTGCATTGAAACAATGTAATAATTTTCCAAAAAAGTTTTCCAACAACTGTTGCTAGAAATTTGAATATCTTCAACATTTATAGTATTCATATTGATTTCAAAAATATGAGATTTTATTTCGGGCCATTTACAGGTCTTAAGTTTAAAGTTTTATATATTTATATACAGTATACAGCTTTTGCTGTCTAGCGTCATAGACACGCAGACACACAGACTGACAGACTAACACACATACACACACACACACACAGACATATTGCGAAAACGATTCAGAATGAGTAAAAATAAAACTTGTATTTCTGTTAAAATTTGCAATTCGAAATTTTTCGTGATTACAATACTTCCTATATACATTCGTATAAGACAGTAAAATTCATTCGATATGGGAAAGTATGTATGTATGTATATCGTACATCATAAATGCTGCCGACGTATCTCCAAAATGTTTGTTGTTTTTTACTGTTAATTTGTTCCGCATCTCAATTTCATTAAAATTTCAGCGTTCAATTCACAATTCTCGCCTAAATCATATACGAAAAATGTTCATTTCTCCGGCTGGATCATCATTTTTACACTAATTAAGATCATTTAATTAATTATTAAATTTTATTGAGAGAAATACATACGAAATATATATATGTTACACAAAAATATACAGTTCAACAGCCTACTTATAAAAAATCGAAAGAATAAACGACCAATTAAGATTTACTATTATTCTTAATTATTATCTTAACCGAATATTTTTATATTTTAAAATTTTTGATTTTCATTATTTGGGTAAATAAAAAATAACATTCTTGGAATGATATAATTTAAGCACAGCTGGAGTGGCCTTCACTCGACTTTCTTATCCTTTCACTATCTGTATTTAAAATAGTACTTTATTTTTTATTAAATTATTTTAAATATTAGTGATTTTGAAAATGTTTAATTCTTTTATATGTTATATTAAAACAATCGGCTTTAGAAATATTTTTATAAAATGGTGAAGTACGAGCCTGTATGGGCGAGCTGAAGCCTAAAAAGTGCAGGAAACCTGACTGCGGATGAGATGTTCGAGATCCATACAACACATCCGATTATACTGTCCAGCCTAGTGGCCTATACCTACATATTTGCTACATTACAGGATTAAATCCCGACAAGGATTCTCTTCTTTTCTCACGAACGCTCACTAAATGTCATGGATATTACAATTAGACTCCTTGGGGCACAAGAGGGATATATCCACTGACAGATACATAGTCCACGATATATTTTAATATATGTATTCATAATTAATTTAATTTGAAATATTTTTAATATTGTAATAAATTCTACATTTCTGTACTTTAATGTGTAAAAAATCATGTGATTGAATGATATAGAAGACATCTGCATAGTATGAATAGTTAGCCACGCATAAAATGTAATTTCATGAATACAAGAGCTCATCTTACATATCTCTGCGTTGGACATCGCCGCAAATAAAAAAATACAATATTAAAATTAACATATTTAAATTTCTTTTAAATTATTATGTTTCCCTCGTAAGATTCGTTCTGCAGAATAAAGACAAGTATCTTAACAAGAAAAAATTGAATTTAATTAAGAGAAGCCCTTCTACATTAAAAAAAAAAATCACTTGTACGTATAATATTATAAATAACAAGCATAGGGGCAGGCACCATTGCCTTCAGCTCGCCGTATAATCTATTTAGTAGATTATATATATTTGTGAAAAAAAAAAACCATTTTTATATGCACCAATTTTGAAGAGATAATATATTAAAATATAGTATTGATTGATTGCAACAATAGCGCTACAATATCTTGCAAAATGGTTACTTTTAATTTTTTCTGCCCTTTGAGTATACACACTGAAAAGAAACGTAGATATAAAAATTCTTATAATTTTTATTACGTCCAATAAAGTGTATTTCGACCCAAAATTTAGGTCAAATACTTCTAATGTCTTTTACTAAAATAATTATAACATGACTCGAAACCATAAAGGCATATAACGATTGCAAGTGTACATTACACGAGTATTTCATATAAATGCATTCATTAGTGTCTCGTCTAGCATTTAGCGTTTTAATTAATAACAAAATAATTGCACATATATGTATAATCTACTCTAACATATCTCTGAGCCATCTTGATATGCGCAAATTATCAGATGAACATCTTGAAAATAGAAAGTTTTTATTTTCTTATACGAAGGACTTGATATTTTAACAAAAATACCTATTTTGACCTTTCCTGAATAATTTCTATATTGCCAATATCTTGAAGACGGTATGAGTTAGAGTAAAAGTGAATATAATTAAAGTTAAAGATAATTACATTTCTAGTAATTTTTGTTTGAAAAGTTTCTTTAATAAACCTACCATTTACTAGAAAATCGCCTTTAAAAAAGACTTACATTCAAAGCAGTCGTAGATACAATTTAAAATAAAATATTGCAATTATATATAGAAAGTCGAGTGAAGGCCACGTTTTTATTGATATTTTAAAATTATCAAACCTTGATACCTCAAAACTTTGTTATAATAATCGTAGTTCGAGAAATTTAAATTACAGTTGCTTCAAATAATATTTATAAATTATTACTCTGAATTTGTTTTATATACAAATATTAAAATTACGATGCAAAAGTGAGATAAGTGTATATATGTTTATGTTTGTATTATTTATGACAATTACTTCGCACTTGGCTGCCTAGACAAAAGAGTTAGAAAATACAAAAATTTAACAGAAAAAATAAATATTCCATTCAACGGGAATGAATTATCGTTATAGTATTTACAAAACAGTGCTATGCAAATTAATACAGTTTATGTATAGTAATAAATTTTGGACGTATTAGACAAAATACTGGGAAAATATAACGTCTTTTTGGGTGTCTCTATGTTTATTCTAATTTATTTTTATTCGGTTTAATTATAAACATTAAATTAAAATTCTGTAAACATATTTTTACTTACGTATCGTAAATTACGAACATTTTCAAACTCGAGATTTTAACCGAAAATAACATTCCTGAGTTGTTTCTAACTATTTTCGGAAAGACGTCTGTGTATGTGTGTCTTTGTGCGTGTGTATCTGTGTGTGTGTGAACGTTCTAAAGCCAAATCTGTTGAAGTTAAAGTTATAAAACGTAGTCTTAAGACTTGAATATGGCCCGAATGTACTCCTATTATTTTTGAAGACCGGAAGTAACAGTTAATTCAATATCTTAAAAATGACACCGGTTAGAGAAAAAATGCATCTTACAAAAATTAAAGATATTAAAATTTCAAGTAACTTTTGTTTGAAAAGTACTTTTGAAAAATGTATCGTTTACTGCAAAATCGTCTTTGAAAATAGGCTTTTTATATTTACGTTTTCTTAATTGATTGCAGGAATTTAAAACAAAATACGGCATTATTATATTAATTAGATAGTATAAGAAAGTCGAGCGAAGACCACTTTGTGCACCGGTTTACCAACATATTGGTATTCAATTAATTAATATGATTAAAAGTAGGTATATAAATAAGAAATATGTACGAATAAGACATGCACATGTTTTCTCTCAGCGGGAGATCAGTTAATTGAATAATTAATATGATACACGTATAAATTTCAATGTTTATTTAGTAGGTAGGTTGGTATATCTAATTGATATTGTATTGTTGCACAGTTCAGTACGTTTTTTAATTGGACATCTAATTGCAATGCTAAAGGACCAGCCAATTATACGGCTGGCTTCACAATATTACAACTACGCCTTTATCATTTTAATAATATTTAGCGATTTACTAAGAAAATATTTTTATAACCAAAGATTTTGCAAAAGATAATCACTGTGTCACTAAATATTTTAAATTTCTCATTTATTACTGTCTTGGACGAAGTATAAAGGACATATAATAATCATAATAATTTTGGAACTCGAGGTATTAACGGAATCACACGTTTTAAACGTCCTTGAACCGAATCTGACTATTTTCAATATGACGCTGTAGAGCCAAAACTGTTTTTCAAGATCTTAACCGGAAATAATGGTTTACTCCTGTTAATTCTTGCATATTTCGAAAATGACACAAGTTAGAGAAAAACGATTCTTATAAAAGTTGAAGATATTGAAATTTCAAGCAACTTTTGTTTGAAAAGTTTTGTTAATAAATGTACCACTTACTGAAAAATCACGTTTGAAAATAGTTATATTTACTTTTACTTATAGTGAAAATACATAAAGATAGTATAAGTCGAGTGGTGGCCACTCGAGTATTTTCTTAAGATTTAAAGAAATATTATAGAATTTCATAAAAATATTTTAGTTATAAAATAATTTAGCTAGAACTTCTTACGGAATTAAACGTTTTGAGTGTCCTTGAAGCGTTTTAGAGTAGTTTTACTCTAACGGCTGTATGAATATATATATGTTGTATGTGGATTTGGTCGAAAGCGTATTTTTTTGCAAGTTATCTTTATTTATAATAAGAATGAAATGTGTATGAGCTTAATCAATCACATTTACACGTACATCCTACGAAATGATTGATGTAAAAAATAACAGTAAACCACTGATCATACGTGTGTAATATTTCCGTTCACAATATACATTTTTGTCTGTAGAAATATATGTATACTACAATACAACACAACTATCACACCTTATATAAAATAGTATTCATTTCATAAGAATTAAAATTCTTCTAAGGTGATTTATAAAAATAATTTTAGATACAGGGTTGCAATAAGGTATTATCTAGTGTATAAAGTGTCTTGGGTGTGATGGTTCTGGTGAAACGTAGTATATAATTGGCAGCATAGCTGTACACAGTGGACAATGTACTGTTATTGAATGGTTATGTCCATATGTGAAGTATTGTCTGTTGAAATATTAACTAGGGAATTTTAAAACTTTCTACAGAGAAACGCGAAAGTCTTGGCGAACGAAATATTCGACATTTTAACAATCGATTCTTGTTAATACGTAAATTATTCACTCACCGAACAATGATGAAAAGTTGCCATTTTTATGAAATAAAATCCGATACTAAACTGTTGCATATTTCAACGATTTACAAGTGAAACTATTCTTGCTTCTACATATAATATTGCATTACCTTTGTTTTAAATTTCAAAGTATTGAACACCATACTAAAGTCAAAACTATAAAACTTTAAACTTAAGATTTGTAGGGAGGGTCAAAAAAAATAGGTTTTTTTTTTTCATGATTACGTCGTTATTTGTAATCGGGTGTCCTAGAGATGTATTAGAGATGACTGGAAAGAAATAAAACATTGACATCGTAAAGTAGTGGTACCAATAACCTCTAATGTGAAACCGGCAGCTTCCTGGTCCACTGATCCGGAATGTCCAACGTCTATAATCTAATATGTTTGTACGTTCTAACTGAGGCAATGCAAACAGTCATCTAATACTGCTATATATTTATGGGCACGCGTCTCTGCTGATTCTAATGATAGATCTTAGCTATAATACATCCGTCTATATATTTAAAATCCATATATTTTACATTTAATTCAAGCAGAACAGCAACCGTTTCACTACAGATTTTTTCCGGCGAAGCATGCCATCAACCAATCTTTGTCCTACATTCAATTACTACATTACATTTTACAACAATAATAATAAATGAATTAAAATATCCACGCTAGATTTACGATGTATTATTACTCTACATTTATATATATATAATAATAATTGTCGGTGTTCACTGAAATATGAATAATCTCCGTATATTTATATAAAGCATTAATGCCTTCAGCATATTTCGAAAATATTTTTATAGCAGATATTGAATGGACAATTTAACACCTGAGCTAAAGTATATCTGCGTGTAGTTGTAAATATTTATGACATCTCCTCGTTGCAATGAGAAAAGTATCAGGTGAGCTAAGGCGGGGTTCTCGTGTAACTACTTACATATACCTGACGGATGGCAGATAGCACGTGTACATTTTCTAAGTATACGTACGCAATACTATGCACGCGATGGATTTCTGTGTGTGTGTGTGTGTGTGTGTATATGTGAGGAAAAAGTAGGAAGCCAGTCTGTAGCTGCCGTTAGAAATCTATTGGTAATGTGTATGATTGATGTTTGCCCATTGGTCTTAGGAAACGAGACTATTCCTATACTATAGGACAACATATGTTGAAAGTCGGGGATTGCATTATTATAGTTATTAGAATGTGAGGGAGTCGTTGGGGCACAATTGTAACATATCCATATACATATATATATATATATAATATAAATGAAACAGTATTTGATAACGTAATAAAATAATTAGCTAAACTGTACCATTTCAGAGTATTACTGTGTAGTATTGGTATTATTTGATAGTTTTTTTTGTAATATATATATTTCTAATGAAAACTACATTAACGAAAGTCGAGTGTAGGCCACTCCCCATTTTTTAATCATGTTACTTTTTGAAAAACTATGTAGTTATAATTACGTTTTCTAGTTTGAAAATATCAGTGTGGTAAAAACGTGTGTTCTACATAAATATAGAGCAAGTCGAAGGCATAGGTGCCTGCCACCTACACTGTAAAATATATATAAGAAACATAGCTTTTAATAAAAAATTACATTTATAAATCATATAACTTTCTTGGATTTTGCAAAAATATTTGATTTATAGTCTAATTTTATTATAATTCAGTGTAAATTTACACTTAATTTTTACAGTGTATGCTTGTTTGATCCGATAATATACGACCGATCACTATTTTGTATATTCTGTACGGCGAGCTAATAAAAATTAAATTTGCGTAATAATATGAATTAGAAACACAACAAAATGTCTGAAATATTCATCTTACAAGGTGAGAAAGCAGTATGTTTTGACAGCAGTTGTCTGGCTTTGGCTGGCCATATTTATTGTAATGGAATGTAAATGTATGTCAGGAAATGAATGTTTGGAAGTAGAACTGCTCACATTCACATATTAGGTAGAGTAGGTACACTAGGTGGCAAACAATTTCAACTAAGAAAAGAATAATTTATCGTTTAAAATTGTTATCTATTCTTCAAAAGAAATGTTTAATTTCACGATTGAATCTAATGGCTCTATCTCTCATCTACAACTTAACTGACTGAGAAAAATATTGCGTACATTTGCGTTAAGAAACTGTTTTTATAGCATTTTTACTACAATAAAATTTAAATGAGTTCATCCCTACATAAATCTTTATTAAAGAAGCTCAAGCTAGCCGTAAGAATGCTTGAGTTTCTCACAGTGAAAATTCTTGAAAACGAAACCCATAATTCCTTCCAAGGTCAAATATGACCCGATTATACAGACTCCACAGAATCCGTATACCAGAAGAATTGACAGATTGGCCATAAAATACGAATTACGGTAAGGGAAAGTGCAACAAACGGAAACTTAGTTTTATGAGTCAGTTATGAAAGGTAAGTACGGTTAGTCATACCGGTTACCTGATAAGGGTGACAGAATACCTCTGTAAATATTTCTCAACCATTTAAACCACGGATATACGCTTATTATATTTAAAGTATACATCTTAGTTATCGCTCAAAAAATAAAGAAAACATTTTCTTTTACAAACAAATTGCAGAATTGTCAAATAAAATCAAAGAATATATATATATATATATATTAATTATAATTAATTACAAGAAAACAAAACCGGATTTTAAAATTCAAAATAATAATGTTGTTCAATTTGTTAAGTAAATTCAATAATACAATTAATGATACACTTATAGCGTTGCCAATATTTTATAGAAATCTGTATAACGTTAGAGATATACTTAGAATTCCACTATTAGATGTAAAAATGATTATAAATGTAATGTTATTTCCAAGTAAACAGCATCCACAAAGGGCAAACATATCAAATAGAAAAACCACATGAAATTCTCGGAATTGTTGTAAAATAATTTAGCATAAATTCTGTATGCAAAATGCAATTCGTTCGGACCCGATCGCTTCGATATCTGCATACGTAACGAGAATGCACTATTCAAGATCTTACTCTTCTTATATTTCTATAGTGTTTCGCGTTTTAGTTAATATTGCTATTCTGTTGTCGTATACGTTGTGCAATTGAGTATGTGCAACGACCTTTTGACATCTGAAACACGGAGTCCCATCATTATTCTGATATAATGTGGGCAATTGAGGCTAACCAGTCTGATTGAAGATGGAAAAGAAAACGGTTTAATATGCAAACCGTTCGACAATAACAAAACCATAAAACTCTACACACAGCAACAATCCGAATCTGAATGGTGATGGCCAGAGATTATGGAGGGAGGCGGGATTGTTGATTTCCTGGTGTATAGGTGTTTAATAATCACAACACATAGGGCAGCTAACTGTAATTCTGATGCCAGCGACAAACAAGTCAGCTAGAGGAAGAGATATTATGTCCATCACTGAATGGCTGATCAGTGTAAATAGCCCACTTTTCCAATACGGTTGCTATTGGATGAACGGTATCGACAGATATAGCAGCAAGATTGTATTTTATAAGTTTTTCAAGTCCATCAATTTACAATGGTTATTGACCTGCAAAAGATTTCTTGTCGATTGGATGCAACATCACTAGTGACGAGTACATAAGAAATGCTTAGCATGTAGCGACAATACTTCACAATGTAGCGATGCTTCCACGACACACACGTCCCATTGTAATAAAACAGAGTGAGAAACATTGGATACATGAACGCATACAGACTCCTCTATAAGCTGGGCGTGCTTCGGACATCCAGACGCGACACTTTCACAAAGAACAACGTTCATATAGTGAAAATAAACATTTCATTCTGAATAATACAGTTTATTTGTTACTAATAATGCATCTTCGAGTCCAGAGAGCAATCACTTCCTTTTGCATCTGTATTCAAAACACTGATTCTCCAGTCATCCAACTTCATTCATTGTATCTTATTTCATAGTGATTCTATGCACAGTATTTGAATGGTTCATTGGTTTAAATAACATTCGGGGTCTGTAAACTCTATAGACCGACGATGCGCCACTCATATTGATTGCCAGAGATGTTTCTTATTCATATTACACAATATTACTGAGTTTTTTCACGTATTTCTGTTTTCGGAGATGTTTTTAAGTTTATTCACTAAACTATGAACATTTCTTGGACGAAGTCTAAATGGATGTATTGTAGATTGAGATAACGACTGTGAGGGTGTATGAGAGAGAGAGGGGGAGGAAGAGAGAAAAATTGGTAGGGAGCTAGATAGAAAGAAAAAGAAGTAGAGGAAGCTGGAGATTAAGAATGGGAGGGAGAGAAAAGATACAGTACAAGTTAGAGGAAAAAAGGGAAAGTTAGATTGAGAAGAGAATTGCCAAATTTTGAATTTTTAATATATAACTTTTAAACAAAATTTAAACCTACACGTTTTTTATTTTCTTTTACGAAGTAATAAGTAAGTCTTGTAATCATGAAAAATTTCGAACTCGAGATTTCAACGGATATACACGTTTTGACCTTCCCTGAATCGAATGTGACTATTTTCGGAATGACGTCTGTGTGTGTGTGTGTGTCTGTATGTGTGTGTGTGTGTGTGTGTCTGTTAACGCTCTATGATCAAAACTGTCGAACGTAAAATTATGAAACTTCAAACTTAAGAGCCTAGATGTGCACCTCCTATTTTTGAAAAGAATATTCAAACCGGTAGTGTATGTTTGCTCTATAAATTTTTTGTTCTATCTGCAATATCACTAGAACGGCTACACTTACGGCAAAAATAGTTATGTCCATAATGAAAGATATTAATATTTTACACAACTTTTGTTTGAAAAATGTCTTCAAAAAATGTGCCAGTTGCGAAATAAATGCTACGAAACATTATAAATATGTTGTTTACGTTGCCATGGATTCGCATGTAGCTTATAAAATTGGATCATCTGCTATTTTGACAGGAAAACAAAATATACTCAATTATGTATATGATATGTACTATATCTATATCTAGTGAAAACTGCGTAAAAGTAAGTCGAGTGCAGGCCACTCCAGATATTTCCATATTGTTAACCCAAAGGCCATAAAAATTTATTAAATATGCACTAAAATTTCTTTTATTAAAACAATCTACAAAAAATTGTAAGACTTTTTAATATCTATAACTAATAGTAGAATTCTGAGTCAATCTATAAGTAAAATCTGTAAAATAGTGTAAAATATATTTTAATTGAATTGCAAAACATTTTTAAACTGATCCTATAAGATATATAATACATGATTTGTGTAATTAATAATACTAAAATGAGTATCCATTAAAGAAGTACAGCTTTTTCAAAATCTTACAGATTCTCCTTATAGGCCTATAAGACTGACGCAGAATCGCACCATAAATGTCAATATTGTTATAAGTTAATAATTTTGCAGAAATATTTAGGATTAAAACAGTAATGTTGCTATATTGTAGCTGTATTAGACGTTATATAGAATTGAGTGTGTATTTTGTTGGGTAACTGGTTCGGTTTGTCGTTGTTCCTTGTTCGTAGTACGGTGTCGTAAGAGCTAAGCTGAGCTGAAACTGATCAATATGCCAATGGGCGTCGTTGGTCGTTGGTTGTTCCCGTTGTTGCCTCTCCCATATACATATACAACGACACCGAGACAAGAGAAGAGAGATCGCAGAGCACGCGGCGACGTGATGGAATCCCTACACTATTGTGTGTGCTCCACACCGTGTGTACCCAATGTCCACTCCGGTCAACACTCCTACTACCACATATGTTTCTATGTGATCTGATCAACTTATTATAAAGGCTACCAGCATATTGACACATTAAAATCTGTATAGTTCCCAAACACCACTGCTTCCAGCTCTTTATATTCTAATAGTATTTATATGTTTATATATATATATATGTTTATATTTATTTTGTTGTGTATGTATCTTTCCTTAAAGGATTCCACCATTATTGGCACCTATCCAATAATGGCAGTCCGTCACAAACAGGTCTTCTTTTGCCAGCCACGTGATAACACGCGCATAATCTTTTTTCCTTCTCGTACGTATACTGACATTTTTATTCTGTACGAAGATGGTTTCCAGGTCGAGCAGATAACGGCTAGAAGCGATCTATGCGCCAATGCGTCAATGTCCACCGTCCACCGTCCTCATTCTCGTGTAACGTGTAATCGCGTATTGCCTCTCCAAACCGTATAGATATAATTGTACAGTAGCAGTAAATACATAAATACGCTTGTTGTTAAAAGGGACAATGCATGTTACGCATAATAATCAATCAATCATAAACTGCCATGCGATCAGCTTTTAAACGATGTCACATATTTTGTAATTTGTATACACCTTTTTCTTTGTTGGTAATTGTTGCCCGTAGGAAAAATTACGTTTTTAAATATTTAACAATTCTGTAATAACTAATATTAACTAGTATAGGTACAGGCACCAATGCCTACAGCTGTCTAATCAAATTGGAAGAATAAAACGTTTTTTTCTTTTTTAGCATTTGTTACCCGCAGTAAAAATTGCGTTTTCATTTTCATATATTTAACAATTCCTTAATAACTAATATAAACTAGCATAAATACAAGCACCAATGCTTCCAGCTGTCTAATAAAATTAGAAGAATAAAACGTTTACGTTTGGAAATTGTTGCACGCAGTAAAATTTACGTTTTCATATATGTAACAATTTTTTAATTATTTAATATAAACTAGTGTAGGTACAAGCACCAATGCTTCCAGCTGTCTAATAAAATTAGAAGAATAAAACATTTACGTTTGGAAATTGTTGCCCTCAGTCAAAATTACGTTTTCATTTATGTAACCATTTTTTAAATATCTAATATAAACTAGTGTAGGTACAAGCACCAATGCTTCCAGCTGTCTAATAAAATTAGAAGAATAAAACTTTTACGTTTGGAAATTGTTGCCCTCAGTAAAAGTTACGTTTTCATTTATGTAACCATTTTTTAAATATCTAATATAAACTAGTGTAGGTACAAGCACCAATGCCCCCAGCTGTCATCAATTAATTTGGAAGAATAAAACGTTTTTCATAAGACTTGTATTTATGAAATAAATAAATTTAAGTATATATGAAGTACCGAAGAAGCTAAAGCACTCGGTCGTGTGTCTGTAGCATTTTCGGATCAAAAATGTGTTTGTCTCGTCGCCCGGAATTCAAAAATATATATAACTTATATACTTGGATGTTAGTCGTCGTTCGCTCGACCAAATTTGTGGTTTGTACTCCTCTGAAGGTACCGGAGCGATTTACACCAAATTTGGTACACATATTATTTAGTATCCCATTTGAATACGCTCGCAATTTAAATTTAATCGCCCGTGTACTTTCCGAGTTATAGGGCCCTAAAATTTGGAGCCCCCCTTAATACTACCCTTAGAAAAATAATTAATACGCCCAAAAATTCTACTAAAATATCTAAGATATTTTATATCTACAAGATTTTTGCATATTGTTAACCCAAAGGCCATAAACTAATTGTTTAAATATTATAATTTTGTATTTTAAAATATGCACTAAATTTTTACTTTCTTTTACGAAGTAATAAGTAAGTCTTTATGTCTACAAGATTTTTTTCATATTGTTAACCCAAGGGCCATAAACAATTATTAAATATTATAATTTTGAAATTTACATCAATTATAAGATTCAAATTATTAACCAAAAGGGCATAATAATTAAAAACCGCTGCTCGCATCGCATTACTTATTAGGCGAGCTGGACGCATAGGTGCGTTGTACCTAAGCTTGTTTACAGTGAAATATAAATTTTGAAACTCGTATATGTATAAAACACCAAAATAAAATATTCAATTATTGCAGGCCACTCTAGATGCTATACATTTGATTGCAGCCTCCCAGAGGTGGAAATCTAGCAAATCGCGTTCGGTTTGTTTAAGCCCCACTCTCGCGTAGGTTAAGCCTGAACTGTGATTCGTGTACGAGATGCGAGAGGCGGCGCTTTCTAGATGAGTGCAGCATCCGAGCTGTGAGTGGTCCATGCCACTTGGCGCAGCCGGCAGCCCGCAGCCTCGTACATAACTGGGCAAAGGCGAATTGGTCACGTCTGACGAATCAGAGCGCCGCTTCTTACGAATAGCACGCACTCAGTGCGCTAAGTGTGGGTGGCATGCGGCATGCGGCATGGGGGAGACCGCATATTAGAATCACGCGGTGCTTCGGGAAAAAATGCCATGTGAAAATTTGCGTTTCATTATTAGTATTAGTGTTACGACTGTTCGACTGTTCAACTGTTCTCAGAATAAGATAAATCAAGATTACGCAAATGTGGGTTTTTCTCTTGGTATTTTTCAACGGCTATTTTTTGTTTTATTTTTATCTATTCACCTTGTTGCGTTACGACAGTATATTTTAAGTATATGAAATACACTAGTTTTTATTGGGTTTTGTTAGATTTAATAAAATATTTTAATTAATATACACTGTAAAAATACATATAAATGTACATTAATTTTTAGCTCGCCGAACTTCATAAATTGCTAAAGCATTCGGTCGTGTGTCTGTCGCATTCTCAGACCAAAACAAGTCCTGAACAAAAAGTGCGTGATTCTAAAAATATATATAACTTATATACTTGGATGTTAGTCGTCGCTCGCTCGACCAAATTTGTGCTTTCTATTCCTCTGAAGGTACCAACGCGATTTGCACCAAATTTGCTACACATATTATTTAACATCCTATTTGAATCCGTTCACAGTTTAAATCCAATCGCCCGTATACTTCCCGAGTTATAGAGCCCCAAAATTTAGAGCCCCCCTTAATACTGCCCTTATAAAAATAATTTAAACACCCAAAAATTCTACTAATAATTCTAAGATATTTTATATCTAGAAGATTTTTTCATATTGTTAACCCAAAGGCCCTAAAAAATTATTAATTTTTTTTTTATCAAAAAATTGGAAGACTTTTTTAATTATTACCATACGGCCTTAATTATTAGAAACCACTGCTTATATTACTTATTAGGCGAGCTGGACGCATAGATGCGTTAAACCTAAGCTTGTTTACAGTGTCAAACAAGCACAGGTGCAAGCACCAATAGCTTCAGCACACTCTACAGTAATTGTATAATAAATCAATTTATCATAAAGTTAATAAATAATATTTAAAAGGTTTATTAACTTTACGAAGAAAATATGTTTATAATTATTGTTTTTTTAAAAATAATTTAATTAATGTAGTTATACAATCTACAAAATAAAAGAAGCAAATATAATTGTTGGTGAAAAACATAAGATACAATCAAAGCAATTTTGATTAAATTTAAAAATGATTAATTTTGTAATTTTTATTTATTAAAATCACAAAAAAAGAATTATAATAGAAATATTCGTTTTATAAAATTTAAAACTTATTAGTTTTGTAATTTCTATTTATTAAAATCACAAAAAAAGAACTATAATGGATATATTCGTTTTGAGGGTCCCTGTATTTATTTTAACTGTTTTCTCAATCACGTATGTGTGACTGTATGTGTGTGTGAACGCTTCAGCCAAAATCGCTAAACTTAAAAAAAATATATTATTTAAATTTAAGATTTATATATTTTGAGACAGAAAACCTCCTATATTAAATAAATAATATTTCAACTGTAAATAACAGTTTACTTTAGTTACTTTTTCAATATGTTGAAAATTGTATGTGTTTATTATTATAAAAGTTGAAGATTTTTATTTTTTTCTAATATTATTTTCTAAAAATGTATAATTTCCTCTAAATTACTATGTTACATTTTGTTGCCCTAAAGTTACCTAAATTAATAGTAAACTAATTATAGCAATATTATATTATATAGATTTAATAGACTGCGGAAGTATAAGAAAGTCAAGTGTAGGCCATAGTTATAAAAGATAATTTTTTTAATTTAGTTCTACTTCTACCATTAGTAAATAAATATAAATAGCTAAATGAAAATCCTTAAATATATATTTATGCAAACTAACACAAGATAACACATCTATGCTAGTAGATCATTTGCACCACAGTAAAACGTTACACACACACATAGGCATGAGTTTCCCAAAAAGGGAAAGTAAATATGTTATTAATTAAATTACCTTATCGAGCAGCAACCGTTCATTGTTCTGCTACATACAAAAACAGCCACAAATTAATACAACACACTATAAACAATTATAAACACCAATAATAATTAATATCAAACACGAACAGAAAAATACTCAATTTACAAATCAATACAACTTGCCCCATCTATTGGCAAAACTACAAACTTAAAAATAAAATTACAGTTATCTTTGTTACCAAAATTGAATTTGGCGCCACCAGTTCACTCTGTTTTGTATAAATCACATTGGTGGATTCATATTTCATATTTACGTACGAGACGAAACTATGGATAATAAAGCATTTCTTAAATCTGTTGCAGTGAAATTAGGCGTTCGACAAGACGAAATTGTGTTGTATGTGAATTCTAGTTTAAATTGTGAATGTATTAACCTAACTTTATGTTACAGGAAAGCGGCTGAATATATGAGGTTATTAGCTTGCAAGCGTAATTTATTGATAAGTACGACGTATCAAATTATTTGTTGTTTAGATATTGCTTCTGAACAGCTTGGTATTGAATTTGATAAGGTTATTTTTATTTTATAAAATTATAATAATAGGGAAAGGGCGCGAAACATGGCTGAATCAGCTGTTTAAGTACTACTATGTCAAAATTTGGTTCCTGTAGCTAACTTTCCTATATATCAATTCGTTGATTTTTTTGTGAATTTATAGCTATTTTTGTAATTTAGTATTTTTCAATAAAATTTACAGGGTGTTAGGTCTTATTTTGTGATGAATTAGCCTTATCTGATAACTTGCGCTGTGCACTATTAAAAAAAAGAGATTTTTTATTATTGTTGAAGGAATTTCCATTAAATTTCAGTACAGTTACAGAATATTTCATAATTTTCGTGCTTCCGATTCTGTATTATTTAAGTGTAAAATGAAAATTTTGCTTAAAATTATCGGATTGATAAATTAGCCTTATCTGATAACTGCTGCACTATTAAAAAATATATATATCCCCAATTTTGCAGCGAATATTAAGATTTTTTATTACCGTTGAAAGATTTTCAATTAAATTTCAGTACAGTTACAGAATATTTCATAGTTTTCGTGCTTCCGATTCTGTATTATTTAAGTGTAAAATGAAAACTGGTTAAAATTATCGAATTGATAAATTAGCCTTATCTGATAACTGCTGCACTATTTAAAAAAAAATCCCCAATTTTGCAGCGAATATTAAGATTTTTTATTACCGTTGAAAGATTTTCCATTAAATTTCAGTACAGTTAAAGAATATTTCATAATTTTCGTGCTTCCAATTCTGTATTATTTAAGTGTAAAATGAAAACTGGTTAAAATTATCGGATTGATAAATTAGCCTTATCTGATAACTGCTGCACTATTAAAAAAAATATCCCCAATTTTGCAACTAATATTAAGATTTTTTATTACCGTTGAAAGATTTTCCATTAAATTTCAGTACAGTTACAGAATATTTCATAATTTTAGTGCTTCTGACTGTATTATTTAAGTGTAACATATTTATTTTTAAAAAACGTAATTTAGTGAAAATTGCAATTATTATTTGCATAATTAAATTAGAAAAATTGGTAATAAATGTACCAATTTACATAAATATCAAATTAAATAAATCTGAAAATGTTAAACAAACTTTTTTTTACACTTAAACTATTCACGTGCCGAAAGCACTAAAATTATGAAATCTTCTTTAACAACACTGAAATTTAATGAGGAATATTTCAACAATAATAAAAAATCGAAATATTTACTGCAAAATTGTGGAAAGCAATAATAAAAAAATTGAGCACAGTGCACGTTATTCAATAAAGGGTAATTTATCCCCAAATAACACGTGACACACTGAAAATTGTATAGAAAAATACAAATTTAATATTTAAAATACTTCTTTCACTATTATTTCGCAATTAATCAACGAATTAATAAAATAAAAGTTAGCTAGAGGAATCCTATTCTGACTTTGGAGTACTTGAACAGCTGATTCGGCCATATACGTATATATAAAAAAGTTTACATGTGTCTTTACTTCTTAAATTCAAATTTAAATAAAATCAGTAATAACCATAAATGAATATCTTAGACGAATGCTTGGGAAATTTACCAAATTACTAAAATAAAATACAAAAGAGGTTTGTTAATGATTAAGAAAATATTGGATATCGAAAAACCGAAGTCAATTCATGAAATTGCGATTCAATTGGGTTGTGAACCCGCTAGTAAATTAGCGTCGCAATTATTGGTCCAATATAAAGAAAATGATACAATTGATCGTGATTTTAATCACCCAATGTACACAGTGGCTGCAGTCTATACCATTTGCAAGTTCGTATTCTAAAAGAATTTTTGAAAACAATTAAAGTTTATTAAATAAAAAATTAGATTGCAGAAAATTTCAGTTAAAAAACAACATTGTATCAGTCTAAGTACGCTACAAGCGCAACAATGGAATAAACTTGAGTTAGAATTCATGAAATTTGCTGAAAAACATGCATTTGTAAAAAATGATATAAAAAAAGGGCCTAAGAAGAGGGGCAATGAATTCATGAGTATGTTAGAAGAAAAATCAAGAGGTAAATAAGGGAACTAATATTTATTTAGGAGAGATTTAGATGTATATTGAAATTTTTAGAGTATGATAAAGACATTGTGGTGAAGATAAATAAAGAAGAAGCAACAAGTATAGAATCTTATGAATGTTGGAGAACGCGCATTTTAGAAGAAGCTTATGAGAATATCAAGAAAAAATAATATATTTAATTTTCTACTATTTATAATTTATATGTTCGGTGTTTTATAAAATAAACGATTTCAAAATAAAATATTGTATTTATCTAATATTCCCCTTAATACAAATTATTTCGATATTCGATTAATTGCTCGCTATCTACCAAATAAATAAACTTCGAATAGAAGCCATGTTTATGTGTTGTAAACAAATTTGCAGGTTGATAATAACATAATACACACTCCCGTTATATATAATCAACAAACTTTAGTTATCTTGCAACAATACCAACGATAATCTCGATTGCGTATATAGTTCCTAATATATTGGGTGGCATAGGTGATTTTACACTTACTGGAGATATTTACTGCGCATGCGCCAATTAATTTTATTTTAACTAAGGCACGCTTAACGCTGTCTTTAAGTTGAGGATATAAGATATTCCATTCATAAATATTTTAAGCAATAGTCAATATTGTATAAATTTTAAATAAATAAAGTTAATATTTCAACAAACAACTTTTAAATGTGTTAACTGTTTATACAAATAGTAGTAGTAGATTTGGTACGCGTAAAACGCACCAATGCGTAGAGCTCGCCTTTAGGTAATGCGTTGCGAGCAGTGTTTTTTAATTATTATGGCCTTTTAGTTAACAATTTGAAAAAATGTTATAGATATAAAAAGTCTTACAATTTTTGTAGATTATTTTGATTTGCATATTTTAAAATTCAAAATTATAATATTTAATTTTATTTTTTACGGGCTTTGGGTTAACAATATGAAAAAATCTTGTAGACATAAAATATCTTAGAATTATTAGTAGAATTTTTGAGTGTTTAAATTATTTTTATAAGGGCAGTATTAAGGGGGGTTATAAATTTTGGGGCCCTATAACTCGGGACGTATACGAGCGATTGGATTTAAACTGCGAGTGGATTCAAATGGGGTGTTAAATAATATGTGTAGCAAATTTGGTGTAAATCGGTTGGGTACCTTCAGAGGAGTAGAGGGCACAAATGGTATAATTCAAGAATATATATTTATTAATAATATAAAAAATTAATAATTTCTGCATGCTTTGTTTTTAATATGAACTTAATTTAAAAATGGCTATATGACCGAAAAATATACCCAAAAAGATGGAGTGGCCTTTACTCAACTTTCTTCCTGTAAATGTTATATGCGTACGCATGTGCTTCCATAGGGGCGTATGGGGGAGATCGTTACCTAATAACGGGAGTCTTTTAAAGCGAGCTGAAGGCATAGGTGCCTAAATTTACATTAATTTTGTGTCTAATTTGATTTCGCAATGATGTAAATTTGCACACCTTATTTTATAGATTGTAGACTACATTGTTAAAACAATATAAAAATGTTAAACTCCGTCAAATTTTACAATTTGAATTAATGGACTTTTGTATATCTATCACACCCACCGAAGTCCTTGGCCCCTGAAGATAAACATTTTATATTACGTACAACTAATCTACATAGATTGGATTGCAACAAAATCTCTTCAGGAGCAGGGCCGTATTGAAATTTTTCCTCTAGTCATCTTTTTAAATGAACCTTAATTTTGTTTTAGATTAGATATGTCTATTAATAATACTATATCTTGATCAATAAATTATTTAAAATCTAAAGTTGATGATATAAATCTATAGATAATTTTTATATACTCATTAGTATAAATATAAAAAATATTTCGGTTTTTAAATCATCAATATTTATTTCTATAAGATACCCTATAAGTTCGCGAACCAATTTATAACGAATGACGTATAACCGTATAAGTTTCATTTGTAATTTTATATCTTAGTGCAATTCTGTAACGAGAATCTGTAAAATTTGGAAATTAGTTGGATGTTAGTCGTCACTCGTAAGACAAAATTTGTGCCCTCTACTCCTCTGAAGGTACCAGAGCGATTTACACCAAATTTGGTACACATATTATTTAACATCCCATTTGAATCCTCTAACAATTTAAATCCAATCGCCCGTATACTTCCCGAGTTATAGGGCCCCAAAATTTAGAGCCCCCCTTAATACTGCCCTTATAAAAATAATTAAAACGCCCAAAAATTCTATTAATAATTCTAAGATATTTTATATCTACAAGAATTTTTCATATTGTTAACCCAAAGCCCGAAAAAAATTATTTAATATTATAATTTTGTATTTTAAAATATGCACTAAATAAATATTTTTTATCAATATAATTACAAAATATTGTAAGACTTTTTTATATCTATAACATTTTTTCAAATTGTTAACCAAAAGGCCATAATAATTAAAGCAAAGGCGAGCTATACGCATTGGTGCGTTTTACGCGTACTAAATCTTGTTTATACTAAAGTTACACTTAAGCTTAATTTTGCAATAAATTTTCTTTGATTTATAGCAAATTTTAATGTGAAACTACGAATAGATTTTAATAGGACAAATGCGCCCTTTATTCGGGTAAGTAATAAATTGATTCCATAAATCAATATTTATATTCAATATATTTGCAATAGTTATTATTGCTATATATATTTTTATAATGTGAATTTATTTCAAAATATGGCATTTGATTTATATGAAAAACACTTACAAAATAGTATATCTATTTAAGATTATCGAATTTTTTATTCAATATGTCCATTTTATTGACAACACAAAATTTATCTCAAATAAATAAACAATTCAACTATTCTTGATCTAAAAATTGACAACAACAATAAAATAAGGACAAAAAATAGAGATGAAAGTTACCGTTGAATAACAAACAATGTCGCAATTTTATTAGTGAAATTTACTGTCAGAAAATTTTTAAAATATCATTTATTTTATTTTAATGGCCACTCATCAAAGTTCAGTAAGTAACGACTCAATTATTATTTAGTTTATAGTAGTTTTAGCAACAATTTTGCAAAAATAAATGTTTATTTCCTTTCATAGTAATCGTAGAGTGAATTTAAAACAAAATACAGTATAATAAATACTGATAGTGAAAGTACAGATGCGAGTGAAGGCCACTCCAGCTTTCTATTAAAATGACTTAATATATTATTCCCTAGCAGTGTTTAGATAGTATTTGAAGGGTACACTCTCCAGCCCAAGAGATAACCACTCTCGTTTTAAAATACCAAAACTTTCCTCTACTCAACCAGCAGAGCTACCAATACCATACAAACTCGTATTCTTTTACTCACAATCAGTGTACTGAATAGTAGTGCTAGTATATTCACTCTTTAGTTTTTATAGTATACACTCTTCATTCATCGCTCAACGTTTACTTGTTTCCCGCTAAAAAATCGTAAGTTTGTATTTTTTTAAGTATTTTGTGATTTTTATTTAAAAAAATTCATTAGGTTTTGTTATAAATTCGTAAAAAGGTATGGAAAGTTTTGAATGTTGTGAGAGGGTCACGTGGTTTGCAGGTTAGGTTTTGTGATAGGTCAGGTATCCTTATACCTTTTTAGGTGGCGAATAACTTGTTTTAGGTTAGGTTTTTACTGGGGTTTACGTACAGTGAATTTATGCCGGATAATTCAACACAAATATTTCATACAATATAAAATTTAAAATTAATTCCAATTGTAAAATGAATCTTGATTGATTATAATTATTTATTTTTATGAGTATGTAGGTACTATATATTTTATTAATTATCTATAAATATTTTTGACCGATATATAATAAAAATATTAAATACTAAGGAAAATAATTTGATTTAAATTAATATTTATTTTCTATACTAGAATTAATCTTAGGTAATAAAATATAATTTCTTGGGCAACTGACGCAATATGAAAGAGTAATTACAATAATATTTTTAAATTTCCGTTGATTTTAATCATTTCTAAGCCACTAATCGATTTAACTATTTTATCGCTACATTAATAATACAAATAATAAATGAAATATTTCGGCGAATATTAAATAAATTATTTATATATTTAATTCGCAATTATCAAACGTACCGATTAATTAATTAATATTAAAATATTATTTTAACGATATATTTAAAAGAAAATATTGGAATATTTCGACTATATATGAGAAAGCGATAATTATTTTTCTCGTTAAACAATTACCTTGTTCAACTAATTAGAATCTAATTGTAATACATAAATTAGGTTTTAACACACTTAAAATATGTTTACAATATATTGTATCGATAATTTTGACATATTCAAAAAATAAAACCACCTGTTTCAGTAATTGCAGAGTTGATAACCTAATCTAACTTTGTCTACAATATACAATACGTAATATGTCCACTTTTAAAAATTTAATATCAGAACCGTATTAAGTATTTTCTTTTCATTATTATAATTCGGAAAACTGTTGTAGTAAAATATAATATAATTAAAATGAGCGCAAAGGTACCATATTTCGAAAATGGATTATCAGATCCGTATTAAGGGTATTTTCTTTTGTACATTTAGCAACATATGTTTCGCAAATCTTATCGTAAGTAAAATATATAAATAATTAACATCAGAAGGTCAAAAACCAAATGCCAAGTTTTGAAAATATAAAAAATTGTGATAAAATGCCAGTGGTGTATCAGCGATTTTATAGTGCGTCAGTGGCGTGCAGGTGTTATTTAACAGTCTCATATTTCATATATAAATGCTAGGATAGTCAAAAAATGATGTTTTGTAATTATTATATGTAATTTAAGCTTAGTTGACAATTAAATAAATTGATTATAAAACAAAACGAAATTCCTAAGTTATTAAACCATTGTTTATTAATTATTATACATAATAGCAAAAACAAAAACACATTGATGCAAGTATCAGTGCCTCAAGCTCGCCTTACTTAATCACGGCGCACATTCACATTTTTATTGATGAAGTAATGTATTAATAATTATTAATTAACATATTTTCAATAATTATTATTAACTTTAAGGCTATTGTTTACCTAATTTATTTATTTATTTTTAATATTACTTATAAAGTTTCTTTAAATTTAGTAACAAGGAATCTATCTTTACCACTTGATATCTCCGCCACTGGTAAAACGTATTTAGACAAAGTCGAAGTAACGCACATACCGTAATCGATATATTTTTCGTCAACTTATTAAAACGATTAAAATTGATAAACAAAACGCTGCAGATTAATTTATCGATTAAAATGTTGAAAATTTATAATAATTTTTTTTTCTTAGAAAATAACTTATTAGATTAATATATAAAATTATGTCTGTACAAAAAAGTATAAAAAAAAATCTAGGATAACCTATTAACATAAGCGTAGGTATAACCCAAAATGTAGATCAATTTTAATATCATAGGCGCACTTATATTTTTATCCTGGGGTCAAAACAGTCTTAGTTTATATTTTTTTAAATATTAATAACAGAAGTTTTTGTTCCTGTGCCGTTAACAATTTATTTAATCACGTCACTCAGATCGTTGCCAAAAGTAGATTTGCCAATGTGCCTTACGTAATTCAACTTACAGTTGATCTTGATCTTGAATTTGGTATGCGCAAAATGTCTAAGTAACTGTTAATGATTGGGTTTTTTTTTTCTGCGAATTTTGACCGACAAAAAAGTCGAATCACAATAGAATTCTTGGAATGATGTCAGACTCCTACCACAGATGAATTTTAAGATAATTGTTCCAGACGTTTTTTGGGCTCGGACAGCGTATAAGGTCTTTGAACCTGATTGGCTGTTTCGTATTGAGAGACGGATAACGTTTGGAAAATTTTACTCTACATTTAAATAGGTTTATAACCGGGAAATTAAACCGATACCGTAACCGAAAAAAAAATTACTTTGTTGCTAGAATTTTTTTATATAGTCAAAAATAAAATACGTAAAAATTATAAAATGCAAAATATTAATTTTTAATTATTTTTTTATGGCCTTTGCGTTACCAATATGAAGAAATCTTATAAATATAAAAAGTCTTAGGATTATTTGTAGAATTTTTTGATGTTTTAATTATTTTTCTAAGGGCAGTATTAAGGCACATTTTGGAGCCCTATAACTCGGAAAGTATACGATTGGATTTAAACTGTGGACAATAGGGTTTTTCACTAGGAAAATTGTGCGAAATTAAAATATATATATATATAGAAAGTTGTGTAAAACCCATCATCCCATTTGGCTTTAATAGCTCCATCTCAGTTTAAAACTGTCTCGCTTTTCGTGAGTGGTTCGCCTTTTAGGCAAAAACAAAAATTCATTTTTTGTATCTAATTTAAGAATTATTATTTTGTATTAGCCTTGAAAATACTCTATTGTAGAACGATGCAGAATTAGCGAATTTTGTATGGTCGTTTTTGTAATATTGTAGGTAGAACGATAAATTTCTATTTGATTGGGACTACACGTGCGGTTGTAATCGGTATAAAAGGCTTGTTCACCTTCCGTAAAATAAACAAAAAAAACTTGCTATATACGTATCATGTATAAAGAAAGAAATGTCAACTGGAGAATATAATATATCGATACGTTTTACTTCCTTGTAACCTTGACGACCCAAACCATATGAGAAATACCTTTCTTATAGAAATACTACCGCATTTAACTCGCCTACATCTTACAAATGTGTTTATAATAGCGTGAATTAATTCTCTTTTCACTTTCACTGTTCGATAATGTACTCTGAAGTATAGGTCACTTATTATGACAGATTTCATAAACTCTTGCCTAAATTTACTACCGTGGCAATTTCTTGCTAACACTAAATTTTATAGTACTTTTTGTCTAAATAAATAAGAGAATAATCTTTCTCAAATTTTATTCAAATTAAAAATAATATTAAGAAACTAAAGTGGCCTTTACTCGACTTTCACTATCTGTATTTATAATAATGTCTTGTCTTTCTTTACGAATGTAAATAAAGAAGTATTATAATCATGAAAAAAATCGATTTATATAAAGAATTATCTTTCTCAAATTATATTTAAGTAAATAATTAAATTATGGAACCAATATTTTGTTTATGAGACAAAATATTACAAAAAGAAAACTATCGTGGAGGTACTAGTGCTTCAAGCTCGTCGTAATGAGAACTATTTCTCAATCAAGGTGGAAATTAAAATTTTATTAATGAAGTAATGCATAAATAATTGAAAGAAAACCAATCAACATATTTATAATAATAATAATTAGCTTTAAGGCTGTTATTTATAATAATGTTTTGTTTTGTTAAATAGTTTCGAATTATATAAAGAATTTTCTATCTCCAATTATTTTTTAAAATCTTCAAATCATAATAAATAATAATAATATTAAAAACAAGATTTGGTACCCATAAAATGCACCAATATTTTGAAGATTAAATTGTGCATATTTTAAAATTCAAAATTATAATATTTAATATTTCTTTTCGGGCTTTGGGTTAACAATATGAAAAAATCTTGTAGACATAAAATATCTTAAAATTATTAGTAGAATATTTGGGTGTTTTAATTATTTTTATAAGGGCAGTATTAAGGGGGGCTCCAAATTGTGGGGCCCTATAACTCGGGAAGTATACGAACGATTGGATTTAAACTGCGAACGGATTCAAATGGGATGCTAAATAATATGTGTACCAATTTTGGTGTGAATCGCATTGGTACCTTCAGAGGAGTAGAAAGCACAAATTTGGTCGAGCGAGCGACGACTAACATCCAAGTATACAAGTTATATATATATTTTTGGATTCAGGGCGACGAGACAAACACTTTTTGTCAATGAAATTCTTTGATCCGTGAATGCTACAGACACACAAACGAATACTTCGTACTTTGAATATCTGTATTTATATAATAATGCTTCATTTTGTTTTAAATTCACCCTATGATTGCCAATAGCAAAATCAATATATATTGGAACAAAAATTGCTAGAAATTATATCGAAAACACTTTTTCATCTCCTAGTGATACTTTCTGTAACTTATATTGTTTATATTTTGTTTTAGTTTCCAAATCACAAAATGGGTGTCTTTATAATATTAGCAAAACGGTAAGTACTTTTAATATAATCCTACTAACAAAAGTAATAATTTAGAACAAAATTAACATATTTATTCTTGTCTAAACGGAAATTCTACAGATTCTCGGATAATGATACATTATTTAATATGCAAAATAACGTTTAGAAACATATTTTACGTTAAAAATATAACAAGAATACAAAATGCTAAAGCCGGCACTGTTTACTTAACAAAATCGTAGTTAAAAGTGCCTAAAGCTATGCAACCCGCAATACACCTGTGTAAAATAACGTTTTGAAACATATTTTACGTTCAATAGAATACAAAATGCTAAAGCCGGCCCTGTGTACTTAACAATATCGTTGTTAAAAGCGTCTAAACCTACGCAACCCGCAATACAGTTGTGTAAAACTATTTGCTTGTTGCAAGTATTCAGGTGTCCACAAAATATTCGCGTATCACGGTCACAAATTCGTAATGGTCTAAAAAATACTAATGGATATCTCTGGGAGGTATGTCTTGTGACATCACATATTGTTGTGTCAAGTATATTTTCTGTTCAGGTTATCAAACTCTTACGACACTAATACTGGCCCCCTTTTTATTAAATAAATAAACTGTAAACAGCATGATGAAATATTGAAATATATTTTCTATCAATATTTTAAATGTATAATTATGTTATCGTAAAAAAACAACGAAAAGTGTTCTGACTCATAATTTGATACAATATTTTTTTATGCTTGGTTTACGGAATTTTGGTACAGTCGCCCACATTATCCACGTTAATTAAGGAAATTGCAGTTACGTCAAGTAAAGGGCATTGCAGATTCTTTATTTTTTGCACACTGCCGTGTAAATTGATTTTCTTATGTTACTATTAAATTTTTTAATATACATTTAATTAAATTGACAAAATTAATTATTGTTTTTATAAGTTAAAAACCATTGGCCTTATTTGGCTAATTGTCAGTTTATTTTATACAATTTATTGTTATGAAAAAATGATTTGAAAAAACATAAACATATGACGTAGTGAATTAGATAAACGGAATCCCTGTTTGATATTTCGCAAATTCGATGTAATCTATTGGTTGTCAAGGAAACGAATATCCTTGGTTGTCAGGCGATCTTCGAATAACAATTAATTGACATTATCACTTATGGAAAATACTTTATTTAAATATGTTTATCGTAAATTCATAATATTGTAATTTTTCAGTTCATTAATATTGCGATTAGGCCAATTTTTTTTTACGAGATTAGTAAATAAATTTATTATTTATATATTGAGTTATAAAATATTCCACAAAATAGAATGTTGCATTATAGATAGAAATATGTAAGATATTGTCTGTAAAAATAAAATAAAACTTAAATTTGTCATCACTTAAAGTAAAACGTAGTTTAGCTATTATAGTTAATTATAAATGCAAAAACATATCGAAAAATTAATATCACACGTGGAATAAATTAATTTGCTTATTTTATTATAATAAAACTAATTCAACAAATAGTCTAATTAGCGAGCAAAGTAATAAATATCGTATTTGTGATGTCACAAAGTTGAATGGAATAATATTTAATTTATAAATTATACGAATAATATTTTATAATTATCACTCTCTGACAATCTACAACAACTTATTTAGATTTTCGATTAGGTTAGTTGCTATTTCGACTTTTTTACCACCTGATATATGTAAATTAATCCAAAAATAGTTGGATGACCCTGAAATTTACATGACTTAAGTGATAGTTGCTATATTTAGGAAATATTCCACTAATCCAGTAAAATATATAATAAACTTTGTTATATTCGTAATATTTCATTATTTTTATTATAAATTGATATAATGAAGATTATAAAACATCAAATATATATATAGTTTTTCGAATAAAAATTATTAAAATTTTGCTTTTTTTATCACTCCTTATAAGGACATTTTGATTTCCCAAAATATAAATAATAATAAAAAAACATAATATACAATGTTTTAGATAATATTTATGATTAAAATAATTTTTAAGTAATATCTTATCAATATAATCTTACATCCGGTTTTGAAGAAGTATAATTTCAAAGAAATATTGACTGATAAATAATATTAAGGTGCAAGAATTCCTCTAGAAATTCATGGAATTGAAACAAAGTTCAATTTTATTACGATACAAATTATTTGACTTTGTTCTGATCTAGTAAACTTTGGAGGTGTGTTTTCAATTTTGTATTTACGTAAGTAAATTGATAAGTAAATATACTATTGACTTATTTAACTAGTCAAAGATCACCTTAAAGTGCTAATCACTTAAAATATTTCTAATTTTTAAAATGACATTTATATTAACTATATTTTTAACTATTTATATTTAAAAACAATATATTTTATTTTCGTTAATAATCTTAAAATTCGGTAATAAAAATATAATTTTAGAATCATGCAAATAAGTTGCCAAGGAAGTCCAATATTATTATCAATTGCGCAAAAAAATTCCTCGCAAAAAGTTGTTGGAACTCCCAAGTAGGCCTTGGCATTACTATCGCTTAAGACAAAGACACACATATAACGTCTTTCTTTTTGTCCTTAAACTTTGTATCGCTTGAACAGATCTCTGTTCAAACTCCATAAATGAATCAAGTTCATTAAAAAATCGATTTTTATCGATTCGTTATTGAAATATTGTAATATCACTTCAAAAATATCATCAATATTCTTTTATTAGTTGCATTTGTAGATACATTAATTAAAAAATATAAATATTATTTTTTAACATGTGCAAAAGAGCTATAGTATTTGGTCGTGGGTCATATACCTAGCTATGCGTCGGTTGCTTGCTTGTAAGACTATACACTGTAAAAAATGTATGTAAAACTTCCATAAATCTTGTAATTGTATAGAATTATAGTAAAATTACCTAATTTCGGTAAAATTACATTAGTTTTAGTAGTGCTTTTACAGGTATAATTTTTTACAGTGTATGTTGAAGCCGCACACATTCTTGAGCATGTATAAAATTTCTTCAAATTACGCCCTAAGTCCATAAAAAATAATTAAGTAATTTAAAATATTCAATACATTTATTTATTGGTCACAAATCTCGGTTGGACAAATTCTAATATTTCTAATTATATAAATTCTAATAATGTAACAAAATAACGAGATTATTTCCTTAAAAATCAGTGGTAATAAAAATGTTTCCTTGTTTCTCTTCGAAATAAATTAGTAAATATATTTAATTTCTATTAAGAACAATTATACGCTTAATTAGAATTTATGATTTATTATGAAGGTGAGCTGGAGATATTATCTGCACCAATGCTTGTTTTAAGTTATTAGCTCTTTAAAAATCAGTGTTTATAAATTGGGCTATTTAATTAAATAAATAAGTATTATTGAACAGTCTGAGAATGGTTGGCGAGCTGGATTAAATTGGTGCCTGCAGCAAAGCTTGTTCTACAATTAAATTTGTCTATAACGTAATATTTTGTATTAATTTAGTTGCTTGTTGAAAAAAAAAAGCATAATTCAAGATATATATTTAAAAATATCATCTTTAAAAACAAAACTATCGAGTTCCTAGAAAATAAATTACTATCAAAATTCCCTTCGCCGTAAAACTTAAATAAACGAGCAAAAACAACTTTGACATTTGATTTATAAACAAAGCCACTTTTGCAAAACGAAAGGCCAGTTACATCAGGCTGTAAAAGACACACCCGCGGTTTCGACCAATCACAGCGCTTAATTCAAGTCGAGCCTCTCTCATAACGTACATTTGTTGCCATACGAACTAGAGGCTCGCCTGTTATGAAGGCCATTGGAAAAAGAGTACGTTGCTGCGATAAGCTGTTTCGTAGCAGGTCCGTATGACGAAATTTACGTCACAACAACATAATAGAACTGAGATTGTTGTAGAAGGAACTGTTTATAAATACAATAGTTTAAGGGACGGTTTATAAGAATTAAGTTACGAATTTAATATATCTTGGGGCATCCAATTTTTTTTAAAAAGATATTGCAACCAGAAGTGCTTGTTTACTCGAGTATATCTCGAAAAGGGTACAAGTTAGAGAAAATATGTTTTTATAAAAGTTATAGACAATAAAATTTCTAGTAACTTTTGTTTGAAAAGTTGTTTTGAAAAATGTACCATTTACTGTAGAATTCTTTTTGAAAAAAGCTATGTTAGATTTACGTTTCCCTAATGAACATATTGATATTGTTTCATGGCAATAGTAGAATTAATTTAAAACGCAATAAAGCTATATTATTTATATAGTGAAAACTAAATGAAGGGCACTTCAGATTTTTTATTTTTTGCATACGGCCGTGTGTAAATTATATAAAACAATTTTTTTTCAATTCAGTTATTGTTTTAAATAAATATGTTTTAATAATTTTAATCGACGATTATGTTGCTATTTGAATATAAAAATAATTGATTTTAGTATAATTTACCAAACGATGTCGAATTGGAGCATGTACATTATTGAATTGTTACTTACGTAAGACAGATTCAAAGAAATATTTTACTTTTAATATGTTGCTGGTTAAACCTGGATTTTATTACTTTGGATTTAATTATACCCTTAAACCTTTCAGGCCATTTAGCAAAATAATCGATTTGTAAATTTGACCATTATACGTTGTAAGATAAAGTTATGAAACTTTATAACTATAAGAAAAAAAAAAGTCCGTAAAATTCACTGGAAAGGAAGATAATAGTACTTATTTGGCAAGGAATATTTCGATATTTTGTTTAGTATAATATTTCTTGTAAAATGTCTTTTTTTTTATCATTTTCCTACAACAGTAAATCATTCTGTATCGAATTATATTTACAGTAAAATTGTTTATGCTTATGAATCATATGACAAAGGTATGACTTATATATTGCATTTATTTTAATTGTTGTTTAGTGAATATTATAGACTTAAAAATATAACGCTTATAAAAAAAAAACAATAATATTTGACGACTAATAACAAAACTACAACTTCAATTTTTTATCGATACGTTATCAAAATTATAACAAACTATAGTAAATTAATAAAACTATAATAAAATTTAAAATCTTTTATAATAATAATATTTTGAAATTGAAACTAATAATTCACAACTCATTTAAATATTGGTGCAACAACCAACGCTTCCAGCTTGCAGCGCAAGCAACACGCAAAAAATATATTTTTTTTATATTTACCATTAAATAAGTAATATTACTTATTCAATGCTTTTACTAATGTTTTATTGTCTCTGGAGTCGATATTAAAGAACTCTACATATGTAAAAAATTCGGAGTGGTCTTTGCTCGACTTAGGTAGCACTATATATGTAATAATAAATACTTGTGCTAATTCGGGAAACGTAAATGTAACTTGGTTATTTTCAAAGTCGATTTTTCAGTAAATTGTACATTTTCCGAAAAAAGTTTTCTTATAAAAGTTGCTAGAAATTTCAATATCTTAAACTTTTATTAAATTCACTTTTTCCCTAACTCGTATCGTTTTTGAAATACTTAATAAATTATAAAAGTAAACAAACAATTTTGAAATTTGAAAAGTAATATTACTTATTCAATGCATTTTCTTATTTTTTTATAGTCTCTGATGTCGATATAAAAAAACTCTACATACGTAAAAAATTTGGAGTGGTCTTTGCTCGACTTATTGACTTAGGTTGCACTATATATGTAATAAGAAATACCTGTGGTAATTAGGGAAACGTAACTGTAACTTGGTTATTTTCAAAGTTGATTTTTCAGTAAATTGTACATTTTTCGAAAAAAGTTTTCATATAAAAGTTGCTAGAAATTTCAATATCATTAATTTTTATTAAATTCACTTTTTCTCTAACTCGTATCGTTTACGAAATACTTAATAAATTACACGAGTAAACAAATAATTTTGAAATCTCATCGAAATAAAATTTAATTCAAAATCGCATCAACAAACAACAACTTTAATAAAATAATGGAAATATGTATATATATATATATATATATATATATATATATATATATATATATATATATATATATATATATATATAAAATTGAAAATTCAAACGTAAATATCTAAGTTTGCATTCAAAAATATGAAAATAGCAACCACAAATGTTAAATTAAACAAATTTAATAACAAATCTAAACAATGTATTCAAAAAATTATCAAATTGTCTAAAAAATGACGAAACATATTTATCAGTTTCGCGATATATCGCTAATAATGACTGCCCCCACTCTACGCCAATGGCGGGGCACAGCTCAATTCCAGAACTCATATATAAACGGGGCGAAATCTCCCATACTTATTCAGAGTGTTCACTACTTCTTCAGAGTGTTTCGAACACTAATAGTGATCAGATCATCAGTATTTGTGATTCACATCATTCAAAATATATTTTAAATTTATTTATGGTTACTATTCTATGTACCATAAAAGTTATACTTAACTATTACTTAAATAATTAATTTTTTTGAAAATTTTGTGGATTTTTCTTTATTTTGAATATTTATTCAACAACATGCCTGACATCGTTGAAAAGAAGACAAATGAGTAAGTATTTATAAATTTTGAAAATGTTAGATTATTCTTTTTTTTTTGGTAAATATAATTCAATTTTAGATTTCCACAAATTAATTTTTTGGTACTTTAGATATTTTAATTAAATATAAAACGTTGAATTCTGCTACCTTTAATTTAGGTAAATCAATACGAACGTATAAGGTAAAATTGTAATCAAAACAAGAAAAATATTCCCACAGTAGTAAAGTTATATAATATAAGAAATATAACGTAGAAATTATCAAATAAATAATATTTTACTTCCAATAACTAAAAAATAAACAATAAAATGTTTTACTGACTAGAAATAATACGTATATATTTTTTATTCTTTTTAAAACTATAATATTATGAATTTCAATTCAACTGTCTACTAACTAGTAAAATAAATAAAATTAATAAATGCTGGAGTGGCCTTCACTCGACTACCTTGTCAATTAATCAAAAACGATATAAAAACAAAAAAAATATATAAAAGAAAATGAATAATCGGTTAAAAATCGAAAAACTAAATCTTAAAACTGTAAAATAAATTCAGAATCAAAATTGAAGAAATACCGGAAAAATTTATAAAATAGTTATCATGTAAATTTGTAATTGATCGATTTTTCAATTTGAAAAATCGATTATAATCAGACCTATACCAAACATCTAATCATCTCTTCGCAAAAAATATTGCCCAGTGGACCGCAAAACGGCTATCTCCATTAAAATAAATAAATTACATAATTTCTAGGTGTAACTTTACATCGTGTAAACACTTCTGTTGCATAGTGTAAATGAATTATTAAACTTGTTTTTTGCATATTTTTTAACACGGAAATCATAAAATATTAACCTACAAGGTTATTTTAAGACCCTACCCAATAATTCAATTTCTTTTGTTAAGTTATGAATTGCTTAAATTTATGTTTCGAATAATATAGCTTTTCTACGAAAATTGTATTTAATATTAAAAAAAATTTATATAATAATTTAACTTGTGATTAGCCAATCAAATATTGATTATCGAAACTTATACCGAATTGAGTGATTGTACAAACTTGCAGCTGAGCATAATTTTTATTGTATCATTAGGAAAAAATGCAATAATAGTTTTGATTTGCAAATACAATTACTCAGAATGTAATACTGGTAAAGGTATACAAGTGTAATTTATTTAATTGGAATAATATTATTCGCTAAATAAAAAATAAATATTTATATAAGTGACTAATGTTACAATATACTGTTTAAAACAAAAACTTTATTACGCTGCAATCATCGTTTATACTTCATGTCTTTATATGTAAGAAATAACTTGTTTTTCTTTGTTGAAAACTGCATATTTTTTGAAACAATACGCCATAAAATTATTCATAGTATTTGTTTACTGGTAAATAATACAATTAATCGATTAAAACCACTTTGTCATTTTAATAAATTCGATCTATTAAAAAATTACCATCGATTCAAATTATCAATATATACATATATATTTGGGCTATTAAAGTTCCTCAATAACTCCGACTGTTTATATTAAAATGTAGACAATTATCTTAAAACTAAATGTATTTTTTTAATGTACAGATATGCAGGAGAAGTGGGCCGATTCGCCAAACATTTCGCCCATCCCAATGTGGGTCTATTCAACCATATCCGGGGCATTAGTGTGGTCAATGGCAACCTAAATGAACTATCGCCAAAAGTCCGTAGTTACATCGAAGATAACGTAACTTTGTGTCAACCAGAGAAGGTTCACATTTGCGATGGAACCGATACCGAAAACAGTCACTTATTGCAATTGTTGCAAAAACAGGGGACTATTCAACCGTTACCTAAATACCAAAACTGGTAAGTTGGTCAATTACCTCAAAACAATCAATCAAATCCAAATAGAAGCAAAATTATTTCTCTGGGTTTCTCCAATATACGATTGCCATTTCTGGTATTTGATCTTCTCCAACATTTTAACTTCCATGTCAACGTACGAGAAAAATAAATGTTAAATGAATATGTCTAGTTGTTTGAATAATTGGAAGACAACATTCTGAAGAGCAGTAAATTCATGAAAATATTTTGAACTCATTGCTACAATTTACCAAAACTCAAATTAATAAATTATCTTCTATAGTTGGTTGGCTCGTACGAACCCAGCTGATGTCGCCCGAATGGAGAGCCGAACGTTCATATGCACCGAAATACGCGCAGAAACAATCCCGTCCACAAAAGACGGCATTAAGGGAACTCTTGGAAATTGGATGTCCCCACGCGACATGGACTTAGCAGTCCAAGAACGTTTCGCTGGATGTATGCGTGGACGTACCATGTATGTGGTTCCATTCTCCATGGGGCCAATTGGCTCTCCATTATCCAAAATTGGAGTTGAACTTACTGATTCAGCGTATGTAGTTGCGTCAATGGGAACTATGACCCGAATGGGGCAAAAAGTATTGGAGAAATTGACCGATAATAGCGAATTTGTCAAATGTTTACATTCAGTTGGAATTCCAGCTAGTGGCGTTGTTGAGAAGGCAAGTTGGCCTTGTGATCCAGAAAGGACCATTATATTGCACAAGTAAGTTTTTAACACTTTGTATTTCGGTATCACTTATGCCATCTTCAGGAATTAAAATAAGCCAGCATATTTTAATATCTTATTTAATTTTCCTTTGACCAATTTGTTTTCAGACCCCAAAACAATGAAATCGTCTCGTACGGCAGCGGATACGGTGGAAACTCATTGCTGGGCAAAAAATGTTTTGCCCTTCGTATCGGCTCAACAATTGCGAAGCGCGAAGGTTGGCTCGCCGAGCATATGCTCATCCTGGGAATTACCAATCCGGCTGGCAAAAAACGTTACATCGCAGCTGCTTTCCCATCAGCATGTGGCAAAACAAATTTGGCAATGATGACACCAACGTTACCCGGTTATAAAATCGAATGTGTCGGTGACGACATCGCCTGGATGCGATTCGACAAAGACGGACAACTCAGAGCTATTAACCCAGAAAATGGATTCTTTGGAGTTGCCCCAGGTAAATATCCAGACAATATTACCGCTAATACGACAAATAAACAAAAATCTGGATACTGGATAATCATTATATTATCTTTACAGGAACCTCCAACAAGACAAACCCAAACGCTATGAAGACAATTTTCAAAAACACAATGTTCACAAATGTCGCTGAAACCAGTGACGGTGGAGTTTTCTGGGAGGGTATGGAAGATGATGTACCCTCTGACGCAGAAATAACCGATTGGTTGGGCAAACCCTGGGTCAAAGGACAATCAAAGACCCCAGCTGCACACCCTAACTCGAGATTCTGCTCGCCGGCAGATCAATGCCCCATTATCGACCCTAAATGGGAAGCTTCGGAAGGAGTACCCATTGATGCAATTCTATTCGGTGGACGTCGTCCTCAAGGAGTTCCTTTAGTGTATGAAGCTATGAATTGGGAGCATGGAGTGTTTATTGGGGCTACGATGAGAAGTGAAGCAACCGCTGCCGCAGAGCATAAGGTAGGATTTAAAAGAAATTAAGTTTGTAATAATAAACTAATGGAATTAATTTATTATTTTCAGGGCAAAGTGATAATGAACGACCCCTTCGCGATGAGGCCTTTCTTCGGCTACAATTTCGGCAACTACCTGTCCCATTGGTTAAGTATGCAGAATCGTTCAATGCAATTGCCGAAAATCTTCCACGTCAACTGGTTCCGAAAGGACAGCAACGGCAACTTCTTATGGCCCGGTTTCGGTGAAAATTCTCGCGTGTTAGACTGGATTTTGCGACGAATTGAAAATGAAGACTGTTTCACACAAACACCGGTTGGTTTTATACCGAAACCTGGTGCGCTCAATCTTGATGGATTGAAAGATAATGTGAATTTCAATGAGCTGTTTGGTTTGAGCAAAGAGTTTTGGAGCCAAGAGACGCAAGCGATTGAGAAATATTTCGATGAACAAGTTGGATCTGATCTGCCTGCAGGGATTCATAAGCAGTTGGAAGCGCTTAAGAAACGTGTGAATCAAATGTGAATTTGCGCTTAAATGTGTCATTGCAATCAATGATTAATTTATTTATATTATTATTGATTGTTGTATTTTACTATTGATGTATTTACCTACATTTATTTTTATTTAATTAGTTTGTATATATTATAAAAGCGTAATTTAGTTATATGATGAATGTTGGCATGAATCTTCTGATGATGTGATAAACGTATTTTATTAAAATATTAAATAAATGATATTTTTAGTCAATTAACCTCATTGTTTCTTCTATAACCTATCTAATATTACATATTACACTAGCATATTACGTTATTTTATAAAGCAGATTTTGCTAAAATACTTTATATTTACTATAAATTAACTATAAACACATGAAATTACATAAATTGAATGAAATAAACACGGAACGTAAAAACATCTTATATATCAGTTAATATTTAGAGATGAAATATACATGTATGTTAGGTGGGTAGTGGAATATTGGAAAGTGGGTATGGCAGAGCAAGAATATCTGGTGTTCAAAATTATAAATTCCTGCAAAAAGAAACTTTCGTTTCTATTCGTTAATCAGAAATATGTTTAAGTTTGCAAAATATATTTCGAATAAAGCATCCTTAAGAAACATTTAGCACTTTATAATAATTTATTAGCATAAATTTTAATCACAATTTTAAAAAGTAGGAAGTTGTGAATATGTGTAGACGATAAAACGCTGTTAAAATCAAGAAAAAGTATAATTAAACCACGAATATAGGTTAAAAAACGCGATAAATTGCCCTAAAGTTCAAAATTCGTTGTCAAATTTAATTGCATGCATTATATTGTTACAACAATAAAAACACTTACCAAAAAATCTTCGCTGAGGTCTTCTAGCACACGCGTTGCACACTTATTTAACAATAAAATGTGTTAAATAATAATAAAACGAGAAATGACCGCGAGGAAAATTTCCACCATTGTTACAAATGACGCCATGCACTATGCGCATGCGTTAAACACAAATTAGTTCAATTCAACTAAAGAAACACTCGTATAAAGTAGTTATAAGTTAGTTTAACAACATTTTATAATAATAAAACCGTTATTTATCAGTATTTATACATGAAACACAATTATTTTCAATCATTTGTACAGAAATTGTGCTTCTGTCAAAGTGAACCGGCCAGTCTCTTGCGCAAGTGCAGTCTAACTGGCGCGAGGCGTCAAGTTAGTTGTCAGTAACCGGTAATTTTATTTCGTTAATTATAATAGTTAAAGTGTTTTTATTACGTGTATATATCGATAAGTGTTTGGTTTGGGGCCTAAACTACCTGGATGATGTGTTATCGGTGAGTTTTCAGCTATTTTAAACTTTATATTTATGTGTCCGGAGGGTTGATATAATGGTAGACTTTTTGAGTAGTTTTTTTTTGGGTTTTTACTAATCATCCGATTAGTAATCATAAAACTAATTGTTTTAGAAGATAAAGGATTTTTTTAGGGATTTATTGGTGAAGTTTTGATTAGGTAGCTTAAGTACTCGGGCCGATGATTCTAGATAAATATTTTGTTGTTTTACAAAAATAGGGTAGCCATTTTGCAATAAATAAATTTAATTCGAGTCAAAAATACATAAAATCTTAAATTTAATACAATCTCAATTGGTATCTTTTGTTGATATTTTCCTCCCCATGGAAAGCTGTGGAAAAGTAGTTTTACTAGGTGGTGGATTTAATTTACTTGTTATATGGACAAATGGTTCATATAAAGTCTGTCTGTTCATTGCTGACGCTGTAAAATGCCGTATTTTTTCCCTGCTGCACCAAGACGCAGCTTTACTAGTCGTAGTTTCGTAATCAGCGCTATTTTCATCCTTAGTTCGATTCCCGATCACTACAATAGTCACCTAAAGGGCAATAAAAAATATATTTTCTGGGGATAAATCGTAATAATTAAATTACTTCTTTCTTGTCTTTATTTCTGTCGATGTCTTTCTTGATTGCTGTTAACACGTCGATAGAATCTATGTTTTCGGTGTCGTACACTAAAATATAACCGTCTGCTATCACTAAATAGTGCCTGGGGAGCTGTTGATTCGTTGTACCGCTAGAATTAGTAGTTTGGCTTTGATCTATGCCGGCAGTGTCGTAAAATCTAACTTTTTCTCTTGTACCGCGATCAGATTCGATATTCGCTACGTAAATGTCCTCAATCGTTGGATAAAGCTCCTTGGTACATACAAACACATTATTATGCAGTTTTCAGTAATTAACTATGTCCATTTTTCATATATCTTATTTATTAAAATATTTGCCCAGCTATAAAACCCCAATATTGTATGTTTATACACATTCTAATTCAACATTCGCAACCTAATACAATATAGACCACGCCCACAGTACTAGCTAACTCCACAGGATAGGCCACGCCCACACACTATCCACGCCCATTTTAACCTATATTTATGTCGCTGTGCACATAATATATTAATTTTAGCATTCATTCTCATACATCCCCTAATTTATATACACTTATACCGAAGTTAATTTTTTTAAAACCTATTAAAACGAACATAACCTTACTTACCGTTTTCGAAGTGAGATTCCCGTATATGACCTGCTCGAGAATGGCAGTTTTCCCAACACCTTTCATGCCACAAATCACAACTTTGGCTGTTTTACCCATTTGTTTTTATTTATTATTAAAATTACATTACAAAAACCGCTTATCTAGCAGTTTTTACATATCAACGTCACTTGTCAAATAACAAACAGGTGGTATAAATACGACGTACGCACGCATTCATTTCTCTGTTTACCACATACACGCGAAGCGTCACGTACGTGTATTTATACACCTAAAATATTGGTTTGACAACTTGGCATTCGTACATTTACACATTTAAAATATTAAATAAAATGAAAACTACTGACAAATATTCTATTTTGTTACCAACGTACAATGAATGTGAAAATTTACCTATAATAATATGGTTAATTGTGAAAAATATGGACGCAAGGTAAGTAAGTTAGGTTAGAAAAAATGAGATAATGGATTTTGATATGCATAATTAATTAATTTAACACTACTTCGTGTTAAAACCCTAGTGGTCACGACTACGAAATCATAGTTATAGATGACGGCAGTCCAGATGGGACACTGGATGCGGCGAAACAACTACAAAAAATCTATGGGGAGTCTAAAATAATTTTGAGACCCCGTGAAAAGAAATTGGGGCTTGGTACTGCGTATATTCACGGTATTAAACATGCTACTGGTAATTTTATATTAATTATGGACGCTGATTTGAGTCATCATGTAAGTTATTACCATCTGGCGGCATTATAATAAACTATAGATTACCTTTATCAAACTGCGCATGCGTGAAATTATCATTAAATGAACACAAACCCTACATTTGTGTTAAACTAATATTTAGTAGGCAATTGTAACGATAATTATCGTATAATGTACTTGTACCGAAGAAACTAAAACATTCGGTTGTGTGTCTGTAGCATTCTTGGATCACAAAATTGTTTGTCTCGTCGCCCTGATTCTAAAAAAATATATAACTCGTAAGACCAAATTTGTGCCCTCTACTCCTCTGAAGGTACCAGAGCGATTTGCACCAAAATTGTTACACATGTTATTTAGCATCCCATTTAAATCCACTCGCAGTTTAAATCCAATCGCCAGTATACTTCCAGAGTTATAGGGCCCCAAAATTTGGAGCCCCCCTTAATACTGCCCTTATAAAAATAATTAAAACCCTCAAAAATTCTACTAGTAATTCTAAGATATTTTATGTCTACATGATTTTTATATATTGTTAACCCAAAGGCCATACAAAATTATTAAATATTATAATTTTGCATTTTTAATATCAAATATCAAAAAAATCTACGATAAATTGTAAGACTTTTCAAATTGTTAACCAAAAGGCCATATTTATTAAAAATCTTTGCTCGCATCGCATTACTTATAAGGCGAGCTGGACTCGTAGGTGCGTTGTACCTAAGCTTGTTTTTAAGTAGGGGTATAATATTTTTTAAATAATTTTACATTTGTAAAATTATTGCTATAAAATAGACGGAAAATATATAAAAGTGAAGTCGTTACTGAAATAAGAATTAGGTAAACGACAGCCTAAATGATAATTATCGCAAAATTACTTCTTTGCCTCATACATTCATATTTTATTAAATATATTTAAAAATACTAAATTTTGCGCTGAGATTTTTGTCGTAAAATGTACTTGTACTTCTATGCCTCATGCATTCATATTTTATTATGTTTATGATATGGACATGTTACTTTTGTGCTCTAAAGCGTGTTAAACTAATGTAATTTATAGTTTATTACTGTGTTGAAAGAGTATGAAACAATATATGATTAAATATAAAATAGTTTAATATTTCTAATTTTTTAAATAGCCAAAGTTTATTCCGCAATTCATCGAAAAGCAAAAGTCGGAAAATTTCGACGTAGTTTCCGGGACTAGATACGTAGGGTCAGGGGGTGTACATGGTTGGGATTTTAAGCGGAAATTAGTTTCAAGAGGTGCCAACTTTTTAACGCAGTTGCTTCTAAGACCTGGCGCTTCAGACCTAACCGGGTCATTTAGGTTGTATAAAAAAGACGTTTTGGAGAAATTGATCCAAAGTTGTGTTAGTAAAGGATATGTTTTCCAAATGGAGATGATTATTCGGGCCCGCCAATTGAAATACACGATTGGAGAAGTTCCAATCACATTCGTTGATCGCGTTTATGGGGAATCGAAACTTGGCGGGTCGGAGATCTTTCAATTTGCTACTTCACTGTTATATTTGTTTGCCACTACTTAAGTTTCTGTTATTATATACAAATATTTGCCAAAATTGCTCGAACAAGCGAATAAAGATTGTATTAGGCAAAGTTCATCATTTTTTGTGAATTAATAGGGCACATTTGAATGTTTTTTTTTTTTTTTTATAAATGTTTATTCATTTTAATACATATCATTGTATTGAAATTTTCATACTTTATTTTGAAAATTATTTAAATAAAAAAATTGCTTCCGGTTCTACTTAATTGAATCGTAAATTTGAAACTATTTGGTTTATGACAACAATTACAACCTTGAAAAATAGTTTTGAATTTAATGTATGTTATGTAATTTAACCAAACTTGAATGATGTAATCAAATAACATTCCAATTGTAAATAAAACAACTATATCTAACTGTGTTTAATACGATTTATTTGTACATGTAATACTACACAAATATATTTTAAATAAAATATGAATAGCTAAAACGAAAAAAAAAAAAGTAAAAATCGTCGATTTATTTTTATTATTTATTAACATAAATGCAACAATAGAATGTACAGTAATTTCAACAAGTAATATGGAATGGTCTAAACTATGGTGTCCTTCACCAAAAATGCAGCTAAAATTTAGACACGGTAATTCTTATGAATTTCGGGCTTGATATCGTAGACCAACTTCAGAACTTCATGAATCACCTGGAAAATTTGCCATTGGCATCAATAATAATAGATCAAAAATATTTTTCTGTTGAATAACTCACTGGTTCTTTGTGAGAGACAACAGCTTTGTTCATCTCATCAATTCGAATCTTTGTATCAGCTTCAATCTTCGCGGCAACATCCTCGCGCGAACCCATATGTTTCGCCTCGAATTCGCGGAATTGACGTTCTCGTTCCCTGCGATATTTTTCGATTTCGTCTTGAGCCTCTTCTTTGGCTTGCTTTAGCCGTTTTGCTTTACCTAATTTCCGCAAAAATTACAATCAATTCACTTTATTATTATTTTTCATATTTTAATCCCCGTTTTAGATTGTTCACAGCTAAACAATTAGCAATTAAGATTAGAAAATTACAAATAATAATCTAGTTTGTATTATGACAAGTAATGTTAACACATTCAATGCAACAAAACTATCACAATTTACGATAAATTTTGTTGCTGTGAACGTTAACCTTGTATATCATATAACAAACTGGAATTATTACTTATAATTTCTTAGCTTAATTACTGTGTGTATACTATTGTTCACATTGAAACAATCAGTAATTAAGCTAAGAAATTATAAGTAATAATTCCAGTTTGTTATTTACTTTGTTAATTATTTTAAGATTAGAAAATTACAAATAATAATCTAGTTTGTATTATGAATGTTAACACAATTAACACAATTTATGATAAATTTTGTTGCTGCGAACGTTAACCTTGTCATACAACAAACTGGTATTATTACTTATAATTTCTAAGCTTAATTACTAATTCTTTAGCTGTGAACAATGCGCAATTTAAAACTGTATTCCCTGTGAACCAATTAGTAATTACGGTTAAAAGATTACAAATAATAATCTAGTTTGTATTATGATAAGTAATGCTACCATTCCAAGCAACAAAATTAACACAACGAAATTTGTTGAAGTTTAACATACGGGAATATGTGTAACCGTTCAGTGTTCACTGTAAACGGATACACATATTCCCATATGTTAAACTCCGACAAATTTCGTTAGTGAATGTACCTATAATTATTAATTTTGTTGCTGTGAACGTTACCATTGTATGGCATATAACAAAATTTTACTTGTAATTTCTAAGCTGAATTACTAATTGTTTCGCTGTGAACACACCTAAAAGGATTGTTCACAGCGAAACAATCAGTAATTAAGCTTAGAAATTATAAGTAATCATTCCAGTTTGTTGTATGACATACAAAGTTAAGGATTGTTCACAGCTATTGAATTAGTAATTAAGCTTAGAAATTATAAGTAATAATTCAAGTTTGTTGTATGACATACAAGGTTAACGTTGCTTGGAATGTTAACATTGCTTCTCATAATACAAACTCGATTATTATTTGTAATTTTCTTAATTACTAATTGTTTCCATGTGAACAATCCTTTAACGTTCACAACAATAAAATTTATGATACATTGTGTTAATTGTGTTGCTTGGAATGTTAGCATTGCTTTTCATAATACAAACTCGATTATTATTTGTAATTTTCTAATCTTAACTACTATTTACTTCGCTGTGAACACGCCTTAAGGATTGTTCACAGCGAGACAATTAGTAATTAAGATTAGAAAATTACAAATAATAATCTAGTTTGTATTATGACAAACAATGTTAACATTCCAAGCAACACAATTTATGGTACATTTTGTTGCTGTGAACGTTAACTTTGTAAGTCATAAGACAAACTGGAATTATTACTTATAATTTCTAAGCTTAATTGCTAATTCTTTAGCTGTGAACAATCCTTTAAGACGGGCTAAGTACATACAAATATTAAAATAAAAATGTAAACGTAAAATAACGTTATTTACGCTTTTTAAAACATTTTATATTGAAATATGTTAATTTTTGTGTGTTTTAATGTATAATTACCAAAATGATATGGTAAAAGTGAATAATTAGCTTACATTAGTTAGGAAATAAGCTTAATATAAAAATACTGAATATTTTACTTAAGACGCAGTTATTTAAATAATAATAAATAAAATATCTTCAAATTGCAAGGATAATGTATACATTTACCAATACGCTAGCTAAAGTGAAAGACATGGCGCAGCCTCTTGCTATAAATTATTGATTTTAATCCGAAATTAAATAATAAATACTTAATAATTCTTATTACAAATTAATTTGAGCAGAATAATATTAAGAATAAGGCTTGAAATCCTTAAATTATGGTATAATTGGGTGTTGTTACACCCATTTTGCTAAATAGGTCAAATATAGCTAAAACACACTTACGTTTACGGGCTTCTGATACCTTTTCGGCTGCACGTTTCTCTGCAGCTAAAAGCTGTTGAATACCTTGCGTTTGGCTAGCCATTTTAACTAGAATACGAGGAAAACACTTGCGAATACGACTGCCGATTACTTGTGTTAGACAGTCATATGATCAGTTAACACCACGGTCGGTCATGTGACGCTAGTCTCGACCTCATGTGACTTGCGACGTCAAATTGTTGGTTCACTTTTCAAACGCAATTATTTATTATACTTTATTCTCACGTATATTAATTAAAAATGTACTATTATAATATTGTTGTAATACATTAAATCTACAGAAATGTATTCGCTATTTAGATTCTTAGCTACGCGGTTATAGTTGAAATAGGTCTCCACTGCGCGTGTGCAATAATCACGCGGGTAACTTTCAAATAATTCACATAACATTACTTACTTTTAAATATGTTATAATACTTTAAAATAGTTTTACATACTTTGAAAACGCGTTGTAATTATTAAATACCTTTCCTAAATGAGTATTATGCCGTTTTTTATAAGTTAACAAGCTGGGGTGGCCTTTACTCGACTTTTCCGATTACATAGTTTCTTTTAGCGTATGCTTAAGAAAATTAAAATTAGTTTAAATTAGTTATACGAACGAATGCTTAAAATAGTAAAATATGCAAAAAATGGAATTAAATATTTTAATCACTATTTGAAATATATATAAAATAATAATTACTTTTAAATAATTTAATAATTATTGGTTTAGTAGATATGTTTAAACATGATTTTAATCTTAAATATATTAAAAAACGGACGAATGCTTAAATTAATATAAAAAAAAATGCAATAAATGGAATTTAATATTTTAATCACTATTTGAAATATGTATAAATTAATAATTACCTTTAAATAATTTAATAATTATTGGTTTAGTAAATATGTTTAAACATAATTTTAATCTTAAATATATTAAAAAACGGACGAATGCTTAAATTAATATAAAAAAAAAAATGCAATAAATGGAATTTAATATTTTAATCACTATTTGAAATATGTATAAAATAATAATTACTTTTAAATAATTTAATAATTATTGGTTTAGTAGATGTGTTTAAACATAATTTTAATCTTAAATATATTAAAGAACGGACGAATGCTTAAAATAATAATAAAAAAAATTGCAATAAATGGAATTAAATATTTTAATCACTATTTGTAATATGTATAAATTAATAATTACTTTTAAATAATTTAATAATTATTGGTTTAGTAGATATGTTTAAACATAATTTTCATCTTAAATATATTAAAAAACGGACGAATGCTTAAAATAAAAATTGAAAAGAATGCAATAAATTGAATTAAATATTTTAATCACTATTTGTAATATATATATAAAATAATAATTACTTTTAAATGATTTAATAATTATAGGTTTAAGTAGATAAGTTTAAACATTATTTTAATTAATTAAATATATTTCTCTCTATTCTAAGTTTGAACATAAATATCTTACAAGGCATAAATATTGATAAAATACAAATTTAATTATCTAAAACAAATAAAAATTATTTATTAATAACAAAAACTTGAAAATATCACCATTTTATACTAATTGCAAGTTTTCGTAATATAATTGCTGTCCCGAATATTTTGTCCCAGTAAGAACTACTTATCCCAAACCCTAGAATATAATAATTGTTATTTAAAAAAAAAACAAGCTAAATAGAGGCACCAATGCCTTCAGCATATATTTTTTTGTTTATTTACCATTTTTCGAATGTGAAAAATGATGTTGATTATGATAGCGTTTCATTGTATAAAAATACGAATTTTCATTTGGGGCTCCGTAGTGTAAATAAAAATGGATCATATCATATATAACATATCCTAAAAATAAAATAGAATTACAACAAAATAAAATAAAAATGGTTTTAAATTCACCTGATATTGATCCTGCTGAAATTAAATCTAATAAATTATTTGGGAAAATGTACGAATATAATAAATATCCAATGGAGGCGATTATTGCTGCTGGAAATGGAGGAAATACTAGTCTTCTAGTATCAAATGGAACCTAAAACAGAAATATAACCCGTTCTAGAACAGAAATTACCCTATTGCTATTTAAAAAAAAAAACCTTATGGTGTAACCCATGAATAGCAAAATGAAAATAAATAAATATTTTCGATTTCCCTGAAGGTTCTGAATGGAAAACCCATCGGTGTAGCGAATATTCTAATAAAGTCCACAATACTAAACCTTGTACAAAACTAAGTACCATTGGTATAAAATATATTCCTGAAACTAAACCCCAAATAAAAATGATTGAAATTCAATTATATATTTATATTATTCACATAATAAACTCCAGTCTCCTGTTGTATAAAAATCGATACCAGAATAAATTAGATAAAAAATAATAGGTGTCCAAAATATGGGTATTATGTACCATGGTGTCAGGGTTAGGGCTTCCAAAATGTTACTTTCGAATAACCGGAGTTGCCGGTCTACTGGAGCGGCTACCCAGTCGTTGTATTTGGCTCCTAGTGATGCCACTTGGGGTAAAATCGGTTTGGACCAATCTACCAAATACTAGAACATATTTTATTGCAATTTCGAGTTAAATATTGTTTATTTGCTACGGTTAATAAATACATAATTTGTTAAAATTATTTACTCAATAAGTAATTTTATGATATATTAATTTCTTGAGAAGTTCTTGCTTAAATAACTATTATTATTATGTATTAATTTTATTTAATCTACAATCAACATGTTTAATGATTCGTAAAACGTAAAATAGATCAATAAATTGATTTTATACATTTATGAAATTTGTAGTTATTCAATTCCTATAGTAAATTCATCTAATATTTACTACTTTTATTTTTGACTTATTTGTAATTTTATTCAACTAAAAATATTATTATAATATATTTTAGTTTCTTATACGAATGTATATAAGGAAGTATTGTAATCACGAGAAATTAAAAACTCGAGATTTTCACGGAAATACATGTTTTGACCATTGTTTTTGACTATTTTCGAAATTATGTCTATATATGTTTGCCTGTCTGTCTGTCTGTGTGTGTGTGTGTCTGTCTGTATGTCTTGCTGTCTGTCTGTCTGTCTATGTCTGTCTGTCTGTCTGTCTGTCTGTTTATCTGTCTTGCTGTCTGTCTGTCTGTCTGTCTCTAGCTAGAGCGTTTTTTTTTGTTTATGTAATTTAAACAATTCGCTAACAATTTTTTTTTTCTTGTTACAGATATGAAAATTGTTGGTGAATCTCAAAACATTTGTGTGTGTGAAAATGTTCAACAAGAATTTCAAGCACAGAAAATTGAAGACAAGGTAAGTTTTTTTTACAAATATTTTATATGTATACAGAAAAATTTATTCGTATTCCAACAATAATTTTTATATAAAATTGTATTTCCTCATAAAAAATTCGGCGATATATTTACCTCCAGATCTTCTTGCCCTTCTACGACCTCATTTTGGCGTCCTCCAATTTTATATTCTCTCAACAGGTACATTGCCGATTTCGAATGAAAACTCTCCTTCATTTTATCTCGAATTTTTGCACCTTTGTAGATTTCTACATAATTATAACCTCCGGGATGATTTTTTAAAAACTCGCCAACATTATATTCCTCTCCGTAATGTGATACAATTTGGTATTTTGTGTTATCTGCCATTTTATATATACAATCCTATAAAATTTATGGTGTAAAAAGATCAAAATATTGTTTATTTACGATATTTACAACCGTTTGAGAAGCATTGGTTTGGAACCTTTTTTCTTACGTAATAGGAATATATTGTAAATAGTATAATTTATTATATGATTAAGTTACATCATGATAGTTTGCCTTATTTATTGCGTTTAAAGTAATATTTATCAAGGTTTACCCATCAATTTATAGCGAAAGAAAAATAAGCATAAAATATATCCCACTTGTAGCGCATCCGGTAGTACAAAAGTATTAAGAAAATCGATTCATGTCTTTTAATTAATAGATAAACCAACACTTAGATTAAATCTTCAATTTTAATTAATTACCTTCTTTTCCTGTGTATATTGTCTTATTGGTTTAAAAAAAAAAACAACAACTTCACCTTCACTCAACTTAGTTGCACTTTATAATAATGCTTTATTTTGTTTTAAATTCTCTCTACGATAACTAAAGAAACGTAAATATAAAATAACCATTTTCAGGAAATGGTACATTTTCCAAAAAAACTTTTCATACAAAAGTTGCTTGCAATTTCAATATCTTCAACTTTTATACGAACCACTATCTTCTTACTCGTGTTGTTTTCGAGATATACAAAAAGTAGCAAGAAAATACCTTTACTTACTGTTAAGTTATTGTTTTCAAAATATATACAAGTCTTAAGTTTAAAGACGTCATTCCGAAAATAGTCGGAAGTGATTCAGGGATGGCCAATCGTGTATTTCCGTTATAATCTCGAGTTCGAATACAAATTGTATACAATACTTCTTTAACGCATTGCATATGAAGTAAAAATCACTCTAAAACTTATTAGCTAATTTCCGTATTTTTACTTTTAAGCATTTAACAAATTAAACTTGTTGGATTCAAATAGTGACGTCACTTAGTGTTTTATGGTGGAGTAGCTTAAAATTGGGAACAACTTGTTCGTTTTTAACTTTCTTGGACGAAATCTATTTTTTTGATCACTCTAAAGCCTAAACTGTTGAAGAAACATTATGAAACTTAAGATGTGCACCATTTTTATTGAAAGTAATGGTTTACTCTTGGTATTTTTTGCATATCGCGGATAGAACACGAGATAAAGAAAAATATATCGTATTAAAGGTGAAGATATTGGAATTTTAAGTAATTTTTGTTTGAAAATGTTTCCCTAGTTACAATTTGGTTTCATAGCAATCGTAGGGGGAATTTAAATCAAATTAAAACATTTTACATATTATGAAAATATAGATAGTGGTTTTTTTTAGTAAAATACTAGCGTAAATATTTACGTTACTTACCCACAATTAAATTTATCAGTTAACCTTGCATTTTACATGTTATTTTAACATAAATTTAAATATTAATTACTTCATATCTTCTAAACGTTCTATATTTAAATATGGATACAATTTAAAAACTTACAAATTTTAAATATAGTTTTCCAACAATTAATTTCGAGTATTATTTTAATTAAAATATTATTAAAATCGCACTATGATACAACTAGTATCGTACAATTTGAAAATAAATTTTAAACTAAACATTTTAACAGTAAATAATTTATTTTAGCAATACTTTGTTAATAAACTAATTAATTTACAAACAATGTTAAATTAAAAATAAATTAACATATATTTATTATGAATATGTGAACTAAGACATGTCCTACGACCGACTGAGACCGCAAGGACTCTGTCATATTGTCGACAATATTTCTAATGACAAAGTACATGTGACAAGTCTGTATCGGATCGCTTCATTACTTTATATTAACCTTTAGCCGTTAGAAAGCGTAAATTTCGGTAGAATTCAACGCATCATTGGACCAAATATTTTTCATTGTGGTTACAATTCATTTAAACGGTTATTTATAGCTTGACGCATATAAATAAGACATTAAATACAATGACAACTTTATTAACCGGATTTTTTTTCTGGCACCGTTTAGAATTAATATTAAATCTATTTTTTTTTAATTTATTATAATTCAAGTATTTAAGTTATGTACATTTTCGAAAACCCTCAATATGCAACTGAATATTTAATTATTATGTCCTTAGTAGATTCTATTTTCAATTTCATTCAATGGAAGAGAAGAATATATTTATTATTGATTGTAAAATTATTGTTTATATTGTATGTCAACTATTAATTGAAGGCTATAATCATTGAGGAATAATAAGCCCTTGTAGCACAATGGTGACATGTCCACATAATTTCTGAACGAAGCATTAGATATTGGTGCCTGCACCTATGCTAATTAAAGGATATTAATTATAAAAAGGAACATATTAATTCGTTTTTAAATTTTATTATCCATTGTTGACAACAAACATACATAAATATTACAATATTTTGTGGACAAATTATTTATTTATTAATCTATTAAAACAATCAAATATTGTTTGTTTTTACAAATATGAAATTATTTATTAATGACTGTGATTGCAATAAGTGATTTAGTAAATCGACCCACTTAGAGCACAATGGTAACATGCCCCTGTGCGAAATTTATGTCTACATATACTATTATGCGTTAAATAAATTAAGAATCATTTCCATAAACTACCGCATTTTGAATGTGAACATATCACTTGTGCGCTCGAAGTGGTCAAAATATTGTGTGTATTAGCACAAATTTGTCTATAATAATTGAGCTAAGTATTTAAATTACTAGAAAAATTACAAAATTTTGATTACACATTTAAAAAAGTTCGCAATATGAAAAATTAAAAAGAAGAATTGAATTTTTTTATGTATATATATGTTATATATTTATTATTTATTAAAAATATAAATTTACTTACATTTAGTAAGAATGGTTCCCAGAAAATGGAAGTGGAAGAAACTTCAGAAAAGTATATCCAGATTAACAAAATCAAAGAAATTCTAACTTTACGTTTAGTATTTTTTTTTATTTCCTATTCGTAAACATATAAAACCGCGTATTACAGCGTTTTAATACAATTAACCTGTTTTTTTTTTAAATTCATTTATAGTACGTTCCAAAACGTAACCGGTTACAACCGGTTATAACCGTAACCGATGTACATCGAAATTAGTCAAAAGAAAAACTGTTTTTTTTTTATAGATCAGTAATATAGTTAGGTGTATAGCCGATAAATGCCGGTTACGTTTTGTAATGATTGGTTACAAATTATTTGGTAGTTTTCTAAATGTCATGTCATGTAATGATTTTGTTTACTAGAAAATATCTTTAATTCAGTTTGCTAATACTACACATAAAACAATGTATGTAAACAGGTGGAAAATAGAAATAAAAATGTTCATATTGTCATCATTTTCTTTATAGGAAAACTTAATAATGTTTCCTCTTAACTCGAACTTACTAAATGCCCTAGTTTAATACTGGTTTATATCGCTTTTTATTGGTTTATTTTTCGAACAAATCTGCAAATATAGTTTTATATATATTATAACTACACAACAGGAGCATACAATACAATTATTTCTGTTTTATTATTATTTTTGTATTTTTTGTTTTGTTTTCAATATATTTTTTTGAAATAATCGATATACCAAAAAATAAACATTCGTTTTTCGTTTAATATATAGTTGAACTTTTGAAGTTCTTGAATTAAATATTATATTGTGAGCATATTTTCTATTTTAAATCTATAATAGCGTTTTTAATTTTTTCCAAACTGTGATTTCGATTCTTATAACATCTTTCCCGCATCATACAATTCCTTTTATAGCTATTTCAAACATTACTTTTAAGTTAAACAATAGCGAAATGTAAACGAGCCGCAGGCATTTTTCCACATTATATACTGTATTTTAAGCATGTTTTAAATTCATAAGTATTATAAACAATAGGAATTTTCCCTGACAATTGCAATAAATTGAGCCACAGGCATTTTTTCTCATATTACATAGATACAGGTTGTTCAAAATATTATTTAGTTAATTAGTAAACTGATTTTTCTTGGGAGGTTTTTTATACCCAATTTTAAACAATATCAATAATAGTTTACGTGTTTAGTTAGTTTAGTAAATTATTGACGAAATCTTCACTAAAAATTGATTAATAATCTTGATTATTGGCAGGGTTTCGCTAGAGATGTTATAAGAATCGAAAAAACGTTATTTTTCTATTATACACATTTACACTCTTTAAAGCACCCTTTTAAAAAGGACTTATATCACGTCATTATTTCTTTTTTAATCTAGAACACCTTGGCAGAAAATAACTGGCACATTTTGGAAATTTCTAAGTAAAACATTTCCACAAATTTGTATTTTTTGCTTACTCTTTACTCGGTTAGGCTTTTTATATCTAAAAATAATAGTTTATATATCGACGTCTTATACAAAAAACTAATCAACTCAAATTTCAGTATAATTTATTATTTTGACAAATGCCTTTAAATAAATTCGTCAATTATTCTCATTCTCTGCTTTTCAACAGCAAATATCTACTAATTTCGTACACCGGTGTAGAACCATACAATATGACATATTTTTTTACAAAAAAATTGTATTATTGTAGCTGTGAAAAATAAATTCAAAAAATTGTATTTATTTACCATTTTACAGCTACAATTCTAAATTAACGTAGTAAAAAATATGTTATATTGTAGTTATTGTATGGTTCTAGATGGTCAGCAGTTAATAAATATTTACCATTGCTAGACAAAGAACGAGATTATAATAGGTCTATTAACTGAAATTGTAGTTAATTAGTTTTTCCTAAGAGTACTTCGAAATGTATATATTATATATTTTGTTATTTAATATTACGAGGCTATCACAAACATGGGCTTCACATTGCAGCCATATTGTTTACGAATAAGGTGTGGTAACATAAACCGTCACAGTCAAAACAGGTGTGTGGTCTTACCTCACTTTTAAGGAACTTTTGTTGTTAAATTTTATTTAACGTGTTCACGAACAAAATTTCAACAAAATTCGGTAATCTTTAAGCTATGGTCTAGTTAGTAATTTAAAACACTCGCTAAAGTGCGCGATAATTAGTAGCAAGCTTGCAACAAATTTTGAAATGGTTAATACATTTTATACACTGTAGAAATAATTCATGTAAATTTATATTACTTTTACTGTTATAACTAAAATCAATTTTAGTGATTTTAGTAAAGTTACTTAAATTTTAATGTAACTTTACTATAATTGTGTAGAATTACATCAATTTTTATTGTAATTTTGTATTGGAAGTCTTATAATTTTACAGTTATTTTTACAGTGTAGTTTTATTAAATGTAAATTATGTTTACTTGAATAGACTGTTATTAAAAATGGTATATTATTAACTAATTAAATTAGTAAAATATTAATAGTTTATTAAAAGAAGAAGTTAAATTTAAATATAAATTCGTTTAGAAAAATATTTATTTGCGTAATTTTACCAAAAATATGTACTTCGAAATTAATTTAAAAAATGACCTCGAATTATTATAAGCGCAATTACGAGTTCAAGACTGAATTTCGAGCAGTGTATAAAAAAGCATTATTATAGTAAAAGTGAAGTAAGAACAACGAAAATTCTATTTAAAATAATATTCATTTTCAAAATCACATTTAACATCTAAAAATACACAAATTTCTTTTTTCTACTTAAAAATAATTTCAACTCGAGTGTACTCGTACAATAATTTTTCTAATAAAAACAATCGTTAATAATAATAAAACTTAATAATATTAAATCGTACACTCATGATCACAAATCGAGCGAAAATTGCTCGAAAATAATATCACTAGGTCTACCAACTTAACAGCTAAGAAAAAATAAAACTAAAATATTTTCAAATCATTGACCCGTAAACAACATGTCAACAATTAATAATAATTTATAATTTTTTTTATTATTCTGACAATAATTTCACTTATGTAAATAACACTAGTATTCACCGTTAGGGATATTTCGTATTTTTTAAACAGCGTAGGTTTTCTTGGGTAACATTTAGGTACTTATTTTATAAAATCGATTTATTGACAATATAATTGGTGTGGTTTGGTTCTATGAAAGACATTTTGGACACCGAAAATATTCTTATAATTATATTAAATAAGTTAATAATTTTACAATAAGATAAAACGTTTTTAAATGTATTGAATTTAGTTTTGTTATATTTTCAAAGTAATTTTTTTAAAATTAAAAGACTTATTTAAAATATGTTAATTTTAATAGTAATTTAAAAAATATTGAGACCTTAAATGAAACATAAAATATGTATATATTTTCTTTTGAAAAATGTCGTTTCATAGAACCAAATCATTTTTTCGGTTTTATTTCGTAGTATTTCACGCGAAAGTCTTACGAGCCCCGCAAATACGCTTTGCGCATGCGTATTGTGAAACTCGCACGTGAATCACTAATATATCGCAACAGAATCATCGTGAAAAATATATTACGGCCCTTTTCATAAAATGTCTATTGCTATTATAACATTGTGTAGTTATATTTTTCAGTTTTGAGTTTGTTTATTTTCTTCTTCATTTGTAAACATTTAACATATCTTTGTACCATGTTTAGGAAAGCTAGGATTTTTAATATAAATCGCATTTAAACAATAACAATTTTTAGGCCATATCACTCAAAAACTGCAATCATTTTTTGAGTTTATAGATTCAAAAGCAATTTTTTATGTATTTTGTTCTTTGTTTTATATTAAATAGTTTTGTATATTTCGATATGAGAGTTAAATTCGTTGAGTATAACCCGATTTGGTAATTAATCATAGAATTATTTTTACAGTGCGAGAATATATTTTTTTGCAATTTTAAATACTTTTAATGTTGTATGTTTTTAATTAAGAATTAATTTCAAATATTATTAAATATAGTAAAGCATAATTTATTTTCTTGTAAATATTTTTTGTTAATAAATCGGGTTTTTATTTTATGTTTTTTTAAATAATTAAGTTTCCAAAAATAAAAATCACAGTCTTATAAGTGATATGGATTGGGCCAAATTTTCGAAAAATTGCGCTTTTTACACTTACAAAAATAATTAAAATAATTTTTGTAATAATACATTTAAAAAACACAATCATCAAAATACTTATACAATATCATTAATATATACTATTTAGAGTATAATACACTATATACAACAACAGATCTAGATACCTCAGGTCGAAATTGAATAAAATATTCATTTTTTGTGCCGTAGTGCCCTTTTGTACCAACATTTAAAATTAAAGAAATTTTTACACGACTTTATGTGAATAATCTTCATACACCAACGTGTTAACTAGTAAAAATCGTCGAAATTTTAAATGAATCGGTTCAAAAGGGTGAATTGTGTAAATAAATTTTGAAATATTAATTTGAGGAGTCGACCATCTCGTAGCACTTTTTGGGTCATAAGTGTTGACCATAGGTGTAGAGTAATTTTTTTTTTCGAAAAGGGGGCAGGCTATAGTACACATTTCATCTATTGAACTAGGTTTAATTACTTAGTAATATTATTATTATTTATACGTTTTGTTAATTGATCAATCGAGAACTTCCATGCGAAACGTTCTACCCATAACACTTCTGGATATATGCGGGGCGTCATCATCGTCACTGTCATCATCGTGGAAAGCACCCAAACCCAAACGATCATTATCATCATCTTCATCGTCCTCCTAGCGAGAAAAAAAAAACACAATTAATTTATATAATTATATTATTGAAATGCGATTGTTGATAGCATGATTTGTGTTGAATGATGCGTTGATTTTGCTACTTGTACCCGTCAGTTGCTTGTTTTATGTAAAATGGAGGTGTTTAATTTCTGCCATTGAATAATACACAAGATTTGATTTATTACTATATTTAAAAAATGAATGATTTTATTTTGTTAAATGGTGAGATAATGAAAGATATGCATATAAATAAAGCACGCTGGGATTGTGTTGAATGGAGAAGAATTAGGAGACAAAGGAAAAGAATTTCATGCCATGAAAAATCATGCAATTTCTATGCATTATTAAAATAGAATTTCATGCATTGATGTAATAAACATCTTAGGTCCAATTCAATTCAATCAATCCATTGCAATTTATGAGTAACTCGAAAAATATAGTGCGCAGCTAATTGCATTAGTGCCTTTACCAATGCTTGTTTTTTTCGCACCATTGAATTGGTGTAGATATATTTGAATACATTTCTATGCATTATTAAAATATAATTTCATGCATTTATGTAATACACATCTTAAGTCCAATTTAAAAATCCAATTCAATTCAATGCAATCAATCCATTCCAATTTATGAGTAACTCGAAAAATATAGTGCGCAGCTAATTGCATTGGTGCCTTCTCCAATGCTTGTTTTTTTGGCACCATTGAATTGGTGTAGATATATTTGAATTAATTTACAAATGAGAATTATTCTTTCATATATATATATATATATATATAAAAATGCACAAAATATGAAATATTAATCTGTATTTCCAGCAAATTTTCTCCAAATTTATAAAAAAAAAATAACAGTCTTATATATGTATATAAATATATATTTACAAGTCACATTCTCATATTTTCAATAAAATAATAATTATAAATCATACACAAATAAAATATGAAAATAATTGAATAATGTTGCAAAATAACCAGAATCGGCGTGCAGAGCGTTCGTGCTACCATCCCAATTTTGCTTTAGAACAATAATGGATAAGACACATTGATATGGCACGTTCCATATAGGCAGAACAGTCATCGCTAATTACTTACGTTACACTTCAAAATCCCCAATAGTGAATTTATTTTTGCGTGTGTTGGTAGCGGTTGTAAGACACGGACCATCGGGACTGGTTAATTGTTCCTAACCAAAGCATTACCGAAAAAACGGTTTACGGTTAGTAGAGTAACGGGGGTTCACCACAAGCATCATCGAAAATGCATCATATATTTGATGCATTTACGATATTTTTAGTATTCAACGCCAATTTTAATAATTTAAATTACTACAATATGAACAATTATAATATATACATATTAGTAAATCTCTCAGCCCTTTTTTTTAAGGATTTCAGGAAATGTATCTTCAACATACATATTAGTAAAAATTTTGTTATGGATTAAACGTATTTTTAATATATATTTAAAATAAAATGTAAGACTTACATCTTGATCGCCCATCATTTCCTTGGTTGAGACAGTTGTATCGATACGTCGAATAGACCCTTGGTGAATGTCCAAGTCGATCTTAAGACATTGGAACCTTCGCAGAAGGAATACCACTGGTATGGGGAGAACCCCAGCTGTTATCATTGCGATTGCGACACCCATCACCCATGGAGGGTATTCACATTCAACCACTGCTCCCTGAAAAATTAAATAATTACAACTTTCTTTTATACATTACGTATAAAAAAAAATGAAAACGATCCGAATCGGAAATAGAATATTTATATTTCCGTATCAAGGCAATATTAATAATTAGTTTCGTCTCATGAACAAATATAATAATCAAGGTTGACTAAAATAAATACCACACTTTACTATTTATTTTCGTATAGATAATTTGTGTCATTAAGTGAACAAACATAATTTTAATTTGACAGTCAATGACACTATTATTATCCATTTTTATTCCCAATTATATATATTGGCGAATTATGTTTGATTTAAAAATGCTTTGAATTATTTTTTGTTTTAATACATTTTAAACATACCAATTCGGCTTTCCAAGCTTGATATTTCGGGTTGTTAATGGCCATGAACACGACTGAAGATACCAGGATGCCAAACATAATAACAGGGGCGAGATATCGCCATGTTATTTGCCAGTATAATCCGGGGCGATATCCGGTCATATCTTCGATATCTTGAGTAAACCTAAAAACAAACATTCATATTTATTAGTCTACATGGCATTTTGAGCACACAAGCTAAAGGTTATTCCTCCCTTGGAGCACAACGGTGCTCTAAGAGGTCCCTATGTATGAAAGAGTTAGTAAAGGGGGTTATATAAATAATTATGTGATAGGTTGTGTTTCTTTTGTGCTCCAAGCGGTATATGGTATCCAAATGTTTACATGAACCGATTGCGAGTTAATTTTAATTTGAGGAAAGACCAAATATTAATAACTATGTTTAATAATTTAATAATATGTGATTATCTTTTAAACTGAATTAAATTAAATCCAAGGATGGACGTTAAGTTTGATTACTTTAATTTTTATATCCGGAATTTTTCGTTTGAATAATTTTTATAAATAATAATACAATAGCCTCTACTTAAAAAATAATAATTATATAGCCCACTCAATTTTTAATACTTATACGTAGGTATATTTGTATTATGCCTAACGGCCGTTTGTTTAAATAATCTTAAAAATAGCGTTATTTAAAATGAATCTACTATCATTAATATATGAAGTTGCCGAATTGTGAATATAAATACCGAATTATTTAAAACATATAAAGGAAAACTTACTTCTTATGTCCATAAATGTAAATGACCGAAATCATTTCCAATAACGCTACGACTACCAAACCAATGGTACCAGCGAATGAATCGAACATTTTCAACCAATATTCTCCGGCACCAGTGCAGAAAATCAACCCGACGAAGAAACACAGTATACAAACCACACCTGCAACAAAAATCCATACATACAATCTAATACATGTGATACAATCTTTAAACAAATACGCATCAACTGCATTTTATTGCAAAGATAGTATAGACAGGCACTAATTTAGAGCCGCGTTAGGAGTTATGTAATCCACATTTAGAATTAAGTGTAATCAGTGCAATTGGGCATAAAATTCTCGGTAATTTTTCTTACCTGTGACATACTGTTTCCGAATTCGTTTGAAGATTTCTATATCGAAAATCGTGCATAACATTCCTTCCAAGATACCAATTTGGGAGCCGATACCCAGTGACAACAACATCATGAAGAAGATCACCGCCCAGAAGGGTGCCCCAGGAAGCTCTACGATGGCTTGGGTGAACACAATGAACGCTAAGCCAGTGCCTTCGGCAGCCTAGAAATAAAATATAATTGAAATCATTTCATTTATATATCTTAGGATATCGATATACAAGAATTGGGTAAATTTGGACACTTACGGCTTCAAGTTGTTTGGCCATTGAGCACTCTTCAACCCCCATATGCAGCATGGTTTCATCCGTCATATTATTTAACGCATTCTCGTACACTTCTATCGTAACATTTGCGTTCGGCAATAAACCGTGGTTGAACATCCGTAATTTGTTCCTGATAAAAAAAGCCAAAATGTAAATTTAGACCCTTGATTTTTGAAGAGACAATCCAAATATGCCAACAACTATTGGCAAGCATAAATATGTATAGAACTATAAAAATATTTACATTCCGTCTAGACCTTCTCCCAAATATATGGTAAAATAAACATATTGGCAATTTAGTGAATCGAATTTCCACTTACGTATCTATGCATCGGTCAACATTGGTCATAGCTTTGAATCCAAGAATAGCGAAAATAACCACACTGGCATAAATGGCAGTCAACGCGTTACAAATAGACACTAGGATGACGTCACGAACACAGTTGTTCTTTGGCGTGTTGTACGACCCGAACGCAATCAATGACCCAAACGCTAAGCCGAACGAGTAGAAGACTTGGGTCGCTGCGTCCAACCAAACCGTTGGATCCAACAGTTTTTCCACTTTTGGCGTATACATGTGCACTAAACCGGCACTTGCTCCTTTTAACGTTATCCCCCGAATGAAGAAGATTGTTAACACGATGTATGGAAACATTGACGTGAAATAAACGACCTGAAATCAGAAAAATACAGATTTTGTAATTACTTCGTAATTGGAAGAATTATTATTTATTAGTCATTTTTAAGGTCTTTGGGCTTCAGAGATATATGCTCATTTATCAAATAAGCATAGGTACAGGCACCAATGCCTCAGCTCGCCGTATAAACTATTTGGTGGGTTCTTTTGTTCTTTGTTTACGTAATTTATTTTTAACTACTGATAATTTTAATGAATAAACCCTATTTATAATGACTTAAAGAGAAAAATGACTTGGAATATAGAATATTGTTGCAATCAACCCAACGCATGTGTTATACTTTAGGCGTTCCAGTATTGCTAATTTCATAATTATAATTTGCAATTTTGAGGATGTTTCGCAGAAGGCAACTTTTTCTAAATAATTCCTTTTTACTTTCTAGATTACAGTAAATAAGAAAGTTTTGAAAGTAAATACTTGACAAGACTGTAACAGGATACTTATAAAAGTTGTTGATATTGAAATTTCTTGAAACTTTTAAATATCAAAAGGTTTCTGTGGAAAATGTATTTTATACTCGAAAATATATTTTGAAATTAAAGGGTTTATCCATGGTCAAGATTTAAAAATCTATAAACATTGATCCATGGCAACGTTATTGCTGCTTCATACTTTGCAACATCAAACAAAATAATAATGAAAGTAAATTATATGTACATGAAAGGATATTTTGCTATAATGTAATTATTGCGACAATTACATTGTGCATTAAACAATTTAAATTGATTACTGATTTTAACTAACAATAGAAGCTTTTAAGCTTGATTAACTTTCAAACAACTTGAGCTAATTTAAAACTGTTTTAATTAGAACAATTTAATTACGTAAATGAAACTTTGATATTAAAAGTAATGTCTGGAAATGAGCTTAAAATTATATTATAATTGTCCTAGTTTCTCTGTAAAAAAAAACAACTAGTATTTAGCAAAATTAACAAAATTTTCCACAGAAAGTTTAACTAACTTTTAAAAAGAAGTAATGCCTACAGCTCACCAGGCGGCAAAAAATAATGCGATTAGTAACATTTATGCATTTTTCACACAATTTGCAATTAAAAATTCTAAAAGAAAACAAATGTTGGATGACGGCTAAAAATCCCAAAAACCTAAGTTTGATTCTTGGATGTTTAGTCACCGATGTTTCCTGACTTAAATATTAGAATAAATTTTAAGGCGGGTACCGAAATAGATTGACGTGTTCAGTGAAGTATCACCAACTATATTTGGTCACTCTGTATTCATACACATACATACATTCATAGGTACAGACGAATGTACATATATGAATACAAACATATACATCAATAGATTGAACATGCCAATTTAAATGTAAATGGGCATGGCGCTTGGCTCAAACATCTCCTTGGTTCAAATCCAATTTACGCGGGCGTCACAACTTGTACAGGAAAAAAAAAGAGCATTTAAAATTATTCTTAAAGTAGACGCTGAAAGATGTTTTCTATTGTGTAAGTTGTACGTTTGGCACTTTCCTTCTCAATTAAAATTAACAAAAAAGAAATATTGGGCAATATAAACAAATTTAAACTTAACAAGCTTAGGTACACGCACCTATGCCTAACATTCCGCACATATACGTATTTGTAGATTCTTTGGATGTATTAAAAACAAAATTCATAAAGTTTTCTAAAGAGGAGTTTAAGGCTCCAAATTTGGGAACCCTATAACTCCAAAAGTACACGTAAACCCTTACCTTGCCAGAACTCTGGATTCCTTTACAAACGATAAAGAAAACGATGATCCACGACAACAATAAACACAAGACAATCCACCATTTTAAACCACCTGGTTCGTCAATGGTTGGGGCAGCGTCTAAAGTGGTTCGGTACCAAAAGTACGCGGTTTCAGACGACTTTTCACACTCTTCCACCGCTGTACCATTGATCATAGGACATTGTGACCACGGTAATGGACTCTAAAACAGACAAACAAACCAATTCAACTATTTCTGCTAATTTAGAGATAATTAGATTTATAAAAACAGAGTAATATTTTACCTGGAAGCTGTTGAACAAATAAAAGAAGCACCACGTGATGATTACGTTATAGTATAACGCTACGAAGAAGGTGACGATACAGGAAGAGATACCTATGCCGCCTAACCAGGGATGGATCGTATTCCAGACGCCTAGGGAACCCAATCGCATCTTCTGGCCGATTCCGAGTTCGATTAGGAACAACGGGATGCCTTCCAGGATTAACATAATCGCGAAAGGAATCAGGAAGGCTCCTGAAACAGAATAACAAAATTATACATTGTTGACGGGATTATATATAAAGACCCAGATGTATTATCACAGAAAATCAATTATTGAGCTATAGTGGGGTTAAGACTCTTGGCTTTCACCATAGCCGGTTTACATATAAACATAGAAACATACCCACATAGAAACAAACACAGACAATTGAGTGTTTATATATATATATATATATATATATATATATATATATATATATATATATATATAATAAATAGAGATTGGATAATGTAGATAGATTTAAGTACGGTTTAATTTTTTAATGCGAGTACAGGAACTGAAAGAAAGGATATATCTGAAATGTAACTAGATCTATATCGTCTTGCCACATTAACGCCTATACAGAAAGTATATTTACGTGCAACGACATTGAAATATTATTATTGTCATAATGATCTACATAACGACGCTTCGCGGCTTTTACACTAAATCTGACGTGATGTGCATCGCTAATTTTAACGCCTCTTAGGCACAGACTCATTAGGGAAAATGAACTCATTTTTGTCATTCTTTATTTACACTTTGTTACACATTTTCACATGAATTGTGGTCGACAAACTTTAAATTTATTTTCGGGGGCCGCCTACTATTTCGTAACAGTGGGCGACCAGTTTAATTTTATTTTGTGTTGTAGACGATTTTTTATATATGTATCTTAGCTAGTGAATTTTCAGATCGCAGCTGAGAATGATTTTGGCAGTATTAATTGCTTTGATAGACAGTATATTAAAATATAGAGCATGCGTCAACGATTATGTAATAATAGACATGTTACGAACAAGCAAATTGACACGCGGCGGTCATAGTCTAAAGACTCTCTCAATCTTATGCCTCCCTATCTATAAATCTCTTTGGATGACAGTGTTAACTCGGATTTAGATTTGTTAATCACCATTACATTAGCCTAAGTTACAAGGAATAATAACCTCAGTAACAAGGTCAACCATCTAGACTGTAAATTCGTTTCGTAGGAACCGAATTTTTCTAAAAATGTTTGTCCTGTAAACCAGTTCAGTTTTGAATCGGTAGACATAGTGTAGGTCTTAATATTTGTTTGTGTTACTGTTTGTATGCATGTGTTGAACAAAGAAAACTATAGACTCAGGAGTTTTCTAGAATGCGATGTGGTTGTTTTTGGTGTATAGATATGTTCGTTATAGGTATTATTGCTAATCTAGGTCAATCGATGACAGATTTTATATGTTTTTATGTATGTATGTCACGAGCACGAGGGTTGAAATTGCCACTCTACATTCGTATTTGTCACACTATCGTCGAATCAAATAAAAATTGCTACTTTTTTACGTCGTTCAACTTGAAATTACAATTTTTATTGAACTTGACATTCAACTTATAGAAACTAACACGTGGATTATATTTTATTCGTAGAAATAAAATAAAGTAGATTCAATACGTATGCCAATTATATTGGATACCACCATTTTATACATTACTATTAAAAATTTATTTTCTTTTACGCAGTAAAATAGAAATTCCATGAGAATAATCGGTGCTTCAGTTTTTAGTATATTGTTAACTTTATATCACACTTTTTCTCCAATTTATAGGGTAGTTTTTGTTATTTATATAATTTTAAATAATTCATTGTTTCCTAATACAGGACATAGAATGAAGTAGGGTTTAATTCAGAATGGTGTCAATATGATATATCCAATATTGTGAAAGCATATATCAAATAGCGTTAGTTCTAGTGACCAAGAAAATATATGATGATCGTTCTCAATTGATTAATTGAATCAATATCGCTGTGCGAATGCGATTGAACAATGATTATTTATAGTCGGAATAATAACTCGTGCTCTACAAATGTTTACAAATATGTCGTCAGTCAGCCACTGTTTGTTTGTATATTTGATTGTTGTTGACCATCAGCTATTACTTATCATCGTCTTGTTAACTTGGTGTGATTAGACCAATATTTAAGTGACGCGGCGACTGTGAATTGATTGAATTGTAATCGATTACATCCAGCTATAATTATTCTACAAAATGACACACAAATAAGACCGCCTTTATTCATTGCCTACTAGAATATTATATTTCTTATTAAACTACAGAATGTCAACTCGATTTACGCAACACAGTCCATATTTTAAAATGCATAATCATAATATTTAATATTTTTTTATGGCCTTTGAGTTAACAATATGCAAAATTCTTGTAGACATAAAATATCTTAGAATATTTAGTAGAATTTTTGAGTGTTTTAGTTATTTTTATAAGGGCAGTATTAAGGGAGGTTTCAAATTTTGGGGCCCTATAAATCGGGAAGTATACAAACGATTGGTTTCAAACTGCACACGGATTCAAATGGGATACCAAATAATATGTGTAGCAAATTTGGTGTAAATCGCGTAGGTACCTTCAGAGGAGTAGAGGGCACAAATTTGGTCTAACGCGCGAGCGACGACTAACATCCAAGTTTTTGGATTCAGAGTGACGAGACAAACACTTTTGTTAAGAACATATTTTGTACCGAGAATGCTACAGATACACAACCTAATGCTTTAAATTCTTCGGTACTTCGTAGGCGAGCTAAAAATAAACAATTTGTTGTGCAACAATTTCAAAAATAACTCATATTTTTATATGTTCGCTGTCCTGAAAATAAATTAAAAATTCCTACATTTTTGCCAAACTATTTTTCATTTATTTTCGGTTGAAGTTGATTATTTTGTAATTTGCCAAGAATTATTATCGAATTATGGTCTAGTTTTTCACGTGCAAGTGTAGCCATTTTGGCAAACTTATAATTGGGCGAGTATTTCTAATATTTAATCAGGTTTTTACAAATAAATTCCGCTAATTATTCAAAAGGGCTATTTGCAATGAATAGTTGGAAATGCCGTTGAAAACTTTCCATTAGGTAGAATAAAAAATAAACAAGAGTGTCAAAATGTTTACGTTTTACTTTTGAACGTGTGTGGTTTCATATTTATGATTATGATTATGTAAATTTCCATTCTACAATACAATGTGTAGCGCCATAGGAAATGAGACACCCACCGAGATGTTGAACTTGTCTTTGTCACTCCCTCATGCCATCGCAATCATATGGTTGTGTTTTGGTTACGTCAAGGTTTATTATGGTCAATCCTTTCTTGACTTAGACTACATTTACACCGCTACCATAATCTATGATAAACATCATTATTTATTGTTTTGAAATAGACATATTTAATCAGCTTAGTATTCCTGGTATTTCAATGTCATAGTATGAGTTCCTCTACTATTTTATTTATTTAAATCATTTCTAATTATATTTGTGACCTTTAGCCCCTAAGGGGTAAAGCAGGAATGGTCGCATCCAGCCCAAAATTCCAGGGGGCGAATTCTTTTTAATATATATACATATATATTCTGTATATATATATATATATATATATATATATATATATATATATATATATATATATATATATATATATATATATATAATATCTGCGGACAGACAGACACACAAACACACGCGACGTCCTTGAGAAATAAATCAAAATGGATACAAAGACCCGCAAAACAAATATTTCCATAAAATTTAAAAGTTAATTTAGTTTTCGTCACTGTACTATAATATATACATATACGTATAAGAAAAAGCAATCTTATAAATAATTCTAGAATTTCTTAATATATTTAAAAAATACTTAAGGCCAGTATTAAGGGGGCTATTATATTCAAAATGAAATGGGAATCTATTCAAAAATAAAATGATTTACTCATGGTACTTCCTATTTAACGCGAAACCGACACGAATTAGTAGTAGTAGTAGTTTATATGTATACAAAAATATACTTGAATGAAAATAAAATAGTTGCTATGTCTGTAATACGCGTAATATGTAATACAAGCTCATTATGTAATAACTATGCAGCTGATGTCTCACTTGATTTATCATAACTATTCGAGAATTGTATTTAAAATCTACAATATTTATTTCATTACCAAGGGCAAATAGCCAGACATATCTTGGCGTATTTGCGCTTATAGTAATTTGGCGTAGTTGCAAAATTGAATGGAAATATTTGCTAAATAGTTTGCAAAACTAAATTAACCGAAATAAGAATTTTAGTATTTTTCCACTAATATATAATAACTCTTATTGTAATTATAAGCATAGGTACATGCACCAATGCCTCGCCATATAATCTTTTTGTGGATTTTAATGTATTAACCAATAATTTTTGAAGAAATAAATGCAACAATACTGTCCTTAGAAGAATAATTAAAACCCCCAAAATGTATACAAGAAATTCTAAGACATTTTTGATCTACAAGATTTTTGCATATTGATTAACCTAAGGCCGTAAAAAAATATTATAAACTACAATCTCGCATTTTAAAATATGCACTAAGATTTTTTTATTTTATAGAAATAATGTACAAAGAATACTAAGACATTTTATATCTATAACGATTTTTCAAATAGTTAACCTAAAGGTCATAATAATTAAATACATTTTTTTTAAATACGCATAGGTGCGTTGTACTTAAGTTTGTTTTTTTTTTTTGGTACGTCAATTTCCTGTGGAACATTTTCTAAATTTACAAAACATACTTAAACGTTTCTGATGAGTGTTACACTAAACCAATTATTTTTGCTCCTAGTATATATTAATAATGGTAATTTTCCATTCACAACATTTAATTACACCATTCAATCAATCGCTATTATTCTGCGCACATAATAAAACTGACTTTACGGCGAATTTGATAACAATCTGTTATTTCCGGTGTGCAAATTTAAAATTCCATTACCGTTTTATTACAATGAACTTTCCGGTACCTAAAACAACTTCTAAATTATGGTTGACCACAATGGGAAACATATTTACCTTCTTATACGTATTATACAAAAAAGAATGTATTGTAATCACAAAAACAAAATTAACTTCAACATTTTAATGGAAATATTTCCCTGAATCGATTTTAACTATTTTATTAATGACAATATGTGTTTTTCTGTGTGTGAACGCTCTATAATTAATACCATAGTACATAAAAATATTTTTTTTAATGAGAATTTTATGACCTAAATGTATAAATTGATAATTTAAATTATAGCAAAATAGGTTAATGTGTGTGAAGTTATTATATGACACGGTGAGAGACCCGGGTTCAAATCCCGGTAGTGCCAATACATGTTTCATAAGCGTAAAAAAAATGGACCTATAGCCGATAGTTTAAGATTTGTATATTTCAGGAAGGCAAACTTCCAATTTTTTAAAAGGACGTTTTAACTGGAAGTGCTAGTTTACTCGTTATTTCTTGAATATCTCACAAACGGCACGAGTTAGAGAAAAATGTATTTGTATAAAAGTCAAAGATATTTAAATTTCTAACAACTTTTGTTTGAAAAGTTGTTTTGAAAAAGGTACCATTTAGTGAAAAATTACTTTTGAAAATAATGTAGTTACATTTCCGTTTCCCTATTGAATAGAATCTCATTAATATTGTGCTTGAAAAATCTTGTGTTAGTTTACTCGTTATTTCTTGAATATCTCAAAAATGACACGAATTAGAGAAAAATGTATTTGTATAAAAGTTAAATATATTTAAATTTATAGTAACTTTTGTTTGAAAAGTTGTTTTGAAAAATGTACCATTTACTGAAAAATCACCTTTGAAAATAGACTAGTTACATTTACGTTTCCCCAACGAATTAAAAAATATTGTTCTTCAAAAATCTTGTGCTGGGTGACTCGTTATTTCTTGAATATCTCAAAAACGACACGAGTTAGAGAAAAATATATTTGTATAAAAGTTAAAGATATTTAAATTTCTAACAACTTTTGTTTGAAAAATTGTTTTGAAAAATGTACCATTTACTGAAAAATCGTTTTTGAAAATAGCCTAGTTACATTTACGTTAGCCTAATGTTGTAAAAAACATTGTGCTTCAAAACTCTTGTGCTAGGTGACTCGTTATTTCTTGAATATCTCCAAAACGACACGAGTTAGAGAAAAATGTATTTGTATAAAAGTTAAAGATATTAAAATTTCTAGCAACTTTTGTTTAAAAAATTGTTTTGAAAAATGTACCATTTAGTGAAAAATCACATTTGAAAATAGTCTAGTTAAGTTTATGTTTCCTTGACGAATTAAAATAATAGAATCTAATATGGTGCTTCAAAAATCTTGGGTGTCCAGTACTCGACTTTCTTGTAAATATTCTAATATAATACGTATAAGTAGAGGGTCTAACCGGTCCGTATGGCCTCTAAAGTGAAGGATAAATGTTTATGCAGTCATAAAAGATGTAACACATTTCTGTGTGACGTGTAACCGTATGTACACAGCACTTATTCTAAATATATTTAGCCGTGATATTAATATTTTAGCGACGATGTGTTTTAAAATACTGTAACGGAACCGCCTTCTGCTCTGCTGTGCGTCTAGCGTGTTTCACTGCTATGAAACGAAACTTTCTGACACTCGACATTGACCTTTGATTCAAAAATATCTACAAGAGTGCGTCATTACATATTAAGGGATCAATATTAGCTTTTTGTTGAATGTTGATTCAAGGTGACATCTTTGAGATTTCGTTCATTTTACATATTTCAATTCCTGATCATAAACGAGAGGAAATGTTTTTTTCTTATTTATAATAAAAATCAACATTGTACGTATAATTAATTATATAGAAAGAACTTATTTTTAGTAACATACTTAAGCCTCTTAAACTTGAACAAAAAATATTTATTTACACAATTGGTGGAGGTGCCTTATCTACACGCAGTATTTATATAACTATTAAGTTTAAATAGTGTATTTAAATATAAAGTTTGCTTAGATACAGTAAACCAACTACAAGAAATATTTATGTTGTTTTGTTATATTTATATCACAGTTCTAACAAAACATATAAGTAGTTTGTTTAGCTTAAACATTTTTAAAAATAACTTTTATATTCACCGTTTTCCAGATAGTGAAAGAGTAAAAGAATAAACCTATACTACCTGTTTAGATTTTGTTTTCAAAGTAATAACGTTTTTTACAAACTTTAAATATAACGAACTACCTATCTAAAGCATTCCGTCGTATGTCTGTAGCATTCTAGGATCAAAGAATTTCCTTAGGCTGGACGCAAACGTTCTAATACGATAAAATGTATATTTTGTTCCTTATGGAAATTTGACTGTGGTTATTAAAGTTTGACCGATTAAATTTACGTAAAAGTTCGGTGAAACAATAGAAAATTCCCATATAAATAAAATACGTCACTGTTACATCCGGTTATAATTTGCATGTCAGCAAATTCGGGTTACCGTTCCATTATTGTTGGTTCAATATACTCAAGGACATGACGTGCCCTTGACAAGTTCATTTGCCATCCCCCTATTTAACGGACGGCTATGCTTTTTGGTCGATGTTCATAACAGCGACACTAATTTATTCTGTGTGTGATGGATGGTGTGTGTTTTATACATTTGCATAAAAAAGTCGATTGTTTTTGAATATAATAACAAAAAAACAAGAGATTACTTAATAGTAAATAAGCTAGAAGGATTTTTTTTAAATTTGCGTTTCTATTATTTATTAAATTATTGTAGAATTTACATTTATATAACATCACACTACACTGTAAAATGTGCTTTATTGTGTGACTTCTTCAAACGAATATTTAAGTGTTCGCACAATGATTAAAAAATGTAAAATTGTTTTGTAACAGAAATTCTACATTCGTATTTCTATTATTTTTATATTTAACACAAAACAATATTAGTACAAAGGGCATTGGAAAGAGGTGAAACGGCTGTAAAACACGTGCCCTTTGTGCACCTAAATGAGATTGGTGCACGTGTACCACAACTCTACCATTTTGAAGAGAAAAAATAATACGTTGTTTCATCATAAAAATGAATATTGGAAAATTTACGCAGAACAAAATGGAAAACTGTATTACGACTTTTATATTACTTTTACTACAGTTTCTTTTTAAATTTTATACAATATTTCTGTAAGTTTTTCTTTTTTGTTGCAATTAAATTAATCAAATATATATTGTATCCATGGTTACCAAATTCACTAAATAGTTGTATAATTATCGCAGTATCAAGAAATCTCAACATATAAAACATATTTTATTGGAATATTCGAACAATGCATAATAAAACAATTGTACCAGAAAATATTAATACATTTTCTTCAATAATACGTATAAGAGACTCCAGTGTAGGACACTGCAGATTTTTATTTATTTATTTTCTTATACCTAACGTATTAAATATTGTGTCACAAAATAAAATCTACTTCGAAATTTTAATCGTTATATTTGTTCACAAATACATTTTTATTTTGTTTCCGTGAGTGTGTGTGTGTGTGTTTCTCTGTGTGTGTGTGTTTTTGTGTGTGTGTGTTAGTGGGTGTGTTTCTGTGTGTGTGTTTTTTCTGTGGGTGTGTTTCTGTGCGTGTGTGTTTCTGTTTGTATGTGTTTCTGTGTGTGTTTCTCTCTGTGTGTGTGTGTGTTTCTGTGTGTGTGTGAACGCTCTACAGTCTATATAATTGAATATATATATATATATATATATATATATATATATATATATATATATATATATATAATATGTTTTGGATTTTAGATTTGTGTATCCCGGGAAAGAAAATCTCCTAATTTTGAAATAAATAATGCTATATTATATATGTAGTGAAAGTACATGTAAGTCAAGTGCGGGCACTCCAGATATTTTATTGTTATTCTTCATTCTAATGGTGAAAGTAATCTATAAGAAGAATCTGTAAAATAGTGTAAAACATATCTTAATTTAATTGCAAACCAATTATAGATAGATATAAGTTGTATAATTAATTATATATATATATATATATATATATATATATATATATATATATATATATATTTATATATTAATTAAAGAATTAAAGCTTTTTCAAAATCCTACAAATTCTCCTTATAGATTGCACAATAAATTAAGTATAAGTTTACGTATATAGCTTATAGGTTTTATGAAACAAAACTTAAATCATAGTGTGATTTAATTTTGGCACTGGAACAACATAAATAGAATTCTTACAAGATTGTAGTGGCGGTCATTTACGCCTACCTTGCAAACTATTTTTGGGTTCTGTAATAAACACAACAAAACTGCCATCGCTTTACATAATCGGCGTTTTATTCACTGGATTATGTCAACAAATATAACCGTTAAAACTATATACACTGGGGTCTTGGATTTTTATTTTACAAAATCCAAAACATCGGCAACTAAAACTCCGAAATGGAGCATCAGGAACTATGTGACCAGAATATGTATTATAAGACAAAAGTGGCAGTCTCAACAAAATCGGAAAGTAGGGCATGTTGAGCAAGCAGGCCCGGCCCGACATCCGTGCACTAGGGATGAAATCTCGGCGTGAACTTTTGACCTATTTACGAGTTTCCGCACACTCCGCATTCCCCGCATTCAGTTATCCCCGCACCCTTTTCGCCAAACCCATATATAACTAGTTCATCTTTTTGTATATGTTTGGTGTGTCCCACCCATACACTTCCTTCTACCTCCCTTACACCTACCAAACTCTATCTACGTCCAGAGCTAATGGATTCTGAGTTGGTTCTAATATAAAAAGTTTGTTTCATCAGAAAGTTTTAAATATACGGGATGGGCATAACACAATTGTGTTTACCTGTTTTTGGTAAACTCAATTTAATTATTGAAAGGTATACTATATAATTAATTGTGTTCATGCTGGCGAGACAGCGGTTTGGGCACTAATCTATGTGTTTTAAAATGGTGCAATCGGCACGTAGTATACTCGAAGAAACGCTGTTTTATTGCTCCAGCGAGTAAAATCGCCGTGCGGCGGCCGATTCGGCTGCCGAGTCGGCTCAAACCGCTGTGTTAAATTAGTATTTGCAATTTTTAATCTTAATTACTAATTGGTTTACTGTGAAAACAGTTTTATACATAATAATAATAACTTATATTTCGGTTATAACAAATTTGGTTGTTGCCTGGGAATTGTATTTTGGATATAACTTAGGAAAATGTATGGTTAATGATATTTAAAAATTGTTCGCATATTCTTGACACTGAGTGATGTAATTTTGGCACATGTACTCGTGGTCCTTGACAAATATAAATTCTCTAAGTCAGCTAGTATGGATAGAACACGTGGATAAGAAATTACAAGCAAAAATATGTTTAACCAATATATATATATATATTGAATCAGTATTTCTAAGATTGTCTTGCACTGTCCACCCCAGATAATAATAATAACCTATGTTTAGATCATATTTGTCATTACTAGACATGCAATGATTCCGTTCAAAGCACGCTAATATATTTATGTTAAATTTAAAGATATGACCTTGACAAATACGAGTACACGCACAGATATAGAAAAATAGAGTATCGGAAAACGATACCATTTCATTTGGTATTTTCATGTATGTAGATTTTTAGGTGTGTGTTTTAGCTACAATAGTTTGATTGTGTGTGTATGTATCGATTGTATTTAATGCGGCGTAGTTCCGTTGTCTGGCGCAAGTATCGGTTGAATAAAAGCTTGCAGACTCCACTCTGTATTTATTGTCAACCATACTTATTAATGGCTATCGTTTTAATTAGTTTTCTACGTCACAGACAGGGTTAATTGTTACATATTTGATTTCTTGCCCGCATTCTTCTCGATTCAAACGTTATTAAATTTACTGCTTCAATAATTAAACATTGCAGTATATTTTCTCACTTTTTTATGTTTTAAATTAAACAGTATTCGAGCCGGTATTATTAGTAATTTTAATTACCTAGTAGCTAAATTAAAACAAAATTATTTTTGCACCAGAAATGCCGTAATGTTTATTTTGACGGTTAGAGCTGTGTGTGCCCATTGTCGTGGTGCAAGACCCATGAGTGGCCTCGCCACAACTCTGGTCTCTTTTCACATATAAGTACCAATAATTAGGTTTTCTTATAGTTCGCGGCTAAGAAAATGTTTACAGCCTAATTAAAAAATCCGGGAACTGTAGGCATGTTTGTTAAAGTGTTAAACTAAATTTGATGAGTAAAACTATAAAAAAGATACATTATCTAGTTGTCCTAAATATACGCACTTACGTACCACGGACCTAATTTTATGAATCACTTTGAACGAGTAGAAATTACACATATTTGCACATATCTTTATCTCAGCATCACTAAGTGTGTACACAGTAACACATGATTTATCTAAATATTTATTAATTTTACGCGTTTCTTTTGAGGTATTCACATTATGTCACGTCTATTTCCAGTTTCCATTAAATTAGGTAACAAACTTTGGTAAACAATAATTTATATTTTGAAATTACTTATTATTTTAATTAATAAAAATAATTTAATTAGGGTCTTTATATTTCTTAGAAATTAAATTAAAAAGTAATTATATTTATTAATTTAAATTATTATGATTATTGTGTTTCTTTTATTATGTTTTAGCATGTTTTTGGATTTTGTACAAAAAATGACGTTATTATATAGTACACATGTCACAAAATGTATATAAATCTGCAGTGCACTACACTGGCCTGTCTTATACGTGGATAAGAATATATATATATCGATATTATGTGATATAATTTCAATATAACACTAATATTGTTTAAAATATTATCATTCGTTGACGATTATTATGAAACATTTTAATAAATCCACGGATACATTTATATTTATTATATTTACTCTTCATTCCTGTCATTTACATGAGAGTGAAAGAGTAGCAGGAGTAAACTCTTTCTACACGTTTAGATGCTGTCTTCAAAAATAAGTAAATATATATAAAAATTTAAATTTAAAAGTTTCATATTATTATCTTAGACAATTCTGACTGTAGAACGTTCAAGGACACACACATAAACACACAGCCAGACAGACGTCACCTTGAAATTAGTAAACAATAATTTAGAGTAGCTCAAACCGTGTATTTCCGTTAAAAGCTCAAGTTTAATTAAAATAATTCCATTATCATTTCGTACAAGATAATTAAAATAATAATAATAATTTTCTAATAGATGTTTTTGAGCTCAAGAATTGAGCAAAATTTAATCTAGTCTCAAAGTTATTTAAATGTAGTATTTTTGTAAAAATCTGTTAGGTGAAAACATCGAAAATGTATTCAATAGACAAAAGATTTAACATATTTTAGCAATAGAAGTTTTTGAATAATTCTTTAAATGTTGTGATTTAAATTTTTACCTATATTTTGTATCGTTAATATCGTTTTAGAATATGAGACGATATTCTGTACGTGATTTTATATGTTTAATGATTTTATTACAAAATCAATCTAGTTCGTGATATTTAATTATGTTGTGCTGAAAGCATTCAATTCAATTACAACGTTAAGCTCTGAAGCTCCTGCGAAAAGCAGCTTACAGTTTCAGCTGTATCATCAAATGTTTGTTTATGATCTTAAAGTTAAAATTTAATTTGGCGCCAACGACGTTACGTATACAAGTTGAGTGCATATCTGATAGTGCACTTTACAAATATAAAATCGTATATTTATTTATAGAATTTGCTAATTATTTATTACGAGATTATAACGAAATTAGGAATACGTAAAACGAATAGTCTACATAAAAAAATATAATTCTGACAATTTACGACAATCTAAAATTAGAATTGTATTTTTTTTTTAATTTGTATTTTTGTTGTCAAAAAAATGATTGACAAATACTTCCGTCATCATTTTTTTCCCCCAATTTTATTGTGAATGTCGTGAGAATATTTACGGTTTATCTACGAATACATTTTGCGGTTTTTTATTCACAAAAAAGTAGACATTTAAATTCGTTATCTTGTTGGTCTAACAAAGAAATGTTCATTATTAAAACGTCAGAAAACCACAGAGAGATACCAATTGTTTGATAAAAATCGAGCTACTTGTTTTAAGGTGAAAATATGAACAAACAAATATTTACGTTACGTAATTTAATAATTTAATAGTTTTTTTGAAAACATTACCAGTATTTAAAATAAAAGCTGGAGTAACCTTGACTAGACTTTAGTTTAAATACATTCTACGATTACCATGAAACATTTAATATGTAAGGAATCAGGGAAACGTAAATGTAAAATAATTATTTTCAAGATTCGATCTGGAATTACTAAAAATAAAATATACATAGTTACAATACTTCCTTATATACATTCGTATAAGAAAGTAAATATATAATTTATTTAGTTGTTTCGTTAAAAGACAAATTAATTGATGCGTAAGTACAAAAATAATAAGTGCATACTTTTAAAGTATATATTTTCTCTAATGGAATGTTTTTTTTAAACTTCTAATTTTAAAATATATATAGAAAATAATCGCTTTCGTTTAAATTATAATATATAAAACTGTATCACTGTAACTAATATGCATATACGAATTCCTGTTAATTAAACAAAATTCCATAATTGACTGTAAAGGTGAAAACAGTTTTAAAAACCCTCTTAACCTGAGTTCATAATTTCGCAATAAATAAAGAATTTCTATTAGTATAAATGATCATAAATCTAGTTGAAAATTAAATTTTCTACACCTGCAAAGGTCAAACATTTGTCAACAATGTGGTACATACCTCCACCGTTTTGCTGGCATAAGTACGGAAACCGCCATATGTTACCCAAACCGACCGAGTACCCGATGATTGAGAGGAAAAACTGCATTTTCCCGGACCAGGCGGCCCGATCGCCGCCCTCGCTGTCCCCCAGGCCGCCACTCGCACGTGACACTATCGAACCGCGCGCCCCTTGCAGGACAATCGTCACCCCGGGCCGGCCCTCTGACCGCGAATTCAACGGGGCCAACTCGTGACCATTCCGCGTTACCTCGGCCTTAGACATCGTGGATTTTACCGCACTATTCACAGTTGCAGGATTCTTTAATGAAAATGCACAGTATTACCCGATATTACACGGTATTACACAGTATTACTCGGTATTACTCGGTATTACACGGTATTACTCGGTATTACACGGTATTACACAGTATTACAAGCTGTGCAATTGTATTACACTGTGCAATAGTTTAATAAAATACACATTAGTGTAATAATACACACTTATATCACGTTGTGATAAAAGTATTGCACTTTTAATAATATAGTTTGTGGTATTGGTTAGTTTTTCACTGTAATAGTTTATAAATTCACTTGAATTGAAGTTAACTCATAGTACTATAGTTTATTTTAATAGTACAGCAATAGTTTTTTTTAGTAGATTGAAGTATATTTTTATATTTATGCAACAATTTGTTGAAATCACAAGTTTTATTTCACTGTTTTAGCGCCTATGTAATGCATAAGTTAAATTCACTACTGACTAGTTCAAATAAAGAGTTTTTAAACAATCACAATTAATAATGTTCACTATTTTGTGAATTGTCCCCCAAATACACGCGTACAAAATAGATAACCGTGAAACACTTTCCCGAAATACGAACTTTTTTTTCAATATTTCCCAATAGTTTCGTTTTGCATTGTCACAACTTTTAACCCATTTTCGTCAAGTGAACCATTTTCGGCGAATTATCACTGAAAATTGTATCTGAATTTGTTCCGGTTTGACCAGTTTGATGATTGGGTGGTTTTTAGCCCAGTAGGACACATGTGCCTGTTATTGAGCTTAATGGTTGGCTTTGTAAGTGCGACTCTCAAGTGACGTCAAGTTGCGATGGTTAGGCTACGACTGAGGTACGTTTATGTGTAACACGGTATGATTTCGCGGACACACACACACAATCAAACCAACACAGTCACACAGAAAACACACACATTCAGCCAGACGCGCAGACAAATACACTCATAGAACTCTATGGACATATGAAAAGATCTATAAAATCTACGGGATGTCCACCGTGTTTCGGGTGATTAATTCATTCTGAATTATCGATAAATTTTGTTCTACATTTTATTTTAGCGGATAAAAGTAATATAAATAGTTTTATGTCCCATTTGCACCATTAATACTTGTCATAAGTATCCCTAGATACTAGTCGCGAATATATAAGTACCTTAGAGCACAAAGGGTACATATCCAACGCCTCGAAGAATGTGGTGCATAATTAAATATACATATAATTGTATTCACTTAACATACATACACAGTAAGGAAACTATTTGCCAATTTTGCCTATTTTTTCCATATTTACTTTCTACTGAATTAGTTTACACTTTGCTTAATTTAACACTTGATTTTGTCAAATTATCATATATTAATAAATACGACATTGTGTTTATGTGGAACGCTATGAAGAAGAAATTATAAAAACATAATTTAAATTTTGTAAAACCCGGATATATATATATAAATATATATATATATATATATATATATATATATATATATATATATATATATATATATATATATAAACGAGTAATTAAAACAAATTCCAACTAAGTTTGTGTGTGTGTGTGTGTGTGAGGGAGAGAGAGGGCGTTATACAGCTAAAACTATTGAAGATGAAATTATAAAAATGTAATTTATTGTTGTGTATATAAACCACTAATTATTTATTATCTCGAAAACGGCACTAGTTACAAAGGGGCGGCAAATATAAAAGTTAAAGTTATTAAAATTTCTTATAATATTTGTTTGATAAGTTTTTCCAAAAAGTGTACACCATTTATTAGAAATCGCGTTTAAAATTTGTATAATCCATGAATACGTATTTATCAAATAATTTTATTATAATCGCAGTATCAAAGAATATCAAAATATTTACAATATTATTAAGAGTTATTATCGGAAAATATACATTTCTTCTAGTAATAAATTAACATATATATATATATATATATATATATATATATATATATATATATATATATATATATATATATATATATATATATATATATATATATATGTTAATTTCTTTTATTATAAAAAGCGATAAACCAGTAATTATTTATTATTTCCAATACGGCACGAGTTACAGAGTGACGATAAATATAAAAGTTAAAGATATTTTAATTTCTTATAATTTTTGTTTGATAAGATTTCTTAAAACGTGTTCACCATTTATTGAAAATCGCGTTTAAAATTTGTATAAACCATGAATACGTATTTATTAAATAATTTTAAGATAATCCCAGTATTAACGAATATCAAAATATTAACAATATTATCAGAAAATATATATTTCTTCTAGTAATAAATTAATATAAATATAACATTTAATTTTCTTTTATTATAAAAATTGTCGAACATTAAAGTAATTTTATTAAATTAATTGCCGATATTTCAGTATTTTTGGGACAACTGTATACACAGACGCTCTTGCACGCATACACATACAGAGAGACGCCGGGCGTCGCGCGATATAGCTATCCCCATACACTACGTTTACATGCTATTTTTGAACGTGGGATCAATACTTGGGTATCGTCAGTTTTGGCACACCGTCTGTCACGCTGCTGCAACGCGCATGCGCCAAATATTTATTTTCGGTGTCCCTTAGTCCTTGAAACAAATATGTGTTCGTTTTTTTTTGTTAGTATATTTCTAAATTTTATTTTTAAACAAATTAGTTTTTTAAATATGTGTACCAGTTTCACCCTAATTCTGTTCTTAAAACAGCCGTTTCTTAAAATAATTATATTTAAGAGCAAATAATCAGTTAGTTAAATTCATTCTACTATTGCAATAATACGTTTTTGATAATAATAAAAACTATTTTATTTTAATTGTTTGATAAAGATTTCATTTTAAATACATTGTATAATAATAATCGCTTCAGGTGATAAAAATAAAACAAAAATTAAAACATAAACAAGCGATAGCTAATTGGTTGGTTAATAAACAAAGAATTGTTTTGAAATCTTCAGTTATTTTCCATGCGCATAAAAGGTTTCTTAGTAATATTAATATTGAACTTGAAATATAGTAATTAATGCTAATTATCTAAATTAGTACTTTTAGCACCAAAATAATCATTTCTATAGAATATTAGTTAGAATTTATAAACTAGGATAGTAATTCCGTAAAATGGAATATTATTGCATGAATATTTCAGCAATTGAGCCTTAAAATATATTTATTTGTATAGTTTAGTTTCAAAAGTAATCGATAATATTTCAAATCGCTTCGGTGAGTCCTGTAAACGTTAGAGGGTGAAATTATTGAATCGACTGTGTCAACATTCGTGGAAATTCGGCGAATTTCGGCTAAAGTGAGTGTGTCTCACATATCCCTACCACTTTCTGCATTTTCCTGCTTGGTGCAAGTGCGCAAGCGCACAATTTTCCCCGCCCCTTCACCCCGACAAACTGTCGTGCAGGACTCACAGGAATACGCGAGTGGAAAATTCCACAACCATGTTTATGTCGCAGTAGGTTAGTTACAGCTAATATTTTGTTTATTTATTTGTTTTTTATTACACCTGTACTAATGACTAAACTTGTACGACGGATTCAGTAATTAAGTCTTCAGTGGACACAGCAAAAAATAAATAAAATTGGTTAATAGCCCTTCCGGGCTCCAGTTGTAAAAAGAACTGGGGTGGCCTTGAGTCGACTTGTACTTCCACTATTTATTTAATATAATATTGCTTTATTTTCTTTAAATTGCTACCATTGCCAACAATATCAATATGTGTTGTAATTAGAGAAATATAAATGTAAAAAGAAAACGATTCTTCAGTATAGATGATTTTAATGAAAAATTGCAAGACATTTTTAATACCGGTTTCAAGATATTGATAAAACTGGCAAAAGTAAACCATTATTTCCAAGAGACAAATTCTTTTCAATAATATAAGATTTTCTTCCCAGGAATATTCAAACTTTAAATTGAAAACATCATATTTTCATATTCAACGATATTGACTGTGGTTCACACACACACACACAGACACACACACAGACACACACACACACACACACACACACACAGACACACACACATAGGGAATTGTGGGTGGGATTCATCCAGATTTTATTATATAGCGTATATGAGTAAAATTTACTTTTGAGGAGACTGTAAATATATATATATATATATATATATATATATATATATATATATATATATATATATATGTATATATATATATATATATATATATATATATATATATATATATATATATATATATATATATTACTGTTTATATTTTCGAATTTGTAGTGCTAACAAAAAAAGCTGGAGTAGTCTTCACTTGACTTTCTTGTACTTTTAAAGTGTTTGTCTCGTCGCCCTGAACCCAAAAATATATATAACTTATATACTTGGATGTTAGTCGTCGCTCGCTCGTAAGACCAAAATTGTGCCCTCTACTCCTCTGAAGGTACCAAACCGATTCATACCAAATTTGCTACACATATTATTTAGCACTCCATTTGAATCCTCTCGCAGTTTAAATCCAATCGCCCGTATACTTCCCGAGTTATAGGGCCCCAAAATTTGGAGCCCCCCTTAATACTGCCCTTATAAAAATAATTAAGACACTCAAAAACTCTAAGATATTTTATGTCTACAAGATTTTTTCATATTGTTAACCCAAAGGCCATTATAAATTAATTTAAATATTATAATTTTAATTTTAAAAAGTAATTGTAAGACTTTTTATATCTATAATTTTTTTTTAATTGTTAACCAAAAGGCCATAATAATTAATAACTGCTGCTCGCTTCGCATAAGGCGAGCTGGATGCATAGGTGCATAGCACCTAAGCTTGTTCTAACTCACGTTGTATTACAAATATGCAATAAGTAGCATAAATGAACTTTTAATACCGATTAAGAAATTATTATTGATCAAAAGGAAAAGGTGCACACTCGTACTATACACAAAGCTTAAGTTTAATGTTTCATACTTTTCCTTCAACAGTTTTAGCTCTAGAGCGTTCACAAACACACACACAGACGTAATCTCGAAAATCGTTAGATTCGATTCAGGGATATAGTGTAGAATGTGTCCATTAAAATCTCTAGTACGAACATTTTCATGATTACAATACTTCGTATTTTCGTCCAAGAAAGTAAAATGTTCGCATATAACTGATATGAATTGAATAAGAAAATTAGTTTATTTTGTACAAAATGCAATAATTTATGATAATTTTCTAATGCATTCCCGACGTTCTTGTTGTTGTTCTAAATAGTCGGGATTGTACAAATAATATGTGTATTTTATAAGTGTAGTATTTTGTAATTACGGAACCCAGTTTACTTTAGTGAGTTGGAATACATTAATAGATGAATCCCTGACGTGGACAACAGCGTACGTAGTACGAAACACGAGCACACGAGCACAAGAGCACACGAACGTGGCCGTGCGCCGCAGTAAATAAATTTTAATTCGTTAACAAGCTAATTGATAAACACTGATTGACGGACAATGTCGCCTGTACATCAGCCGTCGCTCGCTCGGTCCGTCGTACACTACTATGTATATATTAATTAAACCTAATTACATCATATAAAAATGCGCCAATAAGATCATTTAAATCTCTACAAATTTCCTGGATTTCATGGCCATCACACAATTACACACAGAATTCATTTGTTTGAATAGAGACAACCATTAACAAATTTTATATTGAGTTGATTGCATAATTTTAGAAATTAAACGAATTCTTTTTTATTGTACCAAGGAAATTATTATTGTTATATATAAAAAAGTAAAAATGAACCATAAGAAAAAGTATATCGATAATTTAAAACGTAACAAAACGATGCAAATTCCTTTGAAATTGATAAATAAATCACCTGATTCTACGTTTCAATATTTCGATGACGTCCGCGTAACTTTTGTGCCAAAAACGTCGAAGAAAATCTCTGGCAGGTTTCCAATTGCATAAAGCTCATTTTCCTATGATTGGACTGATGAAAATAATGTCGAATATTCAAAGCACAAAATATATATTGTAGAAATACAAAATGATTTGATTTTTTTTTTGTGGTGTGTGTGTGTTTATTAATCGATTTTAACCCAACGCAGTGGTATATCTATGCCGGCATATGGTTCAGGTGAGTCATATGCCTATAATTAGGGTAAATTGAGATATGGTACAGTGCGCACTTACTGGAACATGCAATTGCTACGTTAAATCAAGCATACAATCATTGATTTTATTTAGATAAACAATAGAATTTGATACGCTATGTTCAACATCAAAATTGATATTTTAAGTAAAACCGAATTAATGCTATAGTCGAAAATGTGTACAATTTGTTAATATACATTTTCCGTGTTTAAACGAAAAGATTTTCGATGTTAGTGCTAGTGTTTTGTATTTAATCGCACCAATGCCTTCAGCCCTATAATTTATTTGGAGAAATACATACTTTTTGTTTATTTAGAAAACGTTTTTTAACCACTGAAGTTGTTAATAAAGAAAATTTATTTGTAATCAATGTTTTTGGAAGAGATAAAATAATAAGAAATTATAATGAAATAAATTTATATTTATTGAATATTTTAAATTTAAATATTATTTTTATTAAATTGTTATAGATTTAAATAGTCTTATAATGTTTAATTTTTAGTAATATGCCCAAAATATATGTCAATGTTTATTTAAAATAACCTGGTTCACAATATGACGAAATTTTGGACACGTAGAGCCTGACAAAAATAACAAAATATTATATAATTTTAACAAAAACATTGTTTTAATTACCTCTGATTTCCAAGAGATAATCAAAAAGCCTAATACATAAAACAATGGTTATTTTGTATATTATAAATATCAAAATTATTTATTGTTCACTGACCTTTAGGTACATATCCTGAAGAAACTTTATAAACATAATATATATTTTTTAAATATCTATAATTAGATTTTTCATTGTACCAAAAAATATATTTTTTATATTATAAATATCAAAATTCTTTTTAATTATTATTTTTCATAGCGTAAAGGTTCACTATCTGCATTTAATTAATATAAAATATAAAATTCAAGAGCAGTATTAAGGGGGCTCTACTTGATAGAGCCCTAAAACATATTCTGAAGAAACTTTATAAACATAATATATATTTTTTAAATATATATAATTAGATTTTTCATTGTACCAAAAAATATATTTTTTATATTATAAATATCAAAATTCTTTTTAATTATTATTTTTCATAGCGTAAAGGTTCACTATCTGCATTTAATTAATATAAAATATAAAATTCAAGAGCAGTATTAAGGGGGCTCTACTTGATAGAGCCCTAAAACATATTCTGAAGAAACTTTATAAACATAATATATATTTTTTAAATATCTATAATTAGATTTTTCATTGTACCAAAAAATATATTTTTTATATTATAAATATCAAAATTCTTTTTAATTATTATTTTTCATAGCGTAAAGGTTCACTATCTGCATTTAATTAATATAAAATTCAAGAGCAGTATTAAGGGGGCTCTACTTGATAGAGCCCTAAAACATATTCTGAAGAAACTTTATAAACATAATATATATTTTTTAAATATCTATAATTAGATTTTTCATTGTACCAAAAAATATATTTTTTATATTATAAATATCAAAATTCTTTTTAATTATTATTTTTCATAGCGTAAAGGTTCACTATCTGCATTTAATTAATATAAAATATAAAATTCAAGAGCAGTATTAAGGGGGCTCTACTTGATAGAGCCCTAAAACATATTCTGAAGAAACTTTATAAACATAATATATATTTTTTAAATATATATAATTAGATTTTTCATTGTACCAAAAAATATATTTTTCATATTATAAATATCAAAATTCTTTTTAATTATTATTTTTCATAGCGTAAAGGTTCACTATCTGCATTTAATTTATATAAAATATTAAATTCAAGAGCAGTATTAAGGGGGGCTCTACTTGATAGCGCCCTAAAACATATTCTGAAGAAACTTTATAAACATAATATATATTTTTTAAATATATATAATTAGATTTTTCATTGTACCAAAAAATATATTTTTTATATTATAAATATCAAAATTCTTTTTAATTATTATTTTTCATAGCGTAAAGGTTCACTATCTGCATTTAATTTATATAAAATATAAAATTCAAAAGCAGTATTAAGGGGGGCTCTACTTGATAGAGCCCTAAAACTTCGGAAGTAAAATGGCAATTCAATTTAAAATTCGAGGGCAATTTCCTGCACTCACATTATATATATATATATATATATATATATATATATATATATATATATATATATATAAATATATATATATATATATATATATATGCTCATTTTAAACTCAATGGAATAGAGCCCGTGTATTTGTACGTTCTAAACCCGCCTTACTACGCCACTGGGCATAAAGACAATATGTATTGATTGTGAATGAAATAAATTAAATTTTGCCAGAGTGTTTTGACAATTCAAATATAAACAAATGACACTAAGTGATCGTCTGCGAATAAGATGCACAACCGTACTGCTTAATCCACAGCTTCCAAATGTAGTTTATTGATCCTGGACCAGTATTGCGTCATGCAGTCTGCCATATTACGTCATACAACCCTAACGTGAAATTTTTGCGTGCAACGAGGGTCAAAGCAAAGTAAACTATACCGGTTACACTAATGGTGAATGAATGCTTGAATAGAATGTACGCTACGAATTTCTGCATCATTGAATACAGGCTTGCACAATTGAGTCTACCCTATTGTTCTTCCATCACCATGGAAATGTGAAAATTCATTTATTTAAACAGACCGTGTGATTATCTAAAGTCCAGGAATTTGTGCTACTATATAGGTCAATCAATATTTTAATACATTAATTTCTAGTTTAGATTTGATTTATGTGATCTGATGTAGAAATGGGTCTGAAAGGGCAAAGGTCTGGCCTCGTTATTGTGTTTAAATAGGGCGCACTGTGGATGGTATCGATTTGACGACTGCACTAAGAGGAGACCATTTTTGTACCACGTTTTTCACGACTCCGGGAATTAAAATACTTATTTCTATTTAAACCCCAATCGTGTTTATTTCTACTATAAAGTATTTATTTTACAACACGATTTATATATATTCACTTAGTCATGCCCAAACAATGTCCATTCTCATATTTATTTCTTATTGCATACGACCGCTATTTATTTCTATTTGTGTCCGTGTGGTTGTTAAAATCATGAATCTCGCTCGCCGTAAAATCTAATCAGTTCTTTGTAAATATATCTTTATAATTTAAAGTAATAAAACTGATATCGTCTTAATAATCTTGTTAGAAAAAATGGGTTGTGGCCAACGCGGGACTTTCTTTTACGTAGTTTTCATCAATATTTATTGATTATAAAAATATAATATTAAGAAATAATAATCCAACAGAAACAATATGAAAACCAAGCTAACCTTATATAAATGAATGCGTTGAAAATTATACCAATACCAATTTGGAATGGTTTTGAAGAACTATCAAAACTAACGAATTCTCTACAGATATATATTGAAATGTCATTTATCTAATTCAGACCATTTTGTTTTCTTGTCGAAATATTGACAGGCGCAGATGATCCGATTAATTAAGCTACATTCGAATCCATGACAACGTAAACAAGATTCTTAAAATTTTCGGTAGCGGTTTTCTCGTAACTGGTACATCTATTGAAGAAACTTTTCAAACAAAAGTTGTGCGAAATATTAATAACTTTCATTATGAACATAACTATTTTTGCCGTAAGTGCAGCCGTTCTAGTGATATTGGAGATAGAACAAAAAATGCATAGAGTAAACATGCACTGCCGGTTTGAATATTCTTTTCAAAAATAGGAGGTGCACAACTAGACCATATACAAGTCTTAAGTTTGAAGTCTCATAATTTTACGTTGGACAGTTTCGGCTCTAGAGCGTTCACATACACACACACACACGCACACACACACACACACACACACACACACACAGACGTCACTCCGAAAATAGTCACATTCGATTCAGGGAAGCTCAAAACGTGTATATCCGTTGAAAACTCGAGTTCGATTTTTTTGGTGATCCCTATACTTACTTATTACTCTGTAAAAGAAAGTAAAAATAGAGTGTTAATTTATATACGTAGGACGCAAAATTACGCACGATTTCAAGCAAAGGGACCAATTTCCTATCAACCCACACGAAAACAATGTAAACAAATACACGCCCTCATTTACTCTGTATTATCCCACTGACCCCTCTAACCCTTCGGTGCTAATAACGTCATTCTACAATTTAATCTAGCCTCAACCTCATCTTAATAACTTGATCTCTTCAGTGGCGACACATGCGGTAAACAACAACAATAACGCGTGTTTCCATTCAATCAATGATGATTTTGTGACGTCAGAGAAACACCAGTGTATGCGTGTGTGTCTGTGCTAGGCAATTTGTGCGATGGGTAACCAGGGGCAACCGGAGGCACATCTGCTGTAGGCGGGGCTTAGGGTATAGTAGGTAACGGGGGGTAATAAATGGTGGGAGATGTTGTAGTGGGGGTATTAGGGTGGGGGTAACTTAAAGCGTAGTGCACTGTGGCAGATTCAGGCAGATGCGATCAATACTTAGTGACGGAGGCAGACATGCAGGATAGGAATCAGGATATATTATTTGGTATTTAATCATTTTTTAAAGTGTCGGGTGGGACGTGGAAAAGTTTGCTCATACATTAATGCATTCAGCTCCCTTACAGCGAGATTATAATCAAGATTAGTTTTAAATTAAAAAAATAAATTACTTATACGAAATGAGGCTACGAAAAATGATCGACCTCTGATTTGAATATCCCAGGAAAGAAAATGTTTCAAAAAGGATATTTCAACAGAAGTGCTTGGAATTTTTTAAACCACTATCGCCAATTTTTTTATTTATAAAATATGATAACCATAAAAGTATAAATAGTGGGTTTGTACAGGAAAAAGTAGTATTTGTATCATTATTTATGACTAAGTAGAAGATAAAATACGTGTTATCCAATATCGTCGTTTTTTCAAAATATATCATTAGTCTATTAATAATAAGAAAAAAATGAGCATTTTTTAAACGCTCCTCACGTGTTTTAATAAAAAGTAAATATAATTTATTAGACAGCTGAGGGTGGTATATGTAACTTTGTAGTTTGCCAAGTTGTGTGGGCCGATATCACCGCCGCCTACGTAGCTAAAATGTTCCAAAATTTATCCAGATTAATGGTTTAGAACTATTTCTTTCCACAATAATGCTGTATATAGTAAAAACTAAGTATAAGAAAGACGAGGGATAGGCACTCCAGTTATTTTATTAATTATTGTTTGAACAATGAAAGGTTGACGAAATATAAAATCAATATATTTTATTTATAAACATATTACATAATATATATATTTTATAATTGGTAAACCCAAATCCTTTTAAAATAATCACCATTAAGTAATTTATATATCTTAATTTTAATATTCTTAAAAATATCTAAATCACATGAAAAAAATATAAATTTACATTTTCTTTTATTATTATTAATAATTTCAATATCTGAAATAATTATAAAGTATATTTTTTATAATCGTTCAATGTATTCTGATATGTATATTCCACAGTTGTTGGTCCAACTAAAAAAAAAATAGAAAAGAAAACAATAATTTAAAATAGCTGTATATTTCCAATAACTCGCTAAATAATAATTTCTATATATAATAGTGAGTTTTTAGGTTACGTATTACTATAATTAAATTTTAAATGCAGCTAAAAACACTGTCTGAACTTGCAATAGAAATCCAATTCCCACAATTCTTATGTAATTACATAAATAATACTTACGCATCGGTACGAATTTATCTGCCTTTCCATCTGCATCAGCACGAGCTGAAGCTAGTGCTCGCCTTATAGCTAATGGCACAGCTACACTTAAACATAACGGCGGCTCCCCAGTTGCTAGAACAAAATAAGTAATTAATAATACTTGGCCCAATATGTGTTAAGCTCGTCGTACGATAGTACTAGACAGTTATAGTGGTTATGTGTCTGTAACATGTTTGAAACAAAAAAAAAATCCTTAGACGCTTAGATAAAAAAAAACAATCCCGTCGCCCTAATTCCAAAAATATAAACAGCTCATTTAATTGGATGTATGTATCTCTTGAAATACATTATTCTAGTCAAGTTTTCTCTTTACCCAAAATTGGTGAACGATATTAAAGATTTTAACAGCTTTTGTTTGAAAAGTATTCTCCAATTGTAAAACAAAACACATTTGCAATTGAAAGACGTTTCCATAACAAACATATTGTTAAAATTTATAAGCCTTGTCCTGACCACAACAGAAATGTCTCTTACCTTTAGAGTTCAGGACTCCTACGGGATTATCGCTATTCTGTCTGAATTGGACTCGAAAATCTACTGGAATATCTTTAACGCCAGGTACTTTGTAAGTCCAAGTTCGATTTGAGAGTAATTCGCCAGTATCACTATAAATTAGTTTCTCACACGTGAAATATCCCAGGCCCATAATAAATGCGCCTTCAATCTGACCGATGTCAACATTAGGACTCATACTTTGGCCAACATCTTCCAGTAAATCTACGCGAACAATGTTATGTTCACCCGTAAGGACATCTACTACGACTTCCGCAACACAGACACCGTGGATTTGATACATGGATACCTTTGATGCCGGCGTATACCTAAAAGTAATAAATTCGATAAAAGGGGCACTGATAGTGGTGAGGAAAATTATTTCAAAAATTCGCAAAATTAGGGTTCGACCTACATAGCCGTAGCACACAATTCCACATTTTCCACAAATCCTTGAAGAACCAAGTGCTTCCAAGTCGGATCTTTCATCTTTTCCTTCACTGGTTGAAGTCGTTTCTGAATTTCTTTGCAAGCTTGTATTGTACCCTGAAATCAAACATTTTCTCATTCCAATAATTCTATTCCTAAATATTTACAACTTACATAGCAAACCGCTTCGCTGGTAATACTTCCACCGGTCGCCATATTATTAGGAGCGTTAAAAGAAGTGCTTGGCTTAATACTCACTTGATCCAGAGGAATACCTAAGGTATACGCACAAACCTGTGCAACCTAATATCAAAATATACTTATTTAGTATTATATCACTTAAGGGGGTATATGCATAATCCCATTTGTATAAACTGTACTACGAGATAAACAACAACAGATACCTTTGTGTTAATTCCTTGTCCACATTCAATACCTCCATGAGATATTGCCACACTACCATCGCCTGAAAAGACAGAGACCATGACACAGTGAGGTCCAAAGATAATGAACGGATATTCCATTTGGACCAGACTTATCCCCTTTTTCATCCAACGATTTTTCTATAAAAACAATTCTTAAATGAAGCATATTAGGTTTTACACTTAAATAGAACTTACACTGTTAAAGTCCACAATTTGTTTACTTCTTTCGTCAAAATTTGATGATTTTACTATATCTTTAATCAATTCAGGCAAAACTGGATTATTTGGAACTGTATTAACGTTCCGTACCTCAATTGGATCTTTATCAACTACTGTGGCAATGTGATCCATTACAGTTTCAATCATTGATACAGCTTCACAAGATCCTAAAACATTAAAAACATGTTTAAATTGTCTTCTATTTACTAGATGTCGATTCACACATCTTAAAATAATCAAAGTCGATTCAGGGATAGTCAAAATGTGTAATTCCATTAAAAATCGTAAGTTAGAAAGACAAGACAATCACCATAATTTCATTGATTGTTACCTGGAGCCCTAGCGAAGGCATTTCCAGGCATGTCTGTTTGCACCATATTCCCATTCATTGTCCAAGAATCATTGGAGTATCCATTCTTGAGAAAATGTTGGATATGCATGGTAACTGCTTCGTTAACACCAGACAAACCCTGGTCTTGGTAAAATGTGTAGTCTAGGTATTGTATACTACCATTATCATCAACACCAACTTCATAATTAGCTAATGTTGGTGTGCGTTTCCCCAACATTTTCATGTTATCAATCAATGGCAAGATAAGTCGCACAGGCTTGTTCATTTTTGCAGATGCAACTGCGCAAGCTGTCGAAACCAAGGAAGCACGAACTATTTTTGCACCGTAAGCTCCACCGAGCCGTTTAACGATCACGTTAATTCTGAAAACAGATAATTAATAGTTAGTGTGCAAATTGTGGAATTTGTGGCATACTTGTTCATTGGCAGATTCAATGCTTCGGCTGCAGATTGTTGTGCGTGGTCCATAAATTGTGTGGCTGCATGCAAATCATAGCATCCATCATCTGTTGGAATACAAATACAACTCTGGGTCTCCATGGTGAAGTGGTATTGTCCATATATCTTGAAATCTCCTTTGATTACATGCTTCACTTTGTCACCTAAAGGATTTATACATATTTAACCTCTTACTAGTCAAGTTTAACAAATATGCTTCAAAATATTCATTCGTAAGTGCAATACGATTTATAAGATGCAGCCAAATTCTATACTAACACTTGCTATTATTTGCCGAAGTCATTAAGTATATAAACATGGTCTGATGATGAAATATTCTATTATGTGAAACTCTTGTGGTTATTGGATGTAGTTAAACTCACCTTTCTTTGTTGGTTTTACATCTGTGACATTCTTAATCCTGGACTCTATTTTATCTTTAAGTACGCCTTCAATATTGAAATAAGGTTTATCTTTGGTAGCAGTTACTTCAACTTTCACCTTTTTCGCTGCTTCTAAAGCTTGTTCGTAAGTGGCTGCTATTATCATGCCAATCGGTTGCCCGTTGTACATTATTTTCTCTTCGACAAACATTTGCTCAACAGTAGGACTTAACTTTGAAGCCGAAAAGGAATTTTTTCCAGGAACGTCTTTATGGTCCACATATGCTCTTACTCCTGGCATTTTCTATCCAAAATAACAATAAACAAAGACATATATTGGTGTACGTAACGATCACCAATGCTCGGCAAAGTCAATGAAATACTTTTTATAATACTTACCATTGCTTCAGTTTTATCTACACTCTTGATCTTTGACAATGGTTTAGCGTTCACTAGGACAAAAGCTGCGAAAAGTTCTCCAGGCATTGCTGGCATGTCGTTGACATAATGTGCCTCTCCTAGCAAAAAGTTAAGAAAGTTAAGAATGTAAACAATAAAAACCTGCGATCACATTTCCTATATAAACCAAATGTGTTTCAAGACGGTAATATATTTGAAATAAAAGTACATTACCTGCGCATTGAATCATTGCTTCGAGTTTTGGTACTGGTTTGCCTACAGGAAACTTTTCCTTATTAATGTCAAATAATTGCTTTCCTGTTGATAGACCACGTTCCAACCTTGTACCACCACTTTGTATCTTCGGACTAACTTTATCTTTTGGAACACTAGCTAAGATAAACTATAGAATACAAAAAATATTAAACTATAAACTCATCTTAACTACCTAAGCCGATCTGTAAACATTGGAGTTTACCTTATAAAACAAGCTCATAGCAAGTTCTTTCCTAAATTTAGGATCAGCGTCAGGTAACACAAAATCAGGTTTAAGTTCTTCATTTAATTTCTCCAATCCTCCTTGTAGTGTAGCATTGTCATTTAAATTCTTCCCAACTAAATATTTTTCCAGTTCCTTGGCATGAACAAACTCTGGATTAATACCTCCAAAAACAATTCTTGCTGATTTGACTTTTAAGTGTCCATTATGTTCGATAAGGAATCCTGCATTGACGTACGCATGCGCATTTTGAATCCTTGGACATATCTAAAAAAAATCCCTGGACTTACAAATTTCCTGATTCTAAGTTCTATTACTTTTATTTACCTTGTATGATTCAAACAAATATTTGCTTTTGTTGTAAGGTGGAATGCTGATTGTTTTTAAAATACATTTGTTCATATCAAAAGTTAAGTATTCCAGCAGACTTTTTTGGACCAATGTTCCACTTCTCTCGACTATAAATTAATTATAATTAAATAAGTCTAATAAAATAATTACCCTGAAATACACAACCTGTCTTCAAATTGTTAAAAGTTTTATTTATTTATAAATCAAACATTGATTGAATTTCCAAATGAATCATGCTTAATTTTATACCAGTATATTTATGTGTATTAAGATATTCTAAAATTATGCTAAGCGAAGCTTACCGATATCAAGTTTTGCACCAATTGTTTCTAGTAACAAGAAAACATCTGAAGGAAATTCATGGTGATCGTGTTTCAAGGTTAAATTTCCAGCTATTGTTCCAGCCTATGTGTTCAATGAAAAACAATCTTTTACTACCATAGCGATAAATAATAAATTATACTTATATCTCAGTTATATTAGCAACTTTATGAGAAATATGTTTATATGTTGCTATAATACACTCTGAAGTGGAGAACTTACATTTCGTACAGGAACATTAGCAACAAGATCTAAGTGTTTGTAAACTTTCTTCAAATACCAAAAATTGGGGTTCTCATCAGCAACTTTCATCATTATTTCCATTGTATCAGATAAAGAAACATTCCCACCCAAATCCAAGTTATTGTCTAATTTATGTGATATAAGTTCTGGCACTGACAGGACATCTATCCAATATTCAGGTTTTGTTTCCATTGCATACACTCCTAAGAAAAGAAAATAAAAGGGTATTCTGAATTTTCTTGAGACAAAGAAGCAACTGAGGAATCATCTATCTTCAAACAACTTCAACAGACACTTTGCATGCATTTAAGCCAAATATTTGTTACGAAGTTTCCTTTTCCAATTCATTGAAGCCTTTAATTCTTATCTTCCAAATATATTTCAAAGTATCTTATTAACTTCTATATGAATAACAGCTTCTATATGACTATTCGAAGAAGTAAAGTAGTATTTTTTTGAACTAATGGACTTGATGGTTTGTCTTAATCAGCAAGGATTAAAAATTTCTGCATTTCTAAAAGTATATTATTTTGCATCCTTAAATACGGATATTCAGACGATTTGAGTTTTACCAGATATACATTTAAAGAAGAGGCAAAAGTAAACTCCTAAAAGAAGGGGATAAAAATAAAGAAGATAAATAGCTTTTATCCAATCCTTATCCTTCTTAGTGAGTCTATTATATACGAACCTTTTCCAGTATTGCCTGCAACAAGTCTGTAAGAGGCATCTCCCACTTCTTCGAGCAATTCCAATATATCTGTAATTGAGTACACTTTGTACCATTTATTACCATCTCCAAACTTCAAACAAATTGGTTTCATAACCAAATCTTTTAAAGTACAATTTCCAAGACATTGTTTCCCAGTCTTTTCGCACATTTTAATATCTTCAATATCCGGATACTTGTCTTTCAACTCTGAAGTTGCGTCCACAGCCATAGCTTTGAACGCATCCATAATTGGTCGATATCCAGTACATCTGCACAAGTTTCCTCCAAACGCGTTCTCAATGTCTTGCATTGTTAACATAGTACTGGATTCATACAACGCGTACATGTTCATTACCATTCCCCCTGAACAGAAACCACATTGGCTTCCATTGTGTTTTGCCAAAGTTTCTTGGATTGGATGGTATCCAATTACGCGGTTACCAATTCCTTCGACGGTTTTAATATCCCAACCATGACACGATAGAATTGGGATCATACACTGTAGGAGTTTTAGGTCAGTACTGGGGGGTTTAAGGATTTGTTGGTGTGTTACTTACTGAGTTTATGGCAAATGTACGTTCTTTCTTTGTCAAAGGGTGAGTGACTGTGACTGCAACGATGCAAGCACCACATCCAGCCTCGTAGCACATTCCCTTGGTTCCGCGTAATCCGGCATTGTTTCGTAGGTATGAATTCAGAGAGGTTTCTGGTGTTATTTCGTTTGTAGTTTTAACTATTTCAGACAATTATTTATTATAGTTTTACAATATAGAAGTTTTAAATGCTTATTTGTCCAGAATTGTCTTGAACTTTTATTTTTGCAATATAAAGGCAATTGGATTTAAACTTCGAACGGGATACCAGAAAGTAAATTTTGTTCGGGACCTTTACAGGAGTAGAGGGCAAAAATTTGGTCTTACGGTCGAGCGACGCTTAACATCCAAGTATATGACATTTTTTTTTTTTTGGATTCAGGGCTACGAGACAAAAAGTTTTTTGATTCTAGAATGCTACAGACACAAGGCCGAATGCATTAGCTCTTCTGTACTTCAGACGACTAGTGAAATATATATAATTATATTTAGTTTACAAATATTATTTAGGTCTGTAGTCATTCTTGCGTTATATTACGTATGTATTTCAACCAGGTGAAAGTAGGTATATATTATAGATATTTGATAAGTTCGTGTTCGGTTTATAAACAAACTATTGCGTGATTTAGAATAATAATATTTTGCATATGAATAAAGTGCAGACGATGTTGACTACTTTTTACGGTGCCAAGTACGTCGATGCTTAGTTCGACAGAAACGTGTTTAAGATGATAAGTGGATAGCCTTCGGAAGATATATATAAATATATATATATTATTGAAGTTCAATTAGGTAATTTTACATTACAAATAAATTGAATTGTTTTTTTTAATTTTATATTTATGGTATTGACCAATTTAAAATTATAGTAATATGTAGTAATTTAATACTTCTGATAAAAACTATTTGTTGAAACTTAAAACTATAATATACATTACTTATGTTGCCTGTTATGAATATGTATTTGAATTACAAGGAATTATTATTATTATTCTTATCAATATTCGCATGTATGACCTAACTATGTAAAAATGTATCGGTTAATTTTTTGCCATTATTTAGCGTTATTTTATCAGAGTTCAAATATATTAATCTATTTTCGTTTATAATTAATATTATATTTATCTTAAATTTCTTATTTATGTTTCCATAGATGCGCATGTATGTGGATTATATTTAATGAATTGTATGAACTATGCCTGACAACATTTTGACAGGGAAACAAAATAGACTTAAATAATTTTATATTTGTCATTTTCCTTCAACAAATTAACTGAGAACGTAGTTCGAGCGTATTGGTTATCGAAAATAAATATAGAAAAACTACTTATTAAATAATATATATATATATATATATATATATATATATATATATATATATATATATATATATATAGAAAATCAAGTTAAAGACACTCCAGTTTATAAATTTGGTTTTACCCAAAAATCAAATAGTTGCTAAACAGAATTTACTCAAAAACTATAAATGTTTACATTTAAAATTCGAGTCAAATTTGAATTATTAATATATATAAAACCAAAATTAATTACATACCTGAATGTAACTCTCCATGTATAGTAAATTGCACTTCTTTTGCACTAAAACACAAAATAAAAATCAATCAATCAATATTATAGATCAATTGTTTTGGAACTTACACATCTAACTCTGAACTGGTCTGTGCCCCCATTTTATGGATACTGCACTGGCGTCTAGGCATGATGGCTCAGCTAGGGAACCAGTTTCGTTGTTTAAATTCTCTCTTTTTAATTATCTCGCGGCGTTAGAAACTGAATAAGTTTCAAATTGCCACTAAACAGTCAGATTACATTTAACTGTATGCATACTCCGTCAAGAAGAACAATAGCTTGGATTATGCAATTATATAGTGGCAAATCGTATAATCAAGTTTTGTGTAATGTACATCCTTGGCTTGCCATTTAAAATTAATTATAGTAAATTTGTGAGTATATCAGACACCGAATTGCCGTACGGAGTCTTCATATAAGGGCGATTTTGTTCGGTTTGTAATCAAGTGTTTAAAGTGTTGTTCTTTTTACAAACAACAATAGGTACATAATTTATAAAAATGTGTTGATCAAAACTTTTTTTTTTTTACTTCTGACAAATTACTAAAATTGACCTTGGTTTTTTTATTTTTTATAAATTATTGTTATAATAAATGGTTGACTAAATAAAAATTCAATATTTTTCTATTATTAGCATTTTACATAAAATTTATATTTTAATCCTTTTAAAACAATCACCATTATGTAATTTATAATATGCTTAAAAATTTTAAATCACATATAAAAATTGTAAATTTACATTTTTATTAATTTCAATAAGAATGGATATAATTATAAAGTATATTTTTTATAATCGTTCATTGTATTTTGATACGTATATTCCACAGTTGTTGGTCCGTCTAAGAAATGAAAAAAAAACTGTATATTTTCAAGAAACTAATTTTTCTTATATAAATTAATAAGTTACGTATTACTGTCAATTAATTTTAAGTGCAGCTAATCGCACTCTCTGAACTTGGATGAAATAAAAATCCTAGTCCCACAATTCTGGCCTTTATAATTAAATATATAGTACTTACTCATCGGTACGAATTTGTCTGCATTTTTATCTGCATCTAAACGAGCTGAAGCTAGTGCTCGCCTTATAGCTAATGGCACAGCTACACTTAAACATAACGGCGGCTCACCAATCGCTAGAACATTATAATTAACAATATTATTCCTTCTGTTGGCCACAACACGAATTTCCCTTACCTTTAGAATTCAGGACTCCTACGGGATTACCGCTATTCTGTCTGAATTTGATTCGGAAATTTTCTGGAATATCTTTAACACCAGGTACTTTGTAAGTCCAAGTTCGATTTGTGAGTAATTCGCCAGTGTCGCTATAAATTAGTTTCTCACACGTGAAATATCCCAGACCCATAGTAAATGCACCTTCAATCTGTCCAACGTCAATATTAGGACTCATACTTTGGCCAACATCTTCCAGTAAATCTACTCGAGCAATGTTATGTTCACCCGTTAGGATATCTACTACGACTTCTGCAACGCAGACACCGTTTATTTGATACGGTGATACATTTGCTGCCGCCGAATACCTAAAAGTAATGAATAAGTTTAAATTAATAAACTTCAGCTCATATGCGGAGAGAAACCGAAGGATTGTGGCCCACGCCTTGAGTTTGGAGATCCCTGGGGTAAAATATGCCTATATAAGTATGACAACAGTATGACTTACATAGCCGTTGCACACATTTCAATATTTTCCACAAATCCTTGAAGAACCAATTGCTTCCAAGTTGGATTGTTCAGCTTGTCCTTGACTGGTTGAAGGCGTCTCTGGATTTCTTTGCAAGCTTGTATTGTACCCTGAAATCCAATATTTTCTAATTCCTTTAATTCTCTATCCTTATCATTTACAACTTACATAGCAAACAGCTTCGCTGGTAATACTACTGCCAGTCCCCCCATTATTCGGAGCATTCAAAGTATTGCTTGGCTTAATACTCACTTGATCCAGAGGAATGCCTAAGGTATACGCACAAACCTGTGTAACCTAAAACCAATGTTTGCATAAGCTCATTTGTATAACCTGTACGACGAAAAGTTACCTTTGTGTTAATTCCTTGTCCACATTCAATACCCCCATGAGAGATTGCTACACTGCCATCGCCTGCATACACAGCGACGAAGACACTGTAAGGTCCAACGATAGTGAACGGATATTCCATTTGGACCAAACTGATTCCCTTTTTCATCCAACGATTTTTCTATAAAAATAACTCTTGCATGAATTGTATAAAGTTTTACCAATAAGTAGAACTTACACTATTAAAGTCCGTAATTTGTTTACTTCTTTCACTAAAATCTGATGATTTTATTATTTCTTTAATCAATCCAGGCAAAATTGGATGATTTGGCACTGTATTAACGGTCCGTACTTCAACTGGATCTTTATCAACTACTGCTGCAATGTGATCCATTACAGTTTCGATCATTGATATACCTTCACAAAATCCTAAAACATTAAATGAATGCTTATGTAGTTTTTTATTTATTGGAAAACGATTCACACACACCAAAGTCATAATTTCTTCTAATTTATAATAAAAAATCAGTTGAATGGCTTGTAATTGTCTAAAAGACTTCTACTTCTTTTGAATTACCAATTTGCAAATGGTAAATTAGTTTAAATTCCATTAAAGATTAATAATTTATAACACAAATTCTCATAATACACTATTAATTGCCAAAAAGGTTTTATTTCGTGTAAATTGTGATTTGAAATCAATTAATTGTAAGTGATTTGAGCTTGTGAATTATCGACATAATGTCTATGTTGAATTGTGAATTATGAATTCAATCCCACTAGTAATTGATTTTGGCCTGCTGTGAATACACATAATTTTGCATATAACTGTGTCTGAAGTACACGATTCAAATAAATCGCATTTAAATTTATTTGTTTATATATAAATTATAAGCAATAAGCCATAATTTCAATCATATATTACCTGGAGCCCTAGCGAAGGCATTTCCAGGCGTGTCTGTTTGCACCATATTCCCATTCAATGTCCAAGATTCATTGCTGTACCCATTTCTAATAGAAGTTCGGAGAGCTATAGTATTTGGTTCATTATCACCAGACAAACCGTGGTCTTGGTAATAGATGTAGTCTAGGTATTGTATACTACCATTACCATCAACGCCAACTTCATAACTAGCTACTGTTGGTGTGCGTTTCCCCAACATTTTCATGTTATCTATCAATGGCAACATAAGTCGAACAGGCTTCTGCATTTTTGCAGTTGCAACTGCACAAGCTGTCGAGACCAAAGAAGCACGAACTAGTTTTGCACCGTAGCCTCCCCCTAACCGTCTAACGAACACGTTAATTCTGAAAGCAGACAATTAATGTTTAGTGTACAAATTATAGAATTGGTGGCGTACTTGTTGATTGGCAAATTCAATGCTTCGGCTGCTGATTGTTGTACATGATCCATCCATTGTGTGGCTGAATACAAATCATAGCTTCCATCATCTGTTGGAATGCAAATACAAGTCTGGGTCTCCATGGTGAAGTGGTATTGTCCAATTAATTTGAAATCACCTTGGATTACATGCACCACATTTTTACCTAAAGGATTTATACATATTCAACCTCTTACTAGTCAAGTTTGACAAATTCGCTTCAAAATAGGAAATAAGTAATTTAACATTAATTCATAAAAGATACAGTTAAATTTGAATCCAACACTACTTGCCGAAGTCATTATACATATAAATACCCATAATTTTGGCACAGTGTCACTTTTCGTTGGAAACGTTATTCTTTTCGTAACTAGTTAGGCAATGAAACCTTTTTGGATGAACGGAGTTAAACTCACCTACTTTTGTTGGTTTTATATCTGTACCATTCCTAATCCTAGATTTCACATCATCTTTAAGTACGCCTTCAATATTGTAATAAGGTGTTTCTGTCGTAGCAGTTACTTCTACTTTAACCTTTTTCGCTGCTTCTAAAGCTTGTTCGTATGTGGTCGCTATAATCATGCCAATCGGTTGCCCGTTATACAGTAATGTCTCTTCGACAAACAATATCTCAACTGTAGGACTAATTCTTGAAGGCGAAAAGGAATTCTTTCCAGGAACGTCTTTACGGTCCACATATGCTCTTACTCCTGGCATTTTCTATCGAAAATAAATAATAAACAAAGAAACATGTATGCATAGAATTGTAGAATCGTATAATTGTATATGAAGAACATTTGGTATAATTGGAATATTAATGTAACTTTACTATAATTCTGTAAAATTATTTGAATTTTTATTGTAATACATTTAAAGTAATATTCTTTTAAAGCTATTTTTATAATACATACCATTGCTTCAGTAGTATCCACATTCTTGATCTTTGACAATGGTTTAGCTTCCACTAAAACAAAAGCTGCGAAAAGTTCTCCAGGAATTGCTGGTATGTCGTTGATATATTGTGCTTCTCCTAGCAATAGTTAAGAATATAATGTTAGCATTTAAAAAACCTGCGATCATATTTCCCATTTAAAGTACCTGCACATTGAATCAATGCTTCCAGCTTTGGTATTGGTTCGCCTACAGGAAACCTATTTTTATTAATTTCAAATGTTTGTTTCCCTGTAGATAGACCACGTTGCAATCTTGTACCACCACTTAGTATCTTCGGTTTAACTTTATCTTTTGGAACACTAGCTAAGACAAACTATCGTATACCAAATTATTTTCAATGTTTTTGAATGTAATTCCCAACTATTCTCTCTCTTCTTAACTACCTAAGCCGATCTGTAAACATTAGAGCTTACCTTATAGAACAAACTCATAGCAAGTTCTTTCCTGAATTTAGGATCAGCGTCAGGTAACACAAAATCAGGTTTAAGTTCTTCATTCAATTTCTCCAATCCTCCTTGTAGTGTAGCATTGTCAATTAAATTCTTCCCAACTAAATATGTTTCCAGTTCCTTGGCATGAACAAACTCTGGATTTATACCTCCAAAAACAATTCTTGCAGATTTAACATTTAAGTGTCCATCGTGTTCGATAAGGAATCCTGCATTGACGTACGCATGCGCATTTTGAATCCTTGGACATATCTAAAAATAATCCCTGAAGTTACAAATTTCCTGGCTCTAAGTTCTATTGAAAATATTTACCTTGTATGATTCAAACAAATATGTGTCTTTATTGTAAGGTGGAATGCTGATTGTTCTTAAAATACATTTGTTCATGTCGGAATATAAGTATTCCAGCAGGCTTTTGTGAACCACTAATCCAGTTCTCAAAACTATAAATTAATAATAATTAAACAAGTTTATAAAAAAAGAAATACACTGAATTAGATAACCAGTCATGTACAACATTGTTTGAATTTCCAAATAATACAAACATAATAAGACAATGAAGTATATTTATACGTATTAAAATCTTCCAAAATTATTCTTAGCAAAGCTTACCGATATCAAGTGTTGCACCAATTGTTTCCAGTAACAGGAAAACATCTGAAGGAAATTCATGGTGATCGTGTTTCAAGGTTAAATTTCCAGCTATCGTCCCAAACTATGTGTTGGAAGAAAAACATTCTTAAACTATCGCAGCGATAAATAATGAATTATACTTATATATCAGTCATATTAGCAACTATATGGGAAATATGTTTTATATGTTGCTACAATGCATTCTGAAGTTGAGAACTTACATTTCGTACAGGTACATTAGCAACAAGATCTAAGTGATTGTAAACTTTCTTCAAATACCAAAAATTGGGGTATTCTTGAGCAACTTTCATCATTATTTCCATGGTATCAGACAAAGTAACATTCCCACCCAAATCCAAGTTATTGTCTAATTTATGCGATATTAGTTCTGGCACTGACTGGACATCGATCCAATTTTCAGGTTTTGTTTCAATTGGATACACTCCTAAGGAATGGAATTATAGGATATTCTGAATTTGCTTGAGACAAAGAAAAAACTGAGGAGACGAAGATTTTTTTTCTTTTTTAAGATCGAAATAATATGAAACTGATAGATGTTTTTTTATTGCTAGTTGATTCCTCGTTTCCTCCTTTGTGAGTTTATTATATACGAACCTTTCCCAGTATTGCCTGCAACAAACCTATAAGTGGAATCCCCTATTATTCTGAACAATTCCAATATATTCCTAATTGAATACACTTTGTACCAGTAGCAATTATCTTCAAAGTTCAAACAAATTGGTTTCATAACCAAATCTTTTGCAGTACAACTTCCAAGGCATTTTTTCCCAGTCTTTTCGCACCATATAAAATCTTCAATATCCGGATACTTGTCTTTCACCTCTGAAGTTGCGTCCACAGCTAAAGCTTTGAACGCATCCATGATTGGTCGATATCCAGTACATCTGCACAAGTTTCCTCCAAACGAGTTCTCAATGTCTTGCATTGTTAACATATTACTGGATTCATACAACGCGTACATGTTCATTACCATTCCTCCTGAACAGAAACCACATTGGCTTCCATTGTGTTTTGCCAAAGTTTCTTGGATTGGATGGTATCCGATTACGCGGTTACCAATTCCCTCGACAGTATCAATATTCCAGCCGTGGCACGATAGAATTGGGATCATGCACTGTCGTAGAAGTTCTAGGTCAGTTCTGGTGGGTTTGAAGGTTTTTTGGTGTGTTACTTACTGAGTTTATGGCAAATGTACGTTCTTTCTTTGTCAAAGGGTGTATGATTGCGACTGCAACAATGCAAGCTCCACATCCGGCCTCGTAGCACATTGCCTTAGTTCCGTGTAATCCGGCATTGTTTCGTAGGTATGAATTCAAAGAGGTTTCTGGTGTTATTTCGTTTGTAATTTTAACTATTTCAGACATAAATTTATTAGAGATTTACAATATAGAAGGAGCATATGCCTATTTAACCAGAATGGTTTAGGAACTTTAAAATTGTAATAATGAAGCATTTTTGCATAAATATTGAATTTACAGCTATTTCGATAAATAATATTTATATTTAAACTTAGTCATTATAATATTTGGATACGTAAAAATATCATTTACACCGTCTTAATTTAGCACCGTCTATATTACAAGGAAATATGTGCCGTGTCATTTACTTTTTACCGGAATTACGGTTAGTGGAACCGTGAAAATTATACAATTAATTTAATTATTATAATATATTTTAGAAATATTAAACATAATTTTGTTTTTTTCTAATTTCATAAGTTATTCCAAACATATAAAAATAAAGTGGAGTAGCCTGCACTCGACTATCTTATACGTAGTTTTCACTAGAAATATATAACCCAAACTAACTGTTAAATAAAACCAATGCTCCACAGCAATACCCTGAAATTTTCCCATTTAGCTTATTATTTTATTACGTTATCAAATACTGTTTCTTCAATATAAAATATAAATCGTTTCTTCAATATAAAATATAAATCGTTTCTTCAATAAAATAGTAATATGCAGATAGAAATTTAGTGTTCTCGGATAAAAAAACTATTTGTTGAAAGTTAAAACTAATACTGATGTTGCCTGATATGAACAAGAATTTGCATAACACAGAATTATTATTATTATTTTATCAATATTTGCAATTATTATGATATAATCTTCGAAAAATTATAACGGTTAAATTTTTGCCATTATTTAGCGTTGTTTTATCAGAGTTCAAATATGTTAATCTATTTTCCTTAAAATTAAGACTTGTATAAGGCCGGGTGCGCATCTTCAATTTTGGAAATAAATATCTTAACCAGATGTAATAATTTATATTAATAATATGATATGTGGTACCAGCAACATGTGATCTTAAATATGCATGGAAAAATTATTTTAATACAGTACATTTAGCTAATAATCTTGTAGTTTTACGCAATTTATTAAAATTACATGAATTTTCGCGTCAATAATTGCTATGTATTACAATTATTACAGCGTAAAAAATTGGAAAGCACTAAATATGTATACATCATTAAAATTGAATTCTTAATTTGAATAAAACCACAAGCTTTACATACCTGAATGTAACTCCCCATGTATAGTAAACTGCACTTCTCTTGCACTAAAACACAAAATAAAAATCAAACTATCAATATTATAGATCAATTAAAAATCTATTTATTTTGGAGCTTACACATCTAACTCTGAACTGCTCTGTGCCCCCATTCTAAAGATACTGTTTGCCGTTACTCATGATGGCTCGGTTAGTGAACCAGTTTCGTTATTAGAAGTTCTCTTTTTTTAATTTTGTCGCGATGTTTGAAATTGATTAGATTTTAAATTGCCACTGAACATTGAGATCTCATTTAACTGTATGCATACTCTGTATTTGTGAGTATATGACACACAGAATTACTGTACGGGGTCTTCATATAAGGGTTTGTAATCAAGTGTTTAAAGTGATTTTTTTTTTGCAAACATACAAGTATTTTTATTATTTATTATTTATTATTTATAAAATTGTATTAATTAAAACTACTTTTTCTTCTAAAAAATTTCTAAACTTGACCTTGACGAATAGATCTATTTCTTTCACAGTCAAGTTCGTATCGTTGTTATTTTTCTTGTTTAGTTTAACTTCTAGCCCAGTGGTTCTAAATCTTATTCGGTTCCCGGCGCCCTGTAGGTTTTTAGAATTTTTCCGTGGCCGTGGCAAAATGCAGTTGCCGTCGTATTTGGAATATTTTCACGGCGCCCCTGTAGCCCAGCCAGTGTTTTATTTTATTTTTTATAATTTATTTTTGTAAAAACAAATGTTGACCAAATATAAATTCAATATTTTTTATTTATTAACTTGTTACATAAAATATATTTTATAAATGATTGACCCAAATCCCTTTTATACAATCACCATTATGTAAGTTATATATCTTATATATAATAAGTTTAAAGACTTCTAAATTTACATTTTTATTAATTATTATTGTTTTCAATAAGAACTTAAATAATTATAGAGTATATTTTTTATAATCGTTCATTGTATTCTGATACGTATATTCCACAGTTGTTGGTCCATCTAAAAAATGGAAAGAAAAATATATAAGTTAAATTAAATTGCTGGATATTTTCAAGGAAAATTATTTAATTACATTTTTTATTTAAATCCTATATTGAACAGAGAATTTAGGAGCCTTTATATTTAAGGTACTCATTCCCCTATGTCTAATGACGAAACTGAATTTTTCTAATTTAAATTACTAAGTTACGTAATACTGTAATTTAATTTTAAATTCAGCTAAAAGCACTGTCTGAAATGGGATGAAATAAAATTCAATTCCAACAATTCTGGTCTTTATAATTAAATATATAGTACTTACTCATCGGTACGAATTTGTCTGCTTTTTCATCTGCATCCATACGAGCTGAAGCTAGTGCTCGTCTTATAGCTAGAGGCACAACTACACTTAAACATAACGGTGGCTCACCAACCGCTAGAACAAAATAATAATTAACAATATTATATGCTCGTAGTACAATAATACAATATAGAGTTTGGATAAGGGGCTGTAAGTCTTGTGCTGGCCACAACAGAAATGTCTCTTACCTTTTGAGTTCAGAACTCCTAAGGGATTATCGCTATTCTGTCTGAATTTGACTCGGAAATTTTCTGGAATATCTTTAACGCCAGGTACTTTGTAAGTCCAAGTTCGATTTGTGAGTAATTCACCAGTTTCGCTATAAATTAGTTTCTCACACGTGAAATATCCCAGGCCCATGATAAATGCACCTTCAATCTGTCCGACGTCAATATTAGGACTCATACTTTGGCCAAGATCTTCCAGTAAATCTACGCGAACAATGTTATGTTCACCCGTTAGGACATCTACTGCCACTTCCGCAACGCAGACACCGTTTATTGGATACGATACATTTGTTGAAGTCGAATACCTAAAAATAATTAATTAGGTAATTAATAAACATATTAAATGCATCAATATTAATTCCGAACAGTATACTAAAATAATCATAAAACTATATATTCAAAAGGCGAGGCACTATAAAATTTTAAATAATTTAAAAAAAATTCCCTGCCGCGTTATTTTGCTAGCTTCTCTTTCAACTGTCTTATTTAGCCCTCATGCTCGATATAAAAAAAAAGAACCTATATATAAAGCCGTTGCACGTAAGGTGTATAAAAATAAAGTTGAATAGGGAAAAATAGTGAATGCTTGAAATATGATGTTTGTCTGCCACTCCATTTATAGGTAAAATATGCCTATATAAGTATGACTACAATATGACTTACATAGCCGTAGCACACATTTCAATATTTTCCACAAATCCTTGAAGAACCAATTGCTTCCAAGTCGGATTGTTCAGCTTGTCCTTGACTGGTTGAAGGCGTTTCTGGATTTCTTTGCAAGCTTGTATTGTACCCTGAAATCCAATATTGTCTCATTCCTATAATTCTCTTTCCTTATCATTAACAACTTACATAGCAAACCGCTTCACTAGTAATACTATTACCGGACCCAATATTATTCGGAGCGTTCAAAGAATTGCTTGGCTTAATACTCACTTGATCCAGAGGAATGCCTAAGGTATATGCACAAACCTGTGCAACCTAAAATCAATGTATATTTCTTTAATATGTTATCACTTAAAGGACTTAAAGGTTTGCACGAGCTAAACAACAAAAGATACCTTTGTGTTAACTCCTTGTCCACATTCAATTCCTCCATGAGAAATTGCTACACTGCCATCGCCTGCATACACAGCGACGAAGACACTGTAAGGTCCAGCGATAACGAGCGGATATTCCATTTGGACCAAACTGATTCCCTTTTTCATCCAACGATTTTTCTATAAAAGTAACTCTTGCATGAATCGTATAAAGTTTTACCAATAAGTAGAACTTACACTATTAAAGTCCGTAATTTGTTTACTTCTTTCGCTAAAATCTGATGATTTTATTATTTCTTTAATCAATCTAGGCAAAATTGGATTATTTGGAACTGTATTAACTTTACGTACTTCAACTGGATCTTTATCAATTACTGCTGCAATGTGATCCATTACAGTTTCGATCATTGATACACCTTCACAAAATCCTAAAACATTAAATGAATGCTTATGCAGTTTTGTATTTACTGGAAGTTGTTTCACACACACAAACATCATTCCGAAGTCATAATTCCTTTTGATTTATAATACAAAGTCACTTAAATGGCTTGTAAGTCTAAATGGCTTCAACTCCTTTTGAATTACAAATTGGCAAATGGTAAATAGGTTTAAATTCCATTATAAATGTATGTTCTATAACACATATTCTCATAATAGACTTGGCAAAGAGGCTTCAATTCGTATAAATTGTGATTTGAAATCAATTAATTGTAAGTGATTTGAGCTTGTGAATTATCGACATTATTTCTATGTTGAATTGTGAATTATGAATTCAATTCCACTAGTAATTGATTTTGCCCTGCTCTGAATACACATAATTTTGCATATAACTGTGTCTGTAGTACACGAATAAATCTCACTAAAATCTATTTGTTTATATATAAATAATAAGCAACTATGTGTTCGTCACGTAATCTACAGGAAAATCGCCATAATTTCAATGATATATTACCTGGAGCCCTAGTGAAGGCATTTCCAGGCATGTCAGTTTGCACCATACTCCCATTCAACTTCCAAGTATCATTGGTGTACCCATTCTTAATGGCACTTTGGATATCTATGGTTCTTGCTTCGTTAACACCAGACAAACCCATGTCTTGGTAATAGATGTAGTTTAGGTACTGTATACTACCATTATCATCAACGCCTACTTCATATCTAGCTAATGTTGGTGTGCGTTTCCCCAACATTTTCATGTTATCTATCAATGGCAACATAAGTCGGACAGGTTTGTGCATTTTTGCAGCTGCAACTGCGCAAGCTGTCGAGACCAAGGAAGCACGAACTAGTTTTGCACCGTAAGCTCCCCCGATCCGTTTAACGAACACGTTAATTCTGAAAACAGACAATTAATATTTAGTGTACAAATTGTAGAATTGGTGGCGTACTTGTTCATTGGCAGATTCAATGCTTCGGCTGCTGATTGTTGTACATGGTCCATCCATTGTGTGGCTGCATACATATCATAACATCCATCATCTGTTGGAATGCAAATACAAGTCTGGGTCTCCATGGTGAAGTGGTATTGTCCAATTATTTTGAAATCTGCTTTGATGACATGCTTCACTTGGTCACCTAAAGGATTTATACATAATCAACCTCTTGCTAGTCAAGTTTATCAAATTCTCTTCAAAATAGAATATAAATAATTTAACAATAATTCATACAGGCAATGAGGGCCAAATTTGAGGCCTACACTATCTATAATTTGCTGAAGTCATAACACATATATACACCCAGATGGACGGAGTTTAACTCACCTCTTTTCGTTGGATTTATATTTGTAACATTCGTAATCCTGGACTTCACATTATCTTGAAGTACGCCTTCAATATCGTAATAAGGTATTTCTTCCGTAGCAGTTACTTCTACTTTCACCTTTTTGGCTGCTTCTACAGCTTGTTCGTATGTGGTCGCTATAATCATCCCAATCGGTTGCCCATTGTACAATACTTTATCTTCGGCAAACAATTGTTCAACTGTAGGACTTATATTTGGAGGCGAAAAAGAATTTTTTCCAGGAACGTCTTTATAGTCCACATATGCTCTTACTCCTGGCATTTTCTATCGAAAATGAACAATAAACAAAGAAATATATATGCATATAAAAGTAGAATCAAATACTTGTATATGAAGTCTTTAAATATTTAATCTTATTGTAAAGTAGATGAGAATATTTATAACAACGATAATATATATTACTATTTCTACTTTCTTGTACGAAGTCTGAATTGAAGTATTGCCCGTTGAATAATAAATTAAGAATCTTTAAAATTAACAAAATTCTTTTTATATTTCCATACCATTGCTTCAGTTTCATCTACATTCTTGATCTTCGATAATGGTTTAGCTTCCACTAAAACAAAAGCTGCGAAAAGTTCTCCAGGAATTGCTGGTATGTCGTTGATATATTGTGCTTCTCCTAGCAAAAGGTAAGAATATAATATAAGCATGTAAGCATGTAAGAAACCTGCGATCATATTTCCCATATAAAATACCTGCACATTGAATCAATGCTTCCAGTTTTGGTATTGGTTCGCCTACAGGAAACTTATTTTTATTAATTTCAAATGTTTGTTTCCCTGTAGATAGACCACGTTGCAATCTTGTACCACCACTTTGTATCTTCGGTGTAACTTTATCTTTTGGAATACTAGCTAAGACAAACTATCGTATACAAAATAATTTTCAATACTTCAAAATTATATTTTGTTATTTAAATATTTTGAAAAGTAATTCCAAGTTGAACCCTCTTATATTCATATACTATGAGCTGGACACGCTGTTGCTTGCATTAAATATTGTTTTTATTTTAAATTTAATACTATTCATATTTAATTGAATGTAATACCAAACTATTAACTCTCGTCTTAAAGCCGATCTATAAGCATTGATGCTTACCTTATAGAACAAACTCATAGCAAGTTCTTTCCTAAATTTAGGATCAGCGTCAGGTAACACAAAATCAGGTTTAAGTTCTTCATTTAATTTCTCCAATCCTCCTTGTAGTGTAGCATTGTCCATTAAATTCTTCCCAACTAAATATGTTTCCAGTTCGTTGGCATGAACAAAGTCTGGATTTATACCTCCATAAACAATTCTTGCGGATTTAACATTTAAGTGTCCATCGTGCTCGATAAGGAATCCTGCATTGACGTACGCATGCGCATTTTGAATCCTTGGACATATCTAAAAATATACCCTGAAGTTACAAATTTCCTGGTTCTAAGTTCTATTGAAAATATTTACCTTGTATGATTCAAACAAATATGTGTCTTTATTGTAAGGTGGAATGCTGATTGTTCTTAAAATACATTTGTTCATGTCGGAATATAAGTATGCCAGCAGATTTGTGTGGACCACTGATCCACTTCTTACAACTATAAATTAATAATAATTAAATAAGTATATTAAAAAAAAACTGTACAACTGTAAGAAAAATCTTTAAAATATGGAAGGAGACATTGATTGAATTTCCAAATAATACAAACATAATAAGAGAATGAAGTATATTTATACGTATTACGATCTTCCAAAATTATGCTTAGCAAATCTTACCGATATCAAGTTTTGCACCAATTGTTTCCAGTAACAAGAAAACATCTGAAGGAAATTCATGGTGATCGTGTTTCAAGGTTAAATTTCCAGCTATCGTCCCAAACTATGTGTTAGAAGAAAAACATTCTTAAACTATCGTGGCGATAAATAATAAATTATACTTATATCTCAGTCATATTAGCAACGATATGAGATATATGCTACAATGCACTCTGAAGTGGTGAACTTACATTTCGTACAGGTACATTTGCAACAAGATCTAAGTGATTGTAAACTTTCTTCAAATACCAAAAATTGGGGTTTTCATCAGCAACTTTCATCATTATTTCCATGGTATCAGACAAAGTAACATTCCCACCCAAATCCAAGTTTTTGCGTAATTTGTGCGATATTAGTTCTGGCACTGACTGGACATCAATCCAATATTTAGGTTTTGTTTCAATTGGATACACTCCTAAGGAATGGAGTTATAGCATATTTGATTGAGACAAAGAAGAAACTGAGGAATCAACTATTTTTAAACAACTTGAACAGACACTAAATATAAATATTTGTATATAAATAAAAGATAAAATTAAACCCCCAACAGAACGTGATATAAATAAAGAATATTGAAGAAATATAGTTTTTCTTTAATATACGTTATTTAGATATATTTCCCTTTTCCACTCAGTAATTCTATATCTATTCTTGATTTTCCGTCTCGTTTCCTCCTTAGTGAGATTATTATATACGAACCTTTCGCAGTATTGCCTGCAACAAACCTATATGTGGAATCTCCTATTCTTTCGAACAATTCCAATATATTTCTAATTGAATACACTTTGTACCAGTTACTTTTATCTCCAAAGTTCAAACAAATTGGTTTCATAGCTAAATCATTTAAAGTACAACTTCCAAGGCATTGTTTCCCAGTCTTTTCGCACATTACAAAATCTTCAATATCCGGATACTTGTCTTTCAACTCTGAAGTTGCGTCCTCAGCTAAAGCTTTGAACGCATCCATGATTGGTCGATACCCAGTACATCTGCACAAGTTTCCTCCAAACGAGTTCTCAATGTCTTTCATTGTTATTATATTACTGGATTCATACAACGCGTACATGTTCATTACCATTCCTCCTGAGCAGACACCACATTGGCTTCCATTGTGTTTTGCCAAAGTTTCTTGGATTGGATGGTAACCGATTACGCGGTTACCAATTCCTTCGACGGTATTAATATCCCAGCCGTGACACGATAGAATTGGGATCATACACTGTAGAAGTTCTAGGTCAGTTTTGGTGGGTTTAAAGGTTTTTTGGTATGTTACTTACTGAGTTTATGGCAAATATACGTTCTATCTTTGTCACAGGGTGTACGACTGAAACTGCAACAATGCAAGCCCCACATCCGGCCTCGTAGCACATTGCTTTAGTTCCGCGTAATCCGGCATTGTTTCGTAGGTATGAATTCAAAGAGGTTTCTGGTGTTATTTCGTTTGTAGTTTTTACTATTTCAGACATAGAGTATTCGCAATTGTTATGAACAAATTATGTAAAATGTATCGGTTAATTTTTTTCCATTATTTAGCGTAGTTTTATCAAAGTTCAAATACATTAATCTATTTTCTAAAAAGAATTAAGCGTTGTATACGGCCCGGGTGTGCATTGTCTATTTTAATCGGATGTAACAATTTGCTCATGCTACTCTTCGCAAATTGAGCGGGAAAACTGTATTAACCATATGATATGTGGTAAAAGCTACATGTGATCTTAAATATATATATATATATATATATATATATATATATATATATATATATATATATATATATATATATATATATACTTTGTATGGATTTAAAACTGTATAAAAAAATTATTTATATATAGTAAATTTACACAATAATCAAGTAATTTTGCGAAATTTATTAAAACTACTACGTGTTAATAATTGTTATGTTAATTTATTAAAAATTTTACAACGTAAAAAATAAGAAAGCATTAAATATGTATATATCATCAAAATTGAATTTTTAATATGAATAAAACAAAAAGCATTACATACCGGAATGTAACTCCCCATGTATAGTAAACTGCACTTCTTTTGCACTAAAACAAAATAAAAATCAAATTTTCAATAATATAGATTAATTGAAAATCTATTTATTTTAAAGCTTACACTTCTAACTCTGAACTGGTCTGTGCCCCCATTTTAAATATACTGTGTGACGCCTACTCATGATGGCTCAGCTAGGGAACCAGTTTCGTTGTTAGAAGTTCTCTTTTTTTAAATATCTCGCGGCTCTTATAATTGATTAGGTTTCATATTGCTACTAAACATTCAGATGTATGCATACTCTGTCAGGATGAGCTAAACAATTAGCCTGCATTATGCAATTGCCAATTGCAAAGTTGTATAACGTATCATGATATGTGTAATGTAAATCTTTAAATTTAAAATAAATAATAGTAAATGTGTGGGTATAACTTACTCCGAATTGCCGTACGGAGTCTTCATATAAGGGTGATTTTGTTCGGTTTGTAACCAAGTGTTTAAAGTAATTTTTTTTTACAAACACATACGTTATTTATAAAATTGTAAGGTCAATTTGTTAGAAGAAAAAAGTAGTTATGAAGTACTTTTTTCTTCTAACAAATTACTAAAATTGACCTTGGTTGAATATAATAACGAATTTCTTTCACTAACGTTTTTGAATTCTTTCGAAATGAAGTCTGTGTGTATGTCTGTCTGTGGTCGCTCTATATCTATAATTAGTAATTAAGATTAGCAATTACAATTAATAATCCAGTGAGTATTCTTACAAACAATACTGTGCATGCTATCCAGGTTAATGCATTAGAACTATTTCATTTCAAAATAAATATATATGTTACATATATAGTGAAAACTAAGTACAAGAAGTCAAGTGTAGGGTGCTCCAGTTTTTTATTAATTATTGTTTGTAAAATAAAAGGTTGACTAAATATAAATTCATTATTTTTATTAATTTATTAACATGTTACATAAAATTCATAATTTATATATTATTAACCTAAATCCTTAAACAATCCCCTTTATGTTATTTATATATCTAAACATATAAAAATAATAAATTTCCTATTATTATAATTATTATTAATTTCAAAAAGAACTGAAATAATTATAAAGTATAATTTTTATAATCGTTCATTGTATTCTGATATGTATATTCCACAGATGTTGGTCCACCTAAAATATGAATACATTTTTAAGTTAAAATTGCTGTAGTCAATAAAGCTCGCTTCATAAGGACAATTATTTAATTAAAATGTTCTTAATTGTTTTTGTTTTAATCCTATACTGAGTAGAGCAATTGGGGGCCTTAATATTTAAAGTACCCATTCCCCATGTCTACTGACAGCACTGAATTTTTCTTATATAAGTTACGTATTAGTCGATAATTTTTAATAAAAATCTAATACCACAATTCTTGCAATTCTGGCTTACATAATTAAATAAGTAGTACTTACTCATCGGTACGAATTTGTCTGCTTTTTTATCTGCATCCATACGAGCTGAAGCTAGTGCTCCCCTTATAGCTAAAGGCACAGCTACACTTAAACATAACGGTGGCTCACCAATCGCTAGAACAAAATAATAATTAACAATATTAGGCCCAATATGTGTTCAGCTCGTCGTACGATAATACAAGATAGCTATAGTGTTTGATTATGTAACTGTAACTGGAATTTTTCTTACCTTTAGAGTTCAGAACTCCTACGGGATTATCGCTATTCTGTCTGAATTGGACTTGGAAATCTTCTGGAATGTCTTTAACGCCAGGTACTTTGTAAGTCCAAGTTCTATTTGTGAGTAATTCGCCAGTGTCGCTATAAATAAGTTTCTCACACGTGAAATAACCCAGGCCCATAATAAATGCGCCTTCAATCTGTCCGATGTCAACACTAGGACTCATACTTTGGCCAAGATCTTCCAGTAAATCTACTCGAACTATGTTATGTTCACCCGTTAGGATATCTACTGCGACTTCCGCAACGCAGACGCCGTTGACATCATACGGAGATACATTTGATGCCGACGAATACCTAAAAATAATGAATTAGGAAATTAATAAACATACTAAATGTTGTGTTTTAGTAAAATATGTTAAAGGTGCATTGAAATATTAAGTAAAAAAATATCTACGTGGCTCGCGAGCATAGCGTTGGACACTCATGTATGAAATGTGTAATGCCATTAAAGGAAGCACGTAAGGTGTGTAAAAATGAATGAATATTGTGAATGCTTACATAGCCGTAGCACACAATTCAATATTTTCCGCAAATCCTTGAAGAACCAATTCCTTCCAAGTCGGATCTTTCATCTTGTCCTTGACTGGTTGAAGCCGTTTCTGGATCTCTTTGCAAGCTTGTATTGTTCCCTGAAATCCAACCATTTCTCATTCTCTGTCCATTTTCTTAATATTTACAACTTACATAACAAACCGCTTCGCTGGTAACACTTCCCCCGGTCATCGTATTATTAGGAGAGATCAAAGAATTGCTTGGCTTAATACTCACTTGATCCAGAGGAATGCCTAAGGTATATGCACAAACCTGTGCTACCTAAAATCAAAGTATATTTCTTTAATATATTATCACTTAAAGGACTTAAGGGTTTGCATAAGCTCATTCGTTTAAACTGTACAACGAGCAAAACAACAACAGATACCTTTGTGTTAATTCCTTGTCCACATTCAATACCTCCATGAGAGATTGCCACACTGCCATCGCCTGCATACACAGAGACGAAGACACTGTAGGGTCCCATGATAATGAACGGATATTCCATTTGGACCAAACTGATTCCCTTTTTCATCCAACGATTTTTCTATATAAGCAACTCTTGAATGAAACATATAAGGTTTTACCTTTAAGTAGAACTTACACTGTTAAAGTCCGTAATTTGTTTACTTCTTTTGTCAAAATCTGATGATTTTATTATATCTTTAATTAAACCAGGCAAAATTGGATGATTTGGATCTGTATTAACCTTCCGTACTTCAACTGGATCTTTATCAACTACTGTTGAAATGTGATCCATTACAGTTTCGATCATTGATACAGCTTCACAACATCCTAAAACATTAATACAGCTCTATTATGACGTAAATAAATTTTATAATCTCATAAAAAAGAAACAAATATATATATATATATATATATATATATATATATATATATATATGTATTTATCAATTAGAAGCAATATACTGTTTGACGCGTAATTCACCGGAAAATCGCCATAATTTCATTGAATTGTTACCTGGAGCTCTAGCGAAGGCATTTCCAGGCATGTCAGTTTGCACCATATTCCCATCCAATTTCCAAGTTTCATTGGTGTATCCATTCTTGATATATTGTTCGATATATATGGTAATTGTTTCGTTTTCACCAGACAAACCATGGTCTTGGTAATAGGTGTAGTTTAGGTACTGTATACAACCATTATCATCAACGCCAACTTCATAACTAGCTGCTGTTGGTGTGCGTTTGCCCACCATTTTCATGTTATCTATCAATGGCAACATAAGTCGCACAGGTTTGTTCATTTTTGCAGCTGCAACTGCACAAGCTGTCGAGACCAAGGAAGCACGAACTAGTTTTGCACCGTAAGCTCCCCCGAGTCGTTTAACGAACACGTTGATTCTGAAAGCAGACAATTAATTTTTAATGAGCAAATTGTAGAATTTGTGGCATACTTGTTCATTGGCAGATTCAATGCTTTGGCTGCTGAGTGTTGCGCGTGGTCCATCCATTGTGTGGCTGCATGCAAATCATAGCATCCATCATCTGTTGGAATACAAATACAACTCTGGGTCTCCATGGTGAAGTGGTATTGTCCAATTAGGTTGAATTCACCTTTAATTACATGCTTCACTTTTTCACCTAAAGGATTTATACATATTTTACCTCTTACTAGTCAAGTTAAACATATTTTTTGCATGTGTAACTCATTTGATTGTGCGATGGACGGAGTTTAACTCACCTTTTCGCGTTGATTTTATATCTGTTACTTTCGTAATCTTGGACTTTACATTATCTTTAAGTACGCTTTCTATATTGTAATAAGGTATTTCTTCCGTAGCAGTTACTTCAACTTTCACCTTCTTCGCTGCTTCTAAAGCTTGTTCGTACGTGGTCGCTAAAATCATGCCAATTGGTTGCCCGTTGTACAATACTTTCTCTTCAATAAACAATTGCTCAACTGTAGGACTTATATTTGGAGGCGAAAAAGAATTAGTACCAGGAACGTCTTTATGGTCCACATATGCTCTTACTCCTGGCATTTTCTATCCAAAATAACAATAAACAAAGACATATATTGGTGTACGTAACGATCTCTAATGCTCGGCAAAGTCAATGAAATTCTTTTTATAATACTTACCATTGCTTCAGTTTTATCTACATTCTTGATCTTTGAAAATGGTTTTGCTACCACTAAAACAAATGCTGCGAAAAGTTCTCCATGAATTGCTGGCATGTCGTTGACATATTGTGCTTCTCCTAGCAAATATTTAAGAATTTAATGGAAGCATTTTAAAAACCTGCGATCATATTTCCAAGACAAACGTTATGTGTTTCAAGATGTTTATATGTTTGAAACTAAAATTGAGTACCTGCACATTGAATCAATGCTTCAAGTTTTGGTATTGGTTTGCCGACAGGAAACTTATCTTTATTAATGTCAAATGTTTGTTTCCCTTTAGATAAACCACGTTCCAATCTTGTACCACCACTTTGTATCTTCGAACTAACTTTATCTTTTGGAGCACTAGCTAAAACAAACTATAGAATACAAAATTAATTTTAGAACCTCTAAATTACGTATAACATTTATCATTTTAATCCTAATGGAGATACTATTGCAGAATGGTTTTGAAATTAAGATTTGAATATAGCTGGAAACTTTTCTTAACTACCTAAGTCGAGCTGTAAACTTTGGAGATTACCTTATAAAACAAACTCATAGCAAGTTCTTTCCTAAATTTAGGATCAGCGTCAGGTAACACAAAATCAGGTTTAAGTTCATCATTTAATTTCTCCAATCCTCCTTGTAGTGTAGCATTGTCAATTAAATTCTTCCCAACTAAATATTTTTCCAGTTCCTTGGCATGAACAAACTCTGGATTAATACCTCCAAAAACAATTCTTGCGGATTTAACTTTTAAGTGTCCATCGTGTTCGATAAGGAATCCTGCATTGACGTACGCATGCGCATTTTGAATCCTTGGACATATCTAAAAAAAATCCCTGCACTTACAAATTTCCTGGTTCTAAGTTCTAATGAAGATATTTACCTTGTATGATTCAAACAAATATTTGTCTTTATTGTAAGGTGGAATACTTATTGTTTTTAAAATGCATTTGTTCATGTTGAAAGTTATGTATTCATGCAGACTTTTGTGAACCACTGATCCAGTTCTCTCAACTATAAATTAATTATAATTAAATACGTTTAATAAAAAATTACTCTGAAATAGACAACCTATCGTGTACAACTTTAAGAAGAATGTTTAAAATGTTTGAATTTCCAAATTAATCTAACTCAATTCTATTATTTAACCATGAAGTATATTTATATGTATTCAGATATTCCAAAATTATGATAAGTAAAACTTACTGATATCAAGTTCTGCACCAATTGTTTCTAGTAACAAGAATACATCTGAAGGAAATTCATGGTGATCGTGTTTCAAGGTTAAATTTCCAGCTATCGTCCCAGCCTATGTGTTTGAAGAAAAACAATCTTAAACTATCGTAGCGATAAATAATAAATTATACTTATATCTCAGTTATATTAGCAACTTTATGAGTAATTTGTTTTATATGTTGCTGCAATACACTCTGAAGTGGAGAACTCACATTTCGTACAGGTACATTAGCAACAAGATCTAAGTGTTTGTAAACTTTCTTCAAATACCAAAAATTGGGGTATTCTTGAGCAACTTTCATCATTATTGCCATGGTATCAGACAAAGAAACATTCCCACCCAAATCCAAGTTTTTGCCAAATTTATGTGATATAAGTTCTGGCACTGACTGGACATCGATCCAATATTCAGGTTTTGTTTCCATTGGATACACTCCTTAAAAAGAAAATATAGGATATTCTGAATTTGCTTGAGACAAATACGTAACTGAGGAATGAAGAAGGCTTTAATCAGCATGCATTACACCATAAATACAGAAATTCAGACGATTTGAGTTTTATGAGTTATAAATAAAACAGTCAGACAAAGTTAAACCCCTAAAGGAATAGGATATAATAAAGTTATGATAATAAAAATTGTAAATATAATGAAGAAAAATAGTTTTCTTTCAGTATACGTTATGTAGAATAATTTCCTATTTCCAGTCTGTGTTTAATTCAATCAAATTTCATTCTTCATTTCCGGTCCCGTTTCTCCATTTTCCCTTTCGTTTCCTCATTAGTGAGTTTATTATATACGAACCTTTCCCAGTATTGCCTGCAACAAACCTATAAGTGGAATCTCCTATTCTTTCGAACAATTCCAATATATTTTTAATTGAATACACTTTGTGCCAGTTACTATTATCTCCAAAGTTCAAACAAATTGGTTTCATAATCAAACCCTTTAAAGTACAACTTCCAAGGCATTGTTTTCCAGTCTTTTCGCACATTTTAATATCTTCAATATCCGGATACTTGTCTTTCAACTCTGAAGTTGCGTCCACAGCTAAAGCTTTGAACGCATCCAGAATTGGTCGATATCCAGTGCATCTGCACAAGTTTCCTCCAAACGAGTTCTCAATCTCTTGCATTGTTAACATAGTACTGGATTCATACAACGCGTACATGTTCATTACCATTCCCCCTGAACAGATACCACATTGGCTTCCATTGTGTTTTGCCAAAGATTCTTGGATTGGATGGTATCCGATTATGCGGTTACCAATGCCTTCAACAATTTTAATATCCCAGCTGTGACACGATAGAATTGGGATCATACACTGTCGTAGAAGTTGTAGGTCAGTTTTGGTGGGTTTAATGATTTTTTGGTGTGTTACTTACTGAGTTTATGGCAAATGTACGTTCTTTATTTGTCAAAGGGTGAGTGACTGTGACTGCAACGATGCAAGCACCACATCCGGCCTCGTAGCACATTCCCTTAGTTCCGCGTAATCCGGCATTGTTTCGTAGGTATGAATTCAGAGAGGTTTCTGGGGTTATTTCGTTTGTTGTTTTAACTAATTCAGACAATTATTTATTATAGTTTTACAATTAGAAGTTTTATATACTTATTTAACCAGAATGGTCTAGGAACGTTTAATTTTACAGGGTTTTTGTAATTATAAAGCCTTTTTACGTAAATATTGCATTTTTGTTAAATGGTACGATATCTTACAGCTATTACACTAAATAACTTGTACCGGAATCGGTTAATTGCGCCGTGAAATGTATACAAATAGTATTACAATTAATACTATTTCATCATTTAACTAAATTAGCAATAAATAATTTGTTTTGTTTGAAATTTGAAATTCCTAACAACAAAAACGAAATATACTGCTTATTTATAAAATAATATACAATTTATTAATTTATTAGCAAGATAACATTAATAATTTATACGATTGTATATAAGAAAGTATTGTTTTTAATATTAATGAAATTGGTCAATCTTGAAATTTTAACGAAAATACACGTATTGACGATCTGTGAATCGAATCTTAATATTTTTTGGCAATGATGTCTGTGTGCTTTTGTGAACGTTCTAAAGCCAAAATTTAATTTAAAACAATAAAGTATTATTTTGTATAACTTTAATTAAAAGAATTTGTCCTCAACAATTTATACCTAATTTATTATCAAATAAAAATTTCAAATTATATATACATATATTGACCCAGATATATGTGTGGAACATTTTTATAAATATGTTTTTATGGTCACTAAAACATATGTGTAGCAAATTTGGTTCGGTATCTTCAGCCCTGCAGGGTAGTAGAAGGTAAATATTTGGTCTTACGGGGAAGCGACGCCTAATAATTAAAATTATATGAATGTCAATATTAAAAATGTTACAACGGTAAAAATAAATTAATACGCAAGTACTAGAAATGTATAGATCTAAAATTCGAGTAAAATTTTAATTTTGAATATTAATAACACCAAAATAAAAATGTGCATACCAGAATGTAACACCCCATGTATAGTAAACTGTACTTCTTTTGCACTAAAACACACACAAAAATCAAACAATCAATATTATAGATCAATATAAAAATCAATTTATTTTGGAACATACACATCTAACTCTGATCTGATCTGTGTCCCCATTTTTAAGATACTGATGGCTCAGATAAGGAACCAGTAACGTTTTTTTTAGTACTCGCTTATTAGTTATCTCGCGACCTTACGAATTACAAATTGTCACTATACATTCAGATCTTATTTAACTGTATTTATCCTCTGTTAGGATGAAATAACAATACTAGCATTAGGCAATTACAAAGTTGTGTAACATATAATCATGTATTCTGTAATGTACATCCTTGGCTTGTCATTTGAAATAAATGTTGCAAATTGGTAGGTATATTAGACACCGAATTGCCGTACGCAGTCTTCATATAAGGCGATTTTATTCGGTTTGGAATCAAGGTTAATATCATTTGTTTACAAAGATTTATATACGTTTTTTATAAAATTATTTTTATACAAACTACTTTCTTCTTCTCAAATATTATTAATACTGACCTTAAGATCTTGTTTCGACTAAAGATGTATTCACCGCGAAACATTTTGTAGTTAAGATTATAAAATGAATAATAATAATATTGTTTGTATTATATAATATTATTAACATATTTTGTTGCTCTGAACGTTATTATTGTATGTCATACAACAAACTGGAATTATTACTTATAATTTCTAAGCTTAATTACTAATTGTTTCACTGTGAATTCATCTTAACCCCTTAAAATATAACTGCCGAGCTCAGCATTCCCAGAAACGTTTTTGACTTCTTTCGAAATAATATCATCTCAAAAGAAGTCAAAAACGTGTTTTGGGGACACTCCAGTTTATTAATTATTGTTTTTAAAATAAATGGTTGATTAAATTTAAAATATATATATTTTTTATTTATTAACATGTTACATAAAATTTATATTTGTTAAATGATTTACCCAAATCCTTTAAATACAATCACCATTATGTAATTTATATATATATATATATATATATATATATATATATATATATATATATATATATTAATTATATTATGCTTAAATATTCTAAATCACATATAATAATCATAAATTTACATTTTTTTTAATAATTATTATTTATTTCAATAAGAACTGCAATAATTATAAAGTATATTTTTTATAATCGTTCATTGCATTCTGATACGTATATTCCACAGTTGTCGGACCATCTAAAAAATGACAAAATATTAAATTAAATTATTGCATATTTACACGGAAAATTATTTAATTACATTTTTTGTACATCTTATTTAAATTTTATATTGAATAGTGAAATTGGTTGTCTCTATATTTAATATGTTTAATGACGGCACTGACTTATTCTTATATAAGTTATTAGGTATTAATGTCATTAACTTTTAAATGCAGCTAAACGCTTTGTCTGAACTTGGATGAAATAAAAATCCAATTCCCAGAATTCTGTCAAATTTGGACTATATAATTAAATAAATAATACTTACTCATCGGTACGAATTTTTCTGCTTTTGCATCTGCATCCAAACGAGCTGAAGCTAGTGCTCGCCTTATAGCTAAAGGCACAGCTACACTTAAACATAACGGTGGTTCAGCAACCGCTAGAACAAAATAATAATTAACAATCTTTGGCCCAATATATATGTTCAGTTCGTCGTACGATAATACAAAGCATTTTTCTTACCTTTAGAGTTTAGAACTCCTACAGGATTATCGCTATTCTGTCTGAATTGCACTTGCAAATCTACTGGAATATCTTTAACGCCAGGTACTTTGTAAGTCCAAGTTCGATTTGTGAGTAATTCGCCAGTGTCGCTATAAATTAGTTTCTCACACGTGAAATACCCCTGGCCCATAATAAATGCGCCTTCAATCTGTCCGAAGTCAATATTAGGGCTAATACTTTGGCCAACATCTTCCAGTAAATCAACACGAACAACGTTATGTTCACCCGTGAGGACATCGATTTCGACTTCCGCAACGCAGACACCATAAATTAGATAATTAGATACATCTGATGACGTCGAATACCTGAAAATAATTAATTAGTAAATTACTCGTTCTTCTTCTTGCTCAGATCATAATCTATAGTATTTCTTCATATCATCATAAGTGGAAGAGAGATAAATCATGAACTGAACAGTCAATGCAGAACAAATGAACAAAGCTTGTATGTTGCTCTTTAGTAAAATTTGCTAAAGGGGCATTGATAATGGAGAATAATATTATTTCTTTTATTACTCAAACTGGAAACTCTGAAGATTTTGGATTGTACTCATAGTTAACTCATTACTGTAGAGTAAGGTTTTGAAACATACCTTTGGTAAAGACAAGAAATAATGTGAATACTTGAAAGATAACTTACATAGCCGTAGCGCACATTTCAATATTTTCCGCAAATCCTTGAAGAACCAATTCCTTCCAAGTCGGATTTTTCATCTTGTCCTTGACTGGTTGAAGTCGTTTCAGGATTTCTTTGCAAGCTTGTATTGTACCCTGAAATTCAACATTTTCCCCGTAATATAATTCTTAAAAATTTCGAACTACATATTTTAACGGATATACACGTTTAAACTACGTCAAGTGCAAGCCACAACATATTGTTTCTTAATATTTACAACTTACATAGCAAACAGATTCGCTGGTAACACTTCCACCGGTCGCCGTATTATTCGGAGCGTTCAAACAATTACTTGGCTTAATACTCACTTGATCCAGAGGAATGTCTAAGGAATACGCGCAAACCTGTGCAACCTAAAATCAAAATATACTTATTTAGTATTATACATAATCTCATTTGTATAAACTGTTCTACGAGCCAAACAACAACAGATACCTTTGTGTTAATTCCTTGTCCACATTCAATACCTCCATGAGATATTGACACACTACCATCGCCTGCGTACACAGAGACGAAGACACTGTAAGGTCCAGCAATTTCGAGGACATATTCCATTTGGACCAGACTGATTCCTTTTTTCATCCAACGATTTTTCTATAATAATAACTCTTGCATAAAACGTATAAGGTTTGCAATTAAGTTGAACTTACACTGTTGAAATCCGTAATTTCATTACTTCTTTTGTCAAATTCTGATGATTTTACTATATCTTTAACCAAACCAGGCAAAACTGGATGATTTGAAACTGTATTAATGTTTCGAACTTCAACTGGATCTTTTTCAACTACTGCTGAAATGTGATCCATTACAGTTTCGATCATTGATACACCTTCACAAGAAGCTAAAACATTAAAAACATATTTATACAGTTTTGTATTTACTGGGTGTCGATTCGCATAAATGGCTTGTGAATTATTAACATAATTTTTGTGTTGAATTGTCAATCATGAATTTAATTACACGAATCTAATAATCTAATTAAAATATATTTATTTATATATCAATTAAGCAACACATTGTCCAATCGCCCTAATTTCATTGATTTGTTACCTGGAGCTCTAGCGTAGGCATTTCCAGGCATGTCAGTTTGCACCATATTCCCATTCAATTTCCAAGTGTCATTGGTGTATCCATTCTTGATGAAATGTTGTACAATTGCGGTACTTGCTTCATTATAACCAGACAAACCCAAGTCTTGGTAAAAGGTGTAGTCTAGGTATTGTATACTACCATTATTATCAACACCAACTTCATAAATACCAAATGTTGGTATGCGTTTCCCCAACATTTTCATGTTATCAACCAGTGGTAAGATAAGTCGCACAGGCTTGTGCATTTTTGCAGCTGCAACTACGCAAGCTGTCGAGACCAAGGAAGCCCGAATTATTTTTGCACCGTAGGCTCCTCCGAGCCGTTTAACAAACACGTTAATTCTGAAAGCAGAGCATTAATACTTAGTGTACAAATTGTAGAATTAGTGGCGTACTTGTTCATTGGCAGATTCAATGCTTCGGCTGCTGATTCTTGTACGTGGTCCATAAATTGTGTGGCTGCATGTACATCATAGCATCCATCATCTGTTGGAATGCAAATACAAGTCTGGGTCTCCATGGTGAAGTGGTATTGTCCATATATGTTGAAATCTCCTTTGATTACATGCTTCACGTTGTCACCTAAGCGATTTATACATATTTAATCTCGAGTTTTATAAGATGCAGATGTTTAACTTACCTTTTTTCGTTGGCTTTACATCTGTAACATTCGTAATCCTGGACTCTACGTTATCTTTAAGTACGCCTTCAATATTGAAATAAGGTTTATCTTCCGTAGCAGTTACTTCAACTTTCACCTTTTTCGCTGCTTCTAAAGCTTGTTCGTATGTGGTCGCTATAATCATGCCAATCGGTTGCCCGTTGTACAGTACTTTATCTTCGACAAACAATTGCTCAACTGTAGGACTTGTTCTTGTAGGTGAAAAGGAATTTTTTCCAGGAACGTCCTTACGGTCCACATATGCTCTTACTCCAGGCATTTTCTATCCAAAATAAACAAGGATCATCAATATATATTGCTCGACAAAATAAATGAAATCCTTACCATTGCTTCAGTTTTATCTACACTCTTGATCTTTGACAATGGTTTAGCGTTCACTAGAACAAAAGCTGCGAAAAGTTCTCCAGGAATTGCTGGCATGTCGTTGACATATTGTGCTTCTCCTAGCAAAAAGTTAAGAATATTATGTCAACATTTTAACAACCTGCGATCATATTTCCAAGATAAACGATATGTGCTGCAAGACGATAATATATTTGAAATAAAAATTGAGTACCTGCACATTGAATCAATGCTTCGAGTTTTTCTATTGGTTCGCCTACAGGAAACTTATCTTTGTTAATGTCATATGTTTGTTTTCCTGTAGATAGACCACGTTCCAATCTTGTACCACCACTTTGTATCTTCGGATTGACTTTATCTTTTGGAACACTAGCTAAGACAAACTATAAAATACAAAAAATATTAAACTATAAACTCATCTTAACTACTAAGTCGATCTATAAGCATTGATGCTTACCTTATAGAACAAGCTCATAGCAAGTTCTTTCCTAAATTTAGGATCAGCGTCAGGTAACACAAAATCAGGTTTAAGTTCTTCATTTAATTTCTCCAATCCTCCTTGTAGTGTAGCATTGTCCATTAAATTCTTCCCAACTAAATATGTTTCCAGTTCCTTGGCATGAACAAATTTTGGATGAATACCTCCAAAAACAATTCTTGCGGATTTAACTTTTAATTGTCCATCGTGCTCGATAAGGAATCCTGCATTTACGTACGCATGCGCATTTTGAATCCTTGGACAAATCTAAAGAAATCCCTGGACTTACACATTTCCTGGTTTTAAGTTCTACTGAAGATATTTACCTTGTATGATTCAAACAAATATTTGTCTTTATTGTAAGGTGGTATGCAAATTGTTTTTAAAATACATTTGTTCATATCAAATGTTAAGTATTCCAAAAGACTTTTGTGAACCACTAATCCAGTTCTCTCAACTATAAATTAATTATAATTAAATAGGTTTATTAAAAAAATTACTCTAAAATAGACAACCTATCGTGTACAACTGTAAGAAGAATGCTTAAAATGTTGAAAGTGATCTAAATAATTTCTAAATTAATCTAACTCAATTCTATTTTTTAACCATGAGGTATATTTATATGTATTACCATCCAAAATTATACTTAGCATAGCTTACCGATATCAAGTTTTGCACCAATTGTTTCCAGTAACAAGAAAACATCTGAAGGAAATTCATGGTGATCGTGTTTCAAGGTTAAATTTCCAGCTATCGTCCCAGCCTATGTGTTTGAAGAAATACAATCTTAAACTATCGTAGCGATAAATAATAAATTATACTTAAATCTCTGTTATATTAGCAACTTTATGAGAAATATGTTTATATGTTGCTACAGTACACTCTGAAGTGGAGAACTTACATTTCGTACAGTTACATTAGCAACAAGATCTAAGTGATTGTAAACTTTCTTCAAATACCAAAAATTGTGGTTTTCATCAGCAACTTTCAACATTATTTCCATGGTATCAGACAAAGAAACATTTCCACCCAAATCCAAGTTTTTGTGTAATTTATGCGATATAAGTTCTGGCACCGACTGGACATCGGCCCAATATTCAGGTTGTGTTTCCGTTGGATATACTCCTAAGAAATGAAAATAGAGCATATTCTGAATTAGCTTGAGACAAAGAATGAAATAATGAAAAAATATAGATTTTCTCCAATATACGTTATTTAGAATTATTTCCCTTTTCCCCAGTAATTCAATATCCTTGATTTTCCCTTTCATTTCGTCCTTAGTGAGTTTATTATATACGAACCTTTCGCAGTATTGCCTGCAACAAGCCTATAAGTGCAATCTCCTATTTCTTTGAAAAAAACCAATATATCTGCAATTGAGTACACTTTGTACCATTTACTATTATCTCCAAAGTTCAAACAAATTGGTTTCATAACTAAATCTTTTAAAGTACAACTCCCAAGGCATTGCTTCCCAGTCTTTTCGCACATTTTAATATCTTCAATATCCGGATACTTGTCTTTCAACTCTGAAGTTGCATCCACAGCCATAGCTTTGAACGCATCCATGATTGGTCGATATCCAGTACATCTGCACAAGTTTCCTCCAAACGAGTTCTCAATGTCTTTCATTGTCAATATTTCTTTGGATTTACACAACGCGTACATGTTCATTACCATTCCCCCTGAACAGATACCACATTGGCTTCCATTGTGTTTTGCCAAAGTTTTTTGGAGTGGATGGTATCCGTCTACGCTGTTACCAATCCCTTCGATGGTGTTAATAACCCAGTCATGACACGATAGAATTGGGATCATACACTGTAGAAGTTTTAGTTCAGTTTTGGTGGGTTTAAGGATTTTTTGGTGTGTTACTTACTGAGTTTATGGCAAATGTACGTGTTATCTTTGTCACAGGATGTTGGACTGTGACTGCAACGATGCAAGCACCACATCCGGCCTCGTAGCACATTCCCTTGGTTCCGTGTAATCCGGCATTGTTTCGTAGGTATGAATTCAACGAGGTTTCAGGTGTTATTTTGTTTGTAGTTTTAACTATTTAGGACATTTATTTATTAGAGTTTTACAATATAGAAGATTCGTATGCTTATTAAACCAGAATAGTTTGGGAGCTTTTACTTTATCGGAATATTACTTATAACCATTTCGGTAAATTATTTTTTGACATTATAATATTTGCATATGTAAAAATATCATTTACACCATTTTAATAAAACACTGTTTATTTTATGCATATTACAAGGAAATATGTCCCGTCTCATTTAACTTTTACCGAAATCACAATTAATTTTTCTATTATTATAAATGATTTTATCTTATTCAAATCTTATTTACAATATATAATTTCCATTTTTCTAATTTCATAAGATATTCCACACTTTAAAAAAAAAAGTGGATCGGCCTGCACTCGACTAAAAATATATATCAAACAGTCAAACCAACCAATACTCTGAATTTGTACCATAGACGTAGATTATTATTTTATTACGTTATCAAATTCTGTTCCTTCAATATAAAATGATTTCTTTAATTCTTATCAATATAATCTAATATGAATTGTTTTTCAATATTTATTTTCAATAACCAATATGCTCGAAACACGTTTTTAGAAATGTGTTTATTATGATAAGTGGATAACCTTCAGAATGCATGTGTGTATATTATTATTGAACTTCAACTAACATTATGTAATTTATACTAATTCGGACATTCTGATAAAAATCTATTTGAAACTTAAATCTAATACTTGAATACCTGATATGAACAAGTATTTGAATATATCACCGAAATATTATTGTTATTTTTATCAATATTCGCAATTGTTATGATCTAATCTTACAAAAAATTGTAACAGTTAAATTTTTACCATTGTTTAGCGTTATTATTTCGGAGATTAAATTTATTAATCTATTTATTTCGCTTATAAAAAAAATAATTTATATATTCTTCGAGCTATTTTTACATTCTTGAAGTCAAGGAGGTATTGTAATCATGAAAATGTTCGAACTCGAGATTTTAAAGGTAATACACAATTTGTGTAATCCCAGAATCGTATCTGATTTTTTTCGGTATGACGTCTGTGTGTGTGAACGCTCTAAAGCCAAAACTGGTGAAGGTAAAACTACGACACTTTAAAATTAAGGCTTGTATACGACTGATTACACCGCCTATTTTTGAAAATATTATATTAACTGGAAATAACACGGTCTCAATATTACTTTTACAATATCTCGGGTTAAAGAAAAAGTGTTTCTCATAAAAGTTATTAAAATTTGGAGCAATTTCGGCTTTCGCAAATTGAGCGGGTATATTTATATTAAATTATAGATATCTCATTAAATATGCATGTATAATTAGTAGGAATTTAAAGCTACATGGAAAAATCATGTAAATATAGTAAATTTGTCCAAAAAACAACTTGCGCAATTTTGTTAAATTATATAATGGTTATTAAAATTGTGACACTAATTAATTACAATTTTTACTTCATAAAACAAAAATTAATACGCAAAACCTAAATATAGATTTACCCAAAAATCAAGTAGTTGCAAAACAGAATTTAATACGCAAGAATATTTACATTTAAAATTCGGGTAAAATATGAATTTTGAATATCAATAAAATAAAGAAAAACTACATACCTGAATGTAATTCTCCATGTATAGTAAACTGCACTTCTTTTGCACTAAAACACACAAAAGAAATTAAATAAACAATATTATAGATCAATTGAAAATTTATTTATTTTGGAACTTACACATCGAACTCTGAACTGGTCTGTGCCCCCATTTTAAGGATACTGCCTGCAGTCTACTCATGATGCCTCAGTTAGGGAACATGTTTTGTTGTTAGAAGTTCTCTCTTTTTAATTATCTCTTGGTTATTGTTATTGATTAGGTTTCAAATTGTCACTAAACACCAGATAACATTTAATGGTATGCATACTGTCTGGATGACCCGAACCATAGCTACGAGTATCATTATCCATTTGCAAAATAGCAAAACGTAGAATCATAATTGTGCAATAACCTTGGCTTGTCATTTAAAATAATTGATAACAAATTTGTGGGTATATTTCCGTACGGAATTTTGATATAAGGGCAATTTTGTTTAGTTTGTAACCAAGTGATTAAAGTAATTATTTTACAAACATATAAATACGATATTTATACAATTATTTTACTTCTAACAAATTTCTAGAACTATTATATAATAATGAATAGCTCTATTTTTTGCACTAACGAAGTGCGAAGTCTATATTTTAACTAAATCGGGAAAAAAAGACTTAAAAGGAAGTCGAATGCAGGCCACATCAATTTCTTTTCAGTGTCTTTCCTTTCCAAATGCGTTTCTAGATGCCGAATCTGTTTATTTATGTCCTCTATTTACTGGGTGGGCCTAGCGTAATCCAGTTTAAAGTTGGTACGAAGGTAAACATATCTCATTCCAGAGTGAAATTAAAAACTCCTGAATACGTGCCTGTGTCAGTATTAGTTTTTCTTTACTTTTTTGATTGTAAAATGCACAGATTCATGTATCTCTGTGTGCGTGTGTGTGTGTGTGTGTGTGTGTGTGTGTGTATTGATTCTGATTGTGTGTGGGTGGGTGCGGCCCGGGCACGTCGTGAACATATGTGGGCGTCGTGGCGCTGTGACGTCATCGTGTGACGTTCTATTTGAAAGCGTCGCTCCTGTGATGCATTGCATGCAATCATTAAATTAGTACACTCTCTGGTTTTTAGCTCTGAGCTCCTTTACATCTAATTAAATCATTTTAAGCTCGGTCGGTCGTAAGACCTGAGTTTGTAACTCCACTGAAGGTACCAACTCTGATTTAACGAAATTTAATTTACTTTAAATTTGGATCCCGCCGCATGTAAATGCAATCGTCCGTACAAGTCCCAACAGGGCCCAAAAATTTAAAACCCCACCTTAATTAATACTGCTTTTAGAAAAAAATTGAAATATCAAAGTTCTATAACGGATTCTAAGATATTTAACCAAATTTATCAAATTATGAGCTCGAAAACAATAAAAAAACATAATTGTTTTGAGATTATAAATATTTTATGTTTATTTTTATCTATAACGTTTTTTTCAAATTGTGAACTCAAAGGCCAGAAAATAACAAAAATAATAATTTTAAAATATAAAATATTAGTGATCGCATTATGTTATTATTTTCTTTTATTTATTATCGCTTTGATATTCAATGTTTATAAATAGTTTTTCTTTGATTAAACATCAGCGGCTAAGAAAATGTTTTGTTTATAGCACAGTATATTATACGGCAAACTGAAGGAGTAGGTGCCTGTACCTTTGCTTGTTTATAGTATAGCTTCACTATTTATATTATTACGCGTCAGTTGCTGTAAATTTAATGAAATTATTCTATTATCAATCGCATGTGCAGAAATTTCTTGTTTAAATAATTGTATAAGCTGTAGGCACTTGTTTTGAAAAATATTTAATAAAAATGAATTAAAACACACTTGGTTTGGTTTCAAAAATATAAGGTTTTATTACTTTATACGTATTTCGGCTTTTACACCAGCTTCAGAAGCCGAAATACATATAAATAAAATCTTATATTTTTGAAACCAAACCAAGTGTGTTTTAATTCATTTTTACTAAATAATTGTCTTTTTAATATTAATAAATATTATTACAGTTTTATTTACCGCCGTGTGAACTGGAAGCATTGGTGCATGCACTACTAATAATAAATTGTTTTAACCGTCTATTTAATCTTAATTTTATTTTACTATATTAACATTTAAATATTACAATTTATATATTGTCACCTCTATGCTCCAAAGGGACGACTTGATTGTGTTATTTACAGATTTCTTGACTTATACGTCCTCGTGTATTAAAGAAATCTGTAGTGTTCATAAATGAAGGTTTGAATCAAAGTGTAAGCTTCCTCTATTGAATTATAGAGGTCAGCTATCTAATCTAAAATCTTTGGAAGGTGCAAGAAATTTATGTATATAATTTATTAAATATTTGTTGTACCATATAATCTTATGGTGGAATTCTGAGATAATCTGTAGATAAATAAATACGTAAACGCTTACAATTTCAAAATTATTTGGTTTTGCAGCAAATTTAGTTAATACATCGGATATTGTTGTACAATTTGTTAAATAAATTCAATAATAAAATGAGTTATTTAATTATTAAAACAGTTATAGCGTTGCCAATATTTTATAGAATTCTCTATAACGTTATAGATATACTCAGAATTTCACTATTAGTCTTACTCATATATCTTAAATTTATTATATAATTATTTCACGCAATATGCAGCATCTGAAACAAATAAAAAGAGATTAGTTTACATGTCCTTTAATATTTTAATTTACGAATGAATGAGAACAACAATATCGCAAATCCAGTATCAAATGAAATAAAATACAAACCTGGAGTCACTGATTGAATCCAACCCAAATACGATGTAACTCGAACATTAAGGGATGGTTTACTTGAAGCACATCCAAACCCGCTTGAAACTACACCAACCAGTTGAATGTGTATTGTGTTTGGATCTAACCATAACAATGGTCCACCAGAATCGCTCTAAGACAGCAGGGATATATAAATATCATTAATATAATAACCCAGAAATGTTTGTATGTGAGTGTGTATGTGAGTGTGTATGTGTGTATGTGTGGAACGATTTTTTGTAAAAATGCAGATTGGCATAGACGGGGATCGAACTCACGACCTCCAGGGTGAAAGGCATGACACTTAGCCACTGCACCATGGCGACTGTTAATAATTTTATAAAAAATAATCAAATAGTTTATACTGAAATAAAACAATCACTACGATTCTGAAGTTCAGTCTGCTTTGAAATAGACAAAAACGAATCAAACGTCAGAATGAAATCAGTCAAAATTGGTTTTTGTGTGATAAATCTTCAATTCAAAGTTTAATCATAAGTTTAAGGGGAGTAGCATGCTATAATTTCAATTTTTAAGTATATAATATGAAATAAGTGCATATTATTGCCTAATTATCATATATTTTTAGCAAATACGTGTTTCTGTACATTTATTTTAATTCATAGTTAATATTTTTCACTTCAAAATGGCCAAGAAGCAGTGATTTTTGAAAATATGAGTTGCGGTAAGATTTTATAGTTCGTCAAATTATAATAACTGCAAGTAAGTAAATTTATAATTCTGATTATTAGAGTAATAAAATGTTGAAGAGATAATTCAAACATATTTAGAAACATGTTTGGTTGGCAATTTTATTCTTTTATTTTTGATGGCACAATCCATTGTTTTTTTAGCATATAACTAATTATCACTTTTAAAACAGGCCGTTGTGACACTGAAATTTATTACTGCAAAATTCAGAATCTAGCCTGATTATTTAATTCAAAAAAAATAATGAATCAAATGTCAAATCTTTAAAAATGTTGTGTAAAAAGAGTTTGTAATACATATTATTTGAATAATCGATTCAAATAATAAACAGCAATCGTAAATAAATTTATAATCCTGTTTTTTATATACAATCATAGAAACTGTCTAAATGATACAACACATATGCACCATACAAGATTAAAATCAAAGTTAAACAAAATTTTGTTTGAATTTATCGGATGTTACACAGTGCATGATAAGCGATCGATTAGTTAATCTCAGCATAGTGATCTAAGAACAAAATAGCGTTCAAAGAAAGAACTCGATTATTTCTTTATTATTATTTGCGATGTGGAAATTTGTATTACTATTAAAGTCAAACGATACAAATTGAAGAAAAACCGTGTTATTATTATTAAATTACATGAAAATTCGCCATCAGTCAAAACTGACCTATGTTCTGTATACCATATGGGCACATGGTGCCCACGGGTGACCCTAGTATTTAAGAATTAAACAAAAATATACATACTTGACAAGAATCATGACCAGATTTATAGGTACACATTTGGTTCAGACTGCCTTGAACTTCTGAATAACAGTTCATTTCTGATAAAACATTCATATCTGTTTTGAGCAGCACGTCCGATTTTGCACCGGTAAATTCAATTGTGCCCCAACCTAAAATAACAATCATTTATTTTCATATATATATATATATATATATATATATATATATATATATATATATATATATATATATATATATATATATAAGAAATATTAATATAAATATCCGTTTCGATAGTCCCTGAATCCAATATTTTCTCAATAATGCTTTACCTAATACTTCTACGCTTTCTCCCGCGAATGTGCTTGTATAATATCGTAATGGTAAACACGCAGGTCCTACATCCATATTGTATTCAATATATTGTTGTGTTTTAATAATTGCGATATCATTATTTCCTTTTGGATCATACAGAGGATGTCTAGTTATCAGTTCAAGTAACATTAACTTAGTTGCATTATTGGATGATGTAATATTATGCGCTCCGACCAATAACGCCACCTCAGAGGGAATTCGATTGTTGAAACAATGGGCTGCCGAGACCGCGTATTTGCGAGCAATAATTGTGGCACCGCAAAACAGATCTATTCTTTTTAGATCTACCATTCCAGCCATCATTGGAAATTCGTGTATTTCCGTTTCTATTCCACCAACAATACGTCGCTGAAATCAAACCAATATCACATTATTCAGAATCTTATGCTGTACTTCATATAAATATTTTTAGCTCGCCGTAAAGCTAAAGCATTCGGCCGTGTGTCTGTAGCATTCTCGGATCAAAAAATGTCATCCAAAAATAAATATAATTGGATGTTAGTCTCTCGCTCGTAAGACCAAATTTATGCCCTCTACTCCTCTGAAGGTACCAGAGCGATTCACACCAAATTTACTACACATATTATTTGGCATCTCGTTTGAATCCGCTCGCAGTTTAAATCCAATCGCCCGTATACTTCCCGAGTTATAGGGCCCCAAAATTTGGAGCCCCCCTTAATACTGTCCGTATAAAAATAATTAAAACACTCAAAAATTTTACTAACGATTCTAAGATATTTTATATCTACAAGATTTTTTCATATTGTTAACCCAAAGCCCGAAAAAAATTATTAAATATTATAACTTTGAATTTTAAAATATGCACTAAATTTCTTTTTATCAATATAATCTACAAAAAACTGTAAGACATATTATATCTGTAACATTCTTTCAACTTTTTGTTAAGGATATTTTTTGATCCGAGAATGTTACAGACACACGACCGAATGCTGTACTTTGTACTGCGAGCTAATAATAGCAACGACAATTTAACATTATGTTTTTAATAAAATGAGCGCCAAGCGGCAGCGAAAAATTTACAACTTACTGTGTTCTTCCATCCACAATTACAATTTGGCTCGGTTTTTGCCTTAATTGTGCAATAAATTCGGCCGCCTTGTGTAGAGTTTACAGTAGACAATCCTGAAAAATATTTTAAATAATCAATTTTCTATTTATATAGCAATTGAGCTTTTGAATTATCACAAGGTGCCATAGTTATATTAAGAGAATTAAATTAAATTACTATGTTAAATTTTACTGAATTTAATTAATAGTGCTTTCTATAATATTCGAAGTTGACCTTGAAAATCATAGCTGGTCTGAGTAACACCTGGTAGAACTAGTTTTCAGCCTTAGTAAACTTACGAAAGATTAGCGGAAAATGATATCCAGAACAGCTGAAATTTTGACTTACCTATGGAAATATTATTGAACTCTGTCACTCGACTTATACTACGAAACCCACAATAAGTGCCAGCATTTACGAAATTTGGGTCTCCGGTTAAAGAAATTAATAATTTGTCTTGACTGCAGCGTGGACTCTGTAAATTAAAATATCCTTTACTGTTTTGCTACACCTGTTTCCATCTCGTACCCTGTCTATATCTATTACTTTCTGACATATTAAGCTTTATATATATAATTTCGTAATTCGTGCCGTCTAGAATCATTTAATATCTACAATATTGCATATTTTTTCTTAACTCAATTATATTATTGTAGCTGTAAAATAGTAAGTACAAACGTAGTGTACAAGCTCAAGAATTCTAGGTACTCGATTGTAAAGCTATCAATACATATTCTGTGATTTTATGAACAAGAAGGTCCAAAGTGGTCGCGCTTTCTGACAATAAAAATTGTTTACTTGTGGCATGCCAATTGTACATTTGACCTCAATTTTATAATTTTTTGGTGCAACTGCTATCCAGAGGCAGTGATTCTCTCCCGTATAATTATTTGGATATCCCTTATTGTACACGTAGTACTTAACGCCTGGATTCATTATCTGGTAGTAATTACAGTCAGCATCCACAGCAAAGGTCACTGGGAATAAGACCTGAAGAAGTTGTGCTATAATCATTGCTTTGATTCCTGTAATAAAAGATAGAAATTATTCATTTTTTAACAATTTAATTATAAATTTGGTCGTGCATTTATCTTGTACAAAACCTAGAGTGACCTTCACCCCACATTATTAGTACACACACATACACATATATATATATATATACATATATATATATATATATATATATATATATATATATATATATATATATATATATATATCTTATATACTTATAATTTTGATGACTAAATAATTCGAATCACATTTTAAATCCAATCGTTCAGACAGTAATAGGGATTCAATATTTAGAATCCCCCTTAATACTGGTCTTAGGAGAATGCTACAGACACACGACCAAATGCTTTAGCTTCTTCGGTACTTCGTACGGCGAGCGAAAATTTCTTTAATATTTATAAGATTGTAACGATCCAATTAACAGATTGGCTATTGTCGTTATTATCTTTTACATTTTATCTCTTAATAATTCAGTGGTTAAAAATATGTTTTCTATAGTAAAAACATAACATCCACTGACTAGATAATACGGCGAGCTAAAGGCAATGGTGCCTGCACCTAGGCTTATTCATTTCACTTTTCACTAATTTATAACGAAGCAAGCAAGCGAACTTCACTAGGCACATCCTTTATATTTAAATAATTAAGGTATGAATCATTTTTTCTACGAAAAGCTTCTTTCACTTAATCATTAAGCTGAACTCTTACACCAACTCTTGAAACACCACATACCTAAGTTGCACTATTTGCAACTGCATTAATTCCATAACTACATTATATTACACTTATATCGCTGGTAAAACTGCATTCAACTTACTGACGTATTCTTCTTTAACAGTTTCACTCTGCAGGCTGTCTGATTTTACTCTAACCATGCACCTAGTCTAGATTGTGCGTATTGCTAAAATAGCGATATACCGCTATTACAATACCGTAAATACCGGTAATTCGATAAATAAAAACAAATATACAATACAGGTAACTGGTATTGAATTAACTTATAATATATTAAAACTAGACTGATACGTGGGCACCATGTGCCCGTATTATATACAGAATATAATACACTCCACTAACAAACATACACATCCCATGAAGGATACATGTTTCTGGTGAAAACGGTTATTATAGAATTTTCACAATGGCTCGAGAAATTATAAATAATAATTTTAAAATTTTAAATATTTCTGGTACTTAATACATTTTTTACAAATATATATATATATATATATATATATATATATTTGTTTTTTATATATAATTAGGCAATCAATGATTATATTTACCAAAACCCGGAGATCCAACAGAATACGCCATGATGAAATATTTTCACAGAAACGACTTACACTTGAGACTGTCCAAACTGAAATATATATTTTTTAACAACACCTTACTACTTTATCTAGTCTACAAATACATAATATAATTCTTATCAATTTAGAAATTACTTTAATTTCACAGTAATTGGAAACATGGAATACATATATGGTATGATTACTACGCACTAGTAAATAATTGTTCAAAAAACAATAGTATTAAATGTATTATTTAACAAGAAAAACAACAAATTTCCTTCAAAAAAACTTAACAACATAATCATTTAAATAATATAATATACAACAATTTTTTTTAAGCGTACTATGGAGATATTTAAATGAGAGCAATTTTTATCTTATATTTATATAACTTATCCATCTAAGTGCATAGACAAAATTTATTATTTCCTTATACGCCGAGTGCGTAAATTAATGGTTTAAATAGGGAAATATTGTAGGTGCTTGAGGGTTGTCTGCAACACTATTTATGGAAAAATCGAATATTTGTCTGTGTGTGTGTGTGCGAGAGTGTGAGTGAGAGTTTATCATTTGCACAAAAACATAACACTTTAATTGGGGTTTTAACTAATTATTTTGTGTACAAAGAAAGATATATTTTCTACTAATTGACCAAAGGCGATTGCCTATCTTGAAAAATAAATATCAATGTTATATTTTAAGTGCGAAATTATGGTTATATCTATTATAATTCATTTCTGACAATACAATTGGACACTTAAAGATAAGATATTTTATTTAAATTTAGATAATTTTTTTTTTTTTGTACGATTATAAATAGCAACGGTTAATATCTGTTAATTTCAGACTTATTATGATTTATATGAATAATCTTGTAAAGCAGAAACTTTTCAAACATTAATATCGATAGATTTTAACCGTTGCTAGACAGAGAACGAGATATAAACAAGACAAACACCTTAATAATCTATTTTATTGAATAATTGTGAAGGTGACTGTTTTGGGATTGTTATTAATTTTGTTATTTGGTTACTGTAAGGTTTTATTCTATTGAAATAAAAATACAAATTAAAACTGATTCATTTCTTTTATTATTCTACCCAAAATTGACATAATCGTGTTACAATTGTTTAATGTACCCCATAATTCTTGTTTTACATATTTATCTTAAATTTATTATATAATTATTACACACAATATGCATCATCTGAAACAAATTAAAAAAATTGTATTATAAAGAGATTAGTAAAAATATTTCCTTTAATATTCTGCGAATTATTAAGAAAACGTGACACTAAAATACATATTTTACTAATTTTCTGTAATAATGCACCGAACAAAATTCCGTAAAATAGCGTAAATTAAGTGAAATAAAATACAAACCTTGTGTTTGTGATCCAATCCAATCCAAATACGATGTGATTCGAGTATTAATGGATGGTTTGCCTGAAGCACATTCAACCCCGCCTAAAACCACACCAACCAGCTGAATGTGGTTATTGTCATCTAACCATAACAATGGTCCACCAGAATCAAACTAAAAAAAATCGAGATTTAATTTTATTTAAAAATTAAACAAAGATATAAAGGTGTATTCGTACTTGACAAGAATCATGTCCAGCTTTAAAAGTACAAATTTGGTCCATGGCGCCTCCAGCTTTTGAACAGTTCGTTTCTGATAAAACATTCACATCCGTTTTGAGCAGCACGTCCGATTTTGAACCGGCAACTTCAGTTAACCCCCAACCTAAAAAAAACAATCATTTATTTTGAATAAATCATAATTCAATATGCAAAATTATAATATTTATTAAATTTTTTCGGGCTTTAGGGTAACAATATAAAAAAATCTTGTAGATATAAAATATCTTAGAATTTCTAATAGAATTTTTGAGTGTTTTAATTATTTTTATAAGAGCAGTATTAAGGGGGGCTCTAAATTTTGGGGACCTATAACTTGGGAAGTATACGGGCGATTGGATTTAAACTGCGAGCGGATTCAAATGGGATACCAAATAATATGTGTAGCGAATTTGGTGGGAATCGGTCAGGTACCTTCAGAAGAATAGAGGGCACAAATTTTGTCTTACGAGCGAGCGACGACTAACATCCAAGTATATAAGTTATATATATTTTTGGAGTCAGGGCGACGAGACACACTTTTTATTAAGGAAATTTTTGATCCGAAATTGCTACAGACACACGACCGAATGCTTTAGCTTCTTCGGTACTTCGTACGGCGAGCTAAAAATTATTTAAAAGCTCCTTTCTTAACCCCAGAAAACCAGAAAGATCGCTTAAAACTAAATTAAAAACATTATTAACGACAAGAAAGTCGAGTGAAGTCAGCTTCATTTTAATAATTTTTGGGCCCACAATTTGTAGAATTTTACAGGCACACCAAAAATTACTATAGCTGTCTTGTACTAGCTAAAAGGTGAACTCTAACTAAAAGTGCTTTACCTAAAACATCTACGCTTTCTCCCGCGTAGGACCTTGTATGGTTTCGGAATGGTAAACACACAGCCCCTACATCTATATTGTATTTAATAAATTCCGTCGTATGAGCAAGTGCGATATCATACATAGGATGCGTTATTATCGTATCAAGTTCCATTAACTTAGTTGCGTTATTGGTCGATGAAATATTATTCCCTCCGACCAATAATCTCATCGAAAACACATTTCGATTCTTGAAACAATGGGCTGCCGATACCGCGTATCTGCGACCAATTATTGTCGCGCCGCAAAAAACTTCATTTGTTTTGGAATCTACCAGTCCAGCCATCATTGGAAATTCATGTATTTCGGTTTCTGTTCCACCAACGATACGTTGCTGAAATCATGCATTCAGAATCTTATCGATGCGTGTTATGTTTTTTATAAAATGAGCAAAAACTTACTGTGTTCCTCCATCCACAATTACATTTATTTTGCTCGGGATTTATTAATATTGTGCATAAAAATGCGCCACCTGTGGTATTGGATGCAGGAAACAATCCTGTTCAATATAATTAATAATCAATTTTGACTTATATAGCTCTTGAATTATTCAACTTACCTATGGAAATCATATTGGACTGTGTCACTAGATTTATATTACCAATATCAAAATAATTATCAGTACCCACGAAATTTGGGTCTCCAGTAAAAGAAATCAATAATTGATCATTGGTCTGTAAATTAAAATATCCTTTACTGTTTTCAATAGGATCTACGCCTGTTTATATCTCGTTCTCTGTCTAGTAACGATACATATCTATTACTTTCGACATATTAAGCGTTATATAAATAATATCGTAATTCGTGCCGTTTAAAATCATTTAATATCTACAATATGGCATATTTTTTCTTAACAAATTTTATTATTGTAGCTGTAAAATGGTCCAAAAATAAACATATCTATTTACCATGTTGTAGCAACAATAATAAAATTTCGTCGTAAAGAAATATGTCATATTGTAGATATTGTGTATATAATTAATACCGTTGCTAGACAGAGAACGAAATATAAGCAAGTGTAGACCGTTAAGGTATAAATACAAGTACTGTATATTGGCGAATCATTTCTTATTTTAACGGAAATACACATTTTACCATCCCTAAATTGAATTTGACTATTTTCGGAATAACGCCAGTGTGTGCGTGTGTGTGTGTGTGTGTGCGAACGCTCTAGAGCCAAAACTGTTGAAGCTACACTTATGATACTTTAAACTTTATACTTGTATATGGCCCGGATATGCACCTCCTATTTTAGAAAACAGTTATTTAACCAAAAACAACAGTTTACTCTTACTACTACTGCTACTGTTTCAATATATCGGAATAGGCATAAATTAGAGAAAAAATGTTCTTTATAAAAGTTGAAGAAATTAAAATTTCTAGCAACTTTTAATTAAATATCATTTTTCGAAAAATGTACCATTTACAGAAAATTACTTTTGTAAATGGTTGTTTCATATTCTTTCCTAGTTACAATACGTATTGAATTTATTTCCTAGTACTTGTAGGGTAAATTTAAAATAATAAGAAGAGAGAAGGCCACTCCAGCTTTTTTACAATAATTAAAAGATAATGTTTATTCTTGAGTAGATGATAATAAATGAAAATGATCTGCTCTTGTTACGATACGTAGTGTACAGGCTCAAGACAGCGAGGTACTCGATTGTAATGCTATAGTCTCGGTACTCGGATAAGTATTCGATTCTTGAAAGTAAATACATATTCTGCAATTATATGAAAAACGAGGTCCAGTGTGAAGCACTGCAGATTTGCCAAAGTAATAAAAATGATTTATCTAGTAGTCGCGTTTTCTGACAAATAAATAATTGTTTACTTGTAACATATCAATTTTGCAGATGAGTTGAATTGTATATTTTTTTGGCGCAGTAACCAGCCAGGTGCAATTTTTCCCTGCTGCATAACTTTTTGGATATTCCTTATTGTGCACTTGATACACCTGGCCTAGATCAATGTCATGCTTAGTATTACATTTTTCACCCGCAACAAAGGCCACTGGGAATAAGACTTGAAGAAGTTGTGCTATAAATATAGCTTTAATTCCTGCAATAAAAGAAAAAAAAAACATTTTATAACAATTTAATTATAAATGAGGCTTTGCTATCTTGTACAATTGGAGTGGCCTTCACCTGCCATTGGTTTTCGTTAAATATAATATATATATATAAATTTATACAAACACATACATCTTTAGCTTAATCTATACTTAGGCAATGATTATATTTACCAAAACTTGCAGATCCAAAAGAATAGGCCATGATCAATTATTTTCACCCATACGACTTACACTTGAAACTATCCAGACTGAAATATATATTCCTTAACAACACGTTATTAGTTTATCCATTCTACAAATACTTAATATAAGTCTTATCAATTTAGAAATTACTTTAATTTTGCAGCTATTCGAGACATGCAAATATATAGTGGCGATAGCAGGCATAAAATGATAAATTATAATCGCAATACCATGAAATAAAAAATATATAATATAACGTCAGAAATTAAAATATAAGTTTGAATTTTGCTTTGTATTTCTTCAAATTATTTAATTTAAAAAATCTGCGATAGATAGTTAAGAACGATAGTTTTACGTGTCCCATTCAGCGCATTTACTCCCTTGCAGATGTTGGCGGGGTAACAACTTCCAACGTAGTATTGAGGGAACAAATGATAAAAGTGGAAGGATGCCAAAAATATTAGAGATAGACAAATAAAACTACCCGTTCTAAACTATCTATCGCAGGTTCTTTAATTTAAATAATTGGACGAAACAGTTAAATTCAAATTATTTTTATTCTAACGTTATATTTCATTGTTTTAATTTCATGGTATTGCGATTACAATTTATCATTTTATGGCTGCTATCGCAACATATATGATAGGTACATACTAATAAATAATTGTTCAAAAAACCATATGCAAATGCATTATTTATCTTGTAATGTGGGTGTTTGAACGCTCTAGAACTAAAACAGTAGAAGGAAGAATTATGTAACTTTAAATTTAACACTTGTATATAACCCGGGTGTGCACCTATTATTTTTTGAAACAATATCTTAACCGGAAGTAACCGTTTAACCTTTCTACTTTTCCTATATCTCTGAAATGGTACGAGTTAGATAAAAATTGTATTTTTATAAATGTTGAATATTTTGTTTCAAATAGTTTTTTGAGGATAGTTCGATTTCTCATCTTTATTTAACCATTGTTATCTTCAATATGCTTATATCATGCACTATTTGCCCAGCAGGAGTCCCAGAAATTATTGTGTTTCTCACATAACCGATATGACTTATACATTCGCTGTTATTCCGAAACATACAGAATCCGTTATATATCATTTGCACCGTAATTGAGGAATCAATTATTTTATATATGCAAAATTATGGTTATATCTATAATAATTAAAACAGTAGTTTTCTGACCATACATAAATTGGGCACTTACAGATAATATATATCTTTTATTAAATAAGGATAAAACACAAATGAAATTATTACAATTGCAAATGCTTCTATGCAACTATTATCTGTTAGTTTGAACAGATCAATTTTATCTATTAATCATATGACAATAAAGAAAAGCTGGAGTGACCTTCACTTGACGTTCCTGTAATTTTATTATGAGTAGAGATTTCTATCTTGCCATAACAGCCGGAAAATATTCCTTTTTGCTAAATTGACATATCGACTTTAATTAACTATGTTATATCAAAAGAATGTGGCTAAGAAATGTTTCACATAAATTTATATAGAAGGTCCCTTGTAAGTACATAATAAATTCTTGAAAAATATACGTTTTACATAAGAGAGCAATATTTTTGGAACATTCAAATTCAATTCAAATTTCACGGCCCTATATAATACAAATCGGCATTATATAATAGAACTACCCAGCAAACACATTCTTTAATATGACTTCTCTGAGATGTCGCCGAGACGTAACATACGCATTTTAAATGATTGTTCACAGCTAAAGTATTAGTAATTAAGCTTAGAAATTATAAGTAATCATTCCAGTTTGTTTTTTGACATACAAAGTGAACGTTCACAACAACAAAATATATCATAAATTGTGTTGCTTAGAATGTTAACATTGCTTGTCATAATACAAACTAGATTATTATTTGTAATTTTCTAAGCTTAATCACTAATTGTTTCGTTGTGAACAATCCTTAAGTCGCTGCAACATCAAGTAGATGTCACAAGATTCAAATTGTTCGAAGAAATGTGCTTGGATCCGGTGACTGTTTTGGGATTATTATTAATTTTGTTTATTAAAATGAAACATTACAAATTAAAAATGATAAATTATTTTATTATTCTACCGAAAATTTACATAATTGTACCTTATAATTATTGTCTACATATATCCTACATTTATTATATAATTATTTCACGCAATATTCAGCATCTGAAACCAATAAAAAATTGTGTTTAAAGAGATTATTTTACATTAAACATATTTTCTATATTTTGCTTTGCGCAAATCCATTATCAAGTGAAATAAAATACAAACCTGGTGTCACTGATTGAATCCAACTTAAATACGATGTAACTCGAATATTAAGGGATGGTTTACTTGAAGCACATCCAAACCCGTTTGAAACCACACCAACCAGTTGAATGTGTATTGTGTTTGGATCTAACCATAACAATGGTCCACCAGAATCGCTCTAAGACAGCAGGGATATATAAATATATTTAAATATTAAACAAAAATATACATACTTGACAAGAATCATGACCAGCTTTAAAGGTGCATATTTGGTTCATACTGCCTTGAACTTCTGAAGAACAGTTCATTTCTGATAAAACATTCATATCCGTTTTGAGCAGCACGTCCGGTTTTGCACCGGTAAATTCAATTGTACCCCAACCTAAAATCACAATCATTTATTTTACCGTTTATACGAGAACTTATTTTTATTGAATATACCTAATACTTCTACGCTTTGTCCCGCGAAGGTGTCTCTGTAATATCGGAATGGTAAACACGCTGGTCCCACTTGCTGATTGAATTCAATAAAATCGACTGTTTGAACAATTGCGATATCATTATTTCCTTTTGGCACATCTTGTGCATACAGTGGATGTGTTATTATCTGCTGTATTTGCATTAACCTAGTTGCGTTATTGGACATTGAAAGATTATGAGCTCCGACGAGTAATCCTATTCGATTGGAATTTCGATTCTTGAAACAATGGGCTGCCGATACTGCGTATTTATTTGCAATAATTGTGGCTCCACAAAAAAGTTCTTTTTTATCGAAATCTATTATTCCAGCCATCATTGGATATTCGTTCACTTTGGTTTCTACTCCCCCAACAATACGCCGCTGAAATCATACGTATATGTTCAAAATCATTTGTATTTATTTTCCTCCTATTACTATTAGTGCAAATGTATGCATCTATAAGTACAATCCGTAAAATATTGATAGGTTAAAATATATACTAATTGAATTGGAAATTATTTCTAAGCTGATACTTTAACATATATCGAACACAATACAAGATATGTGTAATTAATAATACTAAAATATGTCTCCATTAAAGAACTACAGCTTTTTCAAAATCTTACTCCTCTTTATAGACCTATTGACTGACCATTAATCTAGAAAGTTTGACCGTTTCAACTCCCGATGCGCATTAAATTTAAAATTAATTATAATTGTTCTTAATTATTATGGTTTTTGAGTTCACAATTTGAAATAATATTACATATATAATAAGTCTTACAATTGTTTTTTTTTTTTACTTACTATGTACTTATATCCACAATCACAATCAAATTGCTCACGTTTTGCTTTTAATGTGCATAAAAATCGGCCGCCTGGTGTATTGGGTGCAGTAATCAATCCTGAAAAATATATTACATAATCAATTTTCTATATAGTTTATGAGCTTTTAAATTATCAAACAAGATTTGGTACGCGTAAAAGAAATTTTAGTGCATATTTTAAAATTCAAAATTATAATAATTAATCATTTTTTTCGGGCTTTGAGTTAACAATATGAAAAAATCTTGTATATATAAAATATCTTAGAATTTATAGTAGAATGTTTGAGTGTTTTAATTATTTTTATAAAGGCAGTATTAAGGGGGGTTCTAAATTTTGGGGCCGTATAACTCCGGAAATATACAGGCGATTGGATTTAAACTGCGACCCGATTCAAATGGAATGCTAAATAATATGTGTACCAAATTTGGTGTGAATCGCTCTGGTACCTTCAGAGGAGTAGAGGGCACAAATTTGGTCTTACGAGCGACGACTAACATCCAGTTATATATATTTTTGGATTCAGGGCGACACGAGATAAACACTTTTTGGTAATGAAATGTTTTGATCCGAGAATACTACAGACACACGAATACTTTAGCTTCTTCGGTACCCAGAACAGCTTACCTATGGAAATATGATTGAACTGCGTCATTAGACTTAAATTACCATTCCCACAATAAGTGTGATTATCTACGAGATTTGGGTCTCCAGTTAAAGAAATTAATAATCGATCTTGTGTGCAGCCATTAGTCTGAAAATTAAAATATCCATTATTTATCTTCTTACGCCAGTTCATATCTCGTTCTCTGTCTAGCAACGTTAAAATCTATTAATTTCTGATATATTAAGCTTTATATAAATTTCGTAATTCATGCCGTCTACAATCATCTACAATATGCCTTATTTTTCTCAACCAAATTATATTATTGTAGTAATGTAAAATGGTGAATTATAATGATTATACAGTAGTCGCGCTTTCTAACAAATAAATAATTGTTTACTTGTGGCATTTCAATTTTGCAGTCGACTTGAATTGTATATTTTTCCGGCGCAGTAGCTATCCAACGGCATTGTTTCCCTGCTGGATAATAACCTAGAAATTCGCTATTGTACACGTAGTACGTATCATCTGGATTCATCTGCTGGTTGTAGTTACAGTCTGGATCCGCAGCAAAGGTCGCTGGGAAAATGACCTGAAGTAGTTGTGCTATAAGCATTGTTTAGATTCCTGCAATAATAGAAAAAGTTGATTCATTTTATAATAATTTATTTATAAAAAAGACCGTTCTTCTATCTTGTAAAATCACACACACACACACACACACACACATATCGCAGCATCGGATTACGGTATCGGAAGTTTCATTAAGCCTGAACTCGTGAAACACCACATACCTCAGTTGCACTATTTACAACTGCATTAATAACTACATTTCACACTCATAATTGCACTCATCTAAATACACAAGTAAAACTATAATCAACTTACTGATTTATTCTTCTCTAACTGTTTCACTCTGTAGAGTGTAGACTGTCTGATTTTACTCTAACGATGTACCCAGTCTAGATCGTGCGTAAGCTAAATCCCGAAATACCGCTATAACAATACGGTAAATACCAGTATTTCGATACTTAAGACTCAATATACAATTCCATTTTACGGGAAACCGGTATTACATCTACTTATATTAAAACTAGGCTAACACGTTTGGCCAAAACTAAACCTAAACATTCAAAATGAAATTATAAAGCCGAAATTGTTAGTTAATTCATTGTATTAAATTAAAAAAATACTCGGCAAATTTAAAATCCCTACCGCTCTTAACGTTCTCTGACCCTAAATATATATATATATATATATATATATATATATATATATATATATATATATATATATATATATATATATATATGTCGCTTAAGTATGATCTATTGCACAAGTGTACGGGCGCAATTTTACAAAATCTATGTATTTTACTTATAAAAATAAATGAAATATTTCCCAATAAAATTTGATGATTTTCATAACAGGTATATTATGAATTGAAGAATGTTATTCACAATTTACGGCTGTACATGACTAAATTGAACTTTTAACTTGCAATTATTAACAGAAATATCTACTAAAAATATATTTTATAGTCATATTTCGAAAAATTGTGCTACTGTTTCGAATGTGCTCTAGCGGTAAAATTAGTAAATACTGCGGTACAGTCGCAACCATTTCAATATCTGGTTTTTATGTATTTTATTAATTATTATATTTTTGCTACTGAATTATGCTGTTAGCTCGAAAAAAAAATCAATTACTCGATCTTTATAAAAAAAAATTCGGTAATTCGTAATTGTGTAAATAATGCCTGGTAAAAATGATTATTTTTTTGTATTTACAGTTTCAGAGATAAAAAATAACATCCCCCAAATAGGTTTTTATTTTTCTTGATACGATAAGTAGTGTACAAGCTACTCGATTGTAAAGCTATAGAGCACAATATTATCAATACTTATTCTGTGATAATATGTAGTATTAATGTATTATTGGAGATAAAGAATTAATTTATTACTTAACAAAAAAATTACATATTTTTAACTGTATTTAAGTAGACATAAAGATATTTTATTGTACTTGTGTCTATAACATTCAAATTTTAAAAAATTCGCCCCTAAATGTTTACTTCTTCGGCGTCACTGTATATTGGGTTGCGTCGAAAGTATTTAACTTATTTTATGAAAATTACTTTACAAAATAATAAATTCATAAGAATAAAACATTCATTTTGAATAAAAATGTTGTAATTTTATTAACATTCAATAAAACATAAGTAGAGACATAAGGATATTTTATTGTACTTGTGTCTCTAACATTAAAATTTTAAAATATTCGCGCCTAAATGTTTACTTCCTCTTCAGCGTCACTGTACAAATATGGTTGCGAAAGTATTTAACTTATTTTATGAAAATAACTTTACTATGTAATAACAAAATAATAAATGCATAAGAATAAAACATTCATTTTGAATAAAAAGGTTGAAATTTTATTAATATTAAATAAAACATAAGTAGAGACATAAAAATATAAAAATATTCGCGCCTAAATATTTGCTTCTTTTTCAGCTCACTGTATATTGGGTTGTGCGAAAGTATTTAACTAATTTTATGAAAATAACTACTATATACTAGCAAAATAATAAATTCATAAGAATAAAACATATATTTTGAATAAGAATGTTGTAATTTTATTAATATTAAATAACGCATAAGTAGAGACATAAGGATATTTTATAACATTAAAACTTAGAAATGTTCGCGCCTAAATGTTTACTTCTTCTTTAGCATTACTGTATATTGGATTGCGAAAGTATTTAACTTATTTTATGAAAATAACGTTACTATATAATAATAATAAATTCATAAAACACATGTTTAATATTTAACTATTACGAATTAACTAATATGTTTAAGTTTCCATCAAAAGTTTAATCAAAATCACTATAAATATTAACAAAACCAAACATTTACAATTTTTAACAATTGAATTATTACAAGTGGACGTAATTTTTACGGTAATGCAAACTAAAATTGTGATTTATACCAATACCACTAATTAAAACAAATAAAAAACAATCATAATTGAAACTAATCGTGAAAAATTTCACGCTATTGCAGCATTAAATTCAGGCGCGCTTTCGCCGCAGCGCTGCCGGGACGCCCGGCGTCCGCGCGCACCAACTTTGTTTACAAATGGCCTCTTGTTGACATCGTACTGTCAGGCACGTCTTAACACCACAAATCCTAGTAAACCCATCGATTTAACACTAAAAAGACAGGGATGCCATGTTTTAAAACAATTTAAAACTAAAGATAGGCCAGTGGGTCAACATAATATTGATTAAAATGGGATTAGGTTATGTGCGTCTATTTACAAACAGCTTTATACTAGTGAATCAGTGTTGAAATGTGTATAGAATGCAAGAGCAGTGTTTTAATAGTTCAAATATGTTACCATTATTCCAAATTATCTCGCCGTCATCTAGTAGAGACAGTGGCATAGATATTAAAGAAAAAGTTATGAATCCGGATACGAAACGGAGAATATACAAACATTATCGGAGCGCGAATTCTGCGGAGGAGAATCGGATTTCTGAACAAGAGGAAACGGAAGAGCAAAAGATAAAAATAAGTAAGAAAGAGATTAAAAGAGATTTGCATAAATTGCAACATGAAAATGAGAAATTGTCTGCTCAGTTAAGGCAAGTGCAAGAAGCGCTATATAAGAGGGATACACAAGTGATAAAAGTAAAGGAGAAATTTAGGATTTTGAAATCCAGTAATAGAGAATTAAAATTAGAGAATGTGAATGTAAAATCGCAATTTGAAGAAGTGTCTAGTGCTGTAGAGCAATTAACTTCGCAATTAAAAGCAAAATGTGAGTCGTGTACGGATTTGAAAAGAATTATTAAAACTCAAAATACGGAGTTGGAAAACACGAAAAAGGGGAATAAGGACCTTAATTTAGATTTGAATATGTTGAAAAATGTTATATACAGGTAATAATATTATTATAAATGTTTGTATGTTAAATAAATCATATTTATTTTTGTATAAATACAATTTTTTTATGATTTTTTATGTTGTAATATTTTTTCTACACTATTTAGAATAATTAATATTAAAAGTGAGTTAAATTTAACACTTTATTAAACCCGGGTTTAGAACTTTTTTACGTAATAAATACAATTTTTTTATGATTTTTTATGTTGTGATATTTTTTTTACACTATTTAAAATTATTAGTATTAAAAGTGAGATAAATTTAACACTGTATTAAACCCGAGTTTAGAACATTTTTACGTAATTCTCATGAACTTATTTTAAACATATCCCCTTGGAGCGCAAAGGTTATATCTATAAGCTAACATAAAAATCTCCATAATATAATATTAAAAAATGAGGGGTGGCCTGCACTCAACTTTCTTTTACATAGTTTCCATTAGAAAAATATATTAGTAGCCTGAAATTGTACCATTTGGTCTTATTATTTTATTACGTTAACAATCCATAATATAATATTAAAAAATGAGGGGGGGCCTGCACTCAACTTTCTTTTACATAGTTTTCATTAGAATAATATATTTGTACCCTGAAATTGTACCATTTTGGTTTATAATTTTATTACGTTAACAATTCATAATATAATATTAAAAAATGAGGGGTGGCCTGCACTCAACTTTCTTTTACATAGTTTCCATTAGAAAAATATATTAGTAGCCTGAAATTGTACCATTTGGGCTTATTATTTTATTACTTTAACAAATACTGTTTCTTAAATATAAAATATAGATTGTTTCTTTAATATTCACCTTATCAATGTATAAAAATTTAATTTTTAATGCGTACTATTTTTATTTATTTTTTATCTATTTATGCTAACTGGTGGAAAATGACATAAATTATTTCTGACAAAACGTATTCAGTCCATACGATAACTGCATTTCTATGGCCACATAAATAAGATATTTAAGATTTTCCGTAGCAGTTTTCTCGTAATTCGTACCTATTTTGAAGAAACTTTTTAAACAAAAGTTGTTCGTTAATCTAAGTGCAACCGTTCTAGTGATATTGGAGCATAGAGTAAACATGCACTTCCAGTTTGAATATTCTATTCTATATTTGTAATGCACTTAAATATAATTCCATTAATATCTTCAATTGTTTGATTATTATAATTTATACGAACTATTTACCCTAAAATTCTCTCAATTCAATAAACAAAAAAATAATCTTTATAGACTAAACGTCCAACTGCAACGTTACCAGGAAAAACTTGGTAAAGCAAAGCCAACAACCCCTTCGCCATTGCCTGAAGACACCGAAATACAATCGAATGAAATTGTTTCGCATTCGCCGCGCGCAGAGACGCACAGTACCCATTCACATACCCCTATATCTTGGGGTGATGTGAACACTCATACGCTCGGACCTTTATTAGATGCCTACCAGGACACGATATCTGAGAAAGATGATATAATTCGCAATTATGAAATAGAACTAACAAACTTTAGTTCTAAATTGAAACAAATTGTTAAGGAGAATGAGTGTTTACATAAAAGACAATCAGAAAAGGATGAATCGATGAGGGAGAATAATTTTGAGATTGAGAAATATCGGAAAGAGATTAAAACGACGAGGGAGCAAAATGAGCTGCTGATTAAGAAGTGTTCGGTTAAACAGGATAAATTTCAGCAGATTTGCCAGATTTACGACAGGAAGAGTAGGTTTTATTCACCCCTATTCTGTAACTCAATAAGCCATATTTTTATTAATTAAGATAATTTGATTATTAATTGTAATTTCTAAGCCTAATTACTAATTTGATAGTTTATAAAGCCAAAAATTTACTTACTAACAAAATTAGTCAAAAATATTCTTAAACGTTGATAGTTTAAGTTTACTGTTTACTTAATTTAATTTGTTTTTAAAGTAAATTCAATGCGAAATGATTTTGAAGTACTTCAACATGAACATCATAAATCCAGAGTAGAATTCAATAGTTATCAAGAAAAATATAGTCGATTGGTGAATGATTTCGAAATATTAAAAATTGAACATAAAAATAGTATTTCGAAAGAAATACACACTTCCAGAATAAATGAATGCAAAAGGTACTATACACGGTATCTTTATTCTATGTCCACTTTATTAACAATTTGACCATGTTTTTATATTTAAAATGTCATATTTTGCAAATTAAATATTATTATTTAACGTAATTAACAGCAATTTTATTTTATTAAATTTACTAGAATTGAATAACATTATTAGTTTTTAAAGCTTGCTGAATATCTTGGACATAGAATAAAAAGACTTTATATATACGCACAAAATATTGTTAAGATTCGTTTGTAATTAAAAATATTACAGTTTATTTGAAGAATTAAAATCAAAATATGATTCAGAAAATTTTTTAAATCCAGTAATTTTATTAAATTTACTATGAATAAAATTATTAGGTTTTTAAAGCTTGCTGAATATCTTGGACATAGAATAAAAAGTCTTTATATATACGCACAAAATATTGTTAAGAATCGTTTATAATTAAAAATATTACAGTTTATTTGAAGAATTAAAATCCAAATATGATTCAGAAAAACAAAAAATAGAATTCAAAAACAAGAATCTAGAAGACGACAAAACTGAATTAACGAATCAAATAACACAAATAAATGCGCAAATAGTTAAGTTTGAAGAAAAACTCAAACTTAAAAATCAACACCTAAAGTAATTCGCAAAATAGGAGTAAATTTACATCTTGTAATTACACTAGAAGTTTATGTAAATTTACACCTAATTTGTACAGTATAGTTCTTTGCTTTCTTTTGTTAAATGCATTTTTTTAACTAGAAAACAAGAGTTAAAAATAACTGAACTTAAGCGTCTATTAACTCAAACCCAGTTAAACCGAGACGCATGTAAGCGTCAGCTTAAGAAAGCTGTCGACTTCGGCAGGGAATTAGTGAATGATCAGGATCGCTTAACGCAGCAGTTAAGTAACCAGAGTAAAGAAAATGAAACATTAGCGCATAAAGAATCGAAAACTTCGGGGCAATTAGAATATTTACGAAATCAGCTAAAGGTACACCTATAAATATATTAAATTAATTGCAGACAATAATTTCTTGTCTTAGATTGTTAAAGATGGCGCCACAGAGCAACTATCATACGTTGAAGAACGATTAGAAGAAAAAGATTCTAGCATTGAGACAATGCAACGAAATTATGAATCGGAGATGGAGAAATTACGGATAATGTGCAATGAGAAGGATGAGTATATAGGGGAATTGGAAAGTGGGTATTCTCCTACTAATAAGGGGAATAGGCAATTAAAAATTCACGAGAAACTTAAGTAGGGTTGTTAAATAATAGAAAATATTCGGTGGTTTTTGGTTCTGATTTAGAATCGTATTCTATTGTAATACCGATACTCGCTTTAATTAATCGGCGGTTTTACCTTCTCCGTTACGATTATCCATAACGATTAACATGGATGACAAGCATCGCAATGGAATTCATTTCTAAGCGTTAGCGAACCGAAAAGAATCGTTTAATATTCCATGGAAATTCACTGCCTTATCGAAGAAACTAGTCAAACAGATATTATTGTTATTTTATTCCAATGTTAAGAAATAAAATATATAATTTACGCATTTGTTGTTTTATTTAAACTCTGCACGAAAAGGATAAAAACGAAGATTCTTTTTTCACTGGTTTCAAACCAAGTTTGCTTGATAAAAGTAAACTTTTTTTTCTACAAAATGCAAAATTAATGATGCATTTTGCACCTAGGCCCCGGGGAGATTCGAACTCCCGATCTCCTGTTTACTAGACAGGCGCTTTAACCAACTAAGCCACGGCGCCACTGTTAATATTAGTTATATAACGGTATATAAATTCTTTAATTTTTTTTTGCTAGAAATAAATGAAAAATGAATCTAGCAGAGCGTAGTTTCGATCTACGGACCTCTGGGTTATGGGCCCAGCACGCTTCCACTGCGCCACTCTGCTCTTGTTGGAATTGCTTTGCTAAAACTAGTATAAATACTTACATCGTAAATTATTCTGCTTAAATTTAGTTTTTACATAAATAACATATCTATAATATGTAAATATGTACTTGGAACATATTAAATGCATTAAAATATATATATATATGGAATAAATAATATGTATATTTGCATTTCTAAAATGGATTTAGTGCATTTTAACTAAAATGGCCACGGAGTATATATTAAATTATGTATTATTTATTTATTCCTTTTTTGTTTGCTTATTATACATGTATCTTACTGTTAGATGTATGAATGTATAGTTTTTCTACAATTATACGTCGTTGTAGTTATTCAGGAAGTCATAAAGTTGATTATTTTTATATTTCATGCATCCTTCGCGTATACGCGTAAAGTCTTACGTTTAATTAACGATAAGTACATACTTAATTTATTAAATTGGAATAAATCTCCCACTGTTTCCTGTTCTACGAGCTATACAAATTTTTATTTGTTTCTTGAATGTTTCTTTTTCTTTATTTATAGTTTGCAGTTAACCATAACATTCTGTGTAAATATCTACTATTGCTGTTTGGTGTTAATTATTCTAAATTATTGTGGTTTCTAAATTTATTAATATATTCAAAAATTCTAAATATTTATTTTTGTGTTTTATCCGAATCATGGATGTAAGTTCCTACAATACATTAATGTAGTATGGGTTGTATTTTTGCAGTTTTGTATTAATTATTCTAAATTATTGTGGATTCTAAATTTAATAATGGATAAATAATAGATTCAAAAATTCTAAATAATTATTTTTGTGTTTTATCCGAAACAAGTACACTTGATTCTGGTTTCAGGGATGTAATACATTAGTGTAGTGTGGGTGGAGTTAGTTAGGCGTTAATAATTTACGAGATGAAGGAGAAAGGGACGTACTGATTATTTTCCAGGTGTTTTTAAGGTAGCAAGAGCAGAGTGGCGCAGTGGAAGCGTGCTGGGCCCATAACCCAGAGGTCCGTAGATCGAAACTACGCTCTGCTATATTTTCGATTTTATTATTCGATTCCAGTTTCGATTGCTTCATTATCAATAAATCTGCAGTAACGTACATCTAGAAGATATATCGATATTTTCGGTCTTTGATCGAACTTTCAGCTTATATATACGTTTTTTCGATTTAATAAGATATTGTTGTATTTGTTTTTGTATCAATGGTTACTGCATTTACAAAATGTTGCATAATATTCGTAGCGTGAATATTTGAAACAAAATTTAACAATTATTTAACAGCGATCCGGATAGAAATCTAGGTACATAAGGAGATGGTTCTGGGTATTATATTTGTATATGATATGGGACATGGTTCACCTAGATTCTTAAGAATGTGTAACAATGTTTACAGAAATTAGTAATCTGACCGTTTAGTTTTTATTTTTAGATCACCATAAAGTTTAATTTAGAAAATGTGTTTTCCGAATTTATTTCACGGAAACGTATTCACTTTCATTCAATTTGTCCCATAACTATTCTCATGTATTTCCATGGCTACGAAATTAAAATAAATTAAGTACAAGTCATCCATTAATCGCGTTTAACTAAGATCTAACCGCAGATCTGGTGACAGTGGAATCATATTTTATTATAAATTAAGATGATTTAGATTTCTTCGAACTAATTTTGCTAGAATAATTTTCATAAATTGTTTTTACACCATAAACAACAAACTTGAGCTATTAATATATATATATATATATATATATATATATATATATATATATATATATATATATATATAACTCGATGCGTAATTACATAAAATAATGCCTAGAGCCCGTGCCAAATAGAAATGTGCATGCGCGAAAGACACATTTGAGTATTGCTCCTCCTTCTTTCCTAATTTAACAGTTTTTATAAAAAAGTTAAAACATACATTTCGGGTTTGTGAACATTTGTAATTGCTGTGTAGGTAATTACCCTAATCCTACCTTTTAATATAGTGCAACCTAGATACAACATATTATAAATTAATCTTAAAGCTAAGTGATAGAGATGCAACTGAGCATTAAAATTATATCAACAGTTTCTTCCATACATTAGCACATTCTGATCGGTTTTTAATTGCATTTTAATTTTATAACACAAATTAAGACACATAGACACTAAAATTTCCTAACTACTACAAATAATGATATCTTATTATAAACATGTGCCATCATTGCATTATCAAATTTAAACAAAGTCTTATAATCATAATCCATAAATTTTTGCCGGTAATTTCTGTTGAATGGACATGAATTAATCGCATTGGTACGACCACAAATGGTAAACAATGGTGACGCATGCGTATGGTTTAAATACGGTGGCTAGATCTATCCGGAAGTGTTCCTTCATGACCTATCCATTCTCCTAGCACATAAACGACATTCGTATGCTATGCTAGTCGCTGATCGGCGAAATAATTTCATATGCAATTATAATCAGCGATTGTACCCATTTTTTACGCTATTTACCATAACTTGCACCTACCCTAGCGTTACGAATTTTAGAGCATAGTAATTAAGGTGGTATGCGCAATATACCTATTTTTATTAGCTCGTCGTGTGTCTGTAGCATTCTCAGATCAAAATTTTTCATTAACAATAAGTGTTTGTCTCGTCGCCCAGAATCCAAAAATATATATAACTTATATACTTGGATGTTAGTCGTCGCTCGCTCGACCAAATTTGTGCTTTTTACTCCTCTGAAGGTACCGGGGCAATTCACACCAAATTTGCTACACACATTATTTGGTACCCCATTTGAATCCGTACGGAGTTTAAATTTAATCGCCCGTATACTTCCCGAGTTATAGGGCCCAAAAATTTAGAGCCCCCCTTAATACTGCCCTTATAAAAATAATCAAAACACCAAAAAATTTTACTAATTATTTTAAGATATTTTATATCTCGAAGATTTTTTCATATTGTTAACCCAAACGCCATAAAAAATTATTAAATATTATAATATGCACTAAATATTATCAAAATCTACCGGGGCGATTTACACCAAATTTGCTACACATATTATTTGGTATCCTATTTGAATTCGTTCATAGTTTAAATTTAATCGCACGTATACTTCCGGAGTTATAGGGCCCCAAAATTTGGAGCCCCCCTTAATACTGCTCTTATAAAAATAATTAAAACACCCAAAAATTCTACTAATAATTCTAAGATATTTTATATCTATAGGATTTTTTCATATTGTTAACCCAAACGCCATAAAAAAAATTAAATATTATAATTTTGAATTTTAAAATGTGCACTAAAATTTATCAAAATATACTGAAGCGATTCTCTCGTAAGAGCAAATTTGTGCCCTCTACTCCTCTGAAGGTACTGAAGCAATTTGAACCAAATTTGCTACACATATTACTTGGTACCCCATTTGAATCCGTTTGCAGTTTAAATCCAATCGCCCGTATACTTCCCGAGTTATAGGGCCCCAAAATTTGAAACCCCCCTTAATACTGCCTTTATAAAAATAATTAAAACACCAAAAAAATCTACTAATAATTCTAAGACATTTTATATCTACTAGATTTTTTCATATTGTTAACACAAAGGCCGTAAAAAATTATTAAATATTATAATTTGCACTATAATTTTTTTTAAATTAATCTACAAAAAATTATAAGACTTTTTATATCTATAACATATTTTCAAATTGTTAACCAAAATAATTAAAAACCGGTCGCATCGCATATATTACTTATAAGACGAGCTGGACGCATTGGTGCGTTGTACGCACCAAATCTAGTTATATATATTTTGTGATTAGGTGTATACGTATTCATAAACATTTCGTAGTAAGGATTATATAATCTATTGATAGTAACTGATAAAGTTATATCGCATAAATAATGTATAAAAGATAAATTGGTACAAATATTAATGGTACAATTTTTTGTCAAACTTTAATTAAATAACAATTAGCAAAACCTGCAGTCTTATTGCTTGCCTTATGTACAAAAGAGCTATAACCTTCTACCGTATTCATTTTATATTTACTAGAAATAGAGACAACCGTAAAACGATTAATTTTTGCATTACTGTGTACCATCGCAGAGCGCAGAGTTAACTAAATTTTAAATATCAATTCGAGTGTCCCAAGAATGCAACTATATCGCACTGGTCGAGCTAGGGACATCCGTAGCTTGAAGCGATACGTGTATACCGCCAGTTCAAATGAAACAGTTCAGCTGTGCCTGGTGACGCTAAAGCTATATGCCCAGCCAGCGTCTACTACAGATAATATATATAAAACAACACGGCAAAGCCGGCTAATATAGTGAACAATTATTTATTTAACTAAAAGTGTCGCATATTATAGCAACAAAACGAAATATCGCCCACTCTAAACCGGTGTTTTATATATTCAAAAGTTGTAGGTTAGAATTGTGTGTGTGTCAAGTGGGCAAAACAGGGTTGTTTGGTATTGATTTTCAACCATCACCCTCTTAGGTTTGTTTAGAATAGACCCCATAGCAAACGTAGTAAAAACTAGCACAATTGTGTTGTGTGTTCTTTAATAATTTTGTGTGCCTCGCGCCAGTGTTTTTGTGTTTTATCGCAGAAAAAAGCTATTAACTACAGGAAATGAAGGCTGTTTAATAAATAAACGTTGTGCCTATTTCTAGACTGAATTCATTTTTTGATGTGAAACACTACGTTTGAACGTTAATTTTGTTTGAATTATGACTTTGTGCATTTTGTCCGGGTTGTTTTGTGTTTACGAGTGATTTTGTGATGAGTGTAATTTTAGTGCGTTTTAAAGGATTACCATTGCAACTCAGGTTAGTTTACTCTTTGTAAATTTATAGAAGGGTTGAATGTTTTAAATCGTTTATTTCGTAATTTTACGAAACATTTACTAATATTTGAAATATTTGATAGTATTTTGACTGTCTCCTTACGTTTTCAAGTTTCTTATCAGTCAAATGATTTTATCAGGACTTTGCATAATATACATTTTAACGTATTTCTGAATTTAATTTAATAAAATGGTTACATTTTAAATATATACAATATTGTAGTGTTTCAATGTATTCTTAATGTTATTTTTGTAGTTTTATGTTCCGTATGCGTATTTTAATTAAAAGAATGGTATTTTAGTAGAAATTACTTTTACATATGTAATGGGTAATTATTATAAAAGGTTACTTTAGGTAATGAAAAGTAAAACAGTGGCCTTCACTCGACTTATACTTCTACTATGTATATAATATAAAATAATTTTATTTTAAATTTAAATTCGTGCTGCTATTGCCATGAAAATAATCAGGGATCCTTTAATCGGAGATTTTATAAGCTGGAGTGGTCTACACTCGACTTATACTTCTACTATCTATATAATATAAAATAATTTCATTTTAAATTTAAATTCGTGCTGCTATTGCCATGAAAATAAACAGGGATCCTTTAAACGGAGATTTTCTAAGCTGGAGTGGCCTTCACTCGACTTTTACTTCTACTATCTATATAATATAAAATTATTTTATTTTAAATTTAAATTCGTGCTGCTATTGCCATGATAATAATCAGGGATCCTTTAAACGGAGATTTTCTAAGCTGGAGTGGCCTTCACTCGACTTATACTTCTACTATGTATATAATATAAAATAATTTTATTTTAAATTTAAATTCGTGCTGCTATTGCCATGAAAATAATCAGGGATCCTTTAATCGGAGATTTTATAAGCTGGAGTGGTCTACACTCGACTTATACTTCTACTATCTATATAATATAAAATAATTTCATTTTAAATTTAAATTCGTGCTGCTATTGCCATGAAAATAAACAGGGATCCTTTAAACGGAGATTTTCTAAGCTGGAGTGGCCTTCACTCGACTTTTACTTCTACTATCTATATAATATAAAATTATTTTATTTTAAATTTAAATTCGTGCTGCTATTGCCATGATAATAATCAGGGATCCTTTAAACGGAGATTTTCTAAGCTGGAGTGGCCTTCACTCGACTTATACTTCTACTATGTATATAATATAAAATAATTTTATTTTAAATTTAAATTCGTGTTACTATTGCCATGAAAATAATCAGGGATCCTTTAATCGGAGATTTTCTAAGCTGGAGTGGCCTACACTCGACTTATACTTCTACTATCTATATAATATAAAATAATTTTATTTTAAATATAAATTCGTGCTGCTATTGCCATGAAAATAAACAGGGATCCTTTAAACGGAGATTTTCTAAGCTGGAGTGGCCTTCACTCGACTTATACTTCTACTATGTTTATAATATAAAATTATTTTATTTTAAATTTAAATTCGTGCTGCTATTGCCATGAAAATAAACAGGGATCCTTTAAACGGAGATTTTCTAAGCTGGAGTGGCCTTCACTCGACTTTTACTTCTACTATCTATATAATATAAAATTATTTTATTTTAAATTTAAATTCGTGCTGCTATTGCCATGATAATAATCAGGGATCCTTTAAACGGAGATTTTCTAAGCTGGAGTGGCCTTCACTCGATTTATACTCCTATTATATATATAATATAAAATAATTTTATTTTAAATTTGAATTCGTGCTGCTATTGTCATGAAATTAATCAGGGATCCTTTAAACGGAGATTTCCATTAAAATTTTAATATAATTCTATTCGTACACTAACAGAAAAATGTAAGAATCTGTAATTAATATGAACTATGATTGGATGTTTACATTTATGCAATTTTTAGTACAATATAAATTGCGTTATTGTTTAAATTTAAACCTAGGCTTAAACCATAGTTTATGTTTGTTTTGGCCTTTGCATTGCATTTTTATAAGATCTGAAGCCGGTTTTAAACGAACATTTATGAAAATAAATTTGTTTGCAAAGTTAGTGCCATTTTTTTTATAAATTGTACAACAAATACAATTCGTCTAAAACGGGCTTAGACCTTGGTATAAATATTCGATATAATTTGACCTAATGATAAACATATTAAGAAATACCGACGTTAGGACTTCGTTTAATTGTCACTGACCTTGCATATTTTAAATTTTTAGTTCAATTTAGTAACAATAGATTGTTGTGACGTTCGCAGAGCGACAATTTGCAATATTTCTTCAATAATGATTTATCATGTTTTGGATTTTAAAATATATATATCAATCATTAAACTAAAATGGGTCACACGTCACCACTAGTGTCATCAGTCATGTCACTACAGACAAATCGGAACCAGGAACAGTTTTGTTTGAAGAAAAAAATAAATTTTAGATATCTTTGCCAAATATTTCGTATTTTTATCTTTGATTAAAATTAAGTTTATACGTAATAGCTTGTACGTCAATGCAATAGTATAATTGACACTTAATAATTATAAAATTTTATTTACGTTTGTAAATATGCAGTATAATATAATACAATGAATTTTCATGGTCTTAAATTAAATTTAATTATTTTATCGATATTTGAATGTATTTTTAAATCAAGCAGTATGTTCGGTCAGGTTTCTGTTGCATTTTTAGTGAAATAAATCATTGTTGAGTCGTGATTTATGTTGTCAACGTCAATCACGTTCCCACATATTCTTCGGTACACTGTGAAAAATACAAATACAATCTTACACAATTGAGAGGTTTTCTTATTTATAGATCAGTAGTTATTTTATTTGTATATAAATAAAAATGATTAAATGTCCACTGAATAGATAATACGGCGAGCTATAGACACTAGTGTTTGCACCTATGCTTGTTAATTTTTTTTGTTAGTGACAAATTGAATTATGCTTATCATTTCTCAACCACAAGAATTATATATTTGTTCTAAAAAGTTTTCAGCTTAAAATGACTAAGTATCAAGATTTTTTTGTCTAAGTTAATACTTCATTTCGTGAACTAATTGATTTTTTTTTTATAGTTGTTATAGTTGGTATTAAATGTATACCTATATTTTAATTGATTTCGTTAATTTGTATAGCCGTTTTTTATTTTTTAATTATTTGGATGTCATCGTTCACAATCAGTTGAATAAAATCTTATATAACAAATTTATAATCGCGATTTAAATGATTTTTTTTGTAACCTAAATAACTGATTTTTTTAATTATCTTTTGTGCATTCAATGAAGTTTATAATTTAAATAGATATTAGATTTTTTTATAGGAATGTATAAAAAATAACTGGGGTGACCTTGACTCGACTTATACTGCTACTTTATATAATATTAGTTTATTTTGTTTTAAACTACTTTGCAACAATATCAATTTTTCCAATTTACATTTTAAACAAAAGTTGCTCGAAAAATTATTTACTTTGATGCACAAAAGAATTTTAAAAGTGCTTCTTAAAGCATTTCCTTTGTTCCTTTGTGTGAAGGCTTAACTTTAATCCCTATTGATTATCCGTACTTTTCTTAATCCGGCAGTTAAGCCAGTTGAAAGAAATACACCTGTAATTTTACCTGTATTCCGTAAAGTTTTGATCTCGGTTTACAAGTAGGGTAGCGCATTGCAGGTGTCGCATTATTAAAAGAGATACCTGTCGGTAAGGCTTTACCGATATGTGCTCTTACCCAAACACCAGATTGTATTCTCTTCATAATAAGTATTTATATATATATTCAATATTTGAAAGTTCAATACCAAAAGTAATAACGCGAAATTTACTTTTCTGGAGTTACCAATCAATATCTCTGAATATTACTAAGAATCAGCATTTTTAAAATGGCTTTTTCGCAATTATGTCGTTATAATATCGGGATTAAAGTATTGATTTGAATTAGAATAAGGCCCTAGATATAGTTTGTGTTAGTACCAAATTGGATTTCTCTTAAATTTGTTTTAGGTTGTAGTGAGGTCGTTCCCGTTTCAGTATGGAGTTCGAGAAGGACTTCAGCCTGAAGGAATGGGCCCGAGAGCAACCATTGACCATCCTAGCACTGGACCCAGCTGACAGAGCCGTACTACGTATAGCTGGTAAGTCCAAACACAGGGCCCACTGTATATTCATTTTTAATTATTTTAATTATCGTATTTATGCATTGTAAACTAATAAACACAGTGAATATTTGTTCGGTTATTAAAATCGAACTTTGTAAAGGGGCTTCAAAGCACCTTGAGGCCCCAATTGACGAGTGGAATACGTCATAAAAACGACATATTTAACGCTTGCTAATAAGGTGTTAATTTCATTTGAATGTTGGCACGTTTGCCGTTCTAGAAATTTTGGAACACATCTTTAAATAGTTTTGGAAATAGATTGTTATGATTTACGAACATAACTAGTATAGTGTAAAGCTGGCTTTAGGTTGTAGTACAAGTATTGCACCGTGTCGAAAGAAAAAAGATAATTTGTTTACTGTAACACGCGCCGTGTTGATATTTTCGAATGATTATTTCAAGGCTAATGGCCTCACGCATAATAACGGTAACAAATAATTTTTACGTAAATTATTGTTTTTACTTTCCCATTAAATAAGTATAGGTACCATAAAAATACTATTTTTATCATTTCTACTACTTCAAAAACGGTTAAAGATTAAATTATAAAACATCCAATTTTTTTAAATTGAAAATCTGAATCGGTATTTTTATTTTTACTAATTTTGAAATAGGCAACCAGGTATAAATGTTTTAAAAATCAAAACAGTACAGGATATGACACAGTGAATAGTTATTTCTTTCCAAAGCAATCTCTTCCGTTTCGTAGTAACAAACCATAGACCTTATTTAGCTGCATTTATGACTTCGTTTCTGTGTGAAAAATTCTCAGATATAATAGCTAATAATTAAGAAACTTTTTCTAGATATATTATTTTTTAATTGTTTTGTGATAGAAACAGCAGTTTACTATTGTGAAACAGTTTAGATAAAAAAGAAAACATCATTAGTTTTGCTCAACAATAAATTCTGATTTTTATTATGTTTAAGTTATTTTAACAGTGTAGAAATATTTTTTAAACTATTACTGAATATTCATATTACATAACAGTTAATTATTATTTCCTAAATTATGGTCCAATTTTTATTATTATTTTGTTAAAACTTTCGAACGGATGTTACCAAGTATTAATTTTGCATGTCATGCTCTTTGTTTTTGTGACCTAGAGACCGAAAAATTGCTCAATTTTGATTTCCTGAAATTGAAAGTGTAACTCATTTTCAAGGAAGTTAAAAAACATATTAAATCTTCTGCCCACTTGCAATAAACATAATTATTACTTTAAATTGGACAAAGAACACAGCATTACAGATTTGCGACAATTTAAAATATTACAATTTTAATAAATATTTCTATTTATGACTTCACTAGTTTAAGAAAATTTTATTACGTACATACATCCGTTATATCTTTATTTAGTACTAGGTTAACCCGTGGGCACCATGTGCCCATAACATATACAGAATATAATCGCCCATCTCACAGATATAATTATCTGAATAATTTAACGAGTAATTAATATCCTTATACATTTCTTGTAAATGTACACCTAGTCATGGATACACCATTTAAATAAAGCATTTTTCTTACACAGTACAACTGGGTTTATATCTATATATAAATATATAGATATATATTTTTTAGCTCGCCGTACGAAGTACCATAAAAGTTAAATGCATTCTCGGTTCTAAAAATGTCCTTAACAAAAAGTGTTTGTCTCGTCGCCCTGAATCCAAAAATATATATAACTTATATACTTGGATGTTAATTGTCGCTCGCTCGTAAGACCAAATTTGTGCCCTTTACTCCCCTGAAGGTACCGGAGCGATTCACACCAAATTTGGTGCACATATTATTTGGCATACCATTTGAATGCGCTCGCAGTTTAAATCCAATCGCCCGTATACTTCCCGAGTTATAGGGCCCCAAAGTTTAGAGCCCCCCTTAATACTGCCCTTATAAAAATAATTAAAACACCCAAAAATTCTACTAATAATTTTAAGATATTTTGTGTCTACAAGATTTCTTCATTTTGTTAACCTAAAGGCCGTAAATAATTATTAAAATAACTTTGAATTTTAAAATATGCACTTTTTATATCTATAACATTTTTTTTTAAAATAATAATTAAAAGCTGATGCTCTCATAAGGTGAACTGAACGCATAGGTGCGTTATACGTACCGAATTTTGTTTTTTAAATATCAGTTCAAATTTTGACTAAGTAATTCAATACCAACCAAAAGAAACAAAAAAGAGAAGCCTTATGCAGCGATGAGTAAAATCGTATTTTTAAGTTTTCCATTGTCAATGTCAGCTTACCCAAAAATCGATTAAATAAATTAACAAAGAATCTATATATATATAAGACCTCCTGCATAGACATTAATTTATTAAATTCCTATACAAATAATAATCATTATTATTAAATTATATATTCGTTATGCTATTTACGTCTGAATGTAGCTTCAAGCGATATTTCGCATATTTCCTGTTCGCACAGACGTTCTGACAGTTGTATTTTGCTAGCATCACTGCTTTTTGTGTTTAGTTAATGACTAATCCTGGATATGCCTCACATGTGCACGTTCTCCAAAATTCCAGTTGCTGTATAAAAATAAAAACAGTTTGCAAACTCATTTTGCACATGTGTTCTTCTTCGAACACATTGTTTATTAAGTCTACGGTTCTAGATTGTTTTAAATACGGGCAATAACCCTACATGTTTTTATAATTGTGTATTTTAACCATTTAGTGGTCAGATTGTCTGCACATTTGCTTAAATTTACAACAAATATTAATTTATATTAAGAGAAAATACATTTACACTGAAGTCCGGTTATAACGAACCCCTATTTTGCATTCAATAGGGTTCGCTTGATTTTAATGAAATTAGTTTCTAGAAGAACTCTGGTATTTGTACTGGTTATTGAAACTTGTTTAATTAATTTAAATAATTTATAACTTTAGTATGCGTAAATTAAGCGATTATTTATTACTTTTAGCGAACAAATTTGCATGCATCTATACATGTTCTGTTGGTAAACATAAACAAACATAGAATTACGTCATGGATAACCATAGCCAACTTTCTCTGAATGATCGTGTAGAATTTAAAATGGATTGCCACTTTTTGTTGCTATATCTACGCCATAGATAGAATTGCTATATATTTATAAAAGCTGTATTTTATGGCGGTTACGTGTTTCGCTATGCAAATTTGCAATTTACATTTGTGAGAACGAATTCTACAGGGCCGTACTTATATCAAATACACTTTCACAGCACGAATCAAAGAAATAGTAACCGATTTGAATAAGTTATTAATAACAGTGTACGTTTAACCTTATCTAATAATAAACTAGGTTTAAGTGGTCCAAATTTTCGTCCATAGTTCCACCTATATCTTGGCACATGGTGCAAAGAATTCACCTTTGATATTTTTGATATAAAGTTATAAATAATACATTATTTATATACTGTCATTACTTCACAATTGTATATTTTGTCTTTAAGCACCTATGAGTCAATTACTTGAAAAGATTAATATTTATCGATGATCTAAGTAATCATTTGAATTGCAGATTTGTCTATTGTGAACTAAAATGACAGGCATTAATTGATAATTATAATGAATCATTTTATATTCATTTATCATTTAATAATTGAATTAAACTGAACTATATATATATTTGTTACAATTGTAAATGCCTTAAACGGGTGTGTGCGGTGTTTATTCGATTTTAAACGAAGAATAGCATCAATGCTTTTAGCTCACTGTATAAATAATTTTTGGTTATACTCAGCGAGCATATCATTAACGGGGATTGTAATTTGTAATGCCATCTATTACTGGCTAGATTAGTTAACCCAAATTACGCCAGAACACTTTTTGGTAAAGAAACAATACATTTTTTAATTAATATAATATATTCCTTCATATTTAATGCAAAAACAATTAAAAATAGTGAAAATTAATTTAATGACGGTGATTGTAATTTGTAATGCTATCTATTGCTGACTAGATTAGTTAACCGAAATGACGCCAGAACACTTTATGGTAAAGAAACAATACATTTTTTAATTAATATAATATATTCCTTGATATTTAATACAAATACATTTAAAAATAGTAAAAAATATTTTTTATTTCCAAATAATTTCGTCCTTTTTAAAGGACATTGGCCATAAAACTCTTCATTGACAGGAAAATATGTACTGTTCTTTTAAAAGGACAGTGGCATCATCTGGATTAATCTAGTCAGCAATAGATGGTATTACATTTTATTGTGATTTCAGCGTTTAAGATTTGAAAATATGTAAAAAATGACATATATATATATATATATATTACTAAAATTTACTATTCTTAAATAATGGTAAGTTTTAGTTAGTATTTAAGTCGAGAACACCTTTTCGTCATAGATATCTTACGTGTTTAGTTATTGGCTGCATTTTAATACAAAATATGTTGTTTTCCAGCAAAACAATTAATAATGAATATTATTTCTTCGAACTATGCCTGATATTTGTAAATACCTGGAAAGAATATTTCATTCGGAAATTCTTGTTTAATCGAGTTATTTTTGAAATAACTCGAAAACGCAATGAGTAAGAGAAAAAATAATTCTTATAAAAATGAAAGATATTTAAATTTCTAGCAACTTTTGTTTAAGAAGTTTGTGTTTACAGCTGCTGTAGTAAGAACTATAAATTTATCTATATATATATAAATTTTTTTTTTACTTGTATATTTTCTCTTTCATATATTCCTTTATGTAGATTTAATGTGACCCGTATATCATACGCTAGTTACATACGGGTATTTCCATTATGAATCATAGAGTAACATCGTGAGAACATAAACTATGTGTACAACATAACTGCATACTACAGCATATACTTTCTTTGAAAACCATAGAATAACACTGTCATTGTCAATCATATCTTATACGGCACTAAATCTATATTTATAAATAATATCAAACTGACAATATGTGTGAAATTATCCTAAGTGTTTTCATACTGCAATTTACTGATTGGTATCTTCGAATCTTTCATCAAATTAGCATATATTTTCATACGTTTCTTCTGTCTATAATTTTACGATTTTTTGCCCACTTCATTCGAACTCAATATTTTTTTAACTGCTCTAAAAATTGATTAATAAAAATATATGTATTCATAAATCAAAACCGGATTTTGATAATATCAAAATAGTTTAAATAATTCAGGGCTGTACCCAAACTAACATTCTTTTAGAATTAGTTCATGAAAATGTTTGATTTATGATGTTGCTCACCGAATGCTTTAGCTTCTTCGGTATTTTGTAGGGCGAGCTAAAAATATTACTATTCTTTGATTAAACGGATAAAACATCCAGTGTATTATGTAACACGTAAAGTGTATAAGAGAAGTAAACAACGTAATAAATAATCCTCGAAATAATTCAAAGAAGCCGCAATTTTATTGCAATTTAAATCATCGACTTTTCGTCGTAATAAAATCACGTTAATGAATCATTAATGGAAAATTAAAAACGTTACCCTTGACCTGTTTCAAATTGGATGCAGTATGGAATGGCGTGCTCTGAAACAGTTTACGTTGTTTTGCTAATACAAGGCAATTAAAATCGTGTAATATAACTCATAATATCCAGAGGAAAATTGGCAAATTGGCAATTTCAAGTTCGAACTAAATCAATTTATATGATGCTTGATTACGATTTAGCTAAAAACAAATTACCCAAAATAAAGCAAATATTTGTTGTGGCCACCACTAGACTTATAAAACGTGTATATACAAGTTGTTTGTGTGAGTGTACCAGCCCAACAGCGGTCAGGGTTGGTGACCGTAAATGTCAAGCAAGTTGCTTTTGTGTATAAGAAATTAAAAAATAAAAACCCGGACAACGAAAGATACAGTCAAGAAAACCGACTAGTTCGGCGTCACAACATGAACTTGTTCATTGAATGCTTTTGTATAATGGGTAATATCACGCTATGAACTAATAACAACCACACATTATTTATATTGATCACAATATGGGGAAATTTGACCTTCAATACGACCAACAGTAGAGTATTTTGTTGTAGCATTTAAACTTTAAAGGTTGGTTAACTAAATGTCCATCGTTTCAATTCTATTATTTTGTAGGAATTTAACAAAAAGTGTTTGTCTCGTCCCCCTGAATCCAAAAATAAATATAACTTATATACTTGGATGTTAGTCGTCGCTCGCTCGTAAGACCAAATTTGTTCCCTCTACTCTTCTGAAGGTACCGGAGCGATTTACACCAAATTTGCTATACATATTATTTAACATCCCATTTGAATCCACTCGCAGTTTAAATCTATTCGCCCGTATACTTCCCGAGTTATAGGGCCTCCAAATTTGGAGCCCCCCTTAATACTGCCCTTAGGAAAATAATTTGAACACCCAAAAATCCTACTAATAATTCTAAGATATTTTAAGTCTACAAGATTTTTCATATTGTTAACCCAAAAGTCATAAAATATTATTAAAAATTATAATTTTTGTATCTCAAAAAATTACAAATAGTTGTAAGATTTTTTATAAATAAATTGTTAACTAAAAGGCCATAATAATTAAAAATCGCTGCTCGCATCGCATATTTTTCTTATAAGGTGAGCTGGAGGTATAGGGCCCCAAAATTTGGAACCTCCCTTAATACTTTCCTTAGAAAAATAATTCAAACACCTAAAAATACTACTAAATATTCTAAGATATTTTATGTCTATAAGATTTTTTCATATTGTTGACGCAAAAGCAATAAAGAAATATTAAAAATTATAATTATTATATTTCAAAAAATCTTGCTTGCATCGCATATATTATTTATAAGGCGACCTGGACGCATAAGTGCGTTGTACTTTCGCTAGTTTCCTACTGAAAAGTAGTCGAAACTCAAATTTATACATTTTCCTGGTCTGATTTCGTCTTTGGACAGTGGAATTATTTACGTAAAATTACACCAAATTTCGATTTATTTTAAGCTTAGTAAATAGTAAATTTTACAGTTATTTTTTTGTAATAAATAAATGCCCTAATTAGCACAATTTAGAAGTTATCTTATCACAAATTAAATATAAAAATAACTTCCTTGAATTTGTGATAAATAATTATTTGATACAGTACATATTTACCTAGTAGAAATATATTTAAATTATTTTGTTCTAGTAAACATTTTTTTGTACTTTGATTATAATAGTTTTCCGACTTTTATATAATTTCCATGTTTTAACTGTGGTTTTATCATGACAGGCCTTGAAATAACATTGCATTTATGTTCCTTATCTAACATTTATTTATATGTTTTCTGCACATAAAACATCAATATAATATATTTGATAATTGTTGAATAAATTCAAAAGTTATTTGTATGTGTCTTATTACGAATTTACTGGAGGCAAAAAGTATTTTGGTGACCTCTACTAGATCTTGAAAGGGTTAAAATATATATATATATGTTTCCAGTTTCCATAAAAACCTGATTCTTTTATGAACGAATTTTTTGTAACCTTGACTTGACGTAAATTACATTTCCTTCTAGAGACATAAATAAGGCAACTTGTTTTTTACGAATAAATTACCCAAAATTATTTCAACGACTTTTTACTCATGTGAGTTGGACATTCTGTATCACTAGAGGGGGCATTCACTTTCAAATTTACATAGATAAATCACATTTAAAGATAAACATTTATAATAACTATACTACAACAATTATTTGCATACATAAATATTAATGACAATCACGTCATTTGCCACCAAATATTACATCTGTGATTCGTTTTTTGTCTCTTAAAAATCAGGGGCTAAAAAAATATATGCTTATTATCAATGAATACTGATTATATGTATTTCGCGCTTTAATTTTAAATAAATTCCACATTGAATCAACTGTTTTTTAACCGTATTAAATTAGCTTACTAATTTTTAACACTTTAACGACACTTCCGTCTTTGGTCGGGCTCTATACTTATAATATAAATATAGTAAACTTGATGTCCAATTTTGTAATTTGTTCATATATGTATTACGGAAGTGAATATATGTATATCCGATGGATATATACGAATAACTTTGCGCAGGTGTAACTCATGCACCTGTAGTGTATTGAGTGCGCACTAAGTGCGCTCCGGTGTAGTGACTAGTGAGTGTGGGTTGCTTGTTTTGTGAAACGCGCTCACTTAGAACCACTGGTCACGCACGAAAGATCAACTACAAGTGCCTACCAACAAATGAGAAATAAGCTAACCTATTAGCACCCATTGTCTTATTTTTAGGACAGCTCGAATATTGCAATTTGCAACTTATTAAACCTTATAAGTAATTTTTGGCGAATAAAATAATAAATACGTAAAAAAGTAATGATTAAGATAATACTCCAATACTCGAATATACGGATAATAAAGTATTTGAATATTAGTGGACTCAATAGTTGGTACGAGTCTAGTTCGAATATTCATATTCTGTGGTATTCGAATATTACCCAGACTAGGCTGGCCATCTGTGTTCCTATGTTATAAGCTTCGCCCATGCGCTATGCCATAAAGTTGAAATATTCACGTACGACCCATGCGTCGGCAGTTGACGTGGCATGGTGGAAAAGTTACCGTAAACACTAGATAGGTTTTCGGTATATTCATCTTTTGTCGGCGGAGCGCATATGCGTTACTTGGCATGGAACACTGGTTCTAAATGCATTTTATTATGTATATTTTGTATAAATTATGTTTAAATTGTAAGAAACCACGCGAAATAATGGGTTGGGAAGTAGTGAGTTTTCAGAATGCAATCTTTAGGTAATATAACAAGATTTCATAACAAGGTCGAATTATATCTATTTAATTGTCTGATATGAACAGTGAGAACGGTCCGGTTCCACGCGAACATAACATAACAATTGTTTAACACACAGGAACTAAATGAACACGGGTTCAAATGACCTTACATTCATACAAGAATTAAAAAAAAATATAATAATAAAAATAGTCCATCTTATTTGTAATCATTTACGCAAATGGTAATATAATTTGTTTTAAACCTTAAAATACTTACGCACTTTTGGGTATCGTATCTACTGGCTTTGGTTTTTACGTAATTTTTAAATTGTCATTATTATTATTTTTTATTTAGACTTCCATTGTTTACGTAAATTGTACATAATGTTTAATTAAATAAATTAAAAAATGAAGCAGTATCGAATTTACGTGTGTAACAAATGTCAGCTTTCAGTTGGAACAACCACTTGCATTGGCGCATGCGCATTGAATTTTGAAAATGATTTATACCTAACGTAATATGCAGTTTCATAACTATATATCAGAATATTATTTCTAATTATAATATTTATAAAATTTTATCATATATTTAATTTCACGCATGTCAAGATAAACAGATAAATGAGTATACATTTTTAAATTTATCAATCAATTATCGATATATTATAGAAATATCAATAGTACTATTAAATATAATTACTAGTTATAAATTATAATTCATAGAATATAATTTTTCTCATTTACAAGAAAATTATTGGTTTAATAATCTTACATTGTTTAATTAAATTTATCATTGAGATATAAATAAAAGATTTATAATGCGTTATTTATTATATATTGTTAGCAACGCATTTAATAATACAGACTTAATTAATAATCCTAATCATTATATATAGATTTTAATTTTATTAAATTACGTAAAATTATTTCATTATAATTACTACAACCTATATATGGATAATACATTATATATAGACAGTTTCACTGGAAATAATCCTGAATACGGCCCTGTCTCTCTGTAATATCGACATTCACTGTTCACCGTTCTTAAAATAGATGGCGTTGCCTGTTCTAAATTGAACACCATTTTAAAATTATAATACATGACCTATTTGTTTTAAAAATTAGGTGACAAAATTATTTAATGACAACCTTCCTCTATTCAATTCTATTCTTACACACCTCACGCACTTCTTCCAAATTATTTTTCCGTTTTGTCGTGTCCATTTACCCTTATTAGTTTTAATTTTGCTCACTTTACAATGGAGTGATAGTTTCCGTTGTCTAGAATTAAATATATTATAATTTGACATTTATATATTTTTTACTACATGAATTTAGGTTGCATTTAACTTTTTTTTACTATATTAAAAATAGGTATAAAAATACTGGCAAAATAAAAAGATTTTATAATTAATCTAACATTGACATATTTATAATTTCCGCTATTATATACAGGATATCTTATGTATTGAATGGGCAAAAAAACTGTAAATGCAATTTATGTAAATATTAAAAAAAATGCTCTTAAAATAATCTATATATATAAAGGTTATAAATTGTAAAGAAATTTTTTATTAGGAAATTAAATATATTTCAATTGTATTATTTTACGCATTTAACTAACTTTTTTGTGCAATTTTTTAAGATACCGTATCAAATTTATTTATTTTCTAAATATAGTATAAGTTTTAAATATAATCCAAATATAAATGCAGCTTTTTAAAATATTTATTTTAGAAGCATCAGAGCATTTTTTATTGTTCTTTTGTGAACAGAAATTAAAATATTTTAACTATATAAGTAATAAGTAAAATTAACAAGTAACAGTGTAGCTGCGCCTTTATTTATTTAAGTCATTAATTACTGTATGTAGAAGTAATTATCATATTTGCGTAGGATGTACTTGTATCATTACGCAAGGCGCACCTTGATATATATATATATTATATCTATAAGTATTGGGTCATACATATTTTTAAATATTTCTAATAATTATACCAGAAATTATTACTATATATATATATTATAAATATAAAATTATATATATATATATATATATATATATATATATATATATATATATATATATTCGAATATTTTCAAAATTACAATACTTCGTCCAAGAAAGTAAAAAACTAGCTTTTAAACTGGTTATTGCATTTATGCAAAAAAAAACTTGTTGTTTAGGTAAATGGAGCATAAAAATAACCAGGCGTTAATTAATATTTGCTTGTACTAATTACTTAATTAGTATAGATGCGTGAGTTGGCGAAACAGAAAATTATTCAATGCAGTTTATTAGTTTTTTGCATAATGAATGTAGTTCATTGATATTGAATAAATGAGAATAAAGAAAAGTATTTCAACTTTTAATTAATTCGGTTCTGCAACTGCTTTCACATTGGTGTAAAGCGGGTAGTATATATGTAGGCTGAATAATGTTTTCTTGTGCTTTTAACCATTTCGTGACTATCTTATACCTAATTGTACAGTTATTATTTAATTTTAAGTCTGGTCTAATTATTATTTAAATTGAATTTTACATCATATATATTCTAAACCGGGCTTAATGGTTATTCATATGTAGAAATGTTATCATGGAATTGGACAATAGTGTTTAGGGCAGGTCGATTTTCAAATTTAGAAATCTAAATTGATTTAAGACAAATAAACATCAAAAGAATTTATTTATATCAAAAAAATAGATTAAAAATAGAAATTTAATCGTTTTAATTAATTATATGGATATATCGTAATGTGGTAAATTTAAAATCTATCGATTTTTTAAAATGTATAATTGTTTTTAATCAATCATCGTATTTTTTGACTCATTCATTTAAAAATAATGAATAAAATTTTATTTTTGTTAAATCTGTTTTCTTTTATTTTCAGGTGAGTGTAATTCTTTATCCTTTCTTATTCTATTGCAATTCTATGGTAAGTAAAATACTAAACTTTGTAATAAATATGTTTACTTAAGCGACATTACGCTAAAGACATTTTTGGAACTTTACCGATTGGGTACCGCAATCTTCGCGTCTTAGTTTCACACTTATTTCCAGAATTATGTGTTTGATTCGATTATCATACAAATGGTTTAACGTAGGTATAAAATACATCTTTATATTTTTGACAAAAACAACTTTTTTTACCTGATTGTTTTGAAGATGTCATTTAAAGTGGGTAGGCGCCTCTTAGGTGGGAGTTTAAGCCTGGCATATAATCTGTAGGGGCTTTTTAGGCAATTGTGTATCGCTTTTAAAGGCAATAAAGTGATGTCATCAACTTTGTTTAGCAATCGTATGGCAACGCCCTGCGTTAGTGATGTGATTTTTTTCAAAGCTATAGCAACTGTTAGTCGTTATGCAAATTTGACCTGTTTCAAATCAACTAGTAAATACATTTGATATACAGGCGTCTATTATATTTGCCCAAGTGTTTAGAAATAATACACTGCTCATGGTTAAACATATATTTAGATTATTGTAATTGATAGTTGCTAAATTTAACTATGCCTTAACTTATAACTCTTCATTAAATTTAGAAACATTTTCTTTGCATACTTAACTAGGTTAATCCGTGGGTACTCTGTGCCCATATCATATACAGATCTGCCTGAATAATTTGACTGGTGGTAAATTATTTTGTAAAGCATGGTTACATTTCCCTTACACGGTTTTCCTTCGTGATAGAGTATCGTACGAGTACTTTTGATGTAATGCAGTTACAGATTTTTATGTATAAATCATATTCTCACCTTGAGAAGTGTTGCAGAATCTGGTGAATCTATGAATGAATATTAGAAATGCTGCGTTCACAACAAATTATCTTTGGAATTAGAATTCAATGAACCGATATTTTTTGGTTGTTGTTCAAGTCAAGCCACTTTACCTTGATCTTGACCGCGGTCTTGAGAATACTAAAACATGAAATCACTGCGGTTCTGTTATTGTTATTTTAACTTTAAAATCGAATGGTCATACGTTTTTCGATAAATACAGGGCGAATGACTCAATATTAATCTTATTTTAATTTAATATTAGATATTATTTATTTTAAATAATCATTCAATATTAAATATAATTTTAGTTTTGGGTTTTCTATTTGTCTACAGTGAGTCTAGAGTCTGTTTTATCAGAGTTCTAGAGGCATTTCTAGAAAATTACGAGTACCGTTGTATTCGAAGTCGAACCGATTGGAACATTATAATAAGTAACACCTCGAAGTTGAAGTACCTTGGGCTGTTTGGAATACATTAGAAATGGTGAACTGAGCCATTAAACTATCATCTGGGCCATTCACCTTTCACCTCTACACTAATATGTGCGGTGACCATATGTGAACATTTCTTAGTGTCACTAGTAAAAATGCACTAGCGTAATTTTCATTCAACACTATTCGCTATTTATAACACGATTTTTATCGTGCAAAGAATTAGGCAAATGTGTTACTTATTGCATTACGACTGATGATTATTAAATCGTATACTTTGGACGTGCCCTAAAAAAAAAAGAATATTTCCGGATATTTCCACTAGACAATATTGTACTTTTGTTTTTAATTTTAATATTCGTTGATTACTATAATACAATTTAGTCATTTCAGAAATTTTAAAGTTAATATATATATATATATATATATATATATATATATATATATATATATATATATATATATATATATATATTGAAATTTATAAATGTATATATATATATATATATATATATATATATATATATATATATATATATATATATATATTGAAATTTATAAATGTATATATATATATATATATATATATATATATATATATATATATATATTGAAATTTATAAATGTATATATATATATATATATATATATATATATATATATATATATATATATATATATATATATATATATATATACATTTATAAATTTCAAAAGCGCTTTTCTAATAAATGGGAAGTTTTTTTAGAAATCTTTACTTATACAAATTTAAGAGTTTTTTTTTTTCTCGTGCCGAATTCGTTAAATGTAAAATAAAGCAAGTGTAAATGTGTGTGCCAATGTGAATTCAGAATTATTTCCGTTAAAAACTAGTCATTTTCATGATTACAATACTTTCTTTTAGACATCGTATATAGAGTTAACAGGGTTTTATACATTCTTGGCTGTAATTTATCTATCTTTGATTACGGTAAGTAACGACATTAAAATAAAATATATTTTTTCTATTTTTAACAACAATTCTACAAACGTGAAACGAAACTATTATTAACACTGATTTTAAATATAAATGTAATTAATTTTATAGGCAATATTTGCTTATTATAAATATATACACCAAGATGTATATGTTTGTATGGGTAGAACGTTTTTTTTTTTAAATGTGTAATGCTCAATTCGTGTATTTACGATAAAAAACTAGTCATTTTCATGATTACAATATTTTTTTAGACATCGTAAACACAGTTTTTTTCGTGGCTGTAATCTTTGATTACGGTAAGTAACGACATTAAAATATATTTGTTCTATTTTTAACAACAATTCTACAAAAGTGAAACAAAATGTTTATTAACTCTGGTTTTAAATATGAATGTAATTATAGGCAATATTTGCTTATTATAAATATAAACGCTTTGTTTAAATGTAAAATGCAAATTGACATCGGCGGGATTCGAACACCCGACCCCCAGAGTGAAAGACGAGAGTCTTAACCATTGCACTTTGGCTTATTAATTGATTTGCTGTGTTTACTTAAGAAAACTGTCCAAATATTGGGATATTAAAAGTATTTGTACACATTTTATATTTCAAAATGATTATTTTGAATATCTTGAGCAATTGTATTTTAACATATGGCCATTAATCAGTTTGCTTTTGAAACGAATCAAACGTCTATATATAGAATTATGTTAAAAATTGCGTAAATATTTAAGGAAATCGATACTTATCAAAAAGAGAACTAAAATATCCTGGATCCGGTCCTGTGCAACAAAATGTATACTTCTTGCTATACAAACCTGTATCATATGTTGCCTTTATTTGCATTTTGTTGAGAATTTTACAAACTAATTAAAAATGTAACTGTTTTAATTATGTGTAATATATTTGGTCGTAATTTGGTGCGGACGTAACCAACACGTTACCCATCTTCAAAATGTAAAATTTCTTGTAAAGGCTAGAAACAGAAAAAAAAAGTGTTTATTATTTTTGTTGTGTGTAAAAGTAAGAGTACTAATGTACAGAAATAGAAAAGGCCAATAACACCAACAGTGTCTATATTTGTATATTTAATAGAAGTGTGGTACAGCGATGACATATTCAAGTGGGCTATGGAAAGTTGTTACGTCACTTTGTTCCATAATAAATGGAATCATTTATAATAATCATAATATTTATAATGTGCAATAATACACATACATGAGAATCATAAATATATTTTTATGATAAGTGCATTCGTTTAGTTATCATCATTAAAGTTTTAAAAGATGTATTATGAATATAATTTATATTAGTGTCATTTTAGGTGATTTTAATTTTCAACGCTGTCAAATTTTGATTGATTTTCCAGTTTACTTAATCATTCAGCTTTTCAGTTGATCTATTTGTGTTAAACATTGCAAAATACCATACATTTAAGGTTTTTTGTAGCAGTTTTTTCGTAACTGGTACATTTTTTGTAGAATGTATTTAATGGTACATTATCTTAAAGGAAAATCCCAATAACAGGATAAGGACCAAGCGACAAAACAATTTTTTACAGAGATATAGCAAATAATTTTAATTCAAAACAACTTGCAACGAGATGACAATTTATACAAGTCATGTTTAAGCACTAAGGTGATTTAGATATCATTGATTAAAAAATTAATATACATTCGTAGGTTGACTAAGTTTTTTCTGTGGCCTTTGAATAATTTTTGGTTTAATATTTAAACAGTTTAAAATTAGCATTTTTATGCTTATACATTTTTATCTCATATATCATCAAGTGAAGATAAACAAACAAATCAATTAACGTAAAATTTATAAGTATCGTAAACGATAGATATGTAGGTAAGAAATAATGACCATATTTATTTGTGTTGAAATAAAATGGCATGGAATTGGAAATCAGTTTCATTGGCAGATATATAATTTATGTGATGCTATTGCTTTTAAACTTGTTTTCCACATGATGTCATTACTTATCGCGTCAGTGCTAATATTCACATACATTTGTAATACTTACTGCGAATTACCTTATTCTATCAAAAAAAAAAAAACCCCAGCACGTACTTTTAGTTAAATATAAAATACTTATTTAACCTAACTTAAGCCAATAATCACTATAGGAACTAATTTACTGCATTAAATATCTAAATTTCTGTTATTTTTCATTTTTAAATTAACATCAAAATGCCGACAGTTTGTTGCATATCGAGGTATGTAAATAACACAGTAGATTATAATAAATAAGAAAAAGTATCTTTTTACCGACGAAGAAAACAAAGAGAATCCAAAAATTTGTCCACAAGGGAAATGCTTTATTTATATAGTGTATACATGATTAGGTCTTCAACTACAAAAAAATTATATGAATATGTTAAGTGCAAGCACTTATGCCTTCAGTTCGCCTTATAAGAAATATATGCGATGCCCCCTTCTCACTCTGCGCTTGCGCTTAACCCTTAACTGACACACCTATAAATAACATAACTGTCACTGGGGGTGCATTAGACCCCAGTGTGGAAAATATTTTATTATGACAATATGTCTGCATATACTTGAAAGTATTTTCTGAAATTTATCTCTAATTTTAAATATAAATGTAATTAATTTTTTAGGCAATATTTGCTTATTATAAATATAAACATCAAGATGTTTGTATGTGTAGAACGCTATTTTTTTGTAAAATGTTTTTTTTTCCGATAAAAACTAGTCATTTTCATGATTACAATATATTGTAGACATCGTAAATAGAGTTAAAATAGAGTTTTTTTCTTACATTCGTGGCTGTTATTTATCTATCTTTGATTACGATAAGTCGTTACTTACCGTAATCAAAGATAGATAATAGAAAAAATCATAAAATGTCGTTACATTTTATGACTTTTTCTTTAAAAAATTTTCAATGTTTTATATTTTATATTTTTTGACAAACATTTAACAGTGTACTCTTTCTTACTTCAATAATGAATTATATTAAACAATAATAATAATTGAGGTACAAAAACTCATTCGAAACCCGAACATTCATTACATAAACACAATTATTTCTTGATTTTCATATTCTTCGAACCGAGCGATTTAGAATCTTATATTATTATTATAAATAATACTACGGTTTGCCAATTAAGTTTTATTGTTTTGTTAAACATTACAAAATAATTAGTTATTTTAATATAACAACGTATATGTTACTCTGGGGTCCACAGGACCCCATCTCGCAAAAGGACTTGTGTATATAGCAGCTTTTGCTAGATTGGCCTACAGGAAATACATGGACAGGCAGTTGGAGTGCGGGAAAGATACGCTGGGGTCTCATGGACCCCCAAGGATCAGTTAAGGGTTAATATTTTACATTAATATGGCCTGAATTGAGGCACCAGATGGTTAACTTGTTCAGAGTAGTGATGCGCATTCTATTGTCTATTTTAGGTGGAATCGGGTGTAATAACAACAAAATAAGCATAATCCGAAGTCAAAGACTTGCCTAGGTTCGTCTGACTAAGACACAAATACCTGCCGCTTTCGTATCGAACGCATGCGCAGTAGTCTATAGTGACTTTGGTCGCCTGTCCATTTACCTGTGTATTTGTGTGTGAATGTGTATAGCTCTTGTGCAGGTATGCGAGTTGCGAGCGACTGAGACTGAGCAGTGAGTTCGCTGTGTGCAACACCGTGTTGCCAGTCAGTTTATACGTGGGCACCTCTATGTTGGCGTGGTCGGCCCGAATAAACGCGAAATAATCATGTAGGCCGCGACTGAGTGTGTTTTTTTAATTTTTCTATTAAACTATTGAAGTGCCATGGATTAGCTAGTGATATTTTTACCTTAAATCAAGTGTGTGTGTATGCAGTGTTTTTATCATTTTAATATTTCTTATCTATTGTATTTGATAGTATTATCCGTATAGTTATATATGTATAGTGAGGTTAGTACACGATTTTCTTGGTCAGTTTCTTTGCATTCCACAGACGCTTCGTGGATTATTTCGCCTTTATTCCCAGAGTGCATAAGGGGGAAATTGTCACAAGAGAAATGTTAGCTATATTAAGAACTTATTATTTCTACGAATTTTTGGAATATCTATTCTACACTGCAGTTTATTTCAATTATTACAATATTTTTGAGATGTATTTGTGTCTATAATAAATATTTAGGCTTCAATTAATTTGAGAGAACTATATTACTAATTTATATATGCTAGGTCCACCTATGCGCACTATGTGCCCTTATCATATACAGTTCATTTAAATCATTACAATATTTTAGAGATGCATACATATTTTAATATTTAGCCTTCAATTAGGGATAGGCTTTGCGTTCAATTAATTGGGGATAAGTTTTTCATTAACTTTATTTACTAATTTATACATGCTAGGTGCACCAATGCGCACTATGTGCCCATACCATATACAGTTCATTTAAATTATTACAATATGTTTAAAATGCATAAATATTTTAATAGTTAGGCTTCAATTAGAGTTAAGCTTCGCGTTCAATTAATTTGAGATAATTGTTTCATTAACTTTATTTACTAATTTATACATGTTAGGTGCACCTATGTGCCCATATCATATACAGTTCATTTAAATTATTACAATATTAGTGAGATGCATAAATATTTTAATATTTAGGCTTCAATTAAAGAAAGACTTCGCGTTCAATTCATTTGAGATTATTTTTTCATTATTTTATTTACAAATGTATACATGCTAGGTGCACCTATGCGCACTATGTGCCCATATCATATACAGCTCATTTAAATTATTACAATATTTGTGAGATGCATACATATTTTAATATTTAGGCTTCAATTTGCGTTCAATTTGAGATAATTATTTCATTAACTTTATTTACTAATTTATACATGCTAGGTGCACCTATGCGCACTATGTGCCCATATCATACACAGTTCATTTAAATTATTACAATATTTGTGAGATGCATAAATATTTTAATATTTAGGCTTCAATTAGAGATTAGCTTTGCGTTCAATTAATTTGAAATAATTTTTATTTTTTTTTTAATTTTTTTATTAACTTTATTTACTAATTTGTACATATTAGGTGCACTATGTGCCCATATCATATACAGTCTTCTCACCGGTATACTAATAATTATGTAATTTTTGTTTAATTGTGTTTCAAATTTTGTAAATTTAACCATGGTTCAACATATAACTAAATAGCGTTCTGGATCGATAGACAGATAAGCATTCTATTGCATATAATTTTTTGATTAAACAAAAACAATTTCTGAATATAATAAATAATTTAGTATTTACGTTTAAACGTTAAGTTAGCTTAAAATAGGTTTTTTTTTAAATGCTAGTTTAATACTATTTGTATAACAACAACGAATTTTAAACAGCGTTATCGCGGAAGGAAAGCGCGCTATCGCGAAACAGTTGTGCAAATAATCGCATTTAACTTTTGAATAGAAATATTTATACATTTTGTTGATTTATAATAAGATTTTCAAGTATATTATTTATATAATCACTATTTTTTAATATTTAGGCGAAATATTAAGTTCTTACTGCAGCTATTGTACTATGTCCAATTGCAAGAAACTATTAACATTAACCCGAGTTTAAAATAAGTAGTGACTGCGCGTAGAGGCATGGTGTCAAATTTAAACTAACAGTTTAAAATAGACGTTGTTATTTTATTGTAATTTAATTGAAATAATGGTTAAATATTGTTTTCTTGCAATACGGTACATAGACAATTGTAATTTTAATAATACGTCAGCTGATTCGTGGTTTTTTTTTTACCAAACAACCTGTCATAAAAGACTTATATAACAAAATATATATTCCTGGGAATGTATGTTATTATTCTTAATTATGGCAAAATAATTCAAAAGAATTCTCAGACGATACAAATATAGTTTACTAATTGTTATATTTCACCGGTTGCTGTTTAGAAACCTTTCTAAATATTTAATAATAGGCTCTTCAGATTTAATTTTTAAATTCATATTCACGACTACAAATTTGAATTAATCATTTTTGACTTTTTAAAGGTGTAAATGATATCATTATTGTAGGTTTATTTATATATTTGATGACCCATACATTATTCATATATCGACTACGTTTCTAAAACATGACAAACACCACCTGAAGGCACCAATGGCTCCACCTCGCCGTAGACTAAATTATAGAAAAATGTATTAAGTTATACTTAAATATATATACATATATATTAATAAACCTAGGTGCATACGCCAATGCATTCAGCCATACGACGTACATATAATTACAAAAAAATACAATTTTTTAATACAATATAAATGCGTGTGATTTAGTTATATTGGGGCTTTAGAAAAATCGTTGACACGCGTGTCATGTATATATGCCAATTTTTGTGACACGCAAGTACTTTGTGTTATCTTGTGTTATCAAAAATCATCTGTTAATGCAAAAAAGTAATTATCTTATCTTAAATGATGCTCTCAATATCCCAATTTGTCTACACGACACGGTACACTGTAAAAAAATAAATATAATTACTTTGAACCTAAAATAACAATAAAATAATTCTTATTGAATATAGAAAAAAATTAAATCATTATAATTAAGTGTAATTTACGTTTTTATTACAATTTTACGTAAAATTTGCAGTTTTTACAATGTACACTTAATGCCACTTTTTATGGGATTATAAAAGCTATAATTTAAATTAATATCGTTTACCCTACGATATGTGTTACCAGTTCTACTACTAGAGGCGTCCTAAGCTACCAATTAAACAGTAGATTAAATATTTACATTACGAATTCATTATTATTTTTTTTTAAATATCGGATTAACTGGTTAAACCACCAATCATATTAAAAATGACTAAATAACTCAGGTAATAATTGTGCATGACCCGCGCAAAGAGATTTGGAATGAAGTTTTGTGCGTTCAAGGTCATCTAAGTCTTCTTGGATTCCTGCATTCTTCTCTAACATTATTCTTCATACAGATAATGTATTTCGTATTATTTTATAATACATAATTATAGATATATTTTTCATGGTCAAATGTATACTAATTTAACTATAATTTTCAAATAATGCATTTATTATTATTTCTACATGTTCACATTAATTTATTATTATGTTGTAAGTTATTCTAATTGAACGAATTAATAATTAAATTGAAATAACAGATATTCTACGGTGGAAATGGTGAATCAATAGTTAATCGCAGTTTGAAGGATTTGAATTCCAGCTCACCCCACGACCTCGTATAATATAAAAGTAAACCTTTGTTACTTTAAAAATGAGCCACACTCAGGAAATAATCCAAGGCTATCGAGTTTTTCTTTTATCAAAATGTAATTTTAACCCTGCAAAAAGTAGACAAATTTCAATCAAAACATACAGTTTTTTGCGAGTGTTTTTCTTTTATTACAATTCTAAAAATAATTAAATATAGGAGTGTCGACAGAAAAACTGTTGTAAATTATTGGATGCAATTAAAAATTGTGTAATATATATTTTAATGACACTTTGATAGACTTCGCCCGCTTAGATCATGATATCATTGACAAAGAAATGCCGAATATAACATTAAAATCGTATTAAATGGTCCGGAATTTTAAATTATCTTTAGTGCCAAATTTGATATTAAATGTGATTTTATTTTGGAAATATCCAATTTAAATATTATTTCTCTGTAGTCTGTGTGTTATTGTCTGTGTGTGTGTGTGTGTGTGTGTGTGTGAACTATACAACTAAATACAGTTAAATATGAAAATATGATATGTTAAATTTAAGATTTGTATATTTCGGGAATAAAGAAACTTCCTATTTTTGAAACGGATATTTCAACCGGAAGTGCTTGTTTATTCGTGTCATTCCTGACGCATTTAAAAAAGAACAACAGTTAGAGAAAAAGTTAATCTAATAAAAGTTCTTTTTTTCATTTAAAAGCTATAATAAATAAATATATATTACATATATAGTGAAATTACGTATAAGAAATGCGAGTGAAGGCCACTCCAGTTGTTTTAAATGTTTGAACAATTAATTTCCGCCATACCTGTCTCATAAAATTATCAACCAATTTTCCTATTATTTCAATTATTGATAATCAAACTCCTACATTAATAATTAACGTAATTTCGTTAAAAATCATTTGAAAATTTAGTCTTTGCAAATCCGTTAAACTAGAAACATGTTTGGGTTACCACCAATTCGTAAACTGGTTACTATCAAACGAAGGGTTAAAATGGTTACATGTAAGTTTCAAATATATTTCTATTCGCAATGGTTCGTTTGGTAACTCATTGGTTACCTTATATTGCTGGTTATAAGTTGTTGGTTATGGTTGGTAACCTGGTTATAATTACTACTGTTTCTTATGTTTGCTGAATATTTAAAATATTCTCTCGTTACCTCCGGTAACTCACTATTGGTTGGTTATGAGTGTTAACTGACTGGTTATAGCTGTTAGCTTCTTGGTAACCACTGGTTAACGTTTTTGTTACCATATAATGTAATTTATATATACATATGTTTGAATTGGTAATATGATATCAAGTCTTTTTGTTTTGACTGGTTGAATACAACAGTGACCAGTGTTTGTAACATGAAAAAATCGTAACAAGCTTTGCTTCCAGTTATAGAAATATGTTTTGTGTTTATTTAATTGTTTATGAAGGAAACCAGCAGTCTTAAACCTATTTAACTAACTTTCAGTACTTCGACTATATTTGATTTTATAAATAATTCAACCTAGATGACAGGTAAATGATTGAACCAGAATCAAAACTGTCTTAGCCGGATTTTTCTTCCGTTCTGAATTCCAATTTGCGTTTCTGTACAGACAGAAAGTACACTGTAAAAAGAATAAATACATTTTTGACTATGGTTATACCAAGAAGAAAGTTAAAACTAATTTTGTGATTTAAATATGAACAAAAAGAAAAGCAATATTGTATAATATATTTGGAGCATTATATTCGTTTTTGTGATCTAAAAAGTCGAATCATTTACTTTCTCTTTGATTCGGTTTGTCTCTGTAAAAAGGTTATTTATGAATGAGTTAACATGGCCATTCTATTTCCTTGAAAATGTTTAACTGTTTAATGTCAAATCAGCCGCCCACGCTTAACTACAATTATTTTACGATAAATTAGGTTTTTTCTCGTAATTATTATAGTTCTAATTGTGTAATTGCTATTGCCTTTAAGACACTTTAAACCTGCCTGAACCCATACATTATGTCTTTGTCAGAACTGAACCGGAAACCTGATATTTCATAGCAATTTTAGGGTGAATTTATTATAACTAGTGAAAGGACAAGTAAGTCTAGTGAAGGCCACTCCAGCGTATGTTTGATTTTTTTAAGTATTGCTTGTGTTACATTGTAGCTATAAAACATGTCTTTTCACAATGTACATTTTTCGCAATTGTAGAAAACTGTGTACTAGTTCTCTCTGTACATATTCAACATGCTTGTATCTGACCCAAAGATCTAATGCATATGTTTTTAAAGTATGTATTACACTAGAACAATCCCATTCTCATTTACAGGGGCCATACATTATTCTAAACTTGTACACAAGTGTACGATAAACTATTGTAATTAAAATTGTTCAATGTTAACATAAACAAGGTTTAGTTCTCGCTGCAGCTTAACCCCATTATTGTATTTCGAATTTACATAATCGCAAGTGTTGACTTGGTTTTCCACAAGAAAGTTTTTAGACAAAATCACGGTTTTAAAATCATATAAACATATTTAAAAAAATAATATACACATATATAACAAATATTATCAATTCTTTCATTATACGAGCCCACTGTATGGCACTGCAATTTTTTTTTACCAATAAATATATGTTTTAAATAATATATATGTTACGGTTGATACAATAAATCCGGTTTGTATTAATAGTTACCGGCCATTATTAATAATATCCGCGTGGATTGTAATAATTATATTTACCGGTAATTTTTATTAATTACTTATGTATATATAAGAGCAAGAAAGTCCAGTTTATGGCACTACAGATTTTTTTATAATTAGTTTTTTAACCGAAATTTGTGAAAAAGAAACAAGTTAATTAGTGTATTATTAAAATAAGTGAAAATATAGAAAGAAAATATTCAATACGGTTCAGGAAATGTCTATTACTGTCTAGTAACGATTTAAAAATGGTCTCGAATTTTAAAATTGGCAATAAATGCAACGTACCTAACCAATCAAGTAAAACGTTTGCTTACGGCAAAATTGTTTCATTTCATTGACCCCACAGTTTATTAAATAAGTATTATATGGTTCACTTGTTTAAAATTTAACCAGCAGAACATTACACAGGGCTGTAGTAAGAAATCTTTAAATTTAAACACGCATAATCTTTAAATATCAATAAAGTATCTGGGGTGGCCTACTATTTTACGTTAAATAATGCTTTATTTTTATTTTAAATTGTAAATATAGTAAGCATAGAAAGAATATATATCATTTTAATTTCAAGGTCGATTTTACCATAAATGGTACATTTTTGAAGAAACTTTTTGTAATAAAAGTTATTGGATATTTCATTGTGAACAACTTTTATAAGATGCAGTTTTTCTCTAACTTGTACCATTTTCGAGATATTAAAATATGTAGAAATTAGGAAAAAATTAGCTTCATATTTTTTTATTTAATCGTTTGTTTATTGAAGCGATTTTACGTTGGTATAAATCGTCGCCAAAATAATTAGGAAAAGCTCCAAACGTATATATACGTTGAAAGTTACATATATATTTTTTTTATACACTAGTTTGTAGAACAAAAAATATTACGTTCTATATTCACGATAGAAATTATATGTAATCTTACAATTATGTAAATTATATAACATATATGATTACTTTTGGTCTATTATATAAATTAAAATATTTTCTATAGACAAATATGGAAATATGTTACATCTAACATAGTGTTCCACATAAATAAACCATAAATAATCTGTTTGTTATTAATTATACATATATTTTCCTTATATGCAAAATAACTATAAATTATACGTTAATAACAAACACATTTTTGAAAATATCAAATTTTAACATTAACCGTATGAAATTGGAAAGATATTTAAAAAAATATTATTAATGTTAAGATGTTCAAATTTTAATTAACATTTTATTGTTTTATTTTTTTTTGAAAATTGTACCATTGTGTTATAACATTTTCGGAATCAAGAATAGTATTTTTTTTATCCCGAGAATGTTCGAGAAACATAGCCGAACATTGATGTCTATCTTTGAATTTCCTTAAAGAGGATTCATCGTGTAATGTAATTTATTGTTTCTTTTTGGACTAAAACAGTCCAAGTAGGTATAATTATTCGGAATGGACAAAAGAAATGGCAACTTTCACAAAAGATAGTGTAGAACTCTTCATATAGCACATACACAACTTGATTTGTATGTTTTCAATAAAATTTATGGGTTATATTCGCGGTACTGTATATGGCAAACTCAATTAGCCAAGAATGTCCATAAAGTAAATGTGATTTTTTAACACATTGAAATTTATATAATCCATATGGGGTATTATTATTATTATTATTGTTTGAACATATATTATTAATTCTGTAATAGATTTCTAATTAATTCGCGTAATTATTCATTGAGTTGATTTATTATGAACATATCAATACCATAACAAATATAACTTGTTATATATTATATGAGTCCTACACAAAAGTAAATCAATTAATTAAAATAAAAAAATATTTGCTACAATTTAAATAGTTTAATTACATTTTTTTGTCGATAGAAAATAAATAATGGCAAATAATATTAATTATATATGTTTTTGATTCAATAATATTATATTTTCGCTGTATAGATCGAGTATAGGCACTAAAAATTAGAAAGAAATACAATTAATGTACATTTCTTATTAAATTATTAGACAAGAATTTAAAGAATTTGCTAATAAATATAAATAATGTGTTTATTAACGTTTAATTATATTTTACACAACCAGATGTTTTGAAACTATAATAAATTATTTTCTTAACCTTCCAAACAAAACAATAATATTAAAGATACAGGTTTTTCTAAAATAATCAAATTACATTTTTAATTTCAAATTCCGTTTCAAATTACAAAAATACAGGCACCTGCTTGTCAAAATACAAAAACAGATGTTGCAAATATATTATTCAGATATAACAATAGTTTTATTTAAATTATCACATATGTGGAAATTTAAATTATAATATTATGTATTTTGATATCAACACTTTCACTTTTCGGAACTATAATTCTTCCTTACGAAATTTTTCTGTAAGGTATTTTTATTTTTGTATCTTTTGTTGCCGAATCTAAAACTATATAATTCGTTGCCAACTGTAATAACCCTTTCTGCTCGAAAATACAAAGATTTCCATATTTAGATCGAACGCCTTCTTATATGAATTGTGATTATTTCCAAATCCTACATTTATGACGATTTCAACGTCATTGCTGGATTTCGCGTGGGTCTAGATCAGAACAAGTCTATAATAAAAAACTTTCATTTCGCTAAGGCTTGCATTTGACGAAATAATGCAATTTTACACACATAATTCGTTGAAAAATGACTCATTTGACCATATAATTTATGTAGAAACTACATTACACCATAAATAAATAGTGAAACTATTTAAACCTCGCTTTAAACATTCTTAGTCATTACTTAAGAACATTCTCGTCCGATACAAACCTCCTCTAGTAGGGCACTAGGACTTCCAAGAATTATGCATAATTTTTTAGTCAGCATCCGTGTATCTTACGTCATTTTAAATTGAACAGGTATTAAAAGTTTGGCCGTACTAAATTGTAAATTTACTTAATTTTTAATTACAAATAAAACCCTAAATATTATTTTGGAAAGCATAAAATTCAATAGGTATTAATTAGGTAGGCGACATGTTTGTTCTTGAACGTTAAATAAATTAATAATTTTAAAACTCTGTGGGTGATCGTTCGGTTCATAATTTTCAATAATAATTACAAGGCTATACCTTCATTCATTCATAAATAAACTATAGAGAATTTATTAATAAACAAACTGTAATGTTTATTAACTTAATAACAGGCTTAATGAAATAAGTGAACATTAGTTTAAGAACGTGATCAAACTTTAAATAGCATTTTTAAATGCTTCAAATTTTTTTCTCATCTGTATATAATGCATGAATGCATTAGGTTGTGTGTCTATAACATTCTCAAATATTCAACAAGTGAAGGCACCAATGCCTTCAGGTCACCGTACGGTGAATTTTTAAACATTGACAAAATAATAATTGATTATAAGTTCATTTTGCACGGCGAGCTTAAGACATTGGTGCCTACACGTATGTTGTGATGTATATTAAGATTAAGTCATTTTAAATTGACCAGAAAAATGCTATAATCACAGCTTGTTTATATGCAGAAGCTAAATTTGGAAATTAGCCAAAAATAAAAATTGTTTTTTAAATAAATCATCATCAAATATCAATCAATTACACATTGAATGCAGTATTTTAGGGGTAGTGACATCACTATTGATTACTATGCAGTATATATACAATATACGTACATTTATATCCATCTTAAAAAAGTAAAAAAAAAACGTAGGTTATTATCACAGAACATATGTTAGCACAAGCACTTTGTGGGTTTTTCACGGTCACACAACAATTATTATTCACGAAGAGTGCAAATGTGTTTGTGTAATACAGGATGACCGGTAAATAGCGTCAGGATAAAGTAATAAAACATCGTCATAGTTACTGCCATTCGCATACAAATATCTGTAACCCAATGCACTAATAAGCAAATTCAGCAATTTTAAAACTGTTATCTTTAAAAACTAAAGCAATCGGTCGTATGTCTGTAGCATTCTCGGATCAAAAAAGAATCATTATCAAAAGTGTTTGTCTCGTCGCGTTGAATCCAAAAATATATATAACTTATATACTTGGATGTTAGTCGTCGCTCGCTCGACCAAATTTATGCTTTTTACTTCTCTGAAGGTACCTGAGCGATTTGCACCAAATTTGGTACACATATTATTTGGTATCCTATTTCAATCCGTACGCAATTTAAATCCAATCGCTTGTATACTTCCCGAGTTATAGGGCCTCAAAATTTGGAGCCCCCCTTAATACTACTCTTAGGAAAATAATTAAAACACCCAAAAATGCTACTAATAATTCTAAGATATTTTATGTCTGCAAGATTTTTTCATATTGTTAACACAATGGCCTTAAAAAATTATTAAAATTTGTAATTTTAAAGACTTTATATCTATAACATTTTTTCATATTATCAGATATAGTGTGATGCCATCTATTGCTGGCTAGATTAACTAATCTAATGGTATTACAATCTTGATTTTTGTTATGTTCGCTAATTATTTTTGTTGATTCTATCCAAAAGGCGAGCTAGATGCATCGGTGCGTTGTATATACCGAATCTTGTTAGTTAAATTAAATTAGTTCTACATAAAAATATCTCTATCAGATACGTATTAATTGAACTGTCCTAGATTATCTGGATGACATAAACTTCGTAGACTAAGACGAAGAGGATTATTAACAAATCTGTATATTAATATATATATATGTATTATGTATGTATGTTGTTCTTGTTTTGGATGTAAAGGACGTGTTCCATGTTCGAACCGTATTACTCATAGCCATGTCTGTGACTTGGTAAAAATTTGCACAAGGTTTTCAACTATACATTATTGATCTTGTCTTCTTTTGGCAATGCACATGCCAAACTGCATGTCTCCTCTCTTGCACTTGATCGAACACTGCCTTAAACATCAGAAACTGTATCAATACCGTGCGGTTTTTTTTGTTTTACTGATCAAAAGAAAGGCTCATTTAAAAATAAAATTATCATAGTGCCATAAATTCAATGAATTGGACAGTTACTCAACAGAATATATATTAAAGTCGACTTTGGGATTCTACACAGCAACGGGTGTGGCAGAACATACATTATTTATTAACTTATCCAAATAATAGTTAGATAACGGACAGTCCAATGTTTTGATCTTTAAGTATTAGGTGTTTTATGGTGCGCACCGGTCTGCGCATGGTGTTAGTGACGTAGATGTGTTCCAGTTGCTGGTGAACACCATATACGTTCACCAGGCGTTCTCAGTTATGCACAAAGGTGGGTGTTTTGTGACAGCAAAGACACCTCAACGTAGATGACGCCCACCTGTACTATGTTAACATAAACATGCGTTGATTTCTTCAGAAACACGACACCAATAATAACAATTATTTTTTTTGCCTTGAGTACATTTGCAAACCTCTTGAAAAACATTCACCGAATTGAAATTATAAAAAATATATGGGTCAATGCAGTGCGCATGCAATTGCAAAAAATGCATCACTAGATAGTTTGTTGGCAGTGAATGAATTCGGGTTTTTTATTATTTGGCGGGTTTCCAGACAAAAATCAATGATGGGGGAAAAAAGATGATTCATTTTGCAGTTTGTTGGAAGATAATCTTACTCGTTTATTACTTTGTCACTTTTTTGTCGGTATATGCATATTTTAACACTCTTTTAAATTTATTTGTATACATATGCATATTTTTAACGAAACACTGGAATGTTCTTTATTTTAAATGGGGAACTTTAAAATTAGTCTACATTTTAATGGCTTGTTTGTGTTGTAAGTAAATCTACTTTATGGATTTCATTTTCGACAGTTAAAACTACTAATTGAGATAAGACAAATACGTTAACCTTCCAATGGTGACGCTTAACTATCCAGTAGTAACGTTATTAGAGTTTTAGAAACGCCGTACATATTGGAAATTATTATTGTTAAATATGTGTCAAATAATTTTGCTCTATATGATGTGGTCCTCGCATGACGTCACGCAATACCCGCATTAGTGTGACGTCACGCAGTGACCTGCCTTTGAAACATATTTTAATCAGTACGTTTTCATTGTATAGTTCTACGCCACTGCGTGATTAATAAGCACTAAGTAGCATAACTACACGCGCCAAACTGTAGGTAGAAGGTATTTACTAGGCGCCGTTTAAACTAACAATAATTTTTGTGATTGAATTCGCGACAGTTCTAAAAATAAGTACCACCTGTTTGGTTCAACCAGGAACACACTGATACACTTATTAATATTGCAAATGCAAGCATTCGCAATTTACATAAAAACGAAAGTAGCAGCTGCCTTTTCCTAGTATTTACTACACACTTGAAAATACTAGGAAATCGGACTAAATAACATATGTTTAGTATTGTGGTCCTAGTCAAATATAGTCATCTGTGTTTTTGTGTTACAATAGAAGAAAATATCTATTCTCGCAACCACAAGAATATTTTATAAAAAAACTGAAGTGGCATTCACTCGACTTAACCTGTCAGTGTCAATATAATATTGTTATAGCAAAGAATATAATGTCGTTACTGACCGAAATAGTTGTTTTTTTTTTTTATTATGCATTGTCGACTAAATTGACGTCACGTTTTGACTGACCACAAAATTGTCGTAAAACTCCTAGAACTTTCGTGCTAGCATGATGACTTACTTTGTGGGATTTTCATGTTTCAACTGATTATTTAAAGAATTTTAATTATAAATATTTTTACCAAGAAATATAACGATCAAATATTTATGTAATAAATGACCCATTTTTAGTGCAATTATTTTATACTTTATCAAATTTCGCGTAATATTTTTATAATTTTAATATGAAGTACAAATTAGTTAGCGGAAAAAAAGTTATTTTTATTATAATAAAAGTTATTTAATACTTGGATGTTAGTCGTCGCTCTCTCGTAAGAGCAAATTTGTGCCCTCTACTCCTCTGAAGGTACTGAAGCAATTTGAACCAAATTTGCTACACATGTTATTTGGAATCTCATTTGAATCCGTTCGTAGTTTAAATCCAATCGCCCGTATACTTCCCGAGTTATAGGGCCCCAAAATTTGTAGCCCCCCTTAATACTGCCCTTATAAAAATAATTAAGACTCCCAAAAATTCTACTAATAATTCTAAGATATTTTATATCTACAAGATTTTTCCATATAGTTAACTCAAAGGTCGTAAAAAAATATTAAATATTTTAAAATATGCACTTTTAATCAAAATAATTTACAATAAATTGAAAAACTATTTATATCTATCCCATTTTTTTTTAATTATTAACTAAAAGGTCATAATAATTAATAAGCTGCTGCTCGAATCGCATATATTACTCATATATGGACGCATAGGTGCTTTGTACCTAAGCTTGTTTTTTAAATATTCTATATATATATATATATATATATATATATATATATTACGTTATTAAATATGTTATATAGACGTATAGACGAATAACCGCCTTTTTCCAAATATAATTATTTAATTTTAGAGCACAAAGGTGACATGTACACATAACACAAAATTATAGCAATTTTCGAATTTGTTTTTATACCTTTTTTAAGTAATTTTAATCAATATTAATTATAATTAATAAATAAATGCAGCCCATAATTAATATAGTAGTCTCCTAAGTCTGCGGCACTGCGTCCGCAGTATCTCGAATTCCAACACAAAACATACGAACCCACTCTTCTCATATTAATACACACCTATTCAGCAATATGAACAACCTACCTAAAATACTAATTTACCTATATAACTATCAGGTGTCACCATAATAGGGCAAATGTTTGGCGGGGCCCCACTCAGTTCTACACCACTGGGGGGACACGGGGCAACGGCAACCGCGCGTGCACCGTGGCTCTGCGGCTACCGCTAACCGAGATCGTTCAGTAACCGAACAGTTTTGACACAACTTGGCCGTGGTTTCGGACGAAAGAACATATTTGATTTGAACAACACGTTAACTACACCCGTGCATTTACCCTGATTACAGTGTGTATGTGATTATGTGCATTATTTTATATTTTTGTGCTGGTTTACAAGTGAACTTAATTTATTATTCATATTTATAAACAGTGAGTTCTGGCATTTGAATTCGGTTGATTTTTTTTAAGTTCACGACCGGTTTAGGAAATTTTGAATAATTTGTTTCTTGTTTCTTTCATTTATATTTTTATATTTCGAGCTGGCTTAAGCTTCCCTGAATTATTTATGCCCTTTTACACAACTACCGCTCTCTTTGTGTGTATGTGTGTGTGTATGTGTGAACGCTCTATTGCAAATTAAATAATAATTGGTAGTTAAGTATTCTTGTTATTTATTCGCTATCTTGAACACGGAACGAGATACAGAAAAAGTTATTCTTATAAAAATTGAAGATATTTAAATTTCTTATATGTTTTGTTTGATTATATTTTTTAAAGGACGTACAATTGAATGGAAAATGGGTTTTAGATCTAGTTTAAAATCGTAGTATCGTAACTATTCATAAAAACTACAACATAGAATATTCGTTAAATCTATATTTGTAATAAAATAATATAAATATATTACAAAGAATTAATATATATTCTTTGTTTATTCGTACAAGTTTAGGCTAATTAAGATTTTTATTTGGACTAATTGTTTTACGTAATTTGTATATGAATATTCTTTTAATTGTGTGTCTGTTAGCCACAAAACGATTTTCTGCGTAACTATAAATAGTTTTAGACACTTTTCCAATGTGGAAATTCTTTAAAAAAAAATCAACTTTTACTTTTCGCACATTTCATAATCACCTTATAAAGATATCAAGCTGTTTACAGCTTAGTAATCATAATAAAAAAATGGGTTGTGGCCAACGCGGGACTTTCTTTTACGTAGTTTTCATCAATATTTATTGATTATAAAAATATAATATTAGGAAATAATAATCCAACAGAAACAATTTGAAAACCAAGCTTACCTTATATAAATTAATGGGTTGAAAATTATACCAATACCAATTTGTAATGGTTTTGAACTAACTAACTATCAAAACTAAACAATTCTCTACAGAAATATTCTGAAATGTCATTTATCTAATTCAGACCATTTTGTTTTCTTGTCGAAATATTGACAGGCGCAGATGATCCGATTTATTAAGCTACATTCGAATCCATGACAACGTAAACAAGATTCTCATAATTTTCGGTAGCAGTTTTCTCGTAACTGGTACATTTATTGAAGAAACTTTTCAAACAAAAGTTGTGCGAAATATTAATATCTTTCATTATGAACATAACTATTTTTGCCGTAAGTGCAGCCGTTCTAGTGATATTGGAGATAGAACAAAAAATGCATAGAGTAAACATGCACTGCCGGTTAGAATATTCTTTTCAAAAATAGGAGGTGCACAACTAGACCATATACAAGTCTTAAGTTTGAAGTCTCATAATTTTACGTTGGACAGTTTCGGCTCTAGAGCGTTCACATACACACACACGCACACACACACACACACACACACACACACACACACAGACGTCACTCCGAAAATAGTCACATTCGATTCAGGGAAGCTCAAAACGTGTATATCCGTTGAAATCTCGAGTTCGATTTTTTTGGTGATCCCTATACTTACTTATTACTTCGTAAAAGAAAGTAAAAACGACTAAAGAAATGAAAACTGTCAGCTATAGCAGTATTAGTAGGCTACGATCACTTTCAGTTTCTGCAGAACAGGATTTTCAAAATTATCTTCGCGTTCAAAGTTATGATGTGTTACTAAATTCTACATTCTTTCCATACTCAACACTTTCTATCTTTTATTATTATTATTTACAGTATTTGTAGGCGCAGAATTAAAGTCTCGGTTATGTTAACACAAACATCGATTCTCATTCACGGGGTTTCGGGTGAATTAGGTCTATGAAGTAATTAGATAATTAAATCTCCGAATATTGTTTTATTTACTGGAGTACTTGCACCAGTTATGGCATAACTACAAGACGTATATTTTATTTAAATGTTTGTATTCTATATTCATTGGATAAATATGTAAACAAAATATATATTTGTTGTGTTATTAACATATATATTTTCCATGATTTAATAGGATTATTTTAGCTTACGGATTATTGCTAAATTTATAACTTTACATTAGTCAGTTTTGTTTACTAGTGTAGATTAGGTACCTGTGAAATTATTTTCTATATGTTGTTATTCTAAAAGCAAATCTTATTGTCCAGAATTAGGTTTTCTAACGGAATAAACTTCGTTAGACTACGATTTACTATTGTCTTACTCGCCACGCCCACCTTCAGTGTTTACGCTATTTTACTAAAGTATAACCAAACATTTATTCTATGTTAACAAATATTTACTATTATATATATTAATAGCAGTCATAGATTTTGCGTAAAAACATTCGGTCGTGTGTCTGTAGCATTCTCGGATAAAAATGTTCTAACAAAAAGTGTTTGTCTCGTCGCCCTGAATCCAAAAATATATATAACTTATATACTTGGATGTTAGTCGTCGCTCGCTTGTAAGACCAAATTTGTGCCGTCTACTTCTCTGAAGGTACTGGAGCGATTTGAACCAAATTTGCTATATATATATTATTTAATGTCCCATTTTAATCCGCTCGCAGTTTAAATCCAAACGGCCGTATACTTCCCGAGTTATAGGGCCCCAAAATAACTTAAATTCAATTATGTACTAAAAGTGATAATAATATACACAGATCACCTATGTGCTCCAAGGTCTGTAAACAACTGTAATTTTTATATTTTCGTCTGCGACAGTAAAAAAATCAATCGAAATCAGCTGATGTAGCATATACGTACCCCAGTTTCTGGGCAATTATGCTAATATTTCCATTTTTATTTCAAGGTAATCGCGATAATTTGAATGGTGCTACCATTATTTTACTGTAGAAAAATCCATCGAAATAAAAAATAAAACAAATCTACATTCCTTAATGCTCAAATTTCTCAAATTTTTAATCAACTAAATACGCTTATAACCGTACGTAACGCGCGTAGTTCATGTCTAATATCTGGCGATTTTAGATCATGTGCTAATAAAATAAATATATATTTTTAAAATTAAAATAATTAGTGAATTGTGTTTGTGTAAATTAAGTGCGTAAAAAGTGTACATGTGTTAAAATGAGCACCCAAGCTTACTATAAGGGCAAGTTGGGCTTCGATCCGAAAGAGGCACTGTACGATAGTGTTACGGGTGAATTGAAACGGAACCCGCATGGATACGAGGAGAACCTGACCAAATTTAAAGGTACTACGATTTGGGGATTCTTTATTGAGGATAAAGGTACGGTGGTGGTTTTAAGGGCTTTTGTTCGTGTCGCATGGTTTTCAACTCACCAATGAGTGGTTTTGTATTAACAAGGTTGGATTTTACCATATTAAGAGAAGGATTGTTCACAGCGAAACAATCAGTAATTAAGCTTAGAAATTATAAGTAATAATTCCAGTTTGTTTTATGACCCCAGTAACAAAATTTTTCATATATTGTGTTAATTTTGTTGCTTGGAATGTTGATAGCATTGCTTGTCATAACACAAACTAGATTATTATTTGTTATTTTCTAATCTTAATTACTATTTGGTTCGCTATGAACACGCCTTTAAGTTCATTCACTGCGAAACAATTAGTAATTAAGCTTAGAAAATTACAAATAATAATCTAGTTTGTGTTATGACAAGCAATGTTAAAAATCTAAGCAAACTAACACAATTTATTATATATTTTGTTGCTGTGAACGTTAACCTTGTATGTCATACATCAAACTCGAATTATTACGTATAATTTCTAAGCTTAATTACTAATTATTTACCTGTGAACAATCCTTAAAGGTTCATTCACTGCGAGCCAATTAGAAATTGGAATAATAAAGATTGTAATAATTATTCCAGTTTGTTTTATGACCACTAATCCTAGCGTTCACAGCAACAAAATTTATAATTAATGAGTTTCTTTTTGCTATGAATCCTAGAATTGTTTATCATAAAACTATTTCTAATTACTAATTGGTTCACACATTACTTAAAATTATCTGAAGCGAATCGTCTATATCGCTCGAATTCTACACTGTAAAAAGTGGATGTAAATTTACATCACTTTTACTGTAATACTACAACTAATAATATTGTAATTATACCGAATTTAGTCATTTTAATGTAATTTAACTATAATTCTTTATATTTTAAATTCTACATCAATTTTTTACAGTGTATGGGGATGAATTTTATTTTATTTATGAAATTATTATATTAAAACTAGGGTAACCCCCCGGGTGCCCATGTCATATACAGAACAATCTTCACCCATCTGTCTAAATAATTTAAAGGGTGGCAAGTATTGATATAATTTTTTTTTGTAAATGGCATGGTTACAACATATAAATAAAGCATTTGCTTTACATATACACATTTATCTTGTTTATATATAAATGTATATACATATATAAATATACAAAACTATTTTGGAATTTAAAATATTGCGTACGCGTAATTTATTTTCTATTGATTGTTAATCAATCAATAATATTAATATTAAAATATTATTTTATCTTTAAAAATCAGGATTATAATTTTGCTTTTACTGCTTCTATTTTGTATTTTATTAGATTAGTCAATGTACAGTAATAATCTCACACATAATTACTACTTTAATTTGGACATTTCATAATTTTTACACTAAATAACCAGTGGCGGGGCAAACTGTTCATTAATGAATGAAATTACCACTTCCCCTTCCCCTCTCCATGGATCCGGATATCTAGATTTATTTTCTTAGACCGCTTTTCTAAATTTGAGTGAAAAATGGTTTCCAGTCCGCCCCTAGTTATATCATTCACTACATGACAGCATCCTGTCTACGCCACTGGTTCTTGTATAGTAAAAATCAGTAATATTGATAAAATTACACAAAAATCTATTTTTAAATATTTGTACAGGTAATACAGCTTATCTGTTACGAATTAGGATATTCCAAATCCTTTTATCTAATCTACGATTTCTAAATACTAAGTAAGATTTTCTCACTTTCACACTTAAATTTCTTAATAATAAAGAGAATTGTTATTATTTTCAATGTCTTCTAACAACAAGTTAGCAACATTACACAATCTTATGTTTACTTTTCAATAAAAAGAAAAATATTTTAAGAATCGAAGCGCAAATGTTCTTGTCTAAAACAAAATATCTTCTTTCCTGAAATTTGCATATTTGATACTTATTCAATACACGTTTCAAATAGTTTTAAATGCAAATCGAACTTCGCAGATTTTTTCATCTGTTAATAATGACACACGCGGTATACATACTAAGTGGAATTTATAAAATATTTTACTATTTCATGAAATTTAAAAATGATTTATGTATGTTATATAACAATAAATTCTTGGTAATGTTTTTAATTTAATCCTAAGGTTTTCTAGGTATGATTAATTCATTATTTACAATATTTAATTATAAAGTATCAATATTGTAATTAAATTATAAATATAATTAATGCTTGGTCATCATATACGAGTATATTGTGATTTATACAATAATTAACTCATATTCATTACTTAATTAAAATAATATGACAGTTTTGGCTCTAGAGCGTTCACAGACACACAGACGTCATTTACAAAATAGATATATGCGGTTCAGTGAGGGTTAATTTGGTTTGAATTTTTTCATGATTAATAAACTTACTTATAAGAAAGTAGAAACAAATATTAACAAACACTGACATTGTTCAATTATCTGTATGCAATTTCACACTCTTATAAGCAATATACACTGATTGTATCTTGAAAACGGCGCCTTTCGTTATATGTTTTACTTAGTTTCGTCTAGTTTTTGCAGTGAATAATCGTGCACATTATACCAGTGCCCCTTAAACTTTTTACAGAACGACGAATCGTAAACATTGGCCAGAGCTGCAAGCATAATTGTTAAAATATAGCAGTAAAATGGGCCCATTAAATTTAAGTATACGTTATAAATGATGTATATTTTTGTAATCTAATCTAAGATATTAGATACAGGCTTGTTTTGCATGATTTATGCTCGTTTCAAAGCATAAATTTGATTAATTATCGCCTATCGGAAAATATAGGCCACCTATCGATTTTATTATAAACTAATGGACATTGACTACGTTTAGATAATCGTATAATTAGTTCCTGTTTCATGATACTTGAAAGGAAAAGGGTTGGTCTTAAAAATGTTTGGAATTAAAAATATAAATATATAATAAATTATAAATTAACTATAAGAAATTGTTTTAAAACAAAATTATTATTGTTGCCTCCGCGGACGAAGTCTTAAAGGAAATATAGTAATTCGTACTTGAGATTTTAATTAAATTCGTTTTGAGTTTCCCCGAATTATTTAAATTACGTTTGTGTATGTGTGAACGATCTACAGCGAGAACAGTTGAAAATAATTCTATGAAACTTATTATTTTTTAATTATAACTTTCTTAAACGTTAAATAAAAAATATTTATTGCGATCAAACAAAAATTTGACCTTGAAATGTTAATGAAAATATCCTTGATTTCATGTCGATTATTTTCTCAATGCCATCTGTGTGTGTGTGAACGCTCTACAGCCTTGAACATTAAAATATGACGTTTTGAATTTTTGAAAAGAATATTCCAATTGTTTACTTGTGTTGTTTATTGTTTATTTCGAAAACGGCGCTAGTTAGGGTAAAATTCATTAGTGTAAATGTTCAAGATATTAAAATTTCTAGCAACTTTTGTTTGAAAAGTTTTTTCTAAAAATGTACCATTCACTGAAAAATCAACTTTTAAAATAGCGAAGTTGCATACATATTGATATTATTTTATGGCAATTTAAAACACAATAAACAAATTTAAGTCTAAGAATGTGCTTAATATTATTAAATAATTAATAATTTGAGATATTTGTTGAAGAGGGGCAAGAATAGTGCGGTTTTTGACCCAGACGTTATGCGGAAATATATATCTGTCTCCGTCGAATATTATAAGACGAACAGCAGAGGCCATGACTTTAGCATTTGCGTTTTCGTCCTCTTTCCATTCCAAAAATACCTTATGTCTTATAGACACATGCGTTATTTATAACTATGATGAGATGACACTGCATGAACATGAAGTGTTAAGACTCACACATATTTCCAAGAGGGGGCCTTAATGTTTTTGCATTTCACCGAAAATTATTTACTGCGTCAAGGACATAAATAAAAAAATGTTTTTTAGTTCTCCTTGATGCAGGATATGATCAATAAAAAGGTTGATTTAAACGCGGTTTAAGTTTCTATGAATACTCTTACGTGTGTTACACTTTAAAATCCTAGTTATTGAAATATGCTTTGATGTTATTAGAACAGCGTGTATTTCTAAGTAATAAAAATACTACAAAAACAATCATGAACAAAGTACAACATTAATTGTATGCGATTCTAAAGACACTTATAGAATAATCGTACATATGTTTCAATTTAAATGAAACATTTTACATCAAAGTTCATAACCATTTCTACACACACACACTGGTGGTCTTTCAGTCGTTATGAACACTCGTTATCGTAATCTGTAACGACTTTGAGACTTGAGTAGGGAGATTGTTAGTACAGGCGTCGTCTGCAGTAAAGAGCTTAACAAAGATAGCGGCATGGCAATTCGTATTTGAATATAGTATTACTTACTGTTCGCATATAAATTAAGGGAAAGTTCTTTTATAGACATTTTTAAAGAGGTTTTAAGTGCTTAGTTTACTGGCTACTTAATGACGTTTTTGAAGGGTTATATTTTAACATTGAGATACTTAAACACTAGACTTTAAATTAGGATTTGTAAACACATATTTTTCTACACGATTATGTTTCTTTGGCAATACATAAATTGAATAAAATTATGATAAGCAACTCTTAGAAGATTATTAATTCATTTTTGCTTAAAAAGTTTTTTAAAAAACGTACTATTGGAACTGGTTCTTAGCTCGCCGAACGAAGTACCGAAGTAGTTGTGTGTCTGTAGCATTATTGGTTCAAATAATCCTTAACAAAAAGTGTTTGTCTCGTCGCTCTGAATCTAAAAATATATATAACTTATATACTAGGATGTTAGTCGTCGCTCGCTCGCTTGACTAAATTTGTGCTTTCTACTCCTCTGAAGGTACCGAACCGATTTGAACCAAATTTGCTACACATATTATTTGGTATCCCATTTGTATTCGTTCGCAATTTAAATCTAATCGTCTGTAGACTTTCCGAGTTATAGGCCCCCAAAATGTGGAGCCCCCCTTAATACCGTCCTTATAAAAATCATTAAAGCACCCAAAAATTCTACTAATAATTCTAAGATATATTATGTCTACAAGATTTTTTCATATTGTTAACCTAATGACCGTAAAAAATTACTAAATTTTGAAATATGCAATAAATAGTTTTAGCTCGCCGTACGAAGTATTGAAGAACCTAAAGCATTAGGTCGTGTGTCTGTAGCATTATCGGATCAAACAAAATCCTTAACAAGAAGTGTTTATTTCGTCGCCTTGAATCCAAAAATATATATAACTAGATGTTAGTCGTCGCTCATAAGACCAAATTTGTGCCCTCTACTCCTCTGAAGGTACCGAACCGATTTGAACCAAATTTGCTACACATATTATTTGGTATCCCATTTGTATTCGTTCGCAATTTAAATCTAATCGTCTGTAGACTTTCCGAGTTATAGGCCCCCAAAATGTGGAGCCCCCCTTAATACTGCCCTTATAAAAATAATTAAAACACTCACAAATTCCACTAATAATTCTAAGATATATTACGTCTACAACATTATTTCATATTGTTAACCTAAAGGCCGTAAAAAATTATTAAATTTCAAAATATACATTAAATATTTTGTTTAAATCAAAATATTGTAAGACTTATTATATCTATATAATTTTTTCAAATTGTTAACTAAAAGGGCATAATAATTAAATGCATCGCATATATTATTCATAAGGTGAGCTGGACGCATTTTTAAAAGTATAATAATTTAAAAACTGATGATTCTATTGCATAGCGAAGCTTAAATAATTTGTGAAATTAAAACCAAGTGTATTATTTTATTTTAATTATTTTTTATTATAAGTACATAGATTTAAAAAAATATTCTTAGATAATGTGTTACTATTCAGTAGTATGACAGTGCTATTTAAATATGTAGTAGCAACAATTTGTGTAAATATTTGATCAATAATAGCAAGTAAGCAGCAGCCTTGTACATCAAGTGAACAGTAAACATCAATTCTGAAATACATTTTACATTGATACGTTCGTATTACACGTCTTCGTAATTGCATGTGTAATGTGCAGTACACATACCATTAGTCAACGGTTCAAATTTGTATTCACGGACAGAAATACATCTAATTTTGTTTTGTTAACAAGCGCTCTGTCTTGTTTGACTTCTGCATCTACAACTTCATTATTATTGTACGGTAATTCGCCATATTTTACGCAGCATTTATCGTTACCATGTTTATTTTCGTGTATAGGGGTCATGAAAACAATTGCGATAGGACTGCAGGTGCAGTCTAAATTATTTAAAATATGTGTGCAAACATGTTGGAATCAAATGTAATATTTTTGTTTTATTTATATTTTTCAGACGAACGAGACGCAATTCAAAAGAAAACATTCACAAAATGGGTCAACAAACATTTAAAAAAGGTAGGCATTTTCAAACAATTGTTACATCTGTATCTTGTTTGAGATTGAACGCATCTATTTTATGACCTAAAGGAGTGTTTAGTCTATACATATTTACCTTAAAATATACACGTTTATTTTTCCTGTTTATTCAACATTTTATTATTAGTTTTTATATAGTGGGAACGTCAATATATGCATGCTCACTAATACAATAATTATTTTAAGTTTAAACAAAATTATACATAGTCTGTGTAGTCTTAGACACGCATTCCATTATTATACCGTCACCAAAAGAGACAATAATGTATTTTGTATTATTTAAAACGGTCCTTGCACGAAATTGACAATCATCGTGAGTCAAATAATTATTCCTATAATCGGGGCAACCTTAGAAACACATTCCATAGTTATAATGGTAACTCACTACGTTTATGTTAGTAGTACAATATTTTTTACTATCTTGAAATTGGCACAAATTTGAGAAAAACACATTTTTGTTGGACAAGTTTTCTTAAAACTTGTACCATTTACTGAGAGAGTCCAGTGTAGGCCACACTAAATGTATTGTAAAGATTTTATACTGTAAATGGTTGAAACTCGATTCGGTACGTACAACGCACCGATGCGTTCAGCTCGCCTTATCATAAGAAAGATTTAAATGAATATTTGAAAATTCAAAATTTTAATATTTAATAATTTTTTACGGGTTTTGGGTTAACAATACAAAAAAATCTTGTAGGTATAAAATATCTTAGGTTTTGTAGTAGAATTTTTGGGTGTTCTAATAATTATTATAAGGGCAGTATTAAGGGGGTTCTAAATTTTGGGGCCCTATAACTCGAGAAGTATACGGGCGATTGAATTTAAACTGCGAGCGGATTCAAATGGGATGTTAAATAATATGTGTACCAAATTTTGTGTGAATCGGTCCGGTACCTTCAGAGGAGTACAGGGTCTAACGAGCGACGACTAACATCCAAGTTATATATATATTTTTGGAATCAGGGCGATGCGACAAGGACAATTTTTGATCCGAGAATGTTACAGACACACTACCGATTGCTTTCGGTATTTCAGTGAGCTAAAAAGTGACCGTGAAAATAATCCGTAGAAGATTGCTTATCTAGTTTCGTGACTGAATTAATTCTATGAGAGCATCACGAACTGAACAGTCTGCAATATGATTCTATTTTTGTTTGAGAACAAAACAGATCCGATTACAAACTTAACTTAAAACAAGCTAATTAGACATGAACTTGCCTTGTTAGGATGAACTTTTCTTCTCTGAATAGAACCATTACTCATATTACTATTTTATATTTAGACAGCTTAGCTACAGTAATGGCAAATTTAAATTTCATACTTCAATAACTTTCGTAATCAAAATCAGTCTAAGAAACGCATTCTATTGTGGCATTAAAACACCTATTACAATCTAGACAAAACCAACCCTTATCCGTTCTTTAAATAGAACCCAAAGAGTTCTTATAATTGTAGCATATTTTTATATAGCTAAGAATAACATTTTCTGAGAATTATATAAATATGTAAGTGCAGAAAAATGTATATTTAATACTTAAAATCCCAAACAAGGAGGAAAAAATGTTTTCTTTAAGTCTGCAGATTGTTTTTGTTAAAAGGCATAAAAATCGAGAACCCAACACAGCGCATGTGAACACACAAACACGGTACAGTACATCAAACACAGAAAAGCGTAGAGAACATGTTGTTTATAGCACTATAGCAGGCTGGACACGGACACGTGGCCCGACTTCGTGTAATACCTATTCCTCAGAGTTCTTCTGATGTCGAGGCTACGGGGAATGTTCGTTTGTGCAGAGTTCATTGCTATATACATAGATATACACTAGCCCCGTGGCAGTAGCGTGTAGGGAGTGAAAATAAATGAGTTGACAAGGAAAACAGCGGAAGCTCGCGACTCACATTCATAACAAACTAACCGGTTATGTGTCCGCATTTACTTAAAACAACGTTACACAATTGCAAAGGAAAACGCTGGGTTGATCAAAAAGTGTTTGTCTCGTCGCCCTGAATCCAAAAAAATATATAACTTATATACTTGAATGTTAATCGTCGCTCGCTCGTAAGACCAAATTTGTGCCCTTTACTCCTCTGAAGGTACCAAAGCGATTTACACCAAATTTGCTACACATATTATTTAACACCTCATTTGAATTCCCTAGCGGTTTAAATCCAATCGCCCGCATACTTCCCGAGTTATTGGCCCCCAAAATTTGGAGCCCCCCTTAATACTGCCCTTATAAAAATAATTTAAACACCCATAAATTCTATTAATAATTCTAAGATATTTTATATCTACAAGATTTTATTATATTGTTAACCCAAAGGCCGTAAAAAAATATTAAATATTATAATTTTTTAATTTTAAAATATTGTTTAAGGCAAACTATTTTGTTTAATTTTAAAGAAAGTAATTGATTAATTTGACCAATTGACTAAGTCAGGTCGAGTTGAATTGAACCCAATTAAGCATTAATCACTCGTAACGTATTAATTAATAAATATTGTTACTGTTTTACCAGCGTCCAAACAAAAATGACAACGCGATTTATTGCCTTGACCATTTTTAGAATTTAATTCATTTCGCAATTTAACTAAATTAATCATTTGCAACAATTTTTGTCACTGGTTTACTCGAGTGATTAGTTATGTTTAGAAATGCAGAACCGGTTTCAGTGTCATTTGTCAAATTCCATGATACATTATACTCTAATCTGACACTGTGGAATTTTGCTTGATAGGCATTTATAACAATAGTAAATGAAAGTTTAATTGCCTAAGCGCGATTTATTAGCAAAAATTAATTATATTTTTATTTAGTTCCTTTGGTTTTAAATCGATTGATTCAAATTTTAATCGGTTATTTTGATTTTTTTTAATGGATTATGCGTTATTAAATTAATGAATTAATTTGATTTCGCGTAGACATCAGATTTCTGTTAAAATCGCGTTATATTATTCAAAAATGCTCTTATGAATGTTAATTATATACAATTATCATTTTCAAACAATACTATTGTCTAGGTAAACATTTATTACGTGACTTTCAAGTATATTCTTGAATTTATCGCATTTTTTGTACGTGATTGACATCGCTACAATGAATAATTTCACCATGGTGATTCAAGATTCAACAAACAATAAATTGTTATACTAGAAAAAGTTTCATTGTGTAAAAATAAATAGCAATTTTATATTTCTAAAGAAATTTTGAATTTAAATCATAAGTTGTAATGTTTACAATACTGAGTCACTTTTATTTAAACCTGCGTAAATAATCAAAACCTTACACCCTGTAAAAAATTTTGTAAACAAAAATCTAATAATATATAAATGCGGCATTGTCCCATATATTTCTCATGCCAATTTGGCTTTGCAATCAAACGCATCTGAATATAAGTGCATAGAGCGCATGCGCACTATTATTACATCGTATTTCGTCTAGAGGACAGAGGAATGCAATGCAATGCAAGACCGGCGACAGACATTTTGATTCTCTGCCAACTCGTTAGATCGCACTGTTTATATAGGTACCTATAACACTAGTACAGTTGCCCAAAGTAACATTGTACACTAGTTCACTTCATAGAATACACTACACTAGTTAAAGCACAAAGGTGACATGTGCACAACCTTCTAAAATAAATCATTAATTAATTGGCACTTTCAATAATTTTTTTTTAAATATTTGAGGTTTTTTAAATATTATTATTAAAAGATAGCACTTTTGTGCACTAAAACGTAATTTATTGATGTATGTTTACCTCATACAATAGTACAAAAGAATTATAATTTTCGGTCGTGCCTCTGAAACATTTACGGAATTAAATAAAATTTGTATAGAAAGTGTATATAATTTATATATTTACATTATTATGTATCAATTATAATTTTGGAATATAAAATATCACTAAAAAAAAAATTGTACATCCACATTCGTTTATTTATTAAGTAAAAAAAAATACTGTAATCGTCTTAAAAAATAATTTATAAAACGTTTTTCCAATTAATATATATTATGAGTCACTTTACGGCGAGCTGAAGGCATTGGTGTCTGCAACTATGCTTGTTTCAAATATGTTCGCCGACAATTGTTTATTACTTTAAAGAATCAGTGGTTGTAAAACTGTTATTTTTATGAAAACCACAATTAAAAAATGATTTGCCATTGATTAATTTATTGGATCATTTTACGGCAAGCTGAAGGCATTGCCTGCCACTATGCTTGTTTCAAACAATATGTTTGCCCACAATCATTTATTACTTAAAAAAATCAGTGGTTGTAAAACTGTTATTTTTATTGAAAGCACAATTAAAAAATTATTTGCCATTGATTATATATATAAAAACACTTTAAGGCAAGCTGAAGGCATTGCTTGCAACTATGCTTGTTTCAAACAATATGTTCGTTCATATTCGTTTATTACTTTAAATAATCAGTGGTTGTAAAACTGTTATTTTTATTAAAAGCACAATTAAAAATTGATTTGCCATTGATTAATATATTAGATTATTTAACGGCAAGCTGAATGCATTGCCTGCAACTATGCTTGTTTCAAACAATATGTTCATATTCCATAATCAGTGGTTATAAAACTGTTATTTTTACTAAAAGCACAATATATAAAATGTTTTACCAGTATATTATGAGATTACTATACGACAAGCTGAAGGCATTGGTGCCTGCAACTATGATAGTTTTCAATTGCCAGTTTACAATTTGCAAAATAGTTTTCTTTGGTGTATTTTTTTTATTATTTCTTTTAAATTGTAATCTATAAAATGTGTAACTAGGACATGTCACCTTTGTGCTTCAAGAAACAATTTTTGAGTTTACTTTTGAAACAATATATTTTATTTATTGATAATTTTAAATTGGCATAATATTATTTGTATTTTTCACGCTTATTCAAAACAGCATTGGAAATATGTAAAGGTTTGTAAAACATATATTTTTCAATTAATGTTTTTATATTTCAATTATACGATTTTAATTCGTTTGAAAAAGCAACAATTTTTTTAATATAAAATTAAATGCACTTCAGTTCCAATTATAAATTAAACTACATGTCAATTAATAGTTTTTCACAAGATTAACGGAACATTTAACATCAAGAACATATGTGTATTATCTCTATAATAACTGTTAACCCTTTCACATTTGAAAACATTGGTATATACAATTATTTTTTAAATTGAAAATAATACTATTATGAAGGATAACACGAGTAAAGTTGATACGTGATTTTGCAGACTTACACGTGCATCCACGTGTGCGTACCCGTAAACAACATTCCGTGTTGCCCTCCTGCCGTAAGTTCTGAGCATGCGCGTGTTTTCACTGTGTTATTATTGGTTACACTTCAGCGTTTACGTTTTGTGATTGGTTGCATTTAGTGCCTGGCTTTATTGAATGAGTTCTAGTGTTTTGCATTTGAAATACAGGGAAAATATTACCACTACATTTCAAGACACACTTTTAGAGTTTTCTTTGTAAAAATCTACTAATATTTTTTGTCACTTATTAAATTTGAATTGAATTTTGTTATATATTAAATTAAATTTATATATTATATTTAAATACAAAACAATGATGCGATTCTGAGATAGCCTGTATATCTGTAATATTAATTTTGAGTTATATAAACAAATCGAAATAAAATCTAGATTTAAATATTGATAAATGCATTAATTAAATTTGTTTTCTGTTAAAGTTAAATATCAATTTTTTGTAGTAGGATTCCAGGTACAGAATCGCATTTTACAATATTTGTAATATATTACGTTTATAGTTATTGTTATGTGTGTCTTATTTTCTGCTTATTAAGTTAATATGATAATCAGTTTTTTCGCATTTAAATCCCATAGACAATAAATTACATGTTTATTTCTTACTTTTTAAAGCAGTCTCTATTAATTCCTACATAATTCTATACAGTGGAATCCGCTTATAATGAACTATTAGGGATCCAGGTCCATTATAACCGAATGCCAATTTTATGAAATTGAATTTCATTATTTTTGTAGTTTCAATTTTTTTTATTAATTTTATTATTTCTTACTTTTTAAAGCATTGTCTATTAATCCCTACATAATTTTATACAGTGGTATTCGCTTATAATGGACTTTTAGGGACCCATGTCCATTATAACCGAATATCAATTTTATGAGACTGAATTTATTTATTTTTATATAGTTTTAATTAGTTTTTTTTATTAATTTACTTATTTCTTACTTTTTAAAGCAGTCTCTATTAATCCCTACATAATTCTATACAGTGAAATCCGCTTATAATGGACTTTTTAAGGGACCAGGTCTATTATAACCGTATTTTTTGTAGTTTCAATTTACTTATTTATTTACATTTTTGTACTTAAGATTGTGTTATCTTAATTTGTATTGGGCGAATTTTTACTCCATCATAACCGAGTATGTTACACTATCTTATCCAGGACTCATGAAATACGTCCATTATAAACGAGTTTCTATTATAAGCGAGTCCATTATAAATGGAGTCCACTGTATTTTTTAAATTATACTTATACCGAAATATGCTTTAAATGTTTTTAAATTGCTTTTGAAAATTCACTGGCAGTTTTTCCAGTGTAGCACTTTGTTTTCTATTTTCTAATGATTATTTTGATAATTTTCTAAATAATAATTTATTTATTTATTACAGGCAAGCAGAGAAGTGAAAGATCTATTCAAAGATCTACAAGATGGTCACAATCTTATTTCGTTGTTGGAGGTGCTCACTGGCGAACATCTCGTAAGTAATTAAACTATATATTTATTTAAATTTGAAAGTAAAAACCCCTATTATGCTGCATTCCGCACTACACGTGCGAACTATAAGTTGTAGCATAGCAGCGTTAAATATTATGATGTAACGTGAAAACAGACGTGACTTATAAAACGAGATAATAAAAACTACGTAATTATTTATATGTAATTTACAACCTTGTAAACTTCAAATTTCAATATCTCAATTGTTTATTTAATAAATATTCTTGTATATTGTAAATGTACTTTCCTAATATCTATCTAACTTGTCAATCAATTGTATCTTTAACTAACAGCTGTCGAAAATTGTAAGCATACCAATGTGATACCTTTATTTGTGTTTCGACACTCGAATTAATTGCTATCTCTTTCTTTGTCAAAGGATTACATCTGTGATGATTCCATATTTGGTTTAGTATATTAATTTTTTGTTGGATTAAATTATTATTAAGTGGGCGGTGTTTTAGACATTTGATATTCTTAATAAGTTTATTTGGAATTGAAAGATTATTATATAAAATATTGTGATTGATAATTGAAATATTTTAAAGGCTTTTCAAAATATATTAAATGAAAAAGAGTTCAAGAGTTATAGGGCCCTAAAAACGCTTATTTATTTTTCACGACCCCGTCAGAGTACTACTGCGCTTGTATGTAGAACACAAAGCTTCTAGAAAATATCTAGGTCTCTCTACAAGGCTCTAGAACAATCTAGGCGCTATTACATTACAATATATTAATTATTTTGTTCTTTTATTTGTGTAGCCTCGCGAACGAGGTTCTATGAGGTTTCACATGCTGCACAATATCGATACGGCTCTACACTTTCTACATTGTAAAAAAATCAAATTGGTCAACATCCGTTCCGAAGATATCGTCGATGGCAACCCTAAACTTACATTAGGATTAATCTGGACAATCATTCTACATTTCCAGGTAGGATTTTTGCAAATTATTTTATCTAAACCACCCTTAAAATTTTGCACATATATTTATATTAAATCAGCTTAAATTTTAAACTAAGAAATGAAAAAGTGAAACAATAAAATAATCTAGCCAGTTCTTTGCCTTCACACTAATTTTATAGTTGATTTTATTTCATGGTTTCCACAGGGAAAAAATGCGAAAAGGGTAAGTTTCTAGTTAATTCGCTAATTATTACAATTTTTGTTGGAATATAAATGTTTTATTATTTCGATTAAAGCAATTTTTAGTTTCTGTGCCCAAAGAACTGGCTATTTATTTTATGGTTTTCGCATTTTAAGTTTTCAATGTCTGCATGAGTAGAAATTGATGTTGTTGAACAGGGCCGTACTCAAATAATTTTAATGGGAAACCTATCTATTACTGATATATTTCTTTGGAAATGCAACTTAGTGAATTGTAGGAATATTACTTTTGTGTTAGTTACTTTTAGTTCGGGTTATGTTACTGTTGTGTTTAATACAAGTAGAAATGTTAACAAAAAGTCGAGTATTGGACACTTAAGATGCTAATATTTCGAATTCGATTGTATGAATACGTAAGAAGGTTTTATTTGTCAAGCTGTCATCGCAACATCGCACCATCGCAATTTGAGTAGGTTGACAGTGACACGTAGTGAGAAATACAATCGATTTTATGTATGAATTTATTTCCAAGTTGACCTGTTTTTCGATTAAAAACAGAACAGGCTCAATCACCCACGTGCGTTGTTGTGAATTTGTGTGTCGTAATCGGTGGTTGGACGAGGCCTTAAAAGGCAGGCGTGGTCGATATATGTATGTATAAACTTATTATACTTACATATGTTTGCAAGTAAGAGAGACAGACAGAAGTGTATTATGTATATTATAAATTTATATGCCATTGCGAAAAATGTTTTTCAAAGAATTACCCGCGCACACCATACAACCCACCACATCAGTGTCTTGACCATCTGGTCAACGATTTTCGACAACCTTTTTTATTCTTACAACTTCAGTATTTTTATTGCTTTGTTTTCGGAACATTTACAATAGTTTTCAATAAATTCAAATAATAAAAATTCTTACTTTATATCCTTCAAATTGTCAAATTAGTTTCATGGCCACGATTTCGTCGCACGGTAGGACTATCTATTGCCATATCAATCAAAGTTAAGTTATACATTGCTAAAATTTGACTTAGGCAAATCGTTTGGCCTTAAGGATTGTTCACAGCGAAACAATTAGTAATTAAGCTTAGAAAATTACAAATAATAATCTAGTTTCTATTATAACAAGCAATGTTAACATTCCAAGCAACACAATTTATGATGAATTTTGTTGCTGTGAACGTTAACATTGTATGTCATACAACAAACTCAAATTATTACTTATAATTTCTAAGCTTAATTTCTAATTTATTTGCTGTGAACAATCCTTTATGGCGTGTTCAGAGCGAATAAAGATTAAAATTACAAATAATAATCTACTTTGTATTATGACAAGCAATGCTAGCATTCCCAGCAACAACATTAACACAATTAAGTATACATTTTGTTACTGTGAACGTTAACATTGTATTCCATACAACAAACTGGAATTATTACTTATAATTTCTAAGCTAAATTACTGATTGTTTCCTTTACTTTTTTGCAATATTGATGTTAAATATTTGAAAATAATAATAATGAAGTCATTACTTACCGAAATTATACTTTGGTTAATACAGCTTAAAGCCTTAAAATGTAATATGTTATTAGTCTTCGTTTCTGCGCATATTACTGAGTCCATTGGACCCGCATTTATACTTAAATGTAATTTACTTACACAAATATGATTATTTGTTTCTTAAAATGCTGAGTTAGTTTTTAACTTGTGGGTACAATGTGCCCATATCATAAACGGTTCATTCTTCAACGATATATAGTTACTTTATTTAATTTACCGGGTGGCGATTTTACTTTTATTTTTATTTATTTTGCTAAATGTACTTAATCATAGATACACCATACAAATAAAGCATTCCCCTTACATATGCACACATACGTGTTTGCGCTAAGACAGTTTCCATGAATTAGTTACTTTATGTAATTTGCTGGGTGGTGAATTTTCTTGTTTCTTTTTTTTTTTTTTTTTTGGGAAAAAGCAATAGTTAATCATGGATACACCATATAAATAAAGCATTTCCTTTACATATGCACATATACCTTTGCACTAAGACAGTTTCAATGAATTGTCTTGTATTCTTTTCTGTATTGTTTGTCAATAAATAACAAGTTCTTTTTATCTCTATAAAAATCAGGACTTACTGCTTCTATTTTGTAGTTAAATGGATTATTTAATGCATATAATTACTTTATTTGACATTTGACGACTAGCGATTTTTCAATTAATTAGTCACACAATAACAGTATTATTTTGTCTCCTAAATAATCAGCATTATATATTTTTTTACTGTTTCTATTTTGTAGTAGAATAGAATATTCAAGGAATATTAATAACCTCATTCTAAATTCCTACAACCATTTACAACAGAGTGTTTATATCTATAATTGAACATTCAATGATTTTAAAAAATTGTTTTGTTATTTATTAGCGGTAATAAATTGCGGTAGACCCACAGTTAAATTTTCAATATTAAATCATAATAAAAAAAGAAGAAAGGTTAATTATAGATTTGTTATTGCAAAGGTAGCTGCATAAACCACTGGTTTTTGTAGTCGTTGGGGAAAAAAACCGCTGCGGTTTTAATTAAGTACTTAAACACAACAGATAAAATAAATGTCAAACTAACGAATGACAAGAAAATTGTTTTATACGAATTGAATTGTCTGGTGATGTGATAAAAACTGGGCACCGCTTTCACGGTAATTGCCTTGCTGTGTAATTAACGGACTGAATTCGTTAATTAATGGGTTAAATGAGTCAATTCCACATTCGTGCGGAGCAAGTTCAAAAATTGCCAAAACACGATAAATAAAAATAAGCAAAACAAATTGGAAATATTACAGATAATAGATCCAATTTTTAAGTATCCTATAAACAACACCTGTATTATTAATAGGGATTGTAAAATTACATTTTTTCCAAATCGTAGATTTCTCAAGACTTTCAAATGAAATATAGGAAATGATTGTTAAATATGCCCTGATTCCAGGCCTGTTCAGTTCTCACCATTTGATTTGAACAAGAATTTGCAATAAAATTTTATTTGCAATTACCTTTATTTCCTTATTGTCTTATAGACTCATTAAAAATATGCGTTGATTCGTATAAAATAATGTTCGCGTTAGATACGTTGTTTTCATTATAAAATTAAGTTTTACAGTGTAGCCTTAACTGCAATACATCAATGTGTGTTTGGTTGCCTATAGTTGCTTTGTTAAGGGGTTTATTTACCTTTGTATCAGACCGGTTTACAGTATAATTTAATAATTCTGCAATATTTTATTAGGCTTTTACAAATAGCCGTTTAGACTAGAGTTTTTATTATTAACAAAACACTAATTGGAGATTATTGAAATCAATTGATTATATATTGGGTGGTTTTTAACAAATTTAGTAAGAGAAATATTTATTTATAATAATATTGATAAAGGAATTATGTTTCTCTTTGAGAAAATTATGAAAGTAATATAATGATTTTACGGCTTTAACTAGAAATAATCAAAGGATAATACTATACACTGTAAAAAATGGATGTTAATTTACAAGACTCAATGTAAAATTACAGTTAAAAATTATGTAATTATACAGAGTTATAGTAAATTTACATTAATAAAATTCAAGTAAATTTACTAAATTCGGTAAAATTAAATGAAAATTTATGAATTTACGCTTGTAACTAGATTCAATCAAAGGATCTTACTGTACACTGTAAGAAATGAATGTAAATTTACAAATCTCAACGTAAAATTACAATTATGTAATTATACAGTGTTATAGTAGATACTATAATAAAATAAAAGTAAATTTACTAAATTCGGTAAAATTACATGAAAAATTATGATTTTACGCCTGTAACTAGATTCAATCAAAGGATCTTACTATACACTGTAAAAAATAAATGTAAATTTACAAATCTCAACGTAAAATTACAATTATGTAATTTTACAGAATTATAGTTTATACATTAATTTACAAAATTCAGTAAAATTACATGAAAAATAATCTATAAAAAGATATATTTTTACGCCTGTAATTAGATTCAATCAAAGGATATTACACTGTAAGAAATAGATGTACATATATAAGACTCAATTATTAGACAAAATTACAGTTAAAAATCATGTAATTAAAACATTAGAATTCAAACAAATTTACAAAATACGGTAAAATTTCATCGTTATTAATTTTATAATAATATTTTCTTAATTTACATTAATATTTTACAGTGTAGTTTTACAAATACAGAAGTATTATATTTCCATTAGACAACTAAACGTGTGAAGTTCTCTATTATTTAAATATTAAATACTAATATTATTATTTTCGAATTATAATAATAATTTCGAAAATTAAATATCCCAATTGTTTCCAAACGGTAAAAATTGAAATTCCTAATTATATTTAATAACACCAATTGTTTTGACCAAATTTCCTGAACCTATAAACTATATAATCTAACATTCATATTGTAACGAGTTGCCATAGGCGTACGAAATGTGAAGGGACATATATTATTCCAACACCTACAATTATTAAACGGTAAACCGGAAACTTACAAAAAAAAGAAGCGATTTCTTCGCTTGAAGAACACAATTAAATTTTACAGAAAACAATTAAATAGTGTAATAAAATAGGATATTATCAAAACTTAAATAAAAACGAGTAAATATAGGCGTATTTCTTGTACTACTCGGTGAAATATATTGTTGCAATCAATTTGTCAATCATTTAATTACAATATCTCTTCAAAAATCAGGATTATAAATTCATTTACTGCTTCCATTTGGTATTTGAATAGATTACTCAATGCGCATTAATAATCTCATTCATAATTTTTGATATTTCAAAATTTTACATTTTAATAAATAACCAGTGGCTCAAGCCACTATTGATGAAGGCCTCGTAACAGGCTGTTAAACAAATCAACGGCAGCTTGTAAAATAGTTAGTAGTTAATTAAAATAAAAAACAAAATAAGAACAAAAAAATCTATTCATCTGCCAATCATCACATAAATAAAATCGTAACAAGGTCGCGCAATAAAATTACGAAATATCGTATTGCAAAGTATACTTAAAAAAAAATCAATTAATTAACTTCTTATACAACATCTATTAAATTTAACCTTATAGTACAATTTTATTAATTACTGCAACCTGCCAAACGTATCTTTGTCTTTTGCAACCAGTCATGTGCATACGTCCAACTCTCTCGCTCTCAATTCAAAGAAAACTCGCTCTTATTTACTTTAAGTATAACGTTTATAGTTGTGTGATGAGATGAAACAATAGATTACAGGTAGTGCATGCATTGGTAGTCATGTGTGAAAGTTTATTTCATTCATGGAAAACGCAGGAGGCTTTGACATGCGCACAAAAAATTGTCTCGTCTCAGTTGAGCCGTTCCTTAATCAGCCGTTGGTGCAAGAGACACATATACTTATTTTTTATAAGACGGAAGCATTTGTCATCGTTCCAAGGTTATACCTATTCCATGACAAGTGTCACCAGTATATATATATAATTGTAAGTGTAGAACGCGTTGTTTATATGTTTTTATAAACTGGTTACTACTTGTAGCGGTGTTAGGGATTTTTTTAAAATGTATATGGTAAACGACACTGGTGTTTAAATTTAATAATCATTGTTATGTATTTAGTGACTTTTAGTGAAGCCACGAATTTGACATATTAATGTACATATTTCTTTTCCAATGCAGCTCGATAATACACTGTTAAAAAATCACAGCACAGCACAATCCTTCCTACATTCACTTTTCTATGTGAGCCTCAAATGGCAAATGGACTTTCACCGTGGATAGTTGACACACACACACACACAGTATAACATACTAATTTCAAAGATGATAAAATAACGTTTAATTGGAAATTGTATTGCCCTTTAAGACATAATATATCCTATACATTTCTATGTGTTCACATGTCAGAGAAATTGTTCACAAGCCATTACCTACTTCCATATAAGCAGTTCCTCTTCAAAGCCACTTACAAAATATTAATACTATCAAAGCCATCAGTTACTTCCAGAAAAGAAATATGAAACTATACATTTTATAATAAATATCTAGTCGACCCTTCACTCAATTTTCTAATACTATTTTTACTATATATGTAATTTAGCTTTAAAGTGTCTTAATGAAACTGATAAAACAAGCTTAGGTACAACGCACCTATGCGTCCAATTCGCCTTATAAGTAATATATGCGATGCGGGCAGCGGTTTTTAGCATTCGGTCGTGTGTCTGTAGCATTCTCGGATCAAAAAAATTTGTGCTCTCTACTCCTCTGAAGGTACCGGAGCGATTAACACCAAATTTGCTACACATATTATTTGCAATCCCATTTGTATCCGCTCGCAGTTTAAATCCAATCGCCCGTATACTTCCCGAGTTATAGGGCCCCAAAATTTAGAACCCCCCTTAATACTGCCTTTATAAAAATAATTAAAACACTCAAAAATTCTACTAGAAATTCTAAGATATTTTCTATCAACAAGATTTTTTCATATTGTTAATTCAAAGCCCGAAAAAATTATTAAAGATTATAATTTTTAATTATGCCCTAAATTCTTTTTTTATCAAAAATAGTAAGACTTTTTAAAGCTATAACATATTTTCAAATTGTTAACCAAAAGGCCACTGCTGGTGGGTTGGTGCGTTTTACGCGTATCAAATCTTGTTAATTATTATAACCATTTGGTTAACAATTTGAAAAAATGTTATAGATATAAAAAATCTTTAGTGCATATTTAAAAATTCAAATTATATTTAATAATTTTTTACAGCCTTTGGGTTAACAATATGAAAAAATCTTGTAGATATAAAATATCTTAGAATTACTAGTAGAATTTTTGGGTGTTTTAATTATTGTTATAAGGGCAGTATTAAGGGGGGCTCCAAATTTTGGGGCCCTATAACTCGGAAAGTATACGAACGATTGGATTTAGACTGCGAACGGATTCAAATGGGATACCAAATAATATGTGTAGCAAATTTGGTTCAAATCGCTTCGGTACCTTCAGAGGAGTAGAAAGCACAAATTTGGTCTTACGAGCGAGCGACGACTAACATACAAGTATATAAGTTATGTATATTTTTGGATTCAGGGCGACGAGACAAATACTTTTTGTCTAGGATTTTTTTTTTAATTCGAATGCTTTACTTCGTATTGCTAGCTAAAATTATGTTATTACTGAAATAATTTGAATATTTAAGACACCGAAACACGGCATTAATATTTCGAAGTCATTAGGATTGATATTAAAATGACACTTAAATATTTGATCACTTAACATAAAGTAAATACGATCTGAAGTAATTCCGCGTAACGCATTAGCATAAGAATATATAATTAAATTTTAAATACGGCTACACTGTTCTTTGTACCTATATTTATCAATTTGAATTATTCAATTGCAATTTAACCTTTAACTTCCTGTGGAATCGACAGATTAATTAACCATAGCGAATTATTTATTGACAATATTAGGTATATTATTAATTGTTTTTAACTATTAACTATATACAAAATAATTGCCAGTGGAGACTTCAATTCTAAGTTCAGACATGAACCTGATAAAAAATAAATATATATATATATATATATATATATATATATATATTTATTCTAAACGAAATACGCGAAGTTCTTGGTGACCCAAAGTCTTAGTTAGGCGACGAACCTGTATTTGAATATAAATTTTATAGTTTGCTCTTAAATTCAATCGCTTAGAGCTCAAAGGAGCCATGTCCAAATCGACGATATGCATATTTAATGTATCAATAATATAATAAATAATGTATAATTCCAATTAGCATAGAAACAAAATTGTATTCAATCATTTCTTGTATATATCCTCTAAGGAAACGGCAACAAAAAACCGTCTTTTATTATGCATGCATGTGCCCCCTATGGTAATCCACCTGTGCACGCCCATGACTTCCCACACTATAGTGCGTCCGGAACATACAAGGTTGCATTCAGGCGTTCGTTTCTTTGTCAGCGAATGGGGGAACATTGGCGGCTCCGGCTCACCTGTCCCAATCGGGCACCGTTCGCTCACAGTCGCTAAGTAAACGCTCAATCGTCGCTATATACATCGCTGAGTAACATGTTGAGGTTAGGGTTTCACCGGTAAAACCCTGTGTTTGTCTAGGGAATTTATTCGCGGGTGAACTAGATTTTTTTGTATTTTGTGTTAGTTGGTTTGTTTATTGTTTGTGTGACATATAAATTCAAGGTGATTTTGTGTTGTGTCATCTATTGATGCTGTGTTTACATCAATTTACAATTATTTTGAATTTTCAAGTGGTTTGCAATTACGTAATCATATTTGTTTAAACAATATATGCGATTTCTCACTAGATTAGCGCTCAAAATATATTTAAAAGAATTATTTAACGCTTTAATTTCAAACTTATTCACAAATTAATTTCATAAATAATTAAAATCCTTTTTGTATAAATTACAAATAGAACCAAATAATTTACTCTTGTTGATTAATAATAATAACTTTAAAAGTAAATTAACAAAAAATGTTCTTACAATAGAAACAAATAATATTTTTATTTGTAATGTACACTGTTAAAAACTAGCCTATTCTTTATTTGTAATTGTACTAAATATTCTATTTGTACTAAATTTACACGAATTAGTGTTACATATACAGTAAATAGTGTAAATTTACAACGAATTTAATAACCAACATTACATTTCCAGACCATAAAAATTCGTACATGCCAATTAGTAAATTTGATAAAATTACACGAAATAGTGTAAAATTTACACTAAATAGTGTAAAATTTACACTAAATTCAGACAAAATAACAAAAAAAAACAATATATGCGATTTCTCACCAGATTAGCGCTCAAAATATATTTTAAAAATTATTTAACGCTTTAATTTCAAACTTATCCAAATTAATTTCATAAATAATTAAAATCCTTTTTGTATAAATTACAAATAGAACCAAATAATTTACTCTTGTTGATAAATAATAATAACTTTAAAAGTAAATTAACAAATTATTTAAATGTTCTTACAATAGAAACAAATAATATTTTTATATTTAATGTACACTGTTAAAAACTAGCCTATTATTTATTTGTAATTGTACTAAATATTCTATTTGTACTGAATTTACACGAATTAGTGTTACATATACAGTAAATAGTGTAAATCTACAACGAATATAATACAATTACATTTTTAAAACACTAACATTTGCACTTTTCAATTTTTAAATTTGTTGTTAAATTAGCAAATATATTCTAAGGGCGAGAAATTACACGAAATAGTGTAAAATTTACACTAAATTCTGATTAAAATAACTAAATAGTTACAACAAACATAAATAATCGCAAAATTATTAAATATATACAAAAGAGAAAAGTAGCTAATTGAAATATATTTTAATTATTCCACAGAAACGATACAAAAAAACTAAATATTATAAAAAGAAAAATATAACTAAAATATTGTTTAAACTTCGTCAAAGACAATTTAAAATCTATAATAATTAAAATACCTTTAAAAATCTTCAATTAAAAATAATAATAATATTTACAAAGTACTAAATTCTCCGTTTAAAAATGTCAATGTATCGTTTCGTGAAAGACAACACATCCAATGTGCCTAAACAGCGGCTCTTCGTGCAAGGAACCAGTGGTTCGCAACATGTCGCGCACGGTTCATTAGGATCCGCAATTACCACAGATCTATCAACGCACCGAGACGTCGGAAATCTTCAGGCGGTCTACACTAAACAAAGAGTATCCACAGAAGTATTAGGAAGTTCGCTAGAGTCAACGAAAACTAGTAGAAAAGGGGAGAATGGCCATCGTAGAATTACTACTAAAATTGTACGAAAAATTACAACACTTACTAGAGGGGAAGAAAAAAGTATTTCTGAGGATTTGATGAAGAAGGGGCATAGCGGGGAAATACGGATTAGGCAGTATGAGACTAGTGAGACTGCGACTAGGGCTATCAAACCTAAAAGGGTTAAGGTAAATATTACGGCAATTTACAATAATTGATAGGTGGATTTCTCTTAAAAATATATATATATTTTTATTTCTTGTTGTTGGATACACTTATGCTTATCTTATCAAAAACGTGTGTTGGTATATAACAAATATCGCTCAGCCGTATTGTATAATGTAAGTAATTAAATTTTAAACAGGTAAATAAAAGATGATTTTACACGGCTCCGTACCGAAAACAAAAAAATTAACCGTAATTAGTTTTATTTTAATTATATAACGTAATTGTAGAATATAAACATATTTTATTTATATATATTTATAATGCCGTGTAGTTTAATGCGACTTCAGTGTATAACAACAAAGAAAATTAAATTACAAATATTATTGCGCCTATTATTTCAAATTTTGTCCCTTATTTAACTTAATTTTTTTTAATGAAGTAAAAGAACACAAATTTACCACCATAGATTTTTAAAAATGTGTACAAACTTGGCTTAAATTAATTCAAAACACAACAATAAAAGCAATTATTTTATTAAATATTTTAAATATCATAAAATAATATTTTATTACTTTTGGTTTCCTTCTGAAGGTAATTTATATACATCAAAAAATGGTCCTAATTTTTGTAGTTTTCTTTTTACATTAAATAAGGGCCGTAATTCCGGTAGGCTGTTGCATTTTTAATACAGTTAAACACATTGCACTCAAATAACAATATCACGATAACTAAACGAGACATCAACAAGCCAAGAACATGCGGCTACAGGGGAGGTTATGCGCAACGCAATACTGTAAAAGTAATAATACAGTTTAAATACACCAAAAAATGGTTCCAATTTTTGTCATTTTTGTTTTTATACATTAAATAAGGTCCGTATTAAAAGAGGGAGGAGTTAATACACTGTAATTCCGGTAGTATAAAGGCTGTTATATCACGAAAACTAAACGTGATATCAACAATCCAAGAACATGTGGTTAAAGAGAAGGTTATGCGCAACGCAATACTGTATAAGTAATAATAAAGTTTAAATACACTAAAAATAGGTTCTAATTTTTGTAGTATTTTATACATTAAGTAGGGTTTCAGTTTTTGTTGTTTTTATACATTAAGGTCCGTATTTAGGGGGGGGGGGGGGGTTAAAACACAGTAATTCCGGAAGTATAAAGGCTGTTGCATTTTCAATACGTTCGATCACTCACACTTAAACACGTTGCACTCAAATAACAATATTACGAGAACTAAACGTGATATCAACAATCCAAGAACATGTGGTTACATGTCGTTATGCGCAACGCAATGCTGTAAAAGTAATAATAAAGTTTAAATACAGCAAGAAAAGGTTACAATTTTTGTAGTTTTTTTTTTATACTTTAAATTATTAAGGGGGAGATGGGGTTTAAAGCACTGTAATTCCGGGTACTAAACGAGATATCAATAGTCCAAGAACATGTGGTTATAGAGGTGGTTATATGCAATGCAATGCTGTAAAAGTAATAATAAAGTTTAAAAAATTAAGTTCGGTTATTTTTTGAACTGGTCGCGTATATATATATACGTAATTTGGTTAAATACGGTCTAGTACCTTCAGAGCAGATAGTTACAAAGTTGGTTTTACAAGCGAGCGAGCGAAATACATCCAAGTATATGAGTTATATTATATTCAGAATTTTTGCGCAATGTTTTCTTTTAATCTGTCAATGTTACCGACACACGTTCGAGTACTATAGTACGAAGAGTACATACTCTAAAGCCAAGGTTTAAATATATGCAGGTACTTGATCATTTCTGAACTGTAATTTGTAATTAAACATTGACAGATAAAATATATGATTGCATATTCTAACTGTAAATTAAATGTTTTATGCAAATACGTTTGTTGAATTTTTCGGAGTCAAAAAAGTCAACATAAATAAAAATGTCGGTCAAATATTTGTCAATTAAGTTTTTAGGTCTACTTAATTTAAACTTGGTGTTAGTTTAATGATAAACAAATTTGCATACAATTAAGAAAAGATGTTTGAGGTAAATAATAGAGAATTGTATTTAGATTGTTTGATTTTTTATAGTTGTATTCTTGTATTTAACATTGCTAATTGGGCTTTAAATCATTGTTTATATAGTTAACGAGGTTATTGTTAATTAGAATAAACGGTGATGCAAGCACCAATGCTTCAAACTTCTCAACAATAAATTTTACAGTGAATGATATTAATATTTTATAAATTCGAAACTAAATGTGAACTTTATATGAACTTATCCGGATTAGAAAGGTTTACAAATACAAGACTCCTTTATATAACAAAACTAAAATCGCGTCTTAAAAATTCGTGAGTTCAATATTTCAAGGTCATCAGGGTCAACTCGTGTAGTTCCTCTTATCCAGATATATATGATTGTAAATGCAGAAAGTAGTTCAATATCAGAACTCAAGGTGACACCACGCTGTTATTTAATCTGCAGGCGTACCACACCAACTTATCAGCATTCTTTTTAATGGTGTAGGAGGCGCGCATCGCGCTTACCATTTACAGTGTAGGTATGTTTACACGAACGAAATAAATTACGTACCAACAGACTTATACGTATATATAGGTAATGCGCCTGTAGCTATTATGTAAATGACGAATTTAAAAATAATTAGTATTTCTGATGAAAGATTTATATTTATTTGTGACTATATTAACGAAAATGCATTACGTCAGTAATTTTTCGACACAGTTAAACTTTTTTCAACATCCATATTTATTAGATAAATCGTTGGATCGACAAATCGAAGAAGCTAAAGCATTCGGTCGTGTGTCTGTAGCATTCTTTATTCACAAAAAGTGTTTGTCTCGTCGCTCTAAATCCAAAAAAATATATAACTTATATACTTGGATGTTAGTCGTCGCTCGCTCGACCAAATTTGTGCTTTCTACTACTCTGAAGGTACCGGAGCGATTTGAACCAAATTTGCTACACATATTATTTAACACCCCATTTGTATCCCCTCGCAGTTTAAATCCAATCGCCCGTATACTTCCCGAGTTATAGGCCCCCAAAATTTAGAGCCCCCCTTAATACTGCTCTTATAAAAATAATTATAACACTCTAAAATTCTACTAAAAATTCTAAGATATTTTATATGTACAAGATTTTTTCATATTGTTAACTCAAAGCCCGAAAAAAATTATTAAATATTATAATTTTGCATTTTCAAATTGGGCGAATTATTTTCTCAAAAATTACTCGACCGATTTACTTATTCTTTATTTTATATAAAATTAAATACAATTTGTTAAAGCATTTACCAATAATATGTTTATATTTTTATTAATAACTATTATTTATAACGCCTTAAAATGAAAAAAAAAATCTTTTTTTTTCACACGGCCCCCATTTTGTTAAATATTAACTATTTGCACCAAATTTTGATTTTGGATCTCGAGATTTTTATACGCTTTTAGAATCTAGCATTAAAATTAAATTTAGATGACCCGTTTGTGAGATACGAGTACGCCCGTTTAGTGGTGACCTAGACATACTCTCCGCGTTAACTAGGAAAGTTTCATATATTTTTGCATAAAAAAAATGTTTTAATGTAGAAAAAAGACGTGTAATAAAGTGATTTAAATCTCAAATTGATATCTTTATCCGAATCTGAGAAAAAAAATCATAAAAGAAACTTGTTTTTTTTCTGAATAGCTAACGTTGCCTATATTCAGTGACGGTACAAAATTGTTATTGATAAATAGAATACGGTCTGTGAATCACCTGGTAGCTATTTTAAGAATCATTTGACGTCTTTAAAGATAAATACGACCAAAAACGTATACTAATAGTGTTCAAGTGCTTGGAATTTTAAACGAGCCTGTCTTTGTCTGTTCTTTTTATTCTATCTACGATACATACATTGTTGGAAAGAGATGGCTACATTTGTCTTTGATGCACTTGTAGAATGTTGACAACGCAAACAGATGACGGTTTTATATATTTTAATTGTTAAGTATCGTCGCATCATATACTAAAGACATTGACCTGATGATGTTGTTGAGGCAGGAAATGTGAGCCATATCGTTCTGTGATAACACCTTGCGAAAACCAGTGGCGTACCACAGGTATTTTACCCACAGAACCATTAAGTGTCATCGAAAATCTCAAATGTTTAGACAATAAACAATTAAGTTGCATTGACAGCGAGCCAATTAGTAATTAAGATTAAAAAATCAATTTTATTTTATGCTAAGTCATGCTTGCATTCACAGTTGTTGCTGTGAACGCTAGCATTGTTTGCCATAAGACAAACTGGGGTATTAACTGTAATTTCTAATTAGGAATTACTAATTTCAATAAAAATTGCTATACATTTTAATATCTTTAGCTTTTATAAGTTTTTTCTTGTCTAATTTGTGTTTTTTTGTGTTGTTCAAACTATGAAATGAGTAAACAAGGACTTCCAGTTGAAATATTCCTGAATATATGCATTACAAGTTAGAGGTATGAAGTACCGAAGAAGCTAAAGTAATCGGTCGTGTGTCTGTAGTATTTTTGGATCAAAAAGTGTTAATTTCGTCGCCCTGAATACACAAAAATGTATATAACTTATATACTTGGATGTTAGTCGTCGCTCGTAAGACCAAATTTGTGCTTTCTACTCCTCTGAAGGTACCGGAGCGATTTACACCAAATTTGCTACACATATTATTTAACATCCTATTTGAATCAGCTCGCATACTTCCAGAGTTATAGGGTCCCAAAATTTGGAGCCCCCCTTAATACTGCCCTTATAAAAATAATTAATACACCCAAAAATTCTACTAATAATTCTAAGATATTTTATATCTACAAGATTTTTTAATATTGTTAACCCAAAGGCCATCAAAAATTATTAAATATTATAATTTTGAATCAAAAATTGTTTTATTTTTAATCGAAATAATTTAGATAAAATTGTAAGACTTTTTATATCTATAACATTTTTTCAAATTTGTTAACTATAACTATAGGTTTATAATAATTAAAAACCGCTGCTCGCATCGATATTACTTATTAGGCGACCTGGACGCATAGGTGCGTTGTACCTAAGCTTGTTTTTTATGCAGAAAAGTGAAAATATCTTTACTACTTATTAAATAACTTCGTATTTTTACTTTGGTAATAAACCGCTTAACATTTATGTATGTAATAAATATGGTTAGAAATCTACTTTCTAGCCAATAAAATGATGCATAATTTCCATTTATTAGATTCGTTTAAGATTTGTTACCGTTACATCATAATGCCGTATTCTGTAAATAATTTAACTCTATATGCAACAGTTTGTGGTCTTGTCAAATATGGCGTCGTTTCAGATCAGACACACACAGTTACGAGTTCAAATCGTGCGACAACAAAGGTTATGTGTCTGCATATGTTTTCGCAGTAAATTATTGCTTTTACCATTGCATAATCACATGGAAAATACATGGTATTCAGGTTAACAATACAAATTGTTAAAGCGCACATACGAGTTTCCCATCGGAATGTCTTTGAGGACACGCGCAATTATCTTCATCTAAAAACAATTACATATACCCATATATATATACTCATCTCTAGACGCTCGAATTATTTGTAACGTTCACATCGGCTTGGTGGACAATTAAAAATACTTATTTTTACATAAACTCTATTTATAATCAAGCGATATTTATTTTAAGTATAAAATATTTATTTTACATTAATATTTACTTTTATACACTGTCTATTTATCTCTGACTAACAGAGTGGCAAGCTTATATATTGAACACAAAACTTCTAGAAAACATCGAGGTCTCTCTACAAGGCTCTAGAACAATCTATAAAGCAGTTCAACGCTTTAACTATTCACAGTAATAATTAAACTACCATTTTCTGGTATTCAAATCCCATTTAGTAATTAAGGCTCCGATTAAACAAATATATAATTAAAACATTTTAATTGTTTTCTATATAGCTTAACCGGGACCCATTTTGGTCCAAATAAGCAAAATGCCACAAATAATTATAGAATTAACAATTTTCCTTATTCTATAATAACTTTTTAAATTATATATACATGTTTAGATATATTTAATTGAAGCTGGAAGCTTGTTAGCGTTAATGCTTGTTTCGTTTATGAAATAATATAACGGTTTTTGTAATGGCGGTTTTCATAGGCTGATGGAACAAGTCGAGCAAGTCGCGTGCCTTCTTATAATAGTCTATTCACACGGCTATCCTTGTAATTTTAATTATACAGCTTTTATCGTATAATACTAGACTGAGAATTAAGTCTTTTTTGCAGTTATATGCGCTTCATTATTGTTAAAACTATTCATGATTGTATTTAAGGAAGTATTGTAATCATGAAACATTTTTAACTCGCAATTATAACGAAAATACACGTTATGGCCATTCTGGAATGGTTTTTATTTTCGTAATTATGGCTGTGATTTCTACAGCAAAAATGGCCGAAAATAAAAACTTGTAAATGTCTTGAAAGAAAATTTCTTCGGTTTGAAAGAAATATTGCAATTGAAAGTAGTGGTTTACTCTAGGAAGTTTTTCTCGCAAATGACACGATTTAGAGAAAAGTGATTCTTATAAAAGTTAAAGATATTAAAATGTCTAACAACTTTGGTTTGAAGAGTTTTTTTGTAAGGTGTACCATTTTCTGAAAACCATTAAAAACAAAACCAATAAAAACTTCTTATTTTTTAAAGAAATATTTCAGTCGTTAGTAGTGGTTTACTCTAGCTTAGTTTTTCTCGCAAACGACACGAGTTAGAAAATATTGATTCTTATAAAAGTTAAAGATATTAAAATGTCTAACAACTTTGGTTTGAAGAGTTTTTTTGTAAAGTGTACCATTTTCTGAAAAACATTTAAAAACAAAACCAATAAAAACTTCTTATTTTTAAAGAAATATTTCAATCGGTAGTAGTGGTTTACTCTAGCTAGTTTTTCTTGCAAACGACACGAGTTAGAGAAAAGTGATTCTTATAAAAGTTAAAGATATTAAAGTGTCTAACAACTTTGGTTTGAAAAGTATTTTTGTAAGGTGTACCATTTCCTGAAAAATCGCTTTTGAAAATAATTGTTTTATGGGTACGTTTACCTAGGTTACAAATTTATAATATATATTATTTAGGTATATTGTATGGATAAGAAAGTCGAGTGAAGGACACCCCAGCTTTTTTAATTGGAAGATGAGAATATTTAAAACCAATAACCAATAAAAACTTCTTATTTTTTAAAGAAATATTTCAATCGGTAGTAGTTTACTCTAGTTAGTTTTACTCGCAAACGACACTAGTTAGAAAAAAGTGATTCTTATAAAAGTTAAAGGTATTAATATTTCTAACAACTTTTGTTTGAAAAGTTATTTTGTAAGGTGTACCATTTCCTGGAAAATCGCTTTTGAAAATAACTGTTTTACGGGTTCGTTTCCCTGGTTACGCATTTATAATATATATTATTTAGGTATATTGTATGGATAAGAAAGTGGAGTGAAGGACACCCCAGTTATTTTAATTGGGGGTTGAGAACATTTAAAATTATGCGTTAGATTTTTCAGTATGCAATTTATTTAGATAATATCACTAATAGGTAACAATTTCTTTTGTAAATAATTCATTCAGATTAAAAGAATATTGGAAATGCTATCACAGTAATCAATGATTACTGATAGTATTTCCATTACGTCTGTCATGTAAAGCTGGCCGCAACATTTTGAACTTGGCATTGATTAGCAATGTTATTTATACCAATACACATTTATAAAAGTGATTGCCAGACAAATGAGAAAGAGAGAGGTCAACAACACTCCATCCAAAGCCTACCTACAGATTTTTATGTTGTGTTATTTCAACGGGAACTATGCCTCATTTCATTTAAAAACACCTACAAATAATATCAAACTATTTACAGTATTCTTGAAAATGTATTATTTAAATAGTTATACGTTTGAAATACTTCCGACTGTATCGTCAATTATTTCATCAAATACATAACTTTAAATATACACCTACGGATTAACTCGTTAGGCGAGAAATTCAACTTCGAATCGTATTAAAAATACCCTGCAATCAAACACATTTCGCCAAATGAGCTTTTCGGTAAAGATATGCGCATAAGTCTTGTGCGCAAGGTGGGCAAAATGGCTTTTCGGTAAAGATATGCGCATAAGTCTTGTGCGCAAGGTGGGCAAAATGTGCTTCAGTTGTCTACTTAGGCTAGCATTTATAAATTAAACGACAATTTTATGTAAAATTTACTAACAGCAAGGTACCTTTCTTTATTGTGCTGAAATAAAACTTCCCATGTAATAAAATCAGACAATATAAACTTTTCTTCAAGCAAAAATGCGATGATGTCATAGTACACTGAGATCATACCTGATCTTTTTAACCGGACGATGTTTCCTGCCGTTTAATTTAATAGTTCAAATAAGTAATTAATAATAAATACTTCATACTTTAACCATGATGTCATCAGCTGTTAGACGATCGACTTATTTTAGTTAAATTATGTAGGACGTGTATATATTTTTTTTACTGTGTACAATAAATCATTTTTAACAGTTCTTTTATTGTTTATATAATGGTAAAATTATGCGTTGAGAACATTCTACATTAGAAATGAGCAACCTACCCAAAGGAATGCTAGTTGCAGGTTGCTCATCACTATCCAACATATTCTCAAATGTGTTTTCTTTCCAGATAAGTGACATAGTTGTTGGCCAAGAGTCGAATATCACCGCCCGCGATGCTCTCCTCCGATGGGCACGACGATCGACGGCCAAGTATCCTGGTGTCCGCGTCGGTGACTTCACCAGCTCCTGGCGAGATGGTTTGGCGTTCAATGCGATTATTCACCGGAATCGTCCGGACTTGGTGGACTGGCGCACCATTCGGACCCGGCATGTACGCGAACGTCTCGAAACCGCTTTCCATATCGCCGAAAGGGAGTATGGGGTCACCAGGTTACTGGATCCAGAGGGTAAGAATTTTACTATTGCTTGATTTGAGGCAAAAAAAAATCCGTTGCTTATATTTGTACAGTATCATTTATAGTGGCTCTGTAATTCATGCGTAATGACCTGAAAAAGTAGTATATAATTTACAGGAAGCCGCGTTAGTTATCTCATAGAAGCGGCACATCCTAAACTTGTAATTTTTTCTATATGAGTCAAGTTTAACCATTTGCAACATTATTCGTTAAGAAAGTGTAAAGAATCTAGCATAATTTATTTTATTGCTAAACTTAAGTAAGGATATTGCCTTATTCATGACGAATTAGTATTAGGCGCCAACGTTTTTGTATGTCGAATTGACACATTTTCTATTTGGAAATTATTCAAAAGGAGATGATGTCATTTGTGTCATACCTGATATTTTTAATTTAAAAATGGTTAGATTTGTATTTCATATCACGTTTCATTTAAATGTAGTCCGATGTTACTAAGTACAAACACACACTTAACACAAGTACATGTTTTTTTAGTTTAATCTGTTTCGGGAAATCATGCAAAATTTTATTATTGTTTAAATTAGTTTATTTCTCAAGAATATTTTATGCTGAAGATGTAATCAGTAAAACTCTGGAGATTGTTCAGAGCTTTAATTATGGACGTGTTAAATAATTTATTGTTGAAATTTGTATGTTAATACTTAATTTTAAATGCATAGAGAAAAGAAATTGTAATCACAATTAAAAATTATTTACACAGTCATGGGCGTGAAATAATTTCTTAATTATAGGAAATTGTATGTTTTAATTCATATCTTCAACCAAGATGAAATTATCTTATTTATATACTATATATATAAATTAAACTATTTTTTGAATTGATTAACCTTTAGCGGCCACACTTCATTACCGTAACATAACGGTCACACTGGGGTCCGTTTGGACCCCATCGTTAAATAACGTTATAAAAGAAAGTATGTAAAATTTTGACTTAAAAAAAATCTGGGATACTCTTTGAGGGTTAATTTCAAGTTTCCAGTAGTTTAAATAAATAAATAATTGATATAAGTTTATAAAATAATAAACTAAGAAAGTAAAAAAATACGATTTTTACTTAAAAATGTATAACTTTTTAATTTATTGATAAAAAGAGCTGAAAATTTAAATTTTAGATACTTAAAATCAAGATCTAAGAACGTGGGGTCTTTTCGACCCCACAGTGACCGCAAATGGTTAATTAAAAATTTGCTGAAATATTCCGATCAATCTAAAACTAATATTCTTCAGAAATTGTGATTGAATTATAGAAAACTGATGATAAATATATATATATATATATATATATATATATATATATATATATATATATAAATATATATATATATATATATATGTATATTTATAAACAAATCTTATTTCATTTCAGATGTGGACACCCACGAGCCCGACGAAAAATCCCTCATCACCTACATCTCCTCCTTATACGACGTGTTCCCCGACCCCCCTTCCATTCACCCCTTATACGACTTGGAAGCCCAACAACGTACCCAAGAATACCGGGAGCTAGCATCTTCCCTCCACTTGTGGATTCGCGAAAAACAAAGCATAATGCAAGACAGATCATTCCCCAACACTTTAATTGAACTGAAAAAACTCGCAGCGGAATCCTCGCGGTTCCGCACAGACGAAATTCCGCCCCGACAACGCGACAAGCAGCGCTTGTCGCATATTTTCCGTGAATTAGACAAATACTTTGAGGCGATCGGTGAAATTGATATCGAACAAGAATTACATATTGATTCGTTGGAGAAGAGTTGGGCTAGATTGATGATGGCTTATCAGGAGCGAGATCATGCGATTCTGGAGGAGTTGAAGCGTCTGGAACGGTTACAGCGGTTGGCGGAAAAAGTGCATAGGGAGATGAAACAAACTGATTCTAGATTAGATAGTTTGGAGAGACGTGTTGAGGAAGAAGCGAAGAGGTTGGATAGGATGCATCCGCTGGAAGCGAAGCATAATGCGGATATGCTGGAGCAGGATATCAGCGCGACGGAGCAAGTTATTGTGGGATTATTTAGCGATGTGCAATCGCTGAGGGATGGGAGATATGCACAAGCCTCGGATTTACATAAACGGTTAGTTTTTTTTAGTAGATTATATGGTGAGCTGAACGCATTAGTGCCTGTAGATATCCTTGATTTTTTCTTGAATTGCATATTACAACAATTATATATTATCTATTCGTCTTTTTTTAATAATAGCTCATGAGTTTTAAGTAAATAGTGATAATTAATTTAATTTATCTTTTTAGAGTAACGAAATTACATCAACGATGGGTATCGCTTCGTTCATTGTTACATACGAAATTATTAAGCCCTTTGGCTAGCCTATCGTTCCCAGTTGAAGAACGTACAGTTACCAGACAAACTAGAACCGTTCTAGAAACACGTCACGTAGATACAAATCCACATTTTCGCACTTTGCAAGAGGCTACCGAGTGGTGTCGCAGTAAGTTGGTAAGTTAATTACGATTTTGTTTATTTCTAATAATGACTACGATTAAACTAGAACCAGTTCTATAAATACGTATTATTATTTTGTTATGGCACAAAGTGACCATAACAAATCGACATACTAACACAAAGTATTATAAAATACGTAATATTAATTAACATAATCGAAACATTCTCTTACGCTAGAAATACAGCGAGTTATAGTGTATTCGCTGTAAGGTTCTAAGTAGAGATGTAAAAGAAATAACTATTCGTTACTCGAGTACTCGTTACTAGGCAAGATCCGAAGTAACTAGTAGTGACATGAAAAAATATTCATTACTTTTACAAACAATGTTTCCGTAACTCGTACGTCACTAATTCATATTGAAATATTGTTTTTGACGCTCACGTGGTAGCACTTTTATTTATATATTTTCTTTGGTCGGTCATTTTAACATAAATGCGTAATTGGGACTCATATCGTGAGTTCGATCCTCGTCTATGCCAATTTGTATTTATTTTTATACAAAAAAAGCGTTCTACACATACACACTCACTTACTCACATACATATAAACATTTCTGGGTTATTATGTTAATGATACTTAGGGCGTTGCTTATAGAATTATATTTTATTTCGTTAACATTTCTAATATTTTATTATTATTTATGTATTTTCTAGAAACAACTCCAAGAAGCTGATTACGGATCGGATCTACCGTCAGTACAGCACGAACTAGACGTACATCAACGTGAGAAAATCCAGATAGATCAGTTCCACTCCAAAGTGGAAAGTTGTACGAAAGCGAAGCTTAACTTCCACGGCGAAGAACTAACTTTGTACACGCAACACTTAAGTCAATTGCAGAAGAGTTACGCTGAACTTTCGGCAGTTTCCAACAACAGAATGTCCGATTTAGATAGTTTAGCTGACTTCATCCAATCTGCTAGCAATGAATTGGTGTGGTTGAATGAAAAAGAAGAAACAGAAGTTGCAAGAGATTGGTCGGATAAGAACTTAAACATTGTCGCCATTGAACAATACTATGAAGTAAGAGTTTTGAGATATTTTTAATTAGAATTCTATTTTTTTGGTGGATTTTAAACACTTTAACCATAAGTTAAATTAAGCTATGAATTGAATATTTGTATGACAATGTTCGTATCTACAAGGTGTTCTACACATTCATTCATACAAACAGATACATGTGGGTGTTTATATATATAATATATGTTTTCCTCCAATCCATGACACTCCTAGCTTAGTCAGTTTATATAAACCCACCATTCTATTTATTATGAAATATCGTTTTTATACTTTAAGTAAATACTGTAATTGCTTTTTAAATAGTGTTTATCATTTATGAATTAATTTGAGTAGTTTATTAAATAAATTCGCATGTACTAGCGCACATACGGATCAGGTGAGGAGGTATAACTTCATCTACAACCCTTCAAATAAAATTTCATTACGTAAAACCTGCAATTATTTGCAGACTCTTATGAGCGAGTTAGAAAAACGAGAGATTCAATTCAGCGCTGTCCAGGATCGGGGCGAAGCCCTAGTGCTTCAACATCACCCCGCTACCAAAACCATTGAGGCTTACATGTCCGCCATGCAGGCCCAATGGGCTTGGGTACTTCAATTGACTCTGTGCCTAGAAGTCCATTTGAAACACGCAACGTATTACCAGAACTTCTATAAAGATGTCCGTCAAGCAGAACAATGGCTCAAAGAGTAAGTTTATTTTCTACTAAAGTGAAAATATTCTAAATAAAATCTGTTTAGGCGTGATGAAATATTAAATACGGAGTACAGCCAGTGTGATTTCACTCTGGATCAAGGGGAACGTTTACTTCAAGGAATGCAAAGTTTACGCGATGATTTGAACTCATTTGGTGATTCAGTACAAAATTTAACAGTTCAAGCTCAAGATGTTGTTCCTCTTAAGCAGAGAAGACAACCGGTTACTAGGCCATTACCTGTTCAAGCCATCTGCAACTACAAACAGACAAATGTAATGTGTATCTATTTTATTCTATCCAGCATTATAAATTTATGTTAATTTAATTACAGATTGTAATCGAAAAAAATGAACAGTGTACTCTAAGCGACAACTCAGGCCGAATAAAATGGCGTGTGCGAAGCTCTGCTGGTGCCGAATCCCAAGTGCCTGGAGTCTGTTTCGTGATTCCACCCCCCGATAAAGATGCCATCGACTCTGCAGAACGCCTTCGGCGACAATACGATCGCTCGATCGCGTTGTGGCAAAAGAAACAATTACGCATGCGACAAAACATGATTTTCGCAACAATTAAAGTCGTTAAAGGATGGGATTTACCACAGTTTGTTGCAATTGGAGCTGAACAACGAAACGCAATACGCAAAGCGTTGAATGAAGACGCTGATAAATTGTTGGCCGAAGGCGACCCATCCGATCCGCAACTGAGACGATTGAGACGCGAAATGGATGAAGTTAACAAATTGTTTGATGAGTTCGAGAAACGTGCACGAGCTGAAGGTAAATTGATAGATTTATTCTCTGATTTTTATAAAAATATAATTTATTTTGTTACAGAGGAAAGCAAAAATGCAACTAGGATCTTCAACGATCAAATCTCCTCGTTACAATTGTCTCTAGACGAAGCTGAACGTATTTTGAATCAACGAGTAATGTCTCCATTACCGCGAGATTTGGATACATTGGCGCATCTCGTCTTAGAGCACAAAGAATTCGAATCCAGACTTCAATCTTTAGAACCTGAAGTCGAACAAGTTAAAGACACATTCCGAAGCATCACCCTGAAGACACCTGTAATGAAGAAATCCCTGGAGAAGACTCTAGACAAATGGAATTCCATCTGGAATACTTCAAACATGTACATTGAACGGTTGAAGTGCGTTGAGATTGTATTAAGCGGATTAGAAGAAAATCGAAATGTTATCACCGAGTTTGAAATGAAATTGGCGAGTTATGATGAGTTACCGTCTACCGAGCAGGCCTTGGAAGCGGTGAGTTATCCCTAATTTTTCAGTTTTATTACTAGATTAACTAAAAATTATATTTATAAACAGGTACATGAAGATTTACTCAATCTGCAATCAGCGGTTGGTCAACAACAGATCGCCATGGATCAACTGAACGATGATCACGATAACGCTCGTCGTTTAACCGAAAAATCTCGGCCAAGCCAACGTGGTCCACATTCAGATGTTGAACGACTTGATCAAGAAGTTACCCGACTCAATACACGATGGGGTAACGTTTGTGGGCAACTCGCTGATCGGTAAGTAATTGGCAACGATTTAATATTCCAGTTCATTAATAAAAGGTTTTTATTTGTTTATAGTTTACGAAGTTGCGAACAAGCTTATAATCTACTCAAAAACTACCACAAATCTAAAGAAATCGATGATAACTGGTTAGATGAAACATACGGGAAGTTGAACAATTTATCACCGATCAAGGAACGAGCGAAGGAATACTTAGAACCGACCAGAGTAAGTTATTTAATATATATTTTTACTTATTAAGTATAGAAGCATACAACATAGCGTTCTACACATACATTCACATGCGTATCTTTAATCTCTTTACAGGCTATGCTGAATAATGTTGTGGAGCGGGCCCCTAAGATCGAGCAAGTGAACGTAAATGGCGGCCGATACATCCGTGAAGGAAAGGTGAGTGTGCATTTGCGAATGCAGTGTATAAGCATTTCTGTGTACTGTGTGACCATTTCTGTGTACTGTGTGACCATTTCTGTGTACTGTGTGAGCATTATTTGGCGATTGAATGTGCGCAATTGTGTTTTCGTGAGTGATTGTGTTCACTTCATACATCATTTGTCATGTTTTTTTTTTTTTTTTATTCATTCGCTTTAGCATGTATGCTTTCTTATTAATGTTCGTTGTTGCTAACGCTGTAGTATAAAAATTTGATTTATAATTTACTAAATAAATAATTAAGCACTTCCTTTTGTTTTATATTGTTGACTTTGTGCAGCTAAAGGACTATTGGTACTTTTGGTTCAGCTTAAATTTTTTTATTGTTTATAAAAGTTTTTTTTTATTTGGTTTTGCTATTTTCTTTGTTGGTAAGCTGTTTGTTGTTGAGCATGGTTTACTGGTCATGGTTTTTCATTGTTCAAATTTAAAAGACATGTGTGGTCTACGTAAACTGGGTTTAAAGTTAAAAGTATTTAATTTTTGTGGAAAATATGGGCCTAATTGTAAATTGAGAAACACATTTACCAAATGTATTATAGGCTCTAAAGATATTCATTTTTATTAATAATGCCTTTTTTTTTGAGTTTAATCTTCAATTTTTATATATTTCACTATATCGTAAATGTTTATAACTGTATAAAATTAGTTCACCTAAAATATATTATTTTATATCGTGTTTGTGGTTTCCGACAATTTGATAACATTTACGGAAACTTTCCAAAGGAATTATTCAAGATTTCGTGTAAATAAAATAAAATTCGTACATTTTTTATGTTCAGCAAAATTGTCAAATTCATATACACTTCGTCTTTGGAACATTTACGGAAACTTTCCAAAGGAATTATTTAAGATTACGTGAAAATAAAATAAAATTCGTATATTTTTTATGTTCAGCTAAATTGTCAAATTCATATAAACTTCGTCTTTTAAATTTTTATTGGCGCATTTATAATTTTATTAGTAAAAATTTGTAAAAAAATATATGAAAATAAAATGGATTTATTAGTTTCTCTAGTATAATATTCAAAAACTGATGATTATGGTTCAGATTCAACGTTATTCCAGTGATTGAAAGATTAGTTTCTATAAAATAGAGGTGGAAAAAACCCCAATTGCCAATTGTACAATATTAAATTCTTTTAGCAACCCAAAAAATCCCACATGAAACGGCATGGCTTCTCAAATGTTGTGTTTTATTATATATCTATAAGTTATATTTATCTATAAAATAAGTACCATATATCCATGTCTATTCAAAACAGTATAAAATTATTTTACAATGTTGTCAAACTCTACAACTATTTATATAGTCACATTAACTACTCTGCTTTCACGCATACGAAAAATTAAAAACATATCTCAAACTGATTTAAAAACACCCCAAATCCACCGAACTAGCAGACTAACCGTCCGACTAACGACTAACACTAACCAATCCCCAGATTTACGGCTCGCGGCTCCAACGCTATCGGGACTGGCTGCTGGAGGTTCATCCCTCGTTGGATGCCAGCGGCCCGTTCAACGCGAAATCACCAGGGGCTCTTCACCGGTCTGGAGCGGAGGTGGTCGCCAGGGAACTGGACGAGTTCAATGCCCGGTATCAGCATCTCATCGACTTGCTGTACAGTCGCTTGCGGGAGATTGCTGATCGGTGTCCGGGGGATATTGTTACTTTGGTGAGCTCATGTTTTTGTTATTATTAGTTAATAGATAGAAATAGATTAGGCAATTAGAACCACATTAAGATTACAGTTTATTTATGAGGCTTGCCCAATCAATAAACTTGTAGACCCAAAATTACAACATAATCCGCCTCCCATTAACTTATAAAACACTAGAGGCGTAATCGAAATCTGAATTCAATAAATGACATTCTCGATTATACTTGAACTTTCGATTTAAACAATTACGATTTTTATTGCAACTATTAAAGACTTTCGCAAGCGTAACGAATTTCGCAACGAATCAATTTTATAATACGCAAGTAATATAATACCTGTTCGCCTATGATGTTAAGTGTGGGTAACTTGGTAGTGACTAAATAACAATTGATAAATTGTTCATGAGATCATGTCAATTATCGCTAAACAAGTGATATACACTTGCCGTGTGTTTAACAAAAACATGTTCTATATTTAGCGGTTGAATCATTCAAAAGGGGATTAATTATGTGATAATTTATTATATGTCTAGATATTTAAGTCGTTTGAGGATATGTAGAACACAATGGTGATAACTACGTACATAAATTATGTCTAGACGCTGTGTTTAATATATGATAAACTGCAAATAATTATAATTTGCGTGATTATATCCACATTAAAAAGAAATTTACTCTAATTAAACTCCGTATATATTCAGATTTAGGAAGTTGAAATAAAGTACAACGTATTTAGACATAACTAGCAAGATCAACTAAATTTATTTCTCGATTTCAATAATATAGAATAATCGTACGAAGTACCGAAGAAGCTAAAGCATTCCGTCGTGTGTCTGTCAGAATTTATTTTAAAGACAAATGCTTAAATATCTAATTTGTGTATTTGTTTGGTAAAGTTTGTAAAGGTAGAAATATTTGTTATTTGCACGATGGTTATATATGTGTCTCGCCTACAATATGTGGTAAACAACCCACGCATGGAAGTCCTTAAATGGTAACGGTCAACGTGATTCTACCAAAGGCATAAAATAAATTATTGTTTTATTAGATGTCCAAGGCTAAACAATCTCGCCTAGCCTAGCTACATCCCACTGATTGACACTAAACAGTACACGTAAACTTGCATTTTGCGGCAACGATACTCAATTAGTTTATATTTGCACTTATCGGCATTTGGTTTCCGCGTTATTATAAGATTAAGTCATTGCTTTTTCAATCAATCTTAATTTAAACATAAATAAATAATAACGTCAGTTTGATCTTTTGTTTCTACTTATTTAGAGTGAAGTTTAATTAAATTTCTTATTAGGTATCTATCTAGTAAGATGCCGTAATATTTCTGCGAATCGTTTTTTTTTTAAATGTATTATTTACCATTTAGATGTATAAAATTATAAATATATATATATAAACGATTTAATTTATATTTATTATTATTTTTTGAACAATATACTCGATCCAATCAATTTGGGAATTCCAAAAAAATATCACTTATGCCGAGCAAAATATTATCTGTGAGCCAAAGTACGTTATAAACACGGTGATGACATAACTTTTTTGTCTGTCTCATATCTATGAATGAGAAAAAGATTAAAAAAAATAGTTACGTTGGTTTTATGATGTCATTGTTTTTTCGTCAAATAGATGACGTTATTTCTCGTACTGTGGAAGTATGTAAATGTAATTTGCATGGTCAATTCTATTTTTAAGTGGACTCAAACAACTGATTCAACGTGATTCTTTTGAACTTGCGAACCAAAAAAAAAAAAACAGATGAATAACAAACAACAATATTATTGTATAGAATCTATTTTTGTTTATTACATATATCCTTTTATGGTATTCATTTACAAAAATAGCTAATTTATTACTTGTAAAATACAATTAAATCATTTTTCTAAGCGTGAATTAAAAAAAATGTTCTGACTATTCATGATTACTGCGTGAAAGTAAAAATAAATAAAAATGCATATTTATTTTAATTAATGAAATGACTTAATCAATCATACAATAAATAGACTCATATAAATAAATGCATGTCAATCATATATTCTAGAATGTTAATATTAACATAAATTAACATTAAAAACAAAATAAACTTATATTATTTGCGGTAATAGTTATATTTAGAATCATTTACCAATGTTGTTTATACTTTGGTGACAATTTTTCATACTTAAGGTATGATTTGATTTTAAAATGATGTCATATTCAATTCAAAATGGCCGGTTCAATTCAAGTTGACTATATAATTAATTTAATATTGTTGCATATCCAGATATTAAAACCGAATTTAATAGTATATTTATGGTAATTTCTAGCCTTGGTCTCGTCTTAAAATATTTAGCGGTTTTCTAGTTTACATTTAAGTTTTAAAAATGTTTATATAACTTTCTATTCGTATTGTTATAGTACTTTTTATCAAACGTTTAAATCTTAGAATAAAGGAAACATTAATTTTATAAGTAAATGTACATTTTGTAATACGTCCCTGACTCAATATTTGGTCTATTTTGTACATTCACACATTACGTAATAAAAAAATAAAAAATTGGATGCTTCTGTTGGCACATATTTTAGATACTGGCTAGAAAAATGTGTTCGTAAATATGGTGACCGGTTAACCGAAAATCCGGTATTGTTATTTTCTTGACCTTGTTAGCAACTATTTAGTTGCCAACTTTAACTATTTATAAACTATGCTCTTAATTATAAGGTGGTGCTAATTTTTTGGCGTAGCTGTATGGAATAGTTTCGATGTTTTTAGTTAGGGTAGTTAATTTTAACTATTTTTTGCAATTATAATTAATATAATGTCTTCTATTAAAAAATTATTAGTCAAGACGCGTTCCGATCGCTAGATTTTGACCATAAAAATTTCAAACGAGTTCATATTGATGTTTGTAAAGATGAATTTCGGAACTTGTATTCAAATATTTAATTATAAATTCCTTAAGTTTAACGTTTCGTAATTTTGGCTCTGGAGCGTTTAAAGTCACGGACGTTATTTCGAAAATAGTCAAATTCGATTTCTGGATTGGCAAAACGTTTATTTCCGTTAATATCTGGAGCTCGGCCATTTTCAAGATTACACTACATTGTTTTAGACTTCGTCTAAGAAAGTTAAAACTAAGTAATTGTAAATTATTCGATTACATTACATATCTTTCATTGTAGCGCAAAAATTACATATTAATAATAATAATTTGTAACCATATACAAAGTTGAATGAGTGTATATAAATAAATTTAAGCCAAAAGCCAAAGTGGGACGGATTTTTTCCGAATTAGATTTGTTTTAAATTTTTATAATTATTATAAATATATTTACTTATTTTTAAACTATATACATTTATTTATTGTAAATTTGGCGTCCGATAATGCGAATATTTTTATATATTTTGAAAGAATAAATTTTTCTTTCTAGGGAAATGCAATCGTTTTTTTTATTATTAATTTAATTCTCCCAACGTTTTAGCATTTCTTATGCCATCTTCAGGAGTTAGAAATATATTTTACTTTTATATGAATTCGTTTGGAAAATATGATATATGAAAATAAAAGTTTTATATACTCCTATTTATATAAGAGCACTTTTCTTTTCACACATCGTAATTTCTGAACGAATTGTTGTAAACTAAGAATAAATGGAAATTATTATATTGCTTCCTATATTAAAATACTAATAACACCGGTTTAATTGGTAATTTTTTTAATAAGATAGTCTGGTTCTACGAGTATTTAAAAGCTAGTCATAGTATTATATATTTTAAACACTTATTAAAATGTCATTTTTGATTTACTAATAAGTAGTTAAACTTTGATACATTAATAAAAAAATGCGCGAAAACATTTTTATATATTACACTCCGCTAAATTTTAGCGTAACCATTTTTTTTACTGGTTTGCAAATTTTCTAATACATAAATTAATTTTATTAGTTGTATCTTAAATTACACCTGATTTGCATTTTACATGTTATTTATAACATTGCTATTCCTAGTAACATAAAAAAGTAACACTTTTTTTGTAGCAAATGAAACATTATTTACTATTCATATATTACTGATGCAATTAAATATATTTACTTAGCTATTTTTTTATTTCGTTAGATAAATGAGATATAAGTTAATCTAAGCTATAAAATATATATTTTACCTCCTTAAGCTTAAGGAGGTAAAATATATTTACAAAATTCAGTAAAAACGTTAGTTTATAATCTAGAAAATATATAATTTTTAACAAATAAATGCATTTTGGACAAAAATCCAATGATAAAATCGTCAATATTATCATTGGAGCCCATGTGAAAACCGTACCCAACCGCGTGCCTTCGGCACACATCGATTTATACTGGCGCCCGTCGAATTTGCAAACGCAAAATGAACGCAGTTACAGGCGCGACGGCGAATCAGACGAATGTACCGGTTTTTAATAATAATGTTGTAAACAATTATTTGTTTAGCCATTAGACACACATAGACAAACGATTAGTGGGATAAAGCGAAATAATTGTGCGGGTGCAATTACAAATGCGAAAGGACGTAAATAAACAAATAGTGTTTGTTTTTGCCAAAGTGAACATTTTATGCGTTTATTTGTAGTGAAAATATTAATTTTTATCAAACTAAAATAGCGCAAGCTCTAGTGGTATTGATTGTGTAAAAATTGGAACACATTTACAGCTAAAAATACCGGCTTATTTCGTGTGTTGAACATAAGATAGCGCATATCGCTTATTTATTAACAATTTCTTATCTCGGACAGACGTGCTGACAATATTGTGTTTTAATAAATCGTGTTTTTTGCCCGACTATTTTCTGGTCCGGCACCATGGACCCCTACGATTTCAGCTATGAGTGTCGGGTTAGTTTTAACCATTATTAATCATAGTTTTATGCTATATATTTATGCATTGTATTTAAGATTTAGTTATGTTGTAGCTATGTTTATGTTTTATTTATAATGTAAATGTATGTTTGGTTGCCATAGCGACCGAATAAACAGTCTCGTAATATTGGTATCGTTGCCAAGATCAAATTTTAATATTATCATGGACTAGATCTTGTATTTTTAAAATTGAGATTAGGAACTATAAATTATTGTTTTGTACAAGTGAAAATATTTTAAATTGTTTTTATAACATGCACCTTTAAATTACCTTATAAGTAATATATGCGATGCGAGTTCCGGACTTCCCCGAGTTACTCCACGCGTGCCATTGTATTAAAATTTAAAATTAATTTGGTTTTTAATTATTATGGCCTATGGGTTCACAATTTGAGAAAATGTTATACGTATAAAAAGTCTTACAATTTTTTGTAGATTTTTTTGATATAATTAAAAATTAAATTTAGTGCAAATTGTAAAATTCAAAATTATAATTTTAATTATTTTTTTATGGCCTTTGGGTTATCAATATGAAGAAATTTTGTAGATATAAAATATCTTAGAATTCCATGTAGAATTTTTAAATGTTTTATTTATTTTTCTAAGGGTAGTATCAAGGGGGCTATAAATTTTAAGGTCCTATAACTCGGGCGATTAGATTTAAATTTAAACTGCGGATTTAAATACTGTATGAATAATACATTATAATTTTAAAAAGAAATCACAGCTTTTTAAAGATATATTATCAGTAAACTCAGAAATTGCCTGAATTCAAAAAATCAAGGGGGCTATAAATTTTAAGGTCCTATAACTCGGGCGATTAGATTTAAATTTAAACTGCGGATTTAAATACTGTATGAATAATACATTTTAATTTTAAAAATAAATCACAGCTTTTTAAAGTTATATTATCAGTAAACTCAGAAATTGCCTGAATTCAAATTTGACGCAACAATGAATGCAACTATTTTCTTGAATTTATTTAAATTTCAATTATATTATTTTAATTATATTCTTATGACCTTTGTATTTAATTTGAACAAACGAATAAATGTTTCTGTAACCATTTTCTAAACCAATAATAATACTAAATGTTTACCAAATTTGTGGATTCAAATATTAATTTTGGTTTTAAAAAGACACGCGACCGAATACTATAGCTCTTTTACTGTACAGCGAACTAAAGAGTTAAATACTGTAATAAATTGAACGCGCTATTTTCAAATTTATTTTAAAGAAAATGATTGTAGTAAGTGTTGGTAAAGCGTTTATATTCGTTCAATTGTCTGCGATTAAACAATAGAAATGAAAGTAAATTATATAGGATAATAATAACAAATGGGTTATTGTGCCGCACGACATCCAAATTATGCAACGGAATACGGAAACGCCATTGGTTGATACTAGCGTGATGTGTGGGTCTAACATCAAACTATGAATAGCAAAATTGACCTCGTTCATGACCCAATAATGTTTATTTTTCAAAGGAATTGACACCACCTGATCGTTCCGTTATTATTTAATCCTTTCTGTTGCGGACGGACTTCGTAAATACTAAAGTGGCATTATTTATTTTTTTACTATCTTGAAAGTCTGCCGATTGGAATTGTATAGACTAAAAATGTGCCCATGTAACTCCCTCTTATTTAAGCTCGCGAAATATGAAACAAAAACAAAAATTGGCTTAAAATATTTAAGCAAACTTTTGCTTCCTTGATTAGACCAATCTGAACGCCGTTTTACTTCACAGGAATTGAATATTTTCAATTTGAGAATAATTCCGGATGTTCCTAGTTAATTTTATTGAAGCTTATGGATTTTATCACTTATTCACACATAAATAAATTACATAATTATGTTCATAATTTTATATAATATTATAATTAATGTATGTTTTTTTTTTCAGCGCCTGGTGGAGCAAATGCAACCAGAACCGTTCAAAACATTCAGAACTGAATTTAATATTCAAAGTTTTTCGGAACACACCTCTTCGAAGACGACTACCACCCACTACAACAGCCAGTAAGTTTTCAATATATTTTTTTACGAAACATAAATAATGGTAATTCACAGAATGCATATTAAATAATATAAAAACAAACTAGATTTGTTTTCATACATTCCACATGGAATAAATACCAAACTGTTTGTTTTAACTGTATTCAATTGGTTGGTTTATTTTTACTATAAAGCACTTAAGAGACAAATGTAAATTAGGGTAATCTAATTCGGTTAAATAATCATTTAGGGGGTTGAAATGACCTACTAATATACTATTTATATGTTTCTGTCAAGGCTTCAATAGTGGTCACTTTCGATCGATAAGATTTCATTAATTTATATTCAGTATTCAAAAACAAAAGAAATATCTATTTATACTCCCGGAAACATTCAATTTATATACACAAACTGTCATAGCCAGACCTATAATTTAATATCAATGTCGACAGAGCGTTATTTTCGATGTAGTTATCCGGTAATTCAATCATGTTAACCGGCTTCTTGTTTCGGTTTAACCTCAGTTACTAAATTTTCAATTAATTCGGAAGACATTTTGGGAAACTCTAAATTATTCAATTATCATTTTTAAATTGAAACTATGAAGAAATAGTTGTATTTCCGTTTGAGCACATCGTTTGTAAAGAGTTAAATTTGTTATATTTATTTGCTTATTTCAGAATCTTGATTGAGTGTTACGTAAAAAGCAGGTGATGCTTAGTTGGTAGCGTTATGATCTCATCAACCAATTAACACTAAAAATGTTAATTTTGTTCGTAGAATTTCATAATTTTTCTTATTAATTTATTATGTTTAGGAGAAAATATGGTTGCTAAAGGTTCAAGGTGGGTTAGTTAAAATATTTTGCAATAACAACACATTTAAGATTTATTGCAATCGTTTGAATCGGTATTTATAAGTTGATTTTTTTTTGTGACGAAATCTGTGAAGTACCATTGTTTATTATTTCCAGAACTATTTTTTTTTTTTAATTCAAACACAGATAATAAGTGAATAATCATAAAATTTTAACAAATTACTATTTAGACCGTAATGTAGCAGATAAACTTTTATTAAATGTAAATATGATTGTTTTCAATTACATTTTTTTCCATAAAATTAATAAAAAACAAATAACATTAATTCAAGATTAGAATATATGTTTTTTTTTACACTTGTACATTTTGTTTTGTTTGTACATTATTTAAAAAAAAAACGTTCTCAGTTTATTAAATAGTATTTTTATATCTACATTGAACACATTTGTTGATGTTTGCTTATATTGTGTATCAAATTGATGCATTTGCATCTCGACGTGTTATATAGATTATTCATTTATTACTTGTTTGTATTTATGGTCTATAATATATTTAAATTTTTGTGTTTATATTGTGTATCAAACTTGATACACTTGGTGATCAACATGTTAATTAACATCACTACGTGTTGGTGCTTATAGCCCATAAAAGGCGTTAGTACTTTCTTCAAATAAATTTTATCAAATATCATCAGTTTCCAAATAAAATATCCAAAGTTTATTAAAATCTTTTCCAGTTTTTTAATACAAATTCAACTACAATCTTTCTTAATGTAAGAAACCAATTACAAATTATTCCAAATTGAAATTGTACCATCCAGAAATACGATTATACATTCTTCCATGACAATAATACGTTAAATAATCTTATTTATCGTTTTATAAAGAACCAATCTCGACAATCATTCTTTATATAACCAGGTTCACCCAACACTCAAAATCATCCAACCAAGAAAACGGCAAACATTCACACACAACCGTTACGATCACCAAAGACGGTGCACCAGTGACAAAACGTTCAAAAATCGACCCAGACACACCCGACACAACCATTTCAAATGGCAAACCCGACAAAATATACACGACAACCACGCACATCACCCAAAAAGAACCCCAGACCTGGGGCAGCACGATGCAATTCAGCGAAATCAAATCCCTGAAACGAATCCACAAAGTCAACGAAGGCATCGGTACAGATAACGTTATTGAAACACCCGGCATTATCCATCCGGTAACGGGGGAAATATTAACGATAAGCGATGCGATTTCAATGCGTATTCTGGATGTGCGAACCGGTAGAATCGTAGCTTCGTCAGATGGTACTACAGTTACTATTGACGAAGCTGTCCAGCGGCGATTAATGGATCCTAAATTGGCTGATCGTCTAGCAGGTCCTTGTGGTATTACTGAAGACGGGCGGGATGTTTCGCTATTAGAAGCGATACAAAGAGAGTTATATGACGCAGAACACGGTTTTGATTCTTCAGATACACGTGTTAAGGTAATTACTAACACTGGAACTAGTATAGCCGATGCAATCGATACTGGAAAAGTAGATCCTCAACAAGGAACATACACTTTAGATAATGGTGATGTTATTACTGTTAAGGATGCGTATCAAAGAGGTTATTTAACTTATACAGAAGTTAAGATAAGAACTGGTGCTATAACGCTTTACGATGCCTTAATCCAGGGTCTGGTCGATGATAGAACCGGCTGGATTGTGGATCGGAATTCAGGAACTCGATTCCAATTGGACGCGGCGATCAAACAAGGTTTGGTCGATGGTTTGGTTAGGGAAATTGTTGATCCGAAACAAGACAATAAAATAACACTAAATCAAGCGATAGAAAAAGGTATTATTAATCCGAAATTAGGCAAATATATTAATGTCCATGAGAAGCTTAGCTTTGGTGAAGCTAAACGACGACAACTTATTATTAAACCCATGACTTTAAAAGACGTTTGTGATAGAAATTTATACGACGAATCCGGTAAAATCCAATCCCCCTTGCATTCAACTAAACTAAGTATATTAGAATCTATTTCCCGCGGTGTCTTAGACTGTGATAGCATTAAATCTGTTACTAATACTAAAACTAGCGAACTTTTAACTTTATCTGAATCAATGGCGGTTGGAATTGTTTTACCAGAAGGCACTTTTAAAGATGCCTTAACTGGTGAATGCTGTACGGTCCCCGTAGCAGTGGATCGTGGCCTCATAACTTCAGTTGCTCAAAAATCTATTTTTGATATCGATGGTTTTAAGAACCCTGAAACGGGGGCTTTTGTTAGTTTTAATGCCGCCTCGGCAATGGGTCTTATCAGTAAAAAAGCAGGTGGTTCCCTTATAAGCGAACTAAAAACAGGTAAACTAATACCTTTCGCAGAAGCCGCGCACAGCGGAGTCATTCAACAGCAAATCTTCGAAATGTTGGATCGTAAAATTGGTATTTTTGAAAATGAAACAGAATTAACTGTATTAGAAGCCGTGTTCATAGGTTACATTGATCCTAAGTCAGGTAATTTAATCGACCCGCGTACTAAAAAAATCTTCCCGGTCAATGAAGCTGTTAAAGCGAACTTCATCACACCAAACGGTGCTGCATTATTTAACAGTTTATTAACAATTAACATAACTTCGCAAACAATATCGAAAATCGTCAAACGTTACTGTACTGTTAGTACAACAGGTGTAACGCATCGTGAAATGAAAATGACCTTTGTCGAAGCAGTTCGTCGAGGTCTTATTGACGAATTGACTCAAACTTTCACTGATCCTGACACTAACGAAACCTTCCCAGTCCAACAAGCCTTAAACGAAGGCCTTTTAGGCACTAGTTCAGACGAGTCTGAGCCCCTATCTCCTACTCAAACAGGAACTGTCCCGAAAGTTGTAAGACGTGACAAAAAATCTCCGGCCAAAACTATTAAGATAATCAAACGAGAATCAATGGAAATTGATCCGAATACGTTTGCTCGACCCACGTCGATGGATTTCGAAACTATTCAATCAGAAACTCGTATTTCGGAAAAGCGTAAAGTCACTTCGGAATTCTTGAGTTCTGAGCGACAATCTGCTATGGAAAAACAAGTATTTGAGCTACCGCCTGATGGCTGGTTTTTGTCTGAAGCTATTGATCAAAGATTCTTTGATCCGGTTACAGGTTTATTTATAATTCCAGGTACAGATAGATTAGTTAGTTTTGAAGAATGTGTTAAACTTAAAATTATCAACCCTACATCAGCTCTAGTAGTAGATCCTAGCAATGCGCGTAAAATTTCCTTACTACGAAGTTTAGACAAACATACTTTGAACTCAACAGGACACTACAAACACAATAACAAATTAATAACTATGCAAGAAGCAATTGAAAAACAATTAGTTATCTTACAAAATCGACTAGAAACACAACAAATTAACCAGCGATTAATCCAAATTACTAAAGTAACAGGCAAACCTGATTTAGTCGAAGTTTCTAACATTTTAGACAAAAATCCTCCAACATTTACCGAAGTTAAAAGCGCTGATACCGACGTTTCACCTTTAGAGCCATTACAAGTAGCGCCAGGAGTCATTTATGACCCGTCAACTGCGTTAGTAATATTTACAGAATCGGGTAAATCTGAGAACTTGTTAGATGCAATTCACCAACGAAAGATTCAACCAAGTTTGGTACATGTGAAAGATCCATATTCAGGAAAAGAAATGGATATAAACGAAGCAATGAGAAAAGGAATTGTTGATAAGGATACAGGTGAATACAAGGATAAATCGGGAAGGAAGCTATCATTGAATGATGCAGCGAAGTTTGGAGTTTTGTCCTTAGTTGGAGCTCCGCTCGTGGCAGCTGCAGGGGTTGTTCAATTAATCAGGAACGCTATGGTAATAGATCCAAATACAAAGGAGCAAATCCCGATTGAAGTAGCATATGAGCGTGGTTTAGTAGATGATGAAACTTTTAAACAATATGAAGCCCAAGCGGTACTCGCCGTATCACCTGAACATATCGCCAAAACCCAAACAGAAATTATTTCAACTTCAGTAATAATAAAACATCCAAAAACTGGGAAAGATTTAACACCTCAAGAAGCACTACAACAAAATGTAATCACACAAGAGCAGTTAGACAACTTACAAGCGCCAGACGTTAAAGTGAAAACAATGAATACATCTTCAATCCACTTGGATGACGACAGCATGCCTTCAGCAGGTGAAATCACTCGTGGACGAATCACAACTGAACCCAAATATAAAGTATCCATCGGTAGAGCTAGATCTGTTTCACAAAGTCCAGAACGTGACGCCAAACCTGTAGTATTACAAAAGATGAGAAAGAAAATTGTTAAACCTAAGGACGCTGTCCAGACTGGTATGATCGACAAAGCTACAGCAGAGATGTTAGAAAAACGGGATACTTTTACGACATCAGACGGTGAAGTTTTAAACTTATCTGAAGCGATTTCAAGTAATAAATTGGATGGCAATAAAGGAGCAATCATAGATCCACAACGTGGAGATGTTTTGACTATTAATGAAGCTATGTCTCGTGGTATTTTAGATCCTAATGGAACAAATCAGTTATTAGTACCGTTAAACCGAAGTTTATCCGTGCCTCAACTAGTAGAACAAGGTTTAATTGAGCCAGAGAACTGTAAAATAGTTCATCCAGAAACAGGAGCACAGTTGACGTTACACGAAGCGATTGTTTGTGATATAGTGGACCCGTTATCAAAAATGACGGAGGCTAGTGGCAAAAAAGTAACATTGGAGCAAGCAATCGCTAAAGGCGACGTAGATGATGATAAGTCTATTGTTAAAACAAAACATGGTAAAGTTGATTTAATAACAGCAGTCCAGGAAAACTTGTTTGAAGAAGCAGAATCAAGTCCTGAATCTATTCCTCCTACCGGAATGACATTCCCTGTAGCGTTACAACGAGGTTTAGTCGATTCGAATACAAAAGAAATTGTGCATCCAATCACTGGAGTTCGGAAACCTATTGAACTAGCTATTAAAGAGAACTTCATCATGGCGTTACCATACCCAGTAAGTCCAGACTGCGTCCAGATAGACGATGCTTTATCGCAGAATCTTATCGATTCCGATAAAGGTGTATTCACGAACCCCAAAACTGGAGAAGTTATACCAATTCGCGAAGCGGTTGAAACTGGATTATTGATGATCAAACCACTACATGGTTTAAGCGCAATAGAAACGACAGGAACTGTTACGTCTGTAACGGAAACTATAACATCGTATCACACAATAACAACTAAGACTATCGAACTGTTATCTGGATATGTTTTGGCAAGTACCAAAGAAGTTAAAAACGTCCAAACAGGTGAAATTATTCCAATTGAAGAAGCCAGACAACGTGGCATAGTCAAAGATGAACATGAATCGAAGGAAAACTTCACAACACGTGAAATAAAAATGTCATTTTCTGAAGCTTTAAAGAAAGGCTTAGTTGATTTACAAGCTGGCACATACACTGATCCAAAAACAGGCGAAAAGATGACTATCTCTAACGCTTTGAAAGAAGGCATTATTGATGACGCCGGAGCAGAACCAATGGAAATAGACGGTGAAACCGTTGAAACAAAAACAACTGAAATGACTATAATGGAAGCATACGAAACTATCTACGATGAGACTACCAAACAATTCAGAGATCCTGATGCTCCAGAAAAATTGCTTAGTTTTACCGAAGCCTTAGAAAAGAATATCATAGATCCAAATTCTGTAATTTACGATACAGCTCAGAATGCGCCGGTTACTATTAAACAGGCAGTAGAAAAAGGTCTTATAGACCCAAAATCTGGCGAGATTAAAAATAAGAAAGCTGGTGGATCCCTCAACGTAAAGGAAGCAGCGAAAATGGGATTGTTTGCGATTGTAGGAGCGCCAATTTTGGCTGGCATGGCTGCAGTAGATGCAGTAAAGAGTTTAGCAGCTAAAGCTTCGAAAGATAAGACACCAAAAGTTGCTACTAAAGATAACACAAAACCAGCAGTAACACCAAAACCAACTCCTAATGTTGATGCTTCGCCTAAAACGGCCCCCAAATCAGAAATTTTGCCTAAAACAACCAAACCAGAAATAGCACCAAAATCCTCAGTAGTAACGGAAACCAAAGTTACTTCAACGAATGCCAAACCATTCACTCGCATTCCAACCATAGAAATAGAAGACACGGATGGCGATATAATTTCAGAAGACGAAACACCAGTAACATACGAAAGACTGCCAATTGGAGACGCAATAGAACAACGTAAAATCGAACCAAAAATTTGCCGAATTCTTGTCGGAAAAGAAGAAATGCAACTTACAGTCCAAGATGCCCTAAACCTTAACGAACTTAGTCCCTTAGACTTAATTGACATAATCACTCGAACACAAGTGTCTTTAGTTCAAGATCGTCTAAAATTCACCGTAACAATTTCACGACATCTAAAACCAGAAGAGTTAGCAGTGTTAGGAGTCTACGATTTAAACAACAAACAATTCCTGGACCCTGACACAGGAGATGTTATTTCATTCCAGGAATTACTGTACGCCTTAGAGATCTTTGATCCCGATAATATTCTTGTTAAAGATTTGAATTCAAATCCTGCAGTATTTGTTCCACTGACCCAAGCTTTAGAAAGACCTCTGATAGATAAAAATACAGGACAAATGGTTGATCCAAAAACGGGAAAGAGAGTCTCATTCTTTGAAGCAATTAAATTAGGTTGGATAATTGAGCGAAAAGAGAAACCAAAACAATTACAACCTTTGCTCTCTATTCAGGAAGCAGTTGATTCCGGAATGTTGAATCCTGAAACATGTGAAGTCCGAGATCCTATTTCAGATCAGGTGGTCAGTCTTGCAGAAGCTGTTAATTCGAATGTGATCAATCCAGATTCTCTAGCGATTCGTAATCCAATTAATAATGAAATCATTCCATTTTCGGAAGCTATTGATACTGGTATCGTTGACTTGACCAGAGGTGTCATAATAAATATTGAAACGCGGACGGAAATAGAATTTACTGTCGCGTTTATAGAAGGTTACATTTTAACATCATATCGCAAACCTATTTCGCTTGAAGCGGTAATTCACAAAGGTTTTTATGAGCCACAAACCGGTAAAATCTCTGATCCGTTAACTAGGCAACATGTCACTATCAACGAATCAGTGAAACGTGGATTGGTCGATCCAGTTATAACAGAATGCAAAGACACTCGTGCTAACGAACTGCTCAAACTAGAAGAAGCCTTAACAACGAATTTGGTTAATGGAGAAACAGGTAAATTAAGGGATACCAAACAAGGATCACTTATCTCATTAGACGTTGCGTTACAAAAAGGTTTAATAGTAAGTCACGAAGTAAAATTAACTTTAATCGAAGCGATAATCAAAGAATATTATTTTGCGCAAACTGGTCGTATTTTAAACCCAGTTACAGGTGATGAGTTAACATTAAAAACAGCAATAGAAAGCGGGTTTGTTGATGTAACAACTACGAAATTAAAAGATGAACATAAAGGTAAAGTGGTAACGTTTAAAGAAGCAAGTGATTCAGGTTTAGTTGACACCGAGAAAGGAATCCTTACATACCCAATACTTCCATTAGATGAGGCACTAGCTAAAGGTTATGTGCTTAGTACAATCAAACCATGGTCCTTACAAGAAGCTTTAGCTCAAAGTTGCTACGACCCCAAAACTGGACTTTTCACCATTGATGACCAAAAAATAACATTACTAGAAGCAATACAAAAATGTTTCATCAATCCAGATTGCTTAACAGTTAAAGACCCTCGTACAGGCGAGATGATGAGTCTTTCTGAAGCTATCAAAGAAGGTCTTATCGACCCAAAAACCGGCAAAGCCTTAGACCCACTAAACGATACAGAGATTACTCTTACAGATGCCTTAGAACGTGGTATCATAATTCCTTCCAAACGTAAATTCAGTTTACCAGAAGCCGTTTTCAAAGGTTTCTACGACCCAGATAGTGGCCAATTCAGTAATCCTCAATCAAAAGAAAAACTTCCTACAGATCGAGCGATTAGAAAAGGCTATATAGATCCTCAATCAACTTTGGTTAATATCAACGGACAGATTACTACTTTTGAAAAAGCTGTCGATGACGGAATTATAGATACGAAACGTGGAACTATCAAAGATCGTAACCGGAAGTTAGATTTCCGAGAAGCATTTGAACAAGGATTGTTTATTGAAGCTCGTAAACCTATGTCGCTAAGTGAAGCTTTAGTTAAAGGAGTGTTTGATCCTGAAACTTGCCTGTTCTTAGATCCTCAAACTGGGGAATACATGACGCTCAAAGAAGCGATGGATCAAAATGTAATTGATCCAAATTCAGTTCATGTTAAAGACACCAAAACAGGTGTATGGAAGAAATTAAGTTTGGCAGAAGCCATAAAAGCTGGATACGTCAACGGTGAAACTGCAAACGTGAGAGACTTCTCCAAAGGAGTAAATTACGAAGTACCTATTACCGACGCTTTCGATTTAGGACTTGTAGTAGATAGCAAAGCACCTGTCTCGTTACAAAGAGCGATACATCAAGGCTTGTACGATGACACTACAGGTAAATTTGGCGATCCCAGCACTGGAATGCGTATTACCTTACATGAAGCTATCAGAAGATTCATAATAAATCCTGGACATCCGTGCTACTGGGATGAGAAGTCAGAGCGCTTGTTAAGCTTAGGAGATACTTGCAGAATTGGTGTCATCGACCGTAGAACTGGTAATTTTAGATATCCAGGTGAAAACATCTCTTTAACACTTTCAAAGGCAATGGAAATTGGTTTGATTGTCGATATTGAAACTGCAGCGTTTGGCTTGTACGAAATTATAGGTATGGGTCTGTATGACCCTGTTTCAAGCTCATTCATGCATCCTTCTAATGGAAGAAGATTAACATTGACTGATTCAATTAAAGAAGAACTAATCAACCCGTTGAATTCATTGGTAAAACATATCAAATCAGGTAAATATTTGAAACTAAATGAAGCAATTGAAACTAACTTAATCGATGAACACCATGCAGTGTATAACCTTCCGAACGGTAACGCCATTAATTTAATTGAAGCTAGAGATAAGGGTTTAATTGTTACAACAAGAAAACCATTATCTTTAGAAGAAGCAATTAAAAATTGTTTATATCGGCCAGATACTGGCAAATTCGTTGAACCAATAACTGGAGAATATTACGATTTAACCCAAGCAATTAATAATGGATTTATAGAACCTAATATCACTGTATTAAAAGACCCAAGTACGGGTCATTTGAAAAATTTGCTTACTGCGATAGAAGTAGGGGATATTGACGTCCCGAAGGGGCGAGTTTTAGACACAAAATTAAAACGGGTTTACAATTTAGACAAAGCGTTAGAACGAGGTTTATTAGTAACTTTAGAACGACCTTTATCGTTCTACCTGCGCGAACCTGTCGATGTCACACGTAGTTCTCTTAAAGATTCGAAAGTTATGCGTGAATGTACTATTGAAGAAGCTATTAAATACGGTCTTATCGACTTGGATACAGCTGTACTTAAAGACCAAACTAATAAATTCATATTAATCACACATGCTATCACAAACGGGACTCTTGATATCCAAAAACGCGCAACTTTTGAGCCTCAAACGGGTCGGGTGAACCCAATTCTTATAGTTCTTGAGCATGGTTCAATAATTTTCCTACGCGAACCATTATCGTTTGAGCAAGCTTTAGAATTTGGACATCTCGATGTTGCAAATGGTAAATTCACTGATCCACAATCCAAAGAAGTTCTGACCCTTAAGGAAGCGGTTACGTTGGGTCTGATTGACCCAGACACAGCACTAGTAAAAGATGGTAGTAAAAAGAAATTGATCAAACTTGCTGAAGCATTCCGTAGAGGTTTAATGGATGCGGAGAAAGCTAATGTTTTAGACACTATAACTTCGAAATTGTATCCGTTATCAGTAGCGATTGATAACGGACTCTTATTTACACCAAACCGTGGATTATGTTTAATTGAATGTTTAACGTATGGTTTATATAATCCTACGACTGGAGCGATAACGAATCCGTTTGATACATCATCGATTATTGATCGAAAACGGTTGACCTTGACTGACGCGATTGACGAAGGTCTTATTGACCCGACTACCACGGTTGTTAAAGACCCAGAGACTGGTAGTATATTACCACTGTCGACTGCGTTAGATACTGGACTTATAGATGCGGCCAGTGGTAGGTTACAAGATAAACCTGAAGGCAAGTCTCTGGACTTGCTGAAAGCGTATGAACGTGGACTTATTGTACCAGCTGAAGCAAGGGTAAGTGTTTTTTGTAATCATTATTTTATTATCTATGTTTCTTGTTACTACAAGACCAATACTGCTAAATTTGGATGTGCTTTTTAATGTATTTTGACCGCTAAATGTTTAAAAAAGCGGTTTAATCGTTGGTGTTGGCCACAATTGCATGAAGACCCCCGTTTTGAGTGTCACTTTTGTTTTTATCACAATACAAATACATTCATTACACTCTACAAATTGTTAAATTCATAATGATTTATTTTAATAGGGAAGTAGAACGAATTTTGTTAACGTTCTACCACCTTATTATTAAATTCACAGTTGTTTATTTGATTTTTCGGATTTAAGAAATAATATTATTAATTGATGCTTAAGCTTGCTTGTTTGACTGACTTATATATTTTTTCCAGCTACATATGGTACAACTGGGAAGTTGCGCTTTTCATTTTGTGTGTCGGGTCATCCACTACATATAAAAAAGCAAAAATAAAAAAAAACTACTCATAAATTAAAAATAAACTTATACTGCCGTACCAGAGAATGACATTCGGCATACAAATACATCCTTAATATATAACATATAACACTGTTTACGATACAAAACATATGATTATGTTATTTATTGTTTGAATCATAGCTTTTCTACGTACGACGCATCGGCTATACTAATTGCACGAATTTATCTCATAATTCTTGTCATTTTAATTCGAATTTTAGTGTTTCAAATTCCTTACTTTAGATTAATACAATATTGAACTAAATACCATAAGATAGCATTTAAAATTGATAATTTTAAACGCAATTTTTAACAATTTTCATCTTATTCTACTTCCATTTTAAAATTCGTGTTTTAGAATTTGACTATTTTACAATGAGTTGACCTACGACCTCATATTTGAATATGTACAAAGCATTTTAATATTAATTGTATTAACTTATTCAAAATTGATTTTCTTTTTACTTTTAAGTGTACAAGTCTGAGAAATACTGGAGAAAATATGAAATAATAGACAGAATAATATGATTTTATAGTGATTCTGATAAATTTTTATTACTAAATTAAGTTAAATATTGAATTAATAAAGTATAGAGTTGATAACACTGAAATAAAAAAGTTATAAGTTATTAATAATATTAATAATTAATTTATATAAGATTTTTTTTTTACATAATTTGCAAATTTGTGTTTTAAATAATTATTTTTAAATTTTTACAGGTTTTATCATAAGATTTTTTACGTTTTTATTTAACTTATACTAACTTAAAACAATCAAAACATCATATATACCATTTGTGTGTTTGTTTGTGGGTTGATTTGTGCATGTGTGATTGATCTGAAATTGAATGTAGCGTGCATATTACGTGTATTCGTTTGATCTGATCTAAACTGATCCCAGATCACTTATTGTAAAAGGACGCCTAGTTCCTAATAGTAATAATGTCAAAGATTTTTTAGTTTATAATAATTAGTGACTAGAAATGTTCAGATGAACACGAAAACGAATGCATCTTGCTTGTGAAACCAAATCTCTTTTGCGATTTTCAAAGATCATGCTTTGGATCTGGGCAAAAGGGGAATTCCCTCAATTTTGTATTACCAAAATGTCTTATAATATTATATTATGCCAGTTTAGATAAGTTATTTATTTTTTTGATTTTTAAACTGTAAGATTATGATTGTTAAAGTATTGTAAGTTATTATAATAATTGTAGTTTTGATTTTTTTTTAATATTAATAGTTAATTAATTTTTAGTTAAAGACAAGGTAAGATTGTTCATTTTTATAGTAATGCACTTTCAAGCATTTATAACGTAGATTTCACGAAGTTAAATTGTTTAAACAAGTAATATTTCAAAAGTCATCAATGCTTGGGTAAAATGGGTAGTTGTATTTCATAAATTGTTTAATTTTACAGCAAGCCGTTGAAGAAAAGTATAAACTGTGCGATGAAACCCTCACGAAGTTGCTACAATGGATTAGTGAAGTTGAGGAGAGGATTGCTTCGCAAGATGTCGTCCGTGAGGTCGAGGAAGAGCTGAGGAATCAAATCAACACCATGAAGGTAAGTCTTAGATCTTAAGATCCATATTTACGCGTCTGGAAATTAAATCCAGAAATTTGGAACATTTTTGATTTAAAATTGAAATTAAATATCTTGAGTTTCACTCGCATTCGGTTGAAACCCCAAAATTTTAATTCCCAGCAAATCAAAGATGATTTGGAACAACACACCGGTCAAGTATCTCATTGTTCTGACCAAGTCCGTCAACTAGTCTTGACCGCCGGTGACGTCCTATCTAAAGGCGAAGTACTAGCCCTTGAAAAAAGTGGTCGCAGCCTAAAAACACGTTACGACAAGTCGAACGATCGCTCCGAACGTCTACTAAGACGACTACTATCAGCTCGCGATGACCTAATGAAATTCCACAACGAACTCACCGTTTTCTCGAGTTGGTTAGACAAAGCCCGACGTATGTTGGAAGACAAAGAGCGCTCGCTGAGTAATCTAAATCGGCTGGGTAGCAGCGTGGATAGCACTCGTGAATTTGTGTCCGATGTCATTGCTCATCAAGCAGATTTACGTTTTATCACAATGGCCGCACAGAAATTCGTAGATGAATCTAAAGAATATTTGTCTGTTTTGAACGAATTCAGAACCACATTGCCACAACGGCTACCACATATTGAACCTTTGTCCACTCAAGAATCACCTGTTAGGAATGATGTCTCGCTTGTAACAGCCCAATATCGCGATTTGTTGAGTCGAGCCAATAGTTTGTCAGATAGATTATCAGGAGTTGGTGGAAAACAACGTGAATATGCTGACTCATTAGATAAATTCAGACAATGGCTCAAAGAAGTCGAACCTAAAGCGCTAAAAATCATCACAGAGCCCGTAGGTGCTGAGCCTCGTGTCGTTGAAGAACAGTTGAATCGTGCGAAAGCACTAAACAATGAATTTGTTGCTCAAGGTCGTTTATTAGACACAGCCAAACAAGCCTTAGATTCACTATTAAGGTCTTTAGATGGACAACTATCACCTTCTGAAATGTCCGCACTTGAAAATCCTGTTATTCAACTATCTGATAAATACAGACAATTGTCTGACGCTTTAGCTGAAAAATGCCAAGATTTGGATTCGGCACTTGTACAATCCCAAGGCGTCCAAGACGCGTTAGATGGTTTGGTTAGCTGGTTAAATTCAGCTGAGAACCAGTTCAAGTCAATACAACGTCCAGCGTCGCTCATAAAAGAACGTTTAGAAGAACAACTCAGAGAGCATCGCGTATTCCAGTCAGATGTTGATACGCATCGTCAAAGCGTTGACTCAGTCACCTTGTGTGCTAGTGAACTTGTTTCATCTAGTAGTAATGCTCGTATAGCCAAGAAAATCGAAACAAAACTTCAAGACGTGAAATCCAGATTTGATAAACTTCTAGACAAGATGCTCAAACGTGGAGAACTTCTGGAAGACGTCAACATAAACCTCTCAACGTTCAACTCATATTCGGTACAATTCCAGAAATGGATAATTGAAATAATCGAAGTTGTTGAATCTCGTGAAATCACAAAGTTATCCGTCGAAGAATTCTCAATTCGAATGGATGATGTTGCAAATCGTAGAGATAGCAAGAAGAAATTGTTTGACGAAACCGTCAGAGGTGGTAAGGACTTATTAGGCAAACGAGACGTTACCGATACAGCTCCTGTGAGGGATACTATCAAATTAATGGAAAGCCAATGGAAAGATTTGAACTCAATGTTGGAAGATAAGCAGAAACTATCAAAACAACGTTCTGAACAACTGAACGCGTATGAGTCGCTTCGCGACCAAGTCATGGATTGGCTCACTAAAACCGAGAACAAAATTTCTCGTCTTGAAACAATTGCAGTTGAGATTGAAACTCTTAAACACCAAAACGAAGAGTTGAAACCAATCGTGAAAGAGTACAGAGACTACGGAGGTACTGTCGATAAAGTCAATGATTTAGGTAACCTCTACGACAGTATGTTACGAGGTGATCGTCCTGAATCGCCCGCAAGGCGTAGATCTCAGGCTTATAGTCCAACTAAAAGACCTTCGGTCACTGCGAGCAGTCCGCTTCGCAGATTATCTCAAGACGCACGTTCACCGTCTCCAACTAAAGGAGGCTTGCAAATTCAAAGTCCAGTGTCTCCTGGAGGATCCAGTGGGTTCAGCAGTCGAAGATCTAGTCAAGACGGGTTCCATCTGGAAGAAATGTCTCCAGTACAACAACAGTTATCAGAGATTAATAATCGTTACAGTTTATTAGGAATTCGCATCAATGATCGTCAAAGTGAAATTGATTCGGTTCGCGATGAACTTCGAAGACATCTTGATAACTTACGTACCCTATCATCATTCCTGGACAAAGTCCAAAGACTATTACCAAAAGAAACAATTCCAAACACTAAGGAAGAAGCTGATAAAATCAATAAACAAATTAGAATTATTTTGGAAGAGATGTATGAAAAGCAGTCTTTGCTAGACTCGACCAAGAGTCAAATTAAGGACCTTGTCCGTCGTAAACCAGGAGCAATTGGTGCTGACAATTTGAACGACGAGCTAGAAGATGTGGTATCGCACTGGAAGAGTATGAATGATAGATGTAAGGATAGAATCAAATTCATGGAAGACATGAAAGAATTCCATGACACTCATGATTCTCTAAGCAATTGGCTTTCCGCTAAAGACAGAATGATGACCGTATTGGGACCCATCTCATCTGATTCCCGCATGGTACAAAGTCAAGTACAACAAGTCCAAGTCCTACGGGAAGAATTCAGAACTCAACAGCCACAACTTCAACATTTAATCGAAGTAGGAGATAATGTGTTAGCACGTTTAGATCCACACACTCCTGATGGCCAAAAAGTCAACAATAAATTGACTAATATTCAACAAAGATGGGCTGATTTGTTAGGTAAATTAGAAGAGCGCGCTGATTCCTTAGGAGCAGCCGCAGATACCTCTAGAGAGTTCGATGCTGGTTTGACCAGGCTTCGTGATGCTTTGCAAGGTATCAGTGATGCTTTAGATGATCTACCTTTGGACAAAGATCCTGAAGAGCAGTTAAGAAAGGTTGAAAACCTGGAACGACAGTTAGAAGGACAACGTCCACTTTTAGCTGATGCTGAATCTGCTGGAGCTCAGCTCTGTGAAGTACTGAGTGATCCTGCATCTCGTGCTGAAATCCAAGGTAAATTAGCAGCTGTAGGTCGCCAATATAATAATCTCCAAAAGAAACTTGACCACCGTAAGGCAGAGATTGAAGGTTCACTAAGAGATGGTCGTCAATTTGAAGCGTCATGTGCCAAAACTTTAGGCTGGCTTTCTGATGAATTGGGAGCTCTTTCAGAACGGCTACTCATATCAGCCGATAGAGATATCTTACAACAACAGTTCGACCACCATGAACCAATTTATCGCGACGTAATGGCCCGAGAACATGAAGTTATCATGTTGCTAAACAAAGGTCGAGATATATTATCACGTAACAACAAAACTGACACTAGAAATTTACAGCGAGACATCGATAAAATTCAAGGACATTGGGATAAATTGCGAAAGGACATTGTTGATCGTCATACAAGACTTCAAACTTGTATGGAACATTGCAAAAAATACTACAGAGCCCAAGAAGTCTTCCTACCTTGGTTACGCCAGGCTGAAGATAAATTGGATTCGTTAAAACCATCGTCTTTCAAGCGCAAACATATGGAAAAACAAATCAAGGAATTACAAAACTTCAGGTCAGATGTCTGGAAGCATTCGGGTGAATATGAAAACAACAAAATGTTAGGCGACAGCTTCTTAACAGCCTGCGATATTGACAAAGATGTCGTTAAGGGAGAATTGTCCACCATGAAACAACGTTGGGATAAATTAAATAATGATCTTTTAGAACGTACTCAAGCACTGGAAGATGCTTCCAGACGTCTTGGTGATTTCAACGAAAATCTACGAGATTTAGAACATACTTTGCAACGTTGTGAAGATCGTTTAGCGTCTCACGACGCGCTTGGTGGTGCCGCTAAAGACCCTAAGCTGTTGGATCGTATCAGAGGTTTAAGAGAAGAGACCCAATCACTTAAGAAACCGTTCCAAGCAGTTCGGCAGTTTGCTGTTGAACTAGTCCATGAAGCTGGCGGTCAAGGAGTTGATGCTTCCCATTTGACAGATGAAGTTGATAACATTGGTGATCGCATTGATGATTTGGAGGCAAAACTAGATGATCGATGCAATGAGCTGCAATCAGCTGCTACTGCTGTGACACAATTCAATGATCAAGTCAAAGGTTTGAGCCACGATCTCACTAGCCTGGAATCAGAATTGGACAACATGAAAGCTCCAGGTCGAGACTTCAAAACAATCCGTTCTCAAATGGATGATATCGCAAAACTAATTCATCGCATCAACAAAACTTCAGACGATGTAAACCGAGCTGTAGAAGCTGGAGAACATTTAGTAGACAGTGGCTTTGCACCTGACACAGCACAAACACGCGAACAAGTTGAAACACTGCGCAGACAATTAGGACGATTAGATGAACGTGCTAGAAATAGAGACACAGATTTGGAAACTGCATTGAAACGTTTAGAAGCGTTCTATTTGGCGCATGCTAGTGTTGTTGATGATTTACAAGATGCTAGCGACCAGTTGCGCAAGCTTAAACCAATCGGTTCTGAAGTTGATAGTATTAGAGCTCAACAAGAAGATTTTAGACGATTCCGTTCAAAGACAGTTGAACCGCTTAGTCATAATGTTGATGAATGTAACCGTCTAGGACAGGCTCTTATTCAATCAGCTGCAAGTGGAATAAATACTGCAGTTTTAGAAAAGGATTTGGAGAAAATGAATGAAAAGTGGAACGACTTAAAGGAAAGAATGAACGATCGCGAAAGACGTCTAGATGTAGGACTCCTCCAATCTGGCAAATTCCAAGAAGCTTTAGATGGTTTAGCTAAATGGTTGACTGATACTGAAGAGATGGTCGCCAATCAAAAACCGCCTTCGGCGGATTACAAAGTGGTTAAAGCCCAGTTACAAGAACAGAAGTTCCTGAAGAAAATGTTGCTAGATCGTCAAGCGTCAATGTCTTCTCTATTCACGATGGGCAATGAAATTGCTGCCGAAGCTGACCCAGCTGAACGGAAACAAATTGAAAAACAATTAAAGGAACTCATGGGTCGCTTTGATAAATTAACAGAAGGCGCACAACAACGCACCTTGGATTTGGAACAAGCCATGCATGTCGCCAAACAATTCCACGATAAATTGATACCATTACAGGATTGGTTGGACAAGTCCGAGAAGAAAGTCAAGGATATGGAATTGGTTCCCACTGATGAAGAAAAGATTCAGCAACGAATCCGAGAACATGATGCTTTACACAGCCAAATCTTGGAAAAGAAACCTGATTTTGGTGATCTAACCGATATTGCTTCAAACCTCATGTCCCTAGTTGGAGAAGACGAAGCTTCTGCCTTAGCAGACAAACTTCAAGATGTAACTGATCGCTACGGTTATCTCGTAGAAGCTAGTGACAACTTGGGAATTCTCTTAACCAACTCGCGTCAAGGACTACGTCACCTTGTCCTAACTTATCAAGATCTCGTAGTTTGGATGGAAGGCATGGAAACCAGATTAAGTCGCTACCGTGTTCTTGCTGTTCACACTGAAAAACTTTTGGAACAAATGGATGATTTAGCTAACTTGACCGAAGAGGTTGCATCCAGACAAATAGAAGTTGATAGTACTGTTGATGCCGGCTTAGAACTCATGAAGCACATCTCTTCAGATGAAGCTTTACAACTCAAGGACAAATTAGATTCGCTTCAACGAAGATACAATGATTTAACATCCAGTGGTGCAGACTTACTGAAACATGCCCAAGAAATGCTACCACTGGTCCAACAATTCCATAACAACCACAACAAATTAGTAGACTGGATGTTGGGAGCTGAGACTGTTTTGAAGTCAGCTGAACCACATGAAGATGATATCGCGCGCTTGGAAGTTGACATCCAGGAAATGCGACCAGTCTTGGAATCTATCAACTTACAAGGACCTCAGTTGTGCCAGGCGTCGCCTGGTGAAGGTGCTGCAACTATTGAAGGTTTAGTCACTCGTGACAATCGTAGATTCGATGCTATCGTTGAGCAAATACAACGAAAGGCTGAACGTATCCACTTAGGAAAGCAACGTGCTCTTGAAGTTACAACTGATATCGATGAATTATTGGAATGGTTCCGAGAAGTTGATAGTCAAATACGAGATGCAGAACCACCCAGTGCTGAACCAGATATTATAAGAGTACAACTGAAGGAACATAAGCATCTCAATGATGATGTTTCAAGTCAGAAGGGTAGAGTACGCGATGTATTAGCAATGGCGAAGAAAGTTTTGCGCGAATCTCCTCCAAGCGAAGACATTACAATGATACGTGAAAAGACGGAAGATTTACGTGAAACAATGGATACAGTCTCCGCGCTCAGTTCAGACCGTCTAGGAATCTTGGAACAAGCTCTTCCATTAGCAGAACATTTCCATGATACACACGCTGGATTAACAAACTGGTTAGAAGACATGGAACAACAAGTTTCCATGTTAGCAATGCCAGCATTACGTCCCGATTTAATAGCTCAACAACAAGATCGTAACGAAATGTTCGTCCAAAGCATAAATGAACACAAACCATTGGTTGATAAATTGAATAAAACAGGCGAAGCCCTTATCAGATTATGTAATGAAGATGATGGAGCTAAAGTCCAGGAATGGTTAGATACAGACAATACAAGATACAATGCGCTTCGCGCGGAATTACGTGCACGTCAACAAGCCTTAGAGCAAGCCTTACAAGAAAGCAGTCAATTCACTGACAAATTAGAAGGAATGCTTCGCGCCTTAGCGAACGCAGCTGACGCAGTCAATAATCAAGAACCTATTTCGGCTCATCCTCCTCGTATTCGCGATCAAATGGACGATAACCAATCTCTGACTGGAGATCTGGACAAACGGAAGGAAGCCTATGCTGCCGTGAAACGTGCCGCTGATGATGTGATCAACAAAGCTGGTAACCGAGCTGATCCAGCTATCAAAGACATCAAACGTAAACTGGAAAAACTTAAATCCCTTTGGGAAGAAGTCCAAAAGGCTACAACTGAACGTGGTCACTCATTGGAAGATACACTAGAAGCTGCACAGAAGTTCTGGAATGAACTCCATGCAATAATGGCCACTTTAAGAGACTTGGAAGATAATCTGACGAGTCAAGAACCACCAGCTGTTGAACCTAAAGCAATCCAGAAGCAACAAGTTGCTTTGCAAGAAATTCGGCATGAGATTGATCAAACTAAACCGGAAGTTGAACAAGTCAGGACTACTGGACAGGAGTTGATGCAGTTGTGTGGTGAGCCAGATAAACCGGAAGTGAAGAAACACTTGGAGGATTTGGATAGTGCTTGGGATAATATTACTGCGTTGTTCGCTAAACGGGAAGAAAACTTAATTGATGCAATGGAGAAGGCGATGGAATTCCATGAAACTTTACAAGTAAGTACTGGTAGTTTATAAGAATTTGAACAGTTATTATGATTGTTTTTGTGTTTGCGCAGAACTTGTTAGAATTTTTGACGGAAGCTGAGGTGAAGTTCGAAAAAATGGGCCCACTTGGTTCGGATATTGTTGTAGTTAAGAAACAAATTGAACAACTCAAGAAATTCAAGACTGAAGTCGATCCTCATATGGTGAAAGTTGAAGCATTAAATAGGTACAGTGATGTTTTATACTTTAAAATGAACCATTTTGTTATTTCAAACTGAACTACTTTACAGGAATGTTGTAGTTTGGAGTAGTTAGACATTCATAATTTGAATAAAATACTTTTACAAATAGTAAAATTAGTAGTCGTACATTTCAGAGATTTTTATATAAAATAATCTGTTTGTAAAAGTATTGATGAATTAGGCCTCAAAATTTAGTCAAGCGATTCGGCTCTTCCAATTTGAGAATCAAAAATATTTAGTTTGAATATTCATTTGATCTTCTTAGACATATATTGTAATAATAAGTTTATTTTTTGTTTTTTCTTTCTTTTTCTGTCTCTACGACGTCCTGTGCGTCCAGGAGTTTAATAAGGCAAGAACTTATTCTTGTGTAAATGTTTATTTGAGCTTTGTAGCTGTTATGTTGAATAATGACCCGGTTTTGTGCTTCTTAGCCAATCGTAGTTGTGTTGTGCATGGTTTTTATTTCATGTTTGTGTATTTTGTATGTTATAAAATATTGAATACGGAAAAGCATAATTATTTTATGTCATCTGTGTGAATTTATAATTAATTTGGTAAAATGAAATAAATATATGATGATTCTTAGATATATATTGTAAAAGTGGTTCCATCAGAATTCACCAATTTTTATTTTAAAGCATGGTCATGATATATTTATAGTTGATTTAGTAAAATTAAATTTTTATTGATTCGGGTTAGCATGTGGTAGTTGCAATGTATGTACATATAACTTTTCTTATGATAATTTGATGAATTCAAATTATACGCAATAAGAAAAGTGGTTAAAACCCATTAGTTGATTGTGCTTTTGTACTCATAATAGACAAGCTCAAGAGCTAACAGAACGTACTTCAGCTGACCAAGCGGCCTCCATCAAAGAACCACTATTAGCAGTCAACAGACGATGGGATGATTTACTTCATGCCATGGTCGAACGACAACGTCAACTCGAAAATGCGTTGTTACGTCTTGGTCAATTCCAACATGCTCTTAACGAGCTGCTCGTTTGGATTGACAAGACTGACAGTACTTTAGACGAGTTGAAACCTGTCGCCGGGGATTCACAGGCATGTAGATTAAAATTGGAATTAATAAAAACTGCAATGAAATACATTAAAACATATATTTTTAATCTTCCACCCAGATACTGGAAGTTGAATTAGCTAAACTTAAAGTCCTCGTTAACGATATACAAGCCCATCAAACCTCCGTGGACACGCTAAACGACGCAGGACGTCAAATTATCGAAAGCGGCAAAGGCACCGACGAAGCATCAGAAACGCAAGAAAAACTCGGCACCCTGAATCGACACTGGCGCGACTTACTTCAAAAAGCCGCTGACCGACAACGTGAACTTGAAGACGCATTGCGAGATGCTCAACGATTCCACGCCGAAATTCAAGACCTTTTGAGCTGGTTAGGAGATATTGACGGTGTCATTGCTTCAAGTAAACCAGTTGGAGGACTTCCAGAAACTGCATCAGAGCAACTGGAACGTTTCATGGAATTACATAATGAGCTAGAAGAAACTAGACCTAAAGTTGAAACAGTTCTGCAACAAGGACAAGAATATTTGAAGAAAGGCTCAAATGCTGCTAGTAATCTTCAGCATAATTTGAGGACTTTGAAGCAACGTTGGGATTCTGTAACAGCTAGAGCTAATGACAAGAAGATTAAACTTGAGATTGCGTTGAAAGAAGCAACAGAATTCCATGATGCTTTGCAGGCGTTCGTGGATTGGTTAACCAACGCTGAAAAGACGTTGTCAAATTTGAAACCAGTGTCCAGAGTTATGGAATCTATTTTACAACAAATTGAAGACCATAAATTGTTCCAAAAAGATATTGGAGTTCACCGTGAGACCATGTTGAACTTGGACAAAAAGGGAACGCATCTAAAATATTTCAGTCAGAAACAAGATGTCATCCTAATCAAAAATCTACTAATCAGTGTTCAACATCGTTGGGAACGAGTAGTTTCAAAATCAGCGGAAAGAACTCGTGCTCTGGATCATGGTTACAAAGAAGCTAAGGAATTCCATGATTCCTGGTCCAATTTGATGAACTGGTTATCAGATACAGAGCAATCTCTAGATAATTTATCTAACGAAGCTGGAATTAATGATCCAGATAAGATTAAGACCAGATTGGCTAAGCACCAAGAGTTCCAGAGAGCCTTGAGTGGCAAACAAGTCACGTATGATATTACAATGAAGAGTGGCAAACAATTGAAAGATCGAGCGCCAAAGACAGATGAAACTGCGATTAAACAGATGTTGATTGATTTGAAGAATAAATGGACAGTTGTCTGCTCGAAATCTGTAGAACGACAACGGAAACTTGAAGAAGCGCTATTGTTCTCTGGACAATTCAAGGACGCAGTCCAAGCGCTACTGGAATGGTTGAAAAAGGTAGAGAAAAATCTAGCTGAAGATGGCCCAGTCCATGGGGATTTGGATACTGTCAACGCGCTCTTTGATCAACATAAGGTAAGTTAAGAAAATGAAATACTTTACACATTCTTAATTAAATCTTTCTAGAACTTCGAACGAGATCTGGAAGCCCGTTCAGCGCAAATGGAGTCGGTAACGCGTACAGGTCACGAACTGGAAGCGAAAGCCTCACAAACAGACGCCATCACAATCAGGTCTCAATTAAATGAGCTCAATGGACTTTGGGATAGAGTGGCTACTCTTACAAATCGCAAATCTTCTAAACTTGAGGATGCTTTGAAAGAAGCAGAAAGACTGCACAAAGCAGTTCACATGCTACTGGAATGGTTATCAGATGCGGAAATGAAATTGAGGTTTGCCGGTTCAATGCCTGACGATGAACAAGATTCCAGAGCTCAGTTAGCTGAACATCAACAGTTCTTAAGGGAGCTAAAAGATAAAGAACATGAGAAAGATGCCACGCTGGCATTGGCTAATCGCATCTTGGGCAAAGCACATCCTGACGGCGCTACTGTTATTAAACACTGGATTACTATTATTCAGACAAGATGGGAAGAGGTTAGTCTTATTCACTTAAACAAGATTACTGTGTACTGAAACAATCCCACTTCTGAAATGTTTAGGTATCTTCCTGGGCCTTCCAGCGCGAGCAACGCCTAACAGCGCATATGCAATCACTCCGCGACCTGGATGACACCCTAGAAGAGCTCTTGGCCTGGCTTCAAGGTCTAGAAAACACTCTCCTTGCCCTCAAAGAGGAGCGTCTACCAGACGACATCCCGATCCTGGAAGGACTCATCGCCGACCACAAAGAATTCATGGAGAACACAATGAAACGACAAATGGAAGTCGATAGGGTCTGTAAGGCCCGACAAATCAAGACAAGCGCAGCTCCGGTCACGAAAGATCCTAGGAAGTTATCATCGAGGAACAAAACACCACTGTGAGTGATTATTTTCGGATTTTTTTGAGCATGTTGCACTATTTTCTCATTTCTTTTTGAGCACTTTGTGTTTACGCATGATTGTTGTGTTGCTTTTCATGTATTTCCCGATCGTGATTATCGTTTTTTGCATTTTTCTTTTCGTAAATGTGTAAAAATCAGTCGGGGCTCAACGCATGATGTACGAGAGACTTCACCGGATAATTATGGGTCTTTGAATCGACGACAGAGGTAAGTTGGCGAAGTTTGAGCTTTTGTTATTTTGTTGTTGCTATTTTATTGTTTGGGATTTTTGTTGATTTTTGTGTTGTGTTGCTTGGTTTTAGTTTCAAAGGGTCGAGAGATTTGCACTCGGGTTCCAGAAAAGGAAGGTTAGCACATCTTTGTTTGTCTTTGAATGTGGATTGTTTTATTCTATTTCTTTTCTTTATCTTTCTTTTTCTTCCGTGATATTATTTTTGTTTATTTCAGGTTCAAGGTATTATTAATATTTTTTGTTAATATAATATTATTTTCCACAGACTAAATACAAAATTCCCGTTTATATTTTTATTTGCAATTCGAAATATTAATTTATTAAATACATATAATTTAATTTGCTAACAATATAATTTCCATACTTACAAGAAATTAATTTTATTCCTGTAGTTTAGTTTAAAATTAGAAATATTTACTAAAACATGTTATTTTCTGATTAATCAAATATTAATTACGTATAAACTAAATATTATATTTTCCAATATAATAACATACTTAATACATGAAAATATGAAGTATGTTGGGATTAATTCATTATGATTAATATTTGATTAATTTATTATTTTGAAAATACTAAATGGGTAGTTATTTACTAATAATTTTAACAAATAGGTGGTTGATTTTTTAAAATGTGTGACTACTATTCACTTATTTTTGCTATAAATAAGTATTTTTGTTACAGAAAAGTATTTTTGTAGTGTAAAAAAGTATTTTTATTCAATAAGTCACTGGTTTATTTTTTGTTTAGTTTTGGTAGAATTGCTTATTGTGTTTTAATAAAATGATGGTTTGCCATATGTTGTTGCATGTTTGATTATTGTTTTAAACAGCCGTACCAGTCCTGGCCGCGAGGTTACGCCGGATCCATACCCTCATATTGGACCTCGTTTCCCTCCGAAAGGAAGGTCAGAGTAACCACATTACACTCATATTCATTCATATTCATACACATTCCAATCAAACAAAATATTCAAAAGTATTTTAATACAATTACGCGTGTGTTTGTGATTCTGTATTTGCAAACAGTCATCTAACACATTTAAAAATATAATTTTGCTCCTCAAAATTGCATCTTTTAAGCATGTTTTAAGTGTTATTTGTTATTGTTTATTTTTGATATAAGAGGAGCAATGTTATATTAACGCATCTCATTGCAAATAAATATTTGTATTGCTATTTTATTTATGAAAGTCATTGATAGCCACACTGCTTAGTAGTCAAATCAAACTCATTTGTATTCATTTTTTATTGTATTAGGTTTTACCAAATGGTTTTTGTTTATGATAAAACGACAAAACTTTTGGTATTATTCAAATCTTTTAATTGCCATGTTCATTCCGACAAAATGAATTTCCAATTATTTTACTCACGATTAACTCGTTATGTTCATCTTAGGGTGTCTATATGTTGTAGGTGACGCATGTCATGGGGTTAGTAAAATACTATCTCGTTAGTTAGAAAAATAAAACGTTGTGATATTTATTTATTTACTAGCTGAAGCCCGATTATTAATACATTTTTAGTGAACATTTGTGTGAACTAATTTCCCTTGTGTGTGCGCGTTACCTTTTAGTTTTTACATAAATGCTCATATGTTTTACGCGCACACACACAACGGTTATTATATTATTTTAATATTAAAGCCAACCATCGTGTTCTACACGTATTCTAGCATACAATTAGACGGATCCGGGTTCGATTCCTGGTATTGCTAGATGTTTAGATGTTTATAATACAGCGTGGCATATAATTTTTAAGAAAAATATTAAATTCAAATATTTGATGAATCCCTTTGAAATTAACTATAATTCATCGTTTTTCAAACAATTTTATTCCAAAAACAGCAAGGGCAGTGAACCAGAATTCCGTTCACCACGTGTTAAACTATTATGGGACCGTTGGCGCCATACTTGGGTATTGGCTTGGGATAGACAACGCGCTCTCTACGACAAATTGGCATATCTACAAGAGGTAGACAAAGTCAGGAACTTCTCATGGGACAACTGGAGAAAGAGGGTATTTCATTCACCCACTGAATAAAATTTACAATATCTTAATTTATGTATTTTTATGTGACCAGTTCCTAAAATTCATGAACCACAAGAAATCGCGATTGACTGATTTGTTCAGGAAAATGGATAAGGACAACAATGGTTTAATCCCGCGTGAAGATTTCATTAATGGAATCATTAATACGAGTATGTTTTTTCTTTCGCTCTTTTAGGTTTGTGGGTTTGATTTGTGTGTTTTTTTACTTCAGAGTTTGATACTTCGCGATTGGAAATGAATGCGGTTGCAGATCTTTTCGATCGAAATAATAGTGCGTTGATTGATTGGAAAGAGTTTATTGCGGCTTTACGGCCCGATTGGGAAGAACCGAAGACTGGGAATGACATGGGTGACAAGATACATGATGAGGTCAAACGATTGGTCATGTTATGTACTTGTCGACAGAAGTTCCGGGTGTTCCAAGTCGGCGAAGGAAAATATAGAGTGAGTTTATTATTTTATCATCATTTTATTTATAGTGAACCTAAATAGAATTGAATTACAATGATATGTTCGGGTGTGCGCCTTCTATTTTTGAAAACAATATCTTAACCGGAAATAATAGTATAGTCTTCCTACCTTTTCAATATCTCGTACATGGTTAGATGAGCAATGATTTACATAGAAGTAGAAATTAAAAAGTTATATTGAAAATGTATTATTTACTGAAAAATCGCATTTGAAAATAATTATTTTATATGTACGTATCCCTAGATATCGAAGAGTAAATTTAAAATAAAATTAAGCCTTATTATAAATGCAATTTTTTTTTCGTTTGAATATAGTTATGCAACCAGTTAGAATTAAATTCTGATTTTTATTCAAACACATTCAACTAATTAGGTAACGCAACTCGCATTTAAAATACATTTCGTCGGCTCAGTCTACGTTTAGAATTCAGTGAATACACATACAAAATATACGTATATTTAATTTTACAATGTATGCTATCCATGAAATCAATGTAAGTTCAATAGATTTCTCAACTTCATTGACATTGTAATACATTTTGTTACAAGTTAAATTATTTATTTATTTTCTTTGTAATATTGTTACATGTTAACAAAGTTATTGGTAAATATTACAGTTTCGTCTCATTTAAAATATGTAGCTTCATTTCAATGTACGTTTAGAATTCAGAGAGTATACACGCAAAATATTCGTCTATTTAATTTTAAAATGTATATTTTTCAAGTACGTTCAATAAGTTTCTTAACTAAAATATTTATTTATTTTCTTTTTAATGTTGTTCTATGTAGTGAAATATGAATAGCTTAGAGTTAACAACTAAATTAAATGGTTAAATGTTACAGTTTGGTGACAGTCAGAAACTGCGGCTAGTCCGTATTTTGCGCAGTACTGTGATGGTTCGTGTTGGGGGTGGTTGGGTCGCATTGGATGAATTTTTGGTTAAGAATGATCCTTGCAGAGGTAAGTGTCTTTTTTTGAACATTAATAGAACAATTAGACGGTTTAGAATTAGTTATATTTGTGGAGAAATCTTTAAAATAATGGGAGGGAAAAGTTCTGTGATTTTAAATAAAGAGTTCTCTACTTATGGTACAAATAATTTAATAAAACATATCAAAAAATATGTTTTATCATTGAAGATTTATGTGCAATTACTTGAAATATACAAATATTTTATTGTCAAAATTGGTTAAAAATATTTAATTGTTTAGATTTCATAATGAATAATTATGTTAATTTCATGTTAAGTGTATAAGGTGCAATTGGTAATTAATTTACCTTTTTAAATCCGTAAATTACCAACTTATATGTTATATAAGTTATAAAGTATGAATTTTAAAACTGTATTTTCCATACAAAATCTTTAAATCTATTATATTTCAATAAATAATATGTTTGATACATTTTTCAAATTAATCTTAAGTTATTTGTACCAAAAATATTCAATATAGTAAAATTACATACAATACACACATCAACAATATCTAATGGGAAAATTCGATTATATATAATCATTTTTTTAAACGAATTAACGATTTTTGAACCCCGTAAACAATTGTGACTAATTATTTTAATAATAATACTACAAGTGTTTGTAAACCTTATAATCCTTAATACGAATCCTTTAGCTAACAAATAGCTACAATAAAAAAATAAAATAAATTAACAATTATGTCTCCTGAGGTAACTTATCAATAATAATGCTTATATAACAGTTCAATTTGTGATAGATTATTTTGCACTGTGTGAGTTGAACTTCGATGTTTTTATAAACCTAATAACGTTATTTGATTTTAAGGAATTTATTTTATAAATGTTATTTTTATATAAATTAACTTTAAGTTGATTTTTAAATATCTATACAGTACGGATGCGAACCTGATAACCGAGTTAGCTGTTAGCTGCCTCAGCTATGGTTACCAGGATGGTACTGTATTTGTATAAAAGTATATCTTGGTTCAGCTCAAATAATCATAAAATCATATTGCTTTGTTTTGTCTTTTGTAATGTAAATCATGAAACTAACAATGCTTTTTGGTTTCAATCGCACAATTTTGGATTCCTACCTCCCTTTTATATTAATTTAATACTTGTTACCCGAATTCATTTATATTTGCTACCTAATCAATTAAATTGCATTTATTTTTTCTGTATTAATGTTTTAAATTAATTTATTTTTGCGCATTCATTGTGTCATTTTCCATTTAATTTATATTTTATATTAAACTAAAAGTAATGTTGGTACTACCTATACCTGATCCAAATAAACCTGAACAGCACGACCCCTGGTGTCCGTTTGGTAAGCATTTTCGACCGATTTTGGTGGTTTGGTGAACAGTTTTTGGATTTTGTGGTTTTGATGCATGGTTTTTTGACTTACTTTGGTTTACACACACACACGATTACACAAATAGCACATATTTTTCAGAGTTGGGCACAAAAGTAGTCAATCATTCCAAAATTATACTATTGTTTAATTTTTTTTCGCCAGTTATAAATATTAATTTCCAAAGTTCCAAAAAATATATATATTCAATTACTTTGATTGATACTTTCAGTTATTATTCTTGTAAACTTAATATTAAGTTCTAAAAATGTCTAGAAATATAGTATGCGTCGTATTTAATATCAATGAACAGTTTGAAGTACCGAAATAGTACCCAAAGTGTAGTTTTTTTTTGCCCAGCTCTGTATATTTTTACCTAGTTTATAGTTTTATTATTTCGATATTTTACAAGCGCACACTGCATGTTATTTCGTGTGCTTCAGTTATGTAGTGGTACTTTTCTGCAAACGAATAGTATTTGAAATTTAGTTAGAAATTTCGATAGTTTTGGAAAATTAGATAGAAATTTCGCCGTTAGATGCTTGGGGAAGCACAAAAATGGTTATGGTATATTTTGGTTTTATATATATATAAATATTTTTAGAAAATTTTAGATATATTTTTAATTGGTTTATATATTAAATAGTTGGTATATTTTAAATTGTTATTTGTAGAAAGGTACTATTTCAATATTGTTCTGTGTTGTTTTTTTATAAAACAGCTTTAACAAAAATTCAGCCTAGCAGGAACAATTTGTTTTGGCAATCTCAATGTTGTTCAAATGTTTTTATCTTTTCGTAAGAGTTTCATAATATTTACACCGAATTTAGCACTTACAAAATTCGTATCAAGTCAAAGTATAATACGAACTTGGCCTATTCCGGCTAATGCAATATTTAAGGGTGATTATATATTAAAGGTTGTTTACAACAATCTTTTATTTGCATAGTTTCTTCAAAAACTGTACCAGTTACGAGAAAATATTTTGACTCAAATAATTTAATATTTGTCATTTAACATGGGTTGTAATAAACCTACTATACCTAAAGTATAAGAAAGTCTGGCCACAATCTATTTTTAAAATTATTTATTCATCGTATATGTTTCGGCATTGCATATGTTATCTCCAGGAGTATTTTTTCACAGTTTCCATTAAAAACATTAAAAAATATTATGAAACTCTTTGACAAATTGTGTTGTTGAAAATTTCACAATGCTTATTTTGTTTTTTGTTCTATCTTTCCCTTGCCTTTGTGCACATATTTCTCCATATTCTGCTTTCTTCTCTCCACAATCCTGTTCACACTTGCATTTGTGTGTGCCAATTCCTTCCTCCTCCATTGCCACGATTGCCAAAAAATCCTTGATAATCTGCACCATCACGCAACGTCACACCATCACCAAATCAATTGACAACAACAGCTAAAGGACGCACCAACATTGAGCTACGGGAACAGTTTATTTTGGCCGATGGCGTGTCACAGTCGATGACCGCGTTCAAACCGCGTACATCTGCCTCGCAGAGCCCCGCTTCTTCAACGGGTGCACGCACACCCGCCGCAGGGCCCATCACCAAGGTTGGTTACTCACAACACCGTCGCTCAAACTTTCGGCTGCATTTGCTAAATTGATAGTCAATATTTAAAATCTTATAAATAGATTCTAGAATATTCGTGGTACATTTTCTTTTATGCTGTCGTAAAGTTTAAAAGCCTAATTATTTAGATAATCTTAAGGTGTCTATGAAGTGTTGCTGGTAACGCATATCACACTACCCCTTTTATGCTGATATTTTATTGTTAAATACAGTCCTAATTTTATTATCCCTTTGAAGCGAAAATATTTATTTTTGGATTAATACATATTATTGATGCAAGATCCTCTATTATTTGGAAGTTATTTGATTGATTTTTAATATTGCCTATTCATTTCATGAAATATTCACGTAAGATAACAAAATTGGGTGAACGACAGCCCAAACGCACCTAATTTGGGCACCTCATTACATTTCAAATACACATTAAGTTGTTAAATATAAAAAAATCGCGTAAATGGTAAATATATATTATAAATGTATAGTTTTTATATATATATTTTTAATTTGAAAATTAGTATCGACAAAGCGAGGATTTGAACTCCGGCCTACTTCTTATTAGGCTGTTCTACCATACGTATAGTTGGTAGAACGGCAACAGAAGTCGTTAGCCTATTAAATTCTTTTAATTAATTTTTTTAAATTAATATCGGTTTAGTATTATTATTTTTATATTTACTTACATTTTTTCATCTTTAACATACAGTATACACAAATCTTTAGAAATATGTATTTCTAAAAACTTGCAGCCTATTAATACGCAATAGAATTTATTTAATTTTATTGTGTTTGGATGATGCAAGTCTCTAGTTATATGTTTTCGATTATAGTATTATATTACATATTTGAGAAATCAGAACGTGTATTTTGAATTTTGTTACATATATCTGATATTTAGTTTTAATTCTGACAAATTAATTTTATTTATAGTCGAGTATATATATAATGTTTATATGCATGTTATTTAATGCAAATAAATATTCGATTTGCTTTTAAATTAGAAGTGATCAAATTAATTAAGAACCCAGCAAACATAGAACGTAGTAGTATTAGTTTTGATAATAGTGACGAATATCGACATTGTTCATCGGCCTTGTATATAAATATGTGTTTGCTGGAAATATGTTGGAACAAAATAAAATTGAATTTGTCAGAACTCTTTATAAATATTATAATGTAAATAATGCACAAGCAACTGGTAGAATAAGCTTGCAAAATCAGCCAAATTTAGAATAGTAGCACATTGCATGGATGGGTACGTAAGTATTTTGCATGTCACTTGTATTTTAAATTTAGTATTTGGGTCTTGTAGTACAATATAGCACATGAAAGGTATAGTATAGAATGCTCAGTTGAGCCGGCGCTATTTTAAATATATTATTTTTAGGTTTGATACGGGTATTTTTTCTGAGACCTCAGGAGAAGTAATTTATATGAATCCGTGTCACCCATTCCTGAATCCTTTAACTGTTACACATATCTAATCCTTTGTGATATCGTTAAAAAAGTGTTGTTAATAATAAATATATCATTCATCTCATTTTTATGTTTCAAATACTTAGTCACAAGCTTTATTTTTCGCACCATATTTATGTATCATATTCATTTAATTAACAAAACAAAACAAAACAACTAAAAAATGATAAACAAAATTTAAAATTTTATACATTTAAATGTTCATCTTGTTGCATGTCCGTGTCTGTGGTTCCAATGTTATTGTTCAAATCCGAGATTCCTGTTTAAAATATCTAAAATTGAATTACGCTAGTTATTGAGTGTATATTTATGTTTTTTTTTTGTATAAATATTCGAATTGGATTTGAACAAGTTTTGTAAGTATTATTATTGGTCACAAAATTACTTATACAGGGAGTGCCTAAAACACTTTATAAGTACATTGAACTGTATTATACAATTTATAAAATTCATTTTCTTATTTTCTATTAATTAAATACAATATTATAACAAAAATATATAATTCTTGTTTTTCACATTGAAAAATAATTAAAATTTGTATTAACTTTAAAAAAACTAGTATATTTCGTAAGTAAAATATTTTATTGTTTAAACGCTAAATCGTATATAATCTTTCTTTAATAATATTTAAATTGTGTATTATTTTAAACGTCTTCTAAATAGGTTTAAAAATGATTTTAAATGTTTAATAATTTGAGTTCTCAGCGTTTGTATTCTTTTATTTTTGTATACCTTTAAAATGCAATATTACTTAAGCCTCACTTAAAGATAAGTCTTGGTGATGTATTTATGTTCATTTAAAGCTTAAATACACCAAAATTTAAACTTATTTTTAAGTTATGAACTAATTGAACAGTTGGGCGTTAGTATTCAGGCAATTCTTAGTTTACGAACATTTGTTATTACGAACGTTACAATTCATTAAATATTTCTTAAAATCGCAAATACAGTTCCTTATTAAACGAAATACTAAACGTGTATAGTCAAGATTCAAGTAAATAAATTTTAAACAATATTTATTTTAATAATTATTATATTATGTTTTTTTGATAATTAAAACTAACTGTTCTTTGTAAATTAAACTAATCTACTTGGTACATGGGTTTAATCTTTCAAAATGGGTACCAAAGTAAGCGATACCTAATATACACGCTCAGATATGCGAGATTCGCATAACGAACAAAAGGTATAACGAACGTATTGAAGCGAAATTCGTTCGTAAACTGAGAATTGTCTGTATAACTAAACTCAAATTATATTTCTATGTGTGGAATTGAAACAGGAATGTAGTCCACATTGAAATCGTAATATTTTTAATTTCACAGCCTGAATATTTGCCGAAAACATGAAAGTTATGTTGAAAAACAAGAATTATTGTATGATTTTTATACTTTATATACTATATCACACTTTTTAACATCGATAAAGTACACATAATATTATTTTTCTCTTTACTAAACCAAATGTGTAGCTGAAGAACATTTACGCGAGCTGATGCCAATATTTGAACGCCTTCGGCAAAGAGAGGAACTGCCTTGCGCGTCTGCGATTCACGTCGGGTCAAATATGAGCCCATCTTTATACTCGCATTCGCACACTTCTTGCCAACGGGTAATGTTTTACATTCAAATGTCGTCACTAGTCAGAACACACAACTGATACACGGCATTTTTTTCAATTTTTTCTATCTACTATACACGTTTGTATTATATTTGGGGGTGATGTTTGTATTTATTCTTGTTGCATATTGGTTTTTGTACTTCCGTTTTTTAGCTTTTGTATTTACCCCCAGCAAACATTCATGTCTATCTTTATGTAATTTAATTATTTGGCGGATTCTATACTTGTATTCGGTAATTGGAATTGTAGTGCTATTATTGGATCTTTGTAACCTTTCATTCAGTTATATATGCTTAAATGCAATATCCGAACGACAAGGTCACAAAAGTAAACCAATTTGAATTACAGAACGCATCTTATATATAGTCTATCTGCATACGCCGTACAGAATACCGAATCAAATCACGTAATGTAAAGGTATTTATTGTTTACTCAATTTTAATATTTAATAGTTAATTTCAAATCAAATTCATTCCTGATTGGGTTGATTCTGAATTAGTCTCACTTATCAGTGATATTCTGTAATTACATACAAAATAGACTGAGTTTACTGGGGCGCTTGCATGAGTCTTAGAATGACTGGATTCTCTTACACATCTCATTCAATCATAAATTATTGCACGTTCATTCATCCATTATTAAAAACTAACTAAAATAATTTTAAAACGTGATTAACCAGTATAGATTTAAGTGTTACTTAAATTATGTATTACATTGTTATGAATCAGTTAAATCGACTATACTTTACATTTAGGGAAGTTTAAATGTAGGCGATAGGAACAATATCACATTAAAATAAATTAACTACAAGCTAGCTAACTCTTAAAATTCAGTTATGAAATATATAGACCCGATAAACGGACACGTACCAGTGATTGAACACAGTTGAAACCATAATTATTTATACTCGTAAATTATTAGCCTATAGCAAATATTTATAAATCTTATAACGAGTATTTTATACTTGAATTTGATTTCATTATTAATTAAAATACGTTCCACTTAAGTTAGAGGTTTAACTGGTTATACAAAAAGGAAATATAGAAAAGCAATATTAATAATATATTAAAATTTAGATTGATAATTGTAAGTGAGATTTACTGTGTTTAAGAATACTGATTTGGTTTAAGAAACTATATATTATTAAAATTGTATTTATAATTTTCCTTTAAATATCAACTAAGGTGTTTTATGATTAATAAAATTGTTATTAATATTTGCATGTGTAGCCTACTGTGTATGTGGTATTATTTGTGTCTTGGTTGGTTTAGTGGCGGCAATGGGTCCAGAAAAAGATCACCATAAATTATTATATCTCTCGCAAGTACCAATGGTGAGTACCATCAAGCCACGAGTCACGGTAAAGTAGTATTCAAATCTTCAATTAAAAATCTTAGACGTTTAATCGTAAATAAAACTCAATAATCACATTCAATTTTGAGTAGTTGTGATTTTTGGGCAGGTGGTGGGTTAGTTTTGTAGTTGTCCAAAGAACTGAGGAAGACATTGGGTAATTTCGAATTAAAGTATAGTTAGACAATGATCAATTCTAAATACAGGTATTTTTTATAACTTACGAATATTTATTGTGCCGTTCTGAACAAGTAAATCTGTTATATTTATAAAATTTTCAAAGTGTTTTCAATATTTTAATTGAATAGCAAAATCAGACGTTGCTTGAATCTGCTAAATACGTCGATGATTCTTGTTTTACGTTAGATGGAATTAAGAACCATTTATGATTGGGCTCCTACTATAGTTATCTTTATCTAGCGCACATGAAAAACAACCTATCCTGCTTGCACACTAAACTTATTGGGAGTAGAACAGGTTATTAATTCTGATGCATTAGGTAGAGATTATCACGTTTTACGCGTAAACTTGCCGTGGAAAAATTCAATCATAAATGGTCCTTTATCATTGGTAGTCATTAAAGAACTATTGGTTTTTCATAAAATCTTACAGATTCTCCGTACAGAATTATTTGTTCAGAATTGCACCACTACGGTTTACAACTAATTTTGAAACTCTATAATTTACTAATATATCTAAGAACCATACATCTTAAATCATGTTTTATCTATTTTATCATAAAACAAGGGAAATCAAAATTAGATGTGACCGTAGCCTATAGTTAAGTAAACATGTAATTTTGTTTTTTTAAATGTTTCATTGGAAATAATTTGCTATTTATTTAAAAATAATTAGTTCGCAATATTTATTCTTTCGAAATGATTTAGGTTCGCGAAAGATCCCAACGTTCTGTTCCAATGGGCAGTACCCAGCGTACTTCGCGTACCTCATTGACCGCATCTACGCCCGATAGTTTATCCGACCATGAGGGCACCACCCCGCGGACAATCCGAAAAACAACAACATTCCGATCGAATTTGACGCCGGGCGGCTCACGACCTGGCTCCAAACCGAACAGCCGACCCACCTCACGACCTGTGAGCCGAGCTGGAAGCAAACCACCCTCCAGGCATGGGTCTAACATGTCCTTGGATAGTACAGGTACAGAAATCATTTTAATATATAACTACATTAAAATTGTAGGAATTATTTTCAAATTTGTCAATTCGTTTGATTTTGTTGCAGATGACGGTACTCCATCCAGAATCCCGATTCATCGAAGAATGACTCCTAGTACATCGGGACGTCTGACGCCTGGAGCAACTGGAACAGCCAGAAAAGTGACTGTTGCCAATGGCAATTCTTCGAGACCAAGGACACCGACCGGACTTATTTCGCCTGCAAGTCCAGCTACCAAGTAAGTCCTAGTTTTTTTTTTTTCGTCAATAAAGGTTGCAATTATTAGAATATTACTTGAAGATTCGTCGAATTTCTAATTATTAAAACGGGATTGGGGGAGTATATAATTCGATTTAATGGTCTACAGATGTAAATAATTGTAATTAATAAGCATATAACTTCACAAACAAATATGTATTTTATATACACTTCATTTAAAACTGCGTTTGAAGTTCTCTTGGTAGGAAACAATACATTTGGTATTTGGTAAAACAATAATGGAACGATTAACTAACAATAAATCTTCTCTATTCTTTCTCTAATCACTTCTTTTATTTCTAACAATTAACAGATTAAGTGGAATACCTCGAGCAACGAGTATACCTTCACTAACATCAATTCCAACGCCATCAAGGTAAATACTAAAAAATTGCAAAAATAAACTCTTCCCAAATCAGTTTCTTATTCTATATCTCTTCTTTCTCTGAATAACATTTTTATATATATATATATACTGGGTGTTTGAATGTAGCAAAGGGTCACGAATTCCGGTGTATGTTGGCACTCCTGACAACGACCCGGAGTCACCGTCGACCTCGAGCGGCTCTTATTCTGTCTCGTTTTCTACCGGGTAAATGGTTTTAACAGCATGGTTTTTATGTGCTCGAAGATTTAAGCATTTTAGAAATTGCTAGATTTTCCTAGATTAATCTTTGATTGGTTTGGTATTTTTGTCTTAACTGCTCCAAAAACTACTTGAGATATTGTTTATGTTTTTATTACATCTGGTTTTTAAGTTTTTATGCAAGTTTTTTGGATTTATGTATACTTTTTTGATTGTTTTGAAGTTATTTATATGAATTTGAATGCTTGCTAGTTTGTTTATTCGTGAGTTAATTAGTTAGCTATTACAATATAACAGGTCCAATTATAATTGCATGTAAATTTGCATGATTTTGTGTATTTTTTCATTTTAGCCATACATATTTACTAACCCAAGCTTTAAGTCATATTAACAATTATTCATTGTTAATAACAAGCAGCAGTACTACTTCAACGAGGACTTCTTCAAAGTCAAAACCATCATCTGTCTCTGCCTCTAGGTACATACTAACTATCTTACCTATTTTGTTTACTCTAAATCATACTTCTAATTTATATAAATCAGTTATCTAATTTGTATATTTTGTACAGTTATTTCTTCTATTTATTGGGCATGGAAATCAAAAAAACGCATATTTTATCTGTTACTTCTGCCAGATTTGTTTAAACAATCTGGCAGAATTTACACGGAACAACTGTGAAATGCTCAAGTTTGATTTTCGTGTTTGTACTGTATTATATTTACTTATTTGTCAAATATTTCTTAATTTATTTGTAACTATCTTATTTATTTTTTAAATTTACTAATTTCGCATGGCTATTAAAAAATAAATCACTAATGTCTACAGGAGTCAATCAATCAAGACAAGATCTGTATCTACAACTAACGCCCCAATTTTACGGACCGCGTCTAGGTAAACTAACAAATCTAATTATCTAACTTGAATTACATTAAATAACGAATTTTCAGTATATATTAATAAATTAATTTTGTTTTAAATCGTCTGATTTAATTACAATAAAAAATGAAGTTTTTGTAATTATTTAAATAACATTTTAACAATTTAACAACAAATATTGTTAAATTATAGAAATTGACCAATTTTCTCTTAGAACCCGTACTCCGTCTGGTTCAAACACACCGGTACCACCCGGCCTTGTAACAGCGGCTTCGAAATTAACCCGGAAAGCCTCCGGAGCCTCGGACACATCAACGGGACAAGCTAGAAAGAGCACTATAGAATCCCGGGCTCCATTCCGGTTGTAAAAATTACCACGAGAGAAAGTTAAGAAATTTTATTTTGTTGAACGAATATATATATAATTTTATTTTACGGTAATCTCATTTTTGTTTATATATCTCTTGCCTTTTCTGTAAATTTACCAGCAATTTTGTTACATTTCTTTGTTTTTATATGTATGATGTAACAAACTGGTTCTATCTTGTGTACGTAATAATATTAAAAATTAAGTTGCCATAGTCACTTAACTGCAAATAACTACAGTTTTTTGTCATGAATTATTTTTTGTTTTTTTTTTTATTTAAAAGAGTAGGTTTTATTTTTTAATTGTGGTTTTTTGTTAGTTATGTGACTTTGAAAATAGGGACCATTACATATAATTTCTTTTTTGATTATAATTAACTAATCATTAACCCCGTAACATGTCACATAATGTAATAGTACATTTGTTTTTGTGTAAACGAGTGACGTCGATGTGCAGTGTGCAAGAAAATCGCCAGTTTCTTGTTTCTGCACATTAGACGCAAATCAAGAAGGTGCATTATTCTTTGGTAATCTAGTAATTAATAATAATTTACCAATATTTGGTGTAGTTTTGATCGCCAGCGAGACTACGCCAAATTATATTAATTATAATAATATTTATTTCGATTTATAATTAAGTTTTTATTTTGTTGCTTTATACTATTATTTAACATTATTAATTATTTTTTTGTTATTATCGAATAAAATTAAAATTTATTAATTTTTTGAGTTTTATTTTATTTTGTTTAATGATCCCCAAATGTCGCCTTGTCCATAATGGGATGTCTATAATATGTTTATATTGCAGGGTAACACTTGATTGGGAAATTATTTATTTAATATATATATTTTCTGTGCCAACTTACTGCAATTATTAGAAACAAGAGCTTGTCTTATATAATAAATTGTGATATAACTCAATACTATATAATATATATATATATATATATATAATACAATTTTTATTAATTAACATTTTATAAAAATATGGTGCATACTTGTTGTTAAATATAAATAATCCTAATTGTTTTTAAATGCACTGACGTTTTGTAAAATATTACTTACATTCTAAGAGTTTTTGCTGTGCCTCTGCGAAATAGTTGAAATTGCTAATAAAGTTGCCTGGATAAATAAAACACATGAATTTAAAATGTTTTTTTTTTTTTCTTGTATTTTCAGGACAACAAAATTTTATACAAGTGACATTTAATTTACTGTTCCGGGGTTAAATAAGGTAAGTTTAATTCAATAATTAAATGAATTTTGACTTAAGGTTTAATTACTATAAAAGTCTGCTTGTATAGCAAAGAAATTTGTATTAATTTTTGAGTTTTATATATATATATTGATAAAAAATCTCTTTAATTTTGTTTTAAATTCTGACATTCGTTGCTATTGTGATTATGATGAACCAATTAAGTAAATACAGTAACCATGGATAAAAGATATAAACCAACTAATTACTAATAGGATTTTCTAGTAAATTGTACGTTTTTGAGATAACTATTCAAATAAATCCTATCGGAAATTTTAATACATTTAATATTTTCTAACTTGTGCCTTTAACGAAATAGCAGGGGTAAACTTTCACCATCGGTTTAATTTTTATTTTCTAAAGTAGGTATTTACATTTTTTTGGAACATTAAACGCATACCTATATATAATATACAATTATTTATTTATTTCTATTCGTTTCAATTTAGTTTACAAAGAATTAGATGGTATATATATATTTAAAAGTCGAATTTGTTGTGTGAATAAAATCAGGAACTAACCTTGTGGTGTTAATTAATTTACTAGCGTAATAAATTAATTAACCTGATTTTATTCACACAACGAATATATCATTTCAGTCGATCTTTTCAACATTTTTTTTAAAGTTGCAGGTATATATATGTGCCTGTAACTTTTAAAAATGTCTGCAGATATTATTTCGAAAATAGGGGAAGTCCAGTAAAATCTCGAGTTTATGATAACAATATTTTCTTTTAGATTTCGTTCAAGAGAGTAAATGTATAAAGGAAATTAATAAGAACATATCGAAAGCGCCTAGTAACGCTATTGCTTTGATTATATCACTTTTTTGGTTTCAAATTCTGCTCAAAAATTAAATCACTTTCGTTATCTAGTGCCATCTGTTAGCTTGCGACAAATATAATTGAAGGCCATGTATTCAAATAAGGTCACACACATGAGTTAAAATCATCATAAATACTTAATCATTTATTAAACGTAAGTTAACAAGCAAACAGTTCTCCGATTCGATTGAAAATGTTGCGTAAAACCATTGCACTTTTAGCGAGAAACCAACGCTATGAAGGTAAGAGTTTGTAATTTACTGTGTGTATTTTTAGATTTAGTTGCGTAGAATAAAACTAGATTTGATATGTATCGCGATGGAAACACGTTGTTCGCCGGCATTCTTCATCGAAATTGACTTTCACTATCTATAAATATCAATTCCAATATTGTCGAGACAATTCATAAACTGGCTATTCATAATTCTAGTGTATTATTTAAATTTAATTTTCGGGCAATCAATGTGTTTCTAGATACTTTTAAATTTGAATCTAGTCACAAAAATCTGTGGTGGTCGGCACACGACTTTTCTTATAAAACTGATTTAAATCCATTGCCAATTGGTTTTATTTTACATTCTGATTATCATAAAATATGTAAATACTGTGGAAACTATGCGATTATTATAAAATATTACGCTTATATAAATTATTATGTATTTATAATCTACAGTATTTTTCACTTAAGGAGAAAAATATGCCATTAATTTTCGAATAGAAAAATTAACATGTATTATTTTTTCTGTGTGTGTCTGTTATCGGCATCTATGACGTATGCTGCTTCGTAAGTGAGAAATACTGTACCATATTTACTAATATATCGTTCTATGTCGAAATAATAGCATGTTTTTTTGTTATGTGCAATTTAAATTGAAGCTACTCTTGTTCTAAGATATAAGTTAAGGTCAATTATAATCTAAGAAATATAGTGGAATTTGTATTTTTTTTAAACAAATAAATAAGATTAAGTACACATGTTTTACCGTAATAGAATGATTTCTTATCTTATTTATATTATAAATAATATAATAATTATAATATACGTTGGTAGACTAAAATAATTTAATATTTTTACCTACTTAACATAACTGAACAACAATATATAACCTTTATGTGAAAAAAGATAATTTTTAACGTATTTAACTATAAAAGTATATGGGTGCTTACGAAAGCTTTCAATATGTATTGAATAATGTTCTCGTGATTATCCAATATTTAATTTAATTACAAAACGGATAAATCAATATTGATATGTTGGTTGATGTTGTTAACAAAATATATATTATATTCATATTAAATTAAAACTCTGTAATATATTTTTACTTTCTTATACGCAGTAATAAGTCTTGTATTCATGAAATATTTCTAAATCGAGATTTCAACGGATATACACGTTTTGACCCTACCTGAATCGAATGTGACTATTTTCGGAATGACGTTTGTATGTCTGTTTGTGTGTCTGTCTCTAGACTCTAGTATTCACAGACAGACAGACACACAAACAGACAGACATACAAGCGTCATTCCGAAAATAGTAACATTCGATTCAGAGAAGGTCAAAACGTGTATATCCTTAGAGTCTAGACTCTAGAGCTAACGAATATTCTAACCGGATGTACATTTTTTGTCTTTTCTCCCAATATCAATAGAACGGCTGTACTTATAGCAAAAATAGTCATGTTCATAATGAAAGATATTAATATTTCGAACAACTTTTGCGTTAAAAGTTTTTTCAAAAAATGTACCAGTTACGAGAAAACTGCTACGGAAAATCTGAAATTTCTTATGTTTTTCCATAATAAAATAATAATTTAAATGGTACAATTTCAGAGTATTACTGTAGAGTATTGGTTAGTAAATAAAGGATGGCTCGTCGGAAATTGGATAAAGTTCGATGATAAAATAAAAATCCCAAATATCGCTAACGTTTTCGGATTCTTATTTTATCGTCCGACTTTATCCAATTTCCGGCGAACCATCCATTATTTACACATTTTTGGATACGATTAACTCAAACTAAGTATTGGTTAGTGTGGGATATATATTTTTAGGGAAAACTAACATATAAGAGAATCGAGTGCTTGCCATTCCACAATTTTTTAATATATACTCTGCAAATGGAAATCAGCTGGTTGTGCGAAAGCCGGGAATTTTAATATAATTTTCCCTTACATTTACTAACATTTACCCCAGTGTTTTAATTTAATCAATATATATATATTTTCTGATTGTAGAAACCAAGAGATTAGTTTCAACGGTGGGTTTCATTGGCTTGGGAAATATGGGAGGATTCATGGCCACAAATATGTTATCAAAGGTATTTATATTTACGAAAATAAAATCATGGAATAACTGATTTTTTCATTGTTATTTGGTATAACAGTAAACTTAATATTATATTTATAAAAACATACAGTATATATTTTTCGCAAATGACGAAGAAAACAACGTATTTTTTAATCATTAAACACATTAATTTATTTACTAAATATGATAATGTTTATGTAACTAAAATATAATTTATTAACCAGCATTTGTATGCGTAAACAATAGATTATTTAATTTTTTATAAAATACACTGTTAATTAGATAAAAACAAAAAGCAATTTCACTAAATGTAAATATTGACGATCATTAAGATATCGACTTCATTTCTATTAATTTTTACTTATACACAATATTACATATAAAGTGAAAACTAAATATAAGAAAGTTGAGTAAAGGCCACTCCAGATTTTGCCAGTATATTATTGAATATGTAAGATAAACGATTATTGCATGTTAGCAAATATTTGCTATAAAATTCATTAAATGTGTTTTTTCCGATAGAATCTTTCTTTAATATTTCACAATATTTTCAATTCATTTTATTTTAAAATATTTGTTAAGATAACCCAAGTTACATAAATACCAAAAAGAAAAGCTGATTCGAAAACTATTGATTGATTAATTGATTCTTTATTTTAGGGCACAAAATTAGCAGTGTACGATGTATCAAAAGACGCAGTTGAAGCAATTAAGGCAAAAGGGGCTACAGCATGTACGTCACCCGCAGATGTAGGCTCAAAATCTGATGTAATATTCACTATGCTACCTAACAATGACATTGTTGTCGAAGCGTACACAGGCAAAGATGGAGTCTTTTCAGGAGCTAAAGAAGGCACCGTTATGGTGGATTCGTCCACAATTAGTCCGGATACTGCAAAAGAAGTTGGAGCCGCTGCAAACAAAGGAGGATTTCAATTTATCGACGCTCCAGTATCTGGTGGTTAGTATAATGGTAACATAAAAATTGGCACACGAACCTTTTCCCCGAATTAGCAGAAAAGGTATGCTAAAAAAATTTATCATCAACATTACTTATTGATATTTTTATTTAGTGTGAATAGTCTCCTAAAACCGGGTTTGGTTACATTTTACCTATTAAAACTTTTGTATTATTAACCTAGTTTTAAATAACAATCGTTTTCCATAATACTAAACGTGTATCTCATTAAGAGTTTATTATACGAGAAATATATATTAAAGAAAGTTGTAGGAAATTAAATTGTCTATAACTTTTGTTGTATAACATTGTTAATAATATCTTTAATTACCGAAATATTCAATAAAATACATTTTTATTTAGATAATCAAAATAAATCACATTATAATATTAATATCTAAGAAACCATTCCTACTACGTAAAAATGTGATAAGCAAAAGTTGTAGGAAATATAATTGTTTATAACTTTTACCCTTATAAATATGTCTCAAAAATGAACCATTTGAGAGATATTTACAAAAAACTATTTATAAACACAATTTAATACTTACCGATTGTTCTTGTTCTTCCAGGTGTCCTTGGTGCTCGCGATGCCACGTTGACTTTTATGGTCGGTGGCGACCAATGTACTATGGCCATTGCGGAACCCTTTATTTTACAAATGGGCAAACGTGCGGTCCATTGTGGTGAATTGGGAGCTGGGCAAGTTGCCAAAATATGCAATAATATGTTGTTAGCTATATCCATGATTGGCGTCGCAGAAAGCATGAATCTTGGTATTAGGTAAGTTGAATTATATACAATTTGCTAATTTAAAACAAAGTTTGGGTTTTGGAAAATTAATATTTCGTAAACGGTTAAGATTACGAAAATGTATATAAAACATAAAGTGTAGGAAATGTAATTGTCTTTAATTTTTATTCTTGTAATAAAGTTAATTAACTTAGCCAATTTCAAGATATGTACTAAAAACAAAATTAATACAAATTTAAAAAATACTAAGTTATGGAAAATTATATTTCTGAATCTGTTAGTTTTATGAAAAAATGTATATAATAAAAGTTGTAGAAAATATAATTGTCTATAAGTTTGGTTCTGTACGTAAATTAATTAAACTTAGCCAATTTGAAGATATTTATTAAAACACAATTAAATGAAAGTAAGTTTTGGAGATTTTATATATCAGAAACTGGCAATTTTACGAAAATACTTCCAGAAAATAATAGTAGGAAATTGTTTTATTGATATAGTAAAATGATTTAACTTAGCAATTTACGAGAAATTTATTAAAAACAGCGTTGGAAGATTATATTTTAGAAAACTTTATATATATACATAAGTACAAAAACAAACAAAACTACGTTTTGAAAAATTGATATCTCAGACCCGGGAAGTTTTACGAAGAAACTTTTCATATAAAAGTTATAGGAGATCCATCTCTCTTTCTCTATCTCCAAACTAATTGTAAAATTAACATACAAAAATTATAAATAAATTAACCGATATCAATAAAATTCCCATAATTCAATGTATATTTATTTTTGCATTTTAGATTAGGCCTAGATCCAAAAATCTTAAACGACATCATCAACACATCTACTGGTAGATGCTGGTCTTCAGAGGTTTACAATCCCGTGCCAAACCTATTGGAAAATGTGCCATCTAGTAACAATTACGCTGGTGGTTTTGCCACAAAGTTGGTAACGAAAGATTTAGGTCTTGCTCAGGATGTTGCCAGTAAATCGCTTACTCCCATTCTCTTGGGGGCGATGGCCCACCAAATCTACACTACCTTGATGGCGAAAGGGCTTGGCGATAAGGATTTTGCTGTTATCTATGATTTTTTAAAACAAAAAGAATGTTAATATTATGAGCAGATAAATATATTTTATTTTATATGTACATATTCATATAATTATTAATTGTTGGGGAATGAGTTTGCATTTTTACTTTCTTTTACAGAGTAATAAGTAAGTATTGTAATCATGAAAAATTTCGAACTCGAGATCTCAGCGGATATACATGTTTTGACCTTCCCTGAATCGAATGTGACTATTTTCGGAATGACGTCTGTTCGTGTGTGTGTCTGTATGTGTGTGTGTGTCTGTATGTGTGTGTGTGTGTCTGTGAACGCTCTAGGGCCAAAACTGTCGAAGGTAAAATTATGAAACTTCAAACTTAAGACTTGTATATACCCTAGATGTGCACCTCCTATTTTTGAAAAGAATATTCAAACCGGTAGTTCATGTTTACTCTATACATTTTTTGTTCTATCTCCAATATCACTAGAACGGCTACACTTACGGCAAAAATAGTAATATTCATAATGAAAGATAATAATATTTCGCACAATTTTTGTTTGAAAAGTTTCTTCATAAATTGTACCAGTTATGAGATAACTGCTACGAAAAAACTCAAATATCTTATTTACGTTGCCATGGTGATACCTACAATTGTGACAAATTTTATTATTTTTAAAACGAATCAACCATGAGTTACATCATTTGTTTCTTCTTTATTGAAAACAAACAAGCATTACTTTGACAGTTATCTGTATGAATTAATATTTAAAATATTGATTTCTTATTAGAATAAATTGTATCAGGTAAATTATTATAGAATCAATTTATATTATATATTTGCTAACATAATTAAATAACAATGTCAGAGTTTTACTGTGGAGTTTGACAGTTTAAGAGTGAATACGATAAGTACTTCAAATACAGATCAATTATAAATTGGTATAATTTTGCAGTTATTATTAAGTTATAGTAGTTTAATTTGAATTTTCATTTTATATTGGTCAGCAAAAGATTTTGTTATCACTTAATAATAATTATAATTATCTGCGCCCGTTTTTACCAGGAAAACAAAATAGACAGTTCAGAGTATTCCTGTAGAGTATTGGTTAATTTTACCGTTTGTTTGAGGCTATATATATATATAATATATATATATATATATATATATATATATATATATATATATATATATATATATAAATAGTTTGTTAGGGATATATATGTATATTAATATCTATCTATTGAAAACTACGTAAAAGAAAGTTGAGTGCAGGCCACTCCAGATATTTTTACTCTATGGTGCTATAATGAGTTCATTATAACACTAGTGCGGTAATGTAACAATGAGTTAAAGTAAACAACTACCACACAACGACCAGACTGGCATGACAAATGTATAAAAAAATATTGACACTTCGCGGAAATGTGGAACCTTTTAGGCGCTAGATGCATTGTGTCACTTGGCTTCGCCTCGTTGGACAATTTTCTCGTCGCGTGCCTAAAATACACTAGTTGCATAAATTGCATGGGCTGCGGATCATTTACAATTTATACAAAATGATGAAAAATTGATACTGTCAAATACATGAGTGCCGTCTACCGCGTGTCCCTAGTGTATTTAACAAAAGTTTTATCTGTTCTGGTATCACATAATATCTATTATTTAAACTATGGGCTTTGTTTACATACATTTAAAATATCTATTGTTATTTTCACGTAACATAAAAACACGTTTTACAATATATGAATATTGTGTATATATGATTGAAAATTTCATTAGTGAATTGATGGCTATAGTTTATATGGTTCATAAATATTATAAACATTATTTGTAAATTCGTATAACTACAGCTAATTCTCGGTTTACGAACGTTCGATATGTTTATATCATAATTAAAACTAATTGCTATCTAGTCAGTACATAACGACCCCATGGCTGGGGTGGCAGACAACCCTTTGTAATCTTACAATCGTCCTCCATTCCTTCAAGCCTTACAATGTTTTTAGATTTTTTTTGTTATAATACACAAAATAAACAAGATTCGATACGAGTAAAACGCACCAATGCGTAGGGCACGCCTTTAGGTAAGATATGCGAGCAGTGGTTTTTAATTATTATGGCCTTTAGTGCTAACAATTTGAAAAAATGTTATAGATATAAATAGTCTTACAATTGTTTGTAGATAATATTGATAAAAATAAAATTATTAGTGCATATATTAAAATTCAAAATTATAATATTTAATAATTTTTTTCGGGCTTTAAGTTAACAATACGAAAAAATTTTGTAGTCATAAAATATCTTAGAATTTTTAGTAGAATTTTTGAGTGTATTAATTGTTTTTATTAGGGCAGTATTAAGGGGGGTTTTAAATTTACGGTCCCTATAACTCGGGAAGTATACGAGCGATTGGCAATAAACTGAAAGCGGATGCCAAATAATATGTGTAGCAAATTTGGTGTGAATCGGTCCGGTACCTTCAGAGGAGTAGCACAAATTTGGTCTTAAGAGCGACGACTAACATCCAAGTATATAAGTTATATATATTTTTGGATTCAGGGCGACGAGACAAAGACTTTTTTGGTCCGGGAATGCTACAGACACACGACCGAATGCTTTAGCTTCTTCGGTATTTCGTACAGCGAGCTAAAAATATGACTTATTTTTAAATTCATAATGCATATTTTCAATATTTTTTTATGGCCTTAGGGTTCACAATATGAAAAAAAATTGTAGATATAAAATGTCTTAGAATAACTTGTAAATTTTTTGAGTATATTTAATTTTATTCTAAGGGCAATATTGGGGCTTTAAAACTCCGGAAATATAAATGTGATAAGATTTAAACTACGAGTGGATTTAAATGAGATACGAAAGGATATATGTAGCAAATTTGGTTTAAATCGCTTCGGTACCTTCAGAGAAGGAGATGGCACAAATTTGACGAACGAACGAGCGACGACTCACATCCAAGTATATGAGTTATACACATATTTACAAACACACGGCCGATGCTATAGTTATTCTGAACTAAAAATAAAAATACACTAGGTGATTCACAAAGTACACCAGAAATGAGAGCTTCGTTTATGCTTCCGTTAATTTCAATGGCGTATGGTTGGTTAAAATAAGACAAGTAAACTTCAATCAGTTTTACTCGCTCTTTCTACAGAGTGGTTTGCTGGCCCTTTAATGCTGTGGACCACTCAAACACAACAACGGATACTCAGTCTTTGTTCTGTGCTCTTAGAAAAATCGAACCTTCATGTAATTCAATCAAATTGTGCTTGTTCTATTTTTAATGCAACGATACCTAGTGACGTCTTCGATAAACAATAGAAACTTCGTTAGCAATATTGTAGAATCAACGATCATTTTATATATTCGAATGGAATCTTATTTAAAATTCGCTGAAGGATACTGAAATGTATCCAAGTGTATAGAATTCAGGGCACGTTCGTGAGTTAAATCAAAATAGTTGAATCTGTACATGTATCAATTTAATACGTTTAAATGGTACAGTAAATATAGTATACAACACGACTACAATTTTTCGGTCGTCTGTGCGAATAAAGTCGAAAGTTGTGTAGCAGTGATTTGATTTAAGTTCGCCGGTTTCATGCTTCGAATTTGTAATTCTTTGCAATATATATATATATATATATAGGCATCCAACAAGTTATATAAGTACTGTTTTACGAGACAATTTTGTATGCTACTGGTAGCACCTTTGCTAAAATTAGCACAAAATCTCACATGAGAAAGGGTGCAGAATATTATATTTAAATGAAAATTCGTTACATAAAATTATTTCATGGAAACTTAAAATAACTTTTAAGCTGAGACAAATCCGTACACAAAAGGATTAAAGTTCGGTCCTTTTCTATCACTTTGGTATATTATTCACGGAGTCGTGAGCTAACACGGGAGACACCTGGAGTGGCTTTCACTCGACTTTCGCGTATATATATACATATATATGCTGTATTTAGTTAAAAGAAGTATTATAAACAATGCAATTCAAAATTTAATCGGAAATACACGTTGTAACTATCCTTGAATCGAAACCGACTTTTTTCGAAATGTCAAGAATGTCAAGTGAAAGACCCATCAGCTTCTTAGCTCGCCGTACAAAGTACCGAAGAAGCTAAAGCATTCGGTCGTGTGTCTGTAGCATTCTCGGATCAAAAAGTGTTTGTCTCGTCGCCCTGAATCCAAAAATATATATAACTTATATACTTGGATGTTAGTTGTCGCTCCTAAGACAAAATTTGTGCTACTCCTCTGAAGGTACCGGAGCGATTCACACCAAATTTGGTACACATATTATTTGGTATCCCATTTGAATCCGCTTGCAGTTTATTGCCAATCGCTCGTATACTTCCCGAGTTATAGAGCCCCAAAATTTGGAGCCCCCCTTAATACTGCTCGTATAAAAATAATTAAAACACTCAAAAATTCTACTAAATATTCTAAGATATTTTATGTCTACAAGATTTTTTCATATTGTTAACTCAAAGCCCGAAAAAAATTATTTAATATTATAATTATTTGGCATCCTATTTGAATCCGCTTGCAGTTTATTGCCAATCGCTGGTATACTTCCCGAGTTATAGGGCCCCAAAATTTGGAGCCCCCCTTAATACTGCTCGTATAAAAATAATTAAAACACTCAAAAATTCTACTAAATATTCTAAGATATTTTATATCTACAAGATTTTTTCATATTGTTAACCCAAAACCCGAAAAAAATGATTAAATATTATAATTTTGAATTTTAAAATGTGCACTACATTTTTTTATCAATATAATCATATTTTCATAATAATTAAAAACCACTGCTCGCAACGCATATGTTACCTAAAGGCGAGCTCTACGCATAGGTGCGTTATATATATAAATATATATATATATATATATATATATATATATATATATATATTTAATATTTTCCAGCAAGCGGAAATGTTCTATGACATTTCAGATTACGTCGCCTCTGCACATTTTCGATTAAAATCATGAGCGATATAAATGTGATCAAAGTGACACATATGTTACGTGTTTGCTACATCCGTCTTGATTTTGATAGGCACTGGATTGGGTTAAAATATATTTGTACTCCGAAAGAAATGTATTGCTAGATTGTGAGGGGAATCAATAAAAAATATTTTGGAAACCTTTAACATGAATATTCGCACTGGCCTTAAATGTAAACTGAATCCCCTAGAGACGGGCCTGTATATGCTTATATTTATAGCATATAAAAGGTGTCATGAAGATAAAACCAAAATTCGAAACTTTTATACTTTATTTCTTTATAAGTTGTAGCTGCGTAATAATTTTGCGTGAATATATGGGGGAAATTCGAACAAATAAATATATGTACATTAAACATTGATTTTGATAAAATATACATAGATTTATTTTTAATTAAATATGTAATCGGTTCAGTAATTTCGGAGAATTAAAATGCTTTCTTTTTAAATTTGTTCAAGAAAGAAATTAAATACATCGTAACTTTGGAGAACAAGAAGAAATTTTGACAATAGGTAAAGTAATTCTTTGTCGGTGAAAGGTCAACTGAGTCGAGTTAGATCAAAGATTCGAACCGGTAAAAGCAAAGCCGGTAATCACTGAAACCGGAGATAATGAGAAATCCATTGTTTGAAGTGCTTTTTGTGTGCTTGTTTTTATGAATATTCATTATTATATTTGTCACAGAAAATGTGCTGATGAAATGTATATTTATTTTAGGCTTTTTAATTTTCTAGTGTTGACGATGTTCGCATCAAAACGAACATTTACATAAATTCTCATATAATAATATTGACATTTTAATTATTTTAATTTATAACATTATTTTAATACATTTCTTATTGTTTTGTAGTAAACAAAGAAACGCAGGGAGATTCTATAATAATAATTCTATTAAAGTAGACTTTTATTAACATTTATTACGTTTTTCGAAAAAACTCTTTTAACAAAAGTTTCTAGAAATTTTAATATCTTCAACTTTTATATGAGTCACTATTTCTATACTATACTATACTATAGCAAACGTTAGAGAAACGTACAAATAAAATATCTATTTTAAAATAAAAAAATTCAGTTAATGGTACGTTTGTCGAAAAAACTTTTTAAACAAAAGTTTCTAAAAAATTTAATATCTTCAACTTTTATATGAATCACAATTTCTTTAACTGTTGCCGTTTCCGAGATACTAAAATAATTAGCAAGACTAAACAATTAAGATATGGTTTCCGGTAATAAGAGGTGCATATATCTTAAGTTTTATAATTCACACACAGATACACACAGACACACAGACGTCATTCTGAAAATAATCAGATTTGATTCAGGAATGGTAAAAACGTGTATATACGTTAAAATCTCGAGTATACTTTCATTTAGTCTTCGTTCAAGAAAGTAAAAATTATAATTAATCCTGTCTGCAATATATGGCGTATAAATGGTTAAGAATTGACAGGTTTACTATAAATGGATTAAAGCTCCACTTAGTATAATTGATTTAAAAAATTAGGAATTTCATTTAAAACAATGATACAAAGTGCCCATTAGTATAAATTTACAGTAATCGGAGAAGGTACGAAAACATTGAAAGAATATAAATAACAAAGAAAAAGTAAAAAAACTGCAAATAAAGTGTGAAGGAATGAATCGAGACAGCTTTCGGACTATGCATAAATAGTTCAATGCGGTCCCGTCGAGCTTTCACGGAGCGCTGCAGTTCGCGAATTTCAGTTCGAAAATTTGCTAGTCTCCAACGATACTTCAACGAGTTCACAATACGCGCGCCAATATTCAACTTACAAAAAATTACGCTCGTACGTAAAGAAACGCACCCGAAATTTACTCAAATTGGTACAAATATTGGACGAAATTTGCTCAAAATCGGACCAAGCTTTGTGAAATATGTGCAGTGAATTTATTTGAGAACTTTTGCAATTGTTGTGAAACAAACTTTTGTGCTAAATTTAATTTGCAAGGTAAACTAGATAATTAAAATTTATTGTTAAGTGTTAAGATAGTCATGTAATTATTATGGTACTTAGGAGTCAGTATGTACTATGTCCACTTTTTGTGAATTCGGGTTTACTTTGTATAATTTTTTTAAATATCGCATTTTAAATTGTTTATTATTATAAATGAATTATTAAATACTTATTTATTCTACTTAATTTTTTTAAATTATATTTTAAACCTCTACTTAAAAAAGAACTATAAAATAAATTTCAATTTATTCGATTTCCTATATTTCAAAATATAATTTTAATCCATGATTAATATATCAATTATTCTATGACCACAATTTCAATTCAACAAAATTTAAATTTAAATAACTATTCACTTTTAAATATATAAAAAATAAATGTATAAATAACAGTTCATATAAAAATCTATTAGTAAATATAATTTATGTTCTCGTTTATTTTACCCTGAAAAACTTTTCAGCATTCAAATACAAATAGAAACTTTGAAAATCATAAAATATTATTTTGTGCTTTTAATCATTTTTAGTAATATTGCAATATTGACAGGACTGATTAATTATAATTAAAATTAAATTACAAATTATGTGCAACTTAAAATGATTGCAAACTTTTGCACAAGTTTTTTATTTTTATTTTAAAATTAAATAAGTTTGATAATTCTACGAAGGCTATCAGCGATCAAAAGACTTTTAATTTACCAGAAACTTATTAAAACTTAAAATTACCGACTAACCTTTTGAATTTATTTTTTAATAATTTAGACGTTGCATTATTTCTAATTTCAGATATAAAAATAACGGTTATTCGTGGAATCTTTTTATTATTAAAACATTATTTCTATCTATAACTTCAGATTTAGGAAAAAAGTCGATTATTTGTAGAAAAGTTTATAGACTTATTAATGATACGAACGTAACAAATGAAAGAGTTTGTCACGTCATTATTTTTAACAGGTTCTACATTTTTTGTTCTTTCCATTTTTATTCGTAATCATTCTTAGATAATAATCGATGTACGACGAACAAAACTATAAATTTTCTAGGAAAAAAGCTCTCGACTTTCTTGTTTTTATAATGAATATTTGACGCTTGGATTTCAAAATAGTCGGACAATTTGTTTGATGTATATAGTCCATTTGAATACATGAATTTTATGTGATTAGGAAATGATTTATATGTAGTTTTATAGTGAAAAAAATAAATTAGAAATCGTTCTCAGACAATTATTAAAATTTAATATCTTAGAATGAAATATGCCACTATTAAAATAATTATATCTTACAGAATAATTATCGAAATAAAATCAACATGAGTTTCCTTTTACAAACAGCAGTAAAAAGTCATTAAAACATTTAATTCATTTATTTTATTCCAAAGTAGTACTTGATTATTTTCATATTAATTTTCAATTACTTAGCTAGCAAAAATATTTTTATTACTTCGAAATGCGATATGGAATTGTTGCTTGATAAGAATTTTCTTGAAAAATATTTACCGTACACAATTCTAGAATAATTATGTTTATTGCATATTTCATATGTTGCGTTTGAAAATGTTCTCAAGAATTTACTGAAAATATCGCTTTTGAATCTTAATTTGCCATATTGTATCCATAGATGAAATAATAACTGTATTGTTTCATGATAATCGCAGTATCAATAAATGCTAAAATTCAAAACAATGTTAATAATATTATAAGAGTAATTCGAAATATCTGAACTCTCATTTTGCAATAATATAATATATAATATATTAACAAATATATATATATTCACAAAAAACTGAAGTGGCCTTCACTGGACTTTCTCGTAAAGAAATAATAAAGAAATTTGGCACTCCAGTGTATTAGTTGCGAAAAGTCGAGTTGGAGTCAATGTTTTTGAAACATTATTGTAATACAATAAGCAACAAGTACCTATTTATAATTTTTATTTACGTACGACTCTGCTTCATAGGCAATAATTTTAAATCGAAAATTTAATTGTTTTGAAAACACCGTAGAGCGCGAAGTAGTTGGAACGTAATAAACAGTTTGAGTGACCCTGATTTTATATCATAAACAATTTTGGCCGAATATTTGTTATATTAAAATTGCTATTTTACCAGCGAATTGTTTAATAAATATACAAAGCTTAAAATTGCAGAATATAATTTTAAAACAAAACAATTAGTTGCATATTTAGTTTTGTGAATTTATTCATTTAATTTTCATTTACAAAATGTTTTTAAAATATTGTTATTTTAAACCAATTTCATGGAAATGTAACGGCGTATAGGCTTGTGCATATTAATGTGTGTCAAGAAGAGTTAGAATCGCCCTGATGCTCACGGGATTTTATCTGGACGTACGAGATGTTAGTCGTCGCTCGCTCGTAAGACCAAATTTGTGCCCTCTACTCCTCTGAAGGTACCGGAGCGATTCACACCAAATTTGCTTCACATATTATTTGGTATCCCATTTGAATCCGATCGCAGTTTAAATCCAATCGCCCGTATACTTCCCGAGTTATAGGGCCCCAAAATTTAGAGCCCCACTTAATATTGCCCTTATAAAAATAATTGAAACACCCAAATTATTTACTAATAATTCTAAGATATTTTATATCTACAATATTTTTTCATATTGTCAACACAAAGGCCATACAAAATTATTAAATATTATAATTTTGAATTTTAAAATATGTATTAAATATTCTTTTATCTATTTTAATATTTATAACATTTTTTCAAATCATTAATTAAAAAGTCATAATAATTAAGAACCGCTGCTCGCATCGCATATATTGCTGGACGCATAAGTGCGTTGTACTTAAGCTTCTTAATTTTGTAAATTTTTAGATATAACTGATTTATGCCAATTTGTTCGTAATAATTAAAAATCTATCACATACTGTGTATTGAACGCAATCAGAGGATAATTACCCTGTATAGATATTTTCAATTGAGTTATTAATTTCCGTGAAAAACAGTTGTTTGTTCATATTTCAATAGCTAACAGAATTTCAGAGAAACTAAAAGGGCAATTAAAAATATACATACTGACGAAAATTAGATATATCTAAAAATTAACAATATATTAAAAATAAAGGACAGTCTTTTGGCCAAATTATTATTATTATTATTATTATATATATATATATATATATATATATATATATATATATATATATATATATATATCTATATCTATGTATATATATATATATATATATATATATATATATATATATATATATATATATATATATATATCTATATCTATGTATATATATATATATATATATATTTATATATATATATATATATATATATATATATATATATATATATATATATATATATATAATGTATATAGGTCATTCATACAATATCCTTTGTCTTTTTCTTTTCTCTGCCGTTTACATTTAATTTTAATGAATAAGTGTCTTTTGCAGTAAACTATTTGATTTTCAAATTAACAACTCTACAATTATAATTAAGTTTTACATTTGCTTTATTAACAAATAATTTATTTGAAATTACGTTGCATCTGCATAGTGAACACTTTGTGCTAGTTGTTGTAACCTACTTTTCTTCATTTCCACGAAAAACACAATCATCAGAAGTATCTAAGAATTAACTTACTTGGTATAAAAGCTTTAAAACAAAAGCACAATGTAATAGACGTAGTTAAAAGTCCTGTCACTGCACCTTCACCCTTCACTTAATTTACTTATACTTAGCTTTCACTGTATTTTTAATATAATACTTTATTGGGTTTTAAATTCAATCTAATAAGTGTTGTAACTAGATAACGTAAATGTAATATTGCTATTTTCAAAATCAAACGTTATATATATTTATCAATTACTAGTTTCACTTTTTCTCTAATTAGAATAAGAACTAATCCTAAAGGCCATTTCTCAGTACACTTTAAAAGGTATATTTTCTACTTTAATTTAATTTTTTAACCTATTCTCTAACTTTTTACGTTGTTGAATCTCTTATATGAGGGCTTATTTAAATTCAATTTAATTATATATTATATTACAAATATTAAATTAAACACTGACATTATTGGAAACATTGATTTTTGCATTTTATTACACACTGGTTTATTATACGATTTAATAATATAAATGTTACAATGATCTATCAACATTTTCGTTAAAACTCAGTTGAATATTTATAAAATATTTCAACAAACAATATATCTCTTTCACGTCGAGTCATTGAGTGCAATGTTTTAAAAGTTATAAATAGTAGAATGTATAAGACAAGTAATGGCCGTCTGCGTCGATAAAGAATCAATAAAAATCAGTTATCGTAGGGCTTTGTTTGTGTGTGAGTGATTAATCTTCCTATCGGAAAACTGTTGAAATATTGACACAAATTGATAGTATTTTCCTTCCCTTCGACGTACGTGACCGAAATCGTTCAACAATTTCAGTACACATCTATACAATTATTTACTTTGTTTTCAACTAGTATCTGGAAAAGTTTAAGTCCATAGTGATAGTGATAGCACCAATGAAAAACTGTCTTATTGTGTATTGGGTTCAGCAACAAGATATATACAACCCTGTAAAAAATGTCAATCGACTTTCTTATTCTTAGTTTCTGCAGATCTTTTTTGTCTCTAAAAATAATTATTTGTGGCGATAAATTATCGTTTTGGTCCTATACTTAGCATTCGTTCAAAAGTTTCACCGAATATTTGCCCTTTGTAGGACCATTCACAAAGTAGTGGGAAAGCTTAAACCAGTCTAGAAGGATACATTCGCAAGTTTCTTGACCATTCGAACTAATCGTACTCTGAAAAACTTAACTAGGAATACATAAGAATTTAAAACTTTAGTTTCTAAAACAACGACTCTTTGTTTTTAGGACCAATACGAAGTTTTGTCTCTTAAAAGTAAAAGCAAGAAATGTCTGCTAGAATCTACGACTTTTAGTAGTTTTAAGAAGGGAATATGGTAAGGTATATGTCAGTGTGTGTGTCTGTAGCGAGACCACGCGCGACCTTAATAAATGGATTATTGTAAGGGGTCCCAAATTGGTCCATGTCAACCAGTTAATCTTACGTCTGTCTGTGCCGTTTCAAATCACTTTAAGTCGCACACAAGTCACGTACATGGCAAAATATTGTCAACACATTTCTTAATAATGAGTTGATTGCAAGGTAAAGAAAAGAAACTGGAGTGGCCTCGCTCAACTTTCTTGTCACAATCTGTATTAATGTTTTTCGAACAAAATAAATTATATGAATCCTTGTTTCTCTAACTTATGCCGTTTCCGAGATATTGCAAAAGTAGTAAGACATATTTCAGAACTTATACTGTGTAACTTTTGTAAAATAAATTAAACTAAAGTCGTCATTTATCGAAATAAAATCGGGCTTTAATATTTTATTGTGGGCGAAACAGTATTGTATTCTTTCATTTTCTATGCTATTTTTTTGATTCTTTTTAGATTTTTATCCACAAATGTTTTTTAAGTCTCATGAGAATTGGCCAATCAGTGTTATCCTTAGTTACACTGGTGCGCTCCCAGTGTAATCTGGGACGAGTACAAAACGCAACAAAAAGACATTTTCTTCTATAGGGATTATATTGGAATTGAAATATTTGAAGAATATCAACAATGGCATATATATATATATATATATATATATATATATATATATATATATATAAAATCAAAAATTGAGGTTACTGCATCATAAAAGCAGTGTAACATTTTTTATAACAAATGTGCTCTAAATTTACTGCGTAGAAGATATAAAACTTCATTTAAATATACCGTGCTGAAAATATCATAAATTTACTGGGAACAAAGTTCTATTATATTGTTTTTTGCAGAGCAAAGAACAAAATAAATAATACCTGTCCTGTAAAACTTGTAATAGTTTTGATTAAAAATTTAACTGCCTTTTAGTTATAGCTTTCATACATGCAAATAATAATAAACTTTTGAAATGTTTTTTATTTTATACGGAGATATTTAACTGTAGATACTAAATTAGACCACTCTTTTAATATTTTTTAATACATTTATAATTGTAGTTTCTAATTATTATGCCAAAGTGCACATAAAAATAAAAATTAGCAAAAAATAACCCTCATAATCATCTATTTAGTTCCGCTATGGGTTATTTTTGTATGAGACGCCACTTTTCGTTTAATTAAATATATATTTTGGATACATTGTAACTATACTTTTGCTTATAGTTACATTTGTTAATACCGTAAAACCATTCCAAACAATCTAATCCAATAAATCTCCAATAATACTCAAGATTATTTACATGAAAAATGTTACCATGGATAAGAATAGTATTTTAACAGCATTGACTACGACAATTAAAAGATAAATTTAATTGATATTTACAGAAAATTGCTTTATGACATCGAATTTAAAATTAGTTCTATTTACAATGTTTGAACTTGTTTGAAGGATTTGCCGATTTGTTTATTTAATCAAGCAACTTTTATAATACATGTGTTATTTAAAGCATAAATATAAAAAAATACATTTTTTAAAAATACGTTTTTAAAATAATGTTTACGTGAATATTGACAGATATTTTGTTGTTTTAGCGAAAAAATATATTCTAGCAAGTATTTTTAGAAACTATCATAACTTCTTTGTATTAAAATATTAATATTTCATTTTCAGATCTGTTGGATATAACATATAATTTATGTTAAACATTCGAATAAATATTTAAAGAATGCTGTTTCGAGGTGTTTTATGATCTATTTGATATATTCTCTATTTTTTGTTTTTATACTGCAAATAGTTTGTTTAAACATTGGTTAATTCCGTATTAATAAAATACGTTAAACAAATGTATTTTTCTATCAAATGAATTTACTTTCTGTTTTCTTTTATTTGTTTCTATGACTGTATGAGTCTCAAATAGTAATTCTATAAATTTTCATGGCAGCAGTTGAGTTTCCGAATAACTTGAATCTTTATTTGGGATATAAAACTATACACACGTAAAACCATATTAATAATACAAAATATCGCTCTGAACATGTAGAATTCAGTTATTATTCGGCGATAACAGTTTTATTTTATTTTTTAATGGTGAGAGCAACCTGTGGTAAACATTAAATACCTATTAATTTCAAGCTGCGTTAAACGGAATATTTACAGTGGTTTATTTTAATGTTTCGTGACACGCAACTCACATGTCTAACATGTCAAGCGTTTGTTTAACATGTACGAACATGATTTTCCCTGTTAGTTTATGAGACGATAATTAAAACGACACATTTGATATTAATCACAATTTTGCAACAGGAAATTCGTAGAATTTCATTGTAATTAATTATTCTATTTCCTAGCAATTCCTTTTATGGTTTTCGCACAGCTATATAATTAATATTTTCATCAATTTTAATATTACATCGTTCACAAAAATAAACTAACAATTTCAAACATATAAATAATTGTGGAAATAGTTTGGCGTAATTAGTGTTAGATTTTAATATGCAGCTTGCATGACGTGTGAGTATATACCGTTTGACCTACATTTTGCGTATGTTTTCACGTTAGAGCATGTCATGAAATGAAATACAAGGATTTTCATGTAACGTTTTGAACTCGGTTTGGGTTCTAACATAATAAATTGTTGTTTACAATTCTTTACCCGTTGTAAATAGAGACACAGGGTAAAACTTTAAGAAAACGCAAACGTACAATATATGTGGAGGGTAAATAACTGCTTAAAATAAAACCAGGTTTATTTTGTAATCTCTTCTTGCGAAATATGTGGAAATATATTTTGTTTAACAGTAATTTAATTGGAGTAATACGGTCAGATTAAGGGGTTTTATAAACTTATAATGCTTAGGGCCCTACAATTTTTTAATTCACTCCTGTGTGTGAGCCGTGTATATATATATATATATATATATATATATATATATATATATATATATATATATATATATATTTATAATACTATCGGGCATCGCTGTAAGTTATATATTTGACAAATTTACTTTTGTATACGTTTTGTATAAAAGTAAGTATTTTGATTATAAAAGAAAAATCAAGTTCAGGTACAAGGCACCTATGTCTTCAGCTCGCCCAATACGTAATATATGCGATATAATTGTTTGTTGTTTGTGGGTTCACAATTTGAAAAAATGTTATAAATATAAAAAGTACTTAGTATAAGAAAGTCAAATGAAGGGTAGACCAGTTAAAAAATTCAAGGTATTACAAATATTTATAGAGTACAAAACTAACATTACTTATCAAATTAGGTTAGTGTATTTTTTTATTCGTTGGACCTGCACACCTGAAAAATAATGAAATTGTTTGAATAGCTCGTGGTAATTACGGTTCGACCACACCTGTGTTATTTTTGGGAAGAAGTAAGAAATGCCGACGTCCAAAACTGAAGTAAATTAGCCGGAAATTACTCCAACTTCCGAATATACATTTCGATTTTTAGAGCGCGATAATAATAGTCTGGCAATATTTATTACACATAATAAACTCGTAATATACTGGTATATGATTACTGCAATATTCCGATAAGAGTGTATAGGTATTTCATGGAGATATTCAGTCAGAAAAAAGTATAAAACACACCTATAAATAGATAAATAGATCGAACATTTCTCTAATTGTTATTTTTAATATTAACTTATTATAATTTTATATTGTTATCTTAGTTATCACTATATATGTAATAAAGCTTTACAATATCAATATTTGTGGTAACTAGGGAAACGTAAATGTAAAATGACTATTTTTAAAAACGATTCATTCCGTTTTTTAAAAAATCCAGGAATTCTACGAATATTACTATTAAAATTGCGATGTAATTTTTTTTTGTGATCACAATACTTTTAATTATGCATTACGTATAAGAAAGTAAAAAAATTGGTATAAAATATAAATCAATTTATAGTAAAGAGCTGTCACAGTAGTGTCCACAGTATGCAAAATAGTCCGAGTATGAAATAAATAATACAACAAAAGCGCACTTCACTCTGTAGCATATACTTCACAATCACGCTAAAGTATATCCAATTCACATTTTCTTGCCGGTGCTGCTTGCAAACCAATAATAAAAAGCTAGGCGTTGGAGTGACGTTTATTTCAAGTATCAATTAATGCAAATCAAACGGCGCATACGGAACCATGCTAATTTCAGTATTCAGGCGTCGTTTTTATATCGACTGAATTAAACGCAAAATTATTCCCAGTATAATTACTATTCAATTGTTTTCAAGGGTTTTTGCAGAAAGTCAAAAACATTAAAAGCCAAAGCTATTGTTATGTTCATTTGAATTCATGGAATTTTCAGCTATTGTAAAATTCCCGAGCCGACTTTAAATAGCGCTTTTAGTTTGGCGTAAATACTGTACGTGCATTTTAATTGTCAAATGTGAATTGCTTATTAATTGGTAATCAGTAATAAATCGATTACTAACCGAATAATTATTAATGAACTCAAATAATTTCATAATTGTTAGTTAACATCGGTTATAATAAATCAAACGTATTGTGCTGGCCACCACAAATTTTTAGCTCGCCGTATGAACTACCTAAGAAGCTAAAGCATTCGGTCGTGTGCCCCCCTTAATACTGCCCTCATAAAAATAATTCAAACACCGAAAAATTTTACTAATAATTTTAAAATATTTTATATCTAAAACATTTTTCCATATTGTTCACCCAAAGGCCATAAAAAATTATTTAATATTATAATTTTGAATTATAAAATATGTACTAAATTTTTTTAATTAAAATAATGTACAAATTTTAATACATAAATGTAATAATCATATATTTTTGTCGTCTAAATAAATAAAGTTTTCAAAACCTTAATAAAACACTATTCAGCATATCACAACATGAAGATTTATTGTCGACTATTTTAAATATAATGTTAGACATTATCAGTTTTGTGTGTATATATGTAAATAAGTTATATACGTTTATGTATGTTTTATACGTTCTTTTGTAAACTAGTTTGCATACTAAAATGAATTTAATATACAACACATCTAGCAAAATCGTTTAACAGTGTTGGCATATATTTTGGTTTTGTTAAGAATGTTAAAGGCCCTTTAGCAATGCGAAAAAGATGTCAAACACTATGCGAGCGTCTTTTGTGTGCTTGTAAATTTTAATAAAAGCCGCATTTGTGCAAAAAGATATTAAATATAAGCGCTAATGCATGTTCCACAATTTTAATCTTAAATGCATTTATTATAATTAAAATGATACGGGCACTTTGTGAATTCGCGTAGAAAATTTATATTGCATAACTTATATTAAGAATTCTAACTATTTTACGGTTCACGAATTTAAAAGTATTCAAAAGTTTAATTAAACAGAAGATAATAAATATATAATACAATTCGATTTGTATTTGATAATATTTATTGTATACGAGAAAGCATTTGTATCAGAGTAAGGAAACTGACGAATTGACAAAGTTGAGTGTGCGGGCGCATTATTGTGGTGCAAGAACCATGAGTTGTCTCGCCACAACTCTGGTCTCTTTTTGCGAATTATTTCTTTCTCCTTACTCTTGTTTTAAAAGTTGAAACGTTTCTGTGAAAGTTTTCCCCAGTTTCACGCAAAATTTTACGTTGCATCGTTGTTCCAGAAAATCGTTACTTACACGTTGCACTCAAATAACAATATCACGAAAACTAAACGAAATTTCAACAATCCAAGAACATGTGGTTACAGAAGAGGTTATGCGCAACGCAATGCTGCCAACCAATAATCTGTAAAAGTAATAATAAAGTTTAAAAAATAAAGTTCTGTTATTTTCTGAACAGACCTCTTATATCTATTCTGTTATATGTTCTTTCTCTGATGAAATGTAATACATAAGCATAGGTACAGGCACCTGTGTCTTCAGCTAGCCTTATAACTGTGCAAAGTTCATTAAAAAAATCATAATGAACCATTTTCTGGATTTCCTTTTGCTTTTTGTCTTTTCTATTTTGTTGGAGTACGCGTAGTGTGAAGTACAGTACATTTCCTAGGCTAAGTACGTCACTGGCACGGCAGTGTAGTTAGTTTAGATAAATTGGGTGTGTATTACATTTGTTAGTAGTATGTATGGGTTATACCTGCTGGTTTTGACTCATCAGCGAACTATTGATATGTGTCCGTATGAATCTTCATTAAATTACATATTATATGAAATGTACACGCTTCATATTATATTTATATTTTAATGAAACGTTATTTTGCCTCGGGAAAATTGGGGATAGATAATATTACCAATAATAAAAGAAGCAAGAATTACAAATTTAAGAAAATGCTATGCCTACACTGAAAGAAAGGACTGTTTGTAGCAACCAGGAATCTGGTTAAGATATTGTTTTCAAAAATAGGAGGTGCAAATCAGGGCCATATATAAATACTAATTTTAAAGTTTCATAATTTTACCTTCAACAGTTTTTGCTCTAGAACCGTTCACACACACACGCGCAGATTCGGTTCAGGGATGATCAAACTGCATATTTTCGTTAAAATCTCGAGTTCAATCATTTTAAACTTCGTTGAAGAAAGTAAAAAGTTACAAATACTTTTTGAAAGTTTGTACATATTTTAGCGAGCTGTAAGCATTGATAGAGTCTATATTTCACAAATATTTGAAGGGATATATATTAAACTGCATCTAATATAGTTGCTTTAGAATATATTGCAACATAAATATAAATATGACATATTTATAACATTACATGGTGGAGGTGCAATATAATATAGACGCAAAACTTTTACATTAAAATAAAATAATTATTTTATGTTCGCTTGAGAACTCAATCACTATTCCAACTTCCTAACACTATTTGAAGCGGTATAATAAAATATTCTGAATATTTTTTGGTATTTTATGGAGAATAAGATCACAACGACGATAACATTGATATTGGGGAAACATTTAAAATAGATCCAATTTAGGTATTTTTTCCTATAAAAAGTTCTTGGATGAATAAAGAAAAAGTGTTATTTTACACCAAAAAAGATGATGGCCCGACGATTCTATAGATAAAAACATTTAGCGATAAATGTCAAAAAGATGGATGGACTCTAAAAGAAATATATAACAAACGTCAAAGCACCATGTCATATGTTCCATTCATATAGTATTGATATACGTGAATTTTATAGGTTAGATATGCGAGTAACAATATTATTTATTATCGTCATTCAAATAAATTGATACATATTGATGTATTTGTTTTCAACAATATACGTTTATAAACATAGTAGGATGACAGTACTAGTTCGGTAACAAAGCACGTTCTAACTATGCAATAACTAGATTAACTCGTAGGCACCACGTGCCCATATCATACACAGTCAATTTTTCATTAATACAATAATAATGTAAATTTTAATTCAATGATATCTCTTTAAGATTGTAGAACAGTTTTCTTGATTAAAAAATCGAATACTATATCTTCGTTGGCTCCGAGGCACACTGGTTGCCTGGCATAGTACAATATATAGTACAATATTTCAAACATTTTACAGTCACATTGGCTCTTAAAATATTTATGCCCGCCAATCAAGTTTTACACATTTGTGGAATATCTTTTCAAGATATATGTTTGTAATCTAGAATTATTATGCCCGTCAATCAAGTTTCTACACATGTCTAGAATATCTCTTGAAGATTGGGAATTCTGTTTTCCTGGCTTGTTCGCAGTTAGAGGTTCGAACCCAGACTTATACCAGTTTGTATTTTTAAATAAAGCGTTCTACACACATATATACACATACACTATATATATATGTATATTCATCTGGGAGTTTATATATATAATACATATACATATACTAATTTCAAAATAATCTAAATTAAATAATTCCCAGTTTATGGTGTTTGGGTTTGAGTTTGGTGGCTTTATGGGAGTTTAGTTCTAAGATGAGATAAGGCGGGTTGTTCATCCTACACGTATTTGATATTTTTGTGTATGTAAAGCAGGCTTTTGACAACAATTGTTGGAACGTGACATACGTTGGTATAATAAAGTATATGGCAACGCGGAGCGTTGTTAAATTTTCTCTATATTGCATTGCGCTTCACAATCCGAAAGTTTGTTGTGGGTGGGAAAACGATGCAACACACATGCATACGTAACACATATAAGTTTTGCTCAAATTTCACCGAGAAATGTCATATGTTATACCTGCATCAAAGGCAACAAAAAACATATAAACAATATACATATGTCATACGTCATACTTTGAATATATATAATAAAACTTGTTCCCCAGCACACCACGTTCCAGAATACTTCGTTTCCATACATTTACTTCCATTTCCTTGAACGAAGTCGAAAAGGAAGTATTGTGTTATCAACAACATTTACGAACTTGTGATTTTCATGGAAATAAATCTTTTAAACTTATATGGCTTGTTTCTGACAATTTAGTGTGTGTCTGTGACGTTTTCACGTCAAAACAAATGAAAATTAAATTATAAAACTTTATATTAAATAGAAGTGTATACGTACAAGCTATAATGCCTTCAGCTCGCCGTGTACTAATTTGATAAGTTAAAAAATATATTTGTTCTTTTATAACAACAGTAAAGTTATTTTATAGGAATTTATTTGAGAACTTTATTTTCCCTTTTAATTACTTTCAAATATATGGGGTTGAAGTTAGCTTTAACTGTGCCACGTTCACCGAATAACGTTCGACTATAAATCGATAAATCTTAACCCAAATTCGTGACTAGATTATTTTATAATCGTTCGTTTAATGGAGAAAATTCGAAAATATAATTTCTTAAACGTACTTTGCAAACACATACTGTTTATATTGAATACGTTGGCTTTCAGCCAGGCGCATTTTGGTGAATGTACTTTATAAAGGCTGTACATTAACATGGTTGAGGGAGGCTTATTTGTAGTCGTTAAACGCGTTTAATTAAATGCAGTTTGTTTGGGCGATTAAAACTCGCACACAATTTTAAATATGTGTAGTTCGAATAGAGTCGTATTTCCAAATAAAACACATTTAGTAAATATTTCTCTGATTCTAATTACAGTCGAGTGATTTTTTTGTATGTGGTGTATGCATTTAATTTTGTAAATATAAATTAATTTATTATGTGTTTGCGCAAACGCTGTATTTTTTTGTGGTTATAATTATTATTTACACCGTTTATAACCAGAATCAAAAATATATTATTTTTACCACCAGAATATACAACTATAGTCGAGATACTAAGGGAACAGAGTTACTTCATCGCCCTGATAATCCTTAAATGTTTTACAAGCTTAAAATAATTAGCAGGGAAATTATACTGTTTGATTATTTTATTATTAATTTTTAACTAATTTTAATCTAAATAACCATATTCTTTGTTCCAGGAACATCATCAAGCATTCAACACATCTAAAGAAATAAATTAGTGAGGTCATTTAAAAAAATGGCGTCAAATAAAACAAGAAGCATTCAAAGAAACATAAAATCATTTACTGCACAATGCAAAAAGTAGACTAAAACAAATAAAATGGCGTTTTTAAACCACTTAAAAATTATTTTAATACTATGTTATTTATTTGTAATAAAACACAGTACAAGCACGACTATATCCGAAAATAGTCGAAACAACACGACTGATAAATCAAATGATATTAAAACCATAACGCAGGAAACGTATGCAAGCACAAATACCCCTGAAACTCACCGAAGATATTCGAATAATAAATCAAATGATATTCGCCGTTGGCGCGTATCCAGCAAAAGCACGAATACATACGAAATACAACGAGGTGACTCGATTGAAACTTTAAACGATTACGAATCTAGCGCGAATACATCCGAAAAACAACGAGGTGACTCGAATGAGCTTTCAAATGATTATGGAGCCGTAAGGCTCTGGCGCGAATCTGGCGCAAGCGCTGATATTACCACGAATACATCCGTAAATCAACGGGGTAACTCGATTGAGATTTCCAACGATTATGGAGCCGTTAGGCGTAGGCGGGAATCTAGCGCAAATGAAATTTCAAGTGATACGATTGATTTTGAGCGGTTTTTCTTGCGACGTAAGCGTGATCTATTCAACTCTAGCGTGAATTCGACTATTAATTCAGATATATTACTGGATGATCTGGATGATTTGAATGATGGAATGAACCAGACGAATTGCAGTAATGAGTATTGTATTTCGGATGAGGATTATATGAATATGATCGATGAGTATATGTTCCCGTCGTCTTACGAGTGGGTGTTGATATTTTTTCATTCGATGGTTTTTTTGATTGGACTGGTTGGCAATGCGTTGGTGTGCGTGGCGGTTTACAGGAACCATAGTATGCGAACGGTAACGAATTATTTTATTGTGAATTTGGCGGTCGCTGACTTTATGGTGATTTTGTTTTGTTTGCCACCGACAGTGTTGTGGGACGTAACAGAGACTTGGTTTATGGGTGAAGCAATGTGCAAGATTGTACTTTATATTCAGGTGAGTCTAGATTAACCTTTTTAAATGTGACGCACCTAAGGCGCGCCTGGAAAAGACAGTTTATTATCTTGTTCTTCCGTCTAGCAATGTTTTTTTTTACTAATACGTAGACTAAACTGTCTACACTAATGTCATTAGCTCAATTAGTGATTTTATCAGTTTAGCAAACTCTGTATTTAGCAGTTCTAGTTGCATTTGCTTTAAGCTTCAGTCCTCTCCTATATATTTAACCTGATATTTTCTGTACTATCTGGTAAAGAAGTTTTCAATTCACTAGTTTAATTCCATATTTTAAAATCATCACAATTGTATTTCAAAGTATTCTTCTTATGCCTCTTTAATATATGTATATTTATTCATATTTTAATAAATGGTTCGTGTTGATTGGATTATAAAAAGCAATTTGTATTGTTCAAATATGATTTCTATATAATGATTATTATAAAGGCCACCATGAATTTTTCATGTGACCGCCGTGTCACTCGTTATCGCAGTAGGCGACCGCGACGATGTCAAATAACCGAACAAAATTTAAATATAACGACGGCGAACTTACTTGCCATTTCTTACACTTTTTATGTAACATTCTTCATCGATTTCACACAGAAAATATACGCAGTAATAAGTACACAATCGAGTCATTACAATGGGAATACATTTACTAACTAATTCGTACTTCTTTTTGATTGGAAATTATTAAATTCGAATTTAAGGTTACGAGGAATAAATTAAATAATGATATATTTATATTTTGGATTTATAGAGCCCATTATATATTTAATTATCCAGATATAAATATGTTTGCTGGTGTGAATCAATAAATGTATCAATGTGTGTGTAGAACGTTTTGTTCATGTTTCTATGGTTACTAACAGTGGCGAAGCCAGACCATTTTTATAGTGGCGGCACTGGTTGTATAAAAGAAAATTAATGTCAAAATAAATATATTGGGTGAATACAAAAATAGGAGCAGTACCTAACTTTAAAACATAATGTTGAGAAGCAGTATGTTTATGTCTGCTGTTCACACCATGGATAACTTCACATCTATTATTTGATTCTTGAATAAACATCAAAATGCTAACAGTTTGTTGCATATAATACATTTCGCTTCGCTTTTTGTACAGTGTATACAGCCAGTTCCGTTCAATAATTATTTAAAATTACAATGCTGTAACACAATATATTAAAACTGTTGTATAAACAATACATAATCATAATTTTACCAAATACGTGCTTTATTTAATTGTATTCATACTACAGAATTAGTAAACAAATACATGTTTTTTGGAATTTAAATAAATGTATGAGTATGAGAGTTATTGTCAAAATAAATATTTGATTTATTGAAAATGCAATGATATATTTTCTATAAATTGTATGGGGAAAAATCAATAAGCCGATTTCAAACATACAGAAATAAGCGGATTATTTTTATAGTTTTTTGTTTAATGAAAAAAATAAAATATATATACATCAAAGTCAATATTACAAACGTCTGTTAAATACTGATACTGATACATATATATATATATATATATATATATATATATATATATATATATATATATATTACGTTCTTATACATATCGTTTTTTTAGAACAATGTACCATTTTCTGAAAAAAATCCTTTATTATTTACGTTTCCCTAGTTACCACATATTTTGATACTATTTCTTGGTAATGGTAGGATGAATTTAAAATACAATAAAGCTTTATTATACTCGTATATACATCTAAATACATGAAGTCGATTGAAGGCCACTCTAGATTATTTCTTTATGTCTATTTCTTGTTTATACATGTATAACTAGCTAATATTTTTAATTTAAAGTAAAATTTGGAAATTTAATTATTTTAAAATGAATAATTCATGTTTAAAAATAACTCCATTATATTCTTGTATCCATAAATTTTATTCTAATCTAATTTTAATGTGAAAACCGTGCCGACCGAATTTATTTAAGAAGAGGTTTATTTACGAAGAATGTTACAACAGTGAAATGTGAGCACGTCGCATTTTCGTGGATAAATCTGACATTTCTTGTATCCCGTTGGAGGAAATTCAATATCGAAATACGGTGCTAGCATTCCATATAATTATGATTTTGTTAGTTCGCTGTAAGCAACGAATCGTGCATATTTCATTTCATTCGGATGGGCAATCGACCGACATTACTAAACTTTGATCGCGCAACACTGACTTTATACAAAAATCATTTTCTAGTACAATTTTATTATCTTTCACAATTGGTATTGTGAAATATCAACAGATGGACTAAATATACTGGTGAAATTGTTAAAAATACACAGACACGATGTAAAAACATGGTTCTCTTTATAAAGTAACAAAAGTACTTTTGTGAACATGTTTTTTGAAATTTATATACACCATAAACTGAACACTATAAATTTTCCTTGAAGCGGTTAAACTTACCACTGATACGGAGCCCTAAACGTCCATTCTCCCAGTGAAATTTATTAGAAAAAGTCTTGAAAGAAAGAGAAAAGATATTAAATCTACCTGATGTAACATTGGTCGTTAGCGACCAATTTTTCATTGTGTCACATTATTTATCGTAAAACTTTGACACAAAGTACTGGATCGGCGTATTCGCTGTATTTCATAAAGCAAAATCTAACATTAATTATATATAAGGCCGTAGTGCCTTACTGGTGTTTGATAGTTTAAAAAAAATCTGCAGTGTCCTGTGTTTGACTTTCTTGTACTTTAGGCAAAGAATACGTATTAATATGACACAAAAAAATTACTAATGGAGAGGCAAATTTTTATTTTGTGGTTACAATTTAAAAAGAAAGTGCATATTAAATATAAGTATCAGCATAGAAGTGAACACGAGCAGTGAGCGTCATAAAGTAGAAAATTACAGGTTGGAAAATAATCCTGAAGTGAGAACTGTCTATGAAAGGAATTCTTTTTGCGTCTTTGTGTCGCTCTAGGCAACAGTACTTTCTGTATAAGTGTGTCTGTACTTGTGTAAATTTTAGTACACTCCGTAAAACTCTCCTTTGCCGTCTACTCGTAAGAAAGATTAAGGAAAACCTCAAAAGCTACAGTGAAACCTCGATCTTTTGTATATTAAGATTAGAAATGTTGCTATAGGTTCATTATTACTTACAAATGATAACATTTTTTCATATCTCATTGTTAATTTATCGAGTAATCTATTTCTACAAAAATAAAAGCTTGGCCATTTTGAGGTATTGAAAAATATATAAATTGTGTTGGAATTATATTATGTGCCAAAAATTATTTTGCGATATCACAGTTAGTTTTTCGAATAATCTATTCATGCTATAAGAACATTGGTAATAATAAATATTACCATGGAAACTCTACTCGTAAAGTGTAACAAGTTACATAACCGTCCAAATTATCTCTTCAAAAATTAGGTGCTATAAAAATGTTTTCTTGGAAGAATAAGTGTTATTAAAAAGATTAATTTATTGGCGAGACTGGTTATAAGCTGGCGGCAAACGTAAAAGCTTGTTAACAAAAAGAAGCATTTCAGTTATGATTAAGTAAATAACATTCTCACACAAACGAGCATTGCGTTCAACAAATCAAGTTTTCTATGGAAGCGGCATATTTTTATTGCATCTCTCTCGAAAAGTTTTCCAACAACATTTTATTTTTCCTATTTGTTTAAACGATCTAGTAAAATGTTTCTTTGTGAAAAACTGCATTAGAAGTAATGACTTTTCACTCTTTCCTAGTTTCTTGATACTTTGCTGTTGCTAGACTGTATACACTTGGTGTTTGTGTGTTTTCTCTTATATTTAAAACTCTTCCAACAGTAAAACGTTTAAAGGAAGATATATTTATGTTCACTACTGTATTACGTTTCAAAGATTTATTGATGCACAGCAAACATTTACTTGTGGATTCTGTATATATATATATTCACAGTGCTTTGTATTTAATTTGGTTTTATTGAACGCTTTTGGTTTTAATGAATCTTATCCTTTTCCAATTTTCCACAAAAAAAAAACAACGAAAAAATCGTTTTCATTAAACTTCCAGCACTGGCGTCGTATCTCACAGATACAATTTATACGTATGATTGTGTTCTTTGTTTCCTATTACTTATCTTAACATTGATGCATTTATAAAATCTATTACATATTACAATAACGTAACTCATAGAAGTCTAAATAAAAATAATGATTATAATAACAATAAGTACTGGAAGCATAATATTCATATTCGATTGAAATATAACATGATGCACCATTATATTTACAATAGTTATTTATGCAACCAGTTAGGAAATACCAATGTAACGGGTGGAATGATTTTTCTTGAAGAACTTGCTTAGATAGTAATAAATGAATAAAATGAATTAAATTTAACCTAGTATCTAGAAGATGTAACAATTTAATTCAGTGCATATTCGCGTGCATATCTTAAGGGCGTATACTTCATTAGACAAAGCACCATTTAGAAATCGTACGAAAAATAAAAAAGTTAACACAGTTTAATGTTTCGTAAAAGAGAAGATTTTATGATTGCATTTTCTCTTCTCTCAGACACCATTCCTTCGTTTATTTCATTATCTTCGTTGCAGAAGACACGTATAAGCATAATTGAATTTTCGCTGTTAAATTCTTAACACTAGAATTCGGTTCTTTTTGTAAGACAATTTCCCTAGGAATTTCACTGGAATGGTACGCACTGGTTTTATAGGTTATTTTTTCATTCCGGTTTATTTTGAATTCTTTCTCTGTTATATTATTTCTAACTGAATTTCCAGCATTAACTGCTTGCGCACCTGTTAGGGGGCTTAATGTATTAAAAAAATATAAAAATTTAAACAGAATACCTCAATATTGAAAACACGATCAAAAATACACTACTGTGCTGGATTAGGGCGAGACGGATACTAATCTCACACCTCGGTCCCATAGGCAAGTCTGGTCACGTAATCAGTTGTTTTTCTAGTATTATTCTAACACACCTACCAAAAATAACCAATACGTTTACTTTAATTTTATGACTTTACTTTACTTTAATGTATGATTTGGTCTGATATATGTCATAGAAAAATAGAAAGAAATAAAAATGCACTAAGATATCAATATATATATAATTCAGAACTTGAGTGAGATATCGATAAATCAAGGAATAATTCTCGGTAGCTCATACGTGAGGAAGCGCGCTGTTTTCAAGTGCAGTGAACACGACAGCGTACGTGCCATTAGTGCCGTATGTATATACGGAATTATTGGAATATTTCCATGTGTACCTAGTGATGCATTAACATGAATATGCACGACTTGTCTCCCATAGAAGAATATTCATTCTGATTTTTAGCTCCTAGTACAAAAGAGTGTTCAGTCGATTTTAACCAAATTTTGTATTCATATTGTATTTGTCGCATTTTAAATATAATAACCCGAGTACAGGCCACTTCACATTTTTATAAATCTATCCCGGTTTATTTGAAATATAAATTAAAAAAGAAATGATGAATGAGTATTATATTATCGTTAGTCAACTGGAATGAAATTCTAAAAATATAAATAAATAATATTGGTACATATTATTTCTTAATTAATTTTCTTCTTTAGTAAACCCAATGAATTTATAATCAGATATAAAATATTTTATAAGCTACTAACAGTAATACTGCCCCTTCTTGTATACGACAAATTACGAGAAATTCTAATGAAATTTTAACACAGTGTTCATTTTTTATTTTTCGGAAAAAGAGTTGTATTATTCTCCAGTTGGTTGCGGTATTCTGTGGTAATTAAAGGCTCATTCAAGTTGGTATGAATGGAGCAAGAGCTGCGAACGTTGCATATGAAATTTTAAAATCGCGAATCTCGTATTGTTCAGTAATGTATGCTACCGGTATTTTTATGGGCAAAAAACCTTTTTACACTTCTTATGAATTTCCTGTAATATTACAGACCTCAGTTGGTTATGAGTTGAAATATTTTTATAGCATTGTTAAATATTTGTACAAGAATATTTATACAGTAAAATGTTCGCCATATATTCTTTTTACAAAAGCCAAATTAAATTTTAAATTTGTATAACATGAGTAAGTTTTAAATAAAATACATATTACCAGGGTTATTACTTTCTTGGTCTAAATAGAAGTATTGCAAATTCAAACCCAAGATTTAACAGAATTACTATATTCGAGATTACGCCAGTATATTAATTAGTAAACGTTCTACAGCGAAAACAGGAAATGAAAATATGTAACCCGTTTTTAAATCGGTAGTTAAAGTTTCTTGCTTCCTAAAAACGGCACTAGTTACAGGAACGTGCTTAATTTTGATAAAAGAAAAGTTCTAAACATATTCTCACCTATTAAGGGTATAAAATCGTTTAGTAGAATGATTCTTTAATTTGACTTTAACAATCCTCTAACTTGTAATCGTTAAAAATAACTAAGTATATTTAACGGAAATAACAGAATAAAATAAATAAGTGTACCACGTGGGAATATTCAGAACTAAACAGCAAATAATCAACATAACGAGAAAAATAAAACAAGAATGTTTCTCGTCTAGTTAAAGAGCATTTACAGAGTTGTTTTGAATGAGTGAAAAGTTTTTCAAACAAGAATACAATATACAATTATATCGCTTTATTTTTAGTTATTTCAAAAGCGAATAAGCAATCTTGAAGCTTTCGTTAAACAATAACAATGTCAATTATCCAAGAATACGTTTCAATAACATTAATCTTTTTCCGTCTAAAACAAAAGATTTTCTAAAATATTCTCTTACAAACCCAGGTCATACACGAGTGAAATACATCCAAGTGTGTAGGAACAGGGTTTTAAATAACCTTTTTGTTGTTTCCGAAGAAAATGCGAATATTTTTCATTCTTTATTTTTTGCCTCTATCATATTGACATATTATTACTCTCTTGGCAGTGTGTTTGAAGTCTGATGGATCGCATAGATATAAGAATCGACAGAAAATATGATGTATATAACAAAAAACATATATTTGTATTTTTATGTCTATAAAAATGATATTTAAAGTTCTTTTATTAACATAACGCACTCAATATGCTTGCAATTTTATAAAAATCAATATTTGCCAAAGAAATTCACATTAAAATTGAAGTTTCATATATATAACTTCCATTATTCTTGCTGTGTTCCTAAACAGTGGAGTGACTCGACTTTCTTATACTATCACTGTCTATAAATATAATATTGCATAATTTTGTTTTGAATTGTATTTACGCTAGCTTTACAACAATATATAATATATAAATATTACAAGTCATTTTAAAAAAATATTTTTCCAGTATATGCAGATATTTAAAAAAAACTTTTCAAACAAAAGTTGCCAGAAATTTTAATATCTTTAACTATTATCATAATCACTTTTTCTCTAACTCATGCCGTTCTCGAGATATTTAAAAAATAGCCTGAGTAAACCACTAATTCTGGTTAAGTTATCGTTTTCAAAAGTATAATTTTTCGTTTAGACTTCCTACAAGAAATATGATATTTTAATTATGCAATTTTTCCTTTAGTTCCCAAAGGAATGTAACGACAAATTTATAACATTTTTATGGCGTAAATGCATGGGCGTTCTTGCATTAATAAAATATTATTCAGCAAAAATCCATAAATAACTGACACATTGTCTAAAAGAAAAGATATATTTATTTTAAAAACTGGTATATTTGATCCTTTACTACAGTTGAACTAGGCAGTGGCGGAAACTGGAGTGTCATATTCATCTAGTATTATCTGACAAGTGTAAGCCCTTTACTCGTTGAGGTGAAACCATGGGCTTAAGCGCTTTAAGCACTAGGCTTGGACTATTTAGGAATGAATGTTTGACACATAAATAATAATGCCTTACTAAATTACATACATATATCTGCCCACTACTCTTTGAAATACCATAAAATATTTACTTCGCAAAATATTTACTAAAATAAATAAAAATGAATTCGTTACTGAAAGACTTCGTGAATTTAGAAATTCATTATTTTACGTAAATATTGAAACTTTGCCAAACAGATATCCAATATTGCATATATTTATAATTAAAAACAGATTGAAGGATATTATTCCTATATCGTTTATATCGCAATATAAGTTTACTGAAAATATGAAAATTTAAACTAATATTTTGATTGTTATAAACTATATAAGATAATGTTAGTCAGGTTCGTTAAAATTGCCAAATCTAAATTTCTCATGATGTTTTCTTTTATACTATGTCCTAGAAAGTAAAAATAAAGTGTATGTACACGGTTCAATGATATTTGAATAAAATATTGAGTTGGTGTGATTATAGTTTATTACGATTTAACGACACATGATATATACGATTTTTTTTCTCATTGTGAAAAGAATTGACTGAAAAACTATAATGGCATGATTTGTTTTGATTTATATGCAGAATATTTGAGTTCTACAAATAGCAGGATTCTGTTCGTGACATATATTAGGATAATATGGTAATGTATGCGATATCAAAAATAACACTATTATGGTAATGCAGAGATATTGCTCGTAGGTAATATCACCAGAAGCGTATATGATGCTCGATATATACAGTAAGAAATTATTTAACATAACACTCGAGAAACCTGTAGTTCACGTCTACATTCTGTAAACATATCAATTTTATGCGTAATATATACGGCGCTATCGACTGAAATCAAACACTAGTTACATCATATAACGTGTTTTCCAAACAGAACCCTTACAGCACCTAATTGTCTATTAGACGCCACAAGGACAATATCCACTATTTTATCCGAAAGCATATCAAATAGTTGTTTATACGACTGCAAATATTTGTTTTTGAAGTCAGTTCAAGACATAGATTCCTCTACTTCGAGGTAATGCTCCGCTCTGGGCTATTTCTAATGGTGGCACCACCATCTACTTCGAATATGCAAACAACCAGTTCTTTTTCGTCTACGATTTAGTTGACCAGTACGCTTTAGGCAACTCTCCCTTTCTGCGTTCATAGAGACAATTATACGAAAAGTAGGTTAGATCTGACAAATATATAAATTACTTTAGCTCACAGTACATACTAAGGTTATTATGAGATTCACTTTCATAGGAACAGTATGCCTGTTAGTAACAGGCTCTGTAAATCATCTTAAAAACAATCTATGGGCTTTACTTTGCGTATAACTTTTCGGCAATTACCTCTAGACGAAACGGTTATATTTTACAGAATATGTATACGAATAATGAGAGCTAATATTAAAATTGCTCAATTATAATATCATTGGGCATTTGTGAAAGCAGCATTGGTGCACACACCAATGCCTTTAGCTCGTCGGCAAAGGAAACATTTAAAAAAAATCCCAATTTCTTTAAATGAATATACTGTTTTTCTTGTAAATATATATTTTTTTTAAGTAAATCGAAGTCGTTTCTGTTCGATTGCCTTTCTATAGACGCTCCGAATAGCGGCACAAATCTATCATATTTAAGAGGGGTGATATCTTATCAACGCAGCATTGTTTTATACAACAACGCGCCATCATCTGTGTATTTGTATCTTTAAAGACAAGAAGTCGTGTGGAATGAACGCGATAGCGAAACGTAAATGACTCTCTGTCAAACCATCGCTTAGCAACATGGCATATAGAATCGACGATAAGCATTTTAGCCGTGTGTGAGCCTGGTTTCTGGTTCGTCACGCCCTCCCGGATTACACGAATTAACTGCCATCTCCCGGTGTAACAACGAAACTTATTCAATTAGCTTTTCAGCCTTAACTCCCGCACGCTTAAACCCGCACAATAACAATTCGGACCAAAATCTCTCTTCTCTTGAACTTTTGCATTTACTTTAAACTATTTAAACCACCGAGAAGTGCGATTATTGAATAAATTACACATTCAAAACTACTATTTGTTTTCCTGGGGGTTAAGGGTTTGTGGGGCCCAATGCGGAATTAATTTTTGGGGGCTGAAGTATTATATTATATTACAAAGACAAAATAATAGATATCTTGATATATTTCATTTGTTCAGCTTCTTTTGTTTTGAATAATTTCACGGAAAAAGCAGGGGTGGCCTTCACTTGACTATAATATGTGTAATTCTTTAAAAATCTCAAGTTCGTACATTTTCATAATTATAATACTTCCTTTTAGACTTCCACCAAGATAATAAAAATACACGAAAACTTTTTGTGTGAATATACCTTGAAAATTTATACTTAGCAAGATGCATTATAAGTATGTTTATCTTTTGTTACATTGGTTACACGAGTGGGCAACGTATTACATATATACATGAGTCTGAGCATTTTACAAACACATGGTGAAATACTGTCTGGTTTTTGCACATGCTGTGCGGCGAGCTAAAATGTATGGGCTATATATTTGTTATACGTTGAAATGTACATTACAAAAACGTTGATTTTAAGTCAATTATAACAAAAGTAATCAAGCTTTCGTAAAAGCAGTTGATTCATAATCAAATTTCCATTTCACAAAGATGACATTGTTAAAGCCCTCACTGACAGAATGTCATAATGAAAATACTGAAATAGAGCTTTTCAAACGTTAAAGTTAGCGCTAAAATGAAATTAGATCAACAATGGCGCAGACTGCACACAATTCACTATCTTCATTGAATTTGTAACCTAAAATATTAAATCGTTCGGTGAACTGCGCAGAACCATAGATATGGTTCAATGGAGAATGATTCTTATGATGGATTTCTTTTAAAAAATCCATTACCATTTGTATGATTACAAAACAGTAAACATGAGCAACACATTAATCTTCTCAACCACAACAATAATTATTCAACAGTAAATTTAAATTAGAAAAATAAAAATTGAATTAAATTCCATGAGCGCGAAACATTAACCGATAATCCAATATTTCAATAACCGGAGCCGGTAATCTAATCAAAATTTATTATCTCAAATTCTGTTGGCAGAAATCAAATAAACTATAATTCACTGGTGCTAATTAATTAAATCGGAACTTCGGTAATGTGTATGATGAGCAGTAGTAAATTTATATCGAAAACATAATTATGACAACATGGAATAACGACACGTTTGTTGAATGCCCTAAATCAACTAAAATTTCCTTCAAATTGTGTATCACAACTGAATTTATTACAGTGGTTAAGCTCTTCTAGCTCCTAAATATAATACTACATTTGTTCCTGATTCCAAGCAGCGCCCAATTTAGTTTCGGATTTTCGTACCAATATTGTGTAACTATTTACGAAATAGGATTGAGGTTAAGCGATAATTAAAACAATTGTCACAGATGTCAGAGTGCCATTACTGAAATCAGTGAAGCATGAAAGTGAAAATCTCAGCCAATAAATAAGATCAAAGCTCATAAATCTGTGCTTATTTGTAATTCAGGCATTGTAAAAGCTGTGCTTTGTCGACGCGTGGGTGTATATAAATTGTGTAGCTCCAAGTAATTTAGAGTATTCATTAGAAAGCGCGGTTTTGAACACGGCCACTGCAGTACCCAGTACGTGATACGCACTCTCCTAGTTGCCTAGTTGATTAATTTAGGGCACCTTGTCAGCTAGTGTGCTAATGTATTGTGATATAGGCTTGCATATACATACACATACAGAATACACTACAAATCAACGCATTCACAGGCACGGGTCCAGACGTTATTCTCAATATTTTCAGGGAGATTAATAGTCTAATATTTCTTTCCGTATTTATTGTATACATATATAAGGGTTTATTAATGAATAAGCATACAGGCACCAATACCATCAGCTCGCCGTATACGTTTTGTACCGAGAATGTTGCAGACACACGACCGATCACTCTTTTGTATATTCTGTACAACGAACTAAGTACTATATACGAAATAATTATGATTTTCATTTTACATAAAACAAAATCAAGGTTTCTCGGGGATCCGCGCCTGCATACACAACCTACAAATCAAACCGCACAATAAAAGTCATCGCGGTAATGTTTTTGGAATGATTTATATACAGAAAAGTGTCGTAGTAGTCGAACAGTTGAAGCTTTTCTAAATATAAATGACATTTCACTGATATACTACTCAGTTTGCTAATAGAGACATACATAAATGTATAGGTACCTCATACGTTTTGCTTTTATCGGAATAGACATGAATTGAATCTGTTGAATACTTGTAAAGACTTTCTCTCTTGTCTATTTACGAGATACTTCACAAATATCAAGGAACTGCTCGACTTGCCTATGACAACATTCGACTTACAGAACCTTTTAAGGGACTGTATCCAAAAATAGCATCACTTGTTATACAACCACAGCAAGAATCATTTAGTTGATTTGTTTTTAAAAGTCTGCAGTGGCCTACACTGGACTTTCTTGTACTTATAATCAACTAATATTTGTAATTAATTTGTGGTATATTTATATAATTTTACAGTTAATTCGCGATCGAGGTATCTGTTTGTAGTCGAAAAGAGCTTGAAATTCGAAATCACTTGTTCAGAGCCTCTTAAGCTTTTAACAGCATTATTAAAGTTTAAAATAATTGTGTAAAGAGAATCTCAGTAATTCCATGGCCGAGACAATTGACGTAATAAACATTCCCCGACAGTCTACTTTATTGAAACGACAAACACAATCTATTGCCCATGCTGAAAACATCCGTCTTTCGTATTTATTGCTTTTCCGTCGTGTACATGTTCAACGTCAGATTACCATCAAGAATGTTCTTCTTGCCCGTCATGCACAGCGCGACAGAATGTGTCTCTTGCATATACATACTTCTAAACAATTTGTTCTATTTAACCTGGAAGTTTTCACAGCTTTTATTTAGTTTCTGAATTTTATTTTTATTTTTAATGGTACTAGGTACTTGCCAACATTTTAATAACTATAACAAAGTGTCTAGGCTTAAGCGTTTTTATTTATTAACTCCGAGCAAAGCTCTCTTTTTTGTTAAAGATTGCCCGGTCTCGTGTGGTTGGATTAAATTATTTTGAGTAGTTTTACGATAAAATGAAACTATAAACATTTTCGAACTCGAGTGTTTAACGAAAATACCCGTTTTGGCCATCCCTGAATCAAATCTATCTATTCTTAAGATGACATCTGTGGGTGTATGTGTTTGTGTATTTGTGTGTGTGTGTGTGTGAGCGCTCTAGAAAATTATAAAACTTAAAACTTGTATTATGTAGTAGTTTTAGTTTTTATAGGTTTACTCTGGCTATTTTTTGCATATCTCGAAAAAAACACTAGTTAAAGAAAAGTGATTCCTATAAAACTTGTAGATATTAAAATTTATATCAACTTTTATTTGAAAAGTTTTTTTGAGAAACGTTCTATTTACTGAGAAATCGCTTTTGAAAATAGTAATTTTAGAATATACTAAATTAAATGGTGGCACCGTCTGTAGAATTAACTCAAAACGGAATTGCATTACTTCCCGGTAAATATAGTACGAGTTCCCAACCCCGGTGAACCCTTGAACCAACATTTTGGGTTTATATAAATGCAAAATGACCTGTTGGTATGACGATATGCATAATGTTGACAGGTTTACATTTTAATTATTTAATTAATTACGGCTTGGTTTGTAAGTGAACGCTTGAAACTTTGCTAATTTGCGCAACGCTAAACTTCATTCAGCGTGTATAATGGCCTCTACCACTGGCTATAGCAAGTTTGTTCACATCAGAATTCACTTAATATGCACTATAAAACGAATAGAAAATACACACTTATCACGTACTTTTATATTGAATTCTTTTGCTTTAAGTTACTGTAAGTTTATAGAGCTCTTGAAAACCATTAAATTTTCATTCTTTTAAGTTATACTCACAACGCATGCGTTACTTAAACAATTGAGGATATATTTTTTTATATTTCTTGAAAATACGAAGAAGATTTATAAAATTTCAAATACAATTGTTTGCATATGCACTAGGAGGTAACATAAACATAGTTTTGAACAATATAAATTCAAATAAAGATAGAAAACGTTTTGTTATATTTTATTAAAATTATTTAATGATTTTCTATAATAAAAAAATAATTAATCCGTAATGGATTTTCAAATTTAAATTTATGCGAAATATTTATCAGTATTAAAGCAATTATTCTCCTTGTTAATATATTACTATAATATAATAATTTGTGATTGTCCGCAGTGAATGGTGTGAATGCTTATGAAGGATTATTCGCTAATTAATTTTGAACAAATGTTATTATAATTTATATTGTGTTAAAGTTCGCAGAATTATATGAAACATTATTGTAACTATAATACGATATTATTTAAGTTAACGCATTGTAGAAAGTTATGTAGAAAGGCAAAATATTAGCCCTAATTATGTCCTCAAGATCAGAGAAATAGAAAAATAATTCTTTTTTTCGTGTACTAACATTATTTATAACTAATAAAAATTAGTAATGGATTTATTAAAACAAATATTTTATTAAATAAATAACAAGCTTAGGTACAGGTAGTGATTACATTTAGAAAAAGTTAGAATGACCTTAACTCGACTTTCTTATAATTTTAAATGCTTAATTTTGTTTAAAATTCCTGCTACTATTGCACTCCCGTATTATGACGGATTATATAACTATATAGCAAACTATAATAACGTAAATTGAATTCCTCAAGGCACATAGTTTCCAAGTTCCACGTATGGCTAGCGCTGGTATTTGTTTATCTTCCAAATAATAATTAGTTTACTAAAGTCAACATCTTCAAGTTTTGATATCGGAAACTTAATATTCATTATATTATTCTAGTTCCAGCTAGGGTTGACAAATATATGGTTGGTTGAAAATTGGAAATGTTTCTTCGATATTTATTGCAACGTTTACTTAGAAGCGGTAGTTTCACTCAAATAATTTAGGTTCTTAATTAATGAACACAGCAAATGTTATTTCAAAGTCCACTCGCTTGATAGAATTTTGCTTGTCGTCCTTTCCAAATTCTACAATAGGGGGAAACATAACATTCACCAATTACGTGGGCCACTTAATTTAAGTTGCACTTAAACCTATAGTTTATTTAATAAACTCAATTATAACCAAATTACAATTTTCATAGTTGATTTTGTGCATATAATCAATGTATACTTTAAGAATATAATATAAAATGATGAAAGCCTAGAAATATAATTCTCATTTTATATATTTGACCCGTTTTTTTGTCAGTGTTTGAACAGCTGAGATACTTTTCAGCTATATTTTTCGAGGGAGACCAGTTTCATAACTTGGTTATGCATACAAATGTTTTCAGGCTGACAGTTCTTAGATAAATTCCATAATTATGTGTGTATATTGTTTACTTACCTATATGCGTAAATTTGCAACTTTAAATTATTAAATTACTTGCAGAAACTTATGTACAATTCAGGCTTACACAATTTATACAAACAAAATTTATATTACGGTTTTACAAACTACGATTATATAGAAAAGTTTGAAGCATTATCTTCCCTATAATAGTAGCAACACTGTTTCAACAAATTTAATAACTTCCTAACAAATTTTCATAAAGATTATTTCAAAACTGGTAATATGGTAAATTTAATCATTTTCATACTTCAAACTACGTATCGCATTATACATTCTTGGACGAACACCAATAGATATAATTATAATCACAAACATTTTGAACTCAAGATGTTAAAATAATACACACTTTGAGCCGAAATTGACAATTTATCAAAATGACATCTGTGTGTGTGAACGCTCTACAGCAAACAATAGTAGAAAAGACAAATAAATAGTCCGGCAAAAACCAATTCAGTTTTTAATTTTTCATGATTTAAATATTTTGTATTCATATAAGAAAGCAAAAATGTAAATAACTATTTGCTCGTTTTTAACCTTTTACATCCTGCTGGTAAAACGGAAATCAAAGTAATGATATTTTCTGATTACTTGATATTCAAACATGACAAATTATTCCAAAAATAAAACATTATTTTACAATTCTCTTACTTTTTTAATTATTTAACATTATTATAATAATTTTCAAATCACAATATCTGTATAAAATTATTCAAAATTAAAGTATTCATAAACTATGTTCATTTACAATGGGCAAATAAAATATTTTCACCGTTAAATGACTAAAATCACAAAAACAGTTAATGTATCCACGGATACATTGGGAAAAAAATGGTTAATTCGCCATTCTGCATATATATATATATATATATATATATATATATATATATATATATATATATATATATATATATATATATATATATATATATATATATATATATATATATATATATATATATATATGTTGATGTGTGCGTGTCCGATTCAATGCATTTATTGGTGTCTTTGATCAGTCGTTGAGTGCGCGCGCACAAAAGGAAATTAAGTATTCAACAGGATGTTCGCGGTTGTACACGAAACGGAAACGACAGAACGGACGTCGCTGAATAAATATATATATATATATATATATATATATATATATATATATATATATATATATATATATATATAAAGGATTCAGATATAATCACGATCGAAACGAAGCGAAACCTTTTTTTTGTTACAGAGATTTCAATACATTTAAAGAAGATACGTGACTGGTTTGAATCATACAATACACATTTTTTTTACATATAGAATATTCAATTTAGGTTAGATTTACAATATACTCAAGTTGCAACAGGAACGTAATGTTGCTAAATCAAAAGCTATGATGTTTGTAAACGATGCAAACGACCATCAGTTAAAACAAATTGAATCAGTTTATTCAGACTTATATGTGTTCTAGTGATGGTAGATTTGATTGTAAGATTGCAAGGTTGTATAGTTTCTCGCATTTTAGACTTTCATCGCGAAACTTTCACTGGCGTAGACCCGATACGCGAACCAACTTACTTTCTGACCCAAAAGCACCGGTTTATATACTAAATATCTATCATCTACAGGGTGTAAACAAGCCAAACTCACCCTCAAAGCCCTAGTTTGTTACGAACAAGTTGAAACTATTCTGAGTCTAAACAAAAATTCACTGATAACCAGACGAACACGTATGAGTAGCAAATGTTTAGTTTCAACCCCCAAAGACAAATTACTAACTTAAATTATTCACAAAATAAACTGAGAAACTCTCGTTTCTTACAAATACTTGAAATGGGAATAGGAAAGATTATCTATGTAAAAATATTAATTAAATAGATTTATTCTTCTAGAATGTAAAGACTCTATTGTTTGGTCAAAATTAATCGGGTAAAACAAATCTTAAGATGAACGATTTCAGTACCACGCCCCTCTGTAATTAGTGAGATATGAAACGAATATCTATTAAGATATATTTCGCAGAATACCTTTGACGAAATTCTTAATAGTATTTAGCTTGAGGCTTGCAGACTCAAAGTTCAAAGATTGAATAAATTGTTGAACTAAGATGCATCATATTTCAGTTTGTATGCTTTTATTTGTAGTGAGTGAGTGAGTGTCTTCAGAAATTTAGTAGATGAAAGCGTTCAATTCTCGCTTCAAACGAAGTAAGACTGAAATTCTATTATTTTCCGTTGAGGGTGTATGCGGTGTCCCATCTATCTTACGACGATCGTTGCCGTATAAAACAGAACACTACAACTTTATACCATCGTATGGTTTTAACGTTCGTTACAGTTTCAGTATAGTGTTTTCTCTCGCTGAAATTGTTACTCAAACCGTTTTCTTCACCCAATCGCCTCTGAAACCACATTGTGTATACGGTTATAAAACATATATTGTTTATTTTAGTACCAAATTCATTTTGGAGATAAATAAAGATAAGACGAAATATTCGAGGAGTGTTTTTGCACTTGGGCGACTGCCATTAATACATTAATACTATATTAACTATAATTACTAATAATTTAGGTTACTTTTTACTAAATTGTTAATAATTGTAATATTTTGATCGATATAGCCAATTATTTTAAATATAAATCTTTAATTCAATATATGTTCAACACAGCGAAACGGATTTATCCATTAAAAAATCGTAGTCGAATTTGTTTGTGATGAAAATATGTAATATGTATAAAAAAGTAAATCGCTGGGATTTCGAAAATAATTATTATAGCAACTACAGACAATATTTCATTGAAATTTCACGGACATATTCGACTATAGAATAATCAATGAAATTTGCAAAATGTTGAAATTGTATGATGTAACAGGTGATTAGCCAAATTATTGATGTATGCAACTAAAATGTAGATTAAGTTTTGGTGCATAGACGTTATAAAGGCTTGTTTGTATTGTCAAAGCATCAACACCTTTCGCTGTTAGTGTACACTAAGCAAATTAACACGGGACCCCGGACATGTTAACGTTAAACAGCCAAACTAGCTAATTCCAGTTGACCTTATGTGCTGTGTGCTCCATTTTATCCTGATGTGATCGAGGTTCATGTTCGCGTCGCCAAATGAACTTCCGAATTATCGTTAACACTTTGATAGTCGTGCAATTAATCATGGTTCGAGTCTGCACTAGCAACTGCTTGGTTTAAAGTAAAACCGTTTGATGGACAGTTTGAGGGGAAAGGGTAGATTTAGGGGATGAGAAGGAAGGAGCACTTCAAAGTCGCCAATAGTGTTTGATACAGATTTGAGACTAGCAAAAACGAGGTCGCACCGTAATAATGAAAGACTGCCGAAATGTAGTAGTTTGTGTATTAGGGTGTCAATTTCAATCACTGGATAGGGTCGTGGATTCGCAATTTTTCCGCAATGGCTCCGTTAACCACGTTTTTAATTGCTTTTTATCAATTTACATACCAAATGATGATTTAATATGTTATTGTTACGTCAAATATATTTATGGTAATCGAGAAAGAAATTATTGATAAATGCAATTGACAGCTGCTTTAAGCCTAGAAGAATGTGTTAAAAATAATAATTTTTTAAATTTAAATGTTATTGTTGAAATCAATCATTAATAAGGTCATAATTACCTTTTATCATTTTATCTCTTCAAGGTTTATAAATAGGATATTTCTTAATTTTAACTTCAGTGGAAATAATGTTTTCTTAAAACAAGATTTCTTCAATGAATACATATTTAAGTATTACACAAGTCATGATTTATGTTTGATATATCTTATAGATTCTGTCTATATATGGTTTACAATTCAATTAAAATATGTTATACACTTTCAATATTTTACAGATTTATTTTATAGATGTATAAATTTGCTCAGAATTGCACCGTAAGTAGGGTTGGAATTTATTTAAGATATATTTTCATCCCGTGCAAAAAATATGAGTAGGAACTGAGTATAGTAACTCCTGTGCTGCATTTTCGTAATAATGAAACCGGCGAAATATAGTCAGTGTTTACTTGCGTGGTAGTCTGGTATATGCCTGCGGATAACCATGAATTTCCCATTTCCCCTTTCGTATTTAGCCGTTTCACGCATCTATGTAATATATTTATATATATATATATATATATATATATATATATATATATATATATATATATAGTCCCTCCGTCCCTGTACAGCGCGCTATAGGCCTATTGTACCCTATGAAATTTTATTCGTCCCACATATATAATGAAAATGAGAATTATCTTGAAAATGAAAAGTACAAACACACACACACCTTTCATACAGCCAGACATCGTACTCCGGTTGTTCACAATATGTCAAAACAATATTGTATTCATTATTCCGAAAACATGTTTAACCAGATGTAATATTTAGGTTGTTGGTTGAGTTCATTACGGTGGCATATGGCGTGATAATTGAAACATAAATGTCTAACTTTCAAACCGACTGAATTATGTAGAGGTTAGTACTAATGTATGTTCGGTATCATATATTATTTATTGTCACGACTCTGCTAATTATTGGAATTCTGTTTCGACCAGAACCAACCACTCTAAGAATAAATGATGAACAAACTATTCGATAAATCGTTATTTATAAATATAGTGTATATTTTTGTAACTTTTGTATTATAAAAACTGTACGATTGCCATGAAACAATTTCAATATGTGTGGTAACTAGTAAAACGTAAATATAACATGGCCACTTTCAAATCAAATTTGTCAGTAAATTGTACTTAGTTCGAAAAAACTTTTCAAACAAAAGTTGCAGGACATTTTAATATCTTAAACTTTTACAAAGTTCACTTTTTCTCTAACTGGTGTCCTTTTCGAGATATGCAAAGAACAAGCACTTTCAGTTTTAATATCCTTTTCAAGAATATGAGATTTGATTTCCCGGGATAAATAAATTTTAAATTCGTAATATGTTCAACGGCATAGGCTGTAGAGCGTTCACATACACACAGACGACATTGTGAACATATTCATAATGTATGTAAGAACCCTCAAAATGTCTATTCAAATTTTGAGTTTTATTTTCTTTTGATCACCAACGATATATATATTTTCGTATTAGTTTCATATTTGACCGACATCACGTGGTTTTTGCATGATTATTTTGTGCTTGTTACATTTTCATTGTTACTACCAAGGCACTAAAAACGAAGTTTTGAACTTAAACCAAATCTGGAGATTAACCCTAGACTGTAATACCCGTTATAAGAAATAATATTCAGTATAAATCCTTTGGCATACAAGACAACCACATATTTCAGCACGCTATTAATCCTCGGAAGAAGAAGTCCATTTTGGAACAAGAAAGGCAGGAAGGCAGACATATTGCTTGTGTCCATGCCACTGGGACGAAAGAAAATAAAAGTGTTTACTGGGCCTTTGAATGTGTATAACGGCTTCTCTGGTGCCGACACTGCGACATGAATAGTAACTTAAGGCCCGTGTAACCAGGCCCTGGGACAAAGGACAATATGTTTACTAGCCAGCGGCCTTTATGGCCGCTTCTGATGTTTCCAATACTAAACTGTCTTCAACCTAACTCGCTCAATACACACTACACTACATATATTTAAATATTTCATCACACGTGATTCTATTTTCGATAAGTTTTAAATAGCGCTTATCTAAGAATCTGGAGTGCTCTTCACTCGACTTTCTTATACTTAGTCTTTACCATATATGTACATATATTTTGCTTTGTTGTTAAAACACACTTTTGTAATTGTAGCTAAATATCATTAAAATGCTAAAATGCTAATATTGTATTCGGATATACAAAATTAATAAATTTGAAAGAAGGATTTTGAATCTGAATATGAAATGAATTGCTTGTATGTTCTTCCTGTTACTTTGATTAAAAGCTTTGGACCTATAACGAGGATACAGATAATCCAGCAGCGGAACAAATATATTATTTAAGTCTGCAGGGGAAATAGGATTTTCATTTAATTCTTTAATGAGATGCGGAGGCAGACCATAGCCATTATGTTATTGTGTTAAGTTAGCTTCAAAGAGAATAAGCTAGTAAACTCAAATCTGTTTTTTTCTTTGCATACTAATAACAACGGTTATAAAACTTGATCACAACAATTATTGTGCTAAAATCACTTTCTGATCTTTATTTAAACATGAATTAATATTTAAATAAACTCATCTACACGCACCATTTAAGTTGTAGTAGTTAAACTTGCTGTTTAGACTTAGTAGAAACTTGCGTTAATTTGTTTGTTTGTTTATATTAAGACGCCATAAAAATGTGGTGCTTCCTTCACATTTCGGTTAGGAAAACAGTTTTTAGTTCCAAGAGAATATCTTAAGGAGTTTAATGATAAAATAACTTGAACGCTCTACAGTGTTGTGTTGACTGTTCTTATGTTAACAACGATACTGGCTTCCTCGTCTACTCCCACAGCAATTTAATGTAAACGCGTAAACACAAAAGAAAATATTTTGCAGAGCGGGTCATTTATAACACTGGTTAGACCCTTTGTTAGCGCTACGCACGTCAGACGATGTACCCATCACGATTACTCAAGCCGTTAGTTGCAAAGCAACGGCAAGGAAACACATTCACGCCTACAATATACAAAAGTCAACATTGATATATACACAGTATATTTCATTTTATATTCCTGCAATTCTTAAACAAAATGAACAATAAGTTTTATTTTGTTTGTTTCAGACTGTGTCGGTGACGGTATCAGTGTTAACATTGACCTTCATCTCCATCGACCGCTGGTACGCTATCTGTTTTCCGCTGAAATTCAAGAGCACTACTGGACGCGCCAAAACAGCCATTCTTCTTATATGGCTGTTTGCGCTTGCATTTGGTAAGTTTGAATTACAAAGATTACAAGCAACTTTTGCCATGCCACACGAATTTAGCTCGAGTCAGAGCCAAATAAAAGAATAATGGACATCTTGAAAAACTATATTTATTTTTACTATGAAGCATTCAATTTACCATTCACAGATATTCACTTAGTTATTGATTTTTCACTATCACATTAATAATGTTTATTCTTATGTTAATTTCGGTCTGCATGGGAACACTATTTATTAGCTCGCCGTACGTAGTACCGAAGAGGCTAAAGCATTCGGTCGTGTGTCTGTAGCATTCTCGGATCAAAAAATTTCATTAAGAAAAAGTGTTCGTCTCGTCGCCCTGATTCCGAAAATGTATATAACTTATATACTTGGATGTTAGTCGTCGCTCGCTCGCTCGCTCGCTCGCTCGCTCGGTCGCTCGTAAGACCAAATTTGTGCCCTCTACTCCTCTGAAGGTACCGGAGCGATTCACTCCAAATTTGGTACACATATTATTTGGCATCCCATTTGAATCCGTTCGCAGTTTAAATCCAATCGCCCGTATACTTCCCGAGTTATAGGGCCCCAAAATTTGGACCCCCCCTTAATACTGCCCTTATAAAAATAATTGAAACACTTAAAAATTCTACTAAAAATTCTAAGATATTTTTTGTTTACAAGATTTTTTCATTTTGTTAACCCAAAGCCCGAAAAAAATTATTAAATATTATAATTTTGAATTTCAAAATTTGATTCTTTTTTTTTTTTAATATAATCTTAAATTAAATGTAAGACTTTTTATATCTATAACATTTTTTCAATTAGTTAACCAAAAGGCCAAAATTATTAAAAACTGCTCGCATCGCATATATTACTTATAAGGCGAGCTGGACGCATAGGTGCGTTGTACCTAAGCTTGTTTTTTACTGTGTCCGTGTCGGTGAGGTATGCTTATATACGAAACACAATTGTTCTAGAACACTTCTGGAGACTCTCCACAAGGTTCTAGAACAATCCACGGCACATATCAGATTGCTCTATCTAATTTTGTCAATACCAGTTGAAGGCAGCTCTAAACGTAAATCGCGTATTCGAAATTTAACATGATTATAATTACTTTCGTGTTAGAGTACATATAATAAATTAGAGTATATATTTGTGGAAAATTTCAAATACAAAAATTCGATGCTTGACTTCAAGAAATTTAGAAAATTTAATTTAAAGGATGTTTTCACTTTTCTGAAAATGCGTTGCTAAAGCAGGTTGACGTAGACATGCGTGGCTGAAATACAATTGTCGCCAGAGGGTGAATTTTGAAAGCTAAACATTCCTGAAAGGATGTACTCTTTTTACTTTTTTTTTTCCAGTTTTCTCCTTACGCATTTTTAAGATTTTTTTGCCATGTGACATAACTCCGTTCATATAAATGTGTTTATAAATAGGGAAATCAATGTTCCGTAAATTTAAATTGCTTAGTGTACCCATTTAAGTAACTAATTTATCGCAAGTCAAGTGTTCAGCACATATACCGTAATTATTAACGACGTTAAATAATGTCTTCCGTATGGCTAATTCTTCCTCCGGGAACATATTTAATACTAACCATATCAAAGTTTATACTAAAATACGATTAGGTATTATTACGTTAAAATCGTGATACCAAATTTTAGTATTAATAAAATTATATGATTCAGTATCTATATATAGTTCTGTTTAAATACATAATTTATATGAATTACTGATGCAAGCATTACTGCTTTACTTCGTCGTAAATAACTACAACATAGGTGCAGGCACTAATGCCATAAGCTCCCCGTAGGAGGAGTTTATAATAAATTAAACAAATCCTGCAAATAAAAAACTCACCCCTCTTCTTTATCTCTCTCTATCTCTATCTTCCTTCCTCCCTCTCTATCTCTTTATATATATGTATAAATAAATAAATATAAATAAATATATCAGACATCAAACCAGGAAATACTTTGAAAGTAAGTCAAACAAGGCATTGCAATAAATATAAAACCTTTTATCTGTACGTATCCCTTATGCCCTTTTGAGAAAGTTGAGTATTTGGTACGGCGGTGAAAGGGGCTAGGACGTCAGCCATCTTTAATATAAGCGGCATTCAGGCCAGTATCACGTGTCACAAACGGCTACCGTACAAGACGAAATTTTATTTATGTGAAGAGTCACACATATAGATGTACCCTAGGGATGTTGCCGAGCAATGTCAACGCATCATATATGGCAATGTGGTGAATTGCCCAAGGGACTCTGAATTTACCCTGATATTAGCGCTGGCAAAATGGCAACACAGCCTGAAGTCATCCTGTTATTCCTCTTATTTTCTAAATTTCTAATATTTTCCAGCCACAAAATACGACGCACCACGAAAGTTAATAAGATGTTATAATTAACCATATTTATAATCTTCTCGTGTTCTAGACGCTAGTCTACCGGGAATAAACTAACAAGCACCTTATTAAAATGACGAATTAGCGTGCTGTGCTGTGATTATACAAAACACCCGCTCTAAAAGTATAAAAATTTAGATAAGAACATTTGTTACATTTCTATAGGCGACAGCGATGTATCTAGAAATTTAAGGGTCATTTTAGCTAAAATATGTTTTGAATATTAGATTTTCCAGGAAAGAAAACTTCTTATTTTTAAAATGGTTGTTTTAACCGGAAGTGCTTATTTCCTCGTGATATTTTTGCGCATCCCGTGTTGGACTCGAGTTAAAAAAAAAAACGTAAATCACATAAAAGTAAAAAATATTATTATTTCTTTCAACTTTTAGACGATATGTTTCGAAAGAAAACCTATTTTTGAACAATATAAATAATTTACTAGAGCTACTTTATTCATATTTTGAAAACGGCACGAGTAAGAGAATAAATATGGAACTGTATATTGTTATTTAATAAATATTTGTGAGTTCTGACCTTTTGCTGAAGCAAATAAATCCATGTAGGCGTAATCCTGCTAGCTTCTAGTAATTGTAAGTGACACCTACACAAACAGAAAATATATAACATTGGAAAAATATAAAAAACTAGACACTGAGAGCATCTCTGACACATAGTATATTTAATTCAAATAACTCGTTTACTTCAAATAATATAATGGAACAAATCACTCAGCATTATTAAACTGACAGAATATTCGATTGATTTTAAAATATAAAACTTTCCACATTTTTTACCAGAAATTATATTTTGCCCGTATTAATTTAAACTCATTTTACTAACAAGTTAAAGAAAAATAGTTTAGGCACCAATGCTATTAGCTTGACGTACCAAGAACATAAATCAATGAAAATATAAAATAAAACATTAGAAAATATGTTTATAATTACTGTTTTCTTTTTTATAAAAATAACTATAGAAATATAAAGGTTATTGAATATTTACAAGAGTTCAAAAATAATTGGACTCCAAAGTTGCTTATAGAGAAGCGTCTACAAAGTTGGTCTTACGAGTGAGCGTCTACAATCATCCAAGTATACGTGTTATACATATTATCGGAATCGGGAAGATATGAAACTTGTTTGCAAGAATTTAATATACATAGACACGTGACTGAACATTATAGCTCACAAGTTAAACATATTTACATATTTATTTTATGATCAATCGTAAAAACGAAATAAAAAAGAAATACTTCCCATTTACAATTCCTAGATTTCCCATTATTTTGTACTATATAGATTACCGGATATAACATTAATTTTTATTGCGAAAAGGTTTTAATATTTTCCATATTTCAGTTCGGTTTTATTCTGAAATATGTATCGCTTTTTATAACCACAAATTCATTCGTGTTTACATATTGACAATACAGTAGCTGATGTATACGATTATCAATCATAAATTGATTTTATACGCCTGTTACCCAAACACAGCTGTTGCGCCCTAATTACGGTCAAAATGTTATTTGACAATTCGACGAAAACCTAATATTTCCTAGTAATCTATCTGGGTTTAGCAGACATGCTTTTAGAATATAAATTATATGATTAGTCTTGTCATTTAATAATTTAATACAAAGTGATATTAAAAATGCCCAAGTAGCATTCTTCTTCATTTTATACTCGCCGTACGCTGAAGGCATAGGTGCATGCACTTGTGCTTGTTTTAGTAAAAGTGTACCCATTTTGAAATATATATATATATATATATTTATGAAATTACACAAATTTTAAAATGAACCTCTACTTCATGTTAGGGAAATTAATTTTTTATTTTAATGAAACCTTGTTGTTTTTCGTATAATGAAGTCCAGATTACAAAACAATTCATTTATTCAGTTCAGTCGCAAAATTATGTAAAATGAATCCTGATTTTCGCATGTCAATCAGTTAAGTGACAATCGCGCCCAGTGTCATATGGAAATTAAACTTTCCTATTTCATAATATGTGAAATGAAAATCGATTGATATGATAATGTCATCAATATTTCTATCTCTCTCCCTTTCAATGAAACTATTCTGACAATTCAATTAAAACCCATACATTTGGCAGCTAATGGCATGAGATATTCTAAAATTAGATTTTTTAATTATTCACAAAAACAAATATATGCCGTTTTCAATGCATGCACTTCAGGCTGTCTTTTACCCAACTTGTATTTCACTAAGTAACGATTTTATTTTTTCTATCTTTGCGTATTGTAACCATAAAAAAAAACGACCTCAACATTTTAATGGAAATATTCGTTATGAGAGTCCATGAATCCATATTGACTATTTTCTCAGAAATAATATAGTGCCTTAAAAATACGTGCCCTATTTTTGTTTTTATTTATTTATTAACATTGCTTGAACTCTTTGGAGATAATTAGGTTTTTTTTATAATTAGAAAATATAATTAAAACCTATTAAAATTGCCTTTGATGTAATATTTTTATTAAAATATTGTTTCTTCTTCTAATTTTTGTTTTCATATTATATTTAAAACTAGGTGCCCAAATCATGTACAGTCCATATAAATAAAGAGTTCTACATTCACACAAACACAGACACATACGTTTAGTGTGTTTATATATATAATATTTAGAAAAGAAATAAGTACTTTATTTAAAGACAACTAATAAGTTTTTTTTTGCAGATATTCCAGAATTAGTAGTGTTACAAACGTATAAACGGCTGGAACGTGTGGATACCCATTATTTCATACAATGTGAGGCGAGCTGGTCCGCTGATTCCGATACAACGTGGTCTGTGTTAAAAATGATATTACTTTACGCACTTCCGCTCGGTTTCATGTCCTTCGCGTATTGTCAAATTGTGCGGGTTTTGTGGCAGTCCGATAATATACCAGGACATATGATCAATTCAGGCTCAGCAGGTCAGTACTATTAATTATATTTTTTTACTTTTATTATTCTTTCTTTTTCATATAAATAATAGTAAGATTACGAAAGAACGATTTCTAGATGTCAATAGATTCGAAGTCGAGTAAATTTGACTGTTTTAATATGCTTAAAAAAAAAGAAAACGATTTGGTACAGCACTAGATTTTAATGAATATAGCCGTTTATTAGAGCCTTGATTGCAACTATTTTCCTAATAATGCCTGTCTATGTGTGTGTGTAGTACATACAAAAAGTACGTAGTCCAGACATCGAAATTTCGCATTTAAGCCTAAGATATATTTGCGAAAAAAATATTCGGTTTTGGACATAATCGCATATATTTCCAAGAGTTTTTTACACTCGTAGTTTTTTAGTATCTTTCAAAAATAGACGATATTATTAACAAAAAGTGTAGCATTTGTAAGAAAGACGCATTTGAAATTCATATTGAATTTATCTCGTACTGGTAACAACAAAAACATAAATTCAAAGTAAACGATATTATAGATTTTACTAACTATTGTTTGAAAAGTTTTGTAAAAAAGTGTACCATTTAAAATGTAAGCACTCTGAAATATACCTTCTCAATTTTTCAAAGAAATTCTTTGATACAACAAATGGTAGAAGCGATGTTCTACCGAGATAAAATTTTCCGAGAGGAATTATGCATTAAATGTAATTATCTAAAATGTCAGATAACAGTTACACTTTCTAACAGCAGTTGACAGCCAGTGTAGCCAACTAAATAATTAGAAAATACGCAAAACTTCATAGAAATTTCCGTTGCCGTTGTCATGAGGAGGTTTGTATATATCTTGGTAGATGCAGATTCGCTTTCCGCAATCTGCTGCATTAATAATATTTGTCAACATTAAACAAAAGAACGACTTCGTTATGATTAATTAAGCGAATGTTTCCCGAGTTTGATGCGAACTAACAAAAGTTTTGTTGCGTTGTTTTTCTGGTTAATTTCAGGAGTTGGCGGTCACCGTAACGACACGTTCACAATGAACTCGAACGCAAGCACCGAGGGCCAATTACGTTCGCGGCGTAAAGCTGCCAAGATGCTGGTGGCTGTCGTTGTCATGTTTGCCGTGTGCTATTTTCCAGTCCATCTGTTCTCAGTCATGAGGTACGCGTACGTATTTTTATTTGATTCTTTACTAGCTTATAAGTTCTATTAACAGTGCTTTAGTTAGATGTTGCTACCGAGTCATATTCTAATTCTAGAAAAATACTCAATATTAGCATAGCAGTACTAGTACTTCTATAATACTAACTAAAGCACTAAACATATATTTACTACGTATTTATTAAATTGTTTCATGATTACAATACTTTGCAGCATTAACGAATTTATCCAAATTTATCTTAACGAAATATTCGTTATATTTATAATAAAATAATTGTCACTTTTACGCACTAGTGTTATACTAAACTAAAGTGCTATAATAAATATATTTCCGATACTAAAAAGACAACAAAAAAGTAGGTTTTTCGAAACAGTTGTATATAAATAAATATTTAATATTTTCAATTCTCTTATCAGCTTACATTCTTGAACAAAGTCTAAGTATTGCCATCAGGAATAATGTAATCTCTAGTTTTTAATGGAAATACACGTTTTGAGATTCCCCGAATTGTTATTGGCTATTTTCGAGATGAAGTCTCTCTCTGTGTGTGTGTGTGTGTGTATGTGTGTATGTGTGTATGATTGCCAGTACGTGTCTGTGTGTATGTGTGTGTGTGTGTCTATGAACGCTCTACTAATAAGCGGTTGAAGATAAAAATATGCATCTTTAAATGTAAAGTAAAAAATCTATTTTTAAGAATGTCAAAATATATGCATATTATTTTCTAGTAACAGCATTCTCGGATCAAAAAATGTTCTTAACAAAAAGTGTTTGTCTTGTTTTCTTGAATCCAAAAATATATATAACTTATATAATTGGATGTTAGTCGTCGCTCGCTCGTAAGAACAAATTTGTGCCCTCTACTCCTCTGAAGGTACCGGAGCAATTAACACCAAATTTGCTACACATATTATTTGGTATCTCATTTGAATCCGCTCGAAGTTTAAATCGAATCACCTGTATACTTCCCGAGTTATAGGGCCCCAAAATTAAGAGCCCCCCTTAATACTGCCCTTATACACATAATTAAAACACCCGAAAATTCTATTAATAATTCTAAGATATTTTATATCTACAAGATTTTTTCATATTGTTAACCCAAAGGCCATGAAAAATTATTAAATATTGTAATTTTATATTTGAAAATATGCACTTCTTATATCTATAACATATTTTCAAATTGCTAACCAAAAGGCCATAATAATTAAAAACCGCTGCTAGCATCGCATATATTACTATTACAAGGCGAGTTTGACGCATAGGTGCGACATACCTAAGCTTGTTCTTTATTATAAGTGAAATACAGACAAACCAGTCAGTGCAGGACATACAAACACAGCTATTATTCCTTTATACGTACTAGAAATTACTCATATAAATGTACATTATAATTAATATAATTATAATGTCCCACTTATTATGGAGGAAGTATCATCATTGTGTATTATATGTCTAGGACAGGGTTGACTCTGTTCACTAAGCTTTCAGTAGTAATAATACATTTGAAATAAATGTGAAATAGAGTGAGATACATAACTTCCTCTTCAAAGCCCTTTGAAATACGACTCACGCATGACACATATTGAGAACACAGTAAACTTGATTTTGCGAATTTGGCGAGGGTTTTATTAGCAGTTACGATTTAATTACAAAAGGATAACTACGTTAATGTGATACCGAGCCGTGTGTATGTGTCCCTAACTTTTCTAGCGACAGACGTGGGCAAAAATATCACTCTCTGGGGAGTGCAACCGGATAAAGAGTTTCTAATTCCTGTGGGGTATGCTCTTAGTGTGCTAGCGCTCTAGAAATGTTAGTCACACGGAACAGGGAAAAAAAAAAACCGAATTAAAATTGCTCTAATGAAATTTATTGGAAGAATTCAACTTTGATTGCAATTCAATGGCAAACAAGTTGCGTAGCATTCGTTCAAAAATAGATTAACTAAAATTCGGTTTTAATTACTTAAAATTCTGTTATTCGCTTGTACGATAATTAAAGACAGTTATAGTTGTGTCTGTAACATGCTTGAAATGAAAAATGTCCTTAACAGTTCTTGTCTCGTCGCCGTGTATCCAAAAATATATATCTCATATACTTGGATGCATGTATTTCGCTCGTTCGTTCGGTCGTAAAACTTGAGTTTGTGACCGCATCTCCTCTGAAGGCCGGTTTTAATTAATAAAAATATGTTATTTATATATAATTTCCGTGCCCATAAAGTTACCGTCGCATTTTAAAATCAATCGTTTGTATATGTTTGGAGTTATAAGGCTCCAAAATTTGGAGCCCTAGTCAATTATTGAAAACTTGAATAAAAAATTAAGTTTTTTTAATTGTGAGCCCAGGGGCTATAAGAAAAATCATATATATTTTTTAATTGTCTCAAAACAATCTTCATAGAATTAAAAGACAATTTATATTATAACGTTTTCACCTAAAAAAATTGTTAATAATAACAATATTGAAATTTAAAATTATGTTGATTGATTGATTGTTCGAATGATTGCAACAATATATATATATATATATATATATATATATATATATATATATATATATATATTTTACTTAAGCAATTGCTATCGTTTTTATTATTGTTTCTTATCATTTTATCTCTTCAAAAATATGTAGTTATAATTTGGTTTTCTTCCTTAAAACATCAGTAGTTAATGAATTGTGTTCTACGTATATATACGGCGAGCCACAGGTGCCTGCACCTATGCTTGTTTCTTTTTGTATGCAGTGGTTATAAATAGTTATTTTTAATTTAAGCATTAATGGTTAAAAAATGTTTTTTATATAAATAAGAAAATAATAAAATTCAATATATAAATAAAACGACGCTGAAGGCATAGGTGCCTACACCTATGCTTGTTAGCTCTTCGTATAGTCTGTACAAAATAAGTCAAACGACTCCCATTCTAATGTATGTTACATTAATATTTTTCTAGCAGGTTTTCCGTTAGTCTTCAATTCCAAAGATTAAACATATAATTTTCTGTTGCAGATTAACAATGCAGCTGCCCCAAAACGACATGAATACGGCCCTGGCGTTGCTGTCACATTGGATGTGCTACGCAAACAGTGCGGTCAATCCCGTCATTTACAATTTTATGAGTGGTAAGTTACAAATTCGAAACGTAGCAAACCTTTATATAAATTTAAAAATTATGTCCAAATTTTGCGACGTCGTAACCGCAGCTAGAATTCCTTCCTAATTGATTCAACATTCTCGCTTATGTGCCGTAATGTCGTAAAGTTAGCGTGTCCCTGCTTGTAATTCGCCGTGAACATAACTTAGCTTAGATTGTTAGTTCAAGTATTTGCTGCAGATAAATCTTTGCACTGGCGTTGGCGCTGACGCCGTACCAATTACATGCCGTATAAATTAGAATGAGATTAGCATCAATTCAATATCCAACAAATCGTATACACCCACATGTATGTGTGTATGTATCCGGAACGCTATATGTATAAGTTGTATAGATTACATTTTTTATTTCATAATAATCGTAGCGACTTCTAATATCGAGATTTTGAACCAACTATTTTACGTTTGTTTACTCCGGATAGAAAGCTAAATAAATAGATGAATCTGGGTATTTTTATAATTATAATTTTAATTATAATGTCGATGAAAATTGGATATGTTTTGAAAATATAAAAATCAAACACTTTAAAGTAAATAGCAGACCCACTCAAAAATAAGGATGTTTGCCAAATGTTTGTATTAGTTCACTATTCATCGTTATTGTTAAACACCGTTTAAGACTTAAATGACTGTAGACTATAAAATACGATCTTGAAATCGCGTTACTGCTGACCTAGTGACTAGTGTGTAGCTAATGGTCTAGTATTAAGTCGTAAGTGCAGCAGCGTTATAAAATGTCAAACGTAGCACCAAATCGCATTTCTGGTTTTAAATTTGCAACACTTGTGGGAGCCGCGGGATCGCTCCCGTGGGATAACTAACGAGACCTAATTCAACGCTATTGTATACACCATAGTTCCTATATAGTTAATTACATTTAGCATAATTACACAGTAGTAGCCACGCTCTACTGGGACTACCAGGATTGTTTTTGTAATTAGCCATTTAAAAATAAAAGAAAAAAACAAACATTAATTTTTTGCGAGATGCTCATTATTGGGAATGGGATTTGCTATTCCAAAAAGAATATTTTGTTAAATATGTATTGATATTTGAAAGTCACTAGATGCTTTTGAATTTTGCGCTACCGTTTCCTTTCAACAATGGTGCCAATCATGCAAAAATACAGAAATAATTGTGTTTTCACGTTCTTTTATGAATGTTTTTCGCAGTATTTTGTGATTTAAAATAATAAAACGTATTCAAAATATGAGCATAAATCAATCTAATATTAAAATTACCCCATTAATCTACTTAACAATGGTGTAATTTTGACAAGAAAAAATGTTCAAACTTTTCGATTTCTTTCAAATTTAACAACGGATATAAATATGAAAAATGAATTAAATCTGTAATATTAGTTTATTTTTTAACTATTGTAAAATTTGGGTTAGGGACTTAAAAATTTGGGGTAATATGTTTCATAGCAATAACTTTAATAAGATTTTTTTTCTATAAAATTGGCTTACCATTAAACCCGGCTATAGCCTTTAAGTTTAACATATTAATCTCACTATATGGTGGAGGTGCCGTTCAAATTTAAAATACTTATTTGCTAAACTGTTCTGAAATCACTATTTGAGATATGAACATACAAAATTATGATTATAGTATCAATAAAAAAAACTAAAATAGTATAGGTGCAGGCACCAATGCTTTCAGTTCGCCATTCTGCATGATTTAATTCAATGAAAAAATTTATAATTTAAAAAAATATATTTTTATCCATTGTTTCTTTAGCGAAGTCTTAAAGGAAGTATTGCAATTATTATTTACGTATTTAATAAATCGATTATCTTCAAATATGTATGTGAATGTATATAAGAAAATATTGTAATTATGAAAAATGTCGAATGCGAAATTTTATCGGACTATTTTTAACATAACGTCTCTCTCTGTGTGTGTGTGTATGTGTGTGTATGTGTGTGTGTGTATGTGTGTATGTGTATGTGTGTGTGTATGTGTGTGTGTATGTGTGTGTTTGTGTGTGTGAATGCTCTAAAGCCAAAATTATTGAGCGACAAATTATGAAACTTTAAATTTAAGCCATAAATATGGCCTGGGCGTGTTCCTCTTTTTCAAAACCATATCTTAAGCGGAAGTAACAGTTTACTCTTGCAACTGTTTCGATGTCTCGAAAATGGTATGATTTAAAGAAAAATATTTTCTTATAAAAGTTAAAATTAATGAATATTGATATTGTTTTATGGCAATGTTAGAATAATTTCAAACACAATATAGGTTAATTATGTAAATATATAAACACTTTAAGGAAAAATACGTTTAAGAAAGTCGAGTGAAGGCCACAAATCCTCAATTTACCTAAATAATACAGCACTGTGCAATCCGAGAATTTTAATTAATATTTTCATAATGAAAGTATTATAGTTTTCTACTAAATATGATAAAAGTGCGATAAGCACTATACTACACTAATGCATAGATAAATAATAACAATAATTAGAAACAAAATTCGAAACTCCAAAAGCAAAATTAGTAACAATTTGTATTTATTTTGGCTTCAGGGAATTTCCGACGCGAGTTCCGACGTGCGTTTGCACAGTGCTGCCATTCCAATCCTCACCGCTCGAATTACCAACTAAAATGCCTGCCTGCCAGAAACGTGAACGTGAAGACATCACAGACGTACGTCCGCGGTCGCACCGGGCAAAACGACATACGTCGCGGGCACACTGTTTTACACGAACCACCGCCACTAAAACAATCAAACTCGCGAATCTGACAGAGACTAGTGTTGACCAATAATAGTCATTGTGCTTATCCTATACAAAATAGCGTGGCCGTTGTGTCGTCATCCTTGGTCGAGAAACGGCACGTCACATGGGCAAATAGGCAAGATGACGGGAATACGGTGCCTGTTTTGTGTCAATAGGAAATTATATATATAGTGTTTGAATGTAAATTATCAGTATTATACTCTTAATGTTGAATGTAAGGCGCGAATAGCTTGTTGCACGAATATGCAAATTTTGGGCTATTAAATAATCAAAACAAAAATCTAAATAGGCACATAGTTACTTAAACTATAGTTTTATAACTTTATCATCTTAATTATTTTAACTACCCATTGATCTAATGAGCATGAGGTTACTTTGTATGTAGTTTCTTTAATTCACTACTCAGTCAAAGCGTTTGTTTCCCTTTTCACACTATGACTTCAAGACAGGGTCACTTTAAGAGACTATGGAAACGGCAGACTAATTATACGTTCCAGACGCATAGATACATCTGGATGTTTATATAAATAATTATATTTTAATACAATTTTAGTAAAATTTTAATTATATAATCTTCAAAGCTTCCTTGTGGATTTATGATTTTGTTTTCTACATTAAAATTATTTGCATTTTAAGTTACATTAAGTGCAAATTTAAATTACATAAGAAATCTAAATTTATACAAGGTAGCGCTCAAGATTTTGTTATTAAATATTAATTTAATTGGCCAACGAACGCTTCGACTGAGTAATAAATTACATTGGTGCTACATTATTCGCGTAATCAGTGATTATAAACATAATTTTCATTATATCTATATTTCGTCGTGCTTTTAAACTGTCGGTTACCTAATTATTAATTCGGGAAGTAAAGAATTTTAAGCCTCAATTTTGCAAAATTAATATTTATTGAATATAGTCTGTTATAATCGTAATATATCACAAAACATTTGCAACGTAAACGAAATCTTACAACCTCAGAAGCGACACTCTCTTGAAATTGCATTAGTTGAAAAGAGATGAAAAATTCAACCTTGAGAATTCCTAGCAACATGGCGGAGTGCTTGTTCGTGCATCAGCTATGTGTTCAGAAGAAAATATATTTTCTATACAATAGTAAATTTTAAAATACACATCTAAATGTCTAAAATTGTTCTAAGAATGGTGAATAGTGTTTTAGTACTTGATCAATATTTGAATTGTTGTTTCGATGTCGAAATACTATTCATTTTATAAAATTAGGGGAACCAGACGCTCAAAATGAAACTATGTATACAGCAGGGTTCTATTTTAATATATTTATATTCTAAACATATAAAAATAACCAGTATTACTCTAAATCTAGTCAGAAACAGTATTATTAAATGTAATGGACAATTTGTGTAAGATATATCTCATTATGAATAATAGTATTGTCAAATATGTAATTTAATTTTAATTATATGTTAATAAACTTTGAAAATGAAACCTGGATTTTTATTACGGTGTATTACCAAGCACCTATGCCTTCAGCTCTTATATTATACGACGATCTAAAAATGAGTAATCCTCATAAATCGATTTGAACCGAGCACGATACAGGATTGGATGTTCTTCTTTTAAAATGACAGTATATACTTTCAAATTAAGATAAGCCACCCCACAGATAAATAATAAATGAAAGTCAAATCCTGAATGCTATAGAAAGGATCATACTAAAATTGGATAAGAGATAACTCGCTTCTGATCTAAGAAGAGCTCTTTGTCAAACCCTTTGGGTCGTAATCATGACGAAAATTGGCAAAGAAATCGCTGCCGATAAGTGCATTCGTGTGTAAAGGCACACAGAGAAGATTGTTGCAACATTCTTACGGCAGCCATATTGAGAAAATATTGAATCAGAGACAAGGACCATCCATAATTTTATTCCACAATCTAAAATACATACATTTTGTTTCTTCAATTTAATATTGTATTCAAATTTACTTAGCAAATAATCAAAACAATAAATGACAATAATACTTTGTCTTTATTATACGCTATGTATAAAAGAAAGTATTGTAGTCACAAAAAAGAATCGTCCTTGAAGTTATAATAGAAATATCCATTTTGAAGGTCGTAGAATCCATTTTAACTATTTTCTCAATAACGTCATAGTATGTATGTGTGTGTGTCTGTGTGTGTGTGTGTGTGTGTGTCTGTGTGTGTGTGTGTCTGTGTGTGTGTGTGTGTGTGTGTGTGTGTCTGTGTGTGTGTGTGTATCTGTGTGTGAATACTCTAACTCCAATACCATTGAATGAAATGTGAAGTTTTAAATTAAAAAATGTAGATCTGGAAATTGAACCTATTATTTAAAAAAAGGATATGTCAAATGGAAGTAACGGTTTACTCTTGCTAGTTTTTCAATATTCCGAACACAGTATGAGTTAGAGAAAAAAATTGTTCTTATGAAAGTTAAAGAATTTGAAATTTCTAGCAACTTTTAAATTTTCTTTTAATAATTTAACTATTTACTAAAAAAAGCGCTTTTGAAAATAACCAGGTTACATTTACGTGTTTCATGGTAATATTAGCATGATTTAAAACAAAATCAAGCATTATATATTTAAACAAATATCATTTTGATCAAATATTTTCAATTTTAACGAAGTTATAAATTTTAATGGTATACTAAATTGTTTGTAATTACTCTTAAGTTAATATTATAGTTAATAAAATACCTAGAATAGAGGATAAAAATACTAACATAACTTCTGTAATATCGAATATTGTTTCCAAATGACCTTGACTCTTAATGTAGGATCGTAGAAAACAAAATCAATAATATAAATTATATAGAAGGCCAGTAAAGGCCACTACAGTTTTCTTTAAAAGAAATTTCATTTAGATTAAATTTTTAATTTAATTTTAACGAAATCATAAATTTTAATAGTATAATAAATTGTTTGTAATGAGCCTTAAGTTAATTTTATAGTTAATAAAATACCTAGAAAAGAGGATTAAAATTCTAAGATTTAGAAACATATCTTCTGAAATATCTCTTTTCGAATGACCTTGACTCACAATGTACCGTGTTCTCTAATAACACAATGTTTTCTTTTCATTCTGAATTTGTTGCAGGTAAATTTCGCAAGGAGTTCCGCGCAACGTTTGGCTGTACCTGTTGCTGTAAGGAGGCAGAGCAAGCCCGTCGACAACGGAACATAACCCGATCTAGTACGTACGTGTACCGGTTCACTCACGGCGGGAGCACTATTGCACGCACCGAAGTGTTACCGCTGTCCCACATGCATCATAACCACAGAAATCATCATCACCAGAACCATCACGGTAGCACTACTAACAATAACCATGGTTACTCCCTACATGACAGCGATCATTTCATGCACACTGCATGTTAGATTTACATATACAAATATCAGCATTTGTAAATAGTTCTTTTTTTATTATTATTAAAGAGCGTAATAGAACCAATCAGAAAGTGATTTTAGTTTTCATTAAAGAGACACATTTTTGGAGATTGCCAGAGTAAATAAAATATAGGTTCATTGACAACAACACATTTTTTTAATTAATATCTAAAGATACATTAATAATGTGTTTGTAAATATATATTTCCATGATTTACATACGGCAACATGGTTTAGTTGGTAGCACAGCTTGCCGAAAATATCCCACCAACTAGACCATGTTGCCGTATGAAAACTTGTTGAAGGCCCTGGGTTCAACTCCCGTTACTATCGATAATACATTTTACATTTATATAGTCGAAAAAATATACAATGTCAAATATCTACAGATGTTTACTCTTGTTATTTTTCTATCTCGAAAACAGTACGAACTAAAGACAAAATGATGGTTATTTCAATTTTTTTTTTTTTAAATTACGGCAAACTCACTAATTACTGAAACATTTTATATATAGTATAAGCCCTTATTTTCATGGTTACATTGCGCTCTAAAAATGGTTGTTTAGAATTTTGTATTCTTCATATATCAATTACAAAAACTGTTATCGTGATCGAAAGGTTTAAATTGATGTTACACTTCCAAACACTGATCATTTGATCCACGATTAACTGATTGCTCACCCGCGGGTGTCTATGATACGTTTCTGCTAAAGCATATCAATATAAATATGTAAACTACCGCACTTTATAACCTCCTTAATTGGAGTAAAAGAAAGATATTTAATTATTTATTTTTAATAACAAAACAAAAACATTATACATGTATGCACATTTTCGTGAACTAACCATAAGTCATTTGTATATAAATATATTTATAAAAACATCAGTACAATTTGAGAAAATAATTTGATCAAACTTAGATATGCTATTTAGTTCTGAATCCACAACCGAATTTGAAAATTAAAAGTTCACTACGAGAAAATAGTTTATTTTAATGAAAATCCATTGTATTAATAGTAAATAGATACAAATAAGATTAGCTATAGCTCATATAGTTGTGGTAAGTAAATTTGTTTCTCGGTGCACAAAATTTCTGTATTTAATTTAAATGGTTTTTCAACATTTACTTACTTTCTTAAATTTTTCTCTTAATCTAAAGATTACTTTTATTTTAAAGTTACAATTCAAACTAAGTTGTGAAATATTCTCTTAATTTTACAGCAACACTGTAATATTACTTTTTGTAAAAATAATATTTTTATATAAATTAAGCAAAAAGACCAAAAAATAGTCATAGAATTTAAGCATTCGTGTAGATGTACTATTATATTCACAGACATTTTTAATCTAGTTGGAAATATGTTCTTTGCTGCATTAACTAATGCCCTATATTATGAATTTTTTTCATACAACTCTGCAAAGAACTTAAAATACTTACGGCCGATTTCACAAAATTTAGAACGCCACCTTTTTATTATTGCCAATTTTCCATAAATTCCCATGCGATACAAATTTTTTTACGCATTTAAATCAGACATTATTATTATTTTGGTAATTGTAAAGCACTTTTAGGACAATATGAGATCGGCCATTAGACTACTATGTTAAATGTGAAAAATGCCTAATTGATAAGAAATAATTGTAATAATATTTATGATTTTGTAAAATAATTTTAAATAAATATATTTTGCTCTGTATTTGAATTATTTTAAATTCTAAAATGATCTTATGGAATCCCTGCACCCAGTGGATAAACTAATAATTTAAGGTCATTTGATACAGTTTTATTATCAGTTCTCTATAATACTTTGAGGCAGATTACAAGACCGTCCTCAACTAGAGTGTTTAAAATATGAATACCAAAGGTAAGAGTATGAATATATCTAACATTCTTGTAAGTTCTACGTCAACAAATAATAGGAGTCTTTCCAATAAATATCAATATATTCGATACGAATGTATAGCGATAAAAAGCTGTATTGACAGTTGACGAGAATTGTGCTGACTAGACGATGTTTTTATTTAGTTTGACTGACAGACTATATTTTCGTTATATATTTCGTGCTTACACTGTTGTAAATATATGTAAAATTACAAAATATATAGTAAAATTACATTACAATTGAAATAAATTTATTAATTTCGGTAAATTATTTTGAGCATAAACTGTTAAAAATATATATGTAAAATTAGAAGAGTTATAGCAAAGTTACATCACAATTAAATTAATTCGTATTTAATATAAAAGAAACAGTATTTGATAACTTAATAAAATAATATGATAAAATGAGAATTGGTTGGTTTGACTGTTAAGGAATTTATAAGAAAGTCGAGGGCAGGCCACTCCACATATTATTTATGTCCTATTACGAAGGCAGACCAAGTTACACAGTACATTACATGTATTATATATGTCTGTTAACAACGTAAATAATGTATAAGTTGTACGGGTAAGTAAAAGGAATATCAAGGAACGTTTATTCGTGAACGCTGTGAGCTGTAAAATTTACATTATTATAAATAATCCAGGTGCGATGATGTCTGCAAAATGTGTGCATAGATGCACACGTGTGCAATCGTGTGCAAGCGTCATATGTAACACCAGTTTCTAGTCATTATTTATTCAAGTGATTGTACGTGCCCGGCGCGCGACCGTATAACCCTGTTACGATTACGGTGAAAATAGGCGAGAAAAGTACTGCATAATTTAGTAATAAAGTCACACCGAATCGCAAAGAAATTCTGACATTTTCACGTCAAAACGGAACATTATGCGACTGAATTTTTATTTTGCAACAATAAAAAAAAAATCCAGTCATTTTTACTAAGATCGTGTATTGTTTTGACGTCAGCTACTCCTAACTGAAATCATATTTTAGTCACGTAAAATATAAAGCTCATTTTTTTACTGATACGTGACGCAACTTTTTAATTCTGATACTGACCAGACCAGCCGCAGACAAAATAAACATTAATTGAATTGGAATATTTTTAGATTAAAGGTTTTTATGTACTCTATTGATTGGAAGAACACATTCTCTTTACTTTCTTATACGTAATATATTAAAGAAAGTATTGTGATAATTTAAAAAAAATAGACCTCAATCAAATTTGATAATTTTCTCAATAACGTGTATGTGTGTGTGTGTATGTGTGTGAACGCCCTATAGCTTATACAAATGAACATAAACATATATGATGTACAGAATTAAAGATTTGTGTATCCCGGAAAGAAAACTTTATTTTTTAAATATCTCGAATACGACATGAATAAGAGAAAAAGTGTATCTTATATAAGTTAAAGACAGTAAAATTTCTATCAACTTTAATTTAAAAAGTTTTCTCGAAAAATGTACTATTTACTGAAAAATCGCTTTTTAAAATAGCCAAGTTACATTAACGTTTCCCTAGTTACACATATTGATATTGTTTCCTGGCAAATTTAACACAACAGAATTTAGTAATTATTACCAAAATTTACATATTTTAAATGAGTTATTTTCGCGGTGAAATTAATAACTCATCTGTCGTTTTATAATGCTATGGAAATATGAGCTCCTTTGTTAACAATTTTAGTCTGACATTTTCAAATTAAATCGTTTGATTGTATATTTTGGGGGAAGGAACAAATTTTGGCAATTGCTGAAATGAATATTTGCAATGAAATACACAACATAAATACAATAGAATTAACTATTCCACTAAATGCGGACATTAGTATTTTTTCTTCTTATTTATATGTTGTAGATAATTAATGTACGGTGCATCGTCTTGTAGTCGTTACCGACCAGAAAATCCTTATTCTCAAGTTATTGTTTTAAGAGAATGTAATGCGAGACATGATTAAAGACTCTACGCGAACAATGGCTTGAGCAAACGAGCGTAAACTAGTGAACAGGGCACGTTCTACACATATACATACAGATAATTATTGCACTGAATATGACACTATGTCACTGCTAAACCACTATATACACCGCAGTACCACTACAACGCTTCTGCGTGAGACATCTATTGGCAGAATTACGAACTATAACTTCTCAGAGTATTAACTTAACTGTCTGAACAATTAGAGTATTTAATTAACATAATTATTAAGTGACCCTGCTCTGGTTTCTTTTTCTGTCTATAATTCTTTAGTGAAAAGCTTTTTGTTTCTCAGTTTTCTGATAGTAAATGGGTTATAATAATAATCAATTCCACGAATATCAAACGATGACGATTTCAGTGTCACAATTGTTTGCCTTGTATTTTCCGTTGCTCTGTTTGCTTATATATATATATATATATATATATATATATATATATATATATATATATATATATATATATTTATCAAAATTAGATATTCTCCGATTGCCGAGCAATAGATTCGACTTCCGTGCACTTCTGTAAACCTTAATAGCTACGCGAAATGCAAATTAGAATATCAGTAATATTAATATATGACTTGTGTAAATCAAGAATTAATGGTAAATCAATATTTGAACCTTGCTATTTAATTATCGCGATACCAATATTAATTAAATTGGTTTGAGAAATTGTTTATTTATTCTTTGAAGTAGGTACTTTTATAAGACAGCAAAAATACCTCTGGGCTCTTACGATTTTATAGCATGCAATTTAGAACGTATTTGACTCAATTCAATAACTCTTGCTGAGTCACATTTAATATTGAATAAATGTCTTAACCATAAGTAAATTTGCGATAAAAAGAAGAATAAGATTTCGATTGAATCTAATTAAATTGTAGACGTGTTTTCAATTAGTTCTACAAGAGTGGACGACATATTTTTTCTCCTGTATTTCTGTTTTATATCCTTAATTGTTATCCTTTACAGGAGGCAGCCATCTAGATTTTCATTGCTTTTAGTAATTACTTGAAATACTCGTTGGATTTCTTTCACCCATTATTTTTACTCAATTATATTGGAAATAATTATACTCGTAATACGTACTGGCACTGGCTTGTGTGTGTGTGTGTGTGCTCTAGAACCAAATCCGTTGAAGATAAAATTATAAATCTTTAAACATAAGATTTGTTGATATCCCGGAATAAAATCTCTTTACTCTTACTATTTTTAGCATATCTCGAAAACGACACGAATTAGGGAAAATATAATATTTATAAAAGCTAAAGATATTGAAATTCCTGACAACTTTTGTTTGAAAAGTTTCTTAGTAAAATGTACCATTTACTGAAAAATCGCTTTTGAAAACAGTAAAATTATGTATAACCATTTCAATGTAACGCTACTACGCGAGTATAACCAAATTCGTTAATCAAACCAAAATCTAGATAAATCATATTCTATTCTATTTATACTGGATGTAATTATGAAACAGAGATTTGAGGGGGTAAATTTACGATCCCATAGTGTACTTGATTAATATTCAGCGTGCCAGAAACTATATTCAAGTCATATTACATTCCGTAAACATTGGTATGTTAATGTTCCACACAAAATACATAGAAATTGCTAAATTTAAATTTCAAATATTGTTATGTATTTTCCAAAAAAACTAAACAAATATATTTTCAATTGGTGACGGAGAAAATCTAAAATAAATCATTATTGAGCATTATACAACAATATTTTAAAAGAAATGGTAGCAGTAAGTCACGAACGCAGCCTTAAGAGGCTACAGCTGAATATATATCTCGTTCTTTGTCTAGCAATGGTAAATATCTATTAATTTCTGACATATTATTTTAATTATTAATTATTTTACTATAAAATTATATATTTTGTAGCTGTAAAATGATAACTATTTTTTAGTATTTACTATTTTACGGCTACAATAATATTATTTCGTTGTAAGAAAACATGCGATATTGTATGGTTTATGAAATTATTTATATTAAGTTTAATATATCAAAAATTAATAAACATTTGTGTGGTTGATAGACAGAGAACGCCTCTCGAACAATTTTGTTTTAAATTATTTGAATGTGTTCTGAGTATGACTATGCAATTAGACATATTTGTATCGTAATTTCTGAGCGCTGAGCAATGGTGACGACAAATTTACGAGGTATGATTATACAATCGTAGGTAATTATTCAACTGTCACCCGTAATCACAATACAAACTAGATTGCAGTATTGTAATATTGTCAACGTAATACGCCAATTGCGATACAACCTGTTCAATCTTACGATGTATTGTCAAAAGGGAAATAACAAGCTAAGCAAATATTTATTTTTGAAATTAAATTTTTGTTCATTACGTGGTTAATTCATGCTTCTTTTTTTCAATATCTAGGAAACGGTATGAGTTATATATTGATTCTGTTTCAAAGAAATCTTAAAACAAAATAAATCATTATAATAAATGCTGATAGTGAAAGGACAAGAATGTTTTCTTTTTATACATTAAATTGAAAGATTTATTATTAACTTAAGCCGACCCTGTTGACGCTATATAACGTAAATGAGCTATTATAGTTCTCATCACCAAAGTCTTCAGAAATGATGAAGTTAGTTCAGTTTAAGATGCAATTCTGAACTTCGAAATGACCCATCCTTAGTTGTTTTACGATTGTATTAGTTTAAGATTGTCTCTTTATGTCTTTAATTGCCTGAAGAGTAACTATATGTAGAAGTTTAGTATGCTGAAATTGCAAGCAGTTACAATATTTGAATACAGTTGCAAATCAAGCATTGATACTACTACATAGAAATTTATTCTTGTTTTGTACATCTAATTATTATTATTATATATTTAAACTACTATAGCATTGTAAGTAAAAAAGAATTAGGTATATTTCTAGATAATATATTCCGATAAATAATACTAAAAGGACAAAGAAATCAATGTTCCAATTTTTTTCCGGAATCGGAAACATTTTCAACGATTCGTTAAACACACATATATATGTCATCATGCGTGGATTACAGAGTTACCAAACCAGTTTAAGGCTATCGTTTGTCCAATTTTTTTTTTCTTCTATGTTTAACAACAGTTTTACAAAAGAAAACCAATTGACTATTTTAATATGAAATAAATTTTAAAATATATATATATATATATATATATATATATATATATATATATATATATATTCTATGGGAATATATTTAAAAAAATTGATAGTAAATATATGTTATCATATATAAAACAAACGTGTCTTATTAATCGGATAGTCAAAAATAATACACTATAGAATGCTTTAAACATATTTCTAATTTTACATGTTATCACTTATATTACAAACAATTTTGGAACCACTGCAATCTTGTAGGTCCATTTCACACTACATTACTTTAAGACCGATTTATCCCGATATATTTTCTGGCGAAATCTCCACAGTAAATGCGTAAACACTACACGGGAAGAACATACATAATTTTTTTCCTACTACTATGTTTTATCTTTCAAAGAAAACGCATTGAAAACATTACTTGTTGTTCCCGTGTACTTTCCACGGGTGTACAGTTAAAATTACGCGTGTATGACATAAAAGAACAACAAAATATACGATAAATTGTTTTGTTTTAATTCGATTTTTATTTTGAGCGCATAAATATAAAAAAACTGCCCTACCTTTAGTAATTTTGTTCCTGGACAGGCTCTTTGTACACTGTTGTATTGCAATCACTCATAAAACACTACAATTGTTATCAAATGTCAGGTGCACTGCATGTATTTTACTTGTGTTGTCATATTGGAAATATATCAACTGTATGAATTAAGTTTTGTACCAGTAAAGACATGATTTATTTGAATATTGTTACACGAATAAATTCAAGGGCAAACTGGTTATAATTAGAAATATAATTAGGCAGGTCTTCTGATTATTATGGTGTGGTTCTCAACATGTTTGAATATCAGTGTTTAAAATTATAATGGAAATGCAAATCGATTTTAAATTTGTTACGATGCGTTTTAAATATATGTGCTATAACTATATCCGTTTATTAAATAGGGTATTATGTGAGCACCAGTCTTCTTTAATTCTGTATTTCAGAACGTATAACCATTTACAGTCTATCTGCCAGTGAAATAGGTCGTGTATTGAGAGTGATTTAGTTAGTGATAAAAGTGAAGTGTATTATTATTCGAGGTGAGATTGATAGCTAATCTATAACGTATTTATATTTGTATTAATGTTGAGGTATATGCAGTATGAATCAATGTGTGAAAGGTGACTAATTTGTTGAATTGTTATTGATATTAATATATGGGCGATGAGACGAAATATCAAATTTGGTATTGAGGTATAATTATAGAGTAATGTAAAGACATATTAAATGAGTTCTGAGATAATACTAAAGAGTTAATAATATAATAAGAGTTGTGACGAATATATGAGGACGATGACTATTGACAAAGGCCTGGCTGGCGACGGTCAGAATGAGGTGTGTGTCGGCCACGAAAGACCCCTCATACGTAACCTTAACGCTTACGTATGATGTTTGACTACTTGACTTGAGTAAGACGTTTCAGGGTTAATTGTATGTGGGTTTGGTATGACTCTGTGTGTGTGAGAGAGAGAGAACTATATACTGGCTCCTCACTGAGTTTATACTCAAACCTGAGCCAAAATAGATAAATAGTCCGGATTTCGTGGGCCGTCAAGTATAAATATTAATATATTTATTCTTATGTAATTGTATGATAATATTTTTGGTTTTAATGCTACATGTGCCATATCGATGTCCCTAAAGGTTCGGGTTTGCGTCCTGTCTCTAAGAATGCGTATTACAAGTATTCAAGTCACGATTTACTATTGACTCACCCACCATGCCCATTTTGCCTTACGATATTGCAAATATCATTCTACGGAATATTGCAAACTCAATTTTTTTAGATATACCGATTGTGTATTATTGGAAAGAATGTTATTAAAAAAATAATTATTATCATCAGGTCTATCCCATTTTCGGTCAAAGAGACCTATGTCATTGTTTTGTTTCAAATACATTTTTTTTTGTATTTTGTGTATAAAAATTTGAATTTCAAATTTTTACAACAAGTAAATTTGCATACGAATAAGAAATGGTGTAAATATGTATTTAATTAAAATAAATATACAAATTTTGCAAAACTCATCACCTTCAAACAACATGAACTTTATTTAAAGAGTTTACAAAATAAAATTTACGAGTTGCGATGTGCATAAGTTGAAACAAAATATTATCAACTATGTAAATATATGAAAATGTGAATATTAACCCGCTCTTTCCATTATCTTAGCTATGCTACTTGTGTGAACATAAATATACGTAAAACTTATGATTCTTATAACAATTAACCTATTCCTCTGCCAGAAAAGTCTAGTAAAAATAATAATTACATACCTTATCGTCGACGCCACAAAATGAACACTTTAGACAAACAAGACTCTGTTTTATTTTTCTTAATTAGCACCACAAGTAATCTAGAAAAGCGATGGTATTCATTTTAGAGAATGCAATTTGCGTATTCCCTGTACGGTGTGTTGGTACTGAGGTTGGTACTGCAGATGTGCAAAAGCCTCGAGTACCGACATGTGCTTGCTTTGTGACAGCTATGTTAAAAGTTGGTTTTGTATTCGTATTTTCTCAGTGCATTTGTGAAATTAAATGTGGTACAGGACTGTGTTGGCATCACTGGACCATTTCAGCATCTGTTGGGAGTTCTGCAGATGACATTTACATAGCTTGTATGTATATATATCGCATGTTCTTGTTTGTTTAATTCATAGTTTTCAATTTTAAGAAGTGTTCTTGTAATTAACTTGTTTCTACTGAGTAAAAGACGTGCAAGTTTAAACGTATATTATTACCACAGGCGAATTTCTACAGTGTAATTAAAGTGTGTAAATTTACATTACTTTTCAATATTTCACTCGCCCTACAGTAGTACAATAGAGCTATAGTGTTCTCTTGTATATCTATAACATTCTCGGATTAAGAAATATTTTGTACGGAAATTAAATTTACGTGTAATTCGAAATACATATTTTCTCCAATAATATTTGTCATTTAATACCGGTTATCACAAAAAGATTGACTCTGAACGTATTTCGAGTGTATTTTTTATTAAATAAGCTAAGGTGCAACGCACCTATGCTTCCAGCTCGTATTATAAGTAAAATATGCGATGCGAGCAGCGGTATTTAATTATTATGGCCTTTTGGTTAACAATTTGAGCAAAATGTTATAGATATAAAAAGTTTTACAATTTCTTGTAGATTATTTTAATATAAAAACAAGCTTAGGTCCAACGCACCTATGCGTCCAGCTCGCCTTATAAGTAATATATATGAGCGAGCAGCGATTTTTAATTATTATAGCCTTTTTGGTTAACAATTTGAAAAAATGTTATAGATATAAAAAGTTTTACAATTTATTGTAAATTATTTTAATATAAAAACAAGCTTTGGTTCAATGCACCTATGCGTCCAGCTCGCCTTATAAGTAATATATGCGATGCGAGCAGCGGTTTTTAATTATTATGACCTATTGGTTAACAACTTGAAAATACGCTATAAATATAAAAAGTCTTACAATTTGTTGTAGATTATTTTAATATAAAAAAATTAGTACATATTTTAAAATTTTAAATTATACGAGTAATATTTAATAAATTTTTATGACCTTTGGGTTAACAATATGAAAAAATCTTGTTGATATAAAATATCTTAGAATATTTAGTAGAGTTCTTGGGTGTTTAAATTATTTTTATAAGGGCAGTATTAAGGGGTGCTCTAAAATTTGGAGCCCTATAACTCGGGAAGTATACGGGCAATAGGATTTAAATTGTGATAGGATTCAAATGGGATGCCAAATAATATATGTAGCAAATTAGGTGTAAATCGCTTTGGTATCTTCAGAGGAGTAAAAAGCACAAAGTTGGTCTTACGAGCGAGCGACGACCAACACCCAAGTATATAAGTTATTTATATTTTTGTCCGATTACTTCAGCTCTTTTGTATTTCGTACTACGCTCTAATACAGTACACAAATATATCAATATATTCTTCAATACATATTTATTTAATTATTTGATCTTCATTGTAATGTTGGCCTTTCAGTTAATTTACAACTTTAAGAAATATTTAATTAATTGTACGGTTAGTAATAGCGAATGTTCGCAAATCGAACGTTTTTAAACAGAGAGTTGTATGTGTACGACGAGGTAAAAATGTTAAGAAATCTATCAATGTCGAATAGATCTTCCGTGTGTCCCCTATCACCAATTCAATTTGTGGCGGTTAGTTCCATTTCAATCGATTTCATACGTGACTAGGCAGCACTTGAAGCTATCGCATCCCGCTGCTATTGACGCCGACTCCGCCACTTAACCGCGTTAGCGCAGATGTGCGATCCGACTGCTCATTTGTTGCACCTTTGCCACCCGTAACCGCTACCTAATGCCACTGCCACTGCCACCACCCGTTTATCGGAGAAAAGTTAGCAACGTTGTCTCTTACTACAGTTTGCCATCGCATTGCTCTTCGCTCTTTCTCACATCTCTTGGCCAAATTGCTTTTGTTGTGGTCAATAAGGTCACCAAAACGTATTCTTACACTCGCAGACGGCTCCAATTGATATTAGTATTATTTGCGAAAGTCTGAAGCGGAAGAAAAATTCTCACAGTTGGTCTGAAGTGCGGAGAATTAATCAAGACAAATCGGGAGATGGGAAAAGCACAACAAACATATGGTATCTATAAACATATGTTTATCGCAAATATAAAAAAGCTGGAGTGTCCTTTATTCGACTTTCTTATACTTAATTTTCACTATATATGTTTTAATTTTTTTCTAATATTGCCATAATAAATAGAGAAACGTAAATGAAACTAGGCTATTTTCAAAATAGTTAATTTGTGTATATTTCCATTAAAATTTCAATTCTTTTATACTTAACGTATAAGGAGGTAAAAAGTTTTATATTAAAACAAGGATTTGTTGCAGTACCAATATCTCCAGTTCGCCTCCGAGGAACTTATAATAAATCTCAGTGGACAATAAACATTGTTAATATAATTAAGGGTTTTATGTTTCTCAGCAATACAGTCAGTTATTTAAAGATATTTTATTTGCAATCTTCATCGTTACGACCCCACGTGTGCCATCATCTGCACTGCATAGTTTACACAGTATAAATAAAACTGTTTTTAGTATTTTATGAAACTGGAAATAGTGTAATGAAGCTGGTTAATCTATATGGTAATATTCTATAGGATATCCGGTGGTCATTTCATTTAGTTTTGCCATTATTGTAATTACTTTCATACGTTTCATAAAATTAACAGGTTTCGGTATCAACGCTTTGATCTTCAGGACCTTCATGGAAAGAGTTTAATTAACTCTAAATGGGTAAAAGGTCACACTACAATCGCAGTATCCGGTTTTCTTTTTCAAACATATTTCCGGATCTGCTAAAGACGCGATTCTTAGTACACTTGTTTGTAAAGTTTTCTCAAAACGTGTACCAATTGTTTGAAAAACGAATTTGAATTTCATAGACGTTTTCATTTGCCTACAAATTTTAAAAGCAGATTTATTTTGGTTTGTTATTAATTACACTAATGTATAAATATTAATTTGAGACATAGCAACCGCATATTTACCTATAAATTTTATCAGTATTTATAAAAAAAAATGTGTTCTTTTTTTTTTGTTGAAATCTGACAATTTTCAGAATAACGTCTGTGTGTGTAACTGTGTGTGAGTCTCTGTGTGTGTTCGTGTGTGTATGTGTGTGTGTCTGTGTGTGAACGCTCTAGACCCAAAAAATATTGAAGGCAAAGTTATATGCTCTGATGTGCACCTGCTATATTTGAAAACAATATTTTAACCGGAAGTAACAGTTTATTCTAGCTATTTTCTCAATATCTAGGTAATGGCTTGTATTAGAGAAAAAATAATTCTTATAAAAGTTGAGGATATTATAATTTCTAGCAACTTTTGTTTAAAAAGTTATTTCGAAAAACGTATCATTTACTGAGAAATTGCATTTGAAAATGGTTAATTTATATTTACGTTTCTTTAGTTACAATACATATTGATTTTGTTTCATAGCAATCGTAGGCAGAATTAAAAACAAAATAAAGCATTATTATAAAAGTGAAAGGACAACAAAGTCCACTTATAATTTTAGTAGGAAAGAAAGTTTCTGAGCATTTATTAAATAATTTAGTCATCTGAAAAACCATATTAGTTTTTTTTTTCTTTCTTTTTTAATGTATACTGTGTGGTGCGATAAGAACTGCGACTTGTCTGTGTATGTGTGTGTGTTATGTGAATTGACCCGGAATAGAACAGTTGACAATGTAGTATATAAACTTGGTAAAACATATTAGGTGGTAAACTGTGAAAAATTGAGGGTCGCCCGTGCGACGCGAAACGTCAGAACAAAATAAACTGTTCAGATATTTGCTCTTCTGTCTCGAGTTTTTTACGTTTATTTATTTATTTATCTTACGTTCTATACACTTATTTCTCCTGTCAAACTTCAAGTGCGAAGCACAATTCTAGAAGTCAATCAATAATTTACAAACGAATTTTACACCCTATTTTGTCAAATTATCTAAATAAATATTTAAGTAAAATAAATCTCCAACAAAACTTTGTACCGATTTCGAAAGAGAAACAAGTACCTACATTTTTACAATAACTTACATTTACTTAACTGTTATATAATTCGAGTAAAACCGTAGAAATAATTGATATATATATATATATATATATCAAAAGTATCTAATTACAGTTTTAAAATATGCATCATTTATTTCACGAATATTTGATTTTTTGTCCCGAGATGATTTGAATGTTGGTTCCGCTTGACACAAATATATATATTTTATGATTGTGCCATTAGCATAAATATATTCCAAGAGTCTTGAATCATAATGAAACGTTGGTTTAACGTCAAAAATAGTCTATATAAAAATTAAGTATTGTATATTTTGTAAATAAATTGCGTGGCTCGGTCACAGGACATAATTTAATAATGTAACCAAACAAGAAATGAGAAAAATAAGTGAAGCCCGATGATACTTATCTGTTAAGGGTACCTACAATGAATACAAATAGGAAATATAATCAAATTTAATATTATTGTTCGCGAAAATACAAGTACTGCATTGTAGCCGTAAAAAGTAATATCATGATAAATAATTGTAGATTATTTGAATAAAGTTCTACATTATCTAAATTGTTGTTACAACTATTTTAACTTACAACATATTATTATTATCATCTTAGTAAAGATGCATACGTACCAATGCCTACAGCTCGCCAAATGGCAGTATTATATAAAGATAGTGAAACTATTAGAAGATCCAGTTTGTTTCTATTTGATTAAAATATATTTATGGTCATTTTTAAGGGATTCTCCAAGCATGTGTACAAACATAATTGGCGGGCTTAAATTATATTCTGCAGACGATGAAGCTTTGAATGGTCTGGAATCCTTTAAGATCCCTGCCAGAGACAAGAGTGTATAGCAGAAGTTCTAGGTTTGGTTCCTGCTGTGTGCAATCAGAGCGCGCAGAGTTTGGCTGGAACGGCTACATTAAATGGACAATTGAATTTCCGCACCGAACTCAGCGTTCAAAACGAAAATGAGTTTATGCTCCAAATGTCATAATCGTTCGCTTGGCATTACGAACTTACGACATACTTATAAAACGTCTTTTAACCTAATCGGGGACGAAATTACTGCAACTTCATCCAGAAAAATAATGAGAAAATGTAGTTTTCTCTTTATTTAGTTAGATATATAGTCTTCTTCTTTAATATCTTCGGAAGTAATCATAAAATAAATTAGACATTTATACTTTGGCACTAAATATTACTAATCGCATTTGATGCATAAGTTTTCAAAATTTTTAGGACTATACGAATTTAAATTGATATGTTGCGTATTCATATTAATACCGGTAATTTTTAGCTCTTTATACGATAGTACAAGACAGCTATAATGTTTGGTCATGTGTCTGTAACATACTTATTATTAAAAAAAAGTGTTTACCTCGTCTCCGTGATTACGAAAATGTATATAACTTATATATAACGTCCGTAAGAACAACTTTGTGGACATATCTCTGAAGGTACCGAGCAGATTTTAATAAAATTTGATATACATATAATTTCTGTACCCGGTTTAAGTAATAAATTCTTACACGTTTATCACTTTAAGCCTTTTTAATCTGGTTATTATTTTTAATGGCGGGTTATTATCAATATAAACCGATTAATTACTTGAACCATAACACGTATTTATTTAATAAATTCCGACTAGAATAAATATCGAATTGTTGTTTTAACTGTAATTAATGAAATGGTGAATTTAACCAATAAAGTCTCTGTCTTAGTACAGAGTGCATATTAGTATTATATAGGAAACTATATCTAAAGAGAATGATACAAGGATGAATTGAATATATAAAGGGTTAGTGAGCAACCTAAACATAACCCAAGCAAAGGCAAGAGCGGCTAGTGTAAATACAGCGTTATCGCCGCCGACTGAAGTGGTTTATACTGTGAAATATTTTCAAAACTTTTGTCATGTGAATTCAAGTTTAAAGCGAAGCCAACGTTAACAATGCTCGCTGAACTGAAATAGACAACATATAGGTACACACACACAGACAGACAGACACTGTGTTGAATGAGTAAATATCTTTTTGGTTCAATATACAGATGGATGATTGAAAGTTTATTCAAACATCAACAGTCGTACCCAAATCAAAAATATTTCGCAATTTTTCTAATTTACGCTACAAACATCCAAATAATTTTAATACTTGGAATGCTTCTACACTCAGAGTAACATATCGGGTGCGATACTTTTGTGCAGCTAACAAACTCTTCGACACATTGTATAAGTTACGTCAATGTTGAGAATATTTCATCAACTGTAGAAAACGTAAAAAAGTATCAGGTGCTCGTCAACTGAGGCCCAAAATCTAATCAGCCCTTTGCAAATATATACGAAATATAACTTATAAGTAATGCGCATCACACAGACTTGCTGTGCAGTGAGCTAAAGTGAAGGCGTAACTCAACCGAAGCGTTAATATTCAAATATTTACTTTAGTTTTTGTATGTTTATAAGTATTGACTTTATAATCTATCGAAACAAATTTCATTATGGCCTTGTCATACAATATTGACGGGTGTCAATCATGAAAACAAAATATGATGAATGCTTTTTTTTCCTTTCTTCAAATTTATTTATTGAATAAAAAGTGAAAAGTTTTATAGATAACTTTATATAAAGCAGCCATATAAATCGGCATACATATATATATATATATATATATATATATATATATATATATATATATATATATATATATATATATATATATATAATACCCGTAGCATTGGAATGCAAATAAATCAATTAAATGTTCGGCTATTTGTGAAGTGGTCCGTTGGTGAGCTTACTCAATGCTTCGACCACTGTTCAACGTTGCAACGGACAGAAAATAAATCCTAAAGTCGAAAACCATAGAATTCGCAAGCTAAAAGACAGCAAACAATAAAAGCTTTATTACAAAATGTTACATTTATTTTCGCTTTCCCATCGAATTATAGATGAGTCATTACCCCTTCGTATATATTCTTGAATCAGATATCTACCAAGAGAGGTGGAAACGATTGACATTTTATAAAAATGAGACAAGCAAGGAAAATCTCCAGTAATTACTTTATCAAAAACTATACGAGAAACCTTGATCCTAGAAAAATCACCAATGAAATTTGCTATTTTATATTTACGTCTCCCTAGTTAAATATACTTATGGATTATGTTTCATTGATTTTAAAACAAAATACAGTTTTATTATAAATATAGATAAGTATAAGAAAGTCGAATGAATGCTACACGAGCTTTTTATGATCATTTCCGTTTCAACACTAGGTATTCTGGGAAAGATAAAAAAAAATAGAGAATCAAATAACGTAAAGTAAGAAACGAGATTGGTTGAGATTAATTGCGTAACACAGCGTAACCAATTTACTCTAGTTACTTTAGCTCGGAAAAGACAACAGACCCTTTATTGGTTTGGTTCCAATCTGGAAACATCGCAATATGCCAGCTCCCAATACTCAGGACTGGACTATAATATTTTCTTTTGTTTGTTTATATTAGGTACAATATTAATAAAGATAACATTATACTCAAATCGTATCTTCAAAATTCTATTGAAATTTGTGATTTCGTTGTATTCGGCGAATATTGTCAAACGTGTTATGAAGATACAGGCTGTTTCGTGCTTTGTAAGTACCTTCTAGGAAACTGATTCATAGATTTAATTATCTTGGTTCAAACAATTAATCCAATCAGCTTTTCAACATCTGGATTTTAATTAATGTTCAATTTAATTAAGAACGCGTGTGGGCCCCATAAATAGCTAAATATATAGGTTAAATAATTCGATTAGTACTGTCATCTTCCTCCCTATTCTGTAACTAAATAACTACTTGTTTCGCGATTCTATATTTATGAAATTGTATACCCATGTTAAGCATATGATACTACAAATACTGTTTGTATTGTTTCCTAACCTAATAGTAATATATAACTGCTTTCGGAATGTTTGGAAACGATTTATATTTGAAAGTAGAGGTGAAACGATTATTGTTTTAAAAAATGTGGCAATTTAGAATAATGTTCATAATCTGTAAAAACGTTACTGATATAAAAAGTCTTTTCTGGCCATTTTCATGATTATAATACTTCTATATTTACATTCATATAAGAAAATAAGAAATGCAAGCTAGAGTATCGGCCGTTTGCAAAAAATTATGCGAAATTTATGACTTTTACCAAGAACTGTACTAAACCGCGAATGTACCTATAATATTTCAAAACACTTGACAGTTTCATTGCATTTTTCTTTGTTTATAATACATATTTTCCAGTGTAAATGCATTTTATATGTTTTATTCTACTGAATTTAATATAGTATTTACTATCACAAACATCAATATGTTCTGTAATAAAATTGAATTTATGATAAAAATAAATTTATTTCGAATATCGTGGATATTACATATGTTCAAAGCTTGAATCACGTATTACTTATTCGTCTAAAAATTAATTCGGTTTTATATACCTCTGAAGTTGAATATCTTTTTTTTTTTACTGCCCTATACTTGATTTTGTTAATTCTTGTGTGTCTGTGCTCGCTTTATAGCCAAAACTGTCAATCTAAAATTGTGAAACTTCAAAGTTAATCCTATATATGGTTTAAAGGTGCACCTATTTTTGAAATATGAATATTCAAACCGTGCATGTTTACTCTATGCATTTTGGTCCTTTCTCCAATATCACTTGAACGGCTGCACTTATAGCAAAAATAGTCATATTCATAATAAAAGATATTAATATTTCGCACAACTTTTGATTGAAAAGTTTTTACAAAAAATGTACCAGTTACGAGAAAACTGCTACGGAATATCTCAATATTCTTATTTCTTTCCATACGCATTAAAGAGATTATATTTAATAAATCGTATGAACTATGCCTGACAACATTTTGACATATTTGTCAATCTCAATTTTGTATTGGAATAACAGTATTTGATAACGTAATTAAATAATTAACTATATGGTACGATTTCAGAGTCTTATTGTGGAGTCTTGATTGCTTTGACAGTTTTTTTGGTATATATGTATATTTCTAGTGAAAACTAAGTATAAGAAAGTTGAGTGTAGGCTACATTTTTTCTAGTGTAACGTTGTAAGTGAAACTTGAGAATATTTGCGACATTTTTATCATTTTAATATAAAGTCGTATCTTTGTGAAATTCCTTGCAGTGAATTGTCAAAGGATAACTATCATACCTTCATGTCTACGACACAATATATATATATATATATATATATATATATATATATATATATATATACATATATACATATATATATATATATATATATATATATATATATATATATATATATATATATATATATATATATATACCTCGAGACGGGTATAGCCGTTATAATTCCAACTTAACAAAGAACAATTCCATTCCCGGTGTAGTGCAGTATGTTTAATATTCGTACCCGTAATGGATGATGGCACTAACAACTGAAGTTGGTTGGTTATATTATGTTATTATAGAGGTGCAAATTAGTTCACAACACATTCCTTTTGATTCGTGGTGAAAAGAACATATTTAACATAATAACATTGATTGAAAACTGTCATCACAAACATGGCTTATATTCTGTTTGAATTAATCTCCACTAACGAGCAATTAGCTCGATCGCTAATACAATGCCGTCTATAACCATTGTAAAAGAATTAGAGCCAACAGAAAAATAAAAAGTTTGGTGTTAACTTTTTCTTGGTCGTAATTTTAAATTTAGTTCTATGCAATTTCCGGATAAGCTTTTCATCCGACAGTGATCGAATTGTAGAATACAGACATAGCTCCTATCTCTACTCTATAATTACTTGAGACGTATCTAGGGATTGTATTGTCTCTCCAACAAATTTTAATATACAGAAAGTACGGTTCGTTGTTATTGAAATTAAACTTCTTCTATTCAGTTACAAAATGCTGGTTTAAAATGATTTTATATACCATCTGGATGCATTAGTGCACGTATTTTTATTTGACATTCTTCCTATTTACTTTCTCGGGCAAAATCTAAAAGGAAGTATTGTAATCAACATTTTCAAACTTGAGATAACGGAAATACAGTCCCACATTTTAATAAAACTATATAAATATTTGTATAAAGTATGAATTCATATTCTTTGGTTATACGAATAAGATTTTCCTAAACCTATCAATATCATCTTGGTGATATTCGTCTTGAAACTTTCTTGAATCGCATTAGGTATATTCGTTGTTTTTGAGGTTCTTCAAGATGATGTTTGAAGTTTGCCATCTGTCGTTTTCTGCAGATTATCGTATTTCGATCTAATTAAATTTGTTGGGAAAAGTCGCCGAGGAATAAATTAATCTTTATTATTTCACGCGTCATATAAGCCGTACGATTTTTGAATACATTCTTTGCATATCATAAACTTTGATTTTTGCTATTATTTAATGCCTTGCCCAAGATGGTCCCGTCACATTTTAAATCGAATTATTACGAAGTTATAAAACTCTAACAACTTACTTATGGTGGAACACGGAGCTAATCTGTAGATCTATAAATATTTAAACACTTATAATTTATATTACTTATTTATTTATTTAATATTGCTAAAGAAAGACAATCGATTAAATAGATAATATAATTTTTTTTTAAATAGATTTAATATTTGAATACTTAGATAAGGTAAATTATCTATATTGTATATTTGCTAACATAATAAAATAATAAACTAAATGGTATAATTTCAGGATTTTACTGTTGGGTATTGGTATTTTTTGCGAGTTTGTTTGGAATATATATTTCTAATAAAAACTGTGTTGGCCACCGATTTTTTTGTTTTCTCAGGGAACCTTTAAATTTAACAGACAGCAATCGACCATTAATGCCAAAGTCAAAGTACAAATTACCATTATTGATCGTAATGTATTTACTGTATGTAAAATGGTGGAGGAACCTAGCAGTATTTGAATATTTTGTATGTTTAAAATATAGGGTTGTCCAATTACTTATATAAATAGAAGAAAATTGACTGTGTGATGAGAATAAAATAAATTCAATTACTCTAATAGGACGAAATAGCGATGAGACAAAACTGAATTACCAAGTAAAATAAAATTCAGTTTCAATTTCAGTTGCGGTAGACGAATATTGAATTACTACAATTTAAACATTTAGAAAACTTTTTCCAGAGATTTTTCCATCATATTTCTATTATTGCGAAGTTTTAACTCCCTCATATCTCATTTCGTTTTAACTACTTCATGAGGACAAGCCCAGGCGCAGGAGTATTTTCATTACGTGTAATATAATTTGCCATGTAATATTTGCTACATTTATTACTTTCTTATAATCATGAAAATTCTCGAACTACGTATAAGAATGTCGTGTGCAAGCCTCTTTAATTTTTTTTTAAAGTCTTTACTTTGCAAGATTAATTTCGTTTGATTAGATTTGAGTGTGAAATTGTAACACAATTAAATCGCTGCGTTTATTTCGCTTTACAAAGACATTTTTCTTTTGAAGCTTTTCTACTTCCATTATCTTTTATCGTGCGTAATTTAATTAAGTAAGATTTGCATGCACTTAAGAACAAAGCCTCGTTTTGAAGAGCTTATTTCGGGGTAAATTCAATTTTAAAATCTATCCAAAATTTTACACATAGTTCTTTTAGCTCAATTCACAGAATTAAATTAGACCGGATATATAATTTATACATTTTAACACTAACAAAAGTAGCGAATTTTCCAAATTATATAAGAAACACAACTCATATGGTACAGGAAATAATAATGTTTTTGTATGGTCGTCTTTTATGCTTTCTACGATGTCTGCGAGGTGTATTATAATCATGAAAAATGGCGAACTCGAGATTTTAAAGGATAAATAAGGCGTGTGCTTTCCTGCGTAATATGTGTTTGTGTTTATATAACATAAATATATTAAGTTTTGAATTTAATATTTGTATATTTCCCGGAAGAGAATATTCAATTTTTATGAACAAAGCCGGTCCTGATACTGATGTTAATTATGTATGTCATACAACAAACTGAAATTATTACTTGTAATCTCTAAGCATAATTACTAATTGTTTCGTTGTGAACACGCCTTTAAGGTGAAACCATCAGTAATTAAGCGTAGAAATTATAATAATAGTAATTCCAGTACATTGTGTTAATTTTGTTGCTTGGAATGTTTGTATTGTTTGTCATAATACAAACTAGATTATTATTTGTAATTTTCTAAGTTAAATTACTAATTATTTCGAAGTGAACACGCCTTTAGTTGTAGTAATTTTATTTATAAACACTATCAGCGTTCACACCACAAATAACTACCTATTTGATATTTGAATAAACGTCAATAACTGATAGTTTGTTGCGTATCGAATTGTGTAAATAATAAAGTATATAATAATAAAGATAAATAAGTAATTTTTATAGACAAAGAAAATGTAAAAACATGTGCATAGAGAAAACCGTGTGTCTATATTTGCAAAAAGAAATATTTGATAAATCGCCACCTGTCAAAGTATTCAATTATACAAATGGATCGGGGCGGAGTGGACTGTATTCTGTAAATGATATGGGCTCATGGGGCGCACGGGTTAACCTAGTTAATAATTAAACAATGCATCAGAAAATATGAATACATATATTTTGATTTTACGGACTGTATTAACAGTACCATTTTAGTAAATTTGATATAAATCCAATTGAAACTGCTTGTAAAATGCTTGTATGTTTGTGCTAGCGTCGAACTTTGATAATTACAATTAAAAACATACCATCGCACTTGAATGTAATTTAAAGTGTTTGTTGCGTGTAGTTCGTTGTGGCGTAGCGACGAGACGTGACTAGACGAGAACACTCTTTAACCTGATTATAATAGATGCAGTACTGTGTGCCATTTCATTAAAAACGCCATTGGCATCGCTTCGACAAACTGTCATTGTACAAAGCCACATCTCCCCCCACACACTCGCATGTCACTCATTTAGCATCATTTATGAACTGTTGATTAACACAAAAGCATTCCCCTGTTATTACACATATATACACAAATAATCGAATGCTATTTATGATATTTTACAACAGGTATACTAATATGCCCAATGATATATATTTTAAGGTCATTTATTCTAATTCATATTATTTCTATAGCGTAAATATTAGAAAAAATTAATATTGGGGTGGCCTTCACTAGAATTTCTTTTCCTGCATTTATAATATTGCTTTAATTTGTTTTAAATTCAACGATTACAATGAAGAAAATGTATATATTGTAGCTAAGGAAACGTAAATATAAAATATCCATTTTCAAAGGTGAATTTTCAATAAATGGCACATTTTTACTAGTACTCGCTTTTGAAATTGGTTCATTTATATGTTATATTTATGGTTACCGTATTTCCAAAATGGTGTTAAATCAATATTATAGGAATGTTTGTATTAAGGGGGCATATACCTTTCTAACGCCTAAAAGTAGCCTATTTTTATGAATTTCTTTTTAGTACTAAGAAAAAGTTTAGACGAATGATACTTTTTGCAGTTTATAGAGCATGTATTTCTCTTTAAAAAAACATTTTTTTCATCCCTGTAACTTCTTCATTCCGCCCCCTACACCTTTTTCCGTAGACCATGTTTATAAAACAGAGGGACACGGTTCCCAGAATTTCTCCAAGCTGGGTTAAATAAAACAAAAAAGCATGTTTTTTGTGATTTTTTTTTCTCGGATTGAGTAAATGATATGTTATTAAATATATATACTACAAAATATCTGTATGTGTTCCTATAATACGTATTTGAAATACCAGTGTAGAACACTGCAGATTTTTTTACTTTTTACTATATGTGAATATGAAAGAAATAAATGCAAATGCAGAGAAACAAAATTTACAATTCGTAGCTTATTTTTCTGATGATAAAATCGTTGAACAGTTTCCACTTTACTTGCACATGTTCAGTGACATAGATATATAAATGTATTTTCTTTTTGTTCGTATGTACCTGTTCCGATAACAAAGAAACTAGCATAGAAACAACATAGAAACATATTCATATTGTTCCTGAGTCTTTCGTTCAAATGCATTTGTATTACAACACGTTTTGATTGCATCTGTCTTTGTCAAAATTAGTTTATATATTGTTTAAAAAAATGTACAGTAAATATCAGTTTAACGGATACTTAATAACAAAAAAAACAAGTAAAGGTACAGGCACCAATGTCTTTAGTTTTTCATATAATCGTTTTTTTAACAGATTTTATATAATTGCGGTACGATTAGAGTGAAATTTAAATATATCTAGTGGCTAAAGCGAAACTGCGTATTCCCCGATTTTAACTTGTTTGAGCGATAAATTGGAGACGATCCTTCGTGTGTCAGTTTTAAATATTATAATTATGTTATTGTTTATTGTACAAAGTCGGTAATTGTTGATCAAATTTGGTTGCATGTACAACATATATGCATAATTCGAATTATTAACTTTATAATTGAATATGTACGACATTAATAATTGGAAGCACCAAAGTTTATTATGAAATTTTGTCCATTAGCGGATGTGTACCGGAAGTTCTGGACTCCCCGAAAAAATATAAAATTTAGCTATTCTATTAGCGAGAATATATCAAATAGTATCCGGAAAATGTTGTTAATACAGTTTTAATTGGACATATCCGCTTTATGCTTTTTAACAATAATTGCAAAAGTAGCATCCGTCTATGTGGATGTATGTGAGCTAAAAATGTTGAAGGCAAAAATATATATTTAAAAAAAAAATAGGAAAAAAAATTCGTAATGAATTGTCATTTTGTAAAAGGCCACAAAAAGATATTTGCCTGCGAAATTTTGTAGTATATCGCCGGGAATCCTTGTTAATGTCACGTAAAGTACGGTCCGGTTCCGGGATTAGAAAATCCTTGGAATCCCCAAACGTGCTGATATGCGACACATATAAACTACTGACCGGAGAACCTTTAGAAATCAGATTTTATAACCCCCGGACTCCGGACTTATACCGACCGATTTACTTCACTTTTTATCAAGTCGAAAATAGAATTGATTAGATCAGCTATTGCGGCGCGAAACTTTTTCAAATATGACTATTAAAAAAAAAAGAAAAATACGTAGAGCTTAAAATTATATTTAGTTTCATACAAAGAAACTAAAAAAGGCTTTCCATATGCGTATTGCTTAATTTTTTTTCAATTCTGACGCTACGATTATTATAAAATGTTTTTTAAATGTAGTACAATATATAAACAAAGCGTTCCGGATACATACATACATACAACATACATATGGATCTCGACTCGAGTTTATTTAATTACTTAATAATTACATTATTATAACAACGTAGTATTGGTCAGAGTATATTTAGATGGTATTACATAAAAGCCGGGGGATTGGGTTTAAGTTGGCGGGCAGCGCGGCCTCAGTGGCCGGGTAATTTTCATAATTTACCGAACTCAAACATATTTTATATTTAACTATGTTTTTGTCATTTCATTGTTGGTTTAACATACAAATAAGACTTTTACTAACATATAATGCCCCAAATATATATTTAACTAATACATATATATTATATAATTATTATTTTACAAGCAAACCAGCAATAGGGTAAAAATCTAATTTGTTTAAATTATAATATACATCAGTGTCCTGAACTCTATTACAAAATATAATAAAATTATGTCCAAAAATAAAATTTATATTTTATTTAATGCTTGAGAAAACAAAAAAATAATGTAGTCTTGGACAAGAAAAAATGTTAAAATGATAAATTATTTTGTACTCTTTGTGAGCACAGTACAACAAACATTGAGATAAAATTATGAGACTTTAAATTTATCACGGTAGAAAATACTTCTTTTCAGACTTAGTCCAAGAATGTATTCAACAAATATGGTTTCCTGAATTACTTCGCATTCAGGCATGTTTTATTTGTGCTCGCACATAAAGGTAATTTTCCACCTTTCAGAGCTCGTGAAAGATAAAGGACAAGCTCTAAATGATGAAAATGAAATGGCTCTTAAAAAGCAATCCATTTATTTCAATTATCGAAATTGTTTTTTTTTTTCAAAACTTAGCAGAGTAGTTTGGTTTTAACCGCAAGTGTTGTCTTCATCAATATCCCGATTACACTGTAAATTCTTCGTGAAATTGCAGTTGGCAGAAGCGGATTAAAAACGTCAAATTAAACTAAAACGGACATTGCGAATACTCCTTCAAATAAAATAAATAAGTCCACGTTGCCAGCTTTCGAAATGATTTATTGGGAAAGATCGTCTATTGTATTATGCATATATTGCGGTTGATGTAGATAAATACGAAACTAAGTTCGTAGTGCTTCACAACCTTTGTTACCTATGTCAATGTTGCCGTGACAGCTTTAGGCCTAGTAATTAATACAAGGGAATTAATAATCGAATACCCATTTATCGGTAATGAAGCAATATGATACGCTAAAGATATACGTATGTCAGAGGAAGACATATTGTCATTGATTGACTTGTCTTCGCTTAAGTGACACTTTATTAACAGGACTAACATTATGCCAGAGTAGAGAATATTATTACCAATCACGGTAGTTCAACAATAGTATTATGTTTCAGCTTTCAAAAAAAAAAATGTGCCAATAGACCTCGAGATATATTAGTTTAAAATTCAGTCAAGTGAGAAACACCCAGTGTGCCCAAATCGGGAGAGTAATATAGTGTGCTCCGTGAAGAATAAATATATATATATATATATATATATATATATATATATATATATATATATATATATATATATATATATATAATTCTGAGAATGTTGTAGGTACATGACCGAATACTATAGATCCTCTGTACATACGATACGAGTTGAAAACAGTTATTAGTGCATCATTAATTATCACTAAACCAAATTATTTTGTGGGAAAGCAACTTTTCATTTTATTTGTAAGTCTATACGGTTTTCTGACGGTATATTTCTCATCACGATGATAGTGGTATATCTGCAGGGTGGTAGGCGTTAGTTGAAAACGCTGCGGATAATTAGTGAGGACGTAAACATTCATTAGCGTAGCTCTGCCTTGCCGGTAAATGAACAGAAGATCTATCTCTTTTTAATACGTAAAGCATACGGAAAATGAGAGCAGCTCGCTAAAAAACATACTATTCACAATCCAGCGAACAGCGCTATTTACCAACTAACTAGCCGTATAACATTTGCCAAACGCATAAACAAGTAAGTGTAAACAACCTTTTTGGTTTCCAGTTGTATTGACAATTCAAAGAATTGAAACGAAACGACGAGGTAGATCTTCAATTTCAATTTCGGTGACACGGTCTCAGACCTTTTCTGCCAAATGATCGAACGAAAAAGGTTGGAACAACGAAACAATTATTTTATGGAATATTTTAATTTCTAAATTATTACTTTTAATTCTATTTTATTGCGTTAATACGGTCCTGGACACACGATCGAATACTAGAACTCTTACAAATGCTCTGCAGTAAACTAAACAGTGTACTGACAGATAAATACAGATCTCACATTATTGTTTTTGTACAATGTTTCTTATGTTGTGAATTCTACTATAGTTATTTCACAAAATCAATGAAATGGTAAATGCTTTTGTGATTGTTTTTGATAGCTCCACTATCCTCTTTACAATCCTCTTACAATTCTCTAAATTTAAAGGCTTTGATAATGTTTGAAATACCTAGTATATTCCTGTGAATTCGTATCATCAAATTGTTTGACGATTTTAATTACAAATAAGACAATGCATGTTCGTTTAATTCGTAGGTGTGCATATACCCTAAAACGCAAAGCTTTGTCGTGTCAAATTAGAATCATTATTATTTTCAACTTAATTTCAATTCAATTCAAGTCTACAGACACACATACACAAACATGTTTAATTGTAATATACCTTTATTGTGTTTAAATTAATTCTACTATTGCAATGAAACAATTACAATATTCTCGTAAACTAAGAAACATAAATATAATATGGTTATTTTCAAAAGCGATTTTTCAGAATATGGTACATTATTGAAAATTATTTTTCAAATAAAAGTTATAGGCAATTTAAATATCTTTAACTTTTGTAAGTATTGTTTTTCCTCTAACTCGTGTCATTTTCGAAATACATAAATAATTATACGAGTACACAAACACTTCTGGTTGGAATATTTTTATAAAAATAGGTTTTTCTTCTTAAAATATACAAATATTAAATTCATAACATCACATTCTTATATTCAACGGTATTCACTATAGAGTGTTCACACACACACACACACTCACACACACACACACATAAACACACAGACACAGACGTCATTGAGAAAAATATGAAAATGAAATCAGGAACCCTCAAAACAGATATCCATTACAATTTCGGTACCAAACATTTTATTTTTTTATTTTGTGATCTAAATACTTTCCTTTATACATTATATACAAGAAAATAAATTAATATGATAAATAAAACATCTCTGTTTCATTTCCATGGCAGCATTCTTAAATTGTCATAATTAATTTTTGCATTTACAAAACATACGAATTGAATTGCGAAATTTTATGTTTTACAATTTATATTTGAAGCATTATTTAGGACCAATTTAAATAACCAACGTACTTGTTATAAACGTGCACAGTAAACTCGCGAGTCAGAAAGTGATGAGTCAGCATTATTTATATAACTTGCAAAATTTTATTCCCTATAAAAAGTGCATATTCATTGCTTGTCACCTTATTGGCATTAAGCCAATATAACTCGTAATCGTATCAGAATATGACCCACTGCGAATGCACTGATAAAATTTGAATAAATTTAAGTTTACTACTATTAAATAAAATATAGCCAAATCAGTATTAAATAAATGCTTTATTTACTAGCCCCAGATAAGCTTTCTTTAATGCTCTACACTTGCTGAAATATGCACGCGATAATCTCTTCGATCTCCCAATATTCCATTTTACGAAATTAGTATACATATTTATAAATATTCTACAGGAGTTATGACTTATAGCTACAAATTATTGATATTTTAAACTGTTATTACAAATTTCATTTCGTTAAGAATTAAAGAATATTTTCTTGAAAATAGAAATGCTCAAATTAAGATTGTTAACTATAAAGACAAGTTTATTTTTTCAGTGTACTGGTGTAGTCAATTTGGGCAGGGTTTAAAACCCATAAACATTGATAATGGAAAGAAAATAAATTGAAATATTTTAGCAAAATTGAAATTAACTCTAATACAATTCGCTTTGTTTCTTGTCCAGTCCATTTCCGAAAAGCGGAAGTTCATTTACAACGACGATCATTTCACGTATGTTCGTATGTCATTTCCTTAATTAGGTGTACCTACAGGACAACACGGACAAAAGACTCATTTACAGTCATTTCCGGCTAACTGGGCCACCAGTTTACTGAATCACATATTTGGGCTAAATCTTATTTTTATTTCGTGTAATTTAATTCCTCAATGCCCAAAGAAATTACTACAAATTTAAGTGTAAACACAACTTTTTTGTAATCCTGATTATTGAAGAGATACAATGATATTGTTATTGATTGATTGACCAACTATACAACACACTATTCGTGAACTTCTGTGTATAGTTTATTCATGATTAAGTCTACATTTACAAAAGGAAATACATGAAAAATGGCCCCTGGTCAAATTATTCAATTAGACAGATGGATCGGGAGTGGACTGTAATCTGTAATATGGGCAAGTTGCCCACGGGATAACCAAGTACATAAAATTAACCACATAACCACTGATTCACAGGCTTCGGTTTAGTTTTACGCCGCAAGACATGATTGTGGATACAGTGATCATGTTCTGTGCGGCTACCAACTTGTGTATTGTGTACAAGTAATACTCAAGCCAATTCTATTTGTATTTGTCAATACCACACCAATAATTAAAGCCGTTATACCCAAACCACTGAGATACCGGATATACAGGTTCTGGGACCTAATATAATTTTCATATGACTGCTCCGGTTAATGAAATTCCATCGATGGTTCTTCAAATAATTCTTCGTAAATAAATTATGCCTGTACTAGGTTAACCAGCCCATATCATATACAGAATACAGTCCACTGCGATCCAACTGTCTAATTAAATAATTTGGCGACTGGTTAAAGCATTAAAACGTGTGTCTGTAGCATTCTCGGATCAAAAAATGTCCTTAGCAAAAAGTGTTGGTCTCGTCGCCTTGAATCCAAAAATATATATAACTTATATACTTGGATGTTAGTCGTCGCTCGTAAGACCAAATTTGTGTTTTCTACTCCTCTGAAGGTACCGAAGCGATTTGAACCAAATTTGCTACACATATTATTTAGCACCCCATTTGAATCCGTGCGCAGTTTAAATACAATCGCCTCTATACTTTCCGAGTTATAGGGCTCCAAAATTTAAAACCCCCCTTAATACTGCTCTTATAAAAATAATTAAAATACTCAAAAATTTTACTGCAAATTCTAAGATATTTTATATCTAAGAAAAATATATATATAATTTGGATGTTAGTCGCTCGCTCGTAAGTACAAATTTGTGCTTTCTACTCCTCTGAAGGTACCAAAGCGATTTACACCAAATTTAGTACACATATTATTTAGCATCCCATTTAAATCCGTACGCAGTTTAAATCTAATCGCTTGTATACTTCCCGAGTTATAGGGCCCCAAAATTTAGAACCCCCCTTAATACTGATCTCATATAAATAATTTAAACACTAAAAATTTTTACTAATAATTCTAAGATATTTTATATCTATAAGATTTTTTCATATTGTTAACCTAAAGGCCTTAAAAAAATATTAAATATTATAATTTTGAAATTTAATAAGTTATCTATTAAAAATTGTAAGACTTTTTATATCTACAACAATTGTTAACCAAAAGGCGATAATAATTAAAAACTGCTGCTCACATCGTATATATTACTTATAAGGCTGGACGCATAGGTGCGTTATACCTAAGCTTGTTACTTTCGTTTACGAATACATCTATAAAATATTGAAAGTAGATAAAATATTTGAATTGAATATTGCAAATTGAAATTTAACCGCATAAAAATAGTCTATATGCAATTTAGAAAATGGCAAAACTTGTATTTCCGTTTAAATGATGAGTTACAATTTCTTTTAGACATCGTCCAAGAAAGTGCACATCATTTCTATAATAGTAAAAGAAGATAATTTTCTCGGAGACAAAATTAGCTGTCACTTTCGTAGATATGTACCAAATCTACGCTTAGGGCAATTCGCTAAATTTGTATACGTAAGCGGAATACATTGTCTCAAACGTAACGCGTATCTACGATACGTAAGCAATTTGCATAATTTTGCGTCCGGCAGTTGAAGACTGAATATTCCTTATTCCTTATTCCTTTTTCTTCGCATAGGAAAGAAACACACAGGCAGACTAAAATACTGTCACAGAATAGAAAAGACGCGATATTTCGATGTGTGTATTTGCTCGTTGTTTTTCTTGAGTTCCAATTCAATTTACTTATTGATGAAAGTTTAGAGTTTATTTTATTTGTGATTGTTCTCGTGAACGAAGCAATATTGATATTCGCCATCGCATTTAAAATCACAAACAAATAAATAAATTTATGATATTTTTCATTAAGCATTTTAAATCAGCTATAAATTGATAAATAGATTATTTTTACTCAAGATTCGAGTAAAATAAATCATTAGGATATATTTACGAACAATATAACTTGATAAATGAGCACTATAGCTGCAGATCTTTAGACAGGAAATGAAAAAATAGCGAAAGAACAAAAACCGCAAGCATATTTCACCAATGACATTTAAGTCGGTTCAAACTCGAACCTATTGATTCTACGAACGTGTAAAGACGTGCGAGAATTTGTTCCTGGTCAAATAAGACATTTATTACATCCTTTCCTGCTACAGTCGAACTCGAAATTGAATTGCTCCATATAGATAGCAATAGGCAATACTGTGTAAAAATGTTCCAATTTATTTTTAAAATGTAGAAACGTTAAATTTCATTTCTCTGTACTGGTCTTTTTACTTCATTGTCATGGGAACATATCGTTTACGATTACACTATTTCATACACAGTAGAAGAGCTAGAGTGGCCATCACTAGACATTCTTATACGAGTTTTCAGTAAATGATTCTTTAGGTCCCCGTACGAAGTACAAAAGAGCAGTCGTGTGTCTGTAACATTTGCTACACATATTATTTGGCATCCCATTTGAATCCGTTCATAGTTTAAATCCAATCGCCCGTGTACTTCTCGAGTTATAGGGCCCCAAAATTTAGAGCCCCCCTTAATACTGCCCTTAGAAAAATAATCTAAACACGCAAAAATTCTACACAATATTCTAAGATATTTTATATTTACAAGATTTCTTCATATTGGTTACCCAAAGGCCATAAAAAATTATTAAAAATTATAATTTTGAATTATTAAATTTGCACAAATATTTATTTTAGTATAACAAAAGAATCTACAAAAATTATAAGACTTTTTATATCTATAACATTTTTTTATATTATCAGATTTCAATATATATAATATAATGTGTAATGCCATCTACTGCTGGCTAGATTAACTAAGCAAGAACACAATTTGGTGCACCCCCTTAATGCTGCCCTTAGAAAAATAATTTAAACACTCAAAAATTCTACTAAATATTCTAAGATATTTTATATCTACAAGATTTTTTCATATTGTTAACCCAAGGGGCGTAAATAATTATTAAAAAATATAATTTTAAATATTTAAATTAGCAAAAAATCTAAAAAAAAATATAAGACGTTTTATATCCTTATAATTTTTTATATTTTCAGATTTTAGCGCAGAAACCATAAAAAATGTTAAAAATAATAGAAAATGTAATGCCAGATTAATTAATCTAGCCAGCAATAGATGGCATGACAATAACCGATTTGGTTTGATTGACAAAATGGGTTAAATATAATATTAAAGTAATATGATAGTTTATTCCAAAAAATTGTTTTTAGCTAATTTTGGAAAATAATTTTTTTAACTTTAAATATGTATTTATGTAAAAAGTTATTTTCAAAAACGAGTTTTTTTCAAACAAAAGTTGTAGTAAATTTTAATATCTTTAACTTTTATTAAATCCATTTTTTCTCTAACTCGTGCCGTTTTCGTGATATGCAAGTTAAAATAGTATACTTTAGGTTGAAGCAGCCATTTAAAACAATAATGCATTTTTTAAATCAAAATTAATAAATTATTATTTTTGGATTATCCGTTAACTGTCTTTTTGTAATTAAATATTATCAAAATTGAATTCTTAACATTATTTATTGACCTATAGAGTAATAACAAACTCGTTCCTGAATAGGAACATTATTCCATTCCGTAGAATTTCGTTCATTACTAAATTATAATGAATTTGGAAAAGAAATCGCATTTTAAATAATAATTAATTATTTTACACTTAAAATTAGCAAATATTATTTAAAATTAAAAGAAAATACAACATTTATTTCATATTTTTTAATTCTATTCCCTGTACAACATTTGGCTAAACAGCGGCATCTCTTATACAGCGGCTGTAAAGTTGGACAAACATTAAAGTTTCCTATAGTTTTAGTTGGTGGTTTTGACGTTATATTCGGTAAGGAACTCAGGTTTTTATTAGAACCAAAATACGTTTTAAGAACAAATATCTATAAATTTATTTGTAGATTTATAGATATCATTCAAAATGACGCCATTTATTTAAATACATCTCTTTGATATACAAATTTCGTCAGTATTAGCTGATTCAATACAGCACGTCATCTTGCCCCATCCGGCCTCTAGCCCCCATTGCTCGCATTGTGTTTCCTTTGTAATATAGATGGCAGCACCTATTTAAACGTCAGTTAAATGTCAAATCGTTGCGCATTGCATGCGGATCATTGAGTAGGGGAGCTGAAAATACAGCGCGTGCGCGAAGCAAATGTCAGTTACGATGACATTTCCGCGATAAAGAGATAACATGTTGAAAATGTTTATAACATTCCAGTAATGGCAAACGAAAGTGTATTTTGTATGTTAAACAATAGTTTATTAATATAAATAATCAAGCAGTGCGTATTTAAAATAATTGTTCTTCGTTATCAATTGTACTAGATGTACACTAGCATGTACTAGTTTTTGCAAGTTATTGTTTATTCTAACAGAAACGATGACTACAATTGAATTATACACTAAAGTAAGTCCTTAAATGTAGTCAAAATTTCATTGATTTGTTTGGAAAAGGGCCGATAAGTAGAGCATTGTAATTTGCAATATGTGGGAGGTACACTCCGTACAATACATAAATTTGCTAATTCGTCAATAGAATACATAAACAAAATACTTGTTTTGCTAAACGTGCAATTATTCTAAATATTTACGAAATATGCCCAATAAAATGCAATTTAGAATGCATTGCCACATATTTTTAGTCGCATTTATTATTTTAATAATTCACAACTTGAAATAAGGTCACAAGGTCAGGCGCATTATAAGACGTGTTCTTTCGAACTCGAAACCCGAACACAAATAATTGTTTAAGTATTATTTATTTTTAAGGTTATTTTTAACTAATTCTGTTAATTATTGTATTTTTTTTTAATATTTTTCAGTTTATTTTTGGTTTTATTAAAACATATGTGATTAAATTCACGTAGTTTTTTGTTTTTTCGTAAGACCAAATGTATGTCCTATTTTTCTCTGAAGGTACCGGAGCGATTTACACCAAATTTGGTGCACATATTATTTGGTATCCCATTTAAATCCCCACGCAATTTAAATCTAATAGCCTGTATACTTCCCGAGTTATAGGGCCCCAAAATGTAAAGCGCCCCTTAATACTGCCCTTATAAAAATAATTTAAACCCCTAAAAATTCTACTAATAATTCTAAGATATTTTATGTCTACAAGATTTTTTCATATTGTTAACCCAAAGGCTATAAATAATTATTAAATATTATAATATTGAATTGTAAGATATCTGAGGGTACCGGAGCGATTTACACCAAATTTGGTACACATATTATTTGGTATCCCATTTGAATCCACACGCAATTCAAATCTAATCGCCCGTATACTTCCCGAGTTATAGGGCCCCAAAATGTGAAGCCCCCCTTAATACTGCCCTTATAAAAATAATTTAAACCCCTAAAAATTCTACTAATAATTCTAAGATATTTTATGTCTACAAGATTTTTTCATATTGTTAACCCAAAGGCTATAAATAATTATTAAATATTATAATATTGAATTGTAAGATATCTGAGGGTACCGGAGCGATTTACACCAAATTTGGTACACATATTATTTGGAATCCCATTTGCATCCCCACGCAGTTTAAATGTAATCGCCCGTATACTTTCCGAGTTATAGGGCCCCAAAATGTGGAGCCCCCTTAATACTGCCCTTATAAAAATAATTTAAACCCCTAAAAATTCTACTAATAATTCTAAGATATTTTATGTCTACAAGATTTTTTCATATTGTTAACCCAAAGGCTATAAATAATTATTAAATATTATAGTATTGAATTGTAAGATATCTGAAGGTACCGGAGCGATTTACACCAAGTTTGGTACACATATTATTTGGTATCCCATTTGAATCCCCACGCAGTTTAAATCTAATCGCCCGTATACTTCCCGAGTTATAGGCCCCCAAAATTTGGAACCCCTCTTAATACTGCTCTTATAAAAATAATTTAAACCCCTAAAAATTCTACTAATAATTCTAAGATATTTTATGTCTACAAGATTTTTTCTTATTGTTAACCTAAAGGCCATAAAAAATTATTAAATGTTTTTTTTTTAAATAATCTACAAACTTTTTCTATTTATAACATTTTTAATTGTTAACCAAAAGGCCATAATTATTAAAAACCGTTTCTCGCTTCGCATTACTTATAAGGCGAGGTGGACGCATAGGTGCGTTGCACCTAAGCTTGTTAAAGTTTAATTAACGTCATAGTTTATATAATAACTTGACAATAGTGTAACAAAAATGTATATTGCGCTCTTAGGATAATTTAAAAATGTTTAAATTCCGACTATTTCGCATTCTTAAATAGTCTATTGTTATTAAAATCATTTGACTAGAAATCCGGTTTTGGAAAATCGAAGACGAAATCCACGTAATGTTGGATATGCTATAAAAAGTAATATATTCTATAAATTCACTTTCAAAATTTACCTTATCTAATATTTATATATTTACCTGACTCATAATAATAATCTTTAAGTGCTTAGAATTATTTCATAATAGTTTTTACTTTTTAAGATAACTGTTTTTTGAATTTTAATTTATGGAATAAAGAAAGCTAAATTAATTAATTAACTGTTAAGTTGATTGATTCAAAAACTTTTTTTTTAATAGCAATATTGTTTCTTAAATATCTATAATTTATTTTCAAATTTACGTATTTCCTTTTCGCCGGTAAATAAAATAATTGTATTTAAATGTAGCTTTTCAAAATGTGTTCGTAATTTATTATAATTAAATTAATAAATTTGTGATTAACTCCAATCTCATCTCTGCAAATCTAATTTCATTCGTAATTTAACTAGTTAATGTTCAATTTTCAATTGCAATTAATATTTTAATGAAGGTACTTTTTAACTGGAGTTTACCGCGGTGATATGATTTAATTATAGTTTATAGTACGTTGCAGTAACTTTTGCAGTTAACAGCATAATATATAACATTATTTTTATCTTTATGATTTATTATACTGAAGTTTCTACTGATTCTTAGAAATTTTATGTAAAAATACAATATTAGTCATTTGCATTTTTTTTTTTAAATATCTCTTTTTTTCACTTTATATTCGTCATTCATACTCTCCCGGTTTATATCTCTTTTGTTTTGTATTCTGGCTGTTTTTTTTTTCTTATCTGCATTTTTTTCTTTTGTGCTGTAAAAACAATTAATATTATAATGAAAATTTAAATTATATTTGGTTATTTAATTCGTGTGCAATTGTTTAACTCTCCGACACACGGCATACAATCTATTTTGTATGCTAAAGAATAAAATAGATTGTATAAGTCACTCTGTCCTCATTTTGTCCAAATTGGGAATTTGTGCTCGGATATAATTATATGATCTTAAATGAAAGTAATCTATGAAAATTAATATATATTTGAATATTAATACACGAAATAATGATTGAAAATCAATTTGTGATATGTAACAGTTAAAAAAATCGGTTGTGGCCAACACAGAACTTTCTATTACGTTTTATTAGTAGGTTTATTTGGTTTAGATGTGATAAAAAAATCTAAATGTTTAAATTTGATAAAATATATCTCGAAAATTGCTATACGGATTGTATTTTCTTTTATTCCCTTTATATTCGGCATTTATTTCATGCTTTCTCGGTTCATCTCTCTTTTTTCCACTTTATATTCGTCATTCATACGTCTAATTTTCTTACTCTCCCGGTTTATTTCTCTTTTGTTTTGTATTCTGGATGTTTCTTTTCTTATCTGCATTTTTTTTTTGTTTTTTTTTTTGTTTTGTGTCTTAAAAACAATTAATATTATAATGAAAATGTGAATAATATTTGGTTATTTAATTCGTGAATTTAAGGTGCAATTGTTAAACTCTCCGGCACACGGTATACAATCTATTTTGTAGGCTAAAGAATAAAATAGATTGTATCTCGAAAATTGCTATACGGATTGTGTTTTCTTTATATTCGTCATTCATTCTTATTTTCTCGGTCTATCTCTCTTTTTTTCACTTTATATTCATCATTCATACGTTCTTACTCTCCCGATTTATTTCTCTTCTGGTGTTTTTCTTTTTGTTTTGCGATTTCTTTTTACACATCCTAAAATAATTCATATTGAATAAAAACCGATTCATAAATATATATTTTTCGAGGTATAACGAAATTACTCGAGCATTGTTATACGGAATGTGTTTTCGTTCCATTATTCAAATTTAGCATCACGGAATTTCAATTTTGTCAAAGTTAGTCATTTCTAGGCAAATATATACATATTAAGAATCAATAATTTTTTTTCAGAACATAAAAGTTATAGATATGGAATTTTCGAAGATATCGAACAGCAAAATGTTACAGATCTTGATTTAAGAATAAAATAAGAACAAAATGTTTGTCATATTAACTTTCATAAAATAATAGTAATAATGTACCGAAGAAACATCATAAAAATATAATAAAAAAATAAATAATATTAATTGTTAATTAACCGAAAACACAATATTTATTAATATTAAAGACTAATTATAATAATGTACCGCAGTAAAATTATAATGAAAAATACAATACGTAGTTAAAATTCGATAATTTACCGATGATATTACATATATATATTTTTTTTTGTATTAACTAAAACTCTGTAATACAAATCTGGTTTTAAGTTTCACCGTTTAAACGAAACCTTATTGTTCCAAGAACTGTTGACCCCAACCAATCAATTTTAAATTGATAATAACATACAGTTTCGTTGGACAGAATATCAATATTTTGTTGGCAGTTGTTTCAATCCATGTAATACGTTTGCTTTTAACTCGAAGTTTCCATAAATTACACAATTTTTCCTCTGAATATTAAAGAAATTATTTAGAAAATGTATATTTTTAAATATATATATATATATATATATATATATATATATATATATATATATATATATATATATTTATATATATATATATATATATATTTATTTATGTATTAACTTCGGCACAATAACATATTTCCTATCAATTCAAATAATATAATAACCGTTGTATGTGCCTTCACTCGATTTCCCTAAATGTGTTAATAGGGCGCTCGGGTCTGGATCCAGCATCCAGAGAAGGTATGGGAGGGTGCCGAATTACTGGAGAATTACTCTCCAACTCGTGCAACACTAGAAATCATCACCGAATCGAAAGAGAAAAAAACATTAAAAACGAAAACTGAATCTGATTTACCACCATTGCGCAACCCTTCGATTCTGATTGGTGAAAACGATCTGACATCACTATCGTACCTGCACGAACCTGCAGTTCTGTATAACTTACAAGTCAGGTTTTGTCAACAAAGGGCAATTTATACTTACTGTGGAATTGTCTTAGTTGCCATAAATCCTTACGATGATTTACCTATATACGGTAAGTTATCCTACTCTGGTTAAGGGTTTGGAGTAAAAAAAAAAAAAACTCTGTAACCACAACTAGCCATTAAGAAATATTTTTAACAATTCAATGGTGAGAAAAGGAAATTAAAGAAAACTTAAAAACCTAAATCTTCCCATTCTTCCATAAAGAATTACTACATTTTCCATATTACAATTATTTTATATTATATATTAATAATTGTATAATGTAGTAATGAATTAACTTGAAAAACGTCCTGTTTCTTCCAAACTAGTTACATTATTTTATTTTGTGAAAAGGAACCGATAGGATCCAAGCGTACAGGGGCCAGGCGATGGGCGATTTGGAGCCTCATATATTCGCTGTGGCCGAGGAAGCGTATACGAAATTAGAACGGGAACAAACCGATCAAAGTATTATTGTGTCTGGTGAATCCGGTGCGGGTAAAACCGTTTCGGCTAAATACGCAATGCGGTATTTTGCTACAGTTGGCGGTAGCACGACTGAAACGCAAGTCGAAAAAAAAGTTTTAGCTTCTAGTCCTATTATGGAGGTAAATATATTTAGAGATTTTTGTAATATTCTTTTATAATATTAAATTAACAAAATAGTACTTTAACTTTAAGTTTATAAATATAAAAGGAGAGATTAGTAATGTTGAACCCTATTTAGTAATATTATAATAAAACACGTGTTAAAGTAAAACTGATTAGTTTTACTTTAACACGTGTCGTTTTCGAGATATGCAAAAAATACGTATACGTATATATTAAAAGACAAATGGAGTAAGTTAGCGTGCTTATGATTGAGTTGAGTTAAAATGCAACGAAAATACGGAGAAGTTGTAATCCATTTTTTATCGATTCAAACTTTTCCAACTGCGATAATAATATGTTATGAAAACACGATTAAACCAAAACTTAAAATACAACCCCTAACAGTAATAAATTCTGGCACATATAAATAATTTAAAAATTTTAAGGTTCCACTAGAATTAGCAGAACAAAATAAATAACATATTTTTAAATTTATTTAGGCGATTGGCAACGCAAAAACGACTAGAAATGATAATAGTTCACGTTTTGGTAAATACATCGAAATCCAATTCAATAAACAATTCCACATAATAGGGGCTTCAATGCGAACCTACCTACTAGAAAAATCACGAGTGGTTTTTCAAGCCCCTGATGAACGAAATTACCACATTTTTTACCAACTATGCGCAGCTAAAGACACTTTACCCGAATTACATTTAGGTAAACGAAATTCGAGTTGCGAAAACAAATGGAAATATTTTTAATTATAAATTTTAGTGCATCCAGATCTGTTTAATTATTTAAATCTGGGCGCTAGTCCCACAATACCCGGGATTAATGATTTGGCGGCGTTTGATGACACCCGAAATGCGCTATCGACTTTAGGCTTTACGGAACGGGAGCAAAATGATATGTTTAAAATTTTAGCTTCTGTCCTGCATTTAGGAAACATAAAATTCAAGGAAACTATCATCCAAACCACTAATGAACAAGACCAGGAGGGTGTTATGATTCAGGTAAATTGGCTAATTCGCCCAATTATTAGCGTGAATAATAAAAACAAATTTACATTTCTAGGAATCTGATAAACATTTAGCTGTTTTATCCGAATTATTACAAATCGATGGCAGTGAGCTTCGGCAGTGGTTATGCACGAAAAAAATCGTATCAATGCGCGAAGTTTTTCTAAAACCGATGTCGCAATATCAAGCGCAAATGTCGCGCGATGCGCTCGCAAAACACATTTACGCCGAACTCTTTAATTGGATCGTTTTAATTGTAAATAAAGCGTTGGAAACCAGTGCGGTGCGCCACAAATTCATAGGGGTTCTAGATATTTATGGTTTCGAAACATTTGAAATTAACTCGTTTGAACAATTTTGCATAAATTACGCGAATGAAAAATTGCAACAACAATTCAATCAACACGTTTTTAAATTGGAGCAAGATGAGTATATCCGGGAGGAAATCGAATGGAAAATGATTGATTTCTATGATAATCAACCGTGTATCGATTTAATCGAGGCGCGACTAGGCATTTTAGATCTTTTAGATGAAGAGTGTAGAGTGAGTTTAAATTTTCTTATAATCATTCCATAAGCAACAAATATTATTTTTATATATAAAATAATATGTACGAAGTACCGAAGAATTTAAAGCAAAATTGGTCGTGTGTCTGTAGCATTCTTGGAACAAAAAGTGTTTGTCTCGTCGCTCTGAAATTCAAATATAAATATAACTTATATACTTGGATGTTAGTCGTCGCTCGCTCGACCAAATTTGTGCTTTCTACTCCTTTGAAGGTACCGGACCGATTCACACCAAATTTGTTACACATAGTATTTAGCATCCTATTTGAATCCACTAGCAGTTTAAATCCAATCTCCCGTATACTTCCCGAGTTATAAGGCCCCAAAATTTGAAACCCCCCTTAATACTGCCCTTATAAAAATAACTAAAGCACTAAAAATTCTACTACAAATTCTAAGATATTTTATGTCTACAAGATTTTTTCATATTGTTAACACAAAGCCCGAAAAAAATTATTAAATATTATAATTTTGACCAAATTTGTGCCCTCTACTCCTCTGAAGGTACTGGACCGATTCACACCAAATTAGGTACACATATTATTTAGCATCCTATTTGAATCCACTAGCAGTTTAAATCCAATCGCCCGTATACTTCCCGAGTTATAAGGCCCCAAAATTTGCAACCCCCCTTAATACTGCGTTTATAAAAATTATTAAAACACTCAAAAATTCTACTACAAATTCTAAGATATTTTATATCTACAAGATTTTTGCATATTGTTAACTCAAAGCCCGAAAAAAATTATTAAATATTATAATTTTGAATTTTAAAATATGCATTTTTATCAATATAATCTAATCAAATTGTTAACCAAAAGGCCATAATAATTAAAAAGCACTGCTCGCAACGCGTATGTTACCTAAAGGCGAGCTCTACGCATTGGTGCGTGTTACGCGTACGCGTTCTTATGGAATGATTTTATCCTAACTTATAAAACTGTATAATTATCACCATCGATTTTAAGATGCCGAAAGGCTCAGACGTCTCCTGGACCGAAAAACTATACGCAAAATGCACAAAATACAAACATTTCGCTAAAGGTCGCTTCGGCACCACAGCGTTCGTAATCAATCACTTCGCCGATAACGTTCAATACGAATCGAATGGATTCCTCGAAAAAAATCGCGACACAGTTATGGATGAACATATCCAAGTATTACGCAACAGTAGCAACAATCTAGTCAAGAAACTATTCAGTGAAAACAGCAACAAACTACCAGTTCCTGGCACCAAACTAAAAATTGTGGCTGCAAAACCGGTGCAAACGCAACAGAAGAGTCACAAGAAAAGTGTTGGGTCACAATTCCGCGACAGCTTAAACAAATTAATGTCTACGCTAAATGCGACAACACCGCATTATGTCCGGTGTATCAAACCGAATGATTCTAAGGAACCGTTTGAGTATAATCCGATTCGCGCAGTTCAGCAATTGCGCGCGTGCGGCGTTTTGGAAACGATTCGTATTTCGGCCGCCGGGTTTCCTAGTCGTTGGACGTACGGGGATTTCTTTCAACGGTACCGGGTTTTGTGCCAGTTTAAAGATATTAATCGGAGTAATATGCAAGCGACTTGTTTGAATATTTTGGAGAAGATAATCACTAGAGTTGATCAGTATAAGTTTGGAAAATCGAAGATTTTCTTCCGCGCGGGACAAGTGGCGTATTTGGAGAAATTACGAGCGGATAAGTTGAAACGGTGTTGCATTATTGTCCAAAGTCAAATTCGGGCGTTTATATGTAGGAAAAAGTATTTGCGTTTAAAGAAATCGGTGATGACCGTACAGAGATTTGGACGTGGACTTCTTGCAAGACGGTAAGTCTAAACTTTAACGCATTTTTTAAGAAAATCTATAAAATTTCGTTTCCCAGACAAGCGCAAGGCATCCGTCGTACCCGAGCGGCGATTCTACTCCAGAAACATATCCGAGGTTGGCTCAAACGAATACAATATCGTCGTTTACGTATCGCTATTCTAGGGATACAAACTCGAGCCCGTGGTTATTTGGCCCGATTACGTTACATGCAACTTATTTATAACGCAAAGGCTGTAATTCTCCAGGCTTGCATACGAGGTTGGATGGCGCGTCGCAGATACGCGAAAGAACAGCATCAAATTGTTATTTGTCAATCGGCAATCCGACGTTTCTTAGCGAGAAGACAATTTAAGAAGCTTAGAGTTGAAGCTAGATCCATCGAACATGTTAAGAAACTCAATAAGGGATTGGAGAATAAAATTATTAGTTTGCAACAAAAAATTGATGAAGTCAATAAAGAGAATCACTCGTTTAAGAATATGCAGAATGAAGTTATTGAGTTGAAGTATGTATATTATTTTTACTAATACTAGGGTCACCCGTGGGCACCATGTGCCCATATGGTATACAGAACATTGACATGAGCGGCGAGTTTTCATGTAATTTAATAATAATTACACGGTTTTTCTTCAGTTTGTATCGTTTGATCATAATAGTAATACAAATTTTACCGCAACTTATATTTTCCCAAATCACGGCTGCTTTTTGGCCATTCTGAAGTGAAAATATTAACTATGAATTAAAATAAATGGACGGAAACACGTATTTGCTAAAAATATATGCACTTATTTCATATTAAATACTTCAAAATTGAATAATAACATGTGACTCCCCTTAAACTTAAGATTTACAATGCAAACAATGTTTCCGTAACTCGTACGTCACTAATTCACATTGAAATACTGTCTAGGTCTAAAGTAGAAGGTTTCCGCGCCTTAGAATTAGAAGTAAAGAAACTAAACAAACAATTAAACGCGAAAAACCATCAAATCACATGTTTAGAAGAAACATTAAAAACGGAGCAAGATGAAAAAATGGACTTGGTCCAAGAACAAGAGAAATACCGCAAAGAAGCGCAGACAGAGCGGCGAGTTTGGGCCGAAGAAACCGGCAAATTACGTAAAGAACTCGATAACATGAATGAAATTGTTAAAACAAATCAACAAGGCGCTGAAGAGAATTTGAAAACACGGTTGGAACAAGAGAAAATCATATTGATAAATGAACAAGATCAGGACCGGAATGCATACCAGAAACTATTGCAAGAGTACCACTCGTTGGAGCAACACTGTGAAGCAGTTGAGAAACAATTGAATAAAGAATTTAGGCAGATTCCTGGACATAATCGGAGTCATAGTGATGTTAGCAGTATTTCTACAGTTGATGACAATTTATTATCGACGACTGAGTTACCAGAGGTAAGTTTTTGTGTTTTTAATCTAATATCGTATTTACTATTTGTTTGTCCAGGATTATGGATACGGTTCAGTGCGTAGCACCGCCAGTACCGCTACCAGTACCCACGGCCGCCTAGAAACCATCGACTGGCGCACCCCAGAAACATCTCCAGGACCCACCAGTGGCGCTGGCGATGCCACCCAACCACAAGAACCGATGGATATTGGTCTCGTATTAAAACTCCAACACAAACTCGTCGAAGTGGAACGAGAACGTAATCGTTTACGACAACGCCTCGACGAAATCGACACATCACCATCAAGCGAAACAGCCGAAACAAAAGCGCAAGATAACTATAAAATCACTGAACTTGAAGTTGAAAACTCTAGTCTAAAAACACAATTAAAAGAATTGCGGAAATCTATTGGTGATGGCACTGAAGATAACAAACTAATTGATCAGTTTATGGTGATGCAAGATGAGTTAGATCGCAGACGTGAGGAATTGATTCAATTACGCGGCGTTTTAGCGACACAAACGGCGAATTTGAAAACAATTGCAACTGCAAATTACGGTCGAAACGTAGACACAATTAATGAAGACGGTGAATTGGTTCTAGCGTATGAGACGCAAAAGAAGATTAATAAGCAATTGGAATTAGAGTTGCAAGATGAGAAAAATCGGTATAAATCACATGAGAAAGAGTATAAGAATGAAATAGAGAAATTACGGGATGATAATGAACGTCAACAGAAGATTTTAAGTGTTAATTTAACTAAATCGCCTGCGAGTCAATCTGAAGCGTATATGCAGCATGAAATTGGAAGAGTATCGTCAGAGAATCTTGATTTGCAAATTAAAGTTGATACGTTGGCGGAAAGTTGTCGGAAATATAAGAGACAAGCGAAATATTTGGCGAAGAAGCTGAAAGATGCAGGTCTTTTGGATGGAACTTATGAAGCGGAAGCTACGAAAACGGAGCAATTTACTGAGCAACAGCAACAACAAAATTATTTGCCAATTGTTCGGAAGAAGGAAGGATCGCATTTGGGGATGTTTGAATACCAGAAAGGGGATGAAAGCATTATAATCCGATGTCTTATTAATGGTATTTATTTTATTTACATTTCCCTTACACGGTTTTCCCTTGTGAGCACAGTTTTGTATTTCTTCCTCGTATTGTATAAAATAATCGCATGAAAGATTTGTTACTAATGTTTTTGATTGTTTGTGTGCGTTTTAGATTTGAAACCAAGGACTGCAGTCACTTTACTGCCTGGACTTCCTGCTTATATATTATTTATGTGTATTCGACATACTGATTTTATAAATGATGAAAATAAGGTTCGCTCGTTGTTGACTGCGTTTATAAATGCGGTTAAAAAAGTGATTAAGAAACGCCATGAAGATTTTGAGACAACTGTCTTGTGGTTATCCAATACATTAAGGTATATAAACGTCGAATTTGACCAATGATTACCATGGTTATATTTGTAATATTATTATTAATTGTTTTGAAATAAGTTTCCTTGTACCATTAATGTTAATGTTTGGAACTTTAAAGTAAGCACTTTTATTTATTTATTATTTAAATCTATTAAAGTTCCAAACATTAACATTAATAGTATAAGGAAACTTACTTCTAAAATAATTAATAATAATAATATTACAAATATAAACATAAAACATAATATTAAATATAAATTGATCAACAATTACATTTCCTTTATATAATTTTAATTTATTGTTTATTGTTTTAACTGTGTAATTTTTTATTTCTTTCGGTAAATTTTTGCAAATTTTTCTACCTTTATTAGAATTAATATTATTTAAAAATATGTCAGGTACCAAAACACGCGGATATTATTAATTATGACCGGTTATTATTAATACAAACCGGATTTATTATATAAACCGTAAAAGTGACTTAAACTTTACTTACCCTTAAGTTTATTTCGTGTAACTAGACCTTCATTAGAATTAATATTATTTAAAAATATGTTATTATGTACCAAAACACGCGGATATTATTGATTATGGCCGGTTATTATTAATACAAACCGGATTTATTGTATAAACCGTAATATATAAGCAAAAGTGACTTAAACTTAGCCTTAAGTTTATTTCGTGTAACTAGACCTTTATTAGAATTAATATTATTTAAAAATATGTTATTATTTACCAAAATACGCGGATATTATTAATAATGGCCGGTTATTATTAATACAAACCAGATTTATTGTATAAACCGTAATATATAAGCAAAAGTGACTTAAACTTAGCCTTAAGTTTATTTCGTGTAACTAGACCTTTACTAGAATTAATATTATTTAAAAATATGTTATTAGTTACCAAATGACGCGGATATTATTAATTATGGCCGGTTATTATTAATACAAACCGGATTTATTATATAAACCGTAATATATACGTAAAAGTGACTTAAACTTTACTTAGCCTTAAGTTTATTTCGTTTAACTAGACTTAACTAACTGAAATATATGTCTTTTTAAAGGATTTTACATAATTTGAAGCAATACAGTGGCGACAAAGCATTCCAAAGTTCGAATACACCACGACAAAATGAACAATGTTTACGTAATTTTGATTTATCGGAATATCGCCAAGTGTTATCTGATATTGCTGTTTGGATCTACCAAGGTACATATATCTGGGGTGGCCTCGACTACCTATATATAATATTGCTGTATTTTCAATTAAATTCATTCATCGATACAATATCCGAATGGATAGTCAAAACGTGTATTTTCATGAAAATGGCGTGTTTGAACATTTTCATGATTACTTTGATCATATACGTATTAAAAACATGTCGAAACTTTAAATACGTTTAGACAAATAAATAAATATTTATTTCAGGAATAATCCGAACCTTAGAAGATAAAATCCAGCCGCTGGTAATTCCAGCGATTCTCGAACATGAGGCCATCGCTGGAATTGGTGGTAACAAACCGGCTGGTATGCGAGGCAGAGCCAGCAGCGTATGTCGAGACTTAGAAAGTCCGGTATCCGTCGCTAAGGCACCGCATGCTATGCTACAAGAGCTAACGCAATCACACAAAATTTTGGGTTTCTACGGCGTCGACCCAGAAGTTATAGCACAAGTCGTCAAGCAATTATTTTATTTTATTTGCTCTAGCAGTTTGAATAATTTGCTGCTACGCAAAGACTTGTGCCACTGGTCTAAAGGGACGCAGATTCGGTATAATTTGTCCCATCTGGAAATGTGGACCCGGGAACGACGTTTGGATGTAACACCAGAAATAATTATTTTATGTTTTATTTGTTTTTAATTTTTTTTTTTTTTCTGCTTAGGAACAACCAATTTTAGACACTCTTAAACCTATAATCGAAGCAGCTCATTTACTACAAGCTCGAAAAACGGACGAAGACGTCGATAGTATTTGTGAAATGTGTTCGAGCTTAAGCGCTCAACAAATCTGCAAAATCTTAACTTTATACACACCCGCTGATGATTATGAACCGCGGGTTCCCACCTCGTTTATTGGAAAAGTACAAAATAAGTTGAACGAACGACAAGAAACTCAAGAGCAAAAGGTAAAACTCAAAATTAAATTAAATTTGTTTGAATTTACAATGACAATTTATTATGTATGTGTTTAGTGATTAGAAAATGTGTACTTAACGTGTTATGTGCCAAATGGTTAGAAAATGTGTAGTAATAGTGTTTTATGTGTGTTATAATGAAGATTTTTCATATTTTATGCAATTTTCAAATGAGTTTAGTTTGTTTCTTGCGAATTTATCGTGTTTATTCGCAATAATTATTAGAAGATTCAGTTAATGTGAACAAAATTTTCAATAATTTTCAAATTATTTATAAGAAATTATGCAATTCATCAATGGGTAACTTTTATATTAAGACAAACCATCAGGTCCATCTAGTTCGAAGTAATGCCGCTCCGCTCTCGACTAATTTAGATGGTGGCGCTACCATCGACTTTGAATGTTTAAGAAATCATGCACACAGTATTAGAAATTAGCTATTTTTACGCTATAATCCATATTCCATCGAATAATGACTGTTTATTGAATATAAAGGCATTACACGGACACATTGTTACACTTTTGGTGTCAAAGTTATATATTTCTTAATTACATAAAACTACACTCAAAACCATTCATGATTAAACAAACCTCGATTACGCAAAAATCTACCAACTAATCTTTATTAAAAAAAAAAAACAGTGAATTCGTAACTGCATAAATAATGCTTGGTAAAAATGTGATTTTTTTTGTATTTATAGTTTCGGAGATAAAAAATGATAACTAAAATAAATGACCTATTTTGGAGGTTTTTATTTTTTATCTCTGAAACTGTAAATACAAAAAATATATAATTTTTACCAGGCATTATTTATGCAATTACGAATTCACTGATTTTTTTTTTATAAAGATTAGTCGCGGTAGGTTTTTTTTTTTCGAGCTTAAACTTTTATTTTAACTCAAATATGCCTTCAGTCCTACATCATAAAAAAAACAATTATATGAAGCTGTTCACGTCGTATTCATCGATAACAATAGAGATATCACAAAATTGAAAATTTAAGACGTGAATAACAACGTAATTGGAATATTTTACTATTTCGTTAATTTATCTTTCCGTGCAATATAATCGATTTGAATCTATTTATATATATAAATAAATAGCAATGCACCCCAAAACTTTAATAAAATTAAACTATTAAATTATTCGAGGAGAAAAATATAAAAATTGTGTATTTTCAAAACAATTTAATTATTTTTTTCAGCCACTATTAATGGATGTAAAGTACAATTTCCCAGTTCGTTTTCCATTTAACCCATCAACGATTTGTTTGGAAGACATCGAAATACCAGAAGTTCTCAATATGCCGATGTTGAAGAAAGTTTAAAAACGAATTAATTTTAAAGCAATTTTACACATATTTTTATTTAAACAAAAGTGTATATATTCATAGTTATTTCAGCGAGTAAACCTTAACTTAATAGATTAGTCATACCTAAAGTGAATAAGAGTTTAGTTGTTTGTTTTTTTAAAAAACGTATTATTTTTTTTGTATACTTAAGCTTTAATCTATAGTTAATTTTCAGTTAGACTGTAATTGGTAAGAATGAAGAATATCTCCGTACTTAAACAATTATTAAAAATAAGGACCCAATTTTTTAAAAACGCAACTATACTTAAAAAAGGTATATTCTGCGGTTTAGGTGAAATAACTGAATATATCTACTGATTTAGGTAAAATTAGATTATATATTTATGTAACATCATCGGTGCCATTTTACATAAAGCACATATTGCAGTTGTAGTGTGCAAAAACTTTCCATTAAAACATTCCAGTTTTCCTATTTTTCCATCTTTTTTGTTAAGTTTTAAATATATTTTACATATGTTTCCCTTTTTTTTTATATATACATTTATATAGCTATATTTTACCAGTGAAATTACAAATTTTAGGTAAATAAAAAAGTATTAGGTTAATTTTTAAGTAGCAAACAATTTTAGTAACAAATTTACATTCCATTTTATAATTTTGTAAATATGTATACAAGTGCAAGATATTTTAAAAAGTATTCCTTTAAATTAATTAAATAGCAAAATTAGAAGAATATTTATATATATATATATATAGAACATGTTATTGTGTAAAAATATTGTTAAAGTGATAAAAGATTTTTAAGGGTGTTATAATCCGCTGTATTAGAAGGCTCATATATTTAGACAACTTGGCTGAATGTAAAGTTTTCCAAAAATAAACGATAAACTACCACCATATGCTATCAAATCATTAATAAATTCAACCCAAAAAATGGTCCAATAATATCTTAACCTTGGCCATTTGTCTTAAATTGAAACAAGGCTAGATGAAAAATTGTTGGCCGCAATTTACCGACCGTCAAATTAAAAATATCTTGAAATTATGTCTTTTACCAATTGAATTACAGCATAAATACTATTAAAAAATATCATAAATAAGATTATTTTATCGGCATTTTGACCCAGGATACATATGATAACACCATTTTTTTGTGGTGTAAATCCTGGGATATAAAAAATATGCTGATAAAAAATTAGATTTTAAGTGAAATTTTATAAATATTCTTGTATAGAAATAGGAATTACGGTTTTATAATTACAAAGTACGTGAATCACGGTAAAAACTAGCGTAAATAATTATATATAATTATCAGAATATCATAAATGCCTCCACGTACGAAATACCTTTGTATTTTGCAAAAATAAGTGTTGCCATTCGCAGCTGAATTTTTGTTATTTTACGAAAAACAAATGTAAACGGAATAAATTTAATTAATAATAATCAAAATGGATTCACAAACATTACGTAAAAAGTAGTAAAAGTAACATTATTTTTATCTAAAAATGCTTAAAAGTAAAAACCGCTGTGTAGTGCCATTGAGAAAGCTTATTATAAATGCCCCTTTAAGGATTGTTTCACGTCAAGTTTCCGTGTAAAACTCGGCTATTTCTATCTAACGCACCAAAATGGACAACCTGTCCTACTCCCACCAAGTTTAATGTGCAAGCAGGATGGTTGTAATTCGTGTGCGCTAGTTAAAGATAGCTATTTTACTTGCCGTGAAACGGTGTGTAGTGCCGTGGAAAATGCTTATTTTAAATGCTCCTTTAAAGACTGTTTCACGTCACTTTAGGTCAATTTTCCATATAAAAATTGGCTATCTCTATTTAACGCACCAAAATGGACAACCTGTCTTACTCCCACCAAGTTTAAAGTGCAAGCAGGATGATTGTCATTCGTGTGCGCTAGATAAAGATAGCTACTTTACTTGCCGTGGAAAAAGCTTATTATAAATGCTCCCTTAAGGACTGTTTCACGTCAAGTTTCCGTGTAAAATTTGCGGTTATCTCTATCTAACGCACCAAATTGACAACCTGTCTTACTCCTACCAAGTTTAATGTGCAAGCAGGATGGTTGTCATTCGTGTGCGCTAGATAAAGATAGCTATTTTACTTGCCGTTAAGCGCCGTGGAAAAAAGCTTATTATAAATGCCCCTTCAAGGACTATTTATAATTGCCTTGTTTCACGTCACTTTACGTCTAGTTTCCGTGTAAAAATGGGCTATCTCTATCTAACGCACAAAAATGGACAACAAGTTTAGTGTGCAAGCAGGATGGTTGTTATTTGTGTGCGCTAGATAAAGATAGCTATTATACTTCCTATATAGCACAGAATGCCTAAAGACGTAATAAAGACGTCCATCTTAAAATATGTCGTCTATTGGACGTCTTTATTACGTCTTTAAGCATTTTGTGCTATATGGGTTGCTGTGAAGTGCCGTGGAAAAAGCTTATTATAAATGCTCCTTTAAGGACTGTTTATAATTGACTTGTTTCTCGTCACTTTAGGTCAAGTTTTCGTGTAAAAATGGGCTATCTCTATCTAACGCACCGAAATGTACAACCTGTCTTACTCCCACCAAGTTTAATGTGCAAACAAGATGGTTATTCGTGTGCGCTAGATAAAGATAGCTAGTTTCCTTGCCGTGGAAGAAGCTTATTATAAATACTACTTTAAAGTCTTTGTGTGAAAGGAGCTTGTGTGTTCTTTTACTGTAAATATGTTTTGCGTGTATATAATTTGTTGAGGGATTAATGTAAACGTAGTTTGTAACCGTGTCGATGAAATTGAAAGATGTGTGGTTGGTAACACTGTTCGCTCAGTATATATCCATTTGTTATCAGTGGTTATCAGTTTGTCATCGGTGATGGAACCTTTTGTGATATTATACACCATGTATTCGTGATAAATCGTGCCAAAATTATAATTAAAATTATTATCAATGCTGGGTAGACAGTGCGTGAGTTGAAAATGTGCGAAATCGTCGAAGACGATGAACTCGATCGAATACCATCGAAAGATCGGGCAACCCAGTGGGATATCGCTGCATTATCAATTTCGATCGCTAGTCATTTGTTTGATATCGGGCTGGACTGCAATCTAGCCTACCGATACTACATGAACGAACACATTTACTATTTTATCTTTACACTGGGTTTCATCCTAGTGCCCGCTTTTATAAACACAGCGTTCAGCATTCGAATGTTTGTGTCGCATGTTTACACTTGCGTATATTAACCTGTATCTTAACAGAAGCATAATTTCAGGTACATTCACGATGGGACGAAAAATATACTGGTTTCGCAGACATCGCGGAATTATCGGATATTATTTATTATTTTAATTTTTCAACTGGCGCCCGTTTTGCGGTATATTGATTCGTTGAAATTTGCGATTAAGTCTATTCGAGCTGAGAAACACAAGGATTTCCATACGCAGCGGAAGTATTATGAAATGATGCTGAAAGAGGACTCGGATGTGGCTCTGTTGCGGGTGCTCGAGTGCTTTTTAGAGGCGGCACCGCAGCAAATTTTACAAATCACTATTTTGTTAGTTTCCTATGGGCGCGGTATTGATAACACACTTACACGTAAGTTATTTTCTATTATAAATGGACCATTGCTAATTAATTCGTTTTTTGGTTTTTTTTTCAGTAATTCATCAAATTTTGTCAATTATTAGTTCGTTTGTTAGCATGGCTTGGTCTATGGCTAGTTATCACAGATCTGTACGATTCGTGTTAGAGACCAAAGGAAATATATCAAAAATGGGCACTGCCATGCAGTTTATGTGGCATTTTTTAGTCACTGGTAAGTTTTTTTTTAATCAGTTTATATTTAAATATAAGGCAGTGGTCACACTAAAAATTTACGCGATTTAAACCGACTTCGTTACATATTTTATATAAATAATATATATATATATATATAATAGCAACTTGGTCCACCCGTGGGCACCTTGTGCCCATATCATATATCGATATAATTTTTTGGTGTAGTATTTTATTTTCTAAATGGACTATTTGATTATATATTTTTTTAATTGTCGGCATGGTGGCTAAGACTCTCGTCTTTCACCCTGGAGGTCGACAGTTCGATTCCCGCTTATGCCTATTTGCGTTTGTACAACAATAAAACGTTGTATACATTTAAACTCACATACATACACAAATAAATCTGAATGTTTATCATTAATATTCAATTACCCAGAAATGTATGTGTGTGTGTAGAACGCTTTTTTTTTTTGTAAAAATACAAATTTACATACACGCGGATCGAATTCTCGACCTCCAGGGTGAAAGGCGAGACTCTTAACCTCTGCGCCATGGCGTGACTGTTAATAATGTTACACAAAAAAATCAAATAGTTTATACTGAAATAAAACAATTTACTACTTTTCTAAAGTTCAGTCTGCTTTGAAATGGACAAAAATGAATGAAATATCAAGAAAGTTTTTGTGGTAAATCTTCAATTAATTTGACGATTTGAAGTGTATTTAGTGTGTGGTGTACTATACACAGAGTGGCATCTGCTATATTGATATTGTATGTCAATGAGAAATATAAATAATTGTTATGGTTAGTAAAATTAAGTTTTATTTATTCTAATTTCAAGTTTGTGAGTCGCTATGTTAAAACGTGAGCGTCAAAAACAGTTATTCAATGTGCATTAGTGACGTACGAGTTACGGAAGCATTGAAGTAGAAGGCACAAATTTGGTTGTACGAGCGACGACTAACATCCAGTTATATGTATTTTTGGATTCAGGGCGACGAGACACTTTTTTTGATTAAGTTTTTGGATCCGAGAATGCTACAGACACACGACCGATTGCTTTTTAGCTTCTTCGGTACATTCGCTCGCGCTTGATCGAAATCGTACGTGCTTGATCAGTGTGACCACGGCCTAGTTTCATTTTACAATATAAAAGTGTCTTTTTATACTTTAAAAGAAGTATTTTATACTTTAAAAGAAGTATTTTATACTTTAAAAGTACTCCATAAATGGTATTCATCTTTTATGGTTTCTATCCACACCCAATATTTTCCTATGGAGGTTTTCCTATTTTTATGCCATATTTGTGTCCTCTTATACTCTAGTTCTTCTAGAAATACCCTAAAAGTTATATCCGCAGATGTTACCCTTCTTTTATGGTGACTATCCATACCCAATATTTTCCTAGGAAGGTTCCAATTATTTTCCATACACTCGTGCTCTTTTATATTATCCTCTAGTTCTTCTAGAAATACTCCAAAAATTATTTACACAGATCGAAAAATTCGAAGAGTATTTCCTGTTCTTGGCGCACTAACCATTGATTCCTTAAACCAACATTATTAAATTTTCATTTCCGCTTTTCCGCATATCTTTCGTTTCACGGATTCCTTCCATTCGCTTCTATGTTCCAAAGATCGTAAACTCGTAACAAAAGTGTATTCTTTGTTCTAGTATCCCGTATCTTGTCAATTAGCGTACTGGCTTCCACATTTCCAATCTGTACAGTTCTAGGACTTGTGTCTCATTGGTTAGTCATGACCCTCTGGTTATGTTTCACCGAAAAAACTCATTTTTGCAACCAGCAAAAACTATTCGATATTATCTTTTTCGCAATATTCGGTCTAGTCTACACGTTTACACACGTCAACATAAGCGACGGTAAAACACGTTGTAAATACATATTCTTTTATACGCTGTGCTTCATGGAGAATTTTATTGCAACGATTGTTTGGGTTGCGACTGCAAACGATCAATTAAAAGATACATATTATTATATACCAATAATTGTATTGAATATTGTGCCGTTTATTGTCGGCATTATATTTATGATTACATATTATAAGGTTTTCCATCCGAGTACCGGATCCAAAAGTCGGCATAAAATTCACAATTCCGTGAAAGCGGATAGCATAGATTAGGTGTATGTGGCAAATAGAACTATTCTTACAAGTATTTGGCGTACTAATTAAAACTGCGTTCACAGATAGCTAATTAGGAATTACTATTATCAATTACAGTTAAATCTTGTATGAATGCATTAATACCAACAAACCGGCTGGTAGGCTTAGAAAGTCCGGAACCCGGAAAATACACATAATTTCGACCCCAAAGTTAGGAGTCCAAATTGCTGATTCGCGAAAACTTTTGCTACTGGTCCTAAGTTGTTAATATTAAACATAATATATTACAACTGAAACTATTTACTAAATAGCAACAATTAGATGTACACCAAAAATTAATTTGTAGACAGCAAAACTTTAGATTATTTTAAAATATTTCGCGACCGGATATAAAAGAAATCACTTTTGTTGTAATAAAAGTGATTTTTTTATACCCCCGCCGCGAAATTTATTATAATTGGTTTGTTTTGCTCTCTTGTTCATTGCATTTTCGGAATATATTCCCATTGTAGCTCCTTGATTCATATTTCCAGTTGTGATAAATTATAATATTAATATACTTTACTTTTGCGTAGCAGCAATAAAATAATTTGTCAGTGACTTGTGCTACTTTGGGTTCAAAGCCCAAGAATCCAGAATATTTTTATTTTATTGCTAGTTTGCTGATTGTTAATTGTATTTTCTAATTGGCCGTTATGAACGCAGCTTAATAATAGAAATTATGAACAACCTTATTTATATTTATTTGTAAGAATAGTTCACTGGTTACGACTGCGCTGTGACGTCATAAGTACCACTACCTAATGTCTAGCTCATTTCTCTCTATAATCTAATCTCTTGGTACTATTTAGCAACAAATAATGGCTGTTTGAAAAATCTCAGTGAGTGCATAATGTGTGTTATTTATTTATTTAAGTATTTTTGCCAATTATTAGGATATTAACTAAATTATTTAAATGTTATTTATACATATTTAGATACAATTATACATATACAACATTATATATATATATATACATAATATTATAATAATCATGTTTAAAGAACAAAAAGACTATCTAAGAGGCCTTTTCATGTGTATTTTGAACGAATACTCATTTTTATATTGTATATTTTACTGTAACATATTTGTATAAAAAAAAAACAATTTTTAAAACCATGTATTACAATTTACAATAAATTTACCATGACAAGTACTTTAACATAACTCCTACAATACTACTGTAATTCAGTTACCCAAACAACTACTTTTGTAGATTTACCGGGCTTCAATGGGAGTTTAAGTATTCAATTTTGATGTACTGAAATGTTATAAAGTAGCAAATGAGTCAATTAGTTCACAATTTCGCTAAAAAAAACTGCTATTGTCGTAGAGGGGAATTTGTTTAAGAAAAGTAATGCAATTGGAAACTTGGATTTTTTATGTTTTCCTCTTTTTATATTCGAAATCAGTTAAATCGGAAATTGTGCATTTCGAGTGCTTCACTACACTTTTGTTTATATTTACGGCTCTATTGGTCATAGAAAAAAATAACTCATAAATTAATTGACTATCGATCTGTATATGTTTTGTTACATAACAATTAATCCTAATCTCAAAAGAAAGAAAAAAAATACTAAATATTTTTTTGCTAATAAAGCAATACTGACGTTTTTTTTTTTTGTAATTTCTAGATTTTAAAGGTAAGGATGAATTTTTTTAATGTAACAAAACCTATACTTTGGATATTTAAATTATTTTTTTGTGACCAATAGAATAGGAAATATTTCAAAAATAGTGTAGCGATTTCTCGGGAAGCACCCGTTCGATTTAACTCATTTTCGAATAAAACACGTTTAGGTGCAACGCACCTATGCGTCCAGCTCGCCTATAGGTAATATATACGATGCGAGCAGCGGTTTTTAGTTATTATGGCCATTTTGGTTAACAATTTGTAAATATTTTATAGATAAAAAAGTCTTACAATTTTTTGTAGATTATTTTAATAAAAACAAGATTCGGTACGTACAACGCACCGATGCGTTCAGCTCGCCTATAGGTAATATAAGCGATGCGAGCAACGGTTTTTAATTATTATGGCCTTTTGGTTAACAATTTGAAAATATTTTGTAGATATAAAAGTCGTGCAATTTTTTGTAGATTATTTTGATAAAAACAAGATTCGGTACGTACAACGCACCAATGCGTCCAGCTCGCCTATAGGTAATATATACGATGCGAGCAGCGGTTTTTAATTATTATGGCATTTTGGTTAACAATTTGAAAATATTTTATAGATATGTCTTACAATTTTTTGTAGATTATTTTGATAAAAACAAGATTCGGTACGTACAACGCACCGATGCGTCCAGCTCGCCTATAGGTAATATATGCGAGCAGCGGTTATTATTATGTCCTTTTGGTTAACAATTTGAAAAAATGCTATATATATAAAGTTTTACAATTTTCTGTAATTACTTTGATAAATAAATTTTTAGTGCATATTTTAAAATTAAAAATTATACTAAATATTTTTTTACGGCCTTCGGGTTAACAATATGAAAAATCTTGTAGACATAAAATATCTTAGAATTCTTGAGTGTTTTAATTATTTATATAAGGGAAGAAGAAGATTCATTACAATTAACAAGACAAATAATTTATATTATATAAAATTCATTTATTTTGAATAAATTATTACACATCAATTTAATTACTATTAACAAATATTTTACATGAATTGTGTTATTTAAAGGCGATTTAAAAGTAAATATGTTTCAAGTGCATTTTCAAGTAGTTTTAACATTTAAAACAAAAAATATAATCTAAACATCACAGACATACTCTAATCTGTCGGGTTCTGGACAACAATTAAAATAAACTCCTTATCCGGTGCCACCATAATCTCATGTTTTTTCGATCGGATCCGAAGAAAAGTCAACTCATTAGTCGGATCCAGATCACGGACTACACTTCTTGCTTTATCCGACAGTGAACTAATCAAACCCGCGTATTGAACTGTTGTTGAATTGTCCAGTGTTGTTTTTATTGGAATGCCTTTTAAAACATCGATTAAACATATTGATTAAACGCATAAAATAAATTTGTACTAACCTTCTGAATTTACAACGATGGTTCCAACCACCCCTTTGTGCGATTGGATACGCTTCATCGTTTCTTCTACTTCTCCCGACTATAAAAAATATATTATCAATCATAATTCATAGATTTTACCGGTTTAAAACTAACCATTTTAGATTTTTTGATAAAATGAGTAACGTTTCAAGTTTACTGTTACTGAAATGTCAATTTTATAGCAAACTTCGTTGTTATGAAAACCCTTTAAAAAAGTTACTAACATCCACTACGTATACATATCCTAGCTTAAACATTACATTAATAATTAAATTACAAAAAATATATAAAGGTTTTAGGTTTATAATAACACCATAATGGCTACTCTTAACATATATGCGCTAATTCGTATTCGCCCAATATATTAATTCCTAAACTTATTATTCGCGTAAATATAAACGTCGCGTTAAATTTTAAACACGCTTACTGTTTCTTAACCTATTAATATTTGAAGTAAAATAATCTAAACATAATGAGTAGAAATAAAGATTTATTATCGAAAATTGGTCTACGTTTAGACGGACGTAGAGAGAACGAATTACGACGCATTCGTTGTAAACTTGGGGTGTTTACAGAACCGGACGGTTCGGCATATTTAGAACAGGGTTTAACTAAAGTTTTAGCCGCCGTTTACGGGCCTCATCAGGTAATTTTTACTATTAGCATAGTCAATTAGTTAAGGGAATCAAAATTTAGTGTTTTACTTGATTTGGTACGTTTCATGGGGATCTGGTGTCGAAATTTTGAACTATTTAGACTAATTTCGCCATTTATACACTAGACTCATGGAGGATATAGGAAATTAAATGTAACTATTTATACAAATGAAAAATTAGTTGAATATTTAAATGATGCTTTGTTAAATTCCCGTTTAAATCGTATCTGGAGTAGCCTTCACTCGACTTTCTATACTTTGATTTCACTATATATGGATGGCTTAGCTGCAAAATCTAGTCTTTTTAGTGAATTTTACAGGAGATTATACAAACATTTGATTCTTTATCAAATACAATTTTTTATATTTTGTTAGCGATAAATGTTATAAGATATTATTATATTTTTTGTTCATTTAATGAATATATTCGCAATTTTAATGTATACTACTGTAAAAATTACTAGTGGTTCTAACATTAAAACCTGAAAATAGAGATTTAGGAGGTTTTGAAATTATAACAAAAAGAAATATAATATATTTCTATATTGTCAATTATTTTTTTCTAACAATTCTATTTCAACTTTAATAAATATATAAGTTGTTTCCACTACTATTAAATACCAAAATTTTTATTTATTTAATAGTGTATCCAGGGGAATATATATATATATATATATATATATATATATATATATATATATATATATATATATATATATATATATATATATATATATATATAATTAATTCTTGTGGATGATTGAATTTATCGCATTTAATTTTTATAAATTATTATTATAAAAATTCAGGGGAATATATATATATATTTTTTAATTCTTGTGGATGATTGAATTTATCGTATTTAATTTTTATAAATTATTATTATAAAAATCTAGGGGAATATATATATATTTTAATTCTTGTGGATGATTGAATTTATCGTATTTAATTTTTGGCCTTTAATTTTTATAAACTATTATTATAAAAATTATGAAAGTCCATATAAATATATATATATATATATATATATATATATATATATATATATATATATATATATATATATATTTAATTCTTGTGGATGATTGAATTTATCGTATTTAAATTTTATAAATTATTATAAAAATTATGAAAGTCCAGGAGAATATATATATTTTTTTTTTAATTCTTGTGGATGCTGAATTTATCGTATTTAATTTTTGGCGTCCAATTTTTATAAACCAGGTCCGTGGCAGTCGTTCCAAAGCGCACCATGACGCCGCAGTAATAAACTGTCAATTTAGTATGGCCGTATTTAGTACAGGCGAACGTAAACGTCGTCCACGCGGTGACCGCAAATCATCTGAAATGTCCAACCATTTAAAACAAGCCCTAATCTCCACAGTAAAAGTCGAATTATACCCCTGGTCTCAAATCGACGTATACGTCGAAGTACTACACGCCGACGGCGGAATTTATCCCGCTTGTGTAAACGCAGCCACATTAGCTCTGATCGACGCTGGGATTCCCCTAAAAGAGTACGTGTGCGCGTGCACAGCTAGTCTGGCCAACGGAGACGTCCCCTTAGTCGACGTTTCGTATCATGAAGAGATTATGGGTGGACCCACCTTGACTATTGTTGCGTTACCGATTTCCGGGAAAATAGTTTTGATGGAAATGTCCAGGCGGTTCCATATTGACCATTTGCCAAAAGTGCTGGAGATGGCACTGCAGGGGTGTAAGGATATTAAGGCGATTTTGGACCAGGCGGTTAAGTTACATGTTGCTGAAGTTGGGAGCTCTTCGAGTTGGGCCACTTCCACTGATAAATGATTTTAATATATTGATTATAGCTCTAAGTTGGTTTATTGATACAATAAATTGTTTTTTAATTATATTAGATTTTAATTTTCTATGGCACATTAATATCCTATTTTCCCTATATGCCATTCTAAGATTTAGTACATAGGAGCAATGCTATTCTTATGTAGACTCTAATATTTTTAATATAGGGAGATATTGCAACAGTGTGCGCCATAAGACTGCTCCGAATAATCATCAATGATTTACATAATTGTTTAATTAGTCGTACATTGATAGCATATTGTTAGCTTGTCGTACGAAGTACCGAAGAAGCTAAAGCATTCGGTCGTGTGTCTGTAGCATTCTCGGACCAAAAAATGTTTGTCTCATCGCCCTGAATCCAAAAATATATATAACTTATATACTGGGATGTTAGTCGTCGCTCGTAAGACCAAATTTGTGCTTTCTACTCCTCTGAAGGTACCGGACCGATTCACACCAAATTTGCTACACTTATTATTTGGTATCCCATTTGAATCCGTTCACAGTTTAAATTCAATCACCCGTATACTTCCAGAGTTATAGGGCCCCAACATTTGGAGCCCCCCTTAATACTGCCCTTGTAAAAATAATTAAAATAGCCAAAATTTTTACTAAAAATTCTAAGATATTTTATATCTACAAGATTTTTTCATATTGTTAACCTAAGGGCCACAAAAAATTATTAAATATTATAATATTGAATTTTAATATATGCACTAAAAATTTATTTATCAAAGTAATCGTACAGAAAATTGAAGACTTTTTATACCTATAACATTTTTCCAAATTGTTAACCAAAAAGCCATAATAATTACAAACCGCTGCTCGCATGGCATATATTACTTATAATGTGAGCTGGACGCATAGGTGTGTGGAACCTAAGCTTGTTAAAATAATCTACAAAAAATTGCAAAACTTTTTATATTTATAACATTTTTTCAAATTGTTAACCGAAAGGCCATAATAATCGCATCGCATATATTACTTATAAAGCAAGCTGGACGCATTGGTGCGTACTGAATCTTATTTATCACTAATGTTCGAACAACAATTATAAAGAATTTCTTAAATATCGTAATTTTTCGGGAAATGCCACTTACATACTAGCATACCTTTTTAAATAGTCTATCTTTTCTGGATACACCACTAACCATTTAATCTCCAGGATTCAGACCCCTAATATAAAAATGTATTATTTCTTTAAATAATATATTCTTAAATATTCTCATATCTCCTTTATTGAAACTTGTTGCGTAAAGAATATCATTTTTGGAAACACCACCAAAAATTTATTTCCTTAACATTAAAACTAATTCAAAAATAAATAAAAACATAACTAATGTATAAATTATTGTATATTTTAAAAACAGTTCGATTACAAAACTCATGTAAAACAGTTGTAAATTACATCAGTTAAAATCTCTATATCGTCTTAGAAAAATATATACTGTTTATTTGACAATACGGGCAAATGTGACCCAATTCAAAATCGAAATAAGAATAAAACAATATAAATTAGTTAGCAGTGGCGTCCGGGTGTCTCTCTAAAATCATGCCCACCCCTTGTCCGCCAGCAGCGCACGCAGCAATTAATCCAAACTGTCCATCTTCACGCACCATACGATTGCAAGTGTGCATAGCCAAACGGACCCCAGTGGCAGCGAACGGATGACCGATAGATAAAGACCCACCCCATAGATTGAATTTATTAATATCTGGGGCGCCAACTTTAGAAGTGCGGCCCATATGCTCTTTAGCGAACCAGTCGCTGTCCATTGCCTTGAAGTTAGCGATGATTTGACCCTGATATAAATAATATTAGATAAATTACAACTGTAACAATTTTTATTAACTTACAGCGAAAGCTTCATGGACTTCCCATACGTCGATGTCCTTTACTGTAAGTCCAGCTTTTTCTAAAACTTTAGGAACTGCGTACGTTGGTCCTAGGAGCAATTGGTCGACGGGGTCTTGGGACACGTAGACGAAGTCCCGGAGATATGCCTTTGGCTTTAGACCAAGTTCCTTGGCTTTTGCTTCGGTCATTATCAAACACGCAGAAGCGCCATCAGTCTAAGGAAGTACAAGTATTGGATTCGATGATGTGACTTATGTAAGTTTAACTGTAATTATATTTTAAATAACTTACCAAAAATGAGGCATTAGCTGCAGTAACTGTACCATGTGGTTTGATGAAAGCTGGCTTCAATTTGGCAAGTTGTTCAGGTGATGAAACTCGAATACCATTATCTCTTTCGACTGTTTTATCGACACCTGATACCTAAATAAAGATCCCAATTCATAACTTTCAACTACTCTGAATTAAAACTAGAGTTGTTCACAAATTTAAATTGGATACATAAACGAGATGCTTTGTAATAACTAGGGCAACCAGAAATATGCTCGGGCATATTTTTACTTTCTTTTACGAATAACCAACAGATTCAGAAATATAATTTTCCATAACTTAGTATTTTTACTTTCTTTTACCAGAGTAATAAATAAGTATTGTAATCATTTCGAACTCGAGATTTCAACGGATATACATGTTTTGAGCTTCCCTGAATCGAATGTGACTATTTTCGGAATGACGTCTGTCTGTCTGTGTGTGTATGTGTCTGTGAACGCTCTAGGGCCAAAACTGTCGAACGTACAATTATGAAACTTCAAACTTAAGACTTGATGTGCACCTCCTATTTTTGAAAAGAATATTCAAATCGGAAGTGCTTACTCTATACATTTTTTGTTTTATCGCCAATATCACTAGAACGGCTACACTTACGACAAATATAGTTATGTTCATAATGAAAGATATTAATATTTCGCACAACTTTTGTTTGAAACATTTCTTCAAAAAATGTACCACTTGCGAGAAAAATGCTATGAAACATTATAAATATCATGCTTACGTTGCCATGGATGTAGTTTATAAAATCGGATCATCTGTTATTTTTTTGATAGGAAAACAAAATAGACTCAATTAGATAAATGACATTTTAGAATATTTCTGTAGAGTATTGGTTAGTTTGATAGCTGGTTTTGCTTATATATATATATATATATATATATATATATATATATATATATATATATATAGTGAAAACTGCGTACAAGAAAGTCGAGTGCAGGCCACTCCAGATATTTGTATATGTACTATAGATTATGAAGTATATAGTAATTATAATTATAATGTAGAGTATAAATTAGTCTACAAAGAGAGTTTTGAACTTATTTGACCTTCAAAACCTTTCAGAATTAGACATAAAGGGAAGGCATACTGTATACCATATATATATATATATATAACAAGAAACAGTTTTTCTTTCAAATATTCGTGTGTATATCTGTAACTTTTTGCCGAAAATATTAAATATGCGCTTAAAATTAATTTTTTAGAGCATATTTCTGGCTGCCCTAGTAATAACAATAATCAAGAATATTAGTTACTTTGAATGGAATCATATCGGTGAAGTATCCCTTTTCGTGCGCCTGCTGCGCCATCTTGTGTGACCTAATAGCGTAGTCATCTTGTTCTTGGCGCGTTGCCCCAAAACTAGCAGCTAACCGATCTGCAGAGTGGCCCATAGTCTCTCCAGAGGAGAACTCTGCAACCGCTGGCAACTAAAATAAACAATTCCGCATAAGAATTGCTCCTAAATGACTAAACTAAATAACAAAATACTTCTGGAACGAAGTGACTTGGACTCAACGAAGCCAAAAGTCCCAACTTTTGTTGCATTGTCTTAGCTTTATTGGCACGTAGCATTAAGCTTCTCATTTTTCGGCTGTGCCGGATTGGCACATCGGACATAAACTCTACTCCGCCAGCGACAATTATATCGTATACGCCGCAAGCAATTAAGCCAATTCCTAGAGGATAAACATTATAACTATTGATTTAATGAATGGGGATAGAAATGAACCTGTGGTAATGGCTTGATTGGAGGAAATGCAAGCCATGGTGACAGTATGTGCTGGGGTTTTATCGCTGAAACCAGCTGCGATTGCAGCTTCTCGCCCAATATTCGAGGTTTTCACTTCCTGGATTACAGTTCCATACACAATATAGTCGACGATTTCACGAGGGATTCCAGTTTTTTTGACCAGACCTCTACAAAGATAAATCAGAATGAATTCGAAGTGATGTCACAATAGAATTCAATTCTTACAGGAAACAAACGGTAATAAAACTTACAATTACGTTTACTACCATAATTTAGAAGGCAAATATTAATATAATATAACAATGAATTCGATTCGCACAGTTAATCTGAATTGTTAAATATACAAAAATTCTATTTCTTAGAAAATGCAATTAAATATTTAGTGTCTCGACACCACGTTTGTCATCATCAGATTACAATTTTATGAATATAACTTATACATTCAAATCTTGCATATATAATTTTTAGCCCGCTGTACGAAGTATCCAATAAGCTAAAGCATTTAGTCGTGTATCTGTAGCATTCTCGAAAAAGTGTTTGTCTCGTCGCCCTGAATCCAAATATATATATAACTTATATACTTGGATGTTAGTCGTCGCTCGCCCGTAAGACCAAATTTGTGCCCTCTACTCCTCTGAAGGTACCGGAGCGATTTACACCAAATTTGCTACACATATTATTAGGAATCCCATTTGAATCCACTCGCAGTTTAAATCCAATCGCCCCTATACTTCCCGAGTTATAGGGCCCCAAAATTTTGAGCCCCCCTTAATACTGCCCTTATAAAAATAAGTAATACACCCAAAAATACTACTAATAATTCTAAGATAATTTATATCTACAAGATTTTTTTATATTGTTAATCCAAAGGCCATTAAAAACATATTAAATATAATTTTGAATTTTAAAATATTTACGATTATTCTACATTTTATATCTTTTAATACTGCGTTTATAAAAATAAGTAAAACACCCAAAAATTCTAATAATAATTCTAAGATAATTTATGCCTACAAGATTTTTTCATATTGTTAACCCAAAGGCCATAAAAAATTATTAAATATTATTTTGAATTTTAAAATATTGACGATTTTTTTTTACTTTTTATATCTTTTAATACTGCATTTATAAAAATAAGTAAAACACCCAAAAATTCTACTAATTATTCTAAGATAATTTATGCCTACAAGAATTTTTCATATTGTTAACCCAAAGGCCATAAAAAAAAAATTATTAAATATAATTTTGAATTTTAAAATATTCACGATTTTTTGTACTTTTTATATCTTTTAATACTGCGTTTATAAAAATAAGTAAAACACTCAAAAATTCTACTAGTAATTCTGAGAAAATTTATGTCTACAAGATTTTTTCATATTGTTAACCCAAAGACCATAAAAAAATATTATAATTTTGGAATTATGCACTAAAAAAATTGTTATGTAAATAATTTATAAAAAATTGTAAGACTTTTTACATCTATAACATTTTTCCAAATTGTTAACCAAAAGGCCACAATTAAAAACTGGTGCTCGCGTCGCTAATATTACTTATAAGGCGAACTGGACGCATGGGTGCGTTGTACCTAAGCTTGTACGTTTATATAAACAACTTCATTAGCCTCTAGCGTATTTAAGTTAAATTTTTAGTAACTAGGCGTGTTACTCCTGATGATGACACACGTGGTTTCGATACAAATATGTTTAAATAGCAATTAATATTGTTTAAGGACACAAATTGTAGTTTTTATAAACTATACGATTTGTGAAACAAATGAATGAAATTTATTTTAAGGGAGAATAAACGAAATGGAATTAAATTCGTGACGTCATATTGGAATTTGATATTTTAAATATACAAATAGTAGAAATAATGCTACAAATATTAAATATTTGGATTGTATATTGACAATCAATATATGGACGGATAAGGGTAATGACGTCATCACGTTGCAAACCTATGCAAACAGTAGCTATAACTTACAATAACGCATGTCTAGCCAAATCGTGGGGCATGAGTTTGGAGTAATCAGTGCCGGAGAGTAAGAACGGAGTACGAACTCCATCAACAAAAACAATATTTTTGCCAGTTTTGTCCTGGACGGTTTTTTTCGCATTCAACGCCGATCCAATCGATAATGATCGAACGCAAGCTGGAATTAATTTGTTTAAATCGTTATTAATAGAACTAAAGGGCTAGTTGAACTTTGCCCAGCTGTCAACTATTACGTTAAACCCCCCTTACCATATTGTTTCTGCCCTAAGCCTAGTGCTAAGGGTGACTTAACTACACTTCTGGCAAAATTTGCCATGGTTACTACTTAATTAAAATTTATTAACAATTGAATTATAAAACTAATCGGACACCGACTCCAACAAACCAAAACTCACTCTAAAATGTACTTTGACCGGCCGATGCTAGCGGTACGACTTATTTGAGAACTACTGGGACCCAGTTGATTTTAAACTGTGCAAAACCGTAAAAACTATGCATTTCGGACCTAAATCCTAATTTTATACCTGCACAATTATCTATTATTCATTAATTTTTATAATTTTAAACATATTTACTTGTTTTAGAAGTCGTTTAAAGTAGTAAACTTGGGTGCATAGCACTAAAAGTTTGACGGTAACTGGATTATGATATAATTCAAATTATTTGACTTGTAATTTTAGATTTTTATTAATAAATTGATTAAAAGTTATATATTGTTTTGTTTATTTATTATTTGCAGGTTTTTATCGATAATTTTTAATAGTGCTATAGTTATTTTTGGTAGTTTTTGACAATTTTCCTTTGACCTTATTACGATATAAAATTAAACCTATACGTAAAGGTGCAAAAGTCGAAGTCTACATTAAATTTTTCTAATATTTTATTAGATAAAAATAGTTCTTGAAATATTTAATTAATTATAATTTATAAAGAGGCAATAACATATATTTTCTAGTCAAAATATTTATTTTATATAAGAAAGACGTTTCAAAATTAATTACTTAGATAATTTTGACTATAAATTTCTTGAATATTTAGATAACATATCTCAAAAAATGCGATATTTAGTAACAAATTTAATATTCAGATAATATACTAATATATTTATTAATACATTTGTAGTTCCTGTTTTTTGATGGAGTTTTAAAATTAATGTATTTAAAAATAATTTTTCACCCCTTAATTAAATTAGTGTTAAGATTTCTATGCTCTTTAGTCGTCCTGAAGTAAAAAGCTACAAGAATATTTAATTAATTTTAAATATTTACAAAACGTCTCCGCGTAACACGCTTAACATGCATGCTACGCAGTTTGCCTATAAATTAAAAATTAAACATTTATTTATACGTAATCGATTAGTTTGCAAATCGACCTATTAGAGCACACTAGTGACATGTTTACATTATCAAATAAATTTTTATACCAATAAAAAGAAAACTAGAGTGGATTGAACTCCACTTTCTTATATTTTTACTATCTATATGATAGCTAAAAGATAAAATAACAATTTTCAATGGTGATTTCTCAGTAAATGGTACATTTTTCTAAATAACTTTATTAACCAAAGTTGTTGGAAATTTTAATATCTTTAACTTTTGTTATATTCACTTTTACTATAACTCGTGTGGTTTTCGAGTTATGCAAAAAGAACTTCAATTCAGGAATGGTCAAAATTTGTATTTCTGTTGAAATCTCAAATTTGAAATTTGTATGATTATAATACTTTAGATTTAGTCCAAGAAAGTAAAAATAAATTATATTTTGTTAGGTAACGACTTCAGGCTATTGATTACCGAGTAAAAATGAATTTATGATAGCTAAAAGATAAAATAACAATTTTCAAAGGTAATTTTTCAGTAAATAGTACATTTTTCAAAATAACTTTATGAACCAAAGTTGTTGGAAATTTTAATATCTTTAAATTTTGTAAAATTCACTTTTACTCTAACTCGTGTGGTTTTTGAGATATGCAAAAAACAACTTCAATTCAGTAATAGTGAAAACGTATATTACTGTTATAATCTCAAATTCGAAATTTGTATGATTAAAATACTTTATATTTCGTCCAAGAAAGTAAAAATAACTCATATTTGGGTAGGTAACGACTTTGAGTAAAAATGAATTTATTAAAGGCACAGATTCTATAAGATAATAATTAGTGATTTTTATAGAAAATATATAGAATAATCGTTAGGTTATATGTTTGCAAATAAATTTCGTAGTTACGGCCCTGTACACTAATAGAAAATATGTATTCTTAAAGAAAACATATTGGGACATGTCCCTTTTGTGCTGGTTTTACCCTCTTAAAGCCTAAAGTTGATATATCTATATTATTAAAGAAAACCAGTACAGTGAGACATATCCCCTTTGCGCTCGAAGGGGTTAAGATACGTGAGCTGTGAAAATTGCGTTATAAACCAATTCCAAGAGATTTTTCTATTTCCGTTCATGCACCTATGTGGTTACGCCTACTAATTTAAAGTAATTGAAATCGAATCGAATATTTTGATAGTATTTATTTACCAATCTTTAGATTTATCTAACATTTATTTAACTATTGATATATTTGGGAAATCTAATATATATATATATTTTACGAAAAGGAATTATTTGAATGCTATTAGTTATTAGATGCGTATTATTTTGATAATATTTGATTGTCCCAGCAAACATTTGTTGGGCATGCGCAGATTGGTCTGAAAGGTATCGTGCGGTAAGTTTTAACCCGGACTATGCCCTCCGGGCTCCGGGTTCGTTTATTTACGTTTATGTAGCGTTACTTGAGCTCGTGCGGAAATGGTTCGTCTGTATTTTGGTAGTTTGGTTCTCGTGGTTTGCTGTAAGTATATATTTTTATTGTTTGCGATATTATACTTTGTTTGAACATTTAAGTAGAGGTTCCTAATTAAATATACATTTATATATATATATATATATATATATATATATATATATATATATATATATATATATATATATATATATCCATTGGCAGTGTTTTGTGTAGTACAAATTGTTTTTTGTTGTTATGTTCCTATTTAAACCAGGTTTTTTTTTAATTTTAATGATTTGACTTATAGAAGTGAATATATATTTATTTTAGTTCTTTATTAAGTTCTACTTTTTAGTTTTCCAAACATTTTTTAGGAGTATTGTTTGATATTTTAACTGATATATACGTTTTGAGTATCCCTGACTATTTTTGAGATGAAATCTGTGTGTGTGTGTGTGTGTGTGGGCGTATGTGTGTGTGTGTGTGTGTGATGTAATTAATATATATCATTTTATATATTAAAATATATCCAATAAAACAGTGTTTTGAATATATCAAAAGAAAAATATTGTTATTTCTATAAAATTTCTTCCAATTGTGCATTCAAAGGCCAAAAACAGAAACTGGAGTGGTTTACACTCGACTTTCTTATGCTTCCACTATCTATTTAATATAATACAGCTTTATTTTGTTTTAAATTCATGCTAGATTGCCGTGAAACAATATTAATATGTATAGAAACTAGGGAAGCGTAACATTACTAGTTTCAGCGGTGTTTTCTCAGTAAATGGTACATTAAAATAAAAAAACTTTTAAATAAAAGTTGTTAAAAAATGTATTATCTTTAATTTATATAAGAATATTTTTTTCTCAAACTCATTCCGATTTCGAGATATTATAAATTTGTAACAGGAGTACATAACTCTAAACCGTTCACACACACACACACACCCATAATTTGTACATATAATTTGAGTGATTTTTAAAAAAATAAGTGGTTTATTAAAAACATCAGTAATTAAAAGATGTTTTTCATTTAAATAAAAAAATATAAAACACCTGTACGCTTGTTAGTATTAATTTATATTTTAATATTGCTCTATTTGCGTGTTTTTGCTAAATTCACCCCGTAGGTCGGGGGTTAACAGAGTGCAAGTTACACTATATGTATGCATAATTTAGTTTGAGGTTTAATTGATAATTTAAATAAGTAAATGCTCGCAGTAGTTTTGAATAATGTATAAGTAATTAATGTGCGGCAAAAGAAATCGTAAATGGGGTCAATTGAAACCATCGCCACTATTAGCGTATTAGATGAATATTTATTTATAGAATATGTATAAATGTATGGTGCTTTGATACATTTTCCATCACGTTAACTATGAATACCCAGGCGGCGCTTTGATCAATCAACCATTATAATTTATATAACCAAGCGGGTTTCGCTAAATTAAGATTTTATAATAACACATTCATTTCATCTTTTATTTAATATAAATACTTTTATTTAGAAAAATAAGTTTTCAAAGCAATAAGAACAAATGAATCACGCTTGTTTAGTTTCAAATTATAAACACACAAATAACTAATTTATTAATTTTTAAGCCGGTAAATTACGAATTATATTATTATGTATCAGTGTATGGAATCTCTGGGGTGCAAATAAACTTCGTCCGGGTCCCCGGAGCTGTGAAAAACAACTCCGGAGCCGCAGTAGTCCTCGATTGTGATTATACAGTACGTCCAGACGATGATGGCCTTGTGGTCAAATGGTTTTTAAATAATGGACCCAACGCAGTATACCAATGGATACCGCCTAAACGACCTCAAGCTTTAGGCCCGCTAAAGCACCGGTTAGACCTATCGTACAAGGTCACGAACGACCCAAAAATGGCGTACAGAGCCTTACGTATAATCAACCCTACTACAGATTTAGCTGGGGAATATAAATGCTTTGTTTCGACATTTAGCGATGAAGATTTCAGTTCAAAATATATGATTGTGTTTGGTAAACAATTATTTTTGAATACTTCAAACGAGTTACTAATTTTTTTATACTTTAAGAACCGGAAGAAAAACTATCAATGTATCTGGGTGTTCCAGTAATGGACCAAGTGAATTTTACTTGTCAAGCATTTGGGGTCTTTCCTGAACCTAAGTTACTGATGTATAAGAATACGGATGAAAATACTTTATTTCAACCCAAGTAAATTTATCTTCATCTTCTTTGAAGATGTAAGTAACAATTTTCTTTTTTTAGATCTGCAATGGAAGTTGTAGAGTGGACAAAAAGCAGGCATCTTACTGGCAAATATGATTTTGCTATTGTTGTTTCGGTTCCTCTAGTTGATTTGATTCCAGGCGATATTATAGATTGTGAGCTGCGAATTCCAGGAACTGGTTATGTGAAGAAGAAGAGTATTATTTTTTATCCCCCAATTGAACGAAGTACTGGTAAGTAAAATGTACGAAATATTTTCTTAGTCATACATTTAATTCTTATTGTTTTTTTAGCTGCATCTGTATTATCTCTATTACACATAGTCTTAGTTATTTCTGTTTGGATCATTATTTTTATATGACTGTTAGTATATAGGAGAAATGTCGTTGAGACAATATCATAAACATTTTATTTATGTATATACATTGGGTATATAAGTTCAGAAATAAGTCTTTATGTATTTGCAAAAGAATAAGTTCCATTAGTTACAATTATTATCCGTTTTATCTAACATCAACATCCAACAAAATCGATATTAACACTCCTAGTTTTGAAAAGAATATTCAAACCGGTAGTGCATGTTTACTCTAGATGTGCACCTCCTATTTTTGAAAAGAATATTCAAACCGGAAGTGCTTATTCTATACATTTTTGTTTTATCTCCAATATCACTAGAACGGCTACACTTACGGCAAAAATAGTTATGTTCATAATGAAAGAGATTAATATTTCGCACAATTTTTGTTTGAAACATTTCTTCAAAAAATGTACCAATTGCGAGAAAAATGCTACAAAACATTATAAATATGTTTACGTTGCCATGGATTCGCATGTAGCTTATAAAATCGGATCATCTGTTATTTTGACAGGAAAACCAAATAGACACAATTAGATAAATGACATTTCAGCATATTTCTGTAGAGTATTGGTAAGTTTTGATAGCTAGTACTTCAAGACCATTACAAATTGGTATCATTTTCCACCCATTCATTTATATAAGGTATGCTTGGGTTTCATATTGTTTCTGTTGGATTATTATTTTCTAATTTTATATTTTTATAATCAATAATCAGTGAAACGTAAAAGAAAGTTCAGTGCAGGCCACTCCAGATACTATATTATAGAAAACCCATGTAACCCCTTAATAAACTGAATCGTCAGCGGATTTAAAATTATTTATTTCTACTTAACTGGTTCAATTTTCAATATTAAAAACTATAGTTATTTTTGTTACTGTGTAAAGATCCCTTAGTTAAGGAAATTTATGAAACTGACCCTAAATATTTGTGTCATTTTATAATATAATTATAAACTATTCTTAAATTTCTAAAACCAAATCTTATATTTATGTACCAGTTTATAACAATACTTTTAACTTTTTAGTATGTATGTAATCCTACAAATATGTAATTTTTTATGGTATATAGAAAACATTATTTAAATATCTGTATTCTGTAATAATTTCGTTGCAAAGTTTCACCAAATTTTAAACATTATTCTCAATGTTAAATTATGTGACGAATGTTAATTAAAATATTAAGAAACTGTATGTATAAATCTAACATGTTTGATATTTTTTTTACTTCTCAATAAATGTATGTATAATATTAATGTCTCCCCCAGCAGAATAGGGGTTAAAATCCACCCACAGGTCGTAAAAGGCGACCGATGGGCCTTAAACCCCCAATTTATTTCTTCCAAACTGCTAACTTGTATCAGGAGCGCAGACTCCACAAGCGTTATGTTTCTCGTATGTTACGAATACCTCTTCCCATTTCTGCTATCCTAGTACAAAATTAGAACAAAAATCACAAAACTTTCATAAAATATGATATAAATAAAATATTTTATTCTGTGCTTTCAAATACAAAACCACATTTATGTGTTTAATATAAATACATTGAGATATTTTAACATATAAGTACGAAAGAAACTATTCTAAATGTGAACACAAACTAATGATTCTTATTCTCTATAAAAGCAATTATTATGAATTATACAAAGGAGGTAAAGTATAAATAATACAAAAATTCGTTGATAAATGGTGCCTTCAGAGCAAATTTGTAATTCTATACAGGAATCTGTAAAATTTATTGCAGCAAACAAGAATTATGTTCGATCTTATCGATTCTATGTATAGACTTACAGATGCACATTCAGACTTGTACCAGTAATGTTTACGGAATATTTATCAATGTTCTGGAAGCCGACAATCTTCCATAAGATCATTCCTGGACGTTTCAACAATTTGTTTTCGCATCGCCACTAATTGTTTCATATATGCTTTCGGACTATAATGTTTATAAGTATTTCTCCTAAATAAACCCTCTCTGCGCGGCAAACTTCCATAATCAGATGCTGAATGAGTTGTCTCCAAACTGGAGAAATCATTTGGAACATATTTCCAATCAGTATCACTAGAGAAAGGTTGTGGAAATTTATGGAGACACTCTGTATCAAATGTCTGGAACTTTCTTCTTTCCTCCTGTTGTGATTTATGTTCTGCAAGTCGAACACACTGCTCCAATTTATCACAAGATGTTTTTAGAATATGCTCCCATTTATTCTCAGTAGATACTTCCAAACGTGGAACTTCTTCAGATCGTTCTAAGTTAATGATTTTAGAAGTTGTTTGTGCCGAAGAGTCATGATAAGGAAGGTAAGTCTGGACATAGCAAGTTTTACTTTCTGAAGAATCAGAAGTAATTCTACGTGATTCTCCAGATAATTCAACTTGTTTTGCAACTGTTTTAAGTTTGCCCATCAAATTTGATGCTTCATCCATGAAATTCTGCAAAACATCTAATGTTTCTTTACGTTTCAATTGCTTTGAGAATCTAACACGTTTATGGTACAAAATAGACGAATCAGATTCTTCAGACGAGTCTTGAGGCTGTTTTATAATAGATTTAAGTTTTTTTGAACTAACCTTTGGTTTCATAAAGCGATAACTCTCAAAAGTTTGCACTGGTATCACTGGTTTCACTTTTCGTTCACTAAAAACTGCACAAGTTTCAGAACAATCCGTAACCTTACGAATTTCAGCAGCCCGCACTACTGGTACTGAAATATTTTGTATCATTTCAGCGACCAGAGGAGTTATAACCGTTTCAGCTACGCACATTTCTGCGGAATTGGTTGCAAAGTACTCGTTGACGAAGTATTTTTCAGGGAAATTGTGTATTTGGGCCGTCTCTGGAACTTTGCTCAACTTGTCTTCCGGTTTTTGTGGATGTTCTAATGAATTGTGATTGCTTATCAAATCTGGAGGACTGTACTGGGGATTTGGAGGGCTGAAGTCTTCTAGACTGTCATCTGAAATATCGGATTTTGGCCAGGGGTAATTGTGGGAGACGTTTATGTTGACTGATGATGTGTAGATTGGTTGGGAGTGAGAATGAATTGCAATTGGTGGATTTTGGAGGTATTTGGTGAAGGAGACATTGTGTTGTTTTGTTAATTCTTCAGTTTGGCAAGCGCAAGTACGAGTTAATTTAATATTTTGGTAGTAATTCTCTACATGGCAAGAAACTCCAACACTTTGAACTTCTGCGATTGCAGATACCTGGACATGTTTCATTTCATGCAAAGCTATTTCAATATCCTGGACATCAGTCGATTTTTCTTTGTACCTCAACGTCGAAATGCTATCAGTTTGGGTTTCCGAATTGACTTTACGCTTAGAAGCGCGTAGCGCCCTTTGTGTTAACTCTTGTAACCTCATCCTTGAAGTACTACATAAGTTAGGCCGTGGTATAATTTCGTCCGAAGACCGTTCCTTGCGTTGGGAATACAATCGTTGAGTTACAGCCGCCACGACTTCTAATCTTCGATGATTCTTTCTCGTAAATGGAGTGTGTTTCGGCGTAGACTTATCACTAGACTCTGAAATACTTCCAGATCTAGATGGCGTACTTGGAATTGGAACCGGAGTACCTTTAGTTAAATTTTCAGTTGAAATCCGTCTGTTAAACAACGAAACTTTGGGCTCACTTGTTAAAGCTTCATGTGATCCAAATATTATAGACTTCCTCAAATTTTCGGTAGAGGGTCGTTTTTCAAATACTACAGTTTTGGGTAAAGTTGGACTTAAAGTCTCGTTTGATCCAAAGTTTTCAGTTGAAGTCTTGGATAATCGTCTGCTAAATACATCTTGCGATCCAAAATTCGTTAAATTTTCAATTGAATTCTTTATTGATAACCGTCTAGAGAATAGCGAAGCTTTATTTGAACTTGGTAACGTTTCATGTGACCCAAAATCTTTGGACTTTGATAAATTTGATCTAGACAATCGTCTTATGAATTGTGTAGATTTGGGGCTTGCTAATGTTTCATGGGAACCATAGTCTTTACGTTTTCCTAAATTAGTTTTCGATAATTCAATACTTGAGGTACGATTTAAACGTGTAGGTTTCGTAATTTTAGGTTTAATCGAACTTGTTATGTCGATAACCGGAATTAATGTGTCTGTCTTCACTTGGCTTCGCTGAGACTGACTTACATTTTCTTTAACTTCCTCTGCTTCTGTACTGGATTCATCAACAGAAGTTACTAGTTCTTCTAGAGGTAATTGTGAATTTTCTTCTGGTAATGTTGTGATAATGTGTTTTGAATACGTTAATTCATCCAAGGAATTATCAAGAACTGGAATTGATTCATTTAAAGTAACTGGATTATCCAATTCCAGTGTTTCTTCTTGTAAAACTGTGTTGTTTGATAGTTGTTTCTCTTCTAGAGCTTCACTTTGTAGCAGTTTTTCTTCTTCTAGGATAACAGTTTGTTGTTGTTTTTTATCTTCTATAGCTGGAATTTGTAGTAATGCTTCTTCCAAGATTGGAATTTGTTCATTTTGTAGAACTGGTTGTAGTAGATGATCTTCGTGTAATATTGGAGAAGATAGATCTTCCAAATCTGGTTGATAGTCACAATAGTCTGTAGAGTCAATTTCTTCTTTGGTTGTTGAAGACTCGGTCATTTCGACCTTGAGATTGTTGGATTGTGAAGAAGGTGTGGTCATTCCATTCTGCAAAATTGAAGAACATTGTCATGTTTGATGACGGGTAACTCTTTCAATTTCCGAATTAGTTCCAGATAACTTTATTATTTTTTAAAATACAAGACAAACATTTATTAAAACTGTTCCAAACCCTTTAAATAATGTTAGAAATTAATTTTCACTCATTCTAATTTATCTACCGTCCGGTTACGATACTTAAAAGAAATAAATGGCCAAATAGTTTATCTGGAACTTTATTCGGACATGTAAATAAATAAATAATAATTGACACTAATGGGACTGTGCATGGTTCGCTACAAACTTACGTAAAGGTGACATCATTGTAGTTAAAGCCAATTTGTCAAAACATAATTCAGTAAAACAGTCCAATCTTTATAAAGTACCTGAAGAACATATAAAATTATTTATAAATAATCAAAAATCCATTTGTTTTAAAAACAAAACCTTACAAAAACTCGCCCAATATTCACTAGAAGAGATATTTTTAAACTTACTTGCAACATAAGTAGATCTTTTAGCCGAACAATTTCTGCTCTTAGTTCCCGAATTAACTTCTCCTTCGCATCCTCATTGACCACTGGACGGTTAACAATTTGCTTTGCCCGTTGACCAAAGCGCAGAGTGTTCACTGTTTCACTATAACATCCACTGGATGGTGAAATTGCTAATAGAAATAAACATTCTTCTTTAATTTCTTTTAAACTTAAATAAAAATATTTCAAAGTAACTTACTTGCTATCATAACCGTTTTCGAGTTCCCGCCAAGTGTTTCTTTCAGAAGCCATGTCAAAACTGAATCCCTGTATGGAACGAATCGTCTTCTAGAATTCCGACTAAATTTAGAAGATTGGTCCGCTGTAAAAATCACATAATTTTAATTGATTTCTAATGCAATATGGACAAAATTATCCTTACATAAAGCACAAATAACGTTCCCCAAAGCAACCAAAGACCGATTAATATTCGCGCCTTCTTTCAATCGTGGCGTGCTGTGCTCTGGTGCAGAGGAATGTGCTCGTTCACTGCCGGCGAGGTCCACCAGGTGCAGGCGACAACTACTCCCAGTTAGTTGGGTGGAAGTGATGGTGAACACGGAATGACTTCGACTTGAGCGTCGGTTATTCGACGTGGCGGCGACGCGTCGGTTTCCGTTGCCCGTCGATAACCACGACAACAGTTGGCCTGAATCGTAGACGAAGTGCTCGGTTAATCCTAAGAATCAATCAGTGAAAAATAGAACGCATTGAAAAGAAATACAGACAATTTTATGTTTTTTTTTAATATATTTAATATAATATATTCTTGCAAAAGTAAATATCTAGTATGCCCAGAGTTAGGCAAATTTAATTACCAGTGGAATTGAATTCATAATTCACAATTCCACTTAAAAATAATATCGATAATTCCAAGCTCAAACCACTTACAATTAATTCCAAATCACAATTAAAAACGAATTGAAGCATTTTTGGCAATTACATGTATTTTATGTGCATTTGTGTTATAGGGAATTATTGCCTATTTACCAATTACAATTCTGTTATAATTCAAAAGGAATTGAAGCCTTTTTGACAAGTACAAGCCTTTTATGTGATTTTGTATTATAAATCAAAAGGAATTAAGATCTGTTTATCAATTACAAATTATTTATAATTCAAACGGAATTGAAACCTTTTTGACAATTATAAACCTTGTATGTCATTTTATATTATTTATCAACAGTCAAAGGAAATTGAAGTCTATTTTATATTTATAAATTTAAAACCTTTTATTGCTTGAAAAATTTGTGAGGGTTTGAAAACTTTTTGAAGCCTTTTAGTTAATTTGTAAATTCAATTTAATTTTTTCTAGTGAATCCAATTCTAAAACTAAGTCCTTATTATCAAAAGGGCTTCAATTAAATTGATTTACATCCCTAAATAAATTAATGCCCTTTTTAATTCTCTTTGAATTGAATTCCTGCCCAATTAAATATAATATTTTAAATATACAACAAATATAATATTGTACAAATTGTAGAAAGAACATATAACAAACATATTAGAACAAATAACAAAAATTGTAGAGAAAATACTCAAAATATTGTAGAATATATTGCAAAAAATATCAGTTCTTTTATAGAAACTGATAAAAATGCATATGAAATAACAAATACTTCTCAGGTGACCTCAAAACGGCCATATCCATTAAAATCTAGGAAAGTAGTTTCTTTGAACCATATATTCTATTTATAAGATTGTAAAAAATACTAAAAATATTCCAATATTTGTAGATTACATTAAAAGAAATTATAAACATATAATTAATATATTTAATAACGAAAATAGTAGAACAAATTAAAATATTGTAGAAAACATTACAAATATTATAGAAAATATTACAAAAATTGTAATATATTATAAATACTGTAAACCATAATATTAAATATTCAGTATAAGTACAATATTGTAGAACATATTACAACATTTGTAGAAGATACAAAAATTGTGGAGAATATAATATACGATAGAAATAAATAGATTGAATAATTTATCTCCAAATAAAACTGTACTAATATTATAAAAGCATAAAGAAGTAACAAAATCTTACCTTGTACATAAGGTCCCTTTTTGGGGTGTTCACGAACCTTTAAACTCTTTCCGTTATTAGTTAAAAGGTCTTGAACTCTTTCATTGTAGATCTCTAGATAGCTAGAATTATTAAACAATACAAAAATCACTCAAAAAGAATTACGTATATTTAAATTAATTTTAATAACAAATAACACACACTGAATAAGAAAATAAAATTCTGCAAATTGTTTACAAAGTACGTGTGAAACGCTCTTGACATCGACAAGAACTGAGCTAAAAACGCAATATTTTTACAGCCAATTTCCTATCCGACTCACTTTTAACAAACGACTACCAACCGGGATAAGTTTATTTCCACCAAATATCACGCAACTTCACATTCGCGAAAGAAAGTGTTCGAATTGTCTAAAAAGTTGCACTGACGTGTTTGTTAAATCGTTAACTAATGCTCTACTTCTTACTGGACGAATCTAACTCAAACGGCCCTTAAAAAAATCTTTTCTATTGCAATGCTATCGTGCAAAAATCTCATTTCAGGACGTGAAAGTTAATAAAAACGACATTAACATTCGCCAAAAAAAAAAAAAAAATATATATATAAACTGTTTTTAGTGAGCACAATGAAAGAATTATTTTACGTTTATTTTTATGAAGGTATAACTTATGATGTTATGATACGTTTTTATTGTCTAAATAAAATAATTGAAACACAAAAATATACTATTACTAGCGCACTTAAAGAAAATATAATAATTTAGAGATTTGAAAACTGCATTAATTATTTTCAGTGTAGTGCGCTGTTGGAATTTACAATACATATAAGGTGAGCTGCAAGCATAGGTGCTTGTACCTATGCGTGCTATCTAATTTTTTTTTATATAAGCATGTTTGGTTAAAAAAAAGTTTACTAAATAAATAAATAAGGAAATTTAAAAATCCTCCAAATAATTTATACGGTGAGCCTGTGCCATTGCAATTTTTAATAATCCCTATACTATCTTTAAAAGAATGTGTTAATAATGGTGTGGAATATTTGTATACTGGCCATAAAACCATAAAATGTAACCCTTACTTTCTAAATTTATAAGTTTGCGTGTGGATCGCTAATAAAAAAAAAACAACTTGAAACAATTCGTCAATTTTGACAAATATTATAGATGCGTGTTCTTGTATATTTGTGTATAATAAAATCGTATAACATAAGAGATATAATCGCATCAACAGATTTAGATAGAATAGCGTAGCATTGTGGGAAATAACACATATCACATATGTTGATAACAAAACGGCGTCCTTCACACCACCGAGCCCCTCTGGAGCCGTGACCTTGAGAAATAGATACATCCGTGCCAGATACTCACACGATACTACGACCAATTTCATTTGTATAATTTTTCGATTTTATTCCTGTCTTATATATTTTAGAATGCAATACAATACGCAATAAACTTAATATTTGTTTAATACATTATCTTGTATTTTATGGTATGGCCTTGGATTGAAAAGCTGCACTAAATAATCAATTATTTGAGGTCATGGAATAATTTAAAAGTTTGCAATCGTGAAAAAGTTCTGACACTTGGTTGTTTAAAGTAATTTCTACGATAATGCCACAAAATTGTTTTTGTTTTAATAGAATCCTAAATGGAGAAACGACTTCGTTTATTTGCTACAATATTTTAATTTCTCAACAGAAAGTTCTGACACTTGGATGTTTAAAGAAATTTCTACAATAATGGAGAAACGACTTCGTTTATTTGCTACATTATTTTAAAGTAGATCTTTTGGTGGATGCGCCAATATATATTAATTTCTGTACACAATATATTATTAATTATTATGACCGAATTATTCGTCGAAACCAGTCGGTAATTTTTATTTTTTCCTAAAATAAATAAGAACGTTGTGGAATGAAGACGTTTTTCATATTATTTAAACTATAGAAAATATTAAGATAAAATATACAGAATAATCTCGGTTTAATTTTCATTAATTTATTTTTTTGTTTATGATTTTTATTCTGAATTTAATTATTATTATTATCAATTTGGATTAATGTGTATTAAATGTGCTTTTGATAGCTTTCCTAAATAATGTAAGTAGCGATGTTTACACTGATAGTTACATACACTGCAAAAAAAATGATGTAAATTTACTACAACTAAAGCCAATGTAAATCGCATTTAGTAAATTTACTTGAATATTATTGCATTTTTACTATAATTCTGCACAAAAAAAAAAAACATTATATAATTAAACTTGAATACATATTATTGTATATTTACTATAATTCTGCATAATTATATAATTTTTATCTTTAATTGTATATTTGTAGTCTTAGAAAATTGCATATACTGTAAAAAATGGATGAAAACTAATAAGACTGCAAATGTAAAATTAGTGTAATAAATTATATAATTATACTTGAATATTATCACAACACTTTATTTACCGATTAAAATTATTTGTTTAACAATGTAATGTCTTACACTGTTATAAATAGGTGCAATTAAACATCATTTTCAAAATAAAATAATATGAATGAATGATACGAAATTATTGTTAAAATACACAGAAAAACATATATATATATATATATATATATATATATATATATATATATATATATATATATATATTAAATACATGTATATTATGTAACTTTTAAGGAATTCTACGTAAAAATGTGCCGTTATAACGAAAGCCTCGTTATAGTGAATGTGAAGTTAAATAAAGTGCCGAATAATCTAGATTATACTTTGTTACTATAATTTCAAATACTCTTGGTACATATAAGTAATTTATCACATTCCTAAAATCTAGAATTTGATCTACGGATAAAATTGTTTCTAATTATTAGGTATACATTCACAGACTACTATTGAAACAATTGCGTGAAGATATATGAATGACTGTAAAATATTAGCGAATTTCTCTACAAATGTTGTGGTTTATAATTAGTTCTAGAAGTACTTAGATGTTTATTTGTACAGGAAAGTCATGAATTAACATTAATTAAAATTCCAATTACCTGACAGAGGTGCGCATGTCCTTTATTTCATCTTCTGTCACGGCAGACTGAAAATATTTGAAGATATTTTCACATAATCTTGGAGTGAGGCCAGGTTCGTCCTGGAATCAGAAAAAAAAAACAAAAACATACACACCATAACGCAAGTAAACATACATTAAAACTAATTAATACGTATATGTACGCATTTTACAATTAGTTTGATGGAAACGGACATGTTTATAAATAACGTTTACACAATTTTCGCGCTAGTCAAAACGACAAGAAATCAGTTATGATATATTTCGATCCTCATAGATCTTTTTTGGTATATTTACCTGTAATCCCATCATAGTATACGTTTTCCCTGTAGAGCTTTGCCCATAGGCAAGGACACACGCATGATATCGACAGGATAAAGCCGTAGAAACTTCATTCTCCACCATTGTAAAAATCTGATACATAATTAAAAATTAAATAAAAACTATTAGTTTAATTAATTATATGAACGAGTTTTCACGGTTGACGTTAGTCATTTCTTATTTCAGACTGTTTACCTGTCATTTTGAGATATGTTTATATTGGCAACTGTTCGACTTAACATTATTAATGAATGACAAAATGTCTAATCGTGGTTTAAGATCATGGTTATTATATTTCAAAAGAAGAAAAATATCCAAATGAACTGTTTTTTTCCATTTTTAATCGTTGAAGACGTAAGAAACTTGTTTGACTTCCTGCTAAAATATTTTGGTTTAAATACGATGCAAATTAAACCCTTTTTTAAATACATATGTATTTGTAATTTTGCATTACTATTTTACATGAATTTTGAATGCATTAAATCTACTGTAAATGTTGGCAGTTTTTAAGTTAAAATTAATAATATTAATGAAAGATTTTAATTGAATTATTTCGATAACTTACATCATCTTGACTGGATTCTTCATTATAACAATAATCAAACGCAAATTTTCTAACACGTTCCCTGCTATCGCCTGCATGGTGTTCTGGAACCTTTTAATACAATTTTTTTTATAGATTTTTGCTTGTAGAAATGTGAAAAATATGAATATACTTACTTTAATATTTGTAACAGAAATAATTCCATTGTTTATTTCTAAAGATGATACTGATTTTCTGTCTAATTCTCTGGAATTAAATTAAAAATATGAGATAGAACCACATTTTTCTGAAGACTTTATTAGTAATTGTAAAATAGATAGTAGTAAAAGAGGTAGTATAACTCTTATACTTCTGAGTTATGGAGCTTAAACTATGAATTATTTTATTCAATATATCAACAAATATATAAACAATATTATGGATAATAATTTTGATATTAAATATATATAATAAAATTGCATTCATTGTTGTGCTTTGAATTGCTTTATGACCGCCCCTGGTTTAATGTTTATTGTTTCCAAATTATATGAAAACAAATAATACCACCCCGTTTAATGGAGACAGACATATACAGTTTGTTCTGTTTTCAAAACAAGAAACATAATAATAAATTTGTAATAACTGCAGACAAATTTGACATGTGCCATATGTCGTTTTAAAAATACAAATTTATTTTATGCACTGCGTGTCTGGTGCAGAGCCGTATTAACTAGTGATTTAAAATGCGAGGAATGTCTGTAATGCATGTACTAAGTTGTAATGTTTTCATATACTTGTATATATATATATATGTTTAAAGTTAAATTTATCTAACTTTTTTACCAGTGGCTCTAAAATTCTGCATACTTTACGCATACTCAGTCGTCTACATACCAAGCGAGGGTTATTTACTGTACAGGGTTGGACTGTACCAAATTTAATTTAACCACCACTGAGACAAAGAAAATGAACTAATTTTATATATATTTTTCTAGCAATAGAATTAATAATATTACTAGTCTATTGTTAAACTAACATAAATAAATATTGAAATTATGATTAATGTTACAAATGAGTTTATATTGATTTATTTTACGAAATGCCTGGTTCATTTAACACGAATTTCGAACGTGACAGGCGCTCCTGACTTGTCAAGAATTTTGTGGTACATTTTTAACTCGGAGAAGATTGGACAATCCGAACAAAAAGTGTCCGGATAAAAAAGGTATACAACTGTATACCGTCAAAAGTTTTTTTCTTATTTACCTACTTACTAAGAATTTAACTTAAATACGCTTGGGGCTAGACTGAGACTAATTAAGTTGTCCAAATCGACTTATAAGTTATTTTAAATATTATGGCCTTTTGGTTAACAATTTGAAATAATATTAAAGATATAAAAAGTCTTACAAATATTTTAGAGCAGATTTTAAATATCAAAATTATTATATTTAATAATTTTTTATGGCCTTTAGGGTAACAATATGAATAAATCTTGTAGATATAAAATATCTTAGAATTATTAGTAGAATTTTTGAGTGTTTAAATTATTTTTATAAGGGCAGTATTAAGGGGGGCTCTAAATTTTGGGGGCCTATAACTCGGGAAGTATACAGGCGATTGGATTTAAACTGCGAACGGATTTAAATGGGATGCTAAATAATATGTGTAGCAAATTTGGTGTAAATCGCTCCGGTACCTTCAGAGGAGTAGAGGGCACAAATTTGGTCTTACAAGCGAGCGATGACTAACATCCAAGTATAGAAGTTATATACATTTTTGGATTCAGGGCGACGAGACAAACACTTTTGGTTAAGTAAATTTTTTGTTCCGAGAATGCTACAGGCACACGACCGAATGCTTTAGCTTCTTCAGTACTTCGTACGGCGAGCCAAAAACGTACCATTTACTGAAGAATTACTTTTGAAATAAATAAATTTATATGTTTAATCAATGGATTCCCAAATTGTTTCATGATATTCGCAGTATATCAATAAAATATATATATATATATATATATATATATATAAATTTTTTCATTCATTAGATAACTGTAGTTTAAAAAGAAACTACGTATATTAACATATTATAATATTAAAGTCACAGAAATACTTCTTCGGTCCTGTATTTAAAGGTAAACATACATATATGTATATGTATGTTTAAAGCAATGTAAGGAGGCGTCTGGACGTCCGTAGCGTCCCGATGCATATACAAATGTAGATAGATGCTTTGTGTATATGCACCGGCACCGGTACCGGCACCGCTCAGAAGAGAATCAGTTCGACGTCGCTTTTTGCATCTGTCTATTTTTAAACGTCGTTTCCGCTCCCGTAAAAACATACACACTCACACGGACACATGGCTGTTTTAACACGTGTATTTACGTTACAAATACATGGGTAATAACTACAAACACATTTGCAACTCACATCTCATCTCATGAATGGTGGATTCGTCGTTAAGAATACTGTGTCTTTGTTATACATATATACATTACTTATTATTATGTATTCTTGCGGTACGAACATATGGCATTTACATAGTTTTTGTTACATATTCTGTATATAAAATAAGTCTATTATTCTGTAAAGGGAATCTGCACTAATTCGAAAATTGAACAAGTTCATTGACTAATATGAAGTTAGTCAATTTGTTATTGAGGTGCAGGAATTAAAATATTTTAATTGAAGTATATGTTCCATATTTACTAAACAAAAGTAGAATAATATTTTGAGATTTGTATAGGAAAATATGCTTACTATCTCGCACAGTTATCGAGTTGAGGAAAAAGTAGCAAAAACCAACTTTTACTATCTGTTTGTGTAATAACAAAATTCGAAGTGAAAGAAAATGGATGATTGTGTTCCAGAAATAAATTTGCTATTTCGTAAAGAGGTTAACTGCATCAAAACAAACTGCTAGAGAATGTCGTCATCACACACACTTGCATTTATACTCTATTGCCAAATTGTTCTTAATCTTAATTTATATCTTAGGAATCTATGTCAGAAGATATGCTACTTTGTACGTTTTATAGCAACAGTTACTTATACATCTTTTATAACATTTATTGTTTGTTTATTTAAAGCAATTTTGCAGAAATATTTTGCATCAGTACATAATTATTTATTATTTGAAAAATATTCCACTGCAAAGATGAGTAAATTTAGAGATTGCAATATTTTCTTTTAGTCTTTATTATTTAATTTCTCGATAAGTATCTAATCCCAAAGAATTCTAATTCTAAAGTTTTAGAAAGTATAGTTTTACCAAACTTAAAATAAGAAATATTTAAAAATCTCCTCCTCCTCCTCCTGAAGGTATATATATATATATATATATATATATATATATATATATATATATATATATATATATATATATATATATATATAATTGTTATTTAAAACAAGATTTGGTACGCGTAAAACGCACCAATGCGTAGAGTCCGCCTTTAGGTAAGATATGCGTTGCGAGCAGTGGTTCTTAATTATTAAGGCCTTTTAGTTAACAATTTGAAAAAAATGTTACAGATATAAAAAGTCGTACAATATTTCGTAGATTATTTAGTGCATATTTTAAAATTCAAAATTTTTATATTTAATATATTTTTTATGGCCTTTGGGTTAACAATATGAAATAATCTTCTAGACATAAAATATCTTAGAATTATTATTAAAATTTTTGGGTGTTTTAATTATTTTTATAAGGGCAGTATTAAGGGGGGCTTCAAATTTTGGGGCCCTATAACTCGAGAAGTATACGGGCGATTGAATTTAAACTGCGAACGGAGTCAAATGGGATGCCAAATAATATGTGTACCAAATTTGGTGTGAATCGCTCCGGTACCTTCAGAGGAGTAAAGGGCACAAAATTGGTCTTACGAGCGAGCGACGACTAACATCCAAGTATACGAGTTATATACATTTTTGGATTCAGGGCGACGAGACAAACACTTTTTGCTAATGACATTTTTTGATCCGAGAATACTACAGACACACGACCGAATGCTTTACCTTCTTCGGTACTTCGGCGAGCTAATAACTATTTCAAAAAATTGACAACAAAAGTTGGTAGGAGTTTCAATATCTTTAGAGTTTATAAGAACCACTTTTTTTCTAACTCGTTTTCTTTTCAAAATGAGCAAAAGTTGAAATATCCTTTTCAAAAATAAGAGATTTTCTTTATCGAGATATACAAATCTTAAATCGTTTTTAATTAATTTAATATTTTTATAAGCAACGGTAAACGCTGTAGAGTGTTCACATACACATATACAGATAAACACACATACATACATATTCATAGACAGACAGAGAAAGCCATACACACACAACACAGAAGTAATTGACAAAATGGAATCATTGACAAAAACGAATATTTCCATTAAAACTACGAGATCGCTTTTTGTGATTACAATACTTTATACATCACGTGTAAGAAATTAAAAACAAGATATTGTTAAGAATTAGCTTCGTTTAATTCCTTAATTTCAAAGTGGATTCAGAGAATTAAAATATTTGGGTAGATTGAGTAAAATAAAAAAACTTACTTGGCAGACATGGGCCTAACCCTGACAGCAACTTTTAAATTACTCATTTTCAATAAATAAATCACAGTATTTTACCCTTAAAATAACATATTTTTATGATTTAAAAATATATATATATATCACTGTTAAAATGCGCGAGATTCAACAAAATACACAAATGCCCGTATTTATATAAGTAAAACCGGCGCCACGGCATTCACTGCAAGATGCAAGCGTCTCGGTGCCTCAGCATCCCAAAGCAAAGATCAAAATGTGTAAGAGGGGAGTGCGTGCGTATTTATTAAAAGAACAAGGCGTGTTTTACTTAGCGAGCGGCGAACGGCGAGCGGCGAGCGGCGACTCTCCAGCAGCGAAGGTACTGCCACTCGTAAATTCTGAACTGATTCACGGTTAAATTAACGGGCCGTTAACCTTAAACCACATTGGCAAGCGGACTAGGAAAAATTCGACAATTATATTGCTACCTGTCATTAATCTATGAGCTGTGTAAGTTTAGAGCCATGCGTCTAGAATTAACTTTATACTGTGGCCTGCCCTCGACTCTACACAGTATAACTGTTAAAATTCAAGGAAATGTTAGTAATAAAATTAATTGTTTTCTTTTTGTTCTAAACACGATCTGCTCGATATAAAACTAAAAGAGAATCCCAAGTAAATACAAATAGTTGCTATGGCAACGAATATGAAATATAATGTATAAAATATCAATATTTTTATTTCTAATGTTTTAATTTTTCTAGAAGTGCAACCGGTTTTTGGGGAAACACAAATAATAATAATTTGTCTTATACATAGAGTATCTATGCGGAGTGGCCTACACTCGAATCTCCGATAGATTCTCTATCTGTATAATATAATATTAATGTATATTGTATTAAATTCATTCTATGATTCCTACGAAACAATATCAATAACTAGAAAAACATTTCAATTTATAAAACCGATTTCTCAGTAAATGGTACAGTTTTAATAAAAACATTGTTAACAAAAGTTGCTAGAAATTTTAATATCTTTAACTTTACTAAAGATAATTTTTTCTCTAACTCAAGCCGTTTGCGAGATAAACAGAACGTAGAGTAAACTAGTTTTGGTTGAAATATTATTTTCAAAAATAGGTTTTCTTTTAGGCTCAATTTTTTAAGTATAATGTATTATGATATTATCAACAACCATTTTAACTGTAGAGCGATCTAAACAGACACACAGACATTTCGAAAATAGTCAGAGACGATTCAAAATTGATCAAAATGTAACAATTTCGAGTTAGAAATGTCTCATTGTTACAATATTTCCTTATATACATTCGTAGACAAAGTAGAAATTAAAAATATACATTCATAATTTAATTTGTCAAGAAATATGGGCCCTAAAGGATTTATATTTATGTATGAGATAAGTAAATAGCCCTAGAAAATTATGCTACTGGAAAATCACGAATGAGTATTTGAAAATTATGCAATTGATTACACATTTTGGAATAAAATATAATGCAATAAAAACATATTAAAATTATATATATAATAAAAGAATAATTTAATTAAGTTTATGATTCGACTGGCCAAATGCCCCTATTACAGAATAATATAAATAAAGAAATACTAATATATACCCTATTCTGTACTCATTTATAATGTCTAAAGCGTAAAACCATACCGGGTTTTGGTCTTTAGGAGATACAGAATAGGGTTAATACACTTAAAACTTATGGAATACAAAATTCGGATCAAACGAAAGAGACATATATAGACATCTATCGGATATATTATGTAGTTCGGTCTTTAGAGTTCTAACGTTCCCTTTATTGAACGCTGATTTTAACGTAAGCCGGATGAATCACTCACAACACAGATTACAACAACCTTTTATTACAAAATTAAACAATAAAAACAATTGCTTCATTAAATATTATAAATTAGAAATCATTATTTTTAATCATTTTTTATGACCTATGGCGTAAATCACTGCACATCCTTATACTTATAATGTAATCCGAATTTGGATCACAGTAACGGTTATACATTTATTTCGTTTTTAAGAGCCATAATTACATTATTTCGATAGTATTAATCAAATTTACTGCCTATTTATCCTCAAAATACTTTTCAAGTTTGAGAAAATTGATATCTTATACATTATTGGTGACAGTGATCCAATTACGGAATATACTATTAGTTTTCATTATTTATGTAATAATCTTGCTAATTTTTCAATATCTTGAAATCGGAGTTACAGAAAAAACTATTTCTAAAAGCTAAAGATATTCAAATTTCTAACAATCTTTGTTTAAAAAGTTACTGATAACTTTGTAAATAGCAATATTTGTTTTCCTAATTATCATACATATTTACAGTTTCATGAAATCGTAGCATAAATTTAAAACAAAATATTGTTTTTTAAAAGAAAGGTCTACTATACCTGAACGTATTTTTGGTTACTTTAAATCTGCTCAAACAACGTGAAGTTCCAGCTTGAAGAGAACTTTTCGTCCTATTTATATTGTTAATATTTGATGCTCAAATATTACGAATTTAATTGAAAGTAACAATAACTGTATTAATACCAATATTTTATTTTTTATTGAAACATCATTCATTATACATATACGTATCAGTAAAACATATAACAAGTATCAAGAATTTTTTATTTATAATAATAATTTTCGTATTTCTTACAATCCCATTAAACGAGATCAAAAATACGGCCAAAACTGTACAGGCCAGTACTAAAAAATATTGTCACATATGCACAGGGCCGTACAACGCAGCGTTCAACATTTGTTCATAATAAATACTGGTCAGTTTAACTAAATTAATAATAATAAGAAATGACATAACACAAATAAAATTTTGATTCTTGAGGAAGACTCGGATGAAATACAACGTTGCATTGAACACTGGATACGGCCCTGATCTTTTTATCTTAAATAGGTAAAAAATATTTTTTGTTCAAGGGGGGGGGAGGGGCGGAAGGGGGGAGGGGGGTGGTGCACAGAAACATTTAGTATTTAAATAGCACGAACGTGATTGTCCGTATTTACAAATATCGGTTTCTGCGCTCAAAAAAAGGGCCCGGACACAAAATATAATTCTTATTTTAAAATAATAATTAATAATAATAATAATAAAAAGATTTTTCATTAAGGCTTATCACATTTATGTACAGATAATAATTAAAAAATTGTTTTTAATTTTACGGGGGGGGCCTAAAGGCCGCCCCCAACACGCGTGGATAGCGCGTATCTAAATATATTTTTTCTTAAAAAAACAAAAATCACACGCAATGGCCACGTTGCCATTTTTAATATAAAACTTTCAAAAATCTGTTTAGGACAAATGGCAACGTCGCACTCACGCCATTATACAACAATGGTTTCACCGCGTTAATGTGGGGGAGGGGGGGTGGCGTATGAGCATTTTTCAAAAATTTTAGTTCATTTTGATTATTTTATATTTCGTCAGTCAAGTTACGTAAAATTTGATTTGTTTACGTAACGCACCGTTATTTATTTATTTATTTAAATGTGTGTGTTGAACAAGATTTGTTGAGTTGAGTCAATCATTCAATATGTTGAGTTGAATTCCATAGGTAACAATGGATATTGATTCACGATTGATCAATCTTCTTCTTTCTTCTCGGGTTTGAGATCCACCATGGCATGGAGTTCTTCAGGGCTGTATCTGGAACAAGAACAAGGAAAACATTGTTTAGCATCATTTCTATGTATGTATGTTTATATGTATTTAGAACGCTTTTTTTTCAATACAAATTGGCATAGACGGGGATTCGAACTCACGACCTACAGGATGAAGAACCACTGCGCCATTGCGACTGCTAATAATGTTATAAAAAATAATCAAATAGTTTATACTGAAATATAACAATCACTACTCTTTTGAAGTTCAGTCTGCTTTGAAATAGACAAAAACGAATCAAACGTCAGAATGAAATCAGTCAAAAAAGTTTTTGTGATAAATCTTCAATTAATTTTATGATTTGAAGTGTATTTAGTGTGTTGTGTACTTTACACAGAGTGGCATCTGCTATACTATATTGATATTGTATGTCAATGAGAAATATAAATAATTGTTAGTTAATAAAATTAAGTTTTATTTATTCTAATTTGAAGTTTGTGAATGTCGCTATTTTAAGCATTTATGTTCAAATGACCGACCAAAGAACAAATATAAATAGAAGTGCTACCACGTGAGCGTCAAAAACAGTATTTCAATGTGAATTAGTGACGTACGAGTTACGGAAACATTGTTTGAATTGTAAATCTTAAGTTTAAGGGGAGAAACATGTGTAATTATTATTAAATTACATGAAAATTTGCTACCCACGGGTGACCCTAGTTTAGAAATAAAAACTCCTATAAATAATTCTTTGGAAAAACTCACCCTAATAAAGTTTGAAGATCACAAACAAAACGATAAACATATCGCTTGCCAGCAGTTTTATGAATAATATTCTTATCATAATAATATCTCAGTCCACGCGACAACTTCTCATAATTCATCTTCGGCTTATTCTTCCGGATGCCCCACCGCCGCGCCACCTCATCCGGATCTGTTAGTTTAAACTCCCAGCCATCGCCAGTCCAAGATATGAACCCTTGGCAAGATTTATCAGTTAATAATTCCAATAAAAATTGCCACAATTGTATCGGGCCAGACCCAGTAAAACAGGGCCCACCACCAGCGCCACTATTCGCATAGCCGCCGAGCATACCCGATTGTAACATCGGTTTGGTGTCGGTGGCCAATGAGAGCGCGTCTCGCCCGGCCGTCATCGCGTTGGATAGGAACGCAGGGTGGGTGTGCGAGTGCGCATGCGCGATAGGGCCTAGGTCTGGGCTGTGGCCCCATTGCTCGGGGGCGCCACTGGTTGCCCCGCTCGGGACGGTTTGGAACGGAGAACCGTCGTAGGGGGAGCCGTAGGTGTCGCCGTAGCCGTCGTTATACCGACCTGGAAAGAAAAAAAGGGTTTTTATTAAATTATGTGTTTTCAGGGCAGTAATTTTGAATGAATTGTTGGGTAAGGTACGCTACTGGTTAGATATGTTCTCAGCGAGTCGACTGCAAAATTGAATTAAACTGTTTCAATTGAGTGAGTCATGCCAAAATGATCCAACCATATAAACAAATGCAATTATATATAATATGTGAAACATTTGAATATAATCATAAACTAAATATACTACTGAATGTATGATGTAAATTTCGAATGAATGCCTAAGTAAGAATGACTTTGTTAGGACAAAGATGGGAAAATTGTGTGTAATTTTGAGGGGCTCGCTCGAAGGTTAACTGGTTAACGAGCAGACGCGCCGGCGCGGCGCGGCTTAGACACACTGGGGCATTCGCGTTTCGCGCACTGTAGGAATTTCAAGTTTTACTTTTTAATACGTTATAATTAATGTGCAAGAAGATTTTATTCGTTTTTATTTTATTTTATACAAGACACGTGTGTGTGTGTGTATTATATTACGATTTATTAGCCCATCTGTAATATACGGAGCACCCGGTATATATTATTTATTTCAATTATTTATCATCGCAGATGTGCAACACGGTTACCGCGATGATAAACGGTAGCAACTGTTACCTGATTTCAAGATACATTAATCGGTTTTAATTAAGTGTTTTTATTACAATTATTTTCTGAAAATTACCAACAACTGGAAAAATGCTCCGTGTATTTTGTTGGACTATGTTATATATATATATATATATACATATAAACATTCAGATGTATGTGTGTATGTGTAGAACGCTACCAGTGGCTCAAGCCTTTATCATAATAATCGTTTAAACCACTGTAAAATTTTGAAATATTGTACTATTCGCCAAAACATTGAGATAACTGACCGATTTATGACAAATTATAACTTTTAAAAACTGGCGTAGTTATTTATTTAAATACCAAAATTATGAATGATTAAAATTATAGTAGTTATTGTGAGTGAAAGTATTAAATAATCTATTCAAATACAACATAGAAACAGCAAATAAAATTGTAATTCTCATTCATTCATAAATTATTAATTAGTTGAGTTAATCGTATTCAAAAATTTGTAAATAATGGATGTTTCGTCGAAAATTGGATAAAGTCGGATGGTAAAATAAAATTCCCAAATATCGCTAACGTTCCGGGTCAATCCTTTGATGAAGGTCAGATGGATTGGCCGAAACGTTAGTGATATTTGGGGATTTTATTTTATCATCCGACGTTTCGGTCAATCTTCTGGTGAAGGTCAGGATTGACCGAAACGTTAGCGATATTTGGAGATTTTATTTTATTATCCGTCGTTTTGGTCCATCTTCTGATGAAGGTCAGAAAAATGGACTGAAACGTTAGCGATATTTGGGGATTTTATTTTATCACCCGACTTTATCCAATTTCCGACGAAAAATTATTAATGTGCATTGAATAATCTATTCAAATACAAAATAGCAGTAATTTCATTTATAATCCTGGTTTAAAGAGAGATTTTGGCGCATGCGCACTGTCAATAATTTTTGAAAAATAACCTCAAAGTATGATTAAAATTCGTATTTGAATGTTAATTTGATTTTATGTGCATTGGATATGTGGATTGGTTAAGAGTGTATGGTATTTTGAATAAGATATGGGCACGTGGTGCCCATAGATTACTTAGAAATTATATTTTTTTAATTACGTAAATATAGAACGGATATCTGGAAAACTAAGCAGTAAGCTAAGTATACTTAAATGGTAAGGATGTACTTTTTGCATAGTATATTATTCTTCGGCCGTTCGGCCACATAACGTTGACCAAATCAAAACAAACACAGGATATTGTATGTAACATAGAATTATTTTTCTTGTATATAGTTGATTATTTTATTAATCTAACAACGGAAGTGTACATTCTTTTGGACGCTAATGTAAAATATAGAATAGTTTTCAACATCGCCAAGCGATTAGTGTTAAAAGTGATTCTTAGGAGTATAAGATTGCTTTTCTTTAAATTATTTATTTATATTCGACGTTCTGGCATTTCTCTATGAATTTATATATTCTTTAAGATTAGAATTACTTGATTTCAATTCCGCATTGAAACCAGCGATGAGTAAAAAGCAAATGAATACCGTGTTTACCTCTGACATATCCTTTGGCGTAGTTCTGCGGATGGTACTTGGACTCTAGTAGATTGGTGCCCGCATATAATTCGGGTGAACTGTCAAAGTATGGTGCATTTTGGTGGGTGGGGTCGCCCAGACTTTGGTAGTCCTGGTCGTCTGGGTGACCGTAGTGGGGGGGCGGTTGCTGTTGCTGTTGTTGCTGGGATTGTTGCTGTTGCTGTTGCTGCTGTTGTTGCTGTTGTTGCTGTTGGTGCGAATGCAACATACTAGCGTAACTAAGACCAGGAGGGCCGGGTGGTTGATGCGCGGGGGAAGAGTCGTCCGGCGTCCCTACACCCAGTTGCTGCATCGCGTCACCTAATTGACTATAGCCGCCCGTTTCTAAAATTAAAAAGAAAACATAATTGATTCATCCAAATTTTATTTTATTTAACTGTGAATTGATTGAAGTAAATCCTTTTCTCAATGTGTTTATATATACCTTCTTTGAGCTGATAGGCGGGACTGCGTTGTTGGAGGTGCGGTAGATAGTTCGCGGGCGGACCCGGGGGCGGCGGTGTGCCGTCATCCCGGCCGAGGTCGTCTCCGCCCGTCGACGGGGCGCACGCGGGGCTCCTCAAATGGTTATAACCTCCTGGAATCACACAAAAACAAATTGAATCATTAAGGGGTTAAGACTCTACTACTCTAAAAGAACTTTGATATAGTATAGTTTTAACTGTTGATACAATCATCTTAATCGAGTTTTAATTATTGTAAAATAAAAACTATTAAGAGCGTATTTTTTTTTTAAATAATTAAGGGCACAATGGGTTAAGAGTCTTAACCCATTGTGGCCCAAATATTTCTTTGTGGTAAGATTCCCATAACGTGTTCAATGCGTGGTTTCAGAGAATGCGCACTGGTTTGCTCAAAAAAACATAATTATGGTCCCTAGGTAGACTCACTGGCGCATAAAGAGTTAACTAACTCGTATTTTGATATTTTTATTAATATTTTTGTAAAAGTAAAACCAAACGATTACACATTATTATATTAACAAATATTTTCTAAATTTATTAATTACAGTCTTATAAAATCTGCGAAATCTGCACTGTAAAAAACTTATGTAAAATTACAGTGAATAATTATGTAATTGCATAGAATTATAGGAAATATACATTAAAATTCAAGTAAATTTACAGAATTCGATAAAATACATGCAAAATTATTGCAATTTTACAGTAAAAGTAATGTAAATTTATAGCAATTTTTACAGTGTATAATATATCACAAAAATGTATCTAATAAAATCTGCAAAATCTACACTGTAAAAAAACTTATGTAAAATTACAGTGAATAATTATGTAATTGTATTAAAATTCAAGTAAATTTATAGAATTCGTAAAATTACATCGTTTTTATTGCAATTTTACAGTAAAAGTAATGTAAATTTACACCAATTTTTACAGTGTAAAATAATATCACAAAAATTTGTCTACAGAGTAAAATTATTTTGTATAAATTTAAAACAAAATTACAGAATATTAGTAAATTTACATTGATTTGTAAAATTTCTGATAATTACTGTAATATTTACAGTGAAAATCATAGTAAATTACATCCAATTTTTACAGTGTAGGGAAATCTTAAAGTATACGATGTACCATGTGCCCATTTCATATACAGAATACAGAATTATAGTAAAATTCCATTAAAATTCAAGTTAATTTATAGAATTCGGGAAAATTACATTGTTTTTAATTGCAACTTTACAGTAAAAATAATGTAAATTAACAGCAATTTTTTACAGTGTATAATATATCACAAAAATGTGTCTACACTGTAAAATTAATTTGTATAAATTTAAAACATAATTACAGAATATAAGTAAATTTACATTGATTTGTAAAATTTCTGGTAATTACTGTAATATTTACAGTGAAAATCATAGTAAATTACATCCATATTTTACAGTGTAGGAAAATCTTAAAGTATACAATGTACCGTGTGCCCAATTCATATACAGAATACAGAATTATAGTAAAATTCAAGTAAATTTATAGAATTCGGTAAAATTACAATGTTTTTAATTGCAATTTTACAATAAAAGTAATGTAAATTAACAGCAATTTTTTACAGTGTATAATATATCACAAAAATGTTTGTACACTGTAAAACTATTTTGTTTAAATTTAAAACAAAATTACAGAATATTAGTAAATTTACATTGATTTGTAAAATATCTGATAATTACTGTAATATTTACAGTGAAAATTACAGTAAAATTACATTTTTTTTACAGTGTAGGGAAATCTTAAAGTATACAATGTACCATGTGCCCATTTCATAAACAGAATACAGTTCGCATATAACCGATAATAACGTAATAATGAAAAAGCGTGGGGATCCATCTATGTATCTAGCTTTCTATCCGGAACGCTATGTATACACTTCACGAGCTATCATAGATAAAATTAAAAATAATGTATACCTTATAATAAAGATAGAAATAAATAATATAGTTGTAATAAATGGAAAAATAAGTATAAAAATAAACTTCTTGAAATTTAGAAATGCTCAAATTTCAATTTATTAACTATAAAAACAATTTAAATATTTTGAATTCACGAAGGGGCATAAAACTAATAACTTACGATAATACATCGAAATTGGCCATATAAAGCGCGTCACAAATATATTGGCCGGTAGAGCACCGCGCGCGCGCGCATTTACCGCGAGATGACCGCAGTTTAGTCGCTTAGGCTAGAGACGTGACTAACAAGTAGACCTCCTAAGCGCAGCAATCGGATTGGCTGGCCGACGTTCCCGCCCATAAGGCGGCGGCGCCTAATTGGGAGGACCACCAATCTTACGCCACGCCTACTAAGCCACACTCTGTTGGTCCATTAGATCTCTCTCTCTGTACAAGACTAACGCGCCGTTAGAACAAAAGGAGAGACAGGTCACTTGATTACGTGCCAAACAAATACAGAACACGTTCACGCACGTTCTTACTCTTTATACAAATACAGATTTTGTGTGAATATAAAAAGATTAAATTGTATTTATGATTGTACATTTACTAAGTACAAGAAGAAGGTCCAATGTAGGAAATTGCAGCTTTTTATTTCGTAACGACTTGTAATTGTTGACATTATATAAGTGAGTTCTTGATGGGCGTTCAATGCAGATAATCATTGTTAGTATTTCAATGTTTTAACCAATAATTATAGCGGACTTGTTAGATGTAATTAATTCATTAACAATAATACAATGATAGTTAAGCAATTAAATTAATTTTATAGTGAAATAAACGAAATTGACAATAGTAACTAACGCTTCACTGGAAAATAAACTTTATAGTTAATAAATCTATCTAAATATTTGTAATTTTAGTTTTCTGTTTAAATATTACTCAATTTATTCATTATTTATTTTAGGTTTCTGTCTTTATTTAATAGTAATTGATTTGCGATTAAATACAACCAAATTTAATATAGCATATTTTACTGCAAGATCTATTAATTTTATAGTTAGCAAATATAGTATTTATTTAATATAACTCTACATTGTTTTGGCTGTATTTAAATATGAGATTTATTTAATATAATTCTAAATTAATTTAGCTGTATTTAAAAATGGGATTTATTTAATTGTACTAAACTTAAATTGATTCAAGGAATTTTCTCAGTGTAATGGCAGAACTGCAAATGATGCTTTAGAAACGAAAACAAGCATAGGTACATGCACCAATGTCTTTAGCTCACCAGATAATTAATTTGGTGAAATATAAATACATTTACTCCAAAAATAAAATTCAAAATTATTATTTATTGTAAGACCCATTAAGTTTATAATCTGAAGAAGATTCGTAGAAATAATAATTTCTTAGCATTTTTTGATACTTGATTAAAAAGGGTCAAGAATATTCGGGGCCTATAACTCCGGAAATATAAAGGTTATTAAATTTAAACTGCACCAGGAACTTTTAGGGTAATCAAGTTATACGTATAGCAATTTTGGTTAAAATCCGTCAGGTACCTTTACAAGAAATGTGGTTACAAACTCATGTTTTTCTACCGTGACTTACATCCAAATAAAAGATATATATTTTTGGATTCAGCGTAACGAAAACAGTAGTTTTTGAACCGAGAATGTTACAGACACACGACTAAATGTAATACCGTAGGCAAGCACATTATTTCTAAAGTGTAATTTTACATACACGATGTAGATAAGTAATATTTAAATTCTGTAACTAATTTAATTCGTATTTTTGGATATACGTGCTAATAATTAATAATTTGGTTGCCTAATTAGAATATATGGGGTTTAATAGCAACAATAAAGAATAGTTAAAAATAATATAGGATTATATTTCCTGCAACCAAATATTTTGTCGCAATTTGGATTCATAATACTTTCTATCGGTTTCCTGTGAGCCAATTTTTATCGACTTCTTCGGAAAAGAAAGTCACAGGATGTAGCAAAATTGTCACCCAAACATAAAATTACTAATTATGTTCATATACTATTTTGAAATATTTATATATATATATATATATAGTTAGAAATAATATTATTATATTTAGAAGTAAATTTTAAACTCTAAACAGTTGTCATTTTTGGATGTTACATAAGTATTAATTCTTCCTACTTCAGGTTTAATACATATATACAATGAATTGTGATATGGGCACATGTATAAACCGGATTGAAACAGGTAAATGTAAACGTATATTAGTCAGTTAATATGTGAATATTTGTTAGTAGAATTCTGATTAGTCCAGTGACCGTATAAATATATGCATATTTTCAGTAATAAGTAGAAATGTTTGAGTGTGTATTATAAACAGAACAGAACAGAATGTATAATAGGTTCGTTTGCCGGGCAATCGTGGTGTTGGTGCTGGTGCTGGTGCAGGTGCAGGTGCTCTGGTGCTGGTGCACCTGTCTGTCCCCTGCCAAAGCCCAACCGTTCGTTTCGTTTCGTTCGAGCATATTTTTAACGTAAAGTTGCATGGACAACTTATATCGAACACAGAGTGCGCGCGTATAAAACATAGTATACCTTATATTATACGATACATGCTACAGAACACAATCAATTTGAAACATTGTAGATACGATACATACATGAACAACATCATTAGCAATGTTCGTCGGGACGAGACGAGACGAGATACTAAATTTATATACAGAAGAAACTATATTTTCCATTTTCATATTCTCGTATGAACAAAAAATCTGAACGTTCTTGTACATTAAAGGATATTTATGTATTAAATATATATTGTAATTTATTACAAAACGATAGAGAGAGAGAGAGAGAAGATATTTCGATAATATTCTTTTATTATTTAAAAATTTGATATTCGTTTTTACTGTGTAAATATTTTCAAACAGAACTTACGATTTCAAACATTTTTAAAATTTATATTTACCACTTTTTCTCTAACTTGTGATATATACGAAATAATTATTAAATATCAAGAGTAAATTTTAACTATCGGTTTAAATTATGTCTTCAAAAATAGAAAGTTTCTTCCAGACTAACAAACTTTAAGCTTCACTTATTGTAATATTAATGTGATAATTAATCCGAATATTCCTTTTCCATATCATTTAACTATTATTCTGCACAAGTTATGACTTATTTAGTGGAATTCTGAGTCAATCTATAAATCTATAGAGAATTCTATAACTTATAAACAACGTTATAACAGTGTTATGAATTTAAAAAAATAATTTTATTATATATTTTACTTAATAAACACTTTCAAATTTATCTACAAACTTTTCTATAAGCGGTTAAATATGTATAGAATAACCTTATAGACTTACAGATTCGCTCAGAATTCCAAGGAGCGTAATATAATTTATTTAAATATTTCCTTAAAATGGTTTTTTAAACGGTTACATTTGACCAATTGCATTATTTTGAAGCATTTGTTTCGTGTATTAATATTCAAATATATATTTGTATTCATATGACACTGTGTAGATTATTTATATTTATGTCCATAAAAGCGTTAAAAATTCCTAATTTGGATAGAATAAAGACATAATTCTACATATTAAAACAAAGTTTTACTCATAACGACAAGACTTATCGTATACAATTTATTTTATTCTGGAACATACAAAATACGTTGTATACCGTGTATCGGAGAATATATCATCGGCAACATTTTATATTCAACAGCATTTACCGTAAAACAACACAGTTTCACGCACAAATACACACACACACACACACACACAGACGTCATAAAGAATAAATTATTATGATTTCAAGAAAGCTCCAATCGGGTTTATCCGTTAAAATGTCGAGTTCGTAAAAGTCTTATGTACAATTACACGATTTCCAATATAAAAGTAATTATATGGAATTATAGTAAAATTACATAAAACCTCAAGTAAATTTACAGAATTCGGTAAAATTACATAGTTATTATTTGTAATTATACAGTAAAGGTAATGTAAATTTACAGTTACTTTCTTTAAGACCTTAAACTTCGTCCAGATAATAATAAATTCAAATATTTAATATACTATAGATAATTGACAATTCAAAATGTAGAATGTCCAATATTTTTTCAATTTCTTTTTCGTCAACAGTCAACGTTTTGTTAATTAAAAACGCTATAATGCAGACAATGTTTGAGTGCGAGGTAAATCCTACCTCAACGGTCGGTCAGTCGTCTCGTTAAAATCGTGTGCATTTTGAGGATGGTGGGTTTTGGGCACGCGCCATTGACCGCGGGCGCACGTGCCTTCGCGGCCAGCCGCCAACAGGTGTGCGGGCTCCTTCTCGGAGCTGCACCATAAGGCAAGCGCGGACTCACATAGTGTATATCAACTAAGTGTCAGCTGGTCGATATCACCCCCTGTGCTATCGGCTAATGCCACCAGCAAAACAGCCCCATGTCTACCAAGATACGACTTGATTCCAAAACAACCAATTCTCTACATTTCAAAATTGTCTTTCTATATTTATTTCGTACAAATATGAACCATCAAACAAGCAAAATTAATTAAAATGTAAAGATATTTCATTTATATTTAAAATTACACGAAAATATACGTAAATAAGTTTATAGAAACTATTTTAACGATTACAGAATGACAGAATGTGTATGTATGTATGTATGTATGTGTGTGTGTGTGTGTGTGTGTGTGCATGTGTATCTGTGAACACTCTATAGCTAAAACTGTTGAAGATAAAATTAAGAAACATTAAACTTAAACACGTTCAATTTTTGAAAATAATATTTTAACCGGAACTAATTCTTTTATATTTCTAAAACGGCGTAAGTTAAAGAAAAAATGATTCTTATAAAAGTTGAAGACATTGAAATTTCTAACAACTTTTGTTTGAAACTTTTCTTCGAAAAATGTACCATTTACTGAAAAATTGCTTCTGAAAATAGCCTAGTTATATTTACGTATTCTCTCTCGCTCTCGCTGTTTGTGTGTGTGTGTGTGTGTGTGTGTATGTGTGTGTGTATGTGTGTGTGTATGTGTGTGTGTATGTATGTATGTATGTGTGTGTGTGTGAAAACTCTATAACTAAAAATGTTGAAGATAAAATTAAGGAACATTAAACTTAAACACGTTCAATTTTTGAATATAATATTTTAACCGGAACAAATTTATTTATATCTCAAAAACGGCGTAAGTTAAAGAAAAATGATTCCTATAAAAGTTGATGACATTGAAATTTCAAACAACTTTTGTTTGAAACGTTTCTTTGAAAAATGTACCTTTTACTGAAAAATCGCTCTTCAAAATAGCCTAGTTATATTTACGTTTTCTTGGTTACGATACATATTGATGTAATCGTAGCATTAATTTAAAACCAAATAAAGCAATATTATATATAATTATGATGAATACTATGGATAATAAAGTCCAGCTTAATTTTTAAGGAATACTTTAGCAGATATAAGTATCCTGTTACAGTACATTTTACAAATTTAATCACAAATAACATATTTTATCGAATTGATTGTGCGTAGAAAAAAAAAAAATGTATTCCTAACCATATATTAATTTAATATGATATCGAATAATATAGATATTAATAATAGCCGTAGTTATTTATTCGAAACAGACCTTTCAAAAAATTCTAATATTATATGTAGTAATTTATTTGCCACAGCTGAGACGCGCAGATGTTGAAGAAAAAGCATTCATCCATTTGTTCAAATGTTCTTTTCGTGTAGTCACATCCCCATAATTTGTGCCTAGGCACATTTACAGAGGGGGGATGAGACAAGGAAAGACATTAAATAAGGGCAGCGCATTAAATTATAATACTTAAAACCAAATTACAATGTTAAACTTAAGACGAATTTCATTCTTAAAATGTTCATAACGGACACCTATTTTTAAAGGTAACCCCCAGCGGGACGTACGCCTATGCATTGTCAGTATACACAAGTATTTGCAATTCTTGTCAAATAAAACAATTTCTTTATAGTATGGTATGTGAATGCTATGCGCAGGCACTTCTAATCAAAATAACTTGGGTTGAAAATTTCAAAATTGATGCGATTCTATAATAATTGCTGGTTAAACTTTAACGATCGTTTAAGGCCAATTACGACACAGATAATCATTCATTTAATTGTTTATTTAAGCTTGCGTTTATTGCAGTCATTTATTATTTAAATTAACTTTGTAGTGCATTCCGAATCATAACAATAAAATAAAAACTGTAGTGGCCTTCACTCGCCTTATCCTTTCACTATCTGTATTTATAATATTGCTTTATTTTGGGAAACGAAAATATAAAATAACGGTTTTCAAAACTTTTTTTTAAATTCAATACTTCAATTTTGTCTTCGTTTTCGGAAAGTAAAAATCTGAAGTGACCTTCATTCGACTTTCTTAATCTGTTAGTATTATGTTTTAAATAAATTATCAGTGGAAAATATGAGAAGAAATTATGTATAAATAAGGTAAAATTCGCGAAAAAAAAATGTCGAAATAATAATTTTTATAAAAACTATAATACAGCGAAATACTTCAAGCATAAAACATATGTCTATGTAATAATATTATAATACACACACACACACAACAGTCAGACGATGTAGAAAGTAAAAATATAAATAAACCTCGCATTATGTAATATTACATGTTATTAGAATCAACATGCCGTGCAAAATAAACAAAGACAAACAAATGCAAAGCAACAAAGACAGACAATGATGACATTAAATTTGCAACATTTTTCGCAAATAAATCTTTTTTACGATTTTTTTTTAAGTTTAGTGCGTTAATCTGTTAAATAATAAAATAATTAATTACCACTATTACATTGATTTCTAATTAATACTTAATTGATTTGATGTGTTTAAAACCATGTTGTTTATTTATTTAAATTTACTGTTTTAGTATAAATACGACATTTCAATGTAAACGTATTTCTTGCAAATATAATTATAACAGTTTCTTGAAAATTTTCCGCACAATACGCGATAATGCGAATTTAAATTACAATTGTCATATTCATATTTCCACCTGTTGGTGCTGTAGAGCGTTCATAGACACATACAAACACACATACGTTATCTTAAAAATAGTTAATATAAATTCAGATAACTCAAAACGTGAAATGCCGATATTTTATTTATTTATTCGAGAATCATTTGTTTTTATTTCAAATTATTATTAAAAAGATTTATTAAATTTAAGAATCGTGACTTTGAAGGCAAATTACATATATAAACAATAAATAATTATTTATAAAATGTTCAAAAACGCTATAATATATATATATTAAGTCGCAATAGTGAAACTTCTATGATGTAACCATTAAATTTATTGTATTATTTATTTGTGGAAATGATTTTCTCGTGTTCCATATGAATATTTGCAATGACATTTTTTTGTTTACGCATGGCTTAACGTGCGATGTGCTTATTATCTTGTCAGAATATTTTTATTTACGTAGTTAGTAGTTTGATTTCACTGAATTTGTAATAAATACAATAGCCAGTCTTTATTTTGTAATAAAAACACAAAAACGACACGAAAATATTGCCAATTAAATGGCAAAATCATAAATATACCAAATTCTTACACGCCAGAAATCACACTATAGAAAAATAACATACTTAAGCTTAAATGTACCTTAAAATGACAAAGATAAACTTACATCATTTGGCATTTACTAAACAGAGATCACTAATTGGATTTTTTAATTAACTGGACGCGTACTATTAGCGAAAATACTGTAATTGATTATTCAACTTATTGAGATACGTTTTTAGTCCGTCGTATTGTAGTACAAAAGAGCTACAGTGTTCGGTTGCATCTCAAACATTAATGGATTACAAAATCGTCTAATTCCGATAATATAAATACTTGTACGTCGTTTGTAAAATTTGAGTATGTAATCGCATTTTCTTTTGAAGTTACCAGCCTAATTTTAACGAAATTTGGGTACCCAATTAGTACCTATCGCATTTTAAATTTAATAGCTTTTATACTTTCAGAGTTATAGGGTCTAAAAACGGCCCCACTGCCTTAATACGACCCTTATATATTTTTTGGATATATCAAACTAATTTAGAATATATTGTAAAACTTTTTATTTCCCGAAAGTTTTATCCGATTGTGCACCTGAAGGCCACAAAAAATCATTAAAAATAATAATTTAGAAATTTAATATATTCCATAATATAATTGCCTGTTGTGGTTTAATATTTTTTAACCCGACACAATAATAAAATAAATTAAATCGACCAACATGTCTATTATTTAAACGACAGTTTAGAACAATTTTTAGCTAACCGTAAATTCTACAAAGCTGCATTCAGTGAGCCAATAAAATAATCCAGATAAATCACAGCAACAAAATGTATAAATTTTGTTATTTGCCGCATAAAACAAACTGGATTACAAATTGTAATTTCTTAGTTAAAATACTATTACTAAAACCCTATGGTTTGTTCCATTAACAACTGAAAATGAAAATGGAAAAGTGAAACAGCACACATCATAATATGTAATGCGAGGTTATTTATAAAACAGTCCGTATAGATGTCAGTGTGCGCGCACTGAGTGCAACCGGAAGCTCTAACTACTCATTTCCGATGCTCTAATTTTGAAAGAGACTCAGGTGAGATCTGTGGCCTTCGTAACCTTAACAGAACAGAACCTTATACATTCATATATATATATATTAGTACACGTCTTACCAAAAGAAACTCCACACTTACAATTACAGCCGTATTAATTACAGCTGTTTCGTTATACACACTCATTAATTAAATATTAAAAATCACGATTATTCATAGACTCTTTTAACCGCTATTAAATCAAATATTCATTTATAAGGAATTTTATCAAGAGATTTTAAAAGTTTGGTAATAAGGATTTTACATTTCTGGGAACAGAAATTTTACGGAAAATTAAATGATTCCGATTTATAAAACACAATTTAACTTCAATTATTTTTATGCGTGTTTTAACACGCAGTTTAATTCAAATTTCTCACTTGTTTTTAATAATACAATAACTATTGACTTATTAATGAGTACTTTATTTAAATAAATTATTAAACAATTTATGGTTCTTAAAAATTATATACAAAATTGACTATTAGATTAAAAACCACATTCACTAATTTGGTGTTAGTTTTTTAGTGAACTACGTATTTATTATTAATCGCGAAGGATAACGATGGAAAGTTCATTTTTATATAAATATATATTAAAAAAAAAAAAAACAATTTATTTGCGATAGGCACGAAATTCAGAGTGTATTTTTAAAAATCCAGTTTAAAACTGGTTGTAATAAAATAAATCCATGGTTTTAATATTTATTATATGTATTTTGTTGTGAACGATAAATTTCAGTTTGAAATTGAATTTGAATTAATTGGTTTCTATATAATAAATGGTTCAATACGCAAGTAACTTGGTATCGTGTAGTAACAACTTTTGCCGCTATATTCAGGATGTTAAATTGTCGCGTTGGCTAAACTTTGCGCGGGACAAATTCCTGCTAAATTATTAAACTAATTGATATATCACTTTATAGCATAATGTTGCAATGGATAAATAAAAAAAATAATTGTCTACGAATCCAGCAATAATTACACTATTCCATAGTACAATTAATCAAAATCAGAAAAAAGTCAATTAAACACTTTAATTATAATTGTAAATATACTTGTATATTAAATTAAAATCAGAATGATTTACAGCGACTTATTAAAAAATTCTAAAACTCGTGTCTGTTTGTCCCTTTGTCTACATTTCATAGTAGATCAGTTTTGCTAAATTACTAAATGACGAAGAACATATTTATCTCAAAATACTCACTGATTTCACGTATTTTTATTATTCATAATTCTCGGAAAACAATTGAACACAATTAACTGCTACATTTAACTGTATTATATTGGGTAATATTACCAAACATTGCACTCCCGTCTTAGGATGAGCTTGATAGTATAAATAAGAAGCAACACGAATTGTTTATTTAATAATACGATTGCTTCTTATTAAATTTCTTAATAAAATGCGTTAAAAATATAGAAAAAGTAGTCATAAATTGTTTTTACTTATTTATGGAATTATATTAGATATGAATTCACTAAAAACGGAGAGGCTTTAAAAGTTTTACGGCATTGTAGATCTGTTCAGAATCGCACCACAATTACAAAATATAGATTCGTGTTTGCAAATAAAATTGATCGGTCGGTGTGATTTTGGTTCGGTAATTTACCTGGTACAACTGTGCAAGTCGTATGTCCACTGCTGCTAACATCTAAATCCGTGTATGTCGTAATGGGGCAATCACCATAAAACTGTTCGTTGGAATTAACAATATCGAGCACTTGTAGTACCATGGTACTGCGTTGGGGTTCCGTCGTGTACACCAGTGCACCCCCAGCAGTTTAACACCAGCACGCCACTGTTTACTCAAAACAATTAACAACTTTTTACGTATTTATTCAATCTACCAAATAGAACTATATTGGCGATGTTACGCGCGGACCACGGCGAAGAGGTTGATGGCTGATGTGCGCACTACACTGCCGATCGAGGACAACTGAAGACAAGTCGGAGGCCACTACGTAGCGCTCGGGGCCTGTGCCCCAAAAGAGTGGGGGGACACTGAGCCCCCCTACTCTATGGATGAGTATATGATCGGGTTTACTTCGAATATATTTTTATTTTATAGTTTTCAGATATCAAATATATTGTAATTAATTCGTATTTAATTTTGGATTACATATTACACTAACTTAGTATTAAATTAACACAGAATTTTGAAATATTTAATATATTTAATAGGAATAATTTTTTTAATTTCTATAGAATCATTGCTTAATCTTACTTTTGCAAAATTTACTAGTTTTCAGTGTAAAATAATACGTATTTTGTTATGTATATGATCGAGTTTACTTCGAATATATATTTTTTTATAGTTTTCAGTTATAAAATATATAGTAATTAATTCGTATTTTATTTTGGATTAAATACAACACTAACTTAGTGCTAAATGAACCCAGAATTTCCTATAAATTTTAATATGAATTAATAATACGAAATATGTAATGTCTTTAATAGGAAATATTTTTCCTTTATATTTTTTAACTTATTAGTTTTCAGTGTAAAATAATACGTATTTTGTTGTAAATTTACGTAACGTAATGAAAATGTAAATTTACAATCAAATACGTATTATTTTATACTGAAAATACTGAAAACTAACTTAGAATTTCCTATAAAATTTAATATGAATAAATATTGCGCAATATTTATTGTATTTAATAGGAAATTAGTTTTTAACTTATATAGAATCATTGCTTAATTTTACTTTTGCATAATTTACTAGTTTTCAGTGTAAAATAATACGTATTTTGTTGTAAATTTACATTAGAAATGATGTTGACTCATTTTTAAATATTTTTATATTATATTGTAGGAAAATATAAATCACAGATAAAATCATGTAACGTAATGAAAATGTCAGATTTTCCAAATAAACAACAAACATTTAATAGAAAAAGTAATCCGCCTTGAATATTTGCAAGTTTTGTCATATCCTTTTCCTGTTTCATAGATCTGCGATTTATTAATTTATTGATTGGTTTTACTTATCTTAAAATATGCAATATTCTAAACAAATTTGTTACTATAATATACATACATTTATTTATAATTATTTTAATTATCTCTAAAGAAGAAATGCTTGCAAATTTTTTAGCATCTCGTAAAACACGATTTGTTGAAAAAAAGATATACATTTTTATTTAATTTTAGTTTAATTTGAAAAAATACCATGTAATGGAAATCCTTTATTAAAATTAATAAAGGTAATATACGTTTAATATACGTATAAGAAAGTTCAGTGTAGGTCACTGTAAATGTTCATAATTTGTTGTTGAATTTTGTAAGCTTTTACTATAATCATAATTTGATTTCACGGAAAATCAATGCAACGTTGTTACACACATTTAAAAAGCAAATTTCTACGAATACATTCAATGTACAAATTTTTCCTAATTTTTCGTCGAAATTGTGTGGTTCCACTCAACATATCAGATATACGCGTAGCGAAAGGGCGTATAACATGATGAAATGATCGGTAACTGCATTACCGATAAATAGGCTCTCTCCCATATAATGTATTGCGCAGTGTTTCTGTGTGTACGATGGCTATAAATGATGTTTGAAAATGCTGAAAACTAATTATTTAACCTTTTACGAGACGAGACCTTTTTATTGTTTGCGCTAACGAAATACCCTTGCCGTAATTTCATTTAAAATATACTGTGGGTGGCTCCTTTGACTCTCGTACATACTCTATTTTTGCATCATTAGTGGTTTATAATATACATTTATTAAACTTCTAAATATATAATCGCAAATATTTATAATAAAATATCAGCAGTATATATGTGTTCATGTGAATGTATGTGTAGAACGCTTCGTTTACATGTTGCTATGGCTATTACCAGCGGGGCAAGCTCATTTTTACAGTGGTGGCACTGGTTGTTTATATATAATAAATGCTACGTTCTTAAACGACAACATAATTATTAAATGTCAAATTAATATATTTTGTGTAAACAGTTAATAGAAAAATACAAGCAGTACCTAAGTTTAATATATATTGAGTGTAAATTATGAGAAGTAGTAAGTTTATTTATAATCACTGTGAACGTTCACACCACGGATAACTTTATGCCAAAATGCCAACAGTTTGTTACAAACTAAACTTATAAAAAATATTAAATCTTTAACTTGTGTATATGATTTTTTTTAGCTTTAAATCGTACTGTCTTCAAGATTGTAAAATAATAGGAAGAGTAAACGTTGACTACTGGTTTAGATTTTGTTTATTATATTACAAAATAAACTTATAAGAAATATTAAATCTTTAACTTCTGTATATGAATTATTTTAGCCTTAAATCGTATTATTTTCAAGATTGGAAAATTGTAGGAAGAGTAAACGTTGACTACTGGTTTAGATTTTGTTTATTTTTTTCAAAAATAAGTGTCGTCCGGAGTACACAGTAAAAACAAATGACTGTATAATATTTATATTTTATATGATACAATTTCTATGGCTATTTTAAATTTACGTAGTATTATTAATTTGATATTAACAATTCGCTCCAATGTTATTTATATATTATATTACAAAAATAACAATGTTTTCCTATAACATATATGAGATATATTATATATTACTTATTTTCTTTAAAAAAAAATCGCTTCTAAATTTAATTACGTAACTATAAAAAAAAAGACAAAAAGTTATCTATTTTTTTAACCCGTATTTTTTCTGTGTACATCGAAACATTTAATTTCGTATTTTTGTCTTCAACTGTTTTTTGCAGTAGAGCGTTCGCACACACACACACACACACGCTTATTGTTGGAAGTATGCGTGAAACGTGTATTTTCGTAAAATAAATGAACATATTCATGATTACAATACTTCTTTTAGTACCAAGAAAGTAAAAAATAAATAAAATCGAATTGTCATATCAATATCTAAATCTATGAATGCCATATGTGTGTGTGTGTGTGTGTCTGTCGATGTGTAGGTAACCAAATCACGTGCTATATAGCCCTATAGCTAGACTGTTGACTGGTGTCAGGTTGCCTTCCGGGCCCGACCGGATACACCAACAATGCGTATTCAACGCGCGATTCAACCAGAGATGAACGAGCCCTCTATTCTCCACTCGCTCTCTATCATAGCTAGCGCACACGTTCGTTCTCTCTTTCTCACTCCCTCCTTCTCCTCTTTTCTTCGACAGTCAGTGAATTGGAGAATTGAGCAAATCACAAAAGTGCAGTCTGCACAGTATGATGCAGTTATACAAGAATAAGAAAAAATAGCCCTTTATATTTCGTATTTATACTTTCTTATATAAATAAAAGATTATCACATTTTATTAGATATAATCAATTTGAGGTCCACTGACTATAATTTGACTATTGTCTCAATTATGAAACTACTAAGCGCATAACAGTAAAATTCCGAATAAAATTGATTCTTATGTGAATAATTATTGATTTTATTAAACTATTTAATTAAATTGGTGAAACTGAATCAGTTAATATACAAACATTAAAAAAAAATTAAATAGGTTATTTGAAGGTAAATTATAAACAAAAAGAGAAACCTCAATTTTCAACATAATTACAAACTATATACTTTGACCTTTACGAAACATAGTTTATTACCAAACCCCTCAAATTTCTAAATAACCAGAGGTTATTAATTCACTAATTAATAAAGTTCAATAATTAATTAAAAATTAACAACTTTAACACGTTTATTTTTCCCGTTTAAATATTCGTAGCATGTATTGCATATTATGAACGTGTCCATGTGCCAAGTTCTATGACAGTTGTGCGCGGGGGTGCAGGGACGTCTGGCGGGGTAAACTTGGGGTATGGTTTGACCGGAAGTGTCGGACAAAGACCGATTTTAAACAAGGGACAGTCAAAATGCCGATGGGCTATTCATGGACATCTTACTGTGCTAATTTCTCGTAACATTCAATGGTTTTGAACAGAAAAAAAAAATGTAATTGACAAGTTGTATAGCTGGTGTATTTTGTAATTGAATATTTTTGGGTTCAATTCAAAGTTTATAAAAGATTTGGTACACAGGGAAGAAGAATTCGTTGATTGTTAACATTTGTGTGCAAACTATTAAAAATATCTACATGTAGATATATATATATATATATATATATATATATATATATATATATATATATATATATATATATATATATATATATACATGATTAAAATTCTTGTGTATACATTGTATAAAAGAAACTAATAAGGATATCTGATAAGTTTTCTTTGAAAAACTATATTGAACGTAATGCAAATATTGATTCATCATAAATTTTTTAAACCAATTCTAATAATTTGATTTCGAAGTGATACAATAAAAATACATAAATCTGAACGTACGTGTATTATTAGAACTTAAATCAATATCCGGTCCTGAGCTCTGCATTATAATTAAAATTATAGCCGTAATAAATAAAAATCATTCAAGTTGAATATACAGTTAAGCAACATATTCATTTTGGAAATACAATTTTCTTTATTTATATACAATATTTGTTTACGTCATGGTGTAAAATATTTAGATATTTACGTAAAATATGTAATTCTACGTAATTTATGACCGAAATGTGTTTTAAAATCGCAATTTATTACTTTCGCGTTATCTTCACTTTAATGATTATATTTAAAATCGCAGAAACATTAAACAAAAGCCAATAATTATCTCCTAAATTAATTATAAATATGTATTAGGCAGACAAGCAATTTATAATCGCAAAATGTCCTAAAATCGCAATTTATTCTTCTTTTAATGATTATATTTAAAATTATAAAACCAAAGTTAATCTCGTAAATTGACCAACCCATGAAAAAAATCCCATATTAAAATCAACAAATAATTAAAACACAAAACCAGCGAGAAAAAACCACCGGAAACTACAGTTAACAAAACAAAGATAACCAACGCAATAGTTCTCATGATGCGTGTTATTTTGCAGGGAGAAGGGGCCATGTCCAGCGAAGAGGGGGAAGGGGGGCGGGTGTAATTAACGTCACACAAACAAAACAGAAAAAAGACTCCTAATCATATGCGGTCAGCCTCCGATAAGCCAGAAATCTGGAAACAGAGTTCTGGTCGGCGCGATAATAATGCCATCTATCGCAAACGTGTCGAGTAATGATAAGAGAATAACAGTCTTAACACGAGGGGTGTAAACAAGTGATACTTTAACATAATGCTAAGTTTATCTAGAAAGGCAGATTTTCTTTACCAGCTAAGTTAGATTATCTCTTAAAACATACGTTATTTTGAATTTTATGGAATTATTCTTAGATTTAATCCACAGGGTTAAATTATCTTTAGAAAACAGAAGTTATTTTGAAATTTTAAGAAATTATTCTTAGATTTAAATATCAGTAAGTAACCAAAGTCGATTATATTCTATGTCCCATTGCATTGAAAATCAGATTTAGTTATTAAATTATCCCTTGAATGCAGAAGTTATTTTAATTTCTATTTCTTTTAATAATTCTTAGATTTAATAATTACTAAGTAACAAAGGTTAGAATTGATGCCAGACACGAATATTCTATGTCCAATACCGTAAAATAGCAATATATTTTAGTAGTTTAGTAAGATGTTAAATTATCTCTTACAAACAGAAGTTATTTTAAATTTTATTTAATATTGCTTAGATTTAATTATTAGTAACTAATCTAGGTGACAATATTGTTCGTATGCACAAATATTCTATGTCCAATACCGTAAAAAAGCAATTTATTTTAGAAGTTTAGTAAGATATTAAATTATCTCTTAAAAACAGAAGTAATTTTAAATTTTATGTAATATTGTTTAAATTAAAATAATTGGTAAGTAATCTAGGGGACAATACTATTTGAATGCATGAATATTCTATGTCCAAATACAGTAGAAAAACCAATAGTCTTTAGAAATTCTGTAAGATGTTAAATTATCCCTCTTGAAAATCAAACTTATTTTGAATTAAATGAAATAATTCTTGGTTTTAATTATTAGTAATTAGAAAAGCAACCACGGCAACAAAATAGATTGAATGCACGATTATTCTATGTCCAATACCGCAGAAAAAATGTAAAAATAATCTCTTGAAACTAGAAGATACTTTGAATTTTATAAAATAATTATTAGATTTATTTTTAATTTTGCAATGTAATTCTATGTCCAAAACCGTTTGTCGTAAATTTATTTTGCGTCAAGATAGAAAACGGCTTTAACAAAGAGCGAAACAAATGTTGGAACAATTAAAATAAAATAAAGAAATATCTTATAATCTGCGCTGTTATAAAGAATATTCAAAAGTACTTGAACCATTATTTTCTTAACACACAATCAAAAGGGTTAAATATATTTAGATAGGGTCTCAATCTTAAAACTATAAGTGGTCTTTGAAGGGTTGAATTATTTAGGTAAATAGGTTAAGTACACATTGAAGTAAATAAATAGAAAATCTTTAGCAGTTTCTATCAAATTCAACATCTGCTGTGGCCTATACTCGACTTTCTTATCGTTTTAATCCAAAAATATAATTATCTTTCTCAAGTAGATTTATTTTCTGTAAAATATGTGTTTTAAGAAAAGATTTCTTTAAGAAATTGGACCAAGAAATTCGTTTTGTTCGAAATCTGATCCAATAGTTTGTACCTTTGCGCGTATATAGGTAAAGAATGAAGAGGAGTATTGAAGTATTGGGGTTGGTAGTTGCAAGTGTGCGCGCGGTGTGTATAAAGGTGCATATGCAATACATTGAATGGAGTACATGAAGGCGTGCAGCATTATGAATGGCACGGCCGGAAGTGGCAGGAAGCCTCGTGCGCACTGTGTCATGTGACACCACACACTCCCCAAATTCTCCTATAGGGTTGCTTGCCAGCCCTATACTACATCCACACACATTCACTACAGTCATTGTAATTCCAACAAGCATAAATCTGCAGTGCCAGACACTAGACTTTCTAGAACATACACCATCAAAATGCAAAATTACAATATTTAATAATTTTTTTCTGGCTTTGGGTTAACAATTAGAAAAAAAAGAATTATTAGTAGAATTTTTGGGGGTTTAAATTAATTTTATAAGGGCAGTATTAAAGGGGGCTCCAAATATTGGGGCCCTATAACTCGGGAAGTATACGGGCGATTGGATTTAAACTGCGAGGGGATACAAATGGGATGTTAAATAATATGTGTAGCAAATTTGGTTCAAATCGCTCTGGTACCTTCAGAGGAGTAGAAAGCACAAATTTGGTCTTACGAACGAGCGACTAACATTTAGTTATATATATTTTTGGAGTCAGGGCGACGAGACAAACACTTTTAGTTAATGAAATTCTTTGATTTGAGAATGCTACAGACACACGACCGAGTGCTTTAGCGAGCTAAAAAGGGGAGCTAGGGCAATTAGGGGTAACGTAGTATAGATGTTTGTGTAGATGATCTGTTGATGGACCAAACCCCTACGGTTGAACACGTGCGGACAACTGCATATGCGATACACCACTTCATGGAGGCATCGCACAGCCCCTTGTCTTCAGTTCAACACCGAGGGGGTTGGGCTCGAAGATCCTTACGCATATGAAGAGCCCGCTCTCTCTCTCTCAAGTTTTTTGTTACTGCTTTGAAGACCGGCCATCCCCCCTTTTTGAAACACCAGGGGGATAAGAACACGTGGTGCAAACATATGGCCAAATATAACGTTTCTTCGAATATTTATCGATAATCTGACCAGATTTTTATTTCTTTATCAGTATACCTTTCCAATACACATGTGTCTTATTCATTTAACGGGTGGTAATGTATTGAAATTATTTGGTAAATGTAAGCTGAATCATAGATACATTATATAAATAAAGCATTATTTGAAACCGAGTAACGAGCCAGCTATGTATGTATGTATATCGTCGGATATAATTGCTGCCATAAGTCAAGTAGGACTATTACTCGTATATCTGCATACATTGAATCAAGTTTTCAACATCTCGCCAATTTTTATTTGACTGTGCATGAAGAACGAAGTTGGTTGCCTTCCGAAGCACTCTCATACATATATAGCAACATCGATCTTTCTTTGTAATTGTTATTATTTTAAACGAACGCTGTTTGCAGGTTGGCTTCTCTCTGGCCTGTTCATAATTTATGCAAAACTATTCTTTATGGTCTACTGTGCACACCTGTGTCTACTTCATAATTCAAATTATATTATATATTTACGTATTAGCATATACCTATATTCATACCAACGATGGATATATACATACATATATATAGGGATGTTCCCTGTATATTTGTTATCAGCTCAACAAATCATCAATTAAATATTTCTTTATTTTCTACCAATCGCTTTGCTCCTGTTTCTTATTAAACGGAGTTTGACACAAGTGTCACAAATAACAGCTTCCAGAAAATTAAGATCCATCCAAAACAAGCCAATTAGTAATTACAAATCATAATGCTGTATTCACAGTGAAACAATTAGTAATTATTCCAGTTTGTTTAATAACATACATTGCTAACGTTCACAGCAACAAAATGTATAATTTATTGTGTTAATTTCGTAGCTGTGAATCCATTGCTTCTCATAATACAAACTGGATTATTATTGGTAATTTTCTAATCGTAATTACTATTTGGTTCACTGTGAACACGCCTTATAGGTGTATTCACAGCGAAAGAATTAGTAATTAAGCTTATAAATGACAAGTTATAATTGCAGTTTGTTGTTAAACATACAATGCAAACGTTCACAGCAACAAAATTAATAATTTATTGTGTTAATTTCGTTGCTGTGAGTGCATTGCTCCTCATAATACAAACTGGATTATTATTGGTAATTTTCTAATCGTAATTACTATTTGGTTCACTGTGAACACGCCTTATAGGTGTATTCACAGCGAAACAATTAGTAATTAAGCTTAGAAATTACAAGTAATAATTCCAGTTTGTTGTTAAACATACAATGCGTTCACAGTAACAAAATTAATAATTTATTGTGTTAATTTCGTAGCTGTGAATGCGTTGCTTCTCATAATATAAACTTGATTATTTTTAGTAATTTTCTAATCGTAATTACTATTTGGTTGGCTCTGAACACGCATTAAAGGAGTATTCACAGCGTAACAATTAGTAATTAAGCTTAGAAATTATAAGTAATAATTCCAGTCTGTTCTATGACATACAATGCTAACATTCACAGCAATGAAATTTATATTTAATTGCTTGTCATAAAAAACTAGATTATTTTTTGTAGTTTTGTAATTTTAATTACTATTTGGTTCGCTGTGAATATAGCTTAATAACAAACAATGTTAGCATTCATAGCAACGAAATTAACGCCTTAATTATAAATTTTGTTGCTGCTTTATGGCGTTAATTTTTTATGGATGAATAGCTTTTACGTTCCTCACTAGAATATCTGTTTTTATATAAAAATCAGAATATAAATATATACGATTTTCAGACACTACCTACAATCTAAATCCGTATAACTAGAACCGGAATCAAAAAATTAGCAAGCCGTTTCTGTGAAACCCGCACATCCTATCTACCAGGAACATTTACATCCGTTTTTAAGTTTACAAGAATGACGGCAAAAAGATCCATAATAATAATAATAATGAAGAATAAAAGAAATGTAAAGTAGCTCATATTTTTTATAATAAGCATGTGGGGCGAGAGGAAACACAACGAATCAATTTCCTGTTAGGTCGGCTGCTGCCATCTATCAAATTGCTGATGAACGCGCCGCGCCGTGTGCCTTGGATTGACCACTGGCGCACTACATTCGCAGGATGTTAGTTTTTCTATAATTTCTTCTTTGCATTTGCGTGAAGAGGATGCCCTTCCGTTATTATAACCAGTTACCGATTCTCATATTTTATTACTTTTTCTAACGCGACTGACCAGCACGGAAACGACGCCCGCTTATGAATTAATTTCATATTGCAGATATTCGATTCGTTTTCGAGTTTTATAATTCGCGTTATAATTGTCACTGCCCAAACAATAGCAATTGCCTATAGGTGGTGTAGATAGAATGTTATAAACTCAACCCACAAACAATAATCCTAATCTCGCACGCCTAAACGAGCGTTTCCGGTGACCGAACGCTCCGAATCTTTAACGCCGTTTGTACTTAATATCTACACTTCAACGTACTCAGTAAAAAATATAAATTTACATAACTTTTAATGTAGAACTACAATTATGAAGCATTTATTTTACTGGATTTTTGGAACCTGATTTATAGTGTAATTTTAATAAAATTACGTGTAAATATGATTATTATTATTTTTTTGCGTTCTTGGACGAAGTCTAAAAGAAAATATTATAATTTTGACACATTCTTAAATCGAAATTCTAACGGAAATAAACGTTTTAAACACTTTTAAATTCATATTAACAAGCGTAGAATATATTTTTTGGTATTTGAGTCTTTACTCTTGTGGCTTTTTCAATATCTTCAAAATGGTTATACTTACAGAAAATTAGTAAAATACAAAATCAAAGATATTAAAATGTTTAACAACTTTTGTTTGAAAATTTTTCTCAAAAAGTATACCATTTGCAAGAAAAACATGTTTGAAATGCATCGACATTTTCATTGCAAACATATATTAACAAACGTAGAATATATTTTTTGTTATTTGAGTCTTTACTCTTGTGGTTCTTTTAATATCTTCAAAATGGTTATACTTACAGAAAATTAGTAAAATACAAAATCAAAGATATTAAAATGTTTAACAACTTTTGTTTAAACAGTTTTCCCAAAAAGTGTACCATTTGCACGAAAAACACGTTTGAAATGCATCGACATTTTCATACGTATTTAAGCAATTTTTATAAGGGTTTATTTGAGAGTAAATTAATATTAAAATATATTAACTAATACAACTATAGATGTGTTTTGCATACAGTACTGGGCTCGAATGGTTAAAAGCAACAAAAGTAGATCATAAATAGTAAAATCAATATCCTCCAGATTAACAAATCAGTATGCATGTTAATAGTTGTCAACTATAGTAAGAAGAAGTCAGTCCATTCATGGTTGAATGATTTTACAAGATTAATTGACGTAAAAAGCGTTTGGTTCTACTAACTAGTGTATATATCTATGAATAATAATCATTTACTATAGCTATATGAATATTGACTTCCTGCGCGGAAACTAGCGGACCTGCGTGCGGGGGGTTGGCGCGGGGCCGGGGGGAGGGGGGGGGGGGCTGATGATCGTCGGTTCATGTGAACGCCGATGCGATCGACAAATTGATTTCCGCTAAAACCAGATCTTGCTGGAGCTCTGCAGAGCCAGCGAGAGTCGATGACTGCTTACCTCCGTCACCTCATTACTACCAAACGGATAATCGAGTTGCGTCACTCACTGAACAAATGAATGAATCGCAAGATTCATAGTTTCTACTGCTAAAGCTGTTTCACGAAGTATTCTTTCAGTAAGAAATTTCATTCACTATATTTACTTTCTGGGACGAAGTAATCTGTCATTTTTATTATGTAAATTGTCGCTAAAAAAACATCTAAACTTAGAATATTCTATCAATGTCAGTCTATTTGAAAAACTGTGTTTAATTGAAAAAAAATAATAGAGCAATCGTAAAAAACGAAAATGAAGTAATAAAAAAATTATAGGGAAATTAACGTAATAATATTAGTAGTAATTATGTAAAATATCCAACAATTAATATACAAATATACGTATATAATATTTCCTGTCATTTTTCGAAATGCCGTAAAATAATAAAACAAAAACCAAATATAATCATTTTAAAATAACATTAACATCTTCCTGTCCGTTAATTATAACAACAGGTTAAAATAAGAGCAAAAACGGAACACCACAGAGAGACAGTTGTATGTTAAAACAATTCTTGTAATAATAACAAAGCGATATATACTACTTAGAGATATTTTAATTTGATCATCACCCAGATTTCAAAGTGCACATACTTTTAATTGCCGGAAATCGACATCCTTTGAGATCACCTCTTCGCGATGCCTACTATAAATTAATATACGCGCGATAGTTGCCGGCCGAAATGACAAATATCGCTGATTATAAATGGTACACATATTGTCACTTACGCGTTAGCAAAGATATTTTAATTAACATCGACCATTTGCTGCAAAATAAGTGTTTCTATTATCAATTGTTACTGTCACTTGTCTGCTTTATTAGCCGCCAATTTATGCTTTATAAATTTATGGAATACCTAGTTACAGTCTAAGATAAATAAGATGTTAAATTCAACGTTTATTTTATAATCTAAATGTCGCATTTTGCTACAATTTATAGTGGAATTCTGAGTAATGGTGGAATTATGAGTTAATCTGGAGGTCTAAAAGGACATTCTATAAATAATTAACTGCTTATATTTCCAAAATGATTATCTTTTGCAGAAATGTTTGTAGACAAATCAGAAAATGTTGTTCAGTTTATTAAGTAAAGTCAATAATAAAATTATTTTTTAAATCTATAAAACTGTTATAATGTTGTCAATAATCTATAGAATTCCACTATAAATCTATAACGTATAAAATATAGGCTACGCTATAAGTGTTTCATTAATTTAATAAATCATTTTATTATTGAGTTCACTTAACAAAATTGAACATTATTAACAAATTTTGCTACAAAAAATATCATTTTGTAATTATAAGCGTTTAAATATTTATAGTATTACCTTATAGATCTATAAATTAGCTCAGAACTGAAAAAATATTATACGAAACAAGCATAGGGTGCAGGCACCAACAATATTAGCTCTTTTTCTGTAGATGTTTTAATTTTTTTATTTATATAGAAAATATGTTTTAACCACTGAAGTAAATTAATAAACTTATTCATAACCACTAAATTTTAAAGATATAAAATGTGTAAAATATAATAATGAAACTTTGTTATATTTTTAATATAAATCACTATAGAAATTATGTTTTATATTTCAATATAATCACAAATAGCAAGAGTAAACCTATTTATTTCGGTATACAAGAATTAAAAAAATTAAAGGTATCGTTTTCTGTATATACTATAAATTTGATACATTCTGACGACGTTTCAAAATTAATTATTCTCTTCTAAGGACAATTAGCAAGAGTAAACCTATTTCTTTCGGTATACAAGAAAAAAAAAATATATTAAAGGTATCGTTTTCTGAATAATACTTTAAAGTTTGATACATTTTGACGACGTTTCAAAATTAATTATTCTCTTTTAATCACAAAATTGTTTATTTTCTTTACTAATAAAAAATTAAATTAATAACCACAGTCAATTTAAACATTTTACAGTTTTTGCGGTAGAACAATTACACACACACACATAGACATCTTTAAAATAGTCCGTATTTACCAAATTCAAATCGTATATTTCCGGTAAAATCTCGTGTTCGAAATTACTTATAAAACTTCTACTTAAACCTCATCCAAGAACATAAAAATACAGTGTAGTCGACGAATAATATTTTAAAATTAGCTGGAAATAGAATTACAAAAATACCTTTATATATCATAGTCATCCTTCACTGAAGAGTCGTGAAAATTAATAAATATATAAAATCGTGTTGCACAGTAAGATCGATGGGCATATCCTTACGTAAATCGATATGGTAAGAAATGGTCAATAATATAAAAAAAATGACACTTTCATGCACTAAAACTGCACTAAAACCGAACACTGGTAACTCAAACGAAATGCAGAACTTCAACTGTACGGAATAAGTGAAAACTTCTGCCAAAGCACATGTCGACTGAATATTCTTTGTCTTTCTTACCGTTTATGTGATTGTGTGTGTGTGTGTGTGTGATGCATGCATGAGCGAATATGTGTTAGTGTAATATTGTTGTAAACGAACCATGTCCAACAATATTGCGAAGAATCGTTGCAATATTGCGCCAGATACGAAGAATATACTTTTACTATTACACTATATTAAAAGCAGAGGAGACATCGTTTTGTGTGGCCATGGGGCACACAGGTTCAGTTTCAAATCAGTAAATAGTGGTTTGTGATTGGTCGCAATGGCAAGCTGAACGTTTACAGAGGCATGAAAGAATGAGGTTTATACTATACGATTGTTTAGTTTCGAAGGGGTGGATTGTTTATAATTGGAAAGGTATTCATACCACAGAGAGAGATATATTTAAAAATATGTCCACAGCACACTTGCGCGACATCCGGTGTATATATGTATGTGATGTGTGTGTGTGTGCGAGTGTCTTTAACAGTTAATTCGAGTCGTAAGCAGTCGTTTCCGGCGATCGGATGAGCTCTCAGGTCCTCATGCAATAGAGTTACAGAGTTTATATTTGTGAGACACAAAAACCAACGTCATAACACATAATACTTTTAATTTTAAAGACATTGGTTTAATTTTATAATAGTTACATCACCGAACTACTACTTAATCTAATTTAAAGCCGAATAAAATGTTTAACAACGTTGTTAAATGTTATTTTGATGGCCTGTGTCGTTACGTAGTGTTTTTGAATCTTTCACAATGACAGAAACATTCATTTCAACCAAAGATTTATAGATTATTTAGCAAATGAATTACATTTACTCAATTTGTGCAACGTTGAGCTCAAAGAGATATTCATACTTTCTTGGACAAAGGGGTTAAAATTAAAGTATTGTAATCATGGGAAATTTAGATTTCAGGATTTTAACGGAAATACACGTTTGGAGTATTCCTGAAAACTGGTTATTTTATATTTACGTATTACAATGCATATTGAAATTGTTTCACAGAAATCGTAGGGGGAATTAAAAACAAAATAAAGTATTATTATGAATACAGATATAGAAAGTCGAAGCCACTCCAGTTTCATTTTAATGACTATATAAACAAGCTTAGGTACAACACACCTATGCGTGCAGCTCGCGAGCAGTGCAAATATTAAAATTCAGTATTATAAAATTTAGTAATTTTTTATGACGTTTGAGTTAACAATATGAAAAAATCTTGTAGACATAAAATATCTTAGAATATTTAGTAGAATTTTTGAGTATTTTAATTATTTTTATAAGGGCAGTATTAAGAGGGGCTCCAAATTTTGCGGCCCTATAACTCGGGAAGTATACGGGCGATTGCATTTAAACTGCGAACGGATTCAAATAAGGTACCAAATAATATGTGTAGCAAATTTGGTGTAAATCGCTCCGGTACCTTCAGAGGAGTAAAGGCATAAATTTGGTCTTACAAACGAGCGACGACTAACATCCAAGTATAAGTTATTTATATTTTTGGATTCAGGGTGACGAGACAAACACTTATTGTTAAGAAATTGTTTGATTCAAGAATGCTACAGACACACGGCCAAATGCTTTAAGCTAAAAATAATTAAGTGCATATTTCAAAATTCAAAATTATAATATTTAATAATTTTTAATAGCCTTAGGGTTAACAAGATGAAAAAATCTTGTAGATATAAAATATCTTAGAATTATTAGTGGAATTTTTAGGTATCATAATTATTTCTATAAGGGCAGTATTAAGGGGGGCTCCAAATTTTGGGGCCCTATAACTCGGGAAGTATACAGGCGATTGGATTTAAACTGCGATGGGATTCAAATGGGGTGCCAAATAATATGTGTAGCAAATTTGGTGTAAATCGCTCCGGTACCTTCAAAGGAGTAGAAAGCACAAATTTGGTCGAACGAGCGACGACTAACATCCAAGTATATAAGTTATATATGTTTTTGGATTCAGGGCGACGAGACTAAACACTTTTTGTTAAGGAATTTTTTTGAAACCGACACACGACTTCAGCTAGCTAAACATATTTTAACTATAATTTCATGTAGTGCATAATTCAATGGTATAAAGTTATAAACCTATAATCAAAGCGTACAATAAATAGATATAATTTAATCTAAAATTGCACACATATAAAAAATGCACGCATACAAAATTCATAGAAATCATTACAAAAAATAAACTAGAATTCTCTTATCAATTTTATGATGAAACTATATAAAAACAAAATGGCCGCTAGTCTGTTGTTATTCCTATTACCCACACCCACGTATATAGCATCAGACATCTCTTTCTAAACACATCAGAGTGTTTCACTCCGTTTTGTGATGTTACAAAGTTCAAAAGGCGTACCAACTGAACCAAAACGCAGGGCAGCCAACCGTTTCGAACAAAAAAACATTCCATCACATCATACACACGCAAATACAGCAACATTTTAAAATCCCTTTTAAGTTTTAACGGCAACAATTCTACGGTCTGCAACTAGCAGGAACATAGTGTGTAGGATTGTTTGCAATAGTCGTAGTTTTTATTGTATTTGATGATTCTGCATAAGAGTACCAACATATTAACCTAAATTGTGTAATACCACGGGTGCCAACTTTCGGAACGTCACGACCGGAACGATTATATATGATTTTTTAATTGTGGTTACGAAAAATTGTAATTGTAATTCAAAATAATCTAGATTAACGAAATGACATTACTGCAATCATTATTGTTGCATTATTTTTATTTTTACCAATATCTAAAATCACACAGATATGTAGTACGATTTCAGCAACTCTCCTCTATGTAGATATATATTTTTAAAACTAAAATATCTATTTGAATAGATTGAATTTGGACCCGATATACGTATATTTCTATAGCGTGTACATCGGATATATCAGTAACCTAATTCCACTGATATTTTGCATAGATATTCCATAATTTGAATAGATTTGAAAAAAAAACAATAAAATTGAAACATTCATGTCAATTCTTTGTACGTGTGTGGCATTTAAATAATGATAGTGATTATAATAATATTATTACATTTTGTTTCATGAAAATAAACAAAAAGTAAAATTACCCGAAGAGAAAAACAAATATGCAAATTTATTTGACACTAAAAACCAAATTTAGTCTATAAACGATGATTCACTTAACGCTCAATACTCAACAAATAATATCTAGCGTAATCGTTAGACGATACAATCCATACAAGCAGTATTCAGTGTTTCATAGAGAACTGTTTCACTTAACACTCTCTAAATACATTAAAAAATAAATAAAAACATTTAAATATACTTAAACCTATAAAATTAGGCTTAAGGAAATTCATTAAACGCTGTTTTACTCGTTCAATATTCAATAAAACAACTAGCATATAATCCTTAGACGTGTAATTTTGCAAATAATTAATTAAATATTAGAAAAATATTCAGTACTATTAAAAAAATATTAAGCGTTTCATTACACGCTGTTTCGTTCGCTTAACGCTCTAATCCATAAACTACTGTGAACTTACTAGTAATAAAATATATTAAACACTGTTTCGCTTAGCGTATAACATTTATAAAAGGATTTAAGTAGCACAAACCATAAGCTACATTCACTGCGAGCTAATTAGTAATTAGGATTAGACATTACAAATAATAATGTAGTCTATTTTATGAAAAACAATTGTACCATTCACAGCAACAAAATATAACTAACTGAATTATTAATTGGAATTTCTAATGCACTCGCTGTATTCTCAGCGACCCAATTATTTAGTTATAAGTTATAAATGTTGTTGCTGTGAACCCTAGCATTATTTCTTATAAAACACATTTTATTATTAATTGTAATTTCTAATCTTAATTACTGGGTCGATGTGAATAGAACTTTAAACGTTGAATTGTGATTAGTCATTTATTTTGTTGGAAATAAATAATGTTGAAAATATGTAAATATGTATAAAATGACTTACCATCATGCATGAAGTTGGTGTTATTGCTGGGGGGTGCAGACGAGGGTGGGGTGGGTGTATGGGAGGGCGCTGGTGTCCCAGGCGTCTTGTGGTCCTCCAGCGTCTGCTGCTGTTGCTGTTGCGGAGGATAGCCGCCGAGGAAGTCGTTCAAATCGGGGACACACATTGATTCATATAAATTTGGAGGCACATTTTCTAAGGCACTGCGTTCTTTCTCTACGTCTATCAACAGACACAAAACCCGAACCGAACAATTAATAATTATGTCGATATAATAATAATAAAGTAAATGTTAACACACATTGTTTATATTCAGTTTATAAATCGATTTAAAATACAGTAGATTTAAGAAATGCTTTGTATTATTTATTATCTGTTTACTATTCACTTGGATGGAAACATATAAACGAAGCGTTCTACACATTCATACAAGCAAAGAGATGTATCTGCATATATATATATATATATATATATATATATATATATATATATATATATATATATATATATAATGTGTTTTATTTGAATTATGTTAATTCGCGAACGTTTCAGACACGAATTAGTGACAAACGATTTTAATATTAATTAACACTGGTGACTTTCTATTCCCCTTACAAGCAGCGTCATTATATATTGATGTGCGCGCAGACAGGAACGAAAATCTTGTTAAAAATTATTACAAATATAATTAAATATTCGTTAAAATTGATTTTAAAGTACAGGAAACGAAATTATCTGCGCGAAATTCTTCACTATACTATTAAAGAAAATTAAATTAGATTTAACTAAATTGCATGAAGCAGTGTTGTATACAGTTAAAAAATATATATATATGTAATTTTACACTACATTTTTAAACCATTAAAATTATAACATATATATATATATGTAAGTAATAAAAATTACGTCTGTTGAAAACCGTGCTAAATTATTGTTTAAGACTCTTCTGAGAATATAATTGTGTAAAAGAATTATCTGCAGTGGCCAGCAGAAGACTTTCTTTTAAAAACAGATAAAATGGTTGCTAGAAATTTCAAACGCGTACACTTTTTGAGAATATTTTACAAAAACTAACAAGAACATATTTTTATACACAGATAATAAAAATGCAAATAATGACCTTTTTGGAGGATTTCTAAGTGCTCCCAGAGGATATCACCGAGGTAGGCTGGCGCCCGGTTGAGGAAGGCTTCCTTGCCCATGCCCACCATGTCTGTGCCACGCATGTGGAACTGTTGTAGCGCTTGCAAACTGCCTTCGAGTGAGAACTCCCTGATTGCCCAATGCAGCCAATGTGCTACATGCATTTCGGTCCATTCGCGAGGATCTGAAACAATCAACAAATAATATGACATTAATTCGCAATTGAGAATAACTTTAGTGATCGTAATGTGACATTGACAGTTGAAGTTTGTTGGTTATACTAGACGTGAGTGTGCATTGTGTTATTATAAACGTGTACATTAGTTCACAACGTCGTGAAAAGGACAAATTTATAATTTATTACGTTGATTACAAACATGGCATCGGTTCGATACGGACTATAATTGCAATTACCTCCGCTAGATAGCGAATTGTACAATGAATTACGAATCTCTAGGCCACAAAGGTTATATATCCACTTGTCGATTCAATACAGAAATAAATACTAAAGATTATTGTACATTAACAAGCTTAGGTACAACGCACATATGCGTCCAGCTCACCTTATAAGAAACATATGCGTTGCCACCAGCAGTTTTTAATTATTATGCTATAAATATAATTTTTTGTATATTATTTCAATAATAAAAGAAACATTTTTAGTTAATTTGAATTACAGTTATCGAAGAATACGAGCGAATGTTAATCTAATTAATTTGAAGAAGAAAATTGTACATACAATTATTTTATAAAAGTCGAATTAAAATATTTAACTCGTCGAGTCGTACAGCTGTGTTTGTGTGTCTGTAACATTCTAGGATCATTATTTACAAAAGTACTTGCTGAAATTATATAAAAGCCAGATATATACTGAAAGTGCAAAGGTGACAAATCCGTTAGATACGAATGTAATACTGAAAATAAAATTATTTGACAAAGGATGAAGAACGCAAAAAATTGGAAATTCTAAAAATGTCAGTGAGATAATAGACACACAGGTAAGAGTTGGCGAGGGGTGCGGAGGGTGCGCGAATGAGTAACTGTACTCAGTGGGGCATTACAAATAATTACAATTGGAGGGCAGTGAAGCGTGCAGCAGCGCCAGCAACAGCGCGAGCGGTACAATCAAACACTAAAAATCTCTAATTACACATGCGAGGACAATAGTCGAATGGTGCGATTTGTGTCAGATCACCAACGCACAGGAACACACCGATCTGTGATAGATCTGACGATATGGGGTCGGTCAGGTAGGCGAACTGTCAATTGCATAGAATGGACGCGAAAGAACAAAATATTCCGTGCGCAGATAACGTTCAAATGATGAATTGAAATTAAAAAATTCCGAGGAATTCTTCAACCACCATTTTTTATTGTATTACTGAAAAGAGCATCAGAATAACTCACACTCTGAGCTCCAAGATTGAAAACATATTTATAAATAATATAAAATATAATGAAACAACCATAGTTTTTAGCATTAATGCTTGCAGCTCATCGTAGGCAGACAACAATCAAAATACTGCAAAATTAAAGATTACCGGTTCTTATAAACCAATAACTCGTTATTTTAATAAATGCAATATATATATATATATATATATATATATATATAAACAATAAAAAAAACATAACGATGTAAAAGTAAAACAGTGGCTGAAACTAAAACATTTTCTAAAGCCAGAAATAAAAAATAAATAAAAACTATGCATTTTAAAATGCCCCCATTGGCCCAAACATATTCTACGGCAGTGTGAATGGCACGTGCGTCGCCCGCGCCTCTTTAATTCTATATTCTACACGTCTTTCCGGGTGTAAAACTATTTTGGCGGTTGACTCACGACAAGCGAATTGATTTGCATACTGCAATAATAACTATCAAACACTTTAAAACAGAACATTAAATTTTCAAGTGTTATAACAGATTTTCTTGAATTTTGATTACTTCCAACAGTTATTCCACATCTATAACATTATTTTACGAATATATTCCAACAAATTTTGTAATAAAATTTAATATTTTATGTTATATTTAATTAGCTCGCAGTACGATGTTCGTCTGTGTGTCTGTAGCATTCACCGATCGAAAAATTGCCTTAACAAAAAGTGTTTGTCTCGTCGCCCTGTATCCAAAAATATATATAACTTATATACTTGGATGTTAGTCGTCGCTCGCTCGTAAGACCAAATTTGTACCCTCTATTCCTCTGAAGGTACCAGAGCGATTCACATCAAATTTGCTACACATATGTTTTGGCATCCCATTTGAATCCTAACGCAGTTTAAATCCAATCGCCCGTATACTTCCAGAGTTATAGGGCCCCAAAATTTGGAGCCCCTCTTAATACTGCTCTTTTAAAAATAATTTAAATACTCAAAAATCCTACTAATAATTCTAAGATATTTTATGTCTACAAGATTTTTTCATATTGTTAACCCAAAGCCCGTAAAAAAATATTAAATATTATAATTTTGCATTTTTAAATATGCATCTTATTAATTTTATGCTATTTCCTCCAGAAGTAAAATTTTACATTGCAATTCCTAGTTTTGCCGATTTAATACTGATTCTACATATCCGTTGAACGATCAATATGGAATATCTAAAATATGTTATTTCCGAAGTATATATGAGTGTCTGTCTGTTCGGCTCGTAATTTAAATAAAGCGCAATGCACTTTTCGATCTCAAATCAAACCAACAAGTAGAAATTCTGTGAATCACTCAATTTGTTTATATAAATGTCAGGGAGCGCATAGTGCATAGCAGGGACTGCTCTAAGGAAATCGAACGTAGCGTCCCCTGCTTCCGTTTCTCAGAAATTATTTCCTAATGTGATTTCGAGATCATTTTCCTACCAGACGAACGAGACCGAGATAAGTTTTCGCCAGACATCTTCATCAATAATAATTTGTTTTGACTTTATGTTATTTTCAACAAAGCACAAATGGAAATTTTTTTACCCAATTATAGCAAATGTAAACAGTATTACAGTAGAATAATATTATTTCTATTGTTTAGACATTTTTACTGTCTTGGACGAAGTTTAAAAGAAAGTATGTAAACATAAAAATATTAACGGAAATACACGATTTGCCCATCATTGAATCAAAAACTTTTTTTTTTAAATATCTAAACACACGACCGAATGCTTTTGTTCTTCTGTACCTCGTTCGGCGAGTTAAAAACTTCTATTCTCTAATTGAACAGATTTACTAATGAAGGACAACAACACAAAATATAAGAATTAAATTTCTTTTTTATTTATTACCAAAAAATTATTTTTAAGTGTCTCGTACAACATACTTAACTTAATAATTAGCTAATCAGTCGTATTTATGTTTTGTATTTTTCTTTATTTTAGACTCAAAGTGTTTTCTAACTGCAAATAATTGGACATTACATGTTATTGACCTCTGGTATCTCGTACATTTTGACAAAATAAATGTATAATTTTCAACAAAAAACCTTTTATCTTGACACTGGTAATATTAAATTTTAAACTGATTTAAAACACAAATTACAGTTTAACAAATTGAACAATAGAACACGGCTTTCGTGAAATTTAACTTTATCACATTTGATTATTTAATAAATTTTGTAAATTCCAATAAATATCAATATATGCTTTGAATGCTATCATTGTGCAATTTTCATTTGAAAAATAGATGCCAGCAGTAGAATAATATGAAAATTAATGAATCATGCTATTGTCAATCAACAAATTTGAATTACAAATCAAACAATAACAATATTCAAAGCGTTGGGTTCTCAATTTAAACTTCATACACATTCTTTAATGTTCAACAAAATAAATAATCTAGTAAATAATATTAATAATATACCTAATAGTTTATTAATTATAAGAAAATGTATTTTAAGCACATAGATGATTCTTTGTTGTCATATTTGATATAAACACGTGAATTTGCTTCAGCTTTTCTAAAAAAAGATTTTTCAGTAAATGGTACATTTTTCGTAAAAACTTTTTGAACAAAAGTTGCTAGAAATTTTACTGTCTATAACTTTTATAAAGTGCACTTTTTCTCTAACTCGTGTCGTTTTCGAGATATTTAAAAAATAACACAAGTAAAGAGTTACACTTCTGATTGAGAAATTGTTTTTGAACTATTACCACCAGATTTGGCAACAGTAGAGCGTTCACACACACACACACAGACGTCATTCAGACATTCCTTTCAGGGTTGATCAAATTGTGTATTTCCGTTAGTATCTAAGTTCGACATATTATTTTTATATAGATTAAGATAGCAAAAAAATAATCTTCAAAATTGGTATTTGATTAGTTGATTTGTATAATTCAAAGAAACAAAAAAATAATATATATTTTAAAAACGTTTTTGCCTCGGTTTTTGCTACTCCGTTTATCTGAGAATGGCAACATGTTTTAAAATAAATAATGGTGACAGCACATATGAATGATAGCAAAATTCTATTCATATTAAAATAAGCTTAGCTTATCTTAACACCCAATCTAGCTCCCAGCGTATTCAAATGTGAATAACAATAAACATGATGTTAGCTTCATATGTAAAACATTCTGTGAAATTAAATAACGCCTCGTATCTACATGAAGTTACGTTTATATTAGTTTTATTGTATATTCATGTGCCGAATCGTTAATTTTCACTACATTTCCGGTCAGAAACAAACGCAGATATAAGAGATGCGATGTTTGAACGACACAAGATACCAACAAAGACAGATATCGTTTTAGTAATCAATTGGGCCATTTTAAAGTAAGCGTTTTAATGAAAATTTGTTGTAAAAGGGACAACAAAATAATCCTATATTTAAAGTTAAATAGTTATTCGTGATTACTAATTGGCTAGCAAAACTAATTATAATTTCTAAAATTTCGCAATACCCAAAATCGTCGTCAGACTTAAAACCAAACATGTAGAGATTTTTCTGGAAATTTTAATATATATTGGTGTTAGTGTAGATATATATTGACGCTGGTTAATATTTAGTCAACAAATACTAAATATAATATTGTATGTTTACACGTGACATATAAAGAGGCCGCCATGTGTACCTATATTTGTATGTTTACACGGAGTACATATGACACTTAAAGCCAACAATTGTTATAGAGGTGTTTAAAAGAGTTTCACCTAAAATTAATGGCATTCCACAAGCCAAACGATGTTTTTCCCCGAGATTGAACAAGAGCAAATGTTGCATTAGTCCATCAAACCTTCGGGAATTTTTACATACTTGGACGAAGTCTAAAGCATCATTCACAGTGAACGAATTAGTAATTTAGATTAGAAATACTAAAGGATTGTTCACAGCGAAACAATTAGTAGTTAAATTTAGAAAATTAAAAATAATAATCTAGTTTGTATTAGGACAAGCAATGTTAGCATTCCAAGCAACATAATTTATGATAAATTTTGTTGCTGTGAACGTTAACCTTGTATGTCATACAACAAACTGGAATTATTACTTATAATTTCTAAGTTTAATTACTAATTCTTTAGCTGTGAACAATCCTTAATACGTTTATGTGATTTTTAAGATAATGTGCATTTTGTTTCGTAATAAATGTATAAATTGTGAGTAATCTTCCCAAAAAAATCGTAACACTTTCAAAGTTTCACCACAATTTCAATACACGCACCTAGCAAATAATTACCTATATTACCATCCGACTAACAACACCGTATTGTTGTGGCATCCATCTTGTTCAATTGTTTTCGCAACATTCATTTAAATCAATTTGCAATTGTTCCGTTGACCGACGAAACAAACGAACGAACGAACAGTTCTGTGGCGTGTGGAGTGTTTGTTTTGAAAGTGTCTCGAAAATAGGAAAAATAATAAAACACATAGCCAATGTGTTTTTGCAGTCTGATTCACGCGTAAAAAATCAACAGTATGGGATAACAATAGAGATGAGTTATCTATCTATTACGGCCTATAGTCGTTTCGTTATAAAAATCATTGGTGCATATTGTGAATAATGAACACTACAACGGAATAAAATGCAAAGTTCTCATTCAATACTGTATTGTTTTCCATTAATAAACTTTTACTGTCTTGGATACTTGATTACCTCGTCCCTTAATTAGATAATGGTTTTATAAGTCGAGTGAAGAGCACCTCAAATTATTGCATTGGGGGTATTGAAGATTGCATGGGATAGAATACAAATTTTAAATATAATTTATAATTTTTTGGGGTTTTTGCTCACCTTTGGTGATGTTTAGCCGAATTTGTTCTTTCTCCCAGGATGCGAAGGACGCTTTGAGCGCCTCCGTCATCTTCTTGTTGGTGCCCGGCGTCAATGGTGGCACCTGCGCTGGTATATCTGTAACAAAAAAAAAAAACTATTCAATTTTAAACGTAATAGACGAGAAAAACTGGGAAATTGTATAGTGAAATATAATATTTTACTACTTTCTTTAAATATTTGTAACGGTAAACTTAACGAGTGACATTTTTGAAACTACTGGTCGCCTCGGAATAATAACTATTCTCAATAGGAGCGATCTACTCATTTAGATCACTTTAATACACAGACACACACATATACAGATAGACAGCAATGCTATTCATTACCGCGCGAGAGTCGAACGTAGTAATTATGTAGAATTATCTTTTTGCCATTACACGATCGAATGCTGCGATTTTTACCAATAAAATTACCCATTTCAAAACATCATGATGCCGCATCACAACTACGATCAACACAAAACACACAAATAAACGTATTTCAAATAAAAGGCACGGAATGTTGTTATCAAACACTAATTTGAGCTAGCATTGATGCAAGCACCAATGCACCTTACCAAATAATTGTAAAATACTTTATGTCTACTAATTATCTTAAAATTGTGAACCCAAAAGCAGTACAAAAATAATAAATTTAAATTCTTTTTAGAATACTTATACGAATTTCTATATCCATACCGAATTTTCGAATTGTGCAATCACAGGCCAGAAATAAATAATTAAAAATAATCATTTTGAAATTTAATGTATTGTTGCAATCAATTAATAACAGTCATTATTGCCTATTAATATTTTATCTCTGCATAATCCAGTTGCTACAAATACTTGTAAATTATATATATATAATTTTCTTTTGCGGAGCTGTGATGATAAAGTAAATGCAAATATTCTAATTGTTTTCAAAGTTGCCGACGCAAGCTTGTATGTGACGAGTTGATGTCAGGTGTCATATAGTAATTTTGTATGCGAGACACATGGCCTAGCAACTTACAACCATATTTGTCCAATCATTGAACACGCACTCAATTCGTCAACACTGCCAATAACACAATAAGAAACATACATACATTATATACAAAAATAAACATATATATATATACAATCTCTCATTCACAATCAACTTACCTAAAAAGGTATACATACTCTCGGTTCAACGTTACAACAATTAATTGTAATGTTACCCTTAGCTTTATAGGATTCTTAAAAGCTGGTAGAGGTTTGTATACATTTATAATTATTAAATGATTGATGATAAAAACATATTTTGGGTGTTTTTATTATTTTTATAAAAGCAGTATTAAAAGAGGGGCTCCAAACTTTGGGGCCTAATAACTCGGGGAAGTATACAGGCGATTGAATTATATCACGGATGATTGTAATATTGTTAGTAGTAATTAGTATTTGCTTTGGCGCTAAATACCATTTTAATTTTGGCAGGTTTAAGAGCCGTATAAGTATCCCTTTTAAGAGTCAATAAACTGCCGTTAATCTCACATAAAGTTCGATTACTTACGACATATATATATATATATATATATATATATATATATATATATATATGTATATATATATATATATATATATATATATATATATATATATATATATATATATATATAAGAAAGTGCAACAGCATGTAGATACACGTACGAGCAGGTGTTTGACCAGAGGCCCCCAGATGCACGTGCCGCCTATGGCTTGGGCTACACATGCCACCTGCATTCATACACACACATACACACGAAAATAATTTTATAACATTTGATACATTTCGCTAATTTCATCACTAGGTGACCACAACATCGCTACTGAACCCAATAGACCCTGTCTAAATATATGTTACACCTGCTACTTTTTATACCAAACATATTTCTTGGTATTGAAATAAAAACAATTTTAAATCAACTCAAATATTCAAAACTAGGTTAACCCATAACAGTCCATTCTTTATCGATAAAACAATATAATTTATAATAAAGGTTGGGATTCAATGCAAGATTGTAGATTCTTGATTAAAAGCGAGAGTTATACTTAATTGGGAGCAAATCTTTGCAAAAGCATTCAATATGCACAGCAACATTAATAAAAATCAAGTAAAACACTAATAACAAATTAAAATATCGAACGGAGAATACAATTATAAATATTAATTTAACTGAATTTTGTAAAATTGTTGTATTTTTACTATGTATATATAGTAATATAAATGTACAAACTGTTTTACAGTGTAGATAATCTATATATATGTATGTTAGGAATTTAATTTAAAACAAGCGTAGAATTTTAAAATATGTGTAGTATATACGGCATTAAAACACAATATACAGAATTGTTAAAAAAAGCAGTGGCGTCACGTGCTTGTGGACTCGTGCCCGACGAACGCCTATTTTCACTTCACTTGGATTCCACCGAATGCGTATTACTCAAAATTCTCACGTACTTAGCTAAATACCGTCTGTATCGCTACACGAGTCAAGCCGCAGAGGAAACGGCTCGTCAACACATTTAACTATTGTATTTATATATATACATATATATAGTATATGTATATATCTTAAATTAAAAAAAAACTATTATGAGTTCACAATCTGATAAAACCCCTTTTTTGAAAAATAATTGATATAATTTCTTTTGTTAAAAGATTTACAGTCGTTTACAAAATGTTCCTCCTCTTTGATACATATGTAACATTTAGTAAGTTCCCTGTTGCAGCGCCACTGGGCTCATCATACGCGGGGCTCATCAACTCCGAGGTAGTTTCTATGTTGTAATTGCGGTCATAATCGTTGTGTTTCTGATGGGAGGTCGTGAGGTCCGGCTCCGGGCATCAGGGGGACATCATATACCAGTAGATACGTAGATAATTAGTTAGTTCACTCACCGCTCACCGCTCACGGCACGTCGCTGCCGGCGATATAATTCAACATTTATTGTCCGACGAATACATCCACCTGACTAATGAATAATTTATGCTAATAACAGAAGAGCCACCATCGAACAACCCTCATTTCTTTCACATTATATACTATCGGTTTGACACTCCGCCTTGTATTTACTCATATAGGCAAAAGATAAACAGGCTGCCAACTTTATATAAATTATATTTGTGATATTATGACTTTTGTGCAATAAGGGCGATATGATTATGGTATTTAAATATACCTAGACATTCTTGTTTTGTTTAGTTTTCCACAATTTATATACGGAGAATCTACGAATTCAGTTAACAACCGCTTATTTTGTAATAAATAAGATTAATGTATCAATACATATTACTTAGTGTATACGTAGTAGGAAGTCTAGTGTAGATGCAGATTTTCTATTTAGCCATAATTACAGATTTTCTGTCTAACCTAACAATCTCGTTTTTCGTCAGCTTCTGTGGTAAATTACATTTTAAGTGACCATGAAATCCAGTAGCAATATATTTTCAAACATAATTTTCTCAAAAATTCATTTCTCTACCAATAGTTTAAAAAGTATTTCAAGAAAACAAATGTAAGGATAAACAATATAATATTATTTAATTTAAGTTGAAAAAGACGTATCAAAATGGCTTATACTATCCGAAGAACCATCGAAGAGTAATTATTGTGAATTTTTGATCAATAAAGTCAATTTTTGGAGTTTACTCTCTCACATTTCCCTTCATTGTTTCCAAAAATTGACTTTATTGGTTAAAAAATTAACAAATAACCTTAAATAATATTATATTAAATTCTGTGGCACCTAAATTCTCTGAATGTTTTGTATAATTTAACTCTGTCTCTGGATCAGTAGGTATTAGAAATAGTTGGTAAAAAAGTCGATATTCGATCACGGTCGCAATTATAAGCCACCGATTTTTCGCCACGTAATTCTACACCGATAAATCATTGATGTGAAGTAATTTTAATTAAATGCTATTACCCATTTCGTACACGACGCGATCAAAAAGCGAACATACAATTTTTAATTTGCAGAAATTATATCGTGTAGAAGACAGGCTCAATTAAGATTAAGGCATATACACAATCAATGGGGCGACGGCGACGGGATGATGAAAACAAAACTAAATCACAATAAAAACAACAACAAGAAAAAGAATACGACTGATGGTAACCGGTATTTAAGCGTGTCGTAACCGGTACAAACGCGTGGCTCAAATCGACCAGAACAAAAGAAGAAAAAAATGATGGGAAATTATGATGAGGCGCTTCTTGCTCTTACGGCCGTGCACCCGGGCATAAATCAAAAACGTGATGTTTCTCTACCATATTATGCCGTCTTGTGGATTACTTAAACGATACTCCAGACGACTTCCAAACCCTACAGCTACTGATTTTGTCATGAATGATATACATTTAGACTTATTTTATAATATATTAGACAGAAAATTATATTCAAAACTTAAGACATACTCGAACATTTACACATTATCTTAACTGCAAGTATGGCAATTTATTCTAGCTAATTTTTCAATATCTCGGCAATAATATGTGTAAGTGAAACAGTAAGGGTACATTTATAATTGAATTTGTCCACGGCAAGTGCAATAGCTATCTTTATCTAGCGCACATGCATGCCAACCATCCTGCTTGCACACTTGGTGGAAATAGGACAGGTTCTCCATTGTGGTGCGTTAGATAAAGATAACAAATTTTTACCCAGAAACTTGACGTGAAACAAGGCTATTATAAACAGTCCTTCATTCTTTTTAAAGTTGAATAGAAATAAAATAGATTTAGAAAAATGTATTTCTTTTGAAAATAGTTATGTTACAGACACACTATTGTACTATCGTACGATGTGTTAATTTTATTTGTATTTCACGGAATCCAGCTGTAGATTCACGAGACAAAAACAATAGAAATTTGATGAAGATGAGAGAACAATTTAACAATAATAGTTTTTGTTGTAGCGTTATTACCTTTAAGTAAGCAAGGTCATAGTTATAAACAGTGCGATTATAATAATTTCCACGGGCGACTCTTCAAAGCGTGTGACACTGGCACACAAAACAATGAACATTATTATTATTAGTATGATAGGTACCAGCAACTTTACCGCATATACAAACATTCATCATGGACACCAGATTATTTTATTGTTATTGTCTTAACTGACTTTCAATAATATTCAATGTTACGTTTAGGGTCAGGTGCACACAATAAATAAAATTTTCCTAAACAAGCAAATATATATATATATATATATATATATATATATATATATATATATATATATATATATATATATATATATATATATATATATATATATATATATATATATTTGCTTGTTTATGATATAGGCAAATGGTGCCGTATATTTATATGCATTAATTCGTGTACTACAAATTATAACAACCAATAATTTTAACGACAAGAACAATTGGTTAACGAGTTTATTATCATTTGAAACAATTAATTTCAGTCATGTTAATCCATGTACGACATATACTAAACATACACACACACACACAATTGATAATTATTGTGTCAGGTTTGCAGATATGTCAGTCACAAGAGAAAAACAAACAAAAATAAGATGATTAAATTTAATGATTGTGTTAGTTGAATTGAGATTTGACCCTTGGCGTACAAAACAACGACATACGTCGCTAATTGATATCTAAAAGTATAAGAATAGAAAAACAGTGATGAGATGACTGGCGGCAATTACGCTCAATTTGAAAACCAGATGGCACCCCTGGCAATTTAATATCGCGATAAAAAGTGCCCTGAGTGCCCCCTTAAGGTGACTATTTTTACACCCATGAGGGTACAGTTGGTATCTGTACAGAAAAAAAAAAACTTTAATGAAACGTCTTATAGTTCGATGTTAGAAAATAAATTTAAACCACATGCAGAATTGTATTGATTTGAATTTTCAAATAATTCGAGCATAGGTTTAAGCACCAATGCCTTTAGTAGAGATATAAAATTTATGTAGGAATATTCGTAAAAGTTGGCATATATTAATTGTTGTAGCATTATTTTAAAATAAATGTATTCAATGTTTTTTTGTTTTTTATGGATAAAACATAATTACAATAACTGATTTTGGTTGAGATAAACCAAGGACAAATGATTAGCGGAGAACAAACAATTCAGGACTCAACAATGGAAACAATTATTAGATTAAATATTTTAAAATCACAAAATTGTATTTTAAAAACATTTTTTATTATCTTTGGTTTAAATCTGAATAAATATATACATAGAAAAACTGTGGTGGCCTTCACTCGACTTTATAATAACACTTTATTTGATTTTAAATTATGATTGCTATGAAACAGAATTAATATGAATTGAAACTAAGGAAACGTAAATATAAAATAACAAATTTCGAAAAATAATTCCCCAGTAAATGGTTTATTTAAAAATATAGATATTATAGCAATCGTAGGGCGAATATAAAACAAAATTAAGCGTTAAATTAAATACAGATCAAAGGCCACTCCAGATGTTTTATTAAAGAACCCCCAAAGTTTTAGAACGGGTAATATTTTAGATATGAATAATCTGCACCAGATAAAACCATGATTAGTACTGTAGAACTTCAGAACGGCGAGTCTCACGAATTCTGACACTCCGCGAACAACGAAGTGTTTTGTTACCTCTGACTTCAGGTTGCATTTGAAATTTGCATACACAGCATCTCCATTATACGCTGTCGCACAAACAACAAACACTCTGTTATTTGCTCCTCTGTATTATTTAAAATGATATATTTACTAAACCCCTATATCACTAGAGACTCTAATTTGCGAAATTACTCAAGTTAAACGACGATAAACATGATATTAACTATTACATTTTTAAGCCGATTAAATTGATCAGCTTGTCCGGCCGATTAATGGACACCTTGCGACCTCCTATAAGAATGGGTGACACCGATAAAAATTGTTTAAAATCTATGCGGGTTTGCCTGCCTTTATTATAGGGATAATGGCTTCATTTGCAAAAGAAACTTAGATTGATTGAGGGGTAAACGAACATCAACAGTCAATAAACTTTTATTTTTTTTTTAATCTTTTAAAAGATTATTAAGACAAATTATCAGGTATATCTAGTTTGAAGTAATGCCGCTTCGCTCTGGGGTATTTCTAATGGTGGCGCTACTATTAACTTCGAATATTCATACAACCAGTATTAGTAATCAGCTGTTTTAATTATAACTATTTATTTAAAAAAAAAAGGTATTTCAGACACATTGGTACAGTTTTTGTCTCAGTTGTATAATTAAATTCCATAAAACTACTCAAATCCAATTATGATAAAACAAAGAAAAAGTAGACCGATATATTTAATTAATTTTCTCGGCGTTTTGGCGCAAAGGAGAATATTTCAAAAATTTACAGTAGCACTGGTAGTAATCATGGAAATATAAATATAAACAAAATACATATGTTACAGTTAAAAGTGTAGACTGCATAAATAAAAAATTTAACTCACAAATTAAATCTAACTTAACTCAATTAAGAATCTGAACTAAAATAGTTTCATTATAAGTTAATTTAATTCCATATAAGAATGCCCGTATTCTTTCGGAAATACACTTAATTATCGTGTGTCGTGTCCCTCGCCACAGATGAGGATGAATGCGTGAGTGAGAGAGATGAGGCGAACGCACCATGGTGTGCACCATTTGTCATATGCACAAGCGCCAAAATAGCAGTGATGTGTTTGTTCCTTTATATATTCATCGCTGTGGAAAAAACACATATCGCATATATATACGTACGTATGTATGTATGTATGATGCGATCTATTTTAAGGCTAGAAGATGGAAGCCTCCAACAACACTCACAACCATTCACATTACTAAACTATATTTAATTCAATATTTTCTGGACTTGAATTGCCATTATTTATATATATATATATAAATAAATATAGGGTAAGGTCGAGAGTACAGGTAAAGAGTAACAATGTGTTGTTGAAGGCTTTGGTCTGTTTGTTGTCTTAGGCCGAAATTGTTCGAGGCAGGTGCACGTGTGTGAGTACGGCTTCAACGGAAACCAACAGTCGCAGTCGCAGTCGCCTCGGTGGCATCGAGTTCTGTGCGAGCGCGCACCACCGACCAACATATCAAACGGACTTTCCCTTTTTTGAGCAACGGCCAACGCAAAAGTGAATTTTTACACACACGAAATTGCAAGTCTCTAGCTCTCTTACTCACTCAAAATAAGAACTATATGCCAAATAAATAACAACCATACGTATATTTGTTATAAAACAATAACAAACTAGGGTCTACCATAGTCAACATCAACCTATAAAGTTATATAAACTATGGCAAATCCTGAATATTTATTATATTCTAAGTATTATATATTACAATAAGTAAGATAAGTTGGTAATTCATTTATTTATGAAAGACTGGAAGTGCTGGTTTACTCGTATCATGTTTTTTAGTACCCCAAAACGACACGAGTAAGAGAAAAAAAAAAATTATACTAGTTAAAGATATGAAATATTCTAGAAACTTAAGTTGCAAAGTTCTTTTTTCAAGAAATATATATTATTTACTGATAAATAACATTTGTTATATATTGATATTGTTTCATGGCAATAGTAGAATGAATTTAAAACACAATAAATCACATATATAATGAAAACAGTATAAGAAAGTAGAGTGCAGAGCACTTAAACAGTTGCAGAAACTAATAGTATACGTAATGGTTTTAACTAAAAGCAATTGTTTTATGTAAATTTAATTTAAATATATTTCTAACAATAACCAACTATTTAAAAAAAAAACCCTCTGCTATATTCACCTAAGTTATAATGTAAAATTACAGCATAAAATCATGTATATTTATTATTTAAAAAAATAAACATTTCAAAGTGTAATTTTACATTAAATTTTTAACAGTGTACAAACGTGCGCGACAAGACCTCCGGAGCACTCGAATATAGTTTAGAACTACGAGTAAACTTCGTAATAACGTCGAATAAACGAATTGTGTCAATTGTCTTGGTTTAGTGTGTCAGTGCGACACGCGTGTCACAACGTTGTAATAAAAATGTTTTAGTCACTCAAAATACAGATGGTAATAAAGAAAGAAACGAACTGATAATTCTGATAAAAAGAATCTATTGAGCTAGCCCTCTTAAATAAATAAAACTGCTATCTTCGAATAAACAAATAGTTTAGGGTGAACCGTAAGATAAGAAAACCACAAACCTCAAGGCGACAACAAGTATCAAAAGTGAACAAAATTTGTGTAAAATTTACCTTTTTGTCTAGTGAATGCTTTCATTGTTTTTATTCCCATCCCGGCAACCCGTTTTATAGAGTTTATATACATAAGAATAACAACGCTCAACACATCACACAACACTATAAAGTAAACTCACTAGTCGCAACACTGTAAAAAATCCACCCAAAACACCGCCGAAGCATTATCAACACTGGTCAACTACTGAGTTCGCAACATTCGCACATTGTCGATATAAACAAACGAATGTGTACACAATTTATGATATAGGGTAGTTTCGTTAGCGTCGTACGACACCTGTGTTTTGTGGGACACATTCAATGGACTGCTGGTGTTCACACAGCGCAAGTCTCGGGCCTCAAACGGTGTCTCCCACTCCAGTCCACACGCGGTGCGGTGTGTGTGTTAACTCGCTGAGCGGACAGAGGAGGTTTATGAATGAAAAACTCTCGAACAGGGTTCCTCGCCGCGTTCACTGTTCTTCACTGTTCTTCACTGTTCAAGATTGAGAGAGAGATTTAACGTTGCAGCGTGTATGGGTATGGGTATGGTCCGTGAGAACCAGCTTGAGATCTCAGTAGACTGGTCCAGTTCTTATTCTTCGGCTCGATTAATTATTATGTTGGACGAACGGCCGACGGGCACATTTGTTGACATTGGATGGGTTAATTTGTTGGAATTGAATGTTTGAGAGCTTCGCTTCCAAGATTCATCAGATTACATTTAAATTAAGAGGCAATTTGTAGTTCTGTTCTGTACAAAACTGATAAGATTTTGTTAGTTTGCCCATTTTGTAAATACTATACCAATTTATTTATTTCATGAATTTTCTCCGAATACACAATTAAAATTTCATTTTACTACACTACAACAAAAAACAAGCACCTATGCGTCCAGCTCGCCTTATGAGTAATATATGCGAAGCAGCAGCTTAATTATTATGGCCTTTAGGTTAACATTTTGAAAAAATGTTATAGATATAAAAAGTTTTACAATTCATTGTAATTTAATTTGATTTGGTAGGCGTAAAACGCACCAATGCGTAGAGCTCGCCTTTAGGTAAAATATGCGTTGCGAGCAGTGGTTCTTAATTATTATAACCTTTTGGTTAACAATGTTATAGATATAAAAAGTCTTATAATTTTTTTGTAGATTACTTTGATTAAAAAAAAAATGTTCGTGTATATTTTAAAATTCAAAATTATAATATTTAATATTTTTTTACGGCCTTTGAGTTAACAATATGACAAAATCTTCTAGATATAAAATATCTTAGAATTATTAGTAGAATTTTTGAGTGTATAAATTATTTTGATTAGGGCAGTATTAAGGAGGGCTTTAAATTTTGGGGCCCTATAACTCGGGAAGTATACGAGCGATTAGATTTAAACTGTGAACGGATTCAAATAGGATGCCAAATAATATGTGTACCTAATTTGGTTCAAATCGATTCGGTACCTTCAGAGGCGTACAAGGCACAAATTTGGCCTTACGAGCGAGCCACTAACATCCAAGTTATATTTATTTTTGGATTCAGGGAGACGAGACAAACACTTTTTGTTTTATATGATGCCGTTTTCGAGATAGTAGAAATCCATAAGTAAATTATTTTATTATTATTTTGAAATTCTTCGTAAAACTAATTAAGTTCTATTAAATCTAAATGTGTAACTTTGATGTAGAAGATTAGTAGAATTTAAACCATAAGTATACGCAAAAGAAGTGTTTCTTCAAATTGAATTAAATATATTCAAAGTACTCAAAAGTTAAGGACAGGTATGAGTAATTTTATTGCGTTTTATAATCCATTAAAATACTAGGAATATAGCTGTTCTTTTTGGGGCACCCCTGAGTGAGGGTCCATAATATGGTTACCCCCTAAGTACACTATTGTTGAAATGCTCATTCAAACAAACTTTGTACCTAGGTTCATTCATAAAGTTTACTATCCTTGGAGCAGGTAAAATAAAATAATTATTTTCGACACATTTTCGAATTCTATTTTGAAAATTAATTGTGATTTCCTTGATGGAAAAATAATTTTGTACAAATGCATACTGATTAATAAATAAAAGAATCTCTTAGGTGGTACGGTTTTGGCATCTCTTCGCTGCAACGTGTTGTCAATAAACTATTAAATATTATTTAGAAAGTGTTTGTCTACAAAACATAGTATTATAAAGATAGTAAAATTCATTCATACATTTTGCAACTTTTTCCTGTCAATATCCAGTGAAAGAGAAATCAATTGATTTTTATGCAACCGAAAGGAAGTCGATTGAGTACCACTGGCGTCTACGATTCATTCATAACAAGTTTTAACAATTTCCTTTGCATTGACATTCTGCGTAAAAGCGCCTTTCACGCATATTTTGCAATATCAATCATGGTTCTTACGCGACTTGTCAATCAGCTGCCATAGCTAAAATTTAAATTGTCTGCTGAACGATATTTTATCAAGTGTGTTTGGATACAAATTTGAGCCGTTTTCTTTTGCACCGTTATTGAAGCAACATTAATTTCCCCGTAAAACTGTTCCAATTTAGTATTTAAAAGCATGTTACGATGATGCATTATCGAAAGGATGATAATAGCTCGCATATAATTACAAAGTGTATACAAAGTGTTGGTCAGTGTAAAAAGTGTACACTCGCAACTACACCTGGTGCAATCGAACTGAATTATAAAACCGGAACCGGTTTCTTTGTCTATTAATATCCACACACAGAGAGTTTTTACTTGTTGGGATGGAAGAACATGCACACACACACACACACACACTGATTAAACTATTCACAATTATTATTATTATTATGATCTTGTCATTACAAGTGCATATAAAATTGTTTTTACAATTTATTTCTTAATTAAAGGACTGGTAAATGATTCACCTGCACGACAAATTGCAATCATTTTAAAGATTCATATCTTTTTCTTGTTGAAAATTTATAACAAAATTGCCTTCAGTCAATATGAATCAACCATTTTATGAGACTATATTTAATATATTTTATAGAAAATATATTAGTTAACATATATAAAATAAACGATTTGTTAAAAATACAGAAACACAAAATTAAATAGGTGTATCAAATATAGACTAGGTCACCTCTTATTTGAGTTAGGGATTCGCATATTTCAAAAAAAAAAAAACCAAGAGTTCAAGAAGGTTGTAAAAAAGCACTTGTACCTACACAGGCTTTAATTCCTATTGTATGCAACAGTAGGGTGAGTAGTTTCATATCTCACCCAAATGCACCTCAGTTACCGTAAAAGGGAGGTTAAGGGCGCAGGTAGCTCACTATTACTACTTATAGACGTGACAAGACTATACCATAAGGTACAGACGTGTCTGTGTGTGTATGTATGTGTGTCTGTGTGTTGACAGCTAGCCTCTAGCTAGGGTCTCCGACGAACTTCCGGCGGCCGGGCTTGGTTGTCGATGGCCCCGTTTCCGGTCCGTATGTGTGTAGGGCACCCCTAAATTCACGAAAGATTACCCCTGGGGTACCTGTACATCTCCCTATGCCGTCATATTATTTCACGTAACTTTTTTTAAGGGGATCGTCGTTCGAACGTAGAAACAAAATACTTACGTATTAAAAATTAAAAATCGTATAAATTAAAAAGATAGAACCATAAGTAAATATTTTAACATTAACATGAACTTTGTTATTTTTAATTTGATATATAAATAAATGTACCAATTTTTTTATCCCAAAACATATTTTGTAATTAATTTAAAAGTCTTATTAGACTACTTAGGCAAGATGGACGTTTTTTAAGAGTATAATAACCCAAATTCTAACAAAAAATTAATATTTTAAATTGTTTTATTATTTATTTAGCAGTGACTAAGAATTTTTGACTGCACAATACACAATAGGATACAGGTGCCTTCTCGGAAGGTATTTCAGATATTTCGAAAAGATTCTAGTAAAATCTGACCCTTTACAGCAGAGAAATATTCAATGAATTTCGCTTATTATAGTTGTAAGTTCTAAAATAATCTTGAACTGTGTTAGTTTTATAAATTTATGAATTTTCGATATATATATCAGATTTCAAAGAAGCACTCCAAATAATTATCCGACATTCTTTTTTTATTATAATTTTTTTTGATAATCAAGCTAACATTTATTTAAGTAACATAAACATATAATAAGAATTTCTGATTACTAACATTTAATTCATAAAATTTATCAATTATTTCTTTAAATAGTTATCAGGACCGTATGCACGTAATTGAAATGTAAATATTTGCATCAAAAAATTTAAATGATACCTGTTCTAAAACTGATCATTGTCAAGAAATGAAATTATAAAAAATGAAGTATTCAATTTAATAAGAAACAAAATGCATGTATAAAAAATAATTTATAACATAGTTTGAAAGCTCTAATGCACATATTAAAAAAATATAAAAACACCCAATTAAATATAACTTTACGACAGCTTCCAGCAACTGAAATTCCTTATGAGCCAACGAATAAAATTAATTCCCATATTTCGATTATTAATATGTGTAGCACTCATATTTGTGACCTCGTGCATTCCGTCCTTGTCCGACTGCAGACCATCTCGTAACAGTGTAACAAAGACAGCACGTGATTATACGTGATTTTCTGTGTATAACGACGACGTATCTGCGCTGCGCTGGAATATAAACAGCAGGAGGTCGGTCGCTAGGTACTGTGGGGCAGGCAGTACAACCTGAGTACTAATTATATGTAATAAAGTAGTTGTACTGTGGTAGCCGCTTCTCGAGGTACGCGCACTTTACCAATCTCCACACAAGAACTGGTTATCTCTGTCTTTACTCCATGGGTCACGTCGCTAGTGCGAAAGAGATGGATCATATGGCTATATGAGTTATTTTCACGGATGATATGATGGAGCTACTCGTTATTAGTTGTTCAATGGCGTGCTACTGGGGTTAACACTTGAAAAATGCAAGCAAATCACATGCCATGAGGCCGTCAGCAGCGAACATTATGTGGTGATTTTTAAATTGATTAAAATATGCTTGAAATGACGAAAGAATATACACATTTTCAAACACAAACCAATTTTTAACAGTGTAGACTGTTTTGAAAGAATGTATTGTTTAGGTTTGCACTTCTTTTTGGGAATGTTGAATAGAGCATTATTGTATAATATGTTGTAGAATAACAAAACCAATAACCCAAAATACCAAGAACAATAAAATCATTTATGAAAACCCACAGAAGTAAACATTGAGTCTGCGTTGTAAACGAATGTAAACATACGTAAATGTAAACAAATACAACATATATAGACAAGGCGACAGACATTCTAGAACACTTTCAAGCACGTCACCACAATATGCCTTACCGAGAAATCATCACAGTACTAGCATGACTCAGCAAAATTTACTAGAATTTCTAAGCCATTTTGTCTTGACGAATAAGGCATTGATTGTAATTTTGTATGGCAAAGAAGTGACAAAATATTTTACTTTTCAATGTTTAGAAAGAATAAAAAATAATGTTAACGAACAAGGATAAAAAAATACGGTGGTCGAAAAATGCTATTTGAAAAAAACCAATGACAATATCTGACGGTCCCATCTGTTGCCACAAAAACTGTGTAAAAATGAACAAAAAATTTTGGTAGATTCAGTAAAATATTGTGTTTATGGTCGGCAAATACCTAATGACAAACCACAAATATAAAGGAAGGTTAAGTGTACCAACATTAGGAAAATAAACTAAAATTCTTTGTTTGAAAACCAAAATGAACGATATTAAAGATTTTCAACATACACAATAAATTCGACGGAGAAATATTTAAATATTTTGCGTGGATTTCTATAAGACAGTTTTGTGTTAACTACAACTGTTTATTTTTTTCTTTACAGTGTATTAACACCTTAAAGATAGACATACTTCTAAATCGGTTTTCAAAAAACAAAAAACAGTCACCAAAAAAATACATGTTAATGTTTTCGTACTTTTACAAGCCCACTCAACCATCACCTCATTAAGCGTATATTTCACTGTAGAAAAAAGGGGCCCTAAAATCGGAAATGGCTTAAAAAACAAGAAGATATCCTAATGTTATGCTCCATTTCATGCAATTTCCTTAGCTGTCACGAATGAGCCAAAAAGACAAACGGCTAAAGATATATTTAAATGCAATTTCACTAAAAAATTAATAGAAATTGTGATAGTATAATTAATATTGACAAATATAAAGTTTAAAATACAATTACCAGTGCATGGTAGTGATTACCTTATTTCATAGCGATTATTTGTGTAATTGCACATGTACTAAGTACATTAATTACATGTATGTTGTAAAAGATACGCTTCGAGAAGAACTTTCGCTTACGTTGTAATTTTTTTTACAAGATTATCATTTTCACAATGCGCAATATTAAATCTTATATCTGTTTAATACTTTATATAGGTAAATGCTTCTTATTTTCTTATACGTTATGTATAAAAGAAAGTATTGTTGTCACAAAAAATAAACAACCTCGAGGTTTTAATGGAAATATTGGTTTTGGGGGCCTTGACTCCAATTTGACTATATATTCAATTATATCTATGTGTGTGTCTGTCTCTGTGTGTGTGTCTGTCTGTTTTTGTGTGTGTGTCTGTGTGTGATCGCTCTACCATTGACCATAAAAATAGTATTAAGATATAAAAGTCCCAGAAAAGAAAATCTCCTATTTTCGAAACTAATATTTCACACAGCTGCCATTTTGTCAAATATTAACTTATTGCACCAAATTTTGGTATAAGTTCCAGAGGATTTTATACGAAACGAACTGTTTGTCATCATTTAAATATTAATATTATTTATACAAGATAAAAAATGCGAGTTCTTTGGAATGCGGCAAAAGATTCGAATCTCAAATGTGAAATATTTTAATACTAATCATGCATAAGTACTATGGTTTTACAAAAAATCCCCATGGATAAATCCATTGAAGCATTTCAAACGATAAAGATTAGTTCTGGAACCTGATCAATTACGTTTTTGTCTTAGCTCGATTGTTTATCGACTCGTGCCGTCCGCGACGACAATTGACCCGTGCAGCTGAGATACTAAACACCAAGAGGAAGAATGAATGGGTTAGTGAAACCGCATTTCCTTCTCAATCCAGATCTCCTCACGCGACATCCGCTCAACGTCTTTCACCTTACAACGTTCCACTACCATAGATACACAAACAATTTATGCAGAAAAACCGTAAATTCGGCAAATTAAAGTAGTTAAAAAATTATCAAACAGTTCTGAAACGACGCATACTGAATATTATATATATGTATAAAAATTCATCTGACGAACAGTAGCGCATACGTCACAACCGGAAGTCGTATATCACTCCACGGTGTCCGCGATGTAGGCTCTCTCTCTTTCTCACAGCGGCACAAGGCACGAGGGTGAGATGGCTTTAGTGCGGTCTCTTTTGCTCCACAGCATCTCTGGCACTTTCATTCATGCTCTAAAGGAGCACTTTATTAGCTATCAGCTGTGGGGTCCAGGGCCAACTTGATGGGCTCTAATATTTAGGTCAGTGTGGCCCAAATATGAGAGATGGATGGCAGTTTATCAATGAACTGAACTAAAACTATCTTTCGCTCTCTACAACATTTTATTTATTGTTCAAATGTTTCACTGATAAGTGGGAATTAAAAAAATGATTGCAACAAATATTATGTTAACATAATAAACTAGAAAATCTTTGTTTTCAGCACGTCGTACGATATTACAAAACAGCTACAGTGTAAGATCAAACAATTTCCCTGAATCCATAAATATAAATAACTCATATACTTGTATATATGTATGTATGTATGTCGTTTGCTCGGTTGGTCACAAGACCTGAATTTGTGACCGCATCGCCTCTGGAGATACAACGATTTTAACCAAATTTGGTATAAATCGGAATTATTGTGCACGAAATTTGGAGCCCTCCTTAATGCTCATAATTTTTAATAAAAAAACAAAAAAGATATTACGTATTTACAAAATTTCAACAAATTGTAAGCTCAAAAGCAATAAAATAATAATTTTGAAATTAAAAATAATTAATTTTTATTTATACGTTAAAAAAATCTTCTTAAAATTATAAAACTATTTCGTATCTATAAGGTTTTTTCAGATTGTGAACTCAAAAGACAAAAAAAATAAATGAAAACAATAATTTGGATATTTAAAATATTGTAGTGAGATATCTGGCTATTGTTTTAATCAATCAATAACAATGCCATTGTCTTTTATTATTTTTATTATTATATCTCATCAAAATCCTTTGTTATGAAAAAGTTTTCTTTATTTAAACATCAGTAGTTAATAAAATGAAAAAACATTAAATAGATTATATGGCGAACTGAAGGCATTAGTGCCCTCCTATGTTAATTTTAATTCCCGTATTTATGGATTCCAAATCTACAATAAAAATAAAAATCGGAATATAATCCGGCCCACTTTATTAATTATGTACGTCACGGGTTACCCAGTTGATAATTCTAGAGTTAAAATAGAGAATGTTTAGATTATTAATGTGGCTCTAAAAACATCAGTTTTAATTGTCGTATTTTTCGTAAATGTACATCAGAAAAAATGTAAAACATTTTCAACGAAAGCCGATGGGCCATACGAAATTTATTCCGATGTCCTTGTACTCATACCACTAATAAATACATTGTTAGCTCTTCACACAGACGCACACATGTGTTTAACGTGTGTGTCTGTGTGTGTGTATATAACACTGTACATCCGGTCCGAGTCGTCGTATGTGCCCCCTTTCGTCCTGACGTCACCAAGCTCATGTCGTTTTGTTTCACAGCGTATTTTCTACGTGGCTCTCGTGTCGGCCTCTGTTTCTCTTGTGGTAATTACGCCGAAATAATGAATTAACCAAAACCGCTTAACCACGTGTTGGATTATTTTATTATTGTCTGCACTAAGGTACTTTCTGGTACACACTAGTTTGTTAAGACTCCTTATAGTATACTTATCAGTATTCAAATACTTTGCTTATTATTTTTCAATCTCAAAAACAGTATTAGATTTATACAATAAAGATATAGCATTTTTTATATTTAGATAATGGTGTACCCATGGGTACAATATTAATTAAATTATTTAATGGTAATGTCATAATTTAAAACAAAAATACAACAATATATTTTGCGTGTTTTGTCGAAATATCCGTTCACAATTTTGTATTACAATAAACTCCAAAATATACAGAAGGATTCTTCGATTAAATATATAAGTTCAGCACAGTGCACTGAAGATCTTTTATAGATATTTAGATATATTTAAAATATTTCTAAAATCAATAATAAGGGCTATATTACTGTGTGATTGAGAAATAGTTTTCTTTTTCTTTTAAATTTAGTGCTTTGAAATAGTTTGGCTCTCGAAAAAAGAGTTGAGTAATTTTTCTAGTCATTAAGAATGTCCAAATGCCGAGAGATTCAAATAAGGCTCTCACAAAATGTCTAATATTTAATTTATGCTGGTAATAATTTTATGGGAAAAGATACAACGACGTTATGTTGTATCCCCATATAACAACACAAAATGAGAAAGAGAAAAACAGGTAGGTACGTAGCAGGCACCTTGATAATATAATCAAAACATCTCATTTTCCTTGAATCGTGATGATAATATATATAGACATCTATAAAAATCCTCAACGAAATAATAATAAAAAAACAGATAGTACTAATAACTAACTGGATGTTCATGGTATATTATGGACCGTAACCAACTCGCGCTCTTTTGTGTTGCCGATGGACTAAATTAATTTATCTACACCTACTTTACCCACTTGTACATACAACACATATTTTTTATACACACCAGAGAAAAATGATTAAATAAATTCAGTTAAATCCTTTGTTTATATCGCGAAACAAAAATGCAACAAACACGAAATCCCTACATTTCGAATCAGTGTAATTTATTCATTTGTTGTGGAATTATATTTTGATTGTAATACTAAATTATGCAAATGGCGAAGAACAATACAGTAAAGTCATTAATCTAGCAAAATCAAGATGGTTTCATATTCGTTTATTTGGTTCGTGATGATCGCAACGACGACAAAGGAATGAAAAGAGCCGGACCAAAGGGAGAGAGTGGCGATGGGTGTAGGCCAGAGTGAGAGAGGGCGCGAATGCAGAGACGGCCGGAACTACGGTCGGATGCTTCCGGTTAATGTGAAGTCGCGACGGGCCAGGCCCACTGCGAGACCTGGTCCCTCGCATTGCCGCGCGCGATGCACACCTTTGTGCCATTATACCCACCCAGACACACTCACTCTACCTATAAAATGCACTTTTTTCGTTCCCATTTGGTCAACTAATTAATTCTGGACGCGATGAGTTAAGTGCTGCTTTCTCATTCATATTCATGAATTGTCCAAATTTGTTATCCTAATTTACAGTATTGTTTTTCGTATTTATCAAAATGGTTTAACGCTAATCGCAGTATATATTAACCACTAATATAAAATATACCAAAGAAGGTGGAGTGGCCTTCACTCTTTCTTTTACTTTTACTATCTATATATTTTTTTCTGTTTCACATTTTACAAGTAAATATCCAAGAAGTTACTTTGAGAATTGGCATTAATTTCTAGTACGAAAATGTAAAACAAGGCTAAGAAATATTCGGATCCATTAGAGCAATTTGAGTAGAGAATTCGATAATGATTCGGTTCGTCTAGTATTAGTGTCGTTCTTCCGTGCAAAGATAAAAGGATTTAAGACAGAATAAAAAGTGGTGTACACATTGTGTGCGCTGCAAAGACGTAATTAGGCGAAGTGCCTTTGTGCGTAAGTCAACAACAGTCAACCAGTGACGGCGGGTTAGTTGAATTAGCCCTGGGGCCAACCCCAATACCAAAACCCTATCACACCGACTTTTGTCAACCAACCAACCTGCAGGCATTTTAGGATACATCAAGAAAGTTTCTCACTTTGTATCTAATTAAAATTAGACAAGTTAAAGGGGATTAACTCTCATCTATAGTCAATTCTACGAGATATTAAACTTTTAAGAAATTACGATTTGTTTCTAGCGGCGTTAAAACGATGGAATCATTGCACAGGTAATTCAAAATGTGATTAGAAATGAAGTTGTATATAATACACTTGATTCTTTATTGAGTGAGGGGGCACCAAGAGGTCAGGCTCATATATACAGACAGACAATGAAGTGAGGGGCGATTAGGAGTGAATGTATGTATGTATGTTCACGCACTGTTGGTCCCCACATGCCAGTTGCCAGTGGCTGTCTGTTTTATAATGGCCATTGCATGTAAATACAATAACAATGAGGCTATAGCTATAGTCGTTTTGTGTATATGTGTGTGTCTGTATACTATGTGTGTGTGTATGTTTGTGGTGTGGGTACAGTCTTGGACATGACTTTTGCATACCTCCCAACTTGCACACCATCAAAGAGGTATCAATCTAATATACATTTGTCGATTACGTTCACATATGTAAATTGCCTTTACGAAATGAAGACTCGCATTAGATATAATACCGATAAGTTGAAAGTACTTTCAGACCAATAAAAATATATATATATATATATATTTATAATATTAGTGGTGAAAAAGATTCTACTCAACTGAATGTACCAGCGAGCTGAAGGCATTGATGCCTGTATCTAAGCTTGTTAAATACTGAGAATAGTACAAAAACTCTACCGAGTACTATAGCGCTTTTATATAACCGTACGACGAGTTAAGAAATATTATTTTTTGTGCCAATTGCAAGTTGTTGTTTACAAGCGAAGAAATCAAGCATTATAAATATATATATTGCTAGACATATTACTACGTATAACACATTAGTGAAAATCCATCGAAGCATAGTTAGTTGGCTGTGGAAAATTCTTAAAGCGCGCTGTCTGCGTTCAAGCGTGGCGTTTCTCTTTCTCGTAGCTAGAGGATAGTCCTTTAATTGCGTTCTCGACAGCCAGCCAGGCAGCCAGCCAGCCAGATCACACAGTGTTAATTAAATCTTACGATCCTGTCATCATCCCCTTTCTGTGTTCTGCTCATTTGTCCAGCAACAGACACACAATGATTAGCGAACGATCGCCAACGAATCAAAGAGACATCGGAGATAATTGACAATACATTTAAAGAAGTACAATACTTTCAATTGCTAATCATTAAGAGGAATCCCTAAACTCAGTAGCGTGAAAACAAACATCGTTTTCTGAACCTAAATTAAAATATATTCGTTCCAAACATATATATGTCGCTATTGCACAAGTGTACAACCGCAATTTTACAAAATTTATATATTTTACATATAATAATAAATGAAACATTTCCCAAATTATATGTATTCCAAATTTCAGTAAATTCGACCCGGTACCTACAGAGGAATTCCGGTCACAAAATCAGATCTTACGATTAACCGAGCGAGATACAGACAGGTACTTTTGGATTCAGGGCGAAAATACATGAACTTTTTGCTAAGAAATGTTCACTATTTCAACCAAAAATCAAGAGTCGTCTAATTTCGAAGAATTGCACTAGTCCCATTTATTTAACTGGCAGAAATAAAGAAGATAATTAATTTGGCAACAGCGAAAACAAAATAAAAACAAAATGCTATAATAATAGTATGTTTTAATCTGTGTAGGTTCTGTAAATTCGAGAGACAATGCATTGTTATCGCTGGGAAATCGGTGTAGTTCACTCTCACGGCCGTCGGGCGTCGCTAGTGGCGCACCGCGGCCATCTTGCTACTATATACAGACACATGTTCAAGGTCGCAAATTAGTTAGATTATTACTAGCAGGAGACTATAAGCGAATTGAACTGAATTACAGTGGGACTTTGTTGAAATGCAACCAAACATTTAACCGCCTGATCAAATATAATTACATTATTCGGAAATAAATACACTTATAAAAAGTTTTATCTTGTGCATTGAATTCTCACTCATGCAATCTTCAATTCCTCAATATTTTTCATTCATTAAGAATACAATTTTAGTTCCAAAAAAGGAGCAAGAATGTGTTCTAAAACTCAAATCATATTATAGGGTTGTTGACACTTGTTAAAACAATGGCCACATATTAATTAAGTCCAAACATATATTTATCATAAATGTTTAAATGTGTAAATTGAACAAAAATATAAGGATATACAAATCAACTAATCTTATAGATCATAAAACAATATAATTAAGTTCTTTTCGGATGTTTTGTGAAACGAATTTATATTGTTAAGACATCCACAGACGTAATTTAAAATTTAATAAGGTTGTTAATATTAACCACCATACAACGCCACAAATGTTGTTAAACTGTTTAATTTATTACTAATCATTAATAAATAAGCATAGGTACATCTATGCCTTCAGCTCGCCGCGAAAAAACAATTCACTCGATTATGTTTAAAATATTTTTTATGGCTTCTGCATTTAATCTGGACGGAATTAATTCGTGTATGAATATTTGTTGAAGATGCAACTTTCTTTCGCAACAAATGCAAGCAGGCAAATAATTCAGAGGCCAATTTACGAATTAAATATATGTAACTCTGACGTGCTATGATGCATGACCCACTAGTAGTGGTATAGTGGTTCATAATATGCAGGTGTGTGCCTCATATATATGGAGTGAAGTGTGGGAACCCCTGGACAGGACAGTTGGTCACAGGTGGCTCTGTGTTAGTTTGGCTTACCCTCCGTAGTAAAACTATTCCCACACACACACACATTCGTAAATAAGAGGGTGGTTTTGGCATTTAGGGAATATTAACATATGCAGAGTTCTGCTTATTAGTGTATCTCAGGGGGATATTGAGAAACAGAAAGTAATAAACAGTGGATTTTTGTAAGAAAATCATTTTCATTTCGTAGAATATTTTTAATTAAAGCATGTTTTCTATGTAAAATTATTAAAAAGGGGTGTAAGAATTCGGTGTTTGTTGCAATGTTTATTATGTTTTCATTATAGTTGGAACGACGCAAATGAAAGAAAGAATAAATTAAAATTGGCGACCGAAAAATTCACGGTCTATTTCGGGTCGTCGTGTGTTAATTATTGCGTTGTCCGTGTACGTATAATAAATACATAAATTAGTGAAACAGTTGCAAAGTAAGAACGGCGGTGCACCTGTTGTGAACCACTCTTATTTTCCATTGTGAACAAGGCCTTCATTCCTTCCATGCGTTCATTGTCTTATACCTACATTTATTTCTGCTATCATTATTAAGTGCTATTATCATTTTAACTATTTGTTATTGTTATTGTTATACAACTACTATACTGTTACACTTATTACTCTCGATTTTTATATGCGCATTTTTCCAGCACACGTTTGTCTTACAAATTATACTTATACTCGCTACTCCACATCCAGAACCACTACACCATATAAATTCAATTATGCACTGTTTTTAAAACACTTTCAATATAAAATTACACTCATTTTACTTATATAAAAATTCTTGCAGGTTACCTTTAAGGCTGTCATTAACCTTACTTAATTTTTATTTATTACTTTCTTATACGGTATGTATAAAAGAAAGTATTGTAATGACAATAAAAATCGACCTCGAAATTTTATCAAGGATTCCTGCATTGTTTTTTACTATTTTCGCAATGACGTCTGTGTGACTAGCTGTGTGTGTGTGTGTGTGTGTGTATGTTTGTGTGTATATATGTGTGTGTGTGAACACTATAGCTATATAGTATGCTGTTTTGAATTTAAGAGTTGTATATTTCGGGAAAGAAACCATATTTTTAAAAAGGATATTTCAACCGGACGTGCTTGTTTACTTGTGCCATTATCTCGTAAAGGACACGAGTTAAAGAAAAAGTGAATCTTATAAAAGTTAAAGTTATTCAAATTTCTAGAAACTTTTGTTTGAAAAGTGTTCTTGAAAATTGTACTATTTACTGAATAATCGCAATTGAAAATAGCTATTTTACATTTACGTTTCTCTGGTTAACATATTACGTATAAGGCGATTGCAGAGCACTCCAGTTTTTGCATGTTCCGCAATATTTTTGCAAAACTAAGACCAAAGTTTTATTCCATATTTGTTAATAAAATTTACCTATACAATTAATTAAAAATATTCTTTTTAAATCTGCAAAAAAATTCTTAATATTTAAAGAAAAAACGCAGTGCCTACAGGGGCTATTTAATTGAAAATATTGTTAACATATTTCGGCTTATTTTTGCATAATAATTAGCGCTAGGAATATAATACGTCGTTACTTGCCGTAATAAAAATTGGGACAGTCATAAAGTAAATTATATCAATTTGACACCTGGCGGCGTTTTATTAAATCAGTTTGTCACACAATTTTATATTATTTAACACAATAAAAAGGGAAAATAGTAACTAAATACCTTATTGTAAACGATTGGGTTGTTTGACCCAGGGTTAGCACCAGTGAACTTACCTAAAGAAAAAACAAAAATACTATAGTAATTTTGAACGTTAATATATTCAGTTCTATTGTTAAAATTTGTGACAGTTTATTGCTTATATTATATTTATTTTTATTACGCTTTGTGTCAGTTGAGTCAATGTACGATTATTTATATTGCAAAGCCTGTATTACACGATACGAATTATTATTGTTCCGAAAATTGTATAGTGAATTATAGCACTGATATTTTAATCATACACAGTAAAAAGAAGTAGCACCAGATATTAATTGATAAAACTGTTGTAGCTATGGGTGCACCAATGCCTTCAGTTCTATTTAGTGAGTTTAATTTTATATACCAAGCTCATTCTTGGATGATTTATTAAAAAATTCGTTATAATTTCCCGTCCAATATTATCGTTAGTTTTACATCAGAGCAAATAAAAAATAATAAATAATTAGATGATCGTAGCATTTTCACGTGTCAAGCGTCATTAACCACGTGTGTATACAGGGTGTGCATATTGTGTGCCGCGTGGGAAAATTGCTAGAGTTTAGGTTTCTGGTCGCCAGGTGGACACTGCCACGTCATCAACATTAAATATCGTACAATTGTCTATATATATATATATATCTATAGAAAACATATTGTTTTGTATGGTAATTTTTACAAAAGAATTTAAAAGTCAATTTAAAATTCAAATTACTGTGCCCCTGCCCCCCCTAGTGGGGCGACCTTTGCTTGATTTATCAGGGTTTTAACATTTGATTTTTATCTTGTTTAGAATTTGGCTTTGTGAGTTATAATTTAAATAATTACCGATTTTATAGTTTAAAACAGTGATTCTCAACTTCTTTGTACTTTCTAGGACAAAGTCTAAAAGAAATAACTTGAGATTTGATTGAATATGTACCACGGAATTGATAATTAATCGTTTGGGACACTAGTAATATATTTTAATGAATTGCTAGATATGGCAACCTTGAATACTGACATATAAAGTTAATTATAATCGCGTAAGAGGGAATATGATTTAATTTGAAACATTTCAGAGAATTTAACCGATGTGTCCATATTGTTTAGTAACATGTGCGTGCAAATACAATACATACACAAAGATCGCAGCCATCTTATTGGCTTCGTAAGTAATCCCGCCTCTGTCTAACCTATGACCCTACACTGTACTGCCTCGTACTCAATCACGTTTATGTTTCATGCGTAGGACGTCATACACATAACTACAATTGCATACTAACCACTACAATGGAATAACATGAAATAACAATTTTATATATTTTTAACCGGATTATCTGTTTAATATCTCAAGAATAAGTACTTTAAAAAAATCAAAGGTACGTAAATAAGTAATATAAATATAAACATACCACAGACACACTTCAAAATGACAGATATACGTAATACAGGACATCCCTTTGACACTGATAATTCTCATTAGGCGCCATAATCAATAAATTGCCCCATTCAAACTATATATATAAAACAATAACCGTCTAAATGTATAAAACGATGTAAACAAAACTGAGAATTTGATAAGAAGTTTAATAAAATGTTTAAATGTTAACTAAACTAACCAATTACAATGCGAGCTATAATCAAAAGTTGGTTTTTGTTTATCAGGAATGTTCTACGAGCAGGAAGGATGTTGCGGTGTAAATCAGGCTTTGTTGCTTAAGTTCGTGGTTATTTTAAATGTTAATTAATTAGATTTTCCTTGCATTTATTTGTAAAATAGTTTAAATTTTTGATCCGAGAATGCTACAGATACACTTCGTACGGAAATAATACCAATTTTCCGTTGATAAATAGGAAAACAAATCGGAAAAGTATAGAAAAGAAAATGATTGTACAAATAAACAAGATTGCTTATAATATATACATCAATTTCGTAGCATAAATTGTATGTCATGTTGTAGATATGAATCAGGGGGTGTATGTATGTTTAACTGGTGGTGAAATGTAATTTTCTCCCCAACTGCCGATAAGCACGACATCTATAATTAATTTCTTGCATAAACACCTGTTGCCATAAGTACTATATACTTTAATCAAACATAAACATTACAACTGCTAAACAAACCGAATAAAACATCATATATGAAATCTGTTTTCATGAAAGTGTATATATCTAGTGGTTAGAAGCACAACGTTTGTGTGCCACTGGTCAGGAAACATCAGCATAAAATTATCAACACGTCCACGGATATTAATATTATTATATATTTTCTTTTCTTAGTTTAACGGCATTCTGCCGTAGCCCGAAGCACAGCAGCCATAGATAAACATAGAATAATGCCCCCACCACTTTGCCCCAGTGTCGGCGCCCAGCGGAAACACAATATTTATAATACCCAGAAGCCCGCCTAGCCGCCGGGCTCCACAATCACACTAAGTACGGGTCTGTGTTAATTCAATTTATTGATCTGTACAAATGACAGGATGCATTTGCTAATCAGAAAAGAAATGAGAAAAATAAATATATTATTGCATTTTATGGAATTATGCAGCAGAATTAATTATTTGGTTGTTCCATATTTATATACGCAAGCACCCGGTATATTGTGAGAACATTAATGAATAATATGAGAGCGATTTCCTCTCAAATCGATTTTTTTTTGCGATCACCTCGTGAGAATAGAAATTATTGCATTTATTAATATATACAAAATAATAAAAATCTGAACTTGCATTCAGACGACTTTCTTATACTTAGTTTTCACTATATATAAATATATTGTTGCTTTATTGTGTTTCAAATTCATTTAACCATTGCCATAAAACAATATCAATATATGCGTTAACTATGAAAACGTAAAAATAACATGATAATTTTCAAAGGCGATTTATCACTAAATGGTACATTTTTATAAACAACCTTTCAAACAAAAGTTGCTAAACATTTTAATATCTTTAACTTTAATATGAGTCACTTTTTCTCTAACTCGTGTTCTTTTCGAGATATACAAAAAATTGCACGAATTAAACATAAAATAACATGGCTATTTTCAAATGCGATTTATCACTAAATGGTACATTTTTTTAAACAACTTTTCAAACAAAAGTTGCTAGAAATTTTAATATCTTTAACATCTATAAGACTCACTTTTCTCTAACTCATATCCTTTTCGAGATATACAAAAAATTACACGAAGTAAACATAAAATAGAATGGCTATTTTAAAAAGCGATTTATCACTAAATGGTACATTTTTTTTAACAACTTTTCAAACAAAAGTTGCTACAAATTTTAATATCTGTAACTTTTATAAGACTCATTTTTCTCTAACTCGTGTTCTTCTTGAGATATACAAAAAATTACTCAAGTGGACAACCACTTCTGGTTGACATTCTTTTCAAAAATAGATTATCTTTCCAGGAATATACAAGTCTTAAATTCAAATTCATTCATATTGGTTGCAGTGTTCACACACACACACACACACACACACATATACAGAGAGAGAGAGAGATCATTGCGAAAAGTGTGAACCAACAATAAATTAATGAAATTCGAAGGACCAATATGTTAAATATAATTAAAATATTAACAAATACATATGTTAACATATAATACGAAACTATAATTATATTTTACTAATATGCTAATATACGACAAAATAGTGTTACATATGTAATATTATTTGTCATTAACTTCCAAAAAATGTATTTTATGAATACTTAATGTAGCTATTAGACTCCTACGTATTCTAAAATAATATCTTATACGCATTAGAAGAACGCAAACATTTCACATCTGAACGGAAAAATGATAATTAAATAATTCTCGAAATTTTAACAGTATTTACCAAATTGCTAAAATCTATATATATATATATATATATATATATATATATATATATATATATATATATATATATATATATATATATATAATCAGAAAAAATTAAGAATAACAAAAAATATAAATACAAAAACCAATAACTAAAATATAAAAATAATAAATAACACAGAAGCCAAAATCTAATAAGCTATAATTATGATTTCCTTAAAACGAAATTGGAAATTCACCGTTAGATTAATTATAGACAATTTGCAAGAAGCAATTTTGCGATTGCACACAGAGGAGAGACATCTAGTGCCATGATTGAGTACTAAACACACATCTAACAAAAAAAAAAGCCTTATAATCCAGGTACAATCACGTACAAAAAGATCGCTTCACGACTGTTGCATAACGAATCAGACAGAGACAACTATATAATTATAAACAAATTGCGAATTATTATAGTCATCTTGATGCAGAGAGTAAATATACCTACATTTATTCTTTTACGTTTTAGCACTAAAGTTAAATAAAGAAAAGGTGCTAGGATTGTTAAAGAAATTACAGAATATTATTTAGAAACTGTACTTAGTACGGGTACGACCTTAAAATTGCAGCTGTTCTGGGTAAAATCCGCCAGATTGTGTCCCCAAACATGTTAATTTGTTTTACTGTCTATTAAACTTTAAAATCAACTTAGAAAACAAAAAATGGTATTTCTTATAGGTAATTAATATTACTGTTAAAAATATGATAGGTTAAGTGTAGCTTAAGATTTTAAGTTGGAGGCGCAAACAAACATAAACGTAATATTTTATATGCAAATAAAAAAAAAGTTACCGAAATGTAACCCGTTACACTTGGGTGTATTGCAAGTTGAGAAAAAATAAGATTGTCTTCAGAATCCAATAAAAGCCTTCGAGCCTCAAGACCTTTATTTTGTAGGTACTACAGTGTTAAATATAGTTCAAACCAAGCATATAGCTGCAGGCACTAATGCCTTCAGCTCGCGGAACGGTAAATAATTGTTATAAAAATATTAAGAGAACGAGCATTTGTTTTATGCTTATATAATTCCGAAAGAACATCTTGTTTATAATTTTTATATATTTTTTGTATACTGAATCATTCTTTATAAATTTGAACTGCCCATGATTTATAACCGATTAACCGTGGACTTAAACGGAAGTTAATTTAACTAAACCAATAAATTAACTTCGCCATTAAAGTTTTTTATATATTCACTTCAAAAATGTTTACATTTAAGTAAGTAACGGAACATAAAATAATTAAAAAACCTTAAAAAAAAAGATGACTATAAAGATCCAAAGTAAAATAAAATAAAATACAGATAGGTGAAATATTATTAGTGCCGTTCGAAGTGTTGCAAGTTGTAACTTGAACAAAACCCATTTGATCTAGTTTTTGCAGTTATGGCTATAAATAGAATTCGATCTTGATTCAAGTAATTTTACAGCGTGTAATTGTGAATGTAATAAGTGTTATTACATTACTGACTGCGCAACTCGTGAAAAATGACGGTTGTTTTACTATTTAAAATGCTTACAATTGTCTCTTTAATGCCTAACGAACCCTTTTTTCGAATTTGTTATTAAATAATTGGTACACTTATATTTATTAGTATAATACTAATTGGAAATTAGGCATATTACCAATATGTAATTAAACATTTTTACGACATTGGCAATACATATTTTTGAATAGGTAGATATGGCAACCTTGAAAATGATTTGTAAGACATTACAAAGATGTGTAATTAATTACATACGTAATTCCTTACATTTGTACGACACTGGTGCTAAATATTAATTAAATTCTGCCATATTAAGCTATATATAAATAATTTTGTTAAACGTGGCGCCTAGAACCATACAATATCTACAATTTAGCATATTTTTTTACAACGAAATTGTATTATTGTAGCTGTAAAATAATGAAATAAATAAAAATTATCTATTTACTATATTATAGCTACAATAAAAAATTGTGTTGTAAAAAAATATGTTACATTGTAGATATGATATGGTTCTTAGACGGCACGTTTTATGAAATTATTTATATAAAGCTTATAATGACAGTAATTAATATTTAGCGTTGCTAGTAAAAGAACGAGATATAATCAGTTGTAGTTTCTTATTAGTAGTTATTATTTTCATGATAATCCGAGTGTACAGCTGACTAATAATAATTCAAGTAGGTAAACAGAAATAATACTAAAATTTAAAAGGAAGCAATCAAATAAAATGTTATTCTTATGATTTGAGCTAACGTAGAATTGATTTAAAAAATATGTAAATAATATGAATCATCCATATTATACAAATCACACCATTAACGATCACAGACATACAAATAACATTAAATGACATGGGAGCATAAAAAAAGAAGCAGTTAACCATGGATTGAAAAAACTAGATAGATAATTATCTAACATATTATTTAATTACTCATAACATAATAGAAAAATGCAGTTCTAGTCTGCAGTGAGTCACTCCAGCTGGGTGACTGGGCCACTCCGCCTCTGGCCATTTATACACACGCTTACATAACTCTAGATCTAGACAGTGCATTATTATTGTACTAGTGACATTTTCAAAAATTAAAAAATTGCCTTGATATTTAAATAGAACAAGACCAATATTATTACTATCACAGTTACAGGTGACTGATAATTAATATACATTTACAATTTTTATAAATCAGTGTTTATATTTTTTATTTATATCGGTTTGTTCTTCAAAAGTTGTACATATGTACGATATTTATTATACAATGTTTTAAATTAAAAAATATATATATATTAATATCGAATCATAAATACTAATGAATATATTTATAAAATTTAGATTTCTTATTATTTCCACGTTTCTTATATCTATCTATTAAATTGAATTTAGCACCAGTGTCGTACAATTTTTCATTTTATTAATTCCCAGGTTTCCAGAACTATTTATTTAACTATATTTGTAAAAATTGTTTTGATATAAAACAATACTAATGATGCATTGATTGGACTTTGTTCCTGATAGAGGTCAGAGTATAGATACATATATGTAAAAAAAATATCGATATTAAAAATATCGACAAGCAAGGTTATCTAAAACAAATGATTATTATAATTAATAAACTTACATATTATGTAGAACGAACACAATTTGAAAGTTCATCCACTAATAAAAACCAGACGTCTATTAAAATTACATATTGATATGATTACCTTGGCAAATTGTTTAAAAAACTAAATATACGAAATAAAAAAATACACTGATTAGGCCATGGGAAAACAAATGATATTTAGATCAATGTTAGATAGCCATCTTGGAATATTAAATGGCAGACCATACATAAAATAAAAATATATTGGTATTTTGCTAAAATTCTTAAAATTTTCAAAATTGCTTGAGCCACTGTAAAAAAGGTCTAGCTCGTCACCATAAACATATAAGCAAAGCGTTCTACACATTCACATACATCTGGAAGTTTCTATAATGTTTCTAAAAGTAATAATTGATGCAATAATCAAAGGAAATAATTTCAAGTTAAAAACGCGTGTGAAATTTTTCAATTTAGTACAACACAGCAAACTAGTACAAAATATGTAATAATATAGTTTTAAGTTTTTATTAATCATGTTTATCCATTAAGATTTGCCAGTTTCTATAAAAAATTATAATGAATTTAAATGATAAATCAAAGAAATCACCGGTGAGTTCCCGATTAATTATAAAATATGCAAATTTAGTCAACTTTTTTGCTTGTTGTAAAAACAGCGTATATCCTGCGTGAAAAGTCATGGTTTTGCATGATATAACATTTAAGATATATATATATGTGTGTTTTACATATATGAATGGAACGTTGTGTCAAAGTGTGTGTCTGTTTTTTGTGTGTGTGTTGCATTGTGCATTAAGCAACCGGTGCAATCTATCGATAAATCAGGAAATTAAAAATGTATTAAGAACTTTCTAAATTACATAAAATCAAATTAAAGTTATCTCTAAATCGTAGTTATCTTAACAATGATAAATTTAGACGAAACATTTGACCAATTTGTTGAGATTTACCGTGAAAAGTGTGAGAACATTTGGTGAAGGTAGAACCATTAAATCTTATTGCATCATCTTACGAGTGAATAAAAAACGAATATAAATAATTTAGCCATTAAATTGAAACATAAATATAACGTCTGAAAACAAGTGTCCTTCTATACTGAGGCAGGCGCAGGTAAACATATATACTGGTTATTTGAATACGAGCCATTGAAAACATTGCCGGCGTTTAACGGGATTATTCGTGGGGCTACAAAAAAAACCCCTAAACTCTAGAGAAATTTAATTATTTCTTCGAAGAAAACAAATTTAGTTAGATCTTTATTTTCTTAAACATTGCGTATTGCCATCATAAAAACGGAATAAAAATCTGTAAGAGAGTCGACTGCAGGACACTCTAAATATTTGAAGTTAAACAAGGCCTTCGACCTCTATTTCCAAAGTATAACGTAATCTGAATATAACAAGCAGTATATCTCATATACTTGATACGGTATCCAATCCCAATAGCCAATAAACATCTGAAGAAGTTTAATACTACATCCTCTGCGGACTGTTGGCCGTCCTAATAATAAATCTCGCGTACTACACCATCAAGTATCTCTTCAGACCCAGAGGCTACTCTGTCCAGTGTGGACGCCACTCTCCACAGGTGTACTGACCCCACGCACCGTCCCCCCCCCTGCCGCCCAACCTCAGAAGAGGTAAGTTCATTCATACTCGGTGGGTCCGTGGGAACTTGTTCGCGGCTGCCCTGGAGCCAACTTACATTTACTATACGAGAGCAAGCAAGCAAGCAAGAGAGATAGACACACGCGCATTGGTCAGTTTATATAATGCAGGTCTTTGTCGCTCTTATGCGGGTGTTTCAGTGTGAGTTTGAGGAAGCCCTCAGGTGCCAGTAGTAGGATGCTTTTTCTTTGCTTTTTAGACAGTTGTTGGGACAGTGCTGTACTAGGGAGTATCACCTTCCAGAGATTCCCTAAGATTTTGGAGCAGAGGCTCTTAAGGTTCTCAAAAGCGATCCCAATTTTCCAGATCGACCTCTCGATGGTACAAAATTGATTTTTATGCATATGAGTCGATGAGTTAACGAATTAAAAATGAAATGAGTGTGTGTGAAGATATAAACCTCTTTTTATGATGATTTGATTACTGACGTTGTTGAGATTGAGGCGTGTTAATGGCCAGTGGGCAATCTTAAGACATGGCACACACAGATATACAGGAAGTGATGATGTGTGTGTGTGTGTGTAATACGGGGCCCAGTTCAGTTCAATTCGATTACATAATTCATTGATGAACGGTCAGATATGAAATGGTGAATGGTCTGTGCTTAATCAGCTGTGAAACGCTATAGCCTTTCTATATATGTTAAACCAGAACCAATTGTGTTATTATTAATCAAGTAGATCAATACTTATTGATTATAAAATCAAATGTTCACCAACACTCACACACATAATAAATAAACTTGTATCATATTTATTTTAGATTAATACAAATGTAACTGTCAATTACTAATATTTTAACATGTTACTTTAATATTAAGTTTGAAAACGTCTCTTTTAATCCTACACTGTAAAAATATCTTACACTGTTAAGTACTAGTTCATTTTAAACTATTACTACTTGACTACATATTGATTTCGAAGTATAATTTCATCAATAATGGCTGTAGAGTGAGTAAATACATACACAGACACACAGATATGATTTAAAAAAAGGAGTGGCCTTCACTCGACTTTCTTCTCCTTTCACTACCTGCATTTGTAAAATTGCTATGTATCAAAATTAATGTGTATTGTAACTAGGGGAACGTAAGTATAAAATAACCATTTTTAAAACCGATTTGTCAGTAAATGATACATTATTCAAAAAAACTTATTATACAAAAGTTTCTAGATATTTTAATATCTTCAACTTTTATAAGAAACATTTTACTCTAACTAGTGTCAATTCCGAGATATTGTAAAAGTAGCAAGAATTAATTGTTACTTCCCCTGAAAATATTGTTTTCAAAAATAGCAGACCTTCAACAGATTTGGTTCTAGAGCGTTCACACAGATATACAGAATTAGTTTCGATCCAAGGATGGGTAAAATGTTTATATAGTTTCCTATTAGACTTTGTCCAAGAGAGAAATAATTCGAATAAGAAAATGAAAAGTGAAGAATAAAGAATTAAATTCGTTTTAAACTGATGATACTGAAAGGGAACAAAAGAAACAAAGTTCCAATAAAACAAAATCGGATATCCATTCATTTTGAATAGTTATAATGTGAGCTGGTTATATGTAAGTGCCCGCACACATTATTAATATACTTCTCACAGGAAGTCATTGCCAACTGTCTTGTAAATAATCAACAAATAAAACCAAACCAAAAAAGAAAAACTTCCCTGTCCTGTGTCCCAGTTTCACCATCGTCATTTCTTCAAGTGGGTGTTGGCATTATAAAAACTATTTATTTATGAATGAAGGAATTAAGTTGTCACAAGCAATATCGTTAAATGAAATTAAGATTATTAGTAAACTAAACACTGGCTAGAAATCTGGTTGGGATATTTCAACTATTTGAGTTCGAAAATCGTTATCGATTACTTGATATATTTGGGGTACACCAAACTTGACATGTACTAATTTAAAATCACCTGTTACAGTGTTGCCGTCATTAGTATTATTAGTCTTCCTCTGGTATATTTACCAATTTGTAAGATGTAGAAATAAAAGAAAAAATGTGAGATGGAAAAATATAATAAAACGGTCGGTCAGTCTAGTCTAGTCGTGAGATAGACTTCCGTTAGTCGTTTTGACGTTGAGATAATTATGATTTTGGTCACATGCGTCTGTCTCTGTCTGCTTTATTAGTTTAATATAGTAGTGCTGTCTTTTACTGGTGTAATAGAAAAATAAATATATTTGAATAAATTAAACAACTATTGCTAAATTCATCCGGTGCCGTTTATTTATAGCATAAAAGGTTATATTTTTGTCTATTACATATATATTATTTATTCTTATATAATGTTAGAATTGCATTTTATAACTTGTATGAATCATACTTTCAAATATTGGGATCTTTTTGGTCTTTCAAGCAAACGTAAACACATTTTCGGTTACTAAATTTTAATTTATGGGCAAATACTTGTAAATAAACTAAGACAGTTTGGTGACCTCAGGTCCAGCAATGACGAAACTGTAACATCACCGAAATTAAAAGCAAATAACATTAAATTATAAATGTTAATATGAATGAATGCGGTGGTACGATTCACGGTGTGTGTCAAAGTATAGTAAGATTTATTGCTACACCGTTTCGGCTATACAAATTGCGTTTGTTTAATGGTACCTTGGTATAGTGCTAGTGCTAGTGCTAGTGCAGCTCGGAGCAGTTCCCATACACTGGTTAGTGTTAGTGTAGGCGCAGTTTCATCGTTGATGTATCTATTCAACTGGCATGCTCAACAAGAACAGGATTCTCTCGTGTACTGTACAGTGTACACGCTTAAAGAAACACTATTGAATTTGTTTATATATGTATATTAGCTAGAGGTGAATTAGAATTATTAGCTACGCAGGCCTGGATTCAAACATATTCTCTGTTAACGCTAGATTGGAGATTATAGCTCGTTGAGTATCACACAAGACATTAAAATTGATATGTGGTTGCTAAGGAAACGGCCGTTAATTTAATATGCCTTTTTGTTACAAATGGTACATTATTTGAGAAAATCTGAAATTGTTCAGATCTTTATAGCGTTCATTTTGAAGCTATAACTATTTTAACTTGCGTATACGATTGTATAAAGGCATTACTTCCATTAGTCGAATTTTTTCTTATATCCAATTTGTGCGTTCCGCATAAAATTACATCATTAGAGATCAATTTTTTATATCTTGAATTATTTTGACGACAGTTTTAAGGTTCGACTTTATTATATAACAATTTCAAACTTGATATTTTAATTCTTGAATCGAATCTTATTATTATTAATTAAGATTAGAAAATACAAATAATAATTCGGTTTGTTTTATTACAAATATTGCTAGCATTCACAGAAACAGAATATACGCATTATTTATACATTTTGTTGCTGTGAACGCTAGCGTTATTTGTCATTAAACAATTTGGATTATTATTTGTAATTTCTATTCTTAATTACTACTTGTTTCGCCGTAAATGCAACTTTAAACCAGACTTATTAATTACTTCGTAAAAGAAAGTAAAAATTAGACTCGTCGAAAAACCTCCTATTATTAAAAACAATATCTACGCCGGAATAATGTTATATTTTTGTTATATTTGGCATATCTTGTAAACGACACGAGTTAGAGAAAAAGTGATTCGTATAAAAGTTGAAGATATTGAATATTTTAGCAAGTTTTGTTTGAAACACTTTTACAAAAAACTAGCCATTTACTAAGAAATCACATTTTAAAATTAGGATGTTACATCTTTGTAAATATATTTTCGGTTTAAATACGAAATTTTGTTATTTTGTAGTTAATAGTTTTGAAGTAATGCGACCCACACACACATACACACACACACACACAGACATATATAGAAATAACGACTTCAATTCGTTCTTTCACTCCGTTCGGGAGCCCCAACAATTTTTCTTGTTGAATAATTTCCGAAAATGGGACGAAAATAAAAAACAACGAACGCACACCTGAGTACAACTAAAGCAGCCATGTTTGTGCGTTCGTGTGTCGAGGCATTGTACGCGGGTCGAGTATATCCATTAAAATCTAGTAATCGATTATTTTCTGAAGGTTGTAGCCGATTATATACTGAATTTAGCAAAATAATTTGATTATTAATGCGTTGCTAGTATAATTCAGTAAAGTGATCTGATTTCAATGTGAAATTGATGTACGATTTGAGCAGCGGTTGATTACAGAGTAATTTTGGATATTTGTGTGCAAAGTACAGCACATTGTTGGCATAATATTATTAATATTCAGCTGTAGCACTTATGTATCGTGTAATGTAAGTGTGGTAATTACGGCTCGTTTGGCCAAGCAACGACGAGGATGTGACGCCACTGTGTCCGGCACCATGGTGGCGCCCTCACCTCTCACTCGGCCCGCTCCGAACCGAGCTGAACCTAATAGGCCCCCAGGTGCAACAGGTTCCGGCGCGCTCTTGTTCTTATCTCTTATCCTCCTCGTCCTCGGTGACGTGACGTCACACACAACAGCCACGCGACTCGACTCGACTCGACTCGACCCGCTGCTTCATTCATCACTCGCTCTTGCTTTTACTACTTGTATTTCTATCTATCTATATAGGTATACTCATTTTCTGTCTTTATCCCACTGGCACACGGGCCAAATGGCGCTCTTTCTCTATATAGCCTCCACCAAGGGTATTCGGCAGCGTCCACTGGACTGGACCGGATGACGGAGTTTATATACGTTGTTGGCTAGATTAGTCGACAGATCAGATGATCGAGACACACTTTTTTTTCTATTGATATTTTTGTGATAGAATACGTAGATTAATTTGATTCTTATTTAATTTCGTATTTTGAATATCTAATTATTTTTTAGCATTCGGTCGTGTGTCTGTAGCATTCACGGATCAAAAAATTTCATTAACAAAATTTGTCTTGTCGCCCTGATTACAATAATATAACTGGATTACTTATATAACTGGATGTTAGTCGTCGCTCGCTCGACCAAATTTGTGCTTTCTACTCCTCTGAAGGTACTGGACCGATTCACACCAAATTTGGTACACATATTATTTAACACCCCATTTGAATCCTCTCGCAATTTAAATCCAATTGCCCGTATACTTCCCAAGTTATAGGGCGCCAAAATTTGGAGACCCCCTTAATACTGCCCTTACAGAAATAATCAAAACACCTAAAAATTCTACTAATAAGTCTAAGATATTTTATGTATACAAGATTTTTTCATATTGTTAACCCAATGCCCGAAAAAAATTATTAAATATTATAATTATGAATTTTAAAATATGCACTAAATTTTTTTTTAATTAATTTTTTTCAATCAAAAATAATTATACACCCAAAATGTCTACAAGAAATTCTAAGATATTTTATTTCTACAAGATTTTTGCATATTGAAAATCCAAAGGCCGTAGAAGAATATTAAAAACTTTTTTTTATTATATCAAATGAATCTACAAAAACCTGTAAGACTTTTTATATCTATAATATTTTTTCAAATTGTTAACCAAAAGGCCATAATAATTAAAAATCACTGCCCGCATATCTTACCTACGGGCGAGGTCTACGCATTGGTGCGTTTTACGCGTACCAAATCTTGTATTTTTTAGTATAAATTTGGGAAATAATTTAAAACAAAATAAAGGAAACTGCGATTTGTCGTTTATAAAAATTAGCAGAATCGATTAATACTTTTACTAATATAGATAAAATATGAACGACACTAAATTGCTAAATCTAGACTAATGTTTAAAATATAATTTAAGCTGTAGTTAAGCATTGAAATAAATAACCCGTAACTAAAACGATTTCCTACGGATGAAAATAATTTATTAGCCAAACATTTAGTGATATTAAAACGTGCGGTTGCTACATTGTGAAAAATATCCATAACATTCATAATTATAGCTGTATCACTGTATAATCATTCATACACAGAACAAGTAAAAAATTAGGATGAAAAATAAAATACAAAATATGTATAGTAAGTAAGAGAGAAAGGCGTATATATATACTTTCTACTATAAGCACAGATGGATGGTGAATGAACCGAACCGTCTTATTCCATTTCTTCTTGTCCGTTTACGACACACAATCTAAACATAGCCGCCGCCACCCCCCACCTAAAATACGCCGTTTCATTCATGTGTGTGTGTTTGTTGTCAGGATGTAGAAATCGACAATCAATTATTTTTTTGCTGCTCTTATGCTTCTATAATATTGTAATTATAGTAACGGTTACGCGTTCGTATATTGCTTTTTTGCTAGATTTCTATTGCTTTGTTTAACTTTTTTTGTATGTGGACCAGTGGCAGGACACAGGATATTCGCTTAGCGGGGGCCACTGATTTTACATTAGTTAACTAATCAATGCGCCGTGTAAAACCATTCAATACTTACAATATGACATATTTTTCTACAACGAAACTTTATTATTGTAGCAGTAATAAGTAAAATGCCAAATATAATATCTATTAAACATTTTACAGCTACAATAATTTAATTTCGTTGTAATGAATGATCAGAGAATGCTACAGACACACGACGAGCTAAAAATATGGATGTCATCTTTGTGTAGAACGGAGTAAATTTAAATAATAAATTCTGTACTGAAAGTTAACTTAAAATATATGTGTTTTAAAACACTTTCGACGTGTCACTTTTGTGTGTCAAACAGTCAATATGCAAATTTTGTTAAATTGTTGTTATACCATATGCCGAATATACTATATGACCTGAATTTATCTCCATTCATAACTAGCAAAGCTAGCAAAAAAAAGTTGCAAAATCTCACCAAAAATAAATAGCAATAATTTATCAATTGAATAAAAGAAAGTAAAGTTACATCCTGTCGTTTCTACAATATTAGTACATAGCTGTATGAAAATTTATATTAACATTTATACAACTCGAAAAAAACTAAACAGGAAAAGATTAATTAATGTTAATGTTTCGCTCACTTGAATTAACATATCGATGACTATCCCTGTCACCTCGTTTAACCGAAAGGCCGGACGTTAGAAAAAAAGATCAACCATTTAAATTTGCCATTTTATGAATATTTCAAAAAGCTTGTATAAATTTACTGTTTTTAATAATTGACTTATAAGTTATTATATAGTTGTTTAGTGTCAATGTGTTGGACATCTCATTATGCCATGTATTCTCAGTTGTACAAGTACTTCGGTGCAAGTACTACACAGTGTGACTGTGCTGCCACCTAGGAACGACACACAGGACTAGCAGCATCCGGTCATTGTACACGCAGTTATGTCAATTATCCCTGGCATGCGCAACAACCAAAATTGACATTGACATAAACAAGAATACATCACTTTAGTTGCACGATAAATATATATAAAATGTTTACATTTACTCTAACCCCGCCACTGCTTATTTATTAAAACAAATATCACGAAATCTTACGAAATATCCAAATTAAAGTAGTTATTGTGAGTGCGATTAGTAATGTATATTGAATAATCTACTCAAATACAAAATAGTAGCAGTAAGGAAATTTATAATCCCGATTTTTAAGAGTTAATATTATTATTGATTGATTAACAAACAATACACAATAGAATACAATTCAATAAAACTGTCTCATTACTCGCGTATGAGTGTATATGTAAGGGAAATGCTTTATTTATATGGTGTATCCAGTATCCCTAATTAGGTCTACATTTACCAAAGAATTCCATGATAAATCTGTATCCATCAAATTATTCAATTAGATAGATGCATCGAAGTGGACTGTATACTGTATATGATATGGGCATATAGTACCCAGGGGTTAACCAAGTGTTACAAATACCAAATCTACTTTGTTGGAAAATATTCATAAATTACTTCCTGAGAAAAATATAAATTGAACTAATATTTTTAGGTCGCCGAAGTACCGAAGAAGAAAAAGCATTCGGTCGTGTGTCTGTAGCATTCTCGGATCAAAAAGTGTTTGTCTCGTCGCCCTGAATCCAAAAATATACTTATATACTTGGATATTAGTCTTCGATCGTAAGACCAAATTTATGCTTTCTACTCCTCTGAAGGTACCCGAGCGATTTACACCAAATTTGCTACACATATTATTTAACACCCCATTTGAATTCTCTCGCAATTTAAATCCAATCGCCCGTATACTTCTCAAGTTATAGGGCCCCAAAATTTAGAGCTCCCCTTAATACTGCCCTTATAAAAATAATTACAACACCAAAAAATTCTACTAATAATTCTAAGATATTTTATATCTATAAGATTTTTTTCATATTGTTATCCCAAAAGCCGAAAAAAATTATTAAATATTATAATTTTGAATTTTAAAGTATGCATTAAAAAATTATTTTTTAAATCAATATAATCTACAAAAAATTGTTAGATTTTATATATCTATAACATTATTTCAAATTGTTAACCCAAAGGCCCTAATAATTAAAAACCACTGCCCGTATATCTTACCTAAAGGCGAGCTCTACGCATTGGTGCGTATTACGCGTACCAAATCTTGTTTAAAGTTAATACATTTTATTTTTGCCATAATTTAGCGTAATTATTTTAATTTAAATATATTTCCTAAATATTCATTATTCTCAGTGTATGTATTCTTGTGTAGTTATGATTTAATTTAGTTTAACCCAATTTTTAAGTATAATTATACTATCTGTGTGAAGAGTCATGATGAAGATATTTCCGTTTCTTTGTGAAAATCAAGTATGAATATGTCATTCGACTGGGCTTAGTATGTGACAGAAAACTAGAGTATGTATACGCGTTGTGTGAATAAACGTATGCGGTGGGCGGCGGAAACCAGTGATAAACACAAACCATCACACACTGTAACAAATGTTTGATTCTAAAATTGAGTGAGGGCGGTTTGTCATATACATATAAAAGCCTGGACAACAAATTCTCACATCAAAATGCACTAAATATCAAACAAAATCAAAAATACAAGATATTTCAGTAAACATAAGTTTTCTAGTGACATCTATGTGATGTTGTAGCGACTTTATTTAATATATTTTCCTAATTAACCCTAGATTTATATATTCACTTAGTTTATTGTGTTAATCTTATCCAATTTTGAGAAAACAATTGTGTTCACATTAACGGGGTTTACTGGGTAGAATCACAAAATCATATGAATTAGTTATAGTAAGTTGTGTAATAAATAATCGTTGATATATGTATTTATTTGCCACCGGCCGTATTCAGTACGTTTGATAAAAACATGTATGTATGTACTTGTATATAGTTCTTATCTAAATCGAATCGGATTGAGTTAATTATACGAATACCGTAAGTATATTGCAAGCGACGCTAATTTTATGGGACTCCGTTAATTAAACATCGACCAATTTTAATTAGTGCCTTGTCCATTTTTATTTACCACCAATAACTATTGAAGTTTTTGTTTCTTAATCAAAAGATCGCTAGTTCATAAGAATTAATTTATACTTGCATTGAAAATTCTCTTTGGGCCTTCAAATTGGTTTTACAATTCTTTGTAGATTAATAAAGTTTTTAATTTTTTTTTGCGGCCTCTGGGTTATCAATATGCAAAAATATTGTAGATATAAAATATCTTAGAATTTTTAGTAGAATTTTTGGGTGTTTTAATTATTTTTATAAGGGCAGTATTGAGGGGGGCTCCAAATTTTGGGGCCCTATAACTCGAAAAGTATACAGGCGATTGGATTTAAACTGCGAGCGGATTTAAATGGGAGGTCAAATAATAAGTGTACCAAATTTGGTGTGAATCGCTCCGTTACCTTCAGAGGAGTAGAGGCACAAATTTGGTCTTACGAGCGAGCGACGACTAACATCCAAGTATATAAGTTATATATATTTTTGGATTCAGGGCGACGAGACTAACACTTTTTTGATCCGAGAATGCTACAGACACACGACCGATTACTTTAGCTTCTTAGGTTAAAAATTCATTAAAAGTTCGAATATAAAATAAATAAAATAAAACACCCCCTCCACCCCTCCCAGATAGATAAATCTACTACAAGAAACTAATAATATTTAAATTTATGTTTAGTTTTTATTTATGTTTTAATGTTATTAGCGAAAATAATCATTGAACTTTTGTAAACAAAGAAAATCGACAAAACAACAAATAAATACGAAAATATTCCTAAAAAGGGTAATAGTTTTTATAGTGTAGTCAAAATTGCACAATTAACTCAGGGCACCTTATAAACTGGTCCCATACATGAAATACATATTGATAATCGTTATAAAAACAAAACAACTTTCCAAAAATAAGTATTACAACTCTGTAGCCCCAAGTTCTAAGCAATAAACAAAATAATTAATTTTAATTATCCATAGAGCAATAAGTCTATGTACACATGTAATTTATAATTGTATGCGCGTTAATTTCAGTTAACTATAATTGCAAAAAGGCACGCAATTATTATAACTTAGCCGGGACACAAACCTTGTGCGTGTGCAGCCCACTGCATTATCGATCACGATGCATGTGGTACTGATATACGACACTGCAGCAGCACAGTACGAGGCGCTGTAGATTTATTCCCTCGTTGTACCGCTAGGTATCGCTACTAACTAAAAATGCTTAACCAAAATTTTATTTAATCTATGTATTTTTGCTCAATTTTCCCTTAGAAATAAATACATTTGTACAGTTCACACGATAATTCTAACTGTATTCTTATTTTTGATTTTTAAACCTGATTAGTTTATAGTTTATAGAGCAACTTTGCAAAATAATCGAGTCTGGGTTCTGGGAGCGCCATCTAAGAGGCAGGTGGACAATTTTATGGCTGTCTCGGTCGCCACCTGGGGAGTTCGTCAAGGTGGATTCGTCCACTGAACTTGTCCCAACCAGTTCAAATATTTATTTATTTTTATTAAAGATTGCAAATGAATACGATGTTTTTTTTTTTAAATTGTTAATCAGTTGCCGATTTTAGGTTCATTAAATGTAAATCTGGCCAATTCGGTAGCGTATTTGTATGGCAATTAAACAAGGTTTAAGATAGTGCTACCGGTTTCCAGTGGAGATAACCATAAATACCGCGGTTAAACCTGGTCAAACGTAGCGGTCTCTTAAGCAATTTTTATGTTAGCGGGGAAATTGTTCAGATTTTTAGTTGATATTTTAGAATCATCGGTGTAAATGTTCCTAAAACTAGTTTTGCAAAACTGTAGGTAGAAAATGCATACAATGCCGAAGGATAATTTAATGTACGCCCCTGAGTCCAAATCGCATTTTTTTTTCAATGCTTCTTTCATGTGTGAGCATGTGACATACGGCGTCGTCAGATTCCCAAGACAGAAATATGATATGATTTAAGAAAACTTCGAAAACCATAAGAAGCCGGTTATGCCTCAGTTTATGGGGTTAATAATTACGCTATAGGTAGAAACTTGTGGTTATAAAACGTAACCATGAAATGATAGCATTACTATTTTAAAAGTCAGACTTGTTTTATTTCAATTGGAAAATAGACATTAGCGCAAATATGGTTTAAATAATTAAACTATTAATCAACTGATTTGTGGCTGATAAATTAAATGCAAATTAATATTTACAGTTGGATTCTTTAAGGCATTATTTATTTAATTAGTTGATTAATTAAAATAAAAACTTATCAACCTATTAAGGAGATATTTCATAAGATAAAACTATTTTTTTAGAATTTATATAATAATTAATTATTATTTTTAACCTCTGGAACACAAAGATTTGGTACGCGTAAAACGCACCAATGCGTTCAGTTCGCCTTTAGGTAACATATGCGTTACGAACAGTTTTTAATAACTATGGCCTTTTGGTTAACAATTTGCAAATTTGGTTAAAAACTTGCATTCCTTTCTAAATATAATACAAAAAATTCAAAATTATATTATTTAATATTTTTTTATGGCCCTTAGGTGACAACTATGCAAAAATCTTCTAGATATAAAATATCTTAGAATTATTAGTAGAATTTTTGAGTGTTTAAATTATTTTTATAAGGGTAGTATTAAGGGGGGCTTTAAATTTTGGGGCCCTATAACTCGGGAAGTATACGGGCGATTGGATTTAAATTGCGAGAGGATTCAAATGTGGTGTTAAATAATATGTGTACCAAATTTGGTGTAAATCGCTCCGGTACCTTCAGAAGGGTAGTGGGCACAAATTTGGTCGAGCGAGCGACGACTAACATCCAAGTATATAAGTTATATATATTTTTGGATTCAGGGCGACGAGACAAACACTTTTTGTTTTGATCCGAGAATGCTACAGACACACGACCGAATGCTTCGTACGGCGAGCTAAAAACTGATTAAGTTTGTAGCAAACTTGTATATTGGGTTTTTACTTTCTCATAAACAAAGTATAAAGATCATAGTATACACACACACAGACGTCATCTCGAAAATAGTTAGATTCGATTCAAGGATGGTAAAAACGTGTATATCCGTTGAAATCTCGAGAACGGAAATTATTATATTTACTAATTTACTTTTAGACTGTCTTAGGCAAGTCTTGTGCTGGCCACAACAGATTTTATAACCTTTACATAGCATTTTTCCTGTGTAAATATAGTTTTAATTTTTGAAAAATAATTTAACGAATTTCGTGAATGTTGCTTCTCACGCGCGGCTGATTAATAAAATCAAAGATGACGAAAAAAATACAAAAAAGAAAAATGCAATGATCTTGTGGCGCCCTGATGGTTACACATCTCATTATGGTAATCCAGTGAGTTTAATTCTCACGGTATTCAGTGGTCATTTGACACAAACAAACAAACAAACACAAAAAATAAAAAGGCCAGCAGAAAAAAAATAGAAGAATAAAAATACTGTCGATTAATTAATTCATGGGTCACTCGATCCAGCTCCAGCCTCTCTCTCTCTCTCTCTCACTACTAAACATAAAACAGCGTGAGATCATTGTATGTTATAAAATTTGTTGCCGCGATGACAAGACGGCCTTCGGCTACGGCTTCGGACACCATCGCTTAACATCGGGCACACGACTGTAAAAACCTGTGCTTTGTCAAACAGAAGAAAAATAAGAGTTTAACCGATGAAAAACCCGTTTCTGATTACGTGCACTGAGATATATTTTACTCTGGAGTCACAGATCATATTTTATGTATAGCTTCTAAACCACTTTACATCGAAACATCGAATTTTCGTTGTAGAAACAAAAAACAGCTCAAAATTGAGTATAATGTTTTCCGTGTATTATCTCATCTCTCATTTATATTTACATAAAGTTCAATGGCATTTCGTTTAAAATCTGTAAGGTAAAAAATCGGAAATTAATTCAGTAGCCGCAAGGGAAAGTATTTTACATAATTATGCAATAAAAATTGCCGATTTAGTATCATTAGTCCTTTAAAATATGTTATTAAATTTAAGTAACGTTTTATAAAACACGTTTATTTGAGCCTTAAGACAATAGAACTATTATCCATAAATTATTCGTCTCTAAAGGATTATTCACATCTAAAGAATTAGTAATTAAGCTTAGAAATTATAAATAATAATTCCAGTTTGTTGTATGACATACAAGGTTTACGTTCACAGCAACAAAATTTAAGATACATTGTGTTAATTTTGTTGCTTGGAATGTTAGCATTGCTTTTCATAATACAAACTCGATTATTATTTGTAATTTTCTAATCTTAATTACTATTTACTTCGCTGTGAACAAGCTTTTAAGGTCCATTCTGAACCAATTAGTAATTAAGATTAGCAACCATCAAATCCATTACTTTAAAGAAATGTTGCTTCACTCTGAATTATATCTATAGGCGGCGCCACCTGACAACTTCAAATATTCGCATAAACCAATATTAGAAATATGCTGTCTTTATGCTAAAATCAAAGATATTCCATCAAATAATGATATTTCCATGCATTCTTTATACAAATATGCATCAACTGATTTTTTATTAATGTTCATATTTATGTTTTTAGTTCTCCTTACGAAACACAGAAGTGCTAAAGCATGTGTGTGTTAGTCACTCGCTTGTTTGTAAGACCAAATTTGTGCCCTCTGTTACTCTGAAGGTACCAGAGCGATTTGGACCAAATTTGCTATACATATGTTTTGATATCCCATTTGAATTTACTAGCAGTTTAAATCATATCGCCTGTATACTTCCAGAGTTATAGGGCCCCAAACTTTGGATCCCCCTTAATATTCCCTTTACGAATAATAATTAAAATACCGTAAAATTTTAAAAGAAATTCTAAGATATTTTATGCCTACGATATTTCTTCATATTGTAAACCCATACAAAATTATTATATATAATAATTATTAATTTTAAAATATACAATTATTATTTTTAGTATATCAAAAAGATCAGATTGTGAGCCCAAAGGCTATAATAATTAAAATTAATTATTTTTAATTTAATATATACGTAAAAGGCTACGTATCTTAGAACGGGCCAAGATGTTTTCAAATATACGAATATTGAACAAATTAACTAACAATAAAATAGTAAAAAGTGCCATTGTGTACTTTTACTCATATGAACTAGTTCAAGGTATTCTTACTTTCGTTTGAAACAACATAACTACAATGAAAGTAGAAGTACAGCGCGTTGTAATAACGCTTATGAATCAAATATGCTGCGTTTTTTGACTGTATATGCAAAAACAAATGTATGTGTTTATTATGGATGTATCGTATGTAACATATTGAAAACGGTGTGAGGAAATGACGTCACGACATGTATATAGTGACGTGTTGACATGAATGTTTTAATGCAAACGTATGTATTTAATGTATGTAAATAAAAAGTCTTTTATATCCATTTATATGTGTGACATGTTCGCAGTCAAGTGATGGCACTGAAATTATATTATTTTTAAGTTGGTAATGCCTGTGTAAGTACACAGCGGGCTCTAACAAGTGTGTTCAAAAATTGAACTAAAACTTAACGTGACCTTGACAAAAAATTATATAGAAATCTTTCTTATTCCAAAAATGTATATAAATTATATGATTCGATGCCAAGTTTTGTGGCCACTGTTGAATGCAAAATAGGTGTTCGTTGTATCCGGACTTCACAGTATTATAGATCTCATACTTATTTATTTAAATAAAGTATTAAGTTCAAATTATGTTTAAAATTAAATGGAAACTAAAATATTAACACTACATGTACGTATGTAGCTGCTGGAGGCATTACTGCCTGTATTAATGCTTGTTTATTTTTAATTCATGTAAAACGAATTAAGAATTTAATGTTTAATTTATTGGTCCCTGGTTCAAGAGTTCAAGACACCCAGTACGCGCCACTGGACTTTCTCAACGCAATCGTAAAAATAAATCTTATCGATAATTGAGGACGGATATAGGAAACAGTTAGAAAGTAATTTAAATGAACAACTAGCAAAAAATAAATATGTAAATAAATAAAAAGTGTCACTGCATATACCGTAACCGAATTGGCGCAGCCCACGCAACTAATACACGTTCATTCATAAACCGAGAATTCATTCACAAACTATCTACTAGTGTAGTGTACAAGAGGAAGTGTAACTGTTCATGTCGTATAGTAAATAAATAAAAAAGAAAAAGAAAAATGTGTATAATGGCTTCCTGGACAGGATGTGCTAAACTTTATATCATATTATAATTAAGTAATCTTGTACAGGTGGCGTAGGAGCAGTTTTTAGTTGTCTACATTTTCTTTTTCTTTTTGACATTTAACTATACACATGAGTGTAGTGTCTTTTTGGTTTCATTAATTACTGATACAGGATGTACGACCAGTTAACATCCTGTCATTTAAATACGGTGATTTAGTACTGCTGGAATCGATTGCGAAACGCTGCAGTACCATCAAACGATACTAAAATTGTACTACTCTTGGGAATCGTAACTCATATCATTTTTACATGTTTTATTGTTTTGGAAATAGAAAAATATGTGCATTAAGTTATTTTTACTCTCTTGGGCGAAGCCTAAAAGAAGTATAAGTAGGTTCAATTTACTAAAACCTAATAGAATATTTATCTCGATACTTTACTGGAAACATTTTGAGGGTGCCTGAATCCATTTTGACGCAATAAAGTCTTTGCATGTTTGAAAACTCCAATCAATAACTTTGACCATAAAAATGTTATGTTTAAATTTAAAATTTGTATATTTTTGCTAAGTATAATTCTTTATATATCTCGAAAACGAGACGAGTTAAAGAAAAATTGAGCTTTATAAAAGTTAAAGATATTTAAATTTCAAACAACTTTTGCCTAAAACGTATTTCTGAAAAATGAACCATTTACTGAGAAATCGCTTTTCAATATACACATATTAATATTGTTTCATGGCATTGATAGAATTAATTTAAAACACAATAAAACATTATATTCATATTGTTAACCCAAAGGCAAAAAAAATACATATATAGCGAAAACTAGGAAAGTCGAGTGTAAGCCACTCCAGATTTAGTTTTTAACTCCTCCTAGCTTTAATTGTTTACATTTAAACGAATTTTTTCGTAACATCTGAGACAAAAAATCCACCACATACCCTACAAAAAAATGACCTTGAAATTGTTTTCAAAATTTAATAATTAATTCCTCTAAACCTAATAAAGTTAGAAACTTCTCCTTCACAGGGATTAATAACTGAAGTATTGGTTATCTAAAAATAAATTTTCAACAAGATTAGCTATAAAATAGGTGAACTGTAGTTGTACGATTAAGTTGCCAGGTCAACAGTAAATGACTCGTAAAATAAGTTAAATTATTTACTCTTATCTCAAATTCAGAAGTGTTGAACTTAAAAAAAATGCATTTTAAAACTTTGTGAATGCTAAAATTATACATTTTCTATATTAATTAGAACCACTTTCCATGAATTAAATAACTTCTTTGTCGCGTATATGGACGAAGAAAGTGTGATATTTTTAATTTTTGTCTATTTATACTTATGACGTGAACAGCTTCATAAGTAGAATGTACTTATACATCAATTTCTTTGCGTTTCTGCTTTAAAATTTGTAATACAGTGAGTAATAAATTATATTTAAATAAATCAACCAAAATAGATATTTTCCAACGTTCCTCCGAAAAATATATTTTATAATAGGTAAGTTATGCGAAGGCTGATTGCTCCCTATTATTAACCGTGTTTAAACCATTGGGCGGTTAAATTAGATAACCGACAACATCCTCATTACAATATTTCCCCGCTCCCCTCACCGCACTATTCCTCTGGCCCAAGTACTAATTCATTCATGAAACCCCTCCTTAACACGGTTCTGTATTTACACTAGTGCATTGATATCCCCCCTTTTCAGTTCACACATGTACATTTCATGGCCCCCCACCATAACTTAAATCCCCCCTTGCTGTACATTTCGTGTATATAAGTTGTGCGAAATGTTATAAATTTATATTCTGAGTAATAGATCTGTAGTAGAAGACACTTACCAAGAGATGATTCGGGGTCGCTGAGGTCGCTGATGGAGGGCACCTTCTGCATTGACCCGATGGACGTGGGGCACATATCGTCGGTGTCGTCCATAAGCTCTTGTTTGAGCGTCGCCAACGCATTGTGCTCCGCTTCTTCGCACTGAAACCATTTAAACATATTTAATTAAATACATATCATCATGGTTTTTATTTTCCTTTAAACAAGATTCAATACGTACAACGCACCGATGCGTCTAGCTCGCCTTATGAGTAATTTAAAATTATAATATTTAATAATTTTTTATGGCCTTTGGGTTAACAATATGAAAAAATCTTGTAGACATAAAATATCTTAGATTTACTAGTAGAATTTTTGGGTGTATAAATTATTTTTATAAGGGTAGTATTATGGGGGGCTCTACATTTTGTGGCCCTATAACTCGGGAAGTATATAGGCGATTGGATTTAAATTGAGAACGGATTGAAATAAGATGCCAAATAATATATGTAGCAAATTTGGTGTGAATCGCTCTGGTACCTTCAAAGGAAACTTTTTGATCTGAGAATGCTACAGACACACGACCGAATGCATAACTTCTTCGGTACGGCGAGCTAAAAAGTTTTGGGGTTATTATATTTATTTTTAGTAGTACAAACATGCATAGGTGGCAGGCACCACTGCCTTTAGCTCGCCGTATTATCTATTCAGTGGATGATTTTATTTATATAAAACATTTCTTTTTAACTACGGATAAATACTGCATTTTTAAAAGATAAAAGATATAATTGACATTGCTACCGATTGATTGCAACAATTGACAGTCTTTTAATGCGAACGCTTTCAAAATTATTATATTTATTCTAACCGTATTGTTACATATGAAAAAAATGTCTATTTTATTTTTCTTTACTTGAGCTAAAAATGAGGCAAATTTATGTTTTATTTTTTTATAGTTGTACAATTGTTCAATTGTAATTGTTTATTTTTTTATCAAGAAAGTATAAGAATTATGCTAGATTTTAATATAAATATAGGCGTTTCAAGGTCTCCTATGTTTTATTTTCGCAACGATGTCTGTTGTGTGTAGTCGTGTGTGTGTGTGTGGATCGCATTTTGTAGTGTCCACAGACACACACATAGACGTTATTTCGATAATAGTTAAACCAATTAAGGGAAACTATTTTCGAAATGATCTAAATTTATAATTTCGTCCAAGTAAAAATTCTTAAATCACAAAAAGTGAGCTCCCTTGGAGCACAACGGTGACATATAACCACACTGCTATTAAAATTCGTTTTGTTTTACAAGAATTAGTTGTTTTTATTAATTTTTCAGTGTAAGAAGAGGTTTGTTTTCGCACTATGAGATGTCACCGGTGTGCTCCAATAGGGATATTTCCCGAATCAAACCAAATAATGCACTAACAAGACAAAATCGGCGAAACACAGAGTCCTTTCTGAAATGCTTACAATCTTGTAATGTGCATGTTAAAAAATCGAATTCCGAAAGACTTAACCGGCGCAGTACGACGCGTTTTCGAAGCATGATGGTAGCTCCAACCGAGGCACACATAAAACTAACACATTTTCTTTGTAAATCAATGAATAATATTTGTGAATATGATTCGCATCAACTGGTATAAATAATAACAGGAAAACAATGTATATTCTTATAAATGCTATGTTTTGTAAACAAATATATTTAATTGAACGGTTATACATTCTGGTTTCAAATTTCAACCAGGTTAGATATTTCAAAAATTTAAATTGTTTACATGCTTTAACCACAGATTTATTTAATGAAAACCCCTATTTATTACTACTAATATTTAAATAGAAACTTAAGAAGAAAATAAACCCCTATTTATTACCACTAATATTTTAATAGAAACTTAATTAGGTAGCATTAAACAATGAAAGCAATTGTTTAAATTGATTAAATATAATTATTTTTATGACCCTGTGTTTCCAATATGAAGATACTTTATAGACATAAATATTATCGAATAATTATTTTTGATGTACAACAAATATTGCAGAGGTCGGATTAAGGAGGAATCTGATTTTAGGGCGACGGAAACAAATTGTGCACACCAAATTTCGTAAACATTTTTTGTTTTGTATATAATATACATGATTTAGCTCTGCGAACAGTGAGATAATGAATAAAAATTTCTTTCGTTTCTTGACGAAATAAATATTAGCAGTAGGAAAGTTTTACAGAGTCAGTAGTAGGAAAGACAGTTGAAATGAGTATAGGAGAGTGTCGCCATCTACTGGCAACTGCTCAAACTATAATGAAACCCATGTGATATTTGAAAATAGATGAATGAAAATACATGCGCTGCTAGTTGGCCTTGTACTTGCTCGCGGTCGCAGATCGCAGCTCGCAGATCGCCGAGCACACAATTTTTGCCCACCACATTGAATGAGCGTTTGGCAACAAGAGTGGGAGAAAAACGATATATAAGAAGTACTTCTACGTGAATGTTGTACAGATGTATTTACATTGAGGGGGCAAACAGAACAGATATACATCCGATTCAAGATTGCTATTACGATTATGTGGGCTGTTTTATTGTTAATCTTATCTATTATTTGCCTACTTACATATGCCACAATGTGGGGTGGTTAGCTAAAGTTCAGAGACAATCGTTCACAAGATTATACGATTTTGCATTTTTTTAACATCTACTGTGGACACCACACGCCTTTCTTATAGCAATTTTAAAGACCTTAAACCCGTATTATCAATATTGTTGCATGAACTATTTTAGAGTTCAAAATTATTATTTATAATTAGGCTTCTATGGCCTTTACCTTTTCGATTTTTTTGACATATTGAATATGTTAAATTTCAAAATAATTATTTTTTATAACCTCTGCAGAAACTTTATAAATACTTAAAACATATTTTCGTTTTCTTTTTGTATAACAAAATATTGTTATATAAATATTTTAAATTTCAAAATCTAATCGTCTGTACAGGCCTGAAGTTATAGGGCCTCAAAATGTAGAGCCTTCCTAAATACTGCCCTGAGTCAATTTTTTAAACTTTTAGAATTTTCTACTAAAAATAATATTTTATATCGACAAAGTTTTATCAAATTCTGAGCCCAGGGCCTATAAAAATAATCATTATTTCATCAAAATCTTTAAAAAAAATTATAAGACATTTTATATTTATAACGTCTTTACAAATTGTGAACTTGAAGCTCAAAAAAAAGTATTTATAATATTAATGTAATTTAAAATGTTGTGGATTGATTGCAACAATAAATGTTGTACTCTAACAATTGCTATCGTTTTCATTATTGTATTTCATGTGATTGTTGCACGCCGGTACGGCTGGAAGCACTGGTGCTTGCACCAGTACTTGTTTATATTTTCCGTTGATATTTTGAACTTTCATAAACATAAAAAACATTATATATTTGTTGATTTTTGTTCAAGAATGTAATAATAATTGCGACGTTAAATTATCAATTAATTAATCACATTTGCGTAAATTCTAGAGTAATATAAATCAGATACTTGTTGTAAAATTACAATAAGAAACAAAAACAATTTGGATCTATTAATTAAATCATTCTAATGCAATGAAGGATTTAAATAGGTACTCAATAATACATCAAGAAAACAAAATAAATCCTAAACATGAAAAAAAAAACAGTAGAGGAATTAAAATAATTAGAAACACAACGTTGATTGATATTAAATAATTGTGGTAATTTAAAAAATGCAATAGACATTGGCTATGATCGGGCAACGTCTGCTGCAGCTACGCCAAGTCTATTGTATGGAATGACAGATTAAAAAACAGTTAATATATACACATATACATACACACATACATACGCTTGCTTTTATGCATACATGATACATACACAGATACATAACAAACATGATAGTACATACACATACAAGGCACGGTTCTAATGTCAACAAACTATCCGTCTCTCAATCGTAAAACTAAGCTCATGATGATGATGTCATCTGAATTTGGTGAGTGACAAATTAACGCTTCTAACTCATTCTGTGATCGACGTGATATATGTGAAGTTCATCTGCACTTCGTACAAAACACAGATCCAATTCAAATATGCAAAAACATCACTTTCATCATATAACTTTCACCTTTTAAACTTGACCGTTAATTAAAATAACATAAATATATTCAATTCGAAACTCAACTATGCAAACTATGCATAGCGAAATTGTTACTTTCATTATTTGTCTCCGAAAGAGAATATAGAATATTTATAATCATTGTATAATCCGGCGAGCGTTGTTTTAACCAAAATTAAATTGTACCATATATGGTACAGATGAAGACCTATAAGACGTGCCGTGCCGTGCCTTTCTAGTCGAAACATAAATAGGATAAATCTGTTACATAAGTGTAATGTAATGTACCGTAACTTTTAAGTTACATACTAACTGTTACAGTTGTATACCATATACGATTTACATCTGGGTCAATCAAAACATTACCACGTATTTAATGACGATTTCAAATACAGGTGCAAGCTGAAGGCATTGCTGCCTCCACAAATACTTGTTAATTAACTGGTGGCGAAAATAAAAATACTGTAAAAACCATTTATCATTTTCATTACCTGATTATTCTTACAAGGAATTTTAAAATCATTACCTTAATGAGAAACACTTTTTCACTCATTCGTGCCGTTTCGTAGATAGCAATAGATGTAGAAAGAGTAAACACATTTCGAAATAATTATAATTAGGGATTCTCAAGTTCTCTGTTTGTTTATAATAATTTAAAACACAATACGTTTTGTATGGTTTAAAAGTGTTTCTTGGTAAAAGCGATAAATGTTTCACCTTAGAATAGTTGAATTTCTCTGAATTTGCATATAAATTTGAGCCTTATGGGTTCATATTCGGTTCGTATAGTCGGGCTGCGTCGGGTATTTATTTTCAACGAACAGCGAACAGCCCAAGTGCACAGTGCGTTTCTCATGTTCGTGTCTGCTGCGAGAACATGTTGACGCACATGTGTTTTCAATTTTATACACATAATCATTGCTTTTTTCCTTTTCTTACTTGCACTTTGTGTATGAATGGAGCGTTGCCTTGCTACTATTTCTTAATTCTACAAATCTTTTACTATTTTCATACTGGCTTCTTTGAAATACATTAATATTCTTAAATTACGGTTTTTGTAACTGTGTTTAAAGTACTATTAGTATTAGGTGAATTAAGGGCATAAAGGCGTGTTCAGAGCGAACCAAATAGTAATTAAGATTAGAAAATTACAAATAATAATCTAGTTTGTATTATGACAAGCTATGCTAACATTCTAAGCAACAAAATTAACACAATGTATGATACATTTTGTTGTTGTGAACGTTAACTTTGTATGTCATACAACATACTGGAATTATTACTTATAATTTCTAAGCTTAATTATTGATTGTTTCGCTGTGAACCATCCTTTAGTATTAGGTGAATTAAGGGCATGAAAGAGTGTAATTCAAGGAAGAGAGATTGTGAATGCTTGTAAAGGATTGTTCGTGGGGTGTATGCCACCCCAGTTATGGAAGTGACTTCATACTTTGTTGAAATTTGAAGAATTGTACTTGTAAATGAGAAAAATGTAATATTTTAAAATAAATGTTATATATTTAGGAAAAAATGTAGATAATAATTTGTAATTATTTGAATAAAATGCCATATTTGGAAGAAAATGTATAAATTTTGTATATTTTAAAATACAAAATTATAATATTTAATAATATTTTTCGGGTTTTAGGTTAACAATATGAAAAATTCTTGTAGGCATAAAATATCTTAGAATTATTAGTAAAATTTTTGAGTGTTTTAATTATTTTCATAAGGGTTGTATTAAGGGGGGCTCCAAATTTTGGGGCCCTATAACTCTGGAAGGATACGGGCGATTGGATTTAAGCTGCGAGCGGATTCAAATAGGATGCTAAATAATATGTTTACCAAATTTGGTGTGAATCGCTCCGGTACCTTCAGAGGGGTAAAAGCACAAATTTGGTCGAGCGAGCGACGACTAACATCCAAGTATATAAGTTATATATATTTTTGGATTCAGGGCGACGAGATAAACTCTTTTTGTCAATGACATTTTTTAATCCGAGAATGCTACAGATACACGACCGCGGTAAAAATATAAATATTTGTAATAAAATTGTAGTGTTTTCTTTTTAAGTTTGATTGCACGTAATTTGTTCAATTGTGCACGCAATTAATAATTATCTGTGTTCGTCTGAAAAATAATTAATGAAAAAAAACATAAAAAGCATTTTAAGATTGTTTTCCACAGTAGAACGAACTTATATCGTCAAACAATATTTATCAATTGTAAGTATAGAAATAATTGTGCCACTCGGTTCGGTATGCATGCTAATTATTTATAATTGCTCTCCACCACATGATGCATATCATAAAGCGCCTCTTATTATAAATATACTACACAGAAGATATGATAGTATATGGATCTTTTTTTATTATCTATTTTTTTAATAAAATTAATATAAAATGTGCAAACTTATTTCTTTGAATTTCAATATTGCATATCTATTTATTTGTGTAATTATAAATTTATCTAATTTATTGCATGATAAAAAAACAAAATATTACACCATATTCCATCAGCGGGCGGGCGAGAAAAATGTCTGGATGCGGCTCTGAGTATAGTAATAAAAAAGTATTCTTTGATAATCTTATCTAACAAATAGTATATCTCATGACTCAAGATATTTCGAGATAAAACAAAAGTACAATATGAAATTCCGTGAATTCTAATCGAAATTCTATTAAGAATTATACTATAATGCTTCCAGCTTTTGCTGTAATTCATTATGAAGGAAATTGTACACCAAATGTATTCTTTAAAGTAGTACCTACGGAGATTGTTATAGATACAATTGGAATATATATAGAATTGATTGCAACAATACTGTGACACGGCCGAATCTTTCGCTCTTCTGCATTTCGATGCAAGTACAACGACACAATGAAACTAAATCTGATTTCGCTTTCATTGGCATCCGTTACCTGGTTTAATAATTATTACGTTCTGTAACGACCACTATACAGAAGCGAGTCATTCTTATGAGTACAGGAAACAGGAAACAAGTGTAATTATATCAAAACTCATCATCGTGACACTGTGTGTCTTTCTATATATGATACCTACACCAAATTTAAAAATAAACCTTGCAGGTTATAAATTTAAGTAAGAGTTAAAGGAAATGTTTCGTCTACAAAAATAACGTTTGATTTCTTTGTCGGAACGAGTATTCTTGTCGTGTGTGCGTTGCTTGGCAACACAGAATGAGTTATATTTGAATAAGCGATTGTTTTTTACTTTTTCGACTTTAAGTTTTTATATACTAAAGCAACGCCATCATTGATTTATTGTTTTGTTTTAACATGGTAATGCGATTCAAGTGTCTGAAGTCGAGATATGTCTTTGTCAGTATATATACGCTTATATATACATAGATGACCAAATATGTACATAAACATTTAAATATAATGTTTTTTATATGAATACGTATAAGACGGATAAAGAATGGGCACTTAATATTACTGAAAACCATCAAACTCGCTTAAACAACATACTCAATATTTTATTTTCTTGGACAAAAACCTTAAAATCATTTTATAATCACAAAAAATGCCGATGTTGAAATTTAACGTGTTTGTAATCAATCAATAACAATGTCATTATTATCTTTTATCCTTTTATTATTTCAAAATCCAGAAGTTATAAATAGGTTTTTTAAATTTAAACATCACTGGTTAAAAGATGTATTCTACATATAAGAAAACAATTCAAAATTCAATGAACATATAATATGGCGAGCTGAGGGCATTGATGCTTGTTCTTGCTGTGGTTATAAGAAGCTGAGGGCATGTATGTTCGTTAATTGTAACAAATTTTGTTGAAAAAATGTCGTTCTCAACGCACTGTTACACAAACAGTAAAACTGAAATCCGAACAAAAACACTCTTATATTAAGAGTATTTAAGACGAAATTCGTTCATTTTCTGTCCTGTTTGGAGTGTACGTTTATATAGGTAACACGGGGTATAATTTCGTGCCGGAAGAATAGTGGGTGGTGACGTCACACAGGAAGTGCGCTCATTATCCTCATATACAGTGAGGGAGACACTCAGAATATGAAAGAGTTATATATGGCTAATGGGCTGACTGGCGGGCTGGCTACCACTATGGACAAGTCACCTTTTGTCCTCTGACACGTTTTACTTGAAGGTGTTTTTTTGTTTTATATTTCTTTTTTTCACTCATTCATTCTCAGGTTGTGAAATGGTATTTTCACGGAGCGCGGTTATTTTTATTTCAACTAACGGAAATGATTATAGTAGTTAAGTTTTTGTTTTGTGTTTTTTCACCTCTTGGGAATTATTGAAAAATCGTTTGAAATACTATGGCAGTTGTGAGTCATAAAATAAATCCATGGAATTATTGTTATAATGATTAATGAAATCATACATTTGGTAAAATAAACATGGCAAGCTTATAATAAGTCCTCAATAGAAAATAAAACTTATTTATTTTTTGCACAAAATAGTTTTATAAACAATAGATTTCTGAAGAGATAATTCTCGTGAATTTGTAATTAAATATAAATAAATTAGGACTGTGCAATTTCTCACATTCTGAATCGATTATAAATTCGGAAAAATAATAAAACCGTATCGATTAAACAATAATAAGCAATAATCTTATTAATAGTCGATGCTTTCATAATAATCGATTTATTAAGATAATCCATATTTATAAATTAAGTCGTTGTTATAAATAAATTAATAATCTAGTCACTCCAGATAATCCATAATAAGAACTCGATTTTTAATCGAATTAATGGATTATGAATCGACACAATTTGATTAATCGATTATACATATTTTGCTGAATCGCTTGCTAGATCTAAATTATATATCGATTTCTATAAATTAATCGATTATTATTTTTCTGTTTAAAATTATAAAAAATATATTTTTTAATCAATATTATTTGAATCTTACATAATTACGTATCGCATTTCATTCTAGTGGCAACTCTTTTTATTGTCGACTTTAGTGGTCATTTAAACTGCTCCAACTTAACATCTTAAGCTGCCCTTAATGCCTTTTTAACAGCAATACTAATATCTCCTAAGAAATGTCTAAAATTGTCCAAGCTAACCTTAAAATTAATAAAACAGCGATGCAAATAGTTTTAACCCTTAACTGATACACCTATAAATAACATAACTGTCACAGGGGGTTCATTGAACCCCAGTATGGAAAATTGTGAATTTTTCCGAAAGTTTTCAATATTTTTAGTTATGAAAATATTTCTGCATATACTTGAATAAATTTTCTGAAAGGTTACATAGTACTTAAAGTGAAATTTTAATTTGAACTTCAGTTCTTTGAGTTTTATTTACTTTATCTTAAAAAAATTAGAAGTAGATGATTCGATTAAAAATAGGCTGGGGTCCGATGGACCCCAAGAATCAATTGTAACATTTGTTGTAGCGAATGTTCGTAAACTGAAAGTATTATATGTATCCTGCGTAATATGATACTTGCACTGCAGTTACATTTATAATTATTATTTTAAGACCAGAGAAACAAGAATTTCTAAACTGTAAACTAATTAACTATTTTTCAAAGTACACTTAAGTCGAACTTAAAAAATAAAAATCCTCTCACGTCATGTCATAGTCGTGTCGTTAATTGAGCAACACGACAAACAAAACCCAATACGTTTTTAAACGTAAGAAAAACAGAAAAAAAAACACACAAATATCTGTATTTGCTGGACTATTGCATTGCATGACAACTTGCAAGTACGTAAGTATATATAAATTGTGTAACAGCAAAAGTACTAAGGTGTAAAATAAACAAGTAAATAATATGACAACTGCAGCGTTAACTAACCTTGGCGTAGATTCTTTTGAATGTGACCCGCCGTTTCGGAACGGCTGGTTCCATTTTCGGCGGAGAGGACGCGTAGAAGTCCTCGTCCTGTAAGTCCAGGTCATACGATTCGAAGGAGTCCAACTCCATGTCTGAAAAGAAAAAAAGAATTTTACGTAGCTTTGTGGTACTAGGTTAACCCGTGGGCACAATGTGCCCATATTGTAAACAGAATACAGTTCACCCCTCATCAATCCACATGTTTAATTGAATAATATGACGGGTGGCGAATTTTCTTGTAATTTTTTATAAATCATGGTTACAAATAAGACATTTCCCTTACACGGTTTTCCCTAGAGTGAGCACGATAATATATATTTGTCATTATCAAATGAAAATTCGAAAATGCCTAATATAATACGAGTTTTAAATTGGTAATTGGATCCAATCGAAGATCATTCATATAACTGTACATTTTACGAAATCCTAGTTTAAAAGGGATGCTGGGAACTGTTGCATTGCCAATGCAGTGTGTCTACATGCATCAACCATCCATATGTGGATGCCACCTGTTGCCCAGGAGTATCAAGTTACATTGTCTTCACATTACTCCCCTCCTACCGCACACCCCCTCATACAGCAGTGGATCTTGTGGTTTATACAGGCTGGCCTTACCAGTAAACCTTATAAAAGCGTTATTATAATACATCAATTATGCTGTAGTACAGTGAGATAAGGTAATAAAAGTATTACAACTGTATTCGGACTCAGTTTCTTATAATCTACAGTATTCTCACTCTCAATACTACCATTTGACACTACGATAATCAATGAATACCAAAGTTGATTAGTTATTTCATCCATAATACGACAAATTGATTTCATTGTCCGACTCACTTAGCAATTTTAATACTCTACTCTTAAAAAGTTTGGGGACCCATAACTTAGAAAATCGAGTATACAGAATACAGTGAGATAAGGTAATAAAAGTATTACAACTGTATTCGGACTCAGTTTCTGATAATCTACAGTATTCTCGCTCTCAATACTACTATTTGACACTACGATAATAAATGAATATCAAATTCTATTAGTTATTTCATCCATAATACGACAAATTGATATTCTTTGTCTGATTCACTTAGAAATTTTAATACTCTACTCTTAAAAAGTTTGGGGAACCATAAGTTAGACAATCGAGTACACAGAGTACGTTGTATGCCGTGTGTCCGAGAGTTTGTTCGCTGCACAGACGTATATTAAATTGTTTGTTATTATCTGTGTTTAGATAATCAAAACTTGATAAGTACATATGATAAAAATTGGAAACATCGCACCAACCAGTTATTACCTGAAATTATGGAAATTTCTGCGAAACTTATCTGATTGGGCCAGAGTACAATAGCTATAATTAGTACCAAATTAGGGATAACTGAACATCTATATTATATTGTCTAACGCGTAAAAAACCGTATAGTAGAATGTATATCCTTTGTTAGATGCAAAAAATTATCTAATTTCTAGCTAATCGAATTTATAAATAATTCTGCAAATTCTGATAGCAGATTTCTAGCAACTGAACAGTACAGGAACACATAAAAATCGAGTACCAATATTTCCGGGATTACTTAGCTAATTTAGAAATTAATCCCCTTGACCGGTATTATTTATGCCCCGACCTGAAGAATATGACACACTTTAAAATTGTTTATGGTTGTGAGTGGCCTAAGTGTAATTGTAAAATGTAGACGGGCCCAGACAAGAACACAAGAGAAAATGCCGTTAGCAGAGCGGGTATGTCGCCACTCGCCACTTGCCTGGGCCAGGTTCACCGCAGCCGCAGCTCGGCCACATAGACGAGGCAGAGCGCACAGGCAGACAGTAGTTGCAGTTGTGTCTCTTCAGGGAATCCGTATATATGAGTCTGTAGCTCATTGCGATGCCGACAACGCATCCAATGTCTCCACAACACACGACTTGTTATCGTTGATGCATTTACACAATGTATACTGTCAGATCAATTAAACAATGGTCTATGATGGGAAGCTTGAAGAAAAGACTTTTTTTTTTACTACTCAACTTTTAGGAGGTTTACAAGTCGATTTACATAAAATTTATATTATTTTATTCAATAACAATGTTGCATTGTTTGTTTCAATTATCTTTCCTTGCCATTAAAGATGACAATTAATTTCATCACTATGTTATTAATAAAATAAATAATTAATCAAAACTAACGTCATATTTATATATAAGGTGTTGTTTATTGTATGGGAAATAAGATAATGCTTGCTATTACAATTGGAGACCGAAGAAGCTAAATAATTCGGACGTGTGTCTGTAGCATTCTCGGATCAAAATGTGTTTGTTTCGTTGCCCTGAATCCAAAATTATACTTATATACTTGGATGTTAGTCGTCGTTGGTAAGATCAAATTTGTGGGCTCTACTCCTCTGAAGGTACCGGAGCGATTTACACCAAATTTGCTACACATATTATTTGGCCTCCTATTTAAATCATCATGCAATTTAAATCCAATCGCACGTATACTTCCCGAGTTATAGGGCCCTAAAATTTGGAGCCCCCATTAATACTGCCCTTATAAAAATAATTTTAACTTTAAAAAATTCTACAAGAAATTTTAAGATATTTTATGCCTAGAAGATTTTTACATATTTATAACCCAAGGGCCATTAAAAAATATTTAAATTATGAATTGCATAATACTGTTTGTAGCATTCTCGGAACAAAAAATTAACTCAAGTAATTCTAAGATATTTTATATTAATATTGTTGCATATTGTTAACCCAAAGACCGTAAAAAAATATTAAAAATAATAATAATTTAGAATATTAAAATATGCACTACGACTTATTTTATTATATCAAATTAATCTACAAATAATTGTAAGACTTTTTCTATATATAACATTTTTTCAAATTGTTAACCAAAAGGCCATAATAATTAAAAACAATTATTTTTTAATTTGAAATGTTCGCTGCTCGCATCGCAAATATATATTAAATAGATAGTGGAAGAACGTGAAAGTCCTGATTGGCAAGACTCAATAAAATCAATTGTTTTTTGTTTTATTTTTGTGGCAAATAATTATATTTATCACAATTAAATACTTTTCTCTTAATTTAGCAACTTGTTGCTATGTATGGATACGTATTTTGTTATCAGCATTAAAATAAGTTTGTTGATAAATAAAAGAATATATATTATCAAAAGTTCACGTTTAGACGTCTACGCTAAATGAATGGGAAGCATTGCACAATTTCGAGCATAATTGAAAAAGGAAAGTCTAACCTTGCTTCAATATTTCATTCATAAGTTTTTACAACAATCTTTGTTGATAATTAATTCGTAACAGACCTTGACCATGTGTAGCAATAACACAACAATTTTTTGACGTTTTTCATTGATAAACATTACAAAATTCAATGACATATTTGAATTGACATAGAGATCAATTTGTAGACAAACTGCATCCGTTAAAAGTATCACAATTTTACATAATTAATGGGATAGCAAAATTGCGCTAATCTGATATTTATATTATCACATAGACAACTACAATTCTTTAATCCTTTTCACGTCGGCAACAGTATATTTTTATATGTTTCTGAATTTATTTATGGCCGATCTTATAAGCGTTAAATAATCACTGATTTTTAAAGAGATACGCCAAACAAATATACGCACTTGATTGGCAGGCATAAAAGGCGTTAAAACGACAATTAAAGCAATTATTTTATTTATTATCTTTAATTATTACTTTCTTGGAAGTATTGCAAGGATCATTTACAAACTCGAGATTTTAACGGAAATACACCTTTTGGCTATGTTTAAATTAAAACTATTTTCGAGATAACATATCTGTGTTTGTGTGTGTGAACGCTCTAAAGCCAAAACTGTTTAGGTAAAAAAAGGAAATTTGTATATAACCCGTGTTTTAATTTAACTCTAATTTTTGAAAATAATTTCTAAGCCATAACAGTTTACTTTTCCTATTCTTTTAATATCTCGGAAACGGAATGAGTTAGAGAAAAAATGATTATTATAAAAGTTAAAGATATTGAAATTTCTAGCAACTTTTGTGAGAAACTTTTTTTCCAAAAATGTACCATTTACTAAAAAATCTCTTTTGAAAATTGTTGTTTTATATTTATGTTTCCCTAGTTTCAAAACAAATTGATTTTCTTTTATAATAATCGTAAAATGAATTTAAAACAATATTAAACATTATTATAATAATACAGATGTAATGAAAGGACAAGAAAGTCGAGAGGTCACTCCAGTTATTTATTATGGCCTTTGGTGTCACCCTAAAAAAACTTTATATAAATCATATAAAAAATCTAACTGTAGATTTATTTTAAATAATACAATAAAAAATCCAAGGACAGTATTTAGGGTTTTTACGTTACGCCACTGTACCTGTTGCAATCTGGCCGGTGTAGTGAGGGTGTGCAAACGTTTTCGAATGGCTAAGGGCTGGAGGAGGGCGGTGGGTTAGGGGTTAGAACCTTATGTTTACAAAGTTGCCCTATCTCAAGTGGTATACACAACCGCCCGTATGGTGCATCGTCATAAAATACAGTGTTGGTGGATTTGCTATCCCGTAAATCTGGCAACAATGTACGTATGCGTGTGTGTGCGTGTGTGTGTGTGCGTGTATGTATCTTGTTACGTATGCAGCTGGCAAGCAAATCAAAATTTTATGCCAGCGGATGTCAAAAGTTACGTGTCCAAATGTACCCTTTCGAGAATTTATCGCCGGTATATCAATCATTTTAAACATCGTAAATAGTCAGGCTATTTTTGAGAATAAACGACTTTAATTTGATCAAGAAATTATTACTTGGGGATATTACAAATTTAGAACTTCTAGGACTTTATTACTACACTGCGCAAAATAATCTGCAAGGCCCTACACTGGACTTTCATATACATACATATATAATAGTTATATAAATATATTTTTTGTGGTATATAAATATTATTTTATAACAAACAGAAACAGTAATAAATGGAGAGAGAGGGAAAGTGATATTCCGGTAAAATTATCATATTGTTTTATTTTTGTTTTAAATATTTTAAATGTTAACACGTTGATAATGCGATTATTATGAAACAATTTAGTAAATACGGTTACATGGATACATTATATACATTTACTAGTACATTTTTTGACAAAACGAGCTAAAAATCAAACAAAACCAATGAAAATGTTAATATTTTTAATATTTAAATTTACTATTTTTTCTATAAACTGTGTCATTTTCGAGATAATAAGAACTTAGCAAACACAAGCACAACGCACCTATGCGTCCAGCTCGCCTAATAGGTTTTTAATTATTATGGCCTTTTGGTTAACAATTTACAAAAATTATATAGATATAAAAAACGCATGGTTTTCTAGATTATTGTGATATAATAAAAAAAAATCAAAATTATAATATTTAATATTTTTTATAGCCCTTGGGTTTCAAATAAGAAAAAATCTTCTATTCATAAAATATCTTAGAATTTTTGTAGAATTTTTTAAAGTATTAATTATTTTTATAAGGCCTGTATTAAGGGGGGTTTCAAATTTTGGGGCCCTATAACTCGGGAAGTATACGGTCGATTGGATTTAAACTGCGAGCAGATTCAAATGGGATACCAAATAATATGTGTACCAAATTTAGTGTAAATCGCTTCGGTACCTTCAGAGGAGTAGAGGGCACAAATTTGGTCTTACGAGCGAGCGACGACTAACATCCAAGTATATAAGTTATATATATTTTTGTAATCAGGGCGACGAGACAAACACTTTTTGTTAATGACATTTTTTGATCCGAGCATGCTACAGACACACGACTGAATGCTTTTTTTAACCTTTTCATTTATTTGTCGTATATACGAAAACCAAAAAGTAACAATTTACTTATTAATATTAATTTAAGAAGTAGCTGAAAATTAGTATAATTTAGTACCGAATACATTGTTAATCAATCTGGATCTTAATTACTAATTGGATTTCTGTGAATGCACCTTTAGCTTAGCAACAGTGTGATTTTAGTATGGTTATAGGTAATGCAACCTTTGGCTGGTTCGTGCCATCAACCAGTCAGTTTGTGACGGACAAAACTGTTAAAAATCACATTTTAACATGTTTACTAGTTTTAAATTTTGTTGTAGGATTAATAGCATTGAACCTTGCTAAACCTTTAATAGAGAAAAAGGGTGGATTATATTTATTTATTTGACTAAAATAATTTCACTTGGTGCAAAGTTTTAAATGGTTTAGTTTAACTCTTGTACATGAAAAGAGATAAACACAATTTATGATATGATTTATAAAGATAATCCAGTGTTATCTGTGTGGAATGATTAATATTTTGTTTTGTTTGATACTATTTTAAAACTAGACTTCGTTTTATTAAAACATGTGATGTGGTTTTAATTCTTCTCGCGCTAAAGTTTATGCCATAAAAAATAATTGATGGTTACATATACACGTACATAGTATGTAATATTGATCTTTATGATGACCTGAAGTTGACGAAATTAATTATTGATAACATTGTTATCAGTTGTTATCATTAGTACACTTCATAATATTAGGTTTGTTAACAAGAACACGTGAAAAACCTGATTTTATTACTTTTTTATACGCAGTAATCAGATTTCAACGGAAATACACGTTTTAACCCTTCCTAAATTAAATATAACTATTTTCAGAATGATATCTGTGTGTCTGTAAAGGCTCTAGAGCCAAAACTGAACGTGAAACTTTAAACTTAAGACTCCTATTTTTTAAAAGAATATTCAAACTGGAAGTGCATCTTTATTCCCCAATATCACTAAAACGGCTGCACTTATGACAAAAATAGTTACTTTCATAAAGAAAGATATTAATATTTTGCACATCTTTTGTTTGAAAATATATTTTTTTAAATGTACCAGTTACGAGAAAACGGCTACGGAAAATCCTAATTTTTTTATGTTTATAGAAACGCATGGATGAAGTAAATTAACAAAACTCGATAAAATTACATTGTTTTATACTAAAAATAATTTACATTAATTTTTAGAGAGTATTTATAAACAAATCTACGCATTGTGATATATCACTTTTGCGCTCCAAGGAGTCGATATCCACTATATAGTTGAATAGGTACACAAATTTCAGTGTAAATCTATTTTAGAGCATATTTGATTGTATATTTTTAGCGCAGATTTTCCCTTGCACTTGTATATGTGTATGTCGAATTCGTTTTGTCAAAACGGCACCTGCGTGCTTATTACATGGGCGTACCAAAGGTATTTTAACTGAGGGGGCTCACAGAAACACTCCTATAAAATTGAGGTCGTTGTTTATAGATTTAAAATTGTAAATACACGTAAATCTTGCTGAGGACATAACTAGAAAGCTGTCGAAAATAGTTAATACAAACCCACAGAACAATTCAAAACGTGTATTTCCGTTTAAAAATCTACGTCTAAAAAAGTAAAAAGCTTTTTATTTCATAATTTTTATTTTCAATAAAACTTTCATTGACATTTAAATATATGTAAATGCATGTATTAAATATGAAATATAATATATAAAATAAAACAGCAATAGATATAAAAGTAATGTTTTGTACATGACGTGTCCCTGTGACAAGTGACACGCGTGTCACTTTCGCGTAAGCGCTGCCCTAACATTCGACAACTATTAACATCAATAACATATTAAATACATGAGACTATTAGTACTACGTGTTCATTTTTAGGTGTAGTTAGATCTTAGGCTGACACGCGTGTCATAGTAAAACACGCGTGCCATAGGATGCAAATTTAACCCTAATACTTCATAAATTACATTCTGTAGATCATAAAATATAAATAAGCTTAATTAAGTGTTAAATTTGTTATATATTATATTATATAGATGTTCCCCGTAATTTTAACAGTGTAGAATCGGTCAAAAATGAACCAAAACAAGCGGATTTCATTGTAGATCTCATGCAGCTATTCTAAATATAAGTCAAAACTAAAGTCACCACGAAAAACATTGGCAAAAATGTATTAGAATTGAACGTACCGTTTGTAACAATGAAGTAATGTTTAAACAACACGTATATTTAAGTGGGAAAGTATATATTTGAAACACAGTAAACACTGAAAATGTCTAATAAAATAAATTGAAGAACACAACACCAGCACACACAACACAAAGATATAACCAACACAGACAGACAGATTCTACAACCATACAAGATGGAACAGTAGTATGAATGAACTCGGTTTCGAGTGGGGACGAACCGCCGCCGATTGGCTCACCAGCATCTGAAGTGTTTACTTTGAGTAAAGTGACTTAGGCATGAATTTTAGCGCGATTTTATTGAATGTTCCAATCGTGGTAAAACACCCAACAATAGCTTATAAAATATATATTAAGTTAACATTCCTATAAAAATTAAAAAAAATATATATTTATATATATATATATATAATATGTATTTTGTACAATTTTCGACTCTTCTAATTCAACCCAAAAATTCACTGAACATTGTTGTCCATCTTTATCCATAATTAAACCACAAATAAACTAAGTAAAACCTTTAAGGCCCCTGCTATGCATATGCATGCGATAATAAAATCCCCCAATATTCCATTTTACTGAATTATTATCCATATTTATAAATTTTAACTAATATTCTACAAAATATGACTTATAATTACAAGGGGCCGTAACTGTTGTTAAAATATTTCTTTTTAATTTTGATGTAATATGTTAACAAATCAGTTTAGGCCCAAATTAGTATGGATGTAATATGTAAAATGTAATAAAACCTTTTTGAAGATTGGATATTTGAATAAAAATATATTTAAATTAACATATTTATATTTAAAACGTAAATAGTTTTGGAAAAATAAAAAGTATTAACTTATAGTCGTTTTTATTTCTCCTCTTTTCAAATATAACAAGATTTGGTATACGTAAAACGCACTAATGCGTTGAGCTCGCCTTTAGGTTGTGTTGCGAGCTGTGGTTTTTAATTATTATGGCCTTTTAGTTAACAATTTGAAAATAATGTTATAGATATAAAAAGTCTTACAAGTTTTGTAGATTAATAAAAAGATAATTAAAATTCAAAATTATAATATTTAATAATTTTTTGCGGGCTTTGGGTTAACAATATGAAAAAATCTTGTAGACATAAAATATCTTAGAATTTGTCGTATAATTTTTAAGTGTTTTAATTATTTTTATAAGGGCAGTATTAAGGGGGGCTTTAAATTTTGGGGGCCTATAACTCGAGAAGTATACAGGCGATTAAATTTAAATTGCGAGAGGATTTAAATGGGTTGTTAAATAATATGTGTACCAAATTTGGTGTGAATCGGTCCGGTACCTTCAGAGGAGTAGAAAGCACAAATTTGGTCGAACGAGCGACGACTAACATCCAAGTATATAAGTTTTATATATATTTTTGGATTCAGGGCGACGAGACAAACACGTTTTAATCCGAGAATGCTACAGACACACGACTGAGCTTAAAAAAATTAGATATTCAAAATACGAAAATAAATAATAATCAAATTTATCGTACGGCGAGCTAAAAATCTGTAGTGCCCTACACTAGACTTGTTCATATATGTACAAATATTTCAATTATATTCTTACAAAGTTTGGATATTTTTATAAATTTTTATTTCCGTCGATATTACAATTACAATTTACTAAATATGCAGTAACCATAAATACAACACATAAATTTACTTCTATCAAAAGCGATTTACCAATAAATAGTATATTTTTTGTTTGAAAACATTTTTCAAACAAAAGTTAAACTAAAACAATTTTTTTCTATCTTTATAACTAGTGCCGTTTTCGTAATAGTAAAAAAATGGCACTTTAAACCAACGATTTACAATTTTTTTCCGGAATACGTAATGTTTTTAAAGTTTTATATTTTTTTTTTGAACAGACGTGACTTTGAAAAAAATTATATCAATTCAGGGAACCTCAAGACGTGTATTTCCATTATACACACGACTACAATATTGCCCTTTAGACTTTGTTTACGTTAAAAAATGGATATATAGACTTTTTGGAGCACAATAGTGATATAACACAATGTGATTGTTAAAAAGGCACATTTTTCGTATTTAAACATTAATTTCCCAAACATTAATAATAGTATTTAATTCGTAACAAAGATATATCCTCTTTGGAGCACAAAGGTGATTTGTTTTCTAGTTATATTAATGAACTAGAAATATATTTAGACATTAATAATAAATATAATCACATTTTGTCTCTGTAGCACAGAGACAAATTTAAAATGTAATATTTAAACATTAAATATATAATCACAAATATGTAATAATGATGTTTTGAATGTTTAAGCATGGTAAAACATTTCTAGAGAACAAAATTCTAATTTTAATTTAAGTTCGCGCCACAGAAATTCAATGTTAGTGTATTTCTTGTTCGACGCACTGTTGCTAGTTGCTACAACTGTCGTTGACTTCCTTCAAATCATTTTAAATTTCATTCACGTAAACAACGAGCAAACAACGTATTATTTAGTATTATAAAAATTATCAGTTATATTAATGCAACATTAAACATAAAACCAGTGCATTAAATATGTCGAAAATGCAATATCGCGCAGATATTAAACGAAAACACGTACGTAACCAAAAATTTCGATGTTCGCAACAATACGTTTTGAATTTGTTTACAGATGGGATTTTTGAAGTTAAACCGGAAGAATCACCCACTTTACGAAGGAGTGAACATTATCGGACGGGATGCGAAGGCTATTGTCCTGTTGAAAGATGTGGTACGTATTACGGTTAAGTTAAGTTAGGTTATGTGGTTGTTTGTGGTTTACAACTTGCGTTTAATTTCTAGAAATTCAGCAAACAACATGCGATGATTAGTATTTTGGATGAGTCCACGCAGTTTATAAGCGATTTGTGTTCTTCGAACGGAACGAAATTGGACGATTCGTTTCTGGTGCCGTACAAATTATATGAGCTGACCGAACAAAATCGGATCACGTTCAGCGATGTTACGGGGACTTATCACAAGGTATTTTTGGGTCAATAATTTTGTCGAATAAAAAAAAAAGAGTTTCATGTCTCCCTTATTCCGAAAATGTATATAAGTTATCTCTTGGGACAACATCCTATAGATAGATATATATATATATATATATATATATATATATATATATATATATTTTTTTTTATATCAAAATATCTGGAGTGTCCTGCACTCGACTTTTACGTAATTTTCACTAACGATCAGATTTATTAAATTACATGCGCATCCATGGCAACATAAACAAGTTATTTATGATTTTTTGTAGCAGTTTTCTCGTAACTGGTACATTTTTTAAAGAAATTTTTCAAACAAAAGTTGTGCGAAATATTAATATCTTTCATTATGAACATAACTATTTTTGCCGTAAGTGCAACCGTTCTAGTGATATTGTAAATAGAACAAAAAATGAACTTCCGGTTTGATTTTTTTTTTAAATAAGTGCACATCTAGACCATATACAAGTCTTATATTTGAAATTTCACAATTTTTCGTTCGGCAGTTTTAGCTCTAGAGCGTTCACACACATATACAGATAGACGTCATTCCGAAAATAGGCACATTCGATCCAGGGAAAGTGAAAACGTGTATATCTGTTCGATTTTTTTGGTGATCTCTAGACTTACTTATTATTTCGCAAAAGAAAGTAAAAATATTGTTTTCTTTCCAATTATAATACTAAATGTATTTAAACAATGAAATTAAACTTAATCGACTCAGTCTAAAATTCTAAAAAAGTTTTGTCTTTACTGGGAAAATAATATTTGTATAAGTTAATAAAAAAACATATAAATTCCTGTTATCGATTTCGATTTACCACCCTGTATAGTCGAGTGCAGGCCACTCCAGTTTTTTTACACACATATATATATATATATATATATATATATATATATATATATATATATATATATATATATATATATTTATATAAGCAACAAAATAATGATTTTGCAAATTAAATATTCAATTCAAAGTATGACTTTAATTGTTGTTTTGAATTAATGCTTGTTAATTAAATGTGTACAGATGATTAGATTATCTCTTCAAAATTCCTTAATTTATAAAATTAACAGTATTTTCAAAAATTATTCCACCATTGGCATTGGTGCCTGAACCTATGCTAGTTATACTTCTACCGTGCAGTCGCACGACTAATACAAGTTTCAAACCAATATAAATACTAACCAATATATCATAATTTTTGTTTCAGTTGACTGTAGAACCGAAAATACCAGAAAGTCAAATCATTCCCAACTCTCAAATTTGCGACCATTTCGCTCTGACTCAAAAACTCCCCAAAGAAACGACTGATACTATACATGACTGTCCCACCCAAATATATGACCCAAACAAATCTATTATAGCCAACCCTCCAGAAGCATCCACCTCTGAGATCAATATTAAAGGCTTGTCAATCCATGAGGCTGAAACTCAAACATTTGTCACACCGACACACGACGCAGTTACACAAAATGACATTAACTCTCCTATAATCAAAAAAGCACAATCGCCCCGAGCTCATGGATTAGCCAACCAGGAGGAAACAATACATGACCTTGAAACTCAAAACGCAGTAACACAAGAAACCAAAATTTCAGAAGAGACAAAACCAACAACTGAAACAAATCCCTTCCCGGATTCCGAAATAGAAAATACTCAAATATACGATGACGTGTTTGCATACGACACATTTCGACAATCCTTGTCTGCAACGGATAACTCAATGTATGGGGTTGAAGTCGATGAAACATTAGTAACTGTAGATAAACCGAAAATAATCGCTTGTGAAGAAGATTGTGATATGCTCACAGAATCCCCGACTCAAGATTATATTGCGACACAACCGTCACCAAAACGATCTTGTAATCAATCTCCGATATTGTCCCAGCAGAAAGCCGTTAAATCTGTTGATGGAAATTCAAAAAATCAAGATAGTAGCGATTCAGAAACAGATATAGAAGATAATGTACAAAAACCGAAATTGTTTGGTAAATTATCAGAGTTGAAAAAGAGGATTCTAAACAAAAAAGCTACCAAAAGTAAGAAAATGTCACCTAATAGAGGTGCCAAAACGAATTGCGAAGACAATATTTACAGTTCTTTGAATACTAGTGACGATTCACAACGAATCATTGTTAAACCGAGAAATCGTAAAATCATTCGTAGTGATTCGGAGACAGATTTGGTACAAAACTCTGAACCAGTTGATGATTCATCGACAGATATAGAAGAAAATTTGGAATTAATCAAGCAAATTGACGAAGCATCTAAAACTATTGATAATTGTGTGGAACAAAAGTCCCCAATGGATGATTCATTAACCGACATTGAAGATAATTTAGAATTAATAAAGAAAATTGATGAAGCATCTACATCTAATGACAATAATAAAATAAGTCCAGGAATTAAAGATGATGCATCAATTGAAGCAAATAAAACTGGAGTGACATCAGTATCTAGGCATAACACACCAGAAGTTATTGCTGAAGACGTGCAAACCTTAGAGAACGATGACTCTACCGATGATGACTTAGATTACTTAGCACCGACACAAAAATGTTCTATATTTGGTTCACAATCAACTGCCAAAATTAAATCAAAAGGACTTTTAGCTCAAAATCAAACAAATCGTACAAATGACCTTGATATTTACGCCGCTGCTACACAAAAACTAAATCCAGACCTTGATGCAGACATATATTCTGCACAAACACAAAAACTAAACGCTTCTGATTTCGCTGAAGACATGGACTTGCCCCCCACCCAACTTTTAACCGCTATAAAATTAGAGAGAAGTCCAAACCATCGTAAATCTATATCAGACACCCAAGATTTTGATTTATTTGCTCCAACGCAACTAGCAACAATACCGACTCAAGATTCCGCTACGATAGAGACGCAGACACAAGACGTCGACTTCTTAGCTCCAACGCAACTGTTAGAATCAAATCCTATTACGAAACCAATTAATAAAAGTCAAATAGATGAAGATGCTCATTTAGCTCCTACTCAATTATTACGTCCAAGCCGTGAAAATGATGAACCAAAACCGTCTACGTCTAAACAAAACAAACATTTTTATTTTGGGGTTGACAAACATATTTCGTCAAATACACCAGAACATGATTCTATATTTGATGCTCCTACACAAAAGTTATCAATACCTCACCAAGCTACTACATTTGATGTATACAATGCGCAAACTCAATTATTACCTAACTTAGATGCATCCACTCAACAATTATCTATGACGCAGAAAGATCACGTAAAAACTAAATCAATTTACGATACTCGACAATGGGGTTCAGGGGATAGAAAAGCATCGAATGCAGTACTAGATAGCGAAGATGCAACTCAATTGCCAAATACAGAAAATCAAAATATTACAGTTGCTTCAGCGAGTGAATCAATGCGTTTACATATGAGTGAGATTAATGAAGTTGATTTGCAACCAAAACAGGAACACGACTTATCTACATCTAAAATTAATGAATCGAGTTCGGAACCTAAAAATACGGGACTAGCCAAAACAGAAACAAGTGTTAATCAGAATGAAACTACTTGCTCTGCAAATCAGACTGAACCTGAAACTCAACTAGAAGTTAATTTCAATCTACCTACTCAGAAGTTATACGTAGAAAAAGAAACATCTAGACCCAATAATCCTGTTGCAAATATGTTTAATGAAGAAGACACCCAAACACAAAATACTGAAGCAACTCCGAATATTAAGAAAATCATTCGTAGTTCAAAAGCTGCTAAATCCAATTCAACAAATGGAAACGATCCAAAATTACTTGAATCTACAGCCGTTGTATTAGATCGTTCCGCATGTGAATCAAAATTACCTGACAAAATAGAACCAAAATTACAAACTAAAGCTGAAACAGGACGAGCAAAGCGCTCCGCTTCATTAGATTCTAATGAAATAGTAAATGATTTACCATCTACTTCAAAAGCAACTCCAGCAAAACGCTCAAAGCGAAACAATCCGGAATCCTCATTGGACTCAAATCCAGGAAGTCAGGACGAAGAGGAGCTGGTTAGTAACAAACGGCAGAAGAAACCTACATGGAAAGTAAAGGAGATGAAGGACACAAGATCGTCTTCTAAAGGAAGAAAAACTGAAACCCCAAGTAGACGAAGTACCCGAAAGGCGTCTACGACAAAAGAGGAAATGGATAAACGGAATAGTACAAGTAATGTGTCCTCTTCTAAATCATTGGGCGATGTTACAAATGTGACAACAACACAAAACCAGGTTGATGATTATAATCAACCTTCTACGTCAAAAGCCGGAATGGGTGATGCTCCAAGCGTTCGTAGAACACGAACCACCGCCATTGAGGCTTCGCCTCTAAGAACCTCAGCTAGGATAAAACGAAAGTCCAGACTTGCGCCACGATCAGATCCAGACGACCCAGACGAACCAATACCAATAATCGAAGATGCAGATGATTGGGACTGTGTCGAGTCTTATATTGATAGGAAGGCGTTAAAAGTAGACGATTCTGACAGTGAATATACGTCTAGTTATTCAACAATAGAAACAAGGAGGCATGGACGAGGACACGACATAGAAGATTCTTCTTCAGATAATACCGCTTATACTTCTGCGTATATTCCGATTACGAAACGCCAAAAGTTCGAACCGTTGAACGTATTTAATCAACCACAAAATGTAATTAAAAATAAGTTAATTTACGAACACATGTACATCAGTTGTATGTTTTAGAATGTTACGCAACATAAGGTTGTTTTTACAATGTTGAACGATGACCAATTGGAGGAAAAGGTTGAAAAACTAGGTAGGTATTTATTATTAAGGGAAACACTATTTTATTGTAATAATTAATAACTTTAGGAGGAACTGTTACTGATAACATATATACATGCACCGTTTTGGTAACAAATAAAGTTACTAGATCTCTTAAATTTTTAATAGCCATTGGTTTGGGCAAACCAATTGTAAAAGGGGATTGGATTAAAGAAAGTATGAAGAAAAAACGATTTTTAGGTACTATTTTAAATCCCTTAGAGCACAAGAGTGACATGTCTTTTGTGTTCTAATGTATATTTTAAACCCTATGATCTTTTAATGTTTGTTATGTTACATTTTAACAGATCCTTGGAACTTTTTGCTGGATGATATAGAATCAGAAGCCATATTTGAATTTACGCTAAAAGATTCTTTATACAGAGCGTTCAATAAGAAATTGTTATGCGGTTACACTGTTTTGTTAGCGGTCAATAAGAATTTCGACGTACTTAAAGGTAATTTAGATTAATTTGTTTGAAAATGTGATTGGTTTAATTTTTAATATTCCAGAAATAATCGAAGCAGGCGGTGGGAAAGTTGTAAGTCGTGCCCCTGTAAAACCTCCGACTGGTAAATATATTATTGTCGGGTATAAGGACGAACGGCGTAAATTTGCGCGATATTTGAAACAAAGTGCACCTGTAGTGTCAGCTGAAGCCATCTTTTCAGGGGTTTTACAACAAAAAATTAATGTCAATAAACATTTGTTGTAATAATATTTTTTGGCCTTATATGGAAAAAAATTGTATAGTTATATATGTTATTGTTACATAATTCTTATTTTACGTTTAGTGTTAAATTATGTATAATTAGTTTGTTTTCGAGAAAATCATAATAAATTGTCTTTATTTATCATAAAACTTGTCTTATTGTCGACTGAACTTGCCTATAGCAGTGCTGCTGTAACAACATGCCCGATGAGTGAAGGCATGGATGTGTTTTTTAAATAATTCTTATTCAGAATTATTACAGAATTGGCCTAAATATGATAACTAGTTACAGAATTGATCCGAATATCTAGTATACTTCTATTAGTTAGTTCTAAAGTTTAGAATGCACATTTCCTTATGGGCATTTGACAATATATTTATTTGAAATATATCCCTGTCTCGTGTGACATCCTTGCGATATAGCAGAGACGTAACACTCTCATTTTACGTCCCTCTGCCATCTCCCGCATGCAACAAAGTTTATTGGGCTCTGCCGGTGGTTGCTATAGTGCCGTAAACACAAACAACAAACATGCCACCGACAGAGGTAAATCATCCATAAATATATTGAAAACAGTGTTAATAATTCTATTTGCAGGAATTTGCAACAGATTTAAACTCTAATACAATTATATTTAACACATCTAAAAATGAATTGTTTAAAATCGTCGATAATTATAAGGTTTTGCATCGGAAACTCAAAGTGTATTGGAAAATTATTACGTGAGTGTCAAAGTAATTTTAGAATAAATAATATATATAATGTATTGCAATAAATGTTAGGATCAAGGAAGAAATAACTTTTCCTTTAATCAAAGGATGTGCCATTTTGGTACTGGCGGGAAGTCGTACTCCATTCACACTGGCAGAGTTAGATGCGTTACAAAATTATCTAGACGATGGCGGAAGTATATTCGTTTTGTTAGCAGAAGGGAATTTGGTCCCTAATAGTAATATAAATATATTTTTGGAACGATACGGTATTATCCCAAACACAGGTAAAGGAATTAAAATTACAAATTTCTAGATAGTATTTGAATTTGCTCGTAGTATTGGTTGCCATTTTGTTTAGTTTTAAAATGGCGACCACAGACATAAGCCTCTTAGTAAACATTTTGTTTCTTGTTACATCTATGTTATGTCGCAGCGACATAACATGTGTAATTTACGTCCAAGGGACATCTCAGAGTCTAATGGATGTCATATTCAAAAAAAGGTTTACTGGGCTAGTGGTCGCCATTTTGAACTAAGCAAAATGGCTGCCACATTACAATTAAATCCTAAATTATAGATTGCGTTATTCGAACACATTACTTTAAGTATTTCCACCCGAAAGAATGTTATGTTAGTGATAGTGAAATTAACAAAACGTTACGAAAAGACATGGAAAAGGAAATGAATTTTGTATATCCCTATGGATGTACATTGACTGTTAGTAGGCCATCTGTTGTTGGATTCACGAGTGGTATTACCACTTTTCCACTCGATCGACCGTTAGCAGCACTGTACTACCATCAAAGTTCAGGTAACAACCGCGAGGCCTATGGAATTTTGTTATTTGTAAAATGTTTGATTTTCGTTTATGAAATTGATATTTTTTATTTATGGATTAGACAAATATACGAAAGCATCTAATAAAATTTGTGTAATATTTACATTGAAAATGCAATAGGATATATTTACTTTTATGGACTGAAAATTCAAGTTTTATGAATTATAAATTAACTGTAATTAAATTATTTTTCCATTTGCTTCTGCATAGAAGAAATTGTAACTTCTCCATCTTATGTAATAAATTACATAAGATGGAGAAGTTCTATAAAGTGTCACAAAAAAACTTTTTTTAATAAAATAAATTGACTAGGGGGTTTTTCAGGTGGTAAATTAGCTGTTGTCGGGTCCGGACAGATGTTCACCGATAAATTCATTGATAAAGAACACAACGATAAGATACGAGAAATGTTTTTCTCGTTTTTAACAACAACAGAGAAAATTAAACTGAATCCATCAGAGCATGATGATATTGATGTAAGATTTTATATTTAAAAAATATTTAATATTAAATTGTGTCATTGCTTATTTTATTCAAAAGTCTTAACTGCTATAAAACAATCAAGGAAATAACCATTACATTTCTGAAAATAATTGTGATATATTCTATGTTATTTAATTGTAGTTAAATTAATAATCACTTCAAGACAATAACATTAAAAGAAACTTTCAATATTAATTAATTTTGAAGTGATATTGTGTCCGTTTTAGGAAAATAATTGATTTAGAATCTGGATTTTGCTTTGTAATTGATATAAAATTGTTTGTAAATTGTAAAGAAATATTATTCGTATTCAATATTGATTTTGAGTGCTAATATATATTATTTAATGGGAATTAAATGAATGAATGAAGACTACTGCTTTATTTAATTGTAATTTATATAAAATGGTTTGAAAATAATAATTTTAGTCTTGGGAGTACCAAATGGTGCCGGATATAGCAGAACTAGCCGAACGACCTAAGGCATGCCTGACCGATTCGGTGGGGAATGCCGTGCCGATTGATTACACGAAATTATTCGATACGAAATTATTTTCTATTAATACTGATATGGGTATTATTTCTCTTAAATTTTATCTTTGCCATTTTATTAATATATTATTTTTCTTTTTAGTTCCTCAAATTTTACAATTATTTGAAAAAACTGATGTAAAACATGCTCCATTGAAACTGATCAGCCCACAATTTGAGGCTCCTTTACCCGCTCTACAAGCTGCAGTAAATATCTCAATTATTTAAGCACCTTAGACCACACTGGTGACATCTTCCAATGCGAAAATTCTACCAATATAAATATATAATTATTTAAATTATTTTTTAATTTCAATATATATTAAAAGACTCCATAGTTAATTTTCTAATCTACTTTAGTTCTGATGTAAAATGAAACTAAAAATGAATTCCCATTGTTTCGGGTGTAGTCGAGTATGACCGAAGGAAGAACCACATTTCCGATAATCGACGATAGTTCACGAACAGGAACTTCGAATAACACGTAACACATTTTGCTTCGTTACAAATTACATCAGAAATTTATTATTTTACTATTTTTCGCAATAAAAATTATTCTCGTACCAAAATCAATTTGAACATGTCACCTTTGCGTTCCAAGGTGCAAAAAATGTTTGGACTTAAATATTTGTATGTTTTAGGTGTTCCCCCCTTCGTTTCGAGATTTACCGCCCCCGCCCCTAGAGTTATTTGATTTAGATGATGCGTTCAGTTCAGAGTTTAGTCGTTTGGCTCAGTTCACCAACAAATATCTGATGACCGGTCCTGGATTAGAGGAAACGGACAAAGAACTGGAGTTTTACATACAGGAATGTTCGAAAATTGTTAATTTAGAAGGCGATTACACTAATGCTAAGGAGATATTGTATATGATTGGTGTGAAATGTGCCCAATTCAAAAATATCGATACTGTACAATAAATTAAATAGATTTTATTAATTTAGGATTAATTGAGACAATTTTTTTAAAATTTAAAATGCAATGTGTTATTTATTCTATTGGATGTAATATGTATAAGTACACTGTAAAAAATATTAATTCCAACGCGTCTAATGTGAAATTAATTATAGTATAGACTATTTTTGCACATTTACGTAAATATTGTAATTATGTAATGATATATTAAGTTTCTTGCAGTGTAAAATTTGTTAGATTAAAAAGTGCTATAGAAATAAATAAAAATTGTCTCATTGTGCCCAAATATCCGACACAATTGTCCCAATTGACAGTATTTAATAAATAACATTGAAAATAAGTTTAATTGTATAATAAAATATGTTGAATCAAATTATTTTTCGTTTAATATTTTTTTTAAATATATAAAACCTAGCGTTTCCTAAAATTGGGTGTCAAAAACCCAAATATCTCCTATAATCCTATGTTTTATCCAATTTTTAACTTTTCCGAAATAGAAACCATTGAAAATCGCTACTACGGATCTGCACTTCGTAAATTATATAATTAAATATATAAAACCTTTCGTTTCCTAACATTTGGTAACAAAAACCTATATATATATCCTATAATCCTACTTATTATTCGATTTTTAAGATTTTCGAAATAGAAACCATTGAAAATCGCTACTACGGATCTGCACTTCGTAAATTATATAATTAAATATATAAAACCTTGCGTTTCCTAAAATTGGGTAACAAAAACCCACATATCTCCTATAATCCTGCATTGTATCAAATTTTTAACTTTTCCGATATAGAAATCATTGAAAATCGTTACTACAGATTGCACTTCGTAAAATATATAATTAAATAAATAAAACCGTGCGTTTCCTAAAATTGGGTGAGAAAAACCCAAACTCTAAATTTGAACGCTATAAACATTAATTTCCAAATGTATTGCTCTAATTTACTATTCCCTATTTTGTGATAAATTGTCTATAGAAACGCTTATTTTATAATACGTTTCTTATTCAAATAGCTATATTAATAATAGTAAAACACACCAAATAACTAAATCAAACTCAATTTATTAGAGTTACGCTCCTAAAAGTCCCTAAATAGATCATCAAAGTCAATATTTCAATCATTACATTTACACCCCTTGTGACTACTTTTAAAATCAACATGGTTGACCTTGTATGTTCAAATACTTAATATTACGATTTTACAAATATAACACCTGTTCCAGTAAATAAAACATGTGTAACCGATGTAATGGGATAAAAAATATATGTTATTGTATATTTATTGTAAGAATTTAATGTATAAACAGATAAAAACTCACCTAAAATTGCGCGAATGCACTACCGACAAATACACACACGCATACAGTTTGCGCACCTACAGTACAGTCGGGAAAGAACATCGGTCTATTCGACCCGAACGAAAATCTCTAACTTTCAATTAAAACTCGGGGAAAACTAATATATATTACATAAATATGCGATAAAACAGTTTAAATATATTTTAAAAATATGATTAAGCCTAAAAATTGATTCTAAATCAGTTAACCGGAGCAAGAATTAAGAATATACATATTTTAATATCATAAAAACTCAACTAAAATCGCGCGAATGCACCACAGACAAATACACACACGCATATAGTTTGCGCACCTACAGTACAATCGGGAAAGAACATCGGTCTATTCGACCCGAACGAAAATACCGAAATTTCGATTAAAATAGGGGAAAACTACTAAATATTACACAAATATGCAATAAAACAGTATAATATATTTAAAAAATATGTTTAAATAAATATTAAGCCTAAAATTTGATTAGATTAACCAAATAAAATGATTTAAATTAAAATACCGATAAAATATATTTAAATATTGTTAAACTATAAATGGAATTCGGTTTAAAGTCAAAGATAGTCATCTTGAAATTAATATATTCATAAAACTACCAAATCTGCAAAAACCTGTCGGAATAACGGTCGCTAGATGCTAGATTCACATGGTTCGAATCCCGCAAGGAGCCGAATGTTGATTGACCACTGGTCATCTGCAGCTTCCCGGGCTGGTCCATGCTGACCTTTCACCTCTTAATTCATCTAGCAACCCTTTCACATCAAAGCAGCATCCGAAAACCTGTCCGTATCAAAATCTCGAACCCCTATCTGTACCAAGCTTCAGACGAGTCAGCCGGATAGGATAAAAATAATGTTTAACGTTCTTTCTCACAACAGACGAACTTGCGCACGGTTTTAAAAAGTTTTTGTTTTAAAATTACGCGTAAATAACTATATTTAGGCTATAAATTCAACATTAATAGTATAAACAAATGTGTTTAGACGAGTATAATTTAACAAAATTAAATTATTTAAATGTATTCGGTATTCGGTTTAACAGGTTAAGTCGCGCATGTTTTGTCTTAGACTGTACTGTGGAGCTGTCTGCTACGCTTGGAAACTGGCCTGCTCTACTTTTGGTGAGTATTTATAAACTGTTTTACTACGAAATACCACAAAAATCATATAAAAACATGTAATTTGTATAATAAATGATCGATTATAAATGAAATATCTGCATAATTAAGGGTTGAAATTGTGAAAAAGTCCATTTTAAATTACGTATAAATGCTGATTTTCGACAGTAACCTACGCGCATACATGTTGCTGTTATAAGTATGCGCGAAGCTAACGTGTGTACAATTACGGTTGCATTTATGTATTTTTATGGCTTTTGCTCACAAATATTTGTGTTATGTCTATAGAAGTAGGGTCAATTATTGTAAAAACATTTATTGAGCGTTTTTCATTGTAAATAGGGTGTGGTTACACAAATGAACCTTTAACATTAGGATTTTGTGTCAAGTGTTCTCTGTTGCTCTTATATCAAACGCCTATGTTGAATTTTGTTTATGGGAATGTTCCCCTCTCGCGTTGTTCGTTCCGCGACCGATTCTGGCTGGTCGGCCGGACAAAACCCTTTCTGTTGGATTAATAGATAGGGTAAACTTGTATTTTATATGTATATAACAGTTTGTGAATGCTACACCAACATGTTTTCTGGATGAAACATTATTTTGTAAGATAATTCACTGCAAAATTGTTATATACTGAGTCGAACTTGTTCGGGTTTTAGGGTTCTATAATTACTTATTTTAGAATATTCTTTTTCCTAAATAGATTTTATGTTTCTTTTGGTATGAATGAATTCTACTAATTAGGAGACTATAAAATTAATAACTCGTTTTATGACCATTGAAATATTTTTTATTAATTTATCACTGCCCAAAAAATGATCCTACGTACAACTCTGAGTGCAGGCACCAATGCCTTCAGCTTGCCATTCTTACGAGCTCATTTAGTCATTAATGACGACAAACAACGTTTTTGCTTATACATATTTATAAATTGTACAACGAAATAAATTTTATAAGAGTTGAAATCTAATTTTTGTGCTTTTGTGCCAATTTATATTACTCAATAATTGGTAGAAAATTAATAATTTATTGATGTTTTCAATTTCCAAATTATTTGATTTTATCTTAAGGGCTAAATCTTAAGTAATATTTAATACATTAATAACAAGTATAAGTGCATGCACTAATGCCTTCAGCTCTTCGTATGCCATAAAACAATTATTTTATTGAGATTAAATTGCATAATTATTATTATTCACAATCTGAAGAAAATTCATAAACGTAAAAGACATCATTATTTGTGTAGTTTTTTTTTAAATAAAATAAAAATCTTAGGGATGTATAAGGGATTTAAATTGAACAATAAGGAAGGTATCGGGTCAATTTCAACGAAATTATATGTATGTATGTATATAATTTTATTAAAATTGGCGCAAAGGTTATTAATTCCTATCTTACGACAATGTCACAGACAGACAGACATCATTTCGAAAATAACCACATTCGGTTTAGGTTATATAATTATATATAATTTTATTAAAATTGTGCGCAAAAGTTAGTAATTTCTGTCTTACGATAATATCAGAATTTATGGCATATTCTTTAGAGCGTCCACAGACAGACACACAGACAGAGGTCATTTCGAAAATAGTCACATTCGATTCTAAGAGGGTCACGTGTATTCTCGAGTTCTAAATTTCTCATGATCTCAGGAAGACAAGAAAAAGTCATTAATAGGGAAATTTCTCCCTATAGCTCTGAAAATATAATTTGTTTTTATTTATACTTGGAATGAAATATAGTGTAGTGTTTTCTATAACAGTTTGAGGTGCGCTGTGTTCGTTTCGACGCTAGAGATAATTAGCACTCTGCTGCCGATCGTAACGCCGCCGCTATGTCGGTTCGCTACGGCGCGGCGGCGGCGCTCACGTACATACGACGTGAGCGTGAGAGCGTATATACGCCAGGCCTGGCCACGCCAAGGCAGAGCCATGCCTAGGCGAAGCGGTGCCGAAGCCGGAGCCGGTGCCGTTCCCGCTTTGCTGTCTAGTTCACAAACTCTTTGTTCGCCTTCGCTTTCGTAACTTCCATATCAGTTAGAGCCAGAGCCACTCCACATCCACATCCCCGTTCCTGCTTTTCTCTTTCACACCCATCACCAACGCTTATACTACATGTACTATACATGTACGTTATATATATATATATATATATATATATATATATATGCTATGAAAGCTAGGGGTATATGGCTGGGCTACGCTATTCTTGCATTTTTTAACTAAATGATATACGGAAAAGCGATTGTTTCAAATTTTAATATTCGTAGACGCTACGATTGTTGTAAAACAATTTTGAAAATGTAACTATGGATACAACATTTAAATAAATCGTTATTTTGTAACAATTTTATAAATCTAGTAATCGTAGTTACACTGTCATCTAGGGTTATTTAAGAGTCTTAATTTTTTTAAATTTCATTATTACTTTTACACATTATTGCAATAAGCTCTTCTATAACCACATGTTCTTGGATTGTTGATATCTCGTTTAGTTTTCGTGATATTGTTATTTAAGTGCAACGTGTTTAAGTGTGAGTGACTATTTTCTGGAACAACGATGCAACGTAAAATTTTGCGTGAAATTCGGGAAAACTTTCACAGAAACGTTTCAACTTTTAAAATAAGCTTACGGAGAAAATAAAATTCGCAAAAAGAGACCCGAGTTGTGGCGAGACAACTCATGGTTCTTGCACCACGACAATGGGCCCGCACACTCAGCTTTGTCAATTCGTCAGTTTTGTGCCAAAAATCAGAGTGAGGGAGGAGATAAATCTGATTCTTATCGTACATCTAGGTGTTTATATATGTGTTTATATATATATATATATATATATATATATATATATATATATATATATATATATATATATATATATATATATATATAATAATTGAATGGCAATAAATACTATCCTAATTTTTGTAAAAAATTGTTGTTGATTTATAATATTTTTCTGCTTCATAGGGTTAAATGAATTTTATTTATCGTATTATATTGTATAATATAGCAGATATAATTGTATTTATTTCAATTTTGATATTTTTATGCAAAATAAAAATTAAATCAGTCTAAAATGCAGTGAACCAACAATATGTAAATTTTAATTTTAAAAATTTAATGCTTTATTTGTGTTCATATGAAAAATAAATAAAACGTCACCAATTGCTTCTGGGGATATAATAAATCAATTATCAATATAAATAATAAAATTAAAATCATTTTAAATTAATATCATCAGTTTTGCTAGTATGATATTTAGTTTAACCCTATAAATAAGAAAGTACATACATAGAGACAGTCCATAATAGACAATGTGTCAGTTAAGTAGTAGGGTATCAGCAAAATATACGCAACTTAAGATAGCAAAACCAAAATTAAATAAATAACCCTATTAGCAAGTTTTCGATTCTCAATTAAAAGTTTGAGAGGTAGTGAGCACCCGGCATGATAGTTGGCATCACTGACACAAAACGATATTTGAAATATCAGTGGTTAATGGCAGAATCGCGAATACTTAAATCTTTACTGGCAGCGGGACAGCTTTCATTAATCACCGAATGTGCCTCGTTCGTTCGGCGTTATGGATATTTAAACGTTCGGGGGATTAAAGAATGCAAAAGCTCTCATTTGCCAGCCCTTCCGATAGTAGCAGAACTCGCCGCATTGGTAAAAAGCTCACTGGTGCTGGTGCTGGTGCTACTAGTCGCCTAAGTATCTCGCTGAGCGAGCGCCAACACGCGTGCGTATCTCTCTGAGAGAGCCTCGCGCGTGAGTCTCACGCTGAGGCAGCAACGTGAGCGGAGAGCGGGGCAGAATGAGTAGTTGGTGGTGGTGAATGGAGCACGGAGAGAGTGAGTGAGTGAGTCAACTTCGGGGCGCTTTTGTCCGGCCACTCTCAGCGGGACCCCAAGCGAGCGCACGGGCCCGCGCTAATAGAAGCCGCGGCTCTCTCGCGCGCGATCACCAGCGGAGAGGGGAGAACGGGATGGCTTGTCCCGCTCGTAACATGCGCTTGTTCGGAGAATACGGCCGCGCCAGTACGGGATAGCCCGTCAAACGCACAGTGCTCCACGCTCTACGTAATATTACTTTACGTCGGCTGGCATTGCGCACGTATTTACACCGTAACATAAATGCAATTTTTTTCGTTTACGACCTACAGTGCGTTCTTTATTTTAATAGCATGAGGGCTATATTCAATTATAATCATAATATATTATATTAATAATATTTTCAAATTTATGAATACTTGTTGTGTGCGTCTGTTTACTTACGTGTAAGGATTATTGTGTTAAATAGAGCGCTTTTATGAGCGTAATAGTGCATTTAAAAAACTCTTTTACGTAATTATTGTGGCACTTGCGAAGCAATTGGAATATTTGTTTATATTTGGTAAGATTTGTTTCTGCCACCCTATTTTTGTGGCACACAGCATTTTATGTGTACTTTATTACAAACAAGTGTGGTCCTAATTATAATATATATATATATATATATATATATATATATATATATATATATATATATATATATATATATATATATATATATAATATATATATAAATTTTGGAGTAAATCATTTTTCACATGAATATTATTTTGAAAATAAAATAACACTATAGTGTTTAGTGTTCTTTGTGTGTGTGTTTAAAAATATACTATGCATTAATATAACATTTTAAGCGATTTTGTGGAATTTAACAACTTTAAAACATAATAAATTTTAATTTTCCACAAGTTTTAACGACCCATTTGCTAGAAATATAATTTTACATGCATAACTTTATTTTTTCGCGCTGTAACTTTTAATTAAGCAAATGCGCGTCCGTACAATTCGTTTGTCATATCTACCTGCAATTTCCAAAAATATGATTCTTGTTGTTTTAAACTCGTATAGAGCCTCATGTGTAATTAGTGTTATTTTATTTTACCGTGGACAGATGTCGTCTTTTTTGCGCGGTTGTTTTTATTAAATTTCGCTGTTGCGAGTTGCGGCCAGCCGATTGTTGTAAAACTTCGCCGCGCGGAGCGCTGCCGTTGTTTTTATTAAATATTTCCTGTGTGGCATCCCCAAGTTACAAATGAATCGCTTTTGATTTGTGATACTTTTAGTTATAACAATATACAAAACAAACACACACCCGTGGGAAATAAAAGTATTACATTTTGAATTGAAACACTAATAAGCGAATTCTCAAACATAGTTACCGCGTAGCTTAAATAGCTTAGCATTTAATCTATTATTTTAAATTATAAAAATAGCGTTAACTTGGCCATTTTTGAAAAAATACTTGTTCTACAATACTCAAAATACGAAGCGAGAATTTGAGAAAAAAATGTTAAATGTTTAACTCTAATGAAAACATATATATTTTATTTCTGGATAGAATATTCCGCCCTTTCGGCGTCCCAGTACATTCTATTTATTTTACAATCTATCTGTTATACTAGTTATACTATTTCGCAAGGAAAGTATAATATTTGCATGCTAATTGGTCAGTTATTTGATGATGTACCTGCGCTCTAACGCAAGCAAGCTGCTAGATTTATTCGAATGTTTAATTAAAATTTGTTAGTTTTGGCGGTCATGTAACGGTGGCTGTTTGAACTAAAAGATCATTGCTAGTTTATTTTAATTGTTATTTGAGTAGGTGTGTATATATATATATATATATATATATATATATATATATATATATATATATATATATATATATATATATCTATATATATATATATATATATATATATATATATATATATATATATATATATATATATATATATATATATATATATATATATCTATATATATATATATATATATATATATATATATATATATATATATATATATATATATATATATATATATATATATATATATATATGTATATGTATGTGCAACGATTGGTGCTTCGTAATTAACTTATTTGCACATTGCACCAAATGTAATACTCGCAAACGAATTATAACGCTTCATTTAACAAAAACTAAACACACGAATAGTACTTCATTTTCATATTTACTTTAAGAGCATAAACTATATGCATCGTATAGTTAAAAACAGCATCACTTTTATTATACACTCACAGCAGAAACCATATGTTTAATTTGTTTAAAAAAAAAAATCATTAGAAAGTTAAAACGTCAAAGAATTGGGTTTCTGGGGTGGCTTGCACTCGACTTTCCTGTCTATATTTATAAAGTTTATTTTGTTTTAATATATATTGCAACCGAAGAAGCTAAAGCATTCGGTCGTGTGTCTGTAGCATTCTCAGATCAAAAAATGTCCTTAACAAAAAGTGTTTGTCTCGTCGCCCTGAATCCAAAAAAATATATAACTTATATACTTGGATGTTAGTCGTCGCTCGCTCGTAAGACCAAATTTGTGCCCTCTACTCCTCTGAAAGTACCGGAGCGATTCACACCAAATTTGCTACACATATTATTTAGCACCCCATTTGAATTTACTTACAGTTTAAATCCAATCACTTGTATACTTCCCGAGTTATAGGGCCCCAAAATTTGGAGCCCCTCATAATATTGCCCTTATAAAAATAATTAAAACACTCAAAAATTCTACTAAAATTTTTAAGATATTTTATGTCTACAAGATTTTTTCATATTGTTAACTCAAAGCCCGAAAAAAATGATTAAATATTACAAAATATGCACTAACATTTTATTTATCAAAGCAATTGTAAGACTATCTATAACATTGTTAACCAAAAGGCCATAATTATTCAAAACCACTGCTCGCATTGCATTTTTTACCTAAAAGCGAGCTGGACGCATTGGTGCGTTGTACGTACGTCAAAAGCGAATTTTCAGTAAATAATACAAAAGTTGCTTAAAATTTGCAGTTATTCTGCAACTCGTGTGATTTCTAAGATATGCAAAAAGATGCAATAGTAAACTATTAGTTATAGATGTGGAAGTTTAAAAAAAAGCCGAGTAAAGACCACTTCAGCTTGTTTTGAATATTCAAAATATGCAAATATTGCATCAATTTTCAATAATACCTGCATTAATACTTTCAATTTATCGTAAGCATTTTGATGAAACCAATCCTGACATTTCATAATAGAAACATATTTAGTACCACTGGTATTTAAAGATGACTCTAGCAATAATGTGTTTCTATGTAATAATAATTAGCATTCTCTAACTCCAAAAGTATAAATGAGTTTAAAATGAAGTAAAAATTGAGAACATATGCGACGAGATACCGTGTTTTTGTTAGTTTTTAATAAAAATTACAATTATCTAAAACGTAATAATTTAAAAATGTGTCATCTCTCATTTTCCAGGACACAGTGGACAAAAGACATCCGCCGCACCCACAGCGCATGTACCCAGTCGTCGCGTAATATCCTCGTGTGTGTGTATGTGTGTGTATATATGTGTGTGTGGAAAAACAATTCTGAACTAAGTGCTCGTGAGGCGGTCTTAATTTTTAAATCAACAGGTGTCTGTGGAAGGACCACTGAATAAAAAAAAAACTTATATCAAATGTGTGTACTTACACGTGCTATTAGTACTTCTAAAACTTACGAGTACTAAACACATTTGAAACTCAAATTTACTAACTTTGGACTGTGCTAAATTTTGTGTGAACACTGAACTTAAATCTTCCATAATCAAAACATCTAAACAGATTTTACTATTTCGTGGAGCATAATAAATTATTTTAAAGTGCGCTCATTTGGGATCAAAAGATTTGATCTAATAATTGCAGAAGTTATTTAAACGCTCAAAACAATTCCTGGAAGTAACAATATGTGCATTACTTATTGATCCAAACCCTTTTCTTGACTTGTGAATCGTGCTTCAACAATGGCAACAGCAATGCTAACAGACCGTGGACTTAGGCGCAAAATCACCCAAGAAGAGCCTCGTCCAAGGGCGCCAAAACGTAAACCTGCTGCATCCCGCGCGCGTCAGCAACAAGAACAGAACAATAATGTTAAACGTCCTCGAACCGCAGACCCCAAGGCAGATATGCTAACCACTTATCAGCCATGGGTGATACAAACGTATGGAGATCTCGCCAAAACTAAGACAATTACAATTAAGAAGTATGCAAGGATTCTGCGGACTCTGAGAGGCGAGGAAGTAGTCAGCGCAGATAATTCCAAGTTTCGGTTCTGGGTGAAAGCGAAGGGTTTCCATGTCGGCAAGCCGGCTGGGTACGATGCGAAGCCGGCGGACGCGATTGTGGGACGGTATAGTGTTTGTGATGCTGACACGGGGATACCGAGCCTCGGCGAGAAGTTGATTGGGTCCGCCAAGGACCCGCCGTTGTATGTGCCCAATGCTCCGTTTAAGGTAGGATTTAATGGATTTTTATTATTATAACGGGTTGTGTAAATATTATGTTTCCACTGTACAATTTAGAGCAAAAATTCAAGGTCATAAGTTGCTCAGAATTTTAAATTATCTATAGCCTAATTTTGTAGCACAATGTTGTGTTATGAACGTGATATATGCAGGACGAGCGTACAAAATCGTATTTCCTAACATGTTTCATCATTTTTTGTCTTCTAAGTTTATTAAAATAAAAGTTATTTAAAGTTTAAATCGATGAAATTATAAATTTCGTCAATTATATTGTAAAATCTTAAAACTAAAAGGATATATTAATATTATAATATATTAGTATCATTCTAATGACTAATATACAGGTATTTTTCGGTTTACGAACGAATTACAAGATTTTGTTCGTTATATATTTGTTTGTTATGTGTATAGGCGTACTTCTAATGTATCGTATACATTAGTAACAATTTAAATCCATTTACAAAAATTTATTTACTAGATTAGTTTTATTGACCAAAAACAGTTAGTTTTAATTATTATTAAAATTATTTAATTGTCGATTGTATGTACGTGCGCGTAAATTTTCAAGGTCGCAAATTAGTCCAATAAAACAAATGAACATATCTTGATTGAAGAAGCTAAAGCAATCGGTCAAGAAATTTCCTTAACAAAAAGTGTTTCGTCGCTCCGAATGTCTGAATCCAAAAATATATATAACTTATATACTTGGATGTTAGTCGTCGCTCGCTCGACCAAATTTGTGCTTTCAACTTCTCTGAAGGTACCGAAGCGATTTGCACCAAATTTGCTACACATATTATTTAGCATCCCATTTGAACCCACTAACAGATTAAATCCAATCGCCTGTATACTTCACGAGTTATAGGGCCCCAAAATTTGGAGCCCCCCCTAATACTGCCCTTATAAAAATAATTAAAACACCCAAAAATTCTACTAAAAATTCTAAGATATTTTATATCTACAATATTTTTTCATATTGTTAACTCAAAGCCCGAAAAATATTATTAAATATTACAATTTTACGTTCGTCAGTTTTGAGACAGACAGACACACACAGATGTCATTTCCAAAATAGTCACATTCGATTCAGACGAGGTTAAAACGTGTTTATCCGTCGAAATTTTTCATAATTATATTACTGTTTATAAGAAAATAATAATTTCATACCTTACTTAGAAGTTCTTAGCAAATCTAGCGATAAGTTCATTGGAAAAATTCACTATACACACATATTTTAAAGATTTTTAAAACAATTATATTATTAATATCTTTACAAAACTATAAAATCAATTTTAATTTTGTTTAACCATTTGAAACCACACGAAATATACGAAAATTATCACACTTATAACGTTATAACTTGACTGCATACAAATATAAACTGAACATGTTTTTACCATAGAAATAAAAATTCTTTTAAAATTAAATTGAACTATTACAAGTTTTTTCTTGTAGCGTAAATTTATTCAAGCCTGGCAAGGTCATGTTTACAGTGGCCAGTACTAATTTCGCCTTAATATGCTTATGCAATAAGGGTGTTTTTGTAGTTTTCTATTTTTTCATGTGTTCAACACGTATGAACCAAAATATTAAAATACATCGGCAGTTTCATATCGTTATACTGACTGTGAGGTGTTGTTTTGTGACTTTCTCGGGGTTTTGAGTGATATTTGTGGATATTAATAGAATTTCTAGTTTTATTGTGAATTAAGATGTCCTTTTGGAACGAAATTAAAGCTTCAAAAATTTAAGGTATGATTTAAAATGTATTTACGATTAAAAACAAATAATTTATTTGGTTCTTTGTACGATTTTATACTTATATTATTTATAATAATCTATGATGTGTTGCTCGAGCGTCGTACTGAAATACAAAAGAGCTATAGTGTTCAGTAGAATATTTGTAACATTGGCGAATTAAAACAAGATTAGGTACAGGCAACTATGCCTTCAGCTCGCCATATAGAAATTAAATGTAATGCGAGCAGTGAACACCTTCCCACAAGGGGAGATTTATGTTTAATTCTGCCCACAGAAGAAGCATGTTTCTCGAGTTTTTTCCATGTTGTTTATTCATATTTCGACTTTTTTTTTTCAATTCAAATAAATAAAAAGTTAGTATCTAGCAACAAAATGTAATATAGGGCTAACTTACCCTTAGAATTGGCAAAATTCTTGTATACCCAGCAAAAATGTTTGACCGGTTAGTTTGTGCGACGCGTGTTGCGTTGTACTGTGGTTTCTTGTACGCCCCGTTAGAGGTCTCGTGTGTCGGTTTATTTGCGTCCGGGTCGTGGCGTCGACGGTCCGGGTCCGAGTCCGGCGTTTGACATGCCGAAGCCCGGAGCCAGGCGTCACATTGTATCGCTTCGATTATTACAACCGTCCAACCGAACCAAACGAAACTGCCCGCCCTTCGCCGAATATACCTACATATATATTGAGCACTGTTATGTTTATGTATACATTTACCAAACAATCTTCGGTCACTCGTTACAACTCAGTGGCGTACATTTGTAAAATATCTGCAAGGGTCATATTTTATTTTTAATTGCATATTTTCGCGTATTATCTTACTCGGAATATTAGTAAGAATTTTATTACTAACTAAATTTGAATAAAAACTGCCTCTTTCTTCAAATATTGTACCATTTTTTGGTAATTTGAACACTATAAATATTTCATCGATAATTTATGATTTGCTCATTATTGTTCATTACTCAAATGAGCTCAGTTTATTCAAACTCTATAATTTATGGGTTTGTTTCGACGGTAGGATACATAATTAACTTATATATGTTTTGGGTTTGGTAAATGGCACCTTTGCGCTCGAAAAGGGTTGATATATATATTTATATATATATACTAAAAAGTAGAATCGTCATACAAAAATATTGATCACCTGTATTTGATTGAATGATAAAATTGAGTTTGTAAATGCATTCTCTAGTGGCTCATTATTACTGGCAATTTTTTGCCAAAGCAACATGATTGGTAACCTCATTATCACTACATTTGTGCCAGCTAGCTAGTAATTTACAAATAACTATAATATCAGCTAGTTTCGTTTGTAAATATTGTATGGAAGCCTCTACAATGCAATGCATCGAATATATTCGCATTTCTTGACATGGTGCCATCAGAGCTCCCGTTCTTGGAATCGTGCGCAAAGTTGCGTATACGTTTGCTTATTATGTGAAAGGTAATTTACGTGTACTTTAATGTATTTGTATTCAAACTTATGAAAATATGAACATATAGCCTCATAAACACACTGGATAATTAAAGCTAAAATTTGCTAAGGAATTTTTACATTTTTAGTAATTCTGTTTACTAAATGAAATTATAAATCAGTTATTTATATTTATACTAGAGTAGCGTGTGGGCACCATATACCCATATCATATACAATTCATTCTTCATCAATGTGCTTTTTAATTAATATTGACATTCGGTGGCATCTGTTCGAGATTATAGGACTGTTTTCTTAAAAAACAAGCTTAGGTACAACGCAACTATGCGTTCAGATCGCCTTATAAGTAATGCGATACGAGCAGCACACTTTTTAAATTAAAAAATAATGGTTCTTAATTATTATGGCCAATTAATTAACAATTTGTTAATAGGGTATAGATATGAGTAATATATGCGATGCGTGCAGCGGTTTTAATTATTATGGCCTTTTGGTTAACAATTTGAAAAAAATGTTATAGATATAAAAAGTCGTACAATTTTTTGTAGATTATTTTAATAAAAATATTTTTTTAGTGCATATTTTAATCCAAAATCATAATATTTAATAATTTTTTATGGCCCTTGGGTTAATAATATGAAAAAATCTTGAATATATAAAGTATCTTAGAATTTTTAGTAGACTTTTTGAGTGTTTAATTATTAAGGGGAGCTCTAAATTTTGGGGCCCTATAACTCGGGAAGTATACGGGCGATTGGATTTAAACTGCGGGTAGATTCAAATGGGATATCAAATAATATGTGTAGCAAATTTGGTGTAAATCGCTTCGGTACCTTCAGAGGTGTAGAGGGCACAAATTTGGTCTTACGAGCGTGCGACGACTAACATCCAAGTATATGTACTTCGTAGGGCGAGATAAAAAATTTCATGTATATTTCCACTTCATTTGCTTTTTCGTACTCCTGCTCAAGGCTCAATGCAGCAAAAGTGATCACTAGTACACACTAGTTCAGGAAACTAGTTTATCGAGCACGAAGAGCGAAAATAACCCAATTTTCATAAAACACATTAGTGAACACGTGAACTACCTAGTTCTTGTGCTCGACCAGAGCTAATTAAAAGCAAAAGTACAGAACATGATTCGCCGCCGCTCCAGATATCTGTTTAGTAGCAACAAATATTTGGAGCTCCGGCACCACCAAGAAACAATAATCTGTGCCGTGGTACCTACATGGTTATGGTAATATACTGGTTAATAAAGCATGTATGCGCTTGTGGTCATGACTTATGATACCAAACATCAGCGTGGAACAAAGCGCGCGGTATGTGATGTTGAAACAGAGAGACAGCAGTGCCAGTGCCAGTGCCAGTGCCAGGTAAAGTGAACAAGCGAGCATCCGTGTGCTTCGCCCTGCTGCTCTGACACTAATTGTGTCTAGCGGTGTCGCATTAGCGGTCTGATTTACAGTCGGACGTACCGCCTATCCAACACACGCTCTCTCACTCCCATCCATTAATTCGCGCATAAGTGAAAGACAGAGACATGCAGAGTTATGGCACTGGATTGCTAATTACTATTTACCGATTGTTCCTCTCTACTTCATACATATATCCGACACATGTCGATAGATGGCTCTGCCCAACATTTCTATTATCTTACAGTATATGATTGACTAATAGCATTAGGACGTGTGTCTGTATCATTGGATTCAAATAATCTTTGCAGTTGCATAGTAATTCGCTTTACGTCTTTCTGATTCCTAATATGTGTATAACTCGAGCTGAAGACATTAGTGCTTGTTATTCCACATTGTTTATTTTAGTAAATTATAATATGCGAAGTTTGTTTGAGTATAAGTTTTAGGAAAAAGCTTTTTTGTCAATGTTAATAAGCAGATTGTCTGTAAACGGTAGTGTATAGTTAGCCTCACGAGAACTTAAGGGATCGTCATAAAACATGGTTAATAAATACAAGGAAACCTATTAGTACACTAATGCCAAATCTGATTTATAGTGCGATTCTGAACCAGTCAGGAGAATCAGTAAGATTTTGTAAAAACTGTAGTACTTTAATGGAGACATATTTTAGTATTATTAATTACACATATCATGTATTATATATCTTAAAGAATCAGTTTAGAAATGATTTGCAATTCAATTAAAATATTTATTACACTATCAATATTTTACGGATTGTATTTATAAATGCATAAATTTGCTCAGAATTGCACCATTTGAGTAGTAATGATTTCTTAAATTATGTATTACATTTGTAAGATTCAATTTAATAATAATTTTCGGTCTAGAAATGCGTCCCTGTAAAACTAGTGCGAGTGTTAATGATGGGTGGATAATTGTATTATGACGATCCCTTGAATTGTCGTGAGGCCAAGTATATGTATGTATGTATAAGAACAAAACTATGTTTGAGTAAAACACAGTGCACCATATTTCTTAAAACATTCAACAACTCTATCTCCAATTCAAAGTAAAACATATTCAGATGATTATAAAAGTTTGTTGCGCGAGGCCGGTTCTGGTTCTGGTTGCGGTGGCGTGACAAGCTGCCGGTTGCCGGTAGAGAGATAGCGACGCTACACTGCTGTGCCGAGCGAGCGGGGGACGCGACGCGACGCCGGGGCGATACTGGAATACAACTAGCTAGGGGAAAGCCGCGCGTTCGAAAGACGCCTGTCCGCTTGATGAGGGCAGACCGCCGCCTAGCCGGGAACCGAGAACTGAGCCGAAAGCACATATACACCCATCACTGTCTCACACCAGTGCGCCTGTTTCACTTGCTCTTGTTGCCTGTCGAAAACTCCTCGCTTCTGCAGAACCGAGCGATCGTGTCAGTGATTTTGAACTGTTGGCGTGCATGTGCTGTGGATTTCCAAATTAACAAAAGGAACACGCACTCTTTTTTCGACCGGTCTCTCAAAACCTTACTTATTATTATATCAAAGTATTATAACGTATTTGAAGATTATCAGAATTGCACCCGAACGTTAAATAAATCGCCCAAGTAAATAATAATAATTTCTAAAACAAGTCCTATAATCATGATTTCTGATCCTATATTATGAAACCATGTCGTATATATATACAGTATGATAAATAATGAAATTATCCGGTGATACACCCGTGGTAATCGAATTACTCTTATACGTGTACGCAGGTAACACGATCTCTGCCACTACCCCGAGCTCCGCAAGCCAATGGCCTACATTTAGGCGCGATTCTCCCCTGACTTCCTTAAGAGGCCATTGATGCACTCTTTTAATTTTAATACTGACGTTGTCCGATCCATTAAATTATGCTAATCCAATTATTGGTATCTCTTCTAAATACGTGTTTAAATTTGACTTGCTTATGAATACGGTTAAAGTTTTGTGAAAACTATAGGCGCAAATGGCATTGTTCCCGTGTACTATGATATCAATTTCAATTTGTAAAATCCGCCGGTCGCATATATCGGTCGCTCACTTACCGGCACACCCAGTAACAGCGGCACGCCACCCACAAACAGCCAGAGTTATGGTGTTCAGTAATAAGTGTGACAGAGATACATGGATATCGATAGGCGGGATGAAACGTATCGTATAGGTCGCGACTCGTGAGCAATGCACACACATATTGGCAGCCCGCACCAATGCATTTTTCTTCATTAGACACTTCTGTGTACTGACACCACCGCTATTTTCATTCGTTCGCTGCTGGTTTACGCTGTTTTGTTCGGTTTCACCTTTTAAAATATGGAATAGCGTCCGACAGTGACAGTACGTTAAATTAGTCGGGCCAACAGAAATGTGGGATACAATTTAATATGGATATTGGCAAATTTTGGACCCAGAATGGGCAACTCAAACTCTTTCAAGGAGCATCTATGCATTTTACCGATTTTGTAATATGCTTTTATATTATTTTGGGTTTATAACGATACTAATTAAGGCGCTAGACTTGTTTATATCTCAATCTCTGTCTAGAAACGGTTAATATATTTGATTTCAGACTTATTAAGATTTATATAAATAATCATGTAAAGCTAGAACCATACAATATCTATATGGCATATTTTTTACAACGAAATTTTATTACTGATGCTGTAAATTGGTATATAGATATATATTTTTTTTATTATACTAAATTAGTATAATAATAAGTATTACTAATTAACAGCTACAATAATAAAATTTCGCTATAATAAATACGCCATATTGTAGATATTGATGATTCTAAGCTTCTGCTTTACAAGATTATTTATATAAATATTAATAAGTCTGAAATCAATAGATATTAACCGTTGATAGACAGAGAACGAGTTATAAACAAGTCTAACGCTTTAAACAAGAGAAAAAGGATGGAAAATGTAGATGCTAGGACACAGGATTTATAAATATTTCAGGACGATTGTTAATTAGTCGTTAATTTATAATAAAATCTCAAAACGTATAAGAAGACTTATTTGAATTTGTTTGTTCTGGACTCGATTCACATTTGCACAAAATTTTGATTAATATAAATCAGACAATTGTTATAAAATGTTGTCTTCGTAAAATTAAATGGAATTAAATTAAATTTAAATCTATATATTTTATAATTTTATAATACCATTCAATTTTACGATGAAATCATTTTATAATTATCGCTCGATTTATAACTCAGGAATTTACGTAAATGCCATTAATGATTGTTAATAATCGACATGCTTTTATAGATTATTTAATTTTTCACAATTAATATTACTTCCTTGGACGAAGTCTAAATGGAATTATTGTAATTATGAAATTTAATATTGACTATTTTATAAAAGATGTCTGTGTGTGTATGTGTGTGCTGATTATAAAAATATGCAACTAAAATTTTAAATGCCTCGAAATTTTCTGTTTGGTAACAAATTTTAAATATGTATTAGTAAAGGTTTCCTCTTATGCGATTTTACTATCACGAAAACGGCACGAATTAGAACAACTTATAAAGTTGAAGAAATAAAAATCTCTTAGAATTTTGGAAAAATGGAAAATTATTATTATTATTTGTAATTTATCATAAAAATGAAATGTAAAAATTTAAAACTAAACTGCATTAAGATAGTTTGGTTAGAATATCTGCTCTCTCTCTCTCTCTCTCTCTGTAATAAAATAATATACATATATCACACCACAACTATAACAATTCTACATGTACAAGAAAGTGTATTGTGAGAAACAGACAAAACAGTTTTTATTATTATTCCTACAAGTAGAGCAATGCAGTTTTTTTTAATATTGCATTTGCAAATGCACGTTTGTGTATCTTTAACGTAACGAGGTGCCATTTCAAGCGAACATACCGTCTAATTTGTATGCCAAGAAAGTGTAAGTATATTGCACGAAACTCAATAAGAGTATACCTGTACGTTGGGTTAGACATTCTCCCAAGCTAGCGTACCATCATTCGTATATATGTATACTAGCATACACCTCTCGCAGATAGAGTGCATTATATATTATTACTAGGTTTACGAACGGCACCTCGGGGACCCGTAATATTAATCGTACTTCACGCTAATTAATGAATGCCAAATGTCAAAGATAGTTGAACGTCTACTTAAGGGGGAGACAGACAAGACATAAGACAACTTGACGCTCGCTTCAACTTTACACATTTTCATTTTTCTAATATACTACTACCACAAAGTTTATTACCAGGAACGTATATATATATATATGCTTTCTGGTAACTTCTGACCACTTATATATATATATATATATATATATATATATATATATATATATATATATATATATATATATATATAACAAAATATTGTTGGCGTGTGAGTGATCAGCTGTCCCTATTGGCAAGAGTAAAATACGCTGTATCTCGTGGCGTCGGCGTCGGATGGATGGTGGAACGTGTAGCTAGCAGGAGTGGTTTTGTACGTTTCGCTTTTACGACAGGTCGTTGATGTGCAGCGCGTTGTTTGTTTGAGAAACGCTGGCGTAGAGTTGCACGCTTCCCGCCTCGGCTCCCGGTTATTTATGCTCTCAGTCAGTGCACCTGCCGTGCCGGCTCGTGGGCCGCCTCGACGCCCGCCTCCGACGCCGCTTTAAATAGGGCGAACGAGCCGGCGCCGCGTCCCGTCGTCGTTTCACTGCTGTGTGCAGTGCGGTTGTGTATTTGCGGTCGGAACGCAAGCACAACACAACATACAAAACAACAACTACAACAACAACAACAACAACAACGAACGTATACCGATTGATAAACAAAGTTCTGCGCTGCGACTAATTCTCTACCGAGACATGCGGAGCTTTTCGAATGTACCTGTAACTCGACTCTGATGCGATATTCCAATCACTGCACATTCTCATTTCTTTTACTGAATTGCGTTTGATATCCTAAAATATATTCACTAAATATATATATATATATATATATATATATATATATATATATATATATATATATATATATATATATATAAAATAGTTTTAATAAAAAAAAAAGTCTTAACAAGCAAAAGTGTGAACTAATATTAATGTTTCGCTCTACGTAAGCTAGTACAAAAGAGCTGTAGTGTTTGATCTCTCGTTTTGGTCAGCCATTGTATCTAGTTTCACGTTAAATAAATGTTTTGCACCTTTAATTCGTAATTTCGTGGTTTAACCTAAAAACTTTAAACATACGCTTGTCCCATCTTGCCTAAAACTCATAATAATCAAATTATGGTCTCGTCGCGGGCTAATTAGCTTCAAATTAGTGGGATGTGATGTAAACCACATTATTGAACCAAAAGTCCATAAATGGTGGTTTAACCGGAAACGAGTTCTACCACGGCTCTACCGAAAAACAGGGGTGTAGGTCACACAGATGGCACTTCGTGTGACAGATGTACTACTACATTTATGTTTGAACAATTATTCACTAATTGCATAGCTGCTCTTCTTTATTTGAATAGAATTTTTATTAGAAATAAACTCTGTGATTACGTAAATGTATATGTAACGCGTATGTCACTCGGATATACACGAATCGGTGGCTTTTTCTACTCCAAAAAGAATTTCAATTCAATATTCGATAATTTTGTATAAAACATATTTTTGGATTTTGGTCGACGACATAAGAACATTTTGCTAATGAAATTTTTTGATTCAAGCATGTTACAGATACACAACCTAACACTGTGTTATACTATGGTACGACGAGCGTAAAAAGAGTACTACTATATAATATATTAGTTTGTATTTTATTTTAGTTAAATAAAAAAAAAATCTAGAGAGTTTACGCAAAAATGTAAATCTCTCTCTTTCTTGAATGAATTCTAATAGACAAAAATGATTGATTTGAGCTTTCCTGAATTGACACAAGTGCTTATTAAGAGCTTTTGTGTCAATTTTAGTACTAATTCCAATAACAGCATTACACATTGTATAGATTTATGTGACATTTATTGTTATTCTCTCGTAGTATTTAAATATAAATTATACAATCGTATCACAAATTCGCATACATGTGATATACGCATCCATTCAGATACAAACACAAATAAACCTAAATACAATTGCGTTTCGTGAACAGAGGAGACAAGAGGGGGGGGGGGTTGTTCCAATCTAGCGTGAGTGCATTTCTGTATATATATATGATGAAAACCGCTGGTTTAATACGTATGAAATCGACAGTACATTATGGTTGTGTGTGTGCTTGCGTTATCGTGTGTGTGTGTGTTCACGTATTCGTTCACGTGCACATGCCACGATATAAACTACACGCTCTCTCCCCTATAAGCGTAACGTTTGCTATGTTTAGTATGTTCTTCCCTTCCTATACTTGCGCGATTCCCTATTTTCAAGGATTCGCAATCATATTCCCATTATTTGCAATATACTTATTTTTTCATACTTGCCCCTTTAATTACTCTTCAATTTCGTGTATTAATCAAAGATGGATTTTTGGTTATTTTATTACAACAAGAGTATGAACGAATATTTCAATAAGATTCTCATAATATTGTTGTACTTTATTTTAAATGTTGGCATTCAGGCAATAAGTGCTTTTCTTCCGGACAGCAAATTAAACTTTTAATATAATGTTTTCACTGTGAAGCGTTCACACACATACACAGATATCATCTTGATGTAAATAGTATTCAATACAGACTCAAATTATGTATTTTCATTTAAAATTCGAGTCGGATTATAATTCTACATCTTGAACTACGGCCAAGAAAGTAAAAAGTTTTGTATTATGTACAAATACAAGAATAATTTTACACATATTGTAAAAAAGTAAGGACATTTTTTTCGTGGAAAGTGAAAACAGCAGCAATAAATAAATCCAATTGTTATATCATCGAAATACCTTTTTTGCTTGTACACGTCTTTGATTCATCGGTTTAAATATCGGTAGATATATCAAGTGAGCCATAATGTCTGTGGCAAGCAACAGGCAATCAAGGCAACCAGACAACCGGGCAACCGCTTGGAGAGATATCATTCGTGGAGGACAACACAATACAACGTATAGAATAGCTGCCTTGGAATACGGGCGGTATTGTGTAAGCAAAGACCCATCAACGTTGTATGCCCAAAGTACTATGTGTAACGAAATATGAAACTGTACCCAATTTATCTCAATCCATCCCTGGCGTGCACGTTCCGCGTCTGTTCGGCTCCGGTTCGAGTGCCACTCCGCAGGCTACGGCACACACACAAAGGCGAGAGAGGACTACGCGGACCGGAGTAGTTGAACGCGGTTGCTGGATGACCGACGCGCACACACACTACCTGTACGAACGACATCTGACATTCGTTAACGTGAACTGCGAAATTCGTCTATATCTGCTTCTCAAGTTATTTCTTTCATGGCAGGATGGAACATTATTAACCAATCATTGGTATAAGCAATAATGCTTTCAGCTCCCTTGCTTACTATCAAATTAAAAAAACATATTTAAGTGTACAGCAATAGGGATTTTGAACGAGAACGTTACAGAAAAACGACCGGATACTATACCACTTTTGTACAATATGTATACTAAACTAAACACGAAACAAATGGTTGTCTTAAAACGTAGTTCCGTCCCGGAGGTTGCCCACAGTATAATAAAGTATTGTACAATTAATGAGGTAGATTTCCTAAATTATGGCAAGGGAAAAGTTTTTATTAAACGGACGCAGAACTGGGGAACCCCCCTGCCCCCCTCGCACGCGCTCCCATCGTTCTCTTGCACACGCAGATATAAAAACGATTTGAATTTTTAATTTCCTTTTTTTATTTTCACTATGGAGCACTAATTAAAATACGCCCTCCGATAAAAAATTGTGCGCGTACTTATTCACAAAGAAGAGGACGAAGCAGAAGAAGAAGAACAGTAAGATGTAACTAATAGTATATGCCAAGACTTCATTGCTATAGCAAATAAATAAGGTTCGTATATATATACATACAACGAACTTGGAAAATTAAATTACTCGTATATTCGTCTTGTAGGACTTGTATTTGTACAACGCTTAGCATATTTGCGCAGCTTACATTACTTGACCCTAACATGGTAAAGATAAAATATCTGGAGTGACCTGCATTTGCTCTTAATTATATTTATAAATACGAAATGTAATTTTTTGTATATTCACATATATCGCATAATTAGTTAGAGAAGCTCAGAGCGTGTATTTACGGTAAATTGTAAAGTACAGTAAGCTTATCATCAATCATGGTGGAAAATAAATTTATCATCAATCATAGTGGACAAAAAATTTAAAAGAACACATGTTTATTACCCCTGATTTTTTTAAAGAGATAATATCTCAATTTAGAGTATACAGACGACAATGTCTGACAGAGACAAGACAAGACAATTCAAAACACACCAATGAATGCAATTTTATTGAACATATTATTGTTTTTAATATCCATTTTGGCAAAATAGGGATTGAAAAATTAAAACAACATATTTTTATGGTAGTATGATACAATTTTGTAATATTATACTACAATATTGTGTCTAACACATGTCGAATTTTCGGAAATACGGCTATATTTGTAAAGAAAACTACGTAAATGAAAGTTTTCCTCGTTCTATTCGTGTAACAAATTCGCAACTGACCGAGAAGTTCCGCTAGGAAAGGGTTAACCTTATCTAAATAAATCCCGAGATATCTGCAACAATGCAGATTAATAAACCCCGCTGAACGAACAAGTATTTTGTATAACTATCCGGGTTCCCATTTGCTTCAAATTCAATGTCGGTCTGTATACCAGAATGTGATAAGTCTAGTATTCCGGAGGTAGACAGCACGAAAACGAGCGTACAAGAGCGACGCAGACGGCAGATACCGGAGCCTAGTAGAGCAACGGAGAAATGACACGCGAGGATGAATAGGATGTAGTGGTGAGGAGGAGGGACGAACAGAGGAGTAGAGAGAGGAGAGAATCGTGCTTGTCGATGTGCACGCTTCATCGGATACGGGCCGACCGTATTTCCGTACGGATCATGTTGTAAATGCGATTCCTCGCCCGTTACAGAACGTGTTCGTTCTACCCTACCTACCTACCTACTCCCTGCCGCACGCTCCACACTACACGGAAATAACATGTTACAACTATGCCTCCCACATAGGACTTTTAATTCAAAATTTACTATTGGAAAAAGTAATATTAATCACTGAAATCAATTTTATGGAAAACTAATACATATATTATAGCAAATTAAACAATATATTGTATAATTATGTAAAGATGTAATTATGTAAGAATGTAAAAAGTACATAAACCAGTTGGTTTATGTACTTTTTACATTCTTGTACGAATGTATTTGTCAACTCCTCTCAGTACGCGCTCAGCCCAAAGCGAAAAGGGGATGGTTTGCCTTTAGAGGGTTTATATAAGATAAATTATATTAAACATATTTTTATTTACTCAAATGATCCAATTTCCAAATTCTATAAACATTGACGATCGATAAAGAATCAATAAATTAGTGTGTTACCTATGGATACATAAGTCGATAAGTTAGGAGAATTGAGTTGAATGTTTATAAAAATCGTGTTGGGATATAAATTGAATTGAAAGTCAGATAATGCGCAACGCAGACATTGAGTGATATTTCGTAGTTGCCTTCATTTCAAGTGATGTCGTAACTACGCCGGCTGTCATCTCGCGCGCTCGTCGCTCGGCGTATACATGTGCGCTCGTGCGCAACGCGTTTTTCATTAATTTTCCTTCTTTCTTTCACTGTATGTGTGTGTGTGTTCTCTTGTTCACCTGAACACGGTCATTTCGGCGAAGGGGACAGCAGGGTAACGAGGACGCTGATTTTAATAGCGTCGTTGGCCGAATGATACGCCATCTGTCGAGCCTTGTCACGACGTCTTATTTCGTAATATACTTCAACGAATATTTTATGAAGACCGATTTGCAGTCATTTTCTTTGCCTTGAATTTGGATAACTATCTTTATATCCATACTTTGCTACCGTAAAGGTTCATTCGCAGAGAGCCAATTAGCAATTTAGATTAGAAATTACAATTAATTTTCGTCATTTCTTTTTGCGGATAATATAATCCATTTTAATTATAGTTATCGACGAACTAATGATCCTCAAACATTTCTACAAAGCTTAAAACGTGTATATCCGTTACAATCTACAATAGTTCCTTTTGTAGTTCGTTCCAGAAAGCAGAAATGAACAAATATTTAAATTTTATTATAATATTTTGTAGATTTAGATATCGTTGGATGTCGGTAATGCATGTAGTACTGTTATGATGCACGAGCTAAAACGCTTTTAGTAAGATTTTGAATTGCACTTTTATGGTTACGATAAAAGTGCGCCGCCGTCTCTTCAGACTGCGTAATAACAAAAGTAATAATATATTTTAAAAGGGGGTCGCTTGCAAATGCTTACAGTTCCAGTGGAAAACAAAAAAAAAAACGAGATCTCCCCGCAGGAAAACGTCAAAGTTCGCTTAAAATTTTATGTGTCTTGATATTAAAATGAGACAAGTTTAGTATCTTGTTTTTTCCTTTACTTAGTAGAGTCACGTTACGACAATACATCTTGCTCTTTTATAGACACCGTATCTATAGGGAATTACAGTTAAATTTTACTTTAAACTTGACAAGAACTCCATAAATAACTGATACTCGAAATTTGAAATATTTTATTAACCCATTGTACTCATTAACTGCTTAAAATTAAGGGCGTTTAAGTGATCGAATATGTAAAATAGGCAATATTGCATTGAATTACATAAAAATTCGTATTGGTTCGATTGTTAATAACGTCATTCTTGTACATCACAGGCAGGCAATGTACCGCCTGTTTTCTGTTTATTTTCCTGTTAATGCCTGATTATAATTTTAAAATGCAATTAGCGCTTTGACGGCTGGATTAAAACAATACAATGACAGAGCTTGGTTGGCTGCAAACAGTGTTTATCTGTTAGCTGCTATGCATTTTGCATTTTGCTTGTGAAATAATCAACAATGACATTTTTGTTTGGTAACGTTTGTTTTTATGCGCTCTATCAACCAGTTAATGAATTAGTTTATATTCCGGACCGATGTGGATATTCGCTGTTTTGATTTCAACAAATAAACAAACTGACACATGTATCTATACTGCATATAATATTCGTTGCATTAAAACATTACCTACTATATGAAAAATAATATATATATATATATATATATATATATATATATATATATATATATATATATATATATATATATATATATATATATATATATTAACATGGCTATATTATTTTATATTATATGTTAACTAAATATTCAGCCATATCATTACATCAAAGTGAACAAAAAAATGTGTAGCGCCCTGCAGTAAAGCGATCACATACTAACACCATATTTAGCAAAAATATGTTATTACCAAAAACATATTTGTTAAAACCACTGAATGGCGTTTACGTGTAAAGAATTATTATTTACGTTTACGTGTAAATATTACGTAAATAAAATTCTTATAATATATTAAATAGTTTTCTGCCCATTAGTGAAATTTTGGGAGACATTTTGCGTTATATTTTTCGACTAATAATAATACACAGAATTATTGAAGATGTCGAGAGAGAGAGAGAGAGAGAGAGAGAGATAGAGAGAATTAATGTGAAGCCTCATATCCATGGTTGCACATATATGGGATAAAAAATGACGTAAGGGATCAGTGCAGGACACACTTTTGTATCAGAATATTAAACGAGGTCGGATGGACTTGGACAGGGAACGGTTTGCATAATGTACTAGGTGGGTCTACCTTGCCTTCGAGAGCCACATCAAAATGCAATACATGCAACCGTAGCAGACTCGCTAGAAAACTCCACAACTATAATCCATCTCCTGTGGTACATCTACTACAAGAATATACACAGATGTATGCTCATTTTCCCTCAAATCAATTTTCCTGAGTCAGAGTTCTCTCTTATGAAAAACTGGGATATGTCAAGGAATTTTAATATGTTGTAAAACATCGGGAAACGATTTATTTTTCATTAAATATTAGGAAACTTATTTTATACTCTTTTGTTTATTATCCGAATGAGAGTGTAAAAAGTTGATAAAAGTGAATACGTAATAATACATAAAAGCAATAAATTTAGGGCCTTCATTCATGACGAGTTTCAACTTGTACAACATAATTTAGTTTCTATCTGAAAGCTTTCCCGTTTGATCGAAATATGAGTTGTGCGAACTGAGCGCTGTTGCAACCAGGTATAGAATAGAGCGTTGGTAAATCCGTGGCACCGCGTGCGTTGATTTCTGATCGCTGCTGGTGCATATCGATGGATTTGTATTGATGTTGCGTCGTCTAGACGAAACTTGTTCGTTGCGGACGGCTTTGGAAAGCTACGAGTGAGGATGAAGAGGAACGCGCACTCCATATATCGGGTTTTTTTCCCCCTGCCTGCGTTAAACAAGTTCGTGCCGTAATTTTTAGCCGGCGACGGGGGTGGCATCGATGAAGGCGGCTTAGCTGTAAGGCCGGGGATCACGACTCTGGTCGCGTTTGAGGGGTGCCTGTGTCTCTCGCAACGATGTACAAACAGGCAAATCAGAATTGAGATGTTCTGACATCAGTTATCGATCATTTCTCGGGATTCTGCAGTTCTACTTAGTTACACAAAAAGATGAAAGGGAGATTGATCATGGAATCACAGCACACGTTTGATATTACAGAAACTACACATTTACTAAATGTCCTTTCATTCGACTCCCTTCTACTTTTAATCAAAGAATATGTGTAGATATTTTTTGTGATATATCTATATCTATATCCTATATCTATATATATATATATATATATATATATATATATATATATATATATATATATATATATATATATATATATATATATATATATATATATCTATATATATATATATATATATATATATATATATATATATATATATATATATATATATATATATTCATTCGACTCCCTTATACTTTTAATCAAAATATACTCCTCTGAAGGTACCGAAGCGATTTACACCAAATTTGCTACATATGTTAATTTGCATCCTTTTTGAATCCGTTCGCAGTTTATATCCAATCACTCGTATAGAATATCAAACTAATCTACAAATAATTGTAAGACTTTTTATATCTATTACTTTTTGAAATTGTTAACCAAATAGCCATAATAATAACAAAAAAAGATACAAACGGTAATATTTGTTTGAATTAAAGTTAATACAATAATCCAAAATAAGAAAGTGGAGGACAAGCCACTCCAGTTTATTTAAAACATAAATGCGGTATAAGAAAATCGTATGAATATGACGGTAGGATGGTAGATATATATTTAAAAACAATGGATTCTAATTATTAAATATTATCTTTTCGATTTAACCCTACAAATAACTTCTTTACGCACAAACATTACAAATTTCATAATATTCATTCGCATTGAACCGATGTCCAAAACCGACCAAAAATAAACCCGCATATACAGGCATTTAAACTCCCCCTGTAGCCACAGATAGAGAAACCCTAAAACAATATCGACAAGTATACGGCCGGCGCATCGCACACATACCTTTGGCCCGGTCGCCGCTCCGAGCCGGATATCGCGTAAATCACGCGGTCGGCTTGACCGGACCCCGCGTGTAATTCGGGATTTACGCCGCGCATTACCATTATGTGTAATCTGGCCGAAGAGGCAACAGCGCAGGTATGCCAGGAATTCGCGGGGCCCCTATGTTTGTGAGATGGCCAGCACCTGTTCTTGCCGTTGCGAGCGCCGCTGCTACTACCTGGCGGGTGAGTGCTGCTATTGTTGAAAGCCGACCTAGCGGTGTCTTTGTCTGCGTGAGTGCCTGAGCAATGTCTCTGTTTGATGGCAACACATTTTAAGGTGTTCCAAATCCCTTGTTGTACAATACGCTGCTGCGCTCAGGCAGGGACGAGATCCTATTTCACAATTGCTCGAGCCGCCGTCATTAGCTATAATGAAGCAAGTGTATACACGCATTTATTTTCACCCCAACACCATTATAGTTATGATGATATATATTCATAGTTATCGGATTCTTTTGTAAGGACATCTATATATTATTGCTAGCCATATTTAAATAAACCATTATTCCATTGTCTACCGCCCCTTACAGTACACAAGTGACAAGTCCAATTGCTGCATTCTCATTTCTCATATCCAAACCCAAATTGTAAAAATCTGAAGTGCCCTTCGCTCGACTGTCTTATACCTAGTTTTCAATATAAATTGCGTTTTAAATTCATTCTGCCTTTACCATTAAATAATACCAATATGTGTGGTAACTACACTGCAATGAACGTAAATTTACATTATTTTTTATGTAATATCACACAAAAAAATTAGGTAAATATATTAAAATGTAGACAAATTACACTAATAACCAAGGAATTTTTCTAAATATTGTAAAATTACATACTTTTTCAGTGTATCTATTGAAATTAATGGAAATTTACATCAATCTTTTACAGTGTAGGGAAACGTAAATGTGACTGGGTTATTTTCAAATGCGACTTTTCAGTAAATAATACATTTTATAATAAAACTATTTTAATGAAAAGTTGCTAAAAATATTTCCAACTTTTTCATTACATTACTTTTTCTCTAACTCTTGTCCTTTTCGTGATATATAAAAAATGATACGAGTAAACAAGCACTTCCGGTTGAAATATCCCTTTCAAAAATAAAAGAGGATTTCTTTCCCGGGATAAACAATTTTTAAATTCACAACATCATATTGGTTATTTCCTTTAAGAAATTTCGATCGAGTTTTTTTTTTTTATTACATTATACATTACGTATAAGAATGTAAAAAGTAGAAGTTAATTTCTCTTTAAATAATTTAAACTTTGTCTTATAATTATGGTCAGAATATATTTTCTTGTAGAGCGTTTACAGACACACACACTGGCATCTTCTCGATAATAGGCAAGCTCAAAACGTGTACTTCCGTAAAATGTATAGTTTTGATAATTTTCCTGATTACATTAATTTATTTTAATCGTCTACATATTAACTATCTAAATGCAGTATGTACATGTATATATTATTGTATTAAAATAAAATTCGCAGAAGTTTTAAGAAATAATTACATATATACATCACGTCACGCCATTTCCAATGGTTCGTCAGCCTTGGCCAGTAGGACACCCCTGGCAGTAACCCTTCTTCAAGTATTTACATTGTTATTTTCTACTTCAACTTTGCACACTTCTCGTCCTTCAGTTTACTTTCTTATACACAGTAAGTTTTGTAGTTATGCAAAATGTCGAGATTTCAACGGATATACACGTATTGACTCTCCTTGAATCGAAAGTGACTATTTTCAGGATGATGTCTGTTTGTCTGTAAACGCCCTAGAGCCTAGAGCCAAAATGTGCATCTTTAATTTCTGAAAAGAATATTCAAACTGTAAGTGCATGTTTCCTATATGCATATTTTGTCCTATCTCCAATATCACTAGAACTAAAACTTGACTTTATTAATAAATACAAGCGAAATTCTGCGCAGAATTAAGACACCAAGTGTCATATCTGGCTGGAACAGATAAAATAAATCAGGCCATTCATTCTAATCTATTAAGCATCAGTGGTCGTCCGGTGCATTCTTGATATCATTCTTGTGAAAAGCCCTGTTGGCTGTTAAATGTTTCGTGAGCGGATCAAAATCGATGCACTTGGCAGCGGCAAGGCGGTTGGGTTCTGGTCGGCCGGTGCACGGCTCATCGGATCCGCGCCAGCATCGCCGTGTGCCGTGCTCAGTGCACACACAGCGATAGCTATGTGCCAAATGGAGTAGAGACAATGCGGAAATGTTCGGGGGGATCTCTGCTACGTATGTACATGTGTACAGAGCGGAGGAGCCGTTGTTCACTTGTTTGTGTGCTTGCCTGCTTGCTTGTCGTCAAAGAGACAATGTTAACAGACTGACTCACTCGCTGTTGGAATATGCCTGCTACTTGACAACGGATTCAAATTGGAATTCGTGCATATTCACTAGCAAGCGTATGACGGTTGAAGTATTTACGACGGAACTTCGTCTGAAGCCAAGTCAACTAATCAGTTCCAACTGTTATCCAAGATTTGTTCATACATTCACTTAAACATGTACTAAATATTAAATATCATTACTTGCATTTATCTATAATTTCTGAACATTTACAACTGTTTCGAATATCGACCGGGTCTAATGGACCTGGGCATATTATTAGTATTACATCGAATAAAAACATTTTATTGTATGTTCTTTATCCATATTACTGTCTTGAATGAAATAAGTATTTTACGGAATATACCTTTTGAGATACCCTGAATTAATATTGAACATTTTCAAGATGACATTCTACCGGAAGAACTGTGGAAGATAAAATATGAAACTTGCGTGATTTTAACTTAAAAGTGTAAGCATTTTTACAGTGTAGGTGTGGAATAAGTGTGGTATAGAAAAGTGAGGGTGGTTTTTGAAAAGTGGCAGCAAAAGCAAGACGACACACCGAATCCTTGGCGGTGGCTTTCTGCGCTAAGCCGGAACAAAGAACGCGCGAGAGTAGTAGCCATGGTGATAGTAAAGTCCAGTAAATGGACATTCGCAGTGTATTTTACTGCATCAGCGCCAGTAAAAAAAAGTCGGGCGGGTAGGTATCGTGTGAACGTGACCAAACGCGCACCGACCTGCCCGCCTGTGTGTGTGTGTGTGTGTGGGTTGGAAGCTTTCACAGATTACGAGCGAAGCCACGCTGTGCGCTGTGTTCGCTCTCGTTCTCGTTCTCGTCTCATGTCGTTCCGTTCGCATATCGGACGTTCGTTGCGATGCTGGGTATTTTCTCTCCCGCATCGCATCGCCTCTCATTCATGAAATGACGGCATTCGCTGTATATTCGCTCCCAACCGCCGCGGCGCCTTTCCTATCGTGTTTCTTTGTTCTTCTCACTTCGCTCGTTTGGGTTTTTCTTTGTTTTCTATATTTCACTCTTCCAAAACTTCGATATGCTGTCCAGAAATCGAGGGTGATGAATTTTGGAAAATAGATAATAGAGGGAAACTTATATATATATATATATGCTTTCGGCTTCACGTACTCAATACTTCAATAATATAAATCTTACAGTGGCATTTCTGGATGGGGTACATTTTTAAATCTATCCGAAATTAAATTTAAATAGAAAGTAAACATTTGGTGCGATTCTGTACGGAGAATCTGTAAAACTGTGAAATCTATTCGTCTAGGATGGTCACAAGAAATATTTATAATTTCTGTCGATCAATGAACCAACGTTATTTGAAATTGTAAGCGTTAAATTGATTTGATTGTATTCAAAATCAAATCAGAAATATAATTAAATATGTTTCGGAATAAGTCTTCAATGTATCCGAAACCATAGGCAAGCATAGAAAGTTGTAAGTGGTGCTTCTGGTGAGGGTGTATATTAACGAATATATACCTGTTCGTTCGTTCGTTCGTTGGTTTGTTCCCGTTCCAACGAAACTCGCTTTATATTTTAATCATCTCTCGGCGTTACGGCGACGCACTCGGGTGTAATAATTTATCAGGCAACACGCGTTAAACACCGACTTTAGAAGCCACTAGCAGTACAAGTGCACCGCCACTAATACCCACCTCGGTAAATATATATGTATTTATGTGTGTGTGTGTGTGTGTGTGTGTGTGTGTGTGTGTGTGTACCTCATACAAGTGCATCTTCCCCCATCTACTTGTATAGTTTATAATGGAGATCCACTACAAGAACGCGATATATTATGGTTATGGTTTTTCCATGCTGATCTAAGCCTATTACATCCAATTTTACAAAGGATTTATTGTATTATATATTTGTAAGTTATGAAGCTTTCCCTATATTTATAAATTTGTTTGTATACTCTTAAATTAAAATCTGTTGTGGCCAGCACTAGACTTTCTTACAACAAACATAGGTACAGGCGCCAATACCATCAACTCGCCAAACATTTTATTTGGTGGTTTCTTTTTATTTAACAACTGATAATTTTTAGGAAGAAATTCTTTTTATAACCATTCATTGTTGAAGAGATAAAATGATAAAACACAATAATAAAAACGAGAGCAATTGATGGAATTCAATATGTATTGTTGCAATCATTTGAACAATCAATTCAATCAATCAACAACAACAATTTAAATCTCTTTATTATTATTTTTAATCGTTAGGTTTCTGGCCTTTGGGTTCAGGATCTTAATAACGTTATAAATATTATTATGTTTTTATAGTCCAAGGGCTCACAGAATGTAGGCATAAAATATCTTAAATATTTACTAAAAATATTCGAACATTTTCTGAGGTCATTATAAAAACGGGCTCTAAATTTTAAGGCCCTATAACTCCGTACCTTTACACACGAATAAATAAAAATTCCACGAGAACGTTAATATGTATACCAAATTTCATTAAAAGCGACTTTGTACCTTCAGAGATACGTCTTACGAGCGAGCGACATAATCCAAGTATATAAGTTATATACGTTTTCATAATCAGGGTGAAATTTGTATAATATTGATAAGTATCATATTCATTGATATTCGTATTTGTGCTGCAACTGTTTGACGAAGATAATACGAAGAGGGATAATGAGGAGAGGAGAGACTCTCCTCAAATATGTGTGCAGGCACAGGCAGGAGAGAATTAATCACACACGCGACACCCAATCGGCGTAATGATGATGCAGGCACACATACACACACACACACCGAATGAAGATAAAGAGATGTTATAACAGTTATGCAAGTAAGCAGCCGCGCAACGGAACACAACGCAAGCTCGCTTATAATTATTATCAGAGAGCTGACGGCAAAATAAAACATCGATATTTACTCGTCGTTGGATGGATGGAAACACATACATTTTTCATTACTATGTTCATTTAATCTGACATCAGAATTGATTAATGTTTTCACACGCTGCGATCCAACGAAAACCAAAGCTTTCACACGATTTTTAATATTTCCCAAGTTCTAATACAGAGTAATTTGAGCTAAGGTAGAATTCCATACATTTTGTTGTGCTATTTGTAGATCATGATTTATTTTAATTATCGTCATAGTTTCGTAAAATATTTCTATATTGGCAAATTCAATGTTATCCTGATAAATCGTGCGCCTTCGGTTTTAGTCGTGTAGTGTCGGTGCTCATTACTCAGCAACCACTAGTGCTGCCACCCCCGACTCTTGTTATCATGGTAGATTTTGCCCATGGGTAATTGTTTAATGACTTGTCCACGGTCTCATCTAGCTCGTCGCCGCAGCCACGCTGCGCCAGGGAAGCAGATGGCCCGAGGCCTGACACGATGCAATACGAGCTGCGATGCGGTGTGATGGCAAAGTGATGTTACTCCACTTCGGGGTTCAGGTCATCACGCTCTCACTGCTGCTGCTGTCTAGAGAGCGCGCATTCTCCGCACCGCTTCGCTCCCTTTGCGTGTCTACTACTCGCCAAAAGTAATTACTGTTTTTGATTTGGACGTTTCTGCTGATGGAAATAAATAAGAGCGACTTCATATTGACGCGTGCTATCTTTGAGGTGGTTTAGGGTGAAAGATATATTTAACGGAGTAGACGAGAATTAGGTAGATTGGTTTCGTTACGGAAATGTGAACTAAACTCCTGAATATCACTATTTTTAAAATGTCTTTTGCAAGATCAGATGGATTACTAGCAGTCAGTAGTATAACAGAAAAGTTCATAGTGGCTCTTTTATTTGTGTAATCATGCGCTTATTTACGTATACGTTTCAGCTACGTCTAATGGTAGCTATGCGTAACTATGGGAAATACGTATCTCGTTGCAAGAATTGGCCCCTAGACGATTGCTGACAAATCGTATGGAAAATCTCTTTCAATAATACCATCAAATGCATGGACCTATAACTCACATCTATATTATACTACTCACTTCCTATATATGTATATTTTACGTATATTTGCATGTCTGTGTGTGTGTGTGATCTTTTTGAAATGCCCGTGCACCAAACTTTCAGTAGGATATAGAAGCTCTGTATGCAAAACGGGCCCATAACAAAAAATATGGAAATCTGCGTGAATACTCCAGTAGCTTTATTTCTTATACTGGCATATTTCGCGGACTGTATATCTTTCGTTTCCTGCGTATACGACCCACGTGAATATTATAATTGTATTCTTTTTCTCTTAAAACTTTTTAACGCGACAATAAGCTCTACAGTTTACTAAGCAGCTATTAAATATATGCCCAAAAAATGCCATGTTTTCATGCTACGATTCTCAGCAAATCTAATAATCTATACAAAAGAAAGCTAGAGTGGTCTTCACTTGCCTTTCTTATATTTAAAAATGAATTACCAAACCACAATAGACGAAAGAATTTCAAATAAATTATGGTAATTAACTGGAACAGTTATATATAAGTATTTTAACGAAAATACACGTTTTAACCGTCCCTGAATCAAATCTAGCTATTTTTGGAAAGATGTCAGTAATATTACCAATTTTACTAAACCATGGATGAAATTACGTAAAATTATCAGCGGTAATATTACCATAACTACTATACGCTTAGTTTTGGTTATTGTGAAATAGTAAGCGTGTTCGGTACACAAGTCTTGTGGTGGTAATAAGAATCCAAAAGAGACTGAGCATAGTAAGAAGAAGCCCTATAGTGTACTGTGTCAATTGACAGAAACACAGTATAGGTAAGCAGGTGGTATCTGTACACGGTGGAGCAACAAAGGCAGGTGCATTTTGTGTGGTGTGAGTGTAACTGAGATGGGAAGCGGTAACATTGATCTGCTCCGTTGCCCGCAGCTATTTCATTAGCATGGGCCGATGGCGTCGGGTTCGTTCAGCCGTTACTCGTTCGTTCGTTCGTTCGTTCGCTCGCTCGCTCGGTCGCGCGCTCGACACACATATACAGTGGCAGTGGAAGGCAGCGCTGAATATCTTTCACGTGCGCGCCCGTCTTGTTGCCTCCTAGGTGACGGCGCTGAATCAACCATCCCCCGTAACTCCATCAGCCGAGCGAGCGAGCGACGTCACCACCATAGTTACTGTCGCCTCACGTTCACGTACTCAACCAACCTTGCGCTGCCTGCTTATGTTCTCCGTATAGGACATGACACAGCTTCGGATTCAATCATATTTAAAGTCCAACGGGCGCATATATGTCCCTGTAAAAATGTGCAATTTTACGGGAATATTGATTTTTTAGCAAATTGGTAACCAATATTGGAAATATCTTTATAATTGCAAACAAAGAACGATATTCCTATATTAAACCAATCGCAATATCAGTTTGCTTATAATTTGAATATTCGTGTTTTTGCCCTTTAAATGAAATATTTGAAATTGCAACAAACAAATAATGTAATTGATTTGACAATTTTCTACAATTATTGGTTAAATATATATGATCCATAGAGCACAGAGGTGATATGTCCAACTGCACAATACGCATGTGGCAAGCCATTAATTAATTATCTTTTTCGAAAGGACACAACATTTTCTCTGAATCTGAAATCTTCAAATTATATAGTTTCAATTTTGAATAACTATTGAAGTTGAGCTTGATTAGGTACAGTACATACTACCAAAATTATTTTCAACCATCAACGAAACTATTTAGGACTTCTATTACCATTATCTTTTTCTTACTTGTGTGTATTAATATTTCTAGAACAAGAGAGTACATAAAATATGCCAAAGTGTTAAAAAGGAAAAGATACTATATAATTAAATTTCAAACAAAATAAAAACCGCAAACAAGTTAGGTAAGAAGACGGTTATAACGTGAGAATTGGAAATTCTTGAGTCCGGGCCTGTGTGTCATCAAATGGTTACATCTCCACACTTTATGTTATAATATGGTGGTGTGTCTGCTTCACTAGAGTGACCGCAAAATAATTGCCCTAGCTAGTTTCATGGTCGCCTAAGGACGACTTGAATGGGGTACCGTGGCCGAATATGCGAATAGCTAGGTTAATGATTAATTCGGTTTTACAAACTAACCGGAACGCTTCATTTCGTTTTGCTACTCAATATTAGTTTCGGAATGTTTGCCATATCTCACTGACGGTGACGACTTCCCACTAGCCTTCTACTTTTCCTTCCTCTTCTTCTTCCTTTATGACTTTTAACTAGTCTACTTCTATATAGTTATTTCTTTGAGGATTAATATTCATTACACTCCTCTTCTTCCTATTCCTCTATTTTCCTCCTTCGTTCTTCTAGACGACTTTTTAATACGCTATTACTATAATCATCTCGTAACCTAGAAGCATCAATGTCTATTTGGTTATTCCTCCTTTTCCACATCTACTTCTCTCATTTTTTCTTTTCCCCCTCTTCTATATACTTCCATCTCCGACTTTTGCGACTTCTCCTCTTTTTCTGGTATTGGTTTTTGTTTTTGTTTGTTCTATCGCCGGTATTGAAAGAAATTGTGTGTCATGTTGGCTCGATTCGGTGTGGCGTGATCGCGGTAACTGTTATCGCAGTGCCCGCGGGACTGATCGCCGGACCACCGCGGGGACCCACTACGGTTCAACCACGGTCACACTTCTTACAAAGCATTCGAACAGTCCCTGAACCCAATTTATTATTTTGAGCTTGAATATTTCTATACCCTCGAATATTGCACGATATTTTTTATATAATAAAATGTTTCTGAATTTTGAAACAATATTATTTTATTATTCCATAAGATTTCATTCGAATTTCATATATTTACAAAAATACACTATGGGAATATAATTGACTGTGTAATTGTAATTTGATTTTTAATCATTTTCGTTTTGTTACAGGTAAGATGTTTCATAGTCTTTCTGATGGTTTGCTAAAGAGAAGTTATGTGTGAGTATTATTTACATTTTTTATAATTACAATTGGTCGAAAGAAGAATAAATATTCTTATTTTTGTGCTTGTTGTTTCCTTGCGATATTAAAATATGATTTCGTTACAATTGTGCTAGATAAGATACACAAACATACAAAACGTTAAAAGAAAAAAACTCTTTTGGCGATACTATATTGAATAGTGCTTCAGCCAAAACATCGAAACTGAAATACATATAAATATGTTTGTAGTGCTCTGAACAAATATTACATGGTTCGTCCAAATATAGGGGATATCCCTATAAACAAAAATACACTAGAAACAGAGAGCACACGCCTCCGCTATCATGCGAGTTGAAGCGAACACGAAGAGTTCGTATACGAGATACGATACTCGTCGAAGGCACCAGGCATCAAGGTAGGAAATACCAAAGGGAACAAAAGCTAGCGAGCGAACGCGTCCTGACACGCTATCTCGAAAACTGAAGCGTCGACGTTCTCCGAGCGGCCGGGTGGGTGTGCGCAGGGTGTGGGAGGCAAACCGCCCCAGCGCCTGTCGAGCGGCTGTTTCAGCGTACACTCGCGCTAAAAGCGAAACCTAATCTCGTCTGGCATAACGGTGATTTTGTTCGGTATTCTGGCAGACTGTACGCGAGTCGTCTGCGTCTGTGGAACTTTATTTCGGTCGAGTCGAGCACAAAGCGGGCTGCTGCTCGCTGTGCCGTAGATTCCACGGTTGAGATTTTCAACGGCGCGGTATTTTCCAGCTAGACTGTACTATATATCAGTTGTAACTATTATTGTCGACAACTTGAACTATTTTAGTTATTTAATGAATTGTTGCAATATTCAGTTTGTCAAATGGAAAGTACAAACTGCGAACGATTCAAACTACAATTTAAATGCAACAAATATTTCAAAATATTATTAGAAGTTATGCAAATTATTTGCTGGTTTAAACGAAACAATAATTATAATATAGTTTGAAAATAATATTTAATTTAAATTTGTACGACACTTAAGAAACCTATTTTGTGCGACCCTGCTGGTGATTGTAGTCATCCCAAATGGTTTTTTTTTTATAACTCGTAGCACACGAAAAGCATTTATTTGATAGCTTAATCAAGTAACGAGCAAGCAGAACATAATGGCAGAGAAATGTCGGTCCACTCTCGTATTGTTGGTCGAACAATCATCTGTATAGGACGTGCGACAGAGACGCGCAGTATGATGAGTTGAAAAACACAGGTTCTCCTTGTTCCACTGCCGGCTATGGCAAGCGCTGTTCGGCAAGAAGTGAAGTTCATTAATATTTCATATAGTGCCGCGTTCACCGGCCGTGCATGAATATACGCAGCGTCGGATGAAAAATTGCAAGCCAGCAAGCAAGCATCGTCCGTCCGCTCGACGTATCTTCGGTTCGGCACAGATTTCACGTCCACGGCCCCGTGCATAGCTCTCTCTGCGTGTCTGTGTGTATGTGTGTGAACACATGCGGGGAACCCAGTGTTGTTGAAAACACACGCCCACATTACCATAGCGTAGGTGTTTCGGACATTGTTGGTATACACGGCTTTTGTACCACACACATCGTTATTTTTGCACAGATTTGCTTGGTCATTGGAACACAAAAGGAACATGTTCACTTTTTTGAAATATGTGTTTAGTTCAAAATTAACTAACACTTCAATATTTTTGGGATTTTAAATGGCATTGGAGCACAAAAGAGACATGTACACATTGTTGAAACTAGTAGTGGGATACTAAGGACTTATATACATTTCTAATAGGGTATAGATCTATAAGTTCTGGGTTCTGGCCTTATAGATTAATTTATCATCATATTATGAGGCCATATTATAGATATTTTGTGTAGATCTATCTATAACAGCTTATAGATCCTTAAACATTTCTTATTGATTCCCTCAGAGTTCTACTATAGAGTTCAGAAATTCGTTTTGTTCCCTAATTTAATATGAATATAACTTAACTTAGAATGTGTGATTATAATATAGCGAGGGTTAAAATAGTTTGTGGGACAGTGGTGTCGACAGTTTTTCCTTGTTTATCGGCTAGAGGCCGTATATAGAATCCGTCCGTAACTAATTCTATTTGACATCCTTGGTCAACAATCTCATACCAACAAGCGGCCGTCTGACTCATGTTCTCTGTCTGTTGGCCGGGCCAGGGCACGGAAGTCGGTCGTTTTGTGGTCGGCCAGCGATTGTAGGCCAACGACGAACGACGCCTTGCGGTGGCGGAGTGGAGCGGGACGCCAAGCCGCCTGGCCCGTGCTCGCTACCGGTAATAATTGAGTGTCTAGCGTGACTCCTCCGTTCTCTCCTTCTACTATACGTCCTCTCGATATGGATAAAAATAGATATGTCGTTTTTGCTACGCGCACTTCAAACCACTTCAACCATAACCATGAAGTTCTTCTTATACCTAACCCGATATTTATGTGAACTTCACATTTTTTTAAGGCTATAAAAGATGGTTATTATCACTTGCCGAAATTATGGTTAATATTATAAAAATTAGAGATGTTTTTTATTGCATTATTAATCTTAAACTTATGAATTCTGTTTGAGCTTATTTTATTATGTTTAATTAACAACCCGTGGGCACTATGTGTCCATATCATATACAGAATACAGTCCATTCCTCACCAATATTAAAATAATAATGTACATTTTACAAATAAGAATGTAGAGTTGACTGTACAGATCGTACGATTTATTACAATGATTGTAATTTGATGAACAAGATTGTAGAGTGGTTTACCCCTGGTTGAAGATGTTTTGTGATGTGTACATTTATAAATTGTCGAACGAAGTAATGTATTGAATGTTGGTTTTAAAAAGATTGATGGTTTTGAGAAGCGCGAAGCTTACGTCGATGAAAGATCTCATTAATGGTAAATTATGCAACCTTTTCGGAGGCGACCCGAAGGACAACGACTGTTTTGTTTTTGTTTACACAAACATACACAGACACATTTCATGTAAATTGAAGCTAAGAAGACGAAACCGACACGTGAACATTATTTACTAAACGAATATTTATATTATTCATCAACTACAGACACAAGCAAGAAGTTGAAAACATTTAGATTTACATAAATAATGGCTTTAAGATATATTTTCTTTTTGGAATATCAATACATACGAGTTACTTATGTTTTAAACATAAATAGGGCAGTTTTCAGTAAATCAATTCTATTTCACTGCAAGATAACGTTTCATTATGAACTAAGGAAGTTAATTTTGAATGTAACTAGTATTCTGTATACGTGCAACCATTTCGGAGATAATTGAAATGAATTAGCTCTATGTAGATATCGAAATGTACAAAACGACGTGAGAATTGTTTTATCAGATAAGTGTAATTTTGAGGGTATAAGTAGGAAAATAATGAAAGCGACAACCGGTTAAGCAGTTTGCGAGATACATTAAGCTCGGCTGTGCTTGTGTTTCCATCGCGTCGTCTTTTAAAAAATAATTAGAGAAAATCTGTTTTGGCGCGCGCGGGCTCCAACGACCGCGCAACTAATTCGTGCTTATGGCTATTAACATTTCATTCCACCGGCCGTGAGATTCTACTTGCACCCTCGTCAGATTATCATTTACTCAATTATCTTGTGTGTTGCCGTTCGCTATCTACGAGAGCTCTTTTTTCTTCATTTTTTTTCAGCGCGTTAATTTAGAACCGAATTATACGTGCAATACTGCAATTTGTAATGTTTCGCAGATTTTACAAACATACAGCAGGGTGTTTATATATATAATTATAGAGCCTTAAAGACATATATGGATAGTTTAATATTGCGTAAATCGGGTCGACACCCTTTTTATTTGCATCCTTATAATACAACTTGATGTATATCTTTATGGTAGTGAGTTCTATTTGTTGACCTCCACGTACGGCATTTTCCAAATCACAAACCAGACCAGACCAAAATTGATACGAACAGCCCTAGATATATGTGACGCATACACGCTATTCACACACACACACACACAGACGGCAACCCTATTGGAGCCTCTGTCTGTGTGCTAGCCTATATAATCCCTCAACGCGCACATAAACAAGTCGGTCTCTCGTAGCGCGATGTGACAACGTGCCCGGCCTGTCACGTCGTTTGAACGCCCGCCAACCCGCCTCTATTCCAACGAAACGACTCGTATCGTATCGTGAGTACGTGAGTGTGTATGTGCAGGTTCAGACTAGCGTGACCGGCAACGATTCTGAACGTCAAACGAACCTACAACACAACCCTCAGCATGCGCCCAACTCTGCTCAGGTGATAAATCTAAATCACGGTTCGCACCAATGTTAAACTTTTAGGACGCACCACCAAAATATGGCGCTACCATGCTGCCAAGTACACGGGTGTACGGTTTACTCTTTCGCATGAAGGAGAACCTCAGATTAACCGGCGAATTTTTAAATCACACGGAGTGAACTTTTTAATAACTTAAAGCTAAGCCCTCATATTATAATTATATTGTTTTGTAGAACAATTAGTTATTAATGTTTCTTTGGTGTGGGATATGTCACTTTTGTTCTCCGAGTGGACGTATAAACGTAAAGAGATATGAACAACATAAATTTTAAAAACAAGTCGTAGACATAATGCATCCAGAAGATTTGAAACGAACGTTGAATAGATTAGGTAAACATTAGACGAGCAAAGACTACAGTCAAATAAGAGACAAGGCTCTCACCTGAATCTTATTTGCGTTGAATCATTGCATGGTATTCCCTTGTACCTGTGCATGTGTGTGTGTGTGTGTTTGAGTTGAAGAGGAATACCTACTACTACTACTACTACTACTACTGCTAGAGAAACGCCTAAACTACGGAAACAGAGTTCTTCGCTAGACAGAAAGAGACAGCGAGCCTCGCACCCGAAAAATGAGACAGATAGATTTATCAGGCACGCGGTTAGCGGAGGTGCGAGAGAGCTGGCCGGTGAGCGAGCAGGTGTGACAAGGACAGACCGGGGCAGAATAGAGTACACGTGCCGTCGACGAGGACGAGTGCCGAGAGCAGCCGTGCGCCGTTAGGTGTAATTGGAGTGAGGGCGCTGCCGTAGTTTCTGGTACGGCTTGGAGAGCGGGCACGGTTTGGCGTAGCTGTGGCATGCCAGTTACGGGCCCGTCAGACGCGGGAACCACACCCGTCCGCCCATTTAGCAATGCGCTACGCGTCCGACACCCAAACCAACCAACAACGTACACTTGCCGTTTCAAGGTTGCAGCCTGCTAGATAAAGCGATACATTGCCACTCATTTCAAATGCAACCGAAATCCATCTTATTTGTTTTTCTGCTCTTGATTCGTCTAATTCCTGCAAACATTTATAAAAGTCGTGTCTCCTATTTTTCACAGCAGCTAGACTTAACAATCCCTGCTGAAACGGTTCGTGCTGTTAAATTGTGTTTACAATGCTATACCCTACCGGACGGTGTCGGATTAGTGTTAAAAATCTGTAGTATTTGTCACATACGAGCACATGGGACATAAAATATTCGATGTGTGACATTGCTCAATTTGTTTTAGTTGTAGAATATATTACGGTAACGATGCCATATGGGGTTCCCATTTTTTTAAATCCTCTACTTTTATAATAATTATTTACAAGAAATTTGGTCATTAAATAAGAATTTCATTTACATTTACCATGAATATTGTTACTATAATCATTGTAAAAACAGTCATCACGCGAAATCGTCATCGCAATGCGTTTCTAAGATTGAACAGACATACTACACATTTTAAGGGAGAATATGTGCAGATATTTAAGTATTTAATTTAAATATTGTGTACATACGTGGATGGGCAATGATTTTTCATCCAGGTGGGTTTCAAGTGAATTTCACAATGTTTGTTTGATCTTGAAACAACGCGCGCTAAGTGTTTGAGTACTAGATGGCGCGTAGAGCGAGTTTCCGAGATTTCGACGAATAGCTGTAGAAGGTACGTGATACTATAGTGAACATACGTTGTGTACAATATGTCAACAAACGCGATGCCGTTGTGATGAAACTGTGCTGAGAATACTCAAACAATACTGTAGACGTTCTTCTAGGAACAGGAACAATTATTAAACCACATTTCTGATGATATTTTTGATTGAAAATTTAGTAGACGCGACAAATAGGAATTTGATATAAATATTCGAATAGTAAAGTTATCGAATATCAACTGACTCAATATTCGAATAGTTCGAATATTCGATATTCGAATACTATACATCACGAATATTCGAATACCAGTTTTATCGAATATCTGCAGTACTACACATTTCAATCAAGTCACGCCGTAATAGAATAATTTCATCGTCTTTAACATCCGAACTCGAATTGAACCTAAACGAGCTTTGATGTACGACTTATGAACTATGAAGTAGACGAATTGTATAAATCACATTCGTTTAGTAAATATTTATTTGTAAAGGAATTAAGCAATAAACTTTTCGACAGCGTCTTACGGGTTTATTTTATTATTTTTAAATCAACAGCCACAAACTCTAAGTATATTTGTTGAAGTAATCCATGAGAGACAAGTGGATATTAGTATACGGAGTGCTTCTTACGGAATGGTTATTAGGCATGTTTTTTTGGCGGCCATGTTGGTGCGTCATTTGTTTTGCTTTATAACCTTCATGATCCAGATGTTCATCAGCGATGGTGGCATACATTAGTGAGGCGGAGATCGCGTGCGCCAGCAACTTGCAGGCAGGCAGGGATCTCTCTGGGGAGATGTGATCGTTCGTCCGTTGTGTCTTTCTGCTTACTGGTTGCCGCCGCCGCCACTTCTACCGCTGCTGCGCTCCGACCTAATTGATGTCTTGGACACGCAACGGCCACCGAACTCGCGCGCGCTTAACGACGCACGGACTCGCTGTTGCTGCTGTGTTCGCGGCGGTCGCCTTCGCCTTTGCCTTCCATACAACGGGACTCGTATCTTCGGTCGACCTGCCGCGCATACGGTGGCAAGGCACGAAACTTTTACTATCTCCTCTCGTCTTTATTATATAGCTCTATGGGTCTTACTTTTACGGTTGGATAAATGAAGTTTTTCCATTTTATGGTTATTATTTATTAACTCGAACAACCTGGTTATGGTTCGGCCTATTCTTTTTCTATCACCAACTGTTAGCAGACTCGGAAAATGTCTGTAGCAAAGAAGGTTTTGTTATTCCAAAGTAGTAATACAGTTATTTGAAATGAAGACACGTTTCAATATACAAAGATCAGTAATTTTGGTGCTATTCACATTTAAAACTGTTTACTAATATTCTGCAGACGGCATTATTATAACTACAAGATGACGTATCTTTTATTTAAATATTTGTTTTAAATATTTGATTTTTACACTGTTTATATATAGGATAAGTTGCATTATTTTCAATTCATTGTTTAGTTGATACAATCAAAATATGCATGAGTTGTTTTCGAACTAGTTTTGATTGTGTTTTTGTGCGCATATAAATATTGGAATGCGTTTTTCTTTAAAGCTGAATATGTGTTGTAGAGTATATATCATGTTGAATAAGTGGTATCAGGTTGCATCACAATCGTATCACATCCGTAACTAAAATAAATGCGCGCGTAGTGGGTATATCGCACAATAGATAGATAGATATTCCCGTGTGTCTGTCTTCGCAGAGTCGTCAGCCACTCAACAATACCCGATGCTGTGTGCTGTGCGCGCGGAATTCTAAATAACGATGCGCCAGCTTGATTCTTTGAACGAGAACGTCGACACAGACAGAATGCGAGTGAGTGAGAGAGAGATAGACGCACCCGCTCAAACAGAGTATATGTGGGTCGCTGTCGACTCGACAACAACAAAACACACCATACCGACGAGCGCCGAACGAACCAAACCGGCCAGACAATAGAAACGGGCCCGACATCACGAATGGGCCCGCGCTGTTGTACCACCGACACACACACACATACGCAACTTATTGATTCACACCCACTTCGATCTATAACCCACACCAACATTTACGTACAAATATATTCGATATTTGGTATAATCCAGCTGAAAAGTTATATAAGAACGATTACTTTGTGAATAATTAATTAATTTAAATCCAACTTGCTTCAAATGATAAATTTTTTGAAGAAATAGTTATATATATAAATAATCATTAAATTAACATTATTTCGTGGTTGTTACTCATCAAATGATTAATTATCATGCGCTACAAATTTGAGTCAGAAGATAGACTTCAAGAACAATAACTCCTATTTGCAAGAGTTTAATTCCTTTTTCTTTGTTTTATTGGAGAAAGCTGACAAAGATAAAACAGAATAGGGGTCGGGCGCGCCTCCAAGTCAGCAAGACAGTGATGTTATATAGGCAGAAAGACCTTGATCGAGCCCGCATCCAGTTCGGTACGAAGTTCGAACTAGCTTGGTAGATAGCTACGTGACGTGCTACCATTTAGTGGCGCGCGCGTGAATTTCGACTGTGCGCATATAACAATAAGTGCAGAGCCGGCGAACAAAGAATGCTAGCGCGAAGAAGAAGAAGAAGAGGAGGAAGCAGGAGGAGGAATTATTCGTCGTGCGACGTGTGCACAATGCCTGTACCGAACCCTTAATATGCGTCCCCGCGTGTTCACCGTCGTTAGCGCTTACAACCAACCTACCAACCGACTAGACGTTATTCCAACATATTTCTCTACCTTGGACTATCATTGTCACAAAAGGATGATATGCGATATTTAAAGAATTTGTTGGAACATTTATATTTATTAATTTAAGTAGTTCTAACGAGTCTCAGATTTTTAGAGCCCTATAACTACAGAAGTATAAGGGCTATTAGATTTTAAAATTTTTGGTACCTTCAGAGGTTACAAAATCAGGTTTTACGACCAACCAAGCGAGTGAGCGATATACATCCTAGTAGTTATACATTTTCGGGAACAGAATTACGTGAAACGAATTTCTGCACAATTATGTTTTGAATTCGTTAATGTGACAGACACACGACTGAATTCTATGGCGAGCTAGAAAGGGATATGGCATGCGTGTGCTCTCAATAATGGATATCTCATATATAAAAAAAATAGAGCCTCCTTTGGTATTGGGTAGAATAATGTATTGTGGGATATATGGTAGTGTAGATATGCCTTTGGCGCTCCCTGAGCAGTGGTGTCTTCTCTCGACGGACAGACAAACAGCGGCTGCTCTGCTTCTGGTTCTGCTGCTGCTCTTATCACTTGAGTGCTGAAACGTGCCGTTGAATCCTGACCGCAAACGAAACCGTAACCGTTAACCATTAACCGGAACAAAAAGAACTCCAACCAGACCAGCAGCATCAGTTCAGAACCACTACGAGCAGTCAGTGCCAACAGAGCAGACTCAGGCCCAGGCCTCTACAATATGGGATCGATGCAATACGAATTCCACCGCTGTATATTCGCTTCGTTACTCTTGTAACATTTAATTGACATTGGTGTTACATAACCGAACCTACATTCTATCCCAACCAACTTTACGGCCCTTCAAACAACACAAACTAACTGTATAATAGTATACTCTATCGTCCAAAGTACAAGAATCATGATGCTGTAAAGCCTAACTAAGAATATGGACATTATATAATTAACTCATCGAGTTGCGAGTTGTGAGAACGTTTAAATATAGCAATTAATTCTGTCGATTGCCTAACTTTTATTATCTTTCGTTTGAAATTATAAAAAAAGAAAAATTGGTTATTTATTTGGCAAAAAAACAATATTTACTTGTAATTGCAAAATGTAAACGACAGCCTTACGGTCAAGCATCAAACTGGGGGAAAAAATCAGTTGATGAATTACACCAGCTAAAAATAACAATTTTTTTGAACCTAAAGCCCGATAAAAATGATTAAATATAATTTTGTATTTTAAGATCTGCAATATAATTACAAAATATTGTAAGACTTCTTACATATATAACATTTTTTTCAAATTGTTATACCTAAAGGTACTACGCATTGGTGCGTTTTACGCGTACCAATTCTTGTTATTTTTATATAAATTAGTAACAAATACATTTGTAAATATCGATTTGGATAACGTATATTGGAAACTGATATAATCAGAGATGCCTACAATGAATGTTTGGGCGGGAAATAGTTGTGGAGTAGTCGGCGTAGCTAGGCGTAATAAAACGTCCGACCACCGAGCACACAGATAACAAATATTTACGCCATTGGAAACGTAAATAATACGCGAAACTCCGGCAGGCGCGAAGCGCACATTTGGACCCGATTCACCCAACGAACTCGCCTTCTCTGTCGTGCACAAACAGATACGACAAGTTTCAAACAATATTATGCATGTACGCTGTTCTATCCTGTTTCTGCTGTACATTTAGCATCACACACACACATACAAGCATGGGCGAATCTAACCATAGACAGGGAACGGGACATAGTTTGATGTTGGCGTGATCACAACATGCTTGAACGGGTCACGCCCGTTACTGGTCCGTACTGCGATTTTGGTCATACGTTATGTAACAGCAATGTGTTACTAACTGCCTGTCGTGTGTGTGTGTCTGTGTGTTTGTGTGCGCATATAACGTCAGTGCAGTTGATGCAGTACTGCGATAGGGTGTATATTGGCCAACCCTGATTTTGCACATGAATTGGTGTTGCATGTGCGAAATATCGCAATCACAGGTTATCTACCCTCTTGTATTTCATTTTCGCTTTTTCAATGAAGTTTTAACATTCATAACCTCGCACGCTATTCGATATAAGTGGTTGAGTGCTTCATTTTGGATATATTAAACCTTTACAGTTCATATGGGCCCTCAAATATCTAATGTAAATCGTCAAAAGCCTCATTTTGTCCCCATCTGTTTCTCTGAATAATTTTTAAAATCAACGTCTATTTCTTTAATTGGGTTTTGAATTTTGTCCAATTTACACAATTAAATACACTTCCGTCGGAAAGTTAAGCAACTCGAAATGCAGATAATAATAATGTGTTCATTAATCGACGAAGCTCAATTTTTACTTTACTCCAGATTTCAACGAATGTAAAATGTTAAAATATTATTATCGGAATATATCCTTTTTATAATTTAAATTATATAAATGTGCTTTATAACCTCCGTATTCCGCTGTTTTGAGGAGAATAGATCTGTCTAGACAGAGTGAAGTATCGTTTCTCCTTTTCTATTCTCCGCCTGTAATTCCCACTAGAGCCCCGAGTCAGGGAATTATAGAAGGATAGTATATGTAATTATTGAAAAACATTGCCAAACAGAACGAATTTAGAACAGCTATATCCATAACAATTTTGTAAAGAAAATACATTGGAATGTTCGTCCTAAAAAAATATGATCCAATCGGATAACAGTTCAAAATTAATGTCCAAACATGTAAAAGTCGTTGTAAACACCTTGTCCCAAACATAAAAACAAAAACACGAAACATAACAGAAGAGGTAGAAAGCAAAAAAATATATATATACCCATACAGTAGCAACTGAAATGTGTTTCGCATCGAATTGTGTTCCACAAGCGATAAAGTGTCAAGCACATTTGGTTCGGATGCCAACTGACAGGTTCACATCGTCAACGTAGTACATATAACGTTCGTCGCGTTTACGCTTACGTTACGTTACGCGCGCACACACACACAGGTAAGCGAGCAAGGGATAGAGGCGCAAGAGGCGGTGTGCAACGATGGGTCGTTATTACTGCTGGCTGGGTCGTCTGTTCGCTGGCATAGCAGCAGCAGCAGCAGCATTACGGGAAGCGTGATAATCTAATCGCGCCTACGACCCGAGGCAACAACGTTCACGGCCGTATCCACGCCTAATGACACGGGGGACGCGCCGTTGTGTTCACAAACGATACGGCGACGAACGAACGACCGACCATGCGAACACGGTAGCTACGCTTCCAGCCAGCGAGAATTGCACGGCTCGCCTAGCCATCCGGATACCCAGTTCAATGAGACAAGAAACACGATATATACGAGTATGTACTACATACACACAGCTACGTACAAGATATCGCTGTATCGTAGCACAGTGCTTTTCAAACAGTATTTTTAAACTGATCTACCAGGACGTATTTTTATTGTTTTTGAGCAAGTCTAAAAACAAATATTGTAATTATGAAGAAATTCGAACTAGATATTTAGATAGATAGAAATACACGTTTTGCGTTTCCCTAAATTGTTATTGACTATTTTCAAAATGAAGTCTATATTCAACAAATATGAAAATTAGAACATGTGCAAACTGTGTGAAAACTCTGTTGGTCAATTTGTAATTTGTAAACACAACAAAAAGATACAATTATTTATTCCTGTGTCGCGTAAAAGCCTACAAAGGGCTGGCGGGCCCGGGACCCAACGCCATGACAATTAAACAATGGTTGTCTTGTAAACCGGAACAGGCACCTTTCTCTTTTCTCGTGTGACGACTTGTGTTTCCGGTTGCTGCTACACACACACACAACAGACGCACACACAACAGCGACATCATGATGTGTCGGTTGTACTACACCGAGTTGGGGTGGCCCGCACATGCCAATGCAATATCCGCTCTAACCGGGTCTCTCTTCCACTGCTTGACACCGCGTTCACATTGTCTCTGTTGCGCCACATGAGTACCGGCGCCGATTGATGAGCAGGCGTCGGCGTCGTTGTCTCGGTCGCTAATATCACGTCTCTTTGTATGGAACATTAACTTGTACCGAAATTGAATTAAAATGAAGTAAAGTTTTTTGTTTGTATACATATTTTAGTTTAGTATCTGAGTCAAATATGATATCAATATAATCAATAGAGAAAGAGATAGTAAGAAATAGAGATATAGAGATACAGAGATGACATATAGAGAAATGGAGATATTGAGATAGAGATAGATAAATTGACAGACAATATTCTAACCAAATTCTCATAATAGTGTTGTTTACTTAATGATTCAAAAAAGCTATATTTGTTCGAGACTTCGAGGTTCAATTTCTTTGTTACTGAAGGGATTTTGGGAGTTGACTGTTCTGTAGTGACCAACATGTATCCGGTTAATGAGCGTTGTTCTAGCAGAAGTCATGTACATTTGCTTTTTTTTTTTTTTTACTATGTTGCATTAAAATGTTAAGACCCACTTAATATTTCTCTTCGGAACTAGTGTGTACTCGTATACTTAGATGTAATGTGTTTTGGCGTTAGTTAGACGTAAGTACAATAAATTTGTGGCCATATTTGTCTAGTCGCACAGAACAATAGCAACACATGACACTATCATTTGATTCTCATAGGATTCAGTGAGAGACAAAAGAACCGCGTTGCTGACTGTGACAAAAACAAGAGTCACACACACACACACACTGACGCACGCAGGAAGCTACAGAGATGTTCTTGTATTCCATATGGTACGCGTCGTGTTGTTGTGCCAGATCAAATATCATCTCTATTTTGTTCGTGTGCGTTTGTGTACGTCCCTTTTAGTTAGAGTAACGCGTGTCGTCGTCGGCGCTGTGTCTGTCTCTGTCCGACCCTTCGTGCGTGATAGATGCGTATCGACCGACTAATAGCGTTGGGAATACGCGTGTGTCTCTGGTTCGCTCAACCACCGCCGCCGCCACCACCGCCAGCGTCGCTTGTACAATCGACAAATGGCACCAATAATTTAACACGTAATATGATATGTGATGCCGTCGCTATCTGAAATTAAAATAAATCTAGCATACTCGTACATATGTTCCAGTATGTATGATGGCAAAATGGTTTCATTACACGTATAGAAGCAGAAAGCAATGAACTAATTGAACGTTTTGAGATGCTTTGAATGAGCAAGTTTATCAAAGCACAACGGTGATGCAACCACTAGGTTTTCAACATTTATCACTTATCGTGATGCAACGAGGAATTTAGAAGATTTTGTTGCGATTTTGCTCCAAAAATGAGACGAAACTGAAACTAAAAGGGCATTTTGGCCACTTTTGATTTTCGTACTATTGTTCTTGTTTTCGAAACGAAATATCTCGTTGAAACCCATAATATGTATACGATATGGAAAGAATTCATTTGATTTTTGCTAGTTTTAACTCAAATGGAGCAGCATATTAATTACTTATTACTTCTTTTTACACTATTAATATCACAGGAAGAGGAAATAGGTATAACATTTTTCGTTTTCGATGTAGCTAATTGGTACTGTCAACTTTGCATATTCGATCTTTAATTATTCAGATAGCTAAAAACTTTAATATCAATGACGGAAGTATAAAAGTAAGTTAGCATTGAATACGCGTCCCATCAGAGATGAAAAGCATCGTATCTCATCAGCTGTACGAATATTTCTCCTCACACACAGCGAAACTCTAATTGGAAAACCATGTATTCGAATACGAATCGTTTGACGATGTTTCATTTTGGAACTAATCGAATTTACACTTCGTCGAAGTGATAAATGATAATTTGGAAACTGATAATATTAAATAAGAAGAACATCGAATCTTTACTTCAACAGATAATATTTCATTTTTAGTAAAATAATTTTAAATTAATTATAGGAATGCATTAAAACACTGAATGACAAAATTCCAATAAATTAATAAAAATTACATTACAGTTTTGTATACATTAGTTTAAGATGTATATAAAAGCCTATGTACCTCCAGTATGTAATTGCAAATACAGGTTACTAGTGTAGATACGTATCGGTTTGATAAGTTAAACACGGAGTTAATTATTTATCGAAGAGTGAGTGTGAAATGATTAGAAAAAGTAATAACTCGTCGACGAGCTGTTGGTAACACAGAGAGAGAGTGAGAGGGTAAATGCGAAAGCATTTTTCTAAAGTCTGAGCTGAGCTGTTGGTAGATAAGCCACGCAGTCACTGAATATTAATTTGAATTTTGATACCATTTTTTCCCCTGTAACTCTGCCCTGAAAGCGTATACTTTGAGCTCGAAGCACATTCACTGTTTTCCTTGCAGCGTTCCGCCGTTGGTAACCTCAATTTACCGATAGATGGAAGGTCGGTTCGCTGTATGTAGCACGTGTTTCCTGCGGTCGGTCTCGCTGTAAAAATTATTTTGCTCCAGCAAATAGCAGGCTATGCACGGTACGGCAGGATAAGAGCCGACTCCCTTTATACTACGGTCATTATACAACCGAACCCAAGCGCCCAGCTACGCCGTCACATTTATACTATTGAATCTTTGACTGGCAAAAGGGAATAGCTCCACTATTTACTCAAATTTATACTGAAATTGTCATTTTGTATACACGGGTTTACCGCATTCCGCATACAGTCGTATTCATAAGATTTGCTTATACTTGCATTTTCTAATTTCACGTTTTAAAACATCTTTAATATCGTACAAAAAATATATACTTATTTTCAGAGTTGGGAAAACATGCAATAGTTAAATATTTTTTTCATTTCTACAATATTACAGAAACACAATATCGTAGGGCGAGCTAAATATAATATAAAGAAAAGCTAGAGTGGCCCTCACTCGACTTTCTTGTCCATACACTATCTGTATCAACAATGTATGTTTAACATTTTATTTTTGACTATCTAATTCATTTTTATTTTGTTTAATGATATATATCGAATTTATAATAATAATAAACAAAACGTGTATTTTCGTTAAATTCGTAAACTCTTACATTTTCAAGATTTAATACTTTCATTTCGTCTACGAAAGTAATTATATAATGCAATTTAAAGTAGTGACAACAAAATAATTAGATATAGTCTGTTTAAGGGATCAATGTTTTCTTCATTAAATTAACAAAGTATCCCAGAGAAGTTTGCAATGTTTACTGATATAAAGGGCGGCTTAGTGGTCCTCTCATATACGTCCGGTTAATTAGTTAATGTGTGTAATTGCGCCGGGTGAAAGCCACAATAAAGAAGCAAAAGAAGAGCCCAGTAGCAGCAGCAGCAGCAGCATCAAGTGATTAACATCTTGGCAACAAGTTGTTAATAAATCAGGGGAAGAATTTCATCTGGTCGACCCTCACGTATATATACACTTTTCGACGATAACAGCTAGAGGGGAGCGCGGAGACAGAAGAGCGAAAGTTTACTACGCGATAGAGAAATAAGTGGGGATGGCGGCGGGTTGTGAAGTCAGAGGGGGGCAGAGGAGGGTGGTGGTGGTTGACTAGGCGACAGCAGGACGTCGACAACGATGGTGTGCTCTTACGGAAATGCCCTCTATAATTCAACGTTGAGTTGAGACGACAACAAAGTGTCCTCTGTGAACACAGGTGCAGGCAAAACGCCACCAATGAATCAAGCGCACGCTAAGAAGAAGAAGCAGAAGCAGAAGCAGCAGAAGAATATCTCAACGAGCAACGTTCATCATATTGAAGCAGTTACTCATATCATACCAGCACGCAAACTCTAAACAGGAGCCTGTATAATTAACCAATCAAATTGTTTGCTACAGATATTTTTTAAGAGGATTTAAATGTTGTATAGGCAGAAATCAATTTTAGAGATATTTAGACCGCCCGATAAAAAAAACGAAACAGTTGACGAAAATCTAAAATTGATTGAACTGGAGAATAATGTAGATAATTCATTTTGAAGTTAAAGATATTAAAATGTGTTATCAATCATCCGCCATGTTTAGTTGTAAAACGAATACTGAGATTTGTCTATACAAAATGTGTTAAATATAATTAAAAAGTATGATCCAAGACTTGGCCCAGTTCAAAAGTAGTGCCAGAGGCGCTTTCAGCAAGTCAAGCGCCTGTAGGTCTTATCATTATGGTTTGGTTTAAAGTTTAAGTGACAGTGCGGCATAAAAGGAAATGCGTCCTCCGTAACTTCTCCATGGCTGGCGTGGTGAAGAATATGTGAAAAGACGAGCTACTGGTAGGTAATTGACAAGTCGCATGACAAAGTTTATTGTAAAGTAAAATATTGTGAACCAACACAATAAGTTTTAGAAGCGCAGCGAAACGTGCAATTACGTTTAAGAAAGTTTGTTGTTCGTTCGTTCGTTCGTTGTTCGCCGATTTTCACCCACCGAAATGTCAAATATGTTTTTGCCGTCAAAAGTTTCCGCAACTAGCGCCACGTAGTGACAACCGAACTACCGATTATTATCGCGACTTAACTTACGAAACTGTACCGTGAAAGAGATAGTCATACATTATTTCCGAGAATGCACTACTTGTAAGGTTATAAATCTTATGGTATACAACGATAATCTGAGGTGCCTTACAGTCCTATACGAAACTTGTGGGAATTATCAATATGTAAGATGGTTTGTGGTAAGTTTATATTATTTGATTTGCTCAGAATTGCATGTAAAAAAAACGTTCTACACATACATACATTCACATAAACAAACATATACATCCGGTTGTCAATACATATATATTAATATTAGATAGGTGAAAATAATAAGTTGAATGTTAACTTCCTCAAAGAAGTTTCCTGGGTAGTAGTGAAAATTTTGTAGATAAATTCAAACAAGCTGAATTTCAACAATTTGGCCCCAAACATACGAAACCCATGGATATTGAGCACACAAACCGCAGATCGTTAGAGTAAGTCGACTGTAAAGTAGAAAGAAACCCTTGAGACATCAAACAGGAGGATCCGAATAAATAATTGGATGTTTGTCATAATAGTGGCCGGCAATATTGACAGGGTTCGGCCAAAAAGCATTGGTCAACCGCCAATAAACGTTGACTCAACACAGCGCGACCATAAGCGGCGGCCCTAGTGTTTGCACAGTGAACCACACGGGGACACTGGGCCCTGGGCCGATGCGGTGCCTTCAACTTTCATATAGCAGTCGTTGAGGCGCGCAGCCAATTTGGCAGGCACATTGCCTCGGAGCTGCGTCGTCTTCGGGATCGCGTGTTTAATAATGCACGTACACGCCTGGTGCTACATAACCAATGTGTGTGTGTGTGTGTGTAAGTGTTTGTATATGTGTGTGTGTGTGTGTTCAACGCACACACAAACGACAAGATTATGCGGTATCATCTTCAAAGTACACCACCGAAGCACCGGCCCCTGTTTCATTATAATAAACATTCTGGCTTAAGTAACAAGTATAATACGTAAATGAAGCCGAAAATTGGTGGGCATACGTGACTTGCAATATGCTCGTTGACGCAATGACCGTATCATCTATTATTTACAAGCAAAAATGACTGCCCCTTCAACGAATATGTATATATACATTTTAAGGGCGTAGTATAAATACTACTTTTGGTAACCCCATGGCGTAACTATGGGGTAGCTTGGAATTTTATTGTCAGGAACTCTGTTAGGTTTCGTAAACACGACTTACTTATTATTTCGTAAAAGAAAGTAAACAGTAGTTAGTTCAGCTTGAATTCTGCTCACAAATTTGTTAATAGACGACTGCATAGATGCGAAAAAGACATCACACATCCACGTTTCTCTTTGGTTCTTTTTCATTGACGTATTCGCATCTTGTTAACATATCTGTCTGTACGTTCTGTGCCGAAGTCGTCTGTATGTCGCGCTCGAACGAACACTTCGACCATGCGCACTTTTCCATCTCGCTTCCACTATCGTTCTATCCGTTTGCAATGGTCTCTTTTTATTCGACGTGCAGAGGTAATGTAATAATAAAAGTCTCCGGTCGGCCTGACGCTTCGTCGATGCCCCCCATCCCACACTTCCCTCTACTCTCAAACCTTCATACAGACCATATTACACATGTGTAACCATATAATAAGCTTGCCAGTATATAAATATGTTGTGCTCCTGCTATCGCTTACTCAACATTTATTTTAATAATAAATTATTCATTCGAAATTAGTACATCAATGTATTAGATAAATTGCTATTAAAACTCTTTCAATGATTTACAGAATCATTTAAATTTGTTCAAAAACACAGCACAAGTGCTATATATAATCTAAATAAATCTACAGACTTGCACAGAAATAAATAAAAATGATATAAGCATCTGTAGAGAGTAAGAGTAAACACCCTGAAGTAATGTAACATGCATAGATTGAGTCTAATCACGCGAGGTAACTTTATACGTACGTAGCTTGTCTGAGCACGCAGAGTCGCGTTGAGTGATCAGCGTGCTGGCGATGGCGCTGGCGGGGTGACACCACGGTCACGACCGTGCCTGGCGTGGCGTGCCTTTCCCGTCGGCGACGAGTCAAGTCGCGTCTCTCAGCAAACCGGGTCAGCACACATGACTTCTTTATCAACACACAGCTGCTGGCACCCACATCGCTCGCTCCCTAGCTCGCTCGCTCGCTCGTTCGTTCGTTCGTTCGCCCACACAACCTCAAACGCTATGTTGAATGTCATATTGGAAACGATTCATTTCCTTTTCTATCCAGTTTCGTTTTTCTTCGTGTCGATTATTACCACTGGCGACCGAATACCGTTGTTCGTTTGTCTCCCAATGCGATAACGGTTCCGTTCCGTTCCGTTCAGTTCAGTTCAGTTTGCCGCTGGAACTTTTTGTTTTGCGCTCATTAGCACAAACGATGGGGCCTGCTAGGGATTCCGTTGTTGTTTAAATGCGACTAACACTTCGCAGCCAGCGACAGAAAAAGACGATGTGTGTGTGTGCGGTGTGCGCTCACTCGTACTGGGTCCGGTGACCTGTTGTGTGTAAAAACACAATGCATTTTTTGGGCATGAGGGCATATTTTTATTGCTATAAAAAGTTTTCACATTAAAGTTAACCATACGTGTATGGATGTGACATTATACTCAGCATTTGTTATGAATGAATTTTTCCGTAGTAAACACATTTTTATTTTAGAGTTTTAAAGGTTTCACCATTATATTAAAATTACAAAGTTGAAATTCAGATTAAACGAAATCATGCGGAAGTATTTGAATATCCAAACAAATACTACAAAAATAAAACAATACTATGAGTGAGAGGGATATTCAATCTTTCTTTTTGTAATAAAATAATATATATATATATCTATACCAGCAACTTTGATAGTAAGTTTGGTAAAGCAGATTTATACAGTTTGGTAAATAGCGAAGTAATAAATATATAGTCTAGGTGTAGTAAAAATGATGTCTCTCAAGTCTCAGTGACTGTCTATAACAGAAGTAAGTATTAACATCGAAGGAGCTCTTCTGTAACGAGGGGCATAATCGAATTGCGTGATCTAGGCGAGCGTCGTTAGACGCAGCAGCTCCTCAGTCTCTCAATCAAGTAGCTATAGTATATGTATTTGTTCGCTGTCTATCCATTTGTAGAGTGTTTCTGACTGGAAGTAAAAAGCTCGTCGTTTTGGGGCGGCAGTGTTGAAATGATTGCTTCAGCTAGCTGTCGTAAATTCGGTAACGAGGCCGGGCTGCTGAGCTGGGCCGGCATGTACACTCCTAATAACAGCGCTTTCGCGCACGCTTCACAAAGGAACGTAAAACGCAGAGCAGAGCAGAGCTGTGAGCGGGCGAAGGCGGACGGACGAGCGCGCCCAATATATCGTTGGCGCTCGGAGGACGTTCCCGCCCGCGTCTTATTACGCGATGATTTAGGGCACAGCGAGGCTCCGTACGCCCTTGGAGATTAGCACCGTGATTGATGCGCTTTACAGATAATGGATCTAGTTTCTTCGCGCTTGTTGCCACCACGTACGTGAATTTTGCACAATATACAAAATCTACGGTGCCCTACACTGCCCTCTCTTATACTTATTAAAGCCCATGTATTTTGTGGAATATACAAAATAGTGAACAGATTTTTGATAATACTTTCATTATATTTTACTTTTGTTGCATAAGACAATTGGTTAACTAAATGGATACAACATATTAATTTACTTGACACATGTTTTGAGAAGTTTCAAAACGTAACCATAATAATAAATTAAAATATTTAATTCGTGCCATATTCAAACTACAAAAGAAGTTGCAAAGGTAAGATTTATGGTTCAGATTTTTTCAAAAATAGTAGGTTTTATTCTTGGCTATAAATAAATTATTACGGAGAATGTTCATTGCCACAACTTAACCTATTTTAACTGTAGAGCGTTCCCAGACACATACATTCACACATTGACATCTTTAAAAATATAATATATCTAAGAAATTTATATTATAATCAAAAATTTATCACCGGATTATTTAAATATGTAACAAAATTAATATTTTATAGTAAAAATGCAACCGCATAGTTCAGTAAAATGCACAAAAAATTACATGCATTTCTATTAGAATATTTTTTATAGTGTACTACAGTGTAGTAAGTGTTTTTACATTAATGTTGAAAGTGACAACGAAATAACCCGAACAGAATGGTAGATACCTCTTTAAATATATACATAATAAATAATAGTATAATATAATAATTGAGCGATTGTTTGAAGCAGTAGTCGCAGCAAGTGTTTGCTCAGACCGACTGAATATTCACAGTTTCAATTTACCGAATACCACGGTTGACAAAATCAAAACTCATCAAAACACACACATGGAGCGAGAAGGGGCGCTAGCGAGAGAGACATAGATAGATGGTGTGTTCGTAGCGCGATGCTAATTACACCTAACACGCCGACATTCCTGCCCAAGTCGTATAATAGAATTTCAGTCGCACCTTTTTTAGGAGCGCGCAAACTACAAAGCCGTGCGAGCGAGTGCGAGTCGGCAGCATGCTAATGGGACATGCGGCGGTGGTGGCGTGATGTGCTGCTCCGTTCCCAAAGCGCTTTATCTTTGATCGACGAGCGAGCGCGTACGGCCCGCGGCTCGCCCGACTCCCAACACCACCGATGCGATGATCGATTTATTTGCCGCGATACACGGCTGGTCCTGTGCTGTCTGCCGCCGACGTCCCCGCGCGCGCGGCCCTGTTCGATCAACCGACCACACTACGTCCGCTCTGGATACCACAGCGCGTTGCCACCGCCGACGAACACTCATGCATACATGCAACAAGCCGACATTGCACCAGCGGACTCTCAAACTGTCCACATCTAATATTGCTTTCAGCTCATATCGTTCCCATAACACTACAACTAGGGAACTTTAATTTCTTGTTGTTTCGCAAAATGTTTTTTCAACATTTCAATATCTATTTCTTTCTACTGGATGTTTATGCTCTAGAGATATAAACTGGCAACATGTAGATAAACCAAAATATCAAAAATTCTATTTACTCAGGAATATGGGGTCGAATTTAAATATTATCATTTTAAGTATTTCTTAAATCTAAATGTGCCTTTTTTTGTGGGCTGGTGCGGTCCTGTATACCACACAACTATTCAAATCACAACCAGTTTTTATGACATGCAATCGAACCGTAACAATCCCACACAATATATGTATTGTATACCTATATCACTGTCCGTCCGTGTTACACTTGCCGATACCCCATTACTTGTTAAAACTTTTATGTTTACATGCAATCGTGATTTATTGATTAAATTATTTTTTATATCGTAATCAACTTGTTAAAAAGCCATTTAATCATCAATCATTTTTGGGAAGCGTCATAAAGTTTCCCGTCATAAATTTATATTTAAAAAAAAGCTGATAATCTATCTATTTGTGTTTTTCGGAGGTTGACAATTGACTAGTTGTTCGTCGGCACAATTGATTACGTTGATTCACCGAAAATACATAAAATATTGTAGGTTAGTTATTTGTCAAGCGATACAAACTGAAGGAAAACCGTGTAGGTAATTATTATTAAATTATGCCCGTCAAAACTGGCCTATGTTCTGTATACCATATGGGCATATGGTGCCCATGGGTGACCCTAGTATTTAAAAATTTGTTTGACGCAGGAACAGTTCTACCACCAAAAAATATTTACAATATCAAAAATTGTATTAATTGCTGTTCAAATTAAACCAAAGTATGTGTATGATCTAAATTTACTAAAACACGAGGAAATACAATTAGATTTGTTAATGTTTGACACTGTTTTTTTATCAAATTCAGTAAAATGTATTCTGACGGGAATCACCGAAAGTGTAGCCCTGCGTTTTATAGGGCCGAGTTTTAAAAGTTCATGAATAAAGAATGACGTTTTTAAAAAGCTCGTAGACAATTCGCATATTGTAGCAGGCGTCAATTGATTCCCGATTTCCATAATAATAAATATGAACAGCGGCGACTTTCACTTCGCTCCCCATGCGAATGTCCCATCATAATCTTCCAATTGGTTTCGATCGAACGGCCGAACAAACTCTTTCTAGTGCTCGCCCGTGACTAACTAAGAGCGGGGGGGGGGGGGAGGTGCGGCACTGAGGGTAGTTGGGAACACGGCGGGCATAGAGTGAAAATTTTAATCGAAGCTCTCTCACACACACGTACACGTACACACAGCGCCGAACGAACGAACGAACGAACGAGCTAGCGAGCAATAATCACCGGGGGGCTTTTAATCTACCCGGCAGCAGCAGCCGCGGCGCAGCGGGCGAAGGACGGTCGACCGCCGGCTATGCAATGGACCCATTGTACGGAATACTAATACGCGCCAGCCCCGACACCAACATTTATACGCTGGGTGTGGGCTTAGCGCATCGACGAATCGCGCCCAGTACGGTCCCTGGCTACGCGCCGGGAATTAAAATCATGTGCTGCTCTGCTCTGCTCTACTCTGCTGCCGGCCCATGTTTATTTACAATATTCATATGGTGGCAGAGGAAGCTCCGATGCACACAATGTGGTTTCGACTCACTGCCGCCCCTCATCTGTTTATTATTATCTTCAATTGATCAGGGAATATTATATGGACTAAACCTTTTAGATATATTCTCGCAAGCAATAAAATTATACTCAAACACAACACGCCATATTCTTCAATTAGCGGCTGCTCTACTATCAAAACTTCATGTCGTTCACTTTCATTCAAAATGAGTTTTTTGTACTAATTATATCGTATATCACCTTTTCTACTAAACCGGGGCTTGGGCCAAAACACCGATCAGAAACTGTGCGCCAATTTGGTTTAAAATTATAGTTTTTCAACATTATAAATACATAGTTTGCTAATGGTAAAGGTTATCCTAAGTTTTTAGGGTCAAATGTCCTTTATTTTAGTTATAATTAACGGTGATTTGAGTTGAACCGTATTAATATTGCACGCACAGATACACGAACATAGAAAATATCAATTCAGGGAATTTCAAAACCTGTATTTCCTCTAATATCCAATTCAAAATGTTCGTCTTTTAGAATTTGTCCAAAAAAGAAACAATATGCGCTCATGCACGAATCGTTATATGTAATGGACTTTTTGTGAATGCGAGTAATATATATATAATAGTAAAAATAATATTGTTATATTAACCGGAAGTCTCTTTTTTATTTGGAAGCAACAACTAAACCGGAATTAATGGTTTTGCTTTTGTATTATTTATTCAACAACATTATACTTATTAAAATTATGTAATATTACTGAATTTACATTAGAAATTAAGTATTCTTGCAAAATAAAATAATTGAAGTGGAATTTACGTGCAAATTGCCAATAATAGTGATGAAAATGTTTGAGCGTGTATAGTATCGAGCGTATAGGCGCTCCTATATAGTATCTCCAGGGCAAGCCTTTAAAAGTTTGTTTGAGAGAGTTCTGAAACCGCAGGTTCGCCGCGTGCAAAGGTGGTCGTACAAAACTGGAGCACATGTAGAATTGCTAGGGAAGAGAGTCTCGTCGCATCGCTGTAGAAACGAGAGAGCGGTGAGTGAACACAAGTGCAAAATAGAGTTAGTATCCAACGACATCATATGACAAGGGTTGTCGCGCGCACTCTGACTTCTTCAACTGTCTCTCTCTCTCTCTCTCTTCACTCGCACCAACGGAAATCGACTATCGATCGTGCAGTATCTATGACGACTCGTGTCGAAGGTCATTTAGATCGAATTGATGTTGTGTGTGTGTGTGTGTAATAGCGATACACTCGCAGCCATCAGCCTCCACCGTGTAATCAACGGCTATTACTGCGTAATTTTATTAAACACTATGATATGCAACGACCCGGCCGACATGCTAATGCCATCATTAGCGCCCTATAAATAACTTAATCTTTACCACCGGGCGCCTAATTAATAGACAGCGCTCCTACGAAAAAATTACCTCACTTTTTCAAAGTATGATTACAATATGTAATCGTTATTGTATCTATTCCTATACAAATGCCAGAAAATGGTTTCTACTATCGTTTATACAAGCCCAGGAATGTGATGCACACAACGAACTCGTTCGTAAACCGACAGTTGGCTTTACATTTGAATTCGTATCCAAGTGTAAGAGATGGTGAACATTCTCGTTAAATTGTAATTACTGGATTCTGGCGGTGAGCGCTCTAGCAGCGTGAAACTGAACGGATATCAGTTGGACGGATGTGCTCACGGAAAACATACACGTATCTATCAAGCCACACCTACGGCCTGCCAACAATACATCTTTTACGCATTACCGACGCCGGAGAGCTACCTATTATGGCTGCTCTTTCACCCAGTAATTGGTTAGAAGTGCTCGTTGCTAAACAGAGATCACTTCTACTTAATTGCGTGATCATTCATATATTTTCGCTCCAGTATAAATCAATTGCGTACTCTGTACTTTATAACTGAAATAATAATTATTTTATTGCATTTCTTAACTTTCTAACGCCTAAAAGTAACCTATTCTTATGATTATTTTTTTTTTTTGGTACAAGGAAAAGGTTTAGACGAATGAAACTTTTTGCAGTTTATAGAGCATGTTTTCCTCTTTTAAAAAACATATTTTTCATCCAAACAAATATAAACTATTTTTTCTAAACCTGTTTTTTTAAGGGTACTATTAATACCAAACCAGCGATAGTATATAAATGGAAGTATTAAGAAAAATTCGTGCAAAAATAATAAATGAGATCCTCGGCAACATGGTGAATCACACGTTTGGCATTATTAAATATTATAGTGCTTGGCCCTCATTGTTTAGTGTACGTGCAAGTTGACCGCGACCTGCGATCGACAACCGGCACCGCATTATGAACGTGGTCGTCACCACGCTGCTGTCATCTCTCTCTCTCTCTATGTCGCATTCTCTCCCTGTCTATGTTTTGCTCGCACATGTGCTATTGGATTATCGGCTCAATAAGGTTTTTGATTGGCGCTTTAATGGAACATACACACAATGTTTTGAACATGTTAATGCGATAGAGAGGATGAACAACCAGCGATTATAATATGTTCTACGCACACATCTATACGGCTATACACATATTTTAAATCAATTTTCTATAGAACCACTTTCAAGCGATAACAATAAAAAGTATCTCGTTTAACGCAATAGATTGTTTAGTTCTTTCTTATACGAATATACAGTTTGTTGTTGCCTTTTCTTTTAATTCGAAAATTAAAATCGACTAATTTCGTGCGAATTAATGTATTATTTTGTAAAAAAATGAATCTGTCCGTAGAGAAATAAAGTTTCGGTGATATTGGTGAAAAAGGGGTATCGAGGACGCTTTTAAAACTTTACGAAAGTGTTATAGATAAGATCTAGTTCGAATAGCTAAATGCGAATATTATCAGTTCTTTACGAATGATTAGTTTCCTGCGCGTATAATTAGTACCTCTTAAAACTCCCCAACTAATAATAAGTTTCCGCGGAAGTTAAATGTTTGACTTTTGTGTTCACTTTGTGATAGCGAGATTTTTAATAAGTTTTTGCCTTTTCTGATATTAAACAAATTTCATCATTTTCACTTTTGTTCTTTTTACTGCGCACTTAATCACATAAAAACGAACATTGTTACGAACTTTCAATCAATTTTGTTTACATATTATCCAATCAACTAAAGATAATTTCTTATTATACATACTTATCGATAGTTTTTTTTTTTTTTTAAATTACTTTTTTCAAGCTTAATTACTCATCTTAATAAGTCTGTTTTTATTTGAGGAAATATCTTCGACTAACGCGTAAAAACCATATTTCTAATACTGGTTTATATGAATATTTCAAATTGAATGGCCTAAAGAAATAACCCATAGCGAAACGATTTTTTTGCGAAGTAGATGAACCTGATTGTTTAACAGAAATTCAAAACTTGCCAATCGAATAACAATAACAGTGTAGTCATACTCCATGGATATGCGATATAAATATACCCATGCTATCATGTTACGTATTACAACATACCGTGTGTATAAAATCAAAGTTTACGCGGAAACAGGAAACAATGATTCAGTGAATTCGCTTAAAAATACACAGGTCTGTTCGCTCTAGCGCTGTTCTGTTGTCTCACTCGCCCATTATAGCTGCCGGTGTACCCTGATGCACCTAGTTAAATACGTATACACAGTTATAGCACCGCTATTTCACCAACAAGTGCTAATGAGTAAAACTAAATTATCAGCAGAACGTGAAGTAGCAATTTTCGTGCTTCATCCACACGAACTAAACACCTCAAAGTTCACCCTAATGCGAAAATACTACCTAATTTACTTCGCACTCAACATTTTAGAACTTAAAAACTGATACAATGAAGCTCAAAATTATTTATTCCATTATTGTTAAGTTACTCTGAAAATAGATTTTAATTTATGTAAATAGTTGGTTTATTGTTAGTATTATTTTCATAAAACTCTGTAAAATGTTGTCATATAATCAAATACTTGATTTGATTCAAAATTATCTAAGATCAGTCCCTATAACTCTGGATGGATAAAGACTACAAATTTAAAATGCGACGCAAACTTCTTGGGCATATGTATACCAAATTTAGTTAAAATTGGCTTGGTACCTTCAAAGAAATTGCTCCTAAGCTCAGGTCTTACCACCAAGTAACATACATATGTTAAAGTACTATTTAAGTTATTTCTATTTTTGGAATTAGCGTCCAAAATAAGTTGGCTTTCGAAAATGTTACAGTACCGAACACTATAGCTCATTAGTACTATTGTGTAAAGTGACACCTATTTTGTATACTGTATCTAAAACAATGTAAAACAAAATATGTGCGTCAGTTCAAAGAACATTAATGAAAGTGTCTAATCACTTTTTGAAACAAAACATAGTCCCATCCTAAATAATTTTCGAGCCTAAAGCCGGAGCGCTTAAATATTAAATACAACGTTTGGCAGAACCTGTCCGTCGCAACGAACAAAACAAATCTGGCGTAACGAAACGCAGATCGTCCTGCTACACGTAAAGTTCGGTACGGGTCTCTTATCGTGAGACGTCGCCGTCGTCGTAGCGACCGAAGCAGCGGGCGACCAGGCCTGAGCCTGATGAGTTCCGGCCTTTCCCGACTCGAACTCGTTCACAGTAGCGGGCGAGAAACAGAGACAGGCTGCGGCGCAGTAGGCGAGACAGAGCGAGAAGCGACACGCCATTGTCTAGTGTAGAGTGGCAGCGTGGCGGTGCCGTTATGTTGCGTATGGCGGAGTCATGGCTAGGCACTAGTGAGGTGGGGCGAGTCCGAGTCCGAGTAGGCTATTGCATGTAGCATTCGAGCGTTCCTAATCGCGAGGCGGACATTGTACTTGGCGTAGCATCGATAACGATGTGCCTACGCGGCCATATGATTGTCCACCTGACTGGAATTATAATCATGTATATATCTATACGTAGCTAGCTACATAGCTGGTTGGCTCGTTATTCATTGGCAGTTCATGCAACATTCACACTATACTACATAGTTTACTCTATCAGTCCCTCCTAATTGCGAATCAATTTTGAAACTGCATATTGATGAAACGGCCGCGCTTCTATGCTTATATCTATATATTGGTTCATGTTTTTGATCATTTCAAATATTATTTAACGGTTTAACTATTCCTAAATTTTAATGACTATTGTCTATGTGGCGTCTGTGTACTGTTGTAGTTAAAAATATGATACTATAAATTTAATATTTGTATATATATATGGAAGAAAATCACGCTGTACTTCTCGATACCGAAAAATATAAACGCGTAGACATTGCTTAAACGTAAATCTGTCAGCTATGGCCTGACTATAGCGTTTAATGTATGAGGGGAATAGGGTGATATGTAAGTATATCTAAGTGAGTAAGTACATTAAAAACTCTCAGAAATAAAAACAAGAACCATACAAAATAGGTGATATTTGTGCGAGCAGTGGTAGTGTGCGTGTGTCCAAATTGCTCAGATTTCTCTAGTTTATATCGCGCTCAGCGGTGGGCAGCTGAAGTGAGCTGGAACGCCGGCCGTAGCACAGCACACGTAAAGGGACGCGCGCTCTCTGCCGGCAACTGCCGCTAGTGCTGCTGCTGCTGGTATTCTCCTTAATTGCGCCGGTTCTGCGTATTAATCATTGGGAACGTGATACGGAGACCCGGGCTATTAATATTAGGATTTCCTCTTTGTTCTGTGTGTGTGCGAGCGAGAACGGCCCGCCACGTCACGGTCGCGCTTATCAAACGAGCATTATGACTCGCAACTATCGTCGTACTACAGACCGACACGCCGACCGACCGACCGACCGACGTTATATACTTTTGCTATGTTTATTTGGTTGGTTCGTTTGCTGTTTCTATGCTATCTGATAGATCAAACAAACATCATTGCGCGAACCTTTTTGATATGTAATTTCCCGTATGTTGCTGATACTAACTAGGGTATCAAATACGCAAATGATATAACATCTGCTCGCACTTTTTGCTCAACATTATATACACCCACTCTTGGAGCACAAAGGTGACATGCACATTTTATTGTAAAGTATGTTATTTTGTAATCCATATTAATAGTTAGTTTCACTCAGTAGTGTAATACATATTTTGTGTAAATTTATATTTAAAATGATAATAATTTTTAAAATTACTGGCAATATATTTTATTTCTAGTTATACTACTATATAATAGTTCAATAAAATTAAATTAATTTCAATTTATTACTAATAATTTTAACGCTACACTGTAAAAATGGCTATGGATTTACAAGATTAGCAAGTTATACAGAATTAAAATTCATGTAAAGGTAGGTAAATTTACTAAATTCGACAAGATTAATTGGTTTTGCAGTGTATGAGTGTACATATATGTTTTTCAAAACTTTGATTATATTTCACTAGTTTAGTGATCCGTAATCCGGATTAAGTGATCTTTAGTGTTTCGGCTATTCTAGGGATAGGATTTAACGGTTATTTATAACTTTATACACCAATATACCATTCGGTTTTAAAAGTTAGCACGGAGCAACATTAAAAATAACATCAATTGCTGTGTGTGTGTGTGTATGTGTGTGTGTGAGTAGAAACAGCTAGAGTTTGCAGTCCTTTAGCTGTAGTGTGAGTGTGCGTGGTCGGTGGGACATAGACTATACAGAACAAAAAATCGATATAGTCGTGGTGTGCCGTGACATGCCGCATTTAACGTAAAATTATGGGCCCCTGCATGTGCTCACAGCGACCGACCCACCAACTGCACCAGCGCTAGCGGGCGAATTCTGAACGTACCGAACGAATTACGAAACGAACGGGCGAAAAAATAAAGCGAGGCGAGAATCATTGTATAATTGGTGAAATGCAGTTTCTCTCGTGCAACGCTCAATTAGACCAATGGTGCACTCAAACCACTCGCACCTAAGGCCTGATCTCGTTATCATAAATATTATTATTCTCATTTTATGAATATTTTAACATTCAACCATCCAAACACATCGCATTGAAATACAAGCTATACATATGATGAATTAAATAATTTATACGTCTGGAGTTATAGCACCTTTAAAAGCGGAGCCACCTTTAATACTAACCTAAGTTATTTTTGAACATATCAATAAAATATACAAAACATTTATGTCTATAATGTTTCTTCAAATTAAACTCAATAAAGGCCGTAAGAAAATAATTTTGAAAAATAAAGTATACAATAAAACAATTAGTTTGTACACATTTCTGGTTTATCTCGGCAAAAAATCAGTGGTTATAAATAGATTCTTTTCATTAATAATGTAGTGGCTATAAAAATACATAATTTTAAAATTACATTATATATTTTCCAACACAATTAATTTTATGGCAAGATGAAGGCAATATTATAATTAACAAATCGTATATTCTATTCATGTATACAACTTTTAACCTCATATATATGTTAAGAATCTTTTGAAAACCCATAATTTTTATTTTATTTTAATATATATATATTTTCTTTTGTTACAGGTATGTGCTATTTCTGGATATTCCAAGTCTTTTCCATTATGGCCAGTATTAGGTATGTGTTTTATTGTTATTTGTGTGGGAGTATTAAAGTTTCAGTTGTACGCCACTGAGTAATGACGTTGTATGTTCCATAATGGGTGAACATTGACAATAGGACATTTCATGGTCGACCGTCATCAGTGTTTATGTCCATACATATTGCGTTGTCATAGTTAGAAACACAGCGTGAACAGTATTCAGTACATCTTTATTAACATGCATATTCGATGGAAACATTCCGAAATGTACATTGCATTCGCTATTTTTCCTCTAAATTATACTAAATTCGTAACATATTGGTTAAATGTTTGCAAACTTATCATATAGTTGGTAAAAGCACAAATACAAACGTCGGAAAATTTGGAAATATTTACAAATATTTCACGTTTTGAATAAATGCATCTCTTCTGAAGATAACGGCTCGACTTTTACCGTATTTATATATATTATATCCATAACACCAACGACGTGGTCTAGGGTGCCACATAATAATTCTCGATGTAGTCGAAAACAAATATATAAAATATTTGTGTTACAGACAAGATTAATGTAAGTAAGATATTCATGAATAAAAAGTATTTGTCGTGAATGAATCTGTTATCATTGCCAACTGCAATCCAATACTCTTGGAAACCAAGAAAACCAGGAGTGCCCGTCCCCGTCCCCGTCCCCGTCCGACAATGCTCGAGTACGAGTTGTGAATTATTTTTAGTCGTCTGTCTCTCTCTCTCTCTCTCGGTCCGAGTTGACCAAAGAGACCGTACTGCCGCCTGTCACGTATTTTAACTTAACGCTCTTGGATTCGATCCAACAAACAAACCAGCGTCCGCTCCAAAGAAGACCGCTTTTTTACTGTACTCTGACAGAAGCCGTGAAACTTATCAACGGTTTAAAAAACGCCAAACTAAATGTAAAGCCATCATCGACAAATATGATAAATTCTTGGATGACTGAGAGATATTGATATCATTTACAGATAATATTGGGTTTTGTTATTTTTGACAATTTAAACACTATAAAAAAGAGTAATTAGAGTACAAAATCGAAATAAATTTAAATTCATATCTGCTAATAGGCAAATCTTCCAACTTAATAATATATCTGGTTAGATTCGGTTTTGAATTCAATGAATGCAATGATATTTCGATTTTCTCATTTTTGTGTACGTTTGTGGGATATTGGTCCAAAATAATTGAGCTCGCATAAAAACCTGGAGTCCTCGTAACTCTCCGTCGAGTACTTCGGCGACAACTTAGCCCGAGTGGTGGCGTATATACGTCGCTCTGCCTGGAGACTGCGTGGCAGCAGGTGGAATATCCTTAATTCATAATTGGACCCGCTTTTTATTCCGTCTCTTTCTTGTTCTCCAATTGCTTTATTTTTATTTCGTCGATACGAACGGCGAATTGAAAACAGCATTTAAATTACTGCAAATAAATTGTACACAGAAAAATATGTATAATAGATTTATATATTATTATTATTGGATACGATCTAAATAATGAGGAGTTTGTAAATTTAATATTGATTTGAATCGAAGCAAAGCGATAGTTGTAGTTTATTTGGTGACGCAAAACGGGCAGAATTTGAATTTCTATGATTGTTTTTTGCCAATGAGTCCATTTGGAAGTCGTTCCATCATTACATATTTCTAAAGCACAAAAAAATCGAGATAGAGTTGACAGTAGTGTGAAGCGAAGCAGGGCGTTGATGAGTCGAGTGGTAGGGCATGGGGATGGTGTCAAGTACGGAAGTGCTTTGAACAGGGAATCGGCGCACCACGTGATCCAGTCAGGCAGCGACCGTAGCGCTCTCTTGTGTGTCCGTGTGTATGTGTGGAACACTCGTCGCTGCAAATGCTCCAGTTGTCAAAGGAATCGTGAACGTGAACTCGGAGCGGAGTCGGACAGCGACAGCAATGTAGCACACCGGATGACGCACGGTACACACTCCGTCAAGCGAATGACGTGTCTTTGTTCGACCGTGACGTCACCAGGCCGTGCGAGGCTCGCCATTAATCTCGCGTCGAAACACACTCCTTCCAACCAACCAGTAACGCACACGAACGAACGAACAGTTTGTAACACGCATCCATCGGATATATGGACGTGAGAACACCACGCCACATATACAACTTATTACGCTGCGTGTTCCGTTCGATTCGGGGGTATTGTTCAGGTTCACGCGGTGAGAGCTTTCGAGATTGCTGCTGCCTGGGGCTGGGCTGGGCCGGCCCGGCCCACCACAATACATATTGGCCTTGTAATTTATTCTTTTATGCCGACCTATTGATTTTTCGTTATCTGTGATGTTATATAAATTGGGACAACTATCGGATTGTAATTTGGTTATCTGTTCGCTGCTATCTGGTTATGGTTTCACTTTGTCAATTCTGGTAATGGTAACTACTATACACATTTCTATTGTGGAACTTCCTTTAATTTATTGTTACTCATTTTGTCTTTTTACTCATCTATTTTTGTTGATTCTTTTAAATACAAATTCTATATACAGTTGATTTCACTTAATCGGACACTTTAGGGCTACTACATTTTAATCTAATTATGCTGCTGGCCCAAGTATACAAAGTTTGCAATAGTAAATTATTAAACAGAAATATAATAAAATTTCGCAAAACTTTTAGGAATATATTCTACACATAATAAACTATCAAAGAAAAAGATTCTTTTTCTTTTCACAATGTGTATACCCCCTTAATATACTGTATGTATTACGTATGTATATGTATACATGTCGTGTTACTATATGTACATAGGTGTATTCATTCGCTATACCCAATTCGTTCGCTGATTGAGAACCCTGATCGCGCGCTCTTCGCCCCGTACCGCTCGTCGGTCTGCGCGATCACAACGTGTTCCAATCCACCGGTTTCGTTCAATTGTTGTGATCTGGGGAGTTCTTTGTGTGAGCGCTAGCGTGCGCTCGCGGCCTTATCAACATGCGACCGGGGTTTTTCTCGTTGCCATCATCAAAGAGTGTGTGTGAGAGAGAGGGGGATAGAGTGGCGCTGCCGAATGCCTGAGCTGTGCGCGGTTTTAATCTAAACTTAATATCAAGAATCCGGATTACATACGCTGCTCGATGGCATACCTGCCGACTTCGTTCTGGGATACGAACGATGCGAGCGATATATAAACTCTACTCTGGGAGATACACACACACACACACGCACGCACAGCGGAAATGATTGGAAGGGGAGCGAACAAAGAGTGTTGAACGAGCAGACACATGTGGCGCAGATTAATTTGAATGTACATCATTTGGGATGAGAGGATGCGTATCATCATGTACGTGGAGATAATCTTATTGATTGCCGTCACATAGGTATTTCAAATTCTTTTGTGACTGCTGCGAACAGTGAAATATTTATATATTTTACTATTTGTGTGCTTTATAAACCATAGAAATTCTACCGATATATTACAGAATACGTTGAACGTTAACTCAGCCTAATATAGACTTTAAATTGTGTTTAAAATGGTTTAGCATAAAGTACAGAAATGAGAATGGTTTTAAATTGAATTAAAATGCCCTTTTAATATGTGCAACTCTTTTGTAAACGAGTAGCGACAAATCTAGCAACAAAAGAATAATGCCCTAACACGGATTGGGCAAATTTGAGGAAGTAAGCTCACAGTGGTCCGTGAACAAGAGAATCAAGTAAGTGTGCGACATGTTTAATTCGTCTCGCGTTTAATCCGAGCGTGGCGTCGCGACGTCGTACCGAAAACCCATTTCATTCAATAGAACAAACAGTTCGACTCACTGCAAGCCCCGGTGCTGTGGTTATATAGATTGGCAGTGCCGATAATTACGGAGGGTGTGAATGGCTAACGAGAGAAGCGATTTCGCGTCGGCAGCTCGGGCGGTCGCTGCTTGGCCCCCCGGAAACCAAACAACGTTCCCGGCCCTCCCGAGAGACCTCTCGACTCGGAGGCTCGGTGTGTCGTCGAGGCGCAGCGCTTCGCCGGCCGAGTGGATGAAGAATATTCAGGACGCGTACAAGACTTTTCCCTTGGCTCGTATAAGGTCGCCTGGTTCACACTTGCTTGTTAGTTCTATGATATATATATATGCGTGTGTGTGACTAACACTACATCCGGATTTCTGGTGTACCATTTCTTAGACTCATATTGTTCAAGGTATGGTTAACATATAGACAAGTTAGGGCACATTGGTGACATCAACCTGTGTGAAAATAATTGTACAGTCCTTGTGCAATACTATCTAGTGGCCTGTCAGTTTAAAACGTATCATTTTAGCAATATTTTCGAGATAACTCTCCCATTATTCTTTGTTTTGAAACATATACCCATGTATTTCTAAGACCAAACGGAGTATAGTGGTAGAAACAGAGTCGGTGTTACAATATATCGAAAATAGCAACATTCCGAGTATGTATATGTATAAGAATCGTTCCCAAGCCAGCACAGCACAGTTAATTAACATTTCATTTGTGTGCCAAGCGCTAAAACCCGATAGTTTATTTTGCTACGTGCTGTTTTACAATTTCTTCTGATTCCTGTCCTGGTTCAAAGATCATTTGGCGTCTGTGCGATGCGATGCTGTTGTTGAACACTTTCCATCTCCTTTCGGCCGGTTCGCGCTCGGTTGGAGCAACCAACCACTCTACTTTCCCTTGGCTGGTCGCGTAGCGCGCGCACTCTGCATTGCATATCAGAATTAATTATCGTCGCCACGCAGAGGAGGACGAGACACCGTAAGGTCGGTCGTCGTGCAGCGGTAATTAGTCAGTGCTACGCTTAATTGACCGGGGAATAACATGCACTGTGCTACAACACACGAACATCCAGCTGATGACACTTGTGTGTCTCTAAAACTGCAACACTGTAATGATACTGATTTATTAAGCTTTTTATTTTTCAACAGATCGTTCTACGGTGTGTGCTTTGAAACACACATTTATTAAGGACACACATTTGCGACTGCCAAACTGTTTTGGCTGGACATTTTGCCAAATGTATTTAATGAATTATATATGTATTAAATATATATTATAACAAGTTCATTTTTAATATTTTTGTTTATGGCCTTTGGGTTTACAATGTGATGAAATATTTTTTTGTCTTTTTAACTTTATATATTTTAATTTTGATGATGGAACATTTTTGTTTCCAAATTGCTACTGACACACGACTGAATGCTTTAGCTCATCTGAATTTCGTACGATTAGCTAATTATATTTTGTTTTTTGGGTTTTTACTTCTATTGAGTCTTCGGCAGAAAAGCCGCTAATTTTTAAAATTGAACCACTTGAAATTCTACTGTTTTAATAATGAAATTATTAGAACTGCTCATTTCAGATGTATCTAAACTAATAAGATTACCGACTGAGCCGTTAAGTTTGGTTTCGTATACGGCTTAGTTGAAAGTCGAACTACAAAATTTTATACTTCAAAAATTCAATTTCGAATTTGATCTTTGTAAACGAACGAACGAATTTTGTAATAATGTCACATGTGAGGTTGTAATATAATAGCAGCATATATCCATACGGGGGTACAAAACCCCAACGAGTAAACGTTGAAATCCGTTGTGAGTCGGCTAGCGAAGATTAATTTTGTCGCCTCGTTAGCGAGACCGTTCCGCGAGTCGCCCCGCGGAAACGCCAACTCGTATATAAAAACTGGTCGTCGGCAGGTTCTTGTCGCATAGGGCGGCTAATGAATTCCACTGCTACCCAAGAAGAAGAAGAAGAAGAAGAAGATGACGATGAAGCAGCAGTAGCAGGCGAAGCAAGCGAAGACGAGGCAAGCAGAAGAGGTATTACGGTGATCATCAGCGTTGCCTACGGGCGGGACGGTACGTTGACAGTGTCGGCCGAAAGGGGGGAGGAACCATTAGCGGGCGAGTGCACACTGGCACTGGCTCCGTATCAATCAGTCATCACGCGCGCTAACTTACCACCCGCTCAGCACTAGTTGTTCGCTCGGCCAGATTAACATAAAGAACAATGAATGACTGCAAATATTACGCTCTGTTTTCTTCCTTTTCTCCTAGATGCGCGCCTACTGGAACACTCCAAGTGTTTTTGCCTTGAACTTCACTCTAACATAAAGTTCTAAAATGTTACTTTATAAGAATAGACATTTAGAAGTAAAAATTATATTTGTTCGACGTATGAAAAGTGAATCATTCTTCAAATTGCTTTTCTCTGGTTTTTTGAGGTTTAAAAAGGATCTCTTAAATTATTTTTTATATCTAAATCAAAACCATTCATTAAATAGCAGTTTTTTCTATACATTAATATCTACTTTTAGGAATATATAAAATAATAAATCTCCATTATTTCCTTTGATATTAGGCGCTCTGCGAAAAGTCGCTTAATATGAGAGTTTGATCGGTAATACAATAATATAAATATTCTACAAACATGATATTCATAGTCTATAAGTACACAAATATGTACTACGTATATAATGATTTTGGGAATAATTAACCCCCCTAAACCGGACCGCTGGATCCGCCCTTGCATATACATATTTTTATCATTCAAATCACACATTGAAATGTGTCATATATAAATTTTGACTGATAATTCAGTCGTAACACGAAACCAATTAAGTACCTCCAACCACGTGTCAAAATGGCTGAAAACACTCGTCGTAATCAGTTAATTAGACTAACAAGCCATAGTGTTGGATATAATTTACAAGCAGTAATAGCCTGTAACGATTTAAATTAAAATAAAACAGTATATTGTGTATAAATTCGACAGTGGTAAAAATTTAAAATCGTATGGACATTTCCTTTTTGATGACGATGCTCTCGGTCGGAGCAAGCACACGGGCTAGCTCACTGATCTTATTATATATTATATTTACTCTGGGTCGTTCTTTTGCGAGCTCACGCGACGCGACGCGACCCCAGTACCGGATAAAGAAACTGCGCACTCCACTCCAAAGTACACATGCACGCACGGCGACAGAAGCGACGTACGTGGCGCGCCACTTTTATTAAACGGGGGCGAACAGCATCAACGATGTATGCTCGTTGAAGCATTACTCTCTTGACACACACACACAAAAGAGATAGATTTCGACGACAATGCTTCATTACGGGAGACAATAAATTGATTTTATGATTACTACTACGCGATCTCCGTCGGTTTACAATTGCGACGCGAAATCCGAGATGCAATGCAATATATTTCACATACATATTTACTACTTGAATATATTGATGTCGAAATATTTGAAAAGACGCATAGGATTTTTATTCTGATCTTTGAAACAATAAATAAATTTATTTCAGTGCTTCAATGCCTTCAGCTCGTCATATAATAAAACCCCCAACACAATATATGTATGAAACTAAGGATTGTATTCCAGCCATCTGTATGAATAGATAAAATGTTGTATTGCAGCAATAATCGTCCCGTGTGGTTTCTTGATCAGGCCCGGTGTAAATGCTCGTTCAGTCGCACATAATCATCTATTCAAGTGCACCAGGAAATAAGTACCCAGCGATATTCGTCAATAAATTATAAAGTCTGTCTGGTTAGAGATCGCGGTGCAGTGTAGTGAGGTTATGTTCTTACCCGCATGAGTGTAGGTGTACGTAGAAAGATTTACGGCCGAAGTTTATCGCCTACAAAACGTTGTACGACATGATGATCGTGTCCTGCAGCGCATGTCTGACTAGTTAATGATTGACATTTGTGAAGAAACGATTAATGCCGCCTGTCTTGGCCCGCACTCACAGTAATGGCCCCCTTAACACTAGATTTACAAAACCACATCAAACACATTTGTTGTTAATACATACACAAAAGTAGTATTAAGGGGGGCTTTCCATTTTGGGGCCCTATAACTCGGGGAGTATACCGGCGATTGGATATAAACTGCGAGCGGATTCAAATGATAGGATAGCTACACATTATCTTCTAGTATTAAAATAAGATAAATAGCCTACAAGCAGTCTAATAACTATTCTATAATTATATATACAAAATAATCTAGTGCAGTACAGATGTTTTACTGAGGAGCTGATTAGAGTTCAAAGTAGCTAAAGACATAACACGATCTTTACGCATTAAAATGTGAAGTGGTGTGAAGCGGCCATAAAGCAGGTTTGCAGTAATCCATGGTGTGACGACACGGAGTAAGTGTGATGTACGTAGTGTAATCAATCTGACATTGTATGTTTGCACAGTGCAAATATAATAAGCGGCGGGGCATTTGTCAGTGCGTCGGCTGATCTGGCCGGTCGGAGCGGCGCGGCGCGGCGTAGCATGCAGATAAGAGCCGCAGGTGCTATATACCCAACGCAACGTGCAGCAGCGAAGAGTGCGCCCAACTAATCGCATTACTGCGATCTCATTTCCCGCGCTGCACATCTCTTCCTGTCCTTTTTATCTCGTTTGCTCACTCACTCTTGCTCGCTTCTGCTGCTACTGTAATTAAGGGAAACACGAAGACTGGAGGTATATGCGAGTGGGCTGGTCCCGGCAACCGAAGCGTCGGCGTCAGTATCCGTCAGGATTCAGGATATCCGCGCTGCACTTACTGCGTAGAATGCCTCTACAGTCTACACATTACGTAATGAAATAAAGGTTCAATGCTCATCACATCTCCACATCCTTTATATACTAGCTTCGTTTCCAGTAAACAACTTCAGTTTTGAAACAGTTATTCCTATATTTTAGTTATTTCTGTTTTTGCATATCATACTTATGCTACGAACAAGTTAAACATTCTAGAAAGTCGTGATAGACTTACAATTCTTTAATAAATAAGATATTTAAATCTAATTTTGTGGTTCTAAGGCAAAACAGCTGATTTTATTACCAACGATTAGTAAATGAATTTTTTCTATACATGAAAACTCTTGATTTTAACAAATATACACGTTTTGAGCTTTACTGTATTAATATTGAATATTTTTTAGATGATGTCTGTGTATAAGCAATCTACAGCAAGAGGTAAAATTACGAATATTTAAATTTAAAGTTGTACCTAAATCTTGAAATCAATATTTAAACCGGTGCATAAATAAAATAATTTTTTAATATTTAAATGGTTAACATTTAGACGATCTTGAATAACTTAAACAATATAAACTGTAAGCAATTTTTAGACAGTTTATTAAAAAAACTAATATGTAAGCCGTTTGTGACCTTAGGGACGCTTATCTGTATTTGTATTCTATATACGCTTCTATTTCGGTAAGTTAGATTGTCGCAGGGAAAAAAGTTGTAAAGGTTCGAACAAGCAGTGAAAGCACTTAATACCAGGTTAAATTTTACGAGCGCACACAAGTGTTACCGGTGGTTACAACCGGAGTTTTCGAATTAGATTTTTTTATGTGGCAAAGTTGTCGTTGTAGGTATTGGGCCAGGGGGAACGGTAGACGCGATCGACCAAGACCAAGGCGAGTCAATAGTGTGGTGGCTTCGTACTGTCAGTTCGGTTCGGTTCAGTTCGTTAGTGCGTACTTCCACACAGTGAGATTAAGCATCCCAATGAACTGTGGCAAAATAATTAAGTTTCCTCCCAATTGTACCCTCGCATTCAAGCGACCCTTGCTCGCGCACTGAGTTATACTGTTTGCCCGCACTTTTTATGCGTTTCTCTCCTCCTTTCGGGAAGTTAAATGAATCGGTCCAGGAACCGTCCACCGATTTTTTATTATTTTCCTAAATAAACCCCTTTTTAGCGTTTCTGAAACATTCTCGGAATCAAAAAATACATCTTTAGTAGTCTACATTAGACCTAAAAAAGTAGGTATTTTTTTGGGTTATTATTTTATTTCAAAACAAAGCTATTTCTTATTATTTTTCGTGAATCGAGCTTAAAGTATTGCTGCCTGCAACTATGTTTGTTGTTGCATTGTTCTTTTGTTGTTTAAAAGCATTAGTTCACTAATAAATGCGTAAGTATTTTGATGAAAATGTAAATGTAAAAAGAATGAAGACGGCTCCACCAATTAATTGAGTTCGAATTGAATATCAACAAGTTACATCTTCCCCAGGTGATAAATTGTAGTATTTATTGACGGTTTCTCCCTTCCTGGACTTGCCTGCGTATTCTGATATCTTAACTGCTGATTCAGTGAAGGTTTACAGGCTTTATCAATATATTCGGTTGATTTATGTACTGGTCCAGTGATTTTACTTCATAATTAACAGCTTACTTAAACTGCCAATGTGATCAGCTCTATTTGGGTGTTTACATATTTAAAACCAAAGTTAATACAATAACTAATCCACTATAAACGTCGGACTATGTATTTTAGATTGCTCATTGTGGTTAGGGTCAAAAGGGGGGAACAAAGCGCTGATGATTTTCCATTGCGTTTTTGATTTGTAGCTAAATGTAAAAATACCTATGAGACCGTATTACAAATGTAGACTGTATTGATTTTAAAAATTATTATTTAGTGATAAAATATACAACATTTCAATAAAAGCCTTTTTTCTTCATTCTAATACTGGGCACGGCATTTCTTCGAACTAGATACGTACTTGTTAGTTTATCTTAACTTTAAGTACAGATAATCATTGCCCTGGCATAAAAAGTGATGGGTGTCACATATTGTGGGGAGCAGTGATGCGTAGTGTGTCGCGACTAGTTATTAAAACGTTTGCATTGGTGCATCATGGTGTGGGCATATGCAGCGACGCAAAGCAACATGTGCCCGGCCGGCGCGTTACCAAATGTACTAACAGATGATAATGTTCGTATGAAAACACGCACACATCGGCGAGAGGCACAGAACGGCCGCTGCTGCCACTGCTGCTGATGATGATGATGATGCAATGCAATGCCATACATGCTCGTGCACGTGTGTCGGTTCTTCGATTTAGTTCCGTCAGAGCGCAATGCACACGGACCATACTCTGTTGTTTTTGCTCTTTTTCCGCACCAGTTCGTTCGCTCATACGCTCTCTCTCTCTCTCTCTCATTCCTTTTTTCGTTTTCGTCCTTTTTTTGTGTTTCTCGTACGCGTAACGGGCACATTCCACGTTGTCCACTGCATTTCAAATATTCGTACGTTCGGTCGCACAGGGCAGACAGAGATAGGCGCTGAAAAATATAAATTATGGGACGCCAGTTAACTCTCTCGCCGACTGCACACACACACACACACGCACACACATTATGTGTTTACGGGATACGATGCTTTGTATGGCTGTGTGAAGCAGCAACAACAATGTATATGAATGCGATTTTCCAACAAATGTTTTCTTTGTTTTTCGAAATAGTTTTGTCTTTTGGAGAAGTTTCTTTGTATATCTATAGGATAGTAATACTGTCCATAGTTTTGGCAATACTTCAATAAATATCCTCAATATCATTGAGGAGAAGAAATATACACTAGACTTCCTTATTAAAACTCTGGTTCTGGAAAAATCCACGATCTATTAAATTCCGTTACAATATGCTTTTTTTTTTCTTTCTTATATACGACATCATGTAGATCCCTTTTATACAATTTATAATTTAGACGAAATTGGGGCAGAATTTTTTTTTTCTGAAGCATACAAAATACATTGAATATTGTGTATCGGCGAGTTTATCGGCTGCCCACAAGTATCGCCCCTAAAATACCTAATAGTATTATAATATGTACATATTTCGTATGGTACTAAATATGAAAATTCGAATTGACTGGATTGCAAGTTTGCTTATGCTGCGACCCGATTTCCATGGTCGACCGATATCAATTAATCGGCGTCCCGTTTGGGGAGTGGGGAGTTGTAACATCATCAGGGGGGCACCCAATCAAACAGCGACAAACAGTCAGACAGTCGGACGGATAGAGCATAGGATACACACACACACGCACTGCTGGCTCTGTCACACGCACACGGAACAACAATGGCCAGTGAAGCGTGCGCTGAAGTACACACACGCACCAACAGTGAATGGACCGGAGCAGCTTAATTGAGGGAGCGTCGCATACCGCACAAGGGCTCAGCGGCCTCGCCTCTGTAGTAGTACCGGTACCGGTAGTACCATCAGTCAACAATACACCGCACCTACGTCCCGCCGGCCCCAACCCGGACGACCGCCGCTCTCTGCCCTTTGTACTATGATTCGGCCTGCATCACTTGTACTGTTACTAGCGACGCCCTGATTCTGACATATTACGTGCTGCTGGAGCCTCTATATACATAGAAACACCTACGGGCACAAAGGTGACACACGTTCAAGGGATCACTAACTTTATTCCTGTACATACACACACACACACACAATATATTATCGTGTTTTTAATAACTCTAAAGCAACAAAAAATAAAATCATAAACTTGTTCGATCATTTGGCTCCTTGTGATACTAGGCTTAGAGAAACATTTGGTCATATTCATGAACAATCCAAATATGGAACAAACAAATAGTGAATACAGAGAGAGACAGATGAAGAGCTTAAAGTCGAGCAAACGAAACGACATAATAGTAGTGGCGGTTGTCGGTCTCGGGCCGCTCGGGCCGGCTCGGCCTGGCAAAGTTGTCTTGCCTGTCCAGGTCATTTAATTTGCCGGGGGGAATCGTATCGCATGCGGCCGTCTCGTCTAATTGGCGCTGTAATCACATATCTAGCGGCGGATCTGTTTGTCTGTCCCGGCCCCGACCCCGGTTACATGCGGCATGTGCCCGCATCTCTATGTGGCCTTTCTCTCACACACACACCGACACCGTCTGTCTGTGTATGTATCATCATTAAAACAACCAAGTAGAAAAAAGATCGCCCCAGCATTGCCAGCATTAACGGGGACACACAACTCTATATGTAGATTGTACACAGGAAACTAATATTACCAACTAACCGCCAAACGTGTGGTTCTATGACGACTAGGACAGAGAGTCGCAGTAAAAAGAGGAGGACTAGATGACACAAACATAATCTGATGTTTCGGATTCGCGACTATTACACTAAAGATCCTCTTCATTATAATGCATTTTAATCCTCTTAACAAGCGGTTCCTTATTGCAAAGTTTAAGATAATCTTATAATACCTATACATTTCTTGGAACCCAATAGTGCCATGTCCATACCATTAAATTGTGTTTTGCAAATATTTTTTTACGTTTTAGTCTTAAACCTTGATATAACCGACTTTGCATATATTGGACAAATATACATATTTAATTTAATTTCAACAAATTTAATTTGCATATAATATTTAAATTTAAAGATAGAATATGTTTTTTATCTTTTCCCTAATTTCATTGATTTACACGAATGCGCCCGAGTCTCTGAAAAGAGAAATAAATTGTGAAATTAAACTTTTTATATTAAATTTTAATTACAAACATGTCTACTAACTAATTTGCCAATTTTTATTTAATGTACGCCTTTGCTCAAATTAAACCGTCCAGTTATGAATAAAAATACACGTTTTGAGCTTCCCTGAATTAATATTGACTATTTGTGAGATGGATGGTTAAAAACTAACTTATGTTTTTCTTTTTATTACAGGTAAGAAATACTTCTAGTCCTGATCAAATTATGTGATTCAATAAGGTAAAAACACACTTGTATTTTATGTGAAATGTAATAGTTTGAGAGCCACTGTATTTGTTTCATTATATCGCTGAGCGTTCAATATCTTTGTCGAATCGAGACTTATATGAGTTATACAATATTGGCTACACAATAAAAAATATGCTGTGTGGAATTATGTGGGAACGATAGTAATTGATTGCCGTCCTAATAAAGATGTGTTGATATTGCTTCAACCTTCCGACCAATTGCCAAATAGGACCATAGCAAATATAGACTATTACTAGCGAAGTATTATTGTCTGCATTATTACAATTTCATATTGATCTTCAGCCAGGGGCGTGTTTACACTATAGACATATAGTAAAGCGTTTCTCTTTTTTTGTTAAAACACATAAAAAGATATTTATACATTTAAAATAGTTCCTTAAAGTTATTTTCTTAAATTCATTTTGTACCTCTGTAGGATATTTTTATTCATAGATTTCAAAAACGAATTGATTTCCTTAGTTTTGACTGAAGAATTGTTTGAAATCATGTAAATAATTTAAATCTTTAAGTTTTGCAATTATCTATTATTTCTTCAAAATCGAGCCAAACCTTATTTTCAAACGCCGACTTTCAAATACCTTTATTGGTGTAATCCAAATCATGTTGAAAATCTTTATTCCTTACAACCTTCGTGCTTTAGCACTCATATATCAAGTCATCCCTACGCGTCTCGACAAGGAAAAATTATGGTGTCTTACGACTAACTCCCAGGGAGACATCTCAAAGATCGGTTAATTCTGGGCGCTAACAAGAAATGCGTGCTGCTGCCTTCGCTTGTATTATAATAAATAAATTCCATTTGGCAGCAGGGGCCTTGAGCGAGGCAGGCAGGGTGATCGTACGTTTTTACATTTCGTATTTACTGCGAACGAGACGCATCTGCGTTCGACGGATGTGCAAGCCACGAAAGCCTAGCTTCAACGTCGGCGAGGGGTCTTGCTTTAGCCAAGACTCAGACATCACTACGAGTTCGGTGAATGCTTTGATTTCGGTGAAAAGGGGACGACATAGTAGATCACCAGAAGTCTTATATGGTTAGAAAGACTTCATTACGGATGTAACCGTAGCTCCCGAAATAGAATTGGGACCAAGCAAGTTGAGTTTAGGCCACTACGACTTTTTTATTGTCATTATGTTCACTACTTGTGGAAATCTGATATGATATTTTTGTAGATTCCTTTTCTAAAGGCCATTATTAATCTGGAAGCATAAAGGAGCTTTTATAATCAAATTTTTACTACAGCACTACACCGTAAGGCACGTAAAATAGCTATCTTTATCTAGCGGACACGAATGATAACCATCCTGCTTGCACAGTAAACTTGGTGGGAGTAGGACAGGTAGTTCATTGTGGTGCGTTAAATAGAGATAGATAATTTTTACACGAAAACGTGACGTGAAGCAAGGCGATTATAAATGCACCTTAAGGGTTATTGGATTTAAAATATGAAGGGTATTCAAATTATGTGTATACTAAATTTCGTACAAATTGACTAGGTACCTTCAGGGTAGATACGGTCACAAACTCAGGTCATAAGATCGACCTAGCGAGTAAACGGACGTACAAATATACAGTTAAATGTATTTTGGGAATCAGGAAGTCTGTAAATGTTACAGAACATTATAGCGTTTTTGTTCGATGAGTTAAAACAATTTCATGTTGTGGGAAGACAACGTATGTTACAAGAATAATACATTTTTGTGGCTTTTGATCTAAAAACGTTTATTATTAATTTATGTCAGATCAGTTGAGTTCAGTTGAGTTCGCTTTAGATCGATTCTCCCTTTGAACGACAAACGCCTATTGTGGGAAAACAACGTATGATATACATATGTGTGCAAGCAAGGGGTGTGTTGGAAGCAATGGAACTCATCCACAAATGCAAATATCCACAGGGGTTGTGTGTGATGCAGTGTTCTGGTATCGCGTGGCTTCCACCGTCGCGCGAGTTGCTCTCTGAACTAATTACAGCGCCCCTATCTGGCCGTATGTGCGTCGTGCTCATCTGGCGACAATTATCACGACGTAATCCCAGCGCGCGTAGATAACATCAACAGTTCTAACGCCTGTGCGATAAAGTTTCTAGGTGCCTCGCTGTCGCCCCGCTGCACCCCTCACCTTGGGTCTCGAGTAGTGAGGTTAGGTGTAGTGGTGTGGGGAGGCTATCGAATGTATGTCGCCTTTGAGCGGTATCATAAGCCGACGGTGAATGCCGGGATTTCTAAAGGATTTGCTGCTGTTCCAACGCTACTGTCTACTTACTCGCCCGACGGCTGAAGGACTGCAAACTGTGGCCGACTGTCTCTACCCCGGCAAACACACACATAAGAACGACATTGACCGACGACGTCGCTTTTGTGCGCTTCTCCGTAACGACTAGGTTTGTGTTTCTGCTCTTTTGGGCTTCGAATATAACTACCCAGTCATTTATTACCATCGTCTGTGTGTTAATGACGCCAGAAATAAGTTTCGATAACTTCATACGCCTTTTTGCTACGTATACCAACTTACACACATCTATTGCACTCACTACGATCACCTAGCGCACAAAGGGGATATGGTTTTTGATCCCTTCTTTACAGTACTTTAGAGTTTACAACATACACTGCGAATAATAGTTCGTTAATTCAACATTAAAATTGTTGGAATTGTGTTTGAACCAACAAAGAATTGTATTGATTCAACAAACTTTTTTGTTCCAAATAACTTTCGACGAACGCCAACAGTTTTATGAATTAGATCAAATAAATGTAACTATTTTGTCACCTTTCAAACGAATATTTTTGTTTGTGTACATTTGTCAGTTTATTTCGATGAATTGGGGCATTATATGTGATACCTTTAGGTATTGAGTTTTTGTATTAGTGGATTTATGTCAATTCCTTAGGGTTGAAAGATATTTTCTTGATCAATTAGAGCGCAAAGGTGACATTTCAACAAATGATTCACTTCAAGTTGACATTTGCCGGGTGAGCTACTAGTAAATTGTAGTTGTAATCCACTTTGTCGAAGACACTGCTCGTACCCTGTACAGTCATGTTAAAAGTCTTATAATGGATATATACAATCTTACCCTTTCACGACTACAACAGAAACGAATTAACAATGTAACATTGTTGTCTATAATTTCGAATTCGCTGAATAGACATTATATTAAACTTCAAACAGTATAAAGGATAATTTTAGAACATTCGTCTGGTATATAAGACCTAAAAGCCTCGAAAGCAGTGAAAGAGTCACATAATCAGACGGGCAAAAGTGTTTGTGGCAAATCTGTCGGGCTCGCTTGTGAAATCGTACGGCCGCGTGTGTGGTTCTCTGGCAGAGAAACTCGGGCCGATCTGTCAGACGCGCGAACCAGGGGAGACATTCGAAGCTTCCTCTTTACGTTGTTCATCCATCTCCTCTATCTCCCGCTATTCGCTCAATTCCTGCTTGCTCACGGCTCACCCCACGTTGCTACGTTGGCGTTCTCGGTCTCGCTACTGGCGCGGAGACAGCCGCGCTCAGTCCTCATTGCTCACGCTCACGCGCGACTCTGTGTGTGTGTGTGCGTGTGGTGGCTTCAAACGCCCGGCCTTGTTAGACCGTCCGGAACGCTTCGTTGTTGCGCTCTCCTTGTCTAACCGTTTCCGCTTTTCTGTTCTCGCTTGCTCGTCGACGGCGTTCTATTGCTCTAAAATATTAATGAACGCGCGTTTACTGTACGCACACACAGACATTCGTATATAAATAAGCATTGGTATGTTCTGCAAACATGAACACTGTCTTCTTTTGTCTAGTACTATGTTTTTCTACAGTAATATCTAATCCTCCTAATGAGTTATAGCTTCTGAATTTGCTGGTTTAGTTCGACCACTTAGTGCGCAAAACATTTTATTTATTTGCATTTGAGAATTTGGTAATTGTATAAAACAGTTTGATGGTATATTATTGGGGTGGTATATTCGTGCACAGTTTACAAGTACTTGTGTGTATTGATGACTGTGTACCTTTTTCGGTCAGTTTAAAACAATATTGAATAATTAATGTTGTTTTTGTGTATCGCGATTCAATTCTCTCTGTTTGTAAAATGATTAATTATTTTATAAAACGTCGGATTATCATCTGTAGTACGAAACTGATGGCATGGTTGCAAAGTGTCGTTCAAATTTAATCTCGTTTCAAAATGACAAATAACTACGTATAAACTTTTGTTATTATTATGGAATTTTATGAGTTGGTATCACAACATATACACATACGGGCAGATCACGGTAAAATTCGCGCATTCAAATATAATTAAAACTTATAGAAAAAAAAACGCAGAATAACAAAAAAAAAAGAGTAACTCATGCAACGATTGCTATGAAACAATATGTACCGTAACCAGGGAAACAATAATTTAAAGTAATTTATTATTTTAGTTAATGGTACAATTTTCAAAAACGCTTTTTAAACAAAAATTGCTATATATTTTAATATAATATAATATAAGAATCAATTTTTCTCCAAAGTTTAAAGTTTTACACACGCATACACACACACACACACACAGATGAATTTGAGAATGTTCCTGATTACAGTATATATTCGTATAAGAAAGTAAAAAGTGTAGAAAAGTTGTGGTGTTGTTAGAGGACGGGAGGCAGAGACAAACAAAATATCATGAGTAATCTGATGTGGAAGTGAAGCCGGTGCCAGTTGACGAGATATGGGAACAAAGAACGTGGTGGCAGGGTGCGGTGTAGACGAGGTGGCAACCGGATACGTGCGGAGACGGCAACCAGTGCACACAGTGTTTCCTGTTCTAGATAGAAGCACCCGGCTATGCGACTGTTTGAAGAGAGATAGAGCCAGCGGGCGCTGAGCACCGAATCTAATTATCGTTGTGTCGTGTCGTGTCGCGTCGTGTCGTGCACTGAAACAAGAAGACGCCAATACATAAAGCGTAACTATTTATTATTGGCTGAAATGGTCGCCGGCGCAACTATAACTTCAACTATCACTAAAATACTGCTCAATTTTACGATGAGAGCCAATTCAATTTTGCGTTAAGAGGGTCGCATACTTACACAAAAATTGTAGTATCCGCATATTGATTTGCCTTACACACTTTTCATATTTCGATTTATCCTATTAATTCGCTCTGCCATACACATTTGGTGCGAGAATTATTGTCTGCAGTGTTTTGAGAATGATTTATTTAAACTTGGGTTTTAAACCATTCAACTGTGTTTTGATCTACATTTACATAGATGCACTATTCCCATATGCGTGTCGATATATCGGTGTTTGTTCATCGGATCGTTTTCCTTCCCCTGTCCCGCCGTCATTCCATTTCTCTTCTCGCCACTGTCCTCTACCTGCCGCCGCGTCGCGTCGGTGCTCGCTGCTCGGCGCTGAGCTTCTAATCGAAGCCACTTTGGTACTTGTAAAATATGTATGGTGACGTCAGTGCCACTGGAACACCCCACCGAGCACGCTAAAAGGGATTGTTGTTAAATTTTAATTACATTTTGAACTATGTATACACACGCACTGCGCGACTGAATACCCAACCGATGCTTTGTTGTTTTGGTCAATTGTTCGAGATCAAACAAGGTTGTTGTATTCATATTTAGCCAAATCGCTAATGTCACTGTCTAATTTGAAGCAGAGATAATAGATATACGAAATCTGAATGCTGCATTGGCCTTTACTCGACTTTCCTATCCATTCGCACAATTCATTTGGTTTTAAATTCAGTCAACGATACCTATGAAACAAAAAGGATCCCAGAACCGGGTGTTGAAAAGAAAACGCCTATGGGCTATTAAATTCATTTGTTTGATATCATACTCCATGTAAATACATAGCCGAAGGATTGGAGTGATTCATCCCAGTGCCAGTTTTTGTAATACTAGAATGAAAAATGTACATCATTGTCAGATATGCGCAATTAACCTGTCTTGACTTGACAGCTATCAATAACGTAACTTTAGTATTTATTGTGTTTTTTACATAAATATGTGAAAAATTCTTGTTTTGCTGTCACATTTATTATTATAGATGTTTAAACAAATAATGTATGATGGAATAAATTGTGAATGTATATGTTCCATATATCAAACATAAAAACAAATGGTATCGCAGTGCATCTATCGGTTTTCTTATATATATATATGTGTGATTTAGAAAAAAACGACAATATGGTAATCGAGTCGTTCCCTGTACTGCCACCGGCCAACGTATCGCAATCTGTTGGCTTGGCGGGTCCATTCCGAAGTAAGCAGCAATTAGCATTCAGGAAGCCGCTAAGCTGTACCCGCTTAATCTCGAACAACGGTGTATCAAACATAAACGCGCCAACTGCACAGACAAAGGCAACAGGACATGTAATAATACGCGATCGATACAAGCAAACATCGTATGGTCATCTCAAAAAAGGGGATTTCCCTCCCATTACCTTCACAGAATAAAAATATCAATTTTTAGCTCGTGTTAGATTGTTGAGGTTATAATTTTATTTTGGCAATTATTATGTGACTTAGCGCATAAGATAGTAAAAATGTTTTGATGACTCTATTCTTTAAACACTCTAATCCAGCAGCACAGATATAAACCGAATGTAGCTTTACCGACGGAGGCTCCATAAAATTCGCTAGCCCCAGTAATTGATTCAAACCAAAAGTTCTAGCTTCAAAGAATGTTTGTTTGAAAATGAATCACTGTATTTTTATCGCCAATGATAACGAGAAACATTCGGTGTGCTTTGAGCAAGCCTCAACTTTTTCCCTGTTTTATTTCCACTGATAACAAAAGCTGGTTTGTTCTGGAAATAAAAGCTCGTGCTCAGATCAGCCGCTGGGAGAGTTTCTGGAAGCCTCCCTTCACTCACTCTCTGCGCCTTGTCCATCTATCCATCGAGGCATTCCGTCGTTTTTCCATATTCATGAATATGCCTCTGGTTTCCGGCGGGCGACCGCTACCGCGTTTGCAGTACGGGAACTATACGACCAACTTTTGTCTGGTTATGTATTTATAATTTTTTACCTGAGACCTTTTCAACAACCACCGATTTTATGCATATCATTTTGAAAGGCCGCACAGGTTCCCAGATATATCTGGATTTAACTGCGCCATACATCTATATTTGAAGAGACCTTTTTTTGTTTGCTTATAAATATATTATTCGTTTTCGGGCTAGAAATATCGACTTTATTGTACGTAGTAATAAAGAATAATGAGTGTAACTGTACTGGCCTTTGTTATACGTATAATCATAGAAAGTGTATTGATATTTTTTGTAGTGTCTTTATATTATTTTATCATAATATATATTCGTTGATACTACGATATTTTACTGAATTCCCAAACAACTGCAACAGATCAATCAACATTTAAAAAGATTCAAATTGAATACACACAAGTGATAATTATTTTTAAATTTCATATTATCAATATAAAATGCAATTATTGTGATGTTGTGTCCTCATCGATCACTTTTGTTTATAATTTAAAACAGCTAAAGAACAATTGAAGAGATACAATTTCCATAAAAGATAAATATACTTATTATTTAAGTACTGCGTATAGACACGACACAAGTTCGTTGACTGGTGCTTGAACCTTTTAATTTAGTAAGTCAAAAATGTGCAACCACTTGAAATAATATAAACAACAACAACGTATCTCCTTGCTAGCAATTTGAAATGGCAGACTAGTAGGTATCTAAAATCCTGGTGCATAAATATACATATACATGCAAATGCATTGTCGACAGTATATAGATAATATGCAAGTCGGTGATGCAACTAGAGTTTAATGCACCTAAAATATTAAATCTGCAATGAAAGTTTTCGCATCGCTTTATCGTTGCGAACATCAAGGTAAAGCGCATCTCTTCTTCTCCGAAGTGCATTTTACACAGCTGTTTTCGCTGCACGAGCAAACGAAACGAATTTTAATAGACATCGTTTAATATTCCCATTGACTCGTAATATTTTGTAAACTCTTTAACATGAAGAAACATCGTTGGCTTCGGAATTACATTAACAGAAACATAACGTCGTATTCTTGTTGCTCGTCCTTACAGCAGGTCCTTCTAAAGAGCGAAACGAACGAATAATACCGTTGCACCATTAAAACGATTCTTATTAAAATTGTTGATACAGATAATGCTTTAATACGACTCTAGTAACATTTTAATAATAAATTCTTGAGTCTAATTTTAGATTTTTAATTGAATTTTTTAGTTAAACGACAACCTTGAGAAAATTCTAAGAGTTCATTTTATGAATATCATAGGAAGAATTTGTTAATATGGACTTACTTTGGCAAAATTATGATTAAAAAAGAAACAAATGAAAATAAAATATACGCATCATACTCAAACTTTGGTAAACGGCAAATGAAATGCTGGAGTAAAAAATGCTAAAAGCGATGTATTGTATTTCGTAAATAGGTAGAAAGTTCCGGCCAAAATCAAATACGGTTTCACGGTCGGGTGTTTTTTAATCATGGCGCGAGCAGGGTTCATTATTAAAAATAACGTCGGCCAGCACTTTTTGCGGCTTTTCAAAACGGAGTTGAGTAATCGGTCGGTTACAGGCATCGCGTAACACACGCGCTCGCTCCAACTATATAGAGTGCCTATACTCGCCTGGTGTCAGCTTTTGCCGACAGGTGGCTTCGCCATATGTGCACTCACACAGGCACAACATTTCAAATTAAAAATTAACGCTCTGCGATTTTATACATTGTAGCTACAGATACAGCAATTCTCACCTGCGATATCATATTATTTTATTTTATACCGGTATTTTTAGTTCACCGCACAAAAGGGATACATTATTTGGCCGTGTGGCTGTAATATTATCATAGAATATAACGAATGGTCTTAAAAGCGAGCCACAGACACAAGTTAAAATCATCATTTAACCCATTAGCGAACAATTTAAGATATTTCTTATTATTGTGAATCTACAAGGACGTAAACTAATAATAATTGTAATATTTAAGATATTCAATGAAACAATTACTTTAATTATTGATTTTATCATTTATCTCTTCAAGAACCAGTGGTTATAAATAGGCTGGCCACAACAACATGGTAAAAGTTCAAAAACGATCGTTGGTGGTCGTTGAAAATTCAATATAATAAGTTAAGATTCCATTCGCACAATGCAGCATACTTAAAATTCCATCGTGGACCCGTTAAAACAATAATGTCCGCTGCGCTGCGCTGTGTTGATGGCTAACGGGAAATCGGAACAATTGACTACCACCAGAAGTTTCTTTAATTTTCTGCGAATTAATCAATACCGCTACTGCTTACTAATTAACTAATTACCATGCTCTGGCTCCCCAAACAAATAATAACCGCGATTGCGGATGGCATCTGCTGTACTTATGATTCCAACGGCACAAGCAATGTTACTTCAGATTAGAGAAATATGTTAAATAAATATGCGTCGATTTCACAGAAATATTTCAGATATTTCTGGACTATCGAGGAATGAGAAAATCTGGAACCTGATATTAATAGTGGTTACGAATTTATTTCGTTTCAATAATTGAATTTGAAGAAATATGGTAAACTTGTTTAGTATCTTCAAGGGATTGATATTCATTGAAGTAAATAAGATATACATTTTTGGAATTATGATTACTCTTTTGTATTACGGTAAAACGAGTTAAAATCGATATTCGATGTAAAAATCATGAAAATCGCATAATGCAAAATCATACAACATCTGTGTTTTAAACCATATCTTGTAGTCAATATTCGTAATATTGTATGTATTTTCATTGTATTATTTCCTATATATACGAGTATATATATATAAAATGGTTTTGCTTCTTTTTGTGTTTGAGCGCATTGATAGTAGTCGCGCGTTAGAAGTGCCGCTAGCGTGGTGGTGTGGTTGGAGGTAATACCGTGGTGGTGGTGGCGGCGAAAGCTCTGTATCTCACAGCCGCGTCACGTACAGCCGCCCGCCGCGCCGTCGCTCCGTTCATGCTCTGTCCCTCGGCAGTCGCCACCCTCTACCGCTAACGCTCGCTGCCTCCATCTCTCTGACTGCTGTGCTCAGACCTCAGCCGGCACTACCGTTATATTTTAGTCGCTCTGTTATGAACAGTGGACCTACAACGTTCCCAAACTAAAAATTCAGCTCTTTACAATCTTCAATATTCAACAATATACGAATAGCAATTACCCAATTTGCATCTTTCATTTTAAATCTTATTCAATCAACCCACTTTAGAAATATTTTCAACATTTAACTAATAATTAATGTGACTTTTTTATCAATAAAGTAAATTTTTGTGTTTGATTGATCATATAGTCACATTAATTAACAAAACCAATCAAAATAACTTTATACATTAAACTAATACGTACCTATTATAAAAATAAAATAATAATGATGAGTTCACCGCATTGTAATCTAGACTCGCTTGTTCTTTCGCTTAAAACAGAGTTCAATTTAACATCACTTTACCATGAACTTGATATCAGTTACACAGGGTTATCTCAAAGAACACTTAACTAAACTACGCTTATATAAAAAAAGAAGTCAATTCCCTCGTCAGTGTATATTTTTATTGTATATTTAAAGTTAACCAAGGTCTAATCACGAAATATGACTAATGTAAGCTGCTTGTATTCATTGTGTGAAATATAATAATATTTGATTCGCCACATGAAATTTCGTTCAAACAAATTCTTTAATCAACAAAATTTGCCATTGTAAAAACGACGACGTACAAAAATTTGATCGACGTAAACAAATATCAAACAATTAGTAATAATAAGATTCCTTTGAAACTTGACACAGATGTCTCTCACAGGTGTACCAACTTCAGAAAAAGAAAATTATCGGGTATGTCAATATCGGTTCTTTTAAATTACAAATTCCGGATACTTTTTGATCATACTGTACATGTTTCTGTAAAGATATGTTACATAAAAGTATAATAATTTCTAAGGCAATGATATATATATATATAAAAGTTATATTTGTATAGTATATAATATGTTGAGCAACACTGCTCTAGCAGAACCGAACTCGGAGTACTACCAAGCCGTCACCGTCACCGTCACCGTCACCGAAGCGCTAGCGTTCGCTACCGTATGGCAGGCAGTGGTATGAACGTGCAGCTGACCTACCACTGCTGCCACCACATTCAACATCTCTCACTTCTCACTCCCTCTGTGCACGCTGTGTTTGCTTCTACGCTATCTCTCACTCCACTCACGCACACATGCTCTCGCTCCCGAGTACGCTCACGTTGGCCGCATGAGCGTAGTGCGTGAGCGCGCCCGTACCATCCAGTTAATATCGTGTGATCACACAGCTCCATGTCGTGCGGGGATCAAACAACATACACACACACACACACACACACGAGTTCTACGTTTCATGTAGGTCGTCGTCGCTTCGTTTGGGTTTCTCTTTCTTTTCGTTTTCTTCTTTTTGTTGTTCCTTTTCGCTCTCGGTGTACACAAAAGTGGAATGCGTGCAGTGGACGCGCGGAATGTTTTCTTTTTTTTGTTGTTTTGCTGTGAATTGCGACCGTTTGAACAACCGACAGGCACACAACGGACTAGAGGGCCGCGCCCGGTTACGCCTCAGACCCAATTAACGCGTCTGCTGGTAATTGTTACAAATGTTGGACTTAGGACCGAATTCACTCGTACCGTTTCAATTGTCTATGGATTTCGGTTGTTCTTTTAGAATTGCTTGTAATTTATTTTTTAACTATTGTTTCATTTATATTCTGAACAGAAATAATTTAAACCAAATTAAATAATATTATTTACTGAGGTCTAAATATTTCATATAGAAATGCAAAATTATTCAAGACAGACGTGCTTTATTATTTATGGATCTAATCTGTAATCCATATTTTAAATAATTAAAATCATATTTGTGGATTCCACAATATTCCTTTTTTTTTCTGTATCAATAATGGTTGTATAATGAACGTGTTTTGGAAACAAGACTGCCCTTTCTTTCATTCGATATGAGGAAATGTATATAGTTGTGTTACAAATGAATAACGTGTTTAAATTGTATTCATTCGGTTGTACGCTACAAGTCGAATAATATTGCGAGCGAAGGCAACAAGAAGAACGAAAGTCGAGCGCAGAAAGTTTCGCATATCGCGTCTGACCCGACCCGAGTGTCTCTTGAGGGCTTTCCCTATCTATTGAGTTGCGTCTTGCACCGCAGTTCCCCCCTACGCTCCGGCTAACGTCATGTCAGTTGCCTTTCACAGCGCTAGTACTCGTACTCGTCGGCCGTCGGCTCTGTTTGAGTGGGTTGGGGGCGACGCGCTGCTCTAACTTGTTTGTCGCTACCTTTTTATACTTCTTCCTTCGCATTTTCTTTGTTCTTTGAAATATAAGACTTGTTTTGCTGCAGTAAACTATGTGCTTTTAGGCTTCCAAAATTGATATTGGAGATAGAATGTATAGTCATTCCTACATGTACCTATAAATAAAGTAAAACAGGGGTGACGAATCAGGAAGACGGTCTACAAAAAGGTGCCCCAAGGTATTTTTTCTATAAGGGAGGGACTATAATCAAACTGGTAACCACTGCGATCTCTCAAAATATGTATGTACCGAAAATGATAGCAGCGTTAGTTTTAGTATCAATAGTTTGGATATCTTGTTATATAACAAGTGCAGGCTTCCATGGCGCTAATAGATTATTTTACAGTTGGAGGGGTAGAGGACGGGGGGTGAACAAAAGTGGCACTAGTCAATAAACACTAATTACCGTTGCTAGTTTTCAAGTGGCAACTAATTACTACCAAAACGAATGTGTATTAACTAATAACTTCAAATTTTAAATGGTACATCACAATTTTTATAAATCTGGAGTGGCCTTCCTTCATTAGCTATGAAATAAAAGCTATATGTGTTGTAACTAGGGAAACGTACATATAAAATAACCAATTCCAAACAGTTGATGTTATGTTTTTCGAAATTAAATATATTAAAACAAAAAGTGTTAGAAATTTTAATATCTTTTACTTTTATAAGAAACATTTTTCTTTAACTTATACTGTCTTGGAGATATAGAAGAATTAGCAAAAGTAAACCATTACTTTTGTATCAGATATTGTTTTCCAATATAGAATGTTTTCTTAAGAGGCAAATACAAGCCGCTTAGATTAGTAACAGTTTTTACTACTAATGTTGGAAATTGGATGAATGTAAAAACACAGTCGAATAATACTATAAAACTATAAAAATTAGAATCTCAGTAATATATCGACAAAGTTAGTTGAAACTAGTAATACTGTTTTTTTTTTAGATTAATGTAAAATCAAATCGTTTGTTTAGTGGGGGTTTCAGCCGTGCAACTTGACTGTGAGTATAAAAGTGATTGTATAACTGTATGCATTAGTGTTGACTTAGTCGTTTCGCGTTGCGGCATTGCTATGGGGGAACAGTTAAAACTCGAGATGTAGTACATGAGAATGTTTGTAGTAAGGAGAACGAGCATCTTGTAGATCACACACACACACAGACACACCGTGGCACAACATGTATACCGCAAACACTTGTGCCATTTCCCAGCCGTCAACGTTTGAGATTCGTGTGGTAATCTGCTTCCGCTGGTGAGCACACACACACACACACACACACACACATACACACACAGAGAGTAGATTCCAATCGGCAATCGATATGGACACATTGGCGAGCCGTGGCTCTCGACGCCACCGCCCCTACCGCCGCCGCACGTAACTAAGAAAAAGTGTGAAATCACTCCAAACAGATATATTTTATTCAACGGAAGCGCTGCTTCGCACGCCTCTTGGCTTCCAACTTCTAACTTCCGTCCGTTCATAATGGATTATTTTTCACGAAACTACACGATCACACCACCAAGCCGACGAATTGCGCGTTTCGCATATACAAACGACCAAAATTCTTCGTTCTTTCTTCCAATATTAGTTCTTAATTTTCTTCCTTTTTACGTTCTTCAACTTATAAAATTAAATACTGTCATAAAAAATGTTGATCTCGACATCTTTACGAAAATATATGTTTACATTCTTAGACATAGACTTTCTTTTAAAATCAAAATTTAAAACTATTTTGTTACTATTTACTATCTCGAAAGCTGCACGTTTAATTTCTTTCAAGATCTATTGAAATGTTTCTGTAAAACGCTATCTGCATTCACTAAATGTACTTTAGGTGCTTAAAAAAAAAACAATGAGATAGATAAACTAATACACCATACAATATTTAATAAACAGAGATCACCAATTGTCTCTAGTGATAAAAATGCAGTTGTAAATATTTGTGAATTCGCATGTAAACATGTTCATTGAATCTATCGGAAATTATTCTTCTGTTATGCAATGAATTATGTATCTTTTATCGCACTGAACGTCTTTCAAGATTGTGCTGAGTCATGAACTTGTTCAGACTGCACCATAAGTGCCGTAAAAGGTTTAAATTTAAGTATAATTGTTACATGAACAATTCTGAAAGTTGAATGTACAAAGCGAGAATGTAAGAATTCGAAGAAGTAATAGTAAATGTGTAGAAGCATCTCAATGATATCCAAGTGTGGTTAGTTCTTTGGAAAGTTTTGTTGATCCGTGGAACGTGGAAGAGTAATGAATTTATGGTAGGAAGCGTTATTCTGCGACTCGTCTATTTACAGTTGTATGTATGTATGTATGTGTGTATGTGTATGAATGTAAGGCGCAAACGTCTACCCGTGGCAGCGTACAGAAGAAGAAGAAGAAGTATTCAGTCGGTTGGTTGGTTGGTTGGTTGGTGGGTGAATGATGACGCGGGGCGAATGCGACGACGCGCGTTTGTTCGTGTAATGGGGTGCCAGGCGCCGTGGCCGCGTCCGATTTCCCGACGGTGTCTCTGCCGATATCACAGACCGCAGAGCGAAGCGCCTCTTGCGGCGTGATTGATAAATCAACGTTACTCCGGCAACTCATCCGCTCGCTCCACGCGACCCACCAGCGCAGCGCTGCGCTCGACCCATTTCAAGTTTACACATACACACACTCACGCGACCAGAGTCATGCACAAACACACATGAGCACAGTCATGCACACGCTGTCCTGTCCCCATGAGCTAACAGCGAGCGCTCGTATAACGTACGGTTCAATACACTCTGTCAAGCAGCGCAGCGCAGCACATCGCATGGTGGTCGGACAGATAGTGCAACCAAACGTTTTTTAGCCAAACTACTTTTTCTTCCTTTTACGTTATCGCCTCTTCTACTCTGCCTCCACATACCTCATTCCATTCTACACCTTCTTCACAAACAAACTACAAAACACTATACATGTATATATGTATATTTACAAACTATGAATCCTTTTATTCGTACTCTACCGACAAAATTGTATACTATTATTATAATAGCGTACTTATAGTAGGTGACAAATGAGATGATGAGAGAATGTCGAATAAATTATTAAAGGTAACCTTTTTAAAGGTTGTTTTTAAAAATGTAATATTATGGGGAAGCATGTTACTCTAGTAATTACTTTTAACATACACAAGTGTTTCCAGCCATAAAGTAGTCAACTCCCCTAAGGTCCTGAATCGCACCTAGTAGTATTCAAAGTACTAGTGAAGAATTCCTTGATATACGCACAAAATCCAATAAAGGGTAAACATTGTTCTCATTGGTGGGCGGTTTAATTTCTGTATATGTATATATATATATATATATATATATATATATATATATATATATATATATATATATATATATATATATATATATATATATATTGTATTTCAGCAGTCCCAACTATTTGGTTATGAAATAGTACGGGTCCTTTCGTGAATATTAGCGGTTGTAACGGGCCGGTGTAGGCAGTGAGGTGGTGGGGGGTGGGGGGCGACCGCTGAAAGGCGTAAAGTAATGGGATTCTGCGTTTGGGTCGCAACGCGCGTTTTGGTTTGTTAATTTTATGGGTTTCGTTGTTCCTGTTATGCTATTCCATTCCATTCTAGCGAGCGATGCGATGCGATGCGAAGCGATGCCTGGTTCAATGTAACATTGCAAGCGTCGGTTGGGTCGAGCTCGCTAGCCCGGCCCGCCCGTCTGTGATGCATTGCCGCCAAGATATTATCGGACTGCGAAAAGCTGTCTCGCAATTTAAATATTTTTTGCACTTGTTCGCTCCTCTAATTAGCTATGGTAATTACATAGTCACACCGCTAGCGTAGACCGCTAGCCTTTCATTATAGGAACGCGACCTGTACCTATTTTAAAGTACGCTGCACTAAAAATGTGTATTAGAATTCTAAAGAACAGTGATTCTGTTTCAGAATATCTAGAAAATGTTGTTTAATAAACATACAACGCATAAACTTGACGTTTGATATCGAAGGTCTAAAGATTTGTGTTGGCGACGCGAAAAATTCTGTAACGGAAATATGCCTTTGTGTATGTCGTTCAACCAGAGAGAGAAAAAGGGTGAGAGAGAGAGACAGTTGCAACACTCAAAGACTGAGGAATCCCTTTGGTCTTGAATTCCAAATTATACGTCGTATATGCAACCGTTTGGAAAAATATCGCATTTGCTCTCGTTTACGTATACCTGTTCCAAAGAAAAGGATACACTCAAAAACCAAAGATGATTCTGTTTAAAATTGTTATACGTATATTATTTCGAAGAAATACATTTTATTGATATTATAATTCATTCAAATGTTGCTCAGTGTACGTTTTAAAAAGAATAAATCTATTGCTTAGAACACAAACGTTGCATATTCTCTGGAATAAAGCTGTATTTACAGCGAAAAAATTAGTAATTAAGATTTGAAATTACAAATTATAATGCAGTTTGTATTATGATAAGCAATGCTAGCATTCACATTAACACAATTACATAGTTTGTTGATATCAACACTAACATTGTTTGTCATAAAATAAACTGGATATAATAATTATAATTTCTAAGCTTAATTACTAATTGTTTCACTTTGAACACACCTTAAGAGTACAGGGCACTGTAGATTATTCATTCATATTTGATATATTATAAATAATGTTATTAAGAGTGGCATTCAGATTTTCTTTATAGTAAGAAAAGAAAAACAAAAAGAAAAAAGCACTAAAAAGAAAAATGTAGTAAACATTGCGTGAGTATGAAATGAAATGATGGTGCATGTTTTCCACATGTCTGGAATTCTGTGTGTCACATCGCAACAGTGGCTGTCTCACTCTCTCCTCTGCGCGTGACACTGATGTGTTATTTAGTCGGTGGGCGGGGGCGGCGGGGGAGGCGGGGGCAGGCACGAGGGCCCTTCAACTATTACCTCGCAGCCGCCTTCGCTTTTTTCGTCCTTTTCCTTTTTCCATTCGCTCCCAGCAGGCCAGGCCAGGCCAAAGCAAGTTCGTGTACGTGTCCGTGTACGTGTATGCGTGCAACTGAGGCGAAGATGTCATCTGGATTTTACGAACCGAGAAAATAATGTTTAATAAAGCGGAACTGGGTAATTTCAAATATGCGCGATCGATTCTATTTTTATCGCTGCAAAAAATACTCTAAAACGGAAAAGATATCTTCTTTCCTATTTTATTTGCACTAGCCTCAACTTCAACCAAAGAATATTCACAAAAAGACGTTACTACTTTCTGTTCATGAAATCTCAAACATTTCATATTTAAACATATTTAAAATTCGAATATTAAAATTCAATTAAATATATATATATAGAATTGATTTCTTCATGAATAAAAAATAAACGGGGTGATACATATTTACATTGGATTGATCACAATCCCAACAATTAACTCTTTATAAATTTAAATACAAATCTAGATATTGATATCACATTCGTCTTTCTACTGAAATACAGATGTAATGTATATTAATATAACCGAAACTGGTGAATCCCTTTAATTGTCGTATTTACGATAATAATATACAACATCCATATATTTGGCATTTCTTAGTCCATAGTGACGAATGGGAAAAAGTCGTTTGGCATATCCCAAATCATAATTTCTTGTTAGCAAACCAAAGCCAAACAGATAGAAAACTGTTGTACATACATATATATATATATATATATATATATATATATATATATATATATTTGGATTGTGCTTGCATAGAATCAGGACGAATAGTCCTCGGAAATCCGAAATAATAATTCCTCATTACGATTGAACCCCGTTCCAAACAGATGGAAAAATGTGTGTGTGTGTGTGTGTGGTTGGTTCGCTCGCTCCCATTTCGATACTCCTTGGCATAGAGATCAGATCAGGATTGCGAATCTGATTTATGTTGGCGTGGAACAAGGACGGGTCGGTCGGGTCGGGTGTGTGCGCGCTGGAAGCAAATAGAGTCGATGCCGAGAGACCGAGATTCAGAGGAGATGCAGATTAGCGCGCGGTCGATGGAACGGAGCGTTCCGCGTGGCGTGGTCGCTTCGGTGTGTCGTACCGTGAGCGCTCACAATTTGTCCTTGTCCGCCGTTCGCTTCTGTCGGCGTTGCATTGATAAACGAGCAGCAGCCACCACTGCGCTCGTTCGCCCGCTCGCTCGCTCGCTCGCAATATACATATAGTTGGCCGGTTGGCCCCCCGGTCTGCCGTATTCCTGGCCGCTGGCCATAACTGCATAATATTCGCTCTATTCTGGGCTTTGCTACATTCGCTCGCCTATGCCATTTCCAATGACAACCGTTACCACAGATTAGTTTTTGGAATAGACTTATACACCCGCTACTTTATACAAATATCCATGTATATGGAAATTAAAGGGCCTGACACCCTTAACATTCAAAGGAGGATGTAACTATACTATTACAAACATATATACCACTGCTCTATTTCTTTGAGAATTGAAGTACAAGTTTCTTTGGATTGATATTTATATTTAAGATTACTGACTTTCACAGATTTTGCCCAGAGCTTTAGATAGGAAAGAACGAAGGCTAAAATTGCCATGTATACTTTCTTCTAGTTACTACATTGGTAGCATTAATTTAAAACAAAATAAAGCAATATTATTGTTTATATATATAGGGAAAGTATAGGAAAGTCGAGTAAATGCCATTCCAGATTCATTGGTTCGAGTCTAGTCACTCATATTTTCAGATATTTTTAATTAATTTGTTTATTAAAATAATTCCAAAAGCCGGACGGGGCTTCAATTCAATTTAATTCAATTATTTTGATAAACAAATTAATTAAAAATATCTGAAAATATGAGTGACTAGACTCGCCGCTCGTAAGACAAAATTTGTGCCCTCTATTGCTATGAAAGTACCGGAGCGATTCACACCAAATTTCTTACACATATTATTTGGCATCCCATTTGAATCCGCTCGCAGTTTAAATCTAATCGCCCGTATACTTTCCGAGTTATAGGGTCCCAAAATTTAGAGCCCCCGTAATACTGCCCTTATAAAAATAAATAAAACACCCAAAAATAATAATACCTTTTAACTTCTTATATATTATATTACATATATTAGTTATTTGGCGAGCTGGACGCATAGATGCTTTGACCTAACCTTGTTTTTTAGTAAATTGTTAATTTTTCGAAACATCTTTTTTCGAGTCAGTAATATTCCCTATACTAAGATAACTTTCTATAAACCGATAAAAAAGAAAAGTTTGAATACGTTCTTTTATTCATACGGCCAGTTTCGGTTGACTATTCAGCCATTATCGACCAATTCGAAACTTTTATTCGGGTTGATAATGTTCCCCTGTTAAACCATCGTTAAATAATAAATTAGATTTAGAAAATGTGTTGGTCCTAATAAAATAAACATGTGTGAAGCGAAGCATACATGTCACGTTTGTGTAGCTTTGAAATGAATCGAATTTCGAAAGAAAGTCGTCGTCGTCGTCGTCGTCGCGCATATCGCATATGAACTTCAGCAAACAACATCTGCGAGCTCCTCTTCAGCGCTTTGTTTAATTTCTACCTAGTTAGTTTGTGCTAACTTGCACAGCAACGCGTTGCACAAACAACAATGGAAGCCAAAGTATATTTGTGCAGTAGTTGCACCTAGCCAAACGAGATGAGAACACTACAAAATTCTACGAAGTCAGTTCTGCAGTGTTGAACACTCGACTCATATGTTTACCGTCAGAATTCCAAAAGAGCTTCTTGCTACTACAATATTACATAGTTTATAGTTCCGAAATCACCGCTAGATTCCATTTAACATTTACACACATGATTGAGTTTATTAATTCGAATTTTAAGCGAACTAATATTGTCTGTTCCCTGTATTTAAAAGATCTTCAATATTAGCAAACAATTTCGAAAAAAAACACAATCTGCTATTAGGTACGGTCGCTTCAAGACGATGTGAATATTGTCAAATGACAATATTGATGCATTGTGTTTTAAAAGTGCATAAATCATTTTGTATACATTTCAAATAAGGCACAAATGACAAAAATATTGTGTTAGCCCGAAGTAATTAGCACAATGCAACAGCAGGTCTTCCTAGAAGTATGTGCGCGTTTGCACAAGTGTACCGGAAACCGAGATAACGGTTCAGTGTGGGCAAGTAAATGCGCGCGCATGTGTAAGTCAACGAGAGAGTAAGAAATAGACAATGTCGAAAACAAATACATATAGCGATGATTCGTCTGCGTCTCCGTGAAACCGTGAGCTAGCAGCTAGAGGAGAGTTGAGCGTGGATGTGGATGTGGATGGTCTTCGTCGGTCACATGTCGAACGCAGCAGCGCGCGAGCAGCAACAGGTGCGCTGTCCCAGGCCAGTTTAAAACCAGACGAGACCGAGAGTCTTTCATTCTCATCTCTTCGCTGATATGCGTCCTTCCTTGTTAAATACACACACACACAATCTCTTTTTGCTTCTCTTCCACTGGATATATTTATCACTTCAGCAAATTTGTACTTCACTACTTATTGTGGACACACATTTCAGCACATTTGATCACTTGAACCTCGTCTAATATATCACTAGCTGTGATTACACCTGGGCAAAATCAATTTCGCTAGTAATTCGTAATTCACAATTCAACTTATACATTATTCGGTAATTCACAAACCCAAATCATTAATTTCAAATCCCAATTCAAGAGGAATTGAAGCGCTTTTGACAATTACAAGTCTTTTATGCGATTTTATAATATAAATCAAAAGGAATTGAAGCCTTTTTGACAATTACAAGCCATTTATGTGATTATGTATTATAATTCAAAAGGAATTGAAACGTTTTTGACAATTACAAGCTTTTTATGTGATTTTATTATAATTCAAACGGAATTGAACCCTTTTTGACAATTATACATGTCTTTTATGTGATTTTGTATTATAATTGAAAAGGAATTGAAGCCATTTTGACAATTACAAGCCTTTTATGTGATTTTGTATTATAATTTAAAAGGAATTGAAGCCTTTTTGACAATGACAATCCATTTATATGATTTTATATTATAATTCAAAAGGAATTGAAACCTTTTTGACAATTACAAGTCTTTTATATGATTTTGTATTATAATTCAAAAGGAATTGAAGCCATTTTGACAATTAGAAGCTTATTATTTTTGTATTATAATTAAAAAGGAATGGAAACCTTTTTGACAATTACAAGCCTTTTATGTGATTTTGTATTATAATTCAATAGGAATTGAAGACTTTTAGACAATTACAAGCCTTTTATATGATTTTGCATTATAAATTACAATCATTTACATATCAAAAGAAATTGAAGTCTTTGATAATTACAATATGATTGGAAACCTTCTTAACAGTTATAAATTTTGATGGTTTGAAGCCTTTATGAAGGCATGAATGTACTAACCGTGATACATTACGTGACAAGTCTAAAGCTCCAATTAATTTAAAAACAAATAACGAAACCAACAAATCGATTAGGAACAATTTAAAATTATATAAAGCGAGATTTATTGAGAGCTATCGTTTATTAGATCTGCCAATTATCTGCAGTAGGTAAACACAAAGCTATTAAACGCCACAACAACAAAAATATACACGCATTAACCGTAAAACTGATACATCAAAATGACAATAAATATAATAAAATATGTAATTGCGAACGGATTAAAACCGTGTAAAAGTTAATATAATTAGTTTGACATTGTTGAAATTCTATGAAAAGTGAAATTATTTCAAACTACTAAAACCAAAAAGACAAACCCAATCAATACCACGACTACATGTTTCAACTTTTAGACATCTAGCGGCCGAACGAGGCAACTAAACACCAGCCATCTAGCGGACTAACGCTCGAATTTGTAGTTCGGCGAAATGCCACCAGTGTTTTAGCAGAGACGCAAACCAAACCAGTGGCGTCCTTGTGACGTAATATCACTTGAGTGTTGGAATAAATTTATCTATTCTGGTAAATTTCTGCGAGAGAAATCTATATATATATGTGTGTTGGTTGTTGTGTGAATGTGTGTGTGTGTGTATAAGTGGGGGACCTGTTGAATCTTTGCTTCGCTGTTTAAAAACCACGTGTTGATTTTGGTTTTAAATCACAGATACAGATGATTGTAGAGTAGACGAAGGCGCGCGCGCGCTCCTCGCTTTATTTGTGTATGATGTTTCCTGATGAATATTTATGGTTTCTTACGGGTTTAATCCGCGTTTAATCTGCCGGTTAGTCAAATTAATTATCCTAAGGATGCTAGGATTACTAGTCTTGCGAGTTTTGTTTATTAATCGTTGTTTGTGGAATACTTTATAGTATATTCGGGATTTGCAGGAACTTTTTGGTACATTTGGTAGAACGGTATATATTTATGTAGGACTTTTTACTAGCTACATAAACATCACTTTCTTACAGTTTTTTTAATCCTATTACCAAAGATAAACTAACTATATAGATCTCCACTCTCATACTAAATATGTATCGTTGTAATGCTCGATTCTATGGTGGTGACATCTATGGTTATTGGGGACACTAAAATGAAATAGCAGTCTAAACGCGATCGTAAAGGACACCTCTTTAATTTAATACTAACTGGAATATAAAATTATAGTTTCTAAATCAAATAAAATGCCCGATATACGTTTTTTGATTATTACTCTTTGTCTAGAAAACAATTTTCATAATATTTAAATTTAATTTTGCTTTTATATATATATATATATATATATATATATATATATATATATATATATATATATATATATATATATATATATATATATATATATATATATATATATGTGTAATATATGTATATATTTTATTTTTAAAAACAATTTGTTGTTTTTCGATGGTATATAGCGTGTATGTGTTTCATCTTAATGATCCATCTTGATGATAATTACAGCAGTAGAGTATTCCTTCTGTTAGTGCATACATGCAAACTCTGTATGTAAACATAAACCATCAGATGACCACATCACATTCGAACGTGTGTGTGTGTGTGTGTGTTTGTATGTATGTGGTAGACCACAGCAGCAATGTTGCTGAACCCAGTGTAACCAAGGCAACGGGTGCCAAGCAAATCCCGAAACCAGTTGGAGGTTCCTTTGGTCGCAGTGGAGTCGGCCTCGGTCGCCGTCAGCTCGTTATAAGCGGGCACGTTTTTACAGAAAGTTTGTGCCAACCGCGTTCGCCGTTCGTCGTTCGCTGTTCGCCGTTCAACTCAGCTCAGCTCAGCCTCGACTCCCTATATTTTACCCGGGATATTTTTAATCTTCCGCCGTACACACACACATGTCTATTGCGAGTGGATATGTGAACCATGCGAGTCCACAGGGCAATGTACATACCCGGCCGGAGGCTAGAGGGTGAGGCTATAGTATTTCTGGCACAAACAGCCAACCATGACATCGAACAGTATCGTACTGGCCCCAACGCAAATACATCAGTAATTTTAATATCTTGTGACTTTTTCTATCACTCACGCAGTTTCCGTAAAGAAAGAAACCTAATTAGATTTTGCTTACCCAATTAGATTGTTTTTTTTTTGACTACATACAGTTTCATTATTTTATCTTAAACAGTTTTGGTTGCAGAACACAAACACACGCACACATTTACATACATTAAACACACGGGCATAATATAATTATATTAAAATTAAAAATACATTAAAAGTCGAGTCATTTTCTTAAAGTATACGATCTTTTACATTCTTGGCCAAATTCTAAACGGAAGTACTGTAATGTTTGAACTTGATATTCTTATGTAAATATACTATCGGAGCATCCCTGAGTCGAATCTAATATACTTATTGATTTTGTAACAATCATACGGTGAATTTAAGCAAAGGAAGTTGACACTTCCGAATTATTATAAAATGAAAACATTTGTTTATGTTCCCGTAAATTCTTGAGTAATATAAATCGTACAGTACATTACTTTGGTAATAATGAATAAAGAGTGAGCGGGTGGGTGACATCGGACATCGAAAAAGCGCATTGCAGTAACGTGTTCTCACGCGTGTTTTGCCCCCGGCCATAAGTGAAATTGTGCGTGACGGTCACGCACACTTTTATCTAGTCCACGCTTGCCCACATGTACCAACCTAATAATACAACAATATCTAAATGTGTATTATATATATAGGTATATGGTTATTACTTGCTTTTAATGTGCAAAGTTCCTTTTACGTTATTTCACCAAATATGTAGTCCAAATGTAATACACTTTATTCTTAGAGATTAGGTAATGGTTACAAGATAATATATACTCTACTTTATTATTTATAAATGGTTCTTAACTGGCGTCCATTATAAAGAATATATATAACTATACATCAAATAATTTTTGGAGCTGTTTAGTTCGTCGTTCTTTATGTTCAAACAGAGAGAGCTTTAGTGTTTCATAATGTATCTGTAACATTCTCGAAATTAAAAAATTTAGCACAGATATTCGATTCACGTCTTTCTGAATGTATATCACTCGTATACTTGGATGTATGTTTAACTCAAAGGCCGTAATTAATAGTTTTATGGAATATCATTTTTGAATTTTAATATTCAATAACACATTTATTAATCATAGTAATATTGCATTTAAAATGTTGATACAAAATTACTATTTAATGTGTATGCATATATTCTAAAATGTAACTTAATTTAATCGTTTGATGATCAAATCTTTCTATATATAGCAAAATTATCAGCAGGATATTATGTTAGCAGGAAACCGCACTTCATCAGTCTTCTAGAAAAGTAGATTGAAGATTCTATCTATATATTTTTTGCCATTTATTAATAATTTATTTTCTACTAAAGTAAAATAGTCAAATAAAACTATATACGCCGTCTACATGTTGCCAATATTTACGTATCTCAAATAGACAGGATACTGCAATCCGAAATAAGAAATAAAAATTGACAATCGTGTAATAAAAATATATATAACTTGAGGTCTACTTAGATTTATAAGCTTTTAGTTTTACTCGTTGCATTAATTGTATTTGTTGTTGGAATATTCGAATATTCTTATTAAGAATTGACTACAAAACAAAAGATATTAAATTTGAGCAATATACAATAACATTTGCTGGCGATGATTCCAATATATAATATATTTATGTGCCCCTACGCTCCAGCAATGATGCATCGCACTTGCGGTGTCGTATTTGACTGCTGTGCTGTTCTGTTGGTTTTCTGATCGCTTTCGAAGGAACGGCGAAGCAATGAGAAATGGAAAAACGTCGGCGACAACTCATATAGACGAATAAGAAGAAAGACAAGAACAAAAAGAAAAGGAAACTAAGCACATCTGTCGTGGTCACACACACACACACACACAGTGACATTCGTCGTCGTCGTCGTCGTCGTCCGCTAAACCTCTTTCCTCTACACGCTGTTGGTTGCTATCCACACACGTACACACGCACACACGTTGGCTCTAGTTCACAAAACAGTTGAAGAGGAGCACACAGGCGCGGCGGGGGGCGGGTTCGAGGCACGAAGCATTGGTGTGCGGTGTGGGTAGGGCAGAGCAGAGGATGGGGCCGTGGGCCATGGGGCCATCTCCACACGAGCCACGTTGCTTTGAGACCGGTCTGCCGCCCCCGGCCAACGCCGCCGCCACCATCACGCCGACACCGTACCCACAATACATTCGCGGAATAACGATCGCTGCGTTGCTACTTGGAACCATCTCATATCCTACCACCAAACCGACATTTTCTAACAGTTCCATGAAAATATTGCATTTTCTATGTACTTATATAATTATAATGTAAATACTAATACGGGTTTCCCCTAATTTAAGGGGTTGCAAAATTCAGTAGTTGCTACTTTATTTCTATGACATGCGTTACCATTCCTTTAAGCCAGATGATGCCACTGTCCTTTTAAAGGAATAGTACATATTTTCCTGTCAATGAAAAATTTGGGGCCAATGTCCTTTAGAATAGATGGTTTTTATTTGGAAATACTACTACTATTGATTATTTTTGCATTAAATATGAAGGAATATATTATATTAACTTAGAAATGTTTGGTTTCTTTACCAAAAAGTATTCTGCCGTAATTTGGGTTAATTATAAACACCCTAACATAGACATATCGACTGATTTACCAGCTAAATTTTGCAGCGAATACTAGTAAAATCATTTTTCTAAGTCCTGGAAAAGTTACTAGAAATTTCAATATCTTTAAGTTTTATAAGATTAACTTTTTCTCTAACTCGTGTCATTTTCGATATACATAAAGGATGACACGAGTAAAGAAGCACTTCCGGTTGAAATATCCATGTCAAAAATAGGAAGTTTTCTTTCTCGGGATATATAAATCTTAAATTCCAAATTAAATATTGTTATATTCAACGGTATTGGCTGTAGGAATTTCACACATTGATACACAGACAGACAGGCAGTCATACAAACACACACACATTATTAAGAAAATAATCAAAATGGATTTGAAGACCCTTTAAATGGATTCTTGTGTTCATAATACTTTCTTTTATACATAACATACTATAGAAAGTAAAAATGAATTCGTTATTTACCAAATATAACTGTGTACCAAAGTTCAGAAAGATGATATTTGTGCAAAAGTGTGAATAATAGTAATGCCCAAAATGTGTATTTGTTGTACGCATCAGCCAGAATTCCCGGATGGATTTTGGGGTCCGCGCGCGTAGTGTAGCACAGCAGTGTCGGCAACAGCAGGAGTAGGAGCAGGAGCAGGAGCAGGAACGGGAACGGGCGGTTGTGTAGGGGGTCGTGGAGGCGGGTTGCCGGCGGTGAGACACACGGAGTGGCGTCCGGTCGTTACGGTGGCCACTCGGCCGAGAGGGAAAACACGGGGCCTGGGGCACACTGAACCACACCCTCACACACTACCAGATACATACATTCGTACGTACCTACCAACCACATACGTACTGCTCGACTACCTACGCATTCTTCATATTTTGCAAACAAAACTATACTTTTGAACATTATCAATATTTTCCCTTATACGCTTGTACCAGTGACATTTTCAGATAAGCTTCTAACTAACCAGTTTCACCGATTACACCTTAACTAATCGTGGTTTAATCATATATATTTATGCATTGTTTTATACTTTAAAGGAAACTTGAATCATGTATACATTTATTTACTCCTACTCCCACTCATACCATAAATATGGCAGAGGTTCTTGTATTAGGTATATCTTAAAATTCACAACAAGAGTGAAAAAGCATAGAGGCACCAGTATTATTTTTATTATATTGCCAGCAAAGTTATGTATATATTTGAAATCAAGAACACGAGGTTCTCTGTGACAGACACACAACCGACGAGCTAAATATAATGTAATCCAGGCTCGGTGTAACGGATATAGTCGGTGCAACTATTAATATATAAGAAGTAAAATCAGTTAGTTTGCCATTTCTTTGTGTATGGTTTACAGTAATTAAAACAATGCAGTTCCGTGACGAAAATTCACAATTTCCTCAGTGTATGATTAACCATCTTAATTAATATTAATGCGCATTTTATTGTCGTTGAACATACACACACACATACATACACACATATACATGCAATTTACGGTCGACCTATCTCTTCACATCTTTAATTCTTCGCTGTTGTTGTATGGGTTGGGTTGGGTTGGTGTGTTTCTTTACTTTTTTCCCCGTCCCTTCATCTGTGCAACAAACGGCCGTGACTTTGATTCACGGGAAGATTGTCCGTTTTACATACAAGCGCATTCATCATCGTTTTCGTCTTGGGCTTCGTCTTGTACGTGTACGTGTACGTACACAGATAGCGTCAGTTCTGCATTTGAATTTACATCTAATTAAACAAGCCTTAAACTTAAAGCAGACACATTGTTTTTGTGCTCATATTTATAAAAATATTATTTTATTTAAAGATGTCGTGTTTTCGCCAAATTAATGTAGTTATTTAATATATTTAAGATCTTTATACTTACAAATAAAGAACTTTCCTATATCGAACATATCAATCCATAAGTAGGCAATTGCAGAACTTAATGAAGCAAAAGTTAGGAACATAATTTAATTAAATAAAATGTGTCTTAACCTAGCTACAAAATATATATAACAGATTTAATTTTAATAGTTTTGTGTGTGAGTATATGCGCATGAAATGTGTAAGAATAGAGTTGAAATGAGAATAATTGTATGATTGTGAAAATAAAAGAGCAGTCTCCATTACTCCATTAATGGTACAAGGCGTCGTGACGTAGTGTATACATACATGATGGTATTGTGATTAAAAGTGATTAGAAAATAAGGTGTTTTATGAAGCAAGCATTACCTATTACGAGTAATAGTGAGTGTAAAGTATACGCACATATCAGTTTAATTAGTGGAGCGGATGAATGTGCCGCTCGTTGCGGCGGGTGAACCGTGAGTACAGACAGGACTGCGGCGGATCCGGACTGAGATCCTTCTTTTAATACTTTTTCCGTCGCTGTCGGGGCCGGGATCGGAGCCGGGGCCGGGGCCTGGACCGGCGAGCCTCTGTTTTTGCCGAAGCTGCTGCCGCCGCCGCCGTTGCTGAACCCTATTTTTCTGTATTTCATAGTTTTGTGCCTTCTCTTTTTCTTCCCTCGCTCGTTCGCTTACTTTTTTCCCTTTTTCTTTCGCTACCCGCCTCACCATCCCCCACACCGATGCTCTTCTCTATGTGCCACATAGCCAGAGCAAACTCCATCCACCACCACCGTAGGGACTGTGTGATGGGATTTTTTCGAGATGTAATCCATTAAATTAACAATATTAAAAAGTGACACTTGACGCTCCCGTATAATTCATCTTCATACGCAAACCGATCTACCTACTATATTTTCAACAAAGTTTCACTCTTTGCGTATTTGGATACAGTGATAGGTACTTCACCGACACAAACATAAGCATAAATATGACTTGATATACTTCAACAAATCTGCTGTGCCTTACGATAAGAGAGTCTAGTTCTCTTATCCGTATAATTAAAAAGCTGGAGTGGTCTTCACTCAACTGTGCTATCACTATCCTTATTTATAGTAATGCTTTATTTTGTTTTAAATTCACCCTAAGATAGCTATGAAACAAAAGCAATATGTATTGTTACTAAGGAAACGAAAATATAAAATAACCATTTTCTTTGGCGATTTTTCAATAAATGGTACATTTTTCAAATATTATTTCAAACAAAAGTGGCTTGAAATGTATTTGTGGGAAACAACTCCAACTAATAATCGTTCTTCCACAAATACAAATGACCTAGAAACATTACTCAAAGGCAACGTAGAACATTCTAGTACTTTCCAGAACATTCGGGATGTATGCAATTAAACTAGCAAATATACATTGTAAAACTAAATCCCAAATGTTAATGAAATGTTGTTCAAATAATTGAAAGCCAATTAATCATAATTTATTTAAAAGTGTTCTTAAAGGAGATTAGCACGCTATTAAAGGGTGGTTCTGTAGCACACAAATAGTGAAGTAAGGAGCGGAGTGGAGTGAGAGAAGAGACTAAAGTAAGTAGTATACACTTGAATGGTTTCTGAAACTTCTTTTTATGAGAACGTTGCTCCTCTTCGTCGTGTACTATAAACGAATAAAAAGTCTTTATACACTGTGTGTGTATGTGTGTGTGTGTGTGTTCGAGTAACAAAGATAGAATGAGACGAAGACTCGAGGCTCGCATCTCTGCGACGAAATATAACGTATATATCTATATATATATAAAAGTAAGTTTCCCCTCGTTTGATGTTAGATAGACGTGTAACAGTGCTGACAGCGTCTTGTCTACGGCGTTGCGCAAAGGGACACCCTACAGCAGCGTTCGAAGGGTTTTAAGGGCGAGAGATCGAGCGCGCAGGAATGAGGTAGAGAGGTGGAGCGGTGGAGCAGTGGAGAGGAGCTCGTCAAGTAATAAGGGGCTCCTACACAGAGGCGTAATCGAATAATGATTATCTGGAATTTGTGGCAGACAGAGCGAGTATGTAATTTTCTTTATATCGCAGAGATGCTCAACACATATATATATATATTGTAAAACATTTCTTTAATATCGTGACGTTTTTGGGCACAAAAGGGACATGTCCACTTTTGATTGCGTTTCGTTGAGATTGTTTTTCGTTGACATACTTTTTATATTGATTTCTTGGAACGCAAAAGTGACACGTTTCAATAATGTCGTTTCGAAACTTAAATGTAGATATACCGGCAAATATATTTGATTTTGTCCAATACCTCACTGCATTCACTCGAACAAGAGGGATAAGAGTGAAGTGACTGTGCCAAAATGAGTGAATATTGTGTGTGTGGATCGAATCGAACCGTTCCCTTCCCCTCCCCATACCGCACTTCCGCACTAACGTACGCAGAGACCCCGTTGGGGATTTCCGCGAAACAAGATGCCGTTTCTAGGTGTATTCGTACCTACCCCTGCAATTACTATGTGGTAACGACGGGGGGCGGCGGAGTGCGGGCAGGACGATCATTGTTACGGCCACGCACCCCTTCTCGTATATGCGTCATAACGGGCGGAAGTTTATCTAATGGAATATATTGATGCTATATGATTTTATCGACACATTTTACATTTTCTTTCGAATGTTTTTGCCTGAATTGAATTGTTTTCATATTTGTTATATTGCGTACTTCATTTAGATGTCTAAATAATACAAACTTGGATTCGAACCCGGTTTGCAACAAAAGGAATTTACAATCATTTGATTCACGTATTTTATGAATATCAAATTACTAAACTTTCCTATCTTCTTTATTGCGTATATAACGGGTGATGATATATATATATATATATATTTTATTTATTGAAGTTTTTCTTTGTTTTTTGAAATGGCAATAAACCTGTTAAGTGGCTATACAGGTGTACATCGATACCATATATCACCTGACATAGACATATTATATGATTACATGTATATAGCTGTAATGTATGTAATATAGTTACATGTGTTACAACTTCTTCGTGTGTATGTTAAAATATTTGACCTACTAAAATGTTTTGCATGTACTTATCGCATGTAAGTTCTTCGGCCTTGAGTACCAACTCGATTTGCATATGAATTTGTTCGATTTATGAACTTACCCAAGCGTGTTCAATTCTAACCAATGCACATCTTGTTTAATTCGCTAACGAAAACGATATGGGAGTCGCTACTGATCTCATTTAATGGCTCTGCTGTTGTCATTTGACATTTAAAGCTGTTGTTTTCCCAACTTTTATAGCGTAACGACTATTTCATTCTTATTTTCACACTTTTACTTTATTTTACGAAGTAATAAGTATCACCAAAATAATCGACGTCGAGATCCATTTCCAATCTATGATTATATAAATATATATAAATCTGCAATAAGTTTTAAGCATTTTGTATGCTTTTAACAACAAAGTAAAAATCGCGAATGATTTACAAGCAGGGTAATATCATTTTTAGAGCGTCCCTTTTGTTTTATGTCAATTTTATGTAACGCGAAGCAGACAGATCTCTGTTCTGTCGTATTGTCGCGCAAGACTGAGCGACGGAAAAAACATCATCGTTCAACAGAGAAGACAATTCGATCGTTTTAATGATTCGTCGTCTACGTGTAATATTACCAGCGCCGGCAAGACCTAGGAGCGCTAAAGGTTACTGCAGGAACGAACGAACGAACGGTCGTGCCGGGGGATGGGACGGTGCCCCTGGGGGGTGGCTTTGTGAAGAGTTTGGACGGCCGTAGTTTCAGCAGCAGCAGCGGCTCTGCCAATGTGAACCCCCTGGTTCCCTGGTTGGCTCGCTATGGTTGGCTCTCCGGTTCTGTACGTTCGTTCGTTCGTTGCTTGACTGGAGCTTTGCCGAATCATCCCTTAGGACCCACTCACTCTCCTCTTCACTTTATAGTAGTTGCGGCTGTTTCATACAAGCGGCACATTCTGAATTATGGCACTTTTACTACGCTTCAAATATGGGATTTATTTAATTGCAGTAAACGGAAATTTATTAAAGTAAATCCTTTTCTCAGTGTACACTTGAAAATAGTCTTGTATTACTGTTCAAAAATGTTCATCCAGCTAGACTTATGATGGAATTCTGAGCTAATCTGTAGATCTATAATATAATATTATAATTGTGAATTTTAAAATATATTCTACAAATATAGTAAGACTTTTTATATCTATAGCATTTTTTTAAATTGTTAACCAAAAGGTTATAATAATTAAAAACCACTGCTCGCATAGTTTATCTAAAGGCGAGCTCTACGCATAGGTGCGTTTTACGCGTACCAAATCTTGTTATTTTAAATATAAAACTGTTTTTTGTATCCTATTACTTTGATAAACTTGCACGACTTGTCCAACTAATTTTTTATTTGTTTTGTTACAGAATGCGAACGGTGAGCCGGTGTATCGAAAAGTTGCTGTTGTTGAGAACTTTTTTGACATCATTTACAACGTTCACGTCGAACTAGAGGGCAGACCAGGCAAACATGCCGGACAAAAACGAACCTATCGTACTGTAAGTATTCCCAATTTAATTATTAGATATAGTGAATTTGTATCGGCAAACAGACAAAATATAACCCCATGTTGAGTTGACTTTCGAGCGGATTGTAAACATTGATTAGATTCTACTGAAATGATATAAGCTATATATGTATCCATTTGTTATACGTGCGAAATCTTGATGAAACACTTAGCGCCATGGTGGTCGAATGAAAAACTATTCGAATACAGTTGTTAAACTGTTTGTGTTATCGTGATCGTATAGTCAGGCCATTAGCAGGGATTTTCTATCTCAATCTATTTGTTAACACATGCGCGGCTCAGAGCGCGATGAAAGAAAAAGAACAAGAAGAACGCTAGAGATACTAATAGGTTGTGTAAACCGAATGTTACAACGGACCAAATTTAGTATTCTGGCCGAGTGTTGCTATCGGCAAAGCGTGTTATTGATTTGGGTTACTTGAAAAAGAAGCAGTTATTCGATTAGATAAGATGTGGTAATTATTTAATAGGCAGAAGAAACGTATTAGCTCGTGTGTTATTCGGATACGGGAATTAATAAGTTATTATATGACTATACAAAGAAAAATATTTCCTTTTAAAAATTTAACTTTCTTAGACGATAATTAAAGGGAAGTATTGTAATCATGAAACACAATATATGGGTTATGCATCAAAAATGTATTATTTTATTAAATATCCAAAAAATAATAAATCATGATCAAACCTAACGATCTAAATTATATTTTAGCATTTTAATCAACAGGACTGTATCAGTTTTATTTTTTATTTGGTTCGTTGTTGAGGTTGGGAGGCGGTAAATGAATTGCGTGAGTTGCACATTTTACACAACTATAATAGCACATTCAGTTGGTTCAGTGACATTTTTGGTTTTCTGGCTGCAGGCCAACATATAGCGTCGACTGTTTCATGAAACATGTTATTCAGTTGTAAAATTGGATTTTATGGCGGTTGCAATGAAAATAACAACGCCATTCGGCGGCGCGCTGGATATAGGGACGAACTAACGCGTACCCACAGTGGCGGCGGCAAGTGATTTATTCGCGCAAAACGCTGATATTTTCACGGTGATCAACTGTTATGCGCCTGCCAGTAGCGTACTTTGGGGTTGTAGAAAAATTAGAAACTTTAAATTTAAATATAAATCGGAGTTATATACATAATTTAAATTTCAAATTTCATAAATTTATATTCAACTGTAATTGCTGCAGAGCTTTCACAAACACACACTCACACACACACACACACACACGCATACACAGACATTCAGTTGTCTAATTGAAAACAGTTAATATTAATTCAGGGAAGCACATAACGTATATTTCCGAAAAAAAAAAATCGAATTAGAATTCTTTTATGTTTACAATACTTCTTTTAGACTTTATCTAAGAAAGTAGAAATCAATTCAAATGAAACATTAATTATGTTAATATATAATTTAATATCAACACACTTTGGCCCTAATCAGAGAGTTTGCAGTAGAACAATAGGTATATTTATGAAATGCGTTACCAGATCCATTTTAAGATACGGCAAAATTAGATGTAATTTATGACAAAATTACAGCAAAAGTCGCATCTGAAATAGAAAATCGTCAAATTACCAGCTGACTCCGACGAATATATGGCACCGATTAACTATACACAGCGCGTTGTGCAAAGATAGATTCGTTCCGCGCGACTTGCAGCTAAGCTAATACAAGTGCGGGCGAGGGACGTGGTGGTGCACGCGGCAGGGAAAATGGTGAATGGTTCGCGGCACCTGTTGATTGTCAATATTTCAAGCAAGCTGTTTGTGAACACATACACACACTCACACTGGTGCGATATGGAAATGTGATTATTCACTTGGAAACTTCACTCCTTTTGCTCCTCGAAGCACACGCGGAATTCCTTTGTCTGTCTGTCTGTCTGAATGTCTGTCTGTCGCGTACACATTTGCGCTCTTCCCTCATTCGTCGCACATTAGCGCTGTCTCTCTTTTCGTATTCAGTTTCTGCTTCACCATTTTCGCTATATACCTGTTTCTGCCCATTATAATACACCCTTAGAATGCAACACTCACATTTTGATCCTATATAATAATCGTACTCGAAGATGGACATAGCGGGTGAACCTGTAGTTAATTGTTTTTGAAGAAGAAATATTTATTTAATTTATATATATCTGCTTTACAAAGTTATGAAAGTTTAATACCTTTGGTCATTTGAAGATTAATATTTAACTCATTTATAATTCTCTCGGTGCGTTTAAGAGGGGCATAAAAGGTGGAGAATAAAAAGAGTGAAAGGATACTCTGCTATGTTTATCTCTCGCTCATAATTAGCGACAATTCGTAAATAGGCAAACCTAATATATTCTTTTATATCTTAATTTCAGATAACTGAAACTTATGCCTTTCTGCCGCGAGAGGCGGTCACGCGCTTCCTGCTCGGCTGCACCGAATGTCAACGTAGACCCCGCTCCCCATCCCCAGCATCAGTTCTACCAACCCCAAGCCCAAGTCCAACCCTACCACTACCTCCAGCAGCTACTCCTCGAGCCCTAACAGACATCAGTCCTGTCGCGCCGCCAATCCCAGCCGCAGAAGCGCAGCCCGAGCTATTCGGTCACCCGGCCGCAAAAGTCACCGATAAAGAACCCCTGATCCACGGCTCGAAAGCCGCCATCGCTCACAGTACAAAGCTGGACGGGCCATTAAGGACCAGCACGCCCGAGCCGACGAAACGTCGATCGTCGAATCCCCTGGACGTTTGCAATTTGACATCGCGGAATCCGTCGCCAGTGCCACAGAAGCTTAGCTGCACGCCGCCCAAAAAACGGCACTTGAACCATTTGTCAGATGTGCGCGGCCAGCAGGAGTGCTACCGGCAACCGAAGCTCTGGTCGCCGGTCGAAGCGAGCACGGGCGGCTCACGGCCGAGGCACTGTCTGCCTGATGGGGAGATCGACTACAGTATACCGATTACGACCACGTATTTGAAGTATATGCGCAGCTTGGGCTGTCCGGACGAGGATGCGATGAAGCTGGAGAAAATGGTGAGTACCTTTAAGATGATTTCACATGGTTATCTCAACATTTAATATGTTAGTTTAGGGGTTATTATTCCTGATTTCAACAATACCAATATTGATTTACGACGAAATCAAAATATGTATGTATTTGAAATACGTACTCAATGCCATAATCTCTATTCTATGTTACGGGTTTTTGCGTATATATCGAACTGAAATCTAGGGTGGTGAGCACTCAATTGTACTCTTGATTGAAGCAAAGTTTTTCTTCGTCATTCATCTATAATAGATGATATTTATTCGTGCGTGTACATTTTCGGTAGTTTGTAACTTGGGGTTGTCAAAACTTCTCATGAACTTCCGCAAAATGATTTATTATCTATGCCTACGTATTTACAGTCCGTTAGTTTTATGAAATATTTTAAAAATAAATCGATTTCCAATAATATATAATATTTATACCATCGATTACTGTGGTCATACGGATTACAGCATAATGAGCTTAAGTGCTTTATCTTTACGTGAATTAGTTATTGTAAATAAATAAGCACCAGCGCTTCCAGCTCCTCGTTTGACAATGCTGAAACTAAACTTATTAAATTAAAACTTTATAACCACTAATATTTGTGGCGTCTGGATTCAATTATTTATCACAAAGTTCTTTTAAATTGTTTTAGTTTTGTTTGATAATTTCAATAATTTTCTAAAGCTAGTTATAAGGAAGGTTCAATTTATAGACTCATTCAAATCGTAAGAATCAATACGAGCACTGTGTTTAATTTAACCAATTTTAACATTCTCTACAATTCAGTAATCAGGAAGATGTAAGATTAATTTCACACGACCGAACACTATAGCTCTTTTGTAAACACTCAGATGCTCAATCACACAAAAAATAATCATCTATGAAGATAATATTTTTATTTTTCGAAAATATGATACGATCCCATTACGTTTCTGAATAAATCAGGGAGTTTTAACGCTTGATTATTCGTTTGTGCAACCAGGCATGCAAGTTATTTTGTTTTATATAAATTATAAATCTGGAAATATTTTCAAGCCAATTAAAATAAATTTTAATAGAATCTGACGTGAAATATATTCACTGTGTGTGTGTGTTTGTGTTGTTGTCTCTGTCGTGCCTTCGCGATGTTTACTCGTCAATGTCATTTATAATGAAATCGCAAGTGGACTGGATCTCGATCAAAGTGATACGCCGTGATACGCCGCGCGCAACCGGCTATTGTCTCAAGAAGGTCGTATTACGACTACAGCAAGCGGTATATAAACCAGTGGAAAGTCACTCGTCCGTCGCTAATTTCAAACTGATTAACATTTCACCTATAAACAGTGACGTGATTCTTACAAGATACTACCTAATTATGCGCGAAATCACTAGTGATTTCTCATACTTCAAATGGGAAACCATTTTTTAAAGGCCACAGTTAACATGATTAAGAGTAGTATTCAAAACTAATCAGAGGTGTATTCAGGGATTCTAGTCCCTTGGCGGTATTTGTTATTGAGGCTTTTTACTCAAATTTGGAGCCTTTTGTATCCGGAGAAAATGCATAAAAACTGATATAATATATAAATGATAAATGGCATTCATTTTGAGAAACCAAAAGTTGTTATCTTTAATATAGTTGCTTTTAAAACTATATTTCCTTCTTTACAGACACAAAGGGGCATCATTTGTTAAGTTAAGCTTCCCACTGACGTAGTTTTATGTAAACGGAATAACATATTTTTGATAAGCGTATTAACTGTTATAATATTGCGTAGAGTAAACATGTTTAGTGATAGGTACTGAAGTATGCAACAAACAAAAAATAGTAATAATAAAAATAATAAAAAACAAGTTGAATCCAGTGTTGCACAAGTACATGCAGGTATGTAATGTGCAGAGTCAATGGTTACTGGCGAAACGTAGGTACTAGGTACTTGGCGCTCCTCTTAGAAACTATTGCAATTTTACAACAAGAAAACCGGTTACAAATAATGCACACGTACACACAGACACACACACACACGTGCATACATACATCGTATAGAAGCGCACCAATCACTAAAAAATCGATATTGTCGGTGAGTGGCTGTCACGCCGTTTTTCCACCTTGAATTTATTTCGAAAGCCATAACTTTGTGATCTATCGACAGCAGCTATAGCTACCGCAAGTTACGCTCAATTTAAAGCCATTATTAATGCATAATCATTGAAATCTATTATCAGATTTTCATTTAGTTTCAATTACTTTTATTATCCACCAATTCACACACTTCTTAGGGGTCCCTTTATTCCCCTCCACTGTAGTCAATCTATAATTGGTAATTCGATATTCTATATTGTCTACGCCGTGCATTTGCAAGCGACGCAAGTTTTGAAGTAACCCTTATCGTTCAGAATATAATTTAGTAAACTTTAAAACTTGTAGTAGGTTCATTTATTTCATTATCTCATCGTACAGTGTTCAGTCGTGTATCTGTAATATTTTCGGAATCACATTTACATAGAAATTCGTTTTACGTCTTCCTGATTCCAAAAATGTATCACTCTACTGGTCGATTGTGACTGCATCGCCGTTGAAGATATCAATCTAATTTTAACCAAATTTGTGTACATATGTATAATATAAGTGCGGAAGCAGTTCCCATTTCAAACCAAGTAACCTGTATACTTCTAGAGTAACAGGGCCTTAAAAATTACGGAGGTTATATCAAAGAATCATGGCAATGTTATCATGAATTTGAAACACAATATTACAGTGATAATTAAGAATAAGTCGAGTGAGCACTCTAGATTTTTTAGGAGAGTAGATGCAAAGTATGAAATATCTCCAGTTAGTAAATTGTTGAACCAATGTTAATTTGATCAATGATAAATGAATTTATATAATTTTCCTTTAGGATATGTTTAGGTAGTAGCTTGTTTGTGAGAAGGGTTTTGCCAGAGTTGTTGGTCAGGCTATGCCTTTCTGTGCTTTGATTAAGGCCGCTGTACCCGAGTTGAATGGCCTTGGGATCTGTTCCCTGAACGTTGGACACACACACACAGAACTTTAACTTCCTCTTATGCTCTTCAGTTCTTGGTAAGAAGACTCTGTCAAAGTATCACATTGCAAAGTTTTATAGCTATGTCTGGTTTAAACATAATATGCCCACAAGTTTTTACTTTAAATAATAAATATGTTTACAGTTATCACGAAATATCTGTTTTAGTTTTGGTAAAGGGAATTAGAAAGGTTTCTATCTGTTTTATTCTGTATTTGGTAAAAATATCACCTTCGTGTTCCAAGGATATAATAATCGATACAGAATTGCTTTGGAACGATATTTGTTGGCTGTAAATCATTACGTGTGAACCTATAAGAATCCATTTATTGCCTAGAGAAGTATTAATTCTCTATCTCTGCCCAAACCACTGAGTCACCGTCCCCCATCGCCTCCCCCAGTTTCATTTATCTGAGAGTTCGTCCTTGGCTCGGACCCAAGATGGCCGGACTGAGTGTCCACCCTTCGCTTTTGGCCTGGCACAAAGCTTTATAAAACGAGTGACGTCACCCAACTCCTCCGTGATGTGTGTGTGTGTGTGTGTGTGTGTGTGCGGTCACCCTCCGGAAGGTTCTCCTCCGGGCGTATCTCTCATGCGTGACGGGCCGACGTCTTCTCGTTATCAGATCCGGTGACCTACGTTCAATGTTCGGATTCCTGCACGTTCATCATACCCCCCTTCTCTCTCTCTCCATCTCGCCCGTTTTTCTTTGGGTTTTGTGTTTCGGGTCTTCCTCTATCCCATCCGTCCTTTTCGTGATCCTCTCTGGTCTGGTCTGGTCTTCCCTGCCACGTTCCACGTACGATGATTTCTTCTCCCTCTCTATGCCAATGTCCCTCTCTTTCTTTTTCTTATAGACTGTAACATATAACAGGTCATTTCTCCAATCCCTGCCTATCTACAATATACCACACACTCTGTATATCTTCTAACGTTACATAGCTTCGAAATTCTCACTAAATACACACTGAACGGTTTTCTAATCTCCAAACTTTTATTCTTTACGGTTTCCATTCTAGAATATACTAAATATATGGTTCAGTTCCTGAGAATATGGCAGATTTATTTCAAGATGTTTCTGAACTTGTTGTTTCACCTAATTACATACGATTATTGCCTGTCTAGTTAATGCTCCTTCTGGTAGAATATAATGAAATAAATTATAAGAATCTTATTGCTTAGCGATATTTGAAATCTATTTCAGTTTATAAAGCTCTTGTTGCAAATTAACTTAATAACTCTTGTAATAGGATAAAAACATAATACATGCTTTATTTTAAATGTAGTATATATATATATATATATTTTTTTTTTAAATTGTGATATCTAAGTATAGGAGAGTCGAGTAATGCCACTCTAGATTTCTAGTAAGTTTAGCATGTGGTGGTCTTTCTTTCTTTCTTGTTTGTTCGTTCGTGTTTGGCGATAATTAGATTAGTTAATTTGCATTGAAATGATCGTGACGGAGCATGTCTGAATTGTTTCCCCCCATTTGGCAATGCCATGTTCCGCGATTCTTAACGCGCAGTGAGGAGTCGGGAGAAAGGGCATTCACTGGCTATGCGCAACAAGAGAACTGCTTTTTACGTACTCGAAATTACTGTGTGCGATTCCTCTTCCATTCCAGCCATTGTCTTTCTATGCGTTTGGCACTTAAATTCGCTGGGGTTGAGTGAGTTGTTTCAGAGACAATGACAGAGATGCAAATTTTTGAGTCGTTTCACAGTTGACATCAGCACACCAATCGTACTCAAATTAAACGAACTAAAGTATATGACGATGAAATTCAGAGCTGCAATTTGTACAAGAGGTTGAAAATGAATGTCGGATTTCCAGAAGTACGATACTTTTTACTAATAGAATTTTACTAAATATGCAAATTAGTAGTTTAATAGGTTAGCGACACAATATCATGAGAAGTTATTCAGTTCTACTTTGAAATAGATATGCAATCGTCAGATTTCGATTCGAATAAATTCCGTGGTGGCAAAAGGGGCTGTGTTTCCCAACCCACCAACATCTTTATATATTACAATTGAAACGTCAAATAGACTTTGCATTTACTGGGGAAGCGAGCCACATTCTGGCGGATAAGGGTAAACGGACCAAAGGGTTTGGGCTGACACTTCAGGAACCCTTTACAGAAACCAGATATACTGCCAAATCGTCACACTCTTCCTACACTGCATTCAATCTTACATCTGTAGTAGTTGAACCAAAAAAATAATTGCCCGCCTACTGGGCAAAAGCGACTGGACGAAGTGTAGAATGAAATATCCGCTGTTGTGGGTTCAGATGTATGAGTACTGGCAACCCAGACCCTCGGGCCGTAGAAGCCTGCCAACCCCACTAATCAATCTACCCTCTTCGAGCGGTGACGTCCGGTCTATGTTATCCTTGTGCAGTGTCGGCTCCACGAAAGTAACTGAAAGCAATTATGTTACCCTCGCCGGGTAGAGCATTGATAACTGGTGCTAAAACGCAAAAATTGCTCAAATAAAAATAATATGGAATAAATAGTTTCAACATGAAGTTTTTAAAAAAAATTATTATATATTGGAATGCCCTATAAATGTACGTGTAATCAAGAATATGGTTATATATATATTTTTATTATAAAATAACATTAAAAATGATAAATATAATTTGTGCAAGTGTTTAGCAATTATGGCGTAGCCATTGTATTGCAGTTTTGCAATGCATTGTTGGTAACGCAGTTTCGGAGAATGCATAAAATGAAACGAGCGTTTGTTTCATTGAGTGAAGAACTCCACAACAAAACCAAGCACTAACATGTTTTACACACACATATAGTATATTGCAATATACCAAACTATTATTACAAACCACAAAACTGCAAAATCACGATTTTATTACAGCTGTTATTTGCATACAGCAATAATTAAAGTATAACTTATGCGCCATTGTTCAAAGGTTGATTAGTAATTTACATTTCTTTGCCAAGATGAAATGAAAAAGATGACGGTGCATCTATTAGTTGTACCGTCTGTGCTGGGTAAAGCACAAAATGTTAAAACAGGAAGTCGTAAAACTGACCACGTCAACTGACACTGGATACCTCTCCGGTTGCAACGCCACGCACGCTAGATTTCTAACAATGTCTACAACTTGGATTATACGCGTCTTGCACTGCATCTAACATTTCAACCACATTTTAAAATGAATTTGATACTAACTTATATATAATACTTGAAGAAGAACTATAGTTAAAATTGTACAAATAGCGTTCTTAAATTATTTCAATTGACTCATGCTTTATTTATTACTTTACTTTATACTTTATTTTTGTTTTTTATGCGTGCAAAAGTATACCTTGAAAATAAAAATAAATATAATACAAAGGAGGACGTAGTAAGCTAGGTCATCCATGGTGGAATGTGTGTCTGAGGTTATCCAAAGTTAAACAATTTAAAAAGTGCATTCTATGCTATGGAGAATCTTTGGCTTAAGTTTGTTATTCTATAGTGTGGCGTGGCTTTGTATGGTCGGTTGGCATGGTAAGGCAAGGAAGGCTGCTGGTTGGCAGTGATAGTGTGCGATATATACGGCGGTAGTTACATGCGATAGTAGAGCAGACTAGAGGTGGGTGGAGTACTAAAAAGTGAGCCCCGTAGCTAGGGGCGCGACTCACACCACAGATCCGGCAAACGCTCCGTGCCGATGTCGGCGACGACGAGTACGACGATAGCGCGCCCCAACAACTTTACTTTACTATACGCTTCGCCAAGGGGAAGAACACTTACGGCACAGGGCTGCACTACACACAATTCACACTATCATCACGCTCATATTTAATTAATTTTATTGGAAATATTTGTTAATATAGGATACGTATATATAATTGATATTATATAGTATATAAGTTTTGAGGTTAAGCTACACTGCAAATAATAAAATATTTAAATTAATGAAGAAAATTCGCTCCCTTAAATATAAAATTTTACGTTTTGTGTTTATAATTTTACAACCATTCACGGTTGCTTTCAAAATGATGACTCTTCGCATATAATATAAGCTGTGTGCACTAGTGCCACGGTTCCTTTTTTATGTAATGTATTATTTTATCATATGCTTTTATCCTATCCAAAAACATATAATCTAGGTCTGTTATAGAGTTCTACTGCTAGCTCTTAAATTTTAAGAGAATTAAAGATTATTCTCCCTATAGGGATTTAGCATTGCTGTTAAAAATATTATAGGTTAAGTTGAGGTTAACAGTTGGAGCGGTGCAAATGTCCCTAAATCTTCAAAACCTTATTTATCAATCATTTCTTTAGATATTCAGTCCTAACTTTAATTTTGGTTGATAATTTCTATTTGTACAATTCTAAGCAAGTTTGCATATCGATAAGAAGAATCTGTAAAATATTGATAATGAAAAACATATTCTAATTGAATTGAAAACTGTTATATATATATATAGATATATCGAACTTATAAATTGGATTTTATAAACCGGTTCAGAATCGCACCATAAATTTCCTTAACAACAGCCAATTAAATAATAATATTAATTGAATTGATAGTAGAAAAACGTAATTTGACTTAATACTATTGTTGGAAAACAGCGTCAACTTTTGATTGTATTATCTTTACTATCAGTCCCAGTATTTTGAGTTCGCCTCTGTATGGTTTCGGTTCAGCTAGCTAGCAAGACACACGAAGGGAATGAAGCAGCGGAAACGAAGTTCTCGTTGGTGGGTGGCAGGGGTGCAGGGTGTGGAAGAGACAGGGTTTGTGCCTGGGGCTGTATGATGACTGGGACGGTAAGGTGCGGGCGACACCAAGCAAAGAAGCGGACAGACTCGGCGCTATTTTGTGCAGACTTCACTAGTAGTACTAGTGCCAGTCGTCGGCGTAATGTGACTGGGTTTCACATACATACATATACGTACATACTGCTCACCAGCTCGCAGCTCGCCGTGTTCTCAACTTGCTGTGACTTCGCGTTTTGCCAGCAGCATAGTTTTTGCGACAAGCTAGTATGAGCGCCATATCAATGATAAGCGGACATAAAATAATGGAAACACACATATACATACATGTTCAGTACACCATCTTTTCGGTTGCCTAGAAAAACAGCAGAAGTTTAGCAAGAAGACACAATTAGGAATATAGTTAACTAAAAAGAAATAGTCACATTAAACATGCACAGGTGCAGGCACGAGTGTCTTCAGCCCTATTACAAAAATAATTAGAATAAGATAATAAAGCAATATTAAATAGAAAGTCGAATCGAGATAATGCAAATATGACCATTTTAAATTAGTCCTTTTTCAAACGGCGAGCTGGTAGCACTGTTCTTGTTTCTCTCTGGAATTAAATAATTGTACTTTGATCATTTATATCGTTCTGTAAAAGAAACAAATATGTATATTTCGTTGAAATTCATATCTGCTCTGGGTTTCAAGATGAAGATATCCAAATGCAGCTTCACCCATTGCATTTTATCCCTGAACTACTGCAATCCGTTCCCATAACGCGCGAAACACATATAATTTCAAGTCATTCCGCCGGCAGCAATAACCATATTACTTATTTCTAGATCGTGTACATTTTTCAAATTATCCACACACACAGACGCGCGTACATACACATACACACACGTTCTGCCACCAAACGGCAGTGGTTAAAAACTTAAAACACGTCCTAGTCTCATTAGTTTTTAGGGACGCGATGCGCTTGTAAAACGTGCGCGCATTTTTCCAAACTATCTGCCCTGAATGGTTTTATTAGGGCTGCGACTATATATTTTTACGTTATCACCGTTGATTATTATCATAAGGGAAGCGCAGTAGTACCAGCAGCAGCAGTAGCGATGCTGTCTCTGCTTATTCTTCTTCGTCTGCTTCTGCTTCTTCTTCTTCGTTGGTAGCGCGCAGTGCACATGGCGCGGCGGTCGTATCCTACGGGTTAGCGCTAACGAAATGGCTTTGGCGCGTCGTCGCTATGCTCTTATTTGCCACAACGGAGTCTTACTACTTTTTCATCGTTTTTTTCGACATTCAAACAGAGCTGGACTAGGTTTGCTTTGCCATTGATTCGTTTTTATCAAAGTATGCTAACATCCGTATTCATAGATATAAAAAACCGCTTTTAAGTTAACCAACTTCTTCCCTTATACTTTTGGAGCTATTGGACCCACACCTGAGAAGTATTTAGCATATTTTAATAAAATCTTGAAATATTCTATGATTTCTAATGTACTTTGAACTTAGAAACAATTAAAATATTAAACTAAAACACAATTTTGGATCATCTCTTCAAAAAACAATTGTTTTGCATTAATAAAATGTGGAGTGCCACTCACACACACACATACGTGTGAAGATAGTTAGAAACCAGTACAAATATCGTTTATAAATTCGATTTTGTTGAGATTACAATACTTCTGATTGCATATAACATGTTTAATAAATTTTTGGACAATAATCAGGTTTTCTGAATCAATATGATTACTAAGCTTAGTTATGTTGTAACGCTCCAGGGAGTTCATTTGGTAGGAAGGCAGGAGAAAAGGTCAAAATATAATAAGAGCAAACAGCAAATATAAGAAATAAAATTGGTCTGTTCTAGACTCGGTTCTAGCACAATATGAGGGGTGAAGCCGGCAAAAAGAACAAAGAAACCTTGAACTGGGGCTTCAATATCGTGAAAACCCCTACGGCAACTGCCCCCACCTAATTTCTCTTCTTCTTGTAGTGGGGGGCGCTTAAAGAGCGGCGGAACTCTGCGTGGGGAAACTACAGTAAGTTTTTTGTGCTGTTACAAATGTACGATCCTATCCGAAGCTACCAACCCCCCACTTACTAAAGTAACAAATTTAAACAAAAATTATGGTACACGGCGTTTGTTTTCGGCAGGAAAACATTTAAAACTAAATAAAGGAATATTATACGTAGATAGTGATAGTTATGAAAGTCAAATGAAGGTTACTTTGGCGTCTTTCAATTTTTCTAAGAAAGTTATGCACTGGCCACAACAAATATGTTTATATCGTTTCGAATAAACTGTCTGCAATCACTATACAAATTATTTGGCCCTACTTATTGTTAAGTATTGTCGATGCAAAAACAAGTTCTCAGACATTAATGTATATCTGTTAGAAAGCTTTTATAAACATGTCCCACCATTATATTTTCTATAAAATAGACAACAATGGTCGTTCAATTTGCTTTATTTTGTCCGAGCAGAAAAAAGAAAGAAGGAAAACAAGTCGTAGTAGACCAGAAACTAGAAAATAAAACAGTAAGAATAAGGTTTCCCCAGATACAAATCGAGAAAAACATACAGTACTCTTAGACAAGAAAAATACATAACATGAAATAGTTACAAACATGTATTGTAAATGTAAACAGTCCGAGCTTGCGAGCGTTAAGGATATATAAATGTTTAGGGTAACCGGTGCAGTCAGTGTGACCAAATCTAGGCTCATAAAACATTTAGAATCGTCGGCAAAGTTTTGCAGTGCAGTGCCATCACAAATGCACGAGATGGTCGTTCGGCTGCTGTCATCTGCCGGGAAAACTGTCAAACTGTACAAGCAGGATGGCTACATCAAATTTTCAAACAGTCCACTGCTGCATTTCAACTCAAATATATAAATTACATTGCTTATAAAAATTGCTATGACTTTACATCTTGCTAAAACTCAACTTCAATCTCTATATTTCATAATTTTGATATATATATAAATAAACAAATGGTTAACAATCTGAAAACATCTTGTTGTTATAAAATATCTTGGAATTATTAGTAGAAATTTTGGGTGCTTAAATTATTTTTCCAAGGGCAGTATTAAGGGGGGTTCTAAACTTTGGGGCGCTATAATTCGAGAAGTATATTATGACAAATAGAAATTAGAGTAGTTTTTGTGAGTGTAATAACAAATAAATCGCTAGTATGAACATAAAATGAGCTGATGAATGATGCTGGAGCAAGGGGGGAATTAAATCGGGCATTGATACACTTAACTGTGATTTCGAGCCACACTCTTTTTGTTTTAGTTCCCCTGCGTAACAGATTTAATTAAAAACAATGCAACAAAGGGCCCATTAAAGCGAAATCAACCGACAAATACGAGCAGATGACAAAAAAAAATGAACGCACAGAATAACACACTAACCAACCAACCAGCCAGCAGAAAATAGGAGAAATAAAAGTAAATCGCGAACAATGAAACATTACCATTCTTCTTTTTTCGCGTCGATATTCGCGCATGCGCACGACCCACCGCGTACAAGCGATGTTTTCTTCTTGTTTTGGCGGCCTTACACACACACACACATATATACACTCACAGTCACACAGAGAGTTCATTTATTGACAATCAACAGGTTTGTGTGTACATGGAATAGTAAACGAAGGATAATGTCTATCAATTAGTTAAACATAACAATTGTATTACGGTTCCCCACAGTGTGTGTTACCTCGAGACATAATTCAATTCAAGTTTGATCATTATATATCTTAGTTTAAATATTCGCTTACCAGTAATTAACAAACAATTGCAGTTTATTCCATTTTGGGTTTTATTAATTAAGGCCTAATATTACAGTGAAGGTTTAAGGTTTATCCTTGCGCTTCCAATGTTATTCAAATACTTATCATGAGAGGGAATTTATTATAATATTACTTACGTATAATATATATATAATATAAATACCGATTCAATTGTGCACGGACGCATTATCACATAAACTCTGCAGGAATTCCTAGTTTCCTGTATGTAACGCAGTGTGTACACGTGTGCGAGTCGAAGAAGGTTCGCCGTATAGATAAGCCTGCAGCCGGACCGCTTCCATCAGAGACGCCAAAACCACTACGTTTCCCCATCCCCCACGCTAGTGCCATCCTCCCTGGTGTCTACTCTCTATATATATATATAAGTGGGACAAGGGATAGGGGGGAAGCTAAGAGGTTGGGTCTGACAAAACCCTTCATATCCTAGCTAGCACAAAGTTATCCTGTGTGAAAGGACCCAGGCGAGCGCCTCAGTGCGGAGCAGCGCGCTATCTACTCGGCGGGAGTGGGTATGGCTGGGTGTGGTTGACACTGGCGATGCGGTGCCTGGAGTTGAGTGTTAGACCGACGCGACGACCGGAGGGATGACTACCAACGAAAAGGGATACTCTGTGTATGTTCACGGAACAATCTTCAGACCCTTCTTACTCTGTTGTAGATTTAGTTTAAGTTAATTGTACGTTTCGGTAATACCGTCTTTTACATAACACAACCCATATTCATATCAAATATTCACGACCAAAATCATTTGCTCTCTTAGAAAGAAATGAAATACACGCTTTGAGCTGCTTTGACTATTTTTCTACAGCAGAAACGGTTGAAGATAAAAATATGAAACTACAATTGGATTTCAAGAATTTTTCATGATTACAATTATACTTCATTTTATTATTTCATTCAATTATCTGTTATTCTTTTGTAATCTTTTAGATAACTGCATTTTAAATTTAATAGTGAATTTTAATATATATTTATAAGAAACCCACATGAGGTATCAGAAACATACCTCTTATGTGACGATGTTACTACGTAAATATGCAAAAAAAATTCGTTATTGCGATATAGTACTCATTTTGTAATGTACTTTAATGAGACTTGGAATGGTTTAAAGAGACATTTACTTTTTTTTTAACAAATCCGTTATTTTCGTAATATAAAAACAAATATAACAAACAAAAGCTTCGCTATTAAAACCAGGAAAACCACAAAAAGATTTAAAACTGAGAAACACATGTGAAACATTTTCGTTTTCGTTCAACAAAAGAGATATAATGGTTTACAAATGTTTTCCCTATAGTATTCCTGTGACAGTTTCTCAATAATCCGGATTGGAATTAAATTCGGTGATTTGTGAATTGCTATTCAGTAATCAACCTACGCATTATATCATCAATATATTTGTAAACAGTAAATGTTTTCAGTAATTGTGGCTATATTCACGAATTTGCTGCTCTAACGTTATACATTAAAATATATATATATATATATATATATATATATATATATATATATATATATATATAAAAACGGATTAACTTGCTCATTCTATTAATAAATATAGTAATAATAATATTTGGGGTGATTCGTTGATGGGACAAACCCTTTTTGATACGTCGCTGTGACAAAGGGTATGGTTCTCACCCCTTTTTGGTATAAGGGTGTCAGGCATTGGGTATATGTATGTGTAGTCGCATGTAACTAAATATCTGTAGATATGTATTTCTGTATGTATGTGTGTGTGTGTGTGTATATATGTGTTAGTGTGTACATTATCGATCAAACACCGTAGTATGGGGGTGGACAGATGGACATGACACACTCATACACGCAAACACACCCTGTCCAAATGTTCCAATGATTATGTGTTCATGTGTGTCTGTATATGTGTGTGTTATTAGTGCCACAACAGTGTATATGTAGGTTGTAGGTGACTGTCAAAATGTTTATTTATTCCATTGTAAAAAGAAAAGCTGAGTAATTTATTAATAATATGTGAACCTTATACAAAGAAGTAATCTATTCCGTTTATAAACACTATAACATAAATATGCGCCATTGAAAACAAAACAGAACTATTAATGATTTAAGTAGACGCCACCTGGTGTCAAATTTACTCTTGCCATCTTGTAACATTATTTATTTTGACTGTACTGAAAACCATAGTTATTGTACCGGAAACCATCGTTATTGATAAATGACCAACACTTTAATTCTCTCGAAAACTCTCAAAATAACAAAACTATAAAATGTAACCAGCACAAGACCTTCTTATAAAATCTACACTTGTGCAATTGTGTCGAAAATTGTAAGCAAAATGATTACAGTGTGATATGAGTGATTTCGCTATAAGCTAGATTAGTGTGTTTAGGTTGTGTCTGTACCGGCATGTAATTAAATAACCTACGAAGCAATCACTAAAATTCGGCGCTTCGTAAAACTTTTATTTCGCACATGTGTTTGAGTGCGTGTGTGTGTTATATCTCTCGAGTGAACCTTATAGTACACTACAAACAGTGAATAGCGTAGCTGGCGGCGGTGGAAGGGGCGGCAGCCAACTCGCAGAGAAGCCCGAAGAATGAAGCTCGAGAAGTGGGTCGTGGGTCGGTGGTGCGGCGTGGCGTGGAACGAGTAGCGAACGCACCCCGGTCTATCCTTCATCAAGTAAATTGCAGCGTCGTTTCGGATATCTGGCAGGTCGGAGCCGCGTTGCCGGCGTCGTCGTCGTCTCGTGGGCGACGGTTACCCGCCCCCAAACCCCCATCCTGGCGAGCCGGGAGAACTTCGCCCATGGGGAATGAGGAACGGCAGACACTCGCTTCTTGCTGGGAGACATACACCCACACTCTTCCTCCGATATACAGAGGAACTTGCCGGGGGGAGGGGGTACAACACACACACACCCACACACAGGAACTGCTCTTGACACGGTACAGTCGCGAACTTGACACGTGGTACACTGTACACACGCAGCATATTTGTAATAATTAACGCACATCTGCAATATCGTAATATAGACTAATGCAAATCTGTTGGTCTGTAGGGCGAATTTCTAAAATATTTTAAGCGTTTTAAATATTTTATTCCAACTGTGAATCAAAAAATATGTTTTGAACTTTAATATTATTTCCTCTAAAACTAATTCATTTCAAGGATTGATAACTGAATCATTGTTTATCTAAAATTAAAATATCAACAATATTGGCTATAAAATATGACGAATAAACTAAACTAATAATTAAATATGGAGCAGGCTTTTTATAATTGTTAATGTTCTCCTTATATAATCTTGTAATTAACGACATAAATGTGTTGCTAAAATGAATCATTTCTAACAGAATTAGGCGGTATATGTTACATTTAAGAAATAAGCCGTAATCTTGGATAGTCCTGGCAGAAACCTAATTATTTAAATACACTTAGAGCAAGTTATTCAATACGGTAGGGAAAGGATGTTGAAGGAACAGTAGAGATAGAGAAGGATATGAAGTAAGAAGTAGAACTTTTTGGACATGGTGTGTGCGTGTGTGTGTGTGTGAGTAAGGTAAGAGCCGGAAGTCTGAAGTGAGTGAAGCAACTCTTCAGAATTCAAATTCAGAGATGCGAGAAGTTTGTGCTCCCTTTTCCATGTTACACATCATCTCGCTCATCGTGACTTTGCAACCAGGCAGGACCACTCTCGGTGCCGTGTACTTCCACCTCCTGCCATTATTCCTCTAGAGGAGAAGAAGGAGAACCTGAAGGAAGGGAATCACCAAAGTACACCACCCGGTTCAACTAAGACAAACTAAAAATTAAATTCAAACGTGTACCTTTTGTAAGAAGAAACGATCTGGCCACAGATATTTATTATAAAAAATAAATAATAATTAAGAATGTCTTTGATGATGACAATACTAAGAGAGTAAATATGATATTTCAATGTGGACATATCACAATAGTGTAACTTGAATATACGGGATTTATCACTGTACCCTGGTGCATTTTTCGGTCTGGAAACGTAAATTCGACCCTTTCAGGGTAACACTCTGTCTTTGTCCAAATGTAACGTTAGATTGCGGTCTCAGATAAAACCGAGGTTGCTTTGGGGCCGAGCTTCGGACCTCCGGTTGGGCCGAAGAGCCGTTAGGCATGCCTGCCACAGACGTAGACTTACTAAATCCTGACCCTATATATCCGAGAATTACCCAAACGTCACTTGTGCTTAGACACGACTCTATACACTGCCGGACATTGCTATATACTACATACATATATACATATACCAAAAGTTTTGCTTAAATACTTGAATTTAAAAATGTTCCAAAAGGATTTTCATATCAATAATGCATCTATTTATATTATAATATCCTTAAACTTGGTTATAATATTATATTACTCTATAAATTGAATTCATATAAATGAATGGTTGTTCTAATAATATAAAACCAGTATTAGATATCACTCTGTGTGTTGGAATAAAATTTGGTAGCGACGAGTTAGGCGTTGTTGGTTATTAACATAGAATAGCAAACGATACATTTGCATTTTGACGATTTGCGCCTGCAGCGTTGCGGTGTTCAGTACATACAACTCTGATTAAAATTTCATATAATTAATTCAAAACAAAGTGCGCGACCACCAACAAAATAAATGTATCACCATACATACTCTATCGCCCCTACCATTTGCACAAATTATATTCAATAATAGAACTACATTTCGCAAACTAATTCTCCACAACTGTTATTTATAAATAGTATCTCACACGCAATTACATATTTTCTACCGAAGAAGCTAAAGCATTCAGTCGTGTGTCTGTAGCATTCTCGGATCAAAAGATTTCCTTAACAAACAGTGTTTGTCTCGTCGCCCTGAATCCACAAATATATATAACTTATATGATGTTAGTCGTCGCTCGCTCGACCAAATTTGTGCTTTCTACTACTTTGAAGATACCGGAGCGATTTACACCAAATTTGGTACACATATTATTTGGCATCCCATTTGAATCTGCTCGTAGTTTAAATCCAATCGCCTGTATACTTCCCGAGTTATAGGGCCCTTAGACATATAATTAAAACACCCAAAAATTCTACTAATAATTCTAAGATATTTTATGTCTACAAGATTTTTTCATGTTGTTAACCCAAAGGCCATAAAATAAAATAAAATATCATTTTGGTATGGAAAAATAGAGGTACATTTTATTTCTGTACAACTCTTTGTTCCTTTTTGAATTCCATAAATGCGTTTCCTTCTTATCGTATATATGACGGCGATAAAAACGCTAAAGGGTAAGAGTTTCCAAATGCAGTTTAGTTTTCGTGTCTCGTTTCTCAACGAATTGTACTCTAGTATTCGCTGGCGTTATGATGCGATCATTCCTGTGCGTCGGAGTTATCGAGATCGCGGCTATTAAACGTTAAGTGCCCCATAAAATCTCGAATACCCATCAAAACTTGACTGCTGCTTGCTGTGTGCTGTGTGCTGCATTGCGCTATGACCTTATCACCCCTCTTTCCTCTATCGCTTATGCCTCTGCCGATTAAACGGACGCCCATGATGACCAGGTATTCATGCTTTTAATGATCATTGCTCCACTCCACTCCACACCGCTCATTGCACCATTATTCGGAAAAGGTTTTGTTAATACCCATAGTTGTACTCGCAATATATACTCTCTTACAATGAAGTATATTTCTGATCAAGAAAGAATCAGTTGCGAGATTTAAAAAAATATTGTCGTTTAGAGTACGAGTACTATTTTCCCTTTTGTATACATTGTACTTTAAACTTAAAAGCGCGTTGATATTCATGTATTTTCTATTACCGGAATGATTGAAATGTTTGTTCGGGAAAAAATCTGGAATTATTTTGTTTATGTGAATAAACTGTTAGAAAAAAAGTTGGCGCTCAATGTTCATTCAATTGTGCAAAATAACAAAGACTGTTATTAATATTTTATAAAAAATCGCATATCCAATTGACATACAAACATATATGCGTGTGAAAACCTGGTAAAATTTTGTTCAATTCATCAGAGCGTCGGTAATGGAAGAGTGCTCGGTGTAGCGAATACGGATAACAGAGTGAAGGGCGAACGAATAACGAATTGCGTGGAACCGGGGGGGGGGTAGTGGTAGGTGGTACGGCTAGAGTTTCTGTTTATATTTGGTGTGGACTGGGGGCGGCGGCGGCGGCGGCAGCGGGAACCGTTGTATTTTGACGTCCGTAGACGGAGGAACAAACGAAGTAAGCCGCACACACTCTACACCCACCAGAACCGGATCGAACCTTATTTCATTATCTTAAACTTTTCATTTTATTAGAATTATTTCATTACGAGTTATAGATTCGACGGAATGTATAAAATATTGTTAATTTAAACAAAATAATACGTGAAATGCAATTTTTGCAACAATCCAGTAATTGTCTTCGGTTAGTAGTTTAAACTAATTAGAGATTAAAACGAGATTGAAAATAAATTAAACACTAATTTGAAATATTGCATAAGTTAGGTTAAGTTAAGATAGGTTAGATTAGGCATGATTCAATTTATAAAATGAAGAAAAACGGATTCAATTTCGATTCGACTTTCACACTAGACTGAACTGCCTATCTTCCTCGGAACTTTATCCTGGTTTACGCTAGGCCTGCCAGTTAGAAAACATATAGGATATAGACAAGTTAGGCATTACATACATCAGTACAGTTCATGCCACTTATGAAACTGTTCACGTTATCGAATAAACATATACATATCTCGTATACCGTATGAACAACAATATATATATATATATATATATATATATATATATATATATATATATATATATATATATATATATATATATATATATATATATATATATATATATATATATATATATATATATATATATTAGGTTTTTAAGACCTGATTTTTTTTCGGTAGGTAACTACTGGAATTTGAATTTGTTTTTTGTATTTAGAAACAATTTCGGAAAATTAATATCAAGATTATTAATTTATAAACATATGTTAACAAATATTTCCTATTGCTTTAATTAGAAATATGGTTATAGAATCTGCCTAAGGTTATCGTTTATCCATCAAATATTTCGTGATATATTAAACGTATTTCAAAACTATGATAATATATATATAATTAATTTAATTGGCAATATTGTTAACAAATGTAGAATAATTATTTAGCATAGAATAGAGAAAAATAAAGTCTTACGGAAATAAACGCTATGAGTAAAATCTCAATTAACAATTCTGTTGGGTAAATCTCTTAAAGAATTTTAAATGTACTTTGCAAATGAAAAAAAAAACGCGTTTGAGTACGGTCCTGCGTCCGGTACGTTGGTACATAAGGGTAGGAACCGGGGTGTGTACCCTGTAGCAACCCTCTCTCGTGTTCGTCATGATGGCTTGAGTGTGGGTGGCTTTGGCAGGCAGCTCACCCTTCGCTCCAGCTCTCTGACAGTGAGTCCAGCGAACACACCCCCTCCACCCCCCCCAACACACACACACACACACAGTCGACGCTCGACCAGGCCAGAGCAGAGCAGAGCAGACCAGAAGGGCCTCCTCTCCTTACATTCGACGCCCGCTAATATAAGGTTTCCAGGGGTGCACTACGAGGACTCGACCACCGCGATCAATATCATCACCCCACACCCTACACTGCGACCAACACTCTTTTACAAAACTCTGTGTATGAAAGTCTATATAGGGATTCCTGCATTTAACACATTCCTAAATTACAGATTTTGTACACTTTTTTGCTATCCAAGCCAACAGAAATGTAAAGTTATACAATCTTTTTTTTAATTTCTTTTAAAGAATATATAAAACAAGACTGCAGAAAACACGGATTAGTAAATTTTAATTGATTTGACTATTACCTCCATAGATGGTAGCGAAACTGTTATTAACACTATCGCATAATTTTAGATATTTTTAATAGGTTGGAAGTCCAATTCAATGTGGACATATTATGTAAATTAGAAAAGAAATTTATGTTTACATTTAGCAGGAGTTTATTTTTTCTATAATTTCAAACCTAGGAACTGGAAATGTATACTTTATAATTGTATATCCGTACATAATTGTAATTAACATTTGGTTTAACCTTAAAGGATTGTTCACAGCGAACCAAATAGTAATTAAGATTTGTTTGTATTATGACAAACTTTGCCAACATTCCAAGCAACAAAATTAACACAATATATGATAAATTTTGCTGCTGTGAATGTTAACTTTGTATGTCATACTACAAACTGTAATTATTACTTATAATTTCTAAGCTTAATTACTGATTCTTTCGCTGTGAACAATCCTTAAACGACAAGTTAGAATTCAAATACACTTAACGCCAAAGGTACAATGGTTCTATTTTGTTTGGAGGCAAATCTCCTATATTATTATAATAGCAAGATGTTTATTATAATATTTTTTATATAATGCACCCTTGGGCGTAGGGGGTTACCGCGCACCCCTCTGTGATTTACAGTAGCGAGGAGGTGTGAACATTTACATCAATTTTGATTTTATGTGTATCTGATACGAGGGTGATATCGAATCAAACAAAACAATAATCATATAACAGTGTTGGGATTTTTATTGTATCGGGAAGCTGCTGGCGATCAGATTTCGTTGCACATTCATGAATAATGATTTTAATAATTGCGTTTTGAAATTGTTTTTGATCCTTTTAAGTTACGTTAGAACTGTTTTTGTTATATAACATTTATTTAAATAGTTTATCCACTTGAAAATAAACTGCTCACAAACTCACGGGATACAATGAAGTAAATTTAACTCATTTAAATATTCATATTTGACCTGCTCTGTCAAGTAAAACAAAATATGGATTGAAGATACATTTTAATAAAATAGAATTATTAAACACTAGTTTTAAAGTCACAACATAAACTGTATTTTTGATTTATATTCAAGATAATTTTTTTACTGGTCCGTTAAAATAACATTAGTACTCAAAAATCGTAATCATTAAAACGTAAGACTAATAAACGTGGCATTAGTGTTTAATTACTTTGTCAAGTGCCCATCCAGTGTCCACCAACCAAATATAAATGTATAAAAGATTTTAGTTTTGTTAAAATCAAACTAGAAGTGTAATTAAAATATCGAAGGTGAATTTTATATAAGGTAGAGAATAAACTTTGATGCGTTTGAGAATTAAAGAATGAGGCTTCGTGTGTGTGTGTGTATTGTGTGCGACAGTGTGTGTGTGTGTGTGTGTATGTAATTCTACCATCCAATTTTCTGTGACCGGAAATGAGGCTAATGTATCCCCGTGACGGATGGCGTGTAGTGCAGAGGGGTACCGCCGGGCGGGGTGTCGGTGGTGTGGGGTGCTAGGGTACAAACACACACACACACACACACCATCACGGGGTACGAGAGGCAGGGCGGGTGAGTGCGAGTGTCCGGCAGTGGCACGCGAGGATTATGCGGGTCCGAGGGCTCTTCCCTCTGCCCCAGCCGCCACCGTTGCTGCCGCCGCCGAACGCTGTTGGCCGCGGTTCATGTGCGTGAGCCGCCGCCGCCACCACACACAACCCGGCCCCTACGGCCTTTGTGTTTGTCACTGTGGCCCTACCACTACCATAAACCTGTGCACCTGACACTAGCCACTACTATTTGAATCTAACTAGCGTTCGAAATAGTAATAAAACTATAGTGTAATACGTTTTATTTCGGTAGAAAACGAATTATTTTTATTTTATTTTCAATATGGTTAGAAACAATTGTGCAAAAATAAGTCTGAACGATTATTCTATATGTTAATAAAGTACTTTCTGGAAAATTCATGAAAAATAGTCACATAGAATCGGTCTTAAGACATACACAGAATAATTGTTTGGTCTTACCTTTTCAAAATCGTTAAATATAGAGATATATATTTGAAATTCAGTAATTTTTTACTAAAACTAACGTTACCCTTAAACTTATTCCACATTGAACGTTGACCCCCTAAAAGCGGACGCCATTACCATGACATGACATGTTTTGACTAGCCGTTTTGTGAAACAATAGCCTTGAGAACAAAACACAACCAATCAAAATATTTTACGTCTGCTACAGTGCACATTTTTGCGGTAATCCATATCGAACTAGATTTATGAATTGTATACAAACATATTTTAAACTTTTGAAATACGTATATGAAATATTGTTAGATTAACAATACATGTCTTGTTAACTGTGTAAGTATACACTATCCTAGGAAAGTTTGAAACAATTTAGATTTATTTCAATGTTTTACAAGTTACACAGTTGTACATTTATGGGGCCGAAACGTTTAACATTAAATACTATTGTTTTCAAACTATCCGACGATTGTGACCGAGAATATATATGGATTATTTAGGGTTTCCAAGTACAAAACATTGGTTATATTAGGAGAGTAGTTCGAGGGAGTGGTACAGCAACATCGCTACTATATTGTAGAATGGGCGAGTGTGTGGGTGTATAGAGCGGGGCTAGGTCCAGTGCCAGTGCCACTGCCGCCGCGTGTGTTATCAGAGAGTGACGAGGGGCCACCCGAGCCCGAGTCCGAGCCCCAGCGCGGCCTGTACCCAACGACCATCCGACCGTACCTACCTACTAGCTGACTATATACGCACTTTCGGACCGCACCCTACCAACACTATATACCCTACGGGTTTAATAATTACCTATACCTTTACCCGGCCTCACACCCTTCAAAAAGGCTCATTGTATCTTTTGTGTTTCGGGATTTAAAGGATTACGAACTCAATTTAAATTTTGTACAGAAATAAGGTGTGCGTACTTTTGCAAAAACAGGTATTCTGTTTGATCTAAGGAAGCAACTACACTGTAAACTTAAGGCTCATTTACAGCCACCCAATTAGTAACTATGATTAGAAATTACAATTAATAATCCAGTTTATAAATATTATCGTGGTCTTGAGGATTAAGTATTATAAACATTCAACAAAGTTTACTTACTATAATTTAATTGGTAGCTTAGTCGCTATGTCCAAGTTATGCCTGATGGTACAAAAGTAGTTTTCTTAGTAAAACTGGCGTTCAAGCAAGTTTAAACGACAGTTAAGTTAAACCGCAATTTTCGTGCGTTCAAAGCTCGTTTAACAATTAACTTATGTTTTAGAATATACAATTATTTACAATATTGTTTCAATTTTTTAGTGCATAATTTTCTGCTGTATAAATCACATTTAGATAAGTTTATTCAGTTAATAAAATATCAGAATATAGGAGTTTGATTCATTTCTAGGTTATGTTAATATTCGATTCGAATTCAGATAGTAGACGATGAAATTATTCTGTTTCGGCGTTCACGCTTATTTCGTGACAGGAGAAATCCTCTTGAAATGTATGATGACAAATTTTATGGCAATATTTTCCCAAGATTTGACTTTCACACTATTACTTGTTGCGCCTGTCTATTTATATAATTTATTTCTTTATTTCTTCTACTTATTAGGGAAATTTTGTTCGACAAAATTATTTATTCTTAGTTTTTGTTTTACATAGTAATAGTAATGTTTACAACAATATTGTTACATGAGAACGTATGGGGTTTTAATTTTAGCACTGGACTAAATATTAGTAATAAAGAAAAATTACTTGAACTGCTCATTTCAGACGTATCCAAATTAATAAAGTTTCTGACTAAGTTAATTATTTTGTTTCAGTTGTTACGTCGTATAGAAACATTTTACACTTCGTATGTTTACTAACTGTCTATATGAATTATTTTTATTACTCAGGATACTCTCGATTTACGAACGATTTACTATGTTCGTTATATGTATCTTGCATTTTTAAACTTGTACAATATGAATCGTATACGTTACAAAGCCTGTTGGTTAGATTAGTTTTATTTACCAAGAGGCTAGTCTTAATTATCATATAAATATTTATACATTTTTAATCTTGCAATATTATGTTACTAAATGTTTTACATTTCGTTTAATAAGCAACCATATCTTATGCTAACCCATATTGACGATTTAAAGAAACATTTATTGATTGTGACATTCATTTTAGCGAATTTTCAATCAAGCAAGAGTATTTTGAAATTCCAATAATCTATTTTCGAAACCATAAAGTTCTCCTGTCGAAATTGGTTTCTTTGTATTTGTAACTAGTAAAAACATCTCAATAACAAAACAAAAATGGTATCCGACCACAAAAATCCAAGCCCAAACCAAACGATAAAAAAATTCCCACCGAAATAAAAACGTAACAAAAAAATAACTACTCCGACAACGAAGCAACGCAAGACAAAAAACGTCGAGTATGTGTGTGGCTTTCAGATCTGTAATTTGGGGTGCGACAAAGAGTATTTTCAACGTTGTGCGAGTGAGGCGAACGGATAAGGGTCTCCAAATCAATCCTTTGTCCTCAAGGCGAGTAAGCCTGGAGCTGTCAGGCCGGCCGGACACTGCCCGCTGTCGATATAGACTGACAACAACACCCCCACCCACCCTCTGTTCGCCCCAAGTACATATTCAAGCTTGTGCAGCCCCACCCTTATTCTACACCACTGGGCACACGTATATCCCCATATTGCATGCCGGGCCGAATTAGGACACGGCGAATATGAGTAATGGACATAAAAAAATATAAGAAACAACTTAATTTTTAGCCGAACATTATTCACAGCTAACCAATTAGTAATCACGAATATCTTTAGTTTATAAATCGAGTGACATTCTACAACAAATTAATTAAAAGCAAAAACATTATGTTAGACATCTCTGACAATGCGCGTAGAAGCAACAACTGTTCTTTAATAATATTAAAGTAAAATTCCATACGCTGTATGAAATGATTAAAAAGGTAGCTATTTCCTCCTCCAGCTCCCCTGACGCGCATGGGGTTTAGGAAAAGGCAGGGGAAAAGAGTAGGACTCAATTACGATGCATTTCGTCGGTACGGAAGCACCACTATTATTACACGGGGGTAGAGTGTGGGGGGGGGGTGTGGGGGGTAGAAGGAACTGGAGAGAAGTAAAGGAAAAAATAACATACTCATCCCCTGGCCGGAGCAAGCGGTGCGGCGTTCGCGTTAGGGCTAGGCCCACGCGACGGCGGAAGGTGTACAGTGAGTCAGCCTGAGCGACCATTAGGCGACCCGACCCGGCCCTCCTTGTGCTGTATGTGTGTGTGTGTGTATATGTTCCACTCACAGAATCGGACTCGTTAAATTATGATTTTAACACCAAAAAAAAAACAACTTTTAATTGTTGCTAATACTGCAATTATAATGAAACAGTTTTGTTATTATGGAGCAATTATTTACAAAAGCGCTTTTCCAGTTAATAGTGCATTTAATAATAAAACAAATTGTCTAATATATTACTTTTATATTTACCACATTTTCTTTAAATCTTTTAAGGTTCTTAGGCTCGAAAACCTTTAATATTGAACTTAATTTTGTTTCTTAAGCCTACGAGTCTCATTTCCTAATACAACCCGATTTAAATGTATATAAGTCTCACTATAAATATGGACAATCAATAAATTAAAGTAAACACACACACGTTTGAAATCAATATTAATAACTTTAATGTACTCCTAAATTTCATAATTGTATAAATATGCCCGAAGTCTATTATAAATTATTGTTAAAATGCGTTAAAACTAGAATAAATGACGAATTTCTGTGAGTTCGGCTCTGGTATGTCCCATTAGTACTCGGGCCGGGCGGCCGCCCCCTCCGGCGGTTGTCAAGGGGGCCTCACCCACGCCGCAACCGTACCCACTCTCTCGGGGAAGCGCGGGGACCTCTATATTCCTCATATCGTACTTCGAAAATATCTACCACACGACCAAACCTTTCCATTTTTACTAATGAGCAAACTACGAACCAAAACCTGTATATTTATTGTTATGGATGTTAGTTTGAAGCTGCTTTAGTTCAGTTACTAATTGAAATTTTAATAATATTTATTGAATATTGTAAATTGTACCCTTAACCGGTTCAGGGTAAAATTAGGGTCTATAATAACAGGCATTACCATTTGAAATGCATGTTTTAATGTTGTGTGGAAGTAAGCATGATTGATAACGATATAATTTTAGGATTTACTACCGATTATAATGTTCTACTGCCGTTTAATTATTTATTATGTACCTGCGGTAAATCGAACCCTTGGCGCGTACTGGTGACATGTCTACATTGTAATTTAAAACACATGTTCTAATTAGGATTGTGTTTAATTGCTGTATTCAGTGCAACGTTTACACATTTTTGTACGAGGCATTTGTCCTCATAAAGCTTTGTGGTATATCAAAAGATCGCACTTGTACCCCTTGAGCTCTAAAATTAGAGTTTTTCTTTTATTACTAAAAACTCTCAATTTGGTGCATGTCACCTTTGTGCTCTAAGCGAAGGCATTATTTTTATTTATTTCACTATTTTTAACAACTATTTTGTAAAAGTTTACTTAGCTTAAATGTTGTGATTTATATTAAAATAAATACCGTAGATTGCTGAAACTAAATTTAATTTATTTTATATGAAATATTCATTAATGTAAAATATGAATTAGGCCTTACTTTTGCAAAATTATAGTTCAAAATTAAGAGCAATATTGGAAATGAAGTCGTTATACACCGAAATATTAATTAAATGAACAACAACCTAAAGAAAATTCGTACTTGCACATGTAATCATTGTGTTCGAAAAGAAATTTGTTTTTGTACGAGTTATAATCTTATTTTCAAATATCTCTAGTAGTTGTAATAGGCAACAGTAGGTTAGACGCGCCTAACAAATAATACAGCCGTATGCCCTAAAATTAAACTAAAACCAATAATTATCCAATCGACTTCATCGCCAGTCTAATAACAATAATCAGCTGCTGCTCAGCAATTAATCGCATCAACACCTGAAAATTAGAGCACGCTGTTTTTTGTTTTCGTAATTCTAGTGCGCCCCCCTTTCCCCCCATCCCCCCGACCCCCCTCCCCGCTAGTGCACAGTGAGGAGATTGCCTGTGGGGGCTGAAAACTCTTTGATAACTTAAGGCCTTTAAGGGGGGATGGATCTGTGCCGGCGAAGCTCCTCCGGGGTGAAGCGGGACTCCGGGGCAGCGCTCCAACGCGACGGGTGGGGGAACACCGTGCACATTTGGTGGGCGGGGTACTACTCCGGTTCAGTCCTGCTGTAACTTTGAACGAAAGCGCTTGTGACGCGGACAAGTTTGTTGATTACACGCAAACTGATTATTATTGTTATATAGTGTGTGCTCAACGATTTCTGGGTTGGTTATTTGATTATTTGTGTGTTGTACAGTGTATTTGGTTGGATGCATTCAGACATGTGGTGTGTATGTGCTTAGTACGATGACTTTTTGAGTGACAACGTTTCAATTCGATATCGTATAGCAGTTTGTAATAGATACCGGCGTACAGCATGTCTGCGAAGCGTAAGGCATCTGCTGTAATGCAACACCATAAGGTGAGACTGATAAAAATTACTGTTCTTTCTGCAGATTAAGTTACGGCGGCTTCAAATCTGTGCGCCGCACATACAAGTACATGCATACCCCACGTCTTGGAGCGCAACTGCGACATGTCCCCCCCCACCCCAACAACCACATCACATACTCTCTCAAATATAGAATACACTTCGCAAATTTGCCATAAGATTTATTTTCATAAATTTCGAATATAAAAAGTCTTAAATTACTTTACACGAATAAGTAGATTTATTTTAAACATATTATTTATTTTGAAATGTGTTAAAAAGTATTTAATAAAATATATAAATACGAAATACTTGGCCTTGGCGAGGATTTACACCTAGATTATGCAGAATCAACACTGTTGACCCAGTTGGGCACTTGTTATGACTCAAGTCGAGAAGGTCCTGAGTTCAAATCACGATTGGGGCATTATATATATATATATATATATATATATATATATATATATATATATATATATATATATATATATATATATATATATATATATATATATATATTTATTTTATAAAGCTAATTTATTTTCAAACGTAAACCTACCAAGGTTTTGAACGAAAATTGAAAATGATGAAAATTCAAGGGTAGTCAGAACCTTTGGATTACATGTCCATGTCGTCCTATATATACGGTACCTGGGTTCAATTCCTTAAAGCTGCCAATATACCAATTATTTTTTATACTTTGGCAAGAATGCTTATTATTCAATTCTATATAAATATATTATTTTAATAATATGTATTTACATATATTAAACAAATATATACCAAATTTGGGTATGTTTTAAAAATGCCTGAATTAGACACAGCAGGTAGCATATTTATTTTTGGAATAAGGGAAATGTAAAACGAGTTTCTGTACTAGGGTATTGCATAATTCATGAATAAATATAATATATGTCTTATTCACAGCATTTGTACGAGGATCTAAAAATGAACAACATAATAAATATATATACTATACAAATATATACAGATATAAAATTGTATTTTTGCCAGACATTTATTTTATTATCTGTCACTCACGCTTGATTGAGGGGGCCGTGACCGATAACAAATGCCTCTCTTATCGAAAATGCAATTCTGTATAAGCAAACAATTATTTTATTGTCATGCGTTTAGAATATAAAAAATAATCGCAATATTAAAACAATCTTACGGCCACATCTACCACACAAAATAATCTGACATCATTTTTGTATTATCGAGGTTTCCGGCCGCCGTAAACAGTTACGGCAAATTGCCCAGACGTAGACAATACACCTGTAGATTGTCGAATAAATTTCAAATTTTCACCGCATACAAATAAAAGTTTTGATTAATAAATTAATATCCGAGATTTTATTTAGTAATTTATTTGTCTTTATAATTACGTAATCTATTCACCACCAATTTTAATGTTTAGTTAACATAATATAATTAAATATTGTATTTTTTTTTACCGTTAAATGAGTAAATACGGTATTTGGTTATGATTTATAAAAAAATAATCAGCTTATATTAATATGCAGGTATATGCATTTTTTTTAAATAAAAATAGATATAACAAAATATGCATTTATTTCATGTTTCAATAATGATTGTATAAAAAACTAAATACGTAGTTCAATATATTGCTATTATTAGATGCAGCACGGAGGTTTATAAAAATAAATTAAATATTCGTTACAAATTTATGCAGTGTATAAATAAAATTTTATCATAAATTATTTTTAGTTACGTACAAGCAAAAATTCATGCCTATTTCTACAAATGTGGTAACAAGCAATATTTTTTACTTTCTTCTAAAGAAAGTATAGCGGTCATGCTGTTAAAAACTACTAAGCGCATCTAACAGTGAAATTTCGTATTTTAAGATATATTTGCGAAGAGCTGATTTTGTATACAGTTTAAAAAATGCTTTAAATGAACGATAATTGTTCAAAAACGTATCTCGAAAAGTGAACCAATTTTAAGTAAATCGCATTTGAAATTCATTCACATGTTACGAATTAATATTTAAAAAACAAATCGCAAAAATAATATTTGTGATTTTATGAATTGTGTTTACATTGTTTTATTTTTATTTACGCTTATTCGTCGACCGCGCAAGCCCTATCAATTATTACATGTATGTGAAACCTGTACGAGTGTGACTGAGATGCCAATATAGGGCGAATAATTAGTGGACATGGGATGAATGATTTACTAAATGTGTCCATTATATATACTATTAATAATGTATTTTATTTCATGACTGTAAATCTTATTAACAATACATAATTTCGTTCTGTCTTTAGATTTTACATGAAGTAATAAACATTAAATAAATGGTATAAGGAAATTTGCTATTTACATAAACAATTAAAAACAACAATATTATAAATAGTACAATTCATAATAACAACATTTTTCCGTTCTAAAGTAAAATATAAATTAGCTAAACAAGATTTGGTATACGCGTAAAACGCACCAATGCGTAGAACTCGCCTTAGGTAAGCCGTTGCGAGCAGTGATTTTTAATTATTATGGCCTTTTGGTTAACAATTTGAAAAAATGTTATAGATATATATAGATTATATTAATAAAAAAAAATTAGTGCATATTTTAAAATGCAAAATTATAATATTTAATAATTTTTTTCGGGCTTTAGGTTAACAATATGAAAAAATCTTGTAGACATAAAATATCTTAGAATTTGTAGTAGAATTTTTGGGTGTTTTAATTATTTTTATAAGGGCAGTATTAAGAGGGGCTCCAAATTTTGGGGCCCTATAACTCGGGTGGTATACTGGCGATTTGATTTAATTTGCGAGCACTGTACCCTCTCCTTAAATGTTAAATTCAGCAGACCTCTAGACATATCAACAAAGTTCTATATTCTGACAGTTCTAGTTTCGAAATACACGTGGCTTGACACGTGAGCATGCGCACTTGTTACACGTGACTGAACCCCCTCCCCAGTCCGTAAACCACCCCCCCCCCCCTCGCCTCTCGTGGTAGTGCTGCTTCCGTTTCATGATTACGTAATGCGCGCGCATTTAGATTTGGGTTTGAATTTTTTATTGTTGCATAAACAATTAATTTGACATTATGTGTTGTCTGTGATGTTACGTGAGTGACAGCTATTTTACAATTATATGGTTTTGTTTAGCGCATCATGTTGCACTTTTAATTAATATTTCATGATTTATTCGCGTTGGTGGCAGCTAATTTACTAATTGGTTTGTTTATACATTTATTTACGCTGTAATTGGCTAATTTTCTCAAACTTTTAAATGGCCAAAATAGAATAATACTTCTACTTTAAAATATTTGGTTCCTCATGGTCTCATCGGTTTTTGAATTATATTGAATTTTCCTGCAATTCAACAAATTTATTTGGCAAATCATCTCTAAAAACCAATCAACTTAAACATTATAACAGTTACAGAGTTTTATTTTACTTTATTACGTTTCGGTAACAAATATTTTTGATGCACATTAAAAAAATGAGTATTTAAAATATATTTTATTTAATTAAAGAAAGAACAAATTATCTTAAAATTATTAATCTATATATGCATTTTGACGAATTGTATAGTTTTCCTGATTGGGTTTGTTGTTTTGCTAGAGCATTACGCGTATTGACCTTGCAGTCATCGTCAGGTATAAATCCGAATAGGACAACAAAGAACTTGTTACAATTCGACGTTTTCAGGAAACATTTATAGGATTTTCCCAAAACAAATCTGATGTAAAAACCCTAGAAATCTTCGATTATCTCTAGAAATCTTTAGAAACCCCTAGAGGTCTTTAGAAATCTCTAGATATTTTTAGAATCCATAGAAATCTCTAAAAATACCCTAGAAATCTTCGATTATCTCTAGAATTCTTTAGAAACCCCTAGAAGTCTTTAGAAATCTCTAGATATTTTTAGAAACCATAGAAATCTCTAAAAATATCTTGTAATCTTTAGAAATCTGTATCAACCTCTAGAAATATGTAGTTATTTCTAAACAATCATCAGAAAATATTATCATTTGTCGAAATTCTTAGAATTCTCTAAAAAAATCTCTAAACATTCTTAGAAGTTCTTTAAGAATCTATAATAATTGCTAGAATTTCGTAGAAATCTCTGGATATCTTTATTAAATTTTGGATGGTGATAAATCCTTCGAAATTTCATTTTAATTTAACATAAATAAAATATAACAAATCATAAAATCTCAACTCAACATATTTTTGTTGAATCCAGACATTATGTAAATATATTATCCCATTTGTTCGTATTGGATTGAAACAATTAAAAGCACAAGGTAAAAATAAATGCTTAATACAGTCGAAAGTTAAAAGCAAGCGAATCTACTGAAACAAAAGCAGTTCAATAATGAACCGAAGATATAGCAGTTAATTTAGAAACGAAATAAACGTTGGTTTAGAGGTAGAAATAAAAATACACGAATTAAAAAAGAAAAAACGAATTACAAAATAATCAGTGGTAGCTCTTTCTCCTGCGTGTGTGTGTGTGTGTGCTACTAAAATTTGAAATTGGTTTTCGGGCGTTAACAAAAGCAACGACCGGTGGCTGGATCGGCAACTGCTGGTGCAGCCGAACCATGCAGCCGATATTACCGGCTGCACCAACCAAAATGAACAACACAAAATGCATGTGTGTGTGCAATGCCACCAGCAATAGCTTTCTGCATTCTACACACACACACACACACACTCGCGTAGGGCTATAATAACAACGGATGCACCAGTAGCGTAGACATGGAAATTCTTATCCTTAGCAGGGATCATTTGTCTACACGCTGTGCATTCACGATGTTAAACTACAACAATTTATATACAACGCGTAGCTGGCTCATATATTTCACAATTTAGGGACTGCGTTTGTAAAATAACCTCTGAATAGGTCAGAAACGAAATAATATTTGGTCCTACCTTTATACATTTAATTAGAATGAAAATATTATGCATTCAAATGTTAATGGATGTATATAAATATGTATAATTTTTAAATAATAAATGCACCGATCGACCTTCACTTTGAACTTAAGCTATTAAATAATTACAATATTTAATTTGATTTATTATAATATCAGGAATTTGCAATAAATTATCTGTATAATTGTTGAAGTTATTATAGTTATTTTTCAATGTAATTTCACATAAAAATATATACATTAATGTTCATTTACATCACTTGCACTCTCATAAATTAACAAAATTTGGTACGCGTACAACGCACCAATGCATAGAGCTCGCCTTTAGGTAACCCGTTGCGAGCTTTCATTTTTAATTATTATAGCCTTTTGGTTAACAATTTGAAAAAAAGTCTTACAATTTTTGTAGATTATATTGATAAAAATAAAATGTATAGTGCATATTTTAAAATTCAAAATTATAATATTTAATCATTTTTTTCGGGCTTTGAGTTAACAATATGAAAAAATCTTGTAGATATAAAATATCTTAGAATTTTAAGTAGAATTTTTGAGTGTTTTAATTATTTTTATAAGGGCAGTATTAAGGGGGGCTTTAAATTTTGGAGCCCTATAACTCGGTAAGTATAGGAGCGATTGGATTTAAATTGCGAGCAGATTCAAATGGGATACCAAATAATATGTGTACCAAATTTGGTGTAAATCGCTCCGGTACCTTCAGAGGAGTAGAGGGCACAAATTTGGTCGTACGAGCGAGCGACGACTAACATCCAAGTATACGAGTTAAATATATATTTGGATTCAGGGCGACGAGATAAACACTTTTTGTTCCGAGAATGCTACAGAAAAAAAAAAATTGAAGATCCTCTTTGCCTAATAAATAATTACTCGAGGTTAAGAATCATTTGTTTTATATATTTTAGGATAAATTTTAAAATGAAATAGTTATTGTTTAGTAAAATTAACTTTTGGCATAATAGACCGAATCGTGCATAAACAGCTTACAGGATAAAGCTAAAAGTTAAACCGTTAAATAAAATACATTTTGACGTCCCACTGACACACAAACTGAAAATAATTGCTTTTCACCAATAGCGTAGACGAAGTGCATCCCGGTGCAACCGGTTATGTTATAACCGCACTAAAAGATCGCACAACACTGTACTTACACACAACAGAGGTCGTGCGAATTTACCGTTGATTAAACGTTAAACCTCTGATTAATTTAACCGTTACGTTATTTTCGTATATATATATACTTTTCACGGACAATGAAACGAAAATCTTTTTCCCTGTTTCATTAAACATTGTCTAGAAAATAATTTACTAACTATACAATTAAATTAATCCCATATTTGAATACAAACAAATTCTTAATACGTTTTCTAACAATTTAAATATATATATATATATGTTTTTAAATTGTTCCAAATTGATATCATATTTACAGACTAATACATATATTCCCCTTCCGCCCCCCCACAACATATAGTTAGGGATCAATATACATCCACACATATGTGAATACGCATATGGGTGCCCCATTCCGCTCCCATTACTATATGGTCACGTATATCGACCCACACGTCCACCCGCCCCCAACTAGGAGCGTTTAAATGTGTGTGTGTGTATGCCCCCTACCACTTGTGCGCGCCACCACTGGTTACGCTATCTAGCCGAGTCTGTGCGGTGCGTGTGTGCATGTTCCTGCTGGGGATTATGGGGTAGGGATGAAATGTTGGGGGCTGGGGGTTTGTGAATAGGGGACAGCTACCAACTACCATGTGGGACTTAACAGAGGGGTACTTGCTACAAATTCAACCAAGGGGCAAAGATAATCATAACTAATTAGGACAACTATCATTATTTTAAAACGCAGATATAAGTTTAAGGGGGATGTTAAAAAAGTAACTATTCGTTACTCAAAAGTCGACGAAAGGCAAAACTAATCGGTACTCGGTTCAGTTATCTATACGCGATTCGTATCCGAATAGCCCGAGTACTCATTTAGTGCCACTCAAGTGAACGAAGCACTCTACCCAAAAGTAACGAATCTTTGTTGTTATACGACTTCATCTTTATGCTTCAGAATAAATTAGATTGTGTATAAGTTACGTCGGAGTATATTGAATATTTCGATGAGGATAATTCCTGACACCAGTCCTGCACACACATACACCCATAATCCCATAGATACGAGTATATACACACACATTTGTGAATATTGGATGTAATTCGAGGTTCGCTCGATTGGCTGTGCGTTGTGTGTGTGTGTGTGCTAACTGCACTGCAATAGGCCGCACACAACACAACTATCCTGCTAGCTCGCATAAAAACACAAACAGCTAAAAATAGCAGCTCGTGAGGTGCATTAGTGCGAGTAGGACGCCACAACACAACACGACACGGTAGCTTCTCTCCTGTAAACTTCACAGCAGTACAGAGGAGTTGCATGTCAACCAAGTTGTTAGAACAGTCAGCAGAAACTTTAATCCTGCCTTTAATCTATATAGTTTAGTTGGAATTTTTGATTTTCTGGCTAGAAAATTGTCTATCTTTAAACATACTGCATGTATTTCCTACGCATATTTAAATGAATGCTATTTTAGCCTTCACTTTGTTATTATGGCTAATGAGATGATTAATGTTAAATTACACTGTATTAGTGTTACATCTTCAGGTGTTCCTGTGCCCATATCACATACAGATATAATTATAATGTCAATATAGTTAATTGTTTATTGTCAATGAAACAAGAACAATATAATTTATTTCTTCAAAAATTAGTGGTTATAAAATAGACTGAGTGTTGAAATAAGGTTGTTTTTGACAAAGAATAATAAAAGTTTGTTGTTAAAGCATAGGAATATATTAATAGTATTTGTATGTCGTAAAGAATGTGCAAAATGCTAGATAAACACTGCATGTGCACCTACTAAGTACAACAAGTATGTAATATTAGATTTTTATGTAAAATAAATTAGCTCATGGTCATATTACAATGATGCGAGGCCGGTAAAAGACATACATACCTTATTAGACATTGCGCCAGCTAACCACACACTCTGTCATTAACTTCACATTTTCCCAAATAACAAATTTATAAATAAATACAACAAAAAGGAAAGACATTGTTTAGAAAAAATATAAAGGGAGTTTAAATGAACTTACACCTTTAATTATTTTATTACTTTCTTGGACGAAATCTAAAAGAAAGTATTGTAATCATTATAACGGAAATACACGTTTTGACCAGCCTTGAATCGTAATACCTTTATAGACGCAACTTCTCTGAAGGTACTGGTTCGATTTTTACTAAATTTGGTAAAGTTGTAAAGTTATAAATGCCTAAAATAATTAGGAAACAAAAATTAATTTTATAGCAATTTCTTTTATTGTTGAATCTCCGCCAATGTGTCTTGTTTAATTCTTTAAAAATTTAGGGGTTTGTATATATGGTTTCTTCATTTGAAAAAAGTTGGGGTGGCCCTCACTCGACTTTCTTATACTTATACTATCTATATAATTATACGTCATTCCGAAAATAGTCAATTTCGATTCAAAGTTGGGCCAAAAGAGTTCATTTCTTATGAATTCAATACTTCCATATATTCAGTTGTATTAGATAGTAAAAATCAGTGGTTATAAATATGTTTTCTTAATTTAATTTAATTTTTCATTGATTATAAACTATTATATTTAACCTTTTTAGAAATCAAATATGCCATATCTAAACTGTGCACGATTTTACGTTCTAAACTATCTTATACATAAATGCATTTTTTTAATACTATTTGTACATGTTGGAGCCCACAAGTGCCATATCCACACCCCTTCACAATCAATTGTTTTCTGTTTTTATTACATTATTCACTTATCTTCTTTTTCTTGTACAGAAATTCTATATTTGATTTACGAAAACAATTAAATTATTAATTTAATTGTGATATGTCCACATTGTTTTATATTTATTTGCCATATTATATGTAAAAATAGGACCTGTGCGCAAGGGTCACCTTTTATTTTTAAACAATTCTACAATTGCTTAAATGCAGATTTAATAGTACGTTCTTTAGAATTTGAATACATATATTCGAACATTTATAGGAGCCTTGGAATAAATGCCTTTGTCTAGAAAGAAACCTTGCATTTAAAAGTGTATATTGCATATGCAATATGCATACGGTCATATCATAAGCTGTATTTGCCATACGCACCTGTATAGGTAACGGGTAACGGGTAAACGCGGCGGTAATTACCTGTTTTACCATTTTTGATCGAATACATTTGCGAAAATTGACAGCTGTCCTGTCCTGTCGCGCTGCAACGTTTACCAAGGTTACTAAACAAAAGTATGCGAACCAGAACTATTGTTAGTATCTCTAGTACTAAAGTTAACATAATTTAACACGTTTGTACAATACTAGATTCATTTGAAATGTTAAAGCTGTCGTTTAGCTAACTTTATTATTTCGGTAAATTACGAGTTTTTATTTCATTCTATTTTTACTTCCAATTATGTACTCCAGATTTGTTCAAATGGTTAAACATCGAAATAATTAGTTCTTATTGGATGAATTTAGCTTCGCACAGATAGAAATACATATATTTATTTAATCTTAAATTTAAAGAACCTGTTGCTTCTTCTGACACAGGCGTAGAATCAAGGGTTTTTATTTTAATAATAGCAAAATAAATTATGTATTATGTTCGAAATTTATTAACAATTTCAAATCAAAATTAGTACAAAATAAGCATAGCTGTAATTAGTAATACCTTCAGCGTAATACCGCGTACGTTTCGTTATTTAGGCCCCAATAATTACAGAAGTAAAAGGGATACTTGCTTTAAAATTAGGTACTCGCCTTATTTGAGTACTAAATTTGACAAATATTATTTCTCCAGAAGAGATGCGTACACTGTAGCACTTTTGTACTGTTATTCGACGAGCTAACAAGTTTCTAGAATTTAGAATTTAGTATTAGACATGAAAAGTATAATGTAGTATTATTATATATAGTTAATATTATTTATTATTATTATATTATATATTGTTTGGATATTTAATCCATCAGAAAGTAATACATGTTCCCTGGAGTCGAATTAAATTAAATATATTATAATTATATATTGCCATTATAATATATATACATGAATTATTATTCCATATCTATTCCATATCTATATTTTTCGTATGCAACAATATTGATTGAATGTGAATATTTTAGAAACACGAGCAAACACTTAAGCGTTCCATACATTACGTACGGCAAATCAACAAAACATTTCTATACGTTTTCTTTTGTGTTCACAATATTTTCTTTTATACATTACGTATAAAGGAGTTAATAAATATGTTGTATGGTTCTAAACGGCACATTTTACGAAATTATTTATATGAAACTTAATATGGCAGAAATTAATAGATATTTACCGGTGCTAGACAGAGAAGAAGATATAAACAGGTGACTGCGAAACTGTGCATTAAAATAATGATCATCATTTATATAATATTGTTATCTGATTTAACGGGGATTAAATACAAATATTTTCCCACTGTGTCTTGTTTTAAGTGTAAATTTAAACATTATTTTTTTTTTGCAAATTAGTATTTTTGGTTTTTTTTTTTTTCGTACATTGAAAGAAGAAACTATTTGCTCAAAAAAAATTCGAGAATCTGTTTATATTTGAACGACACACTCAAGTGCAAAGGTTGAAAAACAAACATTGTTCACTATGCAAGACGTTTCGTATCGCCAGTGTATGATGCATTAAAAAAAAAACACACAATTGCAAGGAAAAAGGAATAAAAAACTGGTCGGTCTGAGGAGCGCCAAGTTGTATTGCATACTTGTCGCTGCCCCCCTCGTCTTTCCTGTGTTCATTAGAGCTCTGCCCCCCTCGCCTCGTAAGATGCACACATCTAAAGTCCATTGCGAAACATTGAAAAAAAGTTCATTGTATACATATATGTTTATTTAGCAGTTTGAAAATTGTTTTTCTGCTTAGGTGTAACTGGAAATAAACATATTTGTACGCCCATGCTTTTACACTGAAATGGGAATATAAGTATATTTTTTTATTCAATACTTATTTACTATTACTTTCAATACAATATGAAACAAGTTCCGAATTAGGCCGTGAATACCGATTTTTTAGCCGAATAGTCTTCACTGCAATTTAAAATTATAATATTTAATAATTTTTATCGGACTTGGGGTTAACAATAATAGAAAATTTTGTAGATATAAAATATCTTAGATTTTTTGGTAGAATTTTTGAGTGTTTTAATTATTTTTATAAGGGCAGTATTAAGGGGGGTTCCAAATTTTGAGGCCCTAAAACTCGGGAAGTATACTAACGATTGGATTTAAACTTGGATAGGATTCAAATGGGATACCAAATAATATGTGTAGCAAATTTGGTGTAAATCGCTCCGGTACCTTCAGAGGGGTAAAGGGCACAAATTTGGTCTTACGAGCGAGCGACGACTAACATCCAAGTATATAAGTTATACATATTTTTGGAATCAGCGCAACGAGACAAACACTTTTTGTTAAGGATTTTTTTAATCCGAGAATGCTACAGACACACGACTGATTGCCTTAGCCTCTTTGGTACTTCGTACTGTGAGCTAAAAATGCGCATACGGTCAATTAAATTGAACACAAATAATTCGTTACAGCTCAAAATTTAATTTAATTAATTTAAGAAAATTGCTCAATTTTTACTAGAATTCCGTAAAATTACATGTATTTTCTGAATTGTTTTATATATGAATTTGTACACCTATTTTTTACAGTGCACTTGGTCGTAGATTTTTACTGATATTACATGTTCTGAATTCGCCATTTGGAATGTTTGCATTTATATTTTTATGGCGTCCATTTCAACAAATTGTGTACTTACAAAAAGCGTTTTATTAGAAATAAATACGAATAAGTACACTGTATGCATAACAGAAAAGTACTCAGTTTAAATTTATAATTTCAGAGTTATAACTCATTTATTAAAACAGATTTCATCGCGATAAATGCTAATTTTAATACAACAATGGCCAAAATGTATATTTCCGTTAGTGTTTTTCATAATTATATTTAGACTTCGTCGTAGAAAATAGCAATACACTGAGAGAGATAATATAAATATATTAAGCACTAATATAAAATATACTATATATATAATTGTGTTCTATGCGCGCCATTTGTGTGATTTAGAAAATTTACGAACAAATTGGCATAAATCAGACGTATCAAAAAACTACTATATTAATTAATAATATATTGATTTCAAATGTACAGATATGTTATTCAGTTCTCTGTACAAAAGCGTTTATTTTAAAGAATTTCCCATTATAAATTGGTTCTGTCCGGGTGACTCATGCCTCGACTTGCATATTTTAAATATTAATCTACACATGAAGTAAACAGTAATTATAATTAAATTTTATCCGCAAAATGTCTCATTTACGGATCGCAATAATATGTTAGGCGCCTTACGTTTTGTACATTTTGAAAATGTATTTAATAATTAATTTTTGGTTAGCTATAAACGAATAAGGTCGATTTTGGTTGGATATAGCGGCGCGGTGTCATCATGGCGCAGCTGTCGCACATGATAAAATTGCAGTATCATGCAATGCAAGAAGCAAGTGCACATGCAGTATGCATTTTTGCCGTGGGCTTGCTAGCTGCCGTGGCTGCTGCTGCACCAGGCCTCGTTGCAATGCATTTTTATTACAGGTTCCACAAGTTATGTGACTCGCGTATGCTATTCTGCGGGCTTCCCATCATCTTGCCCCTCTCGCATTTCGTAAACCCCTATCGGTAACATCAAACACAGGACCGTCATATCGAGATTTTACATTCCGAAATTCCACCTCTCTGAATTTATAATAAATCAAAACATTTTCAATAATTAAAAGTCTTACGAAATAAAAATAAAATCCTTTTAAGGCTCAGTGGCGAATTAAGATTGAAATATTATTAATTTACTAATAAATTCCATTGTCCCTAAATGTGGCTAGACGAATGCCAAATGTCCCTATTGGTCAATCCGCTGGCAACACCCTAGAAATATATGAACCATATAAGCAGCATAGTATTGTTTTCACCGTTGATAAACCGAATAACGTCAGAATTTGAAATATGCATCGAATTTGCAGAACGCCTCTCTCTGCGGTACCGTGTTATTTGAATATCCGCCGACCAGTCATCCAACCACGGCGCTGTTGTATAAAATTGGTTGCGGGGGTTGGCGGGCACAGTGTGCGGCCGTGTATAGCGTGCGAAACGAACATAACACCGACCACAATCACAACGGAACGGAACACATCAAATCCGTAAATGATTTACACATCTTATGCCACGATTTATGAGACGTGTCTAATGTGATTTATTTAAATTCAAACACTTTTTAATACACTGCTTAAAGGAATACATGCATTTATATATATAAAGAGCTTCAGCAATAAATTTCGGTTAATTTGAGTCCAAACTCGCGTTTTTATCACGACCTGGAGTAACGCTCCGGCCCTCCACGTGCTTGAATCCGGGTGATAAGGTCAAAAATAGTGATAAAAAGTCGAGTGTGGATTCAAATTAGCGGAAATTTTATTCCAATTTCGTTTATGTATGTTAAATGAAGTTTAGGGCTATTATGAATACAATTTGAGTGTATAATGTATATTAATGAATCTATCTGTGAGTTATGGTTAGATTCGAGTGAATCATGAAGTGTACAGTGATAGATTGAGTAGTGTAGTGGCGTCTACGGATGCCATTTTGGATGTTTTGACAAATGTACTGATGTGGGTTTGTTGTTGCAGGAAAATACGTCGACGCCCGAACCCTCGGAACCAATGGACGACGAGCAATTCGCAGGTGAGTGATTGATACAAACAAATATTTCATATTTTATGAATGACACATTATTCTCATCAACCACACACTCACGCACACACCGAACACTCATATTATTCCATACATCATAATAATCATTATTATTAGTCCGGGGATGCGTTGTGCGTTGCATTATTGGTAATTTATGATGGCTCTCAATCCTTTATCATCATCTGTCATATTTGCTCTAGTATTAACATTTCCATTTTATATTTATAAAAATTTACGCTAACTTGCCTGTGTTTTTAAACAGTTTCTTTTAATTCAAAATATAAACATTCATTTTGTTTCTGTAGTTTTTATTCCGTAGTTTTTTTTTCTTTTATATAACTATTAACTAAACCGGCAAAACATTCTATGCTTAGAGCACAAAGGTGACATGTCTCTACGATATTCTTTTACTACATTAACTTGCATAATTTAAATATATTTATATATAAACTATAAATGTAATTTGATTTTCTTGATCTATAAAGAGGCTCATTGGAGCACAAAAGTAACATGTCCCTGTGCAAGAATATTCAATATCTTGTAGGAACCGTATTATTAAAATTATTTATATTAAAATAAGAAAACCAGATTTACATAATTAAATATAAAACTTAGACATATCACCTTTATGCTCCTATGAGTCGATTTATAAGCCCTTGTATTTTAATATATATATATATATATATATATATATATATATATATATATATATATATATATATATATTTCTAGTTTTAAACATTTTATTAATTTGTTATTTATTTTTCACTCCCTAACTTTTATTTTCTACAATTTTTAGCAACAATATTAGTTGTTACTTCCCGAAATAATAGTTAGGTTAACTTTAACAAGACCCGCTTATAAATCGGCCATTTGGAGCCCAAGAATTTTTAAATTTGATAAGAAAACTAATTAAATCAAAATAAATTTTCTATGATTCGAGTTTATCAAAGTAACCTTGAAATCTCTCATTTATTGGTTGACTAAATTCCGTTTAAGCATAGCAGGGTTGGTTCCTCATTGTCTCATTAGTTCAACTAGTTTAACATTTGCATGCACGTATATACTTAAACTGAATGTCCTCTTTGCGGGGGTGATCGGTTGCCATATTATTTCCAAATGTATTTAATATGAATGTACATAGTGATGTGGTTGTTAGTATAATATGAATATATTCTAACACATAATAACTGTAAACCAACCCTGCTGATCGTGTTGGTATAATTGGCTGTGCAGGCGCGGGCGGTGTCATGAAAGATAGCGACAAACTCAAGTTGATGCTGCTGGCATGGAACTACCATAACCAAACACAACAAGGTAATAACATATACTCTTCTTCTTCTTCTTCTTCTTACTCTTACTCTTACTCTTCTTCTTCTATGTCTTAATCATTCGTCAATCATTTCTTTTCTTATATATATATATATAACACAATGCTAACAGTCATGGAGACATCATTTTAAACGTAAACTCCACTTAAAAGTCAGTTTCCTTATATGTGTTTTGTCCAACGTGGTGCGTAATTGATCCGGTTTGAATATAACAAAAAGTGCGTGCAGTAAAATACGTAATATTTGGATTTTACTTAAAAATGTCTAAAAGTTTTAAGTAGTAGTTTTATTTATTAACAAAGTTCGTTATTTGTGGTTGAAAGAAACATTTTACATTTTTTGTAACTAAACCCTGCCAATAACCGGGTACCCGGGTACCCATTTGCACCATTTTTATGTTCCCTACAATAAATCCCCAGTATTTGATTGATTTCACGTACTATTAATATGGAAATTAACATTAATTAACCCAGAAAATATGGAACTCGAAGTTCATAAATCGTTTGTTCAATAACCGGGTACCCAGGTACCCAAATACGATTAAAGTGATATTCATATGACTTTTTACGGCCAAACTGTAAAAAATATATACAATTATTCGTATTATACAACATACAGTGTTCACTAAAATGTTTTAAATAATGAACTATTGACGGAGCAACGAGTATTACTTAAGAAATGATGGCAATGGCTTAAATAATCGCAAATAATCGCCTACGTAGGCGATTATTTGCGATTATTGGAAAGGATATTTGATATTGGATATTGGAAAGGATATTTGACATCAAATATCCTTTCCATCGAGCATATATGCTTGAAAAAGCTCATTTACTGTAGCTTAGAACACTGTAAAAATTCATATTAATGCCTAAGTTGCGTATAACGTCTATATTCTACGTAGGGGTACCCAGGTACCCTGGTTGTTTCAAAACGGTCATTTTGGCGGACATAAGGGCTAAAATCGTATTCCTAAAATCCAGAACGTCTGTTTTCATATCTCTAACATTATGTGTCTAATTTGTGTAATATTTTAAAATTCGGTTTTGTTTAGGTGGTCGGAACGGTGGAGAAATGCCGGATTTATCCGGCCTGGGGACCGGTGAAGACATGGCTGGCCTATGGGCGAGTTACCACAATGCCTTAGGGTTAGCAAAAGGCAAATCTACACCACCTGCACCCCGGGAACAATCGGTAAGCTTTCCAAATTGGTTGTTTACTGGATTCGTTATCATAGAGAAATACGCAGATGTTTTGTAACATTCTGAAGTCGTGTGTATTTTCTTGTACTTGTTGCAATGATGATGATGTGGCAATATGTGTTTGTATGTGTTGATTGATTGTATGGTGTCTTCGGTGTGCTACAGAGCCCTGTGATGGCGGAGACAGGTTCTGCACACGACGAGACGAGTTCGAGTGGCAACAAAGAGGATGAGGATGATGACGATGACGAAAGCGATGACCGAATCGATGCCCAACAGTACGATCCTGAACGGCTCAAGGCTTTCAATGTGAGTTTACACACACACACACACACACACACACACACACACACACACATGATGCATGACTTGACATGACATGACATGCATTACACATTAGCGCCCATTTTAAAATGCACACGCTCAATTTTATCTACTTTTCGTGCAGATTGTACAGTAAAAACATATTCACTAAAATATTTAAATTTCATGTTAAGCACTAACACACTCCTGATGATGACACACGTGGTGTCGAAACCTCGAAACATTGAGTAAATAATTCTAAATTCAAAAACTTGCAAAACTATTCAGGACATGATATTTTTGTTCACTACGGTTCAAAAACCTAATCCATATTTTAAATAATAAAAATTGTATTTGTAGAAATACCAAAACAGTGGGAGATATCACCTTTGTGCTCAAGCATTACATATTTCACCAAAAACTTGTAAAATTGAACTGTTAACCTTTGTTCTTTAAAGATCATATATTTAAGTAACTTATTGACATTATTAAAAACAGTAAAATTATACTGAAGGGCATATCACCTTTGCGCTCTAATGGTAAAATATATCACTTTTTAGTTATTAAGTAATTAACGCATTGTCGTCCAGGATTTCGAATTGGAACTGAACCGCAAATTGTATAAAACCATGATTTTTGTCGGAACGGAAAGCGGAACTGAACCGAAAGAAAATAATGGTTAATTTCGGTTAGGTTAGTTTAGGTTAAGTAATTAATGCACTATCGTTCAGGGTTTCGATTCGGAACTGAACCGAAAATCGTATAAAACCATTATTTTTGTCGGAACAAAAACCGGAACTGAACCGAAAAAAAATAACGGTTAATTTCGGTTAGGTACATATTAAAAATAAATTAAATGGTTGAATACATTTTTAATACGAAGTAAATCATTCAATAAAATTAATAATTAATCACTCGCAGCTGAACTGAAAATTATATCCGGAATGGAAACCGAAAACGTACGGGTATATATTTTTTAGTTGTATTGGAACGAAAACCGAAATGAAAAACCTTATGGTTCTTCTTGCTATCGCCCTATATAGTAATACTAGGTATGTTCTTGATCGGGATCATTCTATCGTAACAAAACTGTATCTTTATAAGAACAAATTGCAATTGAGAGTAAATATGTGGTTGGTTGTTTAAACACAAATGAAACTGTCGAGTACACCACTGGTGTAATAGTTATTTACCGCGTTGTCAGTCGAGATGTACGACCATACATAAATTCATTGCATCTTTCGTCTTCACGTATAGCACGTTTGCGCATAACTCTTCTTCTCGATTTCATAATCACAGACAAGTCGAAAGAGGCAACATGACTTGGCCTTGCTAAGAACTCTCAAAACAGTGTCATGTCAACGTGTCCTATTTTTGCAATCAATGCAGCAATCTTTACACACACACACTTACATATACTTAGAATTAAATATATAATTTTGTTTACCTGTTGTTACAGATGTTTGTAAGATTATTCGTGGACGAAAACCTTGACCGAATGGTGCCAATCAGTAAACAACCGAAGGAGAAAATTCAAGCGATCATCGACTCGTGTACGCGACAATTTCCCGAATTCGCCGAACGTGCTCGGAAACGAATCCGCACCTACCTCAAGTCTTGCCGCCGGAACAAGCGCGCACGGGACCCCACTGCTTCTTGGGACGCCGTAAGTTCATTCCTATTCTTACTATTCCAAATTTCATATACATATATAAAAAAGATATTCCGCATTCAATAAAATTCACTGATGTTGATTGAACGACGTGACAGAGGACAAAAATATACAATATTTAATAGAATTGGGACAGTGAATTTCCCCAGTTAATTCCATATTTTGTTATATTTTCGTATAATAACTCTACCAAATTAGCTAGTACATTGAATATGTTTTAAAATTTCATTTTTTAATTCATTTTTTCATACAAAACACAAACATAATAAATTAATTTCGCCAGTAAATAGCATTATTTAATGGGTCATGAAGCAAGAAATCCACAATAATTGAATATTTGTTTTCGTATTAAGTAAATGCAGTTGCATAACAACTATTAAATATTTATTCTTAAGTTTATATGGTCGGGCATTACTGAAATGGTTGATTTCTGAAGTAACGACGGGTTATAGCTGTATTTTTGTTTTGTTTATTAGTTTGTTCAACACGTGTGTAAATTGTTTATGATTTTTAGACGCGACCGACCCCAGCACACCTGACTTCCGTACAAGCAGAACAAATTTTGGCGACAGCCTGTGAAAATGAAAGCCACAATGCGAAACGTATGCGTTTAGGTTTAGAGCCAGTCAGTCAACCGATGCCCATCTTGCCCGGGGCCACGGTAAGTCACAAACGCAATCAATTCAACTCTCAATTCCACCATAACTAAATAGGCTTGAAATTAAAGCTGCCCGTTATTGAAATGAACTAAATTAATGGCCGTTGCCAACGTAAGATGTTTTGATTGGCTGTTCTGTAAATGACCTTGAAAGCGTAGCCAATCAAAAAATTGTTCATTAGCAACGGCGTATTATTACTTAATTACTAATATTGTTTTTAGTTAATTATCGCAGTAATATAAATGTGTTTATACTGTAAATATTTCTCTTAGAGTATATTTGATATTACTGTTTGCAGCCGACCGACACGACAGTAAATATGGTTCAAAACATGGGCCAGAATAGATCTCTCGAGTTCCCGGGGGGTGGTACTGTTAAATTAGAAGCCATCGAGGCCACAGTTTGTTCTTTTCCTTCGTCTACAACGCCGACGTCAACAGCGACCTCGAAAGCGATGACGTTAAGTCAAGACACCAAATCAGGCATATGGTAAGTGAAATACAAATCGAAAACCGCCTTATCTAGATATATATATATATATATATATATAATTGCCTTTTTTTGACTACTACATTGTAATTTTTATATCTAATTTATATTTTGTGTTTACAGTGTATCAACAGGCCTAACCGGAGCCCAAATGAACGGTTTAGGTATAGCCAGTACAGCGGGGGCGGCCCCTACAGCGATGTACAGGCCAAATTTCACTCAGGCCTTCCAGAGAGCAGGGCCGTATCCAACGCTATTTCCGGGGCAACCCTTCAATGCCACCGGAGGTATGCTAGCGAATGGTGAGTCTATTTCTATTTTTTCTTTTTTAATTGAGCGATTTATTGTCAAAAAATTGTATCCAATTGATTCAATTCTAATTGTTTATACTCTTTTTTTTAGGCCCAACTGATTTGAGCATGAAGCAAAAGCCATTATTAAGCCACAAACTGAGTTCAGGAGAGATGGCGGCCGTGCGACAGCTGATCACTGGTTACCGTGAATCTGCGGCATTTTTGTTGCGATCCGCCGACGAATTAGAGCAATTATTACTTCAACAACAATAATTCTCTCATAAAACTGCCATAATACTTATTTATAGTTTTGCTTTTGCGGGAAAGTGCGCGTTACAAATAAGTGTGAATTTAACGAATTACTACACAAAAAAAACAATGAGAATAAAAACGTTTCGACTACGATTAAAAGTGCGTGAGAATGTGTGTGATTTCTAAATGTGAATTAAATTTACTTTAAATTAAGTATGAAAGGTTTTGTTTTGTTTTGTATGTTTTTTTTTTTGTTGTGTGTTTTGTTTCGGGAATTAATATAATTTATGTTTTTTGAAAACGTTTGTACAAAGTGTGGATTCCTACAAAATAAATATTATTTATTTAAAGTTTAATAATTAAAAGAAAATATGTTAGTTTAATAAGAATACAGGGAGGATTGATGAATCCACAGAGTAAAATTGGAAATTTTGCATGGTTGTAAATTTTTACTTATTACCAAAGAGACGTTGTATATATATATTTGAAGAATTCGCCGATTTTCAGAGGTTTTGTTGTTAGAGATACAGTGGTGGCACTAGTCGGCGCTAATCAGAAATCCCTTTACATCAGTGGTTCTTAACCTAGGCGTAATTCAAGTCAAAGCGGTAATTATTAATTTGACTGTTCATAATAAGATAATTAACATACATTTTATGCCAATATTATAATAAACATTTCAAATATATCCAAATATTTGTAATAACAGTGGTTATTACATTATGAGAAACGTAAGAATATAAAAACTGGTTTAATTTTAACAACTTTTGAATAATTACTTTTATTAAAGGAGTAGCAGGATGTAGTAAAGATTAAGAACCATTGGTCTAACTTGATTCAAAGTTTATATTCAATAAAATACAATTTTATTTCATTGCCCACTTTTTTGCCCCCTGAATCCCTTAGCGCCGTCACTGACCAGTGTCATTTAACAATTTTTATATTAGATTACACAACTTTTGAGAGATTCTATATATCATTTATCAACAAAAATAATATTTGAGCACAAAGGTTCACATTCTTGAAAATGAATTATTTTAATCGTAAATATTCTTACCTTGTACAAATATTTGTGCGACCAAGTCTTCTTTAATCTAACTAAATGAACATTTTAAGTAATATTTTGTTAAATTTGCGTAAATAATGTTTGTTAATTATTGATATTTAGATTTCTCTCAAACTGGAACTACAATAAGAGCTGTTCCTATTCAACTCAATTCTTAGCTTAACTGTACTAATAACAATTAAACAAAAATATAAAACTAAGCCGTATATCCCCCCCACTCTCCCCCATAAACACACGCAGCTCTTGAACAAAAATTTTCTGTGATTGTTGTAGAATTGTTTAGCGGACTCAACTTGCATTGCAGGAGTTTAAAAACCTTACAAATTTTTGTAATCGATGTATTTAAGAAATTTATGTATATTTCAACATTCCACACACATAATATATATATATATGTATTTCGATAATGAGTGTATATATTATTAAAATGAAAAAAAAAAAAAAAACGAAAAAAAAAACATTATGTCATGATCGTCAGATCACTGCCACAAATATTATGTAAGAATAAAAACTTATCTCGATATTATTCCAGTAGTACTATTTCTCATGTTTGGGGTTGTCCATTTCATTGGTGCGTTTACAGTAATTTGGTTATTTCAATTCATTGTGTTGTCTCCGAGATACGTTTGATATGGTTTAACATGTTGGTGTCCATTTGGTTATTTTAATTCATTGTGTTGTCTCAGAAGTATGTTTGATTTGGTTTGTAAAAGTGTGTAAGTCCAGTTAGAATTTGTAAATGTATAGATTTTTAAACATAAAAGGGGCAAGAGAAGAAGTAAGAACAAAACATGTAAGTGATTTAATTCTTTTAATATTGAATACTTCGTGTTATACTAACGTATTTTGAAGGTATTGCATGATTGCGCTCTAAGGCGATCTAATGTATTCTAATCTTGGCATTACATTGAATCCATTCTAAGTATGACGTAACTCTGGTATAAGCTCCCGGATACCCTGCTTCACAGCCAAAACTACTGCCGAAAGATGTCAGACCTATTAGTATCACGGAGCCATCTCGTTTGATTACTGTAAGTGGTCCACCACTGTCCCCCTAAAACAATTAAATCGTTATCTCAGAACATACAAAATAATACAATTTATACTTCCATATATTCAGACTTACATTGCAGGCACCTTTGCCGCTGTTACCGGAAACACAGACATTACTTCGGTGCATATAATCGCCATATACCCGACGACATTGTTGGTTTTGTATTACATAATTTCCTACTACTCTTAACACTGGAGAAACTGAGGTGGCTTCTACAACACAAAATAAAATAATTATATCTGAAGTGGCCAGCCCTCGACTTTCGTTTACGCAGTTTTCACTAGATATAGATATATGTATATATAACCATATACAGCTATCAAACTAACCAATACTCTACAGAAATATCCTGAAATGTCATTTATCTAATTGAGTCTATTTTGTTTTCCTGTCAAAGTAGCAGATGATCCGATTTTATAAGCTACATGCGAATCCATATGATATTTATAATGTTTCGTAGCATTTTTCTCGCAACTGGTACATTTTTTGAAGAAATGTTTCAAACAAAAGTTGTTCGAACTATTAATATCTTTCATTATGAACATAACTACATTTGCCGTAAGTGTAGCAGTTCTAGTGATAAGAGAGATAGAACAAAAAATGTATAGAGTAAACATACATGGTTTGAATATTCTTTTCAAAAATAAGAGGTGCACATCTAGGGCATATTCAGAGAAGGTCAAAACATGTATATCCGTTGAAATCTCGAGTTCGATATTTATCATGATTACAATACTTACTTATTACTTCGTAAAAGAAAATAATTATATTGTTTAATATAACTAAAAATCACGTCTTTCCCATAAATAGAGATTAACAACCTTTACTCAGGGCTGAATTAAGCACAATTATGCCTCCTTTTTTAGGGTGAATAAATTTAACGTAACTATTTTGGGCATAAGTTAAAAATTTAATAGTTACCATCAGAATCTTTGCCCCATCCCGAAACAGTTGCCAGTCTCCCGACCAAATTAGTTTTTTCATCGTTTCCACTTGGTAAATTCACAAATCCAATATATTCTAAATAATTTACTTAAATATTAGTTTGAATCTCCATAACCAGTAATTTCATGAAAATGATAGCACCAGTGAAGTTTACGAACGAGTTTCAAGACGTTGTTCGTTAAACGTTTTGTTTGTTATATGAATCTCTATTCTTAAGCTTGTACAATTATACGTATCCCTTAAAATAAAAATAAAAAACCATGTACATTTCTAAAACATTGACAAAAATAAATATTTTTAGTGAAACAGAAAAAATTCTAAAATACTATCGATCTTTATTGACGTTATTTAATGTTCGTTTACTGGTGCTTTCACTGTATGCGCAAGTTACCATTGGGTACAACACATTCTGGTAGTCGAACCAATGATATATCATTTCGTAATGTTTTGTTATCCCACCCAGGATGGACTATAAATTCTGTAGTAAACAATCGTAATTGGCTAGGTTCATATTCTAAAATTTTGTGGGCACCTAGTCTTACTTCTGCTGCAGTAGCACTAAAATTATATGTAACACAAACGTAAATTGTAATTGTAAAATAATTTACAATTCTTACTCAGCAGTACAATGGGCGGCTGTTAAGACATATCTACAAGAAATTAAAACTCCGCCACAAAATGCTGCACGACCAGCAGGGAAGGATGATATAAAAAGGACGAGACCAACCTAAATAATAATCATTATAAATATGTATATATATAATTATAAATTAATAGATATTTACTTGATATTTAATTGAATGGGGCTCAGCTTCGACTCCCCCAACAATTCTGCTCGAAGGTAATAATACATCTTTGTCTGTCTTTACTTTTATTATATCTCTTTGTACTAATTGATACTCAATGATTTCACACTAAAGAAATTACAAATATTGGAAATAAATGCATTAATGTATATTTATTTGTATATTTACCGAAACTGCTGCAATACAGAAAACAAAAATTATTTGCTTATTTAAGTAAGTCATTTTTTAATACTAAACCTTTTTACACTTTTAACACTTTTTTATATGCATTTATATGTATAAACAAATGCAAAATCAAGATCCAATACATGTTTGTACAATTAAGATAAGTCACACGTTGACTCGTTATCTAATTTAAAAAGTCCTGCACGAATTTGGGGCCCTACAAATAAAATTCTATAGAGTTTAAATAGAAAATTCTAATTTATTTATTAAAATACATTCATAGGTCAATCAGTCAAAAATAAGAAATTAAGAACATATTATATATTAATTTAAAAAAAGCAAATATACAAATATTCTGTTTCTTTTACGTTTTAGTAGTAGACATATTTTGTTTAGAAGCGATAGAAAAATATAAATTTTTAAAATTAACGAAATTTCTCGAACATTGATGTGTTTTTGTTTTAAATTACTTACATGTAATTTGTGCAATTTATATTTAACAATTATTGGAATTTTCTTGTTTCTGCCAGAAACTACTAAAATATATAAAATAATTATTACTAAAATATTTTAATTGCTATTTTTTAGAAAATGGTACATTTTAGGTGAAAATATTTAAAATAAAAGTTGTTTAAAATTAAAATATATTAAGTTTTTGTATCTAAAAGTTCTTTTTTTGTAAATACAGGCATTGCCCAGAAGACACGGGTAAATGGCAGAATGTATAAAAGAGCTATAGTGATCGATCGTGTGTCTGTCACATTCTCGTATCTCGTATCAAAAAATTCTTCGACAATAAGTTCTTGTCTCGTCATCCTGAATTCAAAAATGTATATATAACTTATATACTTGGATGTAGATAAAACCGAGCTAAAAGCATTGGTGCCTGCACCTAGGCTTGCTTTTTACTATATTTATAATTGCTCGGATTTGATCACGAATATTATTAGAAAAACTGCAATTCTTTCTGTATGAAATTTCATCTATTGCAAAATGAAATTTATACAAAATTGTTCGAAAATTGTCAAAAATTTTCATAGACGTTTAATAGTAAAATAATTCTTTCTGTATCAAATTTCATCTATTGCAAAATTGTATTTTATAACTAGGAAATCGCTTTTTGGGTAAAATTGTCTATATTTTTTATTCATAATAATATATTTCATAAATGTTTAATTAAACATAATTTGCACAATTTATTAATTTATTTTACAGTATTTATAATATTAAATATTGTATATAATTTCAAACGAATTTAAGACCAGTGGTACGTAATATCCAATCCATGTACCACGTAATTCTTGTATAACAAACTGGGTAAATTTTCTCACAACTCCCAAGTATTCCAAACGAAGTTATACCGATGCATACGTCACTTCCGTCGTCCATATTTACAGTTAGGGGTCCTCCACTATCACCCTAAACATATAGCACCATATTTTGTTAAGAGCTTTACAAAAGATTCTGTAATTTTATATAATCTTGTAAAATCTTAAACGTACATAACAAGCAGATTTGCCTCCAAATCCAGAAACACATAATTGACTTTTATGAATTAAACTACGAAAAGTTTTCATACACTCCTGATTGGTGATTACATAATTTGCCACCATTCTTAGTACTGGCGAAATTTTCGTTGATTCTAGAAATATTATTTGTTTATTTTATATTTGTCTTTGTATGTATATTATTTACGATTTGAATCTTTACCCCATCCTGATACTACTGCAATTTGCCCTACAAATAATTTCGATAAATCCTTTTGACTTGGTAATCGAACATAGTTTATATATTCTGAAATATGTGCAGGGATTAATTTTCGCCTTATACCAGTGAGTATAAAGCAAGGTAGAGGAATAATAGCAATACCAAAGAAGGTTTGTTTGATAGCCGTCACCTATAGATGTCGGTAAAGTCTTTTTTGCTTCGAACCCTCAACCATAGATGTATTCCTCTATCAATCAGATACGTTAGTTTTACCATATTCTTACCATTTGGCAATACATCCCTGGGCAATTTTATCAATGCAATATCATGTTGGAATGTTCTAACATTCCAGTTCGGATGCACTATGAAATTAGTTGAATTCAGTCGAATTTGAGATGACTCTAATGCAGATATATTATGCGCCCCCAATACTACCTCAATTAATTCCGTCCTATAAAAATTATATATTTTGTATTAAGTTCTATTTGTACTAATTATATTCTTGCAATTTGAAAGCAACAGGCCGCCAAGTTATATGTTAAGCTACTTACCAAAAGATGGTGGAGACATCATTAATAATTACAGGTTTGATAGTTTATGTGTTTTTAGGTCAACTACTTACCATTAGATGTGTTTATAATCGTCTAAGTACTAGTTTGCTTATACTTACTGATCGATACAATGCGCAGCACTCAATACATAGTTTTTTGTTATCAAACAACCTCCGCAGAATGCTTTTAATTTTCCGACTAAATGCAGAATTAAACCAGCTGCATATTTTATAGAGTGGGGTTTAACTTCGACCCCATGAAAGATTGTGGTATCCACATTATTTAGTCTATTTGAATTTACTTCGACGGACACTTCCCTTTGGTTTAGCGTAGAGCCAAGTTTTGCCCAATGAAATTTGCCCTAAATTTACAAAATAGTTTATTAATTCAATTCTAAGACACTATTTAATAATATTTATTATTTAATTTTACCAAAACTACAGTAAGGTAGAGTACAAATATAAATGTACTAATTGTAGACTTCATTTTTGACTATTAAATAAAAAAGTTTTTAAACTATTTTCTACATGTAAATTTACACAAATACCTACAAAATTTCTTTGATTGATAAGGCACATATGTTTATTTTGTTTTAGAAATAAAAATAAATTTTAATTTGATTATATTTGACGACGCATGAGTGTTTTCTGAAGGTAATTATTTGAATCTGATAATGTTACTTCGTACAACAAGGTTTTTAATTATTATGGCCTTTTGATTATCAATTTGAAAAAATACTATAGATATAAAAAGTCTTACAATGTTTTGATTAAAAAGAAATTTTAGTACATATTTTAAAAATCAATATTATAATATTAAATATTTTTTTATGGCCTTTGGGTTAACAATATGAAATAATGTTGTAGATATAAAATATCTTAGAATTTTTTGTATTTTTTTTTAAGGTTTTAATGATTTTTATAAGGGCAGTATTTAGGGGGGCTCCACATTTTGGGGCCCTATAACTCGGGAAGTATACGGGCGATTAAATTTTAACTGCGAGTGGATTCAAATGGGATGTCAAGTAATATGTGTACCAAATTTGGTATAAATCGCTCTTGTACCTTCAGAGGAGTAGAAAGAACAAATTTAGTCTTACGAGCGAGCGACGATTAACATCCAAGTATATAAGTTATATATATATATATATATTTGGATTCAAGGCGACGAGACAAACACTTTTTGTTAAGGAAATTCTTTGATCGGAGTATGCTACAGACACACGACCGAATACTTTAGCTATTTCGGTACTTCATACAGCGAGCTAAAAATGGAAAAAGGCACAGAAATGTTATGGTAACTAGTGTAACGTAATTGTTACTTGGCTATTTTCAAAAGCAACAGTTGCTTTCACGTTGTAAGACAATAATATCGAATTGAATGAATTAAATTTTTATTGTTATTATATATCATATATTACATTCAAAAATACAGTATCAATTGTTATTTAGTTTAACTTTAGTTTAAACTAATTCCTGTTTTTTCATGAATCCAATCCAAATATTGTGCGACACGAGTGTACACAGATGGATGTCCTGCTTGGCAGGTATTACGTCCGAAAGACACAACACCAACAACCTTTAATCCATTTTCAGAATCAATGGTCAGTGGGCCACCGCTGTCACCCTGTAAAAATAAATACATTTTTTTCATGATAATAGCTACATGTGATCAGATATATAATATATATCTGATCACATTTAAAGTACATAGATTAGATATGTTGTTACTTTCTGTGTCTTATTACACAACACCACTAAACGGTGAAACTTACATTGCAAGAGGATTTGTGCCCACTGCCACTAACACAAATGTTAGTTTTCTTGATTACAAATGGATACGATAAGGCACATTTTCTGTTGGTCATTACTTCGTTGGTGACTTTTCTCAACACTTGACTGATTTGTGAATCTGATTCATACATAATTTAATATAGTATTTATTCAAATTTATTATAAATGTATAGACTACATGGTGATCGAAATGGATCGATATTGGTATTGAAGTAATCGCAAAGAGCAATATTGTCATTTTAGAATTAGATTCTTCAATCAATCTCGATCATTAATTTGTATTATTGTTATGGTTGCACTTACTATCAGCAGTTTTTCCCCATCCACTAACAGTGGCATCTACACCAGCGAAATCGTTATGTGCGTCTGCTTTTGAAGGTAGATTTACGATATTTATATTTTCTGCAAACACATAAGAAATTAAATAAGCAACGCGGAATGATCCTTAAAAATGTACACTTTGGAATTAACGGAAATTATTATTGACTATTTTCAAACAATGTATAGCCAAAACTGTCGAAGAAATGTTCCTATTTTTAGAACAATATTGACAAGGGCCTTTTTATGTAATAATTAATATAATGTTATCTTTATTATGAACAAATTCTTACCATTAAATTGAACAGGTTCTGGCAGTCTAATCACTGCAATATCATTCACAAGTGCCAGACGATTCCAACCTTCATGAACACTCCTATCTTTACTGATCATGCGAACTTGAGTCGATTCGTTTGTTTGAGCATTATGAGCCCCCATAATGATTTCAAATTCCTTCATACTGTAAAGACAAATTACATATATAAGAAATATATACGATGCGAGCGGACTAAGGGGGTCTCCAAATTTTGGGGCACTATAACTCGGGAACAATACGGGCGATTGGATTTAAACTGCGAGTGGATTCAAATGGGGGGCCAAATAATATGTGTACCAAATTTGGTGTAAATCGCTCCGGTAGCTTCAGAGGAGTAGAGGGCACAAATTTGGTCTTACGAGCGAGCGACGACTAACATCCAAGTATATAAGTTATATATATTTTTGGATTCAGGGCGACGAGACAAACACTTTTTGCTAAGGAAATTCTTTGATCCGAGAATGCTACAGACACACAACTGAATGCTTTAGCTTCTTCAGTACTTCGTACGGCGAGTTAAAAACAATTTTTAGTGCATATTTTAAACTTATAATTTTTATGGCCTTTGGGTTACCAATTCAAAAAAACTTTATAGATATAAAATATCTTAGAATCATTCGTAAAATTTTTAGGTATTTTAATTTATTTTCTAAGGATAGTATTAAGAGGGGTTCCAAATTTTGTAAGTATACGGGCGATTGAATTTAAACTACGAGCGGATTAAAATGAGATACCAAAAATTTGGTACAAATCTAGTCATTTAGTAGCAAATGGAGATATTTATCAGCAATTACGATTTAAAAAAAAACATAAAATTAATTTAAGCTTTAATATACAAATATCTTCAGATTTTTATCAATGGCAAGTGGTAAATGGGGAATAAACTAGTCACCAGTGGTAATACAGAACTTACCCATCAGCGCAATGGGCAGCAGTCAAGACATATTGGTCTGAAATCAATGAACCGCCACAGAATGCTTGGCGACCATCGGCCATAGTCATAATAACAGCGACCTATACAAAAACCAAACAATTATATAATTTTCTATTGCCCTGAAGTACGAAAAGAAAAATTACTTGGAATTTAAGGCTGTGAGGAACCACTTCTTCGCCGCCAACAATTCGGCCTGTGCCCCCCTTACGGAAAAAAGAGGGTAATCCCCGAATTGTAGGATCTAATTCCATATGAGCTACATGGTCCCAGTCAATAGCCTTAAATTGTTAAAAATATATATTAAATTAGTTTAGTTTTTATACAAAATTAATAATATGGTACCTGGGCCACAGCGGCGATTGCCAAAACAACAAATAACGAAGAGTTCATTGTTACTACTAATGAAATAATGAAAACTAGGGGCTTATATACTAAATGCAAAAAATAAAATTTAACACACTTGAGATATAATACAATTGATTACAAAAACCCATAATCTTTGCATTATTTTTATTATTGATTAAGTATTATATCTGATTTAATTTTAATCTATTGTAATACTCTGTCTATGTTGCATTTATAACAAATATATATATATATATATATATATATATATATATATATATATATATATAATTACAAGTGCAATAATATCAATTTAATTGAGTAATTAATAAAAATATTCTTTGTAATCTTTGAAGTAAATAAAAGTAATTGTAATTATTTCCTGAACAATCAATCTTTAAAATTGATAAGATCTTAAAGATTAATTTATCGATCTCCGATTAATTTTGGAATATCCACAGATATCTGTACCATATCCAAGAGCATATATTACTTTAACACGGTGCCTGAAAATCGTCCTTACATTTATTTTGTAATCTTTTAATAACAAATGACAGCGTAGATAAAATATTATTACTTTTAAACCCCAGATTAACGTGGAGTAACCCAAACATCTATTTATATAATTTGAATTAATCGTTTTGCCACCGAAATATTTAAATTCATGCCCAATCGTGTATGTTCGTGTATGGTCGTGCGTACTCGAGAATCCGTGTACAGCATTTACCCAAATGTCAACTTGTTGAAGTAAATTAACAAATATATTGGTCACAACCCCAATTTCTAGTATTTTAAATAATGAAAATCAATAGCGACGGCACTAATATTTTATATTGTATAACGCTGCTCTAAAAAATGACTAAATTTAAGCCGAATATGGAAACATAACCTAACTTTTGGTGTAAATCTGTGTTTTAAAATTTGGTAATATTTCAAAGCCCAAAATGACTTCGATTATTAAATTACATGCGTTGTCTGGGGCTATGGATGAGTCTCCGCCTTGCTACGTTTTACAAGTCGACGAGGTTCGCATTTTGTTGGATTGTGGATGGAACGAGAAGTTCGATGTTGATTTCATGAAGGAGCTAAAAAGGTTGGTTCTGGGCTGTTTTATGTGTTTTATAATAAATATTTTACATGTTTAAGTGTTTTTATTCTATTTTGTCGCGTTGATGCTCATAAAATAACATTTAGGTTAAGTAAGGTTATGTTTGGTATTGTTCCCTTTAAAAAAGTATACACGTATATAGCGGTCCTAATTAAAAACACACTTTTCTCTACAGTAAATATTAAAAGATTTCTTAGATTTATTTATAATTAACATTGTAATCTTAATTTATAGTATTGCATATTTTTTAAATAATTAAATTAAAATATTACAGTTACTATTACAATTACTATTACAATTATTATTACAATTACTATTACAATTACTATTACAATTGCTTTTAGAATTACAATTACTATTACAATTACTATTACAATTACTATTACAATTACTATTACAATTACAATTACTATTACAATTACTATTACAATTACTATTATAATTACTATTACAATTACTATTACAATTACTATTACAATTACTATTACAATTACTATTACAATTACTATTACAATTACTATTACAATTACTATTACAATTACTATTACAATTACTATTACAATTACTATTACAATTACTATTACAATTACTATTACAATTACTATTACAATTACTATTACAATTACTATTACAATTACTATTACAATTACTATTACAATTACTATTAAAATTACTATTACAATTACTATTACAATTACTGTTACAATTACTATTACAATTACTATTACAATTACAATTACTATTACAATTACTATTACAATTACATTTTTCTCTGTGCTATACTCGAAATTGCACTATTACTATTGCTATTACAATTACTATTACAATTACTATTACAATTACTATTACAATTACTATTCCAATTACTATTACAATTACAATTACTATTACAATTACTATTACAATTACTATTACAATTACTATTACAATTACTATTACAATTACTATTACTATTACAATTACTATTACAATTACTATTACAATTACTATTACAATTACTATTACAATTACTATTACAATTACTATTACAATTACTATTACAATTACTATTACAATTACTATTACAATTACTATTACAATTACTATTACAATTACTATTACAATTACTATTAAAATTACTATTACAATTACTATTACAATTACTATTACAATTACTATTACAATTACTATTACAATTACTATTACAATTACTATTACAATTACTATTACAATTACTATTACAATTACTATTACAATTACTATTACAATTACAATTACATTTTTCTCTGTGCTATACTCGAAATTGCACTATTACTATTGCTATTTCTATTACTATTGCAATTACTATTACAATTACTATTGTAATTACTATTACAATTACTATTACATTTTTCTCTGTGTTAGACTCGAAATTGCCCATTAGTCTTCTAAAAATAAAAGGAAATCAATATGCGCTTTTTCCCTTATAACTTTAGACATGTCCATTCGCTGGACGCAGTCCTGCTCTCATACCCCGACCCCTTACACATCGGGGCTTTGCCTTACCTCGTGGGCAAACTGGGTCTAAATTGCCCGATATACGCGACGATACCCGTGTACAAAATGGGCCAAATGTTCATGTACGACCTGTACCAATCACACCACAACATGGAAGATTTCGACCTGTTCACATTAGACGATGTGGACGCGGCATTTGATAAGATTATCCAGTTAAAGTACAATCAAAGTGTTTCGTTAAAAGGGAAAGGGTACGGCCTTACAATAACACCACTTCCGGCTGGTCATATGATTGGCGGGACAATATGGAAGATCATGAAAGTCGGGGAAGAGGATATTATATATGCGAATGATTTCAATCATAAGAAGGAGCGGCATTTGAATGGTTGTGAATTGGAGAAATTGCAACGGCCGTCGTTGCTGATTACGGATGCGTTCAATGCGATGTATCAGCAGGCGCGACGTAGAACGAGAGATGAGAAATTGATGAGTAAGTTTTGGGCATTCCAACTGAAGATATCTCCTTAATTTTCCATTTTCCAAACCCACGTTTATTACATTCGGCGTTCTTCCAGCAAATATATTACAAACACTGCGTAACAACGGCAACGTCCTCGTAGCCGTAGATACAGCAGGTCGTGTCCTCGAATTGGCCCATATGTTGGATCAATTATGGCGTAATAAAGAATCCGGTTTGTTAGCCTATTCTTTGGCGCTTTTGAACAATGTTAGCTACAACGTTGTTGAATTCGCTAAATCGCAAATCGAATGGATGAGCGATAAATTAATGCGTAGTTTCGAGGGCGCTCGGAATAATCCGTTCCAGTTTAAGCATTTGCAACTTTGTCATAGTATGGCTGAGTTATCTAAGGTTCCAAATCCGAAGGTTGTATTAGCTAGCTCGCCGGATATGGAAAGCGGATTCTCCAGAGAGTTGTTCTTACAATGGTGTGCCAATCCGCTGAATAGTATTATTTTAACTACAAGGTACTAAGACTAGTTTAGTGAATAATACAGAACTAACAAAATACATCTGAAACTTATCAATCCTCCAACAAAACGTCCAAATGCTTGAAATATGTTTATGTAAACTAGATAATATAATCTTGATTACGTTATGAGATGAATAGTCATATTTGTATTATATTCATATCTTAAGACAAACTATCAGGTCCATTTAGTTCGTAGTAATGCCGCTCCGCTCTCGGCTATTTTAGATGCTGGCGCTACCATCGACTTTGAATGTTCAACAAATCATGCACGCACAGTATTAGAAATTAGCTATTTTTACGCTATAATCAAAGATATTCCATCGAATAATGACTGTTTATTGAATATAAAGGCATTACGGACACATTTTTACACCTTTGGTGTCAAAGTTATATTTCTTAATTACATAAAACTACACTCAAAACCTATCATGATTAAACAAACCTCGATTACGCAAAAACCTACCAACTAATTTTTATAAAAAAAAAACAGTGAATTCGTAATTGCATAAATAATGTCTGGTAAAAATCTGAATTTTTTTGTACTTGCAGTTTCGTAGTTAAAAAATGAAAACTATAATAAATGACCTATTTTGGAGGTTTTTATTTTTTATCCCTGAAACTGTAAATACAAAAAAAATATCAATTTTACCAGGCATTATTTATGCAATTACGAATACACTGATTTTTTTTTATAAAGATTAGTCGGTAGGTTTTTCTTTTCGAGCCTTAACAAATATTACATTTATATACTAAATAATACAAAATTTGCCTACATTTTTTTTTTTTGGAACGTAACACATTTTTGCCTTATTAAGTTCATTATCTGGGCATAAGTACACTAACGTTATATATTAGACCATATATTTAATTATTGTTATGTCCCAATTTTAATATTGTAAAAAATATGTAGAACTTCTCCGGGTACTTTAACGCGTGATTTGATCGAAAACGGCGGTAATCGAATCATAGAAATGCAAGTCAAGCGTCGAGTGAAACTTGAAGGAACCGAACTAGAAGAACACCAACGGAAAGAGCGCGAGAAGAATGAAAGTCAACATGAAAAATTGTAAGTATCACTTTACCGACAAACTTACATTTACCAACATTACAACGCTACAAATTAATTAACAATCAGAGAGGAAGCTGAGCTGAGTTCTGAATCCGACGACGAACTCGAAATGTCCGTAATCGGCCGTCACGACATCGTTGTAAAACAAGAAGGCAAACTAACCACAGGATTCTTTAAATCCACCAAGAAACAACATCCAATGTTTCCGTTTCACGAAGACAAAATTAAATGCGATGAATACGGTGAAATCATCCGAACAGAAGAATACAAAATGGCGGAACCAGCCGAAGCTTCTGAAGAGAACAAGGAGAATTTGCTTCGGCGTGAAGAAGAAGAGGAAATGCAAACAGATATTGCTGAAATTCCAACGAAATGTGTTTCAGCTTTACGAGCTGTTCAAGTGAATGCTCATATTCAGTATATTGATTTTGAGGGTAGATCGGATGGTGAGTCGTTGTTGAAGATTTTGTCGCAGCTGAGACCGAGGAGGGTGATTGTGGTGCGGGGGACTGCGGAGAGCACGGCCACGATCCAAAATCACTGTAGGGAGCAAGTTGGGTCCCGGGCCTTCGCCCCAAGTCGGGGGGAGACCATTGATGTTACTACAGAGACACATATTTATCAGGTAATTTGGTTAGTGCCCCAACACAAAACATTACCCAATGGGCAAGGGTGGATCCAAACCAAAATTCCAGGGGACGAATTCTTCAAAACTTTGTTAGATGGGTTCAATGTGCATTAAAATCCTCGGGGGAGAATCGTAAAATTATATATTTCAACTTATGCTTGTTTTATGTTTATTATAAAAAATGAAGAACGTTAGTTCAAATTCCAAAAAAATTATTACGTTTTCTTTGATACTAATCCTTAAAATGTTCGACTTTAATTTATTTTGTAACAATATAGGTACGCCTAACAGATCCCCTAGTGTCGCAATTAATTTTCCAAAAAGGCAAAGATGCCGAACTTGCTTGGATCGATGGAGAAATTGCTGTTAGGGAAAGTGGACAGGATGCCAAACCACTCAATATACAAGATGAGGCAATGGAAGGTAAAAATTCAAACCCGGAATTCTATTTTAAATTTTGGCACTCTTCTACTCTTTCATATCTCTTATTTCTCTTTTCCCCACAATATGCCTCAGCATACCAGTACCACCAAATATATTTTAGTTCCATCTTACTATTTATCCCTCAATATCTCTCAATTACTCTTATTCTCAATCTTGTTACTTAATTTACAGTCGAAACAGAGCCCGAGAAAGTCTTCACGCTGGAGCCTTTACCCCTGAACCAACCGAACACCCACGAGACCGGTTTCATAAACGAACTTAAGTTATCCGACTTCAAACAAATCTTGACCCGTGGTAATGTCACATCGGAGTTCTCCGGCGGTATCCTATGGTGTTCTAACGGTACATTGGCAGTAAGAAAGGTAAAACTAATTGTCGGCCATTTTGAAAATTAAATACTCTAATTATAATCCTAATTATTATAGCTGGAACAGGGGAAAGTTATTTTGGAAGGGTGTCTTTCCGATGATTACTACAAAGTACGTAATTTACTTTATGAACAATTCGCAATTGTTTAGAAGTTAAATATTGAATATATTTTGTCTTTTTTACATTATAAGAAATACATTTATAAATAAAACATAATTTACAATGTGTTGATTTAGTGATTTATGCGACATCTCGAAATGTTACATATATATAAAAAAAGAGCTCCGGATTGGGTGCCTGACTAAGCACCTAATTGCCTAAATGAATAAATATTTTACGATTGGTTGATTCAATACAATGGTGAAACATAACAGCTATTTTGTATGACACACAGACACACACGTCTTTCCGAAAATAGTCACAAAAAAAAAAAGTAAATACATAACCGGATTTCTATGTTATAACAATTTAATTCTTTGGTTCAGTGCATAAAGAATAATCATATAAATTAAAACTTTTGAAATTCAATTCAGCTTCTTCCCCTTCAACTTCCTCTTTTCCCTTTTGTTTAATTTGCTCAATCGCCTTTTTATACGGCGGGTTTATCGGAGGTTGTACCGGATCCTTGTATTGATATTGAGAATTTGATATCTAATCAAAACATACAATTTTAGTGTTATAATTAACTCAGAACATCGTATTTAATGATTACAATTAGCGGAAATGATGTATCGGAATCGAAATTGCATATGTCACCACAAACTAAAAAGGGTATTATCTTCTTGTTTACGCCTGTTAAGTGGCTGGTGTCGTAGTACGTAAAATCTAAGAATGGAGTAAGCAATGTTGGATCGAAACCCTTGGGTGGGTCATAATCTAAACAAACTACGAAAGATTCTGGAAAAAATGATTTTATTTAGATTTAATTTTAACATCGTTACACATGTAATAGGAATGTTTATAAATATTCACTTACCAATACTTGAATTTCGACTGCTGGACGGTTTGATTATAACCACATCATTAAATAACATATTTAACTGTGATGTAAGTAACCATACATCTTTAGAGCGAAAGATTTTTGCTACAAAAGTGCCCCCAGGTTTAAGTACATTAGTTGCAATCAGTAACGCGCCCAATAATAACTGTCCTTGTAAGTAAATATCAATATCATGTAAACCCGTTACTAAAACCAAAATATACAATTAATCATTTAGTTACAAACTAAATTTAATAACAATCTTGAAACGAAAACCCAAATTAGTAGTTTTGGAGCAAAAAGAAAATCTTGGTAATTTGGAGGGTAAATATATTAACACAGTTTTGGAAGAGATAACTACTTATAGTTATTAGGAGGAGAATATAACTACTTATAGATATTTGGAGGGCAATATAACTACTTATAGTTATTTGGAGGAGAATATAGCTACTTATAGATATTTGGAGGAGAATGTAACTACTTATAGTTATTTGGAGGCGAATATAGCTACTTATAGTTATTTGGAGGGGAATATAACTACTTATAGTTATTTGGAGGAGAATATAGCTACTTATAGATATTTGGAGGAGAATGTAACTACTTATAGTTATTTGGAGGCGAATATAGCTACTTATAGTTATTTGGAGAATATAACTACTTATAGTTATTTGGAGGAGAATATATTACAAATGTGTTAAAGGAAAAGAGATATTTTAAGTAATTTTGAACATATATATTTTACGGTTGAAATAATTAATCCGGGTTATATTAATAATATCCGCGTTTTTTTGATATATATATAAATAAAACATTGCAATAATTATATTTACCGGTAATTATTAATAATTACTTGTGTAGCTTCGTACATTTAATAAAAACATTTATTTTTTTGTAATATTTTCAACTATTTATGAATAAATTTAACCTAACCAGCAGAAAACTACTGTCCTTACATTTACCGAAGATAGTTGTGAATTATTAATAATTCCAGGTTTATGTGATCAATTCTTGCAAATTAATCACTTTGACCAATTTATTTGGTTAGTATTAATAATGACCGATTGATTGAACCGTAACATATATATATAAATATTGTTTTGGAGGGAAAAAAGTACCTATTTTCGTATTGGATAGTTTACATTGCATATATTACTTATAAGGCGAGCTGGATGCATAGGTGCGCTATACTTGTTTTGTTTTATTTTATACTATTTATAAATAAATCGAACCCAATCAACCGAAAACTCCTTTCCTTAACATTTATACCGAAGATAGTTGTAAATTATTAATAATTACCGGATTATGCGATAAATTCTTACACATTAATCACTTTGCCCTATTTATTTGGTTAGTATTAATAATGACCGATTGATTGACCCGTAACATATATATATATAAATATTGTTTTGGACGGAAATAAGTACTTATTGTATTCGATAGTTTAGATTGCATATATTACTTATAAGGCGAGCTGGATGCATAGGTGCGCTATACTTGTTTTGTTTTATTTTCTACTATATATGAATAAATCTAACCTAACCAGCGGAAAACTCCTTTCCTTATCATTTATACCGAAGATAGTTGTAAATTTTTAATAATTACTAGTTTATGTGATAAATTCTTACAAATTAATCACTTTGCCCTATTTATTTGGTTAGTATTAATAATGACCGATTGATTGAACCGTAACATATATATATATATAAATATTGTTTTGGAGGGAAATAAGTACTTATTTTCGTATTGGATAACTCAGTAATTTGAAGCGGGAAAATATACCATTAAAAGTATTACTTCATTTAAATAAACAAGACTTACTTATTACTTCGTAAAAGAAAGTAACAATATCGAATTAAAATTACATTTTGTTTTAATTTAGTTGCTAAGTAAATATTAAACATATATTGGCCATTAATTTAGAAGGAATATATATATACTCATACATTTAGAAGAATAAACTAGTAATGTGTAAGAGTAAACCAGTTAGCGTACCATCAGGTGCCCCATCGCAAACCACCAAATCGGCCGGCACCCCCTCAAAATGCGCAATAATCTCCTTGGCCGTCGCCAATTTAGTAATATCCCCTTGTAACTGCACCACCCCTGGCAGCGGGGCCATCGGCTGTAAATCTACAGCGACAATTTTAACATCATTCGGTACAGGTCCTGCAGCACCTTCCGGTTCATCTTCCGGCACATTTGCTTGAAATAATTTACGCGACAACACCTGACTCCAGCTGCCAGGGGCTGCACATAAATCTACAGCGCGTTTTACACCTTTAAACAATTACAATAATAACAAATTTGTTGTTGTAAACAAATATGAGGTTAGATACCAGTGAAAATGTTTAGCTGTTCATCAATATGTAGCAATTTAAACGCACTACGAGCTCTCCAACCCTCTTGTTTAGCTTTCCGGTAATAGATATCGCGTTTATCTTTCGACGTTTTACCCATGTTTAGCTAAACGTCAAGAATTTTGTAGCACCTAAAGTTTTTGCTCAAATAATACAGATGAAACACCATCAAGTATATACCGACTCGTATTGACCATCGTGCTTCGTACATAGTCGTTTGATACGACTAACTTCGTCTTACTTCGACTCATTTCGGAGATAAAATGGCTACCATTAAGACTACCACCTTAATTTTTTATTCATTTATTACAGTTTAACTATAATTAGTTTAATACTAGTTTATACATTTTCTGCTTAAGAACTATGGTACCTTTTATTATTATATTAATACAGTTAACAAAGTAATACTTTATTTATTTTGATTAACATTGCGTTTTTCATTAATTTATAGCAATTAAACTATATCAGTTATAAAAGTTACTACGCCGGAGTCGTTGTACGTTTAGTATGGAATTTATAATATATTAATTCAGCTATAAATGCTAAACTAGCGTTTATTAAACCACCTAGCCATATTATGTAGACTCCTTGTACATGGGAAACGGATAATTTTACAGGTCCTGAATCAGGATTATGTCCGGTTGATAATAATTGGACTTCTAATTGGACTGGGTAGTCGAGGTATCGTAGTGCAACCTATTAAATTAAACAAATATATATTCAACGCAAATAATTATATAATCTCGAAATAGTTCAATTTGGAATGTTTAAACTAACGAAACTTTAATTTGAATTATGTTGAACTTAAAAGACTTCCATATTGTATTAAACGCAGTATTACTTGTGTTTCCCAGATATATGGTAGTCCGGTCTCATGAATTCGTAAGATAAGGCTGTTTAAACTAGGAAGAAATGGTGAACTTTTTCTGGTCATCATTACGCATTGTTCCCAATATATATCTTCAGTCATTAATAGTAAATATGGGACGATATCTTCGGTTATATAACCGCCAATTGCATAATGTCCTGTTTATTAAAAATAAATTTATATTAAAAAAATAATATAGTAAAATGCATTTAATGGAGAGCATTCATACAGATAGACACAAAAATACATATACAATATCGCTAAAATAGTTAATTTCAATTTAGGGAAGCTCAAAACGAGTATATACGTCAAAATCTTTTCATACATTCCTATAGAATTCATTCAAAAAAAGGAAGAATTAGTAATTAAATGTAGAATAATTATAAGTTCTTCAGTATTTTTACATTTACACTAATATGTGTACACTTATTTTAACAGTGTAGAAATATAAATAAAGTAATATTTACCAAATGGAAGTCGTTCAATTGAAAATGCGTAGTCCCTTGTAGTCGTAAGTCCTTTTAACTGATGTTCAGTGTGGATTTTAAAATTGTTTAATATATTTAAAATAACTGGCTAAAATATAAATTATTTTAGATATTTTACGGAAAATTGAATGCAATTAAAACAATTTATCATTTTCAAATTATTATTTAAAATAGTAATTCTCTTAAACCAACTTATACGCTAATTGCATTGATGCTCAAATCTGCTCATCATAATTAACATGAATGTGTACTGGGGTCTTCTATGACCCCCACATGTGTTCAATGCAACCTAAAATCGAACGACGTAGAATGGATAATATATTTTATGTATTTGCATAATTAATTATATCCCAATTATTGAATAATATAACTATTATCATATTGTATGTTTTTGAATGATAAAATCATCATAATTAATATGAATGTGTACTGGGGTCTTCTATGACCCCCACACGTGTTCAGTGCAACCTAAAATCGAACAACGTTGAATGGATAATATATTTTATGTATTTGAATAATTAATTATATCCCAATTATTGAATAATATAACTATTATCATATTATATGTTTTTGAATGATAAAATCATTATAATTAACTTAAATGTGTACTGGGGTCTTCTATGACCCCCACATGTGTGCAACCTAAAATCGAACGACGTAGAATGGATAATATATATATAATAGGAAAAAAGAATAACTTTGTAATTGGTTTTACTTAATTTGTAAAACCAGTTACAAAGTTATTCTTTTTTCCTATTATTACTATGGAGTTTTACAAAGTAAAGGCCAATACTATTCAAGATTTGATAATATATTTTATGTATTTGAATAATTAAATCATTATAATTAACATGCTGGGTCTCATATGACCCCAAACGTATTCAGTGCCCTAAAATCAAACGACACAGGAAGAGTAATTAGTTAGGTTTAGGTCTTACTTGTGTAGCGGCTTCTATGGAGAAGATCCATGCTTCATGGGTGGCCCCCCAATCCAAATTGCTATCCGATAAGTCTTGAACAGTTTGAATTGCCTTTTCGTATCTTTAAATGATTCTAAATAAATATATTGGCTGCAGTGCTTAAAGTGCTTACACTCACCTAGGAACTGTCATACTACTAGCTAGTCCACTATTATAGCAAGTAGCTATCAGTAAACATAATATAAGTAAAGCAAATAATATATATCTTATTGGAGGCTTATCCAAACTAGGAACTGTAGGCCAGGATTGTAACAAAAATACTCGTACGATCATTAAAAATATATTAAATTTGTCTTTAATATCTCCAACTTCTGGGTCTTTTTCTCTAAGATTAAAGAAATATTTTAGAGAATACACAATTAATGGTTTGTATACAGACTAATTTACGAAATCTTTTAATATTCTAAAATTAACAAATTATAAGCTCAGCTTAATGTGTAAAGCCGTAAAGAAATATTTCAAGTTTAACTCAGTTAAAAATCAGTAATATGAAATAGTAAAAATAGAATTAGTTGACTAAAAGTACCAAAAATTACCGTTTTCTCTGGTTGTAATTCAATTGAAAGATTATAGCCCAGGATATAAGTGATATAACAAAAGAAGCAATGACTGCTATCCATACGGCAAGGTTAAATGGAAAAAATGGTGATAGCCATCCAGGGAGCAGTCTGGAAAGTAAGTAATTATGTTTCCAAATTATTATCCAACGTACAACGTACTTTTACGTATGTACGAGTACGATTTTCATATATTATTTTATGAACACGAACATATATCTACTTTCTTACACCTGTTGTAATCACAAATGAAAAAGAAGAAGACCACAACGAAAATATTCGTATAATAAATTTAATACACAATAAAGCAATATAACATATTTATATATAGTAAAAACTACGTACAAGTGCGTCAAAGCCACTTCAGTTTCTTTTATTATTCTTGCGTAAAGAAAAATTTAGAATAAAGTTTTTTAGAAACCATTTAAGCATAATTTCTTTAAGTGTAATAATTTTGCAATATGCAATGCAGGCATCACGTAACAGACCTACATTTTAAATGTTTAAACCATATAAACAAGTGTAGCTGTTTTGAATAACAAATATATTACTGGTAATGTAAACTTAGTTACACATTTAATCTTACCTTGGAGCCGGTGCCAAACATGTTACTCCAGTTCTAACTACCGGCGAAGAAAGATCAAGATATGTATATTCGTGGTACCAAGTATATAATGCTCCTAAAACAGAATTTATAACAAAATATTTTGTAAATTTTAATGAAGCATTTAGAACTTAAGATATTTTTAAGCTTCGACAAAAATATCTAATATCCTCTGGCATTAGTAAATACCAAAACCAACATCGGCCAAATCCCTGACTACATTGCCTAAAATTCCATTGCCCGTCCAGTTATCATAGATTTCACCCCATTCGTTAATTTCATCCACGACGAATTCAATAGTTGCATTATGCTTGCTAGCATATTCCAATGCTACTCGCATTTCTGTGCCGTCAGTTTCATCCATAGTTGAACCTGAAGCATTAAAAATCGTACAATCAATCAATCCATTCCTCTTTCTTTTTTTATACACAATTTTACAATCATTTATTAGTGAATCAATATATTACCAACAATAGAATACGGTTTGTAGCTAAACGTCGCCATTTTAAAAATCCGTCCTTGCATATCCGTAATCTTATCCGGATACAAATCCGAGTTAAGCGCAAAACTCTGATTTTTCGAGTACCAATAATCCAATTCAACTATATCATTGTTATCGTATTCCCCGATAAACTTATGCGTTACTAATTTGAACCCAATGTCACAGTTATCACTTATCGAATTGTCAGTTCGATTTTCAATGTGTGGTACCACGACTAACACATCCGGTACGAAGGACAGAGCTGCAATCGCCGGAATTGTCTCTAATTCGGCGGTGGTTCCGGTGGGTAGAATCAGGTAGCGCCTATCATTAAATCGTTGCACAACTAACATTAGCTGACGCTCAAAATCGTTAATAATTGCTTCTGGTTTGTCGACTTGTACTATAATATCTTGACATCCAAAATTTAAAATGTTTTCCATGGCGATTAACTGGTTTTCTTGGGTTAATTGTAGTCCCACTTGGGGGAGGAAACTTCCGTAGTTAACACCGCCAGTTTGGCTTATTACAAAAGCACAGTTGGAGTTGTTGAAGTAATTGTTGATTATTATGTTGAGTAATGTGTTTAAATGAAGTAAAAAACACATGGTTTTAAGTACGAAATAGAATAGACCCGAAATACATATGATGTTGATGTAGGTTATACCAGTGGTATTTAATATAAATGTTTGTTGACACTGTTTTTCTTTATTTCAGTATGTAAACACAATAATCTTTGCCATCAATTCTATTGAATTAATTCTCTTTGTATTGCTGTCGTATTACGTTTTATTTGTTGTTTATTTGCCAAGAAATCATAGGGTATTAGTTGAAATTAAAGATATTCTAAGCATGATTTAAAAATGATGTTTTTTCTAGGTCTAGAACTGAAATAATGTATTTGGGTCATGTTTCATATGATTCAATGTAGATTGTATCTTTTAAAAATATTAACAATTAATTTTTATGATTTCAACACATAAAGAAAATTGTTTACTTTATTAGTCTTTTGTGTCTAGCAATTAAAATGTCCAGATAGTTATTGTTCAGTTCTTAAAATGGATCTATTATAATTGAAACGTATTTGTAATAAAATAGACGTATATATAAGTAATTTGCGATTTAAAATAACTAATACACAGGATACACAGTAGATTTCTAGAATTATTTTCACAAAACCTAGTATAGTTTGTCGTACAAATAAGCTATAATGTGTCAGAAATTTGTTTCATATATCCTAAGCAATACATGTTGAATATCGCGAATCACGTTCAAGTGAATTATTGGTTAACGTAGATAAATAAATTGTTTTATTCTAAATATTATTAAAAACGTTTATTTTCGCCAAGATTGATTAGCTTTCCGTAAGCGAACTGATATCATTAAAGCTGCATTTATAATCAAATATTTCCACGGCACGGCACTCTACGTCAAGTTTCCGCGGTGGCCGTACGTGTAAAGCTGCATTTATAATCAAATTTTTCCACGTACGGTCACTGCACGGTGCTGTGCCGTGCCGTGGAAGTATTTGATTATAAATCCACCTTAATGCATCATTATATACATTTTCGGAATGTAAAAACCAGGAAACGAATATCTTTGCAGATTATTTTGATTCCGAGAATGTTACAGACAAATCACCGAACATTATAGATCTTTGTACATAATTTTCGACGAGTTAAAACTATAGCATTACGTTTAATGTATAAAAAAGTATCACTTGTGCTGTACCATTAAACAATAACATCAATTTTGTTGATTATTAATTAATTGCGAATATTCAAGGTAAATTACAGCTGAAGTACGTCCTCTGGTCTGCTTATTAAGGTACCTGAAAATATTATATATGCAAAATATAAATATTTATATTATTATCACGTTCTAATTGTATGAGTTGTACTTATTAGTAATGAGTTAAGTATGTTATTAATATTTTGCATATATCACTGATTAGGTTACTACCTATTTTAAGAGGTAAATCATCGTGAGCAGTGGCGGCACCTGATAATAAAATAAGGGGCCATATAAAGTACAACTCATTTTGTAGTTTTTACATTGAGAGATTAATTTGTTGGACGAACTCTTAAAGTATTGTAATCATGACAGAGTTTTAAATAGACATTTGAACGAAAATGCACGTTTTGAGCTTCTTAGAATTGTTTCTGACACCTGGTGCGTGAGTGTCTGTAAACGCTTTGCCACAAAAATGTATTAATTTATTAAAATATACTAAATCCTATAATATAAGAAACTTTGAATATCAAATTTCTATATATCCTGGAATAAAAACGACACGAATTAAAGAAAAAAGAGTACTTATAATAGTTGAATATTTATATATAGCTTATTTAGAATATAGCTAACTTTTTAGTTACCAACCATAACTTCAAAGATCAAAATCGTATCAAAAATTAGGGGACAGTGAAGGTTACTGGTGATTTATTTTGTTTAACTTAATTTAATAGTAAACATCAAAATAATGTTTCTTCTTTTTTTGGGAGGATGAGTTCTATGTATGTATGTATGTGGTACCTATGTACTAAGCCAATGTCATCTGATACATATAATATACCTAATGTCGCCAAACATCAGAAGGTCGCATCCGTTAAATAATAATAAATATATAATCCGTGTTTTTTGCTCTGAGTGCTTATTGTTAACGTGATTTTTGAATCGACAACATATATACCACATGCATACATTTTATAGCTAATTTTTTATTTTAGTTTTATATTCATTAGTTAGTTAGATATCATTCGCATACAATCATGATCTGGTTGCTAGTGTTATGTTTTACGAAATACGGAGTTTCTGCTACCTACGTTAATGGTAAGTACATTATTTATATTTTATTATTACAATTATTATTTTTAAATTAGTTAATTTTTTCTTGTAAATTTCTACTCCTTTACTAAGGTAACAAACTTCATCACGAAAATTTAATTAAATTATAATGTTATTAATCTAGAATCTAGGGCACATTTTCTACAAAATTATGAGGGTTTGGAGGACATAGATTACATATACAATTAAAAATAACTATAATTTTTTATTTGAAAATTATTTTTAAATTAAAACATTACTGTAAGAGGTTCTGGGATCAGCATACTTAATTTACAATCATTTGAGCCTCTATTTTAATGTATAAATATAAAACTATCGATCTCAGTTGGGGAAACAGATGATAATTATTTTATATTACAGTTAAACTGTCTATTTATAAATTGTAAGAAATATTATTCTAGATCAGTTTCATTTTTCTAATAAATTAGAATGAAGCATAGATGAATTAATTTTATTTAAATTAATGCATACATTAGTTTACTTTCTAATGCAAAAAAAAAGAATTTTTTTAACCAGATATTTACGAAAATGCACGTTTGGAGCTTCTTTGAATATATTTTGACTATTTTCAAGATAATGTTATTTTGTCAACACTACAGAAATATGATTGAAAATACAAATTTGAACTCTTTAAATTATAATTTTGAAAACAAAATTTAATCTGGTGGTTAAAGTTTACTTTTAGACTTTAAAAATTATACATATAAATTAATATTGAAAAATCTTATATAAATATCTCTCACTTTCTGTTTGTAATAAATATGTTTTCTTTTATTATAAGTCCAAAAATTCCAGTTTAGGGCACTGTAATTTAATTTAAATTAAATCGAAGCAGGTCATTTCGTATAATTTCTATAGCATTTGCGACTGAAAATGAAAAGGTAAAAGTAAATTTACATGTAAAAAATTGCAGTAAAAAAAAAAAAACGTTCATTCCATTCCATTAATTTTGAATGAATTAATGTGCACGGTAGAAAACGAATTCACTTATATGTATATGTTCCACTTTATTTATATATATTTTTTTAAATTAACTAAATTCACAAATTGCTTTTTTCGTAATCAATGACATTTTTTATATGATATCAAAAGTTTAGTAGTAGATAACGAGTTGCTAGTAAAAAATTATGTATTCCTCGAAATTGAAATACAATATAAATTAATGATAGTCACTTCCTCTTGAAAAAGATATCATTAGTTTAATGTCAATGGAATTTAAAAAAGAATCAATCATCATGTAAAATGCACTTTTTGCATTTGAGGTTTCATTTTTACCTAAAAACTAATTTTTATTAACAACAAAAATAGGTACTACAATGCCTTCAGGTCACCGTACAATTCAATACAATTCTAAACAAAGTTTCTATGAATATTTTAACTTTCAAAATTATGAATTTAAATATTTTTATGTCCTTTTAGTTGTATATGAACACATGAATACATTTTAATTCTTTAGAAATCCATATTTTTTTGTAGATATTTCAATTTGGTATATGTTATTGATACTCTACCGAACACTATAGCTCTGTTGTACTACCGTACGACGAGCTAAAAATAAATTTGATCAATATAGAAGTCCATTTTTTTAAAGATGACTTGTAGATTAAATTTATGTTAAATATATGTATTTATCTTTCAATTACAAAGAACACAACATTTAAAGGATGTTATTATTTATTAATAGCAGGTTTACATGTAGTTATAAGCAAACAAAATTAAATAGAAAAGTTTTGTATATTTGTGTATTAAAATGATAGTCTAATATCCATAACCTTGAGGTAAATATCTACCTATAATACCTGCAATTACAATAATATCAAACTATATATGTATATTCAAAACTAAAAATAACTCGAAATACGAAATTCAGTTTAAATGAATCATGAACTAGATAAGAAAATTCCTAATGAAATTGTTTTTAATTTTTATTATTTAACTAAAAATAATTAAAGATACACATAAATCAAATGATTATTTCCCAGTAATTTACATTAGTTTTCAAATCGGAATCGGCTGTTGTGCAAACATTAACATCTGCAGTTGCTTTATACTGGATTTTCTTGTCCGTATAATCAAGAATATGTATTGATATATTTGTTTTACTATAAAAGAATGAGAGCTCCAATATTTCAGGATGTTTGGGATTCAACCAAGAATTATCTCTCCTATTATTCTTATTAAAGGAAACGAAATATCTTCCAAGATCCTATTTATTTTACAAATGCATCTAATACTCTGTCCAGAAAACAATATTCCTCCCTATATGCATCTAATCTATCTCTCCAAGAAATATACTACATTTATTTCATCATCAAATTTAGGGGAGCAAGAAGATTGGAGCTCCAAGATATCAGCCTCAGCTCAACCCTACTATCAAGCCCAAACAGCTGGTTCAGGCATATGTCCCACAAATGCCCAATGTGTCCCACTGGCCTCGTGTCCCATGCTTGCTACCATCATGAATCATGCTTGTATCAACACGAACAGGTACTTTTGAAGGTCAATAGATCAAATCATGATGACATTCAAATAATAAAAATAAATTAAAATAAAATTCTATATAAATCACATATGATTTTTTTTTTGTAATATATAGAGTGGCTTCATTAAGTTGTAGCTACCCTGGTAGTGGTATGGTATGTTGCCCTCAAGGGATGGGGTACACCTCGAGTATTCCGCAACCGAAATTCCCGTCGACAGCGTCTGGTATTGCCGGAAATCGCGAGGACCGGAAATGTGGAAAACCGGTAGTTCAAGGTGACAATTACCATGGTATTGGGGAGCATCCTTGGGTCGTTCGGATTGGCTTTAGGAGTAAGGACATATTAAACAGTAATTTCATGTATTTGGACGATTAATTTTTTTTTGATTTAGATCAAATGACGGGGGAAATTAAGTATCCGTGTGCTGGTTCAATTATGAACCGTAGAGTGATTCTAACAGCGGCTCATTGTGCTTTAGCTAAAGCTGATAACTATAAATTGTAAGTGAAACTTAAATTGAATCATTCAAATCACAATTGCAACAAATATCAATAATTTGGGGTTTAGATCTTCAGTTAGAGTAGGAGAATATCGAACTGACTCTTCTTTGGATTGTGGTGAGGAGTTCTGTGCTTTACCACTACAAGATATTGCCTTAAGTCACGTTGTGGTCCATCCGGGATACGACCAGGCGACCTTCAAGGATGATGTCGCTTTGTTAATCTTAAGAGCTGATATCAACTATACAGGTTATTTAATATTAATTAAAAAAGTATCCAGTATTAAAGAAATAATTCAATAAATATGGCTGGGTTTCTAAAACACAAGCTAATTGCAGCAAATGATGTAAACTGAAATTGTAACAATACCTAAACATATTAATTTATGAATTTATTTTATGAAATTGAAGAATATTTGTTATTTTAAATCTTCAGTAACTGCTCAACCACTCTGCGTGGTGGATTCATGGTCGCAACCGAGTAACCAAGCCGTTTTGGTTGGCTGGGGAAGAGGTGCTGGTCAACAAGGTATATATATATAATAAATAAATAATTAATATACAGAATATCAATTACTACACCGTAAATATTTAAAAGAAGAAATTGTGATTTGTTGTTTCTAAACATTTTGAATCTTGTGACATCTATGTGATGTTGCAGCGACCTAACATGCGTATGTTACGTCTCGGCGACATCTCTGGGAAGTCATATTAAAGAATGCTTGTTTTAAATATGAAATATTATCTAGAAATATTTGATAGGTTCCTTTAGTTTTAAAAATCCACAATGAATATCCAATATTTTTTCTAGTTAAGTTCTATTTACAGCTTAGAGAATCTTCTATCTTAAGGACTTCCTTTACACTAGTAATTCTGAAGATTTTTGCAAAGTTTACCAGATTTTAAAGCTGTGCTTCTAAACTTCAGTTTCTATTTTACTTTGATTATTCTATTTACAGTGCAACCTCCGTTTCAACAAACAATAGATCTACCAGTAATTCCATTGCAACAATGTGTTAATGTCTACTCCAGGACAATTCCAATCACTGATGACCACCTTTGCGCTGGAGGACAATATGGAAAAGACGCCTGCGAAGGATTTGGAGGTGCTCCATTAATTGTTAAACACAGTGAGGTTTACTACCAGGTAAAACATCTAATCAATCATTTTAAATGAAATAATATAAATTATTAGAAGGATAATGTGAATTTTTCTATTTCAGGTCGGAATCCTTTCGTTTGGATCAAATCAGTGTGGTGCGTCAGGGGTGGCTAGTGTTTATACTAGCGTTAAAAAATATTCGCAGTGGATCAAAGAAAATATACCAGTTATATATTCGTAAAATTGCTCCGATTTATAAGTTTTAAATATTTGTAACATATTATGTAGATATATATTTGTTAGGTGTTAAATTAAGTAAAATTTAAATGTACGTTCTACTGTTAAAAACGAAATTAATTAATTTGCTGTTTCATATAAGTAAATAATGCGTTGTATACTATTGTGTTAAGAGTTAAAAGACAAATATAAAAGAGAAATAAAAAGAACTTGATTTTTGTTTGCAGGGAATGAATGAAATAAAAATGCAGGTAATAGTATATGATTTAATGGAAACATTATTTACAAAGTTTTACAAATACACTTGTCGCTAAAAGGTTAGAAACTCTATAAACTATTCATAAAATTACCATTTGCAGTAAAATCTTAAACGTAGACTCATTTGAGGACCTGCTCAATGATTATTTACATATTAATTTAAAATATAAATAGGTACATATGTGTATAATACATAATTCGAAATATAACTATTATAAATTACACATTATACAAAAGATATTATTTCATAAATGTACATATAAAATAAATTGTATTTATAAATAATATAAACAAAGAAATTGTTGCACAAATTGATAAACAATAGTTTTAGTATCTACATAGTTGGTTTGAAAATCTATAGAACACGTTATCACATTTACAATTGTTAAAAATTTAACTCGTATATTATCACTAGCAAGACTCAGGTTAATTATAATTTATTTCATTTTTATTTATACTTTTGCAATAATCATTATTGCTCAATCTCACATTTTATCTGTACAGTGTGCTTTCTTTTATTTGGGGATGTTTTTACATAGTTTTACTACCAGGAAACAACATGCAGGACCACACTCGTAAAATGAATAAGCCAAACGACCTTTCCAATTTATATTATCATATGGCACCTTCATACTATTCCCTTGAGTTCTTCGATTTAATTAGAAATTTTCAAGTTAAAATTGATATATCATTTATTAGATACTTGTAAAAAAGTATTTTTATATTGAGAATTGTTGTTAAGAATATATTAATTGTCTTTTCGGGTCCTCCAGACCCGACTTATGCTATGGAGTTTTCTATGAATGATTGAATTAAAATTATTTAATAATATACATATTTTTTCAGCGTACTTAAAATAATTGCTATAGAAATAGTATTAAATGAATGTCAGGTCAATCTGGGGTCATTGTAATTTTACTGTAATGCAGGAGCTATTGTCAATCCATGTAGAAATATGTAAAAATCTATTTAAAATCACTGTTAGGTCACTATAACCTAAATATAATTCCATTAGATCAAACATAAATTGAAGATGTATATTTTGGGTAAATTAGAATATACTGTCGGGTCAGTGGGATCCCAATATGTATCCATTAGACCCAACGAAATTTAAAATATGTAAAATTGTACTCCAGGGTAGGGCTGTCGATCTCCCATTTCTTGAATCTAGTGTCGATTCCAAAAATAACATAAATTATTATCGATGATTCAATTATAAATTATTAATTGATAATACTTTAGTAGATTTATTCCAAATAATCGAATCGGGATAATAAATTAGAAATCATTTTCTTTTATGAAAACCAATGATTATGTATGGATTAATAATCGATCCTATAATATAATCGATTATGAATCAATACTAACATTAAGATTAATACGGGTTCATAGTTATTAATTAATTAATAATGTATTCAAAACTAGGGAAATGCATTAATAATCGATTCATTTATGTTATCAATTGTGAATCGAAACTAAAGTAATATCATGGATCGATATTTTGTTGAATCAATTAAATGATCTCAGAAATAAATCGATTATTAGCGCTAAGAACAGCCCTACTGCCAAGTCAGTGTTACCCGAATATTAAAATTGTATACGTATATATTTTTATTTGTAACTGAGTGAATTTAAGGTAACGTACTTATTTATTGGGTTATACGGACCCGAAAGGTCAATTGGAACAGCCTAAGATAAAATTGGTATAGTTATTGCTGACGCGAAAGACACAAGGTATACATCAACATTGTTCTACTGTTTAAAATAACTATTTACAACATAAAAACGCGTATTTTAAGCCTCGCTTAAAGTTACACTTCGACGTACTAAACACTGCGTCAACCTATTGGATTTAAGTTTAAATTTAGAATTTTAACGCACATATGCGCGTGTGTAAAAGGAAAACCTACCAATAAAACACAAACTATTTTGGACCCTTATAATTTAAGCTAAGTTGAAAATATCTTTTAAATTATAACAAATAATATAATTATGTATCAGCGAAAACATTAACCAAAGGTTAAGGGGCATAGACAGCTACATTATAGCAACTTGTATTGAATTTATATTCTTTTATATACAAAACGACCCATATATGTTTTCTATTTATTGGAATTTTAGCTTTCTATGCCCCTGAAATTTAAAACTATTATTCAATTTTTTAAATCCTAGTTTATATTAAAGTTATTTATTAGTGTACTTAGTAAAATCAGCAAACTGGTTTGAGATATGTAAGTGAGAAATTTTGAGATTAAAATCAAGACATTTTAGTGACCTTGAAAATTACAAGTTACATGTTTAAAACCTCAGTTTTAATTAAGTTAAAAGTTGGTGTTTCAATTTGGAAATATTGCAAGTCATTTGAAACATAGCATGGCTTGCGTACCTCCATTTTAGTTAGAAATTCCGTGTTTAATTGCAGAAGAAATAATTAAATACCTAAGTACTAATGTCACTGGTGTATAATATTGCAGTACTACTAAATTGCTAATACATTTATGTAATACTAATTGCAAAATGAGCTGAATTTCTATAATATATTTTTACTATGTACAGACAATACTGATATTGTATATTTATTAATCACTGTCTTTGTTATTATAGTTTTTAAAAAGATATATATCACTAGCTCTTTTGTTAGAATATCGGTAAACTATTATATTTGAATTACCGATTAGTAAATACGCACTTTGTGATTGGGGCGCCTAAAGATTCAAAATTGCTTACGAGAAAAGTGACCCAGATGTTAATAGCTTGCGTAGTAAACAGTTAGTTTTGCATTTTGCAGTCCACCAAAAATTTCTTGTAAAAATCAGAACTCTATCATGTAGAATCAATTCTGTAACAACGTCAAGAACTTGCAGTGTAAGCTGCCCTAACGTATACAACCAATAAACTACAATCACAAAACAACGCTACGCAAAACGGTCACTTTGAAACACCAAAAATAACTAAAATATAACATGGAAATCGGGCTTCGAGTAAGTTCGGGTATGAAGTACATCAATTTCAGGTAAATTTGGCACTGTCATCAGAGTACACCAGCAGCAATGCGATATCAACATTTTGGGGAGCTTGAAATTTTGATCCTAATTTGGAGCCATCGACGATATCAATACTGTTGTTGAAAATAACTTATTTTGAGGCTCCTACATTGAAATACCAGAGCCCATATTGGGACACCAGTAGAAATATTGCAATGTCAACAATTTAATATTTTTGGGAGAATTCATTGAAGGAACCTAATTTTCAGAAAATATTTGAGAGCCTGTCTGGGTGCTAATTTGTAAACTAGGGGCTCAAGGAGTTGTATATACACGATCGCGAACACTTTGAAAAATGATTGTGTCAGTTATATTGCTATAGGTGCGTAATTGGACTTCAAAGTCCAGGAACTTATTCTTCTATATTACCACCTTGCCGAAGCCCTGCTTTTATATCTGGCGGTGACTGTTTGCGGAAGCAATCCTCCAGGAAGGCACCCATACTTCGATATAGATGGCGTTTGACTCCCCCAAGACTATGGGATTCGTCTGGGTATACCTGAACAGCAAATGAAGACATGTTGAACATTTTGGAAACTTTACCAGGTCAAACTTCAAGAACTCATATTAGGAAATTACATACTTGTTGCCGGAATAACGTCCCGGAATCTGCAAGAGCTCGCACAAGCGCCATCGACTGTTGAAGATGTACATTGTCGTCAGCAGAACCATGAACCAAGTACAGCATTTTGTCCTTGAGCAAAGATACCTTTCGACTAACATCAGCTTCTTCGTAACCTTTATAATTGTCGGTAACATTCGGCAAACCCATATATCGCTCTGTATATGCAGAATCTAATACAAAAATATGAATACTAAAAACATACAAATTATTATATTCAATTCTTCAAAGATTAAGCAAGATGAAGTTTGTTTCTACAGGTAAAGTTATCTCTATAGTTAGAAATTCCGACAAATAACGCTATTACATTATTTAATATAAACTCAAAACAAAAATATACATTTCTTTAAAAAGTATTTACCATATAATCTCCAATTAGTGACAGGTGCCACTGCTATGGCACAATGGAACACTGGTTTCTGGCTTGCCAATGCCAACGAAGCTACAAAACCTCCATAACTCCAACCCCATACTGCCACACGTTTCTTATCCACAAAATGAAGCGAATCTCTTAAGTACCTTAACACAAAGCACTCGTAAGTAAATTTTAAAACAATTTTACTGGTTAAACTTACTCAGTGACCTCAAGTTGATCTGCAACTTCTACGGACCCCAAATGGTAGTAGACCTCATGCAGCAGTTGATTACCTTGACCACCAGATCCTCGTCCATCTATTTGGGCGATAATGTAGTCCTTGTTACTGGCTAGGTAAGTATTCCAATCCATTCTCCATCTTTCTGTAACTAACTGACTGCCAGGACCTCCATAACTGAAAGTAAATTAAAGAAGATATTCTACTATAATTTCGCGAAGTAATAGAATACAGTTGTGAAGCTTTCGCTTATAATCTTATTATTCTTCGAGGAATGTAATTAAATTACTTACACTTGAACAATTAATGGATATCTGGTGATCTCTTCTTCCCGCAGTCCCGGTGGTAGATGTAACCGGACTTGTGCTTGATACCCTCCGGAGATCTGCACCGGAAAGGTCTTGATCTGCGGCAAGGCCAACTTGTCTATCCGGTCTCGAACTCGAGTATTATTTTGAAGAAGTAAAAGGAATCTAGGATGGGGTAAAGTTGCTCTATATAAAGTACTAGTTGGAATACTTGGTCCCAGACACTCTAAAACGAAGTATGTAGCTGCACCAGGACTGAAGATGGCGTTGTGGTACAAGCATGGTTGTTCTTGAGGTGTTATGATTCCAACTACAACAATAAATAAATAACTTTTAGATAGAGGAATTGAAGATTGGTATGTGAGATTAAGTGTCTTTTTACTTATGTTCTTCTTTTTCTTCTTGGGTGTTGGGGTAGGTAGGGGAGGCGTATCTTCCTCAGTCCAGTCATCTTCCCATTGGCGGGATCTGTGTGATCCTACTAAGCCATAATAAGGCGATGGAGTTGGAATAGGTCCTTTAACGCATGTGATACAATGGGGTGGTTGTAGGATCGCACCGACCCGAGGGGGTACTGAGGTCGCACGGTATAAGTGTTGTTGACCTGGCTTCCCTTCAGGAATTCCCAGGAAGTAACTAAAGGGAATAGTTACTCTATTTAGGATCTTTTATAAAAAGATATTGTTTTGCATAAATTCATAAACTTTGTGGTATAACTTTTAACCGAACTATTGTTAGCGATAGTTCATTGTTGATCTTAATTCTAATTCAGATAAATCTATTATTTTTGAAGTATTTTAGACCCGGACTACTGCTATAAGCAAAATTCGATCTTATAATAAACTTACATGACATCATTTGAGTGATCCCACGCCAGGATCCGAGTGACCTCAAAGCGCCCGTGTGTCAAGGGTAATATTCGGTTTTTGGGAATATTAACAGAAACCGCATGGCGAAAATACCCTATTGGGCCGTCTCTTACGGGCGCTACTGTCACGTAATTCCTACTGTCCAGTCCGAAGAGGGGACTATCGGACATGTCCACCCAGCCGCGACCTTCTCCACTGACCCGTTGCGTCTTTTGTAAACGGGAATAAAAACAAATGAACCAATTGTATTACAATTAAAATAATTGTTTATTATTGTTGGTTCTAATTAATCAGAAGAATAAAAATAATATTTTCTATTACAGTTTCTGTTTATTTAAATTAAGCAAAAATTTATTTTCAAATAATGGAAATTAATATTCCGATATTAGAAATGTATTTTCTAATATCAATAATTCATTTTCTGGTACCATAAAATCCATTTGAATTAAATTTGTGATACCAGAACAAGGATTCTGGTAACAGGAAATAAAATTCTGATTTGACAAATTCAAAAATGAAATTGTATAATAGTATATAGTATTTATGTGTCTGTCTTTAATTTTGTGATAACTTTTTTTTGGCCAAAATAGAGAAACATGAACAGGATAACGTGAGATAAGGAGGATGTGTTGAAGTAAAGTTTGGTAAAGTGTGTACCTCTTGACAGTGCCACATGGGACTCTTGCATACGGTCACCAGGGACAGATTTTGCGGTCGATTCAGCCAGACCACACTTACTTCAGTCAAACTAATCCAGGATACTGCCGTAAAATAAAAGTCACTGAAACACAGCATACATAATTTTATACATTTAGTATTTGCCATGGATTCTCTTTACACATGTTATAGGGTTAAAATAAATACCACTCTACCATAACACCATACCAACTTTAAAAGAGCGATACTATTTATTTCATTTTATTTATTTTGCATCCAATATTTACATTTATAAAAATAAATTGCAAACCAACAAATCAAATAGTGTTTGCATGTTAATTGGTCCATTAATTGAGTAATAATGAAACACAACGAATTTAGTTTATAATTATAGAATGCAGACCCGTACTCAGACATTTAAATTGTTTTTAAGTTAAAGGGACATTAATAGATTAAAAAGAATTGAATACTAATAAATAGGTAACACAACAAATAGTAAATATTATTTCTTAACCAATTGGTAATACTCAAATTAAATGGATTCTCAATAAACGAAAATGAGAAAAATTCATCGATTTCCGTAACATTCGGATGCTTTAAATAAATGTTTACGTAAAACTAACACTAACTCTAACATCAGATAATTGCCAATAGACGAATTAAATTAAAGTTATTAGAATTATTGTCATAATATTTTGATAATTAGTGAAAGCAAAAGAAACTCCTATAACCATTTGGTTTGGCCCAAATTTACTTCCAATGTATAACTTTTCTCGTTGGAAAATCAATAGTAAACAGTGGAAATCAAAACCGCACTTTTTATATCCGGTTTCAAATGTTTCCGGTTGCAATTCACGAAATCATATTCAGTCTTTCAGTAAATAAACTGTAAAAATTATTTACTATACATTAAATATAAAATTACACTTCACACAAATCCAGTAACGTTATAAAATTTTTTTAAATTTTACCATAATTCAGTAAATATACAAATGAAGTAATTTTTGCAGTAGCATTTTCACTCAAAATTCTAAATTGAGATATAATTTGTTATTTCCACGTTCATTGGAATAAATAAATGTAACTCTTATCACTATTCTCAAATGAATATGTTTTGCTGTGCGAGTCTTTGAAAGACATAAAAGCGTTTGGTTTTTATGTCATATTTGATAGTAACCGTGCTTAAGATATTCTTGGCAATAAAAACAACGTACCTGTTTTGCGCCAAAGCACTTGGAGGTCGCACCTCTTTCGTCCGAATGTTCCCCGGATCGGCTAAATCTGCTACGCGTAGCGTCACTTGGGGATTATTGGTACCCGGTTTCGGATACCGAAGCGACCGTATGTCGGGGTATAACCGGTCCTCCGATACAGTGCCATACCTTGTAGTTTTTGTATTATTAGATTTAAATTGCAAAATACATTTTAGAATAACATTTTGATAAATTGGAAATGAATAAATTGGTTTACCACGGGAATTGTAGTTCTTCGACTAATGTGTCGTTGAATGAAGCGTATAGGATCATATGTCCATCACTGGACATCCATAGGGCTGTGTTTGAACCCAGAATCTCTTCTGTTAACCAATAATAAAGTGTCACTTATTTTTCATTATCAATTTATTCATAAGTACATCATAACATCTTTTAAATGACTATCATCTTTTGATAGACTTAATACGAAATCCAATTAATAAGATCTTAAGCGTCTTAGCGTTCCCAAATTTGATTATAATTATTATTGCGTAATATCTTTAAAAGTTTGACAACTGGGTTATATTGGGGCCCTAATACGCAAAGAGCAGTTCAATATCACACCATGCGGATATAATTGCATTGCTAATCCTGTCGCTTGTGCAAACGCTTTGTGTGTTGCCAGCTTTTGGCGTCTAGCCAAAGATTAACCACCTTCTACTAAATGTTCCTGGTATGACCTACGACATTGCAGGTTCCCTGGGTCTTAGTCAACCAATAAGATTTAATATATCTAGTCTGTGCTCAGGCAGGGCCGGCGAACAGGTGGGCAAATAGGAAACCTAACCGTAGAAGCGATACACACCGAGAAAATATTAATTTCGACTTTTCAGTACACCATACTGTTAATATTATTATTATTCGTATTGAAGAAATTCGGAAATTCGCGGTTTTACACAAACAAAAATTCGTATTTTGAAATTCGCACTTATATTATTTATTTGAAAGTAGATCTTGGAATATTATATTTCACGTATAACAGTAATTGACAGCACTAGTTAGCATAAAGTATATTTTCAAAAAATTATTCTTATTACAAACTAACCTTCGTATAACCAATCTGGTACTCCATGGGATACCACCCCGGGTATCGCGGTGTTCGTAACCCGATAGCCGCTGCTCGATCGTGGGCCCGGCCTGTAGTAAATGTCATAGTTGTGTACCATGACCAGACTATGATCACGGGGTGCCCAGTCCGCTAGCAAGAGGAATGGGTGACCTTCGTCGTCGGGTAATGGTGTTAAGGGCCATGTTTCACTATTTAATAAAATATGTAATTTGTGTTAAGCAGAATAAAATATTTAAATTTTATTTCTTATTTTAACAGTAGTACTGTATTTTATTTTAGGTTTGTATTAAACGTAAATCATTCTAAATGGTACTTACAAACTGTGTATATCATAAACAGTATACTGCGCTAAATAAGAATGCCTGAACAATTTCTGGACATTCTGCGCAAGCAACAAATACTTCTGGTCGGGCGACAGGACAAAACGAACCGGATTCAAACTCCTCTGCAACGAAAAGGTTAACATTCAAAACTAACGCATACTAATGCACACGTATATATATTAGAAGACACGTAGTTTGAGAACTTCTGTTTTAATATAACACCAAGTTTAGTGTTTATGGACAAAGTTATTTGGGAATCTTTTTGAACTTCCATGCCGTACGCCACTGTTGGGTAAAAGGGGCGTACGACCCATTAGTCAGTGAGCCCTTCTAACTTGGAAAATACCACCCCCCCCACCTTTCTTCAAATGTGGGTTAGCTACCCCTGTTGTGTGCTGTGGACGGATCCAATTAGTCACCAACAAGTTATTTGCGGAGTTAGGAATTTAATCCATAGTTAAAAAGTTTTGTTAGCATTTTTTGGTAGTAATTAAATTGATTTGCTAAATCAAACAATTTTAATTTGTTTGCAAAATGTTTAAATTTATGGTTTACCCAATATAAATTACGGTAAATATTATTTCCTTTCTATTAGCAACATTTTGCGAACGTAAAACAGAATCACAGCCAATTAGTGTTTGATAAAAAATTACAAATAATAATCCAGTTTTAAGTAACGGAATTAGTTTGCTTTAAATAATTATATGAACATTGGCCAAGTTTACTTACTAGTTAAATTAATTTCACTAATTAATTTGCAAATTTGTTAGCCTAGCGCAATTTTCTTTTTAATCTAATGATAAATTTCCTTAATATGTTTATATTTTGCACTATTTGCTCAGGAGTTCCAGCAATTGTTGTGTTTGTCGTTAGCTAAACGCAACAAATTTAATATAAAACTTTTATACAAATGTATATTTGTAGAAGTCAGCTCATAAATTTTAATACAATTAAAAAAAAAATGCCTACGAGAAACAAAAAATGAGTATCTTACCCTTTGTGCCTAACCTCACGTACCAAAGTTAATTACTGCTTACAAAGTATAATTAATGAAATAAAATGGTGGGTTTTATTACGTGAATAAAAGTTTTAAATGTTTTACTTACAAACGTCTGGTTGGACATTAGTGTTTTAGTGGATTGATTGGTAGCGTGGAGAAGGCTTATTCCACCCCATTGGTCCTTGAAGATCAGTTCTTCTCCTAAGCAGAAAAGGTATAAGAAATTCTAAGATTTACAACTCCTTTGGAATAATGCTACTAAGTTTGTTCTAACAAAATATAATATAGCACAGATTCGCAATTTAGATAAGGTATATTTGCACTTTACGCTTGTCACTGTAGAATAATAGGTGTGCACTTAAGCTTTACTTTATGTAAGCTTTGGTGCTTGTCAAATCGTCGTACAAAATAATCCCCTATCAATTTGTTAATTATTCACAGATTAAATTGGCAATATTGTTTCCCTTACCCGATACCCAGGTCCCATTGAATCTTAAGGGGGTGTATTCGTGTCCGAGTATGTCTTGCAACCGGACCCGCTGGCCTTTGACTCGCGGACCTTCATCGGGAGGTGTCAGCAATACCACCGAGGTGACAATAAGTGCCAACACCACCACAATGACCAGTAGAGCGATGAGGATACCACGCCAATTACGCTGATTGGGGTTGCTGGACACCAGCTCCTGGAACAAGAGGTATATTACTCCAGATACCATACGGGCACTACGGGATGCAGTTAAATAATTGTAGTTGCAATATTTATATGGTGGTCATGAAAGTTGACCTATGATACATAAAATGGTCATTTGGATTTATTTCTTTTACAAAATCCATGCTATACATAGATAAACATAGATAAACATAAAAATGATGTACCCACATAGAAATAAAAGTTCGCTAAACGACAGCGTTATAGCAGTATTAATAATTTGTTACGTTCTTTACATTATGTAAAATGTACTATAGTTTAGTAGTTATAAAATTATTACAGAAAGAGGAATAAACACTATTTAACGACTCTTAAAAGTCAGATGTTACGAATTGTAATAAACATCAAACTTGAAATTATGTGTGATAAAACGAACTATATTTCGTGATATTTACTCATTGCAATCATAAAACTCATAAATAGAATTTTGTTTCAAATTTCAATTAAACTTGAAAACCAATTATTTAAAATCAAACATTATTTACTATTTAGTTAGTAAATAAATGATTGTCAAACCATTTTCTTCATAAAAATAAGCTGGAGTGGTCTTAACCAGACTTTTTTTATGATTTCGTTACTTAAATTCATCCTACATTTGCTATAAAACAATGTCAATGTGTATTGAAATTTAGGGAAACGTAAATTTCAAAAGCAGCTTTCAATAAACGGTACATTTTTCGAAGAAACTTATTAATATTTCAATATCATCAACGTTTATAAGAACCCATATATCTCTAACTCATGCCACATTAAAAAAATTGCAAAAGTAGCTAGAGTAAACTGTTACTTATTGTAAACATATTATTTTCAAAAATAGGTGGTGCACATTTAAACCATAAACAAGTTAAAACTTAAAAGTTTCATTATATTATAATTTTACCTGTCTGTAAAGCGGTTAAAGGTATACATACACACATACATATATAGACGCCATTCCAGTAGTAGCCATATTCAATTCAAGGATGGCCAAAACGTGTATATCCGTTAAAATTTCAATTTTGAATTCTAATAAATAACAAATATAGTACACGTATGTTATTCGCCATTCATATAAAATTCTTCATCATTTGAAATATTTTTACAGATGACTTCTGTCACTATTTACAGACAGATTCCTCTACATTTATAGATATGTAGTACAATATTCAGGGTATTCTGCCTGCGTAACATAGATAGCGTCATCGGAATGATTGACAGGCCAGTTATTGAATTGTACACGACAAACAGTTCAGTCAAGGACGTGGCGCACTTGACACCGTTTTCAGGACTCTTTCAGCCTCGCTGAGCGCGAGCCAACGTTGATCGTGATTCATACGAACAATTTTCAGTAAGCAGATACAACTATATACTTATTACTGTTTGAGAGATTTATTAGAAAAAATGTAACTTTACATGCCGCAAAATTTAACCTATAACAACTTGTGTCCCTATAACATTAGGCAAACAATAGATTCAATCTGAAAATACAATATGTATATCTGTAATACTTCAAGTATAATATTTACTCTCGAGTACAATACTGGTAAAGTTTGCGAAACTCAATAAGCACAGAGCAAATACAATATAATGAATTTGTACCTACGCAACTTACGTTTGTTCTACTGTATACACTGTTAAAAACAATGTATGTTGAGCAGAACGGGGTTAGTTGACCATGGGGGGACGACGGCATTCTAGTCATATTTGCGCTGCTGTAGATATTTTGTCGCTACATATCAAACGATGTATCTGTGTAAGCTGTGGCATAGCCAAGATTTTTAGGAGGCCGGTGTGCTATTTTACCCATGATTGAAATCTGATAGTAATAAAAAATAAATCTTATGTAAAAGAAATGCATTTGATTGTGAAATGTGTAAACCAGGCAGCGGTTTGATACCGCGGTAAATTCTTTGTGTAACAAAATTCACAATAGCAAGCGGATAAGATCAGTTGGTGCCGCTAATAAAACGACAATCAAAGTCGATTCGATTTTTTTACTACACCCACTTATCAACAATCTTCTTTATTGCGTGGCGGAATCGATTCTGTCGCACATTAAGGTTACTATAAAACATGTTCTAACAACAACTCGAGAGATTATAAACTGTTTTGGTGATGTAAAAAGTTGTTATAGAGATGTTAACGATATTAAAAGCTATTTAAAAGATGCTGAAACAGCTGTTTTGGAGTGACCTTGAAATACGGCGGAATCGGTTCTTCCAACTTCTTATCTTTCAAGTTTTGTTTTAATTGGGGATGTCTACACTTTCGAACAGCCTTGTTGGCCACGCCACTGGTTGTATTAATATCTTTAAAATCGCGATCAAGACAACTTTAAGTCGCTTGACTTTCAGTTCACATGGTTCAAGTTCTAAGAGAAAAATCGGCTCGTATAACCGATGTCAAATGACAAATATCATATTATTTGAGTCTATTTTGTTTCTTTGTCAAAATATTGTCAAGTATAGTTCATACGATTTATTTCATATGATCCCCAACATGTATGGTAACATAAATAAGAGATTTATGATATTCTGTAGCAGTTTTCTCGCAATTGGTACATTTTTTGAAGAAACCATTCATACAAAAGTTGTGCGAAATATTAATTTCCTTCATTATGAATATAAACACTTTTGCCATTTATGCCACCGTTCTACTAATATTGGAAAAAGGACAAGAAAATGCACTTCCGGTGTGAATATTTTTTTCAAACATTAGAGGTGCAAGTAGAACGTTCATAAACACACAGCCAGACAGACAGACACACAGATACACAGACGTCATTCCGAAAGTAGTAACAAACGATTCAAGGAGGATCAAAACGTGTATTTCCGTTGAAATCTTGATTACAAGACTTAATTATAACTGCGTAAGAGAAAGTCAAAATATTCATATTTTTAAATATACCTTAATTGAGTATATATAAAAATACTTCTATGATTAAAATTTACTTTGAACGATAGTAGTTTTGAATAAATAAAATCAAAAAATGCAATCACTAGATTTTGTCGTATCTCTGAACCGTCTAACAAACTGACTAGAATAACTTTTCTAATCAAATCACCCTAAGGACATATATAGCTCCAAAGTAATTTATAGGATAATATCGTCCGATCTGGTCGTTCATCGATTTGCCGATAATTAAATCGGTTTCAGTTGCCTCGTAGCTCGCTTGCTGACACTGAACCCTAAAAAGGAGCCGAAATAGGGTCTGAAACGAGTGAGTTCCATTGGTCAATGAATTCCGTGTTTAACCAAAACACAGGACTCTGTTTACATTCGAGACTTTGTTGGACTGACGCCAACTTTTATCACTTACACAAAGGGGGACCACTTGCGAGTATCGTAAAATAGTTTCGGGGAGGACCATGGCCTTGAAAGTTGGCACCAAGGCCACAGACTAGCCGTCTGCACATTGTCAGTGGCTGCACTGTTGAACAATTGGGACTGCATTCATTTTAAAATAGAGTGTTTCTTATGAAAGTGAAATAATTATAAATATATTTCTCAGCGTTACACAGTAACCATAGCTTTTAAATTAAATTGGAACCAACTGTTGGGTTTCGTTAGGGAAGCAACGAATTTCAGATTGGGAGCCCAAGGGCCATTTAAATATAATTAAAAATAACAAGTAAAAATTATAATTTTGAAATTTTACAATTAATTAAATTAAATTAGGAAAATTAATAATAACATATTGAAAAAGCAGCAGGAGTAATATTTAACTTCCGTTTCATAAATTCGGCAAAACGGAAAGACCCTAAGGCCACCGAATTTCGGTGTTAAATCATTTTGCGAATATATTATTTCCACCATAGCCACTTGCGTAATGTTGAGTAAGTAAGCAGCGTAGAAGCTCTTAAATTATACTGACAATTCAATAGGTTGTGACACCAATTGTTGAACATGAATGATGACTCTAGCAACATCCGTGGTTCTATGACAACAATCAATGTATGATGCATATCTTCCTATGCTTTTCATACAAAGTGTAGATATCAGGAAGGAAGGTGCTCGTATATCGTTTCATATTCCGTACGTACATATGATGTGTGCAGTAGTTACTGCGGTGTGTGTTGCGTTAGGGAATTGTAATGCCTGCATTGCTACAGGGCTGTAATCAATTATTTTCTATGTCAACGCCGCATAGGGTCGGTTTACTCCTTAGGGTCTTCCCATACAACTACTCAGCCTTTATTGACTATGCTTTCTGATGATCAATACATTTGTTGTTCAAACATATTTAACACCCAAAAAGAGAAAGCTATTTGTACCACAAAGCGAAAGCTTTTTAATCTTGTTTTTATTTACTTTAACTGGACAATGTACACAAACACTGACGTCAAGTTGGCAAATGTTGGTCAACCTGTCAAAACAGAGTTTTACTTTCTTGGACGTACGCTGGCGCAAATATATTTTCTGCTTGAAAGAAACAAAAACCATCAGAACTTATTTAAAATTGTAGAAAACTACGTAAACCATAATTTAATCTCGTCTCGCAAAACAGCGTTCAACACTCTTCCGTTATTTCGTAGTTTCAATCTAAAATTCATAAGATTCCCGTGATGCTTCTATGCGAGAAATTTAAAGAAAATAAAAAAAAGGAACATCGGAAAACTTTTCCAGCTTTCAGCCGCCGTGATGGTATAAGTTACGCAATACGTTCAATAGTATTATTTGAAAGGTCGACCCATCTCTCTACGACCCAATAACGAAAACAAAAGACTCCATATAAATACACCGATAGGTATTGATCCTCGCTTTGGTAATTTCAACCAATTCGGATCATTTGTTTTCTAGATAATATTAAAGTTAGTTTAGCTTTGTGTTTGGACTTTTTGATTAACAAAAAGCTTTCTGGTGCCGAAAAGCACAAACATTGGTATATACAGTTGGATGACTTCAAGTTGTGATTAAGACAAACATTTATTTAATTTCTTTCTTGTCGATCTTAGGGTTGATATATTAAACAAGAAATCGTATCATGTTTTTGATTCTGAATATGTACTTGGATTATTTTGGTCGCTCGCTCAGTCGGCCGAAAGATCAGGGTTTGTGTGTTTGTGGTATTTTCCTCACGCAAAGCGGTATTTGCCCAACATTTTGAACACAATCATATAGTATAAGTGTCCAATTAATTCCCTTTACATTTCAAATTCTATAGCCCTTATATTTCCGTAGTTAGAATTTACAAGAATTTTATATTGTATTAAAAATATATTTCTATTAAAATCTCGTGTTCAAAATTTTTCATGATAACAATACTTTCTGACTTCGTCCAAGAAAGTATTAAGTTACCAAATGTTCCAATTATTTTGTTGTATTTAAAGTTTCTTCATGCTAATCGCAAATGCTAAAATATCTATAGAACCCTTGAACAGGATTTTCTTGATTATTTTACCAAAGTATATTTGTGGTATATTTATAGTATATTTATGTTATTGCAAATGAATGATATTTAGAAGAGAATCTCCAATCCAAAGTTTGTTGCAAATATGACAAAGATACAAATTTTTAGTTTGAATTAAGCTTAGAAATTATAAGTAATAATTCCAGTTTGTTGTATGCCTTATAAAGTTAACGTTCACAGCCACAAATCTTATCATACATTGTGTTAATTTTGTTGCTTGGAATGTTAGCATTGCTTGTCATAATACAAACTAAATTATTATTTGTAATTGTCTAATCTTAATTATTTTTTGGTTCGCTCTGAACACGCCTTAAGTATCAGCAACTAAATTAATACAATTTATTATAAATGTTGCTGTTGTGAATGCTTTTTCATAATACGATTTGTATTTATTAATTGTAATTTCTATACTTAGTTACCAATTGATTCACTGTGAATACACCATTATTATGCACTAATATGTGAATGCCCAATGATAAGCTGGGGATATTAGTGCCTTCAGTAACATTTATCATTCAATAAACGATTTTCATCGTTGGAAAAAGTGTTTGGGTTAAATAATCGTGCAGAAGAATCGTATTTGGTAACTGAACTGAATACTGACAATAGAATCCAGTCCTGCGTTTGACATACATTTCGACAAAACATCCAACTGGCCCGCGATACGCGTTTTGGTCTATTTTCCAAAATGAATGGACCCAGTCGAGCTGAATATATATCTTCTGCCCATTTGACTAAATTGCCTTTCAAAACTCTGTTATGAGCAGCCATTGTGAAACAATGAAGTGTGTAGAAATCAACGTCTCATCTGCCAAATATATATATAGTGTACATTTGTCTAATAATGAACGTGTTGTCTCAGTCTTATGAGGTAACGGTGAGACACGTTCGCTAAATGATAATGTATTCCATTTTGTCATGGTCGTTTATTACAGCTAGCTACATAGCTAGCTAGGTGGTAAAACACTATATACCTCCTCCTAGACAAATTGCCTCTAGCCATCCAAGCTACAATACTATACTATAGTGAAAAGCTCTCTCTCTCTGCAAATGACGTCACGCAAATTTCAAACAAATGAAGAAAGATGTGCAAAACATCCATCTTGCGGTCGACCTCATCTTTTTCTTTTATATTAAACCTGTATTGCATTATTTTTCATCGCAGTGGTTCTCAAACAATGGGATAAAACCCGGATATTTTGAATTAAATTAGCAAAAAGCTTTATTGCCTTTGACATTCTAGAAGTCGATAATAAATTCATTTAATAGAGTAAGTAGGTTGAGGGAGGACAGTAATCTGATTTTTGGCACAAAACGGACGAATTGACAAAGCTGAGTGTGCAAGAACCATGAGTTGTCTCGCCACAACTCTGTTCTCTTTTTGCGATTTTTTTCACGTAATTTTTTTTCTCCGTAAATTTGTTTTAAAAGTTGAAACGTTTCTGTGAAAGTTTTCCCCAGTTTCACGCTAAATTATATGTTGCATCGTTGCTCCAGAAAATCACACTTAAATACATTGCACTCAAATAACAATATCACGAAAATAAAACGAGATATCAACAATCCAAGAACATGTGGTTATAAAGGAGGATACGCGCATCGTAATGCTGCCAACCAATAATCTGTTAATGTAATAATAAAGTTAAAAATAATAAAGTTCGGTTATTTTCTGAACAGACTTCGTATATACAAAAAGAAACTATACCAGTCTTAAGTTTAAAGTTTCATAATATTAACTGTTTTGGCTCTAGAGTGTTTACACACACAGACACACACACACACACAGAGACACACATAGACGTTATTCTGAAAATAGTCAGATTCAATTCACGAATGTTCAGAATGTGTATTTACTTCAAAATTTCGAGTTCGAACCTTTTCAGTATTAGAATACTTTCTTTTAAACTTCGTCCAAGAAAGTAAAAAGTTTAAAATGGAAGTTACTAGAATTTTCTATATCATCAACTTAAACTTTTCTTTAACAAATATTGAGTTATTAAAAAAGTAGGACCAGTAAATCGTTACTTCCGGTTAAGATTTTGTTTTCATAAATACAATGTGTACATTCGGGCCATATACAAGTCTTAATATTAATTATTCATAGTTTTACCTTCAACAGCTTTGGCGATAGAGGCTTCACACACACATACACACAGAGACGTGATTCCATAAATAGTACTTGATTCAGAGAATTGTTATGATGTTACGGAAACGGATACTGTGCGCTGAGTTAAAATGTAATTAAATCAAGTGCTTCAAAAAGTTGCCTGCAACTCTCTTCATGAGAAAAAAGCGTATTGTAAATACATACATATTTAATAGCTATGAAATGCTTGGATGTCCATAAAAAGGAAGTAAAAATGGTACCGCTGGGTAAAATAGAAGACATTTTCAATATCGCTAACTACATATTTTACGAGCCCAATTTTTTTGTACGACCATACCAGGCGTTCCGATAAGCCCCTCTGGGGTTGGCCACACACTCACTCCTGACACATAAATCATGTTTCTGGCTTCGTGTCCTGCGACCGCAGGATGTAATATCCTCTCGTAAAGAATCTACTATATGGAACGCACGGTATAGGTTTAGATAGTGTTCTGATCCTGGCACATTCTACGACACCATATATTAATTAATCGCTTACTTGGCCACAGTTACGGAAGTTGAAGCGTACATATTTAATGCTAATTAATTATTTAGATTTAGAAATAGCATTCAATCGCATTAGCTAGATAATTTATGCGAATATATACATTCGTACAAGAAAGTAAAAGATATGATGTCCTACTGTAAAAACTGAAGATAATAATGGACTTTTAAACTAAATGTTCATGTATATAAACCGGTAGAAAATGTTCTACTGCTGTAAATAATTTGTATCAATCTTAAAAACGACTGAATTTATATATTGAATTATCTATTGTTTCATGTTAATCGCAGTATACACGAATATCTAAATTTAAAACAATATTATGTGAGTGTTATCAGAATATTCGTAAAATCTCTCTTTGTGTTATATATTTTACGAAATAATATCAATACGTATTGTTTGATGATAAATACTAGAAGTTCAATGCAAGGCCCTGAAGGTTTGTTATCACTGTAATCCTGCGAACCAGCGACTAGATTTTAAAGTGTATTTTCCTGCTGTGCAACCGCATAGAAAAAGCAGCACTTCCTGCATCAATCAAACTCTGACGCAACAGTTAAATGAAACATTCCTGCTGGCTATATGTTGTATTTACGGACGAAGCAGGAACGCTTCAATGCTGCACTGAAGCAGTAAATTAAATTTAAAATTAGTGGCACGCCAACTAAGGTCTAACATTTCTTCATCTGCGAAATGGATCAATTTTCTCACGGATACTTTTTGCTTAGATTTATTTTTTAACTTTATTCACTGCGGTTCTTTAACGATAATCTTTGGAATCCTCTTACCTTAGATAATAATTATTTCGCATTATAATTTATTATTATCTTCTGTTTCATGTTACTACACTTAAATCATAATTAACTGTCCTTTACCCACTACGTAGATAGGTGCGATAATCATAAGGAACGCGATCTCCCGTTTCATGTTACTGTATGAACACCTTAGTTAACTATCCTTTTCTCACCTGATTGTCGAAACCAATATTGTGCAAGATATTTGAGTTAGTTAATTGGGTAACAATGGCCACGAACACATTAGTAAATTACAATGAAATTGGGTACACAGCATAAAATTGAACATAATCCATTGAAATGGTTGCACAAACAGCTACACGTGTTCCACATTCCTGCATTTCAGTGTTAAAATCGAGTCGATAATGGAGTCTTCCATTTCCCTGCACGAATGAAAGATAGAAAATGGAATAGAGTGCAAGTGGAACAGAGAGAGGTAGTAAATGTCCGAAACAAAAGAACTAGAAGGGAAGAATGTGCTAAAAGCAAAAATGTGAAGAGTGAAAATTTCCATTCTGGTGCTCATGTTGGCAGCCATGCGAGAACACAATAAAATGTTTATTATGGATATCGGCACCAGAGTACGTGTTCCATATAACGACATGAATTCGAGCCTGATTCTGAATTTGAACTAGTTTGTTCGTGTTAGTAGCCATTGTTAAAATAACCAGATATTCATTAAAAAAAAAAACACATTAAGTATTTTAAACTATTACCAATGTTAAAAATACATTAATATACTTATAAACCTTTATATTCTACATATACTTAGTTATAGAATACATGTACCCAATTCCATTAAATTTCCAATAGTTTGAAAGCGCCAGTGTAGCATATAAACCTTTTACACAAGTTCAAATTTTGTTAGAAGTATCCACTTTAAGTAAAATATCCGAATGAGATTCAACAAACTGAATGTCGGTCTGTTTGCCTTTGAAAATATATGTTTAACGCAAAATTCATCCGAAAATATAAATTAACCAGAACTTTATAAAATATCACAAATCGCATGCCAGCTTGACGTATGACTTTCTCGTTTATTTTCATATATATCAATGATTGACATTTAACAAAATTAAATTATGTAGGTGTTCAAATATTTGTTGTAGTTCTTTGACGTTACCAATATATAATTTTCAAATTCATATTTTAAAAACCGCATTATCAACACTGCCTACTTTTTTTGTAGGCATAATTCTCCAATATGTATTATAACGTTTTTCACGCGACTCGGTGTAGAATTACATAACATATTTCTAACTAAAACGCTACAAAATTTATTTATTGATACATTTATATTACAACCATATTTATCTATCTAATATATATTTACTATAAAGCATTCATTTCACAAGACGAAGATAACGATTTTTCACTAACACATTATCAATATCTATTCACATGTTAATTTCTGTCTGCACTCGACCACTTTTTATATTCTACTGCCCCCGTGTTGGCGTAGCATGCTTATATATCGAACACAATTGTTCTAGAACACATTTGGAGACTCTCCACTAGGTTCTGGAACAATCCACGGCGCAGATCAGATTGTTCTATCGAATTCCGTTGCAGTATTAATATTTTGTTCTATATTTATATTATTCACGGAATGACAGCGAATATTCCGATAAATCATTCATAGTATTTATGCTGTAAAATTTGAGATTCGTTAATACTGCGATTAACGTTTTTCAGTAAATGATTCGTATTTAGGAATACAATTCAAACTAGTTTTCATATCTTCAACTTTTATGTGAATGACTGTTTCGCTCGTGCCTTTTTCGGATACGGAAAGTAGTAAAAATATACCTTTGCTATACTGATAGATATTATTTTCAAAAATTGGAAATTTTATTCCGGAATATAAACTACTTAAATATTTTAAGTTTCAAATTTTAATCTTCTACAGTTTTTACTATAAAGCACTCAGACACAAAGGCAACACAGATAAACGTCATCTCGTGTATTTTCGTTAAAGCTCGAGTTCGACATTTTTCATGATTACAATACTTCCTTTTAGACTCAGTACAAGAAAACAAAATATATTGTTACGGTAAATCGTAAGTTGTCCTAATCGCAATTTCACCAACTCGAAATATTTGATATCGTATATCACTTAGCAAATTCTAGTCTGAGTTTCTATAAGGCTCTTGAAGTAGCGAGACCAATAGGATACTAATACTGATTTCGGGAAATCGACATTTTAAATTTCGGTGAAACTATTGTTTGTTCGCCTTGCATTTTGGTGAAATTAGCGCTTGTCACCTCCAGCACTTCAACTTTAAATATTCATACTATAAATGCAGCCAACAATTAAATACATATACGCGTTAATAGTTTCAAAATAACGTACATTTTCAAAAAATAATTTAGCTAAGGATTCGTATCAAAGCGTTTCAACTAAAATGACCCTATATTCTGCCACAGCATCTAAAAATAGCAATGCTACTGTTTCCGGTAACCTGTTGTTGCAGGATTAGTAAACCGGATTTGAATTCGGGAATTACAAACATGAAAGTTCCATTTACAGTCGACAGGTGTCTGTTCGATTTACGTTTACATGATTTAATGCATTGGTAGTGTTGCTGGCTACATACACACCGACCGTATAGATATAATCGTGTATGCAGATAAACCAGGCACCAGGCATGTTTGGTGTACGCTCTTTAAGCATCTAACGGGAAAAACATCAATCAATCATTGCACTAGTGCATTATAGGGCTTAACGCTCCATTTGCGTGATGTTACAATGTATTACTTGTTATGTAACGCTACATAACTTATAGAACTGATGCGTTGAAAAGAATCAATTATATAAAAAAAATATATTATTGATTCATTTTCCATGGTTTTCCTACATAATAGTGAATCTCAAAAGAGCGAACCGCAACACAGAGAATCCAAAACAACGAAAAGAAATACAGAGAATGTTCCACAAAGAAAATGGTAAAAACAGAGAATACTTAAAACCTATAAAAACCAAACCAGAGATTGAGCAAAACAGCAAATGATCTAAGCAGAGAACAACTAGAATATAGAAAGCGAATATTGAAAGTAGCGAATTTTAAATCAAAACCATATTGTTATTTTGAATTGTTTAAAAAATTGTTATATATAAGCAATCGGTCAGTTATGCACTTTACATAGTATGTGCACCGAACAAAATATGTTCTATTACAAATAGAAACTTTTTAATTACAGCCTCTGATTAATTAACGCGAGTTCAAATGAATCACACGCTGGAAGTCACAGTTTTTGCATAAAATGTTAATTAATTACATGGTGGCAACAATGTGAAATAGCAACACGCTAACCGGACATAAAATAATCATTTTCAAACTAAACCAAAACCAAAGAACGTTGACAGCTCCCGTCTTTATAGCATTTGCTATTTATTTCGTAAATAAATCGTTCGTAAACCAAAACAAATGTTGGCGGAATTTGCATACAAATTGCTTTCGAGAAGTCTAAATTATAAAATGAAATAAATAAAAAGGTTACCTTTTACAATTGTATTCTTAAATCCCTTCCGCTTAGCAATCCAATCTATAAATTTGCGTTCGAATTTAGATTTATTAATAACACGTCCAGGATTCAATATATATATTTATAATTTGAAAGAATTTATTTTTAACAGAAAAACAAATTATACAATGCTGCATTTAGGGAAAGTTGTATATTCGAAATATTTAAATTAAAGGCTGAAGTAGAATTTCTTTTAGTTCTTCTTTATGCATTAATTATACAGAATTAAATGGTTAACCCAGTTATAGTTTTCTGAACCCTTTAAAATAATTTTATTCCTTTTATAAAGCTTCCTGTGTCAAAAATACATCAACTATAAAAACAATTTTATGTTTTCCAAATCAAGAGTGCTCTGCTTCTTTAACTTGTAACATAAATAAACATATCAAAGTTAATAGAATTTTTTTTATTGATGTTTATTTAAGAGAACATAAAAAGGCTGTCTTATTGAAGTGAAGTTGAATCTGCTTTTAAAAATTCATCCTATTTTTAGAATTCTCTTTCAATATTTTATCGTATTATTAATTTACAATTTATATCATTTTAAAATACAATTTGGTATCTTTGGTTATTTTTATCATATTTGGGAAATTAATATCTATTTTGTATATTGGGTTACATCTGTAACGAAGTTTAAGTAATTTAAATGTCGCTCCAGTATTGACGTTATCTATACATTACGGGCGAGATCCTGTCCATAACCGGGTCAACTGTTGACAAAGTCATTTATCAAACAATAGCAATTCCGACTAGTTAACCTTTGACAGATGAGTGTGCCAACAGCTGACTTGGCCATGGCCAGGATCGCGCCCTTTACTAGATCGAAATTAAAATGAGTTAAACTACGGTTTACTTACTCGCCAATGTAAATATACATTAATAAATATATTTTAATAATTACACAGTCACAATTGTTTATTTCAAAATCTAATAAATTATGTAAAAAGTTCGAAAGTTTTGGAATACAACACATGATTTCAATATTAACTCTCAATATAAATCATATGAAATATTTTTGGCAGGAGTAACACGTATATTACATACTATGTCCAAACTATACAATACAATTGCTTTTCGATTCAAATTTTCGCGAAAGTTATTATATTTATAGCTGAAATAAAAATATTTATACTTGTGAATTATTTCAACTTTGTTTACAATGTTTTAAGACTTTGTAATCACATAATTCTAAAGTTAAAATATGGAAGATCTAGTTTTCTGGTGTCTTTTCAACTGTGTCATTGCTGTGGCGTGTCGCGGGTTAATCTTACACGCACGTAGAGAAAACCAACGATCCAAATCCCCTTTATTCCGGGGGCTTAGTTGAATCCGCTGATTTTAAATACACATGCTACGATCGTGCCGAAATGTTGTTCCCAATAATATGATATATATATATATATATATATATATATATATATATATATATATGAATTTCAAAATTCCCTTTGGAAGGGAAGTGTAATAGTGGGAGATTATGTTCAGAATTTGTAACAGTATCAATTATTAATTGTATAATGTTATTCACGTAATTCTATGATTGTTTCCTTGTACGTGCTTTCCTAAATGTACACAGTACGTTGGTCGATACTTGCTTCAGCTATTACTGTAATACCTATGTATGTTGTTTTATAGCCGTTTTTAACCAAGTTTGTGAACAACATTGTAATTTTATTAACTAGATAAAAAGCCGTACTAAAAGTAACGAAGTTTCGCTCTCATTAATTAGTTGAATCTCTTCCTAATCTATTTATAACCTGTTTTTAGATCCACAACACTGTAAAAAATATGCTGTAAAACCCTTTTTATATAAAATGCCACTTACAACAGACGGTTTCATAAATAACGATAGCCTTATGACATTCAAATGTGATAAAAAGAGACTTTAAAGTAAAATATGAAACAGCCAGAATTGTTGTAAATAATTGGATATTGAATCTAGTTTAGCCGCAGGCGTTTTTTAGGGAACTAAACAGTAGTATAATATAGTTTGATACTTTGCAGTTTTGAGTGATCATATGTATGTAAGAATAACAAAAAAATATATATGTTAAACTAAAATTATTCTTATAAACAATGTGTAGAGGGAATTTGTTGTTGTAGTGGTAGACAATTGTTGTTTGTTTCTATATTTATGATAAAAGTTTTTGTGAAGATCCTTCTAGTATGTAGGATAATGTTACTTAAAAACAAAAATATTCCATGTGTTTTATGACTATCTTCAAGCATAATAAAACTGATGTAGAAAGTTATTTAACTTGGCTAGCATAATATACTCCGAGACTATAAGTAATTTGGAAAACTTTTTACTTTCTTCGGGACTTGCTAAATATAATAATTAATTGTGGCAATCAAACTTTACATATCTAAACATAAACGTAACTTATAACCAACATAAAATTGCTGAAAAACATGGCATTTCTAATTTCTACATAAAATTTAGCTCTGTCCAAAATTACTTTACGTTGGATAATAAATAAATAAATATAATAAAACGCAAAAGTAAAATAATTGCAGAAATACATAAAACTTCGTTTACTTTCATATTCGTTATAACATTTGTAAATAACTAAATTGGTGGTTAAAGTTTACTCCTACTTATTTACTATCATGAAAATGCACCAATCAGATATGATATGACATGTGATGAATATAAAAGTTAAAGATATTAAAATTAAATAAGTTTTGGCTGAAAAGTTTTGTAAATAATCGTGCATGAAGCAAGGATCCATATAAAACATATTGAAATTTAATATAAGTTTTGTTTGCTTTGAACTTTCTAATAAGATTGAAATTTGTCTCAGAAAATGTACCATCTACTGGAAAATTGCTATATAATATATATATATATATATATATATATATATATTGCATTTTTCAATTCAGAAAATTTCCAGATTCGTTTTTACTGCGAATTTTTATAATATTAATATTCGATATCTGAAGGTTGGGTACTGCTGGTGGTAGGGAATCATTAATCAAGTTTTTTATATACCAGAGGTCCTTACCGGCGGAATTGCACTCCATTGACGTCAAAATGTCAAAGGCATACATACCAAAGATTGATTGGTATATATTGGAATCGCGAATTCGGCATATAGTGCTTCGTCGGCAGGATATCTTTATTTGGCGGAAATCGGCGGTAACGTACTACCACGATCGAGTGGTTTTGGATATAAAAAATATACATTTTTTGAATGTTCTTACCAGTACCTTACAGATTGTTTTAATAATAAAATTTATTGCTGTTTTATTTTAAAATGTTTTCTTATTATTCTATATTCTGTATTTCTAGTTTAATTACAGACATTAATACAGATTTACTTATAATTGTTAAAAACATTTTTTTTTGCAACAAGAATTAACAAGAATTCAATTATTTTTGCTGCTCAAAACGAATAGTTTCCAATAAAATTTTAGGGTAGATTATTTATATTTTAATCACAATACTTTCATTTATATATTGCGTATAAGAAAGAATAAATACTTGTTTAAAAATATTTTCTTTTTAAAGTTAATAAGCGCTCTTAGAATAGGTTGTAGTCTTGTCTAGACATAATAGTGTCTAAAATCACTCACCTCATCATCAAAATTATTTTCATCCGACATGTTGATTTGATCTGAATCACACAGCTGATTGAACTGGATCAGAGGAGAACTGCCACATGGCCCTCCGACCCTCTAAGGGCACGATCACTTGTTACACATTTTAAGGCCTAGCCAACACGCACAGCGACATACGGTAGACAAATCTAAAACAAACAAAAACCACAAAGCCTTAACGAAAATGTGAAAACCAACCATTTTCACACCTAAAATTGCTAATTTATATACAATTTTTATATGCAGAAACAATAATATCGTTCTTTTACAGTAAGGAAAATAAATAAAATCCTACAGTTTATTTGACATTGGCATTATTGGCTAAGCGAATCTAAACAATTAATATTATTCTATCGGGTGAAGTCAATTCGCTTTCTACTGCTAATTTATTTGCACAACCTTCGTCAATCAATATATATTTCCGTTCGAGTGATCTTTGCTGCTGTCAGCTGATTGTTCTACTGTAAACATTACTTTGGTCGAAGTTTTTTTTATTCAATGACGCCTACCATTATATTTAATGCTATCAGTGTATACTTCAGCAAAGGTACTTTAGCTGAAGGTACTTTAGTATAACAATGAGAGAGATAAAATTACACCATTTGACTTTATATGTAATCGCCAATTGTTTCCACAGTTATAAGAGGAGATTTTAAAAGCGGGTTTGAATTTCTATAAATACGAGTAAAGCCGATTTATTATTAATTCCGTTAAAAATTGGTATTCTACTTTTAGCTCGTGTTACCGCAGTACAAAGGAGCTTTAGTATTCGGAGTAATACGTACAAGCAATCGGTAGAAATTAGATAAAAAGAGATTCTTGCAAAAGATGAATTTATATAAATTTTTAAATTACTTTTGTTTATAAATGATGAGGAGTCTTTTAAAAAAAATGTATCTTCTACTGCAATTTCGCCTTTGAAAAAAGCCATATTACATTTACATTTCCCTATATATATATATATATATATATATATATATATATATATATATATATATATATATATATATATATATATATCATATACATATTAAAATAAAGCAACATCATATAATATGGATATTGGAAGTATAAGAAAGTCGAGTAAGAGCCACATTTTCATTTTTTAATAATGATAAAAAGTTCAAATATATAAAAACAAAATGAGACTTTTTTAACGAGCTAATAAAATTTCGGGTGTTCCAATTCTGTACACAATTTTAATTGCTAAGTGAGACTGACATGAAAAACACATCAAATAATGTTTTATTTATCAACGTTACTGACTGAACTGCCACCAAAAAAATACACAATGTTGAACATTTTCTCCATAATATCAAATATCTTTCGATGAATTCATCATTGCTAATTGGAATAAATAATACAGCTAAATATGTACCATTTAATTGGTAGATATGCTGATTATGTGTATACAATAATGTAATGCCAATACATGGATGCATAGCAGTGAATGTTGGGTATGGAATACGAAACATAAAGATTTATTTGTGGTGTATCAAGGGGAGACAGGACGAGAAATGCATATTGTGCGAAAAGTTGTACGTATGGACATATTAGATGTTTTGGAGAGGATGGAATAGTGAGCAAAAAAGATGAATATGGGTGATGTACAAGGAGTAATATGATTGTGAATGAATTGAATGAAAGACAAATCGTGAACAAGCGTAATGTGGCAGGAGAATGAAGCGCGTGAGGTGTGTAAGAATAGATTTCAATGGAGAAACTTTGTGAATGCGTGAGTAGGGTTGTTTGCCACCCCATTTATTAAACAGGCGTATGTGATTAAGTATGTGAATGTGGAATTTTACAAAGTTATTTTACGAAGCTTTTACATTTACTATTTATCACTGTACTATAATAAAATAGTCGTTTTAATTTTGTTTTTTACTTTTACACGTATTTTAGCAAACAGGTGATATTTCATAATATAATATTTACTGTACAGCGTGTATAGGGCAGGTTTAATTTAATTTTTGTGTAGACTGCAATGCGGCAACATCGCCGCGTTAGACATTATGACACCTATTTCCCTGTATGCGGTATTTTGGAGCGACGTTGCCAATTTATCCGCTTCCCTTTTTGCCATATTTATTATGAATGATACAGCCGAAATATGGGGGAAAAAATATATAGCCGGCTATAAGTCAAGAGATATGTCAGTTAAAATGAATTGTGTTTTCTAGTTGGTATATTAACTATTAGATACGATAAAACGTGATAATTGAATAATAATGACTAAGCATTAATTTCAAAGACATAAAGTACAAAGGTGATATATCCACGTATTTAAATAAAATGCATTTCTTTATAAAAATGTATATATGTTACGGTTCAAGTAATCAACCGGTTTATATTAATAATAACATTAGTAACACTAACCAAATAATAAAGGCAAAGTGTATAATTTGTAAGAATTTATTACATAAACCGGTAATTATTAATAATGTACAAGAGTGGAAAAATACCATGACTATTCCACACCCCGTTCATAAATAGTAGTAAAAGATACCAAAATATGTCCTTATTAAATGTACTAAGCTACTCAAGTAATTATTAATAATTACCGGAAATATAATTATTACAATTTATTATTTATATTTACAAAAAGGTGCGGATATTATTAATAAAGGCCGGTTATTATTAATACATTACCAAGGGCTGTTTAGAAAATAACCGAAATATGTTTATTTAAACTTTATTATTAGTTTTGCAGATTATTGGTGGCAGCATTGTGTTGCGCATAACTCCTCTGTAACCACATGTTCTTGAATTGTTGATATCTCGTTTAGTTGTCGTGATATTGCTATTTAAGTGTAACGTGTTTAACTGTGAGTGACGATTTTGCTTTGATGGCATCAAAATATATATAGTAATAATCGTATACTACGAAATATAACCATTTTGCTACAACGACATTTATGAATATAATATCCAGGCATTTATTTCAATCACAGAAAACAATACCTTTTGTAATAAAAATTGCGATATATTATTGAGTTTTATTAAAGTTAAAGCATTCATTTTAGTTAGAATACTCAGGTGACATGTGGAAATTGAATTGAATCTATATTGTAAAGGAAATTGTGTACTGCTTCAGGGCACATTGGTGTACCAAATAGTTGAAGGTGACTCGAGTTAAAATGTACCACAAATCCGGTTAAAAATGTATAAATCTTGGAGGATATATAACTTTGTAGCCGTAAATCCAGCATATCCTGCTTCAAGATAAAAACGGTTTGCGGGAATGAAAAGAAAATAAAAAATATAAACAGGCATAGATAAGTGATATTTTAAACTCTGCATTCATCTTCTTTTTCCTTTCTACATAACACTTCATGTGTGTGTGTGTATATTCTTTTTGAAACTAGTAATATTTTAATATTTCAAAGAATTTCACACTTCTATAGAGCAATGTCATATATAATATAATAGTTCTTTACACTTGCTGAAATATTCATGCGCTAACAAGAGTACTATCCATATCTATAACTTTTAACTTATATTCTGCACAAGTTATGACTTATAACAAGGCGTCGAATCTTTGATTATACACAGAGAAAAAATTGTATTAAAGAATACTACAATTCAAGTTCTATAACGAAATTTGATTATTTTAGTAGTAAAATAACATATACGAAATCAGTATTCACAAACATAATTCCTTTACAAGTATAGCAGTGTCAATAAATATTTGATTTAAAACATTTTCTTTTATAATTCATGAAGTATTTTCATTCACGAATAATAAATTTATATTATTTATTTAAAGTAAATATACAGGTGCCTGTATAGTATATACATTTTGTATTTATACATAGATCAATATGTACATACTACATATATGTATGTCAAATCAATTTCATACTATGACATTTATAAATGATGCATTTTTAATTATAATTGAAATTGAATCTATTGAATTTTTTACTTGATCGAAAACCAATAAATGTATTTTAGTTGTACATGGAATTTATATAAAAACTTGACATACATATACGACGCTGCAATCATATGGGTTGCAAAGTGAATTAAACTTTTCCTGATTATTTGATCCTTTAAATTAAATTATAATTTTAAAAGGACAACCGCTTCTCAATGTTTTTATATAGTCAAAGTTTTTATTATAGCCTTAAGTAAATTTTAAAACCAATATTTATAAACAAAAACTTGCATCAATATTTACGTAAGCTTAATTAGTCAGTGGAGTAAAATAATATTAACATTAAAAATATCATTTAAAAATAGGATTTTATACAAAATAAATCTCATATCCAAAGATATATTTAAAATATGCAAAATTCCTTAAAAACATAAATGACACGCAAGGAATCTAAAACGAATGTACCAATAAGACTTAGCTTGTAATCATTATAAATGTGGACATGTGATTTTAACGAAAATACACTTTTTGAGTTTTACTAAATTGCCTGTGTATGTATGTGCGTATTTGTTTGTTTGTGTCTGTGTGTGTGTGAACGTTCTACAGCAAAAACTATATATTTATAGTTTGTATATAGGACGAAATAATGCCTTCTATTTTTGTATGTGTGTCTGTGTATCAATGTGTGTGTATGCTCTACAACATAGTTTGTTGTAGAAATATTATGACACTTAATTTTTAAAGTTAGTATTTATTCCGGATAATAACTTTCTATTTTTAAAAACAAAATTTAAGGCAATGGTTTATGCTTAATCTCGCTACCTTATTTATCTTTCTTGAAAACAGGACGATTTAGAAAAAAAGTAATAAACATAAAAGTAAAAGATATTAAGATTTCCTGCAAGTTTTGTTTGACAATATTACCGAATAAACGTACCAATTACTGAAAATAAAAACTTTTTAAAGTAGTACATTTATTTGCTGTATCCATGGTTACTCCATATTTACTAAATTGTTTCATTATAAGTCCAGCTTAATGTCAAAAATTATAACAAAAGTTTAAGTTTATTATGGAAGTTTGGTTGGAATATCCGAAGTCATTTCGTCTGTAATAAAATAATATAGATATACCATATTTACAAGATAGTCCAGTCCACTGCATTTTATTATATATACAATTTCATTTTATTTATAATTAGCTAAAATTTACAAAATATTAACATAAACACATCTAATAAATAAACAAAAACATCAAAAAACTACTGCAACAATGTACCACTAACCTTAATTCCAGTTTCAAAAATGTCAAACGTTCAAAAACCAGTCACAAATCACAATTAAAAATCCTACTTTATCAATTTAACTTCAATACAAAGCCCAATAAAAAACAATTGCAATGCCGCTTTTAATAAAATGTATTTCAAGATTTGCGTTCACATATAGACGCACATGCAACTAAAGGATAACACACAGACAAAGAAGTAAGGTGGCCCTTCGTGTATAGGCGCCGGGCTAGCGTGCACAGGTTACTGTCGAAGCCCTGGCGACCCGACGCAGCTAGTCCTGCTCCTGTTGGACTTGCGCGCTACTGCGACGCCGGTCGCCGTTCAACTTACATATGGATGGCGTGCGCGCTTTTTGCCTCTTTCTTGTTTGTGTGGGTGAAACTAAATGTCTAAGTATGTAAATATGTGTGACGAGCGTGTCAACCTGTGTGTGTTACTGTGTACGATATGAAACATCGCGCTTATAACATATTTAAGATCGCGCATTTGTTTGGGACATTTTCTAAAGTATTACTAAATTATTTAGTACTATAGTTAAACTGCTTGCCAACATCGTAGTAAACGTTCATTATTAGTAGTCATTAAATAACTTTTACTATTCTTTTTTTCTTATACGTTACGTATAAAGCATAATATTGCGATCACAAATATAAATCACGTCTACATTTTAGTTATTTCAAAGATATACTTTTAATTGGAATAAATAAATGAAACTTTAGTATAAATGTAGCCCGAAGAAGCTAAGGTCGTGTGTCTGTAGCATTCTCGGAACAAAAAGTGTTTTTCTTGTCACTCTGATTCCAAAAATATATATATAACTCATATACTTGGATGTTAATCGTCGCTCGTAAGACTAAATTTGTGCCTCTACTCCTCTGAAGGTACCGATGCGATTTGAACCAAATTTGCTACACGTATTATATGGCATTCCATTTGTGTCCATTCGCAGTTGAAATCAAATCACCCGTATACTTCCCGAGCTATAGCGCCCCAAAATTTGAAACCCCCTTAATACTGCCCTAATAAAAATAATCATAACTACTTTACTATTTACTATTACTATTAAGTATAAAATAAAAATATGAATTAGTAAATTTCTGTTATATTTCTTTGGTTACCAGATATCCTAATGTCTTGTTAACCATTAAAATTTAATACGCAACTAAATAATGAAAGACGGAATAAGCGCTCTATATCTCTCTTTGTCTTCTTAGTTTAAAAATAAAAGTCAAAGGAGTACAAGATAGTCCAGCATATGACGCTGCCAACTTATGAAAGCAAAACTAAATAAATTATTACTTTGACATTATTTGGTGGAGTCGCAAACTAACTATTAGATTTATATACATATAAACCCAGATGTGTATCTATGTATATATATATGTAATATCCGGAACACTTTAATTACATTACCCATAATTGTTTCATAATAAACACCAGTGTCCAAGGAATATCAAAATGTGAAAGAAAATTAAACAAATATTAGACGTTTATCTTCAATTTTTGCATTCATTTTATGTTTTATTAGTTCATAAGATTTAATAAACGTTCCGGATAGAAAACTATATTCATAAATAGATGAGGTATTAAGATGAGTTTAATTTATATCATTATTATAATATCTTCTGTATACGATATGGGCACATGGTACTCACAGGTACATTTGGTATATTATAACAACATAAACATTATCCAGAAGAAAAATAAATGGGATTGGGTCTATATTACTCAAAATAATTTCCCAACAAACTGTCAATGTTTTACCCACGTCATAAATCACACTCAGCAAGGATAAAAGACAACTAGGGTAGAATGACGTACCACAACGTTAACAAAATTATTTCTCCTAATTTATATCTAGAAAATAAAATACGAAGTTTCGTATGTTAGCGAAACCACAGTAATTAGTGCTGGACTGTAATATATAAATGTTGATATTACTTTGACGTAAAACCAAAGAGAAAGCCAACTAAAACTCGCGAATTAAATTATTTATTGCAGTATATGTACTCTGTGAAACTGTGTAGCTTAAATACACGTCGTTCTGTCAGTGCTGTATATACTATATTATATATTTAAATACCCAACATAATATGTACACTCAAACAACAAGAGATTTAAAATGACATCAACTTAAATCTCTAAAAAAATACATTTGGAAGATTTACCTTGATTCAATTTATTTCTTATTGTATAAATTTCATTAACTGTTAAGTCTGCTGTACTGAGATCGTAAATAGTGTAAATTGGTGTAATATAGAATATAAACTACAATAAACGAAAATGTTTTAAAATATGAACTCACTACAAAAGATTAAAATCTCATCCGAATATCTTGACAATGCAAATGATCATTTTTATTTCAATTGCACCGATTAATCACAGTCATACGCCAGGTCTTTACCGTTTTATCATCAGTTTTTCAATGGTTCTGATAGATAACCGGTCCGATTAGACGGTGATGCTACAGTATGTCAAGCCGAGTCAAGTCAAGTCAAAAACGTGATAAATAAGCGTGACCTTGAACCGCGGAGTGTCGCAGCGTGAAGTGCTGTGAAGTGGGGTGAAGTGAAGTGACTCTTTGCCCCGCATCGTATCAGACCGATGAGAAATGAAGTGGTACTTAATCGTGACAGCTCTCTTAAGTTTATCCTTTAACACTGTGACATTTGTTTTTGTTATCGTGGCCAATTGTCTATGGGCTTTTGTTTCAAGGGGTTAAAATTTAAGCGAAATTTAAATATAATCATCTAGCTGGAAACTGCTGTGTCAAACACATCAGCATTTTCAAATTATAAATTTTCGATATATATATATATATATATATATATATATATATATATATATATATATATATATATATATATATATATATATACATATATACAGTTGATAGAAATTTAAAAAGTAAACCAATAATATATAATTATCTATATATCATTAAACATATTTCTAATTCTTGTTGGGGATACATAAATAAATACTATTGAAATCAAAACTTATCCATATGTGCGGTAACTATAGGAAAACGTAAATGTAATACAGTCGAACCTCGTTAACACGAAATCAAGAGGAAACGTTGAGGTTTTTGTGTTATCAAGAGTTCACGTTATGGAGTTCAAATAAAATAAAATTCGTGTTATCGAGAGTTCGGGTTAAGTAGGCAAAGAGAACATAATCTTGTGAAATTACGTAAAAGAAAGTCGAGTGCAGGCCACTCCAGATATTTTTTAATATTATTATGACCTTTAGGTTAGCAATCTGAAGAAATTTTGTAGACATCAAAGACAACATTTATTAAATTGCTTAATATGTTCGGATGAAAAAGGGGCTTGGGTTTCTTCCGGCCGTATAACTCCGGAAATATAAGGGTTATTGGATTTAATATATGACGGGAAAATAATGGGCACTCATATGTACATATGTAGTAAACCAGTCATGTACCTTCAAAGGAGATGCTTTCACAAAGTTGATCTTATGAGCGAGTTATATAATCCAAGCATATAAGTTATATATATTTTCATATATAACGTGAAAACGTGAAAAGAATATAATTTTTATTATATGATTCATGATTCACAAAACTGTAAATATGTATTCCTAAATATATATCATCCTATTAAAACTAGACGCATAATTCGGGCAAAACCCTATTATTTAATTGAAATTCAACGCCTGCTGTCGACAATCTATATAATCACGCTTTGCCCGAATGTAATTTAGGTTCCAAGCCGTCAATTATACATTTTTAATAAGGACACGCTAACAAAAGGGAATCGATACCTAAACTCAGCAATCTAGATACATCTGCACGAGGAAATATCAGAGAGTAGGGAAATATCACTTATTTACTTGGCTACAGGTTACTGAGCAATCAATAAAAGATTTCAGCATCTTGCTTCCAGTCGACAGATGGCAGGATTGCGGCGAATTCCTGAATTGTTGCAGGATAAAATAGAATAGTTTGTTTAGGTAGCTGTTGGTAGATATCTTTTTATTATTAATCTGAAGTTGTGCGTTTAACAAATAGATGGCAGAAATAATAAAATTGTTTTATATTTTTTAATTCATTTCTGCTACCAAATATTTCATCTGAATTTGTATAATTGGCTGGGCATAAAGATAATTTCATTCATTTAATAACTGCATTTAAAAAGATTTATATTACGAAATTCCACAAAAATAAAAGAAGAACTAAAGCAATCGGTCGTGTGCCTGTAGCATTCTCGGATCAAAAATTACCTTAACAAAAAGTGTTTATCTCTGGAGTTATAAAACACAGGACACATTCGTTTTCTTTATCTTCAGGTTCTTCTTCGTTGAATCGTGCTTCAACGAAGTCTGCTCGGTATTTTATAATTAATATCTGTGATTATGAATAAAAATTTTGTTTTTATTTCATTATTATAAGCCGTACGGAGAACTTAATGCATTGGTGCCTACATTTATGCATGTTTTGTTTAGAAGCAACCACTTATTTCTGAGCGATTGAATAATATATATTCAAAATGAAATATACCCTACTCTATTTTGTGTTATAGTATACATTATAATATTTGTAATACTAGAACCGCATATTTATAAATATAGTAAAATTGTATATTCAATGTTATGGATACACCACATTTACCTTGACACACACTCATTAATGTTGGGTATCTTCATAAACAAAACCTCAAAGCACAACTTCACATATTACGGAATGTATATATGTATTTGTTGTGATAACAATTTTATGTAATGTCAGTATATTGTATACATGTCAAATGACAAATACAAATAAACATTACTCATTAAGAGATCGTTATTCAAGGGTAACCCAAATTGAAGCATAGTATACATTTTATTGATTTTTACTGCAAATATATTTCGAAATAAAGTCAACCTACAAAAATTGGTTTATTATACTAATATTTATACAACGTAATTCGTATTAAACACATATTTATTGTTAAACATGCATTAGTGCAGATTCCAATACTCCCAGCACACATAAAGTATATTAACTCTCCCAAATATATTAATTGAATTTAATTATTAACTGTAATTTATTAAATAAACTATTTTCAATATAATATTTAAATAATAAATTTACAAATTTATTGCTAACTGCCTATTATTAACCACAGAGCAAACTTTACAATTATAGATTTATTTTAATTTAAATATATTTAGAGCCGGTATTATAAACAATTTAATATGCCATTAAATTTTATTCGTTCATTAAAATAAACAAAATCTAATAAAAATGACATTTCTTATGGAAAAATAATATTGCTGTCAGTTTTTGATTTAATTTAGTGGTTAAGTATGAATTAAATGGTTTATAATATTATTATTGTCCAAGAATGTAAAGATAAGACGTAACTCTTTTGTTTGACGAATATATATCTATAAATTAGCAATTAAATGTACCCGTACAATCTATTTTTCTTAAAGGGTACGATTTTTGCAACTCTACTATATCATGAAATTTTTATAAGGTAAACGACAGCTATAAAGTAGATTCTATGAAACTATTTTTAATAATTTAATAGAAAATATTTGTTAACATACATAGAATTATTAAATAATGTTTGTTACATATAGATATGAACTTGTTACTTACCGAAATATGAATCAGGTAAGCAACAGCCCTTATAATAAGGAATATTGTAAGGAATTAATATTATATATATTGTTTAATAAATTATCAGAACGATTCTGTAAGTTTTAACGACTTAGGATTCTTTGGTAATTTATTCGTTATCGTTTATTAATTATTAGAGGGTCATAATCATTTTCGTAATCGGAGAAATTGACACTAACTTTACGTCGAGCTACGAAATAAAATATATAAAATAGAAAATATCTGTAAATTAAAAATAATATAAAATTACACATAAAATGCATGTAATTTAACTGAATTAGGTATATATTAATATATTAAATACTTGATTAACAAGTGAAATTTTTATACTGTGTAGAATATATTATTTACATGCGTTGAACATATTTTTTTTGTTTTTATAAAAGAAAAATATTTATCAAATTCAGGAAGCTGAAACTTTAATAAATAACTGCAGCAGGGACTGTTAATATTTACCAAGCATTTTAAACCAACTAAATGTAAAAAACATTAAATGAAAAATTAATTAACATTTATTTTCTGTATTCTTGCGCATATTTCTCTCTCGCTACGCTCGTTTTAATTTAATTTAGTCGCGACAATCGCATCATTGTGCGAATTCAATGTACCTGAATGACATTTTTTATTTGTGATATTTTCATTCTCCGTTTTATTTTATTTATATTTTGTTATTCAAGCATTTTAGGGAAAATTATTTATTTCACGTATTGTGTAGAGAATTTGTCGAACACAAAGGTGACATATTAATATTCATGTATAAATGTGTAGTATGGCATGGCACCATTATGCTCCAGAGGCATGCAAAATCAGAATATTCTATACCTACCTACAATTGTTTTAAATGCATTGTAGGGTATAAGAGTTGTCAGGCCGGGTATTAAAGCTAAAATAACGTAATAGGAGATTCTTCTATTTCTTCAATATTATATATAGATTCACCTTATCAATAATATATACAGAAAATAGTCAAATTTGATTTAGGGAAGGTCTAAACGTGTATATCCGGTGAAATATCAACATTTACAATATTTCCTTTTATACTTCGTCAAAGGAAGTAAAAAAAATAGATTTTGCTTTTAATTTGGGAAGTGCAAATTAAAAGTTAGGTAAATTAAATGACAGAGTTAATTAAAATTTCCAATCGGAAATATTACACAAATTTTCAAATAATTTGCTGATATTGATTGGCAAATTTTAATTAGCATATAAATACCCAATAGAAGCCAATAATACACGAGGGACTAAAAATGAAATGACTAATCAAAAATCGAAATAATTTGAAAATAAATTGATGACCAATATTCTCATATATACGCACATGCGCGTTCTCTGGCGGGCGTCTGAATGAACGACGGAACGCCGGGGCGTCGGCGTCGGCGTTGGTTCGGAGGTTTCAGCGGTCCTCTGGTTGTTCAGTGCGTCGTACGTATTGCCGACAAACGCGCGTCGCGACGCTCATCTCAGCCCCGAAGCGGATAAACGATTACGAACTCTAGACTTGCGAAACTTCTTCATAGACACACAACCAATAGCAAATTGCACACGACACAAGTATTGTACTACTCTAGTGTAAGTTTCACTATATTATTACTTTACTTACCTATTCTTATTTTGCATGACACTGTTATAAATAAAAAATAATTCATCTTTTTACCTTGTAAGAGATAATCAAAATTTATACAGGGTCTCCCTAGACTCTTGGAACAGTTGATTGAAAATGGCATCGACCATAATTTATTTAAAGAGTAATACATTTTTTACATCAACTTGAGATTAAATAAATTTAATTTTTGAGTAGATAGGAATCAACTGGTGAAAGAAAATTACAAACATTTATTTGAATTGAATTAAATTTGATTTCAAAAGTTTTTCTATTAAAATTTAAATTGATTCGAATAATTTATTTTAAAATATATTTAATATATTAATAACATTCTATTATTAAGAGGATTTAGAAGATATATATCACTGAAAGAACGTTTAATGTAAAATTACTCTTTAATGTAATAATATTATTCAAGTCTATAGAATATAAACAAAATTATTTAAGTTATAAATAATATAAAAAATGCAGGTCACTTTTAATATAAACAACTTTAGGATGTTGGAAAAATTTACTTTTAAAATTAGAATAATGTTAAATTTTCGATAAATTGTATAATTGTATAAACTGTTAAAATTTTTGCATATATGGGCTTAATTTTACAGTGTAGTCACCACTACTAAAACTTTTATTACTATTTGTTATACAAGTATAAAATTAGTTATCGGTAATATAAAGCCCTTATCTGATAACTACATTTATTTATATTACCATAAATTAATTGCCAAATTTACCACCCTCTTATTATCGATAACAGGTAATTTAAAATTATATAGTAATTTATACTTTTCTTGTAGCGTATTATAATAATTCAATTTTGAATTTACTGATTATTTAAATTGATAAATATATACATTATGTTTTACAGTGCAGTAATAAATGAAATCAATAATAAAGATAAAAAATATAGCCATTTTAAATTATCTACGCTATAAAAATGAAAACTTAATTGAATTAGTTTAATTGAAGTTATAAAATAACTACGTACAAAAACAAAATATTTGTTGGAAAATGAAATAAATATGTATTTTTAAATGTGAAAAACAAACATGAAAAATAAATTGCACGTGTACATTGCATAATAATGTTTAAAACCATTTAATTATAGCAATTAAAGAAATTTAAACATTTAAGTATTATTTATCACTATCAATAATTAAATTTTATAAACAATTGATAAAATTATTATTTATTAGTATTTAGTATTCATATTTGTAGGTAATCAAATAATTAAAACATAATATTTCTATGTATGTCTGCAAAATAGTTTATATTCTCGAGCAATCTATATGTTCGTAACAAAATAAATAAATATACCCGTGTCTCTAATAATAATATAGAATCATATGCTATTCCTCTGCAGAATTTGTATTTCGAACGATTTTACTTGCATGTATGTGTTATGTACTCTATACGTTACGGTAAATGAATGTATATACTTTAAACAAAACGTTTCAAGTCACGAACTCTCGCAATCTTCATTATGCTAACCAGATACTTATTGTGAAGAATTCAACTATAAAATATTAATGCAAGCAAATATTTAACACGAACAAATATATTTACGGAATACATATTTAATTCATAATCATTTCACTAACTCAGAGTCAATTTATACTAATTTATTTATGGATTTCAATACGTATTGTGCCCTAGCTAATCGCGCGTGTGTGTCTGTAACACTCGAAAAATTAATCACCGAATTAGTGCCAAAAGCCACCAATAACTCCAGCGCATTTTATGACGTGCTTATAATCAATTTCGGTGCAAACGTTATAATAATACTTAATTTTGTAAACACATTTTTATAACTATTGATTTTTAAAGAGATACTATCCAATTATTTTGATGCTACCCAACAATTTGCGAGGACGTGATTCGTGGTGTAGAATAATGAAACCAATCACGAGTGCAACCAGTAATTTATTTCAGAGAGGGTTATCAGAATTTGTCACTTGTTTTTAAGCAATTTCAAAGTATAACTTTCACCGCAGGTATATTTGCAAAATGTTGAATAAGGCGTGGAGTAAATCTATGTCGCAGGTACTACAAACTTGTAATAAATTGTTTTTTTGAACTTTATTTTATTATATTTGCTAAAGTATATAAAGTATCCACTGATTAAATTTATAGGCCTTGAAATATCAAATAAAAATAATAATTTTGAAATATAAAATGCTCAATAAAATAATTGCATTGAGCCGTGAATTGTTTTATCCCTGCAAATCACATTTACAAACAAAAGGATGTAGTAAACAATATCATATCTTTGGAACATAAGTCATAAACAATAGCAAAATCAACTTGATTATTCTTTTAAAAATCAGGGGATCTAAACATATGTTTAGGGGAAAATATTAAATTAGAATATTTAGAAAATTAAAGCATTAATGAAGGGCTACATTTGAGTATTATTCTGTGATATAATTTTTGATTGTACACTAGCGATTTACAAAACACTAAAGATGTATAAGATAAGTTTTAGATTGCCCTAATTAGAGGATAATTGTATGCAAATGTTGTGAAATTTACGATAAATGCTTTTATAAATGATGTGAAGCGAGGCGTGAGGCTGAAACTTCGAATGCCACTGAAATCTGAATAATTCATCATATACATACATATATACAGATATCTACTATACGAATTCAATTCACCAAGACTCGAACGCATACAATTCAGTAAATTACCTCACCAACTACTTACAATTATCATACCATTACGGCAAAACTTTATCTCATTTTGATAACTTACATAAAAACATCATTATGTATTACTTTTATAACTAATTGTAGCTTTAACGATTAAAGTTTTCAAAAAATGGAATTGATTGCAGAATTTTTAAATTCGCCCACCGAACAGTATACGAAACCTTCCCACATGCAGTGGACTGGCCGAAAACCAATTTAATGCAAAATTGTTTATTATGTATCTTTTAGGTTATTAAATTTTACGAATATGGATATTTACTTATTATCTTTAATAGAAAAAAATATATATTTTGGTATATATAGATAACTAAAATTAGATTCGATGTTCACTAAATTAAAAAATACCGAAACCAATATATGAACTAAAAAAGCACAACGTATAGTATGCAATCGTTTATTAAAAATTTCTCAATTCCGGGAGTAGAATTATTTTTGAACAAATATTTTGAGATGCAAATTGTCAGACAACTGTAATAATTGTAAAAATGGGAGAAAAAAATTGTTGTAGAATCAAATTTATGTGTATAAATAATATTTACAATATTTACAGCTGTCGGGAAATTTGTGAATAAATACGTCCTTTAAAAAGAAAGTCACTTCCGGAATTGGAGAGATTCTAATTTTAAGTATCATGCTATACACTAGTCGTATATAAAACTAAATTTTTAATTTAATCACATGTTTATTCGAATATTTTTAATTAAGTGGACATTTTTCTAATAATAATCGAATAAAATATTAGTTTTCCTTATATAGCCAAGGAGACATATTTTTTTGTTGTACGAAATTTCAATATCTTTAACTGCAATACCTATCTTAATCGTGTCGCTTTTGTGAAAGTAAAAAAATAGCAGGAATAAACTATAATCGAGTTTAAATTTTGTTTTTATAAATTAGATATTCTCATTGAATAATAAAATGCATAAGTCACCCACTGACGTAAACTTGAATATAGTCATTAAACTGAAGCTCAAATTGTGACTATTCGTTAAAATTTCGAGTTTAATTTTTCTCATACAATACTTCGCTACCTATGTTTATATTTTGGTTTATATTTGACACAATTATTTAAATTAGTATTAATCATAAATTACGCTAATTGTACTAAAATTAATAAATTTGATGTGCTTAATAATTATATTTCTATGGTTAGACTAATTGGCTTGTATTGAGTATCATTCAATTCGGGATATTTGAAATTTCATTTGATTTAATATTTCGAGTCAGCATTCAATATTTATTTTCGCATGAAGATTGATACAAAAGAAAATGTGCTATTCACTCTTATATTATATTTTATTCAGTTATGTCAAGATATAAATCTTTGAGTCAACGTAATAATTCGGTAACCCTAAAAGTAAAAATTTCCTGAAAATATAACAATTTCTCATAACCTACCATGATGAAAACGTGTAGAGGTTCATAAAAGATCAGCCTCCTTAGGGAAAAGGTATATATGAATTGTTGGCCTATATTTTGTGAAATGTGAAAAGTGTCTTTATACCAAGGGTAACGAATTTTATTTTAGATAAACTCTGAATTTTTGTACTTGTCAAAAATGGCATTCATATTTTACAGCGAACCTTTTTTTCACATTTTCATTAGCTGAATTTCCATTTGTGACAAGTGAAATATGAATATTTCATGGGCAAAACAGTGATTTATATATACAGAGCGTCGATCCGATAGACGTTTTTATTGTAAAATTTTCCTTCGCCCAAAATAGATCAACATTAAAAATATATCTAATAGTTAATAATGGAAAGTTAAAAAATTGCTTATTTATAAAATTAAGAAGTTGAAATATAATAATGTATTTTTAACATATATCTGTCATTTAAACAATATTCAATTTATTTTTTATTGCGAAAATAATAAAAATGTTTATTATAAATGTTAAAAATAGCTTTTAAAACAGGAATTGAAAGACATGTCTAACTCCTAGAAATGTAATAGAGGAAATAACATTAGTCACATTTATATTTTTGAATCATTTATTATGAAGCATGATTCTAAAACTTAGAGAAATGGAGCACATAGGTGACATATCCACAGCGATATGTTATATGCATACATCCCATATATTTTCGGAATCAAGAAATCGTGAAATGAATTTCATGTTAAGTAAACTTTCAATTTTGATACATCGCATCATGAATAATTTACAGTAGTATATTAAAACAGCTTATACAGCACATCCTTAACAAGAAAACCTAGTATTCCGTTACAGATAAAATTTACATTATGTTTGCAAATAATTTAACTTTAGATTACGGTGACTTATGAACCTGGTCGCCAGGCAACGAGAATCAGCATCCCACTGTACACAACCGAATTTTGAACAGTCTTAAGTATAACCGCTATTTATTACCGGTGTGACCTACTTTAACCTGGTTACATACACACAAAACTGCGCTTAGACTGGGCCGAACCAGGTATTACGAATGTGCGACTTGGTTATAGTCTAACTAGATGCAATTACTATTGTGCCGTTGATATGTATGCTAATTATACTAACTTTGTTATTATAACCCGTGAAGTTTTTGGTGATTTTGGAGAAAAAAGAAATGAAATTGTGTCGTTAAATTTTAATAGGTGCGAAATAAGATTGTTGGATTTTAATATTGTAACTAATTTTACTTTATTGGAATATAAACGAGATTAGCTAGTTTAATTTTATGTTATTCTGGGTTTTTTAATGTCAATTTTAGTTACGCTGGACATGCATGTTAAAGAATATGAGTTTTCTAATTTGGTTAAAAGGTTATGTTAGCTCGTCACGCTGTCTCTGTTTTGTGAATAACTTACAAACTTAAATGTTCTAAGACCGAAATGACGCAGATATATGTGCTTTATCGACCAGTTGCACACTGAGAGATGAGAGTCTGTGCCAGTGATCTAGTGTAGTTGAGGTCGTTCGGTCCGACGGCCAGCTAATCAAATCGTCGCCTACAAATTAGCAAACGCGGAAATAACATTCGCAAGTCTAATTTCCGGCCGAGCGCCTGTCATGAATGAACGACCCTATCTGCGATATTGGATCTATTTATTATCAATGATTTCGTCGCTTGGTCGATCATTCCAGATATTTTATTATCTAGGGAAATAGAATGCAAAACTCTGAAATTCATTTTGTAACTATAACTATAACTTCTTATAACTAGTTACTAGAATCATGAAAATTCTAACTATCAAACCTAAACATAGCATCTACTGACGTACAAATTAAATTTTGTTGTTATTTACATTATCGGAATAAAGAAGACGTGAAATGAATATTATTTTATTTTTGATATCAACATGACAATGAGTACATATAACATTAATTCCATAAGATTTTTATAAAAGTTTGTCGCGAAATAATATCACAACTATCGGAGATCCAACAAAGGAGAAATAGGAAAAAGTTATTCATAAGGGATTCTATTGTAAATGATTGTAAATTGTATTATACTCGCATCGAATCTTACAGAATACAGAACATATTATGTGTGTGTGTGTGTTCGTCAGATATCGTGATTGTCTCGCCGAAGTCTTCCTATTGTGTTGTTGGTCTTCTTTCTATACCTCTTTTTATTCTTGTTCCCCTGGCGATGGCGAAGCTGACTAAGCGTGGCAAAAACCTGAACTACGTATAGACAATCTAATTTTCTAGCAAGCGATTCGGATCCTCTTATACCTAGAGCTATATATTTATTTACGTGAATTCGACGCTCTATTTCTTGCGATTTTCGATATTCAGGACCATACTACCCACATTCTATACACTTATTTTCTTTTTTAGTAAAAATAGCTTCAGGAACTTAACAATAGGTATATCTCTAGAATTGTATTCTTGTCTATGTCAAAGATATTTTTCATGAAAGAGTTTTTCAACGTGTCTAGAAAATTCCATCAGTATTTTTCATTTTCAAGCTGTATCGACAGGGGTGGCACCTAATAAATTTGAGTTGAGTACAGTCCTGGATGCTTTATGGAAATGTTTGGTTTATTTTGTTGTTGTATACTATTTTTTATCAATTACCATCCTGGAAAATAATTTTCACGTTGATTGATTGAATATAGTCGTGCGATGAACTGGAGGCATTAGTGCTCTACTTGAATTTTTATTTTTTTATATATATATAAACTAGAAAAAGTCAAACCCAAAAACTTCCAACTTCAACAGTATCTCTTTCGTTTCAATATGATTAAATATGTAATAAGTTCTGTAAGAAAATTCGCGTTGCAACGTACATTAAATATATATAGTGATATCTCCTGAGGCAAACTGTAACTCAAACTTACACATACTTACATATATATTTGAAATACATATTTCATAGCAGTCACGTATATCGTATTCAGAAATGCACGTGGAGTAACCGCGACCTTGTGAAACATACCAGTGAAATATGCATCAGTAAAAATTACTGGAACTACATAAAATGACACATAAAATAAATGATATATTATATATATGTATAACACATTAAATTTAAGTAGTTTAGAATTTATAGCTACAATTATTCACTTCTCAAAGTACTTTTTATATTTTATCCAGTGCGAAATATTTAAAATTCAACATATTTGAATTTAAATAGTTCAAAATATACCTGTAAAATTATTATCCAAGCTAATAAAAATGTAGGAAAGCTGGAGTGGTCATCGCTCAACATTACACTATCTACATAATTTAATATTGCTTTATTTTGTTTTAAATTCATGCTACCATTCACATGAAACAATATCAATATTTGTGGTAACTAGGGAAACTTAAATATAACATGACTATTTTTCAATAAAAGATACATTTTTCAAGAAAACTTATATAAAAATTGGTAGAAATATTAATATCTTCTACTTGTATAAGAATCACTTTTATCTAATTCCTAGTGTTTTTGAGATATTGTAAAAGTAGCAAAAGCATTATTTCTGGTTGAAATATGTTTTTCAAAAATAAATGGATTTCTTTCCTGGGATATACAAAACTGTAGCGTTAACTGACACATACACACACAAATAAATAAACACAGAGACACCATCATAAATACTCAAAATGAACTCACGGACTCTCATATTGGAAATATCCATTAAAATGTCAAAGTTGTTTTTCTATTTAATCACAAGATATTCTTTTATACATTACATATAAGAAAGTATTACATATATACTCGTATATATATCGTCGATTAAGGGCTAATGAGTAACTTACCTTGGCCTAAACGAAAAATCGGTAACGAAAAACTGTGAAATCGATATAGTGACTGACCAATAAATTTGTAATGTATACAGTTCTATTATTATACTATTTTCAAGGTTCTCGTGTTATTTTCACTGCTCGATATACTGTATATGTACTTATTATATGTAACATACTTGATACATACATACAAACATTCCGAACACGCGTATAATAGACGAAAAGGTATTATTAGAATTCAATAAACATTACGGATTTGAATTGTTATTGTATATTAGTTGGAATATAAGTTTGACCTACAGATTTAACGACAACAAAAATTAGTTCTAGCTGATTCCAACTTGCAGTAATTGACTTTGCGGAAATTTAGCCTTTTACATAATAATTATTCATATACAAAAAAACATGTTTATTATTATTGCGGTTTGAAGAGATAACATTTAATTATTATGTTGTCATAGCCAGATTACCGCACTAAAACAATTAAAGCAATTGTTATATTTACTATTAAAATTTGAATAATATTATATTAGGTAAACAACAGTCTAACGATCTACTAGGTATTACATTTTTGGAATCAAGAAGACATAAAATTGATACATATGGTACGACGAACTAAAAAAACAAGCATGTTTTAAATCTGTAACTTAAACTTCATAGATTTTCAAAGTATAGTTTCTGAATATAGATCGGATTCGTGCGATGAAGTTTCTTCTTAAAACTAAGCTAAGATTGAACGTTCGTACACCCGTATACCTAGCATGGAGTAACTATTTTAAAAGAGCGCCATTAATGACATTAAAATAAACTTTGTTTATTTATGGAATACAGTTATGATGCTCATTACAATTGTTTACAACATTATTTCAATTATATTTGTTGTTTTTCTTGACGAAACCAAGTTATAAATATATATGTTTTATATCAATCTGAGCCTGGCTAAAAGTTTGGCTCTGGTTTTAATCAATAGCACGATTGAAAATGCTATTTCGTCAGAAATTCCACGCAAAATAATATAAACGACAATTTATACGAATTCGAATTTATTTATTTGTCAATTTGCAATAATATATATATATATATATATATATATATATATATATATATATATATATATATATATTTTGTTAAAATTGTAGTAATTCGTTTCACGTCTTCCTTATTCCGAAAATATACGTCGATTATAACCGATATAAATATATCAGTGCCCAAACAGTCTCCATCTTATACTATTGGAATTATAGAGCTCTACAACGGATTTCTTTTTTAATTATATAAAATAATCTACAGTTTATAAATGTATATAAACTTTCTTCAGATTGAACCCAAGTGCAATAAAAAAACTGGAGTGGTCTTCACTCCATTTGTATATTCTTCCAATATCAATTTAATATAATTTTGCTTTATTTTGTTTTAAATTCTTGCTAAATAGCCGTGAACCAAAAACAATATTTGTGGAAATTTTGAAAACCTATTTTTAAAGGCGATTTTATCGTATAGGTATACATATTTCGAAAAATCATTTTTAAACAAAAGTGGCTTTAAATTTAAATTTCATAAAAATCACTTATTCTCTAATTCATTTTGTTTTCAAGATATGTAAAAATTAGCAAGAGTAAATTATTATTTCAGACTAAAATATTATCAAAATTAAAAGATGCACACAAGCTCAAAATATGTATTTCCGTTAAAATTTCAAATTCAAAATTGTTCATTTTTAGACTTCGTCGAAGAAGGTTTTAAATTATAATTTTGTAATTTAAAATATTCAATTTACTAATTGCTTTCACGTCCCGAATCATGTTAGTCAACAAGCTTGGGGTATCCACTCAAAAATCAGTGTTTGTATTACTGTTTCCTTCATAAAATCAATCCTCTGTACCTGACTCTTCCTAGTTTAAGTAACGAATTCTTAATTTTATGTACATAATTTTACATTAAATGTATACACATTTTTATCAGTGTAGCTTTGTTGCTACAGGATTTCGTTTTACCCTGTTTTTATACTGTAGCTATGTGTCTACACATATTAGTATAAATAGGCAAGTTGTGAATATTAAATGTATAAATCCTGCATTTTTTTTTTTTTCAAAGGATTTCGTATTTCAGGTTATCTTTTATAATAACAACTATGTAGACATAACCGTATAACCTGGTTGCCGTAAACCGCACTAAAACCTCGTTACATATGACGCACGAGACAGATACGACGTATTATTACATATTTCAAACAAAGGAATTTATTAATTCAAAACACAATTTGCCGCGATTCTTTTGTTAGAGATTACAACGCAGCGAAATATCTCGAATATTTTGCTAAATATATTATTTTCTGTTGTGCATTTTGCTCCCGTTACGAACTTGTTTTGTAAACTGTCATAACGCTGCTTTATAAATTGGATGCGGAATTTCATCGACTTCAACAATTTGCGAACCGTGTGAGAAGGATAAGGATCACTCGAAGTGATTGTGTACATCAGTCACCGGAAATCTCGTAACAACGACGAGAGCACATTCGGCCATTCGTTTAGTTCTCCGTTTCTGCGCTTAGTTGGCGTTGTACTCCTTCCGGTCGCTCAAAAGGCAATCTCTAAAAGGAAGTCGACCTCTGGCCCCTTACTTTCATGTTTGACTTGCAGAAATAAACAAAAATACCTCTTATATTTATACATATACATATATATATATATATATATATATATATATATATATATATATATATATATATATATATATATATATATATAATTTCTTCGTATTGATTCGTATAGGATAGTAAAATATTACTGTTTCTAGAAGAATCTCAAGAGAAATTATATAAAAAATGTAATATACAACTCGTTCTAGAACAGTCGGCTAAAACAATATTAATGATGGTCGTTTCGAAGTGTAGGACCAGCTGTCGCCTCATTTATAACATTTTCTTTCCATTCCAATTCTTATGTTTTTGTGTTTTTTTATATACATTTATATGTATTTTCTTCTTGGGCTGTCAATAGAATTCAATAAAAGACAAATGTATACATATACGTTTTATATCTGCGAGGAAAAACGTTCCTAAGAGCCAGGAAACATAAACGAAGCGGTAAAATTGTTATTGCCGCCTTTTCCGGTGAAAATGTGCGTATGGTGCGATGGAAAATAAAATTCTGTAACGTATCATTACATCTGTACTCTCTTCAACTTCATATCCTGCACACATTTCTTAGAAAAACTAAAAATATAATATAATAAAAGACCTGTTTTATTTAATTATATATTATATACAGCTATTCAAACGCCTCCGTAACAAGAAAAAATGTGTTAGCGATAACTACTAAAATTATGTTTCCACAAAAATATTTGTAACTCCACCAATAAACACAATACTGTAATACAAACATTGGAGTAGGCAATAATGCCGACAGCTCACCTTAGGTGAAATGACAATGAATCTCGATGGGAAATATATATATTTTCTAATGAATTTTTAAACTTAATTTTTTTATTTTTGCTATTTTCGTTAAATCTGTAACTGCTAATTTTAATATAACCCACTGTTGTGATAGCACCATCCATTGTATACTTTTATATAAACACACTTACAATAGAAAATAAACAAAAACTTAAAAATAATAGCAATAAAATAAAAGTATACCACAATCAGCATAACATGTGAACTGGATATTAGGTTACAAACTACAATATTTTTATAGTTAAAACATTACATAAATGAATTTATTTTGAGTAGCTTATAAAGGAATCCGCTAAATTACAGCATAAATTTGTTTCATTTAAATATTTAATTTTAAACAAGAATTTCTCCGTAGTTCTTTGGGTGGCAAATAGATAACATCACGCCAAGATTAGGGGATCACAAACAACCCAGTTACGCTGGTAATAACACCAAATTTTTATTATGTAAGAAGAACTTCAATTTTATCGGTGTGCCGGTGTGCGTGATCACAAGACGTAGTGACGAAATGTCTTTTCGTGTTTGAAAGAAATTGGAGCGCCAATCCACTGGTCAAGTCTCTCACAAACAAGTCACAAGTCATGGGCAACACAACAACTTTATTTCCAAGTTGTTCGGCTCCAATTTCCCAAGTGGCTAGTACCAACTTAGGAAATTAAAATTTACTAACGTCGTCATTTACTAATTTCGTTTCTTTTAGAATATTAACACATACATTCTAGAAAATAAGATTAGAACACTAAATTCTTTATTTAAGACTAGTTTTTGCTATTAAGCCATCATCAGGAAAATGGTTCAATAGCCAAAACTAATCGCCTTAATTAAATAATCTTGTGAAACTATATGTTTTAATCTTGTTTTATTAAAATGTTTCACCAAGTGACCATATAAATTTTATTAGATTCTAGAAGTACTTTAATTTTGTATGTGGCGTAATACCTGGTAGTATAAAAGCAGTTCGTCGCTTGAACCGTGATTAATTTGCTAACATATAATACCAACAGTTTTCGTAGTATAAAACTAAATTAACGTTCAAATATGGTTTAACGACCATTTTCGTGAATTCGTAGCTCGTTCAGAAATTCACTGACGTTTGTAGATATTCAAATATTTCATTAAAACATTATTAGTTTTTTTGGTGCATATTGCTCTGATATAAATTTTATATATTGGTAAATTTATTGCTATTCTGTTAATAAAATATCAGAATACAGGCTTTGAATCATTTATAGCATATGTATTTGGTTTCGGTTTACAAGACAATGAAATTATTCTATTTTGATTCCTCACTTATATTGTGTCGCCATTAATTCTCTTGAAATGTATGGCTACCAAGAATTTTTGTTCTGCTATTTACTGAAAAATGTTACATTTACGTTTACCTAGTAACTACAAATTTTGAAATTGTTTTATGGCAATGCAATGGTAGAATGAAACCCAATGAAAGCTTAGTATAAGACAGTCGACCAATGTCCACTTCTGTTCTTCCCCCTATAAGAATAATAATTTTCCTCACAATTCATCAGAATAAAAGGAAGCTATAATTTTAGTATTAAAATAGAACTTCCCATTTAAGATGTATGAAAACTGATAAGATTACCGACAATTTCAAATATCCGTCAGACATTAATTTTTTATGAACCTTATTGTATAAGAGTGATATTTCTTTTATGATATGGTGGCGAATGGACCAGTAAATAGCTATTTGACGAGATACAACGGAGAAAAAATTATTTATGGCGTAAAGACACTAGTTGAGAATCGTATTTTATATGAAACATGAATTTATGTATACTTAAGTACGAGCAAAACATAAAATTATGTGTTTACGAGGAAATATACATTTTCAGATATTAACCAGATATGGCAGTCATATTTTTTTATTAAAAATAACGAGACTGAAGTGTACCTTCACGAGTAAACAAAAGTATAAATATAATCATATATATCGAATGCGCGCTCGGAGCTTTGTAAATATTCAACGTTTATATCGCAGTGATATTTCTGTTTATGAGTTCGTAAACATTCGAAAGACGTAGGCGGTATATTTACCGAGAAATGTTATTGAATTTAAATTCAGGTTATCAGAAATATAGGTACAAATATATACCATAGAAAAGGGTACGAAATATTAAACCAAATATATATGAAACCGCAATATTCGTAATTCCAAAGTTATATAAACGAGTCGAAAATCATACGAGTTCTATAAATATTTCAACATGATAGTACCGACTGTCATATAGTTATATGGGTCAAATCGTGGATTTTAGAAAATAATAAATTATTGTTGGAATGGCCTTTAAACAACCAGAATCTATCTCAAATCAAAACTTTCTGGGCGAAATAGAATTACGAAATCGTCCTGCAAACACAATCGAAGAATTGCGAGATAAATTGCAGGAAATTAAGGATTTTTTCTCCAGATAAAACGGTCTGGTAAAAACGCTACCTTAAGTTATCGCAGCTAGCAAATTAGTAATCAAGAATAAGAATTACAAAAACGTTAGATATACGTTGTAGAATTTAATAATTACAAGATATATTAACCTGTATTACTTTCATTTTAACGTTTGTTATATTTGATTATAATTACAATGAAATCTTATATCCCCATTGCAAATTTGAAACTTCCTGCATACCATTATATGGACTGTGACTATAAATACGGTTACGATGTTCTGCTGAAGATTCGTTATCAACTTGGGTAATGTAAATGAACCGTCGTTGTGGGCAAGACAAACCCTAGACTACAGCTTGGAGCACTAATTACCCATCTTCTAACGATCTCTGTGTATAAATATGTATGTGTGTGTGTGTGTGTGTGTCTGTGTGACAGCTAGTTCAAGCAGATGTCGTTTTAGTCAGATAACGACATTTTAGTGTATTCAAGTTTGTGTGGAGAATATCGTTGAATTTAACCAAACAATCTTATGCTAGAAATGTATTTTAAATTCTGATGCGGAAATTTATTCTGTTTGTATTTTAAATATAATAATAAAGTTGAAGAAGATTCATGTATTTGCTTTAATATTTAAATTTAGTTTATTATTCCTTTTATTTAATATGAAGCATATTAAAATAAATTTGAATATAATAAAACATTTTAGTAATAAAAGTACTAGTATTATTTATTAAATATGCTGGCGTGTCCTTCACTAGTATTTCTTATACGAGTAAACAAGCATTTCCGGTTGGTATATTCTTTTCAAAATAAATTTTCTATTCTGGGGCACATAAAGAAGATTGAAGATTGCAAATCAAATCAATGTTACTAATTGGACAGAATACATATTTGATTAAATTAAATTCAAACACCTTCATCAAATCTAACAACTTTTACATCTTCTGGAAGTGTACTAAGGTGGCAGATAAATAAAATACATTAAGGAAATTGAAAAGCTTGAAAAAGTAATTTTTAAATGAAAAGTCACTAGGAACTTTTCTCTCGCAATTCAAACTGGCTAATTAGACGAAGCGCCATTACACTAGAATGGCATCGCAGGAATGCCCAGCGCCAATTACAAGCAAGCATAACGTTCAGGATCAAAGGGTGGGGAATACTGTATCTCTTTTGGATTGACCTTCTGCAAGCACTGGAACTTATAATTGGGGCACAAATGAACCTTCATCCGTTTCATAGACGCCATCACAAATACCAAATGTCTGCAACCTTTCTACTTTGGTCTAATCATTCGAAAAGTTCATAATTTCTGACAAACGGATTGCTTTTAATAGGATTTTAAAAGCTACGCTTAATTAAAAGAATCTGAATTTAATCAATGTTCAAAATCAGTCACAAACAACTATTTTCTTTAATCATATATGATAACTAGTTTGCGGAGGAATCAAACTCCAACTTTCACCGTGTCATTTGAGAAACTTACTCATACGGTAACTATTGAAGTTCTATATTTAATCAATGAAACTATAATACAATGTTGAAGAGATATTTCAAATATTTGTTAACATTGGCGGGCTAAAATATTTCATATTTTAAAATGATTAGGAAAGCTCAAATCGTGAATTTCCATAAAATCTTGAATTTTATTATTTTCATGATTACAATGCTACATATTAGACTTTACCCACGAAAGTAAAAACATATAAATTTGGTTATATAAAAACTCAAGTAATATAAAGATAACATTTTACAAATCTCTTCGCCAGAAACGGAAACAAATTTGAAATATCCCCCCGAATCACACACCGAAATAAGCATTTTCAACGTAAGTAGAAATCACAAACAAGCAATCGTCTAAAACCTGGGTAGAGAAAACTAAATTAGGTACACAATCTATCTTAGTCTTTAGTGCCCTCTCGTTCTCTCTTTGGTGCTCGCTCGTGATCACTCTGATTGCAAATAATTCAGTCTGCCCATCCGATTTTGTTCCACTCTTTCAAGATGTCTATCTGATGAAAGATCTAGCACAGATAAAGCTCAGTTTTATGTGTCGTAAAAGCATTTACTTGAACAAAGAAACATTGCTATTACGATGCCACTTTTGTGCTGTAAAGAGTTAGTATTGTATCAATGTTTCAATTGTTCCTCGGTCAAATTACACCCTTGACCATGGCCTATATTCATCATCAAACAATTTACACTTGGGTCAATCCTAATGGCCTAATCACTTTAGAACTGAATATTTTATATGCTAATTTACATTAAAAAATAAAAAATAAATATCTGTACTTTTATATACTTCCATCAGAAATACTTCATTAAATATTCCTTTAAAAGAAAATGAGTAATGGCATACACACGACTTTTTTTTACATAGTTTTCATTCAAAACATTAAATTATAGATTGTTTCTTTTTATACACCTAATTAATAAATTTAAATATAATTTTTAATACTGTTTTTCAAAATATATTTCAATATATATCTGCAATAACCATTACACTGATACACGTGCTCAGTCGATCTATTTGTGTTGTTGGTGGAAAATGACATAAATTATGTTTATTATGTTTCTCTGTAAAAATATTTTCAGGCATAGTTTTGCTAAAAATATTCTGCATATATGCTTATCTATAACAACATAAATGAGAATTTCCAGTGCAGTTTTCTCGTAACTGGTACATTTCCTAAAGTATCTTTTCAAATAATAGTTGTGCTAAATATTAATATCATTCATTATGAACTTTCCAATTTTTGTCATAAGTGCAGCCGTTCGAGTTATACTGGGGAAAGGACAAAAATGCATAGAGTAAACATGTACTTTCGGTTTGAAAATTCTTTTAAAATATAAGAGGTGCACATCTACACCATATACATGTCTTAATTTATTTTTTACTAACATATCTAAAATGAAAATTTACTTTTACGTATATACAACAGTTATTATATTATTTTAATTTACATGTATTTGTGCGACCGTGGGATATGCGGATTGCGCATCGAAGTATGCCCTAATTGTCATTAAAAATATAATGCGTCCATTACGATGTCACCTGTTTGCTTGAAACGCTCAATATTATATTAATCTTTCAAATATTTCTAGGTCATTTTACACCGTTGACCGTGCCCCATATTGAAAATTCAATAATGAACATTTGGGTCAATAGCAAACTTTATCAGTTGTATATATTTTCGTGTATGTTCTTTTGGTTTTAAAGTCTCTCATTCACGAACGCAAGGGCTGGAACCTTAACTCTTTAACTGTAATATCATAAATCGCGTCTTCACGGCGAAGATTTAAAGTTTATGATAGGTTTAGTTTCAGGAACGAAAGGATAATACGAATTGAGAAAGTTAGCCGAGTAGTGGCTGCTGAAGTGCTGAGGAAGTTTTCAGCAAACAAAAACTGTGGTGGCATTCTGGTTTTCATGAGCCTGCGATGCGGTGGGGCATCTGACCTTGTTTTATTGATCTCTGGACAGGGGCAGGGGCGCACATCTCGTCTCATCTTTCAAACACCACACACGATCCGATACATCCACTGACCACCCGTCATAGATATTAATCACTTCTTGGTATCAGTTTCATATGTAGGCAAATCGAACGAATTTAACCCTTTATGCCCGATTCCACCACCCTCACTGAATTCCAGTTAACATACTGAACTTGTTGCACAGCAAATAAAGCGAAGTTTAACTGACTGAAACTATTTGTCAAATTTAAGCTTTATGTTCTTACTATTAACCTTAAAAATATATAAAACATATGGTATTTGATTAAATGCGCATCAAATATTTGTTGCGCATTTATAACTTTATCAACCTACAGTATTTTACGCGAACAATATTAATAGTTTACCGAACAGTAAACAGAGGTAGACAAACAGTGTTCTACGTGTTATTGATAGTGCATAAGTAAACACAATATGTGGAAAACTATTTAACGATGTTGTCTTCTTGGTTGTTAAAAGGTCGTTAACACCATATTTGTTAATATATTTACTCTCTGCGACATAGCACTAAAGAAAGTAATTTAACCATGAACAATCTTGAAATTTTAAGATGTTTATCGAATAGTTCTCTTGAGCTGCTATTGGTAAACAAAGTCATTACCATGGTTACTTCAGCTTATACAACAAATCATAACAAGTGAAATTACGGAATTCCGGTTATGTATTCATATTAACTATTTTCGCGATAACGACTATGTGCGTGTCTGTCGTTCTACATTTGGGAAATTATGAAATATGTCAAATTACTATGGGAAAAAAGAGTATGCGAATATGTCAGCTACCGAACACTGAAGTTTTAACACAATAAGTGAAGTAAATACAGAAACCAACTATCCTTATTTATATAATATTGCTTTACTATATATGTATATATATATATATATTAGCTCGACTTCGAACATTTTCATGCGTCTTTATATACGATCGTTCAAAAGAGTAAAAGCAATAATTCAAAAAAATTCTATGGAATTATGAAGATATACGAATGACTGAGTTTAATAAAAATAATTATATATATGGGTTTCTCATCTCAATTTGCATATATTTAACAAGACCAGTCAACAGATTTGATATGTCACCGGCCTGGTCTCGACATCTTTTAACATGAAACATGAAATATCGTTTCATATTACATTTCTGGCAACAGGCCAGCCAACCAACCAACCAAACCAACGATGGAATCAAATTAGTGCGGGGATCATGTATGATTTATATTTCATATTGCTTGAAACTGAATTTGCAAAATTGCACGCTCAGACATATTATTAAAAATTTTATTAATTCGCAATGAAATAGATTAATCATGAAACAATATTAATATCCTGTATAACTGTAAATTAGTTGGTGCATAATGATTATTTACAACACATATACACAGAGACAGTCCAATAATATTCATTACATTTTAAATTTCATCCTTAATACAACTCTGTATTCATGATACAAATAAAAAAATTACTTAATGTATAAAAATAATTAACACATTTTTTTGTCATGCTCCGTGTTGCTGTTGGGAACACGAAATCTGTTAGTACTTGAAGAGCCCCAAAATTATTCATCCTGGTGTTGGTCGTTTAGAAATTAATCCTCAGTTAATGGTATGCTCGATTATAACAGTAATTTGTAAACTGTCAACACGGCCTGCTTCTGTTTTGTTAAAATTATTTATTAAACATAACTTGTTTTAAGTATGTGCTATTTAAAATCCAATTAAAATTTAATAGCCTCTCTAAAAGTCCTAATATTGAGCAAGATTAATTTTAAAATGTTAAAAGGAATATTAACCCTCTATTACAATTCCATAGGGACCAGAAAGTGCGGTTCAAAAAATTTAATTGACTTAGAATAAAAAAATCTACAATAGGATGTAAGAATTGTCTATGTCTGGTTATTTATATGGAGACATCTGTTGCACGCTAGACGACAAAAGGCAAACAGACTGGATGTGTGATATTTGTCAAAGCTCTTCTATCGATGCCTCTTCAAATATCAGATAGGAGAGATAGATTGAATAACTCGAATAGAGATTACCAGTTTCTTTTGTTCTGATCATTCACACATTTACTATGATTCTCTTTTTGCCTTTTTTTTTTTTTGGAGCTAGACAGAATCGTGTAATACAGATTATAGAATGTTTCTCACCAAGAGAATTTTGGACACAAGCCCAATCGAAGAAATATGTTTCGATTATTATTTTGAACTGTGCAACGCCATTTCTATAGAATCAGAAAGCACAATAGTTGCACATAAGTCAAATATGTGTATAATAGTATTTCAGTGTGGAAACTGAAATTAGCAATTAAATACCGTGACGTTTTACTGGTTGACAAGGGTTTGCTGTAATAGGTTTTGTAGGCAAGACGTGCTCAGTAATAGAATTGGGTAAAGAGAAACTTTCGTCTTTCCGTTCACCGATTACGTAGTGCTACTAATATAAGGGCTTTTATGTTACTAGGAAAGCTTCTCACAGAAGCACAGCTTACAACTGCTCTCTATTTTCTGTGTAAAGAGAGTGAGTGAGAGAGAGAGTTAGAGCGAGTGGTTGCTCTCGTCACTGTACTCTGGAATCTATTATTAAAACATCCCTTCGTCTAGAATTACGCTCGAAATTACGTCAGGTACACAAATAAGGATTCCTTGTCTACCTAGATTCCAACAATTTTTCCATATTATATATGTACATATATAAACGTCAAGGTGGCAGAAAATCCTTTTGTCAAGCTTTCACAACACATTCTCCATTCTCTCATTCAACACTATTGGAATATTACCCATACAGAAACCTTTTCAACCATAACAAAAAAAATAGTGTCCGTGCATTTTCTTCAGTTTCCTATATTTAACTCACATGAATTACAGTGTTCGATCGTATGTCTGTAACGTTCTCAGAATTCAACAAGCTTAAATAATCAATTAGGTGGTTATTTTAATTAATTTAAGAAGATATCTTTATTATAAATTCTTGATTTTGATGAGATGATCTAAATATGTGTACAAATTTAATTGGTAGCATAAAATTATTCAATTAACAACAGTGTAAGAAATTGTTTTATTATACCTTTTAAATTTCATAATAAATATAATGGTTCAATCTGAATAATCTTTTTGTGCACCAAAATAAGAAATAGACCACTAATTGCAGATTTTTCTTACATTTTAAAAGAAATAATCAGGTCCTTCAATTATTATAAGATTTTCTTAAAAGAATGTAATTCTTTTTGAGAATAATAGTGGAATTCTGAGTATATCTATAACGTTATAGAGAATTCTATAAAATATTGGCAATGCTATAAATGTTTCATTAATTTAATAAATCATTTTATTATTGAATTTACTTGACAAATTGAACAACATTATCCGATTAATCAACAAATTTTGCTGCAAAATATAATCATTTTGAAATTATAAGCGTTTAAATATTTATTGAATTACCTTATAGATCTAAAGATTAGCTCAGAATTCCAACATTAAACTAAAAGGCTATAAAATAATATTAATGTTTTTTTTTAAATCATCTTTAAAATAAATGGATTGCTTTATTACCGCCAATCATATTATGGTTTGCCTTTAAAAATTAGTGGTTGATTCATTAAAAAAAAAATTAATGGTTATAAAAATGTTTCTTAATTACTTTTATAAGTTTGCCGTACAGTATGCTATATATGTGTTTATTATATATAATTATCTCTAGGACTATTTTATATCAATTTTTGCATTACAAAATTCGACGCATTATATATAATGTAAAACGCTAATAATTTTCTTCTTAATAATGCCTGTGTCAATTTATAGGATAAGCTATCAATAAATATGCAAGAGCACGGACAGTTCCTTTGTTATGACTGAAAAGTATGTTGACGATGTCGTATTTTCGTGGAATATATTATTAATGTAAAATAAATGTATTAACTTGCACGAACTTCTCATGTTACCCTAAAGTGAGCAGGGCGGGTTTTCCAGTAACATGAAGATATTATTACAATATATCGTATGTCGAGTCATATATGTATAACTTATTAGTATTTTGCTGTTGACTCTGTATATTGTATGAGTGTGCATGGTCTTGGCTTGTGAGTGTATGTCTGTTCTCGGAAATATTTGTGTGAGCAGGTGAGTATTGTAAATATATGCACGCGTGAGTCAAGCGTGTGTGTATACTCTAGGGTACATCGAATTGTCGGGCGAGCAAACACGTGAACAAATTCACACCTCCAAAATACATAATACATTATATATTATCCGCTAGCTGCTAGTTGGTTACTATACACAGAGGATTTGAGCGCGATGGAGTATAAAGTTTAGGCATCCTCAAAATGCCTTTTAAAATCAAGTTTATTGCCGTTTAAAATAAGGCCGTCGTTTCCCAGGGCAAAACTTTCTTGATTTATTAAAAACAATATCGCAGATTTAATGAGATTATATTAAAGAATTTGAATCATTGGTTAACTTTAATTTTCGAATCAATGGCATAACTGTTTCTCCAAAATGTATCGTCTTCTAGATATGCGAATAGTAGCCAAAGTAAACCATTCCTTCCGGTTATAATATTTATTTTAAATAATAAGTTATTTCCTGGACTTATTTAATCTTTCATAATTTTCTCTTCAATGGGTTTGGCTCTATAACGCGCATATAACGTAATTCCAAAAATAGAATTGATTTAAGGATGGTCAAATTGTATGTTCGTTAAAATCGCGTGTTCGAACATTTTCGTGATTACAATTACAATTCGTATAAGCAAGTAAAAATGAAAAGTTAAGTAAGTTTGTTAAAATGTATTAAATATATTTCATTGTTTTCATTTTGAAGAAAGTAGAATCGCTGTAAAACAATAAAGAATAGTTATTTACGCCCGGCGCAACTGGCCACAAGTAAACGATAAATTTATAGGTTTTTTAATACGACCAAAACATTTATTTTTTTTGCAATTAAATAAACTATCGAAGTGGAAGATAGTATATTGCCTCATTTCAAGTGATTTATTTTGCGGCAAATAGGGTTAGAAACAGACAGAGAGAAAGAAGAAATAACAAGGTGGTCAAAACAGGAGCAAAAGGATGAAGACAAAATGTGTGTGTGTGTGTGTGTGTAGCTGGGGTGTGCTGTGCGCATTTCCAGAGCCCCTCTCGTATTGATTTCCAGGAGAATGGAGCAGAGGCGAGGCAGCGAGACCAATGCTTTTCCATGGAAATGGAAACAAGCACACCTATCCTTCTTTTCCATACACACGATGTGTCGTGTGTATGTGTGCTTGCTTAAGCACACGTACAGCACTCCCCTCGATTACTTTCGTTTATGTTTGCCATATAATATTTAGACTAATATTAAGACGTTAAACGGTGTAAGCGGAACTCTATAACTTTTGTGTAGCCAGCTGTTAGAACCAGGTATATATGTATTTCTGAAGAAATAACAAGCTTAGTCAATTGTACGCTTTATATTATTAAAGAATTGGCACAATAATATATATATATATATATATATATATATATATATATATATATATATATATATATATATTTCTTTTGTTAGAGTGCGAGTTGTTAATTCAGTTTGCGAATAGATATATTCTGAGATTCCACGACTTCGTACTCCATAAAGTGAGCGATGTATTTCTAAGTTATACCAAGAATATGTACAACGCTGAATGCCTCTCGAACACAACAATAATATTATGTCAAAATTTGTATAGTTACATTATTTATTTAAAACTTACAATAATTAAAAAATATAACACAGAATTATAGAATTTTTCAAGACAAAATTTACAAATGGATGGGGTTGGTGGTTGACTTGCGATAGCATTTGTAGACCTCGAAGGCCTTTCCTTCTTTAGTGTCACTCTTCACCTCCTTGCATTTTTCAATGATCTCGAGAGCCTTATCGTGGTCAACATCTTCGGGAATCTTGCTCTTGATATAGTCCACCTGGAGTTCACCGTCTTTGTTCATGAATCCAAGTTCGATGAACATACACTGAACATATGCTTTTAGTTTGTCATCTTCGACGAACTCTCCTGCTCTCATTTGGTCCACTTGTTCCTTGGTCACCTCGGTTTTAGGGAAACAGATCTTGTGGATGCCTACGATTTTCTCTTTTGACTCAGCTCTTAAAGCCTACAGAGAATTGTTTATTTTATTTTTATTGCTTATATACCAATTTTGTTATTATAATTATTTGATAAATTAATTTTATTTACAAATAGAATAATATAGTCAACATTATATCAAGAATTTATTTTTATTTATATTTAACCCTAGATTAAAATTGAGCTGATAACGATTAAACTTGTTTTTTAAATCATAACTAATTATTCTAATTAGAAATAGCGATAATTTTTTTCTTATGCATAATTTATTGACAAGGTCAATTGTATAACAAAAACTAAATAATTTATTCAATGCAATAATTAACCAATTAAATTATCATCAATCAAGAATGATATTAAATCTTGAAAATATAAAATAATTGTAGGTTTTACTACTTAAATTATAATTGTTTTATTTAATTTAAATTTTACGCTTATGCATTTATAATTATAATTACTAAATACGACTGTATTTTTTTGAACTAATTGAAGTTGCATAAAAATATATTCTTGGAGTACAATGGAGATATTACTTACAGATACTTGTATATTAACATTGGTACCAAAATATGATTAATGCAGTTTGTGTCAGATTGATAAATTAAAAGCAAAAAAAATTAACTTAAATGAATAATAAAACAAATCTTTTTCACTTGAATCTCCTTTAAATTATTGTATTGAAATCTTACCTGAGTAACTCCAACCAAAGCGACGAATAATACAGCAAGGAACACTTTCATTTTGATCAATTTCTTTGTAACTACACTTTAAGAAGACGTAAGTGATTATGATTATATTTTACAATCCACATTTCTACTTATATGCTACTTGAAAGGAGACGGACATACACAGAATAATAAAGGATAGAGCTAGGCGGGGGTTATACCACTGATTGAACACAGTACATCTATGGTCAACGAAGACTTCTTCTTTCTTCATGACCAAAGGTTGCATTATGAAACGGAAAATTAAAATAATAATAACATTTTTTCAATCGACTATTTTTCATTGTAAAAAATCTGTTTATATTAGTTGATGGAAGGATGACATTGCGATATTTTAAGATATCATTAATTTGTTTTAAGCCACTGTTTGCTTAACTAAACTGGTAATAGCAAATTTATACGATTTGTTAAACATATTCTGCATATATGGCAACATAAATAAGATATTTAATATTTTCTTTAGCAGTTTTCTCGTAACTGGTACATTTTTAAAAAAAAAAAATTGTTCTTGATTACTATACTTATTTATAAATTCGTAAAAGAAATTTTGGGGGTCTGCCCTAGATTTAATACTGGTTAAAGTTAAAATTATGAAACTGAATGTATGATCTGGATGTGAATCTTCACTGAAAATATTGCATTACTATTGTTACTTTTTCAGTATCTCGAAAACGGCATGATTTAAAGAAAAGTGATTCTCATAATAGTTAAACATATACAAACAACATAGGAAATACGATGTTAAAATTAATATTTATCGATATACCTCTACAAATTAATTTAGAGGAAAAAAATGTTAGCAAAAAATGGTTCAGAATTAAAAACTACAGGAAGTTGTTTTAGATTGTCAACACTATTTTGTTTTTTGTTCTCGATAATAGAATAAATGATGAATAATTTTGAACTCAATATGTTATTATCTTTAGCTTAAAATCATTATTTCTTTCTTATAGTAAGTATGTATAAGAAGATCGTGTGAAGGCCACTACAGCTTTCTATATATTGATAATAAATCACTTTCTTTTTCGACTACCAAAATGCAAGATTCTGCGACCAGTTTTACGTAATGTTTATTTATGAAAGTACATTTTGGCAGAATTATATATTGGCCCTTCCTACACTAAAAACAAAATTCCACTGCCTTACACTGGTCTTTCTTGTATGTACAAACAGTGAGCCAATATTCCGGTAAGAATCCCAATTTATTATTTTATTTTAAACAAACGGTGAGACGTCATTGCATTAATAACAAAAATTAATTAATTCGTACGTGCTAAGAAATTTTTATTGTTATAATTCCACTTTTTATACTTTTAGTAATAATTATCAAGAAGTATATTCTCTTATTAATTCGATGCTATATTCACATGTACTCTATGACTTGAGATATCAGCAACATAAGCACCCTACAGGGAATATGTGGGATGAGTTTAATTGTAGCTTGATTAATTGTTCATTTTATTAACCATGAATATCCACAGCACTATTATCCTGTTGGCTACGATAACTGTGCATTACGTAAAATAATATAAGAGTTCAGTTAAATACTTAAACAAAATAATAATAACATATAAAAATTGCTATCAGCATTGCACCGAGGGTCAAAATCGTTAAAGTCGAAACTACAAAAATTCTGTTTTAATTAGCAATGCAATAAATATATGCAAACATATATAAACATTTAGATAATTTCAGATTATATTTAAGGAGAATTGTTTTTGTTAAAGAGTTATTGAGAATTGAGTGCAAAATCAGTAAATTTCCTATTTTTATTTATACCATCATCAACTTGGATGCTTCATACATATATTCGAATTTTACAATAAAATTAAATGAATAAATTAAATATAATGCAAATATATTTAAATACATATATTTATTAATAAATAAGTTTTTTTTTGGTTTCACTGATTAGACCGGTTTAGTATTAATTATACCGGGTGTCTATTTTATATTTAGTTGAATTGAAAATTCAATGCTAAATTTATCATATCCGCAGTATTACTATACTTATTAATTTTGGAGCAAGAAGTGGAAGCATAAGGGAAAAAGGGATTTTTCAAACGAAAGATAAATACTGTTAATAGATTGTTGGATGATTGCAACAATAAATTTTGATATCGCTTTTAGTATTGTATTTATTGCGTTTGGGCTCGCCGGTAAGGCGAGCTGAAAGCACAGATGTTAGCATCAGTTCTTGTTTATTTTTCTATATAATAAGTAAATATAGATATTATGAAAAAAATATTAATTTAACAGATAAATAATAAACAATTTTGCAATTACTCCAATATTTAGACATTTGATAATAATTTTGAGATTTAGTATTGTTACAATCAACCAATAACAATGTTATGACTGCTTCTTATCATTTTGTCTTTTCAAAATTTAGTGGTTATCTTCATTTAAACATCAGTGGTTAAAAATATATTTTAAATAGAAATGAAATAAATTCAACAATCGTCTAAATAGATTTTACGGGAGCCAAAGGCATTGGTGCCTGTAACTATGCTTGATATATATTAGAAGTAAATTATGGTTGAAATTATAGCTCTTAAAAATAGTATTACAAGTCTAATCTAGTATTGAATCAATTGATAATGTATATATTTATGTTGTAATTAGCAGAGATGTCTGATAGCGAACAAAGCGCACAAATATATATCACAAGTCATCATGCAACCACCATTACGCCATTAAATAGCAACAAACAATAATTAAATAGTCATCATACATACAGATGAACGCGGTCAGTAATCAGAGACGCCACTATCAAATTACTATATACTACATGTTAACATGTCGCGTTGCGCTAACATACACGTATCTAAATCATATCTGCAAATATTCCTTGAACTACAAAATACATCAAGCAAAAATAACATTGTTATTCTTACACTAATAAGGTAATTGCAAAAGTAACGACATTAGTAATTTACCTTTGTGTAATTGTCTATTTTAATTAGCTGTGGCTGTATGACAATAGTTATTACTTTTGTTTACGTTATTACCAGGAACCGATTCATCGTCAATCTTTTTAAAATACTTCGTAACTCCAATATTTAATGTTTACGACCTCAAATAAGTGCGTCTCTATTGCACGCTAAAAAATAGTAAATAGTTTGGCTACCAACCAATAGAGGATGATATTATTTAGCTACAATTTTACATTGCGATTTGTATAAATTCAGAGCAATAATTCAAAGAATACATTTTCTAGAAAATAAGTACTTGTAAATAAAATTATCCATAAAATTAAGTTCTAAGAAACTGCACTTGTGAAAGTATAATTTCCATTTTTAATTTTTAAACAAATCAAGTGCAAATAATTGTTGAGGTGTCCATGAATATTGAATAGCAAGTACAAGGTCTAAAGTATGTTCATGCAAAAAGTTAAAACCTGTTTTACATTGTACAACTTTATTATTATGATAAATAATAAACAAATGTATCGAAGATAATGAAAAATCATGCTTTAAAATTTTTATACACGCATTTTTAAATATATGTAGGATTTTTTTTTTTTTTTCATAAAATGCCGGGTTAACCTCACACAAAAACGATTACTCGTTATAGATGATTATATAATAAACAACGTCAAATAGAGTTGAAAAAAACTTGTTTAATATTCTTTCATATATGACCTTGGCCGATAAGGTACAACTTAGTTACACTTCTATTATGATCTGATACTATTATATTTCATTAGCATATTGAATGACAGCGTCCGTACAATTAAAATACATTGTTCTCGACAAATTACAAAACATGCACAGCTACACCAATACCTTCGGCTCACTGATTCATCTGATTTTACTCCTACACATATTTATAGATATTTCCAGTCTAGTCTTTAGTTTTTATGGCCGCATATTAGAGCTAGGAGCTATTTAATATTTTAATATGCTCAAACCGTATATTGTTCGTAATAATTGCAAATAATCACAATAATTGGTATGTCATAAATATCTGTAGTTAAAAAGACAAAAGCATAACAAGACAGGAATTTTATCCCTGTATAGAGTACCCCATAGTAATAATTTAAATCTACGCTAATGGACAGACTTAACCAACTTGTCACAATCAGATATACATATTTCATTTAAATGCTTTTGTAACGCAACCAACTTAACAAAGCTGGTATGGAGCTGTATGCATAATATGCATCCATTCATTTATGGTCATCTTTCCCCGTTCTCACTACATATTATGTAGTGTGAACGGGGAAAGATAGAAGAATAGGAATATAAGCGAAACAAATACAAATTATAATCAAACATCAAACGATTTAAAGAATAATGCAAAACAGATGTAAATGCACTTAGTACCAACGTAATAGAAACATGTTTTACTACTTTATAAACATATTTAAAAACTGTCAAATCAAGACGTTAAACATATAAAATTAAATACTCTCAATATCTCGAACATAGAATAACAGGCATATATTTGTTTAGATTCTTGAAAGTCAAGGTCATGTTAAAATTGATTACAATGTGTTTAATAGTATATTTAAATAAAGAATGATTAACAAAAAACTAATCCGAATTGCCAAATATAATTTTGAATGTTCAATCGTTAACAAAAATTACCAATTTGTATTAGTTAAATTGGGATTGTTAGATCATTGTAATTATAAGTATTTCGTTTCTGAACGCTCGTCTAATTGTAATTTTTTATTCATAAATGTATTTATTAAATTCAAATATAATTTCGATTTGTGAATAGTCTTTTAGATTACATCCGCACAAACTAAGTTGTGTAAGAATAGATGTGGCGTTATGTTTTGAATGAGTTGTTCAACTGTAGTTCCTACCTTTTCCACATATTTGTCTATGGTTTGAATGGGCACTTTCAGCTGATTATAATTGACATTCTTTGTATGTATTTTTTACGATTCACATCGCCTTTACATCATTTGATGACTATAAAATCAGTTTGACAGTTTACCAGAAGATGAGGTGCATAAATACTGATAGCTTAGAAAATGATTTTTTTTTTCTTAATCTTCCTAGGGCGACCTATGTATATATAAATGCAGTGAAACATCAAATAAAAAATTAGCACACTCCTGTTTATTTTTTGCAATTATTAGGGTCAGCATAAAGTCATGAAACAGCGCCACAACCGGAAGTGGAGAGATTTAACCGATACGGCAGTACTGCATCGTACTGGAATTATTTTCATAAACAACACACTGTGTGTTAAGTCCCTGGACTGTGCTTTTCATTTAATGTTCGACCATAATTTTAACCTTATCACTTTAGTACTCTTATTTCCCCTGTTCTTTGTTTATACTCTAACAATTCTGATGCGCACTTAGTACGGGAAACATTTCTTGCTTACGTGATTCACATACACACAAATATATATATATATATATATATATATATATATATATATATATATATATATATATATATATATATATATATCTGATTTTGAAATGAAAATTAATCTAGATAAGAGGCACCAATTCTTATTTTTTATACACGCAATTTATTTTGTATTATATTAGATTTTACAAATGGAACCTTGCGTATACTTTGAAATAATTATAACATACGACTTATTTAATTGTCGTTTGTTATAATACTCAGTATTATTTTAGAACGATATGTTTGAGAACAATTTTTTTGAGAACTGACCAATTTAATAATTCAGAATACTTTAAACAGTCTTAACTAATAATTTCATTTGTATTTCATGGTTTATTAACAGAATAATATTATGTTGGCATTAGTTTCAAAATATGTTATTTCAAATGTATAATTATATATATATATATATATATATATATATATATATATATATATATATATATGTGTGTGTGTGTGTGTGTGTGCGTGTGTGTGTGTGTTAGTCAGTACAGTAATTTACAAATAATTGCGACAATTATTAATTATCATTAATAATCAGATATTATGTAACTTCGTGGTATATAATTCCATCAAAACAAATAAAATATATTATTCATATGACTAACAAGATCTTACGATTTTCGACTCCCGGAGCAGATCAAGATCACATGCCAAAACAATAACAAGTTTTTATAAAATGAATATTTACTTTGTTGTAAATTTCTATTGTAATATTTTTAATTGCATAATTATTTTCACAAACATCATTCTTCTAATTCAAATTTCAGCTTATCTGCACTTATTCTGTTCAGATTCTATTAAATAAATAAAAATGTATGTAAAACATTTTCGGATCATAAAATATTGCTATTAGAAAATAACAATTAAAATATAAAAAGAATAAAAATGTATGCCAATAATCAACAATTCAGAATGTTACCTAATAAGTTAATAATTCAATATTTGCAGTAATATAAATAAGATTTTGTACTAAAAAACTAATGGCCTTCGATTTCGTTTATAAGGATTGATTGAGTCTTTCCGCAAACTAATCATCTTAATAATTTCAATAATTACGTTGAAAAAAACTAAGAACAAACTATATATACAATGATTAATTACATTTTGGAGTTACATGAAGGTTAACTTTATAAACCTTATGGCAGAAAAACTAGTAAAGAATAATTACATAGAAGAATAGCATTATTTTACTCGTCAAATTTAAACACAAAGTAAGAAGCTATAATAATATAATTTTCATGTTTCAAATTAGGCAGATAAAATTAAGTTCTCATTGCAATATAATTGTCATAAAAAAATATAATGACTAGTTGTCAAGTGTCAAGTAATAACAAAATGTATGTAAATTTTAATTGGCAATTGTCATCATGCGAAGAAAATACGTGGAAATTGCTACTCAAATTAATAATTACCAGTAAATATAATAATTACATTATTTATATTTAGGAAAAGTCGTGGACATTATTAATAATGGCCGGTTATTATTAATATAAACCAGATTTATTATATCAATCATTTATGTATAAAATAAGTCTACATTCATATAAGAATACAGTTTGAATAAATTAACGACGATCTAGAACTATTGTTCTATACAAAATGAAAATCAAATAATTTATTATAGCGTTAATTGTAATTAAAACTAATCTCGCAAAACTATTTTTAACGTGATTTATTCAATCAGATATCTGAGCTGACTTTGCTTCATCTATCGACCAATTACGAACAGTTTTTTACGAAACACGTGATTCGACTGAGTTTCTCAGTAATATCGCGAGGTAGGTTTGCTAATTACAAGTTTTTTTGATATCCGAATTATATATAAAGTTGTAGATATTCGCCAAACATCACTACAGATCTACCAACGGTCCAGTGAAGTACTTTTGTTAAAAATCATGAATTCATATTTTGTTTTGATTGTTGTGGCTGCTGCCGTTATTGGTTATGTTCAGGTAAGAAAGTTTTTAATATTATTTCAAATTCTTAAGAACGCAAGGATTATTGTTTAAGGAATAAATATTTAGGAAGATTATATAGAAAAGAATAACATATTTAATAAATTCAATGTAATTATAGCAATATTCATTTTAAAACTTAAATTCAACTAATATATTTGGTTTCTATAATACCAACAATAATATTTTCATTATTATAATTATCTGCAGAATATGTATATATGTAATATTGTTAAACATTTGTTTAAATTTTGAGAAAGAGGATGCGATAATTGTAGTGAAACACCATTTAAATTTATCTTTGTTTAAAAGCTATTATATAAATTTTATGGAAAATTATATAATTTTGCTACTAATACAAGTGATCGATTCTCGTAATATTGTTATATTTTTGATTAAATTTTGAGTAAAAGGAAACGATAATTGTAGTGAAAGACCATATAAATTTATCTTTCATATGCGATAAATGATGCCATTTTTGTAGAATAATTCGAGCACAAATATGAGATATATATATATATATATATATATATATATATATATATATAAATATTTCCCAATATCCGTAAATTATGATTGCTGCTATAATAAGCTATATAAAGTACATATCAAAAAAAATTAAATTTAATATTCATGAACAGGCAGACAAAGAAGAATTTAAGAAAATCGAACAAGAATGTATCAAAGAAACTGGTGTTGACTCTGCTGTAATCAAAAACATCGAAGAGGGCCAAGCCGATGATACCGCAGACCTCAAGTGCTTCCCAAAATGTATGTTCCTCAAGGCTCAATTGATGAATGAGAATGGCGATTTGAACATTGATGCCATTAGGGCTGCTCATGCCAAGAAGAGTGATGCTGAAAAACGGGAACCAATCCTAAATGAATGCTTGGCCAAGAAAGGCGCAGATGGTTGCGAGACCGGCGATTTGCTCTTCAGATGTTATTGGGCAGGAATAAACAAGGCTGGTTTGAAAGATTAAAGATCATATTGTACTATGTCCACTCGTCCTTTTAATATTTAGACTCCAAAATTGAGAAATTACCAGTGAATGCCTCTATTTCAGTTTTGCAAAATTATGATTTCTTGTTAGTATTACAACAATACATATTACAATACAATGTATATTTAGTGTATGTTATAATAAATAAATATGCATATCTTTACAATAAGTTTGTTTAATTTTACCCTAATCCATGTACAGACTGGAAAATTTATTTTGTGAATATACAACACGTCAGGATATAATTCGAAAAAATTCCTTCTGTTTTGGGGTATATTTAAAACAATAATGGATAGTAAAATTTTTATTGCAGGTAATTATATAAAATCAGATATCTGAGCTAGCTGTACCTATTATCCAATGATAATAAACAAACAATTTTTTACGAAACACGTGCTTCTACTAAATTTCCCAGGAAGTTTGATTTATTACTGAATTATGTATATTTAAATATCCGAATTTTATATAAAGGGTTAGGGATTCGCCAAACATCACTACAGTTTTACCAACGGTTCAGTGAAGTACTATTGTTAAAAATCATGAATTCATATTTTGCCTTGATTGTTGTGATTTTTGCCATTATTGGATGTGCTCAAGTAAGAAAGTTTTAATTTATATTTCAAGTTCTTAAGAACTCAAGCGATACAAAAAAGGGTTCCAATTAATTATTGTAGTTAAAACAAAGAATAAAGATTTTAAATTATTATATAGAAAATAATAACATATTTAATAAATTCAAAGTAATTCTGTCAAAACTCAATATAAAATTTAAATATATATATATAACTATATATAATTAATATATTTAGTTTCCATAATTTCACCAATAATATAATATTTTTTTATAATTATTACCGTTATCAAAAAAAATATATATATTCGTTAACAGGCTGAAGGACGTAACCACAGAGAAGAATATAAGAAAATAGAACAAGAATGTGTTAAAGAAACTGGTGGGAACTTTGCCGTGATCACCAACATTGAAATGGGCCAAGCCGATGATACCGCAGACCTCAAGTGCTTCCCAAAATGTGTCTTCGTCAAGGCTCAATACATGAATGAGACTGGCGATTTGAACCTTGATGTTATTGGGGCTGGCCAATTGAAGAAGGGTGATATTGAAAAGCGGGAGCCAATCCTAAATGAATGCTTGCCCAAGAAAGGCGCAAATGTTTGCGAGACCGCCGATTTGATCTTCAGATGTTATTGGGCAGGAATAAACAAGGCTGGTTTGAAATATTAAAGATCTTATTGTTCTTTTAATATTTAGACTCCAAATTTAAGAAATAACCAGTGATTTATTGTATAGGAAATATTTAAGTTTGGAAATATTATGATTTCTTGTTAGTATTACAATGTTAGTATTAAATTTAGACTATGTTATAATAAAGAAATGACATATCTATACAATAAGTTTGTTTAATTTTCCCCTAATCCATGTACAGTCTGGAAAATTTATTTTGTGAATATACAACACGCAAGATATACCATCCGGGTCTAGTTCGAACAAATTCCATTCTGTTATGGGATATTTTTGCGGGTGGCGCCACCATTCGATTTCGAATATTCATAAGAACCAGTATTAGAAATATGTTTCGCTACAATCTAAGTAATTTCTTCAAATAATGAATGATTTATTAATAAAGAGGTATTTTGAATACATAATTAACATACTAATACCACAAAACTACTCCAAACAATCTAATCCAATTTCCAAGCGTTCTCAAGATCTAAAGATCGATACATATTTGCATAATGGATGTATGGTAAAAATATCAATGTTTTCTATTTTCCTTGCATGGTGATAAAAAGTAAATATCATTAAAATGGGTAATTAATATTTATAAAAACTATTGATATATTTAACAGATATTCTCAATGAAAATGCGCACCGAAATAATTTAAGAAAATACTAGAATACAATGCGACGATGATGTTACCTTAGATACAAATGTTTAATTAATAATACTTGGAAATTATGTTGTATTAGCTATTAGAAACCAATCTTCATATTCCATTTCGCAGGACACATGATTGGTTATCTTTGAAAATACTATAGCTCTTTTGTACAAATTAACGACGATCTAAAAATATTGTTTTATATAAGAAACAAAAGTTAAATAAATTATTATACGTCAATAGAAATTATGACTAATCCTTGAAAACTATTTTTAACAATAATTGCTTAATTTAATACAATAATAGATAAGACATTCTTTTAGTACTGGCAATTATATGCTATCAGTTATCTGAGCTAGCTTTGCTTCACCTATTGTCCAATGACAATGCATGAACTGTTTTATTACGAAACACGTACCTCGACTGAATTTCCCAGTAATTTCACGTGGTGGTTTTGCTAATTACAAGTTTCTTTGATTACTGAATTATATATAAAGTGTTACAGATTCGCCATACAACACTACAGAACTACCAACGGTTCAGTGAAGTACTATTGTTAAAAATCATGAATTCATATTTTGTTTTGATTGTTGTGGCTGCTGCCATTATTGGTTGTGTTCAGGTAAAAAGAGGCTCCATTATTTATTATTCTATAACATTAATTATTATTTAAAAATTATTAACAGACTGAAGAACATGACCACAAAGAAGAATTTAAGGAAATTGAACAAGAATGTGTTGAAGAAACTGGTGTTGACTTTGCCGTGATCACCAACATTGAACAGGGCCGAGGCGATGATACCGCAGACCTCAAGTGCTTCCCAAAATGTTTCTTCATCAAGGCTCAATTCATGAATGAGACTGGCGATTTGAACATTGATGTTATTATGGCTGCCCATTTGGAGAAGGGTGATGGTGCAAAGCGGGTGCCAGTCCTAAATGAATGTTTGCCCAAGAAAGGCGAAAATGCTTGCGAGACCGCCGATTTGATCTACAGATGTTATTGGGCAGGAATAAACCAGGCTGGTTTGTAAGAGTAAAGATCTTATTGTACATTCGCTTTTTTAATGTTTAGACTCCAAATTTTAGAAATTACCAGTGAATGCCTGCATTTATTGTATTGCAAATATTTCAGTTTTTAAAAATTATGACTATTTGTTAGTATTACATTGTAAATTGTTAATTTTGTCTATGTTATAATAAAGAAATATACATATCTTTACAATAAGTTTGTTTAATTTTACCTTGAAAATAAACCATCAAAGTAATTTTTTCAAATTATTTTGTTAATACAGTAAAATTATTCCAAACAATATAATACAATCTCCAAGCGTTCTCATGATCTAAAGAAAATGTCATCGATGCGTATGTGCATAATGGATGTTTGGTAAATAATTATTATTTAATAATAAATATTATTTACTGCACACGACCGCTATTTATTTCTATCTCTCTGCCTCCGTGTTGACGAAACATATACGGAACACTACTTCCAGAACACATCACAAGGTTCTGGATTAATCTACGGCGAAAATCAGATTATTCATATGTATAGTATACGACGAACAATATGCTTTCGTTATTGTCTTAAAATTTATTATCAGAAAAAGCTTCATTTTTCAAATAATTGTAACAAGATATTGAATAAATATATTAATATAACTATTTTTCTAATTTTAGGTTTACCAGATACACACAAACTAATCGAAAATGAGTACGTCAAGTGATCCGTCGGCGGCAAGCAAGAAATTGAACTTGGAACGAGCAACGAATTTCATGCGACAATACCGGGATCCAGATTCCAGAGAACTGAAGAAATTGTCAGCCAATCAGTTTATGGAGGTCTGGAGTCATTACGACAAAGACGGTAAAATTTAATTGTTTTTGTCCTTAACCTAACTTTTATTAACAGTAACCACATAATTTATAATTTCTTATAAGAAAATCATCCTGTCAATTAATTTGCAAAATTGTTGCTTTAATGAAATAAAAATTAAGTAAACAATAGCCTTATTTACATACAGTGACGCATAGTTTTCCTATAGCGTACTTCAAGAGTATTAGCAAGAAAGAATAGCAAAGAAATCAGATATTCTTGATATTCAGTTGAAATTTATGTCTTGGACTGACATACAAATAGCGTATATAAATGTTAATATGATGTCTTCAGAGCGTTGAGCGTCTACTAACCAAAAAGTGAGAAGTCAGCGAAGCGAATATGAATTTAAGATTGATGAGAACAGTATTATTTTCGCGTTATTCTACTAAGCCACATATTCTACACGCCTCTTATCATTAGAGGATTCACCTCGTTGCTTCCAAGATTATATACCAAGAATTGTTCAATCGCTTATCAAAGAAATTCTGTACCTTTGGAATACAATGTATTTCAATTATTTAAAGAAACGTTATCATTCCGATTATTTACATAAATAAGATGCACGGTATTTAAAGCATGCTCAGCCCATCTTATTACCATTACGTTTATGGCAATAATCAAACCTAAACAGTTATATATATATATATATATATATATATATATATATATATATATATATATATATTACATTCAATAAATGGTATTAGTGAAACGTCACCATTTGAAATACGTTCTGCGTCGTTCTTACGGGAATAAGCATACCTTAATTTAATATAAGATGGTATAAGTGAATCGTCAGCATTCGGAATATGCTCCGCTTATTTTGTTAATATTACTTTTACGTGAACGAGCCTTGCTTGTATATAAAATTCATAAGAAATGAAATTCAGCGTATAATCCTGAATTACATAGACTGGAAGAATATTTAAAACATTGATGAGTGAGAAATGTAGCAATTTAAAAAATGTAAATTTCTATCTTTTTCTGAATAGTAACTAACTTCGGTTTATTTTTTTGATTAACATACTTTGGCAGAAAAAAGTTTTACACGTAATGCAATAAAAAATCGAAGAAAGTTTTTAATTTTGAGCTTCTTATAATCTTATTTGAATAATTTATAAGTCCTGTCATAATTAATTCATGTATTATGTATGGTAGGAGTGGTCACCAAACTCGCCTGCAGGGGCGTTAACTTCTTCTTCTTTTTCTATGGACTCCAGAATTTAAAGGCGATTAAATTTAAACTGCACCCGTATTCAATTGAGATACCAAACTATATGTGTAGCAAATTTGGTTCAAATCACTTTGGTATCTTCAGAGTAAAAGGCACCAATTTAGTCTTACAAGCGACGGCTAACATCGAAGTATATGTTATATATATTCTTGATGACGAGGCACGAATATTTGGTACTAGAAAATGTTACAGACACGCGGACGACACACTAGCACTATTAAATTTTAGTTCATAAATGCTATATTATACCTAGAGCCGTTTTTAAAAATACAAAACCGGAATTAATTAATCGCCTTTTGGGTGAGTCGTGAGATTAGTGCTTCAATACTTGCTTTTTGCATTATTACAAACTAATAAAAACTTTTCTGAATAAATGTCTAGAAATTATTCAAGATGAGTAATCAAGTAATCGGAATGATAAATATGATGTACCATTTCAGAACACATTTTCATAATTAAAAACTCCAGTGGGAAGTTATTTTTGAATAAGGACCAGTTTAGGCAAATTTAAATGAACAAGTTAAATAAATTTAATCAAAAAAGAGTAGCCATGTGTATTTATGTAAATACGGATGGTAGTATTGGAGTCGTTGGTTGATCATGTAAAAGCACACAGCTTTAATATGAATGAATGAAGTGTAAATAGCAGGCAAGGAATAAGGGCATTCATACATTCATATATATATAGATGCTTACTATAAACCATACTCCAACCAAATGGTATGTACCTACGATGTACTCGATTTGAAATTTCAGAGTACATACTTCATACTAATAACATACCGTTGAATTAGCACAGAAATGCTATTCATATTATTGACATTATTCAGGATTATATGCATTGTGGAACTCGAGGCTATAGAATATTCCATTTAATATTTAATATGAAATAATATGGCATACACAAATACAGACATTTTTATAAACTCTGGACCAATATTAAAATTTCCAAGCGAATTAACACGGAAAATTCATATTTATTTGAGAATTTTAATATGATATAAACGGGACATTTAATGCGAAGTATATTCCCATTCTTACAATGGGGCCTTTGTCAATGTTTACCTTCTTATACGTATAAGGATTTTAACAGAAATATAAGTTAGTTTTGATAGTGAAAGAATATGAAAAAATTGTGCAAGCCATACTAGCTAAATTAAAAATTATATCTTGCTTTAGAAACTTTTTCAATATCTCATAAATGGCATGAGTTAAAGAAAGAATTATACTTATAAAAGTTGAAGATTGTATACAGAAATAATACTATTTAGTTTAAAAGTGAAACATTTTTGTTGAGAAAAAAACAAATGCAAGTTCTTCAGTTCAAGCAATTAAAGTAAAACCTGTAGAAGGAACAAGAGCAATTTTATTCTAACTCTACTTCTAAACTTTTTGACATGAAAACACTTTTATGATTCCGCGTAACGACGCTTAGCAACATACCAATGAAATAACATTGTGACTACAATGTAATTGTTTAAAAACAAGAACTAATAAAACCACCACCAATGCTTCAAGCCTTAGATTCTTATACATGAAGAATTCCAGCGAGTTTCGAGTTATAATTAATCTTCAAAATATGATTACGCTGCCTATATTAGGTGTGTCTCTTTGAAACGTGATTCGCAATCTAACTATTCAAAGTAATCATGATTATGAGACGTTTCTTCGTTCGTTATTAGTTATCCTACTCTTCCATTTTGTGAACTGACAATGTCATACTATTTTTATTATTACTAGGATAATGCACGAGCACCATTTAAAGTTTAATAATATTAATACTCTTTTTAGTACATTTAATGCATAAAAAGGTACATGACAAAGTACCTACATAACATTGTGTGCTGCATATATGAATACCGTATCATGTTTAGCTTACACCATATATCATGTATGTTGAACCGTAAATCTTCGGTTCAGGAAAACCGGTTACCGGTTCGGTGGATACCAAGATAAATGGGTATTACATGCGTGTATTCAATTTCACATGTTTGCGACACTATATTTTATATACTAGTTAGCACGCATAAAGAATGTACCCTTTGTGTTAAAGATGAAATTTTTTATATGTTAATTCTAGTATACGTATTTTTTACATGGCTTTATCAGTAAAACTTTTTTATAAACTAATTTTTAAAGTTTCTGTGATGTAATTCCAGTAAAACTGCTATACTTGCTACAGAAAGCACTTTCATCTTTTATTTATGGAAGCAGTAGTAGACAAATGAACAAAAAGTAATTTAAAACGACGGCCACTAGCTGTCACTAGTAGTTAATTATTAAAGCAACAATGCAATAATAACTGTAATTCGTTTAAACTTTCTGTGGTTTATTAGTTTTTGCTAATATTTTGATTTGTCTGATTTTAGCAATATTTTTCTTAAAAATTTAAAACCTGCATTGCCTATAACACAATTATAGGATAATTTTCCATTATATATATTTTCAATTAAGCTTTTATTTCCCCTGAAATAAAGGGTTGTTCGTTCGTAATGTGCTAAAACATGAACGATTTAATCATTAGTCATATAATTGAATCTTGTAAATTCCACCATATGCAGTGTATTGTACAATTTTTAACGATATTACAATATTATTTCTTTGAATTCCAGGTAATGGATACATTGAAGGCACGGAGCTGGATGGGTTTCTGCGCGAATTCGTTTCGAGTGCAAATGTAACCGACATTAGTCCTGAGGTAAGTTTTCGCAAAGCTCCTGGTGTCTGGTGGGGGGCGATGCGGACATTTTAGTGATTTGGGGCACGTACTCCTGCCAGCACCCTGAACAACACCAGTGGTAACGGTCCATTTATTTGACAATAATATACGTGTGGCGACAACGCCCCGCTTCTGCCTTGACCCAAAAAATCATTTGTACGAATACGGACCTAATTCACTTCACTTATTTTTATCTGGGATTTCATTTATTGTACGTATATGGACGTTAAATTAATTCATCTACGTATTTATAAATAATTTGTGGTGGGAAAATGCAAATTTAAATGTTATATTATGGAAAATTACATTATCGAATATTGTAATTTTAAAATAATAGCGGTCTAAAAATAGTTCGCTCTGTAACTGATCACCTTTGTGTTCTGCGGGTTGATACAAGATTGAAATAGTAGGAGGAACAAAGCTAATGCTATAAAATATGAAAAGAGTAAAATATATGAAATTTCTGTACCCTTTATGAGCAATATTGAACACCGAGTGTCTAATAATAGTTGATTCATCGCCAATAACTTGGAGTACGTGGGTAGACTATGAACAGCCCTTATTGAACGCGGCATTCAATTGTCTCCTGCAACTCTTGCACAAAGGGCGATATTGATTATATCTTAAAACCTTCAACCATTCTACAAATTCTGTACTGGAACTGGAACTTGAACGAGTTTTTTTTCGGTTAGAAATAAGTTCAAGTTTTCAATCTTGCTTCTATTATGGGTACTTGGAAAGTGTAAAGCATTACGCATAAGAAAGTAAAAAGTTTCTTATATATAGAACTTGTTTTTGGGAGAAAAAGGATAATGTCATTCTAGTATAATCCCTGAATATTTCAAAGTGACTAGCTGTTTTAATACTTTTTGTATTGTATCCTCTTACACATCGTTGCTGTGTAGTTGTGGGAGTGTACAAGCCACGAAGAGATCGATAGAGACCTTCTTCAGAGCACTGCGACACTGCTCCCAGGGATTCTGCACGGGCAGGTCCTCCTGGTTATTTGTTCCGGAATAAAAATATGTGTCAAATTAAGAACACGTATTTCGTTAATGGAATGCCTAAATACCGGAATATTTTACTTCGTTACATCGTCTACTATTCTCACAAAAGATCCAAACAATTTACTTTAGCGTTACAATTTTTATTATTATAGATTTATTCACTCTAACAAAACTAAATTAGAATAGTTTTCTACTCCATTTTAACAAAACTAAAATCTATATTTAAGTAAATCTTGGAACTAGGTTTTAGCATTTTTAGCTCGTCGTACAGAATGTACAAAAGAGCTTTCGTGATTGGTCGTGTGTCTGTAATATTCTCTTATTAAAAAATGTCCTTAACAAAAAGTTTTTGTCTCGTTGCTTTGAATCCAAAAATATATATAACTCATATACTTGGTTGTATGTATCTCGCTCGCTCGCTTAGTCGGTCGGTCGCAAGAACTGAGTTATTTACAGCAACTCCTCTGAAGTTACCAGGTAGATTTTAACGAAAGTTGGTAGACATATAGTATAGGGGCTCTCTCTCACAATGTAATAAATAATATAAATATATCACGGCTATATAAATACTAAATGTAAATGATAGTTCAGTGTAGGCCACTACAGACATTTATTTCATTTTTTTTTTTTTAATACCAACGGATTATGTATTTCTGGTAATTTAGCAATATATAATATAAACAAGCCTTGTTATCTATATAATTTCGTAATGCGTTGGTAATTTGGCATTTTACAACCCGGTAACTTTACAATTGACAAAAAAAATTACAATCTACTTTATTTGTATGAATAATAAACAAAGGGTATTATGATAACATTGTTCGAGATGCATTATCCCATGGCAGTGAAATGGTTAAATATCAGCCATTCCATGAATTTCATGAAAATGACAGGGTTATAAAGCTTTACAATTCATGGAACGGAGAGGAGTTATACGCTTCGAATTGGCTGATATTATTAAAAATTCAATCCCGTTTGAAATTGAAAATTCAAAATCAATTTGTCGATAAATGGTGAACTTTGATTAGATTTCCATACAGCGTAATTTACACGCTTTGATATTTTATCAGGGCAGATTTAAAAAGAAATGATGACATGTTAATTTATCTACATAATGCACAATGTGCTCATCGCGAGCTCAAGCTTGAGGATTAAAATTAAAAGGGAGGAGCGGAGGAGTAGAAGCGATGAGTTAAACGTTTTGCCGAAATTGTTAACTCTGCAAATAAGCAAATTTTCTAGAAGGATTTTCTTCGTAAACTAGAATGCTGGCATCAGCACAAAATAAAATGCTTTAATATATTTATTTTATTTTCACTTGAGAACTTTTTGAATTCTACTTTAAATGTTTACGAATACGAGAATTATTCTGCATAAAGAAACAAAGTTTTAACCAACTAGAATTGATTTTACATTTAGTTATCCAACAAATACTAACATGAATATATATATATATATATATATATATATATATATATATATATATATATATATATATATAGAAAATGCATAGGAGCAATAACCAATGCCTCCAGCTTATCGTACAGCAAGATTAAATACAAATTGAAAGCCATTGATTTGTTTAAAAACTACTTAAAAGTCACACAATGAGGGAAATCGCTGATTATAGTGTAACCATAGAAATGGACAACATTGAATGTAATTAAATTTTGAATAAAATTGAAAAATGTGAGTTTGGGTACTTTACCCTGTCAACCTCTAACTAGATATACGAAATTTGACCCATTAAAATAACGAAATAAATTTAAACAAAACCCGAAAATTTGCAATGCAAATACCTGTATATAAAGTATAACATAAAATTTAATTCTGGTACAGCCTGAATATATTTAAATACTAATTTTCCCTCAGCTTAGGTTACGCTGTCAAAAATTGATTACAATTTCATGTGAAACTTATGAATTGTGCAGGTATATTAACCCTATATTGGTAAGATAATTTTGATGAAAATATATATATTTTTTAATATTTTAATATGCGTCAAATATCTATAGGAAATTATAATTGATTTAATTTTTCCTAGATAAGACCCGGGGGCAAATAAACAAATTAATAAAAATAATAAATATGAAAGGGTTTATTATTTACATAGATTTATTATAAGTTTACTGAGCTACGAGCTGAAGGCATTAGGCCCTCTGCCAATCTTTGTTCAATAATTATCCCTTATTTATTAAATATTCAAAATCCGAAAGAAAAAGAAACATATTTTTACAGTGTACTTTATTCCAGGCTGTCTCCGATGCGATGTTAGTCGAGCTCAAAGCTTGCTTTATGGAAGCTTACGATGACAATCAAGATGGGAAAATTGATATTCGAGAGGTAAGTTTTCCAGTCGCTAGCCAAAAATCTTAACTTTTTTGCTATAAAAATAAAGAAATGCAAAACCATATTTTCACATATATCTTCTTCCTATACTTTACACATATGCAGCACACACACACACACACACATTCACAAGAAAGCTTATCTACGTCTGCGAAAAGTTAGACAATCAAAAGTTTCCTCAGTCGTATTTCAATCAGTAGTAAACAGGCTTTTTCGGTTTCAGCTACAAAACCAATCTCATAAAGTTGGTTAAAGTAACTAAATACCAAAATTCTTTTATCAACATAAATGGTTTGTGAGATACCCCACTTTTCATATGTTCTCATATTAGATATATTCACTCTTCAGTAAATATTAACGATAGGACAATAAAATTAGTTTTACGATTTGGTAATCATTGGTACACAATATTTTAACCCTGTAAACGTCGACCTATAATAAAAGGACCATTATTACTGGGTTTATAATTTTAAAGAGAAGGTGTAATAAATCGATAATCTCAAAAGATGCTCATTTACATAGCACCTTATTTAATAACAAATTTATTTTATTTATTTCAGTATTATTTGAGTGTATTATTTTGTGATATGAATTTGTAGTATCCCTTAGACTTAGACTATCGCGATATATATCATTAATACAGTTATAATTTGGTACAGATTATTTATCAAACTTTATTTACCATTAAAATACTTATTAAATTAATAAATTTCAACTAAAACTGAATAGCATACAAATAAATAAATATTTCTCTCAATGTCTCAAATGAATTCAAATTCTCCAACATTGGTAATCAGTTGATCACAATATCAAGTACCTTTTCATTTTATTTTTCTTTCGTCACCAGTAAACGATTTTTTAATTATAAGAACACTAATTAAGTTAACTGAAGTAAATACATGATTGGCACTTAGTGAAACATTATTAAAATTTAAATTAAAAATCGCTTGGTTAATTTTAGAAAATGCAACCAACCGTTTTCTAATTTAAAATAAAAATGAAGTGACCTACACTTTACTATCTTATACTTCCTCTATCTATATTAAACAATATTGCTTTAAATTGTTTTAAATTCATCCTTAGATTGCAGTTAATCAATATGTATTAGTGTACTAGAGCGTTCACACATACACGCAAGGAAATTATTTCAATAATAGTCAGTTCAATTCAAGGATTGCCGAACCGTTAAATCTTTCTTTTTATTACATTACAGCATTTGCTTAAGAAGAGTAATCAAAAATGTACATTACAAAATGTCTATGTTTAGTTGGCGCAATTGTTACCTATGGAAGAAAACTTTCTGCTTTTGTTCCGATTTGATAATCCACTAGAATCTAGTGTAGAATTCATGAAGGTAAAATATATACATTTTCGAAAAGCACAATGAGAATTAAATTATATATTTATTAGATTTGGCGTGAATATGACACTGACGGAAGCGGATATATTGAAGCCGACGAACTTAAGGTAAATATAACTTGTGACTAAGAATTGATCGTTTCACATTATATTGGAAAATTAGTAATAAACAATTTTTGCATATTCTAGAATTTCTTACGTGATCTCCTGAAAGAAGCGAAAAAAATTAATGATGTCTCCGAAGACAAATTAATCGAGTACACCGATACAATGGTGCGTTCATTATCATGTCATTATCTATAATTAAACTTTGTAATTAAGAGGTTTAACAAATTATGCCCTCGAAATAATGATCTGAAAGCATCATTAATAATTTTAGAAATTCAGATTTCTAGTACAGACAACCCTCACTTTAACGCTGTTTATTTAGCGTCGTTTCGATGTAGCTTATATATTGATTTTCTACCATTTAATTACACAATATTCACAATTATTCAGAGGAATTGTACATTTACATAGAAGTAAATTTTCAATTTTAGTTGATAATTAAATTATCAAACTTTATCATAACATTATTTAAATATTGAAATTATAAAATTTGTTTTTCTATTAGCGATTTGCCCCTAGGTTTGGGCTCTATTAAATAATTATCCTATGTCCACCAGTGCTTGTTTAAATTTCTGTCAATGGTATATTTGCCCTAAAACAGTAGATTATTACGTGATTTTTCGGTAATTTGGTCACGTTCATAACGCTATTTTTTTAATTAAAAAGTTAATGTGCAATTCATGTTACCCCTGTGACATACGTTACTAGCAACATATTGTTATATGTTTGTTTAATTACAGCTTCAAGTTTTTGACGCGAATAAAGATGGCAGGTTACAATTATCAGAAATGGCAAAGTAAGTGATAGATAATAATAATGTAATAGATATGTAATGGGCTACAAGGACAGGTCTTACATCACATTAAACGAATATATGTATTATTTCAACTTCATTTAATATTCGGAAAGTGTGTACGGATAGAGTAGAATGGAGAAATATTATAAATGTAATATGAATGATTGAAATAAGGTAACCTTTTTCAATCAAGAGAAAATGTTCCAAATATGTAAAAAGATTATCTTTTTTGGTGAATAGAGAAAGATTTTGAATACTTTGTCCAATTTATGGAGGAAATTTTGCGATAAAAAACATATTTTTCTATACATAACTTATTTCTAAATATTAAAAATGCAAATACCGATATCATTTGAATCTCATAACTTTTCTACCGCATCTCGCAATTCGACACATTTATCGCCCATAAACATCGAATATATGCCACAAACTCGCTTCGTCTGCGACCTACATTCATCTTTTATTACTTTTACGTCAACATTTGTGCCAAAAAAAAAATGCTAAAACTAAATATTTCCATATTCATGCAGGTTGCTGCCCGTCAAAGAGAATTTCTTGTGCCGACAAGTGTTTAAGGTACGTACAGAAAATAAATACTATGGTACTATAACACAGGGTATAATACAACCCCAGAATTATATGGTCTGTCCCAGATTAGGAAACATACAAGAATAATCAAATTAAATATATATTTTTAGATGGAAATATTTAGATGAATGAAATAAGTATTCTTATAGATGAGTCTAGACTCCAAGCTTGTGTTATTATTTATGTTTTCTTATTAGTTTATCGCCTTTTTGCAACGGTGGTGCCCTAAGTTTTAAACTAAGCTTAAAAAGTGTGATTAAAGCCATATTACTTTGTTTTGCAGCTGTTTTATTATTCATATAAACAAAGAAAATCTAAATATACAATAAAATCAATTCGAGTTTATTGGGTTTTTAAATGATGATAATCTTTAGAAATATTATTTCAATTATAGGTATAATAGTGGTAAATAGATATGAATTATCTATTCATTAGTTGTGGTAAGTTTTGTGGTTAAGTTTAGTTTAAAATATACGCCATATTGATGCAAATTGGCGATTAAAATATAGTTGCAAATTTATTCACTGAATATAAAACTGGAAACTCCTATTATGTTTATACGTTATTTATTTATTATTTTTATTTTGTTTATGAAACAAACTTTAAATTAAAAAAAAAACTATTTATTTTATATACTTTTGTGGGATAAAGATAATAAATTTACATTTTAAGATTTGTCAAATTAATTTCTTTATAGAATCTATAATATTTTTATTAGTATCTATAATATTTATTTAGTTTCGTTAAAGATTATTAATGTTTAAAAAAATTATTTGCAACTATATTTCCAGTTATATATGTCTATCTCTCTCTGTCTTGCACATTGCAAGCCGTAATTACTCTATTGCACAAAAATTAATAACATATTTCGTTTAAAGAATACAAAATTAAATAATCAAATTGCATATTTTCCTTAAATAAATATAATGACATTAATTATTAATAATATCTTCTATAAATTATTCTATTTGTCACTCTATCTCTCTCTCTCTTTGTACAACATATACAACAAAGATCTTATTTCTGTGAATGTGATTGCACTGCTTTATATGTCCACTGTGGTCGCATACACACTTAGGAAGGAATGGAAGTAAGTACCCCAACATCACAATGCTCCACTGTGTTAATTGTGTTAATTTTCGCTGATATAAATATCTCAAAAATATCCTATATTTATTTATATCAGAATTATCATAAATCCACTTTTATTGAATTATTTATTCATTTCAAAATCGTTTTTTCATAGATTTTACCAAATTTGCTACAGTATTTTAACACTAAAATAATAATTAAAATCTTTCTGAAATACGATATACATTAGCACAACCACATATATTTCGGCTTTACAGCATCGCACGTAACTGCACCTCATTCCTAAAGCTTTCTGTGTGTTTTTCTTTCCTTAAGTTTTTTCTCCTTTAATTCCCCAAACATAACAAATACATTTTTTATTGTTTAAAAAGCGATATAAAATTTAAATTGGTATGAAAATTTTATAAACTAACTAAATATGTATACAGGGTGCTACAAAGCTCACGAAGGACGATATCGAGCGAGTGTTCTCGCTGTACGATAGGGTGAGTCAGATAAGACTCGTAATAGAGATTTAAAATGTTAGTAATTTTTTGTCGTTTTCTTTTGTGATCTTGTAGGACAATAACGGCACAATTGAAAATGAGGAGCTTCGCGGGTTCCTAAAGGACCTGTTAGAACTTGTCAAGAAGGTAATTGTTTATTTATGGTGTACTTTACTAATTGGTTATTTTAATTTATAACTTAGGTACTTGTTTGTTCCAATGAATTCATTATTAATAAATATTCGTACGTTAAGTGGATATCATGTTTGTTTATGCTAATTTCATAATAGGATTACGATGCTCAAGACCTGTTGGACTTCGAAGAAACTATTCTTCGAGGTGTCGACTACAACCAGGACGGCAAGATCAACCGAAAAGAACTAACAATGATCTTACTAGCGTTGGCCAAACATAACCAGGAGGAAGAGCCAACAGCATAAATAAAATTTGCTAAATTTTGTATTGCGAATAATAACATGCCCCCCCCTGGATACGGGCGCCCCCAGAGACGCAGTTCCTACAATTTTTAAGTTCATACCTGCGATTAAATTTTAAACAGTTGTGGTATATGAAACAAAATTTACGAAAATTATTTTTTATTTCTAAATTTATAATATTTTTGAGAATTATTTAATGTTTTTGTAAGCTTTTTAAATATATTTTTCATTAGGCACATTTGCATCATGTGACAATATTGCGATATTAATATATTTTTATGTTTGTTGAATATCTAAAATATTTTTAAAATATATCTACATTTTTGTGATATATATATAAAAATTATTTATTTCTACATTAGTCAAAACATGCATCAATTATAGAACATATCATTAAACATATAGAGTATATTTAGATTCACAAATTAAATATATTTAATTATACAAAATAGGTTTCATATACCATAACAAATTCCAAATGTTTCTGTTTATAATAAACGAAAAATAAATACGAAATTTTCTTAAACGATCCAAAAAAATTGGTGTTAATCGAAAACTAATAATCCCCCAGAAAACCAGAACACCAAATAAGTAAGACTTTTTAGAAGATTTCGCAAATGAACTGAATATTAAATTACAAAAAATAAACCATAAATTTGCTCTTCTTATCCCATATTTGAAGCCCAAACCCCTAATTATGTGATAGTTGTATAGCTGATCGCACACAAATTGAAATTTGCACAAACAAAATAAATATATCCCTCAAAAATGGTTCTCATTAAAAAAAAGCTAGTTCATCTTGAAAAATGGTTTTCATGAAAATTCTTAGATTTATTACTATATTACTTAATGTGTCAATCAAGTTAGACTGATGTTTGAAAACACTGTTTTAACACTCTTGATGTTTCAGAATTAAATTTATAAATATAAAAGAAAAACGTTAAATGTTAAATCGCTTTAAAGATGTTTCATAAAGTTGAATAAAAGTTAATATTTATACAGAGAATAATATTGTGAAATAGATTAATTATTTATGCATAATGGCCAAACTATTTCTCTATACTTGCATCATTTAAAAACCCAATAAAATCTACTTGATTTCATTATGTATTTCGAAGTCACGAATTTCTAGAAATATTCTAGTATTACATGTAAGTATATCGGGTTGCATATACGAGTCATTTAAAGAATATTTGGCAACATAATGTATAATTTCAACGAGTAATTTTTAACCATTTAATGCCCTTAAATTAAAATAAACCATTTTGAAACTAATGGCAACATAATATTATTCTCTTAATAAAACAATATATAAAATTATCACTAGATTAAATGATACGAGATTCGTCCATTTGCTGCATATCTGTGACTATTCCCCAAATTATTAAAAACAAAATATTGTAAATATAAAAGTTTCTTACAAGAAATATTAAAATTAAAAACAGTAAAAATTATTTAAAATTGTTGCTATTTATTTTTATATAAAACTGTTAGCTGATTGTAATATTGATTTAGGCTTGTTTGTAAGCTGTATTAGGCCTATTCTTACCTTGATTTTAAGGGCAAATTAACTGTAAAGGTGCCAAAACCCAATTATCAAAAAAAAAAATATGTTTTTAAATATATTTAATTCAAATGATCATTATTAATTTCTTTAAAAATTTGAGAAATCTGAGTAATAAAAATAGAGTTCATTATATTATATGTGAAATTTTATTTTTATAATAAAAAATATTAGAATTTTTAATTACTATTGCACATGTGAAGTAAAGTTTTTATATATTTTTTTTAATTTTAATATACTTCAAAATTATTGTAATCTCAAGTAAGTTTGCCCTAAAATGTGCGTTTATTCTATGTCCGTACTTGTCGCAACACTGTTCCTAATATAAGTTATTCCTTTGAACAAACTTATTGTCTGTAAAATGTTTATATGAGTTACGCCATTGCATTGTAATATAAACGTGTTTGTAAGTCAAAATTGCCAAAAGTTTGTAATATTCAATTATAGACAAAAAAAAAAATAACTTAAAATTACAAAATATAGAATGTTGATAATGCACTGTTCTATAAATTCTATCAAAAAAATAAATAAATGTTCAAAATATGCCTAGTTTTATTTCAAACTACCTATTCCCTAAATATAAATAGTCAATTAAATAATTTTCATTTAAATATATAACTAAATAATAATTATTGTTTAACCTAAATACAAACAATATAAAAATAATAATAATATATCTAAACTTACCTTTCATGACTGTGCAACAGGAAACTTGACGGTCACCGCACTGCACACTTGTATCACCAGAAGTATGACCTTGCCACAAACTATTTTTACACAAAACGCCACAAAATTATTGGTCCCAGTTTTCATTTTTATACTAAAATTTACAGAAAAAAATACACTTTCGACTGGTACACTTTTTAACATAGTTGCCACTAAATGTACCATATATTTTAGTAAAAATGTTAGCATTATACTAGAAGCATCTGACAGTTCCTCGCAAGACTAATTTATGCAAAAACCTGTTTGGTTTTGTAATGGATTGGTTTCTTACGTAGAATATGTTGATTTTAAAATGTTTTAAATAATATTTGTAGGATATTGTTGCAGTATTTATTGTTTTATGTTTATTTAGGTTATTTATTCATTTTCAGTCGATTCCGCTTAATCGGGACATATTGAACAAAAATATAAATTACAGATAAATTATATACGTTTTAACCATAATTAACCATAGAAATGTCCTCGCCTCATTGAAGGTTTATGGAATCTATAAAGTTTAAACCACATATATAGTGGAATATGTCCCGATTAAGCGGAATGGAGTCACAAACGAACGATGGAAATTTCTGTCCTGGTTATCCTGTGGCTCTGTTAACCGGAGTCAACTAAATTTTGATTTAAATCTTTAAATTTATGGTTAATTATTTATAAAATGGTAGGAGCACATTGTGGAATTAATTTTAAATGATTATAGCATATTGACACAGCTCTTTTTATTGCATTGCACAGCAGTAGAGATGTTATACCATCTCACCAATGATCAAAACAATATATAATATATACACATTTTTAACGATAATAATACAATAAATTTTTGTTCTAGACAGCGAATATATATATAGATATTAAGAGTTAACAACATTAGAGGATTCTTTGAGAAGAGGGAAATTTTTATTAAGATATTGTGCTCAATCTAAATGGATATTAACATTAATTTAAGGTAGAATCGCCATTGGTAAGTTTAATTTCATGACCACACTTAAGACATTTTTTCCTTTCACCCAGCTCATCAAATGAAAGCGGAAATACGTTATCCACAGACTTTGAACGAAATTCACGTTGTTGAGGAAGTAACAGAAAGTTCTGAGAGAGCTCTTCTAGTTCCTCCTCTTTGGAGTAATTTGACAAGCGTAATTATTTAAAATTAGCCGACAGAAATAAAAGAAAAATCTTACCTGATTCTAGTTCGGTGTTCTCCTCGACCTCGGTGCTGTCTTCCAGCAAAGGTAAGCCACTGCTAGGTTCGGAGACTGGCCTTGACGTAGAGTTAGTGACAATGCCTTGCACCAAGTCCAAATGTGAGTCAAGACTGAATTGTTTCCCTGTCATCAGTATGCCGCGAATTCGTCGTCGCATTGCTGTAATGATAATTTTAATTACGTAATTAAATTGTCGTTCGTCAAGTACGCGATATGAAGAGACTCTTTGTTTTATTTCGAGTTATTATTTGTAATGGTTTTGTGTTTTATGTATTTTGGAAGAAAATTTGATTCATTTGCGGTACATCTAATAAACTGTTGATTTCAGTGGGTAAATATATATTTTTTTATCGACACTGGACATTTAGAGTTATTATTTGAAATGGTTTTGTGTTTTATGTGTTTGTTTTTTGTTTGTTTGTTTTAACGTATGCGCCGCTTTAGGGAATGTTCCCTCTTCAGCGTGTTGTATGGTGTCAGTGTCTAATACACTGTTGATTCAGCTGGTAAATATATTTTCTATTATCGACACTGAGTGCTAATCAGTTTTAAAACACAATTAGGCCAATAATGCTCTTAATTTTACTGAAACTTCATTTTAGAAAAATATAAATCTATAAACATATATTTACATGTTCTAAATTAGTTCTGAAAAAGTAATTCGTTGGGTAATAATTGTGTACGACAGATGTAATAAAAAATTACACCAATATATTTTTGTTTTTTTACAAAAAATATAATTTGTTAGTATTATCTTTGGGATTTATTGTGTAATTGTGACAAATTATATAATTCTGTAAGGAGAATCTGTCATACTTTGTAAAAACTGTAATTCTTTGAGGAATATATATGTTTATGTTTTCGTGGATATATTGGGTAAATTCAATTATGGTTTAATTGTCAATTAAATTATTAAAAAAAAAAACCTTTCGAAATGTTACAGATTATCGTTACAGAACTGCACAATTTAAATGCTGCTTTTTCTAAATAATAACCTAATGTGGTATGGTATATATTATGGTCATCTAGACATTAATAAATTATAATAAACTTATATAATTTATAATTTTGAAAAAAGAATAAAAATAAATAAATAACATTCGAGAATGTAATGAAAAATAAAATTATTTTTGGAATATAATTAATATAGATTCAAATGGTAAATTTCGTAGTAAATAAATTAAAATTTTGAGGGATTAGGAAGGTTAGTGCTCTATTACTTTCCTGGACTGTCCGGTGTGCCGAGTCTGAATTTGGTGAAAGTTTTCGCATATTCAGTAGTGGGAAACACGTCATCGCCCTGATCGAAAATCGCCACAAAGCTACCATTTACGATTTTCGGCGACATTGGCGAATTGGCCAGCAGCAAACTAGTGCCGAAGGCCGAATTGCGATCACGGGTTTCTATAAACATACATACAGAATAATCAAGAAAGATTGAAGTTAGAATCAAAGATAATATATATATATATATATATATATATATATATATATATATATATATATATATATATATATATATTTATATATATATGTCGTATTAGAAGTATATCTTTGAATCTGACTTCATTCATTCTAAATCAACCATTCCAAGAATATAATAGACACACGACCGAACACTATAGCTCTTTTGTATCACCATCCGGCGAATTAACAACCATTAAATGTCTAATTTAACTAACCAGCAAGCGGTACTCTGGCTCTAGGGCCCCCACTTTCAACGCCAGCCTCAACTAATATGTCTCCTGCAACTCCGCGAATCTCCTTCCAATCCTTCAAGATATCCTCATTGGTTGTATACTGCGATGTAACTGTAAATCTTATAACATATTTATCTTTTAAAGCAGCAGGAACACAGTGTACGTTTCCCCTGGCATTTAAACGTTTCAGGAGTTTTTCAGTCAGGTGATTCTCCCCACGAAGCCTAAATACCACCATACCAAGATGACGGACGGCTGGGATTTCAAATCTGGTGTCTGCTAGTACTAGGGCTTCGAATTTTTGTGCCAATCTGACTCCCTAAAACAAGAGAATTTTGATACTGTAATAATTTTGGATGGGGATTTAAGATATGCTTTTATTACCTCTCTGATATGCTTTTGAAGTCCTTTTATTCCGAAATTTCGTATTACGAACCACAGCTTTAAGGCTCTGAATCTTTTGCTTAAAGGGATTTGCCAATGCTGCAAAAGATTAATATTAATATTATATTTGGAATGTAAAACAGTGTTCTATATATCAGAGCCTTTTCAAATTAGGCACCTTGATATCAAATATTTAATGGCTATGCGTGATTTTTTGAAAATCGGTTATTAATCCAGAAAAGGAAGCAATTAGAATCGATTAATCTACTATACAATTTTAGATGATTCTCTTATAATAATAATTAGGAATTGATTAGTAATCGATTCAAGAATATATAATCTATTATGATATTATAATACATTAAATCAATTATAGATAATTTACTGAAGAAATTATGTCAGAAATTTATCGATTAATATTGATTATCAGATACTAAGAACAACCCTAGTTACATATATTACGTTCTATCATATGTACCTCTGAATTATTTTCAATAACTTAAACTAAGACATTAATAATATAACAAATTAAAGTAAGCAATTAGCATGATTGTTTAAAACGGTCTCATTTTTAGGTTATGTCATGTGACTTAACTCCGGTTGGCACTTAAGTATAGTATTACAATAAATGGTAAGATTCAAAACTAAATAGACTTATAATTATTATAAATGTGTATATACCATGTAGTCTATTGCAAGACCTGCGAATGAAATATTATTTATTTATAAATTAAATAAAGAGGCAATCATAATAATATATAATATTACCAGAATTTTCATGTTGTAAATATAATGGTTCCACATTGAATGTTCTGTGTAAAGCACCACTGTTCTTTACCCTATAAATATAAAAAATCTTGTATTATTTAAATACTATTTTATCTCTTTTCATTTTACTCAGTGAATTAAATGTTATTTGTAATAAAATAAGCAAAAAGCTCCTCCGCCAAAGAACACAGTTTACAGTATTATGCATTGAAATTCGTACATTATCATTGATAATATATATTTAGCGCTAAATGTTATTTTAGTTTATTTGCTATAATATATATATATATATATATATATATTAATATACAGTAATATTAAATATAATGTATGGTAAATATATTTCTTCCAAAAATATATTGAACCCTCTAATAGACTGCAAGTGCTGCAATCGCGTTTGAATTACAACTAAATTGATTGCTTACCACATGGCGGTGCAATCAAAATGAACCATAAGCCATTTGGATGGATTGAACGCGATGGAATCGGCATTATGTACGCCCGCGAGCCAATGCCGGAACTCCGGGCATATGAACGCACTTCCGGCATACGCTGCATCGATATGCAACCACAGACCCTCCTCCCCGCAAATGGGACCTAGCTCTTCTAAATTGTCGAAGGAGCAGGCACCCGTTGTGCCCAATGTACAGCATAACTACAAATCGGTAACCGCAAATAAATATTCGATGATGTTCATGATTACAATTCTTTGTAATATAAGAAAGTAAAATGTCAGTCAACAATTTTAAGTCGTTATTTTTTCTTTCGGTTTCTGATAGAGAGAGAGAGAGAGAGAGATAGAGTATACGTATAATCAGAGAAAACATTCTAAGCGGATTATGTGTTATCAGAAAACTGCATGGCCGTGTATTTGTATTCGGTCACTAAGTACATATGAAATTAATTGGGGAACAAGGATTCTCGTCTTCTTAAAAACGTACCACATATATAATAGACTGTAGTATAACGCAGATGTCCCAAAGGGCACAATTACCAGACGACAAATTGAACTCATGAATGTGTGTATTTGTGTGTGTGTGTGTGTGTGTGTATGCGCGCGTATTTGTGTGTCTCAAAATGTAGGTGAAGATTAGATGAATTGAACCTTCAATATCAGAACAAGTAATCCTGAGATTTCTTTGTCTAACTAAATAAAGATTAGAACGAACAAGTATTGATGAAAGCACCAATGATTTCAGTGTTCCGTAAGTTCATTATAATATATTCCTGCTCAAAATATATGTTATACTTAGTATATTTGCCGATGAAAATTTATTAGGGTTTGAAATAATCAAAACTCACCCAAAATGGAATCATGCCATTGTCCCTATCTTTCTTTATAGCTTCTCTGAGTTTGTCGCCTCTCATCGACAAATTATTGTCGCTCTCAATATATCGCATACGAACCAAGCCTATAAGGCCTGCTTTCTCCACTGACGAATGAGCTTGATCAGAACAATAGGCTACTAATCTAGCATTAATCTCAACATCTTCAAGATCAGTGTAAATTTGTTGATAATTTTTGATTGCCTGACAACGACCTGCCAGCAAACATATCAGTGTTGCCTCACTACTAGTAGTCTGAAAAAGAATACCAAATTTAAAACATTCTAGAACAATCTAGACACAGAATTAAACAGTCAGGGACACTTTGGAGCAGTCTGAGGACATTCTGAAATCATCTGAATCAGCCAAAAACAGGTTTAAATAGTCTGGAATATTATATAACAATCTGGAAGGATCTGTAACATTCTGAAACATTCTGAGATACTCTAGAACAGTTTAGATTAATCTAGAAATAGACTTAAGTAATCTGGAATAATTATGAAAATATCTGAATGAATCCATAACAGTGTAGAAATATTTGGGAAAGTGAATAGCCTAGAACAGTATATAGAAGTACCTGGATGACTCCTCCGCCGTCTGAATCTGGTCGAACATGGAGAAATTCCTCTGGAAGCCCAATCATTTTGCCTAACCAGTTCATTACAATAGTTTCTAATTCAGTACAAGCTGGACTGGAAGCCTGCAAAGAAATATTATCTTAAATATATACATTACTAATGTCTTATATTAAATTTAAATAAAAATTTATATATTTCCGTATTAGACGTAACAATAAAAAATATTCCAAATATCTGATTTTATCTAAATAACGAAATACCGGTATTTCGATGGATAAGTAATATAATACTGGAAGTCCTGGTATTGCAATCACTAAATATAGATAATACAATACATTCTAGATATTTAACTGCATACCCAAGTGAATCCCAGACAGTTGATGGCATCTGCTAACATGTCTCCCAGCAGCGATGGAAAGCTGTTCAACGCCGGGAAATAGGCATGCATATGAGGAGACTGCCAATGCGTCACTCCCGGCATCACCACTGAGTCTACGTCGGAGATGATGTTGCTCCAGGGTTCCCCATCCAACGGGGCTGACTCTGGCACCAGGTGTCTCATGTACCCTGGTTTTACATCAGGAAAGACCCGCCTATCACGGACGTGTTCCAAGTAGTCTGCTATATAGTCAACCATCTCTTTGCCTTCGAGAAGAGTCATAAGATTTCATATTTTAGTAAAAGAAAATAATTTAATGTGGATGGATATTTATGTTTTGATTTCAGTACAGTACAAATATTATCCTTTTTGTAGTTCTATACAATTTTTTATGTAAAATAAGTAACTTGCTGTAATAATTTGTTGATCAATGATAATTTTTTAAAATATTTTAAAATCTGACCTGGTGAGACAATGGAAATGTGAGAAAGACATGATTGCATTTTCATCTTCAATAATTCCAGTTAAAAAAAAAACTATTTTATTTCAACATGTACTGAAGCTTATATAAGTTGATTTAAAATTATAAAATGGAATACTTAAGTAAACGTCTTAATAATTTCATTTATTTAAATAAGAATAGTTGTAAATGTGAGAAACAAAATCAAATGAAAACACAAATGCAATAAACACAAATTGTTGTACAATATAGAGAAAGGAAACTAGTATAAATGCCTGCCAAATGTTTATGGCGATTCATAAAATGGCTATTTACGCGCTTGTAATATAAACACTATATAACGTATTCACTATTCAAATGCGAATTCAATTCGAGCAAGAAGAAATAAGGATTGACGAAGTCAAATAAGTGAACATTTATATTTATTGTACATTACCTCGTTTTCTATATTCTGTTACGTCCATTCTGCAAATAAAGAAAATCGTCAGATACTTCATTTAAAATAAATGTATATTTACATGTATACAAATATATAAATAAATATAGGTATATATATATATTCAATTTGACAATTTAGTACTATTTATTTTGCATTAGAGTACATAAGTATGTAGATAATTTCACGCAAACAGTACTTACAACTTTACATTTTTCAATATGGATAAATATAGATTTCTTCCAATAATTGGTGCAAATCATCCAACATCAATTGATCCAAATCATAAATATCTTATGCCAATACTCTTTAAGATATATAATATTATTTATTAATACATTTTTTCAAATTAATTATAATTTTACAATTTATATTATGTAAGTTTCTATTGTCATTTTTTACTAAAACTAAAAGTATTTTCTAGGATGTAACATATTAAGGCTTCTATAATAATCGTATTTGCAAGCATAGATCAATAAGTTAAAAGTATTCAAACCTCCTTTCGGCAGTAAATGGCGATAATTATACCTGAATAGGTTTTTCTTTATTTCCTGAGCGGAGTTTAAATTTAAGTATTTTAATTATTTCCCGAATAAGTTAACATAAATTAGACATATGAACATAATCATGTAAAGAACAGCCTTAAGTAATTGCCAATAAAAACCCTACAACTGAAATAAATACAATTCAAAATATTTGACTTATAAGTAAAATATACAGAACAACAGTTTGAACTTTACGAATTTTCCTATCCATTAGATATCAGAATGTTTATCTATGAATAACGCATGGCAAATATATTTTCATTTTTATCTACTTTACTTTATTCTTAGTACATATGTACTATATTCATAGAATATGCAAGGTATTTATTTGCGCCTATATATACGTGACTTAAATAAAAATTATTTTCGAAATACATAAGTAGCATATAACCCTCTTTGTTATTTTTCGTGAATATGTTGCCAAATTAAATCCCGTGGCCTTGATTTCCAACGAGGCCACGGTCAAATTTTGGTAGATTAACCTAGTTTTGTGGGGTTTCAAAATTAACCTTGCTACCATATATAATGTATATAAAAAGTAACTGGTACTAAGGTTAGCTTAGCGCCTTTAATGTTAAATTTCAGTATAAAAGGTTGCGAAGTAACAAATTTGAATCAATTTACGTTGATTAATTTACTTTTAATTAAAATTGGGAGCGTAAAATATGGCATCATGTGTAACTTGATGATTTCTACCTTTATTTAAAATTTTAAAACAATCGGTTGAGAAATGTCCAAAAATATCTCGGACAATCAGACAAACAAACATTTGTGCATTAAAGCATAATTAAAAGGCTCGATGCGTTTCATTATTTTTAATAATGGAAAAACCAAATATATATTTTATTTTCTGTTATAGTTTATAATAATTAAGTAACCAGCATAGAGTAACTTATTTGCCTGTCAAGTATTAATTATGTATAACATAAATAAGTTTAAACAATGTTGTGTGAAGGAATAATTTTTCCTCTAATATTATAATAATATTTATGTTATAATTCACAAGTAATACTTTTAATAAAATAAAATTTTAAATATATATCGTATTTCTAGTAAGTTAATTTTTCCGTTATTCAAATTTAATTTAATTTCAATCAATACTTATATTCTTATCATATAATTAAATGATTTGATATCAAAAGTAATTTATATATATATATATATATATATATATATTCATTCTATCATTGCTATAAAACAAGATTAATATTTGTGGTAACTAGGGAAGCGTAAATGTAATTTGGATATTTTCAAATGGAATTTTTAGTAAATGGTACATTTTCCGAAACAATAGTTAGTAATTTTCATATCTATCACGTTCCCTTTTCGAGATGTGCAATAAATAACACGAATAAGCTAACACTTCCGCTTGAAAATTTATTTTCCAAAATTGGAGGTTTTTCTTTTCGGAATAAATATTTCTTAAATTCAAAATATCATATTTAATGTTCAAAAATATTGGACATATGAAATTCACAGTCACAGACACACAGCTGTCATTGAGAAAATAGTCAAAATGGGCTCTTAAAGTGAATATTTTCAATCAAATTTTGGGGTCAACATACAATATAAGTAAAAAATAGATTTTTGTTTGTAATTGATATTTGTCTGAACATTGAATTTAAATGCAATATTATTTAATACATACCTTTGTTTCGAGCGACTATTCTTACTTTCTGCACAAATATACTTAACAAACCTTTAGCAAAACAATATACAACACAATGCGACAGCAACAAGTGCCATGTCTCCCTTATATAGCCAACCCCCAGTGTCTTGGCACCCTCGGAAAACAATATTGATACTCTAGAAATATCGGAGCAGATTGTTTAACAATAGGCTCATCCTCAAAACTTTTATTTTAGGACATGCGTAGGTTAAATTAAAAAATAAATCAAATGCATTTTTATTTTATTATTTCATCTAAACAAGTATTTTGACATAAATCTTTTATCAGTGTAGTACTTTAACAGTGTATTAAGTTTACAAATATAATATATTTATTTCTATTCCTCACGGACTAATTAATATAAAATTTCAATTTACCTAAAATACTTTCGTAATTTTTCATTTCGTAAATCTGCGTGAGAGACAGATATGAAATACGAATAAAGAACCTGTAGTGCCCATCACTCGACTTTCTTATATTTAGTTGCTAGAATTTTTTTTTTCTTTAACTTTATGAGATTTGTATTCGTGTTCTTTTCGAGATGTACAAAAAATGACACGAGTAAACAAGCACTTCCGGTTGAAATATCCGTTTCAAAAATAGGGGGTCTTCTTTCACATAGACACAGACGTCTTTGAAAAAAATTATCAAAATTAATTCAGGGACCGTCAAAACGGATAATTCCATAAAAATGTCAAGGAATATTTTTTCTTATAATACTTTTCCTTTTAAAATAATGATCTGTTTTATAGAATTAAAAGGAAATAATTCTGCATCATTATGCATACGTATAAAATAGAGTAATAGTGTAGCCAGAAAAACAAAACTCAAACAATTGTACCCACATAAACGTCAAATAAATATAAGAATAGTAAAATACGTCAAATATATAATAATTAAAATATCGTAAAAATAAAGGTAAAAAATGGCATTTGCGTTATTGTTAGCCAAAGCAAACACAATAGATGAAGAGTTAGCAGTATTGAAAGAGGAAAAACAAGACTCGATTAAGATTCACAAGGGTGGTAAACCTGGTTGGAATTTATTCAAAAAGATACACCACTGCAAAGCCGATGTTAAAAGAAAATTAAAGAAATGTTGTAATAAGATGTTTTCGTTTCCCGAAAATTCGTGGTTACATAAAACATGTTTCAGTATGCGCCATGACGGTACAATTGAAAACTATATTTTCAAAAGCGCTATTGGTTTTCTCAGCGGTTTTGCGCTAATTTATTTATTTTTCTTATTTTTTGTAATTGTACTAAAGTTTAACTTGGGTGTAGCTACGTTCATGTGTACAGTTATAGGGTGCATTTTAACTATTGGGTTAGCATTTAGCCCTACTGTAAGGTAAGTTTCTCGATAACTATAAAAATATACAAATTGAATTTGTAGTGTTTAATTAATTTTTGGTGCTTGTACCTACACATATTTTTCTCAATAATGTCTGTCTGTATATGTGTGTATGTCGCAATCTATTACACGCAGAACAGTATTGAGTAATATTTCAGTATGGAATGCGTTTCTAAGACTGAACAGCTTATCTTATTATTTCAGATGTATCGTCCTTTTAATTCTCCCGCAATTTTTTTCGAAAAGAGGCCGGCAAGCCCTAATTGCGTACGCGTTTATTTTAACTATAACCGGCCCTGCCAAAAATACTTTGAATAATATGGGCATAATGTCCGAGTCTTTGGCGTGTGGACAGGTTTTTAAAATTACTCAAAATTGACTTCTATATATGATTTAATTTGTTATATTTAGGAACAATTAAAACAAGCAGTCAAACAAATAATGGAGGTGATTAAAAAACCTTTTATTGCTATTAAGGACGCTGTCAAGAAGGTGGTTAAAGTGGTTAAGGTGATTGTCAAAAAAGTGAAAGAAATATTTTTGGCCATAAAACGAATTGTAATGGGCATAGGTACTAATTTCTATTTTTATTTGATTTATAAGTATTATATTAGTTAGTATTATGTTTTTGGAAATAATTAAACTTGAGTTTTTAAATTTAAGACTTGTATATGTCTCAGAATAATATCTCCTATGTTGAAAACAATATCTTAACCAGAAGTAATATAACTCTCACTTCTTTTTTCATATTTCGAAATTGAGACGAATAAAGAAAAGTTATTCTTATATATGTTAAAGATAAATAAACTATCTAGCAATTATTATTTGCAAAGTTTATATATTTTGAAAAATGTACTACTAACTGAAATACTTAAAAAAATTCATCCATTGACAGTAAAACAATTAGTTAATAAGCTTAGAAATTACGATTAATAAATCTAGCGTTGATAGCAACAATATGTATAATTAATTGTTATTATGGGAAAGTTAACATTGCTTGTCATACAAATTAGATTATTTGTAATTTCTAATCTAAATTACTAATTGGCTCAGCTTTACATGAGTAACCCCGTAACCAATCTTATAGTTCGCGTGATAAAAGCAGCCTTTAAGTTCCTGGGGAAAATCTTCAATATTTGTAGTAAAAAGGTTGGAACACCATTCCAGCGGTGCCAAAAAGTCTTCGACGGTGCCGTCACTGACTGTTATGCCCAGATGGGGCCAATGTTTGACTGGTTATGCTCAATAGTTTACGTAACCAAGGCAGTTTGTTATATTGTTAAACCATTGGAATTTATATGTATTTTGATAGATTTTATAAAAGATTCTTTTATTGGAGTGATTGTTAGAAGTAAGTACAAGTTTAAACATAATTCGTGTATCGCTTAAAACATAACATATGTTTAAGAAATCAAGACGTTCATACGTCATATCCGGTCAACGTTCTATGTGCGGATACGGTTTTCTCATTCGTTTGCCTTCAAAACGACACACTCCAAATCTATGAAAGAAGTTACTGAAAGTATTATTGGGGAAATAAGGCAACGTTGCAGGAAAGTGCTGGAAGCGTTTGATTTTATTAGTAGTGCGACGAGTTTTTTCTTTCTAATTGTTATTTTAAGGTTTGTATTATCGCTTCTACAACAATTAAAAGAACAGTTGAAGCAAATTTGCATAAAGAATGTCTGATTAAGAAATTGTCTATTTTTCTATAACACATTTGGAGATAAAATACATAGACTACTGCTATTTTTACCAGGAATTCTTTTTGAAAATACATATAAGCTGATTTCTTTTATTCGTTCAAAGCTTTATATGTTTAATTGTTGCAGCTTTTAAGGACAAATGTTTAATATATCGGCTGAAATAAATTAATAATAATACACAATAACAAATTTCAATTTTTAAATTAATATTAAAGCAAGTTCACAAACAGTTTCATTAATCTTGACATTCAGAATAACCTCCAAATTTGTAATAAATTTAAGTAAACCTGTGGTAATTAGGAAAAATTGTGTAATTTACATATCAACAAGCATAGATACAAGCACTAATCCCTGCAGCTTATAATATAATAATAAGGAGATTTGTTAAAAGTAAATTAAGATTAGTTTCACGAATTGTGTCCTTGATTTTTTTTTAAATTAAAATAGCGCATTTAAGCTAGAAATTAATAAGAACTTTTCTTTTTTACTCAGAGCTATGTTGTATCGATACAAATTCTTAACAGCTGAACGTTTTGATAACACTTATATTACAAAGAACTTCCGTCTAATTGACTTCCGCCGGGCACAAATGGAAAAGGAAACAGTGTTACCACTTAACAGAAGAGAAAAGAATAAATACGTTGATGTATTTCTTTCATTAGTTATAACTATTAAAACTTAAATCTATTAACTTTTTATCACAGTTGTCCTCGATACGATTAATTAAAATTGAAAGAAAGAAACTGGCGAAATCTTTAACGTTCTTAACCAGCGTTACATTTAAACTCGGTATACATATGGCGTCAGATTACTGTTTATATTGGATACTAGCGACAATAAGGTACCATGGAAAATATAAGAGTTCTGTTCAAGGTATTCTTTATTCTATATTATAAATTAAATATTTTATGAAATTCATTTTTTATAGCGCCTAATATGGTTGGGCTCCATATTGAAGGCAAGGGTATCCTTGCAGGTTTGTACAAGTCTATAGCGAACGCATTTAAGCCCTTAGGTGCTAAAATGGATATAGACACAGTCCCTTGCTTACCTGATCCTATCCCACCGAACTATGATACTTATATTCAAATCGGTAAGGTTTAAAATATAACTTAAATAAACTTGTTATTAATTTCTTGACGAAGTCTTAAAAATTAGATGATGTATTGTAGTCATAAACAAATATTTAGCTCGAGATTTAAAAAAATGGATTAAGCGTTTTAACTAAATTAATATTGACTAATTTAAAGTACGTAATATGACATAGCAACTCTTATGGTCTGGAAACTCAAAATCGTAAACAAAACTTTAATTATAAACACAACTATCGGCTAATATTGATATAGATTTAAAATAAATTATGGCAAAAACTTCCGGGTATGAAAAGATTAAAAATAAATTCATGGCTAATTATGTATATGTATACATATGTAAGCCGAAGGTACCGGGCCGATTTTTACGAAATATGGTATACAAATAATTTAAGGGCCCAAAGATTTGTTACCGCAGTTATAATTCAATTACCCTTATACTTCCGGAGTACTGACTACATATAATAATACAATATGACCGACATTCAAAGTAAAAATGATGTATGCTAATTAATAAGAAAAATATATTGGTTGCAATTTTAAAACCTTATTAAGTTTTAAATATTCAAAATAATCATGGAAAAGAAAGCAATTATAGTAGTTTCATGACTCTAAAGTATCCTCTTTACATCACATTTAACTTGATTTTTATCATCAAAGATACGAGATACTTAAAAAAAGATAATTAAATGATTTTTAAAATATTAAAAGTCAATATAATTCATACACAAAAAGACAATTATATATTTGATATTTTCCGAAAATTTAATCTAAAACTTGAAATAAATTCCGAAGAGATTTTAATCATGCATAAACAAGAAATAAACAAACTCATTTATTTTAGAAGATATAATTAGATAATAATCAGTGAATAATATTTATTATTTGAAAGATATAATCATATTTTTACGGGAGAATTCAATGCAAATGCGTATGTCGTTCGATAAGGTCACGCGGTTATCATATAGCTTATTTGTATCCGTTTTAATGTCTTTACAAGTTGCTGCAATCATAAAAAGCATTGATAATTGCTCATATAATAACTAAATATGTCTCTATTGATCAGTTTTAGAAGTGAATGCCATATGAAAGAAATGAATGGCAGTTTTGTTATTCTTTTATTATTAAAAACGCTATATTAATATTTTAACCACGGAAAATTAATTTACTCATTTCAATAATTTTTCCTAGCGTTTGTCTTGTTTCTATGTTGGATTCTTGCAATTTTCGAGCCTTACGGCTTACGATTACGATCTTACGTTATGTGTTATTATCACCCAGCGCGAGCCCGTGAGCGCTCAGTATGGTTGTATAACCATATTTTAAGAAATCGTGGTGGATTCCTTAAATTTGCTCGCCGATTATTGAAAAGGAAGTTTTTTGGCCAAACGGGAGATACAAAAGTTACCTGCAAAGAATACCTCAGGGCTAGCCTTAAGTAAGTTATATTCTAGAAGATTTCAAATCGTAATCACACAAAAACTATTCCTATTTCTATGTAGTTTACAATCATGAATAATACTTGTTATTCTTTTAATCACGAATCTTCCTTTATATTTTCTAAAATGCAATCATAGTGCTCTAATTCCTATTTTCTTGTATCCCAAAGTTGCAAAATCTGCCGAATCTGCCTGGGGGATGATAAACAAGAATCTTGTGTCCTCTGCGCGAGGGTTTTCCGCCCAGATGACGCAGAAAAACCCATTCGTTGCTCCACCCCAGGTTGCCCGGGCTTGTATTGCCAACCATGTTTTGATGAGTTGAAGAATCTGTGTACTATTTGTTTAGAACCGATTCAGTATGGTGATTTGTCTGATGCAGATGAAGAAAAGTAATGTTATACTTAATTAAGTTAGCTTCGCTCGCCAATTCTTTTTCTTTTGTACAGGGATTCCTCTGAAGATGAAGCGTCTTCGAAATTCAAACGCCGATCCAAGCATGAGTCTACAATAATCGACGATACAACAACAAAAGGTCAATCCAAAATATCTTCTCTCCAAATTAAAAGAAGTAAAGAATATGTAGATCTTCTGCCAGAAATATCAAAAATGCAACAATCAAATTATTCGAAAATCCGTAGCGTAGATCATTTTGAAAATTCTTCACCTGATTTCCAGAAAAGAAGAAGTAACGGCATTGATAATCTTCTACTAGTACCCTCAAAAATACAAGGTTCTGATTATTCTCAATATTATAAACATACAACAGATTACACATCAACAACAGATTTTTCCATAGATGCTTCAGCAAACTTCCAGACAGAAAGAAATAAAAGTGTTCAAGATCTTCATCCAAAACTTTCAAGAATGCATGCCTTTGAATTCTCTGAAATATCCCTAACTAAAACTATCGCTTCAACACAAGAATCTTCAACAGATCATACAACAGATATTTCATCCAATGAGGAAAGGAAAAGAAGAAATGTGGGTGCTCAAGATTTTCATCAAAAACATTCTAGAATTCAAGCTTCTGATTATTCAAAATTATCCCAAACTCAAACTAATTCCATAACAGAAAGCACTTCAACATCCGATCTTTCCATACATAATCCCCCTAATTTGCAGTTCAACAGAGTTAAAGGACTTGAAGATCAACTTTCAAAATCAACAAGTTCCATAATTATAATTAAAGATGTTTCGGATGATTTTATGAATCGAAGTGATAAAGTCTTCATAGATTTTCTTGATTCGAGTAACTCAATCGAAGAGACTGCAATGCCCACAATTAGATCCAAAAATTCTTCATTCCAGTTAGAAAAAAAAACAGGCTTTAGTGATCTTTTATCAGAAAGTTCAAGCATGCAAGATCAGGCGCATTTTAAATACATCAGAAGTCGGGGTGGCAAAGACTCAGACTACAACAGTGATTATACTGACAGTGATTCAACTGAATACTCAACCAGTTATCAATACAGTGCCTCAAAACCTGACGAAAGTCCAATTAGATTTCAATTTAAGGATATTGAACGGCAACATATTCCTGATTATACGGCAATGGAAATATTCAGGGATGATCCAAGAATAGAAATTCGCGAAACTTCCAAAGGCCCAAAGATATTTGGAATAGACGAAATTGGAATGGAAACTATGCACTTAAAAGACTTGAATGCAAATAAACATAAGAATAACATTATGTATCGAAAAGAAGATTTTAATTCAAAGCAAACAATAGGAGAAGAAGATATAGTTATAAAAATTAAAAAAGAAGAAGAATGTGATAAACGTATGAGAGATGATTTAAGGAACAGTGATTTTAAACAAAATAAATTCAGGAAGATAAAATCTAGTTTAGATAATTCAAGTACAAGTTCATCTAGTTCCGATAATTCAAATAATAGAGCTCCAATTATTAAACGAAAGGTTCATTCAACGCGATTGAAACAATCTAGAAACTTATCAAAACAAAAAATCATACCTTGGTTAATGGATACATTAAAGTTTGGAAAATACCAACAAGTTGAAGAAACTGAAGAACTCTTAATAGAAGAATTTCCAACTGAAGAACCTAAAAGAAATTCAACTAAAATTCAAAAGCAGGAACAATGGAACAAATTGAATTTTAGATCAAATCAAGAGCATAAAGAAACTAAGCTTGATTTTACAAATGTAGAAACACTGCAAAATAATAAAGGAAAAGACGATTATTACTCAGGACCTAAAATACAAACACGCAATGAATTAGTGCCTTTATTAAATGTACAGAAAATGTATCCTAATTCGAATGATTCTTCCTCATCATCTTCAAAAACGGAAGAAATATTGTTCTTGGATTTTAAAAATTTAACTAAACCGGAATTAGCTACAAATTTTCAGGATTTAACTACAGCAACATTTTCAAAGACTTATAATCAAAATCCACCAATTGAATATAATTCAGTTCCAAATACATATTTTCTTGATCCGTCAACTGGACGAACTGAAACTACACGGCTGAATCATTTATTTCTGGATTTAAAATATGAAGAAATAAACGAAACGCCAAGATCTTCACATGACTGGAGCAGTAGTACTCAAACAACAGCTCGTTCGGGTGATGATAGCATGGAAATTCGTAGAAGAAAAAATTTGAGCGCAAGTTCATCAAGTATTTCATTAACTGATTTTAGTCATTTTAATAAGAAATATGAAGAAAAGGTAAGGAAGTACTACCAGGAACTGAAGAAGAAGCCGGTGGATGCTATTCAGGAAAAACAAAAGAAATTTGATTTTTTTCAATTCTTCAATAGATTATTTCGTTAGTTTATGGGAGAAATATTTGTAAATGATGAGGGGGGAAAATTGTATTACAGTAATGGTTTCCTACTTATCTAGACTTTAATCATTAAAGGGCCGGAGGTTCCCCACCCCTGCTTTAATGTATATATATACAAATAAATATTGATTTCTTGCTGCACAAAGGTGGCACATATTTTCCACAGCCATTTAATAATTGTTCAAATATATAAAGAACAAATGAATGCTTAAACGTCAGTAGTGTCAAATTTTATGTTTAACAAATCTATTAGAAGGGCAGCTGTCAAATTTGCCGTTAAAATTAGAAGCCATGCGTGGCTTGGACCTATGACCCATGGGCCAAAATTTGTCGATAACGAAAGTAAAACCAAAATCACTCGAAATTGATCCATCTGACTCTCTCGTCACAGAAGTCAAAGTTAAAAGTACCAGAATCATTCCGATTTCGGAATATATTAAAAGCGAAAAATTTACCAGAAAAGTGCACGAAAAAGAATGGCAAAAGACGCCAAACAATACAAAGAATGCTCATGGAGAAACGGGGGCTAAATTAGAAAATGCGAGACCAAGAATTAAAATAATTACTCCAAACTCGGGCCCACCGGGAGCAAAATCTCAAAAACTTGTAACGAACACTCGAAGCGAACATGTTGCAATGAGAAAAACTTCAAAAGCCAGACACGAATCTGAAACTAAATTATGTATGAATCTTCGCAGCATTGAATCTAACAAGGTAATGACTCTGGAACCCGAAATTAAAGAGCTGTACAAAAACAAAGCTTATCCCAGGTATCATTCGGTCAAAACAATGAATAAAATTGTAGAAGAAAGACCACGAGAGGAAAAACTTATCAAAGATAAAAAACCTAACTATGAACGAAGCACCCATCATTTTCATTGCTACAAGGAAAAATTGCCAATTACGAAATCTATTAAGAAAATCAATCCAACCCAATTTATAGTTCAGACTAAATTAGCAATTGCAATACCTCCTAAAATGAGTTCCCCCTACGAAGGCCAACCTGAGGTTTCGAAAAGGCGTAGCTCTAGAAGTGTAAGGTGGCAAGGCCCCAAATTCTCGGACAATTCCAAATTGAATCGTATTGCTTCTGAGGTGAATACCAGAATTTCTGGTGACGAAGAGACATTGGACTTTATTCCAAAACGTTATTATCCAGTAAGATATGAGTGGCATAAGTCTAGATATGAAGAAGCGGTTAAGTGCAATGAAGAAAATACTCCATCAAGTTCAGACGATAGTGCCAAGCATTTTGTGAAAACTACAGATTCCAAATTGAATAAAATATATACGCAACAACGGCATACTGTAACTCCAAAACAGGCGTTAGAAAACTGGAAAAATATTCATACATTGCGGCAACATAGAAAAATGAAAATTCCTGATAGGATATTAGAAAATGTACAGTCGCGGAAACAAATTCATCAAACTGGTGCAATTTGCTTAAACGGAAATGATGATATGGGTGAAGATGGGACAGATTTTCGGGAAACGCTGACAAATTGTTTGAAGAATCATCACCAGAGGTATTCGCATGAGGCCTGTATGAATTATAATATGAGGAAAACCACTTGGGTACAGGATCAACATCGAAAATGGCATAAGGTTTATGTCAAGAAGAATTTATCTTATTAATGTATATTTTTAAATGTTATTGTATGTCTGAAAATATATTAAACTTTGAAAACATATTTTCTATATACATTGTAAAATAATTCTTTATTTCGGAGTTTTATTCTATCAATTACCAAAATGCATCGTCAATATTATCTGTTGTGTAATTTTCTTTGTTTACTTGAGAACGACATCAACTTTTTCAAAGCCGAGAATTAAAGTTTATATTTAGAATTTTAATTTATAATTTTCCTGTTTTTAACAAATATACGTTCAAAATACTACTAATCTTAGCTAATATTTAGCTTAGATTATATTTAGAACCGCATAATTAGCGAATTCTGTTAATATTTGTAGTTAGCTATTACGATGTGGGGAAATACCCATTATCAAGTTTAGAAAAACATGTTAAAATATTGCAAAAATTAATTTACATAAAATAAAGCAATAAAGAAACATTTCCAAAAATAAAATAGGAGTCATTATAAAGAACTTATTTGATTTTGTATTTTAATTTAGTTCAAAACTATATATCTCATTTGCTTAGGTATTTAAAAAAAGAATCTGGAGTGCCCTTCACTTGATTTATTTTTAATAATTAGTTTTCACTATATACGGTGAGCTAAAAATGACATGAGTAAACCAGCGCTTCCAGTTAAGATATCTTATTCAAAAATAGGTTTTATTTCGCGAGATATACAAATCTTAATTCAAGATATCATAAATTTATGTTAAACACGAGACGGACACACAGAAGTCATTGTGAAAATAGTCAATATGAATTCAGACACGAATAATACCATTATAATTTCGAAGTCGTTTTCTTTTATACATTATGTATAAGAAAATTAGCATAAAACCCAGTATATTTCAAATATAATTATGCAAGCACTATATAAATTAAAAGATATGATAAGTTTAAGATATTTTTTATCAACTAAATAATTAATAAATAAAAAGATCAAGTCGCTGATCTTTCTAAATAAGTACGTATGAATACGCAATAAAGTTATTATTAATGCATGTACCAGTACAATATCTAGTTGCTAAGGTGCATGCAAATATTTATTTTTACAATCAAAAAATCTTTATTCACTTATCTACATTCTTATAATAATTCAAGGTTAATTTTGATGAACAACGATTAATTTACCTCAATCTTTAAAAAAAATCAAATGACATTTATTATTAAAAAATATCTTGTTTGTACAATTCATTAAAAAAAAATTAAATTAATATTTTTTAAGTCAAGAAGAAAATTGATCAACTCGAATAATTCGTACTTAAATATATTTAATATTGTAGAAACGTACGTATAGGAATAAGATGTATAAATAATTCAGTAAATAGAAAATTATTATAAATATTAATTTACTGAACGTGCATCTGTAACAATCTCGAGTTAATTTTAACCAAATATTTTAAATCCAATCGTAAATATACTTCCGGAGTTATAGGGTCATAATAACCGAACATTCAATTCTTTCACTTAACTCTTTCTTATTTCTTTGAGAACAACTTCACATTCGTAATACCTACATGGGAATCTTACAGCATGTAGTACGCTATGAATACTATTAACTGTTAGTAAACTTTGTATTCAACGACAGTATAGTATAGTAACGTATTTTTTTTGAATGTTTTATATAATTATATAAACAAGATGTCTACAGAATATGAATATTTCAAATAATAAATATAACCCCTGATTAGTTTATCGCAAAACAGCAACGAATGAACTATTTGTGTACCAATTAAATGAATAATAACATAATCTTAAAGGAAACCTGAAGTTTAAAGGTTCATTCACAGTTAGCCAATTAACAATTAAGATTAGAAATTACAAATAATAAACCAGTATTTTATATGCACAGTAACAAAATTAACGCCTTGATTATAAATTTTGTGGCTGTGAACGCTAGGGTTTTTCGTTATAATACAAACTATATAATTAATTGCAATTTCTAATTGGCTCACTGTGAATGAAAGATTGATTAAACGATATTTAAACAAATTAATACATTTTGTAGTGAAACAGGCATTGATGCAGACATCAATGCATCCAGCTCGCCTTGCGTCAAACATCTAAGCAAGCACGGAAAAAATAATCCTTTGCAATTCTACTAATATATTTTAAAAATGAAACATTTTTATAACAACTGATTTGTTATTAGATAATTTCTAATTATTATAATATGCTACTAAAAAAATTACGCCACAAGATACGCAGTAATAACAACACAAAAATAAAACCAATTTATTTCTAAATTTCTTATACGTGGATGTGTAAAGAATGTGTTCTGTATGTCTTTATGTGAACGCCCTAGTAAATAATTATACTTGTATTCTAAATATTGAACTACTAATATTTAGAAAAGAAATCTGGCGTGGCCTTCACTCGTCTTTCTTAGACTACGTTTACACTATATATTGTGTTTTAAATTCATTCTACCATTGCCATGAAACAAAATCAGTATGTGTTGTAACTAGGGAATTTCAAAAGTGATTTTTCAGTAACTGGTACATTTTTCAAAGACACTTTTCAAACAAAAATACTTAGAAATATTAATATCTTTAACTTTAATAAGATTCACTTTTTCTCTAGCTTGTGTCGTTTTTGAGATACTTCCGGTTGAAAAATCCCTATTAAAAATAGGAAGGTATCTTTCCCGATATATACGCTGTAGAGCGTTCTCACGCAAACAAACACATGTATCATAGAGTCAAAATGAATTCAAGGACCCTTAAATCGGATATTTCCATTAAAGTTTCTTTTGTACATTACGTACAAGAAAGTAAAAACCAATTAACTAAAAATGTTCACACAGTTAAGAAAATAATTATACCCGTTAAACAAATAAGTTACGGTCAGGACCGTACCGTCAAATTCACAGAAATGTGTGCTCTTGCATTAATAATATTTATCTATTTGGGTAAATACATTTTACAACTATCCCAATACTATTAGAAACACATGATCAAATGAAAGTTGTCAGAATTTATATTCCCCATATACGAACGGACATACAGTTAACTATACAGATTTCTATAAGTGATTTTATATTATAAATATTTTCGCATTCGTCTTTGGTGACCGGCATCTTAAGTAACCTGTTCCAGTCATCAGGGTCTCTGTGTATTGAATACCTTCCAAGGTCTGCTCTTAAACTGGTAACCATCCATCTAGTGTTGATGGGCCATCGACATACCATTCTTTGATTTCTCGATGATAGCAACTGTGTTTGTTTTGTGTAACTGTGAGTGCCTTTTAAAAAGGAAACTGGTTTCGTTTAAAGTTTGAAACACATTTAAAAAAGGTGAGCATATTACGTAAATTATTTATTTTTATTAGGGTATTGTATTTTTGATATAAACAATAACAGCCGTTTTTATAACTACCATAAAATATGTTAACGTTTGTATTTATTTGCTGTAGTTTAATGTGATACGATTTTTGTATAAAAAGAAATTAAACAATGCAATTTTTTATGATTTATTCAACTTGTCATTTGCAATATTTCTATACCATGGTAAATTATCTTTAATTTTCATAATACCTAAGTAGTTCTTCAGATATTAAGAAAGTAGCATGAATAAACTATTATTAAAGAAAAAGTGTGATTATGTATATGTAAAAATAATTCAAATTAAAAAAGGAATACAATCATAATTATTATTAATACAAGAGAAAGTTTAAATTTAATATTAAGAAGAGCAAAACATTTACTTTGTAATAACCTATATAGTAAAATAATATGTTATTAATTGTTTTCCGTACATTTGGTACACTCTCACGATTCTATCCAGTAATAATTGAGGTTTTTATAGGAGGTAAAGAAAAGAAAGACTACTCTTTTAAAATTGCACTAAATAATCTATTTCCAGATTTACTTTTAGTCTAAATTTACTATTAAATTAATATAAATCTCATAATATAGTATTTACATATTTGTATTATCTTGGACGAAGCCTAAAGGAAATATTAAAAATCGAGGTGTCAACGAATATATACGTTTTGAGCCGTTTAGAATATATTCTAGATGATATGATGAGTTTGTGTGTGTGTGTGGACTGTATGTATTTGTAAAATGCTTACTACTTTTTTTAATATCTCGAAAAGAGAACAAGAATACTTATTTTTCTATATCTCGAAAAGGGAACGAATATATAGTGATTTATGTAATTTTAAAATTTCGTTTAATTTCTATTTGAAATGTTTACTAAAATACGTCCCATTTACTTATATATTTTAGTATTTAACATGTTGAAAAATAAACGTCCCACACATTTATCAAATCTTAAACAATGAAACGTAACATTGAGAAAACAATGTAAAAGTAATTAATTGCAATATTTAACAGTATTTCATTATGAACGTAATTAATGAAACCATATTTTCAAAAAATAATATATATATATATATGTATATGTTTTCATTTATATCTACCAAATATTTCCGAAATAAAGTCTTAGTCATGTGTGACCTTTCGCGCAAACGTAATTTTTGCAATGTTATCACTAGTTATCACAACAGTGGCGCTCTAGTCGCTTTATTTTGGTTTCTTTTTTGATTTATCTTTATAAATAAAAAGCCTCACATGTCTCTGAAGACACAGTTCAAACCAATCTTTCATCCCATCTATACATAATACTGCTATTATTGTTTATATTCGAATAACAACAACATTTATTAAACTTCAAATCTAAACTCGATATATATAAATATATTAACACAACCATTGTTAAGTGTAGATTTAAAAGCAACCAAAATGGATATTTGCCAAATTGGTAAGATCCAATCTAGCAAATTTGAAGATTCAATGGTCAAATTAAAACTCGACAAAGACGTAACCGAGCTACCAGTTATTAAGAATCTGGAGGATCTTATCAAAGAATTAAATATTGTATTTGCCAGTGATAAAGTTAATGTGGACTATGTGCAGTACTTGATGCAATCCTACAAGTCGAATCCTGTCGATTGGAAGAAGTATGCAAAATTCGACAGATTCAGGTTTGTTCATTTATTCAATTATTGTAACGACAGCCCAAACTATAATAATAGTTTAAGCGTTACAATTTTAATTATTCTGCAAGTATTTACTCATTATCAAACTATTTACAATCAGACAATAAAGCCCAAATATTTAATTATCTATTGTGAAAAAGTAATGTTCAATCATTACAAAACTAAAATCTATAAATTAACGAATCCTTGATCTATTTTGGTTTTATTAATATGTTTACTATTGTTAGAAAAACAAGTTTAAAACATAACAGAGGATCCCTTTAGGTCGACGTACGACCTACAAAAGGGCCAAAGCATTCGATAATGTATCTGTATCCTCGGATAAGAAATATCCTTAACAAAAAATGTTTGTCTCGTCGCCCTGAATTCATAAATATATATAACTCATATACTTGAATGTCAGTCGTCGCCAACTCGTAAAACCAAATTTGTAGTTCCTCTGAAGGTACTGAAACGATTTGAACCAAATTTGCAACACATTTGAATCTGCTCGCAGTTAAAATTCAATCGCCTTTATACTTCCGGAGCATTAAAATGCAGAACCCTGCTTAATACTGCCCTTAAAAAATAATTGAAGATACTCAAAAATTCTAATATATAAAATAATAAAATTATTTCTTTCATTGTTGTGTTTGTATACATGTTTGCATTACCTACTTATAAATCAGTGGTTATAAATAGGTTTTCGTCTTTAAAATACATCATTTTCTATTGTTAATTACTATTTATGAAATAAATTGTTAAATATAAAAAAATAATGGTTATAGAATTGTTATTCCACACCAAATTGAATACACGGTGAGCTGTAAGTGTCATTGCATTCTTTCTACGTATTTATTTTTATTTCCCTGAAATCTATTGTTTTAATTTTATACGTTTTACCTTCAATTGCTATAAACAGTTTGCCGCATTCTTTTCGGAATGACCATTTAATAACAGATGTTTCCTTAAATAACAACAACGTAACAGATCAATGACAACTACTATATCTATTGTTTATAATTAAACATTCATTCATATTCACATAGGAATATAATTTGTGAAAACAACTAATTAAAAAACTAGCTATTAAAATTATCTTTACGAATTTAAGTCCACTTAAACATAGGTCTAAGGTTATTGCATTTTAATACTTTCATAAAAAGAACTATTGATTATTAAAAAATTATATATAAATAGTCAAAAACATATTTATCTAAATTTTGTGCTCCAATTTTTATGAAACATTACGTCATTTATACAAATCAATATTGATCATATAAGTTTACGTAAAATTCCACAAACATGGCGTATTTTGCATTAGTAGCCATAAAAAATGAAAATAATTTGCATATAATTGTCAAGATAAATGTTACACAATATTTCTCTGAACTATATAATTTAATATTAAGATATGTGACGTAAAATAATTCTTTAATAATCACTGTGATTATCATTGATTGGCTTAGGTAAACAACACACCTATTCGCAATAAGATCGATGATGTTTTGATAATTTTTTCAAATTGATAAACATCACATTTCTTTATTTATCAATTTTGATGATAAAATATTTTTATTTTATAATAAATAAATTTATCAATTAAAACAGTAGTTATAAATAGGCCTAGTACTTTTATAAATATATATTAATATATTATAATTTAGAAAGGAGTATAAAAAATAATTTATTAATACGTGCCTGTTAAAATTAGTAATACGAATGATCTACGTTAATTAGTCAGTGCAAAAGCACTTAGCAGTATTCATGAATGTGACCTTTATCAGTAATAATTGTTAAAACAATGCAAATTTGTTTAATACACTTTTATGCTAAGATGCAATTTTCTAATTTAATTAATACTGGAAAATAGTGCAATAATACGAAATAGTTACATAATAAAATATAAATTAATAAAAACAAAATGCAATTATACTATAATTTAAAATTATTTGTACTATTTATGAGGTTATTAGACTTTATAGTAATAAATTTAACTGTTTTGAAGTTCAGTTTTTATTTATAATAAATATTTAAAATAAATAAATCAGTTTAAATTTTCTTATACGTAATTTATAATAATAAGAATGTTGTTGAAACGAAATTTATCCGTGATTTGATTTCTTTTATTATTCCATGCGAAAAATTTTTTTAATTACATATTTGATTTAATTTTGACTAATAAATATACTACGCACCTGAATTCGTAAGATACAACATATTAACTATGTAAGTGTTTATTGATGTCAACTGTGATTGATAACTAATAGATTATAGTTATATTTATAAAAATATGCTCTACTTAATAAAAAATAGCACGAAACGCCTGTAATTTATTCCTTGTTAATAATTTTAAAAAAAAGTTATTTTATTAGTATTTTTCCATAGTTAATAATAAATAAAACAGTATGTTTATCAAAACATAAAACAAAACTTCTATCTTACAGATTATTTATGCATATTTAACAGTTACTAAGCCAAATGTATTGCAAAATAAATTGACGAAATATTATTGATAAAATTTGCATTATTTGTTTCTTTTTTGTAGATACACAAGAAATTTGGTGGATAAAGGAAATGGCAAATTTAACTTAATGGCCTTGTGTTGGGGTGAAGGGCATGGGTCTGCAATTCATGACCATGCGAACGCTCATTGTTTCATGAAAATGTTACAAGGGTCACTGCAAGAAGTCCGTTTTGCCTGGCCCACTGAAGAGGGTCATCAGGAGCTAACAGAGATCAGTAGATCTCAGTTACAATTGAATGGCGTCTGCTATATGAATGGTTAGTGCAAATTGAACGTTTTTCTAATTTGTGAATATATAATCCTTAAATTTTAAAATTTCTTAAACAAACAATATTCTTGCCATTTATTTTGTAAGAATATTTGGAAATTAGCACATTAGTATTTGTTATAACCATGGCTAACTATTACCTAAATTCTTTAAAATGACTCCCCTGAGATGTAGCCGAGACGTAACATACGTTATGTCGCTGCAACATCACATGGATGTCACAAGATTCATATTGTTTGCTGGGTTGTTTCATGAAATATTTTACTAAATATTATGTTAAATCTATGCCATTGCAGTATTTTTTATGATTATTATTGACTCTTTATTTATTTATAGATTCCCTGGGACTACATAGAGTTGAGAATCCTTCTCACACTGAACCAGCTGTAAGTTTGCATTTGTATTGTCCTCCGTTTGATTCATGTTGCGTTTTTAACCAACAAACCGGTCAAAAAACCTCATGCAATGTAACATTTTGGTCGCAATTTGGTGAAAGAAGGAATAAGGAAATACAAGAAAAACGAAAACCAGATGATAACTAAATTTACTATTTTAGTTAATAAATATATTTATAAATAAGAAATATCAAGTTTTTAGTACAAAGCGCCAATTGTACTATAGTAGCACTTAACTTATATTATATTTAGACCAGTAAAATTAAAAATAACTTAAGTTTAAGCATCAGTAAATATGATTTAATCCACACTTAAACGCCAAGTGCAAATCGTACTACAGGGTTTAAGACATATGTAATAATTAGTATTATGTTAATACTTTAATATATAATACATTTTGTAATCAATAAATGTATATTCTGAAATGATATGATTTATAAATAATTTCCTAATGCTCTATGGACTGCGAGGCGTAAAAGGAATGAAATTCTGGGTTTTAAAAGTTGAATATAAAAATGTGAAGTAATCTACACACGACTTTCTTATACAAAGTGTTCACTAGAAATATATCCCAAACACCATAGTAATACCATTTAGCTAATTATTTAATAACGTAATCAAAATATGGTGGCTATATAAGTATAGTATGTAATTTGGTCGCCAGAGTGCGGGTTGTTCATCTTCTAGGGATATTTTGTTTTATATAAAGTAGCAAGTGACAAAACAACAGCTTTAGGGCGTAGTTTTTACTAACGTTGAATTCAACAATAGTTACAGTTCACTTCTAATTTAATTAGCAACACAGTTAATAATAAATAGTAAAATGTCTAGGAATAGAGAATTCCTCAAGCAACCTCCAGTAGCGGTTTCACCTCTGATCAAAACTGGAAGATATGCAATGCTAATCGCTGGCATTTTTTATGGAATAAGCAAAGAAAGAGTCTACTCTGTGCTGGCAGCTAGACATCGTGAGAAAGAAGAAGAAATACGAATATTGATAGAAGAAGAATTAGCCAAGGAAAAGGCGCGTAAAGGAAGAAAATAGTGTTATGATTAATTGTAAGATCTATCACACTGTATTGTATTTAATTTGTGTTTGAATAAATGATTTATTATTATATTTGTTTTATTTCTATTATATTCCATGAGTTATTTGCTCTCTATAAGTTATAAAATTAAAACCAAACAATGTAGTAGGAAATCGCGCTAAACCAATAGCGATATATTTTCGCTATGGGTAAAACAAATGCTATTGCCAAGCAACACATTATTATTTTATCAAATTATTCAAGTCACATCATTGATATCACTCATTTTAATTATCAATATACACTCATACAAGATGTGTAAATGGCAAGACCCAGTTAAGGTATCACCTGTAATCAGAGGCGCTAGATGGGCCCTATTGGCTTTGGGCATTTTTTATGGAGTTTCCAAACATAAAGCTTTTTCCCTGTACGAGGATTCAATTCGGGATGTCGAATTGGAGAAAAAGAGGATTATACAAGCTCAGATGAAACAGGAGAAAGAAATCGCCGCAGAACAAGAGTTAGCCATGTTGGAGGAATTATTTTTGGGAAAACCTGATGAAGATGAACCTTAACTTTATAATGTGTACACTATTTTACTGATTTCCTGATTCCTATTAAATTTTGTTTTCATTTAATATTCGTATTTATGTAACCATTCCAATACGGCCCTATTGGAATGGTCACACGAAGGGGCTGATACCTGGTGGTGACATTTGGTACCTTTAAGGGTAGGAACACCCGAAATATCTTAAAGTACTGATAAAAAATAATTGCTTTACAAATTGTTAATGGAAATAATCGTTTTGAGGGTCTCTGAACCGTTTTAGACTATTTTCTCAATGCTGTATGTGGGGCAAAAACTCCTACGTACAACTAAAATTACATCTATTTAGATTAAGATAAATTTAAAAAAAATTATATCAGATTACAACCTGCGCTACATCCATAACCATGACGCTACCTTTCCTTTGAGCTGCCTCTGGAGAACGCAAAGAAAGGCATCAAGCTATTATTATTTTTCAATAAAAAAAATCCTGAACGAACTTTGATATATACCTTATTTAATGCAGCAAACCCCATCAATCTACTATTTCTAAGTTCAGAGAAAAAAATTCGAGAAAATGAGCAATTTTTTCGGCCGTCACCGTGTTGTTCCCCCTTAATTGACATTGATTTTTATATTATTTAATGGTTATTTTCGGATACTTATCATTGTAATTTTGTCAATATTGTAAATTTATGTGACGAAAATTGGGGTGACTTGGAACATGTGCGCTTGCTTCAAACAATTCTTATAGCTTTACAAACATCACTATACTAAATATATCTTAAAATATACTTATTATTAAGAATCTAATTAGAAATAAAACAATATTATATCTGATAATATTTTATTATACAAAACAATACAAAGGAGAAAAATAAACATTTTTAATTAATATATACAGACTGTTTCAAAATCAAGCAAGAGTAATTTACTGTTATACCATAAGAGATATAAATAAAATGTATGTAGAAAAATATTGCAGTGGATTAATATATATATATATATATATATATATATATATATATATATATATATATATATATATATATATATATATATATATATATATATATATATATATATGTATATATATATATATATATATATATATATATATATATATATATATATATATATATATACATATATATATATATACATATATATATACATATATATATACATATATATATATATATATATACATATATATATATACATATATATATATATATACATATATATATACATATATATATACATATATATATATATATATATATATATATATATATATATATAAAGTGAGATAGAACTACAGATTAAATGATTGATTTATTGTATTTTGAGAACCAGTGTTTGAAAAATTTTGCAAAATAATTTGATTAGTGACTCATATGGTGTATAAACGTAAAAATATAGAAAATTGAATCTGAAACATTCTGTACATGTATATATATCATGGACGATGAAAATTGTCTAAATAAATTAGACACTCTTAAAATGGCGATTATAATAAAATATGAAAAATTCGTAATAGTAGGAATAGAATTTTAGCGCGCGTATAACATATTTATTTACAATATCAGCGAAAGTTGTAAACAAAAAATATTTGCATATGCATTAATTGACCCAGAATTTTTCATATTTCGTACGAAGAATTTCCGTAGAATAAACAAATGTACCTTCTTTTTTTTATTTATTTTTTACTTAGGTTAGCGCTTTAGGCTGTGATTTTTTTTATTTTTGCAATGTTGATCATGTGTATTTTGGGGCGGCGTTTGGGGCTGGGTGATGCAACAGTGATACAGAATCGGCGGTGGAGCAGTTTGTCGACGAACTAATATCGATATTCACAAAGTCCCTATTGCCCGTTGGTCAGAATTTGAGGTCTTTGATCGCTTGCGGTAAATCCGGTAATTTAATATCCTTGATTTGTTGTGGAATGTTCATGTTTTTCACAGCCGAGACGGCGCGCGCAGGCGCTGCTGCGATGCCAGCCTAAACGATTCACGATTCACATTTAACACGTTGCTTACCATAATAGAATTCTGATTATAATCATAATAGTAAACAACGTGTTAAATATCAATCAAGCGAAGAGATCCCTTAATTGGCTCCCAAATACGACATTCAAAGTATGATTATGAGTCAAAGTATAATAAGGTAATACATAAACTTCGCTTAAGCATCATACTTAATTTTTTTTGAAAATTGTAATTGACGAGGTTTTGCATAAAGAATACTGGGTACAAATATTATCTTTTTCTATTTATTTTCTTCGAAGATAAAAAACAAAAAATGACTATTTTGGAGGTTTTAATTTTTTATCGCCGAGCAGAAATATAAAAAAAAAATACAAAACAATCTTTATGCAAATACACAGTGATGATATTAAAAAAAATGGCCATTTATTGTCCATATCTTTCTATATTGCGAAACAATGGTATACAATGGTGCAAATAGTACAAATAATTTATAGTACGTCTGAAACCACTGAAAAAAGCAGTGCTATTGCCAGCATGCTATAGCGGTTAAAAATTAAAGCATGTTAGTTTTATAAAGAGTAAAAAATTAAAATCCTGAAATATAATAATGATTAATTAGCACTAAAAGAAATAAAACCCATAAATCGATAACATTCATAAATATATTTGTACAAAACGTGCTACAGAGCGATTCTACATGACCAAACAATGTTAGCGATAACGTGCTGATAAGAAAACCAGTGAGTGATACTTAAAATAAAGAATTAATATATGTGTGCATCATGCAATGTCCGTAGTGTTACCTCTTGTTTCTCCAACTTGTTCTGTTCTTCAATCCGCGTTAAGATCTCAGTCATATTCGTCTCGAGGACCATGCCGCCCATCACTAGTTCATTCAGTATATAGTGGACTTTGTCCACGTGAAATATTAAATCTAATTCGCACACATTCTCGAAACATTTGTCTAACGTTTCAACGAACACTTGGATCAAGTCCAAAATGCCCAGTTCACTTTCGGACGAATCGACACAAAATACAAAATAGAGCGTTGCGTAATGACGGTAGATTAGCTTATAATCACTGCCTCCAATCAAACTGGAAACATTCAAACGATTTCGTTGGCATACATTTTATATCCACCCATCAGCAATTGGTGTAATTTTCTAGAAGATTCCGGAATCTTCTGGGGCCTATTCTGTAGATAATGGTTACGCAATATTCCGTAAATATACATGAATATTTGATTTAATTACGTGTAGCTTCTTTGTTTCTTGTGTCTAGAATCCACAATATCAATGTTTCAGGTTCTCGCGTCAAGGGATCTTGACGTCATCCTCCCTTTGTTTATTTTGTCGGTAGATAATGGGCTAATTTTAATTATGAAGTTGGCGCAATTTATATATACACAAGTATTCGTCATTTGCTGTCTATTGCTGTTATTGATATACGCTGTTTTATCATGTTTACTTTCTTTTACTTAATAATAAATATTTTAATCATGAAAATTTTCGAACTCGAGATTTTAACGGATATACACGTTTTGACCTTCTCTGAATCGAATGTGATTATTCTCAGAATAACGTGTGTGTGTGTCTGTCTATAAATGCTCTAGAGCCGAAACTATCGAACGTAAAATTATGAAACTTCAAATTTAAGACTTGTATATGGCCAAGATGTATATCTCCTATTTTTGAAAAGAATATTCAAACCGGAAGTGCATGTTTACTCTATGCAATTTTTGCCACTCCTATAATTGTAGATCGGCTGCACTTATGACAAAAATAGTTGTGTTCATAATGAAAGATATTGATATTTCGCACAACTTTTATACGAAAAGTTTCTTCAAAAATATGATAATTACGAGAAAACTGCTACGGAAAATCTTATATATATAGTGAAAACTGCGTAAAAGAAAGTCGAGTGCAGGCCGCACCAGATATTTTATATTTTTAAATACGTTTTCTTATTTCAAATAACAAAATAGAGCGAAAAAAAACCATATAAGAATAAAGGAAAATATCAACATAAACCGTTTATTCAAAAATTTTGTAGCGATTTAGGCTGCTTCAAAGAAGACATAATCGCCTGCGGCGCAAATACAGCAGTAACTTATTTGTATTTTTGTTTCCAAAATGTATTTAACTAATAGTTCTATTATATACACAATATTCTGTCATTTATCATCGCTAATTTAAAGAACACAAATGTAATAGAAACAAAATGTTAAAAAATTACAGTTTATCGATTAAATACGAAACTTCGTATCGATATCAAAAACCAGTTTCCCAAAAAACACGATTGAGGCATTATACTCGCTTCGAACGCAATCACGGCGCTATTTTATGTTGTATGTATGTGTAAATGTATATGACATGGGCACGTGGTGCCTACGGGTTAACCTAGTATTACAGAATAGGCCTCCTGCGCAACGCAAGAATATTCCAGGACAGATTACTCAAATCCTGTCGTAGAATATTCCTGAATTACATTAAAAGAAGAAAGATTGCAATGCGTCTAGAACATTCTAGAGATGCTGAAACATTCAGAAATGCTCTGGGACAGATTGATGAAGAGTCAGCAAGCGATTATAATTATCGATAATTGTTGAATATAGTAATTAAAGAATTATTTTGAATTTAGCTAGAACCTTCTAGATAATCAATTGATAATAGTAGATCAAGAAAGCTTAAGACGAAAGTCCCCAAAATTTTATTTAAAATAATAAAAATCGTACAAATTCGTTTAAAAAACACAAATATCTAAATATTATTGGAAAAAAAATATCGAAAAAATAATAATTGTAAAAACAATAAAACTGTTTCCATACCTTCCGCCTTCTAAAAAATTGCACACATTATCGTCCCGTTTCGAGACCAGTTGAAAAGTTTCTTTGATTATCTGCTGTTGCATATCTTCATTCTGTAGGTGATAAATAAAGCGATAAATCGTAAGGATTCTTTACACACTACATAACCTTTAAACGTTCGTGAACCACTTACAAAATATTGGTAAAATTTCGATAATCTCGGCTTTCCATGATTGTTAAATACCAATATGGCTTTAATCATGGTTGCACTAATAACTAATTAATTTAGAACATAAATCGGAGCGAACATTAATTCATTTTGGAGAAAAGCAAATGTAAACCTTCTCAAACAGAGCAAAACGTCAATTTGAGAAACTTGACATATCGGCAAATTGATTGCTGTGAAGTTAGACGTTAGACGTTACGTACGTTTTATAAATAAAACCTATTTTAAACCGACAAAATCATAAATCGTCAATTAATTTATAGACAAACACTTAAAATAGATTTAGAATGATATAACTTTCAATTTAGAACAATTATAATTAAATTATCTAGAAAATTATCGAATACTGAGGTTGGTAATCTCAGAGAGTGTCGTAGACCCAGAATATATATAGCGCAATTAGGACAGAGTTTTAGTATTCTCTCACTCTGTATAGATGTCGCTACCGTTAACGTTTTACACTAATGTCCCACTATCATACATTTGACTGATGGTGAATGAGAAATAAGAAAAGTTTTTGACCGTAAATGATGAAATTAATGTTTTAATATGCACACAATACGAATCAGTTCTTTTTGTTTATCATTCACCATCAGTCATATGAATGATAGTGGGACATCGGCATTAGTCCCAAAACAAAAATAAAAAATCGATTGTGGCCAACACAACGTAGTCTTATATATAATTCAAACAATCTTTCAAAAAATACCAATATTCCACAGTATTATCCAGAAATTCTACCATTTAGCTTATTATTTTATTAAATTATCAAATATTGTTTCAACAAATGAAACATAGATGTTTATACTTGAAAAATTCCCTTTCTCTACTTCCGGTGTGACAGAGTACTACCAAAACCACATTTTTAATGTTAAATTCCCACTCCCGTTTCTCTATGAGTAATCTGACAATGATTTGGCGCGTAATATTTGAAATCTTTAATAAAACATCAAGATTCATTACCAATTGGGAATTATTTTATATTTATGTAACTGGATTTATAAAGCTACAATAATGGGATGTCCAGTTATCATAAGATGTCTGCTTTTTAAACAAAATCTCAGTTAGATTCAATTCAAACTCATGTTTTTGCTTTGTCTGCCCCATGTGTAGACAGAGCAAGAAGATGAGTTATAACTGAGCCAAATCGAGATTTTGTGTTAATAGAACGCATATTTTCAAATATTTCCCGGCAAAATGGAGGATCAACATGTGATAACTGTCACTGTATCAAACAATAATATTCTAAAGGAAATAAAACAAAGCATAAGTAACACATCGTCATTTAGTGAACTAATAAATGATGTTCGTGTTGTTCAGAAAAGCACTAATGCATTTTTAACACAATTAGTAGAAAATGAAAAATTAAATGATGCAACACAAAAGATTGGTTAGATTTTTTTCGGATATTACAGGGCGACTTTTATAGGTTTTTCTAGTAATTTATTGCTCACAAATGTATAGACGATGAAGAAATAGATGACGATGATGATGATGAAGACGAAAACCTGGATGTGGAAGAAGATAGCCCGAAAAGGAAAGTAGAGGAATCACCGGAAAGTGAAAATAAATTGAAAAAAATGTTATTATAATCTTGTACTAAATAAAACTCCTAAAATTATAAAAAAATGTTTATTTTTTAATGCCTTGAACTTTTATCCGAAATGAGATATTTCCGCGATATCTCTGACACTTTAAAGCAAAAATTGCAATATTAAAATATGTCGAAGGCATGAATTTAATTGATTAGTTTTACAGTTACACAATAATATTAAACAGAACAATAAGATTTAGTACTATTTTGAAAACAATATCTTAACCAGAAGTAGTGGTGCATTCTTGCTGCATTTTCTATATCTCGAATACGGCACGAGTTAGAGAAAAATAAATATAATAAAAGTCGATATTAAAATTTCTAGCAACTATAAACAAATAATAATACTCGTTGCTATCATGGAAAAATATATAAATACGTAATTTCAGTCAGATACAGAATAAGTGTACCTGACCTCAACCGACAAGTCTGTACAAGTCGTTGTGATACATGCATTTTGTGATGCGGCATTTAGAATTTTAGTCAGTATTGAACTATAGTAATGTGTTGTCATGTGTTTATTACTAAATGTGTGACTAAATTATTAGAAAATTTCTATTTATTTCAAATTATTTATTAAAAATTATATAAAATATTTATATCGCAACTTATAATGTATAGAATAGGTATACCATAATATCTTATTTATACTGGTTAAAAGCTTCTTCTATAATAAAGCTTTTAACTAGTATAAATCATCTTATTTATATATAAATAAGATGATTTATACCTTAAAGCTTAATTATAATCGCAAATAAGAAGTGATGGTTAAAAATAATAAATGGGATGTATAAGTAAACTTTTAGCTCGTGGTACGATAGTACAAGACAGTTATAGTGTTTGGCCGTGTGTCTGTAACATGCTCGAATCAAAAATAAGTGATTATATATTTAGGTTTACTTGCTTAATAGCATCAGTGGTTAAAATAATGTATTCTACATATCTTAATTACATAAAACTACTCAAAACCTATCACGATTAAACAAACCTCGATTACGCAAAAACCTACCAAATAATCTTTATAAAAAAAAAATCAGTGCATTCGTAATTGCATAAATAATGCCTGGTAAAAATGTGAATTTTTTTGTACTTACAGTTTCGGAGATAAAAATAGAAAACTATAATAAATGAGTCAAATTTTGGAGGTTTTTATTTTTTATCTCTGAAACTGTACATACAAATAAAAAATCATTTTTACCAGGAATTATTTATGCAATTACGAATGCACTGAATTTTTTTTATAAAGATTAGTTAGTAGGTTTTTTATTTCGAGCTTGATGTTTGACCTTAAATGCATCGGTGCCCAATGCTTCCCATATAGCACAGAATGCCTAAAGACGTAATAAAGACGTCTAATAGATGATATATTTTAAGATGTCGTCTTTTGGACGTCTTAATAACGTCTTAGAGGCATTCTGTGCTATATGGGTTGTTTTATAATGTTATTATTAAGTGGTAAACATATTTCAACATGCATAGACGACGAGTATCAACAAGTTCACTTGTTCGGGAATTATTAACAAATAATTGAATTAAAATTAATTAATATAATCATCATTACGCGGCTTTATGATGTTCATAGAAGAGTTAAGTGGTGAATTGGAGTGGTCCAGTACGAAATATTTCGCAAAAATAAAACAGTATGTATAAACTTATATATATATATATCTTATTAATTTAGTGCCGCTGGGACACCAAAATATGTTATATAGGACAGTTGCATTTCGCGCCTTTTGGCAGCACTATCCTTTAGAACCAACGGGTTAGATTAATATATAAGAGATGGCTCTGCGTTCGTGTGAGTTTAGTGAAGTTGGGTTAGTTCCCCACTAACATGGGACAAGCGCGTCTCGTTTCTCGTAAAATGTGTTCAGTTTCTGTACCTGTCTTTTAACGTTATTGTTGTGTATTTTAGCGTACAGTGTTTTTACATTGATACGCTTGTTTTTACTTATTTATATACAGTTTTAGACCTTATATACACACAAGTTTTGCGTAGCAATTTTATTGAATTTTACAGAGGCGTAGTATGGTTCATAATCGGTAGTGTTTTATATGTGCAGAACATGGAGTTTTGTAAACAGTGTGTTATTATTAGTGCAATGAATATCAGTGAATAAGTTTTCTTATATTTTTAATCCGGCAAACTGTGGAAAACGGCGTCAGATATGGTCAAAAGGCAAGTTTATATTTTCATATTTGTACCCTAATGCGTCCCACTGCAAGGCAGCACTTTTCCTTGTTTATGCCAGCGGATATTCATTTGTTATTTTTATCCAAACGACAATCATTTGTTAATAAAATAAACGCGGTTTTATTGAAAAAGGGATATATTTTGAAATGTGTATTAAAATATAAACTGTTCCAAATTAAGTTTATTGATTCGTGTTAAAAATATATAAATACCTGGCCGGTATTAAAAGCTGTTCTTAATGAACAAATATCTTTATAAAATTAAATTAAACAATGAAATATTTTGGCTTACAATATAACTTACAATATAAATATTTTTAAATGCGATAAGTAAGATCAAAATACTATAAGTATGGGTACTAGAAATAACCTAAGTGTACTTAATTTTACAAGAAATATCTGAATCTCTCCTAGTTACTTCATGTAATTTGGTAACAGGTATACAGAATATAAACAAAAGTTTACGATGTACAGCATATTTTTTAGTTTGGTTTTCGGTAGGATTAGGTTTAAGTTAGGTACAAATTACATGGAAATTTCATTATTCACCGGCATTTCGTGTTATGAATATAATAATTAATATAATAGTAAAAAATTAAAGTCCCATCCAAATAAATTATCCTTAATTGGGTTTAACAAGGATTTAAAAAAAAAAAATTGTAAGAAAATAAAAAAAAAAGTACATATTTTAAAATGCAAAATAATAATATTTAATAATTTTTTTCGGGGTTTGGGTCAACAATATGATAAAATCTTGTAGACATAAAATATCTTAGAATTCTTAGTAGATTTTTTTGGTGTGTTAATTTTTTTTGTAAGGGCAGTATTAAGGGGGGCTCCAAATTTTGGGCCCCTATAACTCGAAAACTATACGGGCGATTGAATTTAAACTGCGACTGTATTCAAATGGGGTACTAAATAATATGTGTACTAAATTTGGTTTGAATCGTGAATAAAATATTTAGTAAATATCTATTTTCTTACTTTCAATTTTACAGCTAGGTGTTAAAACCTAACGGCACATTGCAAACTGCATTATAAATGTTCTTTCTTCACTGAATATAGGATAAATGAAACAATATTATGATAATGTGTAATTGTATAGCAATTCTCATGCCTTCCAGACTGTAAAATATTAAAATTAAAACAAAATAGTTGTAATGACCTTGCCAAGGTCGTAGACTTTAATTTGTTTTTAATATATTTTTAGAGTACCTGAGGTGCTCTTCACTCGTATTTCTTATACTTGGTTTACGATATATATGTAATATAGTGTTACTATGTTTTAAAATTATCGTTTTCCATTACCAGGAAACAATATTAATAGTTGTCTTAACGTAAATGTACCTTGCCTATTTGTAAAGGCAATATTCAATAAATGGTACATTTTTCGTAAAAATGTTTCAAACAAAAGTTACTAGAAATTTAATTATCTTTAACTTATATAAGCATCATTTCCTCTCTAACTCGTCTCGTTTTCGAGATACACGAGTAAACCTGCACATCAGATTAAAATGACCTTTTCAAAGCTAAGAGGCTTTCTTTCCCGGAATATATGATTAAAATTAGAATCTTTTTGAATAATTTGAAAAGATTTTTGGTTTTAAATGTATATAAAGTTACTTTAGATGCGAAAAATAATTATGCATTTGTAATATTCAATAAAACAATTAGTTTCATAAGTTTAGGGTCTTGATTCTAATTCACTTTAAACTTGAAATATACAATACATTGGTAACAATTTACGTATAAACTATATGTAAGACTTCAATGTGAATTTAGGTTCAACTTGAAAAGTGTGATTTAGCATCAAGGTTCTGGAAAAGTTGTGCAACACGACTAAAGGGTGGCATTGTGTTTAAACAGGCCAATTGGCAAAGGGAAAGAGAAGAAACTACTGGAAGCAAATATAGGAAACTTGTTTTGTGTATTATTAATTATATTTCTGGTGCGGAGTGAAGCAGGTTGGGGCACAATTGCTACAAGTATAGACAAGAAGATTGTAATCTTCTTGTGCGCATAGCTTCAGGCAAACTTGAGTTGAAAGAGAACTAAAAGTGGTTCATATGAAATCAGTAGGAACCTTCTCGAATTCGTAGTGTACTCTGTTGTTGTAAACTAGAACTACAGAATCATCCGTGTAGCTCTTTCTGACTCCCTAATACTATTTGGCTCCCTAATACTATTTTGTTCGTCAAATTATCATGAGTATAAATGGAGAAATGTGATTGTAAGATTGAAAAGGGGTGTCTGAAACCCCAGTCATGGGAAATAAAAATCTATGTCTTTGTTGGTTATTTTACTTCTAGTTTTCAGTCGATTGGCAATTCTGAACATTGTAACGACCAACGGTTACGTGCGAGTTCCATATATGCTTTGAATAAAAATGCTTTTATGAATAAATTTGTTTAATAATTTTCTGTAGTTTCAAAGTACATAGCGTACGTAAATCGAAAATAATGTTTTTGTTTTGCCTCGGATACTATATGGATTCGGGATTAATGACCGTTTCTCGGTCCCCCGCTACTTTTTCGTTACCTTCTAATGTAACTTATCTCTCTCTCTCTCTCTGTGCTGTGATTCTGTTCTGTGTCTACTGAACCGATTCCGATTCTATTTGTTGTTTCTGTTCTCCTCTACGTCCATTCGCCTCTTGTTTGTTCATGCCTATAAACATATATATTGTTTTGTTTTCGTTTCGTTTGTTTGTTGTACTCCGGTAACTTGATTCGTGTCTCGCTTTTCTAGATCTACAACATGGATAATAGAATGCCTAATGTTATTGACGTTTCATTTTAGAGCTTGCTTGTTTAGCTCGTTTTACCATTCCAGAATTACGAAAATACAGTCACTTTGTACTACTATTATCTCCAAAATGGTTGCAACAAATATACAACTTTCGTTTGAATAGTTTCCTCAAAAAGATTGACTATCAAGTTTCCATGTAAAATTTGGTTTTGTGTGCGCTAGATAAAGATAGCTGTTAAACTTGCCGTGACGCGCCGTGATTCTATTATAAATGCCCCTTTAGAGCGAACCAGGTTAAATATCTGTCCGGGATAATTGTACGACATTCAAAACGCGATACTGTGTATAGATAATAAGTGAATTAAATTGCTACAGATTCTTTAATCTTGCTAATTAAGAATGCCGCAAAGAATTTGCGTAATTAACATACATACATCATATATGATGCACTTATCAAATTAATGAACGCGATGCGGATTTACAGAAGTATTTTCAGACGCAAATATTTTTCATATCATATATCTTTCTAAGTTACTTCATCATAATAAATAGAATTATGTTTTAATTATAAACTTGTTTTTCAATTTTTTACCTTATATTTTCAACTCGCTGTACGAAGAGCTAACGCATTCGGTTGTGTATCTGTAACATTCTCCAAATCTAATCACCCTTATACAGCCTCTTAATACAGCCCTTAGAAAACTTAATTAAAATATTTAAAAATTCTACAAGATAATCTAAGATATTTTGTCTTCAAAATTATTAATTTTAAAATCTGGACTTGATAATTAAAAACAATTATTTTTAAATATACGTATATATATATTTCGAGTGGTGGGGATTCGTATCTAAGAAAAGGTAGTTTAGTATGCTGTTGGCATTTATTAGGCGTTCTGGCGACTTAGGTGCTTGTACCTATGCTTGTTTTGTAGTATATTCATATAATTTAATTACACGTTTAAACAAATACCTCATAATAAGATTGTATTTGTACTTTCTTATACGTATAAATTAATATATTGTGATTATAAAATTTAATTTAAATTGAATTATCTGTTTTGAGGGTCCTTGATTCCATTTTGACTATTTTCTCAAAGTCCTATGTGTTTGTGTGAGAGTGGGAACCATGGATACAATATATAAAATCATGATTACTTTTTGAAAATATGAGTAGATGTAACTGTTTATATTGTGCGTGTATTTATTTCTGTAATAACTGTGTTATCATTAGTTCTAGTCGTTATTATGATTATTATTTTTTCTTGTTTTTTTAAAGTTATTTGAAATAACTGTACATATAAAATAAGGAAATTATTTGTGAATTATCTTATAGAATTTTACGAAAATGTATTTACACTCTAATGAATAGTTGTAAATTTATATTTTTTGTTTTAAACATAAATATCATTTGTACTACGTTCGAAAATTGGTTTGAAACACAATTAATTCCTAATGTGTCCCTGTAACACTAGTGCGAGTGCTTATAATCGTGATTCTTTGTATTTTTATTATCCATGGGCGGATAATGGTTTTATGACGATCCCTTGAGTTTTCGTGAGGTTGACTATATATATATATTGCATGTATGGCTCAGTCTTCAGCCTTATGAACTTGGATTTAAGTCGCTCGGTAAGTCTAAATTCAGTGTGTACTATAGTTTTTCTACGTGACCTTATGAATAAATATTAAAATTTAAATAATATGAATATTGTATGTTTCGTAACAGTTTTATAGACCTCTTTATGTTAACTGATATTTCTGTTTTTAAACGTATGTAAAATTATGCATACTATTTGCAGCTGAAATAACAACTGTTGCTATAAACGTAATACCTTAGAAAATAAAGAAGTCTTAATAACGAAGAGTAAAGCCCTAGTAAACAAGGGATTATTCGATTACACCAATCAGAACGCCGTATTACTTCACAGGCATTTGAAACATATTTTCAAAGTGGTCAATTAATATGGAATAATTATTGCTCAAGTTTTGCCCTAGATCGAACTTTATTGTCCGTATAATTAAAGAATATGTGATAGAAAATCGATTAATACGAATATTATGAATTCGTAACGAGGTCTTCCTTACATAATTTACTAATTGCAGTGAAAGTTTTCACCATTAACTTGAATAACATTACTAATTAAAGTAATGAACTTGAAGTAACAGGTGTTACATTTCACCGAGACTAACTTGCAATTATAGTAATTATATCTGATTTTTGATTATGTTTTAAATTTGACAGTGAACTATGATTTTTTTCTATAACCGGACGGAAAGTTAGTTTTTTCAATTGTCCATTGACACATGAAATTCTTGGGCTTCGAATTTTTTTGTTTCCGATTGCAATAGTATATTATTTAGACTTTGATCAAGAAAATAAAAATAACGATTTAATTTCATGTGAATCGAGTTTCATTACAAATGTCGTTGGTTTAATATATACGTGTCTTTGTTTATTTGGGTAATATGATTCAAAGTTTACATAATGCACATAGCATTGCATTACATATTTTGATAAACTATTATAAATTTATTTGTACACGTTGGTATGAAGTCATCAACTGTTATTCTTGATTCTACAGAGTACTCACACGTTCACCGTGCAAAGCTGGTCTATTTTACCGACAAGTGCCGTCAGTTCGTTATATGAATTAAATTAGTGTCTTGTGCATTTACTATTTTTATCTAGGAACACGATCACTGGTGGCGGAAAATGAAAAGAATGAAAAGGTATACACTGACATTTATTATTTAATTTTATTATTAACTAGTGAAACGTAATTGGTGTTTGAATAAACGTGTAAGATTAAATGATACCGAGTTTCGGTCCCTATTTATGGAAAACAAAATGCATATCCACAGGAAATAATTTAATTATATGTTGACGGCGTTCATGAGTTATTAAAATTTAATGTTATGTTATTATTTGTTGAGATAATGTAATGAATCTGTGGTACAATATCATGCATTAGTAAAAGCAGTCCCTGATGCATGGCGCTCCACTGGGATTCACGAGATTTGCTTGTTAACACGAAATACCACCCATGCATGTGTATTCAGTAAAGCTTTACTATTATCTAGAAGTTCCGCACGTTTTTAATACCGCTAATTTAATTTAATTAGAAACATCACCGATTAGAAAATTTTGAATACCAAATATGCTAGGAGAATACGATTTTTTCTTTTATTCATTACGTATAAGCAGCTAAACATTGCAAAAAATCTCAGACGTCAACAGCAGCTCAGTCGTATTTATATTTGTGTATGTTTAACAGCTGATAACACCTTTGTGGACCTTTGAGTGCGCAAAACATTAAAAACACGTCAATCTTTTGTTGTGTAAAGTTCCTTTTGTACTTTTTTTTATCCGTCAAGTACAAACGATAAATACTCCAACAACCCACGAAACCAATGGGGGAAAATCTATTTATTTCTTTTCGTTTGTCTATAAACTGAATAATAAAAAGAAGATTGCACAACTTGTGAAAACATGTTCGCTGACTATGGCAGTATTCCACGATTTTGAATGCATCCCTTTGAGGCGAGCGACAGATCTGAATCACGCTGGTGTTCGTGTTTGAACACGTTTGCGAACTCGGTATTTTATGGTCTCGTGTGCTGGAAATGATGCATAAGCTATTTCCTCTTATGCATTGATAGGTGTGCCCTTTAGAAGATAAAGGAAATGGATTAGTTATGTGATGCAGATGTTTATTCATCTTTAGATAATAAGATTAGTATTCTAAGAAAAATGTGCTTTGACAGGAACTGTGATAGACAAGAAAACAAATCATTACGACTAGAGAACCAATAAACAAACATATTTAAAGCATGGATTCTATTTTCAAACGTAATCTTAGTATTGGACATTTATTTTTGATTTGGATTGGATTGTATTTGCAAAGATTTCTTTATTTTGGAAAGTCCGATATCTTTGAGGAGCTAAACTTGTAACCATAATTGAATTATTTTGTTGATATTGTGTTTAGCTCGTCGTACAGTATGCACAAAAGAGCTATAGTATTCGATTGCCTCCTTACTCTGATTATTGGCACAAAATTGACAAAGCTGAGTGTGCGGGCGCATTGTCGTAGTGCAAGAACCATGAGTGGACTCGCCACAACTCTGGTCTCTTTTTGCAGATTTTTTTTCTCTCCCTAAACTTGTTTTAAAAGTTGAAACGTTTCTGGGAAAGTTTTCCTCAGTTTCACGTTGCATCGTTGTTCCAGAAAACGTTAACATCTAATGTTATTTCTTCTAAAATTAGAGGAAATAATAAACTTTGTGCTAGGTTTAATGCTTCCCTTTTTTTGCTCAAATGCTTGAGTATTGTAAATCAAATTTCCCGTGATGGACTATGAGTTTCTCGCACGAGGAGCTGCAGGTATTAGTGTCTTATTCCTGGATCTTGTCGGTTTAGGCGATATTCTACTACCTCAAAAGAAATAAGACATCAAATAGTTTATGTAAATTATGTTTTTATATTTCCATAACTACATTTTCGATGAATATACTTAATTTAACTTAGTGCTGATTCAAAGCAGCTCTGCGACACGAAAAGTACACAAAAAACAGCTGTAGAGTAGAAGTTATATTGGATCAGCGGCTAGGATCTTATCCCTCACCGGTTCCTAGTGGAACTAATGGTTATACATTGGAGCAGATGTGTCGCGTGATCGCGGTGAAGAAAGATGACTCGCTCTCATTCAATGCCCACACGTGCAATAAAATTCGTCTACCACGTGCTGCCGTTATATGGCCCAGGCAGACAACAAACCTAGTACCCGTAGGGTGTTACTATAAATTATATATGGTATATAATGTACGTTTGCAGCCGACCAAAATTATTGTCTAATTGTAATAACGGACCTCCTGTCTAGCCCATAATTTATAGACTTTACAGTTGAATCGTGATTATATTTTAATCAGAGTACGTAGTTTTTTCCTTGAATCTTATTGGGGATTGAAATACCCAATGTTGTTTCGCTTCTTTTTGGAATGGTAATCATTTTTAATTAATCCTTCCGTTGCGACAGTATGATACATTTTATTCGGAATCGTGAGTCATTATTATTTCAAAGATTTTTGGAATGTATATTGCAAGTTTTTATTAAATAATTAGTAGTTTTATGGTGGAGAATTCTTTTATCAATTTATATTAACATATGAATAGAGGTGTGCTTTTGGGCAACAATGTATTTTCATGTGTACATTTAAAACGTCTTCGTAAATTAGGTGTGAAATAAAATACGTTTTAAAACAATTTGCGCGTAGGAGATTTGTGCATTTTTTGGTCACAGATGAAAAATTCTATTGTTAGATGTTAGTACATAATGAGTTTTGTGTGTATCACTCCTACCTTTATTATCATCAAGCGTAGGAGTTATGGAGATTTTAATTTAACCATTTGATTTAATATGTTTACTAGCAATAATTCGTGTACGCAGGCACCAGGCGTGCATCAATTAGTTAGTAATTGTTTATGATGACAATTGAAAGTAATAATAAACATAGAAAAGAAATGCAATAATTTATGAATATGGAATATATTGTAAATGTTTCGCGGTGTTCTCGTTCCAGTTTTTTGTTTTATCATTCTGTGTCAGTCAACCGGAAGAGTAATATCCATATTTTGTAAATGAATGATTCGCGCAAAACATGATTGTTTGTAGGCCAGGAAATGAGTCGGTATTTCATTATTATTATGATTAAGTTTTACAGCGTGCTGCGTATAACACTATATATAGTGTACGTGTTATTCATGTTCTTAACAGAATCTAACACGACACAAGTCTCAATTTAATTCTAGTGCGGTGTTAACTTGAATTGTTTTCAGGTTTAAATATCATTCTGCAGCTAAATATAGATTCCGTTATCTTGTTTTATACTATTTGTTTTAAGTTCTTTATTAAACACGATAATTTTCGAGGGCATCTATTACCAGATGCAGCTGTAATAAACCTGTATTTTTTTTCGACGAAATTCACGTTTTGATTATCCCTGAATCGAATCTGACTATTTTCGGAATGAATATTGTGTGTTTGTGTTTATTAAAATATACTAATGCTTGTTTATTATTTATTTAGTTGGGCTACTTTTAAGTTTGTGTTCTGGTCTATAATTTATGAAATTTGAATTTCAATGTCACCATATACTATATTCTGTGCATATGAAAGTAGAAATTCTAAATAATTCCTCTATATTGAAAGCACTAATGGAAATATAGTATAGTTCAATTAATGTATGTGTTTATAAATTATGTGTTAGTGTTGTGACAGTTTTTAACGGCGTCCAAGTTGCATTTCATCCAACTAATTGGCACTAAGCCAAGAAAGCAATAAAATTCAAAAATAGCTGTACCATTTCCTCGTTGTAGCAAATTTAATAGATGCATTGAACTATAGTTTTAAAGTCGATTTTAGAACCGAGTTGTAAAACGCTGTTGTAAAATTTTTAAGGGTTTCACATCATTAAAATGATTACTATGGAATTATACATAATACCAATCTGATTTATATATTTTTTTGCATTATATCAACTGATTCGACAATGAAAGCAATTATTTTATTACATTTTTGTAACTCCATTAACTCGTACGAAATACCGAAGAAGCTAAAGCATTCGGTCGTGTGTCTGTAGCATTCTCATTAACAAAAAGTGTTGGTGTCGTCGCCCTGAATCCAAAAATGTATATAACTTATATACTTGGATGTTAGTCGTCGCTCGCTCGTAAGACCAAATTTGTGCCCTCTACTCCTCTGAAGGTACCGGATCGATTCACACCAAATTTGGTATACATATTATTTGGCATCCCATTTGAATTCACCCGCAGTTTAAATCCAATCGCCCGTATACTTCCCGAGTTATAGGGCCCCAAAATTTGGAGCCCCCCTTAATATTCGGTACTTCATACGGCGAGCTAAATATACTTATTAGCTTGAAAATTAAATATAATACAAAGTACAGACCTGTGCTTCGGCAAATATATCATCAATAACCATTTCAATGATACATATCTTGTTTTATTAAATTAATTAATAAATCAATATTTGTCTAGTTAATTAATGCCGTATACTTATCCGAAAGATAAAATATACTGTAAAAGAAAGTGACGAATGAGATAGCGGTATTTTAAAAGAAAATACCATGATCATACAAAAATAATATTATTACTTGAAAAGAGTAGGGAGGCAGAAGTACTATGAATACTCCGCTGGGATTCAAACCATTCGAAAATACTCATAGACGAATACTGCGTCTCGAGAAATTTACAAACCTGTACAAATCCTAATTCAGACATTTAGTATGATGACATTTCGAGTAATGAGCGGGTGCCGCATAAAGAAGAATGCGCAATTTAGTAATGGCGATGACATAAAACTTTATTTTATAGCGTGCATAATAGCTTTGTCGTAAATGTCTTTAACTGCATCAAGTGAAAACAGCAATAAGGCTTCCATATTGTCCAAAAAAACCTATTTCGTTGAATTGCCCGTTTTTGCATGTTTCATTTTATCGTGTTGTACGGACGTATTTATTGTGGTGTGGTGGCCTACTTCTTGCCCGGATCTCGGGTTGTCGACCTGCCCATCATCCAGAAGTGATCACAAATTTACACCAGTATGACAACAGTCCATATACTTCCGGATTTAGACGACCCTAAAAACGGAGACTACCAGGAATCGATGTAATTTTGCCTTTTCATTGTGATGTTTTGTGCCATTATTATTTTCGTAAAGAATACATGATTGCTTTTTTATCCCAAATCATTTATAATGTGTAGAACTTCTTCCTAAAATTGCCCATCTAACGTTTTCCAGACAAAACTTATCCTTAATTTTATTCAGTTTCTTTATAAGACTGTAAATTATAAAATAATAATCTCTGATATGTAATTGATGGTTTTGCTTTTACGCTCAGGTTCAAGCAATTAATTTATGTGGCAGTAAAGACTGTAGTTTATTATTAACTTAAGATAAGAAGTAATCAAATGATTTATCGTCGAATCATTATTAAAGATAAGCATTGTATGATGCAGACTAATGAAAATTTATTACTTACAAAAATTATCTCTATAAGTATACTTTATGCATCACATAATTACAAATCTAATTTAAGTTAATACATTTCGGGATCAGTAGGTTTATAGTTAACCGAGTTGGATTACATCTTTAAACATCTGCAGTGCCCTACACTGGGCTTTGTTGTAGAAACAAAGAATATTTTATTTCGATAAATATATTATTTTACTTTTGTCATCTGCGATTATTATCATACATTTAGTAAATATAGATACAACCATATATACTTTTTATATATCTTTAACTTTTGTCGTGGCAGAGGCAGAACGTGCGCGCGCACTTGTAGTACAATATACACAAAATAGGAGAATTACATTCGTGAACGTCATCTTTTTGTCAGTTATAGCTAAGTATCGTTTACAGAAATAACTTAAAGGTATTACAGTACTTCAGTTATCATGAAACCCGATATATCTAAATCAGAACCAAATAGACTGGAACATAGGATTTTCGTTTCTAATCCATTTTTTAGTTAACCTAATTAGGGTTAAGCCCGTCGCTGTGCGTTGACCCCACCCACCAGCAAGCGCGGAACACACACTACAATGAATCGTGGACCGTGGTTGTCCGAACAACGTCGAGATTTACCTGTGTAGATCACGATTGGCCCAGTTTCACGAACGACACAGTACAAGACACAACACGGGTGCCCGCTGAGTCGAGCCGAGTTCATAAGATGAAGAAAGTGAATACGCCGACATAGTATTCAGAGAGTGTAGTCACGGTCACTTCCTCAATATATCTCTTACTACTCGGAATACGTAGTCTTCTATTATAGTAATGACATGATTTGTTACTGTGAGATTATTCGAAAAACGCTTAGTTGGCAGATTTGCTAATGAAACAAATTTATCATGTCTCAAACTCATTTTATATTAGTATAAAATATTATAAACATAGCACAACCTCTCATCTACATAATTTTAGCTCGCCGTATGAAGTACCGAATAAGCTAAAGCATTCGGTCGTGCGTCTGTAGCATTCTCGGATCAGATAATTTCATTAACAAAAAGTGTTTGTCTCGTCGCCCTGAATCTAAAAGTATTTATATTTCATATACTTGGATGTTAGTCGGCGCTCGCTCGACCAAATGTGTGCTTTCTACTCCTCTGAAGGTACCGGACCGATTCACACCAAATTGCATACACATATTATTTGGCATCCCATTTGAATCCGCTCGCAGTTTAAATCCAATCGCCCGTATACTTCTCGAGTTATAGGGCCCCAAAATTTGGAGCCCCCTTAATACTGCCCTTATAAAAATAATTAAAACACCCAAATATTCTACTATTAATTCTATGATATTTTATGTCTATAAGATTTTTGCATATTGTTAACCCAAGGGCCATAAAAAAATATTAAATATAATATTGAATTTTATGCACTAAAATAATTTTATATCTACAACATTTTTTCAAATTGTTAACCAAAACGCCTGCTCGCATATATTAATTATAAGGCGAGCTGGACGCATCGGTGCGTTATACGTAGCGAATCTTGTTTTTTTTTAATATATAAATTTATGTCTCTCCAGATTTAAAATCATGTAAATATTGAAATATTATGTAAAACATTTGTTTTTTTCAATAATTGGTGAATGTAAAACAGTTTTCTTCATTTAATAAATTAGTGGTTATAAAAATGTTTTCATCATTTAAAAAATAAGTGGCTATAGAAATATAAAATATTTTTTTATTAATTATAAACTAGCTGCTCTGCGATAAAAGACATGGGTGCTTGCTCCTATACTTATATCTATCCAAATATTTTTGGGGGCCTCTTTATAATGCCTGACTTGTTGCTATCGCCGTTTGTCGGGTGGTTAATAATTTTCTTAAAAACAAAAACTGTCCTTTTAAATCACAAATAATTTTCTGACCTCGGTGGTTGATACTTGAACAAAACTAAAAAATCAATACAATTAGATATTACAGGAAAAGTAAATAAATAATATTTTATCATAATGCAGTACATTTGAAGTGTTTTGGAGGTTAGACAAATTACGGAAATAGAAACACTAATTCTTATCAGTGTTTAAATAAGTGGTTGTTTTATCAATAATTGGTGATATAAATTGTAAACAAAGACATAAAACTGTAAAAAGTAATATACTACTTACATGAAAATATATAATCAATCTACCAAGGATATTGAATTCCGGAAATCCTAACACCTAACCATATTTATATACATATGAGTTATATACATTTTCGGACGGTAAACGTTAAACGATTTATACAAAAAAAACATCGATAATGTGGCAGTCACGATCAAATACTATAGCTCTTTTTGTACTAACTGTACGACGAGCTAAAAACGCCAATGCAAGAAGTGGGATCGAAACGGATCGCTATTTACCTAGCGTAAATATTTGAACTGTATATCTTTTTCCAATATTTATCCTGCACATTAAACAGTTGCAAGTTTTTCTTTTTAATTTTTTACATCACTTATTACAACCTTAAAATATGTATAAACATGTAATATGATATATTTTCTATAAAAATTTTTACAAAACACGTAGTGAACTTATTTACTAGGAATTTCTCACAGTTTCTAGAAAAATCCAAGCTATTAGTATGCAATGTGATAATTATCGCAGTTTGGTAAAAAAAGCATTTAATTTACATAGTGTGGCTAAAGTTTTGTTGGGTCATGGTCAGTAGGCGATTTGAACATGGTTCGATAAGCACGCAAACCGCTACTATCCTATTTATTTTCTATCAATAGACAATTTTTAAGATTTTCAACGCATTCTTCGCTTGTATTGAAGTGTATAAGGATTCATACTCCATGGGACATACTTCATGCTGAATGAAACGGATAAAAAAAAAACAATTATTATACAAATTCGTTCTATAAAAATTTCAAAGTTTTGTAATATTCTACAATGAAGTAATAAATTAGATATTTTTATTTAAATAAATCAAATATGCAACAGTGCGAATTCGAAATTTTTTCTAATTACAATAACTCTTAAAGCTGTAAAACATGAATTCTGAATTCAAGCAATAATATTGCTGTTAGAACTATTACAAAATACGTAACGTCCACATATGGAATATCCAGTTAACAATAATTACATATATGTATAAATAAGAAAGTTTTGAGCGGTTTATAATAACAATAAGTTGTTGATTTAAACAAAAGCTAAAATGTCAGATATGTATGTGAATTTTATTGGGTGTTGAACAATGGATTTGTTTGCGTCACAACACATCGCATGCAAGTTTAAATATACCGATCGACCGAGCGCGAACGGCAATGAACTCACCGTATGGGTTTTGCAGACAATCAATAAACTTTATAATAAGGTCTCCTTATTAAGAAGGGCTGTGCTAGACAGCGACCACAGGCGTCGTATTTGCAAAATAAATTTATCTCTTCAATAATTTACTTACGGCTTCTATTGGAATAGATTAATCAATACACATTAATAACCTCACCATACTAATTTAATTTTAACAATTCATAACGTAGAATTTGTTTTATTAAATATCCAGTGGCTAGATTAAATTTTGCAGCATTTTTTAAAAGTGATACATGGCTATAAAATAATTCGCACTGCCCCAATCTTGAATTCAATGTGGGCTGACCAGCACATCCTTACAAGGTAATTTAGTATACCGCCTCTTCGACGTCTACGTTCTTGTTAGTCTTCCGTTATTTAATTGGATATATTGTATATGTATATTTGATATTACGTAGTGTCGATATTATGTTATTCCCGTTATAACGTGATGTCGCTGGGAGACAGGGTATTACGTCCCCGACCACCGTCACTTGCCCCTTCGCTGTACCCCACAAGTGGGACGATTGTTTGCTATAGTTGGCGACGACAACAACATATACATATCTACAGTTATTTGAATGTATGTATTTCGTAATTGTGTTTCGTTATTAAAACAATACTGTCTTTGTTGTTGTTTTTGGTTTTCTCTCTGTACCTAGAAATAATTACAAACAATTGAGTTGTTGCTGATTTTTTTCTTTTTCGCAGAAAGACATTTCTTCATATTATAATTAAAATAAATATACTTACTGTTGGGTTAATGAAGTTTCCAGAATGGTATAAATATATTTACAATTTTATACTATGTTGTCAATAGTTTTTATTTAAGTATTTAAACACCAATTAGTAAATACTATTAGCAATTACAAATAATACACATTTTTTAAGACAAATAATACTAGCATTCTCCACACTTTTTAATTATAATTAATAGAGGGGGTATTATCATTATTTTTAGCTAAAGCAATCGGGCGTGTGTCTGTAGCATTCTCGGAATAAAAAGTGTTTATCTCGTCGCCCTGAATCCAAATATATATATAACATATCGCTCGCTCGACCAAATTTGTGCTTTCTACTCCTCTGAAGGTACCTGAGCGATTTACACCAAATTTGCTGCACATATTATTTGGTATTCTATTTGAATCCGCTCGCAGTTTAAATCCAATCGCCCGTATACTTCCCGAGTTATAGGGCCCCAAAATTTGGAGCCCCCCTTAATACTGCCCTTATAAAAATAATTAAAACACCTAAAAATTCTACTAATAATTCTAAAATATTTTGTATCTACAAGATTTTTTCATATTACTTACCCCAAAGGCCATAAAAAAATTAATAACTAACTTTTATAAGATTCAGATTTTTTTTCACTGAGAAAAATGAATATTTGAGAAAATATATTAAAAATAAAAATATTTAAGCTTAATCAATATATATTTATACTCATAACGTAAGTAATTATTGCAAAAATAAAATGTATTAGCTTTTCTAGTATCAAAATATTAGAAATATATATATTTATATTTATCGAAAATATTTATTTTACTCAGTGTACTATTAAATCGGATATTTCCTGTTAAATTTTGAGGTCTTTTTTTGTGTTCGCAATACATTTTTTGTACATTACGTATAAGAAAGTAAGAATTAAATGCGATAAGTAGAAATATGTAAAAAAATTTAATGCCTAATAAAAATTAAAAGCATTAAATATTAACGTGTTTTTTTTTTTTTTTTTTTTAACTGTAACTCCGCACTTACCGTACTTTTATCAAATTACTGAGAAATAACAAGTACATAATTGTTTTTGTTAAAAAAAAACAATTATTAATGTCCATATTATGAATGAATTCACATAAGTGTGGTTTAATTAGATAGGTTCAAAATTGTTTTCTACCGGTGGCATTTGTGTTATATTTTTCTAATTTACTTTTGTACCGCACCAACTGATTGTAATTTAATTACTAATTGAATCGGTGTAAACGCGCCTTTATACGATACTTGGGTTTACATCATTTACAAAGAAGAATACGGAAAGAAAGGAGTACACATTTCCTAGTGCGTCATTAGGTGGAAAAAGTAAAACTGTTGTTCACATTAGCAGATCATAGTTGTGGCATGTTTCACTAGTGACAACAAACATTTCTTTTTTTTGTCTTTTCTTGTTTACTGTTATAACACATTATTCGATTCTCATAACATTCAGTTTCTATCGCAAGGCCAACTGGATAGAAATTTACGCGTATGTTATTCGGTGAAGAATCCATTCGTTGCTTGTTAAATATTTGTTAACATTGTCAATCAAATGTGAAGTACACATATATTTGCATTTGAATATATTACGTACGTGACAGTTGAAGAAGATTGAACATATGTGATCGCTAGTTTATATACTAGAAGATATTCAGGGTTATTATGTAACTGTGTCACTTATTTTAGCGACCATTCACAAGGGGATTAAGCCTCTACACTTGCTGAAATATTTATACAATTAAACATCGGAACTTATCTCGTTCCTGTAGTCGGCCGTAAACCGAAATGTTCGTAACCCGAAGCGCATAACCCCACAAGTTGTAATGAACCGAAGTTCGACTGTACGTTGTATTTCTGTGTGTCGGAGAATATATTCTGACTCTTATATATAGTGGGTTGTAAACAATTAGACCCAGTTTGAAATTATAAATATATTGAAAAGTTATATTTTTCTTTGATTATGAAACGCTGAACGGCGAGCTGTAGGCACTGTCGTTTGCATAAATGCTAGTTTAAATAATGTTATTATTTATATAAAAGAAAAATAATTGTTGTGACAGCACCACGCAGTCACGGAACATTGATTATGCCCGTAATGGTCCGGTCAGGTATTATTATTACGGCGTTTACTGATTTGTTCCTCTTTTAGGTACCGCTAGAATATGTCGGGTCATTTTTGATACATGAATATTTTTAAACATGCTAACACCAATCTCATTTTACTTAACATAATACAATCAAAGTTTTAATCCCGTCAACGATGTAATATTGTAAAAATAAATGTTATATTTTTCACATTTTTTGTTTTACATGCCCTTTTAATAAATTCCTGCGGACGCCTATATGGATATTGTTTAGATGCGCGCATGTGTTATTACACATGCGCGCATCTAAACAATATCCATATAGGCCATTTTTCCTCTTTATTGATATTATGCTTTATTGCATAATATCAATAAAGAGGAAAAATGGTGTGTCTGCTCCTATGCACATAAAGTTTAGTTGCTATAGAAACATCAATAATAATTACATATTGATTAAATGTCGTCTATCTCCATACATTATATTGGCTGTACTTTTATTATTTAGAAGAGTTAATGAGTTATATTGATTTTACGTCATATTATTTTGTATGTATAGTGTGACAATTATAAACGCTTCAAGGCTATTAAAAGTAAAAGAAACAAACATTAATTTACGCACCATGCTCCTAGCTCACCTTATGATGATCTTATAATTTTTCTCGCTGGAAAATTAATAGTAAAGATAAGTCGTTTCGATCTGGTTTCAATAAAGTAACCTCTTGTTCTCTGCCTCGTTACGTTTTCAAGTCCTCTTGAAATATCTCGTTCTTGCTACCTTTCAATATCTCGAAAACGATATGAGAAGTATCCGTATCCTCTTTAAATCAACACATATAAGAAAGAATTCTAAAAGATGACGAAAGCAGTCAGCTATTATATTGTTTGTCAGCTGTTAAGTTGGCACATGAAAACAAACGTGAGTTGTTTGTCTGTGTTGTTGTTTTTATTTTCATTGTTTGCTAATAATATTATAATTGTTTGTTTAAAAGATGTGCAATGTGATAATTGTCTTCAAAAACAGTGTCCATCAAATGTTGGCCCTGTACTGCATTTAATATCATTTTTCGGCTTTATTAATAAGACAAGCATTTATTTTCGTAAGAGGTTGGAGAACATAAATATTATTTAGAGATTTGTGTCCTTCTCATTTGATTATGTAAGGTATTCAAATGCAATATTCGAACGTCAAGGTCGAGGTGTTAAAAGTGCACATAATAAATTTATACAAATAACTTTTTGTATCTGATTCATACTGGGTCAATTTAGCGTGGACTGAATTTGTATGTCAATCAATATTAAAATATCAATTGTGACTTACTTATAAATAACCGGTTACTTCGTTAAATTCATGATATAAACAATTTAAATATGTATAATATTATATATAGGTTATTTAAAAAAAAACAGTAAATGGTAATTTAAAAGAAAATAATTCATTCTGCCCTTTACTAAAGATTAAAAAAAGAATTCCATCGATCGATGTATACTTAAAGAATGTCTGCTAAGAATATAATTTCTTTTTCTATTTTTCTTGTTCGGTGATAATAATAAAAACTGCCATAATAGATACGTTTTATTTTGTATTTTCGAATATAAATAATAATAATAAATAGGTAGAGGCAATTATTATTTGCAAATACGCATCTATAACATTAAAAAATCTCTAGTACGATGCTTAAGCGAGGATGTTTTACCTTAATATTGAGATTTTTGAAGCTACCAACGTTATATAGATGCAAAATCGAATACTATAATTCTTTTGAACGTAGGATGAGCTAATTATTTCTAAAATCATTGATTTCTGGTGTTCTTACTCCAGGAATAAAGCGATAACTAGAATCAGGTAGATTTATAGGTATACTTAATTTTTACGACAAGTAATAAATTAAATAAAAAATAAGAAATTGACGCATTTCGTGTTATTTTATTAATGCTAATTAAAGAAACATTAAAATAAATCTACATTTTAACGAATTGAAATAAACACTAATTATTCTTATTTATAATAGTTCCAACGAACTCATTTATAATGTTTTTTTTTCTGTGTAACAGTTATTTTACGATTGGTGAAAATGTTTGTCGAAATAGAAAACTATGAATGTAACACAGATTTTTGGTCTGATTGCGCTTTAATTATGATAAAAGCTAGTTGGGTTTTTGCATGTGTATAAAACATAACATTATTAGTAAAATACCAAGAATAAATTAGCTTGTTTTTATAGTCATTGGGGAGATAATAATTTAAGGAAAGAATAAAGTTTTCGGACTATAAAGCCTGTTCTACATTATACAAGTTTCATACTAGAAACTAGTACAAGTTTTAATACTAGAATCTAGTATGAAACTTGGCTAATGTAAATTAGGCAAAATCACATCAAATTTTGTGTACTAGATACTTTTTATAAACTAGGTCTGGTCCTATTTTCCATCCAAGTTCGATACTATTTTGGTAGCTACCAACTTGAAACAAATTACAAGCTTTGACGTTTAATGAAATTTATATTTGTTGTCAGAAGAAATAATCAAAACGTTAATTAATTTATATGAAATTCAACCACTGTTGTATAAGGTATAATCTTATAATAAAAATAAGATTTATATATTTATGATATTTTGTATTATCACAACAAAATTAATTATCTGCACTTAACCTCCAAATGTCAAATTTATAAAAATTTGTTGGCAGAACTGTTTTAGACAAAGAACACAAATATCTCTATTTACATCACACTGTACTTTACTATTAAGTATCCAAATTTCATACTAGATTCTTGTATTAAAACTTGTACTAGTTTCTAGTATGAAACTTGTATAATGTAGAACGGGCTTAAATCTGTCCTTGGTATGCTTACAAGTGTTTGGCGCGACGCCAAACGTCTTCAATGGAATCTTGTTATTTCATCAATGAATTTCTTGCATATATTTAATGGCGAAAGTATTTGTTTATCTTTCGAATTCGATCGTTTTAGATTTCGAAGCATTCAGGCCTGGTTTCTATGAAGTTGATGCATTTCTAGTAATTACTAACGCTGCTGTGTTTGTTTTCGCCGTTCGTAATTTAGAAGTGTTTTGATAGTTTTAACAATGCAGGATTTCTTTATACTAAAAATAGAATCTGTTGTATTTGCTCTTAAATGTCGTATGTACTATTATTTCCAACGATTTTTTTAATTTTCTTACATAAATATGGACCTATGCTTGTTCTTTATTTATATTATTCAAACGTAGGTAAACGAACTCATTAATATTTCTATTTTTCTACATCAGATAGAGTTACGTTGAACACTATAATAATAAGAAGTGTAAACTTTCTCTAGTTTTCAAATTAGCACTGTCTTTTCAATTCAAGGTTGTTGTAGTAATAATTTAAATAAAAATTGTTATTAGACGGTACGCAGTTCCCATGATGTGCAATTTTGCATTCAGTTGCTTTCAAACATTATGTACGCATTTCAATGAAATGTAAAAGTATCTTTTTCGCATAAAACGAATTAGTATAATTATTGGTTATTAACGGCGAATTTGTTCTGTGTTTCGGAAGTCATCATTCTTCTCTTTCGAATTTGTTATATCTTTCTAATATGGTAGATGAACCATTGATAGTAAAAGTAATATAATTCACAATATTCACAACATTGAGATAAATATATAATAATATTAATTCATTCATTATTATTATATTTAATAATAATAGACATATTTTATAAATAATACAATATTTATTAATGTTTCACAACAAAATGTTTGTTTATTGACCATTATAAAATTAAATATTGTTATCAATAATTCTATAGATTATCTAGTCATGCTGTGATGTTATATATTTCTTATACGAATGTATTTATGGAGGTATTGTAATTATGAAAACTTTCATTTAATATTAATTTTTTATGGCCTATGAAAAAATCTTGTAGATATAAAATATCTTAGAATTAACAATAAAATTTTTGGGTGTTTCAATTATTTTTATAAGGGCAGTATTAATGGGGGCTCCAAATTTTGGGGCCCTATAACTCAGGAAGTATACGCGCGATTGGTTTTAAACTGCGAGCGGATTCAAATGGGGTACTAAATAATATGTGTAGCAAATTTGGTGTGAATCGCTCTGGTACCTTCAGAGGAGTAGAGGTCACAAATTTAGTCTTATGAGCGAGGGACGACTAACATCCAAGTATATAAGTTATATGTTTGTTAAGGAAATTTTTTGATCCAAGAATGCTACAGATACTTCGTACGGCGAGCTAAAAATACAGTAATATGTTTATATAGATAGTGGAAGTACAAGGAAGTCGCGTGAAGGCCACTTCAGTTTTTTCTGATGCGTAAATTGAGTCCAATACCCTATAAGTACAAAAACCATTCACACTATTCTTTATTATATTTTTCTCAAGTATCAGTGGTTCGCCTTTGTAAGCAACAAAATAACATGCTTGTTATCTACAATCATTCTATGATATTCTATTTGTGTACACAAACACTTTTTTTCAACTTTCATAATGGAGAAAAAAACTCAGAAAGATATAATAATAACAATAAAATCAGCATACAGGTCATTTTCTCTTTTTACACAGAAACAATTCCCACACCGATTATATCATGATAAACTTGACAATGCTACGATATGACATTTCTTCATGATGTCTAGACTCATAATCAAGTTTCTAAAGCCGAAAGGAAATCCTTGTAACTCAATTTTCTACTAAGCGGGAATATGCACCCTAATACTTAATATATTCCGTTCTGTCAAAAGCATTTGTTTCATTGATAACCGTTTGTAATCCTGTAACATAAATATTAAGGTCGAATTAGAAAATAAAAAATTACTGTTCTTACGTGAAATTAGTAATGCTTTCAAACATATTAGGTTAAAGATTTTATGTTGGTGTGGTGCAAAGGACAATGTATATTTTATGGCGATTTACACCAACAAGACTATGGTTTTAAGTCTTCCTAAATTTTTAAGTTCAAACATCAAACTCGAAAAAAAAAAACAACAGTGAATTCGTAATTGCATAAATAATGCCTGATAAAAAAAAATTTTTAACGTATAGTTTCGAAGATAAAAAATAAAAACCTCCAAAATAGGTCATTTGTTATAGTTATTATTTTTTATCTCCGAAACTGTACGTTCAAAAAAATTTGTTTTGTTTACCAGCCATTATTTATGCAGTTACGATTGCACTGTATTTTTTTTATAAAGTACAAGCCGGTGTTTTTTTGCGTTATCGAGGTTTGTTTAATCAGGATAGGTTTTGAGTAGTTTTATGTAATAAAGTATTAGAAGTTTGACCAAAAGTGTAACAATGTGTCCGTATGTTTAATAAACATTCGATGGAATATTTTTGATTGTAGCGTAAAAAAAAACATGATTTCTATCACTGGTTGCTTGAACATTCGAAGTCGATGGTAATCAAAAATAATTCTATATAATTTAATATTTTTTTTTTGATATAGTGTAACTCAAAAATATAATAATGCGAGGCTCTAAACGGCGAAACACTTGCTCTTTTGTACATATTATACGCGACGAGCTAAAGATAGAGTGTACAAACAGGGCGTAGTTTTTCTGTTCTTTGCTTATACATTTTTAAACAAGCCATTCAGAAATTCAGTTGGGAATATATATATTATTCACTGATGTGCGCCTTCACGGGGTTTTCATGATAAATTATTCCCACCTTGAACTTGCGAATGTATACTATATTTATAGCAAAATGGGAATATAAACAAATCTCGCCAAACTCTGTTATTGGAGGTAATTTCTAAATAATAATAAGAAAAATTTAAAGTGAGATTATATCTTTAACAAACGCTCTCTTTGAAAATACAATTTCACAGCAATATATTTGATTTGTACTCCCCCCTTTTTATCTTCTACTGAGCACAACCCTTGCTCAGGTAATATCACTAAATTGCAGTTAAATGTCATAACCTAAATGCTGTTTTATATTTTGAGTCTTCTGCTCTTCTTAATTTTGAGTCTTCTGCTCTTCTTTGTTTTGACTCTTCTGCTCTTCTTTGTTTCCACTTAAGCTGAACATGTCATTCTGCTCTGAGATTTGTGATACTTCAACTGCTTTTTGAGTCTTCTGCTCTTCTTTGTTTTGACTCTTCTGCTCTTTGTTCCCACTTAACCTGAACATATTCTGCTCTGAGATTTGTGATACTTCCACTGCTTCATTTTGCTTGAAATTAACTTCAATTCTTCTTGTATTACAAACTTTACCATGCTGTTCATCGAATGCGACATTCATTGTTATGTCAAGTTTCTGTTTATCTTCGGAGTAAATTCTGTATCCACAGTCATCATATCCTATAAATATGCCTACTTTTGCTTTGGGCTTAGAGCAAACACTCTTGAACCAAATGTTCTTAAATTTTCAATACGTGGCTTACGTCGATACCACAATGCAAATGGCGTTTTGTTTTTGACAGTTGACGTGACCCGTGACAGCTACATTACATGGTTCTGCCCAAAATCTTTTGTGAACTCCATTTACATGTATCAATATACGCGCAACTATAATGGATCTATTAGCACGTTCAATAGTTCTGTTTTGTTGCGGTGTTGCACTAGATACCCTCACGTGAGTTGCTCCAAACCTTTCATTTATTTTGACAGAATATTATAACTCTGTATCCGAAAATGTCTCATTTCTTTTAATTTGCCAACGTATATTTAAATATTTTGTAGTTTGATCCTGCGATTATAATGAAACAATTTAGTAAATACGGTAACCATAGATACAACATAGATTTACGATTTTAAAATAAATGTTACACATTTTGAAATGAATTGGAAGCTATTAGAGTAACGTGTGCAGATGTACACATGCAAACAGTTAAGACAGTTTACAGCTGATGCTACTTTTCAACTGTAACTCGTAAATATACACATTCAAGCGAGGTGTGGACTTGTAACATTGAAAAGGGGTAAACCAGACGTTACATGCTGTAGCGTACTTGAGTTAGAACTTATGTAACATGTTACCATCAGGACTGTATTCAGATATATTCGTATTAGTGATGGGCATAATCAGATTATTTTAATAATCGAATTCTACCGATTCGTTACTGTTACTGTTTGTGTTTTTGTGGTAGTCAACAATTAAAACAAATGTGAAACCGCGTTCGTTCTCAAAATAAAAGATTCCGTATGTATATCATGGCTAGCAATATTCTCAGTGTCTCCGGTATCAACCAATGTTATTTCAACACACGGATCTGAAACAGAGAGCTAATAGGGGGAGTATAGGAGTGTATATGTGCTGCTGAGCCATCAGCCGACAAAAACACACGAACAACAGAACAGACAGAGAGTAGGAAGAGAACCAAAGGGGGTGAATGACCCACGACCGCACTTTTATCGAACGAACGTGTGCTGCGTCGCGCGAGTACGCGTATATAGATATCTCCGTTCGCCGCTCTAAAGTTGTAGGGTATGAGCAAGCAGACGCACTGAACATATACACCGACGTAACTCAAAATGTCATTTTCATCAAGTTACACGGACAGGGGGGATGTTGAACATAGAGAAAAGTTGTCAGACGAAAGTGAAACACAAGGGTGACGAACAATGGTTTGAAGAAAGCGATAGTGAATTCATAAAAAAGGAGAAATATGCTTTAATGATTTTGATGACTCTTTCTATTTAAGTGTAAAAATAAAGCTTTTCCAATAACTGAAAATGTAGTTACTTTATATTTTACGTTTTTCTGGTTACGATACATATTGATTTGATTGTTTGGCAATTGTACCATTAACAGTAAAACAAAATTTAGAAATATAGGGGTATATACGCGTTATTAAATTTTAAATGCGATTAAATCAAATACGGAATTGAGATTTTATATGCGTCTACCAAATTTCGAGTAAGGAATCAAACATAAGTTATACACATATTTGTGAAAAGAATATTCAAACCTGAAGTGTATACATTTTTTGTTCTATCTCCAATATCACTAGAACGGCTACACTTACGGCAAGTATAGTTATGTTCATAATGAAAGATATTAATATTTCGTACAACTTTTGTTTGAAACATTTCTTCAAAAAATGTACCAGTTGCGAGAAAAATACTACGAAACATTATAAATATATTGTTTACGTTGCCATGGATTCGCATGTAACATAATAAATCGGATCATCTGCGCCTATAGACTCAATTAGATAAAAGACATTTCAGAATATTTCTGTAGAGTATTGGTTAGTTTGCCTACTTGTTTAGGTTATATATATATAGCCACAAAACTAACACAATTTATGATAAATTTTGTAGCTGGGAACGTTAACCTTGTATGTCATACAACAAACTGGAATTATTACTTATAATTTCTAAGTTTAATTACTAATTCATTAGCTGTGAACAATTCTTTAAACTCCAGATTGGGTTTAAGTACAACATTTTGTATTTAGTGCCCTTTGAATCCACAAATATCGTAACCATGACAACGTAAGGATAAACCTTACACCTCAACTGTAATATTGGGCCTAAGGGGTACAGACAAACACTATAGATATTCTTTTGTATAAACGACGAACTAAAAATTAAATATATATAATAATCGTGCTTACTGAAGAGTGAAATACAAATGTAACAAAAAGTGTTTTCTCGTCCGTTTGAATTATGTTATGATAAATGAAAACCAGTGGGTTTTTGCTGTTGAAGTAATCCCTTCAAAACAATTTTAATTTAATGAAAAAAGTTAATGTGTTGAGCAGACTAGGTCAAAATTGAAATGATACTAATTGCTTTTGTCTCTTTTTGTTTGTATTACAGAACGGATGGGCCAGAGCGAGGTACTGAGTCACCCATACTCGAGGAGGACCCGCACATGAGCGAGAAACCGAAACTTATCAAATACGGAGAGCTAGTCATATTAGGGTGAGTTACTTACAAAATATTTTTCAAATATTTACGTATTTTTATTTTCAAGTACAAGGTTGCAACATTCAACTAGTTATGTGTTTTGACGAGAAACTTTACCTACGTACATTATTTATATAACTTTCAGTAGACAGATATAGGCTCCTTCTATAAATGGTTAAGTAATTCATTTCGCTGGCACCGGCTGTTCGAAAAACAAGTACCGACTTGTTCTAACTATAGCACTATAAACAGGCATAGCTGCTGCATTCCTAAATGAAAAAAAAATGCATTTTCTTTCTGTTTCTATCTACTTTTAAACAGCAACGTGTTTCTTTTAGCACTAAATACTGTTCAAAAAAGCTCAATTCCGTGTTATACTTTCTTTCCATTTCTTTTTCTGTGTCGTAAAATAAACGTGAATAATAGATCAAGGTCAACCGAGTTACGTTTTCTCAAACGCGTGTATTTTTAGTCGAACATGTTTCCATATTTATATAAATACTTTAGGCTCATGCATTAAAAGTATCAATTGGTTTGGGTGTTGACGTGTCTCTCTCTGTGTCCGTGTGTGTGAAAATCTTATATTTTGAAGACCGGTAGTCGTGGTTAACTCTAGCTAATTGAGTAATATCTCTAATACGACATGGATTAGAGAAAATGAGATTGAATATTATAATATAGATAATAGATAGTTTTTTTTTATCGAATAAATGGCTACTGGAAATATGTCCCATTAATTAAATAGCAGTAAAATATTTAAAAGATATTTCGCTTCCAGCGTAATTACATCATAAACACCTCCCTCTAATTTTGTGTTGCTTCGATTTAACCTTGCGTAATCAAAAGGTCAAAACATAAACAAAATTACTCATCTTAACTGATTCGTTAATTTACTCCGTCTTCCTCTACGTGTAAAAAAAGATATTTAAAAAGAATCACTATATTTTAAGAAAATCTATTAACTCGTATTATGCACAAATGAAAGAATATTAAGTTCATTGTTACATATTTGATTGCCCCATTTCACTTGAGTAGCCATGCATTACACTACAATGTTTGTATTACACACACGTTTTAAAAGCTATCTTATAAGTGTACATTCCGTTGCATTGTTACTCAAATATTAATAATTTCCGTTCAGTGGTGTAAAAATAAATTTTAAATATCTCTCTTTCTTTAGTGCACGCAATCGACACAGTATCGGCGGAAATTCTGATTTCCTTAATTCACGTTCTACTTGCTGTCGTTTCCTTCCTGTATCTAACTGCATCTAATGTAATTTGCATCTAATGTAATTTACATGTATATCACTGTAGCAAGTATTCACTACAAACAGTGCTACAAGGTCATCTGTTTAATATTTCTCAAATCTGTTTGACGATATTATATTATAAATTATACTAGAATTTATTGTATATTTATTTCTAGAATACTGAAAAGAATATGTTAGTGGTATATTTACGAATATAAATATATTTACCACTAATATGAATACATTAACCACGACTATAATTATATTAACCACTAATATAAATTATACTACATACAGTATCATCGTTTTTAAGGGCAAATATTTATGTTTTATGTATATTAAACTCCTTGAAATATTATATTTTAACTAACATATGACTTTGCCATTTATATTTAGAATATTACTTATAAATATATTGCGTTTAAAGATGTATACTTTTCTATGATTAATATTAGGTTCCAATTCATATATTAGAGCTAATTACTCATATAGAAATTAGTAATATATCGATTTTAATACACAGATATTGTAGTTCAGCTCCTCTCAGTGTATAAATGGTTGAATATTAACAGTTTTCAAATAAAACGAGCATAAATTCCAATTGAGGTGAATATCAACATTTGCAAACTTTGTTAGTTCTTTCTCTCCTTTTACTGTTTTCATTTTCATCTTGTCGATTTCTTACCAGTGTAGTTGTCACCGAAATGGCGATGCGCCAAACAATAAAAAGACGTTTTGTGGAAAGTAAAACTTTCCATTCAAACAATTTGAACTTGGGTTGACGAAAATATATTTGATTCGCCATTTAACCATGCCTAAACTCCCGGCGGACGTTCGCTTCGGCTATACCGAACGGATGTGGCCCGCAGGCTCAAATAGATGACGCAAAATGTTTGCACCTTTACATGAAGTGGGCCATTTTGATCCATTATATATTTTGAGCATGGGCAACAAATTTAATTTTATAACCGGGTTATTCAAATATCAATATTTATAGTATAGTTACAATGACATAAATACGTAAGAAATATTATTCACAAATATACATATTTAAGTGTAACCTCGGGTTACAAAGGGTTATAAATGTATTTACTACATTTGCTAGAAATACAAAGTGTATTTAGCGTCATACAATCCGATTGTTGATGTATAAGTATAGTAAAAACACAATTATAAGTAATTTATTGGCCAGTCTAGTTGGGTATGAGTCTTGAAGTATCAGCCGTTTCCGGCAGATAATTGGTGGCAGTGTACATTCACTTCGTCAACAATAGCTGACAATATGATGCATAAAAGTTCACTTAAAATTATATATATACACATACAAACATTTATTCGTCTACCCACTTTTCATTACAATGCATATTCCCTATTATGTACTTGAAAATAGGTTAAAATAAATATTTACTCATTATTTTGTGTATAGAAATAAAAAGTATATTTATTTAGAAATATATGTAGAGTAAACAATTGATTGGATTATTATTAGAAAAACGACCACCTAACTTAAAAATCCCAATAAAAAAAAATATATATATATTGTATATTAAATATATTGTACCCTTTTACTTTATTGAAAAAGTACCCAAAACCGGCAGTATTTAAAAAGAATAACACTTTTTTCTGAACATATTCTAACAGCTGTATACATTGTAAAAAAAATCTCTTATTTTTTTTTAAATACATAAAATAGACTGAACAACATTTTTTTCCCTCTTATTTACAATATTTCTGTAAGAAAATTGTCAGAAAAACATGTTTTAAAAAAAAAACTACGGCAGGTATTGACTTTATATAAAATAAAGTGGTACAGATTATCCGTACAATATATAAAATAAAGTGGTACAGATATTCCGTACAATATATTTTGTATATATATATATATATATATATATATATATATATATATATATATTTTTTTTTTTAATTTCTGTTATGTAACCGAGTAAATATTCGTATTCGCAAAAAAATTATAACCAATTTTTAAGTACATAATAGGATATATGCATTGTAAAGAAAAGCATGTGGACGAATAGATTTTTTGAGCCAGTGTAAATCGCCAGTAACTGTAAAAATCGTAAAAGCAGTTCACTTATTCTCATATCAGCAATAACCTTGTCTGTGCCATAATTTTTTTTTTTATTTATTAGCTTGAAGCATTTGGTTGTCAGTAACAATCTCAGATTCGTAAATATATTTATGTATGAATAACTGTTGTGTGTTGTATGGCTGCAGGTACAATGGTTCGTTGCCACAGGGTGATCGTGGCCGTCGACGGAGTAAATTCGTGTTATATAAGCGACAATCAGCGAACGGTGTGAAACGCTCGAAACACTACGTGGTCAAAACACCGCACAACTCGCAAGCCGTTCTCGATGCCCGCCAACACTCCATCTCGTACACGCTCAGTAGGAACCAAGCCGTCATTGTTGAGTACACCGAAGATGAAGACACAGATATGTTTCAGGTATATTGCCAAAAATTCGATATTTACGTTAAATTTTAACAAATTTAATTTAATAGCCACTGAACGTAGTCTTTTTTTCAAGACTAGTTATATCCGGTAGAGTGTAAATAAATGGATGTTCCTTTTAAAATTCATTTTAGCGAATAATTTACTTTGAAGTACGCTAATATTACGTGGACTGACAAAACATATATGCAACGAAGTATAGAAATAGCGAGACAATGTTGGGGTTGTGTTATTAAATTTACCGGCGACGTATAACATACAAGTAGCTTGTTTTTCTTGGAACGGTCGTTTATATTGTGCCAAGTTTTGTAAATCTACTGGGACTTTAGTTTCTGTTTCCGAGCGCGTTTCGTTTGGCAGTAGTGTATCTGTTATCCGTAATCGATTGAAAACTAACGGTTTGTCTTTTCCTTTCCACTTTGTGACTTTTGTTTTCTATTTCTTTACCTTTCGGATCTTATTCGTTGTCTTGTCAGTCCATCAACCAGAATGGACCCAATCTACGTTAAACAACCTGGAGTGCCCTTCACTCCACTTTCTAATTCATAGTTTTCATTACTTTCATTAATAGCTGTATAAAATTCATCATATCGATCAATATGTGTAACCAGGGAAACGTAAATGTAACATAATTATTTTTAATAGTTAATAATACATTTACTGAAAAATAGACGAATTATATTTACGTTTCCCTAATTACGTTTTATGGAAATGGTACAATAAATATAATGAAAACTAAGTACAAAAACGTCAAGGGTAGGGCACTCCAGTTTTTTTACATAACGTAACATTTACAAAAAAATAATCTTGAATCGCGGTATAATTTTAACTGCATAATAAAAATTACATTGTATTTGAAATATATTAATAATTCAATAATGGATTTAATAACAAATAAAATAGTTTTTATCTGTAGTGTCCGTGAATTATACAATTCAATGCACAGTAAATTAATGGATGCACTTATTTCTAATACATAATTCAATCCTTATGCCACGTGGACGCTATCTTGCATTATTTATAAGCATGTGGTTCGATATTCCAATTGACGTTCGAGTATATAGATTTATCAATGATTGCATTAGCATAAATTATGTTATTTGCACTTTAAATAAGAGCCTTAATAAATTATGCTAGAATATATCTTGATCTTTATGTAAATTAATATAGAGTCATAAATTAGTTGAAATTTAATTCAAACTTCTTTCCTATCTAGAAAATTAATTGAGATTTATTTTTTATCAATATGTAATTAAGCAAAACTCTAGTCTATTTCATAGAATCGCAACCCAAAGTTGTAGAATTTATCAAATTCTCATTTGGTTTCGAGAAAAAATAACCAATTTTGCTATTCGTATCTCAAAGTAGCAATACTGTTTTTTTTTTCTCGGTCTCGTCTCCACGAAATGAGAATTTCAATGTTTCTCGTCTCGTGATTTGACGAGGTGAGAAATTTAGCATCACTAATTATTCTAATACTAGTTTTGTCCAATATCGTACAGACTAGTAATTTTTCAAACCGATTGTTCGTTGTTAAAAATTAACTTAATTATAGAATAACCTAAGTTACTTACTAAGTAACTTAAGCTATTCTAGAATTAAGCTAATTTTAGTCTATAACCTTTAACACCTGTTATATTTATTTGTGTGTATATATATACCTTGCAGTTTACTTCTTTCCGACACTTCTGACGATGGTGTAAACCCGAAATACGTATTAAGTTACATTAAATTATTTTTATTACCTGTTATATTTATTTGTGTGTATATACCTTGCACTTTACTTCTTTCCGACACTTCTGACGATGGTGTAAAAGCCGAAATACGTATTAAGTTACATTAAATTATTTTTATTACCTGTTATATTTATTTGTGTGTATATACCTTGCAGTTTACTTCTTTCCAACACTTCTGACGATGGTGTAAACCCGAAATACGTATTAAGTTACATTAAATTATTTTTATTACCTGTTATATTTATTATATTATTATATACCTTGCAGTTTACTTCTTTCCGACACTTCTGACGATGGTGTAAAAGCCGAAATACGTATTAAGTTACATTAAATTATTTTTGAAACCAACCAAGTGTGTTTTTATTCAATTATTCCTTATTATATATAACAAATTTATTTTCGTAAATAAATCTTGTTATAATATCGCAATGTTGAGGTTTTCATAAAATATATATTCTTTGACCAATTAAAAGGAGTTTCGCTGTACAAATTATAATCAAGTTAACCCGTTTTTATTTATTTTCGGTTCGCATACGAAACAAATAATTTACTAATTAAATTCAGAGGGCTTCGCCCGTCATATCAAAATGTGTTAAGGCTAAAGCAGAAACCATCCAAGTGTTTCGTCTGTCAGAGCATAATTAAATTCCTTTGTGGTAAACAAAATAAGCTTATTTTTATCAAGTAAATATCAAACTAACAAAGATATTACATTTTTAGAATATCATCATACGATTTACAAAATTCATAAACTGTAGATGGTTAGAATTTCTTTAAACTAGCAATTAATAATGGAGAGTGTTTAATTAAGTTGTATATGAAAGATGATTTAATAGTTGTGTATATTTCTAGATCGGACGATCGTCTGAATTACCCATCGACTTTGTGGTCATGGATACCATCCCCGGGGACAAGAGCGGTGAAAATAAAGTACTGCAGAGCACGATATCGAGGTTTGCGTGTCGCATCATAGCCGATAGACCGAATCCGAAAATTGCACGTATCTATGCCGCTGGTTTCGATTCATCGAGAAACATCTTTCTTGGGGTGAGTCAAATTTCACACATCATGCTTACTTTTACAACATACTATATTACGGAGAGTCGTAGGGGCCTAGCCAAAATGGAAGAGTTTTTTCTCTGGAATATATATCTGGAAATTGACAGTTCAATATTGAGCGTACAGATACTAGTAGAGCGATGCCAGGTTTCAACATCAACACTTAGGATTCAACTAAGCGTCGCTTTACTATGAACCTAACTTCAAGTTAATGTTAGTTGCATTTATGTAAAAATTGATTACCTATGATTATGTTTAATACTCGATGTAGTATAAAGTGTAAAAAATATAAAAATTGCACGTTTAAAAAAATGAAAATTACAGTATTATCTTATTCAGAATCTTAATTCAGGACTTGCGTGCGATTTGATTAAAATTAAAAAACACATTTTATAAAATACACCTCTGTTTTTATAAAAATTACACATGAATGGCGAAATTAAAAATTAATGAAGTACAATTAATCTAATGCGTCGTTTATAAATTTAAATGTAAATCTGTACAACTTCTGACACATTTTGGCAGTTACCCACCGAAATACCGTCAATATATTACGGAACGAGTGTGGAATTAAATCACTGCGACTATCGCAGGGATTTAACTTTTTTTTTATGTGACAGATTGAGATTTGTGTGAAACGGGTGACGATGGTGTTAAAAGTATAGGATCGTGTTAAAAGTATAGGAAGTGACGTAGACGGATGTAATATAAATGATTTGACGAACTTGGAAAGGTCAGGTTCTTACTGAACTGTATTATATGTTGATAATCTATTCCAAGAATTCTTATGACTTCGTTTCGAAGTCCTATTACTGCATTTTACAGAATGCTAGTTCGATATTATTCATGATTACAACATTTTTTTTAACTACTTATAATAATGTATAATATATATACCGGATGGTGAATATACTTTTTTACTTTCTTTTACGAAGTAATAAGTAAGTCTGGTAATCATGAATAATTTCAAACTCGAGATTTCAAAGGATATACACATTTTAACCTGTGTGTTGAAATCGCGAGTTCGAAATTTTACAGGATTACAATACACTTCGTAGAAGAAAGGAAGAAATCGCTCGCATTCATAAAATAATTATTTAGATATAGAAAATATAATTCGGGGATAAAATAAAATGGATCTTTTAATTTCCAAATAAACTTCCGGCAGTAATAAGGAATTACATAATTTAATAATACCCGCATACAAAATACTGATGATACCATTCCATCATTTTTATTTTGTACGATCAGCAACTGTTGCTTAACTTGTTACAAGCAAAACCATTTACAGGATTCTAAGCCTCCAATCAACAGTTAGATAAGATGTTGTTCGTTGATGGGCGTACGTTTGTAGTGGGACCACAACATAGGGTGGGGCTGATGTGACGTCTGTGCTATGTGGTGCTCGCACTTGCTGCTATTGATCCCATTCGATATTGACCGCTACTACATTATATTCTAGTTACTCCTGGTCGATAAAATTATATATACTTTGACCTGATTAATCGCTGCAGATCAACTTGCTACTTTTTATTTATTACTTGCCACTACACAGTATTAATAGTATTTATTTTGAAGATTACCCGATTCAAATAATAATCTTAATTTTATTGATCAGCTGGTTGATGAAATGTCGTACGTAGTGGGTGATGGACAAATGACCCGACTTGAGTGATTGTTGAATGAATGGTTGACAAATAGAATTCGTATTGTAGGATTCGTTCTCAAATTGTACTTAAAAGTTCCATCAGTAAATAAAGGGTTAAGCCGAAGTTATACGGTGCTGAAAAGTTACGATAATGTTATGAATATTAAAAGTTGTGTATAACTTTAAATTCAGTCTAAGCTCAAAGTTATCAAAAGTTGACGAAAAGCAATATTTAAAGTTTAGATTACTCGTCAACTTACATAAAATTTTAATTGAAATTGAACTTTATAACATGTATCTTGCTGAATTTCTATACAATATTGCTTAGCAACTGAAAATACAAACATTTTTTTGTAATAATGCTGTAAGAAATTACATTAATTATTGAAAATATAATATGTAAATGTATGTTAATCAAATATACAAAAGTACTATTTTTGTGATAATATAACATTTTATACATGAATTTGAATGTTTATTAGAACGACAAAGAACAAAGAAAAATCTACAATTCTACATCGCACTTTCTTGTACTAAACAAAAAATATGTATTGATATTTTGTCCTATAATTACATTATTTTATTAGAAGCGATATTAATTTTTGTTTTAAAGTTTGGAATTCGTTGAACTAATTTAGGAAATATTTTCTTCTACAAACTTATATTTCAAGTTTCATAATATTATCTTCAATAGTGCTAAAGTGTGCAGAAAAAAAAAGTGTGTCAAATAATCTTTAGTTTTCGAAGCATTGTTTTAATATCGCTATGTTTTCATACAAGCGATGTCTATCAATGATTGAGTATAATATCTCACATCAATCAATCCATAGACATCCATCTTCTTTTATATGCAAATACCGTGGATGCGTCAACATATATTGGACGTAAATCTATTCGTATCGTAACATAAAATCTAACTAGGCATATATTTTATGATCCATATAAAAATCCAATAATAATTGTATCATCAATATTAATTGTAAATATGTTTACAAAGACATAATTTTCTTCAAATTTCCTACTTCAAATCTTTAGGTTATAATACATACCAGAGACCAGTCAAGTTACCCTATATGGAACATGTTACATCTCTGCGACATATCAGAGATGCTATACATATATTAATAGGAATATAAAAATCGAAATATTATTTAATTTAATTTAACACGATACATATTTCTAAAAAGCTAATTCATTTAATTGTTTTAGTAATTCGTATTTAATTGTCTAATTATTTAACATTGTTATATACTATTATGTAATGAACAGACTTTTTTTTAATGTCTACACTTGATATTTAGCATATATGTGTAAATATAAAAATATATTTCGAATGGTTCATAAGATAAGTTATTTAGAAAAACTAAGATTAAGACTTATTTTGTGGACAATGGAATTTTATATATATATATATATGCAAATTAAATTTTAATTACCCATTAGCACCAAAAAAACATATTTTTATTTGTTTACTACTTCATAAATAAATATTTTAATTATAAAAATTAATTAGTGGAGTTATTTCAGTTGTCCTTAAAATAGGACACTAGTCGCTAAAAGGGTTAATGTATATTTCATGGACAATTTTTATTACGTAATATTTTTTATTATTATTCTGGATAAACCAATATACAATAACCTCGATAATCACTAAATAAACAGGTATAATGAAATGTAAAAAAATTAATATAACCTAATCTTATCTCTCAGTGGGTAATATAAATATGCTTTTAGTCGAACATTTATTAACATAATATTTACTATAGTTTGTATAAGGTTGTTGAAAGTGCACTTCAATGAAAATGGCGGGGATTAAAAATATCTCTCGAATCAATATGAATTCGATACCGAAATAGATATTGACTATGCGGGGGGACACACATTTATTTTTAACTATATTTTAATAATGATTATTTTCTCTAAACAATTAAAAAAACATTGTTTTTAAAATGTAGGCCTTTCATTATATTTTGAAACGATTGGATTGCATTTTTCTTTGTTTTCTATAATATGCATGTCGAATAACTTTTAGAATAAATAATTAAAATCAGCTTTTTGTTGCATTTAATAGGAAGAATCTAGTCATTTTTAGTTTTCAAAATCTCATATTGTTTCCATAAAGAGAAATATATAGAATATATATATATATATATATATATATATATATATATATATATATATATATATATATATATATATATATATGTATGTATGTATATGTTTATATATATATATATGTATATATATATATATATATATATATATATATATATATATATATATATATTTTTATATATATATATATATATATATATATATATATATATATATATATATATATATATATATAAGGGCAAGATATATCTCTGAAAATATTCAGCCTAAACAATATAATCTGTTTCAGTGAATAAATTTAATATTACACATTGCTTTTGTATTTTAAAAATGAAAAACATAAATTACAGCTAGAAAGTTTTTCTTTTTTATTTATTTCAATTTGATCGAGTTTAGTAAAAGTATATTGAATTTCTCATGGTTTGTATGGAAATTGTGCATTGTGTATGTTATTGAAATTTTTTTCTTATTTTATTACGAAAGGGGAGTAAGAATTTGCATATGACCTATATTAGGGGCATTGGGTGGGCATTTCATTTAAATATATCATCTGAAAGATGTACGACCTTTTTTGATAGACGCTAATATAAAAATCAATGAATTTATGCATTGTATTACCATAACAAAGACTCTATCCCATTCATAACACTTTTTTTTTTAATATTGTCGTTCACAGTTAAGTATAAAGCTTGAGCAGTGAAATTATAAACTCTTGTCTTCTTGTAAACTTGTATTGTGTATTTTTTGCAGCTAGTTTATTTTTTCGAAATAATAAAAAACGCTGTTACACAAAATCATATCGGTTCTTTTGTGTGAAATGATATGCTGTCAGAAAGAAGAAGCTTAGGTGAAAATAAATCATAAAGTAATAAAATTTATTGTCGTTTCAGGAAAAGGCTAACTGGCAGGAAAACCGTGAAATAGATGGCGTCACAACGAACGGCGTATTGATAATGCACCCCCGTGGCTTATTTTGCGGTGGGAATGCCAAGTGTGGCCCCTGGAGAGAAACGTCCGTAGGTGGCGGTATTTTTTCACTACGAGAATCCAGATCTGCACAACAAAAAGGACAATTGGTAAGCGATTAAAAAAAAAACAGGTACGGGTCGCCGTATACTCAATATACTCAGTAACTTAATTTTAACATCCCCTTTGCAATAATAGGAAGTAGCAAATATATCAGTGAACTAGTATACATTATTTCTACATTTGACCACCAGGGCGGCGTACTCTAATTCACATTCCAACTAGACAATACCTCGTTTAATATTATATTTATTTCGTCATATTTAATTTTGTAACACATATAATAAATATAATTTTTATTGGAATGGATTCTATTAACAGTGTAAACAAAAATTGTTTATTCTCGTTATAACTGTGTTGTATTTAAAATAATTATGTGAAATAAATTAAAACGGGATCTGTTGACACCGTAAAATTTGTCAAATAGAAACAATACAATTGAGTAAAAAACATTTATTACTTTTTAAGACTCAAAATAATACTGTTTATATTTATTTAATTAGCAATAATAATAGTTATCAATCTCGTAATGTAATGAAAGTGGAAAAGGGTACATTTTATCGTTGATGTAAAAAAATTAATTATTAACATTGTTTACGCATTTTACGGTGTGTAGTTTGGTAAAGCGGCGTTAAATATAGTGAACGCAAGATGCATGAACCATGAAAAATTTTGTAAACACATTTACTTCAACATAGGAAAATTACTGAGATAAGAAACAAAATAAAAAACTACGTAAATTCTTGTAACACTTTTTAACTTTGTTACACAATTTAATTTTTATTTTATTTTCCTAATATTATTTGAAATGTACGATCATACATTTGAATATTTAATATAATAGTATATTAAGTCATTTTTAATGTATATTTCAATATTTTATGTCACATGAAAATAGACTAAATACACAGGATATGTGATCATTTTTTGTGTATTTCATGAAACATGTTTTCGTTTATTTAAAAAAAAAACACTCCTTTGTTATATGTAACTTGTAATATTTGAATAAGCATTAGTTATTTCTTGGAATGGGCAAACCTATTTATAGTAGATCATATTTACTTACTTTAGTAAATTGTAAACCACAGTAATGTATTGCAATTATGTATTTACAATTGATACATTTTTGGCCATAGTTCTTAATACCATAAAACTACTCGAAAACTATCATGATTAAAGCAAAGAAAGATTGGCCATTTATTTTTATATAAAAATATAGTGGTTGCGTAATTGCATAATGAAATACTGTTATTATAAGTGCGATTTTTTAAAAATTATTATGTTAAGATAATTCGCAAACATCAACAAATTCTCTTTTATTTTAGGTTGAGGAAGAATCAAATATACTGCAAGATGGAACATTAATAGATTTATGCGGCGCAACGTTAATTTGGAGATCAGCGGACGGTCTTGCAAAATCACCTGTATGTATCTGTATATTTTCTGCGAATAACATAGAAATTTAAATGCTTTATTTATAGAATAAACGAGATTTAGAGCACGAGATAGATGAAATAAATGCTGGCAGACCACAGTGTCCTGTCGGTCTCAATACTTTAGTCATACCACGGAAAGTCACGCTAAACGAAAACCAACAGCAACCGTACGTCTATTTGAATTGTGGCCATGTCCAAGGGCATCATGATTGGGGACAGGATAAAGATTCTGGAGCTAGGCGGTGTCCTATGTGTATTGTGGTAAATATTAAAATTATTTTATTTACTTGAAATTTATTAATTTTGTGATATGGGGCTATTTGGGTCAGCATATGAATTGGTTTTTGCAGTTACAGAAATGATTGAATACATTATATCTTTTATTTTTAATTCGTGCCGTTTTCAAGATATTGTTTTCCAATATTTTCACTTTACCAATGTTTTATAGCTTGATACAATACTCGATTAATCGAGATCAATTTTAAATTTAAAAAATAAATCATCAAAAAAGCGAAAGAAATTGATTTCAAATCTTAGAATTCGACAAAAATCGATCATATAATTATGTTGTAAATTTATAATCGGTCGATGCTTTAAAATGATAAATCGATTTGAATCGGTTGATCGATTTTTTTTTTACCAGTTCTATGGATAACTACGGAAAAGTAAATGTAACTTGATTATTTTCAAAGGCATTTTTTCAGTAAATAATACATTTTTTGAAAAAACTTTTCGTACAAAAGTTAAGATATGCAAAATACTAAGTATTCAATGTGGTCAAAAAGTGTTGAAATTTGTCACTATCTTTTGATAATTAACAATGCCAATTTCAAGCATTATTTCGAACCCTCAATATTATTTTTGTTTATATATATATATATTTTTTTTATTTATAGGTTGGACCTGTTGTGAAAGTATGCATGGGTCTAGAACCAGCATTTTATGTAGATTGTGGACCACCTACTTTTGCATTTAATCCATGTGGACATATGGCGACAGAAAGAACAGTCAAGTAAGTTATTTATTTATTGTTTATTCAAATTTAGAAATAATGCCATTTCTAATCCATACGATAAATCCTTTTTCAATAACGTTTCTCTCCGTTGACTCAATATTAACATTTAATATTATATTATCCGAAGAAATTAACTGCAATTATATTCCATGGACATTCTTTTTTTTATTTTTTTTTTTTTTTTAGATTATCTCAAATGTTTTTATTTATTTTGTCTTGTATGTATTGGTAAAATGTTAATGTGAAATAATGTTATGCTACTAGATACTGGGCGAGTGTATCTATACCACATGGTACAAATGGTTTCCATGCAGTCTGTCCATTTTGTGCTTCACCATTGTCCGGTATGCCAGGCTACGTTCGTTTGATATTTCAAGACAATGTTGACTAAACCACTGGTAATTTATTGTTTCTTATTATAAAATACTCACAGAACTGTTCGATGTACGATCACAGTATACGAATGCCACATTTTGAGATTAGAACATTTTAGAAATCTCTGATACTCTGGAATAATATTTATTATAGTCTTATTTTAATCAGTTTACATAAATTTGTATATATTTAGATACGGGGCGATACCGATACTTTCTACGCAGTCTGCCCATTTTGTGGTATACCATTGTTCGGTGCACCTGGTTACGTTCGCTTGATTTTCCAAGACAATGTTGAGTAAACCACATCCTTAGGCGTTTATAAATTATTTAGAAACTAATCATAAGCATACATGTGTGTATATGTGTGTGTATGAATGTGTTTACGCGTGTGTGTGATTGTATTTAGTGTATCTTAGCAAATAATGAAAGACAAAAAAAAAAGAAACTATAAAAATAAGTAAAAATTAAAAAAAAAACATTTACGAAATATTTATAAAGTACCAAAGCTTTATTTATAATGCAAAACAAATATGATAATTATAATAGAAATTATTAAACGGCGTCAACTTAATTTTAAGTTGACGAATTAGTGGAAAAGAAAAAAACTTTATTATATTTTTGAAAATGTTGTGAAATCCGCCATTTTATACTTGTGTTTATTTACTTTTATCAATTAGCACGAATTTCATTTTTGTTTATGAAAAGGTAATTCCAAATGGCTACCGCTACTAAATTATGTGAACGATATGTTAAATTATGAAATTCTAAAATTGAGCTGGCGTCGTTTCCAGAATTTTAAAGTAAGTTTTGACATTCTTAGAAACAATTTTGCCGATTTATTGTGGCAACGATTATGCTAGCACATATTAAATTATGTTTCAAATAAAATTCAAAGAATGCATATATGTGATCACAGATAAATTCTAAAAAAAATTAAAAAATTATAGATTTATATTATAAGGTGAATAATAATATGGGTAACCGCATTTTCAAAACTGCTTAAATGGGAGTACTACATTTTTAAATAGTCATTCTACAAATTATTTTATTTTATACTAAATTTAATGCTACTGAGATTATTTTATTTTTTGAGTGCGATTTTTATCCAAATAATGTTTTTAAAAGTACAGTGTTTGAGATGTGCTTTAAACTAAAGTCAGTGTGACTTTTGAATGAATTTAACAAAACTTGTAGACATATTTCCTGTAAATTTAATTTATACATTAAAATGTTTGTTAAACTAAAATGTGATGTCATTTTAGAGTAATACATATTTTTAAAAGTTATGAACCTAATTTTATAATTCAATGAGAGTCCACTTAATTAAATCACCAATTATTTATCCCAATTATAGTTTATTTAAGTTTTCATTCAAAAGTTGCGTAATTCCACCGATTTGGTAATAAATGCCATAAATCTCTCATATAATTTATTTTTTTAAACATTCAAAAATGTGTTTGCTTGTTTAATTTATATATTTTTTACATACTTATTTTATACAAACGATTATCAATATTGTAAGAGCGAAGTTACTGTACATATTTTATTAATAAATCCAAATGGTTTCAGAACTATTAATTACTGAAATTAAAAACACTATTTGCTTCTTTTTTTTTCAAAACTATTTTCATTTACCACAATTTGTGCTAATACAAGTTTTTCGCCACAAAAATATTCGACTGTGCTGAACATCCCTGCTAAATTTCCGCATATAAACTAAATAGATTTATTTTAAAATGATTTTTATCAGTTTATTTTAATTAGAATAGAAAACAAAAAGGAGTAATCCATCTGATTTTATTAAAATCGTTTTAATAAACAAGTACCATAGATTTTTATATAATATGAGGTTTCAACGCGGCATTTTTAGCAGAGGTAAATTTCCCAAATTTTAAAATAATTATGTTATCATTTATTTAAGGAATTATTTTTAAAGAAAGATTTGACCTAAACTCATTTCTTTTGTAACTGTATATTCACGTTGAATTATAACAAAGTAGCACCATGGTTTGTACATATGGAGGGCTAATTACGTATGTTGAAAATAAAGTAACCTTTAGCGGACTACCGCGTATTTTACAAATTGGAAATTGTTTATTATATAATTTAACCGATGCGCCAGTGTGCAAATTTTCGTTATTTGAAAACCTGCATAATAATTTTGTGTATTTACAGCAGGGGGAGTTCATGGAAAGAAAGTTGAATTTTGGTACGCGGTTTTCAACATCTGATCTGCGATTTATTATTAATTAACACTCAAAAATACTACAATTACAATTAATTACTCGTAATTTATATATGAATTATAATAAAGGTCCTCTAAAGGTTAAAACGACGAAGTGCAAATGTGTGTAACTCGAAAGACTGTATAGATTTAAAACATATTTAAACCAGCAAAAATGTAAGTTATATCCGAATTATTTTTACTTTATTTTGTATGATTGACTTGCTATATTCGTAAGAAATTTTGCCATTTATAAAGAAGCGTGTACATGGGTCGCAGCTTTACTGTAATATAAAAATGTACGGACTTGATCTTTAAAATCACAGTTGGTTACATTTTATTATCAAACTAGTGTTATTTTTGCACACTGATTCAGCTGAAAACCGTCGTGGTTTTAACGGTTGTGCCCGTACTTAATAAAGCACCATTGTAAAAAATAATTACATTTAGTTTTAATTTGTAAGTTCAGTTTTATCATTTTTATTTTATTTATATCCATTTGCACCATTAAATTAAACTTTATAATAGTTTAAACTATAACAAAAGTTCGTCTTTCTGTTTTGTAAAAAAAAAAAATTGCTTAATATATAACCCGCCATTTTGTATACTGGTTGGATGTGCAATTGTTTAAAATAGTTCTTTTTGATACATAGCTAATGCTTTTTTTTTATTCCTTAAAAAGCCTCACATAGAAACAAAATCATATTTTCTATAAGTTAATTAGAAATCAATTTCATAGAAATTTATTTTGAATTATTGTTTATATATTTTTACTGGTAGCTTCAGTGGAAATTAAACTCGATCATTAAATTTAATAATATCAAAAATTACTTACTATTACATTTTGTCTACAAATTGAGCTGGATTTTGATGGTTTAATATATCACGTGTACAAAATTGAACAATTACAACCTGAATATTGCAAATACATAAATACAAATGTTTGAAATATATAATATCACAATTATATTTGAACGGATTTCAAAATTATATGTAGACAACATTTTAATTATTTATTTTTGACTGAAATATTTTTATGAACAGATTTACTCTATATTTTTATTCTTACAGCAGAATTTTTCTGTATGCTTGTTTATAATATTCGCTACATATGGGCATTTCAAAATCTTCTGAACATATATTGTATATTTAATAATGCTGTAACAGTTATTATATTTCGCAGTTTATAGTAAAAAGTTGAAAAATTGTATTTTTAAGAAAAAAAAAGAAACATATTTGAAAATGTATTTTTAGCAAGCATGAAACATGTATAAATTTTCTGTAATATATAAACTGTCGTTGAAAATTTGCTGATCATTCATAGATTCATAAAAATTTCATCAAATTTGGATGTTTAAAATTTGTGACAACAAAATATAAATTTCATAATAACCAATTTTGGTGAAAAATGGCGTGATGATATGAATGTATTTCTACTTCTATATTTAAAAAAGATTGTAAATTATTTATAACCTTCATAAATCAAAGCGGCATATTGTTTAATATTTTTAACTTAACATAAAAATACATTTATAATAATTCGTATTTTAGCTATTGCGATCTTCTCTATATTTTATAAGTAAAAGCGATTGCTTGTCAGGTTTTTGAAAATTAAATCATAGTTTAGTAAAAAAAAAACTGTTAAAGTGCTATTAAATAATTAAAATAAATGCGATATATTGAAAACAAATAATTAAGTTTTGCGAGGTATAAGGACCCTCCATATAGTAAGAGAAAATAGGTTATTTAATGAATCGTAAAACAATTTTGTTTGTATCATTTTATTCATTGTAAACTATCATAAGGTATATATTGTGAATAAAAAGTTTTGAATGTATAAAAAAATAATTATAGTTTTAATTGTTTAAGTTTATTTTCCAGCTTTTCTTGAACGTCTTTAGGATCATGCTGAAACAAACTCATTAAAGCACTAGTGCTATAATATTTTCAATTCAATGAAGAAGACTTTTCGAAACAATTGTATATAAAAATAATAATTACTTGAATTATATGTACGCCTCTTAAAGTAAGTACAATTAATTCTTTAACTCCATCTCCTGTGACATCAACGTATAAAATATCGAAAATTGGATTTGAAAAACTTCGGACTCCTTCCAACTGCCATCCCTCAATTTCTCTATATTTATACGCCAAAATTTCCTACAATTAAATAAAAATTACTTTTGGGCAAAGAACTGTACGTTTTAAACCTACTTGCCCATATTTTCCAATTAATAATTCATTTGTACCATCCAGATCTATATCTGCAATACACGCACAAGAAGTAACATTAAAATGTTCACTCCCAGCGAGTATTTGCGGTTCTGAAACCCCTTTTTCTAAAATATTACTAAAAAAAAATTTATTTACAACAATAAATTTAATTACCCGTACAATTTGTAAATAAACTTACAGAAAAACTATTGATGGCAAAATCGTATTACTGACTAATAAATTGTATTTTGTATCTTTACTAATTGGTTGATTTTGAAATATTTTAACTGTTGCAATTGTACTTTCATATCTCTCCGAATATGATTTTTCTATTTCTAATGTTTTTGTATTCACAATTGCTAAATATAAATAACCACATTCACAGCCATAAGTAGATATGCGTCTAGAAATATGCATTCAATATATTTGTTTAATTTACAATTTATTATAAAATACTTTAAACCGTCATCGTAGTATTTTACATCCATCCACATTACGATACTTGGAGGATCAACGAATTCGGGAAAGACATCCTTTAGTTCGATTTCTTTGTAGCAGTGATTTATACTATATTCGCGATACATATGGATTTTTTCATCACTACCAGATAGTAACCACACTACCTAAACGTATTCACCGGTTATATTTTCAGTAGATATCTTCGTATTTATTTTATATAAATATATATTTTAGATGTGGCGAGGATAAAGCGGCCATTTTAATAGGGTTATGTTATTCATGGTGGTGTTTTTATTAGCTAAATTAAGACATTTAAATATTCAGTACCCACTGGAGAAACTTGTATATATCAATATGTTATATATTTATATTATTTGATTACATATAGAAATTGAATAAATATTCCGATGAATCTTATATTTCACTTTTTTGTCGTCATTTTATACATTAAACTACTTAGTATATAGGTAATCCATGAATACAACAAATAATTTTACTAATTTCTAAGCGATTTCCTAATAAATAGCACTTTTCAAACCATTTTATTTTTTTTATATTAATTATTATTTCTTTTTTTCTCTAATTCGTTCCGTTTTCTGATAGTAAAATATAGCAGGAGTTAACTTTAACTACCGGTTTAATTATATTAATTTCAAAAACGATTTTCTAATAAATGGTACTTTTCAAACATTTTTTAAAATCTATATTAACGTTTGTTAGAATCACTTTTTTTAATTCGTTTCCTAATTCTGATAGTAAAATATAGCAGGAGTTAACTTTAACTACTGGTTTATTTATTTCTAATTACAAAAACGATTTTCTAATAAATAGTACTTTCAAACATTTTTTTTTTTTAATATATTAGAATCACTTATCTCTAATTCGTTCCTTTATTCTGATAGTAAAATATAGCAGGAATTAACTTTAACTACCGGTTTAAATTTTTATAATTTCAAAAGCAATTCTCTAATAAATAGTATTTTTAAACAATTTTTTTTATGAATTAGCTTTATTAGAATCACTTTTTTCTAATTCGTTCCGTTATTTTGATAGTAAAATATAGCAGGAATTAATTTTAACTACCGGTTTAGATTTTTAGTTTCGCCGGGTTTACATACAAATTTATAAACAGTTTTTGTATTTCGCGTGTTTCTTACGTTTGCCCAAGAAAATAAAAACTAAATGTAACTTTTTATGATTTAAATTTGTTGATATTTCATAATTAATTAAAAATGAGATACGAAGAGTCAGTACTACATTAATGGCCGCTATTTTAAGGAGTATATATTTGCATTTTGGGATATTGGAAGGATATTGAGATAACTTTAACAAGGAATTGGTGCAAAATTATAATGTAAATGTTTACTTCTTTTTTAGGCGGATTTTGTTCGTCCAATGTATACAAAAACGAGTGATACAACTGGTATGGCACAAATGATAGTTCCACATTTAAACAATTTTGAGAAATACTGTCCAAATTAAAATCTGGACTAGATTCCCAAGCTGAATAAATATTTAAATAATTTTCCCTTGATTGCTCATTACCGCCCTATAAAATAATGCACATATTCACAGCATTTCCAATCAAATATTTTTACTGTATTAACATTTAAGATTTTAAATCCTGTTCGAGATTTTTAAATTATTTATTTATTAAACAGGCTCTACAGCAAAAAAAATAAAAATAACATTAAAGTAGAATAGCTAAATTACAAATTTAAATTTCTTATGTATATCTTTATAAGACTATTTCAATTTTATTACTTCTGAATTTTGTACAAAAATAGTTGTACTCTTTCAATTCCAAGTTTATTCTTTTTTGGTATTTTTAATCCTATAAACTGAACTGTTTTTTATCTTCTTTTAAATAATTTTAATTTATATATATATATTTGTATATCCTTGAAACACAGTTCCAATTTTATTACTACTGAATTCTATGTTTATTACAAAAATGGTTGTACTCTTTCAATTCCAAGTTAATTCTCATTTAGTCTTTTTAATTCTAACTGTTCAGTTTATAGAATTAAAAAGACTAAATGAGAATTAACTTGGAATTGAAAGAGTACAACCATTTTTGTAATAAACTTAGTTTCCTTCCTAGTTTTAAATAATTTTAATACATAAGACATTCGATTAGAATAGAACGAATAGATTTTACATAGAAAATATCAATTCCACTTTCAATTCCTTATTCCTAAGAACCACTTGAAGTACCTTTGTAATCGTAATACCGATAACAAAATCGTTCTCAGAACTTGATTTGTTAAACGCATCTATCGAAATAATTTCAACAACACCTGGTATATAAGTGAATAGAACCTCTTTAGTAGTCGGTATAAGTAAATCGGTGGTATTGTCCGGGTACTCAAAACAGTAAACCTCCCGCTTTAAAGAGGCGACTAAAATTTTATTGGTACCATTAGCTAATTGTAAATTTGTCAGTGTGTACACGTTCCCTTGTGAATTTAACTGTATGTAATGTGCATCTCGCATTTTTTGCATAATATCTAGAAATATAACCTCAAAATTTGTAACTACGTATTATTTGAGTAAAAAAATTAACGAAATATTTACTAGTAGCAGTAGCCATCGCGTTGTGTTTGTGTTTCACATAAAAATCATAATTAAATTAATGTATTTGCACTAATGGTTTATGATCAGTTAGGTTATAGCAACTAGCTGTTTAAATAATTGAGATATAAGATAGATTTTGAACGCGATTGTGCAATAGTTGGAATTAATTAAAAAAAATTGTTGTTATGATAAACTAAACTGCGGTTTGAAATGAGTTCATTAGTTAGCCGAGTGGTTTCCGCGAGGCCGCGTATACAGAGAATTTCAAATAACTTTCACTACACAACGGATAAACGGCAGATATCGCTGTCTTCGAGTACGTGTCAGGGCAAATCAGAAAAACGTAAAATGGTAAGTAAAGTGATGTGTATTTGTGTTTATTTTGGTGTATTGTATTGATTAGTGCATACGCCTGCAACAGGTAAGTCAAAGGCACCTTGGGGAGTCATCTATTGATTCTTGAATAATTACTTATCAATTAATACGTCGGTAAAAAACAAGAATGTAATCGCATTTAGTTATAATTTGACTAACTCATATTTTCAAAAATCACTTCTTTTTGGCCATTTTGAAGTGAAAATATTAACTATGAATTAAAATAAATGGACGAAAACACGTATTTGCTAAAAATATATGCAAATTAGGCAATAATATACACTTATTTCATATTAAATACTTCAAAATTGAATAAAAACATGTAACTCCACTTAAACTTAAGAGACTTCCGTAACTCGTACGTCACTAATTCACATTGAAATACGGTTTTTGACGCTCACGTGGTAGCACTTTTATTTATATTTGTTCTTTGGTCGGTCATTTTAACATAAATGCTTAAAATAGCGACACTCACAAACTTCAAATTAGAATAAATAAAACTGAATTTTATTAACTAACTATATTATTTATATTTCGCATTGACATACAATATCAATATAATATAGCAGATGCCACTCTGTGTAAAGTACACAACACACTAAATACACTTTAAATCATCAAATTAATTCAAGATTTATCATAAAATCTATTTTCACGTTTGATTCGTTTTTGTCTATTTCAAAGCAGACTGAACTTCAGAAGAGTAGTAATTGTTTTATTTCAGTATAAACTATTTGATTATTTTTTATAACATTATAAGCAGTCGCCATGGCGCAGTGGTTAAGAGTATTGCCTTTTACCCTGGGGTTTGAACCCCGTCTATATGACAATTTGTATTTTTACAAAAAAAGAAAAAAAGCGTTCTACACAAACACACTCACATACAAACATTTCTGGGTAATTCTATTAATGATTAAATACTAAATGTGTTTTCTTTTTGCAAAGAATAATAGGAAGGAAAATTAACCATTGTAGTGTAATTTTAATATCTTTAATTTTTATGATTCCTTTTTCTGTAATTCGTGTCGTTTTTGAGCTATGCAAAAAACAATACGAGTAATCAAGTACTTCTGGTTGTAATATCTTAATCAAAAATAGCTTTTGTTACCACGGACATACAAATTTAGATATCAAATTCTTATTTTTACGTTATTGAGAATATAGTGTCAATGAATTCAAGGACCCTTAAAACAGATATTTCCATTTTAATTACGAATGAGATAGTAAAAAGGATGTCGGGTGTTTTTAATGCCTCGTTTATTTTTAGGCTGGCAAATTATCTGTTGATGAACGCAAGCAATCTGTTGAGCCACTTTTGCAGAATGGATGGTCCATGGTGAATAACCGAGATGCCATTTACAAGGAATATTTATTCAAGGACTTTAATCAGGTACCTACTTAATCTATAATATTCTTTGCATTTTAATTCCATAAATATATAATATACTTTTATTCCAATAAATCATATGACGCAGATTAGGTTTATTTATTATATCGAAGTCAGAGTTCATCTAAAAATGATAAATTAAATTAAGTCCTTCTTCTGAGTGATTATCGATACATATTGTTGCCTTAAAGCTAATTTTAGATAAGTATTTGTTGTTGTGAGAGAATATTAATTTATGTAAAATAGATACTTTCGCTTCAAGAAAACAAATTTAAAAATTAAATTTTTGGACCTTGTTATCATTAACCTTGCTATCTCATTGTATTTACATTTCAATCTATCATGAAATTAATATATTTATTCATATTATTTCTTAATTTAAAAAAGAATACTCAATTTCTTAAAGAATACATTCTTTCTAAAATATTTTTTAATAACACATTACATACAATTTACGTTTTGTGTAATTTTAAGTAATTCATTCAAGATTAAAGTGTTTCTAATAATTTGGAAAAACACTGTGAATAATTAATACTTTACCAAAAGGTTTGCCAAATTCGTTTTCAGTTATATAATTGCATTTTGTGTCACTTATATAATAAAGAATGTAAAAGTAAATCAACAATTTTACATTTTAAGGCTTTTGGATTCATGACCCGGACTGCATTACTCGCTGACAAAATGGACCATCATCCAGAATGGTTCAACGTTTACAACAAGGTCCAAGTGACTCTTTCATCCCACGATGTGAGCGGCTTGAGTACGCGAGATGTTAAATTAGCTAAGTTTATGGACGAAGCAGCGAAAACACAATAGAATTATTAAAAAAGAAAAAAACTGATCTGACATTTAGAATATGGACCAATTTCAATAGCATTAAATATTTAATATTATATCCAATAGATCACTTTCGAGACGAGAGAGACATCAATAATTTGTATAAGCTATATTGGTGTGCTAAAATTACGCTTATGAACAGACGTACTTAGAATTTTTTTACAGAATAAGATAGTTTATTCATTTTCTCTAACATAAAAATCGGCATTTAACGCTTGGGCATTGAGTTTCGGAAGTGATTTATTTAGTAATTAATTCCTGGTGAAAATTGTGAATTATCTGTTACATTTCAGAAATATGATTGGCTTTACTAGTTTAATTACAGCAATGTATTATATTACTTTCTTATTCACATTTATTTGCTATGTTTTTGTTACATAATTTACAAAGAAATATACATGTTGCAACAATATGGAATTATTTTTATAATTTAGATGCCAATAGATTTCGCCGTGCAGACATTTGGGAAGTATGAAAAATCGACTTGTTCGTAACAGCATTCCAATAATTCTTTCAGTTCAATTGCATGATCTATATCACGTGTTTCACATATGACTCTCACCTAAACGGGGATATAAAAATATTATTTTAAAGTAAACCCATAATTCATAAGGGTTCTCTTATTTTATTATTAATGCAGCTCGGCCATATTCGTTCGCCCTGAAAACTAATTTTCTGAAGACTTACTTTTACTTTATACATGTCAGAGAAAACCCATGCTCTTTCATGTATAATATCTTTTATGCCAATGCCGATATCCGTCAATTTATTTAATAATTCTGTAATGCCACCTGGCATATCGTCTAACACGACTGTGAATTTTAGAAGTCTACCCAACACGGCCAACCCTCTTTCTAAACACCGTCCTAAAACTGTTGTATCAATATTTCCACCCGATAATATTATAGCAACTCTGCAAAAAATCCTTGTTTAGTATTTTACAGTTTTATTGCATTGAATATAATTCCTATGAAATGTGAAAAAGGAGCATTTCTTTATACATAAAATAAATAAAGATTTACGGACAGAGAATCATTGAACGATACATATTCATTTTGATCACGAGTCATTTAGGAAACCTTAACAATTGCTCATTGAACTTTGTTAGCAATTTGCTGAGTACTCTTCGTGGTTTCTTAACGACACATGATCCAAAAGTATATCTATCCTTCAATGTCTGTTCGACGCACGAAAATCATAAGAAGCAATACTCTTCCACGTAGATAATAATGGAGGAATTTTGAGTAAAACTATATATAAGTGCAACTTTAAGTATTACTTTTTTCCTTTCAATTCCGGTAAAGCACCAGCGAAAATGGCTGCTAAAGGTGTAGCACCTGCTCCTTCGACAACACATTTCTCTGATTCAAGTAGAGCAAGAATTGCTAATGCAATCAGTTCTTCTTTTACAACTACCTATTATATATATACAAAAGAAACCAATATCAGATTAAACACATTATCAACAAAATGTATTATTAATTTATTATACAATCTATTCGGGAAAAATATGTACCAGTTTATCAATTAGGAGCTTGGCCGTTTCAAACGAATTACAGCCAACCAATGGCACAGCTAAACCGTCAGCCAACGACTTGTAGCACGTTGTTAAAGTTGGGACCCCGGCTTCTATAGATTTTGCGAAAGAAGCACATTTCTCAGATTCCACACCCTAAATATTATTTATTAATATAATCTGTATGGCGCATATTGTGATTATAAATGTAATAAATATGAAGAAGTAGATTTACAATAATTTGAACATTCGGTAATTTTGATTTTATAGCTACTGAAACACCGGCCAACAATCCACCACCACCGATTTGTATAAGAATAGCTTGTAGCCCAGGTACTTGCTCTAAAACTTCCAAACCAATTGTACCAGCTCCAGATAATACGTTTGGATGATCATACCTTCAAGAAAATTACAATTATTAAGCTGGAATGACCTTCACACCCAGATGCATGTGAATGTTTGTTTATATATTATGTGTGAGTACAAAAATAGAAGCAGTACCTAGGTTTATTATTGAGTGTGTGTGAATTGTAAGTTGCAGTAAGTTTATTTATAATCACTGATTTTGATGGAATTACTCTATTATTAAATAAATAGTGGAAGTATAAGTCGAGTGAAGACCACTCCAGGTTAATTAATTATGTTTTTATCATAACGAACCCGTTTATATAAGTGAGACCTTGGGTGCGAGCCATTTTAATTGCAGCTGCTTTCGCTAGTGTCATATCAATGCCTTCAAGAACAACGTTCGCTTGGGCGTTTTTACATTTGTGTATTTTCATAATTGCAGCACCGGTAGGCATTACAATAGTCACAGGAATGCCTAAACTTTGCCCATGATGGCTCACTGATATCCCATGGTTACCGGCTGATGCAGCTATCACTCCTTTTGCTTTTTGGGCGTTTGTTAGTTTCAATAGCGCATGACGTGCACCTCGATCTTTAAAACTTAATTGAATTATAAATCAATACCCAATAACTAATTCTATTCTATCGTGACAATTGTGGAAGGAATTTTTAGTGAAAACAAAAATTATACCTTCCAGTATATTGTAGAAATTCTTTTTTGAGATACAGTTCCATTTTTAGTTGTTTGGATAAATGTGATTTCTGAAATGATCAATATTCATGTTGTTGTACAAGTACATTTGTAAATATACGAATTTGGCAACATTTTTTTTTTTCATTTCTTACTAGACATGGCGTACACACAATACCAGATGCAATCAACGCTCTTGCTGCATAAATGTCATCGACTGTAATTTTCACCGGCCTATTAGGATCACAAGCAGGATCGACATCACCCTACATCACGAAAAGAAAGAGAGGTATGTAGATAAATGAAGAAGGATTATAAGATTGTGAAGGTTTGAGAAGGGTTGTTTGTCACCCCATTTATAGAATAGGCATTCGATGCTTTACTTACCATTGTAGTAATTTAGAATTGTTATTATTTTGAAAACATTGGGGAGAGAATATTTTAAAATTTTAATATGATTTACATAGAAAACACTAAAAATGATAATACAAATGACGTTACATTTTTGACAGTTAAAAACAAAAGTGTTTTCTTGTTCATTGAATGATTATAACTTTTACCAAAACATTTGAACTAAATTAATTGTAAACTAGCTTAAGTGAAGGCATTAATGCCTTCAACTCATCGTATAGCTTATAAACACTGATATTTATAATGCAGAATATTTTACAACCGTTTATTTATGAAGAGAAACCAAAGAATGCGAGCATCAATAATGAAAGCTTTATTTTAATACTTCATATTTGAAAATTATAATGTTTAATTAATTACTTCCTTGGACGAAGTCTAATGGAAGTATTGAAATCATGAACAATTTCAAACTTGAGATTTTAACAGAAATACACGTTTTGACAATCTCTGAATCAAATCTAACTATTTTCGAAATTGCGTTTGTTTGTGTGAAAACTGTCCTAGGAAAAATAACTCTAAACTTAAGACTTGTATAAAGCCCGGGTGTGTACCTTCAATTTTTGAATACCATATCTTAACCGGAAGTAAAGGTTTACTCTATCTTATCAGCATGAGTTAGAGAGAATGTGATTCTTATCAAAGTTGAAGATATTAAAGTTGCTAGCAACTTTCTTTGAAAAGTTTCATCAAAAATGTACCAGTTATTGAAAAATCGTCTTTATAGTTGTAATTATTTATGTACGTTTCCCTAGTTACACATATTGATTTCAAAGCTACCGTAGGGTGAATTTAAAACAAAATAATGCATTAATATAAATACAGATAATGAAAGGACAAGAACGTTTAGTGAATGCCACTCCCGTTTTTTTATAGCCTTTAGGTTCAATCTGATGATACTTTATATACATTAAAACATTTTATAGGTTTTCTTCGAAGTAGATTGAGCTAATGACTAATGGTTTACCTTAAACCAAACCACTCATGTATAAGAGAAAATATATTTTATACAAAAAATACAAATAAATGGTAAATTAGATGTTCGTGGAGTCATCTACTTTTTACGAAAATCTATGTATATATGTACACAGTTAACAAACTTGAAAACGGAAGTGTACGTCTAAACAAATTCCTATAAAACAAAAGTTAATTTTCGCAGAAAAGTTTAACCATAAACATAGCAGGCAGCAGGATACATTTTAAAAACATTTACGGAAAAGTCTCGGTTGCCGTCGCTGTCGTCGCCAGGAGAGATACAACAGTCAAGAAGTGGAACTGCTGCTTTCATTCTTACCTAACCTAACCTAACGTAGTACTTTATTTGTACTGTATATACTTATTATAGTCCAAAGTACATCCGAGTGTCGGTTATGCCCTTAGGGGGTTACATAATTACGTCACAAACTCTACCTTCCCTTCGCTGTTCTCATCCAAAAATCCAACTTCATCTTAAAGGATACGAAATACACTCATTTGCATAGGCCAATTTTAACTGGGCTTAAAACGTTTCAATGGATCTCTTATTGTGACTTAGAAAAGTTTCCTCATAAAACATTTTAGCTGACAAACATTCCGGCAATTAATTCGGTGCTGTTTCATACAAATATAACGTCTTTATCATTTTCACCGGACTGGTTACAACGTGTATTTCTGGTTATGTCTCGGGTTCGACCATTTTCATGATTGCAATACTTTAATATTTAATATATTGTAATCATGAAAATACTCGAACCTTGTTTTCAAACGTCCTCATATTTATATAAATACTAAACTTCTTCTTATTGTCATTGTCAACGGTTGAAACATAATGTTGTGTGGACAAACGAATTAGAGCGTGTACCTCCTACATTCTGCATCCGGTATGTAGTTTAAATGTCCAGCACAATGACGACATTCATCGTGACGTATATGTCGGAAAACGGGAGAGACCGAAAAAACAGTAATGCGCTCGCTCGAGCCCCGGCTCGTCTCGTCTCGTTTCGGCTCGACTTGGGCAACAGGAAACTTCCGAAAGTCCGCAATCTTGATTACAACCAAGCACAGGCATGTTTACAAGAACAATCTGCTTGTCAGACATTACAGTTGTGTTACGTAGCAAGGGAAACGTCCTGTAAGCTATACGGAGAGATCGACAAATGACTGCTAACCAAACAAACAAAATAACCCTAACTGGGTCGGCGGAAATGTATGTGTTATCGCTAAACATCATCCAAAAAACCAATTCGCAAAACGTACAGGTTTTCGGTATGAAACTATATTGAACTTTTAACCAGTTCATTACGTTCCTTACACTAAACTCTTTGTATATATAATCATAGAATATGGGTTGATATTTTGTGGTATATTTTCGATTGCGTTCTTTATTTATCCGGTGTACAGGTTCCTTTCGTTTCCCCTCCTACCCGCGACCACCCCGCTCAGCTAGCCGGAGTCTTTTCCCTGCCACGCCCCCTATTTTGAAAACCCCGTCACAATTTATATTATTTCATTACAAATAGAGATAAGACACTTAATATTGTTTGACATTCGTGGATACTGCGATTATCGTCAATTTAATTAATTTTGGGAAGCCCAAAACGTAATTTCCGTACGAAATATGCATGCTTCCTGCCTTATAGGCTTAATATACTGTGTAGGTGGGCTTAAGACGAAATTTGTCACCTCTCAGAATAACTTAAAAGAGTAGTTTTCGAAATGTTTCATGACCGTGAAGTTCCCCTTAAAATTATGTTAAAAGTAAAATTTATACAATTTAATCTAGAAACAAAATATAAACATTCAAGAAAGTTTTCAATGGGCTTGTTTTTTGGGGGAAGATTTTACTGTTTATGGTTCCCCCTTGTGGTTGCATATGCTTAAAACTTTTTTCGCAAAATATAAATCTGTTAAGATGCAGGTTAACTAAGAACTAAAGTTTCGTGATTACCATAACTCTAGGGAATTTCGTGGCGACGATATTTTCCATCTAGCTAGATATTCAAGTAGGGTGGCTAAGTAATGCATTTCAAAAACACGTACCATTTAGTTTGACATTAGTAAATTTAAACCAATATCAATATTTAAAACAAAAGTGATTCTTTTTAATAAGAAAGTTGAGTGATGGGCACTCCAGAGTTTTAGTCTAAGAATACTGTACGACAAGCTTTAAGTAAAGGTATTAAAGTTGAAGTATAGGATGTTACAGATGTGAATCATTTATTTATACCAGGCCAGAGTCAATGAGTTAGAGCGAGAATATAAACACACAATATATGAATCGCCCCGGTTAGGTAGGTAATAAACATTATCTGTAGTGAAAAATTACTTAGCTGACATCAGCGATTTTCCGCCGTACATAAATGCAATGGCCGGCGACCGTAACTCGTTACCGCTCGACTTGGCAAAACAACTGTAATGGCGGGAATCGTCAGTTTCAAATTTTTCACAGCAGCCGGCGCCACCATTTACTCTTTCACTGCAGAGTGCAGACTCCGTTGCTGATATCAAAACAGTTAATTTACTTCACTATTACAGCGTGAAGAAGCTTATGTTTTCAGCTCTTGTACAGTGACTTTTATTAAAACATTTTTTTTTTGCTCGTTGTACAGTAGTACAAAAGAACTATTACGTGCAGTCGTGTGTCTGTGACAATGATAGATTCAAAACATTCGTTTCATGTCTTCCTGATGCCGAAAATTAATTATTTGTCATTTATAGATTACGTATAAGAAATAAAGAATCACTAAAGATTTTTGATGTGAATAAACATGAAAGAAAAATTACTTGATTTTATTATATGGTTTATGGTAGTATATACTATCATATAGTTCATCTAGAAACGTTTCGAAATCTAGTATTTGTTTGTTATGTATTCTGCGACCCATAAAACTTTTCGATGTTCTAAAATATGGCATGTCGATCGACACATATAATGTAACCGTGTTTCCGGGCAGGTTTTGGCGGTGTGCACCTAGTCGGCGCCATTCGAATGACGCCAGAGTGATAACAACACCGGCAGACGGACGCTAAAGTACCTGGCCAGGCTACACGTCTTCTCTCCCTTCTTTGATAAACGTCCTAGTTTGCGATGTTCGACGCCAGCAGAAAAGAGAACAAAATTTATACATCCTTTTCCATCATATCCAAAACTTTTATGTACTTTAGCGTATTTTTGAAACTGTATCAATTAATTATAACCCCATTTTATAAAAGGATGAAAATTAAAGATTTATATATATTTTTAACTTTCTTGTCCACATTTCCTGGTGCTTTCAGTTCACTGTTTAGCAAATGCAAAATAGCATTTGGGTGGAGGTGCTCATTGGTACTTAATATATATTAGGAGAAACCCGGACCAAAGGGAATGCTTGAGGAATATGAATAATTGTTATTTCTATGAATTGGTATAATTGTTAATTTTGTTATTTCGCTTTAAGATGTGTTACTGATGTATGAACAATGATTATATTTGTCGGAAATTCACGTTTTGAGATTCTCTGAATTTATATTGACTAACTTCTAAATGAAATACATGTCTATTTGTGTGTCAGTGAACGCTCTACAGTAAAAACTACAGAATATATATATATATATATATATATATATATATATATATATATATATATATATATATATATATATAATTTTAATTAAGAGTTCCGGAGGAATATCTATTTTTGAAAAGAATATTTCATTAGGTAGTAATAATACTTTATTTAGAACTATCATTGTTCTTATTGTTTAATAAAACAAGATTTGGAACTCGCAAAACGCACCAATGCGTAGAGCTCGCCTTTAGGTAAGGTATGCGTTGTGAGCAGTGGTTATTAATTATTATGGCCTTTTGGTTAACAATTTGAAAAAAATGTTATAGATATAAAAAGTCTTACAATTTTTTGTATATATTGATAAAAAGAAGTTTTAGTGCATATTTTAAAATTAAAAATTATAATATTTAATAATTTCTTTCGGGCTTTGAGTTAACAATATGAAAAAATCTTGTAGATGTAAATAATTTTGAGTATAATATTTTGTTGTTTTGATTATTTTTATAAGGGCAATATTAAGAGGGGCCCTATAACTCGGGAAGTATACGGGCGATTGGATTTAAACTGCGAGCGGATTCAAATGGGATGCCAAATAATATGTGTACCATATTTGGTGTGAATCGCTCCGGTACCTTCAAAGGAGTAGAGGGCACAAATTTGGTTTTACGAGCGAGCGACGACTAACATCCAAGTATATAAGTTATATATATATTTTTGGAATCAGAACGACGAGACAAACACATTTTTTGTTAAGAGAATGCTACAGACACACGACCGAATGCTTTAGCTTTTTCGGTACTTCGTAGGGCGAGCTAAAAATGAGACATAGTAATAATAAAATAATATAAAAATAACACATCGTTATGATACATAGATTATATTAGGTTGTCGTCATTGGGTGATAGATATTGATTATTGCCTTAATTTACGAGCTTTATATATAATGGCAATCAGTGTGTTCATACGTATCGGTGTGGTCTATTTTCACTCTGTTAAATTCTGCAATAATATTAAAAAGCAGTCTGAAGAAAAAGACAAAACAAAACTGAATGGTTGCAATTTAGAAATATGGTCCCTGCTGCACTAATTTTATAATTTCGAGCTCCCAATGGTGAGCCAATTAAAATGTACAGCATGTAGAATCAATTATAAATTTCATGAAAATAAAAGTGAATAAAAAGTTTTTCCTGAATGTTCAGCGTATTTTCCACGACGATAGTTATCCTTCAAGAAGAGAGATGACAAAAGAAAATTCACAAAGTTTCGTAAAGCTGCTGGTAGACGCCAAGGAGTTATTATAAATTCCGAGCGTTGCAAACTATATTAGTATAATGCAGCGTCTCGCGCGTAGGTAAGGCTAATACAGATATATATTCTATGTAGGTGTCTGGAATCCACTATAAATTTAACAATAAACTCACAGAAATAACATGCACTTGTTATAAAACTTCTAACTGTCTTGCAGTAACCGAACTTTGGCTGGTAACTAAATGGTCGCACCCCCAACGCATTCCCTGTAGTCTGTTGTGGTACTAACTCGCCAGTTTCATTGCGAGATTAAAATATCTAAACTACCGCTTGGCTAGTTGCGTTATAGTTCTAGATGCAAGAGGATCTGCGTAAATATTATTACCTTGGCGTCATCTCTACAAAACTTTATGTACATACATAAATGCAGGCAATTTTTTTTCAAACTACTCAGTCACTACAATGTAAAAATTTGTACACGTTTATGTGCCATAAGAAAACAAACAAGTAACGAATGCTTGTCAAGCTAAAAGAATTATAAACCATCCGATCGTGATGTAAACAGAGCGAGTATCAATAAGATAGTCTCCAGGTCGTCGGCATTTGTTGTCTTTCGATAGATTTTGACATCGCAAAAATACAGTGTAGAAAAGAGACAAGGTATAAGGAAGTGCATATCTGCGCGATTGGGAAAGAAAGAGATGGAATGTGGGAAAAAAGGGGAAACTCTGTGGCGCCCAGGAAGTTTGCGTACATTGAGAGAGTCTCCGGACAAACGTCCATCTATCTTTTATGCCGGTAACAGTCGCAAGAAACGCGTTTAGGTACTAGTAAGAACTAGGCCACCTGAATGCACAGCTTTAAGAACTGGGAGATTTAAGGATGGGCTAGTGTTATTAGGGAACAAGCAGGTTAAACGTAGTGGTCTAAAATGACATACGGTTTTAGCATTCGGAAAATATAATGGCCCTTGCAAATAGGGTAAACATTTATATCGATATAAATACGTAATAATTCCTTCGAATAGAGAAAAAATAAATGATATACTGCTGAGGATTCTTTGAGATTTCCGGTGATCCCATAATCGGGAAAATACAGTTTTCATAAATAAAATTGAGATGTATTTTTTCATGTGGTCCTCTAAATAATACTGTGTGTATATGTGGGTGTGTTTCTATGCATGTGTAAGTATGTGTGTGAGAGAGAGGACATTTTGAAGCCAAAACTGTAGAAAGTGAAAATATGAAACTTTGAATTTTAAGTTTCTATACAGCCAGAAGAAAACCTTCTATTTTTGAATACAAAATTTTAACCTGTAGTTAAAGTTTACTCTAGCAAGTTTCTTACTATCTCGAAAAATTATAGATTAATATAAAAGTTAGATACAATTTCTTATTTTTTAACTATTGTTTGAAAAATATTGTACCATTGTACCATTTACTAAAATAACGCCTTTAAAATTAGCAAATCTATATGTTGTATCCATGGACACATAATCTTCTAGAAACAAAATAATATATACATAAAAAGAAAACACATTTTCTTTTAATTATACGAACAACAAAGTTCAGAGAAGGCCACTACAGATTTTTTTTTTGTTCAATAGTATATGTAAAGCTAGAAATGTTTATATTTCCTAAAAACATTATTTGAATATTTTAATTTAACTTAACACCGATGTTGTTTGTGTCGTAAATACGACAACTGTGCCATTGTAGGCCTGCACGCAGTGACAGGGGTCCACCAATACACCTATTCATAACTTAAGGACGAATCATTTCCATGGAAAATCCAGTGAGGCTTTCAGCAACATATACATAATGGATTAACCACTTCCGGAGATTCACCTGGGGGCCTTTGGCATCGCGCGCTCGGCGGCAGACAGAAGAGCATGACGGGGTGTGGGGGGCATTCTGAAAAGTAAGGGCGAAGGTGTATCCCCCTGACGATCGTATACGTAAACTCCCTTTCTCTTCTTCGCGCCACTGTCTACCGTTAGAGCCATTCTTCTCCTTTATCGGTGGTCCGATGGGCGAGGGGTCGATCAGGATTTATATCTCAAAGAGGTTGAAGCGGATTTTTATTTTGTTTTTCTTTGGGTACTCTCTGTTATGTGTACGCATAGCGTGCAGTATTTTATAGGCTATTTGTGACTATACCGACTATATTTTTATTTATAATCTTTCGCTTGATCGAACTCTGAATATGTGCACATTATTCTTAACTGAACCAGATACCTATACGCAAAGTGAGTCAACGATACACCACCTTTTTGGACGTAAATCTTCCTTTTGCTTGTGTCGTAATACTTATTTACTTGTTCTGAAGTACTACATTTCGAAGATAATAATCACTGTACAACTTCTTACTGTCTTATAATGTATAGGGATCATGAAAAATCTATAAGATCAATACAGATATCCTCGGCGTAATGTGAAATGTGCTGAATTTGGTTTTTTGCGCTATATAGTAGATAATTTTCAAATCTACAAACTTCAATTTGGCGATTTCGTATTTTAGTATTTTACAATATTTATAACATATGCTACATTTTCAATATTTTTAACTTTTATATACGTAAATTACTTTACATCTAACTTGTGCCTTTTTCGATATAGTGGAAACATAAAAACATAAATCCTTATAATCGGTTTTGAATTTGCTAAAAAATAAAAAAAAAGGTTTTCTTCCGAGTTGCATACAAACTAAAATTTTAATGTTTCTTAATGTGGGCAAACTTAGAGATGCTCAAAACGTGTATTTTCGTTAATAATAGTCATTAAAACAATATTCTTATTTAGGCTTCGTCCAAAAAATTGTATATATTATCATAATCAGGAAAATATCTGTAATTTATTTCGAATTTGTATAGGTACAGAAACAAATAAATCCTTAAAGTTTTTGTTTAAATCATTTCAATTAATTGTTCGAGAAATACCTTTAAATGAGTAATTTTATAGACCTGTCAACATATTTCTATTAATATGCAGTACAGCTGACTAAATAAAAGAAAAACACTGCGCTGGCATCGCTTCATAGATAATTAAGAAGAATGGTCGGCGATGCATCGAGAGTATATAACTATATTTAGTAAATGTTGATAGATGATTGTGTGTGACGTTGACTACCGGCGGTTAACTACGAGGAGGTCGGGTTCGAAGGCTCGGCAGGCCCCAATAGGCTTGTCTAATAATGATTCCGTTCCGCGAGCCTGCTGCCTGCCTTGGCGACGAGCGACGCCGCCCCGCCCCGGCCGTTTGTTGTTCGTATAACTGTCTGGTCGAGTGACATCGCTTCATCTTGGTCATTCATAGCGATGATGGATGGTGCAGGCTCTAATGTCCGGCGACGCGACCGGGGAATATATGAACTACCACCCCAACTTCATTCAACACCAGGGCAGGGCTACACTTACTTGGTCCCTGATTGGCTCTCAGATTTTTAATTTTGGAATAGTTTAGAAGAGGCTTCGCATTCTAAGATTTCTAAGTTTTGACAAATCACTATTCATGGTTTAATTCGTCAATCTGGTATCTCATTCTGTACATGTTAAAAGTTTCATAATATCTTAGTTGCCATAGCAATGTTTTCCACCTAGATCAACTTGTAAATGGTTGAATAAATTGAAAGGATCTAATCAAAAATATTATAAACATTTGATTTCACCAATGAAAATAAAATATAATTATTTGTGAAGACGGCTCTGTCACGCTGTAGAATTGGCATCGACATTACAGTATCCAAGTTGCCATGTCAACGTCGAGACGTCTACAACTCCACCTTTAATGCGGGGCATGTAATGATGTAATGCCAACACATTATTTACTTTCGCAAAAAATGTTTAGTCATTTTGCTCCCAGGAGAACGTAGTTTTTTCATATTAGAAATACTGAAGGACAAACATCATACATATATATTTATGTATATATATATATATTTCTAAAACTTGTAAGAAATATATTTTTTAAAAGAATATATTTTTGAATCTTTTATACTGGATTCGTTTAAAATGTAATTTTATTATATACATATTTATTGAATTGGGGCGTTCGTTAAGGTAGTTGTTCGTAAAACCATTGTTTGTAAGCCAAGAGTTGCCGGTAGGCGGTATATGAAAATAATACTTTCTTTTACTATGTATATGAAAAGAAAAGCAATGTAAATAATAGATATAAAAACAGTAGGTATATAAGAGTCCACGTTAAAGGAAGACGATTCCGAATGCACACATTTGGATGACAAATCAAAGCATCGCCTCAGGATATGATCGTGGGATGGTCTTTCTATCGTTAGAGTGATAAACGACACCGATTCCGTACGAACAGGCCAACGAACAAACGAAAGACGGAATTCTAACGCTCGCCAGGATCAAAGGGCTACCGAAGGAAGCCTACTACGTACTTCGATATACAGGGCTAGGAAGATGCTTGTATATGCGCTGAATACCATCACTCATGACCGAACTAACCAATCCAACTAAGAAGACATCTATTCACCGCAACCTAAATCTGTGACGATCATCTCGTCTCCCTCGTATCCGATAGGTAGGTATATCTTATGTGCTATGTACAACTTCTAGCTAGATAATCAATGTCACTTTCGAGTTCTCAATCAAAGTTTCGAGTTCGGTTCGACATGTATAACTACATGTATGGATAACCAACTAAATATAAAATAGTTTTCAACGTATATTTAATCTTGCTATTAACGTATTCGATAGTTAAATTGTATTTAATCTATTTCCTTGGTCTTTTCTATTACCTTCGGTTTTTGGTGTTAAATCACTTTATTCATTAGGTACAAATATAAAGTTCAGGTATCAATTCAAGCCTACTGTGTCATTGACAGGTTGAAACGTATTCTGGCCAAGCAAATACCCGTTTCTCGACCATAGCAGAAAAAAGCAAAAAGAATAAAACTATTCTACTTAACATTTGAAAAACAAATATTCGGAACTGACAGAAATCACAACTTTTTCGTTAACGCACTATATCTCAATCGCCACTATTGACTTGACCAGTACGTGCAGTGGGTGTGTAGACTGTCTACCCTCTAAAGTAGTAGAAGAAGAAAAATAAGAAGAAAGACAAATAAACTGCTTGGATAGAGGATAGGGAGATTGAAAAACATGATATGACCGCACAACACTTCTTACAAATAACCTGTCAAAACAAGTTCCCCCCCGCCCCCTATCTGTGATCCGTTCGTCTTACTACTGCTGCAGGCTAACTTTTGCAAAACTCACTCTGTAAAATTCGGAACGTCCTTTTGTCCGCGTCGTTCACGCACATTTGCCCGTTATCGACGATGCGACTTGCGAAGGGAAGAAGATATAGTGGCCGGATTTTTTTTGTACGTGGCAAGCTGCCGATATCCCCCTACGGTCAGGACAACAAACTAATCTAGGGGAAACCGCCAACACACCTACTCACGCTCCAGCGCTATAAAACCGATGCGAAGCTAGGCAAACGCGAGTTGACCAACTTGCTAATCCGATGGAGGTTTCGCCAGTTTATATATGCTATAAAGTGGTGTTAGGTTTCAGGGATTTTCAATCTGATACTCGTATTAATTGATGTGATACTATCGCGTAATATATATTCTAAATAAAATCAGTATTGACTGATGTATATATTATGGGTAAAAAGTAGAAAGATTCGTTCCAGGTTTTATAGTTTTGCAAGAGTAATATTTATGTACGCCACCCGTTTTTATGTGTACGTTTTACATCGAACGAGTGCAAACTGGTACGTGTAACAGACAAGTATGTGATCGACGTATGACAAATGCGATATTTGTTTACCTGCTTTTTGACGTTGTAGCATTTTGTCACGATTTTTCTCACTCCATGGACTTGAAAAGCTTTTGTTTGAAGTGACGTGAAATCAATAAACATACATTGTACCTGTCGAAATTTCTATACTTGTATATATATGAACAACACAACAACAGATTTATCATGCGCGTATACGTACTTCGAGAATAACAATATAAGAGATTATTTAACTTTTTTGTTGGTTATGCAACATTTCGAGCAACACCGGTGCCATTGTTTTCCGCTCTAAAAAATACTTTGTACAAACGTGCTTTTTTGCAAACAACACAAGAAATCGATTTGAAATGACGAAAACAAAATATAAAAATACATTTATAATCTGCCTGTGTGTTTTAGCACGAATTTCCTACACAGGTCACGTTTACAAAATTAATACGTTGTACTTAAATAATATTACAAAATGGTGGAGGTGCAAAACTATGCATTATATAATACATAATTTTAATCTTTGCGTGATAACATCCGCAATCAAGGCCGTCCTTATGCATAAGTAAATAGGAATTAAAGAGTCCCAAATTCACCATTCAAAGTATGATTTATATAGTAAATTTATAGAACAGGATATAAATCTTGACTAATATAGCCTCAAAATTAAGTTGTATTTATACGAATCTAATTTACATATGGTCAATGTAAAACTGAAGTTAATCTAATTAATTAATGTATGGTTCATTCTAGACTTTCTTGTACATATGTATACATATTTTATAGAATACAAACAAACAAATCAGAATTATTTTAGATATTAAAAAACTATTCAAAACCTGCAATCCAAACTTATAAATCCAAACTTATAAAAGAATGTATTAATCACTTTTTTCTGGATAGTGCTGAGATACATAACTAAATAGTTGTAGGTGTGAATTTTGTTTTCAAACACAACAGGGTTTCTTCCGGGATATATATATAAATATTAAATTTAAAGTTTCACAATTTTATCTTTAATAGTTTTACTGTAGAGCGCGCATATACACACACAAACAGACATCATCTCGAAAATAGTCAATATCAATTCAAGGAAGAAAGTATAAAACTAGATTACCAGTCATAAAGTTCTCGATAATCTTGCAAATAATTCATGATGCAGAGTAACTATATTTAATAAATTTTATAGAAAACATTTGTAATCATATATGGAATAATTGTTTTGTCGTAGTATTACGAAATATTTGTTAAACCTAGAAAAAGGAATAGTCCATAATAAATGTTAGGTAAAGAGTCGCCTTGCTTAATAATAAGTACATAGTAGGATTAGAATTACTCCAATTATAGCTGGATAGTTTTTATAATATTCACGTAGTATTATATTAAACAACATAACAAAATTAAATTGGGGTTTTTCTACTCGTTCGGTTTGCACAACAGATGTGCAACTGTTTTTATATTGGCTGTTATTTGCGTGGCTTGTTTTGGCCACATTCCCAACATAGTTTTTTCTATTATTTGCGATCCATTAAATTTAACATCTACTATACGATTTTAAGATCATCGCCTAAGTTTCTTTATACTTCCTTTATAGAGGAATTTCTCGCTCGAATATTTTCTACGAAGATATACGACAAGGGGGATGACTGTAAAAACATTAATATCTCTCCAGCAATCCGTTTTATTATCATGGTAATATTTTTCGCGATTGTGTTTTGAATAGCTGAAGTTTTTATATGTTGAAAGCAGTTTAAGTTTATAGTTTATATTTATAAGCTAGTCGATGAATATATTTTCTTCTTGGAATGTTTCGAATTATTGTTATTGAATTTAATGAATTTGAAGTTTAAGTGGTTTTCGAGGAAGTTGGTTATTATTATGTGTTAGATTGGACATCTAATCTAAGACTTTTTATGACAAATGTAACAATCAAACATTGAACATTTAGCTACATACGAGGTTTCATTAACTACAACCGAAGCAATTTATAAGCCACAGTAGGTAAAGCAAAACGCGCTATTTTGTACGCTAAAACACACACTCATGCAGCACTGGACACACCTAAATGATGGCTTATTTGGTACGTGCGAGTACCGCAAGTACTAAAACGGTAAAACGAGAGACCTGGTGCACAGCAACCAAACCCTGAACCAGTGCATCCGAACCTCGTAAACCTTACAACTTTTAATGTGCTAGTCGTTCGTCGGCGTGCGATAAAAGCAACCCGTATGGTTGTTATTGAACTATAAAATCCATTCTGGACGCCCCGACCAAACGTGGCTACTTCAAACAAGCATGAACTGGTCCGTGTGACCGAGAGGAAGATGCGATGGCCGTGATATTAGAGTAGGAAAGTCGTTGCGCGGCGAATGGAGATAGAAGTGACCGAGTGGACACTTCATTGCTGCGGTTCTTGATGAGCTGCTGAACGGCTTTGATATAACGGACGACTATGTTACTTTACTACGCTACAATTTACTCGAAGTTTAAATTTCTACTTAGTCATATTATTATGAGGCAATGTAAAATAATTTATAGGAATACCTAAAACCTAAAAGAACTTGTAATTTTTTTCTGACAATAGTATCAATTTGCCACGTAGTACTTTGTTTTTTGACATTTTGACATATGTCAATTGAAAATAATATTGAAAGCTTAACAATTCAGTGTCAACACAATATGCCATACCCGTGACCGGGAGAATAATAATGAATTTCAAAAATCCTATTTAAACATATTCATAGATCCCGTTGTACATTTAGTTACATGGTGTACCTTGTTAGTCTCAGCGAATCTACTGTATAAAATACTTAACGTTATACCTGCGTTTTTATATTTATTTAAACTTTTTTGTAATACATTAAACGACAAAATAGATACGAGCAAAGTGATGTGATTTTGGGCTCGTATAATGTAAAAATACACAAAGGAATATGTAATCTTGTGGGGCTATAACATATTACTCTTATAGCGTGCACACTTTATGTATGAAATTCAGATCACGATCGAATTTTCATGGAGATAAAAGTGACCAATATAACCGATGCAAAACATACGAGCCAAGCGCACGGGGTATATATATATACGATGTCCGAGTCACGGTCAGCCCTTCATAAAAACGGTGTATTTAGATACGTGTGTGTGTGTGTGTCAATGTTCTGTCGTGCATATTTTATATAAAACTGGAGGAAATTACTCTCCAGCGTGCACCGGAAGGCGCCAGGTATGCTAATAAAGTTGTTGGAACAGGATTATGGGTGAAAGATTATGACGAAAAAGTTTATGTCTGGTGGCCTGCGGTGATACTAAAGAAAATAACACTTCTGATTTAAGGCCGCTCGAGACTTTATAGCCACGTGCTATGTAGTTAGACTCGCTGAAGAAACGAAGATGGAAAGAACCTTTTCTGTGCTGCGACGCGACGTGAAAATGATGATACTGGGAAGTCACACTGCACGGTTCGTTCTGTACAAACTAAACTTTAATATCTAGTCTAAATATTTATACAACATTAACTTCAATCTGTTTGCTTAATTTAAATTATGTGACGTCAATTATTCAAACAGTTTTCTCGGGTTAGACATTTTCAATTATATAGTTTACACATATAAAGGTCTCACATTGATAAAGTCAATATTAAGTCTCATAAACACATATCTAATTGCATACAAAACTGAATATACCGAGCTTTTGTGTTAACCACTCAAAAATTTGCCCACTGAGAGACCAATCAATGGTTCAGTACAGCTCCATCAAAATCTATTCTTGTATTCAGAGGCTCCGAAATTATTTAGGAGCAGGAGGGTGGCTGGCTTGAAATATATAATATACAATTACTTATTTATATTTGAAGCTTTTATGGAAATTTCAGGGGGACTAAGTTATAGGTTTTGATTTAAAAAAGAATATTTTGTTCCGGCCTATGTACAAGTTTTAATTAGGTTTTGAAATATTCTCTTCAACAATTTTTGGTTTGGAGCAAGCACACATATAATTCGAAATAAATTTTGAATCTAATCTTGCAATTTAATGGGAAGTCCAAGAATAATAATTTTAGGAAAATATGCGATTTTAAATGTTTATTTGACATACATAATAATAATAATAATGAAATAAAAACAAACGCTTTCAAACAATGGAGATACCAAAATGAATCGTTGTAATTTTACACATAAACATGGAAATTGAAGAGAGTTGAAAAACTACAGGCAAAGCAAATATATAATTCATCTGATTACATAACATTATGTAACCGAAAATAAATACCAAACATTTGTTGGTTTATATGTAAATACTTAATACTCCAAAATAATGTAAATACTACTATTAATAAATATTTATTCAAAATTCGTTACACCAAAGCAAAATTTTAATCCAATTCTGTTTGTACATTATTCTCCCCATTTTGGCAACACTGCTTTAACCCACAACTCAGTTTACCAATACGCAATAATTTTTACTTGGTGTCAGCGAATTTGTTCCGATACGTTTATATGGCACATTTTCACGATTATTTATGTACTTTTAGATATCGAAAAGTGTGGTCTTGCTAAGATAGTACTTATAAATGAACTAGAAAGTTATTCAAAAAAATTGTACAACCACGTAAAGTATTTAATATATACAAAATTACTTGCCAATTTTTGTCTGCTTTCAAAATGAGGCTAATACTGTGAATTATCATCTAGAAACATCCTCTATAAAATATACGACGTGTTAAGCATCTATAAAAGTTATCCGAAATGTGCTTTCATAAAATTACAAATAAAATAAAAAGGTTGTTATTTTCGTTTGCAGATTACCAGCTATAATATTTTTAATTTCTTTCACGATAATAAAGTAGTAAACATGTACATCATTAAACAAGCATGGATAACTATTTGTTTATTTCAAAGTGTGCTAAGCTATATCATATCTAAAAGAGAATATATTTTTTCACTCAAAGGCTGTTTCAGAAGTAGGTCTATCTTACAAGGAAGTTCAAGAAATTTTTTTTCATTCGCAAAAATGTCGTGGGACCATAATTCGCGGTGCGGAAGCTGCAGTTTCAATGCCTTTTATGTACGCGCCCGTTGGTACATAATCCGCGCCAGTTTAAATCCACGTAACGACTCTAACCAGAGGACGAGGAGGAGGAGACATAGTGATGGCTCGCATCGCGCACTGAAGGGCCTTGCTTGCAATAAAACCAACGTCCGTAGCTGTAATGATTCCGTTGCTGCCTACTAGCGGCCATATTGCTTATAGCTTCCGTCTAGGTAATCAAACACAAAAATACACCGAACGCTTCTGATTGTGGCTCGTAAAGTTAAATCGGTAGAAAAAACTCGCCACAACCGTTTTACGGATACACTGTAAATAAAATGTAAACGGGAACACGTAAGCCAAGCGGTTATCGTTCTTAGTGTACGTTTTGTTGTGTTGCATTTATGTATAGATTTCATTTGGATATTGAACCTAACTCGATATTGGTCTATTAAATTATCACGAGATGGCTTGGCGTGCATCAATAAATTTAATAAAATTTGCTGTTTCTACCCTAGACATTGGGTATTACTTAATATAATTTGGTTTCCACTCCTGACAGAAATGCATGTTGTGATAATGATACAAATTAGTAGATATGATAACGCATTTTATAAGGATGTTTACAAGAAATAATATGTTTATCAAAAAAAAGTTAAAATATTACAATTTTCATAAGATTTACCTTCTTTCTAACTCGTGCCGTTATTGAGAAAGTAAGAGTTTTCAAATATAGAATGATTTTTTCGAGCTATATATGAAAGTATTTTGGAGCAGAACATTCACAGACACACACACACACACAGATAGAGATATGCCAAGCTCAAAACGTATATTTGAATTAAAATCTCAAGATCGAAACTCGGGCATGCTCAAAATGTGATTTTCCGTTAAAATCTCGAGTATTCATTTTTTTGTGAATACAGTACTTTCTTTTATACTTCGTCAAAGAAAGTAAAAATAAAACCGTATAACGTTTATAGGATCTTTAAGTTTTTCCATTTAATCTCGTTCTAAGCAAAGTAGTTTATATTTATAGTGCTAAAACAATCCAATGTGAACTGCAAATATGTATAAACATGTAGCATGCATTGCGAATATTTTCTAAGTATACATATTCCGCCATTTTCTTTTTCTTTTAAATAGCAAATGTTTGCACACATATTATTAAAGTTTTATCCAAACAATCGCGAAGAGAATAGGATATCGACAGTGGGTAAGTTGTAAAACCTAGGGAAAACTTTTCACATTAAATTTTATTTGAAAGTCCTTTGTTTCACTATCTGAATCTATGTGTGTTTGTGTGTGTGTGTTTGTCGGTTTTCCATCTAGTATTGTAGCAAGAACAGATAAACTATATGCCGGATATGATTTCCATATTTAAGCGGTAAATGGTGTAATATTGGTAGCGGTAAACCCTAATGGACTAGTGTCACATAAATTATCGACCATATAAAATGTGTTGGAAAATATAAGAAAATGAAAAAATCCCCACGGCAATAAAACATTATTTATTCGTGCGTGATATAGAAATAGACGCGTCATCTCACCCACCACTATAATTTATCACGCCGACCAGGTCCGCACTTAAATAAAAATATGATTTTGTTTTATCATGATCCCAGAGAAAATTATTGCTTTGTTTTGAGGTTAAACGCATTTAGATAGCACCATTATTTTATATTACAGATTGTCTAAAAGAAACATCAACATCCAATATATGGTTCTACATATAGCCTCTTCTGTAAATAAAATACGACGAGTTAAATATAAGAATGCACCAACACAATATTGAACAAATAAACTATAAATTAAATATAAACTAAAAGTTATCAAATTAATATATTATATGGAATATGTATTCTTCTTTGGCCCTCATAATTCCAGTGTTCATTTTATTTTATTTATAAGATTTATATATTTTTCAAATATTCTGCAATTTATATATAATTTCTATGGATGATAGAACCTAAGATCCATTAAAGTTAATGACACATAATAGTTTTTCGATTTAAAATATTTGAAATAACAATAAATTTCCTGATTACCGAATTTCCGAACAAGTATTTATGCACAGTACATGAAGCTCATAAGCAAAAAGATGGAAAATCTAGTACACATACATTTTGCATTTAATGGCTTGGCTATCAAACGTATCCAATGTCACATTTAGCAATCTGGGGTAATTAGCTGATCCAAAATAAACAAAAAAATGTTTCCGTCATTCAGCATTTTGACAGCACCATCACGGAAAACAGATAATGATGACGTGATCTTTCAAAATTTGTCATTTGAAACAAACACGATGCTATATTGGCATTATACTGTTCTCAATATGTCCATCTATACATATATATATATGAAGGTATGTATTACCTAACGTAATTTTGAAATATACAGTTCTTGCATGACTGCATTTGACATTTGAATCTCGGTAACATTTCAAAACATCGGAAATAAAATGCGGAATACTGTCGCGTATTGTCCATCTCTTTTAAAGTTCACTTGTTCAAATATAACATTTACTACATTTAAGAAAATTGACATATTAATTGAAATATTCCCTACCTATACATAGGGTCCGAATTCAAGTCTAATTTTGAAACCATGGAAAGAGCTTATAAATGTGACAAATAGTCTTCAATGAAATCTATTACTTTCAATAAGTATTAAATATTTCAATCCTTCCAGTACCAAATGTTTCATAACTATGAAATATCATCTAAATCATATTTTATTCTATTATATAAATTCTCTAAGTACCACTTAAAATTAATAATGAATCCTTTCCCATGATACGCTATGAAGTAGAAGTAACTTTTCTAAAGCATATAAAATTTATTTAAAAATTGTTTAAGTAACAGCACCAGCCACAATATCTAACGAGATTGTTCGCTGTCATCATCGTAGACCTTTAGTGTCGCCAAGTTATTCTCTGGTGGTTTTAAAATTTACATTTTCTTTTAAAAACGACAGTCTTGCTAGTTTAGCTTGTTACTACCCGTTTTTGCTTAGGAACTTTTTACATCGCAATTTACGATTATGCTTTGTGTGCAAAAGATTTCTTTGTATTATTTATCATTAAAATAACGGTCGGAACATACGCTTCAAAAAAAAATTCTTATTTTACATAGCAGTTTTCCTTTGTAGAAAATTAAAAAATTCTATTTCTTATTGTTTTTGCTCTTTAGTTTGTTTTATGCGATAAGATTAAATTCGAAACATATAAATTGTTCCTGAAATAAGACTGGATCTGCGAAATCTTCCATGATATGATTTTCTAATTACTGCGTATTAGATAATAAAAATAATTATAAATCACAATCGATGTAAGTTTAATGAAACTAGAAAAATTGATGTTTATCCTTAAATATATTTGTCTAGCTTATATAATTATTTTCAGTGTTTAGTTTCAAAACATACAGTAATTATGTTTGCCGCATATACGACGAATGTCATTTGCAGAACCAGCAATTATTTTATTTGCTGAAACAAAATCCATTTTGCATTACACCAAATAATAGAAATATAGATTTTCATCTTCACATGTGTTGATTGTAAAATTTGCATGCAAACAACTGGAACAGATACATACACAACACATTGCGAATTCAATTTGATTTGGCGCTGATAAAAATCGTATTTTCACATGCATATTGTCTCAATTATCGATTTCACAAACATTGCCTTGTTTCAATATATATTTTTATTGTTGCTAGATTCTTATCCTTATATAATTTCGTAGATGACAATAATTAGACTGAATGTAGTTTGATTAGCTCATCGTACGGTAGTACAAAAGAACTATAGTATTCGGTCGTGTTCCTGATTCAGCGGATTCAGAAAATGTTTGCACTGAAATTCGATTAATTGTGGGTTTTTCTGTTGAAATCTTGAATTCACAATTTTTCATGATTACAAGACTTGCTTTGATGATACATTGGTGGCTGCAACAATGCTATTCCTATGTTATATTTATAATTAAACAAAATGATTGGCCTACAAATAACCCTCTTTTTAAAGAATCGGAAAATTTGCATTCTTCATTCGGATATAATTTAAAATAACTGTTCTAATATTATGGCGATATATTTGAATGTATATTCTACAATTCTATTTATATAATAAAATAATACAATGTAAATATTATTTCTAAAATACAAAAATGAGTGAAGTATTGAATTGAAAGTAAAGATTCGGAATTGAAGATGTAGAGTGTGATTTTGTTGGGGCGGTTGCTATACGTATACAGTGAATGTTGTCGTTCGTTTGTGTTGCTATCTGGCAAGAGGCATTCGGACGTTTCCCGTCCGTATACAGTTATAACGGTTTCATATTGCCGGTTGCAAATCTATAAGCAGTTAGATTTTATTCGCACATATATTACGGTATTTGACTCGCGACTCGCACACCCGTCGATATAGAAGTTCACATATTCAAGATAAGAGCGATGAGCTGTCTGCTTCAATCTACATATATTCAAGTCGACATTCACACCCATGCACCCATCAGACACATTTGCACACAAATATATTGAAATATATAGGATATATTCCTCAAATAATGATAGGGATTGCCTTCTTTTACAATATTGGAATTGGCAACCAACTACAGTAAACGTAAATAATATTAATAACATTATTTGGTTGAAGCAATCGATCTATTGTCTATAAATAACCCATACTTCAATAACTACTTTCTTCCACGAAGTCTTAAAATAAAGATTATTTTATGAATATTAGGACTATAATGTATACATATATTGTTGCTTGCAAAATTATTAAGAAGAGTTTTAATTTCGGAAAAATTATATTTAAGGTATAAAATGAAAGGCTTTATATTTATTTGGAACTAAAGTTACAAAAATCCCACCTTCACAGATTTATACGAACGCATCAACACAGAATCACATAAGTTCACTCACATCAACACAGTTTCTTCTTTTTGGTCTGCCCATCGTACGTAACGAATTAGTTACTCACTTATTGGATTAATGACGGAAGAGGGAGTGAAAGACTGGGATTATTCGCAGCGGTTGCGAGTTTTTACCGAACGTATTAGATGTTTCTTCTATTTTGTTGAATTCATAGGATTATGTTGGTGTATTTAATGTAACATTAGAAAAAAGTTGTAAAGACTTTTTTACGTCAATAATATTTACTTATATATAAACCACCACTACACAAGAAAAATCAATATCCCATTAATAGAAGGTGGGTACACATAAATATTACAAATATAGATTATTATTAACAGAAGTTCAAGCATGATCAAGTATAAATATAAAATATTATTTATGAAACGGTAGTAGAATAAGATAGGTTTATTAGGTAGTTTTCGTCGACAAATAACGAAAAATTCATTAAGCCATCCACTAGGTCGCACATTTTATCTACATGAAATAAATGTCTTTACACACTGGGCCACGGCCGCAAATGTTGTAATATAATCGCATTCTCTTGAAGTTGTACTTTTATCTGTCTGTCTATCATTTATGCGCGACGTAAAACGACTTGAAACGATGAAAACGAAGTGGAGAGGAAGTAAAAGGAGAAAAGAATTGTAGGAGTGTAAGGTAAAAGCACACGAAGGGATTAAGAAGAGTCAATGCGATCAACGATGTATGTGGGTGGCTAGGCAGATATAAGATTTTGATCATAGATATAGTAATATATATGGATATGAACATTGGTTGTGATTTGTGCATACTAAGACAAAGTCTAAGAAACAAATTCAAACTCATAATTGTCAGTATGTCTGTGCAAGCATTACAGCAAAAACTGTTAGAAGATAAAATTATGAAACTTTAAGTATTAAGTTTGTATTACCGGATTTTTAAAGAACAGAATCAAAACCTGTAGTAAAGGTTCACTGTTTTTAGCCGTACGAAGTACCGAAGAAGCTAAAGCATTCGGTTGTGTGTCTGTAGCATTATCAGATCAAAAAATGTCATTAACAAAAAGTGTCGCCCTGAATCCAAAAATATTTATAACTTATATACTTGGATGTTAGTCGTCGCTCGCTCGTAAGACCAAATTTGTGCCCTCTACTCCTCTGAAGGTACCGGACCGATTCATACCAAATTTGCTACACATATTATTTGGCCCATTTGAATACAAGATGTAATATAATACATTTCTATAGCAATATCTTTGCAGAAGACTAACATCTTTACACCGATAACACCGTATCCATACATTGTTACATCAATGATTTTGTGGTAAAAAAGTGGCAAGAGGCGACAGATTTGGGACGATGCCTGTACGAGACCACACACACCCACACATAGACAGTTTAGATATTGATTCGCATTTGCATTGAATATGATTTCCAATTCTCCCCCATTCAAATGCATTTCCTTTTACAATCGACCTGTAAAACCTCTCTAGTTGCTGCCTCTGCGTCGCCTCGCCTCGTCTCGCAGGCACCGCATCACCACATCTCGCATGAATACACAAATGGCCACAATTTTACCAGTCAGCCGCGTTCCAATGCTCTCTCGCCGTTCCAAATCATTCATCGCCCCAAACCCTCTCGGCTCTCGGCTCTCGTGCCCACGATGTGAAAACAAGCACACGCACATATTTATATTTGCTACAGTTGTACATATCACATATTCATTTAATTTTTAACATACTAACACAAATACAGTTATTGTAAAGTCCTTTCTCGGATATAATTATAATCCGTGATATCTATTTCAGGTTGTATCCACTAGAGCATATGTCCAGCTGGAGGAATTGTGCCCACACTATCTTGTTTATTTTCAAAACCTTTTACATCACACTTTTCCTATGACTGGGGCGGCAGACTATCTCATATTCTTTCAATCTTCCTCCATCCGCCATTCCTCCAAGTAATATGTTGAATTTACGATTTCTGTTTTTTATTTGATATATTTTTACAAAAGTACTATTTGTTTGCACAATGTATGCATGTGGATATAATTATTTTGCAAATGTACAGAAAATTAAATAAAGTTCGTAACAACCAACTCCGGTCTCCCGTATTATGAAACAATAGTTGCACTACGCAGTAACAAAACTGACCGTTTGTATTGTTTAAAAGATTGTTTTATTCAAACTCTGAATCTGCATTAAAATGGTCCAACGGCACGTATAGAGGCAGGTGTATTTATACATGGGCGAGGATGACAAAAATGTTACAATGGATGGCATGGTTCAGAGCGCATTTGACAAAAAAATCGTAAAATTTACAGAATATTCAACAAATCAGATTGAACGATAGCCAACGGGGGTGCCATTCGTGTGTGGAAATATGCAACCAACATGCATCAAAACTCGTTTGCAATTTCGCTCGACACACACACACACACTAACACAGTACAGGACAGGGCACATATTTAGTGCAATTAAACGTTCTGTTTTGCATTTGGAAAACTTACGAAAAATAGGTACATACAGTAATATTGATTTCGTACGGGAGAATTTAACATTTTTTTGTTAGTATATAACAACCTACATATATACAATCCAAATAGATTGGTACCAATCATCTAAATGTGAAATAACAAATATTTCAAAATTGATTGTTGATTTGCCCTGTGATAAAATTGGATTTTATGAAAAAAAGAAACTATTTGTACCTGGTGAAAAATTCGCCTTCCATTTAAACATGAATTTTTGAATTAAACATAAATTCATTTATTTAACAAAATAATTTTCCACATTTTTAACAACAAAAAATAATATATTTTAATTAATAAATTTGATTTATAGACTGTATTTCAATATTACTAATAATTGAGGTAATTCAATTATTATTCAGAGGAGCTCAAAACAATAGATTTCTTTCATAAATTAATATTTTTAGCTTTGTTTTTCTTAAACTAAATTATTTTAAAATTCTTGGTGATGTGAGTGATAAGAAAACATTTTGTGATACATAAATGGATTACATTTCTCCAAGAAAATAAAACATTTATAATAATGACTATTTTTCAAATTAGAAACTTGAGTCCATTAACAGACTCTGAAAATGTATGTCCTTATTTTGATAGTTTAACTACTAACTGAAAATTAGGTTAATCTGGTATGGTAATACCTGGAATTTGCTTTAAAATTTTAGACAAGAATTTATTTTGTATTTTTATATGTAGGACATCCACAAAATTAATTTTATACTCTGCTGCTGATCAAACACTGATATCAGAGTGCAGGGTTGTAAGACAAAGTAAACATGTCACTGTCATGTTCATATCAGCCTGTTGATCCTTACGAAAATTGTTATTTTCCTTTAAGGAAACAATGTACATATATATATATATATATATATATATATATATATATATATATATATATATATATATATATATATATATTATATAACTATTACGCAACACAGATTTCTAGACATATCAATAAATCTAATAATAACATTAATCAAAATCGTCTGATGTTGAAAGGTTTTTTGAAGCGCCCATAATTATGTTATAAATATAGAAACCTGTAGCTATATTGAAAACAATTAACAACCTACGCATGTAAAATCTCTATTTAATCAACCGAAAACAATTAAATAGTAGTACTTTGAAGTGTGAATTTATTGAAAATGTAATTTTAAATGACTAACGGCATTCGCAATCGCCGCACAGTGATATATTTATTTATAATTTAGCGAATGATTTGACGAGTTTTTAATTAAAATTATGTTATTGAGCGAAACATCACCAGGAACCAATTAAACATTTATGTCATGCAGCCACTGCGGTTCATTAGGAAATCCACAAGCATTGCTGGTCGCCGTCGCACTGCCAAATCATTTACAGATTTAATTATTAAATCTATTTTATGATACAAAACAATCGCATCTGTTTACAGTTTGCGGCTACAATGTACTGTTTCTTCTACAAATATTGAGTTTATGTTGTTAATAAAAGGTCATTGATAATATTTGTATAATGAAAAAAGTAAATTTTAACCGAAATACACGATTTGAACCTCCCTGATTTGTTACAGACTATTTTCGAAATGTGGAGTGTTTTGTATGTAGCTTGATAATAAAATTTCTGTAAGCTATCATATAGTGCTCAGGGAACCTGAAAATAACTATTAAAATTTCGCAATTAATTAAAAAGTATCAAATACATTTTCAGGCATAATGTATAAGTTCTTTTTAAAGAACTACCACCGAGCTGCTAGATTTGGCGAATTAATAAAATATAATTAAGCACGTAATGAATGAAAAATAGAAATAAAATAATTATAATTGCACGCTCGTATGATTTTTGAAGGATGCGTATATATCGCACATGAAAAATAAACTAAAATTCATTCTAGCCTGAATTTGTATGGACGAATTTCAATGGGCAGATTGAAGCGATAGAGCAGGCAAAAGGCAGACAAATGATATCGCAAATTTTGAGTTATAATGTCTGAAGTGAAGGGGCGCGCGCACGTCATGAGGACGCTTATACAGTTTAGTATGATACGTCAGTGCGCCGCGTCGCGCCACCATCGCATCGCCTCAAGCTCTTCCATATTGCCAAACACAATGTTCCCATTGTTCGCGGCTCGGCAAAGGCATTGTTGGCAGTGACGTGCTTGTACGGGTACACGATTGAGGAACCGTTTGAAGCTGATGCGCGTCCATTATGGACGTTCTGATTAGAAAACAAACAAATGGATCGCAAGCAAGGCCTGCTTCACTTCACATCGATGACGTTCTAAATTTATTGCGATCTACCTATCTGTGCATATAGAATCATAAACCTTCTACACAATTTTCATTCTCGATTTACTATATTTATTTATAATAATGCTAAATTTTGTTCCAACATAGTGGGGAATAACATAAAACAATTTGAATGGTTATCTACCTGCAATATATATTTATTGGTTGTGGAGTCGAATTAACAAATACCTGGATGACTAATTCCGTGAATGCGTTGAGCGACGATGGCGTGCCGGTGGCGGGTGGGTGAGTGGTCGCTTCAAGCACCGCGTCTCATTTCCATTCCATTCCATTTACCAGGGAGCCGAACGCCGAGTGGAGGGACACCGTCACGGGACTAGAACCAGACAAGAAATGCAAACTACCCTATATATATATATAAGTATAGCACGGGTACAAGCGAGAAGGACAACACCGACCGACTACAAGCCGTTTGTTTGGGTTTTCATGGCGCGGTGACGACAGATCGGAATCGTATATGCGTTCGCGGCCAACGATAAAATAAATTGCATTACGCCTCGAAAAGCATAAATAGTGAAATCATTGTCTCATATTGCATTAGTAGCTGCGCTTGGCTTGGCTGACGCGATTTCCGAAATGAATTCAAGTAGTGATGATAAACTAAACAAATTTAATTTTACAACTTGTAAGACGTTACCAGACGTCTGTTTTGGGATGCACCATCGGAATGGGTAATCCACGATGCCAAGACGAATAACAAACCGAATAAACAAGTGAGGAATTTATCCTGTGCTGCTTCATTGTTACCAGCAGTTCTAAACAAAAAGGACAATTTATTATACATGTATATAGCGAAGCCTGCAAGGCGAATACACATGAAATAGGAAGAGGATGTTCCAAAAGTTTGTCAATAACTTAATCAACATCAATTTGAGAAAATATTATTGGATTGTTTATGGCGTGAATGAAATATTTAAAATGCCATTTTTATGGAGTATACAAGTCGAAATAATATACGCACAGTGATTATAAACTTATCTTTAATGAGTGCCCACGAGTTTATAGTCACATTATAAATTCAATATCCATTATACTGCCGGAGTTAAAGAGCCCTAAAGACCTACCCTTAGTAATTGTATATGTGTATATTCAAAATTATAAATCTCTTTATAATCCATAAAGTTTCTTTATATTGTGAACTCTAGCGAAACAAACACAATTTGCAGAGGTCTGCACCCGATTTTACGAGATTTTTTTTTAAATTTTACTACTGCATATAAGAAAGTAAAAATACCGACATGTTCAAAGGCGATTTTTCAGCATATGGTACAAATTTCAAAATATAAACTTTTGTAACAAAATTTGTTAGACATTTCAATAACTCATGTGCGTATGTTTGTATTTAATAAAGTTAGTGAAATTGTCTGACTGTAAACTACTACACATATACTAAAGTAATAAGTAATAAGTGTGTTTATCAGATATATGTCATGTTGTTTGTGAAATTGTTCCACGATTGTTAATTATAATTTATGTAAAACTCTGTAAATTTTCGATTAGTAAATTAACACACACATCCAACTTCAAGCATAGCTAGAACAGGAACGCATGGGAAAGCAAGTTATAATTGAATTCTCATTGAGACAAACATGTACATTCGATGTGGCATTGTTCCGTTTCGCTTAATTTTACAGCCAGCCCAGTTAGTGCAGTATTACTGCCAGTGGTGGCGACGTACACACAATCATGTATTATTAATCCGTAGGCCCGCAAATATAATTGAAAACTAAACGGTAACATTACAAAATGAACGAAAACAAAAGTGATTGTCAAACAATTTTGGATCAATATTAATTAAACAGATGATTTTGTATACAAATTATTTTTTCCATCTTATACATAATTAATTTGCTCTCAATTTTAAAAGTTTATTTTATGATTTTACTCTTCTTAAATTTATATATGTTACATGGTGCCGCGTGGCGAGCTGAAGGCTTTGATGCCTGCGCCTTGCTTATTTTGTATTCGTTATATGCCATTTATTGTATGTATCTCGATAAGAATTAAATTAGCTATGTTAATTTAACCTTGTGAAGCGTCAGACGATATATCGGCCAGTACGGAAATAAATCTAGATCTAGAATAAATATTTTCCAAATAAACTGTTCTAAAGATATAAATCCAATTGACCAAACCATATTTTTAGTTGATGGCGAATATATAGGTGGCCAGTGACATTTGTCATGGTTTGAGTTGATTTCGACCATGTACGTTATATTGGGATCTGTCATATTCGGCAATTTGTATCAATGCTGAATGCGTCTGCGGTACACACAGTCTGACCACGCAGTTAATCAAAATATAAACTCTATTCAGGGGCCATTAGTGTGGGAACGAACCATCACTTTGTTTTATTTAAAACAAAGATAAATGATTCGACAATTTTTCTCGCGGCCGCGTTCAGTAACTGTCGAGTATTTGTCTGACGCACTATTCCCCTGCTTCTCTTGTAAAACCCAACGAAATGAAAGCGAAATAATTGTTTTTCTCTTTTTGCTCGCACAAATAAATGACTAGCTATAATGTTAACAAATATATTTAACTGTTTCGTTTACATGATACAATTATTCAATTTTGCGTGTAGTTGTCATGCCAGTTGTCGCTTTCAATCAAATTATGTTATTTTTTGATCCTGTTTTAACTGTACCAATATATTAAATGATGAAATATGGGATGACATACATTATAAATAAATTTAAATATTCCAAATTTATATCGTTATCCTCTACACAAAGAGACTGACAAAAAATTGAAATTGAAAATTGATCCTATTAGCCTTTAATAACGTAACTCAATTTACGCTTACTATAGGTTGGTGAAGCGAATTGTATTACAAGAATTGTAATTCAAGTCATCAATCAGTTTATATTAATAACAATAGCCGGCCATTATTAATATTAGAATACAGTAATAAAAAATAGTGACCCAAGACTTGTAAATCCATTTAAAACTAGATGTGCTTTTTCAATAATAAATCCAATACCATTACGTTTATAATGAAGAAATTTCTTAGTAGAAAATGTGGCCAGTATGAAAATACAATGTAAATTCATTGATTTAATTTCAAAAGCAATTTCCAAATAAACCCCAACTCCTTACAAAATCCATAAATTACGTCATCAGTATGTTTATGTGACAGCTAAAGCATCATTAAAATTATGAGCATCCATAAAACGCCATTGGATACACATGTTGCTGTCTGTGTACTATATACTGCAATATTAGTGTTGCTTCATAAAATATAGTCTGTCACCGCTAACTATTAATTCACTGCACAGATTTATAGAATGTTTATGCCAACGTAAACATGATTAGCATTCAAATAGCGCCGAGAATAACAAGTATAGATTGGAAAGATAATTCCATTTATTAGTACATACTTACTGAATAACTTTACTTCAAATGTTGGTAGCAGTTTTCAATAAAATAAACTTCGGATTATGAAGGGTAAGAAGTACTAAAAATAAACTATATTTTCGACGTCAAATCGATTCTACATTGTTCGATAAGATTCTTTTCGTAACTTCTTTGGCTCCATCGTGCTTGTACACATAACAGAGGGTCGCATTTCATGTCGTATTTTAGCATTCTCCATGCATTATATCTCTTCCATAAAAAAATATTTCCGGGTACACTTTAATCGGGTACTTTACGTGTTGGCCATCTAAAACGACCGACTGCTATAGAAGAAGAAGTCATGCCAATAGGCTGGTTTATGGGCAAGTAAATGGGGGGCAAAGAGGGTAGTCTTTTGAATACAGATGACGTCAAACGCAAGATTCAAGCAAGCAGAATAAGGTCATTGAGAAAGGGTTAAAGCAGGGTTGTATTAACCTATTATGTATTATTTTTATTGAATATTTTGCATTTTATTACCATATATTTCTGAAGAGTACATTTAAGAAGCAACCCCATATTAAATAAGACGGTTCTGATTCAGACGATTCGTGTACAATATTTGACGGAGGCGCCAGTACTGGGTTCGCAGAGGTATCCTACAAGTAAATATTTGCGGAGTGTGACCGCGCGTGTTATGGGCGCCCCAAAATCGTCCAAGCAATGAAGAACCGTGCTGGACGAGTCCGCGAACCCTTATATGATTCACGCTATGGACTCAGTCCAAGCCAACATCATCAACTCTTGCTTCTCCTCGTCGCTGCTCTAAAGTAAACATTCTTCACTCAACACCCACGAACCAATATTGTTTCTCTCTACATATTTTAAATTGATAATTCATCATAATATGGGATAATGTAAACAAATAAATTCTCGGGAAAATGTATACATTTTGAGATTTTTTTTTCTTCTAATTCATTGGTATTATATACAAGGCAATGAATTGAACTTTTTTTAAAATAATTATTGCGGCATTTCATGTCAAAATTTTATATGAAATCAAACGATTATTTGACGTTTGGTTTCATATATGATTTTATTTCATTTTTAGTGTATGTTAGCTTTCCGGATAGAATGGTAGATACATATACAAATAAATCTGGGTATATATATATATAAATTATTAAAAAGATATTAATATTATAATAGGCATAATACTCGATATGTGCAAATTGTTAACCCAGGCGTCTTTTTGTTTAGTAAATTTTATCTGTTCGTAAATCAAGAGATAGCTAGGACAGATGATAACTAGTCTATTAATACGTCATAAAATCCCGATTTATTACGCCATTATAGATGAAGTCTATGTATAACTGAAAAATACGCTTTATACTATATATTTGATATTTATTTATCTTTTATATCTAGTGGGTTTATAGTGCATAGTTAAATAAGCAAAGTATTTTTATCGATTTATGAAGCAGTAAAACGCAAAGCTGCACAACCTGAAATGAAATATTTCGAAATAGAAATATAAAATTTGCGAATGAAATATAAAGTTGTATATACGTAAATAAAGTTTTATATTTGAAAACATACGCGAACTTTTTTAATGAAATATTAACAACGTGTTTTTCATTTATAAACTGGAAATTTATTTATGTAGGATATATACGACGTACGTACATAAACTCGCAATCATAATTTCAACTTTCTGCTCAAAAACAATAGAAAGAGGACACTCAAGTATAATCTCATTTTCTCATTACGCAAATACACTCTGCCTCCTCATCTGTTTAGGTTATGTTATGAAAGCATTATTGGTGCAAGTACAGGGTAGGCCGCACAGAATTACCTAAACATATATGTTTTTAGATGTTTACTATATTTACAAAATTGTTTCATAATTGCGTTTTATTTATATGCTGAATCCATGATAACATTTACAAAAATGAATTATAATAATCGTAGCGTCATCTAATGTTATACATCAACGAGCAGATATTTGATATATTATTAGATATTTAATAAATGATTTAGTCTCTAAAAAATTGGACCCTATTTTTGGAAACGTATAATTCCGGAAGCTTAAAGGTAATTGAATTCAATATACTAGTGAAAAAGTTGGCCTACAAAGTGGGTCTTTAGAGCAAACAACAAATATGCATCAAAATATAATTTATATAAAATTTAAAAAATAGTTTCCTCGACATACGGTAGGACACTGTAAAAAAAATTGTGCACCTATAACTAAAATCAATGTAATTTTACGAAATTTGGTAAATTTACTTGTAAAACATGTAATTTTATCATAATGCTGTATTAATCAATAATTAGTAATTACATGATTTGTAACTGTAACTCTGCATTGAAATCAATTTTTTTACAGTGTATCTAAGCATTAAGTATGCTCATATATAAATCAGTCCTACAAATCCCGAATGGTTAAGACATAATAAAATCGATTATCCATATTTTGTTCGCAATACCTCTTAAATCCATAGAACTATTGTTTAGGCCGTATAATGTGCATTTGCCTTTAATCGACATGCCATCATCATCCCTGTGTTAACTGAAAAGTCGACTCGTCGCTATCGTTCGCTTCCTGATGTGACGCGCTTCCTATTCCTCCAGCCAGACTCTCTGATTATAATCTAGTTAAGTCTTCACGAACCCGCGATAATGCATAATACCTCCGAGTTATTTCATCTGCGGCCCTGTCAGAGAGAATAGCTATGCGACAATGGAAGGGGCAACGGCACGGCGTAGAAAGCACAGAGCACTGGGTGAATCCACACGGAACGATCTCTCCTCCACAATTCACGAATCGCACAATTCGTCAGTGGAACGAGGACCGTGAGTTCGTTGTTCTTCATCTACAGTACGAGAAAGGGTGACTGCTGCTGGTTTGCCTGGTTGGTGGTATGTGTGTACCTACCACCATTCGCTGAACGTATTATCAAATAAATAACTTTGCAAAATTGATTTCATTTCCACCGTAGAAATTCTATTTTGTCTCTTATTGTTGGTTGGTTGGTTGGTTGGTGGCTGCCTGTCTGGTTTCCGTTTGGAAGTTATCACGGCCACATTGTCAGATATTGTTACAGAGGCGGCTCGTTATTCGAAAACTCAGGACATTATTGTACAACTAATCAAGGAATATTTGTAAATATATATTACAAACCAACAAATAACCAATACGAGACAAGAACTTTTTGTTAATAATATTTTTTGATCGGAGAATGTTACAGACACACGACCGATCACTATAGCTCTATTGTTTATCCGGTACGACGAGCTTTATCCCAATCACACAAAGAATATTAATGTTTCAATCATGTTTATTAAATGAGCAAGTTTAAACATTATTAAGCCCGATTTAAATCAACACAAAAACATCTATAATACTAAATCACGGAAAACCCCGAAATAATTCGCATGTATTTTTGTTTATCTGTCAGAGAGGTAGAGCCACGACCAGGCCACGCTATACGGCAAAAACTCGTACCAGGCTGGGGTGTTGCCTTTTTTCTCCACTGTCGAAGGTACAAAATTTATGTGTAGCGTTTATCTGCGCCTGAGAAGATAAATGGCGACACAAATCTGTGCAACAGTGTTTTCAGAAACAATCACTTAAATTACTAAAAATAAATAAATCCACCTTCTCATCCGCTATGTTTCTGTTCAGCGTCGCCGTGTATGGTGGCGGGCCTCGCCGTATATCAACCAATGGTTGTGAATACGGGGAAATTAGAGGAGCCAAGAGAGAGAAAAGATTGCAGCTTTAGAAGAAGAACGCGTTCGACTGCACTGCATTATGCACATCGATGTTCTCAATTAACGTGTGATTTAGTATCTGTGCTGTAGTTTACAGTAAGTGCAGATACGAATTATTAGGTGTAAGTTGCTTGCAAACAAACGTTACAATACTGGGCAATTACTTTAGTCGCGCTATTGACAACGAGTACATTTATTTACATGGAGAGCAGTGGTAACGCTGTAGTCGCTTCAGTCGCGTGATTGGCACTGGACCTTTAGATGTCACTTTCGTGTTTATTTTAGTTGCTATAGGTTTGAAAGTTTACGCGCACGCACGTACAACGTTTTCAAGTAATTTTTTAAATATCAAGTCTTTGTAGTTGTCTATTACACCAAAAATATGAACAAGACTATATTTAATTTATTTTATGAGAACCATTTGCTAATATATATATATATATATATATATATATATATATATATATATATATATATATATATATATATATAATAAACGTTTCTTCATACGTTCGAAAAATTGTTGTTAAAAATAGAGAAAACATATTTGCTGTGGCGAACACAATATTATCTTGGCTACGTGGATCTAATATGACAATATATCTCTTAGCAATCGTTAATGGTTTTCTGATTCTGACAACTGCGTTTCTGATATGTGGTTGCTACGGAAACGTCTACGCATTTAGAAATATTACACTTTCCGAGAAAACGTATCGAACAAAAGTTCATATAATTATTAAAAACGTTAATTTTGAATCTAGTTCAGCCATTTTGGATATACTGAAACAAAGACAATAATTGTTCGACCTAAAATCTTTATTATTGTTACAAATTTTGTACTCGTCAAGAAACTATAAACCTATACACATTTTACAGACTATATAGAGGTATAGACTTGCCCAGAAGCTCTCTCATATAGTAATGGTTCTATATATGTAAATGTAGCAACGGTTCCACGGAAAGGTGTAATACCGAACAAACTTTATACAATATACATCAAGCTAGCGTTGAGGCAGTGCAAACTCTAAATGAAATAATATTTACAGATTAGTAATTAGTTTGTGATGAAAGCGATAGTAGCGCCGTGTTACGGTCGCAGTGACAAGCTAACGAAGCGTGTTGTTATACAAGCGAACATCGCGCGATGATGTTCTTTCTATCCTTCTTTGGTGGCACACTTTTGGTCGGTTGATGAAAGTGCCGGCATCCCCGCCAACTTAAGATTAATGGCAACATCTTCCCAAATTAGCCTAATCTTGTTTAAATATGAACGCGGTAACATTGGCCTACGTGACGCAAATTTTATCGTATTCATTTTAAGTGTGTATATATATATATATATATCTCCGAATTGAATTTCAAATTCATGGAAATGAGAGCACTGCACACCGACGCGATTTTCTCTAACACTACCGTTCATCGTCTATACTTACACGCTGGTTTCTACACGTGTTGTGTAAACGTGTGTGTGTGTGTGACTGCAAGTATAAATGTGACTGTGTGAGTATATTTATGTAGGTGTACACCATCGTTCCCTGGTACAATGTAGAGTTTTTGCGGTGTTCGTTCCGTGTTGTGATTTCTTTTGTTTCTTCGTTAAAGTTTTATTCGTTTATACTGTTTTATATGGTTGGTACTATATTTAGATTTGTTGTAGTTTAGAGAGTATTACGTGGTATAAAATGTTTTACAATCCATGTATAAATATTATTTTCGCTGTTTTATACATAGTTCTAATTTAGGAACAGAAAATTGTTGGAAAATCTATTTAGTTCGCCGAACAGTTACAGTGTGTAAAAATGAGCTATAACGTTCGGTTGTGTGTTCGCAAGAATCTAGATATCATAAAAAATTCACAATTTTACTTTCATTTACGAAGTAATAAGTAAGTATAGGGAACACCAATAATATCGACCTGGGGATTTTTATAGAAATATCCATTTTAACCTTCTCTGAATCAAATGTGCCTATGTTCGGAATGGCGTCTGTGTGTGAACGCTCTAGAGCTAAAATTGTGAAATTTCAAACAATTTATATAAATATTTAAAAAAATTATTTAATATTTGAAAACTTCATAAAGTAAATTATTATAGAATCAACCTATATTGTATATTTGCTAACATAATTAAATAATAAGCAAATTCGTATAATTCCAGAGTTTTACTCTATTTAACATAAGATTATTAGACATTTAGTTAAATTAACGTTCTGATGTGAATTATTCGAATAAAATAAAGCATATAGTAATATAATCGTGATTTTATTCAATCATCTGGAATGATATATGGAAGCCAATAGAGCAGATATAGATGAGTTTACGAGTCTTGAAGATTTGATGGTTTCCTCATCATCTCCGTCTATCTCATGATGCTATCAGTCACATAAATCTGTATATAAAAGTAATAGCTTATAAAACGTGAATGACGCCAAATAAATGGAATGAATGACATTAATACCCGGGTGCTGTCTATGGTTAATTCTCGTCGGAACGACGCGATGGGAAGGTATTATCCGGCGTGTTTCATGTCAGCTACTGCTACTGCACAGCACACCGTTCGTTCGTTCGTTCGTTTGTCCATTCGACATTCTCGTCGTTATATCACGCCTACTCCTATAGCTTTTTTCTGATTTACTTTTTTATTGCTGAAATGAAAGTTTTTTGTACGCACTTCAGATTAAACTAAATATTTTTTCCGTCTCTTCCTACACTGGACGAGATAGAATAATGGGTTACGCATTAAAGAGATACTTAAGAATAAAGTGGCATTATATTAATGGCTAAAGTGTCATTTAAAAGATCAAAAACACGTATCTCTTGTTAAATATAAAGTTGACTTTTTAATTATAAAAGGAGGGGAAAAACCATGCAGTGTCCTACACTGGATTATCTTGTACATATATTGTGATACATGGTTTATTTATAATAACAGAATAGTGAGCAGATATTTATACAAAATTCTCATAATAATGTTGTTCAAGAAAGACACTTAGTTTCAATAATAATTACTCTGATACTAGCTTTGTATTTCAATAGTTTGTATTATTCGATAAATACTCCTGATATTTTTGGTATTAATATATTATGCAGCTACTGCCAATAAATATTCTTTATAACAACATAAACTGAAATAAGAAACTAAAAAAATATAGAATTTATTTATAGATCGGGCGAAAACCTTTTCTTTTTTCATCAACAATATCTAAACAGGTAGTAAAACTCTTGCTACAGTTCCGCTATAAAAATGAATAATGTTATGCCATTTTTATTCTCTTTCATTATAGTTAAAATTTGTTAAAAATATAAATGATGGTAAATAAGGTGACTGCGTTGAGCAACTTCTCAATAGTTTTGCGTATTCCCACTACTACTAATAAAACCCCAAATAACATCAAATATGTTGTATTAGATATTAATTTTCAGTGATTCTCCTTGCAAAAGTTTCGAGCCATAAACTTTGTAATATCTTTTCTGGTAAATGTATTTCATTAGAATGTAATTTTTTTAAATCTTCGTTCCCCTTCAAGATTCTTGTAGAATATTCGTCGAACGAAGCAGGGTTCGTTGTGCTAGCTTGGGGTAGGTAGTATACTTCCTTCGGCTTCTTCGCGTCTGTTATACTGGGTATCCATTTCGCTGGCCATTTACACTTTGAAATAGTCTCGCTGAGAAAAGATTTATCTAGAAGCAAGCCAGGAGCTGGCTTTAATACAACTAGATTACCATATTTCCGCTATAACTTGAACGCACTACAGCGTCGAGCGACGCGGCAAATTATAGTACTTTTAGAGTAGAGTAGCGATGGTGGCGGCAGCTACGTTTCGTTACGTTACTTTACGTTGTGGAACATGAGTGTCATCTTCTTCCTACACTTAGTCGGCAGATGTTTCATTGATATTCGACATTTGTTTTGAAAGATAGCTGCATTCTTACTCTGCTTTACGACATGTAAAACAGTTTAACCCATGCGTAATTGTTTTAGCATTGAATAAATAAATTTGACTTTGAACAATATTTAGTAATTAGCAAATAAAGAAAACTGGCGACGAGAAGAAAATGTTGCTATGGACAGGTAGATAAGAAATTCATTCAATCTTCTCGCAAACTAATCGCCGTAGAAACTGTAAAATATATTCGTCTTTTCCGCCTTAAATCAGATACCATAGAAACTATTTTTATTCACATTTCCAATATCCGTTCGAAATTCCGTAGAAAATGAACAGTCAGATACCGAGTTGAGTAGGGCAATGATTAAATGGCAAAGCAATAGTTATCAGATTGCAATTGTCCTTGACTCCTTAGCAGCAGCCGCTACCTCGTTTCTGTATCCGTTTTTCTTTCAAGGAAACATGTCGGTGCAAGTGCGAGAACACCGTTTGTTTAATTAGGAAAAGACTGAGCGCGCATATATCGAGTGTAATTGGGTTTAGACGGGTCCCTGGTTGTCCGTATCGGAATTGGCGGTGCCGGTGGCGCAGAAGACATACACAGACCGACCGACTAATTTCACACAAAGCCTCTCGAAAACGATACCCGTTCTTCCGGCCCTTTATATCGCCGGACACGAATGCGATGGAGCACAAAGAGGAAAATGAACAGTACATCACCTCTTTGGAGTCTTTGGTTTGTGTTCTATCTTTCTGGCCTCTGTTATACATGTTTATTCTTTTTGATTTATTTTGAAAGCACGTTAATATTAAATTAGATTAATTTTATCATCAAAGGAGTATGTACAATTAGAACTTTTAGTAGGATATTGATCAATATAATAGGGAAATACTACAATCAACTTTCATGTTTAAGGGAAATTATGCATATACATCTAAAATATTTATAATTTTTAGGTACATAAAAGAAACTTGCAACTAAGTGCTGTATAGTCTAGATACTCGACTGACGTCAGCAACAAAATTTTGTTTTGTTGTATTAGACTTTACGGATGTGCGGCCAAAGTATATGGATTCCCTAATAGATTCTCGTTTATTTAACGTCAAGAACCAAGCGATAGCGTTAATGTTGTAACTTTAGATTATGTTACAGATGGTTACAAAAACAAAACAAAATAAAATGTTTGCTAAAACTTCGTGAATAAACCCTTGTTATTCAAGTTGATTGATTGAACAAAAACATCAAGTAAATATTTACTAAAGCAAAACTCGGAATCATATTAACGTCACCGTTGAAATTGATATTATTTGACTTTCTGTGTCTGCGTACATACATTTAATGAAATTTGATTTGAATGCTGAAATGGATTCGTACCGTAGTACATACGTACTCAGTTTTTAAACAATTGAAATGCGACGAGTTTTCATCACGAAAATACATATGAAAATGTAACAAAATGTTGAAGTTATTATTTTCCGCCAATGAAGTATAAACTCGTACAAACTATGAAATAATCACGAAATGAAAAAGCTGAAACATAAGGGTGTTGTTGCATGACCTGTTTTATTTTGAAATTTGTTTTATAGGACTCCAAAATTGGCGTATACCTACAAAATTATTAAAATATTTTTCAATTTTATACCGTAAATAGGTAGTTTATACAGATTACTATATCGGTACCTCCACCAAATATTACAATAAAATTCGAATAATAGTTATTTTTGAAATATCTGGAATTTACCTACTTGATAACCTAATTATTATTTTTTATTTGCTTGGATAATAAAGATATTTACTACGGAGTATGCACAGATTTATCAACTACCAAATTAATATTTACGCGTGGCATTTTTGATACCTAGATTTGACTAATGCAATAAATTTATACTGCTCGACTGCAATTTTATGTGCAGACATAAAATTTTAAATATTCTAATAAAACTTTACGTGGTTCATTTTCATTTCGTACGATCGACGAATGCTGGTAGAAAAATTAAAATCGTAAATCATGTGTTCGTTGGTACCTATACGACATGACAGAATCTCGCAGGGGACTAAATTTTTTGCGTTTTCATTACAAAGATATTATTTCTAGTCTATTTCCAATATTTACTTCAACAATTTAGGTAGACTTTTTTAATTTAATATTGTTTCACTGATTTGAAAATTTGCGAATGAAATTGATTATTTGGAAATATTTTATTATCATTAATTATAAAATGCACAAGGAATGGGAACTTTAAATTTATTAATATGTTTAATTTGTAACCCAAGGACATTATTACTAAATAAAATATAGGTATACATTTAAAAATATTGATTACTTTCTTAGGGTCGTCATACAACAAACTATATTCCGTACGCCACTGTGTTTCTATGAATTGTTACTTCATAAAACAGTGTGATATTTTGTATCCGTTATTGTCTCGTATTGAAAAGAGGATTTACTCCAGATGTTTTCTTGGATACATCTCCGTAACTCAATAAACGTCTATACGTACCACACATAACAACAATGCATAAACTGCCTGGTCTGGCTGCGTCGCTATTTGGTATACACGGCAGGCTATCACGGACTATATAGAATACACAAGAAACACACACACAGAGAAAGACACGTGTACACACATATAGAACGAGAGAACGGACACATACGTTTATCGATGGTTCAAAGACCCCATATATCAAAACGAAAGTACCGAGACAATATTTCATCATATAACTTCCCTGATGTCGTGCATGTATGTTTATTTTTCATTGCGCATGCGTCGCCCTAAATGTCCTTAGGCTACAGGGCGGACAACGTTGTCATTTGTTTTATTTAACTTCTTTTTATTAAATTGGATTATATATGAAATCATAATATTTATATGCATCACGTAAATAAACATAGAATGTTTGGAAAACGTTGCGTGGTGAATTTTGGATATCTGATTCATATTACATATTTACCTTCTTGAACGAAATCTAATATGAAGTATTCTAATCATGAATTCACTCGACCTTTTGTCCATTTCCATCTGTATTTATAATAATGTTTTATTTTGCTTTGAATTTACTCAACGGTTGATATGAAACAATATAAATATGTATTTCAAGATTACAATTATTATTTTTAGACTTCGTCAAAGAAAGTAAAAATATGGTGCCACTTTTTAATCAGCCTGTATATGCTACAAATATGACGATGTATCTGTGTCCGAAGACCTGACCGTGCATGGCACATCAAAGCTTTTATAAACGAGTTCATTTGATGCTTGTGTGTATTCTGAACACGGACACGCTGAGTGACATAGCACGTGCCATGTAAAACACTGGGCACAGCAGTCCAGCTGTGATGTTAGCCAAACGCTGTTGTTTACCGTCCATGTAGGTAAACAGTATTGAAAAAGCTCGCCTAAGACGCCGTCATTTCCTCCCTGATGTCATCGCAAATTCACTTTATGTGGTCCTTGCCCTCCTTTCGTATGCCAGAGTCGTATTTACCAAAAATCTAATTTTATGCTAACTTAATCATTCTTTGTGATCATTTTTTTGAATTTTAGTTATGAGCATAGACATTTATTAGAGTAAGACATGAGTAACGTTATTTCAGCTCCAGATTTAAAAAAACTACAACCAGAAGTATATTTCCCTTATTTCTTGAAAAATTGTTATCAATAAGTGTTTTACAATTTTTTGTAAATTTTTTTGATACACTAAGAATAATCGTGCATATTTTAAAATTCAAAATACTAATTTTTAATATTTGTTTATAACCCTTGGGTTAACAATATCTTCTAGACACAGAATATCTTCGTAAAATTTTTAGTTGTATTAATTAAATTTCTAAGAACATTATTAAGAGGGCTCCGAATTTTGGGTTCCAGAAGTATACAGGCGTTTGGAATTGAACTGTGAACGGATTCAAATGAGATACTAAAAAATATGTGTAATATGCAGAATATTAGATAAATGTTATAGATATAGATAGTACCTACTCCCGTGAAAAATAATATTCGGAGGTCTTATTATCGTATAAATATTACAACAAGCTTAGAGTCATAATTAGAATTCTTCGGTTTACTGCACATATTGTTGTATTCAATGCTTAGCTTGTGTATTTTTCTTATATTCACATGTTCTTAGATTTATACAATGTATCAAATTATATTACATGATATCAACAAAGCAAAAGCCCCAAAACAACTTAATACAATCCTGGTTTATAGTTTTTTCAGTTCCTTCCTTCTGTTTCCTCTTTGCTTACTTTCTCTAACTGATTCTTTCTAAAGGATACTTTAAGTCTCTATGCATCTTCTTTCTTGCGAGGCAAACTCTTTTGAATGCAAATACTGAGTTTTCTTTTGTATTGTTTTAATCCCAGTTACTACCTCTCCTTTTTTCAAACAAATAAACCCACTCTTCTTTGTGCGACTAACGACGAGTTGGTACCCAGAAAAAACAAAAATATTTACTGTCAAATATTGTCTTCAAAATAATATGCACACTGGGCAATTTTGAACGTATAATTAAATAATATGCGTTGATATTTAGTACCTACAGATATTTTATTTTGTTTACATTTCATGCTAAAAATTAATCAATATACATACTAACCAGAAACACGTAAAATACGATTTAATGGTAAAAAAATAAAAAATAATAACCCACTCCGTTTGCGAGAAATTACAAAATTAGTAAGAGCAAATTATTACTTTCGCATACACAAGTTTTAAGATTATAGTTTCAAAATATTAACAGTTCTTGCTTTAGGGCTTTCACAGTCTCACGTGTATTTCCGTTAATATCTTGAATTTGTAATTTTTCATGAATACAATACTTTCTTACATTTATTCGTAACGAAAGCAATAATAAATAATTAAATAACTTTCAATGAATAATTTGAAATAATCTACATGAAAAATCAGTTGCACGAAATGACAAACATTTACAATATTATTTTTTTCGCCACCAGTAAGCGCATTGTTAATTAAAAAGTCGAATAGGCCATCAATAAAATTTAAAAAACAACAAAATGCCTGCCATAAAATGAATCCAGCACTTGATTAAACGGGTTGTTTCGCGTAAGTCTAGAATCAAATTTGAAAATGTCCATAGTTACCTTCACCGTAAACTGCCTGATTCACAACGAGCCCATGAAATATTAAATTTATACGCCAATAAAACAGCTATTGATAGACCGTAAACACTTCATCCGGCAAACATGCCGTTTTCCGTGTACAGCCCCTACTTTGATACAATCATAAACACATCGTAAACTCGACTCACTCTCCACCGGACGGATCCGATGGATGTGTTCTCATTAAACTTTAAATCTCTTCCCATACCCAATCCCTTATACTCAAATATATATACATAAAAGAAATCAATGCTGACACACTGTTGATCGCTTGGGGTGGATACAAAAATACATTGCTGGTTTTAAAGCTACAATTCTGTTCCCATTGAATTTACTTTATATGCGCAACTTTCAAAACCTAAAATTTACATTTTTTACCTTTCCAGAACAAAGTCTAGAAGATACATTTATCCTTCCCTGAATTGATATTGGCACAAGATCATGTGTGTGTGCGCCAAATTGGTTAAATTAAAAATAACGAAACATAAAATTACACAGTATAAAATAAATGTAAAATTACAAGGCTTCCAATGTAAAGTTACCGTGAAAATGATGTAATTATACAAAATTATAGTAAAACAACCAAACTGAAAACCCAGTTAATTTAACATGGATTGAAAAAAAACAAGGAAGCATTAAATATTAATTTACAGGATAATTACAAAACAATATCAATGTCTAAAATGGCGGTATTACTTCTTGAAACAGCTTTCAACAGTGTATCGTAGGGGTTAAACAATGTAAAAAGCAATCAAAACATTTAATTTGCAATGAACCTTCGGTTTCTAAGTCAATCAGTTAAAATTGTATAATTTCCCAGTGGAAATCTCTTCCTTATTCCAACTCATTAAACTCACAGGATTTGGAGAAAATGTCTCAATAAATATGACTGTACAAAATTGATTCAAATACATTATCCATTACATTATTTACTTATAAAGCAAAGGGTACTAATAAAATTATTGTTTTCGTTACAACCTTTTGCGTTCTATAAATGGTTCAATTAAATAAGCACCAAAAGTCGCAATTGTTATATTTTATGAGTCAGCGAATAGAAAGAACGTACTGGTTATTTGAATCGTTGAATCAGCGTTTTTCATTTATCGAGAGAAAAGCGGCGCCGAGCGGTGCGACGGTGCCGACCCAACAGAAAAAGGTTATTATTGGGGCCACTGAAACCGGAATAATATGTATAATTTAATGGTATTTACGGAGACTGTAATAAATTATAATATCGCGATATCCCATAAGAGATATTGTTTGTTCATCAACAAAAAGCACTTATTTTCCAATTATAATTTCAAATATAAATTCACATTAAGAATTAATAAAGATAAAGGTTTATAAACTGTAAAGATGATTACAAAGAAAAGTTTTTTGTAAAATGTACAAAATATAATAGAAGTTTGTAAGAATGCTGCGAGTTTTTCCTATTCAACAGGAAAATACAAATACAGTTTTGTTTTTCCAGTTCAATTTTGTAATATATTCTAGAAAATAATTTTGCTCAGTCAGTTGCCATTTGAACCTGATTTAGTAGTGCGAGAAAATTTAATGGCCTGAAAAGGGTTAAGGAACTAAGCAACAAAAAATTAATCGTGCAATAAAAATTGTGCAACATTTTATGTGAATTATGCACTCCGAATTGTCAGTGTAACGATCGGAAATAAAAACAAGCGGTGTACTCGCATTATTACGTTCATGAATGTTAACGTACTCTGTAAATCACTAGTAATTTATTAAAATTCTAGTAGCTTAGGGGAAGGTCTTTCACTTCTTCAACATCTCCAGCATGTAATAAACATCAACTATGTTAGGTTAGGTATATAGACCTTGTGAAATGGTGTGTAAAATCGACGAACCGACTACAACCATCGACAAGGCTGCCTACCGGGAAAGTATGTAACAACAAACTTTCTCTCTTGTTGTAAATTAAGTGGGTCAGTTATTAGTTCCGTGGAAAATTCAAATACACGTTAAACGGGAATAACATTCATGCTTGCTAGTACTGATTAATTTGCTGACTTACCAACTGCTTTCGTAATATAAGACTAAGTAACGTTCAAGCACAGTGTAAACGGCAGTTTAGATGAACTACATTTTTTTTGCGTACAATGCTCGTAAAACAATTAATATTTAAGCACCCGGCAAATTGGGGTATAAAATACGCCAAACACAGCACTTTTTATGGAATCATTTAGTGAATTTTGTTTTACTCTGAAAACAAATCTTCACACGAAAAACACACAAACACGTGCCTTATCTTGCGTGTCTTGACCAATAAACAAAATTATTTTAAATATTACATTTTAAATTAAAAAAATATATCTGTTGTGACTAGCACAAGACTTTCATATAAAAAACTTGATATTTCTTTATTTAATTTTAAATTCTTGCAGATATTGCTTTGGAATAATATTAATATGTAATTGTAAACAGAGAAATAACTTCGATCATCTCATAGAATCTATCTTAAGTCAGTTGTTTTTTCGCAAAAATCCATGAAAATATAATGAATATCATAGAAAATATTTGTTAACATATTATTTATATTATTATATATCTTACATAGAATAATTATTAGGCATATTATTGCTAACCTGTAGTAAAAATAAAGCATAACAATAAATATGAAATCGATATTACCGAAATAAAACTCGGATGCTTAAATAACTGTGAGTTTTCAGATGGTTTTGATATGGAAATCTCAAGTGTTTTTCTAATTGCCAGTGTTTGAATTACAGTTCAAGAGGTAGCATTATAATTAAAATTTTCCATTTGAAGGACATTGCATGTTATTCTCTGTTAGTCTCGAAATTAATTTTAATTCTCTCGTATATTTCCACCTAACTTGTTACGAATCAAATCAGTATTAGTATAGGTAAGTTCGTAAATTAGTTTTCGGCCGTACTTATTCTACGTTCGGAAATTTCTTGCTTGCGCCTCGCCTGGTTTTGTGTCAGGTGAACCGTTAAGAATATCTTACTCGTATTATTGCCGGGCAATTAACTATTGTTTTATGACTTCGTTACCATCATTAAAAACTTTGCGTGCTCGTGTCTTTCTATCCCACTCTTTTGGAGCCTCATATAGATTTTATATAAGAGAAATGTTCTTGATTTGGAAATATTGGGGTATTAATAAATCGATATTTGAATAGTTACCGTTAGTATATTAAATTTAAACCCAGTCTCATTAACTTTCCATCTTAAGTCACAAGTTTGACAGCCTCTGGCATAAACAAATACTGATCTCATCTGAACACAGGTATAGTTAGGCTAACATACGAGGAATGCTGGTAGAAAAGTTTTGAAGTCTAGTTCGAATAAGGAAAACTCAATACCATTGCTTACTAAGAAATAGAACTGTTGAGTCAAATATCTCATTAAATATATTGAAGATTGTATGTGTATGAAGCCGTTTCGTCAGCAAATTCGTGTCAAACGAATTGGGTGATGTAAGCCATGCTAATAATAGTCGTTTCGCAGATTTCGAACGTCGTTTCGAAATAATAATAATGCTGGCCATTGTGGCTGAACATCAATTCAAATATCCGGGACCCACTCGCAGTGTCGTCTTGCCTGTTTCGCATCTCTGATTTTTCTATTCTTTCTGGCACATCTGTTACCAAACAAGCCTGTGCCATATATCTTCCATTCTGTAGTCTATCTCAAAATGTATTTGAAGCACGAGCTCTTATGAGGAAATATTTGAAAGGTGCAGCATCCGACTCTCTTGTACGATTAATATTGATGTACATCTGTTTTGAATGGTGCTGTGATTATCATGAGATAATCTTGTAAATATGAAGTTTTTGGAGAAGATGGTACATTTGTAATTAATTTAACGATTTAATCTTTTTTGTAATACTTTTGGTATATTAAATTTATTCTGAAATTAGAAATAAAGAGAGGCTTTCTTTAGAACCATCTATCTCAAATTGTATGTGTACCAAATTTGGTTAAACTCGGTTGTCATAGGAGAATAGGCATCGGATTAATAAATCAAAAAAAAATATTGTCATTCTATGATGTAAAACAAAAATCTGTAGTGCCCTACACTTGACTCTCTTGTACGTATAATCAAAGAATATTAATAATGAATCAGAGAATACGAGTATATCTTTGAAAATCATCAGTCGGAAAATTTTCATAAATGCAATACTTTGCCCAAGAAAGTAAAAAGAGTTGAAATTAAAAGTAGTTTCCTTAACGTTATATCGAACTCATTTATAAATCTTCTATTAGAGAAATTCTGTTCTATATTCTGTATGTAGCAAAACTATCTTGGAATTAACTGTAACATTGGTTGCTCGCCAGTTAGATAACCAGTAATATCGCGCGATATGCGTTCAGCAAAATGACTGAGGATGATAAAGCCAAGACATCGCCAAGCCGTTGCAAACCGTCCTATATAGCTGGCTTTCTAGTGTGATAGTAACTGGCATCGCCCCATATCAAGCAACAAGTATGGCGATGGGTGGGGACTATTCGCCGGACGTGAAGACTCGAGCCAAAAAACAGCCAGACATCTCATAAACGGTTTTAATCAGCCATACACTCTTGGATAATAATCGTCAAGATGTCTTTTGGCTGCACGGAACTGGAAGAAAATTGTCGGTTATGAAAAGCATGTTGATTCTTTCTCCAACACGAATATCTGATCTTGGCACTTTCATTTTTTATTTCTAGCGAAATAACTTTAGAACTGAGTTGTTATAGTGTAGGAAACAATTCATATCTTATAATTCAGAAAATCCCAATTAATTTTGATATTATTTTTTATTTAGCCGTAAACATTGCACATAGGAATTTATCTGCATTGCAATAATAATTGGAGGGTTAGCATATTTATAATGAAAGATTTTATGATAACAAGCATAAGTCATAAGCATATATCAGTGGGAAAACATAATTAAGATATTATTTTTACAGCCACTGTTTACTTTTACTTATTTACACGCTATTTGTAAAAGAAAGAAGTGTGATTACAAAAAACAAATTCAGCCCCGAAATTTTAATGGAAATATTCATTTTGATAATTGTCCTAAGGTCGTCTCTATCTGTGTATTTTTGTGTTGGTTTAACTTAGTGCATATCATAAAGCAATATATGGTATTTATTTAAAAAAATTGTAAAAACAGTTTAAAATCATTTTGGTAAAAGCAGGAATAAATAAAATTCTGCAAATTTTTTGCAATTACGAGTCTATGTATACAAGCAAATAGATTGTGTATACAGTATAAAATTCGCGAAATTATTTGATTATTATGCATTTGATGTTTGCTGCAGCAATTTTAATGAGTAAATACAAATATAGGTTCGTATACCTATACATTAATGTATAGAAAGTAAACCAATTTGTAATCAAATAGTGAATTTGCAGAAATATAATTTGATAATTCAACAATAAAGGTTCGATAGAATAATCATTTTAAAACAATAATACAATAATGTAATATTATTTAATTATATGATCAATAATCACATTCACCATTATATAGTATCAATAAAATTATATTGAACGGATATATGAACAATACTAATACTATTTTAACTGAATTGTTGTGGAAAATATTTGCCATATAATGAAAGAATATGTTTTGATATTTTATGAAATATTGTCGTATTATAAAACAGCATTCATAAACTATTTTAGAATTATCCGCATTTTTTTTTTCTTTATTTTCAAATATTTTGTAAGGGCTCCTAATTTTGGGCCCTATATCTCCGGATCTATACAGAGGATTTGATTTTAAATGGGATGAATTTTGGTACTCATGATATATGTATACCAAATTTGTTAAAATCGGCCCCGTGCCTTCAGAGGTCACAAAATCAGATATTACGACCGTTCGAGCGAGCGAGATACATATATCTATATATTATTGAATTAATGGCGACATTTTTGATCCTAACAAGTTACACACCCCCAAACAAAAATATCAATACTTGTATCTCCATCAAAATCTCGAATTAGAATTTTCTCATGATTACAATATTTTCATTAAAACTTCGGTTAAGAAAGTAAAGAATCAACCAGAAATAATGATTTGCAAAGACGTGAAATATTTTGCCTTCAAGCTGTTGTACGGCGAGTACCATCTAGAACATGTACCTACCTATATGTTGTGCATGCTATAGCAGGCAATTTTTGCCCTCGTCTTTATTACATTCATCTGCTTAAAGTGCTGAAGGTATTTTCCGATATGTCAATAACTTCCATATCGGTATGACGATATTTTAATGATGCTATGCCGATACATTCCTGCACACTTCCAAAGGGTCCTGACTATATATTGGATCATGTCAAGGTGCCTGCTCATGATTTATATACATAGGTACCTCTATGTGCTTTGCAGGAATGATGCCTTGCACGCTTTCTTCTGTATAACTTTGATGTTAGGCTGTTTATTTACTATGTTGCTTAATTTTAATCTAAACTAATATTTATTTTGCATATACTGTACAAAGTAACTGAATTTACATTTGAAGATTTCTGCAATTTTCTTGGTGAAATATAATTAAATATCATTTTTGTTTTTGTTTTGAAAAATTGTCATTCTTGGAAATTGGTACTAAAATTAACAACTTTTTAGTGCTAGATAATAACTATAGAATCTTAAGAATTGTCATATCGCTTATTGATGACCATCGACACTTAAGAATTAAATAGATAATATTCTCAAAGGTAAAGAATAATGCAAAGATTCGCTATTTGACTTCCACAATTTGTAGTTAGCAATATTATATAGTGGTGTATCTCCCGTAGTGTTTATATATAAATAGAAGTTTTGTAAGCAAGGTATCTGCGAACCTGTTTGTATCGTGTCCGCAAAATCCCCAGCGGACGTTCCCGTAGCGGATTCATGACTGGTTTGTTAGCTTTTGTGACCGTTTCTATAAAAATCCACCGAGTTTATTTCGAGGTGACGTGTGCATCCGCTGTGGGGGCACAACGTGTCGCATCCGGTAAAAATCACATTACCTTATGACTTGCTCCTAGCCGGGGTTACCTACATTCGAATCTACTCGTTCGCGTAATCGGTTTCGGGCGAGTTCGTCGACTCTATGTTATACCCAGGTACACACTCGGTGTTGTGCTTCAACTTGCTGCTTCTTTAAAATGTCCAGCCTGATATAGATATAGAAATTGTTGGAGTAATTTTGTAAGCGAACCTGTAGATGTCACCCTAAACACCCCTAATCTCCCTAAACATTCTATTAATATTTTGTTGACCGCAAAATTTTTATTGCCACTATTCAAGCAATTTAATATTGAATGTTAACACGAAATCAGTGGGTGTATAACATATTTTCTAAACGCCGTAGAACAGCACAGATGATAGAAAAACAATTATAAAAATGCAATAGCCTCACTAACGGCGATGTGTAGTAAGCGACAGAGCAGCAGCAGCAGGGTGTCGAATGCCTAAATGCTTACTGCTGTGCTGTAATGAAATTTTCACTGCGTTCTTCTGCCCATTTTCTATACCATCTCAATTATATTCTTCCTATCACAGGTCGGCGCCGAGGCGACGAAATGTGTTCATGAACGACAATGAATGTGCCATTATACCAGTTCTATTTCCTAGCAATTCAATAACTAGACGCAAATCGAACACCTGATTATTTCAATATAAAATAAAAAGATCTAATTATTCTTTTTATGAGGCAAGTGGAATTTTATTCATAAAATTCTTTTATAAGATTTGTAATCATTGCTATTCGAGTTTTAAAATATTCGGTCATTTAATTTTTCATTAGATTGAACTTAAAAAGATAAAATTAATATACAATACAAAAAATAATGGTTTAGAAATGTTCCGTTACCTCTTGGACGAAGACAAAAATATAGTATTGTATCATGAAAAATTGAAAAAAAAACTGGCGATTTCTTTATTCGAAACCTTAAAACATGTACCTCAAGCAGTGAATTATAGAAACTTGTAAAGAGACAACAAAACAGAAAAAAATGAAAAAAAAAAAAACATCCACCATTACGGATAAAAATAAATTATTTCTTGTGAAGTTTTTGCCTGAGTGCGCACGCGTTGTTTTGGTTTTCGTTTGTATTTTACGGGCTCGAGATTACGTAACGACGCGCGATGTGTCTCCTTGTGAGATTAGCGGTCGCCAAAGACGTTTCATGTTATCTCTGCAACCGTATAACAAAGAATCGAATCTTTCGTTTATTTCATAGGTATACTGCTTCGTCGTTTTGTCAACTGTGCTGCTACCCGTCGCCGCTGCTACTGCTGCTGCTGCTGCTTGGGCGAAATAGTTTTACGAGGCGATATGACAAGTTTATTAGCGTGACGTGTCATTTGCTGCCCGTAAACGGAAATCTGCGATAGTGAAATTTTCATGATCATTTTATAGCTGGCGAGACTGGATAGTTTTAAATTAATGACGGCGTTATTTATTTAATCGTAGAACAAAAGAAAAACAACAATTTCATATTAAATTCATTTATTTTTCATTTACCAACTCTTTATGATCGGCTAGGTCAACTCGTGGGCACGATATGCCCATATCAAATATAGTTTAAGTAGGGTCAATTGCACAGGGGCTATAGTATTATATTCGGATATAAATCGGTTCAACCCTAGCAGTATTAGGAATTGCTTTGTATAATTTATAATCTGTTTTTTATTCACTTAATTTTACAACAATTTTTTTAAAATTTATATCAGTCGATGCATAATTACATAAGAAATGTCTGGGCCAATTTTTCTTTGATTCATCATGCTAGGTTTTACTTCGAACTAGACGTACTACCTGATGGCTTGTCTTAAAGCAGTGATTTGATTATATGTACATATGTATTAAATTTTATTATATAGTAGTGCAAACATTTTGAACAGAACTGCATTGCCAACAGACAATGTATGTACCTACTGTATATTACTTGAAGTGAAACATATTTGAGGTTATGTTCAAGAGTAAACAGCAGTTAACAAGATTACATTATGCTTCAATAACATGTAGGTGTACACCTGACGCCAGAGCGTAAACACACAACACCTAAGCAAGTAAACACACACATTTATTGCTGGGTATTGGGTGAGTGCAGCTTTTAATTCACACGAAAGAATAAAGTACAGTATACTTGTCTGTCGTCTTACAAAAGCAGACGGTTGGTCGGTAGCGCCACACAATGAACTATTTTCGCATCGTGTGCGACCGATCGGATTCCATTTCTCCCCTACCTACTCCAACCTGCCAATTCTATCGATTCGAGTTCAGCAGAACGTAACGAATGTAAAAAATACATAACGAAAACAATGAAAGGAAAGATTTAACGAGTAAAAAGACGAAGGGGATTTTTATTTCAAATGGAACGAACTTGGAAGTATTTGTCTGTGTATATAAAACAGAGGATCTTATTGTCGACTATAAACGAATACCTACTTCTGTACTAAATAATAATAATAAACCTTTGATATTTCGTAGAAAATATTTGTTATTTCTTGTTCTTCTAAACTAATAATATACAACAAAGTAAATACATAATACTCTTGACGATAAAATTATTCACAATTAGTTTCTTTGTTGTAAAGGGATAGATTCCTATTCAAATTATTGTAAATATTTTAATATATATAAATACTACTACAAATTATATTGAAATAATAGACATCTGAAAGATATGTAGGTATCTTTAATAATTACAATTATGAAAAGAAAATGATTAAAACTTTTAGCTCGTGGTACAATATGAACAAGAGAGCAATAGCGATCGGTAGTGTGTCTGGAACATTCTGGGAAACAAATATGTTTGCACAAATGAATGTAACTCATATATTTGGATGTATGTCGTATTTATACTTCCAGTGTAAAATTTGTAGCCTTTCATGATGCAAGCCTTTCATTTTTACTACCTTATACGTCATGTATAAATAAAAGTGCTCATAAAAAACCACCTCCAAATGTTCATGGAAATATTCGTTTTCAGGGTTCCTACATTCATTTTGACTATTTTCGCAATAGTATCTGTGTGTGTTTGAGTTTGCGAATGGGAGTGTATGTCGGTTTGTGTATGTGAACGCTCTACAGTCAATATAATTGATCATGAAAATGTGGTATTTTGAATTTATGAATTTTATATCTCTGGAAAGAAAACCTCTTGTGAACTACATAGTGAGAACTAAGTATAAACATGTGGAGTGTAGAAATTCCAAATTTTCTTTCTAAATATAGAAAAGGAAAATAGAAAAAAAAAATATATTTACACATTTATGCGATAATAACAATACATCTCTTAAATATCAGCATGACTTAAGTAAACAGCGCAGTGGAATAGTTTCTCTCATATCAAAATAAGCTTTAAGAATTTCGTTACTTTTTAATATAAAACATTAAAATATGTATTTGTTATTTAGAAAATGAAAGAGCTATTGGATTTAAAATGCGACGATAGCAAAATATCTCTCAAAACTCAGCATGAATTAAATAAACAGCGCAGTGGAATTGTTTCTCTTATATCAAAATAAGCTTTAAGAATTTCTTTACTTTTTTTGTATGATGTTAACTATAATGGCATCGCATTAGAAAATAATTAAATTCATCTCATTCATTAGATCTTTTTCAATCTATTTTCCTTTTCCACTCATCTGTCTGCCTCTGTTATTAGCCATTTGAAAAACACTTCCTTTGTATGCATTATACAGCGGATATCGTTTCGAAGTGTGTCTAGCAAGCGAACGAGCAAGCAGTTGCAGAGAGCAGCGAAATTCAATGTAAATTTACACTGAATCGAACGGCGAACCAAGACGGGATCGGCCGGACGCGTAAAAGGATCAGAGATGTTTTGCAAGGCGTGCTTGCTTAATCAATAGCTCTTTGAGCGAGCAACGCTTAATAAAAGTAACTCGTCTTTACTGCCCATTCCTTCGTGTATCCACTACTTCTTTTGCTAACGTCTGTCTCAAGATATGTTTACAGTGTAGGACAAAACTGGTTTATGAAAATAGTATTTATTTTATATTAGAAAACGAGATTTTAACGTAATTACACAATTAGGGCTTTCATGAAACTTGACTCATATTTGACTATTTGCGGAATTATGTCTGTGCATGTGTGTGTTTGTGTGTGAACTCTCAAGACCCAAAACTGTTCCTATTTTTGAAAACAATATTTTAACAGGAAATAACGCTTTACTCCTGCTAGTATTTCAATATCTAGAAAGGTGCATAAGTTAGAGAAAAAGTAATTCTCATAAAATTTCTAGTAACGTAAGCTTAAAAAGTTTTAACAAGAAAATTACCATTTACTCAAAAATCGCCTTTGAATATAATTAATCCGATATATTATAACTTTCTTATTACAGATATTTTCTATTGAAATATTGAGATGTTGTTATTTAGGCAAAATATTTTATATTTGATGTAATATTTTGTGGAATAGGCTGTAGTCACTGGTGTGGAGATGGTTGTTCACAACCATCCTCGTAGTCGTCATCGGGCACAAACAGACCAAGAAAAGACTGCTTCGACGAGTCTATTGAATTTCTATTCAGCAAGAAATGACAGCTAATGATGTGAAAGCATTAAATGAACGAAAAGAAAGAAAAGCGAATTTTCACGGAATGTATGTAAATCAGTCGATTGAAAAATGTTTCTTTCTCTTCCTGAACCTACACCCGAATCTACCTAACTTTACCCATACACACTCTTTCTTTCTCACTCTGTCATTCAAATGCTAGCTCTATTAATATTATATCTGGATATGAAATAACTAAAATGATATTTCACAAAAAATAGACAAATAATCAATAATTATTGAAGTACAGCATATGCTGGTAGGTTAAAATTAAACGTGATGCCGAAACTTACTGCGAAACAATGAAGCAAACATTTCTATTTATTTGTTTTGTAATTTTCATGAAGACCTTTTAGTAATTTTATTCTATTGTAGTCACTCTTTATTTGTATTTTCTATACCCAACATTTAGTCAAATACATCAACTATATCATAATCTTGCATCCCTACAAATACTTGTATAAGATGTATCACGGTTGAAAATCATTTTAATTAAATACAAACAAGATAGCAGTAAATCTCAAAGAAGAATATAATTTTTTTTTCTGTAAATAATACTGAATATCTACCCATCTTTGCAGAGTATAGATAATACAGCATTGGAAAATAAATTCACAGAGAGAACAAAAATAAATCACAATGCATTACGTTCGCAGTGCTGAACAAAAACAAAAAACAACACAACTGAACCGATAAACAACAAATGGCACGTGGTACACGGAAAATTCACTTGGACACATTTCGTCGTCGTCCTGCCATTGCCACTGCGCCTGCCTTCGTGGAAATAACTCAAGAACAATCCCAGATGTCCCGGTTAACAAACGTGCACATGCAATAACATCTAACACGAACTAGGTTCGGTGTACGTAGATATGTGAACACATGAACGCCCTGTACTGCTGCCATATATATACTTAATCTTGAACACATTCTATTTTCGCTGATTTTTGTTTACTTTTTATTTGTAATGTCTTGTCAAGATTTTATTCACACCGTAGCAAGATCTGCAAGAAGAATCTGCAGATATATATATATATATATATATATATATATATATATATATATATATATATATATATATATCCTGAGTTATTTCTATACAATAAATGGCAAGTTTGGTTTACTTATAAATCATAATAATACCCAGGCAATATAAAGTTTATATCTTGAAAAAAATACTTTTAAAATAAAAACAATATAAAACAAACAATTAAAACATCTGAAATGTACATAAGTTTGACATGTTATCAAAAGTTGCGACGAGAAAAGAGCCCGGATTGTCACATCGTAGACGTGACATCCGAGGAAGCTATAGGGGTATCAGTAAGATGTCACAAATAAGGCTCAACCGGCTTGATGGGACTTAACACAGCTACTTTTTTTGTAATCAATATCTTACAACCCTTTTTCCAAGACAAGCTGACAAATAACAATCTGAAAAGAAATTAATCTAAATGAACAACGTATAATTGCAGAACGGATCAATGTACTATATTTTTAATATCATATGAAAATAATTTCACTCGACTGTTAAATTGCTTTATTACATATAACTAAGTTTAACAGTCGAGTGAAATTATTTTCATAAGAAATTAAAAATATAGTAAATTGATTATTCAGAAAATGGTAAATTTTGGAATATACTTTTCAAACAAAAGTTGCTGGAAATTTTAATATCTTTAACTGTTATTATAATTATTTTCTCTAATCCATATCGTTTTCGAAATTGGCAATTTCCAGGACTATACAAATTTTAAATCCGATTCATTATTTTCAACGGTATTGACACACAGACAAAATAAGCACGAGAGAGACAGATATAAGAACATAAATATTAAAAGAAGAGCTTGTATGTTTCGTATTATAGTGTTGCGACTTCCTGAATTGTCTTCTTCTTATGAAAACCATTGGGGCTGCTTTTTGACACGGAGAGAATAAGAGGAAGAGACACAAGGAAGAATACGGTATAAGATAGAAGGGATGTCGTAGTTGGAAGACGAACAAAAAGCAGCAGACAAAGAAGAGACCGAGAAACGTTTTATAATGTGTTATAATTTACCCTATTCATCTTGTTTAGAAACGCGAGCAGTGCGCATAAATCTACCATTCGTCCCTCTCTGTCCCACCACCCCGCTGCATCTATACAACCTCTCGCTCCCACACAGTTCTGATTTATTCCCAGAGCCATCTAAATTCTAATGGAGCCACAAATTAATGCACGGATGCATATTTAGGAGTTATATTTAAGGGGCCATTCTTTACTTAATGTTTTAATAACGAGAGCACCGTACGTTCAGCAGTTGCGCGCAAAAGAGAAATATTGCGAATTAAAATTTTGAAACCTGCCTGGGAAATGTTCACGACTGCCTTGGAAATTTGCGTCACATAGATATTGCTGTAACGTGATTATATATTCTTAAAAGTTTCACATTTTAATATTCCATTTTTTTGTTTTATAAATTGTAGTTTAATAAATTATAATGGTCAATGATTTTTATATACAGATATACATACACGCTCAGGAGTCATCTCGAAAATAGTCAGAATCAATATTAACAAAAAAGATATTTCAACGTTTTGAGCTTCCTTGATACAATTTTCTGGATGACGACTGACTATGTGTGTGCGAACGCTCTAGAGCTAAAACTGTTGATGGTAATATTATTACTTAGAAATTTTAAAATTATATATAAAATTTGCTATTAGTACAAAATTTTAAACGTAACATGACATTAAATATTGATTCCAAGAAAAGTAAGCTCGATACTGTACAAATAAATGGTACACTAATTTGAAATAGTTATAGATGTATTTTCTTATTTTTAGTGCACGAAGTAAGCGAAATGGAAAATGCAATTAATAATGCCTGACTTTTATTATTCACTCTCATATTTAATTATTTTTTAACTGCAGCCGGTCTAATTCGCTATTGGATATTTAAATTACAAGTGAAGTAAGTGCAGTGAAAACTTTTAATTAATAACTTGTTAATTTCTTCACGGTACACGTCTCAGAAAACTAGATCGTAACGAAATTTATTAAAACATGACTATATTTATTACCTGTAACTGAGAACTTACGTTTCCAAATGAATACTTCGCTGATGTTAATTAATTGGTTAATTCAATCAATAACCTAGATTTGGCTGCATTAAAAGAATATTTATATATTATGCTAATTCAAAATTATTATATATATACTGGTTCGAGCCATTGAAAATAATCATTTTGTAATTTATAATATTTTTGCTCGTCAATAAAATGTTTACAAATATTTGTAATATCTCTTCATGAATGTAGGATATTTTTCTTGAATAATAAAAAAAAAAAAAGCAATAACCTCCGTGGCGTCAGGGAAATAATTTTTAATGGCATGGCGGTAGTTAGGGCTCGATTCTGGACCATACAAGATTTTATCTTTACAAAATAGGCGTTCTACACATACATCTGGATGTGTATACATATATAATACTGTATCCAATTATATCTTACATGTTACAACATAAAATTCGTTTTACGGAAAACCTACAAATACACGCAGAAAGTGTATCTTGACTCCCCAATTTTCTGCTGTGAGAGTTCATTATTGATTTGATATCCGGGAGTTACGGAATCAAATTTAGAGAGCGCTCACGTTTTGCCGTGGGATGGCGAGGGGTTGCGAAGAGAAAGGCGGCAGCGGATGCACTGATGAGTACGGTTTGGCTCGAATTCTTCAGCGTTTAATATTATAAGCGTGGTCGGCGCGTGTCAGTGCTGCATTTTCTATTAAATTATGAATTTATTTCGTCAGATATGTAATATATAATCCAGGAATTTTTCTGCTAGTTAAGCTTGTTATGGTATGCGAATGGAATGAGAAATGAGGAAATAATTGGACAAGCTTTCCTTTTTTGAACTTTTCTTTTCTGTGTTTCTACGTGCGTTGTGTTTACTGTAACGAAATGGTTAAGGATAAGCAAACAATTTGGATATTACCAGATTGGTTGTAATCAAATTGAGTGCTTTGATTAGGCATTATTTATTTTTGATGTTTTTCTAACCATATTTGCACTGTTTTTGGTCAATTATATTTTTTATGTAGCTGAATAAGTACGAATATAATTATTTTTTTACAGTTCAAGGCCTAAATCGGTGTACCTTTTCACCATGTTGCTGTTTGATATTTTGATAACCTAACCTAAAATACTAGCTCCATCAGTTAAATAATTATACGTTGTATATTAATTCCAAATCATTGCTGTTTTAGATATCTAAATTAATTTGGATCCGACAATGTTACAAGTATATGTCTAAACACTATAGCTCTTTTGTACTGTCGTACGACGGGCTAAGAATGTTGCTTACTAAAATGATTTCTTTTTAATATTGACATTTAAACGTACATATTTTACAAATTGGAAGTATTATAGGCCAACCCCTTTTTTGTCTAAAAAAATCTACCGACGAATATTCGTTATTTATTTTTCATATCCGTGTTGCTCTCTTCCGACACGTCATGGGATAATCGCGCATGTTTATGTGTTCCGGTTCGACGTGACGTCAAGTCTGACGATATATCGCTGGAAAAGTTTCCACAAAGTTGTTGCAATCTTGAAATTATAGTTTGGCAAATTTGCTCTCCCCCTGGAGCGATATGTGTATGCAATTTCTTGTGCCCACACATCTGCAAGTTTGATTGCGCGCATCGACGTACCCCCTTGATATTTATTCATATTATACGGCTGCGAGCTGTGTCGTCGCTTCCGTGCGATTTGTTTACGATTCGGTTTTCACCGAGCGAATGTCGTTCGTGTTGCTGTCTAGTTAGATTAAACATTTATTTGGTACAATGCACAATCTTAGTTTTAAATTAAATTTAATATTTTATTTTATCAAGAGTTATAAACAACATGTATGTACAAATGAACGATAGATTTCATGTATATTCAAACAGAAATAGTTAATAGTTATGACGTGAATAGTTTCATAAGTGGAAGGAACTGATCTTGATGTAACTGCAATTCAATATTCTATATTTATCTTTCTCAACATGGAATGCTATTTAATTTCTAGTTTAGCTTTTAGCATAATTACTTTCTTTCCTTTCTTCCTTATTTTATGTTTAAGGAAGTAAAAATATATCAAATAATAAAAAAAAAAGTCGTAACGAAAAATGCTGTGCAATCAGAAGGGCTGTTAAACGCTCAGGGAGATTTTTACTTTTAACGAGTTCAAATTAAAATTTAAATTAAAACTGAATTTCCTTGTGTTTAATCCGGGTCGGTGAATATTATTTTTTTACGATAAGCTCACAGTAAGAGTAAGTTTTCCCGATTTCTTTCACATTTTTATTTTCGTGTTGAGAAATCCCCTAGATGATTCTGTGTTGCTGTTTAAAAATTAAATTTAAAATACAGCGTCTTAATGAGAAATGAGTAACTTTAATCTAAATAATGTTTTAACCCTTATTGTACAGACGGGAATACAAAATTCCATCAAGGAATATAATATTATTATACTTCTTACGAAATAATAGAAAAGTACGACTGAAATGATAAGAAGATTTTGTACACTCAACGAGAATTACAAAAACACTAACTAGAAACGAAGTAATTATATATGTTTAACATAAGAAAACAAATTTTTATAAATTGTAATGTTTAAATATGAATACAAAACAGTAATTTTGATAATGTTTAAATAACCATTTCTTTTGTGCTCGCTTTTACCATTATTTATATATTTTAATTTGTCGGTTTCTCGAAGTTTTAATGTTGTAATCAATATGTGTAGAGATTATTTATTTATAAAGTTTCAAGGTAATCAATTCCACTTTGATATATACCGAATTTAAAATTGGAATTTTGTTGTTTGTTATATAGCTAAAGGAGTCCTTGTGGATTATATGGGCGAACATATAAGAAAACGTACATTGGGACAATCGCACATATAACGAAGGTCTCGTCTCGCGGACAATATGTCAATATAAAATAAAATCCTTGAATTTCCAGCAGATTTACGAGGAGCGAAATGAGGACTGCTCCAAATCCGGTCGCTTCTTGTCGACAACGCACACACTGCTGCAATACTGTGTGTTTGAGAGATTGTCGCAAGAAATGAAATATTATGTCTCTGTAACGGAGGTTATATAAAATTCAAATAACTTTACATACTGTTTAAATTGAACGTCAGACAGAATAGTGTAAACAACGGAACAAAAAAATGTTTTTTTTTGTTTCCCTATTGTTTGTCTTCTTTTTTTGTAGCGTTGCAGAGATTTGTTCAACTTTGTATATGTCGTCATAAAATAAAACCTGTGCTAAAATTTTACTACGTTTTGAATAAACTGAGAAGTGAAGACTACAATACAAAGTCTCATATTAGATGATTCGTTTTAAAAATGTATTTTCATAAATACCTACTTTTTAGTAAATCAGAAAATTATTTTACTAAATAAAACATAAAAAAACAAGCATTATTTCAAGCAATGTTCCATAAATATCGCAGTAGACAACAAACTATTTTAATAATACGAAGTACACTTGTATTACCAAAGATTTTTTAATAGATTATCCTCTGGATTCTGTAAATATTTTACGATTAATTAGTAATAACATACACTCGACTTCAAGTAATCAATTCTTTTCTTTGTAATCACAATTCTTTCTTGGACGAAGTCTAAAAGGAAGTATTGTAAGTATAAAAATATTTGAACTAGATATATTAATGGAAATACTCCGTTTGACCATCTCTGACGAAACTGACAATAACAATGACGTGTGTGTGTGTAAATGTTCCATAATCAGCTTTGGCTAACATTTACTTAAAATGAATGAACAAAAAGCCATGGCCGTCAGTTAACGTCATAATGTGTGAAACAAATAAAAGAAACTATAAAACTTACACGCGGAGATTAAGCGCGTTGAATTTCACTTTTAATTAGTAGATTGACACAAAGCCTAATTCAAATGACATGGCGCTCAATCCGATTTGTAACGTGATCATTTCAAAACGTACAGTTTCAGTATCAATCTTATTTAAGGCTTATGCACACGTTTCACTTGGATTAGTTGCCATACTCTTTTGATATCATATCACTCGATGCATAATATAGTATCTGAATTTAATTTTATAAATCTTAAGAAGGCTATAATTTCTGTTTCGGATAAAATCTATAACTTCTATTCCAGACGAGACAGGACCTAAAAATGAAATTATATCAAGATTTTATTGTACAAATCTTAAAATATGAACATATACGTACGTACGAGGCTCAAACAATAAACAATAGAGTAATTGGCAATTAATCATAACAACCAATTATACAATTTCTATATTTAATTGCAGGTACGTATATTATATCATCATAACATGAAGAAACTAGAGACTGTTTGCACGTTATGTGTATTACCAACAGTTAGCACATATTATACAGCATCTAGAAAAGACGAAGAAGATATGGAAGACAAGGTACGTAAGTGTCTTATATAATAGTGTCTGTACCGCGCGTACTAAAGCTATTAAAGGAGTGCCGAGATATCCGATTGGCACGAACGCAAAAGTAATGATTAATACGTGATGAACTGCAAATGTACTTCACAAAACACCCTCAGATACGGCACCAGATGGCCTACTTAGCAGCATTACCTATATATGGTATTTCACTGCCGTACCAATTCTAAATTACCTTTCAAATTCGTTTAGTTGATTTAAATATGTGCGCTCAAAAATTACTTAATACAATTGCAAATTTAATAGCGACACTAGTTTACTTACTAGGGCTATTATATTCACCTCTTATTACAGTTTCCAATAGTTCATAGGAAAATATGTAATTTGCTATCTAAATAATTGTTTTATGTAAATTAAAAATTATTTATCCATATAATAGGAAGATGTAAGACGTACTTCGGAGCATTTTTTCATTCAATGAATGTTATTATACATTAAAATTGTCTCTGCTTTATAAAAATACGATCATTTTGAGGTATATATTCTAAAACTTGTTGATTTGGAAATATTAAACTTTTATGAAAATCCAAACTTGAGAGATTAAATTTTATGCTCTTCATTAAAATCCTGTTTATGGTATATGTAGCAAAGTAAATAGAGCTGAAAATTGCATTACATCAGGGAATAAAAGCAATCTATTTAATAACGAAAAAGTTATAAAGGGCCATTCAAAAGATTCATAAACTTTTTATGAAATTTCATTATTCGCTTCATTTAAATATAAATTCGTATCGAACAAAACAATATTACCTGCGTTAAAATATTGATTTATAACCTTGTTTTTAATGTACTACATACATATTGAATTTTTTTTAATAAACGTGTATTTAATTACATTTAAAATAAACAAGCATCCAGTTCTTTAGAAATTTTTTGTATACTTTTATAAAATTGGTTCCATTTAAATTAATAATTCTAAATACATTTTTGAAATTAGAAAGAACATATTTCTGTGTAAGAAATTCTGTTCTGCAAAATTTTTTAGATAGTAAAATGAAACTGGACTTTATAATACTGGTAACGAATATAGCTTTCATATTTTTCATACATTAAAAATGATTTAAGAGCGTTTGTTCTTAGCTAAGTGATATTATTCACCTGAAATGCCGCTCTGACGATATTACAGGAAGGTTCGAGAATGACGAAGCGATGTATGTGGTGGGAGGTGTAGTGTAGCTAGGCGAAAGCCTATAATAATGTAGTTATATATGAGACTTGCAACAACGGATGAGGTGAACGTGTGCACGAAAGCTCAGAATATATGTATGAATGGCCCTAGCTTGACTAGTTGAAGTATTGCGGAAACATAAAAGTGGAGCGTATACCGAGAAAGAGAGAGCGAGATGAGGGATGGTAATAATGCGTTAGTGGAATAATATGAGTACTATATACCATTACACGGTGCTGCCACCATTTTTGACTACAGCGTCATGAGTGTTTGGGAACTAGTGTATGACCGAGAAACATTTTCCAAGTCTGATAAATGTTAGAAATCCAGAGACGACGAAATGATCTTAGGACTGCGTTATAGTCTTGTTGGCCAGCTCAAAACTTTCGTATACTTTCGGTATAATAGGTTTACTTTAATCGATGTCAAAACAAATAGCAAATTATAAGTCTCTTTTGTTTCCCTATTAAAATATGGTCACCCATAGTTCATACGAAACCAATTTAAATAAGAAATAAAAGATTTTCCGTAACAGTTTTCTTGTAACTGGTACAAGTTTTGAAGACATTTTTCAATCAAAAGTTGTGCGAAATATTAATTTCTTTTTTTGCCATAAGTGCAGCCGTTCTAGTGCTTTGGAGATAAATAAAAAATGTTTTGAGTAAACATGCACTTCCGGTGATTTCAAGGTTATAATATTTTCGTGTAGACGATATCCAATAATGTTAAAGAAGAGAGAATATAGTTTATACGAGAATATAAATAATATAATTTTGAAAGTAGTAAATAAAGTAGAAATGAAGTTGTGAATGGTAAAACGAGCAATCTCGGTTGTCACAATATACCGACACAGAACAGCAAAGCAGAATGTATCTTATGAGAAACGGCAACGGCAAACACCAACCAAAGGGGTGATGGGGCGTGGTGCAGAAGGAAAGAGTCAGCTCATAACGGCAGCATTTCAGTGCTAGTAATATCTCCTCATACATATTAAAATATTCAAGTGAATTTCTCGATGTAACGGCAACTAAAGTCAAATATATCAGCCCTGTATTACAGTGCGGGATCAATTTAACATTGTTTACCCTCAATTTATTCGTTACGAACAATAAAGAACTCGAAACTCGCCATTAAATCGGCCTGTCGGTCGTCTAGTCTAGCAAACATCTGTTTACTTGCGTTTGCTTGCTGCATTCGCGAATCCATAATACGTATGTCTGCGCTCGCTCGACCGCTCGACCGAACGACATGCACGTATGTTATAACGGAACCCAAATAGAAAACGTATCAAATGTAGTTGTGAGAAAAGGATAGTATTTTCACAGACAAGCACATATTCATTTTTGTTCGATAAACATGTCAACCAAAGTACTTCAACATCGGTTTGTTGCTATGATGATTCGAATTTCGAATGGTACTATTATTTGCCCAATTATGAGGTATCTAATTTCCCGTATTCATAGATCCTCCACTACAGATATACGGTGCTTTAAAATAACAATGAGAAAGATAAACTTACACCATTTGACATTAGAAAACCAGGTTTTTAGGGCATCAATTCGGCAGCAAGAAAGTTGTTAATTTAGGATAATTAAAAAGGAAATTATATTACAAAGATACCGTTACAAATCAGACGATTCTTTTAAAATGCCCTTTACTAAAATACACGTTATCACTTTTAAACATAAAATCACTAAAACAATATCGAACATAAAAGTTTTATATCACCGTGCAGTTTTCTGCATTACCAACTCAGCGCAATTGGTCGATAATCGTTAAAAATAGTGAAACAGGAATAAAGTTTAAGTTTTCACGTAGTTACTAGTAGAACGCGAACCCGACTCATATATGCAAGGCGAATGTTGAGGCAGTCATACCATATATAGGTATTACATATATAAAGCTCGGTATAAAAGAGAATGCATTTCCTTGTATCCCGCTGAATATTGCCGACAATGCTTCGGAATATTAATATGAGAATACGTTTCCATTTTCACCTTGTTACTAGCAATATGTAACTGTTATGAAACTCATAACTGAAGCTGAGATTTTTGATTGTCTATTCTTGTACCGCTTACAGTTAAAGCCAAACATTACTTAAGTAATAATTCATTGTTTTTCTTAGTGAATTTCAAGTTTCGATTTTCTAATTGCATTTTATTGTGAAATACTGTTGGTAAACCATGCCATAGCGTTACTATATATATTAAACTACTGAACTCTGGTACTTCCTTACTTGGAGAAGAAACGAAAATATATGTATTGTACCTATATCAACTAATTGTAATCTTGAATTAAAATTTTATTCCGAGACACAAAAGTAGCTAAAATCACTATTCAAATTTATGCACAAGCCTTGAATCTGACCGAAGGAGCATTGTTGCTACGAAGTACTCAAAATCTGAATCTAAGAACTATATGCTATTTAGAATAAAATAGAATTAGGATTAATTTTTAATTTTTAGTAACTATCTTTATAACCAGTTAGAAAATGCCACGTAACTAGTGGTAAAATGAACTTTTCATCACCAGTTCCGAAAAATATTTAATTTTCTAACTAGTTTCACAAAGTAAGTTGTGTCACAACTGCAGTCAGTTTTGAAATGTTGCAAAATAAGGAAATATATATTCAGAAAGTTCAAAAGTTTAAGCAGTTATTAAAGGTAACCAATGTAAAAATTATATAAAATGTCATCAAACAGTGTTAAATATTTGAAATGCAAGAGTAGGTAGGCAGAAAATGAAATAAAACGATAAATAATGTTTAACAAAAATTTCAAATGAAAATGTAGCCAGCGGGTTTGTCATAGTAATTTAAATGTACGGTGCACTGAAATAAAACCTGTCTTCATTTAAAATAATAAAAACTTAAAGCACCTGAGCCACGTTATATGCGCCGTATAATTAACCGCTGTTATATTTAATTAGCTTGCCTGCATGTATAGTCGAAAGTAAGGTTAGTGGAACAATTAAATTTGTACAAAAAAAAAGCCGCCCCCGGATTTACTATGATAGTTTTAATTTTTTCCATGAAGTTTAAAATTAGAACATGCTCATTATATTTCTGTTATAATATACGTATGTTTTCTCTAATTAAGGACTAATTTCAGCTAGACTAGTCAAGTGGTGTTCAAACTAATTAAAACTATTCAATAAAATGATTGCTTTCATTCGTTTTTTTGAAAATTTACTATTGTGAAATAGTTTTCTCCCATAATAAATGAAGATTTAGTAACCTGTACTATTAATTATACTTTCACAACCTGATTTGTATATTATTGCTTTGTTTAGTTTTAAATTCATTCGAAGATTATCAATGTCACTAAATAAAATGTAAATATCTGCAACTTTATAAGAATAATTATTTCTCTAACTAATGTCTATTTCGAGATTTTATAAATGTTTAAGAGTAAACCGTTACATCTAGTTAAAATATAGTTTTAAAAAATAACATAAAAGGTCATCTCGAAAATAGTCAATATTGTAAAGGAAGCTCAGCATGTTTATATGCATTTAAATGTTCCATGATTACAATATTGCCCTTTTCTCCAAGAAAGTAATACTACTTCAGGAGTCGGGCGTCATTTCCCTCCTCCAAGCTTAATATTGGGGACGCTGCAAAACCTGTCAACGCAACCAAACGCCACCTGATTATTGGCTTGCGTTAACTAATATTAATGTTAGTATATGCAGGAGATTTACTTTAGATAGGTTAAGACATGTGTAGCGTGTAAACGAATTAAGAGAGTGAGAGATTGCACTAAGAGATATAGACAGAAAGAGAGAGAGACAATGCGCGTCTGAGGGGAAGAGAAAGAGAGATAGAGTGCGATGCTTTAGTGCGGAACATAGAGGGGGCGGAGATTTGTAGGTGGCGGTACTAGTTTGAAACACACGCCTCACTAATTGATATATTCAAATACCGTGTACGAAGGACGCGTCACGCATAATAATATACCGGATTTGTGTTGGTTTGCGCGCTGGCACATATATAGTACATTCGTATGATATGGATACAAAGACGCATACATCCACACATCAAATGGCATGAAAACACTCGCATTTACCATCAACCACGTCTACAGTTTCATATATATATATGTACATAGGTATATTATTTGACTGTATGCGAGTTTGAGCGTTTGTTTTGGTGTATGTGTGTGTGTGTGTGAAACCAGTGTGTACTTGCTAGAGTAAAGTGTCAGTATGCCTTGCTGTTGAATTTTACATACAAATTACGTTTGTACACTTTTTGTTGGTAGCGCAATCAAAATTGAAAATAATACAACATAACTGTGATGTTTTCAATAGAAACTTTATGAACACATCTGGAGTAGTCTAAACACGACCCTCTTATACTTAGGATGCATTATATATGTTTTAAAGCTTTATTGTATTTAAATTCATTCATCGAATGAAACAATATCAATATGTGTGGTAACCAATAGCAGACATTATATATATTATAATTTTAATAAATAGGTTGATAGACATTGATACATATTATTATATTTTTTCAATAATATTTCTTAATTTTATTGAAGTATTAGTTATCAATATTAGTTCTACTATGATAAAGTATGTCGCTCTAATGGTGGAATGCTGAGCTAATCTATAAGTCTATAAGAATATTCTATTAATATTTGACCGCTTATATTGTCAAAATGATTATATTTTGCAGAAAATTTTGTAGATAAATCAGACAAAGTAAATCATTGCTTGATTTTCTTTAAAATTAATGCTGCGATTGCCACCATAAAGTAATACCGCAACTGCAAATTGTTTTCTGAATTAATTCCATGTAATGGTATTGAAACCTGTTGTCGTTTAGAATGTACGTATTCCGGAAATAGAACGCTTGATAGCATATGGTAGATAGATATACGGATTTATCACAAATGAATAATTATATTCATATTTAATGATAATCGGTGTTGTTCATTATTATGTTAATCACTGTAACATAATGAGAATAATTATATTCGAACACGGTACAACTAAATTCGCAACAATTTTACTGTGCCAATTTATTCATAGTAACATTATTAATATGAATATGAAATTATCGCTATTGTAACAAGACTAAATAATTAAAACAGTGGTACAATTATTTGTATATGTGGTGTCGGTGGGACATTCAAATAATTCATATTCAAATATTGGTTACAACATTCAAAAATCTGCAGTGGTCTTCACTCGACTATATTAGGATGTCTCTTATTTTTTGAAGATTTTGCAATCCGTCGTGCTTGCCCCTTAGATCGATTCATACGCTCAAAACATGAATTTATACCACTTTTTTTAATTTTTCCATATTTGTTACTCAGTCATTTCTAATTATGGTTTGTCATTTCTATTTAAATATCTGTAAGATGAATATATATATATATATATATATATATATATATATATATATATATATATATATATTTATATATATATATATATATATATATATATATATATATATATATATATATATATTTATATATATATATATATATATATATATATATATATATTATATATATATATATATATATATATATATATATATATATATATATATATATATATATATATATATATATATATATATATATATATACAGTAAAACTTCCCTAACTCGAATCTCAAGGTACAGGATAAAAGATTCGAGTTAGGGAAACTTCGAGTTATAGAAAATACACAATAAAAATATGTGAATAAATTAGTTGTTTATTTTAAAGTATTCAGTAATTTTGTTTTGTATTTTACAAGACCACCTTTCATTTTCTACAAAATCTTCCACTAAATTTAAAGAATTGTATGTATAATCAGAAACATACAATCATCAATAAAAAGAACGAAACATTAGTGTTCAAGAAAACAGTTCGACTTAGAGAATACTTCGAGTTATAGAAGTTCGAGTTAGAGAAGTTTTACTGTATATATATATATTATATATATATATATATATATATATATATATATATATATATATATATATATATATATATATATATATATATTATCATCGAATTACACACCGTATTTAGAAGATGCAGGTAGTTAATCTTGAGCATGCGAAATGCAGGTACAAATATTGCAACAATTTTCATTAGACGTTCATGTTCCATTTCCTAATATCCCACAGCAAAGCATAAAATCAAATGAGCTAATCTAGTAGTGAACACGGCTGCAGATACATCACTGCCTCCGAGTAGTGGTTTGGTTAGTGCATACGGCAGTGGTATGGGAAAGTGCAGCTCGCGCGGTGGGTCGGCTATGACGTGTACCACCGTTCACCGTGAAATGGAGACTGTATTACGCAATTACAAGACCGCGGTAATAATCACTGCCGGAGTCGTTTGTTACCAGCGGAGCGCGAGCGGTTAAGAATGCGCATTAGGAATTTATTACCTACCTGTCTCACCAGCCCAGATAAATAACACACAATTTACCGACACAATAAAACGTTTTATCCGCTCATTGCAAAGGCATCAAAACATTTGTATTCCATCCGCAGCTGCTGCATCAACACTACAAAATTATAAACACCTATCATTATTGTTTCATTAAAGTTGCAAAATACCTTAATCCAAATCAATAATGAACGCTTTGAGGGCGTCAGCTATTATTTATTTCGTATATTATTTAAGGTTTTTATCATGCTGTTCATATAAGCTATATGTTTATTTTAGAAGCTACAAAAGTCTGATCAATCTATATTTACATTGGCATTGGGAAAAAATATTCGAAATCCCAAAGCAATTGACAAGTTATTTTTCTCTTATAGCTTCTGTTTGAATACCAAGAAAGAATAAAGAATAACGCATTTTGCGCCTTCGAAGACGCAGACAAGCTGACATATTTATTTAAGTTTCTTGTTTCGTATATTCTGATAAAAAAGAAAATCTATCTAGTCGAACAAAAAATAAAATTGTTCGCTCACCTTAAGATTAATTTTTTTAAAGTAGATTATTTATATTTTGCTGAAAAGAAAATATAAATCCATCTATATAGACGCTGCCATATTAATTTTTATTTGTGTTCTTAGTACTTTTATAATTTATAGAATTTTAAAGAAACTGTAGTCGATTCTAATTCAATTTGAGGGCGTTCGCCTGATAGAAAACTGAAATATTCATTGATGCAATGTTGTTAGTTAAAGAGGGCGCGGAAAATTGATCGCCTGTTCTTAATTATTAAATTAGCACTTAGCAGTAAACTTCAAAGAATTGCCGATATCATTACAATTTCACTGCTGATACGGCGCACGTACAACGAAATGTACGACTGTATATGTCGAAGAAATATGTTTGCCATTGGGAAATAAATAATGAATACATAGAATATACCTTAAACATTACTCAATATTTATATTATGTAAATAAACTGTTACAATAATATAAATTTAGAATTTCTGATTTATATTATTATGTATGCCTATCGCGTTTTTACGTTTTATCATAAACTTAATTTTTTGCTGTATAGTTTACACAGAGACATACAGCAATAAAATAACACACATAATATATATATCTGTTAAAATCTCAAGTTCAATAAAATGACTTTCTTTTAGACTTCGTCCTAGAATGTTAAAACAAACACCGCCATATATCCACATGGTATTACATCAGAATGTGATTCCGCGATGTGTCAGGGAACGCTTGAGGTGGCAATCCGATGCACGCGTGATTTGACGAATTTCGTGTTTGGCGTCAATTAAGGTGGTAATTTAATCCTAGGCTGCTAACAGCAATAAATCAAATCGTGAAAGTCGATTGCTCAAGTAATAAACGCATGATGGATTAATCTGATAACAGACACGTCGTCTATGCTACTACCAAGCCAAGCTGCCATCACATTTATACCAAAGACCGTAACTTGCAATTTTCACACAGTAGGCATTTACTATCGTGATATAATAGACATTGCACGATACTCCAGAGTAGTTATTTAAATTATTTTTTATTGCCTTTGAGATCTCAATTTGAAGAAACTTTGTAGGCAGAGAATATTAGTAATTTCTGTAAATTTTATTTCTTAATTGCAAAAAATAATTTAAGGAAGAATCTAAAACTTGGGGTCTTCGAAATTATGAGGGTGGTTGGATTTTCAAATACTACTAAACTGAGTTAAATTAAATGCTAAATCCTAATAAAGATTTATAGTTGTGTGGATTATATTTCTGGTCTTATGGACATAGAAGGATTCTCTTCGGTGATGAATGTATCTTATTTGTGTATGGTATGTACGACATTACGGCAGAGAAAACGCACGCAGGCAGGCAAGGCAAACGAAGAACACACAAACGGCCCAGGGTATTTTGACAAGTCCCAAATGTGCATCCAGTTGGAATGTTTCTTTTCATGGTTCAACTGTAGCGCTATGTTTTGTTTATATTCTTTTGTGTTTTTATTATACCCAAAACCCACCCACCTCCCTACAACGTCGTATTCTTCAGTCAGTTAAAAACAAACGTAAGTTTAATGCATTGATTTTGATTGGTGTACCTATTCGACAACTTATACAGAACAAAACGTGCAATTGACAAGTTTGCTCAGTAATGAAACTGGATTATATTTTAAAATTATATTGAAATTTCATTTTTTTATAAGATTTAGTTTAAAAGAAAAGGAATTGAATACAGGTAGAAGTTATACCATTTACTGATATTGATATATGTATTCTTCGTGATTACAATACCTTTTTTTAGATTTCGTTCAAGAAAGTAAATGTTTGCCATGTCTGTTCAATCGACTTAAATTGTTTCAAAATTTGCATTTTGTTTTTTGACATCTGTCAAAACAACCCAACTCTGTTAAACACATTTTATTAACATGAATAGGCATACAAATGTTGAAAATTCTATTTTTTAAAGGTTTGATTTATGAATCTGTGACATTTAAGGTTATGAAAGAATTAATAAGAATAATATATTTATCTAATTAAAAATATCCGATAAATTGTTAAATTTTGAATAATATTATGCCTGCCAATCATGTTAGTACATATGTTTGGATTTTATGTTTCAAATTTAGTAATTTATTACTTTCAAAAATTGGTTATAAAAATATTTTCCCAACTATTTTAATTTTATATTTTTTAATTATAAGCTGCAGACATAGGTGTTTCTTTTATTGTTTTTAACCCTTTTGTTGTTAAACTCTAATTGTATACAGAAACTACGTGCATTGAAAGATTAAGGTTACATTTGAGCAATAAAACAACATGGCTGCCACAGCTACGTGTTCGTTCACTTTACCAATTCCTAATTCGTCTATAAATAAATAATATTTGCAATTGAATAAGAGTGCGGTCCTGTATGCCATATATCAAATGGACAACTCTATATTCTTGTTCGAAATGTGCGGGGACGTCCTTTCCTCTCAGCCGTCGGCTTCCCTTAGCGAAGTTTTTGATTCGTTTTTTAGTGTTCAATCGAATGAAAATCGGCATAAAAGTCTACGAATGCGGGTTATAAAACACACATACATACACGTATCTAGACGCGGCAGTAGATATGAGAAAGTATTGGGTCGTCGTATGGTTTTATTTCTACATTTCAATAGCCATAGCGAGCGGTTCTTATTCTCGCACGTTTGTCAATTTTATTATCGTACGTCTCCATGTCGATGTCGATGCGATGTCGTGTCGCCGGCCTCGTCTATTTGTTTCTGTTTACCAATGCATTTCGAGAATGTTCTTGTCGCCCGCACGCTAGAGGGTTCCAACACATCGATATGGATATTGCCTGTAATGTGTTTATACGACGCTTTCGGACACTATAAAATGTGTATTTTGCTGCCTCCTTTACTGTTTATTCGGTTTTATGATTGTGAAATTCTTTTAGTTTTCCTCTCTACCAGATAGTACCTGGCCATATGGCCGCTGTATTTTTCAAAGTTGCTGGACTATCCAATAACACCCATATTCAAAGAATCTTTACTGAAAGTACTTTAGCTAAAGATGCTTCGATAAAGGTGCATTAAAGCAACAATGATTAAGATAGACCATTAGATAATTGGTAAACAGAGATCGCCAATAGAATTCATAGGAATAAAAGCAGTCTTGGGTTTAAGCTAGGATTCCGACAAAATAAAATTTTAATCATTTGATCCCACGATGAACACTTAGCTCACATATCTGATGGCGGTAACGGATATCATAAGTTTAATATATATATGAAACAACCATTGGAAAAAAAGCGTGCTGTTAAATTCTTTGATATGAATATGGTTGATAGTATTTTATTTCGAATATAGGAGAATGATATTAATATTTGCTATGGCAACATTTTACGTCAAAAATATCGGTATAAATTGTATTTTATAACACATTGTATTCCCACACGGGTATCATGTTATATCTTATTTGCTTATTTTGTGAAAATATTACAATAATGTGTCAGAAAATATATTAACAGTGTTTGGTAAGAAAGTTTGTTTTTTTATAAATATGTTTTCGAATATAATGTTCCTTAAATAATAATTTATATATTTCCTAAATAAGTTATTTAATTGGTTTCGGTTAGTGAAAATCATAGAAATGTTTTACAAATTGCCTCATGAGTATATGTATGATTGCTATACATACCAAAGTATTTCTAGATTTCGTCTTGTCCTTGTTATGATTAAAAATTTAAAACCAAATAAACTTATTAGTACCAACTAAAACAAGAAATTCGATTGCATAATATGCAAGATCATTTGAATTTGAAGACACTAGATGTTCTTCGAGGTATTTTAACAAAAAAACAAGTCTCGCCTTGATATATGAGGACGAGATGGGATTTCCACAGTCTCGCTTCGTCTCTGTCCCCTTTACCCGGAAAACTAACGTACATCGTTTCAGATTCATTTTATATCGTGTAATATACTTACAATTTCCGTTTAAAAGCCGAGAGTTAGTATGGATCGTATAGGTTGCTTGCATACATCTCATATCTCCTTCATCTACACTAATTTGAAGCTGGTGAGATATAGCGGGTTGTTCTGCATTTAATTTTAAATGAAAAGTAAACAGTAATTTGGATTTGCATGAAGCTCGTGTCATAGCATGTACGATATATATATATATATATAGCTTGAGCATAGATACCGAGCTGTTATCCTGATACTCGTGTATTCCATTTCATAATTTTTACTGGCAGCGCAAGAAAGCGCGTTAGTATCGGAATAATTTATTCTATTCTAAAAACAGTATATGTATATTCTCAAAAAGGATTTCCATATAATTCATAACGACACGCCTTTTACATATCTTAAGCAATCATTTTACAATTAGGTACATTTTTTCATACAAAAGTCATCTTTTTTCCAACATGATTATTATTCGTTATTTTACTACAAAGCTGCTTCTGATTAACTAAAAACTAAATGATCTACATATGTTAAAGCAGAACCAATCATATCATCAACTTTTACTTGATAATTTTCACACATATACAAGTCTTAAGTTTTAAGTTTCAATCATTTTAGTTTCGACAGTATTGGCTCAATTCAAGGAAGGTCAATAGGTGTATATTCGTTGAAATCTCGAGTTCGAAATTCTTTATGATTACAAGATTTGTATTTCTTAAGTTCTCATATACATTGTTGGGTTAATATTTTTCTTTGCGTGTCCATGTTACAATGTATTTGTATCAATTGCCATTAAATACAAAATCTTAATATGAAACCTAGACTAGAGTTAAAGCCTTTGACTGTAATACTGGGGCTGTAGTGTATCAAAGTTGACCTAGTTTTTAGATAATAAGTTTTAGAAAGCTTAAAGCCAAAGGTAGAAGCATGATAGGATACCTAACTCAAAATATGTATATACACATTTGAAATCATACAATTGTGCCTAGAATTCCAGGTAATTAAACTGTGGGCGCAAATGATAACAGTTTTCATTTAAATCGTATCTATTCTGGACATTTGAATGTGGCAGCTTTTCGCAATTATTTATAGAGATGTGCGGTGGCGATAGGAAAGTTCATTTTCATTGTTTACGCGACGATGTATATGTGGTTGTGGTGCGCTAGCAGTTCATAATTTCTAAATAAAACAGTCCAACGACACGGACACGGGGGACTCTGGGTGCTGATAAAAACGAACAGAACAAAGAGGGAAAACAATGGAATGTAATTTTCCGATTTTCCATTTTATTGGACTGTTATAATCGCTTCCGATTGAAATGGAGCTTCCTGTTACATGAGTACTGTATCCTACATCGATATCCTGACCAAACCGAGGCCGAACAGACCAATTTACCAACCAACCCTTTCTCTACATTAAAATTATATACGATTTAGTTCGCGACCCCGTCCAAACCAAATCGGTTTGTTTTACTACTTCCTAATCTAATATTCTAAGAATCGAATTACATAATTTAGTGCAAAGCTACGTTTCAAAATCATTATTTCTTCAGAAATGACTAATTTTTACGAGGAATGTGCAGAAAGACAATATAATTGTACATGCAAAAAATTTAATATGGATATTGACTATTATAAAAAAGCTAGAATATAAAATAATAATGATTATATGTATGGACCTTTAGAAAAGCTAACAGCGAGACAAGAAATATTTTACCTCAGACATACATACATGCGTTTAAAATGTGATTATTTGTTTGTACGGAGCTCATACAATGATTGCACTCTCGCGCGACTTCCGTCACGGATGTGCATAAAAAACGTCCGTCGTTTGACGTTGGTAGAAGCCGTACTTCCGGTTCTGTGTGTGTGTGTCCGCGCACGCGTACACTCGTTCGCTCTGACTTAACCAAGATAATGCTTTGTTATGTAAATGAGTGTTTTCTTTCACGGCGCCAAAAGGTGAACCGAGGTGTGGAATAAATTCCACTCGGTTTATCTTCAAGTAGCAAGCGTTTAGCCCTCGTGCGCGTATAACAAAACTTGTTCAAATATTTAAGTTTGCGAAATCTTTTGACGAGCTCACCACGCCACGTACAACGTTGCCGTTGCTGCGACAATGCCATGACACAATTTCGACCCTCGATGTGGATTGTGAAAATAAGAACGGAGATACCATTATTAATTTATCAGTATTAAGATAAAATTAAATTGCTCTCATAATTCTTTTAGCAGCTAGAATAATTTTTTGATGGTTATTTTCATTCCAAATTATAATATATGTAGTCTTTCTCAATCATATATGAATACAATTTTACGGAGAAATATTTGTGTTACTTGGCAACTCTCAGTATTTTAATTTCTGAATTACTATAAGGCCTTATATACGTTCGTATATAAATATATATATATATAAATAAAAAATAAGGTATTGCACAAATAATGAAAATGTTTATTAAATGCTGTTCCCTAATTAATTTATGAATGATAAAAGATTGTATCTATTTCTAATGAATATCAAACATCGTCGACATGTGTACAATACATATATGACAGAATTGATTTCAGTTTTGTACGGCGTAATGCAGCTTGTACCAGTATCGAATGTAATCAGTATGATTCAAGGTTCTATCACCGTGCGAGAGCATGACAAGAATATTAATCGACGCACGGTTTTGCAGTTTCATTCGCATCATATACGGAATGGTACGGGTAAGGGTACGATGCGCTTGCCAACGTTTTTAATCATCATCATGAATTAACGCCCTTGCTTTGCGCGTCTTCTTCGATTTCCGATGCGATGGCAAAAGGCAGGTTATCGGAGACGCTGCTGCTAAATGAAGTGTGTATAGAGTGATAAAATACTTTTTGAATTAATTCATTTTGTTAAGTGATCTGGGCCTGGAAATGCGATGCTAAAAGTACTTTAGATGCATATTATATTACCAAAGTAATATTTCGAATTGTATAAAGTTTTTTTATTTTTAAGTGTCCAATAGCACAATTAATTTAAACCCAAGATTTAGTACATGTCACCTATGTTTTTAACTCGCCTTATAATTAATTTATGTGACGCGAGCAGCGGACTTCCCCGTTCTATTCCACTTGTGGCATAATATTAAAATTTAAAAATAATTGTTTTTAATTATTATGGCTTATGGGTTACCAATATGAAGAAATCTAGTTAACCTACAATGCCTTAGAATTTTTAGGTGATTTATTAATTTTTCTTAGGGCAGTATTAGGGGGGGCTTCAAATTTTTGGGCCATATAACTCGGCAAGTGTATGGGCGATTGAATTCTAAATAATATACTACGTAGCTAGAGTAAACCTTTATTACCTGCTTTGTTTTTAAGGGTAAATAGGTTCCTTTAGGGCCATATAGGTATTAAAAATTTAAACGTACATATTATATTCATCGTTTTTGCTGTAGATCGTTCACGCACAGACCCTTACAAACTCACATAGAAACACAAGCACATCTAGAAAATAGTTAATATCAATTCAGGATACCTCAAAACGGGTATATCTATTAAAATCTAATCTTATACTTTCCTTAGTACCTACAAAGACCAAGAAAATAAAAAATAAGAAATTGAAACAAATGGTATTGTCATTATTGAAATATCTTTATAATAAACCTCCCAAGAGTCCATAGAGTGCCTACCTAATTTGCAGTTGCTGTTTGACAGTGTGCCCGACCCCTGTTGGAAATATTAAAATTTCATTTTTTCCAAGATAGACAACATAACTACGTTATCGTAATAATGCAGTGATGTGCGCTCAGAAAATTTCCACGGTAATTTCGCCTTTGTTATTAAATTATCTGGCAACTTTTCCCTACTGAACTTCACTTTATCTGTGTTTTCCGCCTCACTTGAGTTGCTTCGTTCGTTCGTTCGCGAGGCGAGGCGAGGCTCGCAGCGTCGACGTCACTACCGGTGCCAAGACTCGCGCCCCGTAACCTCTGTCACCATCATCAGCGCACCCTACACTAAATATAATGTTAAGCCGAGTTTCCACCAACCTGCACAACATTGTTCTTTCAACAATATTGTATCTGACTAAGCTCATTTTCCATTCCAATGATATTTTTCCTTAATTTAAGGAGGTAAATTATGACAAATTACAATATACAATTCAATAATGGAATTATAAATGGAGCATTTATTATTCCTGCATTTCTCAAATTGATTCTAAATGACAAATACAAGAGTTATGTTCGTCGTTCATTTCCAATACATAAAATCAAATTTATATTTTACTAAATATCTTCCTGTAGTACATTTTGAAATTTAAAATACCACAAAACAATGGTCATTCAATCTCGTTTGCACACATATTTTGATTATCTTTTTAAAAATCATTGGTATTAAATTGATTTTTCATTATATTAGAAAAGCAAATACAGTTTTCAAAATAACAAAAAATTAAATCTCCAACCAAATTGATTATATTGTGAGCTAAAAGCATTTGTGTTGGTACCCATGCTTGTTTACTTTAAATAATTGGTCTATCGAATTGAACATTATAAAAAGAATATGAACGATAGACCTTCCCTTCGAGGCTAATTGCTTTTAAAATTATTACAAATAAATATTCGTTTCTAAACCAATGAGCAGTTAAACAAATCAACAAAGTATCGAATTGCTTTTAACAAAATACAGAAACATTTCAATTCAAACTATTTCTCTATTTTTATATATTTGGGCATTTATCTGTATACTGGTATGCTATGGTCTTCATTTCTGAATGTAGCTATCAGCTTTAAATAATCATTGCGCTATAATTCAGCCTGTTTTATAATACACAAAACTTTTTGTAAACATAATTAGTGGATGAAAAAACATCAAAACAATTGCTTTAACGACTTTTTAAATGTTTCTTTATTATATTGATTTATGGCCAGCGGCTTCAATTTAAAAAGCATATTATATTAAAAAAAAGACGGTTGTGGCGAGCATTTGGTACGTTTAGGTATCAATCATTTTATCGTTTATTTAGCGTAGCTATTTTTGAAATACGTTCTCAATCGATCTATTTGTGATCACCGATGTCAAATGGCCAATATCAAATTATTTGAGTCTATTTTGTTTCTTGTCAATATGTTGTCAGACATAGTACATGCCATAAATGCAGCTGTTCTAGCTATTAATATAAAGTAAACATGCTGGTTTAATTATTATTTTTTAGTTAAAATGTACACATCTAGGCCAAATACAAGTCTTATGTTTAAAGTTTCACAATTTTACATGCGATAATTTTGACTTTAGAGCGGTGACGAACACATAGACAGACAAACAGATATAAATACAAAATAGTAATTACTGTACCACGAGCTATAACTATAAAATTTTGTAATATTAAAATTGATTTTTTCTTGCGATGCATTTTTATTTTAAAAGTTAATCGCTGAACCCTTTAAGCTCCTTAAATTATTTAATAATGCGCTAAAAGGAAAGGAAACCTGTGACGTATTCGCTGCAGAAGTGTCTAGAATAGTTTCATCAAGCCGTATAAAACTTTTATAATTTAACTCATTTACACATTGTTCTGACTGAAGTGAAAGTTCAGAAATTTAATAATCCGTTCTCCGTCTTATACTAGGGAGGACAGTCAGTCAGTCAGTCCTCCCTAATAATAATAATAATCGTGGCGTTCGTTGAGTTCGACCAAGATTAGTACGGCATGTTTTATTGAATCTATGTGAGAAGCAATCCGTTGGCATTTAATATCACGTTGGCGTTGGTGTATGGAAGGAAGCCGAATGTGAAACTTGAAACAAAGGTAGCATTTGGTACGTAACGTGCACCGCGTACCTACATACTAGGTATAATTGCGAATGTTTCATCTAGAGTGCTGCTCCCTTCGCAACGCAGCGTAATATAGTTGTGTTTTAGTGCTGTATAAACGGCCAACACTTGATATAACTTCGTATGTATAACATATATGTGTGTGATTACCTACATGCATTTTCAGTTATATATAAGTGGGTATTATATTAAGTTGAGTAGCTACATGCAACCTACGACATTTAAATCTCCTTCTACTATTTAGAGAGATAAATTAGCTTAATTTAATTTGAACATAAATAGAGTAAAATATAATCTAATTATTTGTCAGCAGGCTATACCGAAAAGGAGCACATAGGCTCCTAGATGCTATTTTATTTTTATTATTCAAGAATTGGTGCAACACTGACAATCAAGTTTCAATATTATAATTACAATATATTCTTTTATACGGTACGTCGCGTATTTTGCTGTACACGCTTGTGCAATTTAGAGCAAAAAAAACAAGAACACAAAATTGTTCATAATTTTATGTAACATCAATTTATCGTTTACTGTAGAAATATATTAAGAACATAATATATTACTTATTGAAATATGACAAATGTTTAAGGATGTAGATTGTACTGGATAATAAAATAAATATTTAAATGACTTATTATGCCCACATAAATAAAATGATGCATATTTATAATTAAATTGTTTTAGTGGCAACATCTCGTAGAAGCAATAGGTACTTCCGTGTAACATTTGCAAGAATGTCGAATTACAGTTGCTTGAGAAAATGTGATATAATTGCAATTCTAGAATAACCACAGTGGTAACATTACGTCACATTATTTCATATTGAAACTTTACAGCATCAGATGCTTCCACTGTGATACCGTTTCGTCTAATTAATATTATCGCAGAGCCAAAGTAGAACATTCTAATTGAGGCATTTGCTTAAACGTTATAGAATATCCACAAGTAACTTTAGAAATACATTATCTAGCATTTTGTAACATTAAATACGTTTTAGATTTATTTGCAGAACCAAAACAAACGTGTAAAAGAGATTGAAGGTAGAATTAACGAAATCGATATAAGTAAAACGTAGCATTGGAACTTTGCCCAAATCCAATTCATCCGCAAGAAAAGATAATTCAGAAAATAGATTTATAGTAAATTGAGTCGATAAAGAGACAGGTGTCACGTCACGTCTTTCATTACCGCGTGGACGATACTGAACGTATTACAGTGAAAACCAGCGATCTGCTTTATTCTGAAACACGTTTACGTTTCAGCTTTCATGGGTAAACGGTAAACTTTTATATTTCCTTTAAGATTTAAATCTACACCTTTATGATTGGCGACGTCGTCGCGTCGGTCGTACGAGCGACAGTAAACGATGTTAATGTTCCATCACTTTAAACTCGTTGTTGTTACTGCTCCTGCAATTTTCAACACGGAAATACTGTTTAAAATTAAAGCTCATGTGAAACTTTTAGACAAGAGGACATGTAATTTTATTTTCTTCTTTTTGTTTGCGAAAACGTTGTCTTAGCGGGAGCGATAGATGCAACAAATTTGTTCTACCTTTCAACAGAACCATACTTTTATAGCTTTGCTCATCATTTTTACCTCGCCGTACGAAGTACAAAAAAACTAAAGCATTCAGTCGTGCATCTGCAGCATTCTCCAATAAAAAAAAACTTAATAAAAAGTGTTTGTCTCCCTGAATCCAAAAATATATATGACTTATATACTTTTTTGTTATTCGTCACTCGTAAGATCAAATTTGTGCCCTCTACTCCTTAACAGTGTTGTGCTTAATGCTCGACTGAAACCGGGAAATAAAACACGGTTTAATATCGTAAATAGTACTCACGTTTTTAATGAATGAAGCAATTCGACAGGATCCCGGAGTGGAACACGTCTGTCAGCTTGGCTCGATGTTCACTACTGATTGTTGACAGTGTTATACTGTTTTCAACTGTGAAACAAGTTATACATGTTCAATATATTATAATTAAGTTTTTCGGGGTATAATTATTTGAAATGTAAATTTTAATTGGTCTAATTTTATATACAAAGCATTATATAATATTCTGTAAAATGTGTGGATAATTTTTATTTTGTTAGCTCGCCGTACAAAGTACAGATGAGCTAAATAATTCGATATTGTTTTGATATTTATTTATATTTGTAAATAACAATAAGTGTAGGTGGTAAAGAAATGAATGTAGTACTTCGATTAAAATTCGAAAATTTAGTAATTTAAGAAATGTAAGTGTATGTTGTTTATGTTCCTTTATTCAAAGTACCTGTAATGAGGTATTTTTATGCCGCCCAGTCATGCTTGCCATGCATTATTTACGACGCCGAGATATGTTCATTGACACACAAATTACAGTATTTTTATATGTTTACTTGATTTTCTTTGTTGCACGTTTTTATTTATATCGTTGTGGGTAATTGCTTATTGATGTTGAAGAAATTGTTGCGTAGTTTTTTTTTTCATTCTTTTGAATGTAACGATTCACTTATTTGTGTTTCGTTTAATATAACAAAAAATTAGTTTTATAGTTTTTCTTTGTAATGTTTATTACATATATAAAATGCTGCAGTGTGCTGCATTAGATTTCAGCTTAAAGTCAAATAAAAAATATTGTTATTATGTAGTATTATTTATATTAATAGCTCGACTTACGGCAATACAAAAGAGCTATAGTGTTCGGTCAGGTGTCAGTTACTTTTTCGAATGTAAGAATATTTGCAAATTTTGTACACGCAAGCTTATCTCATCTATTGAAATAAAACAAAATCAAAATTAATTTGAAATTTAAAATATTTAATACAATTTATAAGATATTTCAATGTCTTCAACTTTTATATTAATTGTAATAATTCTTTTCAAGGGACGCCAAAATTTAGCTATCACGCATACATCACGTCAATATTAGGTGCTTGTAATACAAAAGTAGATGCAATCTGTCGTATTCGTATCTCAGGTGCGTGAGAATATGTTGGTGGGAGTAGGCAGGCAGCGTGGATCGCCCGCCCGTCCGCCCGCTCCCGCAAAGCATGGGATTCAAAAGCTGTGCAGCACAATCGAAGAGGCGAACAAGGTTGCCATTGTTAGACCAAGTCATTTGTCACGCGCGTAACGCTCGGTACTTAGGAGCCGAGTTTCCTTTCACGTCAGAAGCGGGGCCAGCGACCCTGCACCCGCACCCGCACCCGCTTTCAGAGGCATCATCTACCGTCGTCGTCGTCGTCGTCGTCGTCGTCTTCTTCTTCTTTGCGAGCGCTAGGCTGTTGCGGGTAGCCATACAACACTGTATTATACAGCTGCGGAGACTCCATGCTGGGCGAGAGGAAGTTCATAATATGGATCTGGCTAAGAAATCGCGCGTTTATGTTTGGGTTCTTATCATCCACTACGGTGGGTACGGTTGCTGCTAGGTATGTAGGTACCACTACCCACGAAACAAAAACCGTCTTGACGACATGGACACATATATTTTCCCGAAAGGATATTATCAATGACATACGGAAACGGGAATTATTCTTAAATGGCCTATAACCCTGTTTTTAGTTCATCTCTTTGGAGTTTATAGCTGAAGAATTGACCATTTCAAAACGTGTTTAGGAAATGGATATTATAAGCACAATCGTGTTTGAGTTACATACCTACGATACGATTGTGCTAAAACATAATGTACGTTTGCTATAATCTTTTCATAACTAGTTACATTGGCATGTATTTCTAAAAAGGAAATATCTTAATATATTTATTATTGGGTAAACATGCCCCACTGGATTGCGTATGAAATTTAATTACAGTACAATCCAGAACTTAAGATCAAGTTTAAATAGAGCATTATTGTATTTATTGAGGGTATGTTCATGCATTCTTAAAAATACATGTTATTGATGAATTAAATGTAAATATACAATAGCATATAATAATATAGTTTAACTGTCATCATTTTTATTATAAATGGGGATTTTATATAAAAGACTAACTGACATCAGTTTAACCTCATTGCCCATAAATCAACAATTTATTATGTTTTCAAATTATCTGAATGTAGTTCTATTACAGTTTTGATTAATGTTTATATTAAAATGCATCATGAATGATTCTTGTGACCCTTATAATAATTGTTGGGCTACGAATACTTTGAATCCGCTTCAAAAGTCAGTGGTTATAAAATCATCCTGAGATTAACATATTCATAATAACTGAATTAATTATAATTAATTTTTATTGCCGAAAAAGATATATTTTCTTAGAACAACATTTAATTCATTAATAAAAAGTGATAAAGGTGTCACGAAATTTTCATAACATTCAAAAGGTTTTCTTTATTTCTTAAGATGATATTAGTTATGAAACTTAATAAAGAAACATAATGGAGACCTGCAGCAGTTATTTTGATAAATACTAATTTTAAACTCACTGTAAAAAGGATAATATTCCGAAAATGTTTCCGAGTTGAGTATGAATATAAAGCGCCACGGAAACAGAGGAAGCGATTATATTCATCATCTCGTGAACTATCTGGGAACAATGCGACCTCTTGCAGCCAAACAATAACACAGTTTTTCGGAAAAGCGCGAGGCGAGATGAAGACACTGTAACAAATTGATGAGGTATTCACGGCGAAGAACGTTCAACTCTGCGGCGGCGGCAGCGCTGCGTCTGCACTTGGTACCTATCTAATAAATAAGTGACTACAGAATTTTCAAAGCAAAGATCTATGAAGACTTCATCCTTAGACTTGTCTTTTATCTTTATTAGATGTTGATATTTAATTGAATATGCAATAGGCCTCGGAAAAACTATAAACATATTATAGGAGATTCATTAGAACTCTGCAGATAATAATATAATGTTACCCAGCAAACACATGAGGCGTTACATATGCATGTTAAGTCGCTGCAACATCACATAGATGTCACAAGATACAAATTCAATTCATTGACATTGAGAAACAATATGGAATAGAATGTAACAAAAAACGTATTTCCGTTAGAATCTCGGTATCGAAAATATTCATGACTACAATACTACTTAATTTACATTCGAATAAGAAAGTTAAAACGTGATGATATTTATTTATTTGAAAACATACTTTCACAGATGTAACAAAGTAAAATGAACATTATTTAAAATTTGGAACAATAGAAGTCGAATTAGTCGGTCCCGTGAATGTATGACAATATTTCTTGATAAAATCGAATGATTTCTGATATATGCATGGTGAACCGCAGAACATTGGCAGTAAATAAACCAGAACAGTAAACAGATTTATCCTAATAACAATCAGCCACTACCGCATACACATACATGTGCTCTCGCGAAATGCAATTCCAATCTGATACGCATCTTTGCCCATAGTATGCTATGGAAATTGTACTGTACTTGTACCTACTAGATTCCACTTTCAATTTATCGCAGAGTAAGCTACGAAAATCGTTTTCACATATTTCTTAAATAATAATTATTTCTAATATATACTTTAATTAAAATGTACATCGCAGTTTTAAAAGAACTATAGCCAACTATGGGGTAAATAATAAGGAAAACTTATGAGTAATTTAAATATTTTTATTTTGTCGCATACAACGTATAAAAGAGCTAAGTGTCCACAATGAAAAATCTGCGTATTTGCGATGTCAAGATGTTTGAAGTTATATGTCAAAAAGTAATTATATTATTTATATATATATATATGTATATATATATATATATATATATATATATATATTGTTAAAGTTCTTCGAACGAGAAGAACGCGCGTAACATTTTGAAGACTGCACCCATTAGGTTGACAGTCGTTCCCGTGCATTATTTTTGGTGTTTCCGCTGCAACGACGCATGCGTAGGATTGGCAACCCAAGCGTTGTCTTTCAGCGTCATTCTGATCAGCGAGTTGGTCAATTTGAATGTGAATTGTGTTTTAATTATAATAAAAACCAGTAATATCAAGTAAGTTAGCTCTTACTACATGTATTATAGTTTTTAAGTACTTTAAGCATCATTACTAATGATACGGACGGATTGAATAATCATACTGACAACTGTATGGACATTGTGATGGAGGGAAAGATGTTTTGGGATGTTTGGTGACGTATTTGGTGTTTTATGGCCTGTTGTTTATTATGGGTTGCTGTGTGCCATCAGTTGTATCTAGTCGACCTCATATTTTGATAATGGGTAGCAATCGTCTCGTAGAGTCGACCCCATATTGTTTATTTTAATGAGAAGCAATCGTCTCTTGTAGTCGACCTCATAGAATGTGTAGTATCGGTAATAACTGACCACATTTAGTTAATGTTAATTGTTCTATGAGAAGCAATCGTCAGATTCAACTGAGCTCATAATATGCGTTGTTTGCGGCCCAATATTGTTTTATCACCACGTCGTTGTAACAGTTGTATCGGAGCTGATCACTCTCGATTTGTTTGGTACCCGTTGTACAAGTGCGGCTTGTATGACGTGAGGAGATTAAAATCCGCTAAAGAGTTGTCACGACTTTGACTAACTAATTATTGTAATACTTTTATTGTTGAGCTACTTACTGAGTATATTGTCAATACTCAAGTCCTCCTTTAATTACTAATTTCAGAACAAGCCGTAGTCTCACCGGGGCCCAACCGGTATTAAGCCCAGTCAGCGTCGACCAAGCGAGACCATATATATATATATATATTTTTTTTTCTTTACTAATAATTATTATTATTAGTTTTGTGTGTAATATTTTTCTTTCTGTTAATACACTTGTTTATAATGTCTCTGTGTTCGCATTTATATTTCATCATACATGTTTTAGATAAATTCCTGACATCATAACTTCTCCTTTTAATAACTTCAGAAGTGGGATTACCTGGATTTATTTACCTAGATTTATTGGGAATAAATCTATACAACATGCCCCGTACCAGATTAGCTGCACAACGCGAGGAGGACGACAGTATGGTCGTCAATGTGCAAGAGGGAGAACGCGAGCGCAGCCGGTCGCCGAGAAGTGTTGCGTCTGTTTCGGACAACACCAACTCTACGCAGTTGACGCAACTATCGGAGATGATGTTTAAGTTGACGGAAAATGTTACTACAATGCAGCGACATCTCATAAGTCGACCGAAACATGAGGGTGATATTCATGGCGAGTCCTTACCACCTTTTGATCCGGCAGACAATACTCAAGATATTGTCATATGGATCGGAAAAGTGGAGCAATTGAAAACAGTATATCGTTGGAGCGAAATGACGACCATTTTTAATGTAATGTCAAAACTGAAGGGCTATGCGTTTACGTGGTATCGAAGTCTACGAAATTTAGACCACACGTGGGACGAATGGAAAATGTTATTAAAACAAGCTTTCCCTATTGCCTACGATTACGAGCAATCATTGACAAAAATGCTAGCTCGAGAGAAGAAAAGTGATGAACCGCTTCTTAAATATTATTATGATAAATTGGCACTTTTGAATAAATGCGAAATCGAAGGCGTAAAAGCAGTGTCATGTATCATCGGCAAACTGAATGACGTCACGATCCAAGCAACAGCACGAGCTGGGAATCATCAAACACCAGAGTCGTTGCTGTTATTTTTGAAAACAATTGTTGAAGCGCAAAAGCCGAATTTTACAATTCCTAGATTTCACGTGAAACACAGCAAACAACATTTTCGGAAGTTCGAAAGAGTAAGACAGAATCCGAATGTCGATCGACGCACAATGCGTTGCTACAGTTGTGGAAAGGAAGGCCACACATCAACATATTGCCGCGCAAAAGTCCCAAACCGAAGATACCCCGAACCACAAGGACGGAAACCCGAGGAGACTCGTAAGGGTGGCCAACCAGCTGTGTTGATCACAAATGCAGGTAAGCAGCAAAATTTAAAATATTTTCTGGATGCTATTTTGGATGGTCATTGCATAAAAGCATATTTGGATTTGGGATCAAATTGTACGACAATAAGAGAAAGCGATGCAAATAAATTAAAATTAAAAATCAACAAATGCACCCAAGTCATTCGAGGTTACGGCAACGGTGTTGTTACAACGGTAGGCGAAACCGAAAAATTAAAATTAATAGTAGATGAAGCAGAAGCCGAAATAGAATTGTTAGTGGTTCCCGACGACATACAACAAATACCAATCTTAATTGGACAAACTTTTACGGAGAAACCGCATGTAATAATTCATAAAGATTCTGAAAGAGTTCATATTTTCCAAACTAATTCAGTACTACCAGGCATTGAGACTTTACCTCCAGCTAGAGCCATTTTATGGGCAAAAGAAGCTACGGTTATACCACCCAATTATGTTGGACACATAATTTGCCGAACCGAAGCAAAAGGAGACCTTTTTATCGATGCTAGTGTGCGAAGAAAGGAAAATGGAGAATATTGTATTCCAAGATGTATAGTAACTATGGATGAAAATGGTGAGTGTAGATTGCCGATGTGTAATATCTCGTCAAATGATGTGATTATTAAAACTAACAAGATATTTGCAAGAGGTTTTACTTGTGAACCAGAAACAGTTGTACTAGGTATGACACATAAGAAATTACAGCCACTTTTAGAATCAGATTTTGATATTGGTACAACTTTAACAACCCATCAACGTAATGTTTTGATTGATTTATTGAACCAATATCGAGCATGCTTTGCAACCAATTTAGAAGAAATAGGATGTACTTCAAATACCGAAGTTAGTTTAAACTTGACGGATGATAAACCTATAACGTACCGACCGTATAGAATGGCGTTCAGCGAGCGGAAAATAGTACAAGAAATGATAAGCGAATTGCTGGAAAATGACATCATTCGTGAATCAAATTCACCTTATTCTTCGCCGATCTTATTAGTTAAAAAGAAAAACGGAGAACAACGTTTATGTGTAGATTATCGCAAATTAAACAGTATCACGAAACACGATCGACATCCATTACCACGAATCGATGACCAATTGGACCAATTACGTGGATTTAAATTTTATACCACTCTAGATATGACATCGGGATATTATCAAATTCCAGTATCTGAGGAATCCAGACACAAGACATCATTCGTAACTTGCGATGGTCAGTACGAATTTAATAGGATGCCTTTTGGCTTAACTACAGCGCCGAGTGTGTTCCAACGCATGATGAATAAAATCTTGGGACCATTACGAGGTTCGATTGCTACCGTTTATTTAGATGACATATTATGTCCAGCACCAGACTTTGACGAAGGAATAAAACGTTTAAAACTATTATTAGAAACATTCTTGAATCATAATTTAACTTTAAACCCAAAGAAATGCAAATTCTTTCAAGTAAAAATAGACTACTTAGGATTTGAAATTAATAACGATGGGGTAAAACCCGGATCAAGTAAAATTAAGTCAGTTTCCGACTTTAATGTACCACAAAATGTCCATCAAGTACGACAGTTTTTAGGCTTGACAGGTTTCTTTCGACATTTTGTTAAACAATATTCTATAATTGCACGACCACTAACCGACTTAACAAAGAAAAACAAAATCTGGATCTGGACTGAGACAGAACAATCAGCTTTTGAAGAATTGAAACAGCAGTTAATTCAAAGACCATTATTAGCGATATTTAACCCCAACGCAGAAACCGAAGTTCATACGGACGCCAGTAAATATGGATTAGGCGGAATCATTCTGCAAAAACAAGAGAATGGAAAGATGCAACCGATTGTATACTACAGCCGTAAAACAACACCACAGGAGCAAAAATATCATTCATACGAACAAGAAACTCTAGCAGTTGTCGAAACCTTGAAAAAGCATCGAGTTTATTTAGTCGGCATTAACTTCAAAGTAGTTACAGATTGTAGTGCAATTCGTACCGCCGCAACTAAGAAAGCCCTAGTGCCCCGGATAGCAAGATGGTGGTTACTACTCCAAGAATTTACTTTTAACATCGAACATCGACCCGGATTACGAATGGCTCATGTGGATGCGCTTAGTAGGAATCCAATTGCAGGTAAAGAAATTGACGATGACAATTATGTTTTTCGAATAGAAACTGCCGACTGGGTGTTAGCCGGACAGTTAGGTGACGAGAAATTACAACTGATTCATGAAACTTTACAAAAATCACCAAAAACGGATTACGAACGTGACATCCATAAAAATTATGTTTTGGAAGATAATAGAATTTATAGAACATCGAATGGAGGAAAACAATGGGTAGTACCGAAAGGGATGCGTGCACAAGTGGTTCGCTCAGCACATGACGAGTTCGGACATTTTTCATTAGAGAAAACATTAAGAAAATTGTGTGAAACTTATTGGTTTCCTCAAATGCGTCGATACGTGCAACGACACATCAAATCTTGTATACCTTGTCTATACCACAAAAAGCCAAGAGGTAAACAAGAAGGATTACTTCATCCGATAGAGAAAGTAGCGATTCCATTTCATACCGTACATATTGATCACCTAGGACCTTTCAACAAAAGTACCACAGGAAAACGTTATATAATCGTAGCTGTTGATTCGTTTACGAAGTTCACTTTAATTTATGCGACAAAAGATACGAAGACTGCTCCAGTTATAAAATTCCTAAATAACATCATTGAAGTTTATGGAGTCCCAAATAGAATCATAACGGACAAAGGTACATGTTATACGTCTCACGCATTTGCGAATTACTGTAAAAGTAAAGGCTTAAAGCACGTACAAACTGCAGTTGCAACGCCGCGTGCAAACGGACAGGTTGAAAGATATAATTCAACCATTTTAAATTCTTTGTCCACTTCCATCGACGAAGAACGACAGTGGGAGAAGAAAATACCGACGATTCAGTTTGCTATAAATAATACAATCAACACCGCAACAGGAAAAACACCATCAGAACTTCTTTTTGGATTCAAACCGCGAGCTCCTGCCGACTCACAGCTTAGTTTAGAAATTCAAAATTTAAGACCAGTAACTGACAATATCCACCAATTACGAACAGAAGTTGCTCAAAAGATAAGGATCGACCAGCAGAAACAAAAAGAGACGTACGATAAACATCATAGACCAGCGAAGAAGTACGAGGTAGGAGATCTGGTTGTTGTCCAGAAGCATGCGACCGCGGAAGGAATGAGCAAGAAACTAATGCCAAAATATAAAGGGCCATTTAAAGTTTTTAAAGTACTACCGAACGATAGGTATATTATTACGGAACTACCTGGTTCCCATCGTAGCCAACGAGCACCATTTGAAAACATTGAAGCGGCAGATCACATTAAACCCTGGATACCACACAATGATTCATCCAGTGATGACCAGATTGAATCAGAATAAGAAATAAACATTCGTAAGTAAAAATTTTCTTGTAATCAATCTACAGGTGAACGGGGACGTTCACATTTTATCAGGATGGCCGAGTTGTTAAAGTTCTTCGAACGAGAAGAACGCGCGTAACATTTTGAAGACTGCACCCATTAGGTTGACAGTCGTTCCCGTGCATTATTTTTGGTGTTTCCGCTGCAACGACGCATGCGTAGGATTGGCAACCCAAGCGTTGTCTTTCAGCGTCATTCTGATCAGCGAGTTGGTCAATTTGAATGTGAATTGTGTTTTAATTATAATAAAAACCAGTAATATCAAGTAAGTTAGCTCTTACTACATGTATTATAGTTTTTAAGTACTTTAAGCATCATTACTAATGATACGGACGGATTGAATAATCATACTGACAACTGTATGGACATTGTGATGGAGGGAAAGATGTTTTGGGATGTTTGGTGACGTATTTGGTGTTTTATGGCCTGTTGTTTATTATGGGTTGCTGTGTGCCATCAGTTGTATCTAGTCGACCTCATATTTTGATAATGGGTAGCAATCGTCTCGTAGAGTCGACCCCATATTGTTTATTTTAATGAGAAGCAATCGTCTCTTGTAGTCGACCTCATAGAATGTGTAGTATCGGTAATAACTGACCACATTTAGTTAATGTTAATTGTTCTATGAGAAGCAATCGTCAGATTCAACTGAGCTCATAATATGCGTTGTTTGCGGCCCAATATTGTTTTATCACCACGTCGTTGTAACAGTTGTATCGGAGCTGATCACTCTCGATTTGTTTGGTACCCGTTGTACAAGTGCGGCTTGTATGACGTGAGGAGATTAAAATCCGCTAAAGAGTTGTCACGACTTTGACTAACTAATTATTGTAATACTTTTATTGTTGAGCTACTTACTGAGTATATTGTCAATACTCAAGTCCTCCTTTAATTACTAATTTCAGAACAAGCCGTAGTCTCACCGGGGCCCAACCGGTATTAAGCCCAGTCAGCGTCGACCAAGCGAGACCATATATATATATATATATTTTTTTTTCTTTACTAATAATTATTATTATTAGTTTTGTGTGTAATATTTTTCTTTCTGTTAATACACTTGTTTATAATGTCTCTGTGTTCGCATTTATATTTCATCATACATGTTTTAGATAAATTCCTGACATCATAACTTCTCCTTTTAATAATATATATATATATATATATATAAATTCTTATTAATTTAGCAATCACTAAATTGCAATATATATAAGAATAGACTGGTTCCGAATCGCACCATTAGAGTAGGAACTTAATTTTAATCTCCAGCAGTCTTTGCTGTAGAGTGAAGAGTGTTACCACATTAACAGTCATACACACGCATATGTCATTTCAAATTTAGTCATTACAAACTTAAAAATGAAACTTGTATATGAGTTGAAAATTCAGAAATGTGCATTACAATAATTCCATTAGGCTTATAGAAAGGCAAAACTGTAATATTTTGTTCCGTATTAATTTTAGTGTCAAGCCTGCTTGGCCTGTGCTTCAAATTTAAAGTCGAATCAAATATATCCACTGGTTGTTTCGATTATTCAAAACGCCAATTCCAATTGTGTATTCACGAATAATAATGTTATTAATAAATTCCTTCAAAACAGCCTCACTTGTGGACACATGCTGATGCCATATGGAAAGCGCAGATAAAATGTATCAATGTGCTGATTTTTTATTGGTTCAATGAAATAAGTGATGAAGGTGGGTGATATATAGTAGAGGGGAGATTCAAGTGGAAATATGAAAAAGGGGTACCTAAATATATACGGTCGGCTGGATAATGTACGGGCGTATGTGATTGATTTTCTGATATCAATTTCAAATCAGAAACAGGCCCGTTCATCGAGAATGTGGGATTGCAGATATACACAACATATATCGTGGATCTTGATTCGTGGGTTGTGCTACTCGAATATACATCTGTCGAAAAATGTCACCTCAATACAAATGCGTGCTTTTGCTACGGCAAAAATAATTTTACATAATTATATACTGTTATAGAATGTAATTATATACTATTAAATTTTAATATAAAATATATATTTGATGAAATATTTTTTATTAATTCACATTCAAATCAGGCATGTAGGTAATGTTTCAATTGAAATACGTATATTGAAACATACCAAAAAGAAAATGTCAAATGAACCGACGGGAATCATAGTAAATGGAGGACTGGAACTAGCCCAAATTATTTATTTTATTCTCTCGCATTCGAGAATTTTAATATTCAATACGCAAATCACACACACACACACATGAACACGGTCGCTTTGCAATTAAATTCTTCAACAAATTCTATCAGGCTATTTTTATCAATACTTATTGCGATTTTCATTGCGACAAAGTGAATTTACAATTATTCGATTCACGATTAACTGGTAGATCTTCCATTATAACTAACTTGGGGGGTCTATAATATATATACTATATATAAAATGTTATTAAATGATTTCTTAAAAATATAAATTTTTCTGAAAAATTTATTGTCTACTAAATAGAGTCAATTCCTTTAACTATTTGGCGAAACCAAACTTGTATATTTAGGAATATATCCTCTCACACACACAGACATAGTTATTGAAAATATGATTCCAAATAAAAACATGCTTTTATCGTACAATAAAGAAATATTTCCACTCGACTGTCCGAGATATACTCAAACAGCAATACTTTTAGCATGATCAAATATTAAGAATTGATCTTAAATGTTCTTTGATCGTCACATACATACAAATACATTTCGATATCGTTCACTTTGGAAAACATAAAATGAAGCTTTTTATTATTGTTTGGGATCAGAACGGTTTCAACGAGTTTTAATAATAAATTTATATGTTCGGCCAGTCGTTTTTATATGTTTTATAAACATCTTTTTCGTTTGGTCTGTAATATTTATTATGCTTAATAATAGAAATATAAAGTGCTTTGCTCCAGGCTAAAATTTTTAAATATTGAGATATAGGTACGTAAAGTTGACTTTAATAATTTATATATCAACGCTTACGTATGAGCTTTCAAGCAGCTCTAAGCAAAAGTCACTTAACCCTTACTTTAAACTAGAACTTTGCTTTGAAGATAGACTGCAAAGTAAAATATGTTATGAAAGTGAGATATTTTAATACAAACATATAAACACATGCATCTGGGTGATTATATATTATTTATTGCCGAGCGAGCAATAATAATATAAAAGGGTAGTCATGGCAGGTCAAGTTATAATTGACAAATACTTAACATGATTTCAGGAAGTCCACGTGCTGGCAATATGCATCACGAACATACAAATCTAATACATTAAAGCTAGCTAATCAACTATAATCTGTTAATGCTTGCCGAGAAACATGACAAGGAAGTAAAATTGGAGTAGCTAGATCAATGTGCAAGAGAGCAGGCGAATATAAGATAGGTTATGTTGGATAGATAAAGTTAACACTTCCATAATCTTTGCACATAAATTCCACGGGGAATGTATCGAGCTGAATAAAACAAGTCAAATAGAAGGAGGTGTATGAACGTGGTCCTATATAATACAAACACGTTAAGCATTTTGATGTCTCGCAAGAACATTGATGGCACATTGTTAATTGAATGATACCACTACGTAGTGATGAATAAATATCTAGTAATTCATGTCGTGATAAACAATAACTTCGTTTGACGAGGCAAATAGAACTTTGGGGTCTGGAATTTAACTAAAATAATAGAACATTTGCAATAATTAATACTGGGTTTATATAAGCAACAATGGCATTAATATTAAATTAGAAACACAATAACAAAATCAATTAGATAAATTATTGATTAATTTGTTCCTTGGTTAAACCAGTTTTCCTTCATAAAACGGGCGTCAACATTTTAAAATAGTTTTGCCAGTGCTAGATAAACGTAAGCATTTGAATTGAGCATCCATCATTGAAACTTGTGGACAAGTTCACAGTTACTAGTATAAACTTAACTTCGACGTGCATTGCAGTTTGTAATTCTCATTGCGCGGGCAAGTGATGCATAATTTGGATCGCCGTCATCTTTCCGTTGCATCATGTATACAAATGACATTGCCTGCACATTAGCCTAACAGACAGAGCCGTTGTAACTGTGAGCAGTTCAAAGAAAACTCGCTGGTCATTATTGTTCGCTGTCAATTTGCTGTTATTAAATTTCTATTACGGATCGGTCGTGAGCGTGACGGTGTGCGCACGTGATCCACGTTCGGTATTGCACGCACGTATTGTTCCGCGCGTAATTATGCATAATTGATTTCAGGCCAGGCGCTGACCTGTTGACCAAATGAGAAATTAGTGCCCGCTCGCAACACCCGAGCGCCACCGTCACCCCTGCCTTGATAAGCGTTCACTGGCCATCGCCATATTACCTGAAAATAGACGATAGAATGCCCGCACCATAGTTTGGATACTGATAATGATTGTTACACTCCATCTACTTCAACCTGTTATATTGTTTCTCGTTTTACTTTGATTTTCTACAATAATTTAGTAAAGGGGGTCCTCTACTAAGATAACACAAAATATACGCAAGGATAGGTGCAAGAACCAATTAATACGGAATTTTTGTAAAACTGTCCCCCTAATAGCTGTGTGGGATATTAAATTTAAAATTTAAAGATACCGTTGGGACATGGACTTGGATTTACAAAAGCTAGTGGAATCAATGGACTAGAATATTGACAAGAAAGAGCTTTTAGTATATCTATACAAATTGTGTCAAAAAAAATTAATACAAATGTATTTGTTTAAAAAATGTGTATCCTCTTACAAATGAGGAGCAAAGAGAGTATCAAATAACTAATAATACTTGTCAGATTATTCAAGTATCGGATATCGGAGAATAGTTTTAGTAATTCATTATTCTAGATAGTAATACATCTTTCTCAGATTTCAACAAGAACGAGAGAGATCATATGAAATATGTATTTACTAGGGTGAAAAACATATACACATTAATATAATCTGTCAAATGTTTCTCGGTGCTTTGAGAGAAGAGGGCGTAACAAATTTAGGTCTTGCGAACGAACGACGTATATCCAAGTATTATATTTATTTTATAACAAGGAATCAGGTAAACTTACAAGAATTTCTTTGTTCAAAATAGTTTGATTTTGAAGTTGATTGCCGAGCTATAAGAAGTTTCACATTGGGAAAAGTACCTATATACGAACAATATTTGTTGAATTATGGTTTTATTTTATTTATCGAATATAACACAATTTAATAACCTTCGTACTATATAATGGTAATATAGCCATTTATAATTAACAATAATATATGGTAGTTAACTGTACAGTTGTCGTGGTTTGTAAAATACATATTTCACTCACTGTAGCAACCTAGGTTCGACCCCAGAATTTGACAAATTAATTTTACAATCATTTGATCGATGTTAAACTGGTAACTGACCTGCTGTGAAATTAACAGCAATGCTTGCCAATGTTTAAATACTGTCATATTGAATTCTATTATTGCTTTGTTTCTGTTTATTTTTAAATGTAAATATTAAAGCAATAATAGTATTTCTTAAGCATTTTTACATTTCTAACCATTATCTAACGATTTTACTATACATCCATGTCATTTTACAATTTACTAAAATATATAGTTAGATATGTATAATTTGATAAAATGTGCAATAACCCTGCTAATGCTGTCCTGAGGTGATGTTGCCGGCATCCTTCGGCCTAGCATGGAAAATACAGTTGACCAGTTTTACATATTCATGGGATCCGTCAAACTGGCCAGAACTACTAACGAAATTGTGGACGATATTAGCCATTTACGTGTGTGTAGTCTCCAGTATATGTATGAGAGAGAATGACAAAGAGATAGCTATAGAGTTTTGAGTGTGTGTATATTGTCGTTTTCACGTATTGACTATAAAAAATATCCCTATGTTTATGTACGACACTGGTATTAAACTTTTTATGACGATAAAGTATTTTAAAAGTTGCACGGTATAAAAGCAACTGTCGTAATGTCCTTTTTGCGTTTGAAAAACTTTACCCACCTCTATATTATAGAGTATAGAGAGACTGAACGCTAATGAATGCTTGTAAGTATATACATATGAATGTATGGTAACATCCGTTCATATAGGTGTATATAACGTGCTTAAATAATTTTTAGTTTGCATTTATTAATCTATTTACCTACTAATGATGCAACTTTTATTTTCACTGCAAGATATTAAATACTACCATTGTTTCTACTAATTACTTTCTTGGGTAAATTCCAAATGGAATTATTATAATTATAAAGAATTTAATACGCATGATTTTAAGGGAATTATAATTGTTTTATTATAATCGCAGTATCAAATAATGTCAATATTACAACCAAAAGTACAACCTTAATGTGAAAGTTGGTAGGTATATTCGCTCTCCCTCTCTGTTTATAATAACATAACTCAAATATTCTACAAAATATCTGTTTGAGCCAGTATGGTAATGGATTTTTTGTTTGTATTAGTATAACGTATTAGAAAGTTAAAACAATGAATACAGTAATATTTACAGTCCAAATTAAATTATAAAACATAGCAGTTTGGTGCTCGTAAGCTTTGTAGAAAATGCATGCGATTAGCGACTCTCGACAGTTGGGTATTTCCGACGATGAGAAACTTTATTTTGCAATTGTGTTTAACGATAACTAAACTCAAAAGTAAAATAAAAGTTTCACCTTGGCGTATTAATATGCAGGATATTTGAAATTAGTGCAAGACTGCAAATTCATTGTCAAGCGAAATCTGTGTCCACGCATTACAAATTACCATGCTTATTCTAAAGCACGTACTTTTCTAATGATTTACAGTGGCAGACCCGTGTCTCTACATAGCCTGGCTGGACTGTATGTTATACCTGACGAATGGACCAGCAGACCAATTTCGCATCGGCTTAAATAAGATGGATGATTATAAAAGTCGTTGTGATTTATCTCACTAGAATTAAAGCATATCAAAGCAATGTCAGAGGTGATATATGTATGTATGTATGTATGTATGTAAAGGAATTTTAGACATTCTTTATATAGGTTTCTTTGTAGTGGAAACAATGTTTTGTTTCACGTTGCTACACGAAACCGACCTACCACATGGTTATGTGGGGTTTAGCGAAAATACTTGGTAAAAAGTGTAAAACAGTAAACAGATTTTGTTACACATCAACAAGAAGGTAATTTCAATTTTTCTTTTCAATTTTCATATACAATGCCGTCCGGAAATTTTAAAACGATATTATTTTCTCAATATTACAATAATTAATTAACACAAAATAATCGAGTTCTCAATATTATGTATTACTCATTACTCAGATGTGCTCCATATTAAGGGTCCTATATTTATATTCCATTTTACTAAAAGCTGTAAGGGCTCTGGTCCTTGTATTTTGCCAGACATGTCACCCCGTAGATACGCAACTGATTAGCGCCCTGTGTAAGCGTTGAGAATCTGACTCTGTGGTCTTGACTCTCATATTTATCTCTCTCCGCCGCCTGCCTCGCTTGGGAACTGATATTTTTCCTTTTTAACAACGTCCGCTCATTACGTTTTTCGGTGCACGCAATTTCATCACTTTTTATAATTTTCATTTCAAGATCTGCTGATTACAACAATTTTTTACCCCTTTTGCATTATTTGCATAGGCTTTGGCTTTTGTTTCATTATTTCGCTTTTTTCGTTTGACGGCTTGCTTGGTTATAAAATGCTTCATTTTTGTTTTGTTATGATTTTTTGTGTATTGTTTCCCTGAGTAGTAGAAGGGCTGAAACGTTGATTTAAATTTTTGGCATTTGTTGAATAAAGTAAATATGGAAGATATAATCTATCAAATTGATCATTATATCCAAACATCTAATCAACATCACCAACTAATTGAAACAATCAGGTATACCTATCACCTATCAATCAAGTTTCAGATACTATAAATTCCTAACGTAATTCAATTGATAAGTGAAACAATTATTATGTTGATAGTCTCTTGCAGGAGCAAGATATCCAACTACGGACCATGCTACAATCCCACGGAGCTGACATAATAGCGGACGCACGGGAACAATATACGACCACCATGAATACAATTAGCTATCTTCACAACCTATCTGTAACGTTTCGATTGTCGGCCTAAGCCCAGGACACGTTGCGTATCAATTAATACGTCAACAGGAGATTCTACCGCAAACGCACATGGACCAAATTAAATCTGATAAATCTACCAATGTACATACGTCAAAAATTATCTGTGGAGCTTGTCATGTAACTAATAGCATTATTCCCTTGAATATATGCATCTTGATTCCGTGAAATTTTCAGCGTTTGAAGATACTAATTGCAATCTGCATAGGTTATTAATGGAAGAAATATAAATGCTATTACAGTCGTAGAACTAGTAAGTAAATGTAAATTTAACAAAAAATTGGAAATAAAATTAGGACTGTATTTTTGTATTTCAGAAAAGGCACCGGCAGAGCCGTATAATGTTCATACATGGATGCATCGTATTATGTAAACGTGGCAAAATAAGTATATAAAAACAGATCTACATAGAAAATATGGTCACATATGAACCAACACCGAACAGAATTAGATAAACAGGATCACAATACGATCAGGTTCTTTGTGAAGCTTTACAATTCCATTGTGTCCATGTGATTCCACAATTTTCAACAGATATTCTCAAAATGTTTCAAGCAGAATTTTATTAAATGACGTACGAAGTGATGAAACTGGTTATTGAAGAAACAACTAAGCATATCGGTGATAAGCGGAGATCAAGCAATTCGAGAATCAACAATGTAACCAATTATTTAATTTAACATTTAAAATTTGCAAATATTCGAATGGAGACAGCTCAGTCCAGAGTGATATTGAACCTATAAAATGTAACAGACACACTATCGCTCATATTGTGCAAAATGTAGGGCAATCTAAAATCACAATATTTGTCACTACGTTTCAAAAGTTGGTAAAATTTACGTTTACTGTGTGAAATATATCTAAGTTATCTTTCACGAAACAAAAACTTTATTCAAGAGAAATGTTGACGGGCAATTTAATTGTAATTCACTCAGCATCCATTTGAATGAAATCTGTTGAGAAGTTGAATGACAATAAACAATTGAATCAACATCAATCCACTAATTAAGTAGAGTCCCTTTAAATCTTCCCTCAAGTTAACATCTACCAAAGCAGCAAGGTGTATTAAATTAAAGAAAATAATTCTATTTTCGTAGGCACTTAACAAAACGGTGTAGGCAGCGAAACTTTACAAAATAGCTTGCAACACCATGGCAATAGTACTGTACTGCGAAGCAACGTTCAGGACTGACGATGTTTTACAATTACTTCACTCAAAGTGAAATTCAATAAATCTTCATAATAAACATAATTAATCACCGCATCGACTTTGGTGAACCGAAAATTCATCTTCATTTTACATTGGCAATTAGGAACAATGCTGCTCCTATTTATAGGATATATACCAGCAATTAGTTCATTTTGTTTCTAAAATTTCCAATCTGCTATATTACACACAAGGGCCTTTTGTGGAAAATTTAGTATGCTATTTATAAATTCTCTTATATTCTAACATGTATAACGGTAAACGGAGATAATTTTAATTTATTTAGTTCAATAAAGTGAAATTTTAAGAACGTCCTAAGAAAGTGAATTATTAAAACGTCGTCTTCAGCAAACACTGCAAGTAACAAATTTCTCTTAGCAAACATTAAAAGTTAGTGTCTCTTCATTCATATATAATTTAAAAGAATTCTAAGAGCCGCATAAGTGTTCTTAGAATAAAAATACGGCGGTATCTTCTTGGGTAGTCATATGTATGTATATTATAGCTGAAAGCATTGATGCCTGCACCTATGTTTTTATTATCAATATTGTTCTTTTGTGCATAGGGTGAGCATATTCAGTAAATCACTAAACTCGAAACAGAATGAGTTTTTCTTGAAATAACGATCTTTTTCTATTATGATCGTTTTTTACAAAGGCAAATATTTAAAACTTTTTGCACGCAATAAGAACATTTTTATAATGCAAATGAATAGCAAGCCATTACGCCAATTCATCATACACAATAAATTTATAGAAATAAGAAAATAAGTACAATGTTTCTTTATTTGCCGCGCGTGTTGTGCCAGGAAAATTATTAATTTCAAAATGACTTTGGTAATAAAATAGCTTGCATAAAAGAAGTTTTATAATCTTTGTTTAATTGTTGAATTTAAATCGTTATTATAAAGGGCCGTGATACGACTTGGACAGAGGCACGACAACCAAACATATTGATTTGTTGTAAGCTACCAAAGTAGAATGTTTTATGTATATTAGCAACTGTACTGACTAAAATTATTAATGATCGGAAGTGTTTACCAAACCGTATACTGCTTAAAATTACGTGTATTTGGTTTCACATGCATTATGGATTTGAAGACCAGGAAAAGAGTATAAGTGATTTTCGACAAGAACAGTGGAACACTTGCATTGATACCAAATCAATTCAAAAAGTAGTGTTACTATTGTTACGAAATAATATTAGCATGAATAGAATAGTGAAATGTTAATGTAAGATAATTATTATCAAAAGCAATTTTTTCAATATATAGGAATTAGGAAAAAAACTTTTTTAGACAAAAGTTGCTAGAAATATTAAAATCTTTAATATTATTATATTTTCATTGCAAAAAATATCAAAAGTAAGCCATAACTATCGGTTAAGATTTTTTCTTTCTGGGAGTTATGCGAGTTGAGATTCCTAATTAAGCCTTGAACGAGGTTGGCTTTAGTGAGCAACAAAACATTTATAATGCAGTATACAAATTCACGAATATTTTAAACGTTTAATGAATATTATCTGATGAACACGAAGGATGCTTGGCATCTGCATTATATAACATTACATATTTCTAGCAATTGAAACGAAAAATAGAATGTACGAAATTTAAAGTATTTACCGTGGAATGAAATGCACATTGGGATTACGTTATATTCGCTTATAAATATAGACCACGATTCGTAAAATGCCTACTAAGTATTATTAAGGTATACCGATATGTGGATATAGTATTTCCGGTATTATTATTCTTTGCAGAGCGCTGCAGGTCAGGTTGAAATATAATTGAAATGTCAAAAACACATGATCTTCTCTATATTGAGCTCTTGTAGGAAAACTAGATATGCAAATACTTATGAAACTATACCCTCGGTATACCAGTATTCCGGTTATTTTGAAATTTATATTTATTGAAATCCCGATATTTACAGTGCTATTTTATCGGTATTATGGCCAAATTCAAAATTTATAGATTGATTTTATTATTTTATGCTTGAAATAAGATTATAAAATAAGTTTAGGTTTATTTTCTTGTATCGCTTAAGTTATTGGCCTGTGTGATGAATCCCACCAATAAATATAACGTAATGCAAAATACTATAATTTATAACTATAATATGATTCTCATATCTCTTATAATTTTTGTTTTTGTACAAAATTCCAATTTATAATTACATTAGAATAAGAGAAATATATGGTTTGCTTACTAATATAATTCTGTTCTATATTCAAAAAACAAAATATGTGTGGGAATCCGTGAACGCTCTACCATAAGAACAGTTGATGATAAAATGATGTAGTAGTTAAAAACTGGTTTGAAATCCCATCATCAATTGGTCACGTATATTGATTATTGTAACTATTTGTTGTTTAGTCTACATATGAGTTGTATATGTTTGAACAAAGGGAGAGAGAGAGTAGGAAAGAAAGATAGGATATGTAACGTAACACGAGCGTTGACATGACAGACAGGTAGACGCGCAGACGTAACGTACCACGTAACGTACAGCACATCAGCGGGAAATGTGCGGTTTTTTAAAGTGAAGCACTTTAATATCATTGTTGAAAAATGGAGATCTGCCGCGAGGTGTACGGATACGGAACCCTACTTGCAACTTTAACTTGCAAATTTCCAACGTGTAATATCATGATATAAGTATACGGCCAACCACAAGATATGCTATTTTGCGGAATATATTCTGTTTTAGTAAACATGCAACATATTCCTATATAGCTAGATAATCTTTGAATTCAGTTTAGGTATATATATATATATATATATATATATATATATATATATATATATATATATATAAAATATTGTATATACTCCAAATTAATAAAGTAATCTGTTAGTTATCACGAGACAACTATTTTTTATGTATTCATTTAATCTATTTCCCTGTATGGGGATTCCTCTTAAGTATTCATATTATATGTAGGTATACTAAGTTTTGAATGAATCGACCCGGTATCTTCAGAAGAGATTCAGTTACACGACGAATGCCATACCTCTATTGTACTACCAAAATAACAATTCATCTGTGTATTATGTAAAGGTACAAATCCTTCTTCAGAACAAATATGAAGAACACTCTGGAAAGATATTATACGTCACGAAATTTGTCAGACTCGTCATAGCTAGAACTCACTCGAGGAAGATACGTCTTAACCATCACCGTGACATGTGAGTACTGCAGTAACACTGTGAGTGAGTTGTGAACTAAAATAGTGTATGCCTGTGTGTGTGTGTGTGTGTGTGTGTGCGCTAGTGTGTTTGTGGTGAGCACACGGAAGTACTGGGTCACATTGTGGGTGGTTGTGTTGAGGTCGGTCGGACGCCTCGTCGGCCGCCGTTATCAAGCAACCACGGTCGTTAGTCACATATCAGTTTTTGCATGTGATACTATACACAGGGCACCCGGGTTATCTGACGACGATCAGGTGATTGATGTTTCCCTTTGGCGCTCCGACAATCAAACTCCCCCTTTTCTCTCTATATCACTCCGCCAGCCCGGCCGCTGCCAGGGACCAGTATCCGTCATCAGCATCCTAGGTACCTGTCTATTTCATAGATGTTATAATCTATGGACCTGTCGCAATAATACATAATTAACGAAATTGTTCTCTAAAAATAGAACTTTGATTGATATTGCAATACCAATATTAATATGAACCTTATATAGTAAAAATTGCACCTTGCATTATGGTACGATATTGCATATTTGTATTTTATCCGTAATATTTTTTAAAGGCCTGTCAATAATCTACGGCAATTCTGGGCTTATTCTGAAATTAGATCTTTCAGTTTTTAAAGGTGGATTGTTAAACAGAATTTAATTTTCTTAGTACTTCGCGTTGTTACCGTAAACAATTGTTGGGTTTACTTACGGTCTTTACTATAAAGACTTTTAAAAGATAAGCAATAAGCAACATAATTAATAGTTGAAGTGAGATTTTGCGATATTAGGAATTGATTCTTTAAAACGTAAATATTGACTTCTTTACTTTCATACAGGAAACAATCCATTATGAAAACAAGTGTTTTGACGAAATTATTATTTCAATCAACAATTTTATACAATTTTTAATAAAAGAAATTCATTAATCATTTTCCCAAAATAAGCGACAATTACTTGGATTGAAATCGAATAAATTACTAAACCGAGGATATTTTTAAACTGTTTATACTTAAAATATAGTTGCTGTTACTAAATTAAGGTAACATTATCCCACGAACCCATTAATATAAAAATAAAGGATAAATTATAGATCACCAAATCAACATGTATTTTGTAATCCAGTACCCATTTCAAAGAGAGCATGTCCATTTATATGCAAATATCAATGGCTGTAAAACCCTGTGGTGCTAATGACAACGCCTGATAAAGGTAAACATGCCAAGCCAGAGCAGCGTCGTCCGTCACGATAGGCATGCGTGCGTGCGCACAAACCGGACATTGTTAATTAATGTTGACTGGTGTGTGATGGGGCTGCGTCGCGCAAGATTGAATTGTGAATTGAGGAAATGGCAGCATCGGCACACAATTTAGTTTGCGGGATAATATAATGCGATGCCATTGCGCCAACTAGTGATAGATGGCTACCGGATACAGTTTTACGTTTGTCACTGTGGAACATCGACTTGATTAAGCAGTCAAACGCGACCATCATTGACGATGTTCAATTTGGTTTGACTGGTATTAGGGTATTATTAGGTCACGTTACGATACATATTAGTGAATATGTCTAGTAAAAATAATTATTAAATTATGCACCAGCTCGTCATTAGGCGACCTTATAAGCAGGCATGAAACAAATTTTATTTCTAAATTTCTTAGATGATTTCGAATTTATCTACTTTTGAAATAACGTCTGTATATATTTTTCAATTACTCGAAAATAACATGTGTTAGAGAAAAATTATTTTCGTAAATGTTGTAGATACTATAATTTCTCTTTTGTTTGCATTTTTTTTATTTTTTTTTGAAAAATGGGTCATGTGATTTTATTTCATAGCTAAATATTGCTTGAAATATTTTTATTTGAATCGTCTATGGAATAAGATATTTTATATTTGTTTTCGTAGTTACAGGACAACTTGCTATTGTTTCATAGCTATCGCTCGCTTAATTTAAAGTAAAATAAAGCATTATATTATAAATAAAGATATTGAAAGAACAAGTCACTCCAGCTCTTATTAATTCTGGAATGTTACAGACACACGACCGAACACTATAACTTTTTGTAATAAAAATAAACACAATTAACTAAAGATATCTTACAAAATATTGAAAATTTCACAATGTTCAAGTTTGATGAGACTGCTAGATCGATCAGTTCAATATTTCAGTTTTGTGTGTTTTCTAAACCAGTCTTGTGTCGGACATAACGGACATTTAAAAGTTTATTTATTTATCCCAGACACGTCAGTGCGGCGAAGTGTCCTCGTAAAGCACGCGGCACAGCGTAACGTGCGTGAGTGGACCGTTGCGGCTCGACGCGTCAAGGGCTACCGTAGCGCCAGCAATCTCGTCTCTGGTGACGGCCGCACTGGGAATCATTATGTGCGGCATCCTGTTTCCATGCTGTAACTTATTGTAATCAAAGCTTTGTGCTATCTATGGGTGTAGTAGCTAGTATAGATGAGCGTCTGCCTGTCCGTCCACTGATGTTGATAGCCATCATCGCTATCGCTATCAATACGCTTCCGCTAATTGAGATGTCGCCGTAATAGACATTTTAATTAATGTCACACCGGGATGATCTTAGTAATAACCTTATGGAAATGGGTTACAGTCAGCCATGGACATCTAACGCGCAAAACGTAGGATATGTACAGTGACGTTCATTGGATTATATAGTTTGATGAAAGAAACATTGGCTGTTCTTGAAGCAATCAAATTTGATTATCTCTTGGGCTTTTTACTTTCTTGTACAATGTAACGTAATTATCGTAATATTTGGAAAACAGTCAATAGCATACACGTTTTGGTCATTTTGATTTCATATTAAATATTTTCGAGTAGACTCGGTAGTAAAACTTATCTGGTGGTGGAGAAATAGTTACAGATATAAAATATAATGATATATATTATTTCTATGGGGCTTTTATCGACATATCTCAACCCTCTAATAAAGCAATATAAATATAACAAAATTAACAATGCCTATCCCTGGAATGTTCGAATATAAGGACAAAAAATAAAAACAAACAAATGCTTAGAAATAAATTAAGCTAGTGTTACCAAAATTTAAACAGGTCTCTAAGTCAATAATTTACTTACAAACGTGCGAAAAGAGTAGAATGAAAATCCTTTTCGCACCTTCAAACAACATTAACCAAAACTAAGCATTAATAAAGAGACATTTCGAATGCAGGAACATGAGTTGTGTGCATCAAAGAGTGTTTTGCTGGAACGAACAATATGAACGCGCGTCAAGTTTGTGTTTGTGTTGCATTATGTGGGCGCTGCGCCGCTCGTGTGGCCCCACTAATAACAAAAGAAAATAATGTCTTGAAGTTCACATAAAGCTTTAATTTAAAACTTAAATTAATGTTGTCGCCACGGAGTGCGACGACTTTTTGTAATTAACATTTCATTAGTTGTAAAATGAAATTTACTTTAAACGTCTCTTGCAAGTAATTTTAAAATACTTGTGTATATCTAAAACACTGTGGCTCATTTGTAAAATTGTAATTTAATTTGCTGGCGTAGCGCAGCTTGTGGTTTTTTAGATTATAAAGTTTACTTACTTCAGCTGTAATACAGAAACATGCAATTTACAGACATTTTTAAACAGACTTTTATTTACTAAAAAACAATATATAGGATTATATAACTATCATTATACTGTAAAAGTACTCCCAACAATTAAATCAAATATATCTTCAATCGTACATAAAATTAAAAAGAAATGTCAATGAAGCATATTTACATAAAGAAAAATCTGGAAAAAATATATTTTCTACATTTCCTGCCTATTGTTAAATAATTTAAACCTCCAAAAATACCACTTAAAAAAAAAAAAAACTACGATTTGAATTATAAGTTTGTTGATGAATTTTAATTAAAGAATATTAAAGTAATTCATATTATTTAATTTCAAATTTAATCAATAACAAAATATATCCTGAACTCTCAATCTAGGTACTATTTAAACATTAACATATGTAAAAAGAAAGTATGTCATGTGACCAAGTGGCCTAAGATAACTAACTTTTCTGTCACTTGTCACCAACTTCAACAAGTTGCCTTAACAAAACTTTGCACTAAATATTTAATCTAGAAACTTTGATATAGATTCATAGAAAGAAAAAGAATTTTCAATCCATTAAAGCTTCAACATGACATTGCATTTTAAGACATTAAAATCACGTGCCAAGAAACAATTTAGATGCTAAAATATTCACCTGAACTATAATAGTAACTCGGAGAACGGTGGTTGAGAAATATGGACATAAATAATAATGATTTATCCTCAATATTACTACACGTTAAATATATTTACGAAACCTGCTAGTCTCTCTTCAAAATGAGTTTATTCACGTTATTATTTTTTTTATAAATGGTATATTTAACGAAGAAACATTTTAAATATAAAATTGCTAGAATTTTTAATATTTTTAACTTTTATATATATTTTATATTCTCCCAACGTGGGTCTATAATTTCTATAGGTTTTTGAAAATATTAACAGTGATATCGAAAACACATTGAAGCACAATGATAGCACATTCTAGAACACCTTTAGTTTTCGCAAATTCTTGAAATGACTATGCTAATTTTTTCTTTGTTGAGAATTTTTGTTTATCTAAGAACGACGAACAACAATTACAATATCAAATAACTGCAATGGAAGTAGATTCCAATATTCTTGAAAACATAAGTAATCCAGTTAAAACATACAACTTAAATTGAAAAATTCTGACAGCGATAAAATAATGTATTCCCCCACTCTTTTGAAATAGTTTTTAATCAGTTGGACCGAGCGGTTCAACCAGTTGCATCAATGACGTCGCCATTGCAAAGGCAGAATGAACTGGATTGCACTGTATTTCAAACAATGTAACGCTAAAACAGCTCTAATCTTTAGCATTGGTATTTCTTTTTACATGCAATTCATGATGTAAGTAATATAAGCATTGCAATCCGTTTCGAAATAGTAAAATCAATGTCCGTCTTCAATTGCAGTTTAACCATAACATTTCAAATTGGATGTTTATTTTCTTAAGATGTTGGTTCAAACCAAAAATTATTTGGATCATAAAATTCAATGAATCAATAAATATTTGGTTGACTAAACTAATAATTGATGTCACTATTCAAACGATTTTAATGTTGAGTTAACAAATAATTCTTCTTCGTGTAGGCTAATGTTTAGTAAAAGTTACAACGTCATTTGACAAATAAACGCTCCCCAAAACTTGTTAAAGAGGGCGCCAGCAACAAAAGTTTGAAAAATGTTCAATTAGTTTATTCAAATTCTAAAAGAATGATAACTCTTTTAATATAAGATGTAAATAATAAACTTGTTATCTTCAAAAATATCATTTCGTTGTTCATTTAAGATTAAATTCTAGTCGTCAACGTCACCCAGTGGACAGAACCGACGGTATTTGTCAGAGCTTTGAAGGCTTGAAGAAGGCTGTCTGTCGCGACGGATTATTCCTCGGGGTCCCAGAAAATCAAAACTAATTAAAATCAATTTTAGGGATGCCTAAACAGATTTTGTATATTTTTCTCTCGTTTACCCTTCCATCGCTAATCACTTTATCTTAAATTTCAAATTAATTCCTGTTGAAATCCAACGCTTTTGCCTTGCTGTTCGTTCGTCTTGTGTAACAAAATTTTGAAAAGACGTCCTACCATTACCCTCTATTATGCATCTCTTTCTTTTCTTGTTCATCTCTCTTTTAGCCTGCGCTTATTCAACGGCGCTCTTTCTGTGTTTTCTCTTTCGAGGTATAATGTGCCTTTTGTGTAACACCATTTTTGTTTACCGCTCGTTCGTCGGTTTTATTAAAGTGTTTACGCGGTGGAACAGGTGATGAGTACCTGATATTTTTGTAGAAGTTGGCATTATTTGCAAATTTTCAAATTTCCAGACTTTTATGTATAAAAATTTCATATGATGCCGTGTTTTATGAAATTTGTTGATGTAATTATTTAAATTTGCTTTAAAATGTTATTTTAATCCTTCAGTTAGGTTGTCTTACAAGGTTATTTTTGATATTCTTCTATATTTAAGGATTAGTGAAATAATTTAACTGCTTCTGTAAAACGTAACGAATTTGGTTTCAATGGTTATGATATTGTATTTCAATGTTAATCTTATGCTACTACAAGGATCTGTCCTAATCCTTATCGATTGTTAAAATTAATATAATGAGGACAGATAGTATGCTGTTTGAGGAATTATACTATGAAATTCAATATCTACATCAATTAATATGGCAGTTAATCGGTTATAAGTAAATCTTAATTATTTTATTCTAATTGACAAAAAGAAACCTATAGTAAAATTCTTTTATATTTATAAATCTATAGACAATTCAATAATTGAATACGCCATAGCAGCTTCATTACTATAATAAATCATCTTATTATGGAATTTACTAAATATATTGAACAATATTACTAATATCTATTAATTACAAATGTTGCTGCAAAACATATATTTATATAAATACCTACAGATTAGCTTATTCTGTACGAAAGATTATATTCTAGTTACTAATAATAATATTATATTTAAAATAGAAATAAACTATCTACCTTAGCAGTGTAAATAGTAACGTAACTTATTTCTGCCCTTTTCTAAAAATAAATTGTTCAATATATTAATAAAGCAGAGGAAAAAGGTGGAAAAGAAAATGATTGAATGCATCAAAATTCAACAGACTTCGCTCTGCAGATCCTACAGCATTAAATTGACACCGAACGTAACACAAAACCGTCAGCGATGTAACGTAACCAGGGTAGCGACAACGACGGATCGAAATATCAATCATTCATCATCATTAGCGGACGTACTGCCACAAGATCTTTATTAAATTACTGAAAAAAAAAAACAAAAAATAAAAAAAACTCCATTCTTCTCTATTCACTACTCCTTTTTCCTAGCAGATCATCCATCTTTATCTAACTTATTTACTTTATCAGTTTCTGGCTGATTGCAAGTTGCATTAATACCACTATTCTTACAAAATCGGTAATGACGTTGAAGGTTTTTCATTTGTGCTTCTTAGGTCACTGATAATGAATTTCAGATCAGCTATTTGCAATATTGCTTACGTAGTTGAAACTGCAAATATAATCCAGCAATTGTTATGCAACTGCATGTAGCAATTGGAGATAATGGGCAATTTGCAATTTGGATTTTGTGGAATACGCAGTATTAGGATTTATATTTTTATAAGTCTATAGAAATTCCTAAGAAAGAGAACAAAACACTTATTTAAGAAAAAATAATGACTACTAAGTTATATTTTTAGCTTGTCCTAAGAAAATCTACAGTGTCCTTTGAGCTCTATTGTGTGCCCAATTAAAAGAATTATATTTATTTCATTTAAGAATAAAAACAAAGTTCGGATATTCCGATATAACCTTCAAAACATTGTTTTATTTTGTATTAATTCTGCCTTCGATTACCATAAATAAAATTAGATATTATTATACAACATACACATTTTCTAATTTCAATAGCAAATCTTAAAGAAGCTGGAACCGTGTATTTTCGTAATAATCTTGAGTTTAATATCTTTTATATAGCACAATAGGTGCTAACTTACTTTGAGAAATCGTCCAGAAAGTTAAAAGAGCTTTTGGGATATTAAAAGGTACACATCTGTAAAAGTAAATGAAAATCATCACGCCTAATATAATATTATGTTAATATACATATTTGATCACTGAAAAGAAAAAAAGAAAACAATTATATAATTATGCTTAAATTAGCCCTGTCTGTTTGAAACGATGTCTATGTAAATCAAGTGCTTGTATAATGAAGACCAAGACTAATTTTCCAGTGCTTCGACTTTTTGACTTTGCCAGTACATCGAGTGCACAAGATGGCCCCAACAAAAGTCTATTACTTCACAAAAACGTAAACTTCCAATTATGAACATTTTAATGAACATTTTATGTAGCAATTAAACTTTCTTGCAACTTTGCACACGAATTCTGACGAAGACGTTATTTTTCTTTGATCAATTTAGCGAAAGAACCCAGTCTTCGTGATGATTACAAGAAGCAGAGAGCCTAATGTTAAGAATAATACTTCAGTTGGCTGATGATTATTCCATTAGCAAGCTACGCAAGACATTTCGGTGTTATAATGTTTGCTTAATTGACAGAAACAGAGCTCACATACTGGGTACATGGTACAAATAGGTAGATATGGCAACGGTGTAAAAGATAATGAAGTGCCCATTATACATCAAAGGTAATTATTATTGTTTAATTCAACTTTTTCTTTTAATATACATTCAATAAATAAATGTTCACATAAAGGGAATAGATATTTGATTTGCCCCAAGGCAAATGCGGGGCCAATCGAGAAGTCGCTTTGTAAGTATAGGTAATTAGCATGGGAAGAGTTCGGCTGCCAAATCCTCAATCCGCTAATGCGCAGTGCGCGTTTTCGAATCGCAATGATCATTTTTGTTTATTTTGGATCACAAACTAATTACTTTAATCAGCGTTTGTTCGGTTCAATAGCCATTTTTGTGATATTCATCTTGCCGCTATTACGTTCGCTGCGGCGAAAATTTCTGCTTTAACCTTAATTATTCATTTACTCATCATTCATTCCCGTAATATCGCATGAAAGGATGTAATTTGCATTTTCCCACAAAAATTATACGATACATATTCCCGGTTGTATATCATGAAATTCAATGATTCAAAATTAATTGTAGAAATTCATTTTAAATAGATACAGGTCATACAGTATTTGAGGGTACTATACACATGCACATTTGTGATATTCAAGTTTCCCAATCAGCCAGTTTAGCTATAAAATTTATGAATTTGCAAATTTTTATGTAATTGTAGATATTTGATATACTTGTTACCGTGGCCTTTTTAATCCAATTGCTTTTATTATTAATTTTAAAGATATAGCTCAGTAGGTTTTTAGAAATAGTTATAGCTCGTTTAACGATAGAGGAAGACGTGCTTAATACGAAGTTCTTGTCTCGTTGTCCTGTACTTATATTTACATATTTAGTAAAATCGCTTGTTAGCTCGCTCGTAAGATCAACATTTTTGGTCGCATATCCTATGAAGGTACAGAACCGATTTAACCAAATATGGAATATTTATACTATGTATGCGAATATTACGTTCCTTATGATTTGAAAATCTAATCACACTTTGACTTTCGGAATTATAGAGCTCAAAAAAATGGAGACCTCTATAAAGCAAGTTTCTTTTTAATATAACAAAGAATCTGATAGTTTATAATAATAAATTTGATTTTTAAAATATTATATATCGTACATTTTCAAAACCCAATGACTATACAAATAATAATTAATAAAAATTAATGTGAATTTAAAATATTATATATCTAGAACAATTGCTTGCAATGTTGTGTTTTGAATTGTACTATACCCGCCAATCATGTTTGGATTATCTTTTCAATATACAACGAATTTAAACCAATTTTCTTCATAAAAACGCAGATACTATAAGAATGTGTTCTTAATTATTTGTTTTATTGATTTTATGATCTTTGTACGGCGATCTATATAGGACTTTAACTGTACTTGTAATTTAAAACAAGTATAGTTAAAGTACTATATAGATATTAAAAAATGGATGCATCCAAAACTACACATACATTAGATTAGTAAACATCGCTTAGGGGTCGACCGGTCGGAACGGTGCACGGCAAAGAGGTTAAATTTGGCGTCGGTGACGCAGGCGACTGGAAGCGACCAGCGACGAGTCGACTGGCAAAGCATCGTATGTACCTATCTAGCATCCAACATTATATGTATGTATGTATGTACCTGGTTGTAATTTACGTAATGCGGACACATGATTTAATGCGAGCCGTTATTCAAACAGCGGAGCCACCTTTGCACTGGCTTGGCTTGTTTGCTCACTGTGGAGTAGAGGATCGCGGAGGAGTGGCGCAAGGCGAGCATCACGACATTAGCGTTTGACAGGCATTCGCGGTTCTCGATTACTAAATGATAATAATCATAGTGTCTGAATAATATTTATAACCCCACGGCGTGCAACCAGCAATTTAATAGAAACAAGATGGTGTTTATATGCACGCAGATGGGTTCGTTGTACTCCACTAAAAATATACGCTATTTACTTAAAAGTGAAAACAGATGGCCATCTGTGATTACATGCATAAGTTATCTTGACGCTGGAATATAAAGCTATTTTTGTTTCCGACGAAATGCAGTCAGTTAAATAAAAATATTTTATTTACACTTCTCAACGTTTTGACACCACGCGTATCATCATCTGCAGTTCATTATTCATTTATACACATATGTGTAACATTTTATTATAAATATATTAATGTATTAGTACAAACATTTCTAACCATGTTTTATTTGTATTTAAAAGGAAAAGCTTAATATTTATTATATAGTCAGCTTAAGGTATTGGCGTTCGTACCTATGATTGTTCTACATATGTATATAGTATAAAAAAGACGAATATTGAATAAACAGTATTAAAAGATTTGTTTCAAGAAATGTATACTAATAAATGGAAATAAAAACATTGAAGTATCGTTTAAGTTTCTTTGGGTTTTTGGCGAAATTAATTGCAATCTAATTGCGAAAATTCGTTCGGAACGAATCTTATTGTTTTTGCTCCTCGCCACTTACCAAGATTAGTTTACTTTAATTTCTGAGTTAATCCTCGTATTAATCGCATTTACTACCAATGCATTTGATATAATGGATTGAGCAGCTCAAGAAAGGGGTGAGCATTGCAGTGGGTATTATCATTGAAGGGCGAACAGTTTTACAGCGATTCAATAGAAATTAACATATCCTAGAAAGCCGAGACGCAATAATAAATTCGATTATCATCCGTCAATATAGCACTTTTAGAAATAATACATATGGATAGTAAGTTGTTTTATATTTGGTAATAATTTCGGGTTTTGGATCAATATATATATATTTACATTTTAATAAAACTTCTTGCAGTTGCACTAATCTATAAATAATTTTCATATAATGAATATTATATTGCAAAATTATTAAGTACGCTTCTGGAAAATTCCATCGGGTGTGAAAAGAAAAACGTTCAATTACGAACAAAAGAAAACCTTCAGGGACCGCACGGCCAACTATAATATTTTTTGTACGTTCCGTAATTAGAAGTAATCAGAAGGAGTTTGTTTCCGTTTGCCGAGTTTTTCTCACTCGCTCGTTCGGGGGTTCTGGCAGTCAGGTAGCTATACCTGCAAACCTATAAGATTCATCGGGCAATATACAGCGTTGCGTAATGAACTTCGGTGTCGGGGTTATAAATTTACCCTCTACATAATTTAATTGTCTTTTATCGATTTGAATATTACTAATGCCACTTCAATTTTTAACTTTCCTCACATCCTGGTCATTTTTTCTTTTTGATTTCTTGTTTTACCTAAACTGAATTAATGTAGAATTATTTTTATATTCTTTATTTTTCTAAAAATATGATTTCACGGTAAACAAAATAAAATAATGTTATAATAGTTAATGATATTTAGATGCTTAAATAAAATTTATAATTTATATTACTAAATTGAAAATATTGCATAGGTCGGGTTTTTTGGTGGAGCACACACAATGTTGTTAAAAATGTGTATTTTCGAAAATACCTCAAACTCGAAAATTTTCATGATTACAATCCTTCCTTATAAACAATTGTTGCAGTAAGCTTTCACAGATAGATACATAAATGAAAATTATTTTCCTGCTGCAATTTCCAAAAACTAGAAACTATTGCAAGACCCAGACGAGCTTAAACTTTTGTTAACGATTAAAAGTTACTATGCTGTTTACATATGTAACGTATTTCCGACTATGTGTAAAGTTACTAATATTTTAATTCACAGTTTAATCCTTTGTTATACTTTCAAAACCACTTAGCAAGTTTACTTACGCATAGTTTTGAATCGTAAACGTAAAAAAGTGCGTGAACTTTGAGTAAATATAGTGAAATACTGAAATGGATATCTACAGCGAACAGTATGTAGAAGAGCAACACAAAACTAGACCCAGATAACTGAATTTTCATAAAGAGATTAGAAAGATACTCTGTGCTGCAACCCTCTATCTACCTTTTAGTGACGCCAAAGAGGAGAAAGCAAGAGAGAAAGGGTGGGAAAAAGACGTGTGGAAACAGTGTAACAAGAGCGCGCGCATATGTGCTTGGTGTGTGCTAGAGTGAGTGCGAGCATATTTCTTGTTAAGTGCACGTTATAGAACACAGCAGTAATTAATGATGGCGTAGTTGTTACAATGTAATTACGTGCAGATACACCATTGAAAATCCACTTAGTGTCCGCACGGGGGCAACAACTGTCTCGTCTTCGCCGCCCATCATCGCCCAACAACGAACGAACCACGTTATGTCTCGCACGGACGCACTACTAAACGTACACTTTATCAACTTCATTTAGTTTAGTTATCCACACGCTGAGAATTGTTTAGGTTTCTTTGTGCCACTCAAACTCGCTCTGATAACCAAAAAAAATAATACCGATGTTGTTTTTTATGCTTAGATTTACCTTCTATGGTTATAAACTAGTGAATTCATCTGTTCCTAACGCTGTGGTCACCACAATACTTTTTTACCGTCAATACAATGCTAAATATTTCTTTATTTTGATATGTATTCATTCAACAAATAATAACAATATGGTAATTAGGGAAACGTAAATATATCATTATTTAAAATAACCATTATACAGAAAATAATACGAAGAAAAAACAGGAGTACATATTTATTCTCTAACAAAAAAAACCAAAAAAGCCGGAGGTTTCTTTCCCGGGATACACATATTTTTAACTCGAAACATTATATTTTTATGTTCAATAGTTATTGGCTATACAGAGTTCAGGCAGATACACAGCGCAGACGTTACTAAGAAAATAGTCAAAAAGTATTCAAGAACCGTCAATATTGCCATTAAAATTTCGGGATGGATTTTATTTTCACAATAACTACATAATACTATCTTTTATACAAAAATCGTATAAGAAAGTAAAACAGCTTTTCAAGTAATGCTGCATTCAAATTGAACCAATTGTGTTATAAGTGCCGGTGTGAATTGGCTAGAACCGGGATTGAAATACAAATAGGGTTTAGGGTAGATGTACAGCCAACAGTGATTAAAAACTGTTTATTGTGCAGCGTTTGTACAGGTCGCGGTTGGATAACCGTGGGACAAGGTACGTCCATTGTTTTGGGGAACAGTCAAAACCTGAATTGTTGCAAAATATGATTATAATGGAAATGGGGAAACATTAACTGCTCGCAGCGAGTTTGATTGATGTAACCACTTCCGTTATATCTAAATATAACCTGGCATTTTTTGCAGCGGAAAAAGTATATCGCTTTATACTTCTCTACGTGATGTGGAAATATCAATAATTACAAACAAAGCGATCAAATAAAAATCTTTCATATATTTTAAATGGATAGAACTATAACTAAAAACTATTTTTGTATTGTATGATGAATTTATGTATATTGCAATATAAATTTCTACAGAATGACAGCAATTCTCTTAAAATAAATGGAAAATCATAAAAAAGCAATAATCTTTCACAAATAATTTAAATGTGATCACGGGACAAAAAGTTTTGCAGAATATAATAATCAAAGCAAAACAGAAGAGCATTATGCTATCTGGAACCAATGTGTATCAATTTGCTGGGAAAATAATATTGAAGAAATGATTTGATTATTAAATGTAGAATACATAATTATAACTACTGTTAGTATATACATATATAAATAAATTATAATTGCTAAAAGTAAATTTAGAACATTAATATAAAATGAGTATTTCTTACTTTAGTCGGAGGTTTAAAGATCACCAAAAACATAACAATTCAATATATATTCTATTACACTATAATAAATATATATATATATATATATATATATATATATATATATATATATATATATATATATATATATATATATATATCTAGCAATTTGGCCAGTGGTCGTGTAAAAAATGATTGAGAACCTCTGTTTAGGTCGTGTTACCTATCGGAAAAGAAAACAGCAGACACACAGGCCAAGCCATGACACCACGATCCCATTCTTTGTAGCAGCGCTCGCCTCGAACGTTCCTGCGTCCACCAGCAACGACAAGCATGTCCAGCCCGGCAGCTAATATTAGATTTTTATAAAAACTAAACTCGTGCTTGGGATTTTATAGTTTGTTTTTGTCATATAGAATACAAAGGGGAGAGAGACAGAGCATGACGTGAGAAAAATGAAACGAACGAAATTTGGTCGTGTGTGTGTGTGTGGATACGATACAAATACAAGAGACAGGCAAAGGATAAAAAATGCGACTAGCTCCCAGGACGCGCACGTACATTCTTTGATGAGTTATTTTTCGTTCTATTTATAATATACGCGAAACTGTTTGGTCCCTCATGGAAAGTAATCTCATTTAAATGTCATACACAATCAAAGCTTTCCTTTTTAAATATATATTTTGCAAACATGAATTTTGATCATGAAAGGCACGGGCACATTTGAATATTCCAGAATTTCCAATGAATAATATTGTAAATATGTTTAATCTCCAAACCGTTATGGTATATTGATACAGTTCCATACAATTATAATAAAATCTCATAAGCGACGTAGCACATGCTATAACATCTGTAGTGGCTACAGCATTAGTTTTAACTATTATGACTTAAAATATTTAATTTTGAAAATTATAACTATTTTATAAGTTAATTTAGAATGAATGTTTGGAACACTTGCAAACTCCTATTATTGTAAACTGAAGATGTAATTTAGACAAGGTTAAAAGTGAACCCCAACTTTACTATTTAAATTACGTTAATATAGGAGTAATATAGCGTACTAAATTGATAAAGTCGTAAACGAATTCCGATTAATAGGTGTGAAAATTAAATCCGATTGCAGAAGTTTTAGAAACACATGTTCGGTGGTGCAGTAGAGCACGGGTATCGTCGCAATGTTATTGCATGCCACCGGCGTTCGATGGTCGGTAACAAACTTAGCTGGACATATCAGTGGTGAATTTGTCGCAGTTGTGTGTTTATTGAGTTTGCCACAGGGCAGAGTGAACGCGTGAGGCTCCCATTTTGCAGCACACATACACACTCATCTGGTGCGATGCGACTTTTCACAATACCCAACGGATATAAGGGACTGCCTATATGTTTGGCTTTGAACTTTCGATACATACATTCTAACACAATATGGTTTATATTTAGCCGTAGTTAAAATATATTGTAAGGAATGGTTATTATTACAGGTTTCACGGTATTGCTTACAAAAGGGACTGGATGATACAGGTAATTTTCAATAGTCAATATCGATTTAAGGAATTATAAAATAAGTATTCTTTGTAATTAACATTGTCCAAGAAAATGAAATCTATCGATATTTTTGAAAAATATATTATAAAACGTTATTTATATATTGTGACACGCCATTCCATAGCATATTGAAAGTCCCAATAAATAAAGTTTTTGTCTAGCGACACTTATTTGAAATAATTGATGTACTCCACGAAAATATTGTGTAAAATATTGAATGTATTGACCTTAAAATAAATTTCCAGGAAATTGTACAAATTAAATCACAATATAAATATGCACCTGCAATAATTCTTCTATATATAAATGGGAAAAGTTATTTCCACCGTGAACAAGTACGGCTTCGACACGTTTACAACAAAATCGATTTTTTTAGAATTTTTTGTTAACATTTTCTGTTCAGAATCAATCACCATCCGTCATATCGCGCACGTGTGAACACGATTTGCAGTTGAACGGTCCCTAACGCCATCTATTCCCACCAACAGCAGCAGCACCAGAAATCGGAACACAGTCTGTATGTATATCTATTAATGTATGCTTGTTGTATGATGGTATAGGTGATTCTTCTTGTAGATTAGTATGTATGACTGTGTCAACGAATGATCATATATTTTATTTCACATTATATTTACGGCAAGATAAACCAGGTGGTTATCGATTATATATTTATTTTTCAACAATTATTTGAATTTAATAAAACTAGCATTCACAGGAACAAAATTAATTATAAATTTAAATTTAAATTAATTGTTTCGCTGAGAATGTAGCAATTCGTAATTTGATGTAACGCGATGCCACCTATTTGGAACTAAAATTAGCAACATTGGTCGCCAGCTCATATTGATATATATTCTGTGGTTTTTCGTCAGAGGTTGATCAAGGGTTGGAGGAACCCTTATCTCCTCTATTTCATATAGTTTGATGGTTATTACTTGTGAATAGGTACCTACATATTTCTATAATTATAACTCATCAAATATAATAATAAGTAATTATATTGAATAAGTTATTACAAATATTTGGGAATCACCAATTGTTTAAATACATTTTAAATGTTGAAATTATTAGCAGTATCAAAAGATATGTGATAGAAACTGGTATCGACTATAAGTTTATATCTGAATGTGTATATCTATAGAGAAAGAGAGAGAGAGAGAGAGCCTAGTCAGGTGGGACAAATGTCTCAACCAGATCTCGACCGCATGATAGGAATTACTAAATTTGTTCACCCTATTCTTTCGGGCGACGAAAATATTTTATATGTCCCAAGGTTTGCTGAATATCGCCCAGTCACATGAATCTTGCAAATGCTTCCGTATTCATCGCCGCTCCTTTTCTAGCTTGCATTCTCTTATATGTTCTGACATTGTCAAACAACGCCATTCTTTCTATTTGTCTGTGGTTCGCTCCATTTTCTGTCACTTGCTGTCTCTAGTATTTTGCGTTGAAGTATATTTAGTTCCGATACGATTGCAACCTGTCACGAACCTTACAACCATCAGATCTTTGATTCAGATTGATAACGAAATGGATTAAGGTATCATTCGGAAATCTCATTTCTGATTTCAATTTTATCGACTGAAAATTTACCAAAGCCAGCAAATCATTGCTGCATATTGTGTAATAAAATATTGTATTACAGAGGGTTACAAAATTATTAAGGATAGTATAACTATTAACTAAAATACTTTTTGATGTGTCCTTTCGATACTAGTTATACTCCCAAAGAAATTATGTTTTAAGTTATAATAATAGAAAATTCGTAGTAAGAATTAAAATAATAATAATAATATATATATATATATATATATATATATATATATATATATATATATATATATATATATACATATATGTATATGTGCAAATGTCAGTGAAGGGACGTACAGGCTTATACTGGTTTAGAATTCGGGGCGCGTCGCTCGACCTCAGACGCAGCATTGGCAACCCTCTGTCCAGTCCGTGTGCCTGACTTTTGGGTCGGACGGAGTCGAGAGCCAAGCTCCAAGCAAGCGTGCTCTGGCGGACGACCACACGGTCATTGTATTCTTCTTATCGTGATACGTCTTCGGTTCCTTAGCCCGCTGTCACCAGGATAACGTAATAAATTTACTGCGTGAATGCCCGGCGGTCCCGTGAGCTGCCACCCTTTCCGCGTTAACCATGTCGCAGCGAGCGTTCTCTGCAGTAACTCCGAGAGAGATACCAGCACGTTTCCGTTCGTCGGTTATGATAAAGGTGACGGCTAACCCGTAATTTGCACCGCTTTTTCGTGTGCACTCGCTTTTATTCTTCTAACGGAAACATTTTTGGAAGCCCATTCCGGATGGGGAGTCGAAACCAACCAACAAAATGCAAATTTGTCTGTCTTATCAACCTTCAGGCCAATACGACTTAGCGTTACCTGCACGGACGACAAATCCACTTAGACCAAGATGAGAACTAAAAAATATATGCACATATTGTGGTTATAGCACCTACACATCATCATAAATCTTTCAAACAATTTATAAATCAAACTAAATAATGAAATAAAAAATAATTAGAAGTTCAGCAACGAGGTTGGCAAGCATACATATTATTAATTTTAGTTTCGCGTTCAGTTTGTTGCAATAACACATACACGAGATGTACAAGAGATTGTAATTCTGCATAATTCGTGTGCAGCTTTTCACCACAGAATAAAACTAAAACTGTACCGAATAATTAAATATTCCGTTACCGATCGTGATTTGAATGCAGGCCAGCGAATTGCTGGCCACTGGGGCTGCGGGTAGAAGCGGGCAAAACGAACGTGTTTGAAAGTAAATAAGCTGGACGCAGTGAACATCACGCGCCACGATCACCAACGGTCAGCACACAATCGATGGGAAAAGAGGGACGAATATGCACCGTGATACTAATATGTGTTTATCAGTTTATTCAACTAATTTATCTCTATTTGAACATGAATAATTTAATAATATCATATTGCGGTACATGTTGTAACAATATAGAATTCGATATTCAGAGCTTTTGTTTACATTGCAATTTATTTAGAATTTATTCATATTATTATTTAATATTATTATTAAGTTATTTGAAACCAGAAATAAGAAATTGAAAGTTTCACAAAAGATAGTTCACGATATCAGTTAATTATCATCAACATATTTAATTTGGGAAATAAACAAAAACATAAAATTATTTTATATATTTGATGTTTATAAGATCGGCTATCAAGATGCACTCATATTCTAAAGTGACATTGGTATATGAATAACTGAAACCTTAATTGCATTCTTTTTACCTTTTAACACGAAATCTAAAAGGTAATATTGTAATTAATAAAATTTGAAGAAACCCATGTAATTTTTGAAAACCATATCTAAAAATATAGTGATGGTAATTGCAGTGAGGGAATTTAAATATTCAACGAAATTACAATGAAATCGGGTGCTTCGATTTAATTTGAGAGTAATGCATTAAAATAAAAGATGGCTTCAAATAAGTAAACGTAAATAAAGGAAAACACGTAGAACGTCCGTGCCGAACTGAAGCGAATCGCCTAAAAAACCAATCTTACAGACACACTGGATAACTGCAAACCATTTTCCTTTTCCTTTTTACATAAAAACATGCCGTAAAGACGTAAAGTGTAGCTGTTTTATTGCCCGAGACTTTCTAAAATTGCATTTGCAGTTATGCGCACGCAGTCGCCGGCGAAACGGGACACAGCGACGAACTCGTGGGGCCATTTAATTTATATATGTACTAGGTACCGAGCGTAAAAGGTAATTGAAACACGGTATTGACGACCTGTGTTATTTCAAATTACGATCATATTTTATGTATTTACGTTTAGAGTCGCTATACGGAAACAGACATTAGCTATCATCAATGACAATTGGTTGGAATAAAATAGTTATGTGTTGTTAAAGTATTTAATATCTGGTATTTTACGTTGGTAAATGGCAATCCTATTGGTCTTATGTGCAATCACAATCATCTCCTTTACGATAGCATATACTATTTAATGGTCATGACAGCGAACTAGTACTAACTAGTCATTGGATTTCCAAATATAATAATATCTTTTGTAAGCTAATGAGTACTGATTATTAGCAAATTAATATACAAGACTTGCGAGAAATTATTATACAATGAATTTGCTATTTCGTAAATAACACCCAACAATAATGTAACATCTCAACGAAATTTCGATCTAAATCTTTAATAACATGTATGTAATTAGCCCCATTTCATGCAAATACTAACACGAATTTTCTTTATACGCCTACACACGTATAATTATGCATATATGTTTTGCATGCAGGGTACACATACACATACATCTATTGCTAATCCTAAGTGGCCTGCCATATGGCGTTCGTAACACCTGCGCACCGTCGACAAGTATGTATAATGAATTGGCACAGCACGTTTAGCGTAAACACCCCTACGAGACAAGGACATTCACATTTTCGGAACACATTGTTATGTATGTGGCCTAATACATGTGAGAAGAATGGCTTCCTCGTGCTATAGAACCGAAATTGTATGAGATTGCATCAGAAAAAGATAGGATTAACCTCTGTTTTTGCGGAAATCAATATCGGATTGACGGCACGATATATAAAACTGGATTGGAGCAATTAATAAAGCTAATGATAGCAATCGCTCATTTATCTTTCTCTTATTCGTAGTATATGTGCCCTGGTTGCACGTTGCTGTTATTTTATTTGGAGGTAAGCATTCAAAATCATCCAAGTAATATTCAGTAACTTGTACATTTATCTGGGGAACGAGAACATAATTAGATTCTAGTCAGAAATGATACATACATACCGCACAATTAGCAAATCTCTGCTGATTATTGCTACATGAATATGTCAACGAATATCTGATCAATAAGGGCAAGAATTATATTGACATATGCTCCCTAGAATCCATTACAGAAGGCCTTGGATATCATGCAATTATCTATGATGCAGTTATACCCCAGAAATGTATGGTCTATGTGTGCTGTGGGTTATTAAATTGGCATTTGCGCATGCGTGACAACCATGACAATCGACGCCCTTGTTTACTTCCGCCGGTATTGTAAACAGAGTATGATGAACCCCCATGTCCTACTCACCAATAAGCCTCCCTAGTTCGTGCTACCATCCTTCTTAAACACCCCTTACGTTACTTTGCTTGCGATCATCCGTACAAGTGTAAACTTGCGCGGCAATGTTTGTTTAATGATGAGAAACACCGTATATACAATAATGACAATCCACTTATAAAATAATAATAAATGAATATGGTATTTTAGTCTGTTCAGTCGTAGAAACGTATTCTATTGTGATGACGTTGTTCGCTACGTTTACAATAGTACATATAATATTGAAATTTAGATAAATCTAGTATTATTCAACAAATACATGAATATGTTGATATATTCAAAAGTGAATCTATGAAATTTTAATAATATTGATGCATTTTTGATTTTATAGCTCGAATAGAATCCTTACAAATATATAATAATTGTTATTCTTAACAGACATTTATAATGCAAATACTCACATTCATCTCGAGAAAATATCCATGATTATAATATTTTCCTTTAGACTTCATTCAAGAAAGTAGAAATAATTGTTGCCAATTAATTAAAATTTCCACTGTTGTACTTTAATATAGCTCGTTTACTTCAAACTATGTGGAATAATCAGGCAAAGCATAGCACTCCTTTGACAATAATATAAAGGCCCAAATTGTTATCCACTGTACAATTAAATGAAAATATACGTGTGATTATAAAATGAACAAATTCGTCTATAAATAAGCAAATGATTACCAAATATTGTAGCAGGGTAAAATAACCATATTCAAAACGATAGAGACATCTATTCTTAATATTGTAAATCTACATCAGAAATCTTTAAATTAACTTTATCTGGATGATTTCTGTGATTTTGATTTTTGAGAAAAAAATGCTGTATAATTATGAACCAATAAATATTATAATTATTTTATAAAATGTTAGCTGATCAAATTATAAAAATATGTATCATCAGCGTGCAAATTGACGGAAATATAAAGCTAGTTAACTAATATTGCATGGTTTGAAGAACAAATGAAAAATGATTGCACAGATTGCTGTTTAGTTATTCATTTCTCGTACAGGTAGATAATAGAAGAAACGTGCACGTAGTGCGAGTGGTCAGAAGACGGGGGGATTGAGTGGAGGAAAGTTGCGACTTTGGCGGTAAGACGTCGTTACCTAAAGTACTGGTTCTATTGCACCCTGAAGACAGGACCCCGAGAACTCATTTCGAGTTTTATATTTTCTTTGTTTTTTTTCTTTATTTTTCGATTTATCGTATGTAACTCTGATGAACTCATTGACTGATGGTTCGTGCATTACATACTTGAAACTGTTGACTTGGCCATTATTGTTGTTTTATTTCCAATCTAACTTATTACTGCGATTGCAAAGTGCTTTTCATTTCTTCGTTATATATACAGCTAGTACATATATAGCTATTCCAAGAATCGAAGTACCTCTTGGGTAATTGATAGTAAATATTTAAGCAGCCAATTTAATTCAGTTAAATATGTACCATTTTGCAATTCTCCCAATGTGGAATATTTCAAAAAAATAGAATAATGTGTCCATCACTCGACTTACTTATAATTTGTTTTTATTTTACTATATTTGTCATATAACTTTATTGTTGAGTAAATTCATTCTACCATTACCATGATACAATATCAATTTTTGCAGAAACTAGAAAAACGCAAATGTAACGTACAATATTCAAAAAAGAACTATTCAAACAAAAGTTGATAGAAATGTTTATATCTCTAAAGATTTTCTATTTCTCGAAATTATGTCTCATTCGAGATGCGCAAATTATTACACGAGTAAATTAGCACTTCCAATTGCAATTTCCTATTAAAATATAAAGAGATTTGTTTCCTAGGTTATACAAATATTAAATTCAACATTCGATTTGCACATATTGTCTTGGAACACAATATCTTAACCAGAAGTAACGCTTTACTTTTGCTACTATTTCAATATCTTGATAGCGGTACTAGTTATTGAATTAATGATTCTTATCCAAGTTGAAAATATTGAAATATATAGCTTTGTTTGAATTTTATTAAAAAATAATAATACATAATTTTCGACGATTTTACGATATTGTCATTGTTTCCCAGCATTGTGTTGCATGCATTCAAAACGAAACACAGTTACTACAGGTGTTTAGTTGTATAAATGTTATGTCTATTTTGCCATCATATCAGAAGTAAATTTGTAAACATAACATGCATTGTTTTGCTTGTTGAGGGGAAGCAATTCCGTGCATTTTATAAAATGTACCAACATGTGCAAAACAATTTGAATTAAACAAGATATTCTGTGGTTATGGGATTCAGAAGCAAGCATACACACACTTATATTCAAAACCATGCGCAAACACACTTTGAAACATTAGAACAATAGACATAGTTACTATTAATACGAGCTGAACCATTTTGAGTAAATTTGCAGTTACACTGGACATGTAATAATTGGAATTCTAGTGGCAAAACAATTATATTCAGATACCATTTAAGTGTTTTCTCTCTCTCACACACACATACACACTCTTTCTCTGTCTATATATAGTTATATTGTTATAACGTGAGGACCGACACGTGCCACACTACGTTGAAAGGGGCAGTTGGGACAAACTTTGTTGCATTTCCAGGTCAGGAATTATTTTAATGTTCATGCATATTACACGAGGTTACTATAGATTAGATTTCCATAGTTACATTTGGATGTCAGCAATGCCAAATTGAGGAATAAAATTTAAATAATTTTAAGAGTGAACTAATGTCAGTAAAATTTATAGTAATAAAATATGATTTTTCATTTGAAATATCATGTTTTTATGCATTTATCTATTATTCATTACATCCTCGGCAAATTTTAAAAAATCTATCCTTTCTATATTAGTATTTGAAAATAAAAAAATCATATAATAAATGCAGTCACTAAGTTAAAATATATCCTAAAATAATTATGTCAAATAATTCATTTTCCGCATACTGAATAAATGTGAGCTTTTTACTTCATAGCATTGAGACTATTCGGAAAGTGATTAAATATCGAAAGTCAAGCGCAACCATCTTGTCAGTTTTACGTGTTATATTTCAATATTTATAAAAACAAATTTTGTCATATTATTTGTGTATTGCTTCAACTTAAAATGAATGTATATAAGTAAGTATTGTAATTATGAATATTTGCGAGATTTTATTGGAAATACACGTTTTGATCATCGTATCTGACGACTATTTTCGAAATGGTGTTTCTGTATGTGTGTGTATAATTTTCTTTTTAAATCGACTAGGTATCTTCAGAGGAGATGTGCCCACTCAAGTCTTATGACCGACCGAGCGAGTGGTCGACATACATCTAAACAACTAAGAACTAATCCTAGTTTCATTAGAATCTCTGCGTACATTCGAATAATACAGGAATCTTGCAAGACATTCTATACAAAGCATAAATTAAACGCAATACCCAATATAATTGTTGATTGCCATTGAATCCGCGTAGTAGCTGTACTAAATGTACAGAACTCGCCAATGCGAAGGGCCCTTGGAAATACTTCGTACTGGTCCTGACAATAAGCAAGCAAGTAAGGAGTACCGACGATTGTATGGTGGTGGTGGTGCGCGGGTCATTCTAGAGAGACCATTCAATAAGTTGCAAAGTTCCGGAGCTAGTTAGCAGTTAGGCTATTTACTTAGTTGGCTCTTTGGTTCACTGTAAGCAGCCAAATTCGAGCAACCGTACTAAAGGGCCGCCGGGCTGTTTGATGTTCGTTATGAAGTAAAAGGAAGACAAAACGAATGAGAGAGCATACCAAATACGAATAAGAAAATACTGGCCGTAAACGAAGTTATTCTTAAATATTATTACATAAAAACAGTTCAACGCTTGAACCCCAGCAAATTTGATAACTGACATACCTAAACGTTTTAAGTATTTGCTCAGTAATATAATTTATAAAACACTATATATTACTTATATTGATACAAATGACAATTAAGAAATTATTACATAATTTATATATATATATATATATATATATATATATATATATATATAACGATATTTTTTAATATATTCATTATTTTTGTACATTATAAAGATTTTTTAAATTAACAGCTATTCAAACTCCTGATGATGGAATAAGTGATGCCGAAGAAATTGTATTGTAACAATATTCAGAAATGATTTTCATTAAAATTATTTTTCATTGCTACTAAATGAATGTAATAAAATCAAATTTTTTCATAAACATTCATCGCTTTGCAATTACTGACAAGACAATATCAAAATTAAAAAAGGGAAACATCAAACTGAACTGTATAAGCGCGTACAGCGGGCAAATCCAGGAACCGTAGTAGAAAAAGAAAAAAAATAACAGCCGATAACAATGAAGTGAAAAAATCTAAATTAATTTTGGCTGCGAAAACGAATGGAGAAGACAGCGGAGAATGGGCGATTTGAAACCATTGGATTCTATGTTGAGTTACAACATTATCATGTAAACTTTGAACGTTTCAAAATCAAAGTGAACGTTTCAATTTAAAATACATTGCATTTGAAGAATGGACTGCAGCAGGGATTGAGGCGCAGGGGGCATTTATGGGTACAGAAAACAATTAAAATGGATATAATTTTTACTTAATTGTTATATGCTTATCGCAGTATCAATAAATGATAATGTTTGAAAGAAAATTACATCAATATTATAAAAAAATAGCATAGAATATTCTCTCGACGAATATTTCGTATTTACAGATTATTCTAATAAATAATATTACCTGAGAAAAATATTTTGCTTATATTTCGCTAATACTATATTAAATTCCATTGTCTTAGTAAATAGTTTGTAAATTATCGTGAAACAACAAGGTAATATAAGCATGATGCTAGCGAGTGCAAGACTTTGTAGAGAATTAATCAAGGTATCTCAGAATAATTACGAGGGATCGTTATTGCCTGACGTAATGTATCATGAATAGTTAATAATTTGCTAATATGATATGCAGATTGTTACGCAGATGAGCTTTGTAGTTAATATATGCAATATAGATAGAGCTAAATTCATAATACTCTTTGATAGATGCTAAAAAACTTTGATGCTAAGTGCGCGAATGAAAAGTTATTTATATCTACTATATAATACATTTTCACTAATGTTCGTTACAGGAAATATACAACACACTAATAGAGGGGATAACATGGTCGTTGGCTCGTTTGAAGGCAGTCAAATGTCTTTAAAGGAAACTGTAAGTCAAACATTTATCTTATGAAATGACATCGTCAGGGCGAGCGTTGACAGTACGACGACTTCAAGTTACGACGGGCGCAAATGAAATTCAGACTGACGAACATCGTAATTGATCTACGCCGATGACAAGGTAATCCTTTCCTAGTGACCTAACATATGAACTTGTATTTATATTATTATTTAGGTATATTTATAAATATATATAATTTAATGCGAAATTCAAATATGCAAATTTGCACAAAATTGGTTTACCAAAAAGGATGAAAATTGCATTTGTACATGTTTATATGTGTCTAACAAAACAAATAGTTAGAAAATAAAATGTCTTATGGTTGAAACTAATACCTCAGGCAAGTAGACACTCGGTGGAGGTGTATGAGGGACTCAAGAAATCCGAAGAGCTGCTAAGTAAAAATAGAGAGTCAGTGCTGTTTAACTTGTCCGTTCACGTACGGCACGGACAAAAAAGGCGAGCGCCGATTCTATTTGCGGAATAACATTTACACACGGATGTACATAATAAGGGAGAGCGAGCACCGTCTCACGGCACATGAATGAATCAAGATCAAAGCGCAAAAACACGATGAAAGTCGGGAAATACGTACGTACGAACGGCTGCTATATATATATATATATATATATACTACATGTATAAGTGTATACCTTGTATAATACGCAGAGACTTGCACTGACTTACAGCACCACATAAATACAATCACTTTGTTTCAGCTTATCTGTATTTCATTTCTATTCACATTTCCTTTTTTATGGAACTTTTGAACTCAATAGGTACACATACTAAAACTACATTCAATTCCCTTGAAGATACATATTATTATTATTATTATTGTGTTTCAATTTAAATTAACTTCAACCAAGTAATCAATAGTGTTTTCAAAAGCATCCTTGAACTTTTTATTAAATCTAAAGCAGTCTATAATACACAAGTCTAACATCGTCATCGTGCGCACATAAGAGGAAGAAACTGTACCTGTTTATCTTTGTGGTTTGAAGCTTAGCCTTTACGCCGCAACATTATAATATGTTTGTTATTAAATTTTGCTGTACGCATGTTTCGCAACGTAATACAAGAAGACACACGCCAAACATGGGGCTGTGTGAGCGGCAATTATTTGTATCGGATCGGCAAAGAAGACACTCCCAACTGCCTTGCAAACAGCGCCGAATACCTCCTAGTTTAATGATGAAGAAGACAGTGACGACGCGACGACGTGAGGAAATAAGCGAAATACATTGTATATAGTGAAAGGTGGTTGTTATCCTAGGTCTAAATAAATATACAGCGTATAAACACTCATGTTCAGTTCTCTGTCGCCTTGAAACCGATGAATCAGTTTTGTTCGATACATGTATATTCCGCGAAACGTGGCTAAAGTAAATACTGATTAAAAATATCATATATTTTTGCATAAAACTGTAGTTGCTAACAATATACAAAGTATTAGAGAAATCATCAATGCTTCCAACAATACGAGAAATATAGGAGATATTTTTAGCTTGTCATTAGGTACTATAAAAAAGATATAGTATTCGTTCATGTGGCGGATTCAATTTTTATTCTCTTATGCCACTAAAATACGTTTAAAGTATTTTTGATTTCGATATTGTATTGGCATAACATATATTAGGGTATATGTCGGAAAACCAAATACGATAGGTTTTATACTTCCGTAGTTATAGGGCCCTAAAAACGAATTCCCCTTAATACATTTGTTGTATATTTCATTGAAATTATAAGGCCATAAGAATTACTATTAATATAATTATTCTTAATTTTGAAATATTCAATGATACAATTGTTTTGAATTACATTATGCTTGCCAATCCAAGCTCATTTATTCTAATGATTATAAGTTAGGTGCACTGCAAGCTGATGGTATTGGTGCTTGCAACAATGCTAATTTAATAAAAGTTTCTAAGAAAATAAAACGTCAATTTGTAATGAATTTGCAAACACTTGATTGATGATGGCGTAATAAAAGACATTATGTTATAGTTTTCTACAAACAGATCCAGACAAGTGAGTGATACATTTGGTTACTATTATACTGTTGGGTTATAAAAAATTATTTTGGACCAGTATTATGAAAATATTAATGGTATATTAAATTGTTTATGTCACCGGCCCATAAAGTACTTATTGTAGCAAAATCGATATGAGTTTTTGGTGGCACTGTTGTAGATAATATGCTTTAGGTGGTTGATGTGGCTCCATCGTCGTGGTAGAGTAACCTGATGACAAAGGAAGACGCCAATAGCATCACAACAGCTTCAGCAGCAGCAGCAACAGCAGCAGCAGGAGGCACCGTTGTCAGACTTATATGTCAAAGAGATCGCGATAGTTGATAACGAGCGAAGTCAAATTACTCCTTTCCTTTATATTCGTAACTTATACGTGGCTTCCGTGTATAATTCTATTGTTCGCCAAAGTAAGTAGGAAGAGATGCGCGTCTTGACGGCATTCAAAAGACCGCGAACAGCAGAGTAGATGACGCAAGATCAAGACGCAATAGATTAACACATCCGAAATGCCAACCTTGCCGTGATTCCTTCACTCTATTTATCTCTATATATTAACCCTTAGACTTAGGAAGAGATAGCGGGGTTATGAGCATTTGATAACAAAGCCATCATACATATCAAAGTCTGCTATCTGCAATCAAGTGATTAAAGGGGCTGAATTCACTCCTAAGGGCAATTTGCAGCTAAATTTATAAGATTTGTATCTGTATGAAGATCTACAAATTAGGATCACATTCAATGAGAACAATATATGTATAAATATACTAAATTTGTCTAATTTCACAAACATCTATATTCTATAACTAGTGATTTCTTTTCAAGATGTAAATTATCTGAACTGAACCATCCAAATACTAATTCTGGTGAGAGTTTTAGATAATAATACTGAGATCAGATTACTTAGTTAATTTCATATACACTATTATATATATAAACAAATATTGGACTCAGGAAAAGAATCGATGTTGAAATTTAACGAATATACACATTTTAAGCTTCCCTAAATCAATTCTAACAATTTACGTATTGAAATTTGTGGACGCTCTAGAGCCAAAAGTGTTGAAGCTGAAATTATGAAATATGGCTTCAATGAGCACTTCCTATTTTTGTAAACAATATCTTAACTAGTAGTAGTAATTATTCTTTGCGATATCTTAAAAACGAATAACCGAATCAAATAGAAGTAAATTATGTGTAAAACGATTGTCTCAAAAATGTACCATTTTCTGAAAAAATATTTTGGAAATATCGAAGTAACATTATCGTTTCCTTAGTTACAATACATATTGATATTGTTTCAATATAAAAGCAATCTACATCCACTTCTCCTTATTTCTTCAGACTGAAGCACTGATTTAGAATGTGTATAATACACACGCAGATATTAGAGATCGTAAGCGATAACATTAACAGAACAGAACGTGTCATTAGACGGCTTCTTGAGTTAATCGAGGGTATTTCACTTGAGAGGTTCAATCTGTTTATGAGAAGACGCGTAGAGCTCGAACAAATGGCAAGAAACGGAATGATAGAACTGATGGCAAATAGAAATCCGATGCGCCGATCCTATTCAGCAACTAATTACGGGCTCATTTCGATGAATTCAATGTCTAGGGGTAAATCTATAAATTGCCATTTACGGCTGTCAGTACTCGTAAGTAAAGAGAGAGTGAGACAGAGAGTATGCGTTCTCGCAGAATTCCCACGTTATTCATTCTTAATTCATCTCAAACATCGCGCAGCACTTTGTTTGCTGCTCATCCTTTATTCAGCGCTTTAAATGTATTACTATAGTTGGCTGATTAAATATGAAAAGACGAACGCAAATGCAGCACCATCAGCCGTCTATCGTTTCCGGCTCTCACCCTTTACAAATTCCTACCCCCCGCCTCCCCAACCATCGCCAACTCCTTTGCTATCCGCTTTGCTTTTTGCCCAGTCGTCTTTGCTCATACAATAAAGGGAATCGAACTTTCGTTCAATTAAACGGCTCTTGTTAGTTGCAATCATCATCATCATCATATCTATAGCATCCGATCGCTTTTATTTCCATTTTAATTTGCTGCCGCATGAATATTGAATGATTGCAAGTTAACGATGATGTTTGCATTGAATATTCTTCAAAGTTGGTAAAAAGTTTTTATATTAGTTTTCTTCAGTGCATTTTTCTCCATAAAAAGAAAAGCTGGAGTAGTCTCAACTCTGTCGCTTTATTTCCGACTGACATTTTCTACGATAAAAATAATAACAATTAATTTTAACAACATCAGGTATTGAATGTGTTTGATACAATTCATTATCTGGCACACTTTCCCATCGAATGTTGAAGATTCTAGGTTTATCTCGAATTTGCTGATACTTCAGCTTTTATGTACGTTCAAAATAAATAGTTAGTCACCAATTTGTATTAGAAAAATGTTTTTGCAAAATGTACCAAAATACACAAGTAAATATAATTAATACAATTTGTAAGTTATACTAATATACGCAGATATGATTAATAATGGCCGGATATTATTAATACAAACTGGAATTATTATATCAGCCGTAACATGAGATTTGATTAATGAAATCTATGAATACGAGCATTGATTTTAATAACAAATATGTAGTCACTCAGGAGACGCTATTAACTGTAAAACCTAGATATAAAATTTATCACGAATTTCCTATAAGAAAATATTGCAGCCAATTTTATGTATTGGTCGTAAGGATAGCGCGGTGAAGCTATGTATACACGTAGCTGACGTTGATGATATAAAAGTTCAGTGTGAATGAGCATGAATTTACTGATCGGGTTAACAAGAGAGCATATTCTGCACCTGGATCGTGTGCTCACGTACGTAGTTGTTATCGGGCGTCTTTGTTCGCTGGTGCGCGAGTCACGTCGCTTCGCGTCCCCGTGTCGACAAGCGCACGTCGCCGTTCACTGAGCGTCTGTTCAAACACGATATGGCCAAGAAACACCGGTAGCTATACACTATACTATACACCGATGCACGATATATGGCGCCGTATAATGTGCCGATACACTTTAGGTAGTGTACGCTGCTGCACAAAATCGGGTCAATATGTATCATGAAATACACACCTTAAAGTATTGATATTTAGTTTGCTCGACTTTTAACAAATACTCACTACGTGATAACGATATTTTCGCATATTGCTTCAGATATAAACCTCTTTTATACCACCGTCCGTTTAATTTTTTCTTTCTTGGACGGGGATGATTTTCGGATTACAGGTCACCTTTTAAACTTGGAGTTTGGATTAAGCTGTACACGCAGAACCTATCCATGAAAAGACAAACTACGACTGGAAAGCCGAACATTAAAAGAAGTAATTTGCTCGACTCGATTTTACTCTGCATTTATAGCAAATTCATCATGTTAAATAATGTGATAGAGCAACACGTAAACCTTCATAATCTTTAAAAGCTTGAAGCTTGGAACTAGATGGTATTATGATTGATATTAGTTATTATCTTTTGCTTTAAATAAGTGTTACTTCTTGAGATGGTGTAGACTATAAAGGATTTAGGCACCCTATGAACAACGGTTGACAGATAGAATAAACAATATATAAATATATAGATATATTAGTACTTATAACCGAAATAGACACACAATGTGGTGGTGGTGTAGTCTGGTTATCAGTGTAGGGTAGACAGAAGAGCAGGCAAGCAGGCAGGTACGTGTTTGCTGGAAACACACGTTCCAGTTTCCTGACACGGAAATAACCCATCAATACACAGCCATCTATCGACTTTTCATGTTTCCAGCTCACGTTTTGAATTGGTTTCCCCTTTAGATGTTACTCGGCAAAAAAGATTTAATCATTGCCCGGGGCCCTGTACCCTTTTATTTCTTGTAATACAGACGCACACTTCTTTCTGTCTCTGTGCCTAACCTGTGTCTACGACATCGTACACATGCGCATAAGCTTCTGGCACTACAAAACCACGGTGTGCCAGTGTCAAGCACGTCGCGTCCTTTGGTGCTTTAAGAATATATCTATTACTCTCTTAATAATGATGCGACATACATATAAATATCTGTGGTGGCCAGCACAAGACCTTTTTAATACGTATACTAAGATATAACTGAATATGGCAAATATTAAACTAATATGAAAATATATAACCGAACATTCGTCAATTGCTTCGGAATTTATTTTGCTTCTGGTAACTGTGGTAAAGATTTTCATAAAATATGGATATACATGTTGCTATGGAAACGTCTATGAATTTCAAATGCGTTTTTCTTACAAAAGGTACAATGTTTGAGAAAAATTATTAAAGAAAAGTTGTTCAAATCTTTAATATTGTTAATTTTGTACATAATTAGTATTCTGTAATTGTTTCCATTTTGGAGACACTGATTTAACGACTATGTGATTATACCCAACATTTAATCAGATCTTTGAAACTATATTTAAGATGATATTTCGCTGTTCTGCGTTTAGTACATTTCTATTTTGTAACTCAATAACATACACACACACACACGCACTCATATCATTGAGCAACAGCTATATCCATTATAATCTAGAAATCGATTTTTTTCATGATTCCAATACTTCCACTATAAGAAAGAAAATACTGTGAAAAAATGTCACAGAAATTGTAAGTATGGTATTTGCCCTGGTTGGCAAGAGAAATAATTCATGGGTTCTTTAATTTGCACGATGCTTGCGTTGAGCACAGAGCAAAGAAATATAGAAGTGAGAAATTGCACGAAATGTCCACATTTACGTGGTATATTTTTCATTACGTGGTTTCATTAAGAACGTGCCCATCTCATAAAATGGGCAACTATAAATAAACGACAAACAAAGGTTGTATCACGCAATAAAAATATTATCTATATAATAAATAATATCTCCCTTAGCAATCGCTTTAAACATATATAAAAAAAACAGTAAAAAACAACAGTATAATTTGGAAAATAACTAAAATGAATTTGAATATGAAAGTGCCATGATTACACGAACTCTCTTTGAATTAACGTAAGCTCGTAGGAAAATTGCTATAGTATGTATTATAGGTGCGTGAACAGATTTGTCAGAATATTTTTGTTCTCTTATGTAATACTTGAAATAGTTCGTGTCTATTTATTGCAAAAATTTACAAATGCCTAACCAGATCATTAATCTATATCGTACTAGATTTTACACAGACACACAGTCGTCATTCCAAAAATAGTCATATACGATTCAAGGATGGTTAGAATGTGTATGTATATCCGTTGAAATCTCGAGTTCATAATTTGTCATGATTACAATACTTACTGCCGTTCCAAAATGTTTCATAACGTATTTTGTTATAGTTACTAAAATAAAATTATTGAATAAATTACTTAGTGCGAAATATTCATTACAAGCTTCTTACAATGGAATAATACCGTAGTACGTTCAATGCAAATAGCGTTTTAATACATGTTATAAATTCATGATAGGTAAATATGGGTATGTGTTGGTATCTGCAAATAAACAAGAACATTTTCACCTATGCATATATACATATATTAATTACAGAACCCGCGTATTTAAACCAACCACGAATATTTTAGTACATATTTTGTTTTAAGCATTTTATTTTTCCATTTCGCTAAACAATAAACGTCGCGTGTGACAAACGAAATTTTGCGAAATGAAAACAAAGCATATGCAAAATGTAGACAGGGAGTCTTTGATTTATTCGAATGTGATCGTTCGGTGTATTGTGGTGAATTGACTTCATGTGATAGCATTTTCCGCATGCGCTTATGGAAATTTTCACGTCATGTGTATTCGTTTGTATACATAATTAATTTCAGAATAACTTTACATGTGATTAAAATTTTTCCCTTGTGAAATCAAATTTTTAAATAATACTTGACAAATGTCGGAAACATTTCTTTGAGATTAAATGTGCATTTCTTATCACAAGAATATTTTATTTTCAGAACTATATTTAAAAGGAAACGATATTAAATAATTTATGTACTTTAGGCAGTCGTTTAGTTAACTTTGATGTTGTTACGTAACGACTTTATTTATATTTTTATACAAATTCAGTACTTACGACCGACCGAGCAAACAAGCGAGCGAACGTCCATGTATATATGTTTTGTATATTTACAGAGGCTTGTAAGGGTGAAACGAATTTCTGTGCATAATTTTTCATTCCAAAACAATATGGCTTTCAACTTTCTTATACAAATGTATCTAAGGATTTTTAATTGCAATGCAAAATTATCAAATACCAGATTTAAACGGCAATACATGCTTTGACCAACCTTGAATCGAATCTATCTATTTTGGTCATTTAGTCTGCTTTAGAGGCAACTCCGTTGAAATATAATTATAAATCTATAAACCTAAATTTAATTAAAGTTAGAAATTACAAATATTAATCTAGTTTGTATTATGACAAGCAATGCTAGCATTCATAGCATTAACACAAACAATTATAAATTTTGTTGCTGTGAACGCTAGCATTGCTTGTCATAAATCAAATTGGATTTATTTATTGTAATATCTAAGTTTAATTACTAATTGCTTCGTTGTAAATACACTTTAACACTTGTATAAATAGCGGAAGTAAACCTCAAATTAATGAATTAAAGGTTTACTTCTTATATACCTCGAAATCTTATCAAATTGGAGAAAATATGATTATTGATATATATTATATTATATATATATTCTAACAATATTTATTTGAAAGATTTCTTGAAATATTATTTAAAATATAAAGCTATGTAAACAACAATTTCCCTCAGCAAAATAATATGGTATTTTCCTATTAAAATTTTTGATGGCCGTTATCGATGAGGCATAGAATTATATTGAATCATATATTTAATAAATGTGTATGTGAATCGACATGTAAATTATTAAAAAATATTATTACCATATGTAGTTATATGTGTATATATATTGTCAATATTGATTTTACGTGATACATAATTTTAAAATTCACTTGAAAAAAATTACTGATATTAAATGGAATTAGCTAGTCGGTGTTCTATTATTCATATATCACTAAACCAATTTCCATAAACCATATTCGGATAACGTTTGTGAACACATTTTGCGTTTTAAATTTAGCGATGAAATTGTTACGGAAATTAATGTTTTTTTTTTACGGAAGACGCCAAAGGAAGCAGTTAAATATTTAAAACATTTTCCTCTTTATTTTCTGATCTTATATTTACCATCAACAAAATTTGATTAGATGTCGTCAACTTTGTAAGAAAATACGCTTTTCTTTTGAGGTTAGTTCAAAGGATGGAAAATTACTCCAATTTTTTAGTCAGGAAATTGTGTATTTTCTCCACAGGTTATTTGCTATGTACATAGAACACATTTAAAACGAATTCGTCCATTATACTCCGTGTACTGTTTACATAAGCCATATTTATCACATTTCACAATTTCAACTTTTATACACAGCAATAGGGATACACAATATGAACTATGGGATTTAAGATTATTTTCGTCATAAATAAAATCTTCACAATGTAATAAATATGCAAGAATAAGTGCATGCCTTCATGATAACCGAAGGGACCATCGATTGTCAACATTTAGAACAAAATAAAATAATTATTTGACGTTTGCTTACAATGTATTTCATGTTTAGTGTATGTTAGTTCGTTAATTTCATATAAAGTTTCGGATAGAAAGCTAGATATATAATCAGAAGGATCTGTTTATTTATATTATTAGAATTGGACACATGCGACTTAAATTAAAATGCGTATGTAATTTTAAAATAGCCAATACAAATCAAACATGAAAATATGTACATATATGAACTGTAGAGTGAGTTGGCAGAACTCGCTGTTAAAACTTATTTAATTTTAGTTTAAGCTGTGCTCGTTCAGTAAATCCAATTTAAAATAGCATTTTCAAATCGGTTCTGCTGGTCGCGTATCTAAATTACAAACTGGTATGTGCGTACGTTCATCCTTTTCTAATTAAAATAAGCCTTAAGAACAAAAACGGGTGTGTGGTGTTTCGCAAATCCTTGGTGAATTAGCTTAATTACTAACACACTTTCACATTGCTGCGCTGTAACTGTAACTTAATTAACAGGAATTCATAGGGCTACATAAAAATGTACAAATTTTGGTGAACATTTTCTTAATTTAAGTATTAGTTCAATGTTGGTACTTCAAGCGTAACATATTTTACGAAAACTTAAAATTTAATTTGCATTGTTTCTGAAAATTACTATATATACCTCACACACCCCTTGCATCCAAATGTGCTGAAGCTAAAAACATAATTTGGTTGAAATATTAATTATCACACACATGTATCTGTGTGTTTCTCTTCTGATCCATCTGTATATCGGGAAAGCTTTAATTAAATGTATTTATTATTGATACATTAATAAAATTGTTTAAATGAAAAACGTTGCAGTAATTGAATGTCAAAATTACAAACAAAATTGAAACATTAATTGACATTTGCCAGCAAATATCAAGTACAGATGCATATATATTTTATGAAAATTTACATTATTATTAAAACATTGGTGACGAGTAAACTGTATTCCGCATACGATATAGTATCCTCGGGTGCATCGAGTAATCGAATGTTAATTTAATTTCAAATTCATTCTAATTGCAGAGTGCGACCCTGTGTGCGGCAAACGGGACTCTTCTATGAGCGGCACACGACTTATATTGCTCTTTAGCTGATGTGTTTCTTAGATATTGGGTGCAATAAATTATATTATAAAAATACGAAAGCGAGAAACTATACTTGAAACAGTATTTTCGTTCAAAATTAATTTGGTCGCTTAAAGAGTTCTTGAAACCTTGTCTGAGTTGCAATAATCTGTAAGTTCGAATGGGGCTCCACATTATTTTTATTTCTGTTGCACGATTCTAGCAAGGGTATTAAAAACGTCAATTCTCTCGTGAAATCTAGTCAAGTGTTAAGGAAAACTGTAAAAAAGAAGTGCAGTAGGGTTCTTTTCCTCTCGGCGGCATCTTTTGATTCTTTTGTTGCTGTAGGTAATTTAATACCAGAGCTTATGTCATAAGAAACTGTTTGGGAAGATTTCGGTTCACTTCCTTAAAAAGAATAGAAAAAATGGAACGAGTAGAATGCCCGTGCGCGTACCTTCCTCCTCCCTGCGCACCCCGCCACTCCAAAACTCCATTCTATATAACTCATGCGGATGCGGAAGCGGTGATGGCCTTTCCACAGTCACCGAATAGAAAGAGTAGGGCGGTTATCCCACCGACCGTTCCCCGTCAACGATCTCTCCTCATTCCATTTTCTCTTTAACCGCTCTGTGGAACCCAATTCGCTCAACCAAAGTTTATGATAAAATCGAATATCACGAGGACGACGTGGAAATTTTACGGTGTGTTAAGTACAGTTTGTCGGCTTGAATTAAAAACAAATTATGGTTAGGGTGAGTTATTACCGGTCTCATGGTACTCCGATGTCAAAAAATGAATGAAATATATATGTCTCCTTTTGTTACATTGCATTTCAGTTAGAATACTGAAAGAATATAAATTGAATAACTCACATTTCACTTTCTTATCCGTCAAAGTAATTAGTAAGTGCTCCACACCCAGAAAAATAATTTGTTAATAGCGCTCCAGTGATCCTTGGCAACCCCTTAATAAGCAAAAGCGTGATAATTCTTAGTTCGTTTTATAGTACAACACAATAGCTACAGGAGAAAGATCGCAATATTGATAAAAAAAAAACTGTTTTCTTCATAAACAAAAATCAGTGATAATACGAATATGTTCTTTCTATTGTTATAAAATTTCTGACCGGCGAGCTGCATGCATATGAGCTTGTATCTGGCATTTAAAATATTCAATGAGCCGCTTTAGTATGTTGACATGTTTAATGTAAAATAAAAGTTCAAATATGTATGTAACAGTTGAAACATATTGACAAACAAACAATACATTCAAACATAAATATGGAAAATAATGTATTGCATGCAAGTTTATGTTTGTGTAAAATTAAATAAAAATTTACTTTCGCAGAAAAAAAATGCTGATAATTATAATAAACAGAATACAAAAAACGCAAGCAAATTAAACACGCCATTTTAGAAACTACCCATGTATGCTTTACCAAAAAAAAAAACAGAAGACAAACATGTATTGTATGTGTTTATGGTAAAAATATAAACTGCCGCGGGCGTAGTAAAAAATAGAAACTTCAGTAGAACGCAAATGTGTTTACCATCTTTTTATTATGGGAAAGTTCATACGATATAAATATTTAAATAATATAATTTCAATTCAGAATTCCTATAGAAAATTTAATAAAACGGTTAATAACGTTGATGAACGTTACAGTTCTTTCACGTGGAGAATTAAAATAACACTAATTTCTAACTGAAGCACTACACAATTTATTTAATTATGCGCTTATATTACAAACATATTTTTCGCGAGGTAGTGTCTCTCTCACAAACTATCGATTAATGACTCACCCAAAAAATGTCTATTCATATTAATTTGTTACTGCACGCACCCGCTATTTTGTCCGCGAGGCATGCATATATATGAGACACAATTCTCCAGATTGTTCTATCGAATTTCGTAATGTACAAGCTCAGAAATGTGAGATACACACTACGAACAAAACGCACAAAATAGAATTAAGGGTTTTCTGTACTTTTTTTCGTATTGCGTCCAATAGTAATAATACTGCCGTATCCTGGTACATAATTTATAATATTCGTATTGATCAAAACTGGAATAAAAATTACTGGTGCTGCGTTTGTTCCGCTGTAGTGACAGCCATACGATGGAGGTTAAGGTGTGGTTTGGCCGGCAAACGTATGTTTTAAGAGGGTTACGAGGTGGGTTAGGAGGGTAGTAATAGAGGAGGAACAACGGACACGTTTTCTAACTCCCACTAAACTTCTAGACCAGTTTTGTTGTACATGTGTATGAGTGCCTTCGCACTACCTGTGGATACGGGCATATCCCCTCCTTCCTTACATGAGCATACTTGTGTATGTGTTCGTGAGTACATGTGTGTGTATGTTTGTGCGTTTATAGGTGTATTTGGTGTGTAGCAAAGGATGCTTTAGCTGTGTGTACGAATTAGTGTATTGGTGAAGTATTTGTATGCATTAGAGAAAGTTGAATGTGTGTGTGTGTGTGTGTACTGGTCGTGTGTAAAGGGATAAAATGTTAATCCGGGGTTCGCGGGGACGGCACGCTCCGAACACCTGGTTAATGCGGCCTGTTAAATTTACCGCCGCCTAGGGGCCGATTGTGATGAGGTATGGCCGACACCATGGAAATTCTACAATTGCTATAAATTGATACAAAACTCATACTACGTATACAGTGCCTACAGTGTGTTGTTTTCCAGTTTGTGTGTTGGCCCATCTTTTTTCTCTATTATTATTGTTTTATTTTTTGTGTTTGTTTTGTTCAAACCAAAGTTACCACTTTCTAGTTCATATAATTCACATTCAGTGTGTTTTGTATGAGATTTGTAAACAATTTGTTTGAATTGTGAATAGGTTTTGCCTATAAAATGTTTTGTGCATTTTCAGCCAATGAAGCATATATCAACTCCAATGCGAATGTCCATATTTATAGTTTTTATATTTAATTTGTATAGTATTTCTCTTACTATTAGTAATTCAAATGTATGATTGATAGTATTTTGAACGATCTACACTCTGACTATGTTATCGCCACCGTATTTATAAAGGTTTGCATTTGGACGCTATTCCTATGAAAGTATATATTGCCATTGTAACTCTTATAATACTCGTTATGCAGTAAGAAAAGGCGTATGAAGTCTATGAATACTATACTAATTAAAACTAATATTTTATAAAGTTTAGTATTTCAACATATTAATATTTAGTAATTTTTTGTCTTTATCACTTACAACTCTCAATTATATTTTATAAAAAAAGAAGAAATATAATTGCAATTTTCTTGTAGGTAAATGGTGAAGTTTCTAGTTGTACATCTAGCAAATGAGCCATGAAAAATATAGAGTTATGTTGATTAAAAAGTTTCGCACTGATGGTAGTACGTACGTACACAAAGTACTGTTTGTTGCACTTAGAAATTTTATTTTTTGTTGCTTGAAGTTTCTTTATAGAAACTATATGAACTTCCTTAATACAATTTAGCTATTGTCAACGGCAATAGTAAAGAAACGATAGTTATTTTAAATATAAAATTTTATCCCCAATATATAATATTTAAGCAGTATTTAAAGAATATAAAATTGAGTGCAAACATTGATGATTTGTAACCTTTCAGCACTGGTGCCAGTTCCCACAGACACCTGTGATAAATTAAGTACAGTTTAAACATTTATTTGAGTTTTTTTCTATGAATTTATGGAAAGAATGTAATAATGGGTCACAACTTAAAATTAATGGATTAATTTATTTTTGTAATTTGTTAATAACAGGGGTTTTGATGCTAGTCTATTATATATATAAAAAGTTTAAATATGAATGACAATTAATAAAACACATAAAATCGAAAAAGTGTCTCACAGATACCATGCTAGTCTCGAGAAAGCACCAGTACTGGAAGGTTAAGAACTTGTGTGGATTTGTGACATACTGTGGTGAGATCAAACTTCAGTTTCACTGATTCAAATCAGCGTGTAATGTTTGAACACCTTCACGTTTCTCTACTTACCGTTATCATAGTAGATAAAAGTGAAGAAAACTGCTTGAAAAATAAAGTGAATCCAAAGTCGTACAAATAAATGAATGTGTAGAATAAAGTGATTTCGAAGTACATTCCATTTAATAGAATAGAATAACGTTTAATAAAACAAGAGAGTATAGTGAACTCATCTATAAGTTGAGTTTATACAACTTGAAAGCATGATTAGTATTATAACTAAACCAATTATTGATTGCTCGTCATAGAGCAACCCTAAACTTCCTATAAAAATTATTTTTAATATTTGGTCAATTTTTGTGGTGACCTAAATAACCAGAACAAAAGTATTTGGGTTGTATATGTGAATTTATTTATATGTTTGTGTAAACTGTCAAATACATCTGTCATATATATATAGACTTTTATTGATTATCTTGGTATTTTTGATAAAAAAAAACAAGTCGGTTCTTTCCTTATCTGTGGCAATAGAAAGTCTCGGAATAATGAAAAATTTATTTTGCTAAATGCGTCTAACACAAACACAAAAGCTTTTGCTGTAAAACAATACAGTTATTGATTTCTGTACCAGAATCTAACATCAAGAGAGACTAATCCATTTGAGCACTAGAACGTAAAGCATGATTCTAGTTGGATTCTACACAATGTGGTTATCTTAATGTTCACCACGTGTATGTATCTAGACTCGTATGTATGTGCTTATTTGTAGCTTACGAAATCCGTCACTTGCGGTATTCAATTTGCTGTCGGTGGTCAAACAAGCTATCAGCTGTGCTCCAGTCCATGGATATAATCTGTAATATATACATATATACTCCCGTTCATATCTATTTGCTAATTTTATGATGGCAATAGATAGAGTGGCTTTTCTGAAAGATATATTATAACCTAGTTTACATTGTTATTTTTATTTCGATGAAGAATTAACTGCGTATGATAAGAACACATGTTCACCTAGTATAAAAATATATATATTTATATATACCAACGTTCTACGTGTATTTCCCCTATCTAGAAATTATTTGGAAAATAGATAATTGCAATAGATGCTTTCAGCGCCAGGTTCCTCCTATAACGTTGGGTAAGTTGGCCTTGTCAAATAGGATTGCTATGTTCACGCTCGCCATCGGCGTCGTGTTGCGTCGCGTTGACGAAGACGTGCCTCCTTAAACGCGCCGGGTTAACAAACATCTAATTACGGGCCTGTCACAGGTCGTGTAAGTGACACATGTCAGCGGCAAGTTTAATCACTACCTAGCCGTGTTCAACCTGCCCCGGATCACTAATCCTGGTATCGTGCGCTATGCAACAGCGAGCAGCACCCAACGTACGATAAAGCGAAGTAAACGCGTGTGGAAGTTATCTGTCATATGCTTAGCGCAAGAGGAATCCCAAACACTGACAAATATAAATAGATTAAATGTAAATTAATCGATGATGGTTATTGCTCAGTTGCGGATGACGTGAAAGATGGGTTGATATGTTTCTTGTTTTAAACCAAAATGTTCCTTTTAAAATTGTATTTAAAATTATTATATAATATATATTGGTTTCGATAATTTAAGTTATCTTACGCCGTATTTCTATATAATATACAATTAATTATTTATTTTTTAAGCCCTTTTTTAAAGGGGGCTAAACCCACCCGCTAGATTTAAATTGAAATACCCGCCGTCAGGGATTCTAATTCTATATTGAATTTGAGAGTGTGTATATATATGTGTGTGTGTGTTAATACTATACAGCTAATATTTAAATATATAAAATATAAATAATTAAATTGTGATTAAAAATTATTCTCTTTCATTTTATTATATGTGTGTATTATATTTTGTTAACAAATATAGGATGTATAAAAATCGTAAATTCGACTTTTACCCTTGTCCCAGTCAACGCTTCAATTATAATAAAATTCATAAAATATTAATGAACAAATCTAATTAATAAATCAACAGAGCCTCGTTCGTATGTATGTACCTACAAACAAAGTCATCGAATGAATGTAGATGTGGTAAAAATGGGGAGAGTGGGCTTGTATCGTTGGAAATTTGGGCAGGCGTCGCTGGTTCTCGTTTCGCTGGCAATTTTTAAATCCCCGGCAGCGCCACGGTGTGTATTCATGGCAAACTATAACTCATGTGAAACTCTGCACATAACAATCCAACCAGTAGCAGTAGGTAACCAGCATGATGAGAGACAAGCGGAAAGGAGGGAAGAGATGATGTGCTACCCCCTACCCCCTCTACCAGCGACCGACCAACCGGAGTATAACTTTTATAAAACCGAGCGAACGAAGCTCAAGGCCCCTGCACAGAAGCACAGGCTACTAGAAAACAAATCGTTCAAAGTTTTACACAAACAAAATCGTTGAATCGAAAATATCACCAATCTACGAGCATTATAGTTCCACTGGTAAGGCGATAGCTGAAAAGTTTTATGTGTTATTGAACAGTGATTATGGGAATCGAACGACAACTGACCCGAAAGCGAACAAGGACACCAAGCGCTCGAGCGTTTATACGAACAAAAGTTTTAAACATTAAAGCCAGCCGAAACTAGAGCAACACCGATATATTCAGTGCAATATTATGTAAAGTTCTAGCAAATATACGTTTTAAGTAAACAATTGCTACGAATCTAAATACAAATATCAATTCTGCTTGGTAGAAATTCTAATTAAATTCTGATTTGCTTGAGCTTAAAGGCTATACTTGTGAATTTTACATTTATCAAAAAACAAATTAATCAACCATAACTTACTAGAAATTTTAACAATTTAAGCTATCAAAAAATCTTATTCAACTAAAAACTAAAACAAAACCTATTAAAGATTATTTAGATTAGTAGGCTTATTATAGCCGATGTCAAATGACAAATATTAACAAAATTAAGAGGATTTATCTCCAAATATATACAAAATGGATTCCGAGACTTACAAATTGGATATATCCATTAAAATTTCGAGGTCGATTTTAATTCTTTTGTGATTATTAAACTTTCTTATATTTACACGTTATGATTAAATAAGTAAAAACCAATATTTTAAATAAAAATATAAATTTTCACGTTCACTGAAAAAGCGATTATAACCATCAAACAGGTTTCCTGCTATAGCTAGTGTAAAATTATTTGTTTGATGTGTTAACTAATTAGTTTGGTTAAAACATGGAAGAAATACTCAATGTGAAAGGAATATGAATAATAATTGTCAAAATAAGCAACCACTCATTTGGCTCGCGATGCTCATGCACCATCCAAGGAAAGGAAACAGTATAAACGAAGCAAAGAGTTCGCGAGTTCTAATTTCTGGCAGTGACGCAAACGAGATAAGTATTAATCTCATTTCCTGTGTCATTTCCAACTACAGATAAGGCAACCTGTCCTTTTCTGAAAATGTGAATAATAAAGTATTAAAATTTATCAAAAAGTTTTAGTTGCGACAGTCGCGGCTTAAGAACGTGACCGGCTGCAAAGATCTAACCAAATGTAATCAGCAAACGCAATACCGCTAAATAGAAATATTATTAAACGCAATAATACAAATATCATTTCCTTTATTAATCATGTAAATAAAAAGATACTTACATTTTTGTTATCGGATTCAATTTATAGCATATTTTAATATAATTTTTAGGTATCATAACCGTAGTTCATGAATCTACTACGTAACTCTACTTTGTATCAATATTGTAAATTTTGTTAATAAAAACTGTAAGCTGTAAGAATTATCCAGTAACAGGTAGCGGTCGTATAATATAGATTTTTATATACGCAGAGTAATAATAATTACACAGATATTTTACAGATATTATCCAATAAAATGGAACCTAATCTTCATATTTCCATAAAATAAAAATTTCTATGTGAGTGTTTCATACAAAAATTATATATCTATAAATAACTTCTGTAACTATTTAATCCGTGAAGGGTCTTAATATGTCCCTGATAATGTCTACAAAATTAAAAATAAACAATTTAGAAAATATATTACTAAGATAATGGAAAATAAAATAACTGAAACGTAAATCAATAAAAAATATACTATAAATAAAATAATTGGCAATTTATATGAATTGAGAGAGGTTGCACCCTATTATTTGTCATTTACTTTTGTTGAGAATGTCTTTAGAGACCGGATGGTGTTGGGCGGAAATAATGTAAGAAGTGTTATGGTTACATTATTCAGTATAATGGAGGACTGCCGGGTGTTCTTTTAAAACTTTCCAACAAACCATTTTGTGTCACGACATAATTCGTTTTACTTTCATATCATTCATCATCAATTTCCTTTCTGGGTACCTTGACCAGTCTCCAACTTTAAGATATTCGATTCTGTCCGCGACCGAACTACTCAAGGATTGGTGACATTTTTATAATACGTTATTTATCATAATACAAAGAACTCTTCCATTTTTGACCTTTATATTTATATAGAACAAATGTGTTCAGAAATTGTTTTATTCCGCATATCAAGTTAAGATTTCCAGGCGACAAAATAAATACTTAAATAATTTTTAGTATTGTTAAGAAAGTTGGCATAAGTAAACAAGAAACTCGACATAAGGAAAAAATTCGAATTAAAATAATATATATATATATATATATATATATATATATATATATATAAAAATAGAAATTATATATATATATATATATATATATATATATATATATATATATATATATATATATATAATTTCTATTTTTGATATATATATATATATATATATATATATATATATATATATATATATATATATATATCAAAAATAGAAATTAACGATGAGAATATGTTCCTATGTATGTATGTGAGATGGTACTTTGCAGTGTTTCCTTCGCACATCCGGTTATAGTAGTGAGTAACCGGTTCACTGTGCAAATGCCATTTCCAATTATTTACAGCCCTCGAGTCAACCGGAAATTGGAATGCATTTGTACTCAATAAATTTTACTTCCGCGGCCGACCGGCCCACACGTTTATTACTTGATCAGTTGCAAAAAAAAAAACAAAAATCAATTCTACTTCAACTGCAAATGGAATTTAATTTACCGTAGCTTTTTGGAAATTGAGAATAATTTCGTGATAATCAGATATACTCTGGAACTGTGTCATTCATTCTATTGATCGATGAAAATCCTAGCAGAGTTGCAGTCAACATTGCTACCAGCTTAACATATGAACAATATAACAATTTATTTTACTTATAATTTTTTTTTGTGACAACAAGCGAATAAACTTAAACTATATTGTTTAATGAAAACCGCAATTTCAACGATTACAACAATTTTATGATTGATCCTACCCACACTTGTAATAAAGTTTGCATAAATATTCCTTCCAATATATAAAATATACAAAGATAATCAATACATATTCTATAATTATATATACAAAAAAGTTCGTTATAGGAAACTATACTTTATTTTTATTTATTTTTAATCCCGTAAGTATTAAACTCGATCAAACTTTGTAAGCATTCTAAAGCTTGTAATATTTTCAAATTTCCTATTATCCACCAAGATTGATTATAAGCTCGCCATACGAATTGATTTTTAACAGAATTTTTATTTTATTCTACAAATTTTACTTGGATCAAATTTTCTAAATGCAATTTTATTCTAATATGTAAAGAATTAAACTTATTAAAGCATATCACAGTGAAACTTTTCGATTTAGTATATGCGGTTGTCCACGATAGATTTGCAAACAGAGCAAGACAGAAAAAGTAACTTGTACGATCTAAGGGGAATAACATGACATCCGACTATGACAGATCGTTTATTTTCGGAATAAACATATCAATCTGCACACGGCTGGCCGTCAAGAAAGTCAGCACACGCTGGTGCATTGGCTGCCAAACTTGATGGATAATGTTATGGTAATGTTGTCGCGAAGCTTACAAAAACTTATAGTTTCATTGTTTGGGGATTATTGCATCAAGGCAGATACATTGCAACAATTACTTTCGTCGGGTATTTTAACCATTATTACCACACATTGCCTTAGATATTAGTTTGAAGAGCATTTTTAAAAAACCTTTGTAATAGAAGCTGGCGTGACCTTGATTCCACTTTTGTTGTCTTCTCACTATCTGTATTTTTTATACTATGTTTTTAGTTTATATTCAACAAAATCAATTTATATTCTAACACACAGACGTCATGCAGATAATAGTCAGATTCGATTCGGCTTGTATATTCGTTAAAATCTCGAGTTCGAAAATGTTCATGTTTATAATACTTCTTTTTAGACGTTCAAGAAAGTAAAAATTGGCCAACATTATTGAAATTCCACAAATACGTACATAATTAAATAAGCTATATATCGAAAAATTTAATGGATTTCAATAATGCGATACTCTTCTGGACTGTAATTTTCTTTAAGCATCGGTATTTTTACATAAGCACAACATAACAGTATAGTTTATATGACAATAGCACAAAGTAACCGTTACTTCTAAATAGTAATCACATTGATTCAATAATAAAGTCGTATAAAACAGCGTCCGCAACTACGAATCATAAAGCCAAGTACAGCAAACGTGGTCTGCATTCGACGTACATACATGTCCTACCAAGTAAAGTAACAATTTCTGATCGAGCAGTGGGTCAACAATTTTATAACGTTTCGATATTCTGCGAGCGCTAGGGGAAAATTCAATGCGGAATTGATAATTCATATAATAAAACCATAACTGCACTTTTATCCTCGGCGACTGACGGTAAGTTTACGAGCGAACGGTGAAGTGAAGTGAAGTGGCACAAAGGCGTCTCTCGCGGTGCTGCTGTAAACAAAGTGATCAATATCCCAGCTGTCGACCGACCGACGCTCGTCGACGCTTCACCTGTAATCTATACTCACACCAACACCAACGCACCAATAGTTTTAAACGTAAAACACATTCACTCGCCTCGCTCTGCTATCCAACTACATATGGCCATGTGTTTTACTCAAATACATTACATCAGATGTTAGCGCTAGTTTTTGTAGATTGTCCTTGTTTGTCCTGCTTTCTGTGATAAAAGGCATTCGCTTAAATCCTTTTGCAATTTAATTTATTTGGTCTTTCGCATTTAATTATATATTTCCAGGTATTTCACAAGCCCGACTAAAGGCGATTTTTCAGTAAATGGTACATGTTTCGAAATACATTTTGCAGAAGTTAGAGATCCTTAAATTACAAATTATAAAAACTGAACGACCGTTGATTCGACGCAATGTACACGTGCAGGTGTGTCCTAAGTTCGAAATTAAATTTCATCGCTCCAGTTATATATGTAGCGTACCATCTTATCTCAAGTTCCATCGTTTATTTTCATAGCCTCACACCCCGCCCCGCCAAAATATAGAATATAAATTACACTTAATTAATTCCGAACTTCATTTCCTGTTTGAAAACTATCTGCAATCTACGCGGTATCTTTATCTTCCTTTTCATAATTTACAGCGGTTCGTGTAAACAAATAAAGTGAAAATAAAAACAACAGAGATAGAAAAACGAAAACTTTCGTCAAAGTGCAATAAAATGGTAGCCGCGCGAATGGGATCGCCAGCCAACGACGTAAAACCGAAAATAATCAGTAGTTAATCAAGGATTCTGGAACACTAATTCCAAGTTATATCTTTCGTGCTATATCTCTCTCTCTCTTAAATTATTTCTCTATTTCTCTAGAGCTTTCTCAATCTCACAGACGCAAACTTGTTGATATGTTTTGCTCTCGATATAGATCCATTATATTACAGTATATTCCGCAATAATGTTGCATCAAGGATTGAGTACTATTTAGCGCAAGCCGAAAATTTGTTAATTCTACCTATATATTAAACATTTTATCTACGTCGAAAAAATAAAGAAACTTTGCTGAAGTACAAATGTTTATTACGGATCGACAGATATATGTATAGTGGGTGACGTACACAAAGGAACGTTCAATAAAGAACGAGGTGAACAATACAAAAATCAAGTGCTCATTCAAAGAGATATTTGATCTATAAGAAGTGAACAAAATTTGATATATTTAAACAGGACACGTGGAGAAATTCCACGACAATTAAGAAATATTGCTTTAGCAAAAAAGCGCATTCATATGATGATAGAGGGCTGGTTCTCCCTACTAGCTAAAAGTGGGGCGCTACAACGACACGAAGAGAATAGGCCTGGTTCTGCAAGTTCTGTTTGTTATCCGGAAAGACGTGTGCTCATTTCTTCCGTTATTTTACTGCAACACAATGGCAGAAACAATAGAATATACAGCACAAGAGGAACAACAGATCAAAGAAAGGAATATGAAAATAGAAAAGTGCAAGCTTAAATTATACATAGTGGAGGTGTTTTCAAACCAGTATGATCAGGTAGACAACATATGCGTAGAGTTATATTTGTTATCCAGGTATTTTAAATATACACAGACTTACCAGTGATGTTGTCGACAAAGAATTTCTTGATAAGCAACTACATTTAGAAACATATAGTACCTTAATAATTATACATTTATATAAAGCAGGTTAGCTTAACTATCACTCAATGCAAAGTTTGGCAATTTCTTGTGGTATCGGGCATTAATCGACACTTTGACTTCGTATAAATGTGTTTTAGACTCGGCCAAACACAGCAGCTGACAAAATGAATAATGTTAATGTTTACCAACTCGAATTTTTTTGGAAGTGAGAGACAAGATTAATGTTTAGCACGGAACAACAAATTCCTAACCACTTAGATGTTCATTATAATCAACACAGAATACTGATGGTATTTTAGAAGGATCATGCAAGTTACTGTCGTGAGAGTAACTTCCAATTCGTACTAAATGGAATTCTTATAAAACTAGATAGTTTATTTTTGTTCTCGCTAGAGCAAATAAACACAATGATTGACTATATACTTTCTTATAGTTTTTGTCCGCTGACCTCGAAATTTTAATGGAAATATCCGTTTTGGCTATTTTCTAAATTACCTCTGTCTGTGTGTCTATGCGTGTGCTTTAAAGCGAATTTTGTTGGACATAGAAATTATGAAGTTCTGATTTTCTTTTAAAGATATTAAAATATTTTTTGCTTGAAATGTAATTTCGAATAAACTACAATTTTATTAAAAATCGTTTTTGAAAATAGTTGTGATACATTGACGATTTTCATGTTATAATATATAGTGAAAGTAAATATATATAATAATAAATATTTAAATTTTTTCTCCAGTTACGATGGAAATAAAATTTTATAAAAATATTGTTTAATAATATGTACGATTTGGCCCAAGTTATGTATTATTTAGTAGAATATCATGATCTGAAATCAAATCAATATCTGTTAGAATAAGATTTTGTTATGGCTAAGACTTTTCCAATGCTAGCAATTTACTTTTTGTCGATATTTTAATAATTTTCCCTGAACTCTATTCATCACATCCGACACGAGCACCACTTTGCTTTGAAGGACGTTAAAGTAACACACAGATAACGACGAAAGTAACAGTAAGGGAATGGTCTCATGCCTTTTGTGTATAAAAGCAAGAAAGAAAAAAAAAAACCGTAGAGGCAAAAATCGCGTAGAGTCGCTTTCGGTGACAATAGCGCATCATTCATTAGCATTCTGCAAGTGAAATGCTTTATGCTGCCAATCCCTTTCCTCTCCTTCTGTTCTATATAAGTATAGGTACTTTTCTCTGACTGATATTTAGTGAGTGTAGTAGCTCCCGTTCTCTTGGTTCGCATCGACGCTACTGCCAAAGGACGAGCTGGCTCATTCACGCTTGTTTGTTTTGTATGAGGATATCTCGGCACTTACTGGAATGACTCGGCCACGCTTCTATGCACAATGACTACGGCACAACAAACTGCCATTCAACTTCTGCTTTACATGCATTTATGTTTGTATTTGTCTTCATATATGTATGTATGTATGTTGATATGGATACAGGATGTTCTTGCACGTATATAACGTACTTAGTTTTAAGTAGTTCTATTAACTTAATAGAAAATTTATAAGTAAACTGCCAAGGCTAATTTTAACAGAAAATGCAAAGATTCTCTTTTCAGTTCTGCATTTCTTAGACAAAGTCTACAAGGAGGTATTGTAAATATAAACATATTTTAATTTTAAATTTTAACTGATATAAACCGTCCTGAATTGACATTGACTAATTTCGAGATGATTTCTGCATGCGGGTATGTTCGTCTGTTAACGCTCTACAGGAAAAATGTTGTTGAATTAAGAATTATACTTCAAAGAATGATGCATGGAAGAGTTATATATATAATTTTCCATTACATAGATTATATGGCTTGCCCTGGCAACATTGGTGTCTGTAACACAGCACAGCTAGAACTTACAGGGTCGTAACACTCATGCTGAACAAACGAATGCTTGGTTTATTGGATTATTAATCCATTTGATTAATATTTCAATACACCAATTGCGCTATGAATACTTTTAAGCTACTCGCACATGCTGTAGAAACCAGCTAAAGCAAATTTAAGTCACATACTTGGAAGAATGGCGCTCGTTCGTAAGACCAAAATAGGTGAGTTATATTTCTTTGCAAATACCAGTTTTAATCAAATCTGGTTTGAGTATATGTGAACGTCGGATGAAGGTATACATCAATTTCATCAGGTTACCGCAGGGTGAGCATATATTCAATGAAAAAAGAAAAATGCAAAAAACAATATTTAATTTCTTATAAGAAAATAGTAGTACAACATAGACTTATTTGAATTTTTATTATGTCGTGGATGCATTCTTCGGGATTTAAATATAGTAGAATTTCAAAATGGTTCTTGAGATAAATATGGCAGGTCGCTTTCATCCAATTTGCAGTATTCAAGTATTTTTGCACCCGGAAATATGTTGATACAACATATGATGATATTTTAGTATAAACACCTTTTGTACAAATGTTATTTCCATGAATTAGAATGAAATGAGGGCGTATATGGATGTGTCGCTGAATCTGTTTCTATATTTATCCTTATGTACGTGTTTACGTATGTGTGAACATTTCGCTGCGTATAAAGTTGAAACAGCCTATGCCTTCACCAACCCTACATCTTACAACAAATGCCAAGTGATGTGCTGAGTTTTTCCTCTTCCGCACATATGGCGAATGAAAGATTTACGGCTCGTATATTTTTGTATTCGTTGCATGTTGACGTACACGAGTGTCTTAAAGAAAACATCTTTCATTCAATTTGTACCATTGTTCAAGTATTTTCACACACGGGAAAATGGTTACAAACACATTTTATTTTTCGGATATTTGTGAAAACACTTTTATACATAAACGTAATTTATTTGACAGGGTTCCCAAGTTATTCCTAGAGGTTTCTTTAATATATTCTATTTTTGTGCATTAGTAAATATAAATATAAAACAATATTATATCACTACATTGACTATACGGTGTTCTAAAGCTATTGCTGCCTGTGCTTATGCTGTTTTGCTTTTTACCTTCTTTATAATACAAGTACCTACATATCTTTGACATTATTTTGTTTAAAATTGTGTAGGCTGTCTTCCGCATGTAAATTTAGTGCTACACAAGTTCTTTCGTCCGTCACAGATAAAATTTTAATTTAAAAATTGTCTTATTATATATTGAAATATATTCCTTATCAATAAATCTCAGTGGAATATGTGACTTTGATCATGTTTCGACATTAAACTGCATGCACATAAATATATGTCGCATACAGATAAAAATACGTGATTCCTGATATAAAGATATACTCTGTGATTATGTTCACGTTTTCGATTGGAAATAAACAGAGATATTCGTCCCAGGTGATCTGTATATAAATCTAGCGCCGCGATCGATATACCCACATTGTGTCTGTCTCAACACATAGCTAGAAATCTGTGATAACATGTCTGGCGATGAACACAAACATCTGTTCATTGAAGTTATATTGAAAACATCGAACTAACGACGACATTTGTTCGAATTTTATGGAAACAAGTAGGGATATATATATATATATATATATATATATATATATATATATATATATATATATATATATAACTGAACAATATACCAACCAAAATATATAAACCAAGAACTGAAAAACTTTATTTTGTCTAAAAGTAGCAAGTCTTGTTTATGTTTGTGTTAGTGTGATTCAGATGTTATCATTAGTAAGGTCGGTAAACAAAAGTTTTATCATTATTTAGAGAAAACAAAGAAAAATAACAAACAAATGAAACGGACATGGCTGCTAACAGGATCGAGAAAGCAGTTGCATGTTCCGGCACCTTGGACCAGCGCATAAACAAGTGATTGATGTACGTAATTTACCACGTTTCTTTTCTTTGTCTTTTCTGTACTCAATGTCTACGTATCTATTCGTTCACCTTAGCTCCATTCTTAGCAAATGGACTTTGGCTTAGAAAGAAAATATGTTTGTTTTTCTAAATTTGTACAAAAGGAGAGTAAGTATGTAGTTTGTTTTCTTATTTGATTTATTATTATTTCGGCAACATTTTTTACCGCTTAAAATAGTGTTAGACACAATTCATAAATAATCAATATAGTTCTATTATATGGTACAATATAGTAGTGCTCTTACGTACGTTATTAATGAAGTAAATAAATAAGCTGGAGTGACCTTTACATTTTTGTATTAAATTGATACATGATGTCAAATGCATTGTAACTAGGGAAACGCAAATATAAAGTGTCTATATTAAGACTGCGTTCCAAGTTATTTTTTGAATAATGATATTAATTATAATGCTTTTTAGCTTACCAATGTTATTTCGTATTAGTTGAAATTTCGATCCTTAGTCAGCGATTTTTGCGGTTTTCATTTGTAAATAGATAATTAACCAATTCATTTGTAGGCCCGCATTTTATTAGTAAAATGACGAACGGTCACACACGCCTTTCTGTATACTTTGATCTTTAAAACCAATATACAAAAGCGGATATTGGGCTGGCCTATCTCGTCTTTTAATTAATTTGAAATGTTAAATTGATGCCAAAGTTATTTCAGGAATGATCCGAGCAGACACATTTGCACAAACCAAAGGGAATTGGCCATCAAGTGCTGGCAAGCGAAAGATAGAACGACTACGAGCAAAGGTGAAGAGAAACATGAAGCGATAAATATTTTGTAACTAGCCTATGCAAATAAATTGTACCATGGCATACTAATTTATTATTGGAATTGGGCTATTTAGAAAATGAAAAGAAAATGTTATTATGCCACCGATTTGGAACTAACCAGTAAGAATAATTTTAATTGCTATGGCCGTCTTGAGACCTAGGATATGTTTGTTCTATATCAAGTTTCTACCCAGCAAACAATTTGAATCTGACAACTATGCGATGTTGCAAAGACTTAACATACGCATGTTAAGTCGCTGCAACATCACATAATTTTTTTACAGGCCCTGCACAGGTCTTTCGTTCTAAGTAATACAATTCTAGTATTTAACAGTATTTGCTGTTGAGCGATCACAGACACAGACATCCTTTGGAAATTAGTCAGAACTTCCTCATAAATATTCGTATAATAAGAAACAAATTGTTAGAAAAAAATTCTGTCTTTAAATAAAATAGCATCAAATAGATTATACGCGGAGCTGGATGCTTGTTTATGAGGAAATTTTTGAACGTAGGATTGTGAAAGTGAAGGTATAGACATAAGGAAAACAAGCAAACTGTACACTTGCAGCACATAGTACACATAAAACGCTGAAGAAATAAGGATCGTCAGCAGCGCGTAGCGTAGACAATTAGAGCCTTGCAACGAATGAGGCAATATTGGAACAAATGACAACGCATAAAATACATCTTCAAACCAAAATAAAACGTTTTACAACTAGCGCAATAAAAACAAGGTTCCGTATTTTAATGGCATTGAATTGCACAAAGAATGCGAACGAATTACCTTCTATATCAACTTTCATACACCCCTTATAAAATGCTTATCCGTTACAACTACCAACAACCGATGTAATATTAACTTCTTCAAGATATCATAAAGTTTATTTGCGTAATACACATATTAGTTGAAATAAAGAAGTACGTCTCAGATGGCATGTGCTTACTTTCTTGGATGTAGTACGATACTAAAAGAATAATTTTAACCTTGAATAATATTCAAGTCATTGAAGATGTATGTCGTTTGTTTGCTCGGGCGCGGTACGTAAGACTTTCGTAGACGCCTTTTCACTGAAAATACTGTAGCGATTTTAACTAAATTTAGTATACAGATCATATGTTTTACCAATATTGAGCCTAACGATTTCAAAATTCAATCATCCTTATAATCCTTATAGTTATAAAGCTTTAAAAATGCAGCTCCCTGTGGAATTTAATATATTAAAAATATTTACAAAAAATCGAAAATATGATTTATAAATAAATATATATATTTGTGATATTTAAAACTTTATAAAAATGTTCTTGAAATACAAGAAAAAGGAAAATTCTTTTATATTATGTAAAGGTTCTTCAGATTCAAAACCGCAAATTTTCATTATTATATATCAAAAAATAAAAAAATGTTTGTTTACTCATGAAGTATCTCTTCATTTATCTGAGAATGTCGGACAGATAAAAAAAATGTTCATTTTTGTAATCTCTTCGTATGGTCATTGGGGTCGGCACTGTTAATTTGTTCAATTTTTCCTTTGTATACAGAAGCAATACAATTAGATGAAGTGGAAACATTTATTATAGCGCGTATTGGCTTGTTAACAAATTATTTTACTTTAATAATTTCTTCCAATTCACAATACCGTTGTAATACGATTGTAGATTACATGTAAACCGCATTTAATGTAGAAAATACGTAAAATTCTGCTAATTAAAAATGCACAAGAATAAACGAAATTCGTTATATTTTTGCTATAGATACGCGACCGCGAGGGTTGTAAATACGGACTATAACTAGAAATGAGTGCTCACGTACCAACATGTATGTATGTATGTAGGTATACCGCTACGTACGTTTGAAATCTGGAATAAAAGTTACGATGTGATGGTGGTGCGGTAGGTAGTATGGAACGGAATGGAAGCTATCGTATTTCGCTGGAAGCTTGTTCGAATGTGCGCCCTCTGTTCACGTTTATTTGCCGTTCTACTAACGATGGTTTTCAAATTGCTCAGCACGTTATTGCTTTGCTCGTTTATTGTACTCGGTTTCGTTTTTAGATCCGTTTTTAGATCATGCCGGTAGTGTTGTTGGTCATCATTTCTGTTTTATACTAACTACCTGCCTTACACCTTTCTAACTTATACGGTTATATAAAGTGCTTTTGCTGGAAGTCAACATAAACATGCAAGTAAATAGATCTCTCCTCATAATTCAAAAACTAACCTACAATATAAACAAGCCTCAAGGTTTAGACACCAATGTCTTTAGTTCACCGTACGCCGGTTTATATTTATATACTTTTATAAACATTTTTACTAACATTGCACTATTACATTCTTATATAAATAAAGTATTGTGATCATAAACAGACAACGTTGCAATTTTAATGGAAGTATTCGTTTTGAGGTTTCTGTAAACAATTTTGACTATTTCCTCAATAATGTCTGAGTGTATGCGTGTATTTGTCTATCTGTACGCGTGAGTGATAGCTCTAGAGACTATACCGTTAAACATAAAAATATTGCTGATATACACACTTAATACGCATAGAAATTATCGCGAAAATAGTCAATTTAAATTCTTTAGGGCAGCTCAAAGCGTATATTGACATTAAAATTTTAAATTAGTAATTTTTAATGATTAACCTTTTAAGCATTTTCCAAGAAAGTAACTATAGGTTTTGCATATCAAAAAGATTTCGCTGGCAAAAGCATTATGAGAGAAGAAGGAAGAGATAGATTGTTTGATAATTTCTTTGGGTGGTTCTGGTCCACCGTAATTAGGGTCCAGGCCGAGATTCGCTTGAAGGACAGGTTTCTGCTGGACTACTTCATCAGCATTCACGAGTCACTCCATTTCCTGTACCTACATTATACACAGCCTCATTCGCACACACTAGGCATGGAGTATTTATTTGTTTTCATATTCGCCATAAACCTCGCGGGAAATCATCGTTCTCTACTCTCACTGGTGCTGCCCTGAGCGGCTTGATGAGTAATAGTGTACCTTATCGCAATGCAGCCAATTAAAGAACTTTTCGCCTAATGAAACACTCACTCGAATATTAGGACACACATATCCCCATTACCTAACCTGACCTATCCGTGGTTGTCATACTAACAAAATTGTTACAAAATAATCGCAACATCAAATATAATACGAAACCAATATATTTATTCCCTTTCAATATAAAATTACTTTACAGTAAAAATAGTGATTTCAAAATTAATATATTATTTGCCAATACTCGCATTTTGCTATATACGAGCATTATGAAAGAAATAGAGAGAGAACGGACCGCCAAAAATTGTAAAAATGCGTAGCTCATTTCGACGCACGGTACAGTAATCCCTGTTATTAGATAATGCAAGAGCTTTTACACTATGTAAAGGCTTTGGTGGTGTGGCCGGGCGGTGCGGTGGCAATCGACGAGACCGGCGAGTAGCCCCCGCCTTCGCCGGCTGCCACTACAGACCAGCCAGCAAACAAACGTTACTTAAACTTTCATTAAATGCGGAATCAATGTAAATTGCATTCGGTGGTCAGAGAACTCGAGAGCTACAGACCTGACGCTTTTAGCGCGCTGGGCAGACTTGCTCCCTATGGACACGAGATAATCGAGTGTTCTCTTCAGATACATTCACCAAGAACATACTACAAACACACACACACACATACATACAAACTAACATGTACACAGTCTAGCTGAAAGTAACGTAGTAGAAACCATAGACATAAATATTAGTATACAGGGTGACTTTTTTGCTTTAGCTAAATAACAGCTCGAAAAAGTTTAGCTACTAATCGGTAAATTACGTCTAAGCTATTGCGTTACTGCGGAAGTACCGACCTTTAAACAATTTAAATAATTTGCTAGTTATGCTCGAGTCAGGAGAAAAAATACGCAGGCAGTCACAGCATTTGCCCAGTTAGTGTTCAGTTCGTTGATAAAAAAAATGGGTTGTGGCCAACGCGGGACTTTCTTTTACGCAGTTTTCATCAATATTTATTGATTATAAAAATATAATATTAGGAAATAATAATCCAACAGAAACAATATGAAAACCAACCTTACCTTATATAAATGAATAGGTGCAAAATTATACCAATACCAATTTGTAATGGTTTTGAACTAACTAACTATCAAAACTAAACAATTCTCTACAGAAATATTCTGAAATGTCATTTATCTAATTCAGACCATTTTGTTTTCTTGTCGAAATATTGACAGGCGCAGATGATCCGATTTATTAAGCTACATTCGAATCCATGACAACGTAAACAAGATTCTCATAATTTTCGGTAGCAGTTTTCTCGTAACTGGTACATTTATTGAAGAAACTTTTCAAACAAAAGTTGTGCGAAATATTAATATCTTTCATTATGAACATAACTATTTTTGCCGTAAGTGCAGCCGTTCTAGTGATATTGGAGATAGAACAAAAAATGCATAGAGTAAACATGCACTGCCGGTTTGAATATTCTTTTCAAAAATAGGAGGTGCACAACTAGACCATATACAAGTCTTAAGTTTGAAGTCTCATAATTTTACGTTGGACAGTTTCGGCTCTAGAGCGTTCACATACACACACACACACGCACACACACACACACACACACACACACACACAGACGTCACTCCGAAAATAGTCACATTCGATTCAGGGAAGCTCAAAACGTGTATATCCGTTGAAATCTCGAGTTCGATATTTTTGGTGATCCCTATACTTACTTATTACTTCGTAAAAGAAAGTAAAAATATATAAAACAAAACAAAAAGTAATCTAGCTCCATAGCAAGTATGGTTAATAATCATTATATATTTTATATTCATCGACGATTATAATATCTATTGCATATACGTGCGTTGTAAAAACATCACAATATACATTTTCTCAGTGTTGAGTAACATAAATATGGGCAGTAACTAAAAATGATAGATATACTTCGTAAAAGGAATATCCAAGTATGATTAAAACAATTTAGATTTCATAAATTGATTATAACTTAGCCCAGGAAGAAGCATAGATTGCTTGTATGTCATTTAATATTAACTACAGATAAAAATAGTAATATTACTAAACGATTTTAAATTAAATATTAAAAGTGATAAATAGAAGTTGGCGTTAGTTTTGTTAAATATTTTTGATAAGAATTCCACCCTGTATAGTCGAAGTCACCGAATCGATTGTTCCCGCGCTACTCTAGATAAAAGGGTCAACACCATTTCCATCAAGCCCCCACGCGCTCTTTATTGCTCTTTTCTCCGTCGTGACCGACGGCACCGGCACCGGCAGCAGCAACGGCTGGGCCGTGGTGATGTCCGTCTTCCCCTAGGCGAGCGTGCTTGCGCTCAGAGCTGAGGCTAGTCCCGAATACACATTACGGGCCCACCGCCGCGCCGCTAAGGCATCAATCATAATTCAAGACCCGACCAGCGTTAGTAACTCCATCACTCCACTATACCAGCCGTCCCGTCCGACCGCCACTCGCGTATGTGATGCCTACCCCAAACGATAAAATAACATCAACAAATGACCCATGCGCCATGCCCAAAGAGAAATCGACTAACTAAGTGAATATACTACATTATACAAAATTGATTTCATATTAATCTGCGGAGGTGCATGAATGTATGAGAGTACACTGGTGGAATAAATAATTCAAAGGAAAGTTGCTTCAGTAATGCTGAATATGTGTTTTTAGGAAGTTGGCACTTGAGGAGATAGATTCAAAGGAACTTATGCCAATTTTACTAATTGCCATAGTGTAACCAAAGTCGCTATACATAAAGCATGACTTCTATAAATTTTATTTCATGCTATATATCGAAACTGATTTATGAATTGGTTTAAAGATTGACTTTAAAAGTAACTACTAGTTCATAACATTAGATACATTGCTGGTATTCCGAAATGAAATATATTGATAGGTAATTGAATTTTGCATTACCAATCAAAGAGATTCGTTCAAAAAACGATACACAAAACACAGTGGTTCAAACTCCTAAAGAATATAATTCATTGTGCTTACATGGTGACATTGTTTTTACCAGAGTGAATTATATGGTACTACAATATTATTTTTGATGGCTAATGTGATGCAGATTCCGCAAGTTAAGTTATTTACGTAACCATATACGTAAGCGTTAAGGTTAAGTTTGAAGGGTCTTCCGTGGGCGCCATACACCTCACTCCGACCGTCGATGGGACCACCATTGAAACATCCCTACATACTCTCTACACATTCTGATTAAAGAAAATATACGTATAATATATTTTTTATTTATAGAACTTAAAAAGATATGCAATGCGAACACTAGCAAATGGTTCACACTTATTAATTAATATAATCAGCATAAAATAGTTTACGACAAGAAAAATGTTTCGCAAATTTAATTTTGATGTGCGCAAATTCAGTAAGAACTGACTACTCATTTCGTACAATCATAACCTTATCACCCGAATATTTAATGTATTTATGCAAAATTCAAATGAGAAGGTCACAAGTCCTCGAATATTATGTACTGTTTCAAATACCCGAATGCATCTGAGTAAAATTTTGATTTAAGCTTACAATGGAGAACACAAAAATGCAACATCCTGCAAACATCCGATACTGTCAACTGTTCAAAACTGCCGGAACTACTTCTACATCAATTTGATACCCGCGATAAGTAAATTGTGTGTAAGCTAATGCGTTTCAACAGAAGTACCTACCTTAAAATAATATAAAAAATTCGCTAGTTATGCTCGTGTCGGGCGAAAAAATGCGGTGGCTTTAAAATGTGAGTGCAGGGCCCAACGCGCAGGCAGTCACAGCATTTGCCCAGTTAGTGTTCAGGATTTCTCTTAGATATGTTATCGGTAATGTGACACAATGCGCAAAGGGCACTTCTTTTTGCTCGACGTTGCTTTAAAACTGAGGAAATCAAAGTCAGCAGAAAGTAAAAGAAACGGTTGAACGGGCGGGCGCGCTGACACCGTCCCATCCGGTTGGGATTGGGTGCAGACACACCCGCATGGAACGTGTGACGCACGTACAGGACCGGCCTTCAACACATTTACAATTTTCTTTAGAACTAATAACAAAAAAAAAACTTATACAAAATGCGTCGGAAATATTCCCATAGATTCTATAACAGTTATACCCGATAATATATAAGTACAAAAAATGTAATTTTTATGTATATTGAAGTTCAATTTAGTTAATCAACAAAACAATATATTTCAGTTGTTTTTTTATTCACCAGCATCACCACGTGTCAGCTCATTCTTGAGTAATATTAAACGTACAATTAAAAATCAAAAATAAATTACATTCTTCCTGATTCTCTGTTAAAATTATTAATAGATATGATTTGATTTAGTTTTTTTTTAAGAAATAGGAGATTATCTTCCGGGACATATACAAAACCTAAATAAAGATTCAACTCTAGGCTAGAAAAAAATTAGAGTTATTTTTATAAATAATATGCGAAATTTCATAAAAACAAAACATGCCAAGATTTCTTTTTTATATATAACAAACATTGTTGCAGTGGTAAAATATTAATTTCCTAATTTGACCTATTATTAATATATCATCAAGCATTTTTTACGCAATTGTGCATCCAATGAGTATTTTTATTAAGATATCTCGATTAAGTTTTTCTTTTCCTTCCTATCATGATAGGTTTTGAGTGTATAAATATAACTTTGACCAAAATTGGTCCGCATTATTTTTTTACTCATTAAACATTAAAACTTTGAAGGAAGCGTAATTGTGGCAAAAATAATCCAGAGGCATTACTTCCAACTAGACGTACCTAATGGTTTCTATTAAATATACACAATTTTAGTTGCGTTTAAGAAAATAAACTAATTGTAGTGCAAGGGAACCATGGGACACCAGATTAAAACCATGGAAACAATATATAATAGATTTGAGGTGAAAGATCATCTAATAGACTTAGAGATAATTGTGAATGAACTCTGACTTACAGTTAGCTAACTGTCAAATATGTCCTGGAAAACTTTGTAAACTGTAATTGCGGGATCCAACTCTGACGGCGCTGCGAAGAACCGGATGCGCATTGGAAAGAATCAATTCGTGTATTTATTGCCTCGTTCGGTAACGGTGAGAGGATTTGCACCTCGGACATGACTCCTTGTTGTATTCAACGATGCATCGTACACGTCGAGTTGAAAGAAACTGGATAGTGTTCATCAAGAGCATTTGTATTTTGCAACAACAAGCTTACTATGTTTTTGTGTGCAGTATCGGCCACGTATTTTTCTTTATGTTTTATCTAGGTTGTAAAGTATAAATTGGGTGGGGTAGCATTGGCGAGAAATGACACTTCCTATTGCATTTCTGCGAACCATTTTTCAGGTTACGTCGCGTCTGCAGCTGTACCAACAACCAATGTTCGACCTAGTTATTTCTCACCATGTACGATGCAATTAACCCAAGAATATTTCGTGAAATACATCGCTGGCGGTAATTGAAGTTGTCACTTTTGAAAATCAGACTCGTAATATTTTCTATCATTTATCTTCTGTTTTACACCTTTTTATATTTTTAATTAAGTTATGTGGACAGAGAATTGGAATACAGTGGAGTCGCACTATATTGAAATAATTGTGGCAATTTTTCTTCAGTAATTAGGGATTGTTCACTTTATCGAGTGTAACTCTGATATCCTGGTAAAGAACATATCTTCCTGATCTTTGCGGAGGTATTTAGCTACGCTTTTTTTTCAATATTTTACTAGTGATAATGACAATTTAGCTGTCGAAATACATATTTAGCTTTTTTAAAATACTGTGTGGTAAAGGGATTCTATTTTATTATTATTTGTTGCTAACTCCGAATTAATTTGTTTATTTGAAACGAGAACTAATCTGCATGCAACATAATTAAATATATAATATTAACAACAGCGATCGATTAACCTCTCTATTTGACTGAATACTTTGTAATAAAAATTGCAGTAAACACTACGATGATTACAAATAAGGGAGTCACGCTTATGGGGTAAACAAGCCTGGAGCAGTGTTCGCGATCAAACAGATGCATCATATAGGTATTCTCGTACGTACTTATTACATACCCATGTTCATCGAGACAGAACACAACAAAGACTTGCGCCGATTTCAGAGGCCCTTAATCACGTCTGCCAGTTTATATATATATATATATATATATATATATATATATATATATGTATATATATATATATATATATATATATATATATATATATATATATATACGCACTCACTTACCGGTACAATTGTCAGTGTTTTCATGTGTGTGTGTGTGTGTGTGTGTGCAACATTAGTCGAGATAATAGATGGTGCTTGTGTTCGCCATTAAAGTTTTGATTAGAATACATGGCGCGTATTAAGTGAATAATACATGTCGTAGGTCCATAAGTCAGAATATCAGCAATGACCTACACATTAATTTAATTGTACATATAATTAAAGATTATGTATAAATATGCAGCAGTGAGTATAGAGCAAATAGTTGTAAAGAATTAACTTTTACTGCGCGTTTTTATTTTTGTCATGTCAGATATTATAGGTAATTATAGTACGGGAATCATATTTTTGTATTTCGTGAATGCCTTTGTCGATAAGTATATGCCATCTATTATTTGTCAAAGTTTTAAGGAGCTAAAGTGATTTTGAATATTCAATGAATGCAAGTGTTAATATTCTTATGATGTCGCCTTGGTAAATTGTAAAGCAGTACGGAGAAGAAGTCTATTGCATTTAAAAAACGATATAGGTGCATAGAGATGCAGCACGTAACGAAAGCCCGTGTCAACTTAATATTCATTCGACCTTTCTCCTCCTTTCATGTGTGTTTCAAAGAGAATATCCAGCAAGGTGTAAAAAGCAGCTAGCAACGAAGCCAAGCGCCCATACAAGCCATCGCACAACAACCAAGTTAGGCAAATGTGAGTGAATGCATGAAACAGGAAAGTTAAACTGATTCACGCGCAGATAACTGCATACATACATACATATGTATGCAGATAGATATAAACACTATAAATTACAATTCGCATAGTGTTAACCTAGTTATAAAATTTTACACGTCGATTTTGAAACAACAATGGAAATTTACGATCGCATAACAAACGTTTAATCGCATCAGGGTTGATTTCTAAATGGTTGAACAAACACTGGGCTAAATTTCATTATTTTATCAAAACTCGTGTGGCGTCGGTAAAGTAGACTCTTCCATCATATCAGCGGCGTCGCCAGCCACCGACATCATTGGTTTGGTACTACACCACACGCCGCACCACTGTGCCAACGTTTACAAAATTTATTACGTCGGACAGACTTCAATCATAAAATTTCAATTTTCAAATTGCCGAAGGCAATCATAGTTATTGGCCCGGCTTCTGCATGGCTACCACTCCTGTTTTAGATTCCATTTCTTTTTAAATATTCTACGAACATGTACCAGCGGTGGCATCTCCATTATGTTAAATAATAATTAATGAATAATATATTTATATATGTATAAAGTTTTCGAGTAATACATTCAAGAGTCAATTTAGTTTATTGTTTTATCACAATTATTTTTAATTTTCGTAAATAACAAGCATATGTACAGGCACCTATGCCTTCAACTAGAAGTATAACAACTTTAAAATCTGAAATGGATGCTACAAAATATCGCTATATCACCGCTCACATCGCATCTGTAACAGCAGAAATTTAAAAATAATAATGTTTCATAACCTTTAAGTTCACAACTGAAAAAAAAATGTAGTTGATAAAAGAATACTTATAAATCAATGTGTTACATAATATCGTTTAAAAATATAAATTTTGACAATATGTTTTGGTATTGATTTTCCTAATGTTATTAAAATAACCATAAAGGAAGAACTAGGAAATTGCTCGTATTTATTGGAGGGGTGTAGCATTTTAATAGACCAATTGGGCAACGCCAATAGAGGTTCTACGTCAGTCAGTAAGATACGGGATACGGCAGATGTTTCTATGCATTTATGGGAAATAATAACGATGCGGTGTTGGGTTCATGTAGTTCATTAATGCTATTAGTGGATTCACCGTGACGAATGCATATGGCCAGGGCACGAAACAGGAGTAGGTACATAGTACGTGATGCAACTCGTTGGCACTACGTAGGTGAAGTCTGCAGGCATACTAGTATGTATGTATATAAGGCATTTCCATTAGCGTTGTTTGTTAATTCAAATCAAGCGCTGAACATTATTAAACATGCGAGCGAATGACCTAGCAAAGCCTTGCATGCATTATGCGCCCGGCTACAATGTTACTATACTACATACTTCTGCTGTGCGATTGTTACTGCACTAAACACTGGCTGGACCATATAAATTATATCCGTCTGATAAGAGATATTAAATATAAATGATATAGTTGCCAAATAGCCTGTGTCTTCTCAGTGTGTATTTGTGACTGTAGGTAATAATGTATGTGTGCTATGTTTAGTTCGCTATAATTGTTTTTTGTCCATATGCAAATTCGATACAAAATTATGTTTTAGTGTAATAACAGCATTTTGTTAAACTTGCGCCTAATTAATAAATAAATATATTTTAGCCACACCTACCTTACTCAACAGTAACCATTCTTGGAATAAAGTTAAAAATTTGAGGTATTACAAATTTTTATAAAATTACAAAATATAAAAAGAAAACGATGGCTTAATTACAAAGCTATTTTTAACTCACAGTATGCTATGCTTGTTATTTCTAAATAGTCGGATACCATTTAAAATTGAAACAGTTGCGTAAATTATATATTTCTTCAGTTTCAACAAATTTTACTCTCGAATATGACCTTTCAACCAAAAAACAGCGATATTTCAGCTCAGTAGAAAAAGGAACTGGCATATTATTTCATAAATTCACATTTGTGTAGATAATTAAGTTATGTTTTCCTTTTTCCCTAATATAGTACATATAACGAATATACATGAACACGGAACATATGTTTCCCTACCATATACCTAATGAGTATTTGTCATTTTCGCTAACCTAATTTGTACTCTATCACATTATGAGAAAACAAATAATTCCCCGTAATGTGCACGTCCTCACTATACAGCACACCTAAATGTTTGATATTGCAATACATTTGTTTAGAGATTAAACAAGTAGGACAGCGCATATAATATATTCCCAATGCGCAGAAACATTCATTTCCAACTAATCACTTAAATTATTATCCATCCTCATATGCGTCCTAGTTTCTGTTTCCCAATTTGAATCAAAATATATTTATCTAAATATTTGTACAATTACTAGGAGAAGAATAAAACTTTGAAAAGGTCACCAAATCTCCAGAAACTATTCACGACAAAGACCTGGATCAAAAATTGAAATTATTTCTGTCCAACAAACAAACAAGCATTCCCTATGGATCTAATGTCTTCCCAATACACATACAGCGTACTATTGCAATATATATTATAAGATATAAACTATATTTTAAAATATTAGTAATTTATTTGCGATTAAACGTTCAAATATATTTTTAAAGGATATGCATATATTTTAATTATCTGTTGTATAATCATTACAAGACATTCCTAGAGAAACTGATAGAATACATATATGGTTGCTATGGCAACGTCTATGAATTTAAAAACCTATTTTCTTCCAATTGGTACATTGTTTGCAACAAAATGCGTACGTTTTTGTTACTTTTCCAATAATTTATTTGTCTATATATTTGAGAAACGTTGTTATTACATAATTCACACGCAGATGTTATTCTGCATGTATGTGTGTATGTGTGTGTGTGTGTGTCTGTAGATTGCGACAAAGCGCGCGCCTGGTTGGGAAGTGATATGGATAAATAGGTTATCGGTGAGAAATCGATGACAAATGACTGGGAAACGAATCCATCAAGTTTGCCTCAGACACGTCGCGCCACGCCACGCCGACTCGGCTCCGTGCACGAATACAAATTATTATGCCCGCCAGCGACCATGGTGTACCGGGGGGTTGCTCTGTTACCGTTCAGGTACCGGGTACGTACCCGATGGGTGGGGAACCCCAGGTGCCTAGCTCTGTATAACTCGATCTACAGCTGAACATATCGTTAAATATATTTATTTTTAACTTGCTACAGCTATGTAGGTTGGCTGTTTACCGAAACATACATCAATATGTTGTAGATTTAGGAAAGGATCGTGCACCCGGTGGACTCTACCATATATGGTATATCTCCAGTGTAATCAGAATTTGGATCACCGAAACCAGTAAAGTGTGTTTGATATTGTCCAATATTATATTTATATGTTTATATAATACTACGTTAACCTGTGGGCAGTATGTGCCCATCTCCATATACAGTACTCAGTATATTCCTCATCGAGAGTATATTAACAATGTAAATTTTAATAATTTAAATACCGAAATCCATCTGTCTATGTATCTAGTTACTTATCAGGAACGCTATGTACTTCTTATAAAACTAACATACACAAGACATGAAATAAATGCATACATTGTCAAATAATTGTTTAATTTTTACATTCGATGACGTAACGATTATTATGAAACAATTTTATTAATATACAGTAACCATAGATAAAGCAATTCATTTTATTAATAAAAATGTAGAGATATATGTTTCATTTGCGTAAAATTATATTTACAAAACATAAATCATATAACTCGCTGTGAAGCAGATATTCATTAGTTTTTACATTTTATATGTAATGTGAAAGAGAAAATATTTTTTTATGCCACAGTGTAAAAAATCTACCTCGATATTTTAATAGCTCCGTTCATTTTACTATATTCTCAATGACGTCTGTGTGTGTGTGTGAGTGTTGTATATCCTGGAAAGGATAATCACCAATTTTTGAAAAGGATATATTTATTTTTTGTTTCGAACAATGTACCAACTACTGAAAAATCACCGTAGAAATTAATCATATACAATTACGTTTCCCTATGTAGCACACATATTGATATGGCAATGGCAGAATGAATTTAAAACACAATACTATAATATTTTAAGTTTAGTGAGGACTAAGTATAAGTCGAGATTTTAACCTAAAGGTGTGCCTCCATAATGCGCATGCGTGAGAAAAATATTATTTTCAACATTTCTCCTTCAATTTATATATAATTACGTTCTACACTATGCAACTTAATAAAATAGAGTGTTCATACACTTATCGTCTCATCGCATCATTCAGTGCAGCGTTTTAGGACAACAAATTTCGAGTTTAACATTTATCAAGATTACAATATTTCCTGTAGTACCTACTACTACTGCGTTCAAGAAAGTAAAAACGTAAACACGTAGAATTCTTATTTTTAAAAACAAAGTGCTGTTTTATTATAATCTAGGGGTTACGAGCACAGTCAGTATGTCAACAGTGTGTCAGCGCTCTGTTCGGCAGTAGTATCACATTCACATCAATTCTCTCCCAATGTAAACAGAACTTTGAAAGGAACTTAAAAGCATATGCATATAAAACTATAAATAAAAGGTGCGTTGAAATATTGGTTTATGTATGCATACATGACCTAAAATTTGTAATTGAAGTATGCATATTTACAGTTAGTTATAGTTCATTGATTTATGTATGTAGGTACTTACAGTACCTCTACAACGAAAATTTTAATGCAGCATTTGTGATACACTGCTGAAATATAGCTAAAACGGATTAGAACAAATTTTCGGTCTCCGAATAATTTGAATTTATTATTATTATTTCATTTAGGTGATAAGATATCATTTTAAAAGAAAGCAAGCTTAGGTACAGACACTCTTCAGTTCGCCGAATAAATACAAACATCGTAGAATGTACCATATTGTTTGATCAGACACACGAGCGAAGAGAGATACGCTTTTAGTTTAAGAATAATATACGAATTCCTGTGCAAAATATATTTGATTCTGAGATTATTATACATACATGCACACGACCACTATACTTTTGTACATGCTGTACGGCGAGCAAAAACGTAATTTACTATAAGTTACATTTTAAATGAACCAATTTTAACCTTCGGACTGTATTGCTGGATATGAATAAGGCGAGAATTTCAAATGTGAAACTAGTAAGCAAAACGAAAGAATACAAGAAAAGTTTGTTATAAAATCAAGGGAAGGCATTTGTTGCATGAACAGCGAATAAAACAAAATGGAGTATTTGTTTCGGTTGGTATTGAAATGGTTTCGTGATGAGAAGAAGTTATTGAAAGTATTACAGTGCTTCATGCACAGCTCTTACGGATAACAAGTCTGACACAATATTAATGTGAAAACTTTACTGTGCAGTTGCATGTCCTTTCCATCATTTCAGTTCGACGTGTTTTCTGCTTTTCTCTTTCGTTTTATTACTACTTTCAAATTACTTTGCAGAAGTGCCTTTCATTATTAATTTGATAAATTGAAAAATTGAATTACCGACTTATTGTTTATTGGTATAACTTTATTGATATTTTCATCCGATTTTTTCGGATTTGCCGTTTCAAATTTATATATATATATATATATATATCTAGATCTTAAAAATACTCGTTTTGAGTATACTTGTATTTATTCTAACAATTTCCTTGAGGACATCTATGACAAACAAACTGATAAAGAAAAATGATTAAACTATAAATAATGTTCAACATTTTATTTGACAAAACTTCTAAAACAGCAGTAAAATTTGGTTTATCTACTTCGAAATTTGCAAGTGTTAGAGATAATGTGTTAATTATTAAACAGTTGAAGTAATAAAGATATTTTCTTAATATTACAACACTATCGATAATTCCCAACTATGATAAACTAAATTTGCATATAACCTTAAAATGAAAATATATGCCATGATCCTTATAATTGAAAACAAAAAGCATACAAATCAGAACCGTATATTGAAATACCGAAAATTGTTACAAAACGATTTTAGTGCACAAAGTTCAAAGCATACATTAATTTTTCACAAATCAACCCAACCGTGAAATGAAATAATAGATTCTTTGATAAAAAATAATTAAAACATGGACAAACAACATATTTACATTTTCATCGATATAAAAACCATTAATCACTCATTGGTTGACTATTTTCATCGGCAGCACCCTGTCCCCTCCTCGTGCTAACAACACCGGGTATGCGCAATGGGGGAGGCCGGAATTGGGAGGTGAGTTGGCCCGGCCGGTGGTTCCGACGGCGGCTTATCGCCACCAAGCTTATTATTACGCCGACGAACAAAAACTAAAAAGTATGTGTGCCCTGATAACTACCTCTGGCCAGCCGCGACCGATCGCTATCACAGACATTATTTTGATTACACGGCCCAAAATTGATGTCACATATTATTTACTGCCCTGGCACACACACAAACACACCATTAAACATAAACACATATATAGGTATTGGATGAATTGTTAAAGCGCATTAAATTACACAGGACATAATCTCTTTGTAAGAAAAGCAAGCAATTTTCCTAATAAAGCAGCTATATAGTTCTACAATTATTATCTACGTAGAGCAAAATATTGTAAACACAGTATTATCCCAGTGGAATTATTCTTTTAATCTTGAGAATCTCAATATTTAGTTAAGTCATTAATTTAATCAATAAGCAATAGACATTGGGTTTGTTAACCTAGGGCCAAACTCAACAAGCTTTAACCATTGAGACACGCCCATACCATATCCGCACGCAGGGAAACTGTAACATTATTTCCGTCTACCAAAAAGACGGCGATACAAATCACAAAATAATGAGATAAACAACATGAATGCGTTCGATGAAAGGCCACCAATAGCAAGAGGGAAGCGCGCAATCGGATCTACACGAATATCACGTTTTTACGCACAGCTGGAGGACGGGACGTCGAAACAAAACAAAACAACATTGTGGAATATAACAACGCTTGAGCGTAGCTGCCTTTTCCGATCAGAAACATGAGTTGCTTTTTAAATAGTATCGCCCGCTACCGCTATCTGCCATATTTATGATATTAATACAAACCAACTAATTATTTTTTTTTCTTACAAATACTCAGTGAATTTTATATTTATTGAAAGATATATCTAAAATAAGTTAATTGTTAATTTCTTTCTTTATTTTTAACGTTTCGATATTACCAAAAGTCTTCCTGAGGAGGGTACAATGGTTTCAATTATAATCATTTATATAAATATTTACCTATTGATGTTACAGAATGTTAAAAAAATAATAATAATAGAGGAAATTAAATATTCATCATTTAGGTGATTATTTCATTTTATATAAAAGAAAGGTATTGTTCGTCTAACATAAAACACATCTTAGTGAACACGAATGGTAGTACGTTTTTACGAGTTTATAAACAAGTTCACCATACTATAGAGCCATAGTATTCGGTCGTGAAACTATATTATACTGAATATTTCAAAGAAATACGTTTCCAGTTTTTAAGATCCCGTAAATATTTATAAAATATACATTTTTATTTCGTGCGCTTAATTTTTGCAAAATAACTTATCTTTTTGTGCCTTTTAGTTTTAATGTTATGCAACTAAACCCTAATTTAATATCAGAGAGTTGAGACAATGCATCTACAATATACGTTGTGCATTTAGCATAAAATTGTTTTCCAATATGTCTAATGTGGTGATTTATATAGTGAGGTTTTCAAATTTAAATAAAGCCGTGCCCAACTACAAAGAACTCAAACAATTTAAATTCAAGAATTGCAAAAGGAGATTCCAATTACGTAATGATTTATTGCTGACGTTAAGATAGTCATGAATACTTTGAAAAGGCAGGATGATATATATCTTATGGCGCGATTTTATAGTTAGAATTTACGGTTTCAGGAAGTTTTATAATTAAGTTGAATTTTAATGAAACATACAGTTTTACAATTACTTGCATTCTAAACGGAAACACACGGAACACGGTGGAAGAGAAAACTAAATATTTTGTATACTAACAGGGGAAATGCACATCTTTTGAGACTATTTTAAATATATGCAAGTACAACACAAATCTTAGAAAACATGTTGATCGCTGTCATGAGCCGATTGGTCCATATGCTCTAAATATACAATAACCGATAATACAACTTATGATGATTGCGGCTGAGGGGATTAGTTCCATTGAAAATCTCATAATATCTTCCAAAATAAATAAAAAATTCCATATTTTATAGATAAACGTCCATATGTGAATTCCAGCGGCACCCATTTTCCAAAATAATATCCGATGGATTAATATATATACAGATATCGTTCAATTCGAGTGATAGAAGAAAAGCGAATTATGCTTTGGCGTGAATGTACTATTAGTGTAAAGTGTAGTTTTAGATCAATTGATTTGGCGAGTGACTATTGATCTTAAAACAATTTTGTTTTGTTTGACATAAACAGAAACATTCATCTTATTGCTTAAATATATAATACCTCTAATTAATTCGCAATATCAATACTTGTATATATTAACAGTATTGCTATAAGGTTAACCACTCGCTTTCATATTATCCGTAGATCCATGGCAATATTATCTTTAAATGGATATGTGAGCAGGCGTGTGTATTTGTTAGAAACCCAACTGTGTATATAAAAACCATCTCTTGTGTTGTTTCCAAACATAATCATGAAACCAGTATAACCCTCATTCAGGATCACCATTAAGCACCTTTGATCATGTTAGGATCGTTGCTAAATGTACATATGGCTAAGCCATCACATATAAATGGATAAACGATATATCTCACGGCATTTAAAATATTCTGACCCTCTTGTCCGTATAATAACAACATATTCTTCGAGATCTCGAAACACCAAACAAATGAAAATATTTGTTGAGTAAAAAATACAATAGGCATGTGGCGTACTTCGCGATTGTGAAAAGAAGGAAATAATTGTTAATATTACAATGACCTTATTTTTCTAATTCACGCACACTTTAAGTACTGACAGAAATTGCAATACATCACAACATTCGTAAGTATTTAGTAAAGACATTTAACTACGAGAAAAAAAAAATGCATTCATTTTTCTATTTTGATATCACGCATTGTGAGGTCTTTTCGATATCACATGCTATATCTAAACTTGAATCAGTTATTTTTCGAATATGTTTAAATCTTGCAAAACTCAAGTTACACAAATAAGAAACTCGACACACTTCTGCACAAACAAAACTTCAAAATTACAAGCGTATATAGCTTCTTGATTTTCAATACAATACAAGAAATTTATAATTTCACCTGTAACTACCCGTATTTTAACAAAACTAGAAAAAAGTTGCATGAAACACGCTAGGAAATGCGATTTTGTCTAACTTGTGTGATTCATCCTTATCGTTACACATAAAGAGCCATTTCCTAACTGGTAACATGCATCGCTATTTAAACCTCATTAATTGAAATTATATCTTTGGTTATGAAATCAATCTTCTCAGAACATTACAAACGTGCTCACTTTTACTAACTTTATAAAATAAAGTATCAATGTATATTGTAGTAAAAAGATGTAGCACATTTATTTTAACATACATTGTCCAAACGCAATTAAAGAACAGGAACAAAATTAGATACAAGATATTAACAACACCAGCAATAAGATAAATTGTTAGATGATACTGAACATAACCTAATGAATTTTTCAGGCTCTTAAACTTATAATGGGAATTATTAAATATGTCAATATCAGAAGTTAACAAGATGTTTAGTTTCGCCGATTCATTATCTCACGTGGTTAATCCAATGTTTTGTTTTCAATACTATGTCTATAACCCAACTTTTATATCACGCCAATATCTTCCAAGAAATTGTTCGTATCTGTCTCTTTCTCTGAACCTAGAAAACTGGACCGTACACGGTACGGTACGGCTGGGAATATAGCAATAGCTGTCGCTTCTTAGAAGTTTTTCCTTGAATAATTCAATACTACATATTCGATGTTTCAGCAGTCCTCTTTCTGTTCGTCATTTGTTCCTCTGGTTCTAAATTATTTAAAGGCTGACACTCTTTTTTGTTCAATCTCAAAGATGTTTCTTATTGGTTATTGTTAACATAATAATACCCTATTCATTTATAGGTCTTCTTCAAAATTGCACAGCTTTAGATGTAGTACTTGAATTTATGTCGTTTGTAATACCATATATTGTCGCAGTTATTTTGTTATACAAATTTAGGCAAGCATCTCTTTTGCACGCTACGACGAGGTAGCAAGTAGTAGTTCGGCTATGTACCAAAATATGAGCGTATTCTTCTTGTTATTACATACGTATATTGTAATTGTATCATGGCAATGGTAGAATAAATTTACAATATAATAAAATTATAATACATATATAGTGAAAAAGTATAAGAAAGATTAGTGTGACTCAAGACTTAAATTAAATTTGATTCTACTCAATATTATTTGTAAATATGATATTTCTGATCATGCCATTGTCGAAACATCAATTATGAATGTTTATTAATATGTTTGGGTTGAATCTTGCCATTTTTTTTTTTTTTATATGTAAGTTCTATGACAATGGAATACCTATATAGCATACATAATACGTAGCGTAGGTAAAACGTTGAATGAAGCCCAGTTGGTACCTACGTATATATAAATACAAACAAAAACACAAAAAAAAGTTGTCTGGCAAAATTACTCATGCAGTATCGCCAGGAATGCGCACCTAGGGAATATTTCCTGTCTATTATTTATGTTGGCATCATTCTGGTTGTATTCAGGCGCGCAAAGTGTACGAGTTACACACATACACACACACACACACACAGAGTTCCCATCGTTCGTTCGTTCCGCTCGAACCCGGGGACCCATTGATCAATTTGCCTGCGATTTTTTAAGCTAAATTCATTAGTAAATTTCACACCGTTCGAAAACAAAGTCTCTTGCCCAGTTTTGTTCCTCTCTGTCTCTATTCAATTTTGATTTTACTAAAATCAACTAATGATGTTGAGCGTATCCATCAATATTTATTTTCTCAACATTTTAGGCAAAATACCTTTTTGATTAGCATTGTAGTGAACAAAATTTTACTAGTGCATTGCATTATATAATGCGCATAAAAGTGCACCTAATTATGAAAGTAGTTGACCCGTCGCATTAGTACCAACTAATGTAGAGGAATCTTTACTGTCCGAACTCTCTCCACGTTACCGATTGACCTCTCATTCCAAGGCCAGACCAGTGAGCATCCACCAAACCGTGCGATAAGAACTGTTATTTTCGTTGGGGACATTATTTTTTTAGTCTACCCACTCGGCGTGCTCGGCCAAGCCCTGTGCCCGTGCCCGTGCTGCCGCTTGCTTTCTGGCGCTGGCGATGGCGCAGTCCTCTCCGGGTGCTTGACACTCGCTCTGCGTGTATGTATGCAAATGCAAATGTACATACATATCGCATCTCTGTGGTTTGGCCTACGGCCTATATACAATACATGCCAGATCAGTAAGGACGATCAAGGGTGCGCAAATATATCTGTGTGTGCGTTAGTGAACGTTGATATCGCCTCTACACTTTGCATGCTCCGCCGTTCATTCGATTGTCCACGTTTTTTAGTATATTCGTTCATCCATGTTTACGTTGAAGAGAGATTAGAAGTATTGTCGATTTTACTGAATGTAAAGTTTGTTATGGTCTACACAGGACATAGTATATGCAATAAGGTTAATTTATATTCTATTACAAAATGGCCTGCACTAGAATTTCATATCCGTAGTTATCACTTTAATTATATATCCCAAACAATCTGCCAAACCAACCAATACACCACAGTAATACTCTGAAATTGTAGTATTTATCTTATTATTTTATTACTTTATCAAATACTGTTTCTACAATATAAAATACAGATTGTTACTTGCTGCATTTCAATATTAATTTTTAATAACCAATACGATCGAACACGGTCTCAGTTGAAGTTAAAAAACAAATATCTAATTATTTGAATCAATTTTGTTTCCTTGTCAAAATTTTGTCAGGCATAGCCCAAACGATTTATTAAATATATTCTCCATACATACGTATCTATGATAACATCCTATGGTAACTGGCACATTTTTTGAAGAATATTTTTAAACAATAGTTGTGTGAATGATTAAAAATTTTCATTATAGCAAAACTATTTTGTCATAAATGTAGTCGTTCTAGATTTACCCCTCATAATACTGTTTTACATTTGTATTCTGATTTGACATTCTTCGAAACTGCGATTATAAAAAAATAATTTATTTACAAACTAATTTTCCAGTAATTAAACATTAATATCAGTGTAAACTGTTAAAAAATTCATATATTTATACAAAAAGTAGCAAAAGCATAAGCTTTTCCATCTGTTAAAATGTTGTGTTTAAGTATTAGTCAATTTCTTCCGCGCTCAATTGATTGCGAATAAATTATTTGAAGTACAAGTAGCGAGTAAGTTGAATTAGCACATCTGTGATAGGTTTAATACAGATTAATTAAGCGCGTTAGATGTATTAGAAAATAGTTGAATATTAATGGATATTTTAACAAATTATGAATGTTGAAATTTCATAAATACATTTGAAGTGAATTTTGCTGTAGTGACCACGCGAATAGTCACCCACATACACACAGAATAGAGTTGAATGTAGAATATTTATGGGTATTCATAATGTCGTGAATTTTTCTCAAGTGTCCGCTAATACAATAACCCCGCTAATGGACACACACACATACATGATAACTTGGGACACGTATATTTAATAAATAAATATTCAGTAAATAGCACATTTTTGACACAGTTTTCAAACAAATATTGCTAGAACTTTTATACGAATATATTTTTCTCTAACTCGCGGCCAAGTCATATTCAAGTTTAAAGTATAAAACTTTATAATTTTTCCTTCAACAGTTTTGACTTTAGACTAGAATGTCGTCAATCCAAATAAATTCAATACCGGTATGGTCATAACGTACAAATTCATCAAATAATAAAATTTCCTTTTTTCACGATACTTTCTTAAAGATATTTGTATAAGAAACTAATCATTGTCTTAACTTACTTTATATTAAAACTAATAACTCTAACTAAAATACGAATAGTTTTCATTTATGTACGAATACACCCTAAAGTACTATAAAATCAAACAAATAAACTTATTTCCATGTTCTCTTGAGAGAAAACTTTATTTTTATCAGTGCAAATGAATACCCAATTTTTAATCGGCTGTATAGTATAAATCATGCATTATCAATCATAACTAAGATCACTTACAATTTGTCCAGCAACATTGATCCACGAATAGAAAGCCTATCACAAACTGGTTCACTGTTTTAAACACTTTCAATAACAAAGTTCAACCTGCTTAATATATATATTTGTCACTTCTACTATATTAGCAGAAATTATCTTAAATAAGATATGGGGTATTTACTACATAATTCGATCACATGTACAACGCGATTATTTACAACACGAACAAGTATTAATTTATATATTTATTCAACAAAGTGACTAAAACTAATAACTTGATTACTTAATCGAGTAGCAATGCATTTGACAGCAACTTCTATAATGCATCACCAGCAAGGGCTGTGTTGCCAACTGTATCAAAACATATTTTCACGTGGCATACAAGTGACAGTACCCTTGAATTTAATTATTTAATTGTGTTGTGACCTGATTAAATAAAATTGTAAGCAAATTTATTATTTTTACTTTGATAAAAATTTATAAAACTAATAATTTGTGTTGAAATTTATTGAAATAGACCCAAGTTAGATTGCACGAAGTACAGTTTTGTAACAATTAAAATAACTAAAATCGCTGTATAAATGACAAGGTTCTTCTATGATATAACTTCGGTGTAATCAATTTGTAAACGTGTAGTACCTTGCTCATCGACGTGTTGTTGGACTAGTACTGAAGTTATAGTACGCGTGCGTTGGTCTACTGCAGGTAGTTTTAATATGTATTTTAAACAATTTATTCTCAAGAAGTTTAACTAAACTAGTGTCTGCTTTTTAATTTTGTGTTCTCTAAACATATTTGTGATTGTTATCGATTTGACATAAGTACAGGTGCCCATTTATATGATGGTTCACAATCCAATAACGAAATTCTAGAAAAATTATTGCATATTGGAGACATCTGGAAAAATTCAATGCATGAGGTAAGTTACTATTAAATGCCTTTACATATGACTATATCAATATTCAATGAAAGTTGACGTATTTAATATCAATTAAATATAATAATTTGTATTATTATTTTAATAATATATGATTTTTGCAAGTTTTTGATGCAATAAAATTATTCATTCTTATAATGACTGAAATATGCGTTTTGGTAATTAGAAATTAATACTTATATATGACTTTATATTAATATATACTGAAACTTGTCGTATCTAACCGTAATTAAATACAAAAATGAGTATGATTATTTTAATAAACTATTATTTTTGCTAGTTCATGTAGCATTAAAATAACTGGAATATGCGTTTTGGTAATTAGAAAATAATATTATCCTTACAACGAAACGATTTCTATCGGTTAGAAATCCATCTGATGACAGAAATCAAAAAAAAAATATGCGGGTTCCAAAGAAAAATAAAAATTCATCGAGATGAATAAATAATAAATTAGAAGATTTATTGAATATTGTAAAACTCTCAAATTCACATCTTGAATATTAACTTAAAACGTACAATTTTAAACGTATTGCAAAAAAAAAGCATGGTTATAAATTCGATTGAACGGCAATAGTGTGTCGCGCGACACGACGCCGACCCGACGCAAGGGAAAGGGGCGCGTGCGACCCTGCCGTTTATGGACGTGAATGAGCTCTTTTGTAGCTGGCGAAACTTAATTTCCCGTTAAATTTCAACATCGCTCAACTTTCGTAAAGTTTAATGATTGATTGAAGCGATTATCAAACGAATAATTAGTACATGTCACACCTGCACTTGAGAATCTGTTACATTTCTACGTAGGTAAATTTATCTCGCCTACAGCTACAGGCACAAACAAATAGTACCAAGTAATCTGTAATGAGATGGAGCGAAGCGGAGCCGAGCGTCAGCTAAATAAATTTACATCGATTTTTCTTTAGTAATTAATGGCGAACAGACGCACATTTTATTCTTGATTATCTTGAAAGAAACTTTAACCGAAAGGACTTTTAGAATTATATTAACAGTTATTTTGAAAAAGCACTGAATTATCTACTCAATTTTTATGGCATTTTGGATAATTTCAATATATTTTATAATGATACTCTTACTGTCTGATGAGCTATAAACAGTACCTTACAAAATAGTACATGCATTCGTTAGACATATAATAATAATAATAATAATAAGAAAAGGTATGTGAGGCTGGACAAGAAATGTAATTTGTATGCAACGTATTCAACTGATTAGAAAAAGTCATGTAGGATTAACACGAAATTTATAGTTATCTGTGTCGTTTATTGTGGCCGCAAGATTGTGAATGGAAACGAGGGGGCACTCTCACCCCTCCAGCATTTTGTCCGGCAGAAAAGAACAGGAAAGCCGCTCCCAGTGCGAGTTAATTTCCGTAGGTTTTTGTGTGTCCATTCTATTTTGTGCATGGTGCGCTGTGCGCTCTCTAGCTCCAAGCAAGATTACACCTCATTTATAACTTTTTTGTGGGTCGCTGGTGAGGGAAGACTCTCGCTCGCTCGCTCGCTCGGTCACATTATGACCAGCGCTCGTTGATTTCACTGATTTTTTCCCTTATTCCGGTTTCGCGGTCGCCAAGTGTGATTTTCTGTGAACGTTCCCACTGCTCAACTTGGCCCAGTTCATGTGTTTACGGCTTGTTAACCTGATTATGTTTCGGAACATGATTTTTGAATTGCGAATACTCCGAATCTTTTATTTTTCATTTTCTTCGTATTTAGCTTAATTATAACATTATTATTAAGGTAACAATTTTCTTGAAAGTATATCGCTCGTAAGACCAAATTATTTGATTTGTACTGGGCCAATTTTATCTAAATGCACACACAGTCACACAGACACACACGCACAAAAATAAACAGTTTCAATTGATGGATTGACAAAACGTATATTACAGTAAATATCTCGAGTCCGAATATAATCAGGGTAACAATACTTCCTTCCATACATTTGTAAAAAAATGTAAAAATTATAATACAGAAATATAATACTCAATTAAAAACGAAATCGGTTTGTTTATTTAAAATAATTTTCTATGATTTGAGATTATATTGCGAATTAAAAAGAATATTAACTGCTGATTTTAAAATTTTACTGCTTCAGTAATATCCCTTTTGAATTTAAGCTAATCCCACTGGATTTTCATTATGCTGTACAATCCTGATTCAACCAGACAATACAATATTACAATATATGCATTCCAAATTAAAACCACCGAATCTCTATACATCAATTTATAATTAATAGCTTAATAATTTCAACACTGATGATTACATATATCAAATTAGGGAAATTAAAGAATACATTTGTAGGTGTATGTGTGTGAAATATAATATAATATTCGCTAAACTAGGCCGCCATAATAAGCTTATTAGACTAGGCTATGATGCATGCTCAATTGAACACATCTATTTCCACTCAATTCGCATACGTGCAACGGCGAAAATAATCAATAAATATTGCAATAATGAACATGCTGTAGTACATCAACCATGCCGATGCCTAGTTGGTGTTGTTTACTTTAATTGTTTGTTGTTGATCGTGATTGGTGTGTCGCTGGTCATTTATTGATATTCAAAATGTAAAATAACTCGCAAAAAAAAAGGCCTCGGCATGTAAAACCTATTCGCGTGATCGCCTGTATCGATATATACGCATTTACGCTTCCGTGCAAAGAGGAAAACTGCTCCATTCCCTGTTTGTTTGAATGATGCTGGGATGAATTTTGTTTTTACAATTTGTTTAAACGCATAGGAATTACTTTTTCGTATTTCTTGTTGGCTGGTATTATTTGATTAATTATTCATTATATAATCGTCGATAAAAAATCTGTATTTGTACTTACTTTAAACTAAAAACGAAAATACCCTATTGTTAAAAACAAAGCTCAACCGGAAATTATGTTTTACTCTATTTGCATAAGTTGATAATAACTCGAGTTAGAGTAAATGTGATTTTTTGTAAAGTTAAAGATGTTGAAATTGCTAGCAACTTGCGTAATAATAGTATTTTTTAAAAATGCACCATTAACTAATTTTTTTGCTTTTTACTTTGTGTGTAAATTTCTGTTGATATTCGGCGTGTTATTAAATATTAGATCAATGGCCAATCTACTTACAAAATTGTTAATGAAATTAAATTATCTCGTTCAAATGGGAATTATGAAAAATAAATAAATAAAAAATTAGGAAAAAGTAAAAGGGCGCTCTCTAGAATGCTTTGATGTAGTGATGTGGATAAATATGAAATGTTTGACTTGATAATAATATAAGGCATAGGGTTGTATACCAATAGTACTGCTGTCTGTCTGCTCGAATGAATTATACGTGTGTGTGTGTGTGTGACTTTGTGTTTGAGAATGTGTTTTCGCACTTTCTGTCAGTATGCCTGTCTCAGTAGCTTCCGGCGCTGGCTGTCCGCCCAGCATACGCACGGCCTATCTACATGTAATTATGGTTTCGGTGGTTTAATGGTGCTGTTCAAGGTTTACCCTTTGCTTTCTGATCCGCTTGACCTATTCAAATGACGGACTGTTGGCTTCGATAATACCTACCCACGCATACGCACCTAGCTACTGTTTCATACAAAAGTCTTCGTCGGTATTATCAGATTTAAGATTCAAATCTGACCCAGATATATTACAAATTACTATTCAATACCTCGTCTGTTATTGTATTATTGTCGAAATACGTGCTATACTAGAAAATATATGTTCATATTGCCAACAATACCATATTTACAATACATAAATTGCATATGAATCTAACTTATAGTTTAATATTTGAACGTTACCACGAGAAGCACAATCGAATTTCAAGTATTTAAATAAATTATGCTGGAAATGGGTGAGTGAGTTATTCAGAGTTGCGATGGTTCAGATTGGTTCAAAATGACAGCTAACATGCTAGATTTATCTAATTCAAGATCATGCATTTATGTATACAGTCATATGGAGTTTAATGTTTACTCGAGGATATTTAGATGTAATATGGCTATTTTCAAAGGCAATTTTTCAGTAAATGATACATTTTTAGAAAAAACTCTCGTGTAAATGTTGCTGGAAATTTTAATATCGTCTATTAGATTTATATTTTTTATAATCCGTTAATTTTCAAGATTAAGACACTGGTAAACAAGCACTTTCGATAGTAATATTCGTTTCAAAAATATGAATTTTTCTTTCCTGGGAAATAATTCATTACACATAACATATAACATTGGAAATTAAAATTACTATTATTGTAAATTTAAATTAACAGTGAATTGCAATTTAATGTTTAATACTGAGCAGTTGTGAAATATTACTAAGTTGTAAGTAATCCGCTACAAACAATATATTAAAACAATAATTAATATTGCAATAATTAAAATTTTCTATTACATAATAGTATAATAGTTTGGAATTTAAATATTGTATATCCCGGAAATTTAACATTCCATTTTTAAAATAGATATTTCAACCAAATGTGCTTGTTTTATAAAAGTATAAGAATTCTAACGAGCTTACTTAAGTAACCTTTTAATGTGTGTTGTTTTGTAACAGAAAATGTGTTAACATTTGTTTTACGCTCTGCTTTTGTGCAACAGCGCTTAACGTTACTAAATAAAAGGTTGAACAGATCAACCAAAGCAGATATTTAGCAGAGTTATCCAGGGCCTAGTTAACTACAATATAAATTAATTATTATAAACAGTGGATCTAGTAAGCTGGACCAGCAGACTCTGGCATTAATTATGCATTGCTTTTCTGATGAACTCTCGCCAGGGACAGGTATCAACTATAATTACATTTGGGACAACTCTACGTTTAATCCATTTAAATATAAATACTTAAAATACTTTAGGTTAAATTGCATTGTACTGGTGAACCGATTTATTAGATTAGTTAGACAACCACATAATAACATATCGTTTCGTCTTTATTGACATCATCAATGAAACTTGGCTTGTTTAATATTGAACCTAAAAATATTATGAATTCTACAAGCATAGGTGCAGCTTTTAATGCTTTTGGTTTGTCATAGGAAAAACTTGTTATCAATAAACAAACATCATAAAAATACATTCTGAAATTAAATTTCGCAAAAACACAGACAATTCCACCGGATTCTAGTCAGTCGCTTTAATAATATAATCAGGAGCTATGAGTAAACCATTCAAAGTTTATTTATTATTGTTATATATGAAATAGGAATTGCACGTTTTATAGATGTCCAATACTGTGTGGAAACGAGCAGCATTTTACGGAAATGTCATTATGTGTGGTGTGACATCTTCCGAACAAAAACTTTATTGCGAACGATTTTGATGGCTCATAGTTTTTATGATCAGTGACCAGCAGATTAGATACGAAGGCGAGGAATGAAAAAGGGCCGGACACCCTCCGATACCCTCCGTGTATACATGGAACGTTTTTGTGCTGCGGCTGTCTATTTGTATTCAGAACGACATTTAAACATTTGAACATGCTGTCATGTACTGATAACTATTTCAATTGTGCAAATATGGATATCGCAAAAATAATCTAGTATTTTCGGGTTATTCGTTTGCAATATTTGTGTTTGTATTTGCGATAATTATTTCAAATTATTACTAATTGTAAAATATCAAATTAGTTAACATAATGATATTTAACCAATCACGTGTTGCTTTTGAGATATGTAAAAAATGATACGAGTAATATTGCATTGTTGTTTGAAATATCCTTTTCAAAAATTGCAGGATTTTATTGCAGGGATATATAAATCTTAAATTAATAACAACATTTTTATATCGTTTAAAAACAGACAGATTATAAAGAAAATATAGTGATGACTCCTCAAAATGAATATAAAATTTCAAGGTCGATTTATCTTGTGATCAAAATTTTCTTTTTAATCTATAATTAATAAGAAAGTAAAAAATATCTGACTGATAAAATAAGATAGAAAGATTATTAGTTTTTAATTATCCGTATTATCTAACGTCATAAACTTTGGCGTATCTTAAAAGAGCGCAGCGCAGCGTCACCGGTCTGAATACACCAAAAGATGTGCATTTATTTTCGCATCTACACTGTAATTGAGTTTTGTCTTTTCTTGCCTGTTTTTCCTGCTTTTCATGTAATTATAGATACTAACTTCCTCAAGATATATACTGCAAATTGCGAAACTTTAAGAACTTATCATTTCAATACAATTAAAAATCCATTAGCTACAAGAAACACAACATGAATTTAATATTATCCATGTGATTTGTTTACATCTGAACAAATTGTGTCAACGAAACCTACTTGGAATTTATTTTTAGAAAGAAGTAAAAGCACTCTATAATATTAAGATTTGACCTATTAGCTAATGAAGACAATGTTCTACTGTACCTGAGATTAAGTATAAATTCAATTGTAATATCATTTCGATATACGCTCAGGTACTTATATGAAATTGATAAAAAAAATATATAATGTTTTGCTCTAGAGCCTTCACATACACACACACACACACAGACGTCAGGTCATTCGGTTCAGATGACAAAAACGTGTATTTCCGTAGAAATTACGAGTTTGATTTTTATTAATATTACAATGCTACCTTATAGGTATACATTTATGTAAGAAAGTAAAAGAAATAAATTATATTAAACACTAATAAATTATAATTGCTAAACAAAAGATTCTAGTAATTTTAAAAACTTTGTAATATCCAATGTTTTTCTAATTCTTGCTTTTTTCAAAAATGGCACAAGAAATCAAGCATTTCCAGTTGAAATATCCTTCTCATATTAGTCGTTACATATCTGTTAACAAGTGCAAAAATACTAGGAAGATATTAAACAGGTAATGAAATTGAGCGTACTTAAAATAACTCATGTAAAAATGTAAAGATAATGATAATTATAACATAAAAATGAAAGCGTTTAAAAGATACGAACACGTTTTACGGGCACTGATCCATTTGATATGATTTGCAAGGGGAATGTTCGTTTAATTGAGTCATATAATGTTTGCGGCTAGTTGAGAAGTAAATCAACAAGTTGTCACAGTTGCAATGTGATATATAAGATGGCATTTGGAATTTTGTGGAACACAGACTGCGTCCTAAATAGTTTCTCAGATCATTTTTCATATATATATTCAACAGTTATTACTTTCTAGGACAAAGTCTAAAGGACGTATTGTAATCATGAACCATTTTTGAACTCGAGTTTTTAACTAATATTCACGTTTTCACCTTTCCTGAATTGAACCTGATTATTTTCGGAATGACGTCTGTGTGTGTGTCTGTGAACTCTCTAGAACATAAACTGTTTAAGACCGGTGTGCACCTCCAATTTTTAAAACAATATTTTAACCGGAAGTAAACAGTTAATTCATACTACTTTTTAAATATCTCGGACACGGAAATGTTTATACAACCGAAGTGTTTATATGAACCAAACAAAACATTCGGGTTTTTTTATTTGTTTAAATAATATAACAAACATACTGGCATGTACAAGTTATATTAAACAAAGAGTAAAAGCAACAACACCTATATAGACAATGATACTTGAGGGGAGAACTCGGATAGAATGGACAGAAGTGTTTCAATGCGAAGAGGAGAAGTGACAAACAGAGAGAGAGAGAGAGAGCGAATGGTTCGGGTCCATATGCGGCCAGGTCTGCGGTGACAAGACAACGCACTCTATAAACAGCGACGAGGACCTCGAGGCAACGGCATGGCAGCCTCTTCGGACCCGCTGCAAACAACGCGCCATCCACAACTATGCCTTAATCGACATTCGAAAGCACACACACACAACATGGATATCAGGATAGCACATATTCTAACTCACACATTTGCATGCGCGAGCAGCGAAACTCATTACCGCACAAACTTAACTTTTTTTTATATTCAACATGTTGACAAAATATATTTTACTAGGTTCATTATTCATCGATAAAGTTGATTTTGGTCAAATTACTCTATAAGTATTAATAATTAATATAACGCCTATTTTGCTACTTATTTATTATTATGGTTAAAACATTGCGATAGATTTAAAAATAATCGAATAAAAATAAATATTGCAATCTCGAATACGTTTCCGACTAGATGTTATGTATGTTAGTATACCATGTAACCCAGGATGTATTTACATACTCACAAAAGTAAGTGTAGAAAGAGATGTGATATATAAGAACATACATGTGTTGCATTGAAAAACGTACTGTTCGTTGTTAACTTAACTGGAGACTGTTAATGAACAATGCATTTCTTGTTCAATTGGCAACAAGCTAAGGATGTATTCTTTCGAGTGTTTCCGGAAGTTCAAGAAATAGATAGTTTGCTGCACGAGGGTTGAAAATTGATCGAATATATTTCCTTTTTATAGATCGTTATACGGTGCAAAACAATTTTAGTTGTCAATTGTGTGTCTGTAACAATAAAATTTTCAAAATACTATAATAAGACAAAATTATCTACTCTTTACTGATTGCATATCTTCGTGAGAAAACGTCATAATGAGGTGATCACATGGTGAAACTACCTAGTTCCATTGCTGATGTCTAAACGTACACTAGGACCAACAACATGAAATTCAATTTTTAGTTACATGTTTTTACTTTACATAAAATATAAACCTGCCTGTTAAATTTAACAAGCAACAATTCATAGTTCATATTTATTTTAACAAAGTACAACAACAAAGTTTGAATGCAAATATTTTTATTGTCTATAGGTATTATTTTGTTACGAAGTAATAAATTTTATATAAAAATGCGTATACGCAAATACGTATATACTTTTGTAAATATTTTTCAATTCAACATGGTATAAATACTCTTGTTTATTCAATATATATATATATATATATATATATATATATATATATATATATATATATATATATATATATATATATAATTTTATGTAAATGAGAATGTGCATATGTAGAACTAATTAAATATTTCATGAGAGAAGAACTAAACAATTTTAATTATTAATAATTAAATCAGAATTCTTTGCATTAACTCAATACTATGGATGAATTGTTAAGTTTTTGGATAAAATAACCCATTCCTCGCGTATTATTGCAATTGATCAAATATTCGACAATTCTTCAATAAGTTTTGTGACTTGATGCTCTCATGCCTGTTACGGAGGAGTTCTATTCTTCCATAGCAGGCGGAGAATAGAAAGATAGAAATAGTATTTCTCTCTCTCGTTGTCGCTCACATTACATGTGAAGCGAAAGAACAGTTGCGCCCAGAAGCAATGTACTTACGTATTGGAGATTACATCAAATTTTATTAATTTATATAAATTTAGACGTGTAAGTACTTTGGTTGTTAATTGTAAATTCATCATAAAATATGCCAAAACTTTTCTGCTTAGTTCAAATCCAGTAGTTTTTCATCCGGATGTGATTAACTACAAACATGAATACATCAATATATATATTCTCTTTGATTATATGTACAAGAAATTTCAGTACTGGACAATGCACATTATTTACATATTTTCGAGACTTGGATTGAAAACTGATAAATATATATATGATAAATGAGCAATATTAAAGGTTCTAGTAGGAGATTGAGTGTGGCCAATTTGAGTTGTGAAACAAGAAGTTGCACGTTGTCAAGCTTGCGTTTAACTTTCAAAGTATACCTATAATAGATAGGTATGTTCATCAGTCGTAGCGCTTATTTTCCGCGACGAAAACAGTTATCCAACTAGACGCAAGTAATGCCAGCCTGCCTATGTATAGGGAAAGTTTTGTTTGCTTTGGAATTTCGACGCTATGCGATGTATTTTCGTAGGTACACAAAATTAAATAAATGTTGAAAGTTTGTTTAATTACACATCCGAAACATATATGAAGCGTGTCTTTTAATTTTGTCGCTAATTATCTCTATAATTGAAGTTTCATTCACAATTAACAGTGATTCATCAGATTTCCACACATTTTACAAAAAATGCTATTTGCAACAAATTCTATAAAATAAAGAAATATTACAATTTATGACAAATTAAATATTTCAACGATAATTAAGAAGCCGTTTCAATTATATTTATTTTGTTAATAATACAATAATATTTTAGAATAAATTAGGAAGTACTATGATTTTCTTGATAAATTCCCATATTTGGAACCATGGTTTATTTTAGCAGTTTTCTATATTGCGTTACTTTTGTACTCTTCATACGTATGTATTGACGCAGGACAATTTTTTTTTTTATATAATGGCAACCATTGTCAATTAAAACGCATATTTTAATTAAAGGTATATCCGTCCATGACAGGCCCTACCTATAAAATGGCACTCCTGTGTTGAACTGACTGACCGTTTAAATTGGCAATTTGTAGGCAATTATCGATTGAATTATTTGTTCACATAATAAGCATCTGCAGAATGATAACTCAATTTACGCTGTACTTTGCCATGTTCAAAAGGACATTTTAATAATTATCTCCTTAGGCTTTTTATGGCTGCGTACTCTTGCTTATAATTTTTATGCAAATCAATATATTTTAACCCTATAAGATGTATTTGAGAAATGCATACACTGATTTTAACATTCCCATAGGTAATACAAAATAGATGGGATAAGTAAATGAAACGTCATTTACTACAATTTAAACTGCATTAAATTCAATCAATTTCAAAGCCAATAAGGAAGGAATCAAAGTGTGATTTTAGCGCCATATAAAAAAAGCGTTACACGTAAAACACATTACCGATTGTGCGCTAGTTGGGGAAACTTTCATGCCCATTCTCGGACACTAACCCTATTAATTACAAACGTTTCTTAACAGATCCGATTGTCCCAAGTCTTAAATGTTTCGGCCTGACTGCTGACTGACTTCTGGATTCGTCTTATAAAAAATGTCATCAGTTTCTTAGCCATCCTTTTTTTAAATATACAAAACTCTGCAGATAACATAGAAACAATTAAAGATTTTGCATCTTTTTTCTCGTTTTCCAACGCACAACTTGATTAAAAAGTTATTTTAATTCAATTCTCTCGCTTCAAGTGCTTTGCAATTTAACAGCACTTTATGCTTGATGAGAATGACAGATGGCAAAGTTTATGGACACTTTATGAACATTCTAGCGGAGTTATTTAAACACAAAAAGCTTTTGTTACAATTATTATGATATTTAGTTATATTATGCAATTATAAATAAAGTTCAAATACTTATACATTATAGTATTTAACTCGACGTATAGTCCAAACAAAAAAGGTATAGGCATCAGTCTAGTGTTTGTATTATTCTAAGAATAATGAGAAAATGTTGTAAACATCATTCAACTCTCTCATACTTCCATTATCTATATAATCTAATATTGTTGAATTTTGCTGGAAATTCATGATGTCATTGTCATGAAAATATATCAATATGTGTGGTAACTACGAATATGCAAATGTAACAAGGCTATTTTTAAAGGTGTTTGTCTGTAAATTTCACTATTTCGAAAAATATTTTTAAATAAAAGTTGCTAGATATTTTAATATCTTCAAATTTATAAGAAACACTTAGAGTAAAGTAACCATATTCATCAATTTTATATTTGTTTGCACCTTTTATGTGTAAAACGAAATATTTTAAAATTTATATTGGTCACCTTTGAAGAAATTATTTGTAATAAATAATCTGAAACATAATTCTAATGTGTTACTGTTACTGTAAACGTTAGTCTTCGAATCAAATAGAATATGAACACCATTCATAAAGATAACAAAACACTATACAAGACACACACACACACACAAGTGAAATAGATCAAAGCAGTGTGTTTATGATCTCGAACACGCGTTATGTATACTTATTTTTAGAAAAAGATAAAATGTATTTATTTCCATGTTCCAATTAGTTGGCAAACAACAGATTCAATTATAAACAGAGTTATATTTAATACGATTTTTCAAATAGTACATTTTAATTTGCTGTCAATCTAAATCCATAATTAATCAGCTAAAACTTATATGACAGTTATACAATTTATTACTTAATAATTTTCCTTAATAATTGTCTATACTACTATGTTTTACATATCTTTATCAATAAGTTTAATATACAATACAGTACAGGTACAATTTTCAAAATGACCACTAAAACCTCCAAAATAGGTATATTTATTATTAAATAATTTATTTAACTGGTAAAAAATTTATATATATCAGGCAATTATATTTTATATTTGTAAAAACAAATTTGTAATTAATTCTACACTGCCCAGCTCTTGCATTGTGGCCAAAAAATGTTAAAACAATAGTAAAACGATATAAATCGTACAAGAAAGTCAAGTGAAGAACACCCAGTTGTGTGTATAAATATATATATTTATGAAGGCCATCGGAATGCATAATACGATTATTTTATTCATATGAAAACAATGAAGTACATGTCGGTTCACAATAAAACATTTACGTGCCTGTGTGTGTTATATAACACTAATTATTATTGAAACTTGTCCTTACAGGTTAAGGATGTGGCGTGCGCGATGTCACCGATTCGGGCGTCGCCGTAGCGTCACCGGAGCCTTCCGAAGCATCGCGAGTTTTCTCCGCAAGTGTGGATGGACGCTCGGCACCAGTAGTGTGCGGGTTGCCAGCCATGAGGGGTTATGAGTATGCCGTTGTGACGTCGCGATTCTAGTGCGCGTGTTTCTTCCCGTCGTTGACGAACCACACATCATCATAGCACCCCGCAATTCCTCAGAATTTAAACAGTCTTTCCTGGATTTTATGTTCGAAATCTTTCACGAATTTAATTTTATTTGGATATTCGTGAATATAAAATTAAATAAATATTAATAAACGTTGACATAATTGTGTTGGATTTAAGTGATTTTAAAGTGATTCTAGCATATTGTGAATGGATCAATCAATGGATAATAGTGATGTTTAAACAATAAACTCAAACTTTAAAAAATGTAAATACAAGTGTTTCTTCCTTTAACTTAAGTGACTCACAACGAAATATATATTTTGCCGTGACTATATAGATTGATACATTTTTAAATAAATAGAAATTTCTGTTTCCCATAAAACTTGTATTTGAATATTTGTGCAAAAATTATTTGTGTATAACCATACTAGACAGGTACTGGTACTGTGTTATAAAGTGTTAATTATGTGAAATTTAAAATATAATATACAATAATCTGTTCAATGAATTTATGGATTACTGTCTACGTGGAAGATTGTGACTTTTAAATAAGAGTGTTCTAATCTTAACAGTTTTAGTGTGTTCTTGTAACAGCGTCAACATGAGAAAAACTTTACCATTGTCGTTGTTCTTCGAAGGAAGACCTATGTGTTTGCTGTTATTCGTATTGGTGTTTGCGTATCATCTAGTTGCTGCACAGAGCAATTGGGATGAAGACGAGGATACTGGTAAGTTTATTTTAATTTTACAATTAAATGTTTCTACGAATAACGTTAAATAAATAATATAATTAAAAAATCATATTTAATATTTAAATTTATTAACTTGTCAAATTTCCGCAATATATATGTATAAGATATAAGTATAAAATATGTAGCAACTCATTTAATATGATTTAAAAACAATTTTTATTTTTAAGAAATATTTTCCCAGTCAAATTACAATAAAATATATTTTCAAACTAAACTTATGCCCGGTAAACATTGGTCATATTTTGATTATCAAACCTGTTTGAAATACAAAAGAAAAAGTGTACTGTTAGTACCTCTGGCTAAGGCCAAAACCAAGAAGATATGCTTTTTACCTGGACATAAAGGTTACATGATATGGTACTAAAATTCGCATACATAAAATAATTATTATACAAGTTCATAATGCAAAAATTATATTACACTAAATAATTGCTAAAATTGATAGTGGAATTAAATGGAAGCATTGCTGACGGTACCGTCAACTTTCCATGGCTGTAAAAACTTTAGCAATACATCTTAGTCAGCGCCACTTGCGTCGGGGACAACAGTTGTAGTATTGCGTACGTGTACTATTGTATTTCCGAAACTAAGTTTACGAAAAATATAAGCACTCTTAGGTTTAGGATTGAACTTTCGAAATAGTCAAATAACAATAATTGGGTACTTACTCAAATGTATTATTGAATATTTGATATTTCAAATTCATTACTTTTAATGACCATTGGGTTCAATGTAAACAAACCTAATATACATCAAATAATATAATATTTTTACTATCTTGGCCGAAGTGCACCTCCTATTTTTGAAAATAATATAGTAAGTGGATGTAACAGTTTACTCCAGCTACATTTACAAAATCCGAGAAACGGAATGAATTAAAGTTAAATGATACACTTTGAAAATAATAAAATATCTAGCAACTTTTGTTTAAAAAATTATTACGAAAAGTCAGATTGAAAATGATTTTTAAATTTACGTTTTCCAAGTTACAATACAGATTGTTATTATATCATAGTAACCGTAGGGGGAATTCATAACAATTTAGAACATTATTATTAAGTATATAAGTATATACAGTTAGTTTAAGGACAAGGAAGTCGAGTGAAGGACACTACAACTTTTTATAAAATGTATTTACAATTAATAAAAGTATTTCGGGCTCCTTTTTTTTGTTCCAGAAGTATGACTGATAGTTAATATAGAATACGACATGAACTACTGGAACTAACTTATGTATTTACTTAACTAGGTTAAAATCAATGAGCTGATGAGTAACATACTTGAAAGTTTTTTTACATTTTTAAAATAAGAAAGACATATGATACGAAAATCTGTGAAGATTATTCTTGATTATGATATTTTTACACAGTATAAGCTTAAAATCTAATATGCATTATATGATTCTCAATATTCAATGATGAAATATCACAAAAAGGAAATACATAGAGAGATATAGCTTTTGTATATAATATACGTTAAGCATAAAATTTAATATACATTATATGTTTCACAGTATTCATTGATGTATTATCACAAAAAGTAATACAAAATTATGTATAACTTTACAGAAATGCAGAGAGATTATTACTATGGGTAATTAAAAATGTTTTGACCTGAATTATATAAATCTACCCACATCTTTCCAATTATCTAAATGTTTCTAAAATCAATAATAAATACAGATGATTTTTTCTAACCTTCTACGTCCACTGGAACTTCTGACCTATCGGATTTAAAATGCGGACGGTATGAATTTGGTATTCATATAATATGTGTACCAAATTTGGTTACAATCGGTCTTGTGCCATCAGAGGATACTACCAATTTGGTCTTCCAAATAACAAGCAAGTCCGCGGCATTCAGGCCTTGACCAAATTATGCTAATACTGAAGAAATCTCTGCTTTTCTAACTAATAAATAGTAAAATAATAATTTACTTGTAGCTCCTCAACTCCAACTGGTCGCAATCCTTCCAAAACTCAGATATCTTGATAATCAAAATCGTATAAATTTAGACTTTATCGAAAATGTTAAAAAGATATTCATAATATTATCTTTAAAAAAAAAAAAACTATAATTCTTCCTTCTATTCTATATGCTCGTTTATGAATGCATAATAAAAAAATATTATGTTTTTCATTCACGCTGTTTAATAATTTCATATATATATATATATATAGCGCGTTTTATATAGGTACACCTACGCCCAGCAAGGCTAGGCTGGGATTCTCGTGCGAATAATGAAATTCGTAATCAATAAATGCATAAATAGTTTGTGACCCATTTCTTTAAATTTCTTTTTCTTCTATTTACGATACGACACGAACTAACTAGCGGGAGTGTGATTTAGTACACTATAAATATCATTAACTGAATCACGGAAATAATTAAGAGCTTTTTTCATTTTCCTTCCCAGAATAATTATTAGTTTTTGAATTTAACTGATTGAGACTAACTACTTCTGAAATTCCACGAATGATAGAATGATTAATACATTGCCGTTTAATTTTTTCTTTCTTGCTTCTATATCGTTGAATAATGAATTGTTTCTTAATAGCGACTCTACTATATACTAAGTATGTGACATTGCAAATATCTCGGAAAAACTGTTTACAGCAATTAAATTTTGTTACTAAAAAATTATCCTGCCCTTGATAATTGTTATTCCGTTAACTCTAATTAACATTTTCATATGTCAGTTGTGATTATCCATTGACAGATATAAAAGAAGATCGCAGGTGAACCTTGTCGTAATCTGAGCTAAAAGTGGTACAATTTGAAAAAGGATAATTAGTAAATTAATGTATATATATTGTTGCTAAAACAAAGATTATATTCTGATCCTATTTTATATTAATTAAAAACCTGCAATATTTCATTTATTTTAATTGCCTTGTATATTACATGTTATATTAAAAAATACTTTTAAAATAGCTCGTTAAGCGTAATTGTTTCATTGTGGAAATGAAATGCAAAACAGATTATATATATATTTTTAATGTACCTGATTAATTAGAATTATACGTTTTTCAAAGTAACTATGAATACGTACCGTCATGTGAAATTCAAAAAAATAACCAAATACAAAATTAAAACAAGTCCAAACAGTAACAAGTAATAATTATATCCAAGTATAACTGACCCTTACCAGTTATTGTTAATAATATTAAGCAGAATAACTGTTGAAATATGTATATACATTTAAAATGCATTCGTTGCATGTAATGACTGTTTATTAGTACTGTGCTGGCCATAACACATGTATTTTAGAAGAAAATAGAAATGGCATTATACTTTTTAGTATATTTTCTTTCATCTCATAATTTTGAATTGTGTAAATTCAACAGATTTCTGTTATTTAAATATAAAATTATTATTTTCCATCCCAGCGTTAATTTTTCATGAATACGGGTTTAAATGGAAGCATAGCAAATAAAATTTAATTAAACATATATTTTGAATATAAAAATATTCAAAAGATGTAATTTAAGATAACAATATATTAATTTCACTTTTAATTAGTAACATATTTGTATAAATACCCAATTAATAAATACGCGCATAGCATTCTTTGATCTCTGTAATTTAGAAACACTTGTATAGCGATCCAGCCAATATGTCTACGCAGTACGTAGGGTGTAGAGGTACCAGGACAAATAGGTATATTCAGGCTTCATTAGGTCGCGAGTCTCACGACACGTGGCGCTGGCGACCTGTAAACGAAAATTAATTAACTTTCGGAAACAAAACTGGAAAATGAGCGAGCATTTTTCATTCGTTGCGATTTTTGTCCCCTTTCCGTAAAGTGCGCTAGCAAAAACAATGAAGTCGCCAAAACAAAAGTGTTTACAAATTTTTTCATTGAAACCATGGAATGTTGCGCGTCCCTGGCGGTCTGCACACGTACTAAACACACACCATCATACGTGTTGGTGCTGGTTTGCCGATGCAAACTCATACAATTTCTTTTGTTATAGTAGCACTGATTTATTTTTAAGCCGCGTTATAATAACGGTTTCGTCGCATTTGCTATTTTGTTATTCAATTTTTTTTCATTCTGTTTTGATACTGTATTTCTTTTTTCGTATTACCGCATAACAATAAAGTTTTGAATTATACCTCGCTTTGAAAATACAACGAACATTATTGTGGAACTGACAAATTTTCCAATTCTTTAATTTAGTATAACATGAGCTGATCTTATATTGTAGTTTGAATTCGTCGCACAGTGGATTATTATCGGGGGAAACTGGCTTAATTATAAATTAACTTGCAAGGACGAGTTTGTTTATTGCATTGCACTAAACAATGTAATTAAACGTACATATACCGAATATTAATTATTATAATCATTAATACTACACTGAACAATAAATTACAAGGTTAATTATTTATAAAATACATATTTAAACTTTCAATACCTTTTAAATAATTGTATTGCATTTGATAATATCAAATAAACATAGATAATGTACAATTTTAAATCAATAAAACCGCATATTAGCGTAGAAATATAGAATAACATGTGTTTGCAAATTTAAGGGTTATTAAGTGGAGGAAAATACTGGTAAAATTATTTTGCTCCTTCGAATAAGACATGTTGCTCTAAATTTTACTTGGCAATACTAGATATTTCTCTAGAAGCGTCTTTGAAATAGCAGATACAATTTAAACAGTCTATTTTATTTCCCTGTCAAAATGTTGTCAAGCAAAGTTCAATTTGTATGAAGATTTAAGAGAAAAATCTAATTGTTTAAAACCATATCTTTTTTTGTAAAATATTGAAGCTTGGTTCATCCAAAAATTGAATCTATTCGGTTTTTAGATAATGCAAGTTTATAGGAATATATCTTCCATTATCTGAACATCTAACTCAGCAGTTAGACAAATGTAATTTCATGCTAGTTACATGTATTTAATGAAGAAATGAGAAAATAAAATTCAGATAAATGTCATGTACTAGGGGCAATATTCGTCTTAGGTATACATTGCAATAAATGATATACAGGCTTGAGAGTGCGCTCATCCTAGAGCCAGAGAGCTAGGCAAACTGTCCGGTCTGATTAATATGTTGCGGTTGTGTACATCATGTTCTCGAAGTGCATTAGTGGAACCTGGATGCAGCTGCCAGACACCCGCTATTTACTCAAACGTTGTGATGCGTACATCTTGAATAAAATATTGCTCGCTTTTCACCATATATGCAGAATGCAGTGTAATGCACTTTACCTTACACCGTAATCTGGATTTATCTGTCAAGCAAATTCATTTTGAACTGGTGTACCTTGTGAAATTGGTAGGTTAATTCGGTAATAACTCTTGCATGACCGAATTCTGCATTGCACATTTACGTATAACTATATTACGGAATTTGTAGCAAATTTGAATTACAAAAATAAGGCCTTCGGTTACAAGTTTTTGACAATGCTGATTTATTAAATGAATAACCTCTTATTTAGTCGTTCTTAAGGCCAAGTTTAGTAACATTATTTCTTCTGAAGATACTGGACCGATTTGATTTGAATTCTGAAAGTATTTGTGCTTCCACCTATAATTATACTCCATATACTAATATATGATATTTATAATTGAAAGTTTGTTTACGATATATTTTTGATTTTTTAAATATGTAAATAATGTATTTATAATTAGTGAATAAAATATTAAATGTAAATATTTAATTATGAAGTTTAAATGTAAAAATAGAAAATTTTAATGAATTTATTATTTTTTAATAAATATTAAATTTTACTCAACCCATATTTGCACAACAATTAATCAATATTCAACGATAGGTTGACATTATGTACAATTTTATTTCAGTTTAATTTTGTTTTCACCCTATTGGAAAACAATTTCCATTTTTTTCTGTGCTTCACAATTTATCACTAAACAAGTATCACTTGGAACGGAGCAAACATTATAACTATCTTATACAATATGTATTATAGAAAATATTTTGATCATAAAACAAATCTACTTCGAAATTTTTATGGATATATAATTTTTTTTTGTATTTTCTTTAATGAAATACGTATGCGTGTGTTCTATAGCCAATATCGTATAACATAAAATATATTATTTTAAATTTAAAATTTGTACATTTCTGGAAGGAAAACTTATTAATTATAAAAACGATATTTCAATATCTTGAAATTTATATAATTAAAAAAAGAAATCGCCTTTTTAATGTTGAATTTATGAATATATCTAGCAACAAGGGGTGCTATTTGCTGATAGTTCTCCTTTGAAAATGTTACATTTACCATAGATACCAAAGATATTTATATTGTTTCATGGCAATGGTAGAATTAATTTATAAACAAATATTGCAATAATAATTATTTGATAGTGGAAGTATAATTAGGTCAAGTGTAAGCCCCTCTAGCTTCTTCGTTAAATATGCATGCAATTCATTTAAAGTGCAGGCGTCAGGAAGACCGATCAAAAGTCTATTTTATCTTCACGAACGGCGCACCACACACAGGACAGACCAGACCACACAAGATCGCTTTTCAGACTCGATTCCATGGTTTGTCTGATAAAAACCCAATCATTTTGTTGTTCCGTAGCAAAAGCAACTACAACCCAACACACTACACACAGAGGACCCACCATTGAATCTCTACCGATGTCGTTTATTTAAAATAAGACTACGATCGCTTTGCGATCTATCGTCGTAATGGATTCCTTGTGAAACTACTATCTGGAAACTACAACATCTAACATTCATCCTTACAAAAAAATAAAAAGCTATAATTGGTATCTATATTATCATTTAAAATAATTGCTCTTTTAGAACAACCAAACTATTCACAAAATATCAGTGCTAAAAGTAATTCTTCATTATTATAATACAGGGAACTCTCCGTTTACGAACGCGATCCGTTTCAGGACGTAGTTCGTTGTACGTTTAACTCATCTAGAATTTCTGAACGTGCACGTTAGGAACCATTCTTAAGGATTAAAACTAAATATAAAATTTAAAATTTAAATAATTAGGTTCCATAATAATTTTCCGATGATTTTCGTAATAAATATTTGTTTATAGAATTTATTTATTTGAATCTAACTATTTTGTTATATAAACAACTTTACGTATTATTTAATGAATAGTGAAGTTCGTTATAGTAAAAAAAAAATACTTTCTTGTACTTATAATAATCGAGTATGTTTAAGTTATTTGTATTATATTATTTTATTTTATTACTAGATGATGTGTAAATTTCGATATTAATTTACATATTTTGATTTCATTTTGTTAGTAAACCTTTTGAGAATACTCTTCAATGTATAATTAGGTTTTCGATATTGTAAAAAAAAGAAATAGGAGTTAACTGAAACTATTAGTTTTAATGTTATTTTCAAAAATAGAAGGTTTTCTTCCAGACTACATGAAACTATACTTATAAAATTTCATAGATAAGGTTCATGATTAAAATACCTAGAAAGCAAAAATCAATATTACTCTTCGAAGGAGAATTTCTGCAGTGTAGTTTTCTGAAACAATTTAGCAATGCCAGTATCGGACAAGTCCGAAAGTACACACACACACACATTGGCCACTAGGGAAGAGGCGTACTGCAACTTGCACTCCGTGTAGAGCTGAGGTTCTAGTCTACAGCTTTCCGTGGGCACTTAGGACATGTCTAACACTTATCAACATGGGATTTCATGGAAACTTTACTTCGTTGTGGTAACGACCGCATGTACATGTACATGTACAGTATACACTATATTTGGTCCATGCAATTGAGATGAACAATACAAGGGAAAAACATACACCGTCACATTTGCTTCATGATTAATTGATATTGATAGTATGACGTTTGACATTGAAAAAAGATATAACGAGAAATTTAAACCTTTCAACATTTAAAAACTTCTAGGATATTTAAAGGTTCGTTGTAAAATCCTAAATTAATTTCTTCTTTTATTCGTTTAAAATAAATTTATAATTGTATGCAATATCTACCGAAAAATTTAAATATTTGAAATGTATCCAAGTATTTAAGAGAAATATATTATTAACTATAGTGGTCCTGAATTGAATTTGATTTCGTACAATAAGTGCTTAGAATACGTCAGTGCGAAATAATTTTTTGACGTGGCAATTACTTACTTTTTCAAAATCGATATGGATTATGATGACATGCATTGGAAATTGGCAGGAAAATATTTAAAGTTTCAATTTACACTGCAAATGATACATATGCATGTAAAATAGAGCGCTGCATTAATATTTATGTAACTTCCATTAGTTGCAGACTTTCATTATATAATTTACGAAAGTCATTAAAATCGCTCACATTGTTACATCATTGGTTTCAAATTTTTAATATCAAATATATATATATATATATATTTCAATTATGCGCGCATGACCTATATTTTTTTTTTGCCGTGGAATTTATCGCTTCACTTGCTATATTTTATCTCTGTCTCATTTAATTTTCTATGTCGTACTTATATACATATTTTACTAACATTTCACAATCCGAAAATTATACCTATACTAAATTTATATACTAAAATTATATCGCTCACTCGCTAGTAAAATTGTGAATATTTCAATAGTGTTGTCTACCACCCCATATGTGAGGAACGTGTGACGTAGGATATGATATATTGAAAACTAGGTACTTCAAAGAAATGCATATAAGATAACGCGATTGGCAAAACAATTTAAAAAGAAATTCTTTGAAGCTGAATTGTTATTTACATGACGTAGTATAGTATATACAACAAATATGTAAAACTATTTTTTCTATCGTAAAGAAAACGTATAGATATATTTGAAAATATAAGAAAATAGACTAGTTTCTCATACCGAGAACTATAAAGTACCGATGCAAACATATTTGTTGTAGTTCGTGTTTGATATGATATATCAATAGATTTTTTAAAATTGATATTTTGTTCAATTTATATAGTTACAGTAAAAACTGCAAATACGAAAATTATCCTAAATAATTTTCTGTTTTATACTTTTAGGTCCACATCATAATCAAATTCTTTTATAGTAAAAACAGCATTTGCAATAAATAAGTTTGTTAAGTTATTTATAAAAAATATTATACTAATTAGTGCCGATTTTTAAGATTGTAAGATAAAAGAGTAAACTATAACAACCGGTACATATTTTATTTTCCGAAATAGAATGTCTTCTTCCAGGTTAATTACAAACTTTAAATTCCAAATTAATATTATTGTAAGTACATATTTTTATTTTCATCACTTACCGAAATACACACAAACATCAGCGTAATCTCGAAAATAATCAATATCAGTTCGACATTTTCCATGATTACATTACTTCTTTTAGAAATCGTTCAAGAAAGTAATAGTAAATAAAAATGTTTGTCAATGGGAAATATATTTAGATATCAATCTAAAATGACTGCAAGTTTGTTTAAAGATTGCGTGTTATCGGGTTCGTTGGCAGGAATAAGATTGATATTGACTTGGTTTGATTATGTAGGAGTGTTTTTATAAATCTTGTTGAAGGATGCATTTTGTTATAATTTGATAAGTTGTGTACGATATAGTAATATGCCACAATTTGCAAATATTTGTAGAAGATAATTTTTGCATCTATTAATATATATGTAGGCAAAACTATTGAATATCACATAAAAAAAAAAGAATCATTTTAGTTGATTCTCTGACACTTGTTTGCCAAGATGATTCATTTTAAATTGTTATATATGTCATCTTAATTTATTTTGTTAACTATCTATAAACAACTGACGTTTAACATGGGCCATAACGTGAATGACAATTATATCCTCAAGTTCAGATTGATAGAATCGGCTATATTTTTCCACACCATCTAGATACTTTGTTAGTAACTGTGTCTCATAAAACAATAATATACTTAAATTTGAAATCATTGTAGCACATATTTATATAATTACCACGACTTTTCAATTATAAGTTTCATATTGTACAAGTTTATCTTTCTAAACCAAGACTATAATAAATGCTATTATTAGCAGGAACTCTAATCATTTAGTAAATATTGAGAAAAGCAACCCCCAAAACCTCCAGCTATTAAACTCCAGTAATTTGTTGCAACGGAGCCACAAACAGCCCCTATTAAATTCATTTGATTTTATCTTTAATAGCATAAGTTTCGAGTGCCATAATGTGTGGTTAAGCGCATATCGCGTGGACATCGCATCAGAACATGACCATAGCACCGCATCGTGCGCGTGTGTGGACATGAACCGGCTAAAACGCAATGCGTCCAACATCGCGGGAAACCGGAATACACATACACAGTCCGTTCCAGCGTCGACCGGAAGTTCGCACGTCCGATTCATTCCTTACACTCCCTCCGATCCCGATTCTCTCTGCTCAATCCTGCGTTGCACACGCGTTTGCTAGTGCAGGGCTCTCCGTCGGTAGTTCACCGTTACGTGACTTCGAGATAGCGGCGCCTGCGGTGGCCCACATGCTGTAGTGGCTGCTTGGGTGGTGACCCTTTACACACGAGTTTACTTATATTGTGAATTTAAAGCGGTGTCGCAGCTATAAAAGAAACCAACCCAATCAATAGGTGGCAATAGTATGCTTGTATATTCTGCCTATTGTGTATTCTATTATGCACACTTTCACGCAATTTGGCTTTGAATACATAAGCAAGGCCCAACTTTGTAACGCATTGGTAACAACGTTTCATCTGACAGACCGACAATACAGTCAAACAACCATAACTCATAGAAACTTGTAGATACAGAAAATTAGAATTATAGACTAATAATTTCATATATAATTACTTAAAACAAAAAATAACTCTTAATTATTAACGTAGAAGCAGATTAGCTTTGCTCATAATTTAGACGGCAGCAGATATATATCAGTAATAGTTTTGAATTTGTAGTGGGTTTCAAATTTGCCCGAAAGGTTCCATGTTCCCACCTTTTCCAGAAGAAAATTTCTTAATTTTAATTCATAATCGCGCTAAAGTATATATTTAAGTCAACAAATAATGGGTTCACTTTACAGGTGAAACTCATGTACATTATAGTAACGGCGAACGATAGCGATATGCATGTCCGATAACGAAGCGTATGAGCTTCGGTCAACCACAAACGGCTTAGGACGATTCACGCATCGAGTAGAAAGCAAAGCGAACGGGGTAGCTCAATTGCATGTCGAAACCAATTATACGTTTATTTAGTCAGATTCGCAGATATCCAAATTTTCATTGCGAAGGCAAAACATTAGCTTAGCTTACTAATATACCCGAGTATATATTATTTTACACATACACACAAATAGGTGTATAGAGAGGGTCATGAATTACGGGAAACTACATTACCTTTCCAAATATTGGCCTACCTTTATAGTTACATAGATTATAAACGATGTCAAAAAGCTTTTTACGGAAGGCGTTGTCTTTGCTTTAGATATTTATAATTTACCAATAAAATCAATATGCATAAGAAAAAACAATGAAATAAATTTTCTTGTACAACAAGCATAGATACAAGCACCAATACCTTCAGCTCAACGGATACGCAATTTGGTAATTTTTAGATCGTCGTTTTTAATTTATGTAGATAATATTTCTTTTCACTGATTTTTGAAGAGATACAATTATTAAGAATTGTAAAGAAAAAAAATTATTATATTTTTTTACGCAAGGGTGCTATATCTATAGAATCACTAAAAATATAAAATAATCTAATAATTTTTCGCAGATAAAACTTTTGAAATATCAAATTTATAATCTTAATAATTATTGTCTTTGGGTACACATTTCAGAAATGAAATATCTTACATATTTTTTTGTAAACCTGTTTGCATTTTAAATTTCTTTGTAAGGACACAATTAAGGAGGGCACTAAATTTTGGTGCTTTATAACTTCAATTGTATAAGGACTATTCAATTTTAACAAGGAGGGAAACTTATTTTATATTATTTACAAAATTTGGTTGAAATCGACCCAGTAACTTCTGAAGAGATACAGTCACCAACTCAAGTCTTACTACCGAGTTTACATCCAAGTATATGAGTTATATACATTTTTAAATTCATGAAATTGCTATTTTTGAATTTATCATTATATGACCGAATACTACAGCTCTTTTATATTACCGCACGACGAGCTAAACTGACGGTTTTTAACTAAGATTTTAGCATACCAGTTATTTCAATTTGATATGTCTTTCACTTTTGAAAGTTACTCATGTTCATGAAGCAATGGATAACAGGATATGACAGTTGTGCACAAATTTTCCTACTCTCAATTATACAAGTTCATATATGCGCATCATACTGTATAATCTAATCGTGTTCTTTTGATTTACTTTACGTAGGTAGTTAATGTGTTCGTATATACTCAACCAAAGTACATAAAGCTTATGTCTATAGAGTTGCTAGACCACATACCAGCATATTGTATAGTAAGAGAAATGAGGTTATCATATGTTTTCTGTTTTATTATATTCTTTCGACATGCAGCAAAAAGATTATCTCAAATACTTTTTTCAGTTCATTATTAATTTTTATATACATCAGCATACTTTTTATTTAATTTCTCATATAAAGTTTTATGAATTTGTTTTTATTTTAGTAGCTTTCTGCACAGTATACAATCTGCAGTACCCTACACTAGACTTTCTTGTACGTGTAATCAAAGAATATGTAATTATATTACTGTATTTCAATAAAATTGAAAACGAATATTTCGATAAGTTACTCATATTTACTGTTTTCCTTGTCGTAATTTTTGTTTCAAATGTTTGAAAAGGAAACAATTTAGTATACATAGAGTGGATACAATTTTACTAAGCAATTTTAAGAATATAAATAGTATTATTGATAACATTATTTCAGTAAAACTTGTAAAAGAATATTATCCCTTATATTAATCACTCTCTTTCTCAATCAAACCGTATTCAAGATACTTAATGAATAACAAAATTAATATTTGTAGAGTTACATACAATTTATATATTTAATGTTTCATATTATTATCTTCAACTGTTATTGTTGTAGAGCACAGAGATAAACAATCAGGCGCCATCTCAAAAATACTCAAAATAATATCTGTTCAAAACGTGTTATTTCACTAAAATCTTTAGTTAGAATAATTGCATGAATACAATTCAGCCATTTAGGAATTTTCAGTATTAATCAAGTTTGTATAAAAATTTGTTTCACGTTTCCCTTCTTCAGAAATATTAATCTTGTTCCTTCGTTAGATTAATAAGTTAGACCTAAGTTTGTGACCAAATCTTTTATGTATCTATAGTGCTTTACATATGATTTAGTTTATTAATTTTTAGATATTTTTAATATATGCCAATTTCTTCATATGAATCAAACACCTCTGAATGACGTACATTGAATACAATTACTCGATAATTTTCCTATTTCGATAATTTCAATTATATTTTTGGTTTCCCTAAAAAACTGCTGGACGTTGATTTATCATTTTACGAACGAGAATAACTCTTTGTTAGGGGAACTAAAAGCATAATTAGAAATATCGACACAGGAAAATTATCCTCTAATTGTGTTCTCTGCACGTCATTTGGCAGATTTTTTATTTTCACCTATAAATTTTCATAAAAGTAACAAAATTATGTAAAGGATAGCCAATTTCAATTATATAGAATATTTTACAGACACACGATCGAATACTTTCAGCTATATTTAAACAACCTGTGTAGTGGGTTAAGAATACATATGAATGCGCTTATTATTATTATAGGGGTCCTATAACTTCCTATAAAAGAAAATGGTAAGGAAGAGCCATGAACATTCAGGAAACATATAATAGAAAATAAAACATCACATTTGTAACTTATTCACGGTCGCGTTGGTACGGGCGAATGCAATGCTGAATTCATGGTCACTTGACACGCACTTCGTTTTTTGAAACGGTTATTACATTTGTGTTTATCAGTTTTTGTTGTTTTTGTAATTTTTCTTTTTGCATTTGCGTGTTTTGTGTATCTCTTTGTAATTCAATGCATGCACACGTCAACAATATAACGTAATGGATGCTACCGCGCACAAAACTGATGAATTTATCAAATTCCCTTATACCGGAAGCTTATATTCCAAATAATGTAGCGATATGAATTTCTAAATTGTTTCAATTTGTTTTATAGATGTGGAACTTTGTCAGGATTTGTTTAAATTATGAACATTTTATTGTATTTTGAGTCATATTATTGCAATGAAATACACACACATTTATACGATTTTAAAAACAATTTTATTACTAGAATCTTTACTAAACTATAAATTTAGTATAAATACTTACAAACTTAAATTTGACACATGAGAGACACGAAATGTATGAAAATTATCACAAATGCGTTACATTTTACTATATACAAATATAAACTGACGAACATGTTCTTACAGTAAAAATGCACTTTCTTTTAAAATTTAATTGAACTATTTACAAGTATTTTCTTGTATATAACGCAATTAAATCTAATGCCTGGCAAGGTCGAGTTATCAGTGCCTCTACTAATTTCGTCTTAATATGCTTTAACCATAAAGGTTATATTGCTATACTACTTTTTTATCTTCAAATATTCAACATGTATCATTCAAAATATTTAATTTCAACGGCAGTTTCATATCGCTATACGGACTGTGAAGTGATGTTTTGTGACATATTCGGGGTTTTGAGTGCAATCGCGATATATTACTAGGGTTTACGTGGTTATTAACTTTCTAGTGTATTGTGCGTGAAGATGTACTTTTGGGACGAAAATTAACATGCAGTAGTATAAGGTATGATATATAATGTATTTTGCTTTGCTGAATTGGAGTCTAATGCATATTACGATTAAAAGTAAATAATTCATTTGGTTCATCGTACGATTATATACCAGGCTTACTTTTTAACATCGTCGGTGATGTTAATATTCTAGAGCTATAGTGTGTGGTAGTGTATCTGTAACATTGTCGAATTAAAACAAGATTTCCTAAAGTATTCCGTAATTTAGCAAGACATTTTTCTATATAAATAAAAATGGAAATATATTTTATCAATTTATTTATCTACTTGTATTATAACCAAGCCCTTCAATCATCTACTACATTCATAAATAGCTTAGAATGTTCTCTGAACTCTGCTCATCTAATATAAGTTTATCGATGCTCGCGTCGGCGTCGTTTCCACCCTGCACGTCCAACATACGCTTATTTCTGTAAACTGTGTGTCGTCGTCGTCGTATATATGCCTGGGTGTGCCACATGGAGCCGTGCCTCAAAGCTCGCGTCGACGAGACCCACACGAAGCCAGCGAGCGAGGATCGAGCACATAGTGCGTAGCAGAAATGTATACGAAAAGTAATTTCATTGACGCCATTGTGTGTGGAATGTGTTTCGTATCCACAATGGAAAAGAATTTCCAGATTTGCTCCGTTTCTGATTTATCGTAAATTAATGCATGGCGAAATGTAATTCGTGAACACGCCGCTCGCTCTCTGGCTGGGTTGGCCAAACTACAGCTTTCATCTCCTGTCTCTCTTTCTCTTCTTTTGCACAATACTCGACCTTATCTCATCCTCCCTTAAAAACTACTTAGACCACGCTGCAATACTATTATCTCGCTATGCTATACAAACATAAATATCTTCGCAAAGCGAAATAGTTTAATTCTAGAATATAAAAATGTCAATCTTTTAAGCCGATCAATACCAACGTATACAAGTTATATAAATATATTTTATATAAATTCAAAGATATTTAAATAAACTAATCTTGAATGCATTCATAAAAACAATATTGTTCATATTTCATTAAGTACCCACCAACTATAATAAATACTCAATAATTAATCCATGTCTAATTCACCTACAAAATTATTTTAATATTTGAAAAGAAAAATCATCTCTGCTATATTGATCAAATCAACTGCGATTTCAAACGATAATTGCATTGCTATTTACTGTATGATTAGCTAAGTCAATAGATTGCGGTTGGAGTTACACCAAATTGATTGTAATCCAGGATATTATTGTTGTTAGCCCCTTTAGGCACCTAAACAGACAGTAAACTGTACGATGCAATCAAATAAGCATATTATTATATTAGCAAAATTAGTATATATTTCAATTGAAACAAATTAAATTTGGGAATTAGCCTACACATTTAATTATTTTATATTCTGTTTTCTTTGTATAAATATATGTTTAGTTAAAGTTATTCTAAATTAAGTAATAGCACAAACTTATTTCACGATGCAAATAATCTTAAGTTTAACTTAACCCTTAAGTGTGCTTTTTTTTGTAAAACTAAAACATATTTAAATTTATTATTTATTGAATAATTGTTATATTGCATTTATGTTTCGCTGGTAACTTCAGATATTAATATTGATTCATAGTAATCGCTGCATAATTGTAAAACATTATATAAGATAGTCTTGTGCAGGTCACAAAAGATAATTTTATGATTACATTCACATATTTAAAGCACAAATAACGCACTACCATATTTAATATCACATTAACAAAACGAAGTAAAACTGCATCAGAAATTAACTTAAACTTTTTTTGTACAGCAAATAAAATATTTTTTGCCGAAACACCAATATTAAAATATATGTCGCATAAGCACTCTTCCCACATAGAATATTATCACCGTCAACACGTTCACCGTTGCCGAAGTATTACGTTTTGATTGACGGTTCTGTGAATGGCCTTGCGAACTCTACAGCGCTAATTAAATGCATTATTGCGAGCGTTTTTATAGTGACAACTACGCAGTATTAGTGTTAGTTAAATATAAATATGCTTACATACAGCAGCATACATAGTAATTATAATAAAATTATAAATAATTATCGTGAAAGAATTACAGTGTATTCTGGTTGATATATTATTATCACTGAAAAACCAGGTTTTCGCTTACCAATATTAATAATGACCAGATCTGTATCGTGATATACATGCAAGAGGTGGAGGACTCTCGTGACGATAAACAACTGATAAATATTTATATATAAACATTGAATAGCGCCTGACCATAGAATACACTTTTGATGATTAAATGCAGATACGAACATATTGATATCATATTACTACATACCTATGCGGATATTATCACTATATACTGAAGTACCTATTGCTTGCATTATTAAAATAGTGATAAACGATTTTAGTATCTCGTTGTGCGAGTAACATTGGTGGATTCATTTTTTTTTTTCATAAATAGGGAGTTTACTACCCGGCTGAATAATATACTTATTTAAACACACACAAACATACATACATACACACAGACGACATTTTGAATTTATTCAGATTTGATTCAGGGATGAGCAAAACATTAATTACTGTTGAAATCTCGAGTTAGAAATATTCATGATTTCAAAACTTCCTTTATTCAAGAAAGTAAATTTCGTTCTTATTAAAGTGGTATAATATACATTATAACGAAATTTTGTTCTTATTATGTCGCTCCAACATTTTAAATGAGAAAATTTTACATTTTATACAACTCCTTTGACGTTTGACAGACAATAGAGACGTCTAGTAGCAAATATCGAAGCTCCCTCGATATTCCGGCACGGAAACTTTAATAAAATTAACTATTAATTATAGAACTCTATGGTAATAATATGTGTATTCTAGTTTTTAATAAATATATATCATTCAACGTTCGAATAATTCCCACAACAATGATTCATTCAAAGCTCGTCGAAAATTCTGTAAATTACATATAATTTGAAATATTTATAATTATACATTCCCATCTATTCATTTGAAATGCAGCAAATAGGCAGTACTATTATAACAAGTACATATTAAAATTTTTGAAACAAATTTTGTTACAAATTATTAGATTTACCTGAATAATTTTCAATCAACTGGTATTTTTAATGATAAATAATTTCGCTTTATGCAATGCAAATTATTAATTGCGCTACATATCAAATAAACTATTTCATATAATTTTTTTAACTGTAGACTATAAAATTATAATTAGTTTTGATTATAATTTTATAATAAGTGAATGATGAATAATGCAAATATAATATATTCATACCGGAAGTGCATGTTTCCACTAAGCATATTTGTCCTTTCTCCAATTTCATTAAAACAGCTGCTCTAATGCCAAAAATAGTTATCTTCATAATCAAGGATGTTAATATTTCGCACTGCTTTGGCTTGAAAGGTTTCTCCAAAAAAATGTACTAGTTAAGAGAAAACTGCTACGGAAAATTTCTTATTTTTGTTATCATAAATACACATGAATAGGAGTTATATTTAATAAATCGCATTAACTATGCCTGATACAACATTTTGACAGAGAAACGAATAATACCCAAATAATTTATATTTGTCAATTAAAATCGGTTATCACAAATAGATCGACTAAGAACATGTTTCGAGCGGATTGGTTATTGAAAATATATATTGAGAAACCGTGAATATTAAACATATTATTTGAATATATTGATAAGGTGAATATTAAAGAAACAATCTATATCTTATATTGAAGAAACGGTATGTGATAACGTAATGAAATAATAAACTAAATGGTACAATTTCATAGTATTACTGTGCAGTATTGGTTTGTTTGAGGTAAGAAAATCACGTGCAGGCCACTCCATATTTTGTTTTCGTTGCATATGTTTTACATTAAACATCCAACATAGTAATACCGAACAAACAAAAAATTGTATTCGTTTCTTGTAAGAATTGAGTTAGTTAGCACTTAACTAGGTTGAATGTCGCCAACCACTCGGCAGATCGTTTCTTTGATACATTTGGCAAATTTATCATCGGCTTTCATGTGGCAGTGCGCTCTGAACAACAGCCACACACTTGACCTCGCTGTAGTGGCACGATACATCTTTGTAATTACCTGCTGGCTTGGCTACGGCCACTGCTACTGCTACTGCCCTGCCCGTTAGCTTTATATACACTCTCTACGTTTTGTAACACACTTTATATTTCGTTTTGATAAAGAAGCAAAACGACCCACTAACTACAAAAAGGGAATTAAAATCACAAATCTCTCTCTCTCTCTCTCACTTTATATATGAGGGCCATTATTTTATAACGTGATATTTAATGTTGTAGCAAAATGGTACCCTTATTACGAAACAAATTGAAAAATGTTAAAGCGGATTACTGTTTTCAAATAATATTGAAACCGATACGACACATTTTTTTCTTTTTCACAAATAAGCAATCTAATTGCTACAACCATAATGCTTGAATTGTTGTTTTAGTGAAATATTAATAATCTTGCCATATAGTAAACAAGAATATAATGTTTATTATTATTATACATAGAGCCACTGTTATTTGAATAGAAAGTTTTGAATTACCCTTTTATTTGTATATTATTTCTGGAAAACGCAGTAATTGGAAATATGAAACCTAATCAACAATGATGTTATTTTACTAAATATTTGTAGTTAACCGCATGGGAGTGCAAAGGAGCGATTGTATTCGGTCGTGTGCCTGTAACATTGTTCTAATCCATCCAGCAAAGATATCCGATTTACATCCATCTTGTTTCCTCAAACATTACTAACTCACTTGGATGTATATCGTTCACATCAGCTTTGTACCAAAATTTCCCGGAAAAGATATATTAGTTGTCTTTCTAAAGAATTTTAAATCAAATATTCAAATTTTTATTGATATCTATTGTTCCTTGAAAATAACTCATTTTCTATCTTCCGTAATGAAATGTTAATTAGTTGAAACACTGGTCGATCTAGCATGCAAAATTGATGACAGTGTGAATAACAAAATGGAAATAATAACGAAAAACGAATGAAAGTGGAAACGGAGAACAAACGTATGTCACTGAGTTCTGTATCAGCTGATGCCTCAACAGAACTCCTTCCTGTGCAATTTGTAATGCTCCTCCATCCGAATGGCTTCGGCGCATTTTATTGCTATTTTATACTGAACACTCTCGCCTTTTATTTTATGCTCGCTAGGCATTTACATTGATTTTCTTGTAGATAAACTCATAACGCTCTTTCTCGAATATTACCCTATCAATCAATTCACAAAATTCAATAAAATTTAAAATGAGATTGAAATATTGTCAATCCATATTCTAATTAAATTATCAAGGATCAATAAAATTAACATATACATTTACAATTTTCAAAAGCGATGTATCAGTAATTGGTGTCACTTTTGGTAAAACTATTTAAGCAAAACTTATAATCTTCTAATTTTATACGTATCACTTTTTCTGTAAATCATGCATTTAACGGGCACACACACATACAGTTGTCATCTATAATACGCTAGGCTTCATTTAAGGTAATAAAAGTGCCACTATTGCATATTCTTTTCATTATTGACAGCCACAAATAAGTCTGTTAGTAGTAAATAACATAATACCAGGGGAACCACATTCCTACACGAATATGACTGTATATGTTATAAAGTGTGCCGGAAGGGCCAGCAACAGGGAAAATAGCTGACAAGGGCGTCACTAACGTTGAACATGGAATTTACAAGGGCAAATTGAACGAAGGGTGCGATAGAGTAATGTATACACCACGTGTGAACATGAACATCGTGGCAAATGAACAATGTCGGTTAATAGGCAATGGATGCATTCGAAAAAAATGGCTGATATATTTAGTTACAATCATGCAATTATTGCAAACAAGCCTACAGACTACCCAGTAACACCATAAATGCATTTTGAGGACATGAAAACCATATAAAATTGATTCAACAAAATATTTCTGGTGGTTAAGCACTCGACATAAACTATTCATAATACTATATCGATATGTAAAATATATTTATACAGCACCCAATAAAATAAATTTGATTCAATTGAATATTGGAAAATCTTCACGCTCCACATTGCTGTAGCCGTTGGTAGGAATTGAAAAGGTGATTTATTTTCTGAAGAGGAAATTTTATTTGGAAAACGTGTCGCATTAAAAATATTCAATACACAAAGAGTCGGAGAAGTTAGGTATACACGGGCGCACGAAAACTTCTTGTTTTATTTTTTAAATGAATGATTTATTCTACACGCTTTAAGCAGCAACCGTAATTGGGCCACCGCCGCAGAAAAGAACCACCTACCCCCTCTTCCACTCCTTAACTGAATTAGCGACCACCGTACACAAGACACAAAGTTTCCAACGGGAAGTTTTCCAGAGTTCAGACGCGGGACACCTTTACCAAAATATACAGGCACCGACACAATTTATATGCATATAATTGGGGATGTAAAAAATAAAAACCAATTTTTAAAAGTGTGCTGTATTTTTAAGTCTCAAGGCTAATAAATATCTAAGGACGGCGTTACTTGAGATTATTTGAGACAAATTTTGTTCTGATATTAAGGCTGTTCTTATTATAATTTTGTTATCTTTTAGATATGTCTGATTTTTGCCAGTTTGTTCGTAAAAATAAAGAAATCTGCCAAATGATGAGAATAGAACGTAATTAGAAAATAATTATTCAGTATCGATATTTTTCATTACGTTTTTAGATTCCATGAAAATTTGATAAATCAATGTGAAATAGTTATACTAAAATAGTCATTTATATACTTTTATATGTATATATATATATATATATATATATATATATATATATATATATATATATATATATATATATATATATATATTGTAATTATGAAATATTTCAACCACGAGATTTGAATGGAAATAAGCGTGATGAGTTTCCCGAAATTGATACAGACTATTTTCGAGGTGACGTCTGTGCTTGGTGCGTGTAATCCCTGACAATCTGAAATAAGCATAGAAATATTCCATTTTAATTAACTTTACGTAGACAAAGCGGGTACCCAGGTATGTATGTATGGGTTAGTAACGTTCCTATTATAATAACAACGTATGCACACAATAAAACCACAAAAAATAGACGACCCTATCTGCATTATGTTATAGTTAATTATCAGCTTGCAAAAACCAAATATAATTGGATTAAAACTAAATAACCTTACCATTGCTAGGCTGAAACCTACCCATAGAAATAATAACATAAAAGAGAATTCCGAATATGCCTGTGCTATTCAAATGCACGTACGTTGACTCGTCAGATAATTTTTTACAACTCTATTGTATGTACACAAACATACCAATTATATTAGAGCAAACCAGTAACTAATTTTGTACAACAAAATTTTCGTACTCGAAACCTTCCCAAGATTGAAGAGATTTTTACCTCAAAGTGGTTAAAGTACAAACAGTTTTTTTTTTTAATTATTATTATTATTAACAAAAATTGGAGTGCCCTTCACTCGACTTTCTTTAATACATAATTTTCGCTAGAATTATATATCACAAACAAACTGTCAAACCAACCAATACTCTGAAATTGTACCATTTAGCTAATTATTTAATTACGTTATGAATAACTGTTTCTTGATTATAATATACATCTTTCAATATTCACCTTATCAATATATTCAAATATAATATTTATTATGTACTGTTTTTCAATACTTATTTTCAATAAACAATGCGCTCGCAGCACGTTATCAGTCGATATATTGATGCCAAATGCAAAGACGCTTTTGTCAAATGATAAAATTACAAATTCTTTCCTTAATTGCATAGTTCATTCGATTTATTAAATATAATCCTCCATACAGGCGTATCTATGGTAACATTAATAAGCAATTTAAGAATTTTAAAACGTAAAACGTGTACATCCGTTGAAACACGAGGTTCGAAAATTTTCATGATTATAATACTTACTTATTACTGCGTATAAGAAAATAATAAAATAAAATTGTACATTTCTGACTGAATAAGACTATACTATTTATAAAGAAACAAAAAACCTACAATTGCTGTAGATCCTTTAAAAAAGAAAATATGTTTTGCTGTAACAAATAATGAAAATCGTGGCACATTTAAGGAACAGAAACAACAAAAACAAAATTAGCTCAATTTACGAAATTGGACTGGCGAACCTGTGCGCAAAAGAAGTTGTGACCTTGGCCGCATTTTTTTCTCTTCGTCTTTATTTCTCGTTCAGTTGTAAGATTATTTCTGGATTTATTAGTACAGGAAGGAACGCACATTTCTGTGTCTGTTTTCCTCGTAAGCAATAGGTGGATATCATCCATCATTATATGCAAAAAAATATATATATAAAAACCTTATAAGCCGCTATAAGCCCATTTGTTTTATAGGTGTCTTCCTTCACGTATCCGCTCAGAAATATTATTTTAATGTAAAGCAAAACTTATTAATGCATTTCAACATGAATTACTTAAACTCTATTTTTTTTTGAGGAGAGTGAATTAAACATTTAACAAAATGATTATTTTATTGTTCATATAATACGTGCTTTAATATTTTAAATATAAAAAAAATATATCTTTAGTACTCTGTTCTGGTCTTTGGGTTCACAATATGAAAAATAGTTTGATTGTAAGAAGACTATTAATTTTTACTTTCTTATACGCAGTAATTGATAAGTCTAATTATCATGAAGAAATTATTAGGAAAAATTGAAATATATCACCTCTTCAAATAACTATAGTTGAATACTTAATAATCGTTATGAATTGTAACAATTTCTTGAATAATAAATAAATGAACGTGATTGTATTGGGTACTGTCTGCTAGATATTTCGTCAGGGAAGTTACAAAACAACCTCATAAGAAAGCTAGGGGAATGCATACGTTATGTACCCCTGACGTAGCCTCAATAGCACTTCTACTAAAGACAGCAAAAGGGATACAGCATTGTCTCCGTGGAGAGGACGGGTAAAAAATGCGATTGCGTTTCTCTTGGCGCGTAATGCACTTTTAAAGGGAATCGATTTTTGTACCTCCTCGTGGTCTCGCGCTCGGTAACGACATTTAAATTGTTGCGTCCTTCTCAAACAGCCGCGGGCTTGGCACCAGCGCCAACACTACAGAAAAGCAGCGAGCGAGCGAGCGAACGGCAAACCTACATAAGCAAAGATAACACTCCTCTGGGAACATTCGAGCGTTGTTATGGAACTCGTATTTATTGGAAAATTCCACGCTCTTGCTTGGTGATGCGATGCGATACGCGGTGGTGCTAGACATCAGTAAAATTGTTTAGGAATGTTTGAATTTATCGATATAGGAATTCAATATTGTTCTATAAAAATATCAAATGGACGTGTCTTTGTTGTTCACATCACAGAACATCATTTTATGACAATTGACATTTCTATTTGCTACTAATTTGTCTACATGTTCTTTTATAAATATCTGTGGTGACCAACAATAAATAATCTTATATAAACTGATGGATAACATACCCAGCAAACAATTTGAATCTTGTGCCATCTATGTGATGTTGCAGCAACTTAACATGCGTTTGTTACGTCTCGGCGACATCTCAGGGAAGTCACATTAAAAAAAGTGTTTGCTGGGTATTGTTGCTATGGATACGTCTATGAATTTCAAATTCGTTTTTCTTAGAAATTGTTTTACAAACAAATCTTTAATATCGACCATCATATTACATATAAGTATCTTGAGTTACAATGTAGATAATAAAAATAATATAATACAATGAATAAAGCAATATTATATAGAAACCACTCCATATTGATGTGTCTGAATATGTTTTTAAATAATGTATGTCTTACGGTTTTATGTTGGTGCTAGATGAACACTTAGATTCTCTATAGTATAGAACAAGCATCTAGAGACGTATTGATCAAACAAGCGACTGGAAACGATTTGTTCCCTCAGGTGAATTTGAATGCAGTAAATGTGGAGCAATGACACACACACACACACACAAGTACATGTACACTCACACAGACAACAGACACACACACATACAGTCCAATAGCACACAAAGCCACACACAAACGAATTGTAGAGGGAATATAAGGTGGGAAAGAGGGATTCCCTGCTATTCGGAGGCACTTGAAGCCTAGCTTGGTTTGTGTTCGAGAGAGCTATTGCTGGCGCGAACGTCTCTACGTATATATATAGTGAGCGAACTAAACGACGACGAGGAGGCGTACCTGCGTCCTCAACGACGTGTAAGAGTAAACAGGGTGTGTGTGTGTGGGTTATGGAGTAGTACAATGGGTGCAAGATGACGTGGCAATGGCGACTGTGCTTTCCCTCTGAACCGTGCTGCTTTTCGGATTTGCGTATAATAAGTAGTACGATATTCGCTACGATAAAATTGTCACTTGTATTTCATTTGAGCTGGGTTGATATAATTATATGAAATTTTTACTAGAAAGATTCTACGATAAATGTTAACGAAATAAAATTAATTACAAAATATAAAGAAACAGAAACAGATTAAATATTCTTACTAAATAACAAAAGGTGTTTAAGAATACTGTAGATATGCCCGGTATGTGCGAAAGTGACATTCAGGAATTCGGCAGCAAATGAAAAATATTTGAATTCCAATCGTGGAATTTGTTGCCAATTTTCAATTAAATAAGCCAAGCATCAGTGGTATTAATTTATTAAACAGAAGCGTGAGAAACTTCTTCACTTTCCGTTCTATAATCGGTTTGTTGTTTGTAGCCCAGATGAAAGATAAGAAGGAATGGGAGGGTGAAACGTGTCAAATTCGACGACACAGAACCCTCGAAGAATTCGGGAAAATACTTGAATCGAGCAGCACGTCCATCTGACGTCTGGATGGCGCTGGAGCGCTCCACTTGACGAGTCTTGCGTTGCCTCTCGCAGCGGCACGAGATCGCACATTAAATGTGGTTATTCTCTGCGTTCTTCACGTCCATCTGAATTATTTGATAATGCATACGTCCGCTCGCCCGCTGCATTCACGTTATTAATATTAATATATATGGTTAGTAAGCGACATAGTTAAAATATAAAATATTTCCTTTAACATGGTTAATATTTATATTTTGGAATATATGAATATTTCCAAAATGTACTTACAGTAAAACTTATCCAAGATGTAAACCGTTTATAGCTATGCACTGCCCCATCTTCTCTATATTATGTTTTAAATGATAAATATATATATGTAAAATTTTTCTGAAGAGTAATCCCCTATTATATTGTTATTCGTTTAGCATTAAGTTCAGGTAGGTAGATATATCTTTGAAATATAAAATAGCAAAAGTTAAGAATCTCATAAGTTAACCTGAAGATATATTTCTTCTCTAGAAAAGGTCGTACAAATACCAGACCGTAAAACTAATACTATCACTATATGACATTTTATGCAACATTTATTTCAAAAATAAACATAAATTTTAGTTAACATTTCGTGCACACCAGGTGAAATGCTCATAACTCTTCGAACCGTTCGTGACCCATTTACGGAGAGATCTTTTCCATAGTGGGGCAATGCTGCTTTAAACCAACGCAATTCTACAAATATCACGTAAATATGTTGTATCAGACCTGCATTATCCAAGTTATCCATAAATTTAAAATTCATAGGAATGCTCAACCCGTGTATTTTCGTTAAAATTTCGTGCTTCTCATGATTTCATGATAACACTACTTTCCTGCTATGTTCAAGAGACAGAAAATATAACAGTTGAATTAATTAGATATGCTGTTTTTTTTTTTGTAGATATATAAAACATAAACTGGAGTGCTCTACACTTGACTTCCTTATACATATATATATATATATATATATATATATATATATATATACAAAAAATTCATTTCGTTGCAATGCCAAAGGCAACTCATTCCTACCTAAGGGCGTGTAATCCGAAATTGATTTAACACGGCAGGGTGTTTAATTAATCCTAGTTCGTTTGAATTATTTATGTATGAAGTGGTAAGTAGCTGTGAGCGTTTGCATTGCGACGGACGCCCAGCTAAACCGTTGCCTACGGTCGGTGCTTGCTATCACCGATTCGGTTCGCTTCGGCGTAAAATGGCAGAAGTGCCGGACCATCAAATGCCTAAAGTTCAATTCAACTACTAATCAAACGTACCATAGCCGTAGAATTTACAACAAATCTGGGGAGCTTTCAACACAAACTACAGATCTAAATAAAATTGGCATATCTACATAAACCATGCTTAAACGTTTATAAATTTACTATTAAATATAAAATAAATGTAGGTGTATTTTATACATTTATTCAATTACAATTTTTTCCAAGCAAAGTACTCTTATACAGTTATCGTGGTTGATTTCACTCACTCAATGTGGTTTTCAGTTAGCGTCTCGATTCGGACAAAGTGCATTTAAATCATTTGTCTCATAATTTCAAATACAATACATCTACGCTAGATATATAAAGTGAACATTTTTCAGCACAATATCGTGCGTTATTATCTTTTATTTAACTATTTGACATTATCACTTATATTATATAATTTGTTATATATTAAATAATTATATTGAAGAAATAACTAAACCAAGTATAGATTCTAAAAAATGTATTTTTATCTGGAACTTTTTTGTAATGTACTAAATTTTAAATATTCACAATGCAAAACCCATAAATTATGTTTCAGTATTAATGTTAGCGAAGTAGAATATCCCTTCAACCGAACTTTATTTTGCATTATTAAATTGGTCATTTTGAATTCAATAAAGTGTTCTACCTGGAAATCATTTATCACGTTGATTCCTATAGAAAAATGCTGTATGACAGCAATATCTATATTGCCAGATATTAGAAATTCATGCGTTTCAATATTCATAAGTGTATTTTTACGGCACAAAATCAATAGAAAAGTCCTTGGAAATGAAACATTCAAGGAATTAATTAAATAGGCGTACGTGTTCTAAAATAATAAGAACATAAAGAGAAATCAGGAAAATGAAACAATCGACTTGTGGTTTTTCTCCAATGAAAATGCAGTCAAAAGTGACAGTTACAAATGGACCATATGTGGTTAGTACACAACGTGATGTTGATCTAATAGAACCTTACGCTGTACATGAAGATATTTGTTACGCTTCATGTATTATATTAAATTTTTTGATAGTCTACGTATTATTACCTACTTATGTAATATGTTCGCTATTTAAATTCATATGCATTTCCAGTACTTGCACATATATAATTCACTGTTATCAGAATCAGAAAGCAATTGGCGATTGATAAGATGTATATTAATTTGAAAACAGCATGTGTCAATTTTCCAATTTGAATTTTAGAATCAGGAGCGTAGTAGCTTCTAATTTGTGACAAGCGTTTGCCTCGAAATATTACACTCTGCAGTAGTTAGCACTTTTTTGTCGAACCTGAAACTCAAATTGAAAAATAGATATATGCTGTTTTAAAAATCGACACTTCATTTGTCTTCCAATTAGATTCCATAGCTACCAAATATTCCACGTGAATCTGTATCAATGCTTAAAAAAAATCTCGTTCTGGCCACAACCAATATTTTTTTGTAGCAATCTAACCGAAAATTTGATGAAATTATAATATTTGTATGTATTTGAATACCAAAATTAGAACAATACTGTACAAACCTGTCAACGGCCTAGTTGCGTGAAGATAATACAAATTGATTATGAACAAATAAACGTGTTACAATTACCCCTTTGATTTTCGTTTAATTAAACTTCACAGCGCTCCCTGGTCGAGCCACTCTAATTGTATATCCAATCCATCCATATATGGCTGAAATGAAATAGGAATGGAACACCGAGCGCGAAATGCTGTCCATTCTGCTGTCCATCGACTGGCTGGTTCAGTTATTTGGGGTTCGTTCATTATTTGCCCACGCTGCTGTGCCACATATCGGCTGGGACAGCTGACGAGGCGTGGGAACCGCCGTGAATGTACCACACTGATTATGCACGGTTTGGCCTCGCTATTGCACGCGATACTTTCATAAATATTTGCGCACATCATGCTCTGGCCACCACCTCGAATAACCCTGTCATGCACATGGAAATTACGCCGAATGAAAAATACATTTTCGGGCTGAAGCATTCTTCCTGTGAATCTCTCATGATTATAACGACCTTATCCAGTATCTGTAGCACTTTTCTACACGAAAGACTTGTTTGAATCAGAAGCACTACTGGAGTTACATGTTTCTGCTCTGTATTGTAACTACTAATAGATATTGCTATTTTGAGGAATGAACCACAAAATGTTGTCCACTAGACTGTTGTAAAAGTTTTTCATAGATCATTAAAATCACTTGCTAAATAAAATTTTGACGGTTTTCTATTAAATTATTAGTCACCAAAATTACCCGAGCTAATACAATGTGCTTGTACTATCGTGCGACGAGCTAGAAATGTTTATATCATTAGAGGGGTAGGTTAAGAATGTTGAGTTGATTGTAAGTTGACTGCTTTATTTGTTCTTTCAGTATTATTGGAAAACGAAATATGTTATGATTTAAATTCACTTGTGTCTTCAATGGGAACGTGAAGTGCACGTGGAGTTTATATTACAATAACAAAATGATAGCGAGTTGGATTGGTCCACACGTAGCACAGTCAGTGCAATATGGCTACATTTTTAACTATTCGCAATTTCGATTGCGTCAAAATTGAGTAGGTATTGCAAATATATTGCAAATATTGATGTTTACAAATCCTCTTCTAATAATAGACAACTTCCAAATGCTAGATACATCATCCTTGTTTATTAAAAGTCCAGAGTGTTGCTAAATATCATTTAATTTACTAATAGTGTAATTACATGGTGTATTTTAACTTTTCTAGTGAATGTAAGCGATAAATAAATATATGTAATAAACTAATAAATGTAATGTACGCATACCATTTTAGATAAAGAAAATAGGTAGTTATTATGGTCTTTGTATAGTTCATATTAAACATTCTTTCTTGCCTAAGTATGAAACCATTTATAATTACCGTTCTTGCATTTTTAATAAGGTCTTTCAAAGCGTATCTGACTCATTAACTAATCGCTTTCATCTCTGATATACTTGATACGCCATCATTACGCTGTCAACAATCCTTCAACATAATTATAGGTGGTATAAAATTTCCGTTTCAATTATAGGATATTCGACTTTTCTCCCAAAAGGTAGTTATAATTTTCGTTAGTAAGAAAGTGTGTGCAATGTCATTTTGTACATAAGAATTCTGTATTCTACTCTGCTCAAATAATGTTTAACTTCAAAATGAGACTTCATTACTTATTTTTATTTTTTAACTCGCCGTACATATGATATACCAAGAACATTCGTTTTAATTCTGAATATGTATATAAATCATATACTTGGATATACGTCATCCGCTAAGTCGACCAAAAGCTTTAAAAAAAAGTTTAAGACATCATTAAAGTTACCAAGTGGATTTTCAGTTGAATGTATTCTACGATTCTGAAAAAAATACAACTCTTACAATTTTGAACATAAACAAATATTTTGCTATACATATATTGCCTTTATGCAAAAGCCATAAATACATTATTAAAAAATAAAAAGTTATCAATTTCAAATTTTCAATAAGACTATTCTGGAAATTTTAATAGGATTCATCTTTTCTCAAACTCGTGTCCTATTCGCAATATTAAGATAATATGACAAGAATAAGCACTTTAAGTTGAGATATTATTTGTAAAATAGGGAGTTTTCTCTACAGAAACATATAAATATTTAATTCAAAACATCATATTTTTATGTTCAACGGTTTAGACTGTAAAGCGTGCTAACACACACACAGGCATATGAGTTATATGCAGAGACCATCCAGATGTATAAATTAAGATTTCGAGATTTCTTTCCCTTATACATAACTAAAATGGTTAGAAAATTACATTTTTCCATTTACAAGTATAAATAAAAATGAGAAAAATCTGACACGTGAATGTATCGTCATCATATTATCGTGAGCTTATATAAGAATGTCTGTGTCTGCAGAGAGATCTAATATGGATAAGCAGTGAAATGTAAGTAAGGGATTTATTTCGTTGTTGTATAACTTCGCATATACGATAGGTACATACGAGAATGAACGTGCGAATGAATATACGGCGTTCATGTACGTACGTAGCGGGATTTAAATATATTATACAGTTGCGTGCATATCGGTAATATAACATACACATCATATTAAAATACGAATATCCACGTTTCCTCAATGTTGCTTGCATGCCTTCTAGGATTAAAATTGTGCAACTGAAGCATTTTATGTTCAAACGATTTTAGCAGTATGGGAGTGTACCAGATATTTATTAAATTTAACAATCAACATATTCAACATTCCGGCATCACTTATGCATTCAACAAAAGTAAAATTGGTTAAACAATATTCACATCCTTTCGTGTGGTATGCGACATAGAATTATATATGTATTTACTATTCGCAAAGCATGTGCAAAAAACTAAAGTATTCAGTCATGTTTTTGTTACATTATCAATATATAAAATTTCTGGTGCGTTTTGGCCACTTTTAATGTTGCCGGACCACGCATTCTTTAGATCAGGAAGATGTGAAACTATTTTCTGAGTAAACATATTTTAATTATGATATTATGTCAGTCACACAGTAGAAAATGTGGCATTAGTAAACCTAAACTATCGCCACAAAATTTCATATTTCATGATTAATATATATGATTTTTTCTCTGCGCAGTATTATGCAGTTCATTTTCTTTGAATTAATATTATCTGTTAATTATTGGTATATTGTGTTTATTTTTATAATATACAACTTATGCTCATTTATATATCCTTTCATATCTTGTGTCCATACTGGTTTATTTTATTATGCAGTGGTTCACAAACATTTTCATTTATTGCTACTAAAAATACAAGTGGATAAGAGCCAATATGGACAGATTAATAAAAAAGCACTTCATTTCCATATTTCTGCAGCATATTTTATTTACCAGTTATAGACATCTTAATAAAGTCAGAGTTATTACCATATTTACAAAGGTTACGACGGTAATTCTGATAGATTAAATGTCAGCGAATAAAACACGAATATACCTACATATAACTGTCAGAGGAAAACTATCCGGATTTTAACAGCCACAATTCAGGTTCTTTCGAATTGCCAGGCTATAAATTCTGTTGAAATTTTATGTGACACTGTTAAAACTTAAGCAAAGTTAATAAACAAAATGACCGTAATATACTTGTTTATGCTTACCTGCTGTATTTGTCTATTTTTATTTAAATATTTAATTAGTTACAGGAAAACTGCTACGGAGAATTTTAAATATCTTATTTATGTTGCCATAGATACTCATGTATGTAGCTAATGTTTATAAAATTGTATGAACTGTGAGAACATTTTTACAGTGAAACAAATATGATAAAGTAATGATAATTAGCTAAATGGTACTATTTAAGACTATTACTGAGGAGTATTGGTTGGTTTGACAGTTTATTTGGGATGTATTTCTCGTGAAAACTACGTATAAGAAAGTCAAGTGCAGGGCACTCAACAATCTTTTGGTTATATTTTTATTTGAATAAATAGTTAGCTTATAAAATAGTTAATAAATAATAAAATACTAAACATATAAAATTAACTTTTCTTATCCCTCGAAAATTTAATTTGAAGCATTAAAGAATGTGTGTTGCACACATTCTTTAATGCTTCAAATTAAACTTGGAATCGGAGTAATTATATTCATTGCTAATATGTGATTAAAGACTTTACCTCCGATGAACCAAATAATAACTTTACTGATTACTTAATAAAGTAATTTTCTTATTGTCGTAAATTGGAATACGGCAAAAAACTTGGTCAAGCAGAAAACACATTTTTTGTAACGTTATTGGATTTTCCTGGTATTCGTTTTATTTCCATTTTTTTTTTTGTCATGCGCAAATGTGTATTCCATTTGCCATGCAAACACAAACGTTCTTTCACTGCCTTTTTTTTTTGTCATGTTATTATATTTGTATCAAACATTTGACTTCCTTTTGTTCGGTTTGCTCGTCTCACTGTGTACACTGCTCATGCTTCGTTTGATTTTTGTTTTATGTATTTCCGTTGGAAGCGATTTAAGTATTTTCAATTTGCGTAAACCTTGTTTTTTTGTTTTGATTCGAGAAATCTTTCCGTTTCAATATTTATTGACTTGATTTTATTTTTAGTTCAATATCCATCGTTTAAACTACGATAAATTTAAGTAAATATTATATATCGAATTTTCCTTTTGCAACTGAATAGAAAATATCATGTATATATATTGAATATAACAAATAAAACGCAATAATATTAAATATTGGACTGATAACAAACTTAGGTACAACGGACCTATGAGTCCAGCTCGCAGTAATTTATGCGATGCGAGCAGCGAACTTTATAATTTGAAAAAATGTTATCTATATAAAAAGTCTTAAAATTATTTGTAACAACAACACCACAAATTCAAATTATAAATATTTTATGCGATTCATTAATTCATTCTTTTCTTTGCAAATGTGCAATATTCATTAATTATTTACTGTTTAGATCTTTAGAGGACAATTTATAACAAATATTGATAGCTTTTTCGACCACGTCGCTATTTCAAGTCATGAAGGATTACTTATAGGTATTCGCTTCCAGTAAAACAAAATACGCCCATAGCGCACGCAACTGACACTAAATAATCTATTCTCATATTATATACAATATAGGAAAATAATTTCCATCGTTTGTCCATAATATAAAAAGCGGTTATATTAATCATTCAAAACGTGTAGGTGAGTTTTCACATTAATCACCGCCTTTACATTTCAATAAGAGAAACGCATTTTATGTTTCCCACGGCGCTTTCTATTCATTCTTTTGATTTCCAATTTGTTTCGTTCTTTTGAGAAGCCCGTGAAAATAAAAATTTGTAAAGCGAGGGCAAAACGCAGTTTATTATGTATTCTTTTTTATTATTTGCTGGCGCCACGGCTCCAAGTCTGGATTTATTAAAAAACTCACTGATTCACTTTACACCAGTTGGTAACAAAGGCACCAAATGGTCTCTCACACCATGCGACCCGTAAATTACATTATTGTGAGCCAGCGCGCTGCACCCGTTGCTTTGTCGTCAACGATACTTTGGTCCATTGCGATACTAAATTTATTTGATTATTTGACATCATTAACGTTTAATAATGCAATATTAAACATAACTTTATAAATAACAAAAGGTGGTATTACAATCATCATTCCAAAGAAGCTGCGGTTGATTAAATTTGGGTTAGTAGAATATTTTTAAATATACTAGAGACACAAACATCATTTAGAAAATTGATACAGGGATTCTCAAAACTAATATTTCAATTAAAATTACTAGGTCGATATTTGACAGAAAACTTTTTTGATGCATGAATAAGAAAGTATAATTTTATTAAAATAAACGAAAATTTATGTCTCATAAAAAGAGAACATGAATAACAATAAATTATCTACCATCATAAATAAATATACCCTCAGAATGAACGCTTGAACAGAAATAACAGTTAAATATTGTTGAAATTATTCATAAACTTGTTACCTAACCCAAAAAACATAAAGTTATTCGAATGAATGCAATATGGTATTGTATTAAATAAAGAAAATGTTTATTCCTTTTCAAACAATTTGAACGTTGAAATTAGAAATTGTTTTGCTGAGTTAATTTAAAACATACAAATTATAATAATAAATAAATAATTTGTAGTCACGGTCGTGCTTTATGTTCAATGTACTTATAGCACCGTGTAGTAGAGGTATACTGACAATATACCAACGCAAATGTTTGAGAACGCTGTTCGTTCCCGAGGGCGGCCAAGCACGTCACCCAGCGTCATTGGCGGCACAAGCGACAATCACTCGACTCGGTAGAACCGCTTCTTGGTAATGCAGTCAGCGGCCAGTGGCAGTTCACGCAGGGAGACAGATACTGGCAATACATTCTGAAACAAATTTAAACAAATATCAACAATTGGTTTTTGTTTTTCTCTAGAATTTATATTCTGCATTCGGTGATAAGTCAGATTTTTCTCGAACCGTTTTTATGTAACTGCAAACTATGGGATAGGATATCTCTTAACTATACCTATTTGATTAAGTAAAAATAATAAATAATTGATAAAAATAATCATGTAATAGAAAAAACTACAATAAGAAACATATAAACAATTTTAGTTGACTTTCACGTTCTATTAGTGTTACATTGGAGTTTTTCGCTGTCGCTTCCAATGAATTTCATGTACGAGCCGCCGCCACTGAATGCAGGCAGCAACGTGCCATAAAGAATGACTTGCGATCCGGTACAGTCGTTAATTATATACCGAGAGTACCGTCTTTCTTCCTGTCACCTTTACGCCGCCGCGCATTCTTTCTCACTCACTCGCGCCTAGCGGTTGTGAGCTGTGAGGACGTAGCAACGCAAACACAATTATCCGCCGCCCGCCGCGCCGTTGCCTCCGTGTGTAGATCTCGCCCAGCCCGACACTTACACGGCCAAAGACAAAAGACACGAGAAATATATATCATCTCTCATGCGGCTGGATAGCGAACCGCTGCTCTCGGTATCTCGGCGTTTTGATGAAGTTTGTCCATGTTGTTGGACGATGAATTACTGGATAGTTAGGTGGCAAAAATTGTTTGTTATTATAACGAAGAATTATACTGTACTTTCATTTCATAAATGTCTAACACAAACTGAAAAACTCTGGCAGGGGATTATTCACAGAACCACATATAAGCTACAAGCATTGGCGTCTTACAGCGCTGGTGAACTATTTATAAAACTCGACGAAATATAAATGAAATAAATAACAACAATGCATTTTGCGAAGACAATAATTTTATAACCACATAATTGTGAATCATCTATAATATAATAATTGTGCTATGTATAAAAACCTGATTTATAATACTCCTTAAGAGGGATCCCCATAGCCGCTGCAAACAGCGATAGTTCTTCTTGCACTGTGCTACACCCGATAAATGTAAACTAAGATTTATTTAAAGTACGTTTTGTTAAACGTTGATTTGTATTTGTTATTGAGAATATTAAACATACGCCCGACTAGTTCTTTTCGTATATACTGAACGACGAGCATAATAGGACGAATAAATGTTTGCAGTAAATACTTAAATACGTTTAAGTAACAGTTAAAGGTAGCAATATACTTTGGCAAAAGGTAAGAATTCAGGACAATGTTTGGTTATCAGGCAATTTCACAATCTTCCACCATTTTGTATTGTATGTGCTTTTATTTCGTTATTTTGGTTTATTCGGGTCTCGTTCGACTGACAGTTTTATAGTAAACACAGGAGGAATGATTCATTTTATCGGCGCGTCTGGCGGTGCTAGTAGCAAAAGGTTTCGTGTGTTTGTTGCGTAGATGTGTGTGTGGTATCTGCAGGTCTTTTTGTGTATGAGTGAGCATGTGTATGTGTAAAATTGGTGGTGGTACTGTCCGTAGTCGGCCAGATGTTGCGGAGGTAATAAAACAGCAAGAGAACACACTGAGTGCGTATTCGCACGCACGTACGCACGCACGCACTCACCAGTCTGTTGGGAATGAAACCACTACACGTGTAGCTACATACATGGATCACATCTACACATAATCATTCTATACTATTTTACTGTACTTTGCCGAACATGATATTTACATCAAATGTATACTCGTTTATAAAGTATCGATTATTGGTTTGTACTAAATGGTGGAGTCTCCTCTGATGTATTTCAAACCAGCAAGGTTCAAAGATATCAGTGACTCACGCGCATCAGAATAAAAATGGCTGAACTTTTAAATTTCGGATTTTTTACGCACGGAGTGTCGTGTAGAAAAATAAAAAAGTCCATGTGATTTTTAGGTTGTTTTATAAAATTTCGTTTATACAGCAAATGCATATAAAAACGCAAAATATTCCGTGAAACAAAAAGACTGGAGTAATTTTTGTTGAATTTTAGTGCATATTTTAAGTGGGAAACATTGGAAAACATGCAGCGCATTACAATTCACGGCACATCCTATATATTTCAGTTTGTGTTTTGTAACAATTTTTATTCGAAACGCCGCGCATCTCCAACCGAATGAACGAAAAAATGCCTTTAATTAAAAACTTATCCTCGGAGATTTTCATAAAATATTCTATTATTTTGAATTCCTCGCATAATTTTTGCACCGAGTTATAATTTACAGAGTTAATTAATTCGAGATGAATAAATAATATCATGGCAACAAGGACATCTTCCCATCTTCTTCCTCTTTCTACTTCGTTGGCACGAATTAAGGCCGGCCGGTCTGGTGCAGCACCAGCCATATATAATATAACCGCTACAGTGTAATTACGTTCTGTTATAATCAATATTTTGAATTTAATTATTATTTATATGACTGCTGCACATTGTACCCAGATGTTTGCTTATGAAACATTTGTCCAATGGTCAATGTCACTATTTTATAGGCATTACTACCTTGAAGCACACACACATTATACATATATATATATATATATATACATTCAGTATGTATATTTATAATTTTAGTACATCTTTCGAAATACGTATGTTAACAAAAGTTGCTACTTTTAATATCTTTAACTTTTATTAATATTACTTTTTCTTTTAACTCTTGCCGTTTACGTGATAAAATAAAAGTAGTAAGAGCATAACATAACTTTCAGTTTAAATACGGTTATTAAAAAAAATCTTTTTCTTCTGAACTCTATACAGATCTATAGTTTACAGTTTTATCATTTTATTATGTTATTTTGTTATATACATAATTTGGAAAATAGTCAGTAACGATTTAAGGATGGTCAAAACGTGTATTCGAATTTTCTTGTAATTCCAATATATTTGTATAAGAAAGTAAATATTGCATACCTTGTTGGAGGCAGTAACAGTTTAAAAAGATATACTATTCCATAGCAATTTAATAGCATTAAAACTATAATATTTTTAGTAGAACATTAAAGCAAATATATTTGTGATGATAAACAAAATTGTGAAAATTTATTTTGACACAAAGTTAATTATAATAGGTTTGTGTAAAAATATTCGTTTAATAAATTACGCATCATAATTTTATTTTTTAATACAAATGAAAATATGATATACAATTACACAAATCAAATTACTAATTAAAAATAACTTATTTTGTGTTAAAACAAATATAATTTTATATTTTATTTTTCAATGTTAAATACAAATGTATAATGTTTTTTTTTTCATTCTAGGTAAGCGAATTATGATTCCAAAATACTACATCAATTTGGTGGGTAAATAATCCTCCTGTCAAAGTCTGAGCATAAGGTACATTTTTGAATTTATTATTTCTGGTTGTCGTGGCGTGGTCAAATTAATTAAAATGTCGCACTTATAAACATCGTTTTCATTCACTGAGTGTCCTGTGGTCGTATCTATGAATCATTGTATTACAATGTTTTGAGTCAAAATTATCTTTTTTTAAATATACAGCTTTGGATAAAAAAGATACTTTAAAAGGGCAAATTCAGGTTTCTTATTACTCCGAAACTGCGTATTCAAAAATATGTTTACCAGATATTTTTAATGTAATTATGCACGTTCTTAAAAATTAGCAAACATTTTATAAATTTGGTGCAATTACTGGACGTAATTTCAGAAAAGAATTTTTAATAATATAAATTATATTACTTTTGCTGATTAAATTTTCAAGTAATATAAAACATAAATTACGAAGCTCATCTTCCTTACTAAAATACGCCCCAGTTGTTGATCATGAACATAATATAATATTCAAGTAATTGGAAATTCTTTCCCCCGAACTTGTGCGTGATCAGCTTACGCGTAATCCACCCTAACTAGAAGAAAATATTTTCGAAATTCATAATGAGCATGTCATTATGGATGATTTACCAATATTTTGATCATTTTAGTCTCGAACACGAATCATGAAAAAATATGTTTATGCGCATCATGTTCGCGCCCATTTTTCTCGTAGCGCGGATTGGGTAAGCAATAAGCCCAGCACTCCTTTCTCGGTAAAATTCTCCTGCACGCAAATGATACATCTTAATATTGCCATCGTGACAGTCATATTGCCGAAGGCGTGCTATCGGTTTCGTATTAAAATACACCAATATGTGTAAGCAATATATTTGCTGTCAGCAGTATATTCCCCAATATTCTTGCAGATATGAAAGTTATGCAATACCAATGTAAATATATTCCTATTTTAAAAAATTATTTTAATATTCCGTTGAAAATATTAATGGGTCATTTTGTTTTTAAAATTTGCGCTAATACTTCTTGGCATAAAATACAGTGGAATTGATTATAGTAAGAAAGTAATGGCATCGATGATGACGCCTTTCGCCATGTTATTTAAGTTAGGTAGCTAATGTATGCCATATACAGGCGAGTGTTCTGATATGACTTCCTGTCACCATGGCACGCTACCTGCTGTTATACTGTAATAATAATCATTTTAACATTAACTTTACTATAAAGAATATATATCGTAAGGTGCATCATATTAAAGTTTTATGATACTAAAACCTACATATACAAACACGCTATTTTTTATAAGTCTAGAATTAAGTACTCTATTGTATAAATATCAACAAACTACCATATTATACAATAAGCAAAAGTGACCTTCGCTTGATTTTCCTATACTACCGCATTCTATATATAACAAAGCTTTATTTTGTATTAAATTAATTCTACGATTATTATTAAAATAACAATACGCATTGGAACTAGGGGAATGTAGCTTTTTTAATTCGATTTTTCTGGTAATAATACATTTTTCTAAAAAATATATCGCAGGGTATAATACATATAGATAGTGAAAGTACAACTTAATCAGGTGAATGCCACTCCAGCTTTTAAATGTATAAATCTTATTTATCCAGTTTATTGTAACAAAACTGACTACGAGGCAAATTTCAGACAACAGATATCGCTGGGAAACGCTTGTTTGGTTAGCAGGTCATTTGCTTCGCACAATAGCGCAATTAGCATATCGCTTCGCTTCCAGCGCCTACCCGATGCTGCAACAAAAAATTACCTTCGAGGGCGCCGAATGAATATTTATTGTTCGTGAGAGATAAATAATGACGCCATCGACTTTCCGTTTCAATAAACCGACCGACCAACAGAAAACATCTGTCGGGCGCACCACGTAATCGGTGTGCATCCAGGCAGTGTTTTGCTTTTGTATGAAAAGTTTGTTTTATTCCAATTGATTTAATATATTTATAAAAGGTTCCGTCATTAATTTATACGAATACAACTTTTGTGGCAACCATCGATAACTCTGTTCAATTGTAATGTAAATTTTATTTAAAACTATAAAATCGTGTTCACACTAGATAATTTAGTTATTTAGGATATAATTATTATCTATTATTCCAAAACCAACATGGGTTTGACGCTAATGACACTAAATGATAATAATGCTTGACAAAAATAAAATAATAATATTAAGAATGAAACAACTGATTTTTATCTTCTTGTACAAATGTGTATAAGGAATCAATGTATTCACATGCTAACTGTGATTAGATGCGTGTCTATGATCACTCTACAGCCAATACTGTTGATTATTATAAAACTTTAAACTTAAGACTTGTATCAAACCTCTTATTTGATGAAAAACACACAGTTTACATATACCAGTTTTTTTGATATCTCGAAAATAATATAAGTTAGGACAAAAAACAGATGCCTATTACTTTATTTAATATATATATTTGAGGTTTTATTTTTGCTAGTTACTAAGATAATGCTATAAATAAAAGTGGGTAACAGTACGAAAATATAATCAATTTAGAAACGAGAATTTCACCGTAGCAAAAGCATCAAGCCGTATTCTTCCTCGGTGTACATTTTCATCCGTCGGCTGCGCTAAGTACGTTGTTGAATTTATTGCATACTTACGTAAATAAGTATAGAGATATATGGTTTATATTTGCATGCTTCCATTCATATGTAAGAGCGGCTTCACTTGAAGCATTCGTCTCAAGAAACCACTAATAAAATATCTTTTACATGGTGGTACGCTTGGAGGTATACATACGTCTATGGTAATACATACTTATTTCATAACTCAGCCAAATATCTAAATTGAATATCACTCCTATATTTTTATTTTGGTGCCTTTATAGTGCAATGTTATTTAGATAAAATTGAGTATTACTACTCAATGTTGTATAACTTTATCGATTTCTATAATGAATTATGTAAGATCATAATTTCTTTTTGGTTCATGAAAATGATGCCACTATCTTTATATCGGCACTTCTTTTTACACACGAATCTGAGCATATAAGAAAGAATTTTAAGCAATAATATATTCGAACCTTTTAACAGAAATACGTGCTGGCCAACCCTAAATTTAATCGTACTATATTCGGAATGAATATACAATATATATATATATATATATATATATATATATATATATTTATGTATATATAAAAGTATATATTCGTAATCAGAATGGTTCCATTTGAGTTAAATCTTATAGTGTTTCTAGGACGTAGAGTTTGGAGGTTATGCAAAATTGAGACGCAAGCGTAGTTTCGCAATGGTATTCTGAATCAGTGCACACAAATTTATTGCTGCGTGCATCTACATAATCTACACAAAACCTAATCACTCCTCTACTCTGTTCTGAGTGAGGGAGGATGGCGCAGTTGTAGTACACTCAGTAGTTGTCGTAAACAATCAACACTTCATCTTCCCTTCGTATGCGTCTGTCTGCCTGCCAAACCTTAACCGCGTATAATCTTCCACAACCAGCACTACACGAAACCAGCAACCGCACTTTATAGTTAATATTCTACTATATTCCATTATCACTAAAACTATTGTTAATATTCCTTAAAAGTGATCGAAAAACCTAGTCTAGATGCAAACTGATGATAAGCTTATTAACAATCTCGGCAGAAAATTTACCTATTTAATAAGACTTCTTAATTTTATAATAGTACATAATTTTGAAAAGATTATTTCAAGTTCTTGTGATCTAATATCTGATTTATATTTCTCAAGTATTTGACTACACTGCAAACCTACAACAATCAAACTAATTATTGTTTTATTGATAATTAAATAGAAAATTATTGCCCTATACATTCAATTTATAGATACTTTATCTTTATATCTTCCTCCCACTCGAGAAGTAGAATAGTTCTTTGTTTCAGGATGCATCCGTAATTTAACTTTAGAAATAAAATAACGCAATAAATGTAATAACCAAGTCAAAAATATCATAAAATAAAAATTACAATGTAATGTTCAGATGGCCAAAGTAAAAATTGATAAAGATATAAGAAAACCGTCCTAAAATAAATATCACAGCAGGGAAAATAAATTTGGTTGGCTTTCAGTGTTAGTTATTTGAAATGGTTCGCTGGTCTTTCATCGTCGCTACGGTGTGGCACCAAAGCAGGGTAATAGTTTTAAATTTGTGGCAGGCGCTGTTTTGTGTCGCTCTCACTTTCCCTCCGGTTGCCTAACTGCGATTTATGTCCCCGACTCGTATCACATATATTTCCAGTAATCTGACCCTTATACCGACATTTTTCTCAATATATTTCCAACGCCATTCGCTAAACATCTCCACTGTATTCCATTAAACCTTTGGCTAATAACACATCCTCTTCCCGAGATTTATTGAACCTGGAACCCCAGTGGAGGATACGAAAGAAAATAATAACTCTATTGAAGGTTTTCTTCGATTTCTAGAAAGGATAAATATAAGCTGCCATATTTTTCAGATTTATCATGTGTCAAATTAAAACTACGTAACCGACTTACAGGATGAGAAGCATCGCCACCGACAGTCCACCATATATCGTGTGAGACATTTCGTCGATCTGGTTTTGCGCCATTGTTGCATAATCACTATTTATGTGACTATATCAAAATTACGTTGCATGTTAATATTAGATGAGTAATAGTCAGGATGAAAATCAAGCTCATTGCTTGATTTTGGTTGCTCTGTTTTAAAGGTAGTTCGAGCGAATAGTATTATTATAAGGCGATTAGTTTATTGATTATTGCAAATAAGTTGTCTGACGGCAAATTGAACCGTATATTGCAAATGAAGCTGTGTGACATGCAGTCATTTCTTGACTGAGAGAGGATGATGAATCAATTATTTTCTCTTCGTATATTTATCAAAACGCTTTATAGATTTATAAAAATAAGGATTACAGATGGTAATTGCAGTTGAAATGTGATATAGAAATCGAAAAAAATGAGCGTATAACGAGTGAAATATTGAGCGATTATGAATGAAGGATCACGAGATGGTTTGGTCATGTTGAGAGATATTTTAGTGAAAGGTTAAACAAGTATAAGGGCGATGTAAATGGAGTAATTATGCGTAGTTGCCTTGGATATAAATTAATAAATATAATTGCGAGTGATTTGAACGAAACTCAAGTTAAGCAAGTAGGGTAAAATGCATAGGTGTGAATGATTTAATATTCGTGAAGATAGATTGTGAATACATGACAAAATGTTATTTACCACCCCATTCATGAAAAGAGGACGTAGCATTATGCACGTATAAATGTATATCATAATGAAATTGTATTTTAATCCGTGGCCGTTGCCATATCTATTTCGAATTCTAATTCGTCATGCATGTCACTATTTAATATCGTATTTTGCTTTGAAAAGAAACATGAAATATAATGTAATTGCCTTATCACGAAGTATTCATTAATTACGCTCACTATATTGACGTTGGTGCGTGACAGTATTGTCCCATTTTCGAAACAGTTCTATTCTGCTCCGTCACCAAAACTCAAATGAACAAACTCACTGGTTGAAACAATATGAAACGCGTCTATTATAATCACATTAATTTTCTTCTGACTATTTTATTTTTAGTTTATTATTAGTTCATGTTGGTATATTCTGTATATTTTTTCTTCTTATACGTAATGTATAATAGAAATTATTACTTACCTATCGATCAATTTCCAATTTGACTGACTATTAAACTATTGGGCATGAACCATACAAAAGCTGTTTTAAGAGCGGTCGTTTCAAGTCTAAATGAAAAACAATTATTTTCCGCATGTAATTACTGTGACACGTTTTACATCGCGTCTTCTGTTGCTGTGCGTATCCCCGAACCCTTCGCCGCTTTCTTAAAGGAGGGAAGAATGCCAAACCAAATTTAAACTTGATGGCGACGTTTCAGGCAACGGCAATACCGTGCGAACTAATTAGATTTATGACTAATTAAGTTTTATATTCGCTCGAAATCGTAACGCATTTTGTTATAAATGTTATAACTCTTGCACAGCAAGTACGTACCAAAGCGATGGAACTACGAAAATATCCAGGTACCCCTATCTGTTTGCTTTCCTGCTACACCTTAATTTAAAAGACTTTTATACGGTCTGAAATGTGACTAGTGAGATTGAATTTCTGGAACAAATAACACGATATATTTCAAATTTTAAAAATATATAGGTCGATTCAGTGTAAGAATTTCATCATATGAAGCCCCTATAGATTTACGGTTACGGAAATAGTTATTCAAAGTGCCTGCGTTACAGGACTTACACTAGATTAAATTTTGATACATTCACACGTTTTTTGACAAATACCAATTTTTTAACAAAATAGGTTAAATATAACACCACATAATTATGTAAAATCTTTGATTACAGGCACAAACAAGAAAGTCTAGTGTAGAATAATGAGACTCTATGGTCTGCACAAATGTTTATCAGTCTGTTTGTTCGAGATTCTCCGAGCATACCTCAACTAATTACATTGAAACATTGAGCAGAGAACTGGCTAAATTGCTCAGGATTTCCTTACAAACTAGAAGTATAATAATTAATTTTCAATGTATTAAATCCTATCGCTCGGCCTTAGTAAACGCAGTAAATTATAGCTATTCTTAGTGATATTAATATTTTTATATTAATATCACTAAGAATAGCTATAATAGTTTAACTTCGATAAAGGGTAATATTCTCTAGTATTCATTATATATTTATTAACACAACCATTGTTTAAGAAGTAGAGTTTACGAGCGATCGTAAAAATGAAACAACTTAAACGTACCCCTCGAAACTTTTTTTATTTAATTTTATTTATTTAACCTATCTTTAAGTGTGCTACTTTCACAAATCGTCTTTAACTTTGTAACCCGCCCGGCCGTTAAGAGTTCGACCCGATGATGGCTTGCATTAGTGAATAGTGAATGTCTTCTGAAATGGATTTAAGTTTTACTTTTTCACTGGTTTTTCTTTTACGGAACTTTTTCCGAATGTAAGCTGCGAACCAGATTCCCCTAAAACGTTATATACGGTCATATACGACCTATGATATGAACCGTATGTGTAAGTTATGCTTCACTTAACAGTAAGCGCGGTAATAATCTGGGTTTTTCAAAACGTGAATTTCCATTGAAATATCCCCTTTAGTATTGTGTCCAAGAAAATTAAAACTAAGTAAATAATTACAGATTTACGTAAAATAGAGAATTGTAATATATGAATATAATTTGATTAATTACTAAATAGAATAAAATCATAATATTCAATTATAAAACAAAATATATTATTAATTAAATAGTTTAAATGGATTTATCATTTAAACAGTATCCTTATCTATGTTTTTTTATTAATTTCTCAACTTAAATATTACCTTATCACTTTCACTAAAATCAAATGTCTCAGCAACTAAACATTTTTTACTGGTGAACAAAAATTGTTTGTTTATACTACTACAAGAAGGATCCTCTGATATCGATTTTAAGCTGATTTTATAATCGTATTTGACATTGTCATTCGGTTTTTCCAGTTGAAATAAAACACATTTCATATTCTTATATTTCTTTTCGTACTTTATATTAAGTACGAAAAGAAATATAAGAATATGAAATGTGTTTTATAAGTACAAATGGTAAATATAATTCATTTTCGAATATGTTTTGCTCAAAATCTGCATTTATATTAATCGAAAATGGAATATTACGGTTGCAATAAAAATTTGTATGCATTTCCTTGTAATGTGCTTTAAGATTACACCTACGCCCTACCAAGGACACGTTTATATATATTTGTTTTTATTATCGTCTAATATATTTAAATCGTTGTCATTTGTAAAATTAGAATTTATGGTATACCAACTAAAATATACATTAATTCATAATAAATCTAATTTGTGGAATACACCGTGTTGGCTGCTCGCTAGCATGTTGACCGAGAATGTTATTGTAGTTAGTCAGATGCAGTTAAATTCTTGTTTGATTATCATAAAACATCGTGCAACAGTATGAATTTAACATAGTGACAAAGTTTCGCGGCATATTGTTCTGTGTTTCTATTTGGCCATTACTCAACGCGACCCCACTGGACCCGTAGAGGGCAAATGAGTCTCCGAAACGGCGAGCCAACAGTGGTCCGAGTTCGAGTACATATTCATTCGTACTATATAGTCGATTCCATGGCGAACTAGTAATCTTATTAATTTAGCCTATTCCACACTTGTCTGCAGCTGATATATTTTTCGACACATTTTGTATACTAGGAATGGAAATCGATTGTATATATCACGTCCGTTTTGTCGAAAACATAACCATTTCAGATGATACTTTAGTATTTTACTTTCTTTTACGAAGTAATAAATAATAAGAAATTAATACTTCGCACAACTTTTGGTTGAAAAGTTTCTTCAATAAATGTACCAGTTACGAGAAAATTGCTACTAAAAATCATAATTATCTTGTTTACGTTGTCATGGATTCGAATGTTTTTTACTAAACTAACATTGAATACCGAATTTGTCTGAATTATAAACCATCGGGCATAAGATGAACATAGCGAGTAATCTACGGTTAACTGTAAATTACTCGTTCTATGCAGTGCGCAATCCACGTTTTAACTTGTTACAACATGACATAAATAACTATAGACAATTTACAAAGGAACGATTATAAATCGACATATAGGTAAGAGAGAAAGTGTCTAATTACTTGGACGGAGTGTGCCCTTTAATTACATGTGAAGGGTCACATTAAGGCACGCGGAGCTACTGCGCACCACTGCGCCCCCCCGGGAACGGGCGACAATGTAATTACGCTAGAATTAGAATCCGACTCGGCTAATAGCTTGAGCCAGGCCCCGAGGATTCGTCCTATATCTACATTTTCGGCTTCAGCAGTTTCATCTATACTGATATAACTTATATTATTAAAATGAAGTTTGCGAAATCCATAATTTAAAAATCTATTATTGTGCAATATATAAATTCTTATATATAGGTCGTCGACATGAGGATTTAATTTGCTCTAGTAATATTATATTAGAAAATATAATAGCAAAACAACAGATTCGAGAACAAATTATTACTACGTATGTTTTAGTTTTGAACTGCAGGTCAGTTATTGGATGTTTTTGTTCTCGATTTCGCAATATGGTTATGGCAAGAACATACCAATTGTATTAAACTACGATAAGAAAGATAGCAGTATGAAACTTTATACATACCGCATGTAATGCAAAGCTCGAGCCTAGGTACTTAACATGGAATAACAGATTTTACGTGCACATTTCTCAATTTATTTTAAACAAAAATGCTTGAATTAAATGTTGTAGAGCATAAAATCTGTATAAAAATCATATACCGCTTGACTTGTTGCTGTGGATGTTTTTATGACTTGTAATGGAATTTTGAGTCAATCTATAAATCTATAGAGAATTCTATAAATTATTGACAACGTTATAACAGTTTTACAAATTTAAAAAATAATTTTATTATTGACTTTACTTAATAAACTGAACAACATTGTCTGATTTATCTACAAAATTTTCTGCAAAATATAATCATTATGAAACTATAAGCGGTTAAATATTTGTAGAATATCCTTATAACATACTGAATTCCACCATTAGACTTGTAAAACTTTTTTGACTAATTGAATATTTTGTCATGTTAGAAATAAAACATACATATAGTGAAACTACATTAAAATAAGGTAAATTTACTAAATTCGGTGATATTACATTTTTTGTTGTTGCTTTCTTAAAGTAAAGTAAGTAATAATGTAAATTTAAATTAATTTTTTACAGTATAGTATCAATATTAAAGTCTTTATATCTATTATAGATATTAGTTACTTGAATATTGCACAGTGGCGTATAGAAAAGATATAAGAATACGACTGTGCAATGTAGGAGAATAGGAGTCGAGAAATAACGGTTGGCTATCTTCTTCTAATTGACGTATTGATTGAAATTTGCTACCGGCCATTCGGTTTTAGTGAACCGCTTTAGTTACGGACATTTGTGTAACTGTAGCAGTTAGTCCCATCTTCAATTTCCGGTGTTCAATTTGTGGCGACCTCTCTGTGGCCCCGGTCACTCCTTTCAGTTTCAATCTTCTGTCTCTGCCTACCTCTAACATGCCGCAAATGCCATCTTTGTCATAGAACATCCACGTCTTCACATTGATTGCTGTCGTTCCCTGGGGCGAACAATGGCCTTTATTTCTTACCTGATGTGTCTATATATATATATATATATATATATATATATATATATATATATATATATATATATATATATATATATACTTGCCCGTAGCTGTCATTTCTCCTTCTTGGCCATTGTCAAGATATTGAAAATGTAGCAGGAGTAAACCGTTAGTTCTGTTGCAAATATTCGAGATCATTTTGAGAAATGTACAATCTTTGCAGTTAGACGTGGAAAGCATTAGGTACGTGGGTTTGTGTGCGTACAAATAGTCCCAGTGTGTTTAATGTACTGTCATGATTCATATACTACTACGTCCTCGTAATTTATCCATCGGCTGTCAAACCTGCCATAGGATAACCCCTTATCTGTCTTAATCCGTCCGCTGTGGCCACGGCGAAGTGTGCTCACTGAAGAGGGGGCAGAAGCCACCAGACATCCTCTGCATTTATGTCGTCTTATCTGCTCTTCTTTGCCTTTTCCTTCGTCATCTACTCAGACCGCGTCCTTTTTCACTGTTGATGATAAGAACTGAAAGATGAGCGCCGGGTGCACGGGCCGACATCGTACTCTTTAAATATTGGTGGCGGCCATCAAGATCTTGCCAAACGTCGCGTCGGCCGTCTTTACGCACCGCAACGTCGACAAGCAGATTTTTTATTTTTTTACTAGATGTCCAGATTGTTGAACTACTTGTTGGTGTCTTAGCGTAACTTCAGGGGATACGTTTTTGTACCTCAATAAAACTAAAATGTTTTTCCTGATAGCATACAGAGGAAGATATCTGCAGTTGTAAATATGCAACCTTCATTAAGGAATCAGTGGTTATAATTTGTTTAAGGAAAATAATTTTAGGATAACGTCTTATTCTTCACAGTTTCTTTATTCATTAAAGATAATGTACGACCGGTTTCGATTTTTTACAAAATCATCATCAGGTACATAGCTGGTTGGAAAAGAAAAATATATAACAACCAAATCAAAAATTGAGTAAACATAAGCAAAATATACTTACAAACTAATAATACATATTGTTGAAGGTCAGATTAAACATTGTGAAATAAAAATTTAAGTGTATAAACATTTTTCGATCTTAACTGACGTTATTTGTTATTGTTTCTTAAATTTTATTTAATACAAAAAAAAATTATATACTCTTTTGTATCGTTAAATTATACATCAGTTAAGATCGAAAAATGTTTATACACTTAAATTTTTATTTCACAATGTTTAATCTGACCTTCAACAATATGTATTATTAGTTTGTAAGTATATTTTGCTTATGTTTACTCAATTTTTGATTTGGTTGTTATATATTTTTCTTTTCCAACCAGCTGTGTACCTGATGATGATTTTGTAAAAAATCGAAACCGGTCGTACATTATCTTTAATGAATAAAGAAACTGTGAAGAATAAGACGTTATCCTAAAATTATTTTCCTTAATTAATTTTCTTCACGATGAAATTCCTCAACGATTTATAATCTGTTTCCCTTAACATATACTTTTATTAAAGTATTGTGATCACAATAATGAATCGTCTGTGTTTGTGTGTGTGCCTCTTTGCCTGTGTGAAAACACTCAATAAATATCATATATCTCTGGATAGAAAACCTGCAATTTATGAATAAGATTTCTCAACCAGAAAGTATATAACGAAGGCGGGTGAATACCATTTCAAATTTTTTTATTTACAATATTTAATTATTTTGTTAAATTACTTATATTAATTTTGAATGCCTATACAACAATATTGTAATTGTTTTTGACCAGTGCTCTAATCAGATACTTCAGTTGAGGGAATAATTTGGTTAATATGTGGTAACGCAAATCTGGAGCGAACATTTTCATGATTGGGATTTAAGTACAGTTAATTACGAACATACGGAAAACAGTTTAGAGAATTTAATTTTAGTATTATACACTCGTTGACATTGATTTTGTTAATTTATAATTTAACTTTTCTTATATTAATTGAATCGTCCACTTAAGAATATATAATCTAATGGAATAGTTAATGAAATTCCTGCAAATTTATCCTTATTTACGTGAATACTGGCACTATTCTAATTAGAGTTTTAATGGTTAGTTTTGAAATGTTTTCTTAAACTACTGGACAATCGTTTTTGAATACAATAATACTACTTGTAGTTATCAAAACAAGATTAATTAAATTGTTTTATGAGAGTCACAGCATCAATGAATATCAAGATTTAATCAAAGGTGAATCAATAATAGACGAAAATTTAATCGGAATATCCGAATTCTCCTACTTTAATAACACATTATTATACTAGACAATTTAACAACTTTTTTATATATATTTTACAGATACAATGTATTTTATATCTAATTCCAAAGAATAATAATTTATTTGCAACATAATTAAAATGAATTGTATCGTACCAAAACTGAAGTATTTTCATATTTTTTTTTTTTTGTATTTCATTTGACCAAAGTAATGTTTTCTCTCTGTGGAGTATTGTCTTTAATAGTACGAGTTTACTACCGAAAAACTACCCTTTCTTCAATAGCAATTCGCAATCGATATGACATAGTCAGCTCGATTTGATGTTCACATAAGATACGTTGTTTTTTTTTTTTTCGCCGCAAATCACCGGCATCGTTTATCTGAAGAACCCAATAAGTAAGCGGAAGCACCCGGTATAAAGATAGATGGATAAGGATATCACATCTTTACTGTTCTTTTTGCATTTGTTTCACAGTAGAACAAAATTTTCAAATTTGGGTATTGATAAAAACCAAGTATTACTGCAAGCCCAAAGGTTATTCTTTATAGTTGGTCGAATAGTATCCAATTACATAAGCGATATTTCCGTGAACAGTTAGTTTTACTAAATTTTATTTTGCAATAGTTGCCTGATATTTTAATATCCTCAACTATTATAAGAACCTCCTTTTTCTCTAACATAATTTATTATCGGTATATTGAAAAAGTAGGAGGTATTTAAAATATGACAACTTTCATAATGAAGATTTATAAATATATATATTACTGTAACTGGATTGTATTATTCGTTCTGTTTAAAAATAGCTTACTTGAATAGTTTCATTACAAAAGTAATGAAACAGATGCCAGGACTATTTAAATAGATTCTGTTGTAATCTTTTCAAGCACGCATATGTAATTATATAGTATAGAATGACAGCAATTCAGTATTCAATTATCACAGAAGCAGCGAGTCAACATAGAGAAACAAATTCCCTTAATGCTTTGCATTTAAAGTGACGAGGGACACAGTTTTCCATAAACCGACTATCAGAATTGCAAAGTTAGAAATAGGACAGCGAAATGCATATGTGGAATGCAGCTATAACTTGATATTCTTGAAAATTAATTATTGTTGTTGGTAAAATGATAAAGTATCGTATTCATTATTGTATACATATATTCTCTATTTCATCTCAAGGTTCAATTAATGTAATAATAATGTAGTTAGTAAAAAAGGGCGGACTGGCTCCAATTTAAGTAGGGGAAATTTAAAATGACCACCCAAGTTAGTAGATATGTATTCAGGGAAAGCGTAGCTTATTTATTATGTGATCAACTGAATGTCGTCTGTGCGTAGTAGTTCTTAGCACAAGACAGCTATTGTGTTTGGCTGTGTGTCTGTGAAATGCTCGGATCAAAAAATTCCAAAACAAAAAGTTCTTGCCTTATCGCTCTGAACCCAAAATTAATATAAGTCAATTTACTTAAGTCGCTCGCTCGGACGTAAGATCTAACGTTGTAACCGCATCTGAAGGTACTAGGTCGATTTCAACTAAAAATTTGGTATACATATAATTTGTGTACCTATAGTTTTTCTCAATTAATCAAACAAAAAGTTATCACTGTACTTTATGTAAATTTTGAAAAAGGTTTTTGTTCGGCTTTGTTCGCAAAAAAGTGAAACTAAACCAATAATTTGCAAAATGTGTTCCGAATACGATTAAATACGTGTGCGTGTGCCTATCGTACGGTTGCGTAATTCTACGTGAAATATCGCTGGAAAACTTGAGCGCAGTTGGCCAGTAAATTACAGTTTCGAAATTCGGTAGGCGACGGACATACGAGTTTACTAATTGCTGTATGTGACACAATAGCATTATATAATGGTAGGTAGCTACCTCTTTGCGTAGACTATACATGGATACGCGTGATCAGGTTTTCCACTTTTGAATCAACCAATATTCATTGCCTTTGTAATTTGCTGAGGGCGTTAGCATTTACAGTTACCGTATATACCAATAAATCATATTTGTCATCAATACCGTACAAATTTTGTTTGGCCTATATTGAACAATGTCTAAAAGAATAGATTCATTTCATTTGTGTTAACTACGGAAATTTTCGAAGCCAATTTGTAGTAAATGGTACATTTTTCGACAATACTTTTAAAACAAATGTTGCTAGAAAGTTTTATTTCTTTATCTTTAAATTGCTTCATTTTTTCTCTAATTCGTGTTTTCTTTTCGAGATGTTCAATAAACGAGTAAATATAACCTCTTCCGGGTGAAATATTGTTTTCAATAATAGGAAGTTTTCTTTCTTTTGATATATAAATATATTTTATACACACAGATACACAGAAGCAGGCATCATTGTGAAAATAGGAAATATGGATTCAGGTACCCACAAAACGGGCATAGCCATTAAAATATCGTCGCAATCGTTTATTTATTGTCATCACATAACGTATAAGAGAGTAAAAATAATAATGTAGGTTTGGCATTTATGATTTAACTGTATGAAATAGGTTATTTATTTTTGTTCTATCCGCTACCCGAACCACGAGTGGAACTTCAGTGTAGGGGCGTATTTAAGATAGTTCCTCATAAACCCAATTATGCATTGTTACTTTTATTATCAAGTAATATTTTCTGTAAAAATTTAAACATAAAAACATTTATACTCTTTATTTATCTAATGATAATGCAGGCCACAAAATTTAATTTGCATAATACCTATCTCACTTTTATATATTATTATTACAATTTTGTAATTTTCATTTTTATTTTAAAACCTTGATAATGGCCGAGATGAGGTACCTAAATATTAATCATGACGAATTTATCTATTCATTAATAATAAAATGCGACTAGTACCGTTGTTGCTGTGTACCGTGTATAAAGAATAGAAGGACGAGTGAATACGGGAATGATGACACGTTGCGGTGAGCCGCTTCGGATGTTCTTTTGTTGCAGAATCCTCGAGCTCGACTCCCGGACACGATAATCCTGTATCTTGCTCGAATGAACAGCGCCTAGCTATGGATGCATACAGCTGGGCTAACGACATACATACATATGTAAAAATTGTATTTTTGCTATTGTTAAAATATGAATTTAATATCAAATATACATTTTAATAGGTTCATATACTACATGTATTATTAATATCCGAATAATGCAGAGAGTCATTAACATAATTCTATCTAATGTCTATTTTGCATCATGCCAAGCACCAATTTCTGAATATGCTTATATAATGCACCAATGCCTCCAGTTTATAATCAATTTTAGTGGAATATTATCCTCTTTGGTTGTCTGGAATTCGTTCTAAAAGGTATTATTATAAAAGTGAAAATTTCTTAATTCGAATTTTATATGGAAATACAGGTTTTGAGTTTCTTTTGATTTATACTTTTTATAGTCAGTTTTTAATCTTTAACTTTCGTTAAAATCTCAAATTACAAATGTCATGATTGCACTATTTTTATTTCGACTGTGTCCAAGAAAGTAACAAATTGACACATCAATTCTAACATAAACATATTAGTAAAAATATTGGGTCTTAAATTGAACATAATCTCGAAATTCGAACCAATTTTGCTTCATGAAATAAGAATTGAAAATATGCACTGAAACATAAATTAATATAAATTGAAAAAAATAATCTGAAAAAATTATATTCTTTGATATCTCACTCACGTAACATAAGTAAAGGGCTAAGAATTTCCCCTTTGAACACAGAGACCACGTTATGTTGTTATCGCTGAACGAATCTAAGATAAATTGCAAAGAGTAATTAATTTTTGAGTTTGTTAATTACTTCCTTTGATGTTCTTTTGAGTAATTAACGATGTTTTGATAAAGCAAAGGCCACGAGCTAATCATTAGGAACGATACGGAAAATATGTTTAATTAATATTTTGCGATATTCTATTACGTTCATATCTCTCACTCATTATATAAATTATTTATTTTTTATAGTATTAAAATAACCTTGATTAAAAGTACAACTTTAAATCACGGAAAATTTATTTTAACTGATAGATTCACGATTTCTTAAAACAAATATGAATATGAAAGCTTACGAATTATTTTCATAATTTAATCTCTATGATTCGTTACATTTAAGTGATATATTCTATTGACGTCGCGTCGGTAGTTGTATATAAAATCTTGTATTCAACACGTTGCGACAGGTGAGTCTTCGCCTCGTCGCGTGCCTAAAAGTCACCCATTTCACAACTAGTTGCATAAATAGTTATATAACTACAAAGATTTATATACAGAAAAATGCCAATTTCATTAATGATATTTGCTCGATATACTAAACATGTTAGGAAATAATTTTGCATATACCTTAAATAATTTTTGAAACAAAATCTTTAAAACTTTGTTTTGTATAGCAACAATGTTTATATTATAAAACTACAGGTATATTATCAGTCGTAAATACTTACAAAATTAGGGGAATTGTTGTAATTGCATTCGACAGCCAGTAATTTCCATCGAACTTCGTTTACGTCTACATATTAGTTGAATTGAACCTATTTGCAATAGTCCAGTTGAACAGACAAAGATGGCGCATGCGAAACTGAAGCGTACCGCCAAATGAATCTAGGAGGACGACGCGACGCCGACGTCTAGTAAGTCAGTCGAAGCGGAGTTCCTGTGGAATTCTCCAAGGAAATAGCCAAATAGCGTAGACGGTTGTCCGCCGGTACACGGGTACAAATCCAAGTCTCCCTGCCCTGCCCTCCACCCCACCCCACCCCACGCCTTACAAATGGGAATTTGTGCCCAATCTGCACCGGTAGATCGTCTCTACCCGTGGAACAAATTGCAGTTTGCGATGAGTTCGATATCCATCTCTCAGCACTGCCAACATTTACTTGTAACTTTTAAACGTATCTCTCCACCCTGCATATGAAAACCTACATTTCTATCTCACTTCTACAACTTGCTGCTTGCTTTTACGTCCTCTGTCTCGCTTTGCTACGTGGGTAAGATTACAGCGATGTTGTCGGCTAAATTATTACGCAGTGCGTGCGTAATTTGTTATTTTGCGTTTAAAGGTTATTGGTGAAACGAGAATTTCATTAGTTTGCGGAAATCTCCGAAGGAAATTGACGATGGTTTTGAATTAATTCTATGTCAAAATATGCGTTGGTTTATTCAAATTTTATTTTGGATTTTCATGATTAGGTTTGTCTTGCTTTGGCGGAAACTTCGTCTTGAATTTTGATGGATAATCAATCATATTTGGATGTAGGTGTTTGTGTTGTATATGCCAATTTCCGATACTTTCAAAAATCATGATAAAATTAAGTGCGAACAGCTGAGCAGTAGAATATAAATGTTTTTAATTTTCGTGTTCCTAAAACCATACTGCAAATATTATAAAATGTGTGGACTAACGCAAGTGCTATTAGGTTTATTATATGAAAAATTATTATGGATATAATGAATCTTGTAGAATATAAATTACATTTTAAATTTCAAAATGACATATGGCATTTGACATACTTGAATTTGGATAGATACATTCTTCAGAAATTGCTTAGTTTGAATTTTATCCGGAATTGTCTACATATTCATGAGAAGTTTCTTTCAATTGAGGTATCATCGACCCTTTATATTCTTATAAAAACTTATGCTCCTATTCCAATTCTCCATTTTCCTTATTAAACCCTTCATAATAGATCTGTAATCTAGACATTTAAAACAAAATTTATACATTTTGTATAATTTTCGTCGGCACACGCGATATCGTAACAATGTTATAATAAGTTAAGTACTGTACCATTTGTGTGTATACCTTTTCTTTGAATAGTGCTAATTACGAGAGATATATCTTCATTAGGGTTTATATACTCCTATATTTTATATATATATATATATATATATATATATATATATATATATATATATATATAAATATATATATATATATGTTTGAGTGTGTAGAGCATGATTAATTGTCAGGACGGTCTACGAAACAATCTAACGCTAATTTGGATGGATGTCCAGTCGCTGACTTTAACAAGGAACAGGATATAATACCACGGTTCATTTCAATTTATATTGCCTACTTCTTCATCAAATAACAAATCCAAGATTACATTGTTAAATTGTCTAACACTAAGCCGTATTCTCATTTAGAATCAAATAGTGTTCATTCTGCTCTGAAGAATAGTTTTTGTTGCAAAATTAGATCCTGTTTAAATATCAAACCATTTAATTATTTTATCAATTTATATTTATATTTTACAATGCTAATGTAATTTTCTTTCGTTACAGGTGAGTCATCAATGTTACAAATTCGATATAACATTTAAATTCCACTGAGGTAAATATTATATATTTAACAAACATTGTATTCTCCAACATTTTCTAAATTCAGTCCCCCCTGGGATATCAACGAATCTATGAAAACAAATACAAACTGGAAATGTTTTAATTTAAATTTATTGGTTTGGCATGTGCCAATAACAACAGAGTTTTATTTGTTTCGCGCATATTGCGCCCGAAGTTTCGCGTGAACAACGCCATTTGTTTCCAAGATTATATTCGTAGGTTTCTGTGACACACTTTTTCGTGGGGGATAAAGAGTAGTAGTTGGTACTTAAGATCAGCGAAAGCTGTAACGATAGGTCTTTGTTTTTATGAGTACGTCCCTTAAAAGTGTGAACTAATTGCCTACCCTTGTCAATGTGTATAGCAGCGGAACATCTCTGAACGCGGAAACCAGATATCGTATTTGTATGTACTTCCTGCTGTCGTAAATAATTCGGAAATTTGTTCGTAATTTCAAGTCACTTTGCTTTGCCTACGTCATTGTGTCGAAGTCTGTGTCGCTCTCCTCGCGTCTGACACATACATTGTGCAGTGGAATCATTATGAATGGATTTTAGTTGGGAACAAGTTCCTCCTCTTCACACACTACAGACACACTGAAGTTATGAAATAGTTGAAACCATCATCTCGAATGGGCGTACCCGGAAAACAAAGGGTTGCGGTTAGTTTAGATGCTCTCTTCAGATACACATACCATTCAAACGGAGGCATGTTTTATTACTTAGGTTAGAGAAATATGTCAGCTTAATATTTCAAAGGATATTATTAATAAATGTATAAGAGGCTTAAGTTCGTGACTGTCACTCAGTCTCTGTCTTTGGCTGCAACTTACACACTCAAATACTGCAATTTCTTTTGCACGATATGAACTTGAAACAATTTCTTTTACCTCTTATTGACTATATACAAATAATTTGCTTCTAAAGCTTCTTAGCAATAAGGAGATAGAATATAATAATAAAATTATATGAACTCGAATTGAAAGGATATAGTTACAAGATTTAAATAAAAATCGAAAATATGACAAGAGTGATTGGTTGCCGTAAGGATTCGTATCGAGAACTTTTGGATGTCTAGTCCAGGGATCTACCAATAAACTTCATTCGTCAAACGTCATTCACCACAGGCATTCGATAATTTGTTCTCACTTGCAATTTAAAGCCTTGGTAGTTTTGACATTCTATACGAATCCTCTTAATTTTATTATTATATAATATATGAGTATTTGTTCTGGAAATACAAGCTTCATAATCTCAGACCGCGCAATAGCTCCATAAACTTGTTTTTGACACTTTTTACAGAAACATATGTACATAAATGTAAGTTTATTTGCCAAAACTAAAATTTAAAATAATATATATTTCACTACATTTTTACCACTACAAATTACGAAGCACAAAAAACTGGCAAGTTCAGCTTAATGGTTCGAACAAACTTGATATTTTTATTTAGTTTGCTGCAATATTCGCACGATATACGAAAAATTATTAGTTCATTCCACAGCTAGCCTATAAAACGTTAAGTTCTGAACAATAAATATCTTTAATGATTTTCTGTGTAACAGTTGCAAATACACTTCTACCGTACTCTTCCAGCAATTCAGAACTGAAGTAATACAACAAAAGCATTTTCCTCTCTAGGGCACAAGCATTTTAAATCAAATAACCATTCCAAAAACAAATAGCACGCTTGATTTAGGATATTACTGTTTTTCACGAGAGGTTCTTCCACTTTAGAAATCTAATGGTTTTTCTATTCTGTATTACGTGGTAATACAATTTCTTTCAAACTTTATCATTTCAATTTTATGACGAGGTATGCGCATATGTATCAGTTGCAATACACGTATTAAAACGTAACAGGCTCCTTGTTTATTGAATTACATTTTCAAAATTTTGAAGGGGCCATATGTATTATACATTATTTAAGTGATTGTTATAAATTTCAAAAGTCTTACTTAATTATTCTTATTACCTAAATCTAATGAAACGTAATAGACATTAAACAAATGTATATTACTAAAATATGTGTTTATTAAAATTTGTGTAAAAGCCAATGTAAAAGAAAAATCCCTCTTTTGAGCCCAATTACTGCGGAATTATTAGGGCTATTAAATTTAAGAGGCTACAGGAAGAAACTGATCCCTCAAATTATACTTCCAAATTTCGTTGAAATTGGTAAAGTGCCTCCTAAATACTTGTGTGGCATTGTTACATTTTAAATTCAATAGCCTATTGTCTTCCGATATTATAATTATATCGATTGATGTTTAGTAAAATTAAATTAAATGAGATTTTCAATTAATCAAATAAAGATGAAAAAAGTTTAGTGTTTTTTTTTTTGGATTATTTATTCAAGTTAGTGGTAATATAGGATTTTTCACAATTCACATTAGTGGCAACAAAAATGTCTTTATATATATTCTTTTTGTGTTTCATTAAATTAATTATACGGCGAGCTGAAGGTGCTATTAACATAATATATTCAAAACGAAACTAATATCATTGTTAATAAATTAATATAAGTTTTAGAATCCTATCTAGTATTCGCAAAATAAACAGTGGTAAGCTTAATGTTGTAATATAAATGTAAGAGCACAGGAACTGACTGCTATGAAGATAAAAATAATCGCATGGCTATGCAATTATCCATTTGATAGTAGAGAAACTCACGTCAGTTTTGTTAGAGATTCAGACAGGCAAGCAAACAAACGAAACAAAGCAACGCAACGCAAACCAGTTGCGAACTAGGACAACTGAACAAGCTGGCAAATAAACAGAACACGTCTCAATAAAAAAGAATTGTGAACATGTGTGTACCTATATATGTATGAGTGTATAACTAGAATGGGAATAGGCGGAATAGGTTGAATTACAGAGAGAGATGGAGAAGTATTATTAACAGTGGCGTAACTATACTAATAATTAAAATTTTCACTGTCACAATATTTACAAAATGTTCTTGACCATATAGGAAGACTATAAAAGAAGCATTTGATTGAGACAAGATGATTAGTATAGTCTATTTATTTTATATTTCGAAAGCCAAGAGTGATTTCTATGTTGTTATACATATGTTTCCAACACTAAAAAAATATTACTTAAAATTGTTTCGGACAAATGTTGCACGCAATTGTTGATAAATGTAATCCAGGCTTAAGAAAAGCATATTACAATATCTATCCCCTTTATCAAGAAGAAGCGTGCGTGGAGCGGTCCTCGTCAGCACGCTACTGGTTTTGAATGGATGACGCGCGCGCGCGTTTGGCATAGTGTTTGACTTGTATTCGCAGGTCGGGCAAATCCTCTTAGCGTTGGCGGTGTCCGCTGGCGTTCACAACAAACGACCTACCAGTCAGGTCATTTATTCGAAGAGCTCTGCGTGTGCTGGCAGATGCTCTCTCCGGCTATGCGCTGACGGACATCTCATTACTTACACGGAGTTGGTCGCCGGCAACCAGCGCAGCACCTATAACTACATTGCTCTGCCCTTCCTCCTTCGACGTCAACTCAACCTACGTTACCGTGAAACATACTGCCACACACTACTTTGCATACAGTGCCGTTATTGCATGCAGCTAGGAGACAAGTTTGATACTGCGAATTAAATCATAAACTGGCAGATGTTTGTGGTATTGTGGTCGTTTGATGCTTTGTAAATATAACAAAATCAGCAGTGCTTTACACTAGACTTTCTTGTGCGTATCAGCAAATAGTATATGAAAATAGTAAAAAAAAAACATGAATGAACTTAAACCTTCGGTTTAAATATTGCTTTCAATAATTGGAAGTTTTCATTCGGACTACATACAAACAGTAAACTTAAAGTTTTATCAAGTCATTTTGCGACAGAGACAAAAATATCAATAACTATTTAGAATCGTTTGAATCTTGTATTCAAATTAATTAATAATGGCATGATTACGTTTCTACGGCCAAGGAAAAAAGATGAATATATATTTAACTTTAAAATAATTTACTTTCGACAAGTTTAGCGGTAAAACGTGCACTAAAAAGATGTACACTCAGTCATTATTATTTCTGAGATTTTCAAAACGTGTATATCCGTTAAATTAACATAGTTGAGAATTATCATGATTATTATTCTTCTTTTAGAGCATTTTCCAAGACAATAATAACTGATTCTGAATGCGAAATTTATAGATACGGCACTGTACTCTGTTCGCCAGCTTTACTCGGAGTAGATGAAAACAAGACAAGCGGTTGAACATGACGTCATGATACTATGCGGTGTACTAATCGGATTTCGTAAAATGAATTTCTATGCAAGAGAATCGAATTAACAGTATAACGGAGCCAGTTAAGTGGCAGTTTGCCCCTTAGCCCTTGCTGCTAAGCTATATGTGCAAGTAAAAACAGGCACAGATAAGTTTTTTTTAATGTTCGCCGCAAAAACCAACAGTAATCTGCTTTACTTATTTATTGTATTTAAACCGTCCCGTTGATATGTTATAATTGTCTTTTATAAGGATATGTGTACACTCAGAAAAGGCATGAATGCCTTCAACTAGCTATATATAAAGTTTGGTGGATTTTTAATTTTCTTATGTATGTAGAAAACATTTCCTTAACCACTGATGTTTTTAAGGAAGAATAGATAAGTATAACCACTAATTTTTGAAAAGATAAAATTTTAAGGATACAATAATGTAAGCTAAAGAAATTATTGGATTACATTTCTTTTTGTCGCAATCATCCGAACAATCAACTCAATCAATCACTAACATTTTAAATTTCAATTTTATTATTTTTCATAATTTAGCTGTCTTGTACTATCGTACCACGAACTAAGAGTCGATGAAAAACGTTGTCTTTGAAGGAGTATACAAGTTAAGTTTGAATTTAGCTCATCTTGATACAATGTTGTTAAAGTTTTTAATTAAATCAAAATGAATTAAATTTCATCAAACTTTTAAGAGAAATTTCTTACTCTTTTTTATTTTGTCGATTATTACTCTTTAGTTCCGAGTATAGCTGTTATCCAGTAACTAACATCTAAGTTTTTTCTAATTGGTAAAAGTTAATATATTTTTGTCAAATATAAAAACAACAACAAAAAAAATTCAACAATGAATCTTGTAAGCGCAGTCTCTTTTTTTACTTTTTCATTTTGGATACAAATTAATAAAAAATAAAATTTGAGCTGTCAACTGCAAAATATTATCCGTCTCTGTCATATCAATAGTATTCTTCACACAAATTTATTTATTTCTTTTGAAAAATAATTTCAAACAATAGTTTCTAGGTTCTGCATTATCGTTCATTTGCGGTGAGCTAAAAATATATAACTGTAATTGTAAAATTATATTGCCCACATTTAATAATTTTAGTATTAACTTATTTAAATTAGCTAGATAACTATATAGATACTAATCTAAATAATAATTTAGATGAGTATCTGGATAATAATCTTTTATCTAGACATCTATATACCTACATCTTTATGAGTCCAAGCAATAGTTTTTAAAGCGTGATGATAATTTATAATACAAAAATTCAGGATGGTGGTATAACACAAAACACATATTATAAGAACGATACAGCATTGATTTTTTTTTCTTTTTTTTTTTGTTTTTCTTTATATCCTTTCTTATCATGCACATCAGACTACATGAGAAAAGTTCCAAACGTTCCACGATGGAATTCAGGTTGCAGGTCGCTGAGGCGAACTCAGGTCGTCAGGCCAATCGCCATTACATATTGAGTGGGTGTCCCCGAGTTTTACTTTTTCTTCTTCTATACTACTTCTTTTTCGTATTTCATTCGTTGCGTTGTGTGCTTGCTCTGTCTCACTTTATCTATTCCTGTCTCCAATTCGTGTGGAAAAGTTTAAAACAACCGAAGAAAGTTGGCCGCAAGTCGGTCGCTACGTGCGTTAAATTTTAAGTTCACAATTTGAAAATTTTAACGATGGCTGATATCCTTTTAGTTTTCTTTGTTGGACGGTTAAATAAAGTCACTCTGACTTTCAAGTAAACGTAACGTGATGGAATGAGATTAATTATTGAACTTTTCAATACATTTCAGCTCTACATAAATAAATTGGTTCAATTATTTTACTTTAACTTCTCCTCCAACTTTATATTACGCAATATCTGTTCGCTTCGTACAACCGTTGAACGGATTGACGGTTAATTATTTGCACCGGTTGCACTACTCGAAATTACATTTTATTATACTAGAACATGAGTACCAATGTTTTCCTTTTCTTTCTTATACACTATTTAATAATGAAAATACTTTTATCACAAAAGTCAATTTCGTAATTATATTATCTGTTTTCAGAATCCCTTTATTTATATTTAAGAACTAATATTGTGATTGATAAGATCAATATAGAATAAATAGCCTTTTTACACTACTTGTAATTATGAAGATAATTAATTTTAGATATCAATAGGACAAAAGTTTAATATTTACGTAATTTAGCAAATGTATATACGCGAGACTTAAGAAACTTATAGTATTTTCAATATCTTTAGCAAGACTGTTTTTCACCTTACTTCAAAATAATGTTGAATATGTTATTGTGAAATTTGCTATCTCCTTCAACAGTTCAAAGTCTTTTTTGTCAACTTTAACATCGTATTTAACAACAAATAATACTTAAAAGGATACGACACAGAGAAGAGATGGAAAAAGCAAAACTGCAAACTAAATTGTATACGGTTGGGCTGTGTTGTCGTTTGCTGTGGACATTGCTTTCAGTTCTGGTCCGAGCGAGGTTCTTGTGCAAATGGTCCGGGTGTTTAAAACTGAGCTGGCTGGCTGGCTGGCTGGCTGGCACCCGTTGCCATACGAGCTCGAGCCTGTTTGCTTGCGTTCTCTCTCGTTATCTCTCCACGGAGTCCGAAGTAAATGATCCATGGAGCGCCGGGACTGAGCTTTAATTATCTGTATTCATCGCGCCCCGTCACGGCACACGCTCTGACACCAACACTCTCCTTCCCAGTGGCGACTCGTACAAATGAGGATGTTGGATCGGCATCCACTACACCTAATAGTTAAGTTTTTACCTCGTGTTATAGTATAAACAATAAAAATGTGTGCCTGAAAAATTCTCGGAAATAAATAATAAGTATAATCGCATTGTAAGAAGAATGGCTTCACTTTAGTCGTTTATTAGTATTTCTAAAATGACTGCACTAACAGAAAAAAGATGATAGAACTAGATGGTGAGATGAAATCTCAAGTTTGGCATAGACACACACGCTTCACATCAACACGTTTCAAATACCTACATGCAAAGTATTCTTTTGCTCCAGTTAATTTAATGGCATATTTTTCTTGTCGCCCTTCCATACGAGTTGCTACTGGAGCCTGTCGCCTCTTCAATGTCCGTGCAGCATAGTAGTGGGAATTTTCAAGGCAGCGGTCGCACACTGTGTATCGTATTGATGTCACCCTACTGCTACAGTGTTATTCCATGTCATTAGTACCGTATTTACACGTTGTCCATAGTGTGTTTGTTTAGTAGACTGTTTTGTATTTTGTCAAGTACGAACACCCTTTTTTCACAGTTGCTGCCCTTGTGTCGTACTCTATAGAAACATTCTATAGCTCCCATTAGTATCTTATGTGCTAGAATCTAAGAGCCCCAACGTTATCAACGTTATTGCTATGAAGAAATGTGATATAATAAGCATTTTATTTTCTTGGACAAAAATGCGGATTTCATGAAAAACTAAAATTAAATCGTCTTACTGTAGAAGATTTGAAAATATAGCATATGATCTTATAAATGTAGATTTATTAAGGACAACCTTGGTCATTGCACCTTCGAATTTTTATATTAAAATTAATGAACTTACTATTGCTTAATAACAATCAGAAAATTGCCTAATAATAATCAGAAAATCAATATGGTCGCGCTGACACAAGTTTTCGTCAACGGCAATCGAATGAATGCTCCATTTCGTGCGACCGAACTGCTACTTATCCACGAAAAGGTTTACCTCTCAATCGTTGATGACGGTTTGAACAGGCATAGCGTGCGTTGTACACCTTGGTGTGGCAGATAAACACAGTACGTTATGGGTGGGTGGGTGATTGTGTGTCTGTTGATCGTGTTCAGTCAGTTGACACAATGTATGCGCTTGTGTAACCTGTTGATATGCAATGCAACGATGACATGTGTACGTACCTATGTTGATTCATATAATTTGAATAATTCGGTAAATACAGCGTGTGCAAACATACTATACGTACTACTGACGATAATCCTTAAATGATTGTACACAAGATGGCAAATAATTTGTGCAACATTTACTATTGAAATTCGAGATAATAAAGAACAATGTAGAAGGTATTTGATATATTCCTGTATTATATCTAATACACCCAATTTTAGACCCAGTATTACAGCGTCATTGTTTCCATGGTTAGACGTTTTGTGTAACAATGTGATTCAAAGGGCTCTTAAAACAAAATTTAGAACTTATACTACAACTGCAGTTTAAGTCAAAACTTTAATGCTCGCTTAGACAGTTATGGTTTAACTCTAGTCTTGCTTTAAGTTTGTCATTGTAATTTTTAATTCATAACTAATTTTAAATGATATTGTAATTTAATTTGTAATATTAGATGAAATATGATTTAGCTTTTGATGAAGTTGAAGTTACTAATTGTAATCATGAATAATAGTTTGAAGAAAGAATAATAGTACTAACAAATAGTTAATGGCAATATTTTCATATCAAACCGTTAAATAGATAATTATCGTACATATTGCTATAATTTATGTTTCAATTGCCACAAATAAATTCCCATTTAAACTTTAAAATAGTCCAAGAAAACTTGAAGTAGTTCAATCGGAATAGTTCATTCGTCATTGAATTTCCTGTGAAGAAATTAAATAACATTGATTATAGAAGCAAGAACAAACTATGTACTTCGTTCAGAAATGCTCTACTTATAGCTACTTTTTCCGTGTTCCTAATTGTTTTTGAAATACTGGCAAACTTTTTCCCGATAACAGCATCTTGGGAAACTATTAAAGCTTAATGGGACTTTTTAATTTATTGTTTACAACGGTTTGCCCAAATACAATTTTCACTATGAAATGGAAAATCATTATAAATTGATAATTATATACATTGCTATATTTGTAGGGATGTTATTACAGATAAATATATTTGGACTAATTTATAAAGTTGTTGGTCCATCCCAAAATTGAATTACTAAAAATCATTTGAGTTAATAGAATATCGTGTTGCTTTAACCAAAGGATGTTCTCACAACATTAAGGCCTATACCAGTTTGTATATTTATAAATAAAGCGTCCGACACACACATTCATTCAAGCACATACATATACATCGAAAGAGTAAGATGTAAAAAATAATTCATAAATAAATATGCTAAATTTGTTTTCATTATGCTAAGTAAATAACAAATTGTGACTTTAAAGATTAACATTAACCGGACTCTTCAATTAATAAATACAAACAAAAAAATATACGAAATATTGCTGCTTTCTGCTGTGTCTTTTAATTTAATATAAAATTTAATTTAATAAAAATAAAACAAAATCTCTTTATATACGTGCGACCTGCGTATAATACTGATGGGTTAGCCAGCAGTATGAAAATAGCACACTGAAAAATGTACACGTGTGAAAAATTCTAAGCGACAATCTGCTCTCATCATAACATCGTCATTAGTTATTTGCCAACGTTTGCCCAACAACCCAAAAGTGAAAAGAGAGTACATATACAAACACTGCCTCGTTATATAAATATTCACATACGTAAAATTTGCTTAAAAATTCATGGTACCTTAACTTTTCACTGTAGATACACTGGCATGTATTCTCTCATCATTAGTAGTCAACATTATTTACTTTTTACCCTCTTGGGCATATTACTAAAGGATATACTAAATCATAAAAAAACTTGACATTTTAACAGAAATAAAGATTTTGAGATTCGCCGAATTGTTTCTAATTGTGTATATCTGTGTATTTTATATTTAACATTGTGTTTCTTAAAATTATATTATATAAAAGAAAGTAATATAATTATACCAATGCATCTTCTTTAATAATACGTACAAGAAAGTCCAGTGTAGAGTATTGCAGAGTTCTATCTTTATAGTTGGCATCTTTTTTCGGAGTATCCTTTAGCATATTCTCTCTTACCCCCGCCGTTAGACGCAGTTCTTACGCTCGTCCACGCGCTCCATAACGTTATGATGTTTACATAAACGCAATACGGTGTGCAAAAGCACGAATGAATATGTTATCAAGCAACCATGGCTCTTTGCGTGTGTGCACTCGTGTGCATGGATTTCTTCACCATAATTGCCTCAGCTTTAGAATTTTTCCTGTTTTTTATGATTTCACACATTTTATAGCATTTTAACTAGGATATGCATAAAATTATAATTAATTTTATCACGTTGCGATGACGTATAATTTGTCACATTTATTTATTTGTGTCAGTTTATTTTAATGCGAATACGTCTGTAGAAAATGCTTGGACAGTGCCATCAGATTGCTTGTATAATCTCGATAGTAGGTGACAAATTTAAATATAACCAGTTATACAATTATAATGAAGTTATTATGCTGTTTTATTATGAAATATGTTTTTTACTACCTTGTTTAGATTTTGTTTTTAGATATAGCACGTTTTCTTGAAAATTTCGAATTTATATCTTAAATTGTTATTGCTGTAGTGTGATTATGGAAGCACACACACGTAATCTTGGTTCAAATTGTGCCATTCCATAAAAAACTCAAGTTAGAAAATTTTCATTATATAATATGTCCTTTTAGATCTCGTCTAAACATTTAGTAAATATAGCATAGGAACAGAAATTATATATTTAGACACCCAGATTTGAGTTTGAGTGAATGTATAAATAAATGTGCAGAATGCGTTGTATATATGTTTCTATCGTTACTACCAGTGGTAGGGCCAAAACTGTCTGTGCGTGTGTGTGGGTGTAAGGAAAATCCGTAATTAATATGGTGAATTGATAATGAGGTTAGTTTTCCAAAAATATTACATGAGAAATCACTACTTGTCAAATTAAATAATTAGACGGATGCATCAGTGAGGAGTGGACTGTATTCGATTATAGGTATGGGCACATGGTGCCCGCGGCTTAATCTAGTATTATAATGTTTTGCGAAAGATTTTAAGTAATTTCTACCTTGCCTTAGGTACCCACCTCCCTGTAATAAGTTAGCGATATCATCTAATGTATGCCATTATTTGAATTATTCATACCGTGTTATATTTTACCGTCATTGGTATGCATAGTATGTATATATTTCAGATTTGAATTTTTGATTTATTTTAATTATGTGTTTATAAAGTTATGGTTGAAGAAACACTTTACCCATTTTACAAGGAAATGGATTTTACTAAATTTTACAACCTCTCCCATACTCGGTGTACCATGTATATTCTAGTGTGATTGTTAGTTCGTCGTACGGTAATACATAGGAGCTAAACGTTCGATCTTGATTTGTAACAATGATGCATTAAAAACACAGTAACATTGTCGAAAAAAGAACGGAAATTCGATTCATGCTATACTAATTACGAAGAATAATATAACTCATGTGGATTATTTTGCGAATGTGTGTACAATATTGTATAGAAATAGTGAATGACTGAATGAAAAATAACAATTGACGTATTATTTGGAAAATTTTATGCACGCATTGTAAGAAACCAATGCCAATGAAATATTAGCGATATGCTAATATTATTGAACCAGACAGATTATTTATGTTGAATATGTAAGCGATAGAAAGGTGTCTACTTGTTGTAAATCGATATGCGCTTAGGTTTCGCGGTTGCCGGATGGAGAAACACGTCTGTCAAGGATTTGTTCCGAAATCAATTTTGTGACACAATACGCTTTCGCCGGATTACAGTTACATCAATTTTATCAAAATACGCTCCGTAGAGTGCTAAACTGATTTGTCAAGATTTCGACGCGTTTTCGCGCTTCTATGACTTCCATATAGCCTCGTACGATAGGTGCTTGCCAACGACAACCATTCGAATATTTTCAATTACTTTTACGTAATTCCAACTAACGCTTGCAACGGATTTCAACAGTATTTAAACTTATTTTTTGGAAGCTGTGTTGGATTTAAATCGAAAATATATCCTAATTTGCACTATACAGAAACACAAACATGGTTTCCAAAACACATTTAACAAAAAATGTAGTCAATTTATTTTGATATTATGTGGTCTATAAATATTATTTTATTAATAAAAGGGAGTTTTACGACATCCCAATAAAACACTTATTGTTATATTGTTTTGAATTTTAACACTCGCCGAGTTTTGTCGTTGAATATTGACGGTAAATTATTCACAGCTACATAGCTGATATACACATGCTCTCACCCACATACACACACAATCACACAATTAATTCACAAGGTGTATTTTTGTTGCAATCTCGAATTAAAATTTTACAATAATTCTTTAAGTACTACTATACGTTCAATCTAAATATTTAAATTATTTCATGTATTTGTTTATATTTACATTTAAAAATAAAAATATATATATAGCAATCATAAAATGATAACACAATATGAAATAATATTTGTATATTTGTTACCGAAGCCGTTGTATAGGTATGTGAATCAATCGCGAATTTCATGTTATTCCGATATACGTTTATGAATTGTTCAAACTCCCTATATACGGGACAATAAAAACGGGAACTATCATCGATACCGCAATTGAACATCAGAAAAAGCGTTACAGAACATATATGCTGTTATTTTGACAATAACTTTTATTGGGGAAATATATAAACTAGTCTCCGAGGGCATATAAAACTGAAGTGGCTTGCTTTTTTCCTGGTACCTATACATACCAGGCAGCTCGTATTGAAATGAATGTTATCTATATCACAGCTACGCCGCAAAATAAAATGGCCGCCGTTCGTGTATGCCAGTCTCCGGGTCTCTTTGAAACTTTATCTACGCCCTGCATGTGCTGTCAAATACACGATGTCCCCGCTACAGTACGTTTATAGGTTTGCTCAAATCCCGACCGCCATACGGCCATTTAGTTTTGTCCTTTTGACGTTGACATTCCGAAAAGAAAATCATAACTTTTAATAGCTTGCTTCACGAAACGAATCATTAACCTGCATTATATATTTTGATACGTCACTGATGCCTTTATTGCTTTTTGAATATAAGTATCAACATGAAATTTAGGGCCAAAAAGTTAGAGTGACTACTATTGCGCGACCTTTATCACTTATGAACCACCGAATTATCACATTTCCCCAAGAAGGGCTAAATGAAACGTATCATATTAATACGATACGTTGATGTTCTATTTGGCAGTCTGGGAAATAATAAAATTTAGTATGGAATAAATATAACGCATTTTCTTTGATTAACAATCTGGGGTTCTTTGTTATTTTATAATTCCAGACAAATATACAACATATAACTGAAAGCATAAATATCTACCTTACCTTTCTTAAAAAATGTATGACCTTCAACAGCGTGTTTCTAACATTTGTTGGGAAAAAAATTGCAACAAAAATAGTTAGAATCTTTAATTTCGTTCATTTTGAATTCAATTATTTCTCTGTAAATGCAATCATTTTAGCTTTTTTTTTAGCTAAAACTGAAATACCGTGCTATGACACCCAGCAACTTTGCAAATATATAACCAAAGAATTTTGAAGAGAATAAATTAAATTAGAAATTTTTCATTTTTAATAATTTCATTCCCTTGAGCTGTTTTGTACTATCTTACGACGAGCTTAAAATATAATACTAAAGTTCACCGAGGATTATTTATGCTTGTTGAATTCTATGTTTAGCGCTAATAACGTTGTATACTCGATAGTTACATTCGGACATGCACTCCTTTACACGTTTCGGCCATTCTGCTCAGATAGAATTAGTAACGGAAAGCTGCTCCCTAGCATCGTTCAATGAAAGAATCCCTGATCTGTTCCTAGAATACAAAATAGTATTCTTCTGACAAATCTAGTCTGGTTGCATTGAAGAAGCAGAATAGCGCGCGTTAACTCTTGTGCATACTTTAGGTAAGGTACTTTAAAAAAGTTTAAATACAAAAATATTTAATTTTTTTTATATTTACATTACATCATGATATACAAGCAGTATAAACACAATGTTTAGTTCAGGTAGATACCAACCGTAGTCTGCACTATGATCTTTGTTTAGCTCATCGATGCTTTCGCTAAAATCATAAATCACAAACAGAGAAAAATAATACTTGGGTTGTGAACTGAAATATACATATGCTTAAATACAAGTTTATTATTTAATATAATAGTTATTATTTAAATTCATTTACGGCAGACGAATCAGTTCTAATATGAGTATTCCTTATATGATTTTGGAAAAGTCTTTAATTATACCATTGTACTGTAGAATATTGGTCAAATAGAAGCAAACACTATTCAGAATTGTGGTGAAAGTGGCTGTCAGTTGCAACCGGTTGAAACTTGTATTCATCGACCGACCGCGACTATATACATATAAATCGAATCGTACACAAAAGGATAGTAGTTTGGTTCCAGCGATGTGGACATTTTACAAAAACCTACATATATATACACGCACGTGCGACCGATGCATTCAATGTGACATTCAGGATGTGGTTCGCGGGGGACATAGCCCTGATACAGGGTATAAAGGTGCGGTCCAGTGTCATTGGGTACGTATCACGTATATATCTGGTCTTGTCTGCTATGCGGATGATTCAAAGCTATGCGACGCGACCAGCCCACCAGCCCACCAGCCTCGCAGCCGTCCGTTTTGCTGCCATATCTCCACTCGGCCTATTTTCTTCTTCTCGTTTTGTCATACTATAATGTTACTATGCAGGATTTTACACGTCAGCTGCTTTACATACCTCGCATAGGGAAATAGATGATAAGTTCATGTAATGGATACACTTATATAACTGGCTTCGCGACTCTAACAAAGCGCGAGAAAAGGCCAGCACATTGTTTGTAATCGAGAGAGCGGTGTCATGGGAAGCTTACCAGAAAATGTGTATTTCTTGTATTTTCACTGTGAGTCGCGCTTCACCTCTATGGCAATAATAATAGTAATAAAAAAAATTACCCAATTTACATCCTATATCTTATAGTTCAACAAAAGAAATTTAATTTCTAAGGACACTTTAACTCCGAAAGGTTAAAAGCTTTAAAGAATATAAAATGTCACGAAAACTATTTACATAAAATTTGGTTAAAATCTACCCGCTATCTTCATATGAAATCTGGCCACAAACTCTTACGATCGACTAACCTACAACCAGGCTAACTATTTTCGGAGACAAGAAGACGTGATACGATTTCTTTTGAAAAATTTGTTTCATTCCGCGATTGATTTAGACACCGTCGAACAGTTAAGTTCTTTGGTACTACAGTACGACGAGCTTAAAAGTCGAGTTTTCCATACGAAATTAAACAAAACAATAGTTCCTGAACAATATTCATAATAAATAAGCTATCAAGTCCTCATTTTTGCATTCGATTGCTCTGTTTGTAGAGTTAGATTGATTTTAGTATCCTGATTTCCAAGGCTGCATTATGTCTTTACTTTTGTATGCGAATTGCCCTGGGTGTGTGTGTCTTTCTACGTCTGTGTGTGACAAGCGTTTTTCATATAAGTTTGTATATAGTATCTATAATAGAAGCAATCCATATTATTCCGCTTCACCGTTTACAAAAATAGAATTTGTTTATTGAAATGATGAAAAATATATCACGAAACAAAGTTTGTATATTTTCTTTTCATGTCGTTTCTTTTATATATCCTTATTTTTGTTTGTGAACGTATTTTTTCTTCAAATAAAAATGTTTGTGGAATTTATAATTTATAAAAGTTAGGTGACTTTAGTAAAAGAAAAATGCTTCGCGCCTTGTTGAATAGAGAAAAGGTAAATTTTAATTGTGAATAGTCCACGCTTTTGTGGAATAAAGAATGCGCATAAAATTTTGTGGCTTACTCTTATACTTTACCTTTTTAATATAAAATCACAATTTTCACAAGACACAAATAGTTGCTTTATTACTTGATTCATCACGCAATTTAACTGACCCTAATGAAATACTTTAAGTAGATATTGCTCGGTCTAAATTTGCTACAAAGTCTTTTTTATATCTTATAAGACTAATACCAAATGATATGATTATGAATTCAAGTTTATTGTCATATCAACCCACAATGCGGTTATTGTCATTACTGTTCTGATGGTGAGTCGTTTGCGGACCTACAGCCGTCTAAAATAAAAGTTGACGACCGACGTTTACAGGCGTGAATGGTTCCCGGAACCCGATGGTATGGTATTCCATTGCAGGGGATAAGGAGCTGACAGACCTGCAGACAATGCGTAGGGGACCACATGATTAATTGCGCTACATTCCATCACGTAAAAAACAATCCTTCATTCATTATTGCAGAGCAAATGGGCGAGAGAGATGGGGCGCGAATCGAAGTAGAAGAAACGTTACAAACGAACCGGGGAAATATCTATTGAATTTTACTCATTTACTTTTCGTTCGTCTTCATTTCTATTTTATTCGGATCATTCAAACGATGGCTATGAAATTGGGGTGATACGTTACTAGATAATTACCTAATTATTTTTGAAAATCCTATAAAACTTTTCCAGACAATCTATGTGATTAATAATTGTTAATGGAACAGTTAAATTATCTTAAAAACCAAAGTTTCCTAAATTTTAAATTGATTGCTTATATAGTATTTAATAATTCTAAAACTTCTACAAGGGATTCCTTAAGGTGAAATAATATTCTGTGCAAACATTTTTATAAACATCAATGTTGCAGACCCCCGACTAAATACTATAGGGATTTATGCGAAAAACATTAAAATGGTATATTAAATATCGTGAAAAGAGTAATAGGGCAGCTTATCAGAATGATTAAAAAAAAAAAAATCCTCTGGTGTAAATGAAATGATGTTTAAATTAATTTTATTTTTAATTAAATTGAATATAATTTTTATCAAAGGATTTGTTTATTTCAGTGATTATCCTGTATTTATATATTAAAATTTTAGTTACGTAAAATCCCTTTTTAATGGCATTTACAAAATTATTTTACAAACATGTGTACTGCGTATAGGATAAATTAACCTAAGCAAAAGATATTAAATTATATGGCACTTGATGTGAGCAATACTCTTCTAGCTTCAGAATATTGTCAATAGATGAAGAGAAGAGCTATTTAGATGAGTATTTTCTTGAACCAAGTATTAAGAGAAGGTTTTCTGGCGGTTAAATTGATGAAAATAAATATAAGAAATTTATATAGTCCGAAGGTAATTTTTGAAGGATTTCTTTTTCTTTGAAAACAAATTCAAAGCCGGTAGTTAAGGTTTATTATTCTTGAGTTCAAGTAAAAAGGTATTGGAACTGTTGTGCAAATAAGTAGGAACAACAACAAATGTTTGTCTATCTAACTGGTAATATTGGACGTTCTTTGTCTTTACAAACATATAATCGGTTTTGCCGTGCGAACTTTGACACCAAACAAATAACACAACGCATTGCCGTTTCTTGTTGTAACACTAAAGAGAGATAAATAGAGACAGACAGAGGTAGACTAGAAGTGACGGTTCCGTTAGCAGCGGCAACAATAGCAACTAACGTGTGAAGAAAAACCTAGTTAGACCCATCTCGAACATATATAGACAACTCACATATATATGTATAATGATATATTCAGGATGTTTCACATGTACACCAACAAACTTACGGGATAGGTACAATAAATATTTATTTACAACCTCTGTTTTTTTGAAGAGATGTCCCAAATATAACACTTGTTAATAATAGTATATAATTCAAAACAACAATTGAAGCTATTTTTATCTGGAATATAATAAATTTGTAATACTTTTTTGAACCAGTTTTGGGCTCAGAATCTAAATGAACTTTATAATCGGAATGTCTAATCGGAATATTAAGAGGGTAGTACGATTTCTAGAGCCCTATAAATCTAGAGGTATAAGGACAATTGAATTTTAAATGCGACAGATAATTTTTGGACACTAACATTATATGCTTAAGAAATACCCGGGACCGAATACATTATCCGTATTGTCTTACCGTACTTTTTAATACTTTCAGAAATTCAAGTATTTTCCCAAATTGTAACCATGGATGTTCTAAATTGTTAGTAATAATGACTATCACAAATACACACAAACAGACAAAAACAGATAGACAAAGAAAAAAGGCATACAAATACTGTAACAGTGACAAACGACCTCCGCCCTTGGAGTTGCCGTCTTCGTTCGTTCGTCTTTCCTACCTCTTGGATTTACAGTAAGACTCTGAAAAGAATCAATTTCGAAGGCGTCGAAGCCATTGTCTTCTTCCGGTGTGGTTCACACGCGCACACGAGCGGACAGTCGCTTTTGCAGCGCTCGATGCGATGTAATCGTATATGCCTCACGCGTAGTCAGCAAGTGGTCTGCCGCAGTCACCAGTGCTACTTCCGGCGTATGTGTGTGTGTGTGGGAAAAAGTAGCGAAATTGGGCCGCCGCGCCGCCGGAAACGTGAATGTTTTGACACTTCTTTGCGCAGAGATTTTGCCTGCTTGCTCTGTGTGACGGCGTCTGGCACACGATGTCGCATTAACGAGAGACCCACAAATCAAACGACTTCACGATTGATATATTATTTGGCAAAGAGGTTCTCAAAATGTTTACTTTTAGCCTTCCTTCCTTCTACTTTAGTTTACCAATACATAAATATTATACATCCTGTTTAGTAGTACATTACTATTTTATTTCATTGTTCCCAGGCAATCCTATTCAATATTAATACTTGCGATTAGCCGCGCAAAACGCGAGCGATAATCATCCAATTATATGAATAATCTACAATCTTGGGGGGATGCCCGTTCACCATGCGAACGCATTACGTCCTTATGGTGTATTTTATGATATCAGATGTATGCAATTCAGAGACCGTTGTGTGATATCACAAATATGTATGTTATATGGTAGAATTTCATCATTAATATATCTAATTATATTTCATTTTAGTATATATTGCTCAACAAGGTAAAAACATTATATCCATTTTTGGGCAATATTTTTTGGCTAACAATTTGACAGATGTCATACAATTATACAATGAAAAGTTGATTTAAATTTTGAAACAATAGAAGGCAAATGACATGTATAGTTAACTGATTCCTGGTAGAATAATATCTGGAATGCACATCACTCGACTATCTTATACTGTAATTTCACCAAATATGTAATGTTGCTTTATTGTATTTTAAATTCATTCATCACTGCTGACTAAAATTCAAGGAACAGTTTTAGAATCAGTCAGTATGCACGCAAAAGAAATACGAACGAAAGCATCGGGATCGCGACAAAGCGGGTACATATAGCACGAGGTAGCACGGAAATCAGTCCACGTGATATTAACAAGCGACTTTTCAATTCAAACACTTCAGAAAAATCGAATGAAATATGAGCCGCTTATTGTGCTCCTTCTAGATTACAAATAGGGAAATCACTACGGAGGCACTAATACACGAGCACTATTTTTACGCCAGCTACCAACGCTGCAAGTGATAGAAATGGCAAAAAGCCAATTTTATACTTATTTTTATTCCGTAATTATTTATATAATGCTATCTAGTTAAGCTATATATTCTTAATTATTTTAATTTTGTATGGAATTAGGTATTTACGAACCGTTTTGTATTCAAATCTTGACTTGAATTAAAATGCACATTTTAGAAAATGTATGTATCATATTTACAATATTTTTATAGTTTTTTAATACGCAATGATAAAATAAAAATCATATTCATACAAATGTGGATATTTCATTTTATATCGTTATTGAAGAACTGTAAAAATAATTATTTTATTTTAGAAAATAAAAACCGTAGCAGTACTGAAATTTGAATACGGTCCAACTCCCTGCACCAATTTATAAAAAAAACATTGCACACGCAAAAAATATACGCGTAGACATGTTACCATTTCGATGAAAAACATTATGAACAGAATATTTTGCTATATGCATACAATCGAAAAGATCAAAGCTGAATTACAACATTACTTGTTCACTATTTGCCGTACCATATGGAAAATTAAACACAGCTTATTAAATTATCTTGTTAACTTTGCAAATTACCTTTGACTATCGTCTACGCGACTCAAGAGTTCTAATTCTGAAAGTTTGTGTTTGGCTCACTACTAGCATAAAAACCTGAGCATACTATTGACTACCGTACTTTATTACATCTCATACGTTTGCTCATGGCGTTTTCTACTGATTATATAAGTGTGCACAACATTTCTGTTATTAAATTTTCCATTAATTATTTTACTTTTGTTTGTTTTTCGAGATAAGTTTGATGCATTATTTCATGTTTATCTTTAAAATGAAATGTATGAACCTTAAATATAAAACTATATTAACTTCTACAAGTATAATGAATCGAATACCAATTGTTCATATTATTGAACCGAAATTTATGTTGGTTAAGTTTAGGTTAATGTATTAAGGACTAAGTACTCATATTGTATGTATACCAAATTTGTTTGAAATCGTTTCGATATTCGTAGCAGTTGCATTCGTATTCAGGTCAATAAAGAGCGAACGAGCGACGTATCCAAATATTTGAGATTTGTTAGTAATCAGTCCGAGTGCAGAATGTGCAAAAACAACTAGTGTAGTTTCTATTCTTCAATGACAGTAATCTATGAGAGATTAAATATTAACCAGATTCGTTTCCGAAATAAACACAGGTAGACTAAAATATGGTTATAACTTTATGTTTAATACCTATAAATATAAATTGTTATTGAAGTAGTTTATATTGGATGTTGTGTATGGTGTAAAAGCTCTTTAAGATGTAGTGGTGCATGCTTGTGTGTTCGCTTTCGGAACGAGTGCAGCGGTCGACATAAGATGGTAACGGTTCTCGGCACGGAACCGAATAGAATCCCCGTGAGATGGCGGGCAAACATCACGAGAAACCTCAGAGGTCGTAAGCCGGTACCGTATTACTCGGCCCCGAATGTGACTTGTTTGTAAACTTGTAATAGCCGAGAGTGTGTTTCTCTTTCTCGAGAACTGGTCCCGTGTTGCGTCCCAAAATGAAGATGAAATATTTAAATGCATCCAATAGCAACGACACGATGTGTGTATAAGGTGTGACGACAACTTTCATATAGGCAGTTTCATGTTGTCCGCGCAATGGACACAGCAGCGTGTTTCTAACGGAGCGCCGACGACGTTTTTCGGATTCATTTGCATTTATACGAGCGTTAAGGCATCGCGCAGGAATCGACTTGCCCGAGGACGTTCTCGTGTTTTTGAACCCCTCGAAATTGCATAGATATGCTAAACTGTCGCTGCATACTATATATCGTAGAATGATGTGACCAGCACCGTCCTTAGGAGGATTCAACTTTCATCACATATTTATACAAAACTATTATTATGGCTGTGAAGAATCTGACAAGCATGATCACAACTGTAAATTTGAAAGCAGAATAATTTCAAAATAAAGTTCAATAATCCTGCTATAAATCAATATGGATTAAAAGTGGCCAAATAAAAGTTATGATCTTTTAGAAAAAGTCTTGCTTACAATATTCATATAAATTTTACCGAACCAGTAGTCAATAATTGATGTTGCAAGTATTCTAAAAATTAAAAATATCTCCATTTTTAGATGTTTTATGTTTTGGGTATACTTTTGAAATTTTTGCTACAAATCTGTCAAACATTTTATGTACCGCGGGCTCATAATAATGTATTTTATAAATTCACAATTTATGTGTGAGCTATATAATAACTCTGCCACCAGTGACACTTTCTGCTGCACAACAAATGAGTAATTCATTAGTTAAAACAATTATGTACTATATATTTATGACTTTTTTTTTGTATTTGTTATTTTTAAGATTCGTTTTGTATCTCTCTTGTAATTGGGTTCGCCTGTTGAGCAAAGTATAACAAACGAAAAATATAATAATGAGCTGTATCATTCTGGTTTCACAATTTTCAACTGCAATTTAGGTTTTATAAATACACGGAACTGACATTGATATTGTTATTTCTTATTATAAAAACATTCGGTTATTATTGAGAGTAAATTCATTCTTTGATAATGCGACGCACTTTTCATCTTAGTTCCTACGTTGTGATATAGGATTAACTATTGGTCATAGAAGACGAAGTAATGGAATTGAGATATTTAAATGGTTTTTGCGGTGTATAATTTTTGGATAATGACGAAAATTATGAAATTAAATGTAAATGGAGTAAGAACACTGTATGTCCTCAGAAATGCATATAATTGATAATAAATTGAACGATAGTTGTGAGCAACTTAAAAATGGATGTGTTTATTGCGTATTAATGAAACACGCCGATATGGGTGTTAGGCAGTTGTATGAGCAAAACAGGTAAATATTTAAGCGCTGCCATGTTGTTAAAATTTAATAAGCACCTCCACCAAATTACTTACAGCCATAGCTAGTAATAATATCATACCCCTAAAGACGGCTCTGCTGTCATTCCCAAACTCTAGCTAGGAGCCTGTCGCTATCTTCATTCAATGGCCCTGTGACCGGAGTAAAGTTAGCCAACCACCCTACAATCTCCCTCCTCAACGCGAAGACGATAGCACAGAATGTTTTGCATGTAGATGTTAAAGATTTTAATTAAAGCGTTTGGAATGTTAACTTTTTTATTTGCTTAAGACCTAGTTTACATAATTGAGAACAAACTTATTGAAATATTTGTTGAAGGATCTGAATTAATTGTGAAACACAACATTTTTCTTTTCAAGTAATATAAATCTTTATCGAATCCTTTCGTTATTTATTTTTCTTCGTTTAATTTTTAATGAAGCAATATTTATTTATTAACGTATTAAACATTAGTATATAATATTGTTCACTTCCAAATAAGACTGGTAATAAAATAACTTGCTTATCACGCTCATATTAACGTTGTTAGTTTAAGGTTTCTTAATTTTACTTTCAACATTTGTGGCTTTAAATTTGTTCACACTCAATAAGACATCCACACTATACTCAAACACAGGCATATAAAGTCAGATTTGATTTCGTGAGCATCAAGTGCGTATTTATGTTAAAATCTCGGTAAAGTCGAACATTATCCTGATTGCAATACTTCCTAATATACATCGTACAAAAAGGAAAGAACTAATTCGGTAATAATTATAATTTTGATAATTGTGTCTTGTTGATTTAAAATTCAGCATAGCTAAAGAAATGTCAGTCAGAAGAAGTGAACTAGCTAAATCAATGTATGGGAGAGAAGGGAAAATGGCATAGAGCGGACGTAAGATTTGTGATACGTTATTGTTTTCGCTCGACGGTTGATTCTCACGTCCAATAACCACACACTCGTGTAGTGGCTCCTGGGTTTCCGAGCTGCTTTTAGCGGTCGACAAACTTGCACTGATGATAATATAAATATGCTAATCGTATGCCTCACTTTACCATAAATGCTATAGTGCCTGGATATTTGCTGTACGATGTATAACTGATTATAGAATTAAATGAGATGTTGAATCACGCAAGAAAATTGGATATGCAGATCCCGTTTAGTATTAGAATTGCATATCATTGTAATAACGTATCTTGCTTTGATATTTTGTATCACAAATGAATTATTGTCACTGTAATCGAAGTGAGTCATCACTATTAATCTCGATTCTAAGAATAAATGAACTATATAATGATCTAGGACATGTACTAACGCTGTCAATAAAAGTTCTTGAGATGTATATGCATCAGGAAAACTTTCGCATATGTTGCTAGATGGCTCTTCCATCTGTCCATTTTTTTTTTAATATAAAGTAAAATATAATGCTGGGGTCTTAACTGAAATTAATTGTGAATGCGTGCTACGCTCTCAATATGTCGAAAATAGCATGAGAAAAAGAAAGAGCTTTATTAAAGTTGAATTCATTCCTATTTCTAGCAACTAGATAAACCAACGAAAATTTAGGTAAATGTTTTTTCTTCTTCTATAATTTGAGCCTGGTCACTCCTACATATTACATCAAAGGAAGAAAAAAGGAATCGTCTGTATATTTGATGTAGCCCCTATTCTACCTTTGCTCCAATCAATCTTGTATGTGAACAGGGAGTCCACATACTGACATATCTATGTGCTTTACCATCTCTATCATAATCTGATTACTCTGTCATACCCACACATGGCTGCCTATCTGCGTGTACGGGACATGCAAATCGCATATATGGAAATATATTCAAATCATGGGGCTTATTAATTTATTAATTTTCGCTGCCTAACAAGGCGTTTTAATTATAAATGGCCTACTGTGTTTTTATGTTGCTCAACAAGGGACTGCTTACTACATCATACATACATTATCACATTTCATATAATAGCTTGTAATTTGTTTTGAAATGAATTTAGCAAAACCATACCTTTTTTATCAAGATTAATACTAAATCCATTAAATTACTATATTCAACTAGTCTACAAATATTTTACCACATTATATTTTATTATTTCTGGACTACTAGTGTCAGTGCGTCAGGTATAAACACAGGATGACTGCAATTGGAATATTATTTTTGAGAGGCATTTATTGTAAACAAAAGAGAGATAGAAAGATAGATTGTTCATGTTAATAGAATGACGAATGAATGGTTAATAAAGGTGATGTAAATGGTGTAACAGAAAAGCACAGTTATCCTAGTTCTACTCTAGTAACGCTTACATAGTGAATTTAAACAATTGTGCATGCAAAATTACCACAGACAGATTAGACCAGATGCTGAGTATCAAGTTTTCCCAAATGTTACCACCATATCATCTTTTGTGTTGCGTCCAGCCACCTTGAGTTGCCCTTACAATTAATTTATGGGGTTGTTGCAAAGTAATTTCTGTGCGAATGCAAATTAAAATTTCATTTACAAAAATTGTGGATTTCAATAGAGTTTTCTTTATATTAGGAAGCCATACTACATAGATTATTTTTAATGAAAGATAGTACGATAGGGTTTGCTTCAAAAAAGGTTGTATGCTATTTTATTTCTCGAATAGGCGAGAAATAATGTATTTATGTACAGCTAAAGAACATCCAATATAAACATTTTGTTGCTGCTTTCTCGATGCAGAGACCGGTAGAATTTTACCAGGGCCAATGATGCATGTAATGGGATTACAAGCCCACGTACACCCCGTCAAAGAATCACGAAGCTTATCATTTTCCTCGTGGCCGCACTTTTAAGATAACTACGAAATGCGTAAAGCAAGTAGTGCGACCAGCGAGCCACGCAAAAACAGCCAGAACGGTTTTGGTACGTTCGATGTTGTAATTCACACTCCAACTGTTTTTTTGTAATTCAAGCGCTCCCGAATAGAAAATTACCTTGAGCGAGAGAACCATGCCGACCCGGATTTAGTACGAATCGTAAAATGGCGGCTCTAGATTCTATGCGCCGTTACAGCACCCTATAAAACGTACGGAATAGGGATCAACTTAAAGAGGGGGCACTATCTAATGACACGCTTCTATTTGTGTTCCACCCAGAGGCGGTACCATTAGGTCGTATTATTAATTATTCAACAGTTATTATTATAAAGGAATGGCAATTTTATTTTTTATATTTATATATTATTTATAGTTATATACATTAACACAATCCATTAAATATTTAGCAATTCATTTAAATAATATTTCATATGCTAGAAGTATCGTGGAGTTTTATTTGTAATTTGTAAAATTATGTTACATTTACTAATTATTTTTCATGATAATTAGTAATACTGTAATTATTAATTACAGTTTCAACTGATGTCAAAATTATGACAGTGGAATATCATTTTACTCCCTATTTGTAAGAAAATATTACAAAACATCTAGAAATAATATTTTTTGACATCTACATGATCATCCAATGTAGATGTTTTTAGCTCGTCGTACGGTAGTACAAGACAGCTATAGTGTTTGGTCATGTGTCTGTAACAAACTCGGGAAAAAAAGTACTCGCTCGTCCGAATGACCAACTTTGTGAAGGTACCGTGCCGATTTTAATGAAATTTGATACACATTTAATTTCCATGCACGTGATGTTGTTTTAGCCAAGTACTGCTCATAATTGAAAAACGACTGAGCTAATAACTTTAGTTAAGTAGAATGTTGTAATAGAAAAGCTTGTTGTACTAAAATAACGCTTACCTTATTAAGGTTCAAAAATTTAACTTCGTTCACATAATACCTGTTCAATACCGAATTTTGCTTATATACTATCGGGCACAAACCGCCTACCCTTATCTTAGAATTGATGATTTAATTTAATTTCGAAGTAGATATGAATTAAATTTACGCGCAATTCCTTTGTAAATTGTAATCATTTTGTAGAACCATTCTATGGCATCTGTGTAAAATAGTTTATATTCGCAATATATGTCTAAAATAACGTTACCTAAGAAGCTAATATATCTAACAGTTAAGTAAAAGCGGTTGTATTAAAAGGCGGAGCATTGGATTATCATGAAATCCGTTGGTGGTGTGCTACAATCATAAAACGTAATATGGTAACAAAATTCTGTAATGAGATTTTTAATTAACCAATTTGTTAGTTGATTCTGCAAGCGAGAATATGCAGTAAATGTTCAGGTACAGTACAATGAGCCACGGATAGAAGAGGATTATGGAATTAGCCAATGTTCGGTAAATTCATTTTGCACAATATCTACCATCAAACATTCTTTACTCGGCTCTCATTGTAATTTATCTCGAAAAAGTGTCACAATTACCTTTCATTCAAAATTGTTGCTGGGTTTTTAAATATTTACATATAATTTATAATGCCTGCGTTTTTTTGTAATTTGTCTGTGATTGAACAATTATTATTTCTTGTGACTTTAAAAAAATATTTATCCCTAAATTAGTCACGGGAATAAATATATCAAATCTAGCCGCGTGGTTATGTTTTACGATAAACTCCAAACAGACACTATAAACTTGAATTAGAAATAAATTGGACACATTTCCCAAAAATATACATTATTCAAGTTGTCTATGTTATTACTCATTTACATGAGTACTTTTTTGACGTCAAGTGCTGAAGTATGCAACATTATTTCTTAGATATTTAAAAAGACGAAGACAGCATAAATATTTTTACGTGGGGTAAAGAATTTATTCAGATAATATAAGGATTGGGTAGGATTAATACAAGGAGTTGGCTGTACCAACTTGAGACTTTCATCAGACTTGGCGTGGTAGTGAAGAAAGATCTTTGTGTAATGAAAGTCGTAATTTAATTTATTTATAACGATCGTCGTCATTATACGGCAATTAGGGAAAATTAAATTTGCTTAGTATTATATTCTAGAAACGGAGAGAATTCGCACCTTGAATACGATCAAAATTAAACGAATTTCAATTTCCATATCTGCAATTCATTCCTTTTATAGTCCACTTGAGAACGTTCTCGCAAAATTCACCGCAGAAATAACGACACTTAATCTATACGATTGAGACTCAATGCATATAAATTACCGTGGCATTAATGTACGTAGTTTGTCATAAGAAATGGGTGTTCAAAAGATTATTAAGTTTTGTAATCGGAAAATAAATCAACGGATTAACCAAGTTAGACCCTTCTCAATTAAGGGAATAATTTCATACTTAACAAAAAAAAGGAGAAGTCCCTCCTGTTTTTTCGGCAATATTTTGTAACGCACCCTCCCAATTTCTCGTACAATGAGCTCGTAAATTTCAAACGATTCACCACAAAAAAATAAATTAAAATTTCGCCAGTCAAGCCCTACTACTAAATCACAATGGTTAGCGTTTACCACCGAATAGAATCCTATATGTATCTACATATACGTAAGTTCAGTAGCATAGCAACGAGTATAGTCGCATTGCGCATGGATACAAAATACAAATTTCATTTGTCATACCTATATTTGTTACATGCATTATTTACATATGCAAATAGTTTGTGCTTAGAACATTTTCTAACAAAAATACAATGTCATAAATTAGTTAAAGTATTTAAATTACATTGATTAACCATATTTGAAAACCTAACGCAGTTAGGACATAAGGTATTAATGAAATAAATATGTTATTTATATGTAAAAACAAAAATGTATTTGATTTAATCTTTTCACCAATTGACTGACACTTTTGAATTAAAGATTTTCCAGAATGTTTTCAATTCAGTTGTAGCCAAAAGAAGATTCTCTTATGAAAATTCACGTGAAATATTTGGTAGCTATGGATAAGATGAAAATATTTGATCTAACATTTTTGAATGCGGTGTATAGCAATAGGAACATCACAGAATTTCAATTTTAATTTTCTTAAATATGGTTCACATTTTGCGACACTTTTCAAACAAAATTGTTTCAAAACTTACATTCTGAAATAAACTGTTTTTCTGTAATTGCAGCCATTTAGGGGATTCAAAAATATGGACTACAATAAGGAACCTTATCTATCTGTGCGATTATATATTTTAAGCCAAAATACAAATTTTGGTTGTTCTGCGCTTAGCAGATTTTAAGTAATATATATATATATATATATATATATATATATATATATATATATATATATATATATATATATATATATATATATATATATATATATACATGCATGTATGTATATATATCGCATTACTATTTGGTTCACAATATGAAGAAGATACGTAGATAAAAAATATATTAGAATTTTTTGTAGGAGTTTATGGAAATATGTTTGATAGCTTATCGAATATTCGGCGAATCTATTCACGTTACTTTGTAAAGGATTAACTAATATCATATGAAGCTGGTGCGACACTTTAGAGTAAATTATCTATATGTAGCTAAATTGAACGTATAAATTTCCAATGTATTCAAATATTGATCGCTACTGTTGTTCCGATCAAGGTAATAGGGCAATGACAAGTAACTACATACCTACACCCACGTATATTCATACAAATATATATATATATATATATATATATATATATATATATATATATAAATATATATATATATATATATATATATATATATATATATATATATATATACATACCAAGCAAAACTTACACCAACACATTGGTAAATGTAGTTTGATATGTGTATATATTTGTTCATTTGCGTATTCTGCAAATGTGTTTATGTTTATATATATATATATATATATATATATATATATATATATATATATATATATATGTGTATGTATATATATATATATATATATATATATATATATATATATTTATATATGTATGTATAGTGTATGTTCCCAAATATCTGGTGAATTCAATTATTATCGTCGAATTGTCATGCAATGTTGGTGAAGTTTACTCAGCGTCACTAATTACGAAACTGTCTTTATGGGTGCGAATTCATTATTTATATATGCAACACCAACGCTCAAATGACAACTCTAGTTCTATTCCATGTGATTGAATTGTACATTCTACTATGACATTATTTTATATGACTCCTATCTCATTGTACATACAATAAATTCTACCGGGAATATAGTGTGAATGTTGATAAATAGTATTATACTAACTTCCTTTACTCTATCTTTTCGTTTTCAAAGTAATGAAACCGTAAAACCGGTAAAGAAACCGTTTGTTGTGTTTTCCAGGTGCATTTCCGGGCTAAAAATAACTTTTAAGATTATTGTAACATAATATTACCAGCAACAGTTTTAATCTAGAAGAGCGTTCACAAACACACAAAGACGTAATTTCGAAGATATTCCGTTTATATTGCGGGATGGTTGGAACGCGCAAATCCGTGGAAATCTCAAATTCGAAGTTCATCAAGATTAACAACACTTTCTTATATACCTACATTCGTTTGAAAGAAAAATACTAGCTCAACTGTTAACTTAAATGTTAATAAATATTTTGTAATTATACATTTATTCAGTGTTATTCTAAAATAAACTTTTAAACGTACACAACAAAAAATATGCTTATTTTTCCAATAACGTCTGTGTGTTTGTGTATGTATTTGTGTGTCTGTTTATCTGTGTGTTTTTATTGAAGTCTGTCTGCGTGTCTCTTTGTGTATTAGGTCTATGTGTGCTCTACTGGAAAGAATTGTTTGCTGGAGTCAATTTTTTCACAACTTAAAATGACACGAGTAAAGAAAAGTTAAAAATAATATAATAAGTTGAAACGTTTATTTGAAAAGATTTTTCGAAAATTTTATCATTTATTGACAAAACGCCTTTTGAACTTGCCAAGTTACATCTTCGTACATTGTAGTTATATTAAATATTTAATACAAACAATGTATAAGAAAGTCGAAACACTCAAATGCGTATAAAAAATTGAACTTGAATTGATAATAGTTTTGTCAATATAGGAAAAGCGCATGTTGTCAAATACACAAATAAGTAGTAATTTTAACAAAACTGCCAATTCCGAAACATTAATTAAGGTCGACTTTGTTAACAAATGAAATTCAAAAATTATTTCAAAATTCACGGTACTTAAGTTCTAACACAAAAACATTCCACATGCAATACATACAAAAATTGTTCAAATATACACAGTTTCGCATCGAGCTCCAACCAACAAAACATGGCGATAATTTAAAAACGCGGTGATCAATAGCTACACTCCGACTAATTACGATTGCCCCTTTATGACGTGACCATTCGTACGCATATGTAGCAAGGGACGAATTGTTCGGGAAAAAATGGTTTTACGATTTAAAATCAATTACATGACGGGGGCACGCCGTTTGTCGACCGTAACATCGGCAAACGGTGAGAGCACAGGAATGGTTTTGTAACGCTGCTGGAGCGACAACAACATGCAAAACACTACATGATAACAATGGTGCGAATCGGTTGTTGTTGATGATGGAAACAGTGAAAACAAAACAAACAAATCGGAAGCGACACAAATGAACTGATAAAATAGCAAACGGGGCGATCCATCCGTTCAAAGTGCAAAGCGAGATTGTGCAAACAGCGTGCCTGTACAGACCAGACCACCATCATGTAGGTACCCTATGTCTACCCGTATATATTGCTTTTCGGAAAGCCCTGATTGACGCTCATATAATGTATACATATGTACATTCACACGCCCACTTCAATCCTGTTCATATTGCGTTTATTTTCTGTAGTTTAATAAAAATGGGCCATGTAAGAAACGTTTCAAAGTATTACTCGTATATGAGGCCGATTCGTTTTGTTAAACAGTTTAACCTCTATGGGAAATAATAACTTTGTTTATTTATTGAACAAACATTGAAAGGCAATTGACCGAAGATGTATTCACTCTCCCTTGGGAACCTATGTGTTTATGTTCTTTAAATTAATAATTTCATTACCAATGGGCGAATAATAACTGCCTTGTTATGCATTGAAGTTCTATTCGGTTTTGATTGAAATGCTTCATTCTAACCACACATATTGAAATGTCGGACTCATTGATAGTCCGACATTTGCAGTTTACTTTTGAATATTAGCAATAGAGCAACGCATTTCATCATGAAATTAATCGTGTAGGGAATGCATTACACACGTTTGTTATAGTGACCTGCAACAAATTATCACTTAGAGTTACGCCAGTGAGAACCCTCGATGCAACACTACAGCGAACCAACATGTCCTCGCTGGCACTTCGAACCCATAATTCGTTTCACTTAATTGTTTGCTGTACCTGTGGCGCTTTGTTAGTCGCTCATTCGACCATACCCTTCCTTTAGCACAAGGGGATATTGTTGCACAGTTCGCTTAACACGAGCCTTATTGTTTCTCCACTTCTTAGTGTGCCGTAGTTGGTTTCCAATTTTCTTCATTTTTGCTCCATTGCGTATTTGCCACTTGAGATGCTAAGGACATTGTTTTGGAAATGAGTGTCAAACTAGATTGACTCAAACGAGAAACTGAATTCGTTTGATAAATTGCTATGAACCTACAACACAATAATATGCTTGTTGTTGTTCAGTGAAAGTGGAAACATTAGGACACAAATTGATATCATTTATATAATTAGTATTTCTGATCTTGAGAATATCTGAATTAATTAAATAAGCTAATCAGGAGAAATGGTTCACATATAAATATGCAACCATATAGTTTATATGTATAAGAGAGTAGATTTTCGTTGAAAAAATTACTATACATAATGATCGATGGATTACAAATTATATATAGTGAGATATTAAACAACTGATATTTTAGTAATTCAATTCGATATAGAGTTCTTTCAACAATCTAAAATATTATGACGTGAATCAGCTCATAGCAAAAATATAGCAACTTTATGTTAAAGCTTCGTTTATGCGTCGCAGCTCCAAGCGCATATTCGTTCCTTGCCGCAGGAGTTGAACAAATAGATGCCATAGCCACTGTTTATCTTACAAGCCATGCCATGTGAGTTAAATATTATTGTTTTAATAGTGTTTATTTATAAATTCTTTTCATGGCGTTAAAGTGTAATTACATGTTTTAATTCTCCATCCAGTTACAATATTAAAACTATTCCAAACACATTTAACTGCAATTATGCTCTATTTAGATTAGCAATGGATTAACAATTAAATAAATAGAAATATAATTTACACAAATTGATTTATGTGTTAGTTCTAGAAGCGGCTTCAATTAATAATAATAAGAACTAGTACTTCAATTCAATTTATAAGGACAATTACGCATTCCAAAGTAGGCCATATGTACCATTAAAATAAAACAGGAATTAACTTTCATTAGCTTCGTCATCCACTTAAATTGTTTTAAATACGCGCACATAAAAAATAGAGTCCTTTTTTTCGTATTCGAGTACGTAGCAAAGTAGTTCGCTGCACACAATCGTCTTAATCCCGCCCTCTTTTTTGTTTTGCCTTTCTAGCAGTGTCGTATTTTAAATAATCTCATCGTAAAACGCGTTAAGCATCTAGACGAGGCAGATAGATGGCCTTATGAATTCTAATTGCGGTTAAGTGGTCTTACGAGAGCCGTATCCGGACCGGTCCATAGGGTGAAGAAATGTCGTAGTAGTAGCACGACGTTGTGATAGAGAAAATGCGTCGGCTTGCGGGTAGAGGGGTTGGTGGACAGTTGTCGAAATAGGCAGTGTTTAAATCCCAGAGCACCGGTCACGTATGCGCGTGACACATTTGCACTAAACCGCATGACGCGTACTATATAGTGCGTTTGCTATGCGTGCAGCGACAACAAGCAGCTGTCAGCTTATGTTCTAGCCACTTTCTACAATATGTTACACTTTTAATCCTTTCAGCTAGATAGGCGTCTTTCTTATTCTGCATTATATCAATCAGTCTTACAGCTACAATTTGTTTTTGAATGATAATTTTGTTATCTGTGTATTATTTAGAGTAATCAATATAATATACTGGAAATTAATTTATTATGGCGAACTATTGACTCTTCAATTATTTATTTAATCATTTTTATTTCAAAATTATTATTTGGTTGTTGAAGAGATTTTATATGCATTAAATATCTTTTTTATTTTCATATATTCCTCTATATATGGTAAGTATTAAACCCTATAGCTCCGCAAGGGCCATTGTATTTAAATGCGACGAGAATATCTTGGGCATTCATTATTATGTATACCAAATTTGGTTAAAGTAGACTTTCAGAGGAGATACGGCCACAAATTTAGGTCTTACGAGCAACCGACATACCTACAATAAAATATTTATATATTCGGCAACGTCAGTTAATTTCAGAATGAACTTTGGACGCAAGAAAGGTTGAAATTAACGCCCATTAAACCATACAGTACCTTTAGTTTAGTTTTAAATTACGACTATAATTGGTTACATGTCAGTTACTAAATTAGCAAATATTGAGACTAAATGCCTTAGTCAATATAGTACTATATAAACGTAACATTTACAACTATTGTGTATTCATAATTTGTGCCTTTTTATTAAATAATATTTAAACTGAATATAACCAAATATGTCCGATTCTTAGAATAAACTAGTTGAATTCAGCGATAATTGGAATGTATACAAGAATTATCGAACTTAAAATCATTATTATAATTTATAATAGAAATAATTCGATATTATATTCCATAGCCTGTTGAATGAATGTTTGATCAAAATGATATATCTACAATGTAGTTATTAGTTATTATTTATGCATAAGTATAAATTGGACAGGAATATAATAATGATATAAAACTAGAAATCATAATAGACTAGGACATATTCAATATTTTATGTATCCTTTTGCAACCAACTATACCTATTTATAAAACATACATTTGCTTAGTTGAAGTGAATTTTTTTTATTGTTTACTGACAATTTGAATATTAATTAAAAATATTCAATCCGTTTTATGAAACAACAGGCAATATTTGATAAAAATACAAAACTAAATGTAATTATCCAGACCAGTTTCTAGATAATTTAATAAAAATAATAAAGATTGGTTTTCAAAACTTCGCTAATTAAATAATTTTTATTTTAAAATATGAAAAAATTCAGGGCGAATTTCGATGTTGGACGTCAATATCGTTACCTTCTTCAGAAATATAATTTTACGTAAAATAAACATAACTTGTTGAGCAGGAAAGCAGGTAAAGGTTTACTTCAAACACCTAAACAGATGTTAAATTACCCGAACTGTCTTCAATTTTTGATGGCTGGGTATCAAACTGTGAAATAAAATTATTGCTCATTTTAATACCAAATGAATTTAAAAATATTTATTTTGCTAAAGTAAATATGTTCTTCTTTCATTTAAAATTTCAACAATTTTGCTGCGATATTCCTTGAGATAAACTTAAGCAGTTTTAAATTTAAAAAAAATTTAAATCAAAGTGCTTAGGTTGTGATATTTTTTAAATTTACTTTCGTAATCAATCCAGCTAGTTCGAAGATATAACTAACTAATTAGCTTTTCTATGTAATTTTGGGTAAAGACACGAAAACTATTTTCCAATCGAGTCATCGCAGAAACTTTGTCGTTGCATAGCGAATACTGGAGAAGTAAAATTATTGAAATCGTAAGAGTAGCATGGATGTCGGAATGAAGTATACATCGAGCAAGATATGCCCCAAGGATCCACCAGTAATTAACTTACTTGGTTACGATAATTAAATTTGCGGCAAGGAATACAACAAAAATATCTCAGACAGCGGCGCATTTGTGAACAAGCGTTACTAGAAATTTTGTAATTATATATCTTTTAACTTTCATGTACGAAATTCACTTAATTGAAATATTTCTTAATTGATAATTAATGTAATTTCTGCAATTGGCACAACAAAGGATGTAGATACGGATTTGCAAATGATAAATGGTATGTTGAGACTACATAATTTACAAGATTTGAATACATTATTGTTCAAGAACTTATTGTGCTAAAATATAAGGTTAATAAATTATTTCTTAATAACTCATCGCTAAATCAACAAAAAAGCATTTACCATAAATATGATTCAATCACAATGTATTATATTTTTGAGACTGATCGACGAGCTAAATAAATAATTGTAAATAGTATGTTTGCGCGGAATGCGATGGTTTTGTATGTATTTAGAATTGTTGCACTATTATTATTAATATTAAATAACCGTAAATCCTAAATATAGGATGAAATACAGCAAGCAAGCTCAAATTATCAGTTCCATATTATTACATATGTATTATTCTATTCATCGAGAATACATCTATTCCATAATCGACACGTGTTAAACACTGCTGTGTTGCCAGTGGTAAAATTAATATGCAAAATAAACACACATCATGGGATTAAATTATAAACGCATTATTACTTTGCTAGCGCACGATAGTAAACACATCTGTCGGCGATTGATCGCTGCATATTTCTCAATTAAAACCCTTTAAAATGGACAAATGCATACACACCACATATCAGGCATCAGAGCAGCAAGCGGCAATATGGTTTCTCGATAAACGCATCCAGACAACAACAATGATTCTGATACAATACAACAATATACGATTTACATGGCTAGATGAACACAACGGATATTGTTAACTGCACGAATTTAATATCGCATTGTCACCGCTTGACAGGCACGAGCTTTTGACGTTCCGCAGACAACATGGCACTTCATTTTACGATAGAGCCGCAAAAATGCCAATTAAAATTCTACACAATTCCCCCACAAAACATGAAAGACTGGAATGCACTGCTCACCATATGAAAAGAAATTAATTGAAAGCTCGTAGATATATATGCATAGTTTAAATTAATTCGCATATTATGCAATTCAGTTAAACAGAAAAAATATCTTAATAGACTATTTGACGGAACTCTACAAATATTGAAATGATTGCCTTACCAAACATTCTTTATGTATATACACATTGATGAAATACGTAATTTTTTATAATTCACATCAATGGTTGTACCAGAATTTTAATTCCCAATAGTTTTGCAACTTTGCCGGCATTAAGAACAGATGATGTTTTCTTGATTGAATCTTATGTTTGGGTTTTCTGATATTCTTTTTATGATTCTTGTCGCATCGCAAGATGCGTGTGCCATAGCTTGTGCGGCACTGATCTAATCTAAGCAATCTAGCAGGAAATTGAGATTGGAGTTTTGTTGACACACCGCAGGAAGAGAACAGAGGTGGGTTTCATTATGTAGTGTGTTCGTCTCTACTTCTTTGCCCCTCTCTTTATCACTGTCTTCGTGTCTGTGTTCGTGATAATTGCGCCGCGCACGCGAAACTTCTCCTCTTTGTGCTTCAACAATTGCCTCCTCCCAATTCGGCACTTCGACGTAAACAGTAGTATACTAGCGCGTTTGTCTGTCTGTCTGCGTCTTCACAGTACACACTTAAAACGTTGTTGACGTTGTTCTTGTTAAAGAGTTTGTGGTTCCGTTGTCGTCGAATATTCCCTTAAGCTCCTATGTTAATCCAGAACCGTCTATAGCAATACAATGGTTTCTTATTGTTACTTATGGTGCTTATGCCATAGAGAATTAATTTATTATCCTTTGGTTAAGAAGTCCTTTTGATTTGTATTTACAAGCAAGTCATACATGCATGACTACTATAGTTTGTTCAGCTTTAGAACCGCTTTCCAGTGTAATGACAATATGAGTGTGCTTTTCGGAAATAATGCGTTTTAAATACGATATGCCTAATAATGTCGGAGGGTCACAGACCTAAAATATCTACCCTTTATTATTGACTATAGATTGAACCCAAATAATAATAATTAATATCATATTTAAAATATTCAATAAAACAATTGGCTTGGTGTTGATTTATAAGTACTTTAAACCCGGTTATCATTATCTTAGATGTGCTTGGGTTTGCTCTTCAAAAATATATTATGTTTTCTTCTTTAATTTTGTTCTACCAAGATTGATGAAGAAGGATGGCGAACCGGCGAATCGTAGACTCTTAAGTTATAAAATACATCATGTTCTTGAAAAATTAAGCAGGTAGCACAAAAAGCGCTGCTATACTGACATTGTTTCTATTAAATTTCATGTATTTGTAGGGAAGCCAAGTTATTTAAGAATGAAATTAATTATCAATAGTCGAATTTTCTTGTTATTCACTATCATATTAAATTATTTGTACTAAAGTTAAAATACAATTATACCATAACTGATGCTATATTATCTAAAATCCAAGACACTTACATTGATATTAATGCGGCACTGCTCCACCCTCAGTTGAACAATCTTTCACATCGCTACCCGTGAATCGTTAGCAAGCCTGTGAGCTCGCACGAGTTATGACTGATAGAGAAAACATATATTAGCGTTTGTAATTACTTTCATGAGGTATCAGCATATTTACGAACGTATTTGCATGTCATTATGCATGTTCGGCGCTAATTAATCTTCCTTCGGGGTTTTATTTTTTTATTTTTCAGGCCCGGTAGATCGTGGAAACCAGACTTGGTATCCTTGTAACGGTCTGTAAATAGGATACGGTGGGCTGGTAGTCTGTGAATAATTGCAACCGATATTCCAAACCGTAAATTGGCCTTTGAATTTAATGCGGCGTTTGCTTAGTTTTTGTTATTTTTGTTTCTTGTTACTCCTCGATCTCTTGGTTTCCTGTCCTTGTAATAATTGTTGAGCTCATGACAGAAAAGTATATACAAATAATTAGAAAAATGAATGATAAAGATATGCTTAGAATTGCAAAATAATATGTAGGTGAACTGGGCACAAGCAGAACTATATTTTCAGGTACGTATGCGCAAAGGAGTTAGTTTAACCTAACTATCCTTTAGGTACAATGGTAACTGCTATCGGTTACTGGCTGTTTCTACTAATATGCCATGAAAAGAACTACCACGAATTTCTTTGATGTACATTTTCGAAGTTGTGGGTTAATTTTGGTTTATGTTAAGGATGTACCATGAGACAATGAAATATAAATAAACGAAAACATTGAAATATTTCTAAAATATAATGAAACCATTATAGCAACAATTTTTCTAGAATCACCTTTGAAATAATATAATCAAGTTCCGTAAGAATTTCTTTTTCTATATGCCTGATGAAACATATTATATAATGTTTTGTAGAGACATATAATTCCACGTACTCAAATACCAAATGATAGCACTAAAGTTACACGGTTTAATTAACACGGCAACAGCATACTGCGTTTGAATTCAATTTACTGTTTCAAAAACACAAGAAATGAAATTGTAGTTGCGCTTATATACATACATAGGTAGAAACTCAATATTAAATTATAAAATGCCATTTCAATGTGAGTGAGGAAAAAAGACATGAATATGGAACGTAAACCTGAAATAACAAAATAGAACCTTGTAAAAAGACGAAATGAAACTCATAAAAATAAAAAAGAATTCACGGAAATTCTCCGGCGGACGAGCGAGCGAGCGAGCGAGCGAGACAAGTTCTAACGGAGCATGTAGTCTGTTTGTAGAAGACAGCCGAACGAGAACCCTACAGCCAACTATGCAACACGCGGTAATATTTAAATTTGGTCGGTATACTTTTACGCGAAAAATCATAACGCGACGTTCATATAAAAGCAGCGTACCTACTCAAATGTTTGAACGATATAAAGTAAAAATAAATTCCGTTGATTGACGTAACATTCCTGTACAAATATAAAAGAATTTCCACGGGCGTTTCACCAATCGTTGCTAGCTTGCTCTACCGGAGCTGTGCGCTACAAGCAAATGGTAATGTGATTTCATATTCCACGCTCGACTATTCGCATTCATGTGACAGAAGACGTTTGAAGACGTGTAAGCGACCACACAAAGGGCCCAAAGAATCTCCATTCCATATTACCAAACAAATTCTTACATCGACATATTTTTCTCGATATACGCGCGGTAGGAATGTTTCATAATATTAACAAAAATAGTATTCTTCTAAAGTGTAATATTTTACAAATTATATAGCATTCAAAATGTGACTTTCCATTTATCTTTCTTAGTTCGTTGTGTTCAGTTGTGTGTCTGTTAAATTCTTGGAATTCAATTTTATTTTATAAATATTAATTTCTTTATATAATTAACTGCAAAATAGTAAAATTATTGGGAAAAATACTCTATAGTGCTGACTTATATTTTGTTTTCAAATATAGGAGCTATTCTTCTTGATTTCTTGCAAGCCAAATCAAAAGTTTTATAATAGAAAGATTTCTGCCAAACATTCACATTTAAAGTTTCGTATATTTATCTTCAATCGCAATACAAGATGCTGAAATCGTGTATTACTGTTAAAATTCCAACGTTGAAATTTGTCATGATTACAATACTTCCTTTTACACTTCGTCCAAGAAAGAATACATGTATGCGTTTCACTGTTTTATTTGTTTATACAACTTTTCGTTTTATATAAGGTGCTAAAAGTATACAACGGTCAAATGATGTCCGAAAGATCGTATTTGTGCACTAAACACATCCTTACGAAAAGTAACTAAATAAAATGCGGACTTTTTCACATTAAAAGGCTTTTAACCTAGCGTAACGAGTTAACTTCAGGATAAAATTACGGTTTCCGTTTTCTGCTTCTTTATCGTAGAGCGTCTGTGTTCTCACTGAATGTCCTCTAAGATTCACACGATACCACATTATCTAACGAACTTCTGGAAACTACATAATTACCAAGAGAAACAACACCCAAAAAAGTGGCGAAGTAACAGCCATTAAAATATACTTCGTATTACGTATTGCATCACTTAATCTTCAATGCAAATATCTTTTTGTTTTGTGTATCACAATAATTAGATTTATATATATATATATATATATATATATATATATATATATATATAATAATAATAAAAGTGGTTATAACATTTATCTGTTTAAATTTAATTTATTAAATCAGTTAATTAAAATGATTAATATAAGGTACCAGTAGGAATGCTTGATTTTAAACATTTTGGATTTACCCTTTAACTCTAAGCTAAACGAGGCATTAATAACGTGTAAGACACGAAGAATTTAATTCGATTACCATCAAAATGGGGAGCTAAAAATATGTTGGCGTAATTAGAACCCCCATTGTACGATGTGTGCGCTGGTAATGACATAGGTGGGAAATCGTGAGATCTTGAACGTACAAAACCTATCTTAATCTTATTTGAACAGGTGTAATCAAGCAGACAACTGAGCAATTTCGCCTCGGTAATGGAACAACGCGAATACTGGCAGTGGAGTAGGACATGCATGCACCAAAGTTCGCGCAACTTTCATTACCGTTATATGCAGCAGATAATGCGAACGTAAGCGTCTTATTGAAGACGGCAAAATACATTGTGGATGTGGTATGCGCACCTAGTACAATTCCTAGCTAGAATTCCAACGTTGATACATCTCCGCTATAGTTTTAACACTCTTCATCCGATGAACACGCACGATATAATGTGCACATTAACCTACATTTGCATTCTCGTAAATGCTCCAAAATTTCCGTTGCATTCATGAACAATCATGATTAGAAGAAAGCTAAGTTTGTGAAAATCTTGTATTACAATGATAACATCTTACAGACATATAATTTCTTGCTTTTAGGGTTTAACAATTGATACTGAAATTTATAAGATAACCTTTATAGCATATGTAATTTCGGGTAGAAATAGCAATCCGTTACTTCTGGTTTAAATATCCTTCGAAACAGGAGGTTTTCTATCCAGATTATATAAATCTAAAATTCAAAACATCATATATTAATGTCCAACAGTATTTACTGTAGAGCGTTCAAACTCCAAGCTATTGTGAAAATATGCAAAGCGGGTACAAGGACTGTCAAAGCGGATGGTTTTATAATAAATTTGACCCCGATTATATTTTGTGATGATTTTTAAAAAGGAGTATTTTCTGTCGTAATAAACTATAACTATATCCCTGCTGTTATTATGCTTGTTAAATTAAATTTTTATCAACTTCGTCTTACAATCCGATGTAAGCTCATCCGATCAATGCATGCAAAAATTAATAGTCAATAACCTACGTTGGACTTATCCCCCACAAGAGAAATATATAATATGCTTATTTAATAAACTGAGCGAAATAAGTATAGTGCCTTATTTTTATTTATAACCTAATATCTGCTAGTTATCCTACTAACAGAGCATTCATAATAAATATCCAAGGAAATAGAAAAGCGCTTTTAAGAAACTTTTAATGTAACAGGTACCCTCATCAGCGAAGAGAAGAAGAGTGTAAAAACACGAAGCTTAACTTATAAAATATTCAAAAATCTACGTTACAAAGCACCTCTGTAAGCGAGTTACCAAAGTTGGACTATGCGGTTAGTAGATTCTTCTTTTTTATTCGCGGTTGCAAATGCAGTAACAAAAGTGTTGCGCGCGCGCGCTTACTTGAAAATTTCCACGTGGAATGTTCAGCTCCTGGACATTAACTTGTAATTTGATTTTGAATGAAAGAAACCGATTTTCCTGGCGACTGATCATCGGTTGCGGAGGGCGACGTAATCGGAGCGACTAACGTTCATGATTTAACGAATTTATGTCCTCATTAGCTGCCCATTTATTATCGCCAACTGGATTTACCCCTTCGCTAGGGATCGTTCTCAGTCTGCTGCCGGTAGCGGAGTTGCTCCTGACCGTTATCTAAATGTGGTGACTGGGTGGGCCTACGGCAAATGTTCTATGGAACACATATAAGCCAAACGACAAAAAAAGTACCACATCAGTATAATGCAATTTTTTACCGAAGCTAGGGTTTGGTAAGCTGTAAGAGCAGAGTAATTAAATTTTAAATACATTACTGTTACTAACATAGTCTCATAGATATTCACAATGAGCCAACAAATGAGATAATGTTAATTATTTGCACTCGGGATATTTTGGAATATAATACTTGGACAAAGACGTACCTAATCTGGTTCACATATGCGTATAATGATTGAGAAAGAGATGACATGCATTGTGCAAATTTTTGATAAATAACAGTACACACTAATAACAACTAGGTATGATACCTATTTAGCTCGTTGAACGATACTACAATAGAGAAATAATATGTCTTAACATTGTGGGCAAAGGATATCCTGATTCCGATAATGTAACTCAAACTCAAAATAACATATTTATTAAATTTCGAAAAGATAATATCTATTTATTGTGATATGTAAGCCAAGGATTTACTTTAGTATAATTTCCTGTGCTAAAATAATTTACGAGTAAATAAAAATGCAACTGGTTTCTAGATTCCATAAACATATTCATTTTAGTATTACTTACAAGATCGTATGAACTATAATAATCATCCTTGGTGGGCTGACAAGTTAGTAACACTTACGTATTCCCGTCTGCCAATTATTATTTAAAATACGAACCGTGTGTTCCGTGGTCCCTGTTGAGCAATTCAGTAAGGATAAAAAATTACAGTCGAATGTTTACTTTGAATGAAAATCCACGATCAATTTATATACCTCACAGGCGCATCCTTATAACTTCGCGAACCAGCTACCAAGAACAATTATAAATTGAGTTGTAAATATTTCATAAGGTTTACTTTTTCCGTGAGAGTTCTTCGGCAATGCGACAATTGACTTGGAAAACAAAAACTGATTAATATTGTATGAATATTTTTATTTTACCGTAAGCAAGTAGATTCATTTGTATAATTACCATGGTGGTAGCACGGACAAGCGATTATTCTTTGTTAGCTAGCAAGGGTGTGCAGAGAAATTTTGGTATCGGAGACATGTAGGTGCCATTCTCCCCCGGAATTAAATTAGTTGATTGTAACTAACATTTTCGGTGGCACACCATGCATAATTCACGGTGCTACTTAAAAATATTGTTTTATTTTTGAGAAGAAGCCGATTTATTTTTTAATTAAGGTTGCATTAAAAAAAGTATTCTAGGACTGTTAGAAGACACTAATATTGAAATATACATTGGTGCAGTAATGCTTCCATTGCCACTCATGAGTGAATATATCCCATTAAAATAACTGTGTGTCTATCGTTTTATCGAAAATAAATATTGAAAATCAGTACATATTGATTATTATACTTGAATATATTGATAAGGTGTGTATTAAAGAAAAAATCTATATTTTATATTGAAAATATAGTATTTGATAACGTAGTAAAATAATTAGCTAAATGGTGTAATTATTGTGGTGTTTATGATATTTAATTAATCTTATTTGCATTAGAATTAATATTATAAAAAATACGATTTTATATGAATATATTTTCAGTTGGAAAGACCCTGAGCTTATACTCGATAGTAGCTACTTAAACTAGTGCTTTGATTGGGCGCTGCAATACCAGCGGGACATTAGTAGAGTGAGTACAACCTGTATTAAAAGGTGCCGTAAAATCAAATATGCCGTTAAAGCAAATATTTCGTTAAAGCAAATATGTCGTTAAAACAAATATTCTGGTTTAGAACGTACTGCATATACAAGATTTAACTGTATTAGTAGATAGTATAGATAAAATAATATCTATTTTCATCACAGCATTAATTTGGATACAAAATTGACACAATAAGTGTATAACAAATCTGAGATTCGCGGTTTGACATATTGCTAGAATAATGAAAAGGAAACAATATCATTTTTTCCAAGGATAAGTGAAGCGTGTGAAAAATGATGATATATTAATATTTGAACGTTCCGAATAAGTCAAGGAAAAAATATTATTTTTGTGACATATTTGCGTGACTGCTATAGTGATTTTAAAATATAAAAGATGGAAAGCCCATCGACGTAAATTTTCCATCGTATTATAGAGACACGTCAGTCGATTGGTTTCACGTCTTCCGACGTGACACTGACATGCTTTATGGCACCGAATCAATACGTGATGCAACGTATTTGAAATCGTCATTTCGATTTTAATGTACGTACCTGTCGCCAGAGTCTATATTAACCGGTTATTGATTCGCTGTATCATGTAATATTCAAGATGACTATTAATAGCTCGTAAATGAAGAATGAACAATTTCTTCGCCGCCGACTTTTTCCACATTTATAATTTAATTGTGAATCGAAGAAGTAATAAACCCACTAATGATGTGGCCAGTTTTTGATGGACAATTTAATACATAATGATGAAAATATCGCAAATTGTATTATTGCAATTAACAATATGAAACATATGAAAATTTTATTTAAATGTGTATAACCAATTACTTTGATATACAAATTAATGTGGTATTATAAATGGAGCGTTTGTACTTTTGAATTGGTGTGATTTTTATAAATATTTCTATATATATAATTAGTTATTATTAGAATTAAAAAGCGTATATAATTTCGATACGAATAGAATCAAAATTCCTCTGCTTACATAAAATCATTGGATACATACTTTTAACAAATTTTATAATTGCATAATAACTTTTATAAACGAAATTATTGCTTTTTAAGAAATATAATTTATAACCATTTTATGAGAATTAACGATTAATAATTTTACAGAAAATAATTTAGTATATTTGGTCATGCAAGTACTACAGAATGCCAAAATAGGACAAAGTCAGATAGAGATGTTCATATTTTATTGACCGACAGAATTGTACTGGTTTTGCTTTTACGAGGGCCTAGTGAGTAGAACTTGGTCGTAAAACAACGCATTCACTATTTACACAAATGCCATTTTGAAATGCTCGTGTGGGACACGATGCTTAATGTAAGTGCGGTCTAGTAAACCGTCATGTACTGTTCATGTACTAGAATGAATGTGTGAGTGTATGGGGGTCAACAGGGCTGATGAAGGTCAATAACTGGTGATTTCTGTGTTACAGTGAGCACAGTAGCAGTGGACGCTGTCCTGGGTCGCAGTGCTACACTTCCTTGCGACATTGAGCCGGACACGCGAGAGGATCGGGTGTACATGGTGTTGTGGTTCCGGGAGAATGCCGGGAAACCGCTATACAGGTACGAGAACACATTTATTTCCTAGATTTTCGTCAGATGTTTAACACGACGAAATCTTATAAGGAATAGCGTATCACTCATGCTTGCTTTACAAATAAAAATATTTTAACAGAGTGAGATTCCGGGAATTCTATTGCAATTATAATGTAAATTTAGGGGCATGAATTCTTATTCAAGAGACACAAAAAGAAATTGAAGCCACATTGGTTTTGAATATATTTACTAAATTAGGCGAGCAAAAAAATCCCTTAATATATTTAGAAGCTATAAAATAACGCAAATCTCGGACACAAAAGAGATAACTTAACTGCGGGCACAGTGTGCTCGAGTCATGGATCATCTAGAACAGATTACTTATTACCAACCAACAAATTTACAAATACAATTTTTTAACAAATTCACTCACTGGAATAGCCTTTTATTAGTATAATACATTCTTATCTGGATCAATACCTGGCAAATGGCTTTCTTGTGTATCCCTCGAAACCACAATATTATGTAGATATTAAGGGAATAATTAATTTAGGCAATGTATAATTTATATTATCAATCTTGTTAGGAATAACACGATCTATAGCGACCGAGAATACATGAACAATTGATTGTGAAATAGAATCCGCCAGAAATGAAAGCACAATACTGTACTTATGACATTAGCAACTCAACTCTGCTAATCGACTTTAACCGTGATAATCACTTAGAAGGATTACGCAACCCGTACGACGACATCCTATTGTAGCGTCGATTAGGTACTTGAACATTAGCTATATTGTTTAATTCTACCGACATTAGATCCCTAAATTCTGCAAATGTAACAATATTGTTATTTTGTTTTGAGTTTCCTAGAAACATGTATATATACAAAATTTTGATTGAACCTAATGGCCTTAACAATATAATGAGAAATAATGATGTAATAGTTCTATATATTCAATAATTTTATTGTTGTGGAACTTATATTGTCTCAAAGTCTTGATGGATAAACAGTGAAATACTATTATAATGAATTAAATTTTATTTAAAAATAAATAGTTTTTTCTCAAAATTCATAAATATTATAAATATGTCCAATTGGAGTGACTTTTCTATATTTTTACTTGCTTCAATTTGTCTATCTAGATATATTGATAGGATTCGTCAAAACATTACCAAAACGACCGTTTTTCCTAACAATAATTCATGAAAACAAATTATTAAAGCTAAATGTGGCACATATCAATAGAGATTTCTATTGAAACAGCACAAACTGCGTGAAAGGATGTGCTAGAGTTAAACGTACTCCAATTAAACGTCCTGACTCGGATAGTACGAGTAGCGGCAGAAGAGCTTAGAAGTGTTATTGTTGCTGGCAGAACGTTGTCTGTCATAAACGTCATTAGTTGGAGGATATTATGATTAACTGTTCTCTTGTATTGCTGACGCGTTCAAACTTGTTTACTACTCTGCTAATTTCAACCAGTGAAAAGACGCGTTGACTCACTGAACACAATTTGTCTTTAAAGTTACACCTTCGCCTATTTTGTTTCCCCAAAAGGAAGGTTACGTATCTTCAATATTAGCTAGATTAGTTTTCCTCCGCTGCAACCGAATACAACTCCATATGGGAATACATAAGTTTCTAATAAACATTTCATATTACTCTCGCGAACTTATGTTGAACTCGGCAACGAATTGTTCCGACAAATAATGATTTATGCTGACTTGTATTTATTGAACGGGTATAACTAACTTTGTTTATTAAACCGAACGGTGACCTATAAATCGGATTATATTACAAACTTATTCAAGTTTTGAAATTAAAATATATGTATTTACTTCATAATATGAATTATTAACATTTGTACTGGAGTAGGTAAATATGAAATCCTACCATGAATCAGTTGAAAGAAAATGTAAACTTTTAAATGAAATATAAATTATCTGCAGTGCCATCATACACTGAACTTTCTTGTACGGATCTATCATCGAAGAATAATGATTGATATATAATGGAATTTTTCTTACTTAATATATTTAGGTATTTCATTAAAACTTGTAGAAATTTTATTAAATGTTGAATTATTTCCAGAATCTTGAACTATAAATTGAACAATAAATTATAATATCTGGTAAATAAATAAGACCATTCATTCTATTCTGGGCAAAATACATATTGGTAAATAGTTTTAAATAATAATCGTTCACTCTTTTTCTGTTATATAATATTGAAAATATATCTTAACATACATTTTACACATAGAAATTACAGTCACAGTTAAATTGTAGGTTGATGTTCGAGCTAATACAAAAATTGCAACAAAGAAATAAAATGGCCTTTTCGCAACCAAAGTAGCTAGGTAGAAACAATCTCGTAACATAATTACAAGCTTTTATCAAGCTTTTGAGTTGGATGGATTTTCTTTTTATATAAAATGTTTTATATATTTCGTGCACAACAGAATAGCCTTGGTTCGCACTTGAATCTGCGTGTAAAGAATACCTGCAGGGTGACACAGTTTCGGTTTATTTTCCACTCTCTCGCCACTTTAAATTATAAGTGTTTCTCTCTCTCTCTCTCTCGCTCTTTATTCGTGATACATTTACACCATAGAAAATGCGCTACTGTAGATTTCTCTTTGGCTTTACAATCTTGTTAATAGATAATACGTAAAGCGATAACCAGAATTTTGTTGAGTTGCACAAAAACAATATTTTTAGTTATACTAATATACTGAAACTTGAGAAGGACGATAGAAATTGACTTGGTAAACTCTGATACGAAATAGTAATATGAAGGAATATACTAGCACAATAAACTTATAAATTATAATCAATCGTTAAACATTATTAAGAAAAACGCAAAACAGCCCACTTAGTACCTATGGAATAGAAACATATTTTACTACTAAAAATATGTATTAAGTTGATTCACTACCTACCCGTAAAACAGTCAAAAAAGACGTTTTCGGGCGCCACTCTACAGCCTAAATGAAATAAATTAATGAAATTTTCAATGCAGATAATGAAAATATAAAGTTGAAACTCCAACTTGTCTGTCTTAAAATTTCAAAATTTGATTGTTTAATTAGTATATCATGCTATCATATATTGGCATATTTTAAAAGCGTATGTATAAGAACTGACGCAAAAAAATTAAATTCTAAAACGGATAAGTTGGAGTTTCATTCTTTGTTTAGCTACTATTCAAATTTGAAGTATATAAAACAAACAATAAGGGCTGTACAGTGGCGCTCATAAATGACATTTTTCATGGTTTTTGTCACCGGTCATAAGACCACCTAGCGGCGCGTTTCGGAACGCATGGTAGTACAGTCCTAGTAACAAATCTACTAACTACAACAAATAAATCGGAAATTTGACACTTATTTTATTTTAAATCATACGTTTGGTATGGCTGCATATAATAAAACATCTTTACTATGCATATTAAATAATTATATGCATTATAAAAATTACGTTTATTTTGTATTTACTTTTACAAATCTTATTGCAGTTACTATGTAGCATTAAGAATGTATATGTTTTTGTATATATATTGTATATAATTATAGCATTTGTTGTTTATATTCATAAATAAGTCAGCACAAAGAGTGTGTGTTAGAATTATGATATATTTTGACTATATTGACATTTACATGATATCAATTAGTGTACGGTGGAAGCAGTAGGGTTTACGTGCGGTTTTAGTGAATATTGCAATAGAAGATGCTGTACGTAACAAAAAATTATCAATCTTGAAGTTTGAAAACGATAAACTTATTTTAAATACCAATGATAAATGGTATTATCAAATTCAGGGTCAATTAGCTGTCACGGGGAGAAATATGTGTATTGTAGGTTTGTGGGCTGGAGATAATTGTAAAAAGTACCACTATATATTAACAACCAGATGTATGTGTGTATGAATGTATGTATAGAACGCATAGTTTATGTTTCTATGGTTACTAATTACTACCAGTCAGGCCTTAATTACTATGGCTCGAGCCTTTGTGAAAATCATCAAAGTGTAACTGTAAAATTTAGAAATATTGTACCAATGATAAATGGTATTTTCAAATTCAGGGTCGATTAGCTGTCACGGGGAGAAATATGTGTATTTTAGGTTTGTGGGCTGGAGATAATTGTCCCATGACAGTTTATTATATTAAAAAATGTGATTCATTCTGGAAAAATAATATGGAAGATAAACTTATCAAATTTTATATGAATTGCATTCTTCCTGAAATAATAGATCCACGTATTGCCAGAAGTATGACAATCAGAGATCCTGACTATATTACTGAAGCGATTAAAAAAAAGCATCAAATTACAAATCAGTGAGAAGGAAATTATTTTAAGATTGTACTAGTTATATTTATTTAAGAAATAATTAAAATATATATGTATATATATATATATATATATATATATATATATATATATATATATATATATATATATATATATATACATATATATATAAATATATATATAAATATATATATAAATATATATATATATATATATATATATATATATATATATATATCTATATCTATATCTATATCTATATCTATATCTATATCTATATCTATATATATATATATATATATATATATATATATATATATATATATATATATATATATATATATATCAGTCAGTAAATATAGTATTTTTGATACTTTATTAAATAAATACATATTCGGGAAAAATTTTTAAACCTTTTCATTAGGTGACATCGCGATGGATTCAGTTACTTTTTTTAACCACGAATTTTTTGAAACGCTTTAAAAATAAATATATATATATATATATATATATATATATATATATATATATATATATATGTATATATATATATATATATATATATATATATATATATATATATATATATATATATTTCATTTATCTTTAAAGCGTTTCAAAAAATACATGGTTTAAAAAAAAGTAACTGAATCCATCGTGATGTCACCTAATGAAAAGGTTTAGAAAATTTTCCCGAATATGTATTTATTTAATGAAGTATCAAAAATACTATATTTACTGACTATATGAAGCATCCTTAATAAAAATTGAAGAATCTGTTTTAAAATGATTTTTTTGTAATTTTTTAACACATTCGATTTTTTTGCGGAGGCTGCAGTGGGTCAAAAAACACGTAATTTACATAGAATTATTCGTTTTTTAATTCTCTATAGCCCTGTTTTTTTTTTCTTATCAAGTTTAAATAAAAAATAGACGAATTAAAATAACCGAAAAAACACGTCAAATTCATTTTAAATGCACTTTTCAAGGGCAAGCTGCACTTTTAAATGCCGCAAAATTTCACAAGATATTTATAATAACACTCTAAACGATATCCCAAAAGCTCAATTCTATCAGCAAAATTCTCCTAAAAAATCTATTTCGACTCCACTAAATGTATATCCCTTTTCTATTGCAAGCCCGAGCATTGCAAGTCAACATTGTGACTTACTTTTGATACTGACTGTATCGCCTAGCATGTCAGTATGATCTACGCCATACGTTTAGCTATCCTGTCTATACCACTGCACGGTACGCTATATCAATCTAATCTAGGACGCATAATAGTCAATTTTCTAATGAGTTCATACGCACTATCTCACAGAGTTTTATCGCCTTGGGTAGTGAATCGTCTTAAAGTGTCAAAACTAGGCGTAAAATATATAAAATCAAATCATTTCGTAATGAAATATGTATTATAAGCTAGTGTATTTAATTATATATCAATTTCTTATGCATAGACATTGATTATAAATTATTTTATATTAAGCTAGTATCATATCACTTTTTACAGATCCGTACCCACAGTATCTCGACTAAATTACAGTTTTCGATTTGTATAATTAATATTATTAATATATATTAAGTGAGGAGTGATTGAGCGTGCATCAAAGCATTATTATATTTTACACAAAATTATGATGTCTTATGGGTTATAGTGGAACTGAGTATAAGGTTATGTTACCACATCACCGCGGGTAGAATGGAAATGGCTTTTGTGAAGTGATATTGTGTCGATTCCAGGATTCTCCATGTTGGTTAGATGGATGAATTGTATGTAGGACATATATATACGTGTAGGTGTGTACGTGTATTAAACAGATAAACACGCGGTATGCCGAACGCCGTGTGCAAATGTTCTCTGGATTTGCTTTCAAGTACTCTTCGCTCTTGTACGCGTCCGATTTCCAGATACGTTTCACGACCAGAATCGTGCGATTTGAGGTTTTTCTCACACACACGTTGTTGGCCACACACATTCACACAAATACAAACGCACACATAAGTATATCACTCAAATAGTATACATTCACACATATTTACCAACATACTTCTTCATATTTTAGTATATAGACGTTCAAACACGCTTTGAGAAATAATTCGCTGAGGCACGTCTCTTCCTATCAATTCTATTTTTTCAATCAGTAAGAACTGTTAAGGCATCATTTGGATTGATCGATTTATATTTAGTTACATGGAAGTGTACACTATTTTAAATTTAATTTTCTTATTCTTAATGCTATTGGCTGAGATTCGCCAGCGTAACAGTAATACCTAACCAGTAATAATACGGTTTCATTTCACATTCAGTTATCGGTTATTAATGGCGCATAGGAGCGGATACCAAGAGCAATAAATTAACAAATTTATTTATCCATTTTAAACAAAGGGGGTTAGCATTAAGTTGGCCAACCCCACTTAGAAACAAGCATATCCTTGCTTTAACAAATGGCGCAATATAAAATATTGATGGTGCATAAGAGCTCATAACTAGCGCAAATATATTTATTTTTTATTCAGTATAATTCTGTAGGATACAATTTTCCTTGAATTCGTACAGTTTTCGGGATACAGAAAATAATGCTGCCTTTACCAACCGATATTAATATTTAGGTCTATTTTGAACTACTACGACTTTGATATGCATTATTATGATATAGTTTATCAATGATATTCCGATTGCACTTTGACTATTTCCTTACGATTGTTAATATTTCGAACTTCATCGCAAAAAACAATTAGAATAGCATTTGTTTTCTCTATTGAATCTGCATATGTATTGTAAATGTTCCTTTAATATATTAATTTTTCATTCCGTTATTCAAAAAAGGTTGAAAATACAAGTCTAGAGCGTTGCTGAATTGTACTATTTATTCAATAAACCAGAACTGTAGATACACTAACAATTATCTACCGTTAACCAAACGTACGTTTACGAATTAGCGCAAGCCGTCCTTCTGAACTTCGTAGTCGTGCTGAGTAGGTAAAACCAACAATCTTTGCTGAGTGTGTGGTGTTTGAAGTGTTATTCTTACAATTCAAGTTTGACAAATTCCGTCAAGTTATGTATCGGAAATGGAATAACTCAACTGTGTTACTAGCCTTCTTTCTCTCTCTCTCTCTTTCAGCAGCAGCTACTGACGGCAACAAGCGTAGGTACATACACTGGCAGGCTGCAAAAGTGCCATGCGCTGCAAATCTTGTTTACTTGAGTCTGCCTACGAGTGTAATTTTCGAACATGCACGCAACTGAAAAAGGATCTCATCGTTCCGTTTCAGCTCGGCTCGCTGCTCCACTTAATTACAGATCTCCATATTTATACTACTATACATATCACTATGTTTGAATCTGTTAAATTACAAACTCAAGCAGTAAAGTTTCATATTGAAATATATGCAATGGAGATATGCAAGTTCATATAAATAAGATAATATTATTAACGAATGTACTAATTTGGCACTGAATTTCATTACAAAGTCACAAACATATAGCGATAACGTAAAGGTAACATGGTATTATTTTAAGGTGGTTTTACAATACATGGTACTATTTTCCAAAAATGGTTTCAAACAAAAGTTGCTAGAACTATTAATATATTCAACTTATATAAGATTATATTTTTTCGAACTCGTTTCCTTGTCGAGCTATTCAAAAAATAACACGAATTAAAAATCACCTCTAGTTGAAATATCTATTTATAATAAAATATTTTCTTTTCATTGATTTTCGAATCTTAAATTTAAAACATCAAATTTACACATTCAACTTTATTGGCTGTATAGTAATTGCGACACACAGACGTTATTAAGAAAGTACCAAAATTAATTCTGGGATCCACAATACAGTAATCCACCTTTCAAATGTCTAAGTCAATTATTTGTTTAGTTTTCTCACATGTTCCACTTATACATTACGTGTAAACAAATTATTACATATTTGTAATTAAAAATAAAGACACTATTCAATCAAAAATATAATTAATTTAATATTATCGCTCGTTTTGCAGTATACAAAAGAATGAAATCCAGAAAACATACTTCCTCGTTAGGAGTAAAACACGTTTCTAAATTAGATTTTGTCTCGTATTATTAAAATAGGCATATTAAAAATAAATACATTTTTATAAATAGAAAATGAACGAAGAGCAATTTATTTTGCGAGCACATTGCAAATCTCAGCACGCAGTTGCTCGTACTTTCTCCGCATGACCGTCGTTCTGCGTGGAATGTCTCGAAATGGTGAACACTACCCGCAGTTCTTATCCTCATGATTGACATATTAGTAGTACCATATAGATAGATAAGGCGTTACGTGACAAGCAACATTGGAACATTTGTGGAGGTCACGTCACCTTGGTCCACTATCTTATCTATCCATTGTTCTAGAATTCACCTCCAAAATAATACAGTAATTTAACTTGAACGACGATGAAGATGTTCACAAATATATGTAACAACATACTTTTATCATTGACATGGGTTAACAGAATATCTATGTAAATGAGTTGACATTATAGAAATCAACGTACAAAATAACAATAGCAACGAATTGTTTCTATAAAAATTACATTGCAAACGTACATACATTGAAAATTTAAAGTTAGTGCTATGTTTAGTACAACTTTCAACAGTACAATAGTACTGTAGTACAATTGAACTATGTTAGGTCGAGTACCTGTAACATTCGTGGAATTGAAAGTTGTATGCGTAGAAACTCGTTTCACATCTTCCTGATTCTGGCAAAATATAAAACTCATATACGTCGCTCACTCTGAAGTTACTGGACAAATTTCAACCACTTAATATTCCGGCGTTATTGGGCTCAAAAACAAAGACATAGACTACCAATAAGTAAAATATTTCATTTACCACGGAAAAGCACGCTTTCATCATCTCTATGTTGAATTTGATAATTTTTTGAACGACGTCTGTATGCCTCTGAACGATCTAGAGCCAAAACTGTTGAATGCAAAATTAAGTAACATTATATTAAAAGTATAAGAAAGTCGTGTGAATGCTCATCCAGCTGGTTTTATTAAACTACTACCTTGAAAATAGACGTTCCAAACAAACATTTCTAATCTTCAGAATGAAAAATGTAAAACATACCTTATTAATTTAATGGAATATAATTATACTGGTTTTTTATTCGTCGTATACTTAAATGAAACTATAAAGGAACTGAATGCACAACTATATACCTATTCCTTCTATTTATATAAATTATGTATTATGCGACCGTACCTTAAATGTTCTTTCTAAATAAAAGTATATTTCATGCGATTCTATGTAAAAGAAAATCCTTTCATGTACTCCCAACTTATTATATCTTTTTGTCGTACAACCAGTAGAAATTTAAAGTAAACTGAATTGACTGTATGCTGAAGCTGCTATTCAGCGATACATTGTCAAGAGTTGTTATTTATATCCGTACAAAGTGATCCCACCTGCGCATTAAGCAAACTATTACAGTTCCAGAATAATTTAGGTTCGTTTGTAATTATTTGCAATGGCATGCAACGCGGGACTTCAATTATGAATGTTATATTAACAACTTAAATAAACATAAGTGTTTCGCGGACAATTATAAGTAAATTGCGATCGTGATGTATGTACTACGTACACTACGGTGCTCCGGAAAGTAATACATTTCAGGGAATTCCAATTAACATAATACGTGATAGAAGCACAAGACGACCCTTGGGCATAGTCAGCATTACATGCTTGCATTGCAGACCTATTATATGGTGTATGTAGGTCTGGTGTGTACAACAATCTACCCTTACACGGCTGACATACATGTCTGATGATAATGACGCTTGCTCAAAGCTTCTCAACGTTGCCGATTGTGCCATAATATTTAAGCGAAGGCGCCCAGGGCTTATTCAGTACAAATTCTGATATCTATAGTACTAAATCTGCAACAATCCATCTAAGCAAGTGGCATATTCAGTACTGTACATTGAATACCGGGCACTACTATTTATGACTACTACTACTACTATTCATCGCTAACTTTGTTTTCGGTTTGAATTTACACTTGCCTGTCGCTAAAGGATTACAGTTCTGTCCATATGTATCATTAAATTAAACAGCATTTACAAGTAAAAAATACAATTCCCAATTTCAATTTATGCTTAACGTAAAGATTGTTGTCCGAATCGTAACATTATCATGCACACTGCACGGCGTTCATTTCGCCAATTCCAATTTCCTATTTGAAGTGTGTAACATTTTACATTTCGATTACCGAACGGATAACATAACTAGATTTTTGCCATGACTGCTCCTACCCATCATTATAAACTAACAACGTCCTTCTTTTTTACTAGCTACGCTTTGATATTCAATTCAATAATTCGTAGCAATAGTGTTTTTAATTATGGAATTACAAGTTTGATTAGCGAGTAAATCTGATTATTATACTCAGAAAAGCGTAATCCCATTACTCCTTATTTTGCTGAGAATAAGCGTAATATTTTAATAACATTCTGAGGTAATGCCATATCCAGGTGCCTATTCGGGGAATTCTCTGCCGAAATATAACAGATGGTTGTGGTGGGGGGAATTACTGCTGCTTCCCCATATAATCCGACTTGCAGGATAAGCCTAACGAGCAGAATCAAGTGCACCAAAGAGGAAATGAAGAGAAGGCTACGAATTAAATCTGATGTACGACGTACACAACGGTGACAATATAAGAAAAGGGGGTTTAATGTAGGGACAGTAATAATGATGTTTTGAGATGTGACAAAGACGTCCATAAAATATTAATAAGTTTAACAAAACAAATTAATCATCAATATCACAAAAGAAGAGCATGTACCAATACCTCTAGCTCACCGTATGAGGAATTTAAAACCTGTATTGCTGGCAAATAAGTTTTAAAAATTAAAGAAGAAAGCAAACTTTTATAAGGTGAACCCCAAGAGTGAGGCTAATAAACTTCAAGATATAGAAAATTCGAGTTGCAGACAAATAATTATTGATATAATGATCTACAGAATACACAAATCTATCCCGCCAAACATTCATGTCGCCGGCCGAAAACTTCGGGTTATAGGATATATAGAATACAGTAAAGCAAAGTTATACATCGATATATAAACATGAATGTATAGAAGTTTGTGATATAGAAGCAATATTATAAGTTGATATACAGAATACACAAATTACACTAGCAAAAATTTGACATGTGGAAGTTAGATTAAAATAATAATTTAATTATATTATTTTTGAAATTTTGTATTATAATCAGGTTACTGACTGATTATGTTGTGATCCTGACAATATAAGGAATATTGCGTGACTGTTTCTGTATGTTCAAAAATGTTATCAAAACATGATATAATAAATTCTTATATGAAATCAACAATTCTATCATAGCGACAGAATCCCTTTATTCGGCGTTCATATTTGTGCTTCATCCGGCCGTGTACGCTTATGCGAGCAGTGCGTAGATTGAAGCTATCAGCGAGCGAACGGTACCCCGGGGGACCGGTAGATAGGCTGTTGTGTCGCACTAGCGCGTTGCCGCTAAAATTGTTTCCTTCGCCTACGAGCGCTACGGCCATCTTTCTGGAAATAAAAGAACTTCCAGTGCTTAAGCGCTTTCGTCGCCTCCCTTTTTACCAACCCATTATATTTCATATAATCCTTCACATGTTCTACAATTACCTTCCTTCTTTAATGAAATATGATACTTACGAAGATATTAATAGGGTATTAGCAAGATTTGTATTTTATAGCTTGCGTAGCAATTTATTATAATGATCTTTAAGAAATTACTCGCTATTATATTCGCAAGAAAACAATGATTGCTTACACCAACGTGTTCAGCTTGTGCCACAAAAATATTCTCAATTTACACTGCAAGTCTACTAACGAAACATTCACTAAGTCAAGATTTAAGTTTTTTATTGTATAATTATCAGTAGGTATATTATTTATTGGAATATTATTATAAACATAACTGATTTTGTGCCTAATGTGCAGTGTGCTATAGAAACTAAATGTGAAACATAGTATTATATAACTATTTTGAAATTAGGATTTATATATTTGTAAAACTACGAGTATATATAAAAGGGATCAAATGTATGACATTTGTACAATTTTGTGTAAACTAGCAATCAGGCTGTAAATATGACATTGTGTTCTATATAAATAAAGTCATAAAAAACGAGGAGAAGCCGTCTATAGGTATATTATTTGATGTAGAACGCCAGAGACGAGGGAGTGAAATCTAAAATTAAATCATCACATGCCAAATCGGTGGTAGCGGTTCACGCGTTGCACGTGAAGGTGACCGTAACACGCAAGCTTCCTGGCACGGCGCACACATCACGCGCTCGTTCCACGTAACACACCCATCATATCTCGGTCTTCCATTTATGAATTATGAACGGTAATTCACGTGTAATGTGCAGTTAATAATTTAATGCGTTCCGTAATTTAACGTGACTCGATGTCGGTACATGAAAAAAGAAAATGAAACATTCTCCATCCACCTGACGATGGCATGACACGGCGCAAGCGTCGAACGTCTACTACCGCCTACATCCTCTGACAGACCTTGTTTAGCTTGACATTTGATGGTGCTGGCAATGTACAAGGGAACTGGATAATATGTCAGATACTCAAGATGATGATGATGATGCATTCTTTATAAATGACATGGCTGTTGAATTAGTACGACTCCCAAAGTAAAATATGAATAATAAATGGATTTTCGGTTCTGTCTACTTATTATTTGCTTTGTTTATGTACAAGTTCATTCTTTAAGAACGATTTATTGTTTACGCACTGTACGTTGACACAACCAAATAATATCCCGCCACGTTAAATTGATGTAACTGCAAATTTTGAATATTTTGTTTTGATAAAAATATATCAAAATATTCCGTGCTATATCTTTTTGTTTTTGTCCTCTTAGATATCATTTGAATTCAAGAGATTGTCGTATTACAATTAATCACACCTGCTAATGAATACGGAAAGGCTCTGGAACAGCCTATGGCGCAGATTAGATTAGTCGAGAAAATACTATTGCAATATTAGGAATGATAACCGATTAGGTAAAACCCTACCATTTTCTCGTAGATGGTTACGAATTTCGAAGAATTTATCAGTCAGGCATTAAGTACTTGAAAAATAATGAGCTGGTACCATATCCAGAGTACATTTATCCAATTTATTTTTATGTAAAAGTAATAATCAACATTACGACTTCTTTTATTTGTTGCATTATTCACTTGGCTAGATTTCAAATCAATTCCACCAAGAATGAATGACTGAACATTCCGTCACAGAAATTGAATATTCGCAGGAGTGCACTGTTGTTTCCATAGAGTCGTGGTATAAAATTCGTGTTTCCCTGTTGAGTGACACTCCATAGCACCGTCAGCTTTTTAAACAAGCTACCGGGGATTTTGAAATAGCACTTGAGTTACGTGCGCTCGTCTGGAAATGGCTCGTTTCTCTCGACAGGTGAGATAACGAAAACGGTTTTGAAATGACTTACGCGCATGTGCACGCTGCTTACACTGAATGATGCTTAATCGCCTGGGACTCGGTATTTAGAATTCTAATGCAGCGATGTTTTCTAAAGGATTTTCTATATTATTACTTGCAAATTTAAATAGTGGTGCAGTTTTCCAATTTAATATTCCAAATGAGTTAAATCTTGTTTGTAACATTTATGGCAACCTCAAATGATTCATGTTCTGAAGACTTTTCATGTTATTAATAACTAAAGTAGTAGGTATATTAGAAACATATTGCAGATATGGTTCTAGATGGCACGTCATACGAAATTATATATATGATGCTAAATATGTTTGAAATTAATATTTGCCGTTGAGAGTACGAAATATAAACAAGTCTCTTAGTGTTAATCTTCAAGAAGCGAGTGCAAAGTAAAAAAAGTTTTGTTTGCTTTAGTGAAATCATTATCTTGACCAGGTTATCCGTGTAAGCCGAACAAATTCCACCATGAATTTGATCTACAAAACTACGAATTTTATTTATAAATATACTTCCTAGTCCAAGTTATATAAACCATTCTGTTAATTTGCAATCGACAACTGCATCAATGCTCGCATGCGCGTTAGTTAAAATTTTCGCTTTGCAGCTATCGCATGTTATCAGTGTAATATCTTTAGCACGTTTGCCATTCCGGGATTCCTCGTAGCGTCCGAGCATCTGCAGTTCTATTTCCTTTGCCAGTATCAAACTTTATAATTACTTCTGTTAAGATTCCGCCATTTTCATCTTTGTAGGGTTTTGAAATATTTCAATACTAACGACTGCGGTCGTTCTTAAATTATATCGTAAATTCTAAAATCGTTCTGCAAAATAGTAGGATAATAGGATTCTAAGAAATGCTTTGTAATGCTGTTGACAGTTCAGTAAATATGGTAACTTTGGAAATAAACATAAATTTCATATTATTTGTGATTTCTTTGAATTAAACAAGAGTAAACTGAAACCAGCCGTTATTATTTTCTTTTTAAAAATATGATTTCTTTCAGTCCGTATTCCATGTATGTATGTCTTCAACGAATACTATAGTAAATCGTTTTGTCAGACAAACCTTGGCGAACAGATACGACACGAACTAATACCAATATGTGCGTGGTAACTAGGGAAACATAAATGTAGCATGGCATTTTCAAGGTGATTGTTTTGTAAATGGAATATTTTACGAAAAAGACTTACCAAGCATAATTTTCTAGATATTTTCATATCTTTAATATTTATAAGTTCGTGTTCTATACGAGATATGTAACAAATTGTAAATTAGAAAGTGAAAATTATTTGTTATTGTTAACATTGTGCTTCGTCACTTTTATAGAATGAATGTAATTAATTTAATAAATTATTTCTGAAATTTATTAAAATGCGATAACAAAGAGCATATGTGGTGATCAACAGAATGAAATATTATTTATATGGTCTCTATTCTGGGATATCTGCATCTGTTACCAAACACAACAATTCTATTGGGATAGTTCGCACGTGTTACAGAAACAGTCGGAAATTCTAATTGAATTTATAAGGAGCACACGCAAACCTTTTCTACATAAAAAATTTAAAACATGAACATGTACGGATAAAAAAAAAGTTGTGACTGTCAAAGTGTATTAAAAAGACTTCAAAGAGAAACTCATTTTATTTTACATTGCTCTATTTCATAGAATTCTATTCCAATAAAAATATATTTAAAAAGTTATATTATGGATGATTACATAAATGCTAAATATATTAAACGCTTCAGAGATTTATATTATTTCCAAGTAATTACACGTTAGAACTAAAATAGAAAAATATGCAAATACAGGTACAAGTACCGCCTGTAACTGGTAGAATAAGCAATTTTGTGAGGGTAGAAGTAAATGCAAATTATATAATAAATTAATTCGCCTGTTGAACGCAGAAATAAATATATAAATACAAAGTCATATATCTTCGTTTTATTATGTTAATTTCACGATATATGACGTGATTAATGTAAATACTATAAAATTTTAAATTTATATCGTTCTCATATAATCGAATGATACATATTAGGAAAAGTTTCCCTATAATATATTTCTGAAACACGACACAATGTGAACATATAGAATTGCTCGTAAATACATTTAAATTTCTGGCGATGGAACACATATTAGAAAGTACACAAATAATGTTTGTTATAATTTTATTTTTTTCGTCTGTTACTGGCTTCTTTATACTCTCGTATATTAACTGAAGTTGTTTCTCATTTGCATATAAAATAGAAATCAATGTACACTAAAGTAAAAAATAAAATAAAAACAAAATTCTTTTCATTATTTTTTAATAATACAAAATTCAACGACTACTTTCATAACACAACCCTTATTTTAATTGCCTTGTCTTTTCATGAATACAGAAATTATAATTATACATTTTTTTTTCAAGCCATATTATTACCCACGTACTACAAGATTATTTCAGAATGTTTTCATTCTGACGCTTGTGTGTACATGTTATTGTATAATTTGTAAGCTTTAGTTATGATTTTTACAGAAATACACGTTTCGTATGCTATCAAATTATTTTTGTGTGTGTTAAAATATTCGCTCTAACTTAAAATATTTTAAAAAGGATATAACAAAACAAAATAATATGGAGTTAAATGTAGAACTAACAAGCTTAGGTACAACGCACCTATGCGTCCAGCTCGCCTTATAAGTAATATATGCGATGCGAGCAGTTTTTAATAATTATGGCCTTTTGGTTAACTAATTGAAAAAATGTTATAGATATAAAAAGTCTTACATTTAATTTTAGATTATATTAAAAAAAAAAAATTGTTCAAAATTTGAAATTCAAAATTATAATATTTAATAATTTTTTTCGGGCTTTGGGTTAACAAAATGAAAAAAACTTGTAGACAAAAAATATCTTAGAATTTTTATTAAAATTTTTAAGTGTTTCAATTATTTTTATAAGGGCAGTATTAAGGGGGGCTCCAAATTTTGGGGCCCTATAACTCGGGAAGTATACGGACGATTGGATTTAAACTGCGAGCGGATTCAAATGGGATGCCAAATATTATGTGTACCAAATTTGGAGTGAATAGCTTTGGTCTTACGAGATACCGAGCGAGCGAGCGAGCGAGCGAGCGACGACTAACATCCAAGTATATAAGTTATATACATTTTCGGAATCAGGGCGACGAGACGAACACTTTTTCTTAATGAAATTTTTTGATCCGAGAATGCTACAGACACACGACCGAATGCTTTAGCCTCTTCGGTACTACGTACGGCGAGCTAAAAACAAATTTAAGTTAATATCTACACGTTTCATCTTGGTTTGAAAGTTGCTTGGGTGTATTTCCATAAACAGTGATAATTAATCTTTCGGCGGGGTTGGACCGGTAATAAGTGATATTTAGTTGTTCTGTTTCCGGAAAAATATCGAATAATGGCCGAAAAATAATATAAGAAATATTTGAATAGAAAATATATATTAATGCCTTAGCTATAGTTTTAGCAAGGTCTAAATATTGATTAAGTTAAGAAATTAATGTCCTGTGGCTTGTACTCGACTTTCAAATGGTTACTGATGATCTTATTAGTCTTTCTCTTTTAATAGGCCACATGTACTAAATTATTAAACATGTGTTTAGCAGCTTTAGAAAATAAAAACATATTTTTTTAATTTTTACTGCAAATATCATGGTTGAAATAATCTGTGGACAAAATGGAATCGTTCGTACTTAAACCTGTTAATCCTCAATATAAAAATCAATAGCTACCACTATATGGAATTAAACCTGGCCAAAACAAAGGATTCCGAAACGAGGCAATCCTTATGAAGCGACGGTGCATGAGTTAGAGAGAGAGACCATACATAGTCGTATCATAAAAGGGGATTGAAACGGGCTCGCTAATTGGGGAACATGTATTCATATTATGAGGGTGTAACATTAGCATTGCAATGCGTTATTTATTACCTGTTTTGCTATTCGCACAGGCATGTAAGTTCTGTTTTAAGTTAGCTGCGTGCTTTATCTCGCGTAATCTAGAGTGCTGCAAGAGAGGATGTTGTGTCGGAACGTACCTACTTAACGGAACATATATTGCTACCAGCGTATAATGACTATGTTCTTGATATCGCCGCATTCTGTTGTGCGTTTCGTGAACTATTAATTTTCGTTTATATTATTACGGTATGAGGATATTTAAGGACAGAGCTCTATAAGTACAGGGCATACAAATAAAGATGCTATATTTGCATCATTGGAAAAAGAAACATGCATTTTTTTAAATTAGTGTATCTTTTAATAATTTATGGCGTTTGGGTTACCAAAAATATCTTAGAATTTTTGGATGATTTTATTATATGTTTATTTATTTTTCTATGGGCAGTATTTAGTGGGGCACCAAACGAACGGATGCAAATGGGATACCAAATAAATACGAGTTGCAAATTTGGTTCAATTCGCTTCGTTAACTAAAGAAGTAATAGAAGGAAATAACTAAATAAACTAAATTAAAAAGAAAAACTCTTACGAGCGAGCGACGATTAACATCCAAGTGTATGAATTACTTATATTTTTTTAATGCAGGGTGCCGAGACAAACACCTTTTGTTTTGATCCGAAAATGCTACAAACACACAACTGTATGCTTGTAATCATTTGTACTTTTCACAGCGTGCTAAAAACAGTTCAATATGAACGATTTTAAATATTTGATAAGCTGTTGTTTGAATAGTTTACCATTTGTTAGAAATACGAACTTGAAATACATTGACATTTCCATAGGAACCATATATTTCATGCTCTGTTCACAATTATAATATATTCAAAACCTATTCCAAAGTGAATCTTGTTTGTACACATAATTTATATAAGCATGCCACCTAATGAGTGTATCACCATTTCTCAAAGTTATCGCAAAAAAAGATATAAAACATTTAATGGTCAGTAACAATTATCTGCAATGCAGGAACATAAAAGCAATAATAATCCTATAAAGTTGATGGTAGATCATTTAAGATGTATCAGACGTAATAAAGTATAGGTAGGTGGGCAGGCGTTTATAGTATACCGCTATGGAACAATGTTTGCGGGAAAGTTTAAGTATGTGGAACGAGAAAACGTTACGCTCTTACGTAACGCAGTGAATTCATCGCGAAAGGGATTATCTTTTATTCCGTTGTAAACATTAAACTTGTATTAATTAATCTCTATTATAATCAAAGTTTTACGATGTTCGTAGCGCTTGTTTCTTATATATCTCCGCACATGTATTTACCGACCATATCCGAAATAATGAGTTTGGGAAGACGAAATGACGTTATATGTCTATACTTAACGAATTCAAGCGTTTAACGTTTCAGTGCCAACTACTTTATCGCGAAGATTATGTATATAGTTAGTCTTTTAGGAATAACATTACATGGTCTCATAATAGTGTAAGATTCTATACATGTACAAGTACTTTCCTATTTAGTGTATTTTTGGTGGAGGTGCTGCTAGAACATATTCATTGACATAAATAAAAGTGCATTAAAAATATTGATTACTAATAAAAATAAATAATAAACCGTATCCAAAAATATCAACCATTACAGTCGAATAAGACAATACAACTTTATATTTAATTATTATATTTACTTACTTACGTAAATAAATATATCGCTATATTTACGAAATTACACAGAGAAATAAGAAATTTGCTTCATAACATCGTAACAATATGAAATTTTAGTATCATTTTTATTATAAAAACACTTAATTTTATAAAAATGTTATAGATCTTACAAATCAATCCTTTATTCATTTATATTCTAACAAATAGTGATATTGGTTTGTCAATTCTCAAATGTTAATAGTTTAAATTAATTTAACTCGTTGATGGACTCTTCGGGAAACATTTTCAATTATTATAAATAAGAAAAACACTAGGTTAGTTTCGCAATATATTTACAAACTTGTCTAAATATATATTTCGACTTCTCGGTCATCCTCAGTTCTTGAGGTTGACCAAGAGGTTACATATTTGTAGACAAATCAGTATATAGTGAAACTAACCAAGTGTTTCTCCCTATTATTTTAATGATACTTTAACTGAAGAGCTTCATACAATTTAATATAAATACAATTGTAAGACTTGCCATTACAATGAACACGTATACAACCTTATATATTATAAAATAAATTTGAGAAGTACAGAAATAAAATTACAATAGAAATTTTTACTTGAAAAGAATCTTAAGAGAAATTTTGCAATCATAAAAAATAACAATCGAGATTTGAACGGAAATACACATTTTAAGGTTTAATAAATTGATATTGACAATTTTCGAAATAACTTTTCCCTCTCTGTGTGTGTGTGTGTGTTCTTGTTTGTTGGTATGGACGTGTGTGGGTTCATGTATAATTTAAAAAGAAATGTATGATTTACTGAAAACTTGTTTTTAATTTAAGTATATTTATTATTTGAATTCATGGTTACTATTAACAACAAATATTTGTGTAACACCTTGTTGATAAGTAATTAAATATATATATAAATATATATATATATATATATATATATATATATATATATATACTCACCAAAATACCTTTGCATAGAATATGTAAGAGGAAGTCTAGTGTAGCGTAAAGTATAAATTTACATTTACTTTGATTGTATTCTTTCGTAAACTGCTTTCATTACTCGACGTTTTCGGTGCGCTTATACTTTTTAAACACAGCCAACATTTCGTTTGGACTATGTTCTAAGGGTAAAGGCAACCATATTTCATAATCAACAGTACTATTATACGGTTGAATGTTTTACTTTGAAACACGCACATAAAAATGGTAATAAAAGCCCCTAGCGCCATTAAAATCTACGATTCATTCCTTATAAGAGAGGCAACAGATTGTTCGCAGGTCAAAAATGATAGCGGAACAGCTTATTAAATATAAAACGACTTGAAATTGTTATACAGAATTTAGATGTCAGCTTTTATGGAATACGGAAGCACCTACATTTAATTTAATTTATAAGAAGTTTAAGCTGCTTTAAACACGTATTCTTGGATACTTGTTTCCAGAAAATTTTGTATTTAGGTTGTTTTAAATATTTCTATTGAATTGTTGATTTGTTTGTTAGTACTTATTCCCGTTAAAATATATTGATAGAAAAGTTGACAAACGATCGAAAACAAATCAAAGCTCGTATTATCTCCGATGAAGTGTTATCAGAAATTACCGTTTATTTGATAAATTGATTGTTAAAACTTGAATTTGATTCTATCAGATAAAACGGCTGCCGTTGTTGTTTTATAAAAAAGATGTTAGTCTGGAAAGTTAGGAAGAAACAAAGGAAATAAGTTATATTTGCATTGCTTTAAAATGTTATCTTTAACGACTACTTTTTGCCGACAGTTTTACCTCTTTTTATTTAAACTAGAAAAAAACTAAGATAAGATAAAATGCTTGTACTTGACAAACTTCCGTTGTCATTTATTTCTGGTTGTACAGTTTTAAATTCAATCAATCACCTAAACTAAATTATAAAAATTTCAAGCAACTTAATTTTCATAAAAAATCAAAAATAAAGTTAATATATAACACTAAGTTCTGTCAAAGGGGTCGCATGAATTCGTACAAATACTATTCATATAACTATAACACGTATATTCCTGTATGTGATTACAAAGAATGTATTAATATGGTAGTTGCCAAAATCTTTTAGCTCAAGAAATAATTATAATTGGATAACCGTCGTACGAAAATGGCATAAGATTTGATACATTTTTTTTCGCAAAATAAACACTACCACAGAATTATGATTATGGATGTAAGACACAATTACACTGAATACTCCTTTTGTTATTCTTGTAAATGTTGGGATCGCGTGCCACGGTCAGTATTAGTATGGATTGGATGTCGTGTTTGTGTCTATAAAATAGTTAACCTTGGATTCTTTGTTGTATGAGTGGAAGTCTGCGGAATTTAATTTAGACAAAGTTGCGAAGCGTGAAATGCGACATAATGCGATTAAACGGATAAAGTATCACGTAAAATCTATTGTGCTCGCACATCTGTGTGTGTGTGTGTCTTTTTAGAGTAATATATCAGTTTATTTTTAACATCAAATGATAGTTAGTATTACATATTCTATTGAAATTGAAATATGATGAAACTACGTGACGCATACGTCAGTCTATACTATAAAAGTATCGTTTCTGGCTGTTCCCTGTCCTCTCTTTGTAGATATCAAGTATAAGAGAGCCAAGTTAATGCTACTCCAGATTTTTTTTATATATGTATGGCATTAATTAAATAAGCTCTCAAAATATCTGCCTTGTTACTATACTTACAAATGTTACTGGGTAAAGGACAGGTCAAATGGCTGCTGCTATAGAACTTAAATTAAATAATTTTTATAAGATATATTCGGTAATATATATATATATATATATATATATATATATATATATATATATATATATATATATATATATATATATTTCTGCTCATACCTTCTTAAATATTGTTTATAAAAATAGTAGAAAACTTTATGTTAGAAGAAAGTCTTACAAACTGTAATAAAAATAAGGTAAACGACATCCTTAAATAGAGTGTTTAGTATTATGTGTGTGTGTGTGTGTCTGTATGACGCAGAGAGAATAGCAACCCATTTTTCCGCATATGAGCCGCTACTGTGCACTCGTCGCATTCCCAGTCCCAGATGTCTGCCGATGCCGAAGGCAATAAACGACCTCTTACGCTTGGAGCAATAATTTTCCAGCCATTGATTTGCGAAGCGTGCGCGCGTGTTGACCTCGGCTTTAGCTCTCGACTTTTAGCTTTAGCGGCCTCACCCATTAGAATATTTTCGGTGCACGGTTCCACTTGTAAACGGCGTGGTTGCATTGCCTATGTATAAGTATGGTGTACGTGTGTTTGTTACCGTTCTGCGCTCTCATAACTCACGTGTCACGGAAACCAGACCCACCATTTTGCGCACGATGGTCGCACAGCCAGAGCCGGCTGATTGTCTTTTTCTTTGGCCCAGGGAACTTATGTTTTACATGCGTAATCAATTAAAACTTAGTATGTTGTTTAGAATTTAGTATATTTTTCTATAACATATATACCAAACATTCAAATTACTAAAGAAAATAATAGTTTTTATTTTTTATATATGAATAAAATAGAATTAAGAAATATAACCAAATTACTTAAAATGTCTGCAAAAAATTAGAATAATTTTGTCATATTTATCGGGTGTTTGGTTTTAAAAGAAATTGGATAATAAAATAAAAAGCTTGGCACATATTTTGGTTGACAGTGCCCTTAAGACGGAACTGTGTCCTAGCCTCATGGCCAAGTAGTTGATTTTCCCGGCACGGCGTGCCTCTGCGTCCTATGCAAATGAACTTTTAAATACATCACCGGACTTAATAAAGCAGGACATTGCCCGTGGTGAAAAAACTCCCTATGTGTGTGTGCCCGTTTGGCGCACAACGTATTTGCATTATAAACGAAATTGTTTTTGATGTCGCTTCAGTGGAGTACATTAATATGCGAATAGGGCCGGTGATGTGTGTATCACTTGCTTTTCTCTTTGTATATTAGTGCTGGTACCTCTATAGATGTATCGGGCGTCCACTCACACACACACACACACATATATATATATATTTATATATATATATATATATATATATATATATATATATATATATATATATATATATTTATACATATGTAGAATATAATTTAGATACCATATACAAAAATAAAGAAAAAAAATTCTCGATGACAGATATCAGCGTGCCATTGCTTGAAAACTTCATCATTCGAGGGACCGTAAATATTTTGATATTAACATTGGAGTTTCATAGAAGAACCTTTGATCATATGCCCATTCATGTTTATAAATATTCACTCAAAGAAAAACAAGCACCGCGCTTTATCTACAGGCCTGAATAATAATAAAAAAGACAATTTTATGTCACTTTGTATATGCACACATGCATTCTTTATATATTTGGACCTTTTCATATGTCGTTCATAAATTACTAAGTAAATGTTCAAGTTATAAACAAAAATATAAAAAGCAAGCAAGCCCTATCGTTCAAACCGTCAGTATGAAGGGCATTTAAAATCACTTGGATGGGGTGGGGTGACATTCATTACTTTCTATCACCCTGCTTAAAATAAATAAATTGTAGAACAACTATACTTGTATGTATTTGATATTTTCTGTCAATGTGAAAACCTTGTGAACACCCACTTTTTAATTAACTAATGTAGCTCCATCCAATTTTGTTTGCATTTAATTTATTCCTGAATAGATGATATTACTTTCAGTTGTGTTTTATAAGCTATGTGCATCAGGTATTTGCTCCTAACAAACCAACCACTCAACCAATCACATGAAATTTACGTTCATGTTCGATACGTCTGACAAGGTAAAGCAAAGGTTATTCCACGGTTTGGCCTCAGACCAAACGGACAACGAACCCACTCAAGCCTGTCTTGGCGTTGCCGTAGCCGGCAAAACGTGCACCACTGTTGCTTTATTTGCCGTATTGATCACTCATTTCATTGCTGATTAAAGCGCTTTTCTCATATGAGTCTCCATTATGTTCGTTTTGTGGTATTTCGATTTTAAATTCGACACATTTCACGTCAGAACTAATACAATAACAAGCGATCTATTTGTCATTCAACATTATTAATTAATAACTTCAATTCACCTTAGTGATTTTCTCTAGTTTTCTAGTTGAACTAATCTGGAAAATTTAAACAAATGTTACTATCAAATTAGTTATGAAAGAGATTAGTTTAGTTTGTCCACGGTATTATGTTATATTATTTCACAATATATATATTATTAGCAATCAATTGATTGATAGCTTAGCATACAAATGTATATGTTACAGTAAAAGTGTTCAATCGGTTTATGTTAATTAAAACCGGTCAATATTAATACTAACCAAATAAAAAGGTCAATGTGATTAATTTGCAAGAATTTTTCACATACACCGGTAAGTAATAATAATTTACAACTATCTGTGTTAAAAAAGTTTAATACATGTCACCTTAGTTTAAGATATTCTTCTAGTTTCACTTAACCCAAACCAAATAGACTTTACTATTGTAAAGCAACGAGCAAGAAAATATGGTTCAGGAGAAAATATATTTTAATGATCGTCTGCAGCTATTTATAATGAGTTTTTGTAAGATTCGTAAAATGCTCATATTATTCGTACAAGTATATATGTATGTTGTTCTGTTACGCTACGATTATTCTCGCTGAACAAACTTCCAATACGTTTGATTTCTTTTTTGAGAACCTTTGAAGTCCTTTGCTTTAAGTTTCTGATGGGATTGATATTATATACCTGCGTATTTCAATCTCTTGGAGATGTATGCCGCATGAAAGTTTCATGTTTCACTGATTTTTATATATTTTAGATGCCGAAAGTTTTTTTACGTATTCAAAAATCAGTGTTTAATTAGGAATACTGGAAGAGACTTCACTGTCAAGTACGTTTTTGCTGTTTGTGCTTTTTTCGTTCAAGAGTTTTCAAATAAATAATTAAAAAATATATTGAACATTACAAGGAAAATTAAATTGAAAAATTTAATATTTATTTATATATATATTAAAAATACAAAAGCTATTTGAAGGTCCGCAGATCATAAAAATTACATATAATTAATTTTTTCAAATATTCAGTCATTTTTATGAGTTTTGCGTTATTTGATTTCGGTCAATCATAATCGTTCGCTTCCTTGTATTATCGATCGGTCGTTTTGTTCAGAAATTGCTTTAAAAAAATATTATCATATAAATCATATTTATGTTTTGTCATTGATTATAAGTTGTTCTAACGGCAAGCTGAAACATTGTTTTCTACACATATATTTGTTTATATGACATACTATCATTAATCAAACTTGACAAATAAAAAATGTTTCAAGATTATGAACGATACCATTTTCTATCTGCTATTTAAAGATTGTAGATCTCATAGCTTATTTTGGCAATTTTTGTGTAGTCTTCTTACAAATAAACTTTTACGGCTATGTGACTAAATCAATCTATCATTTCAGGTAAGACAAACAATCATCATCAACTCCTATATTTACTGTAATAATTACTACGTAGTAGTAAGTAAGAAAATTAAGTTAAAGTGAAAACTTCTCTACACTAGAAAAGGTATGGAATTTTAAATGTAAGTCCATTTTCATCGGTGACACACATAACATATAACGTTATCAGTTGGTCCACTGAATGCCTTAGTCCCCCACACAAAAATAAATGTATTGCAAAAGATATCGATACAATACTAACACTGATATTAGTAAAAGTACGTAGGCATTTACATATAGCAATATGATATCCGGAAAGTTTGATTTTTGTGGACAAAGTTAATACGCAATATACCTATAAATCCTATTGTTGTTGCATGAATGCAAACTCATATGAAAAATTCAGAATTGAATTTGTGAACGCGTTCCGTCGCCGAATGGAGGAACGTCGAACGTGTACGAGATCCCGGAAACCACCTTCCGCGTCCAATGCACATTTCCTATATCCCAACGCAAGTCGTTTGCTGGTGCAATCTGGATGCCAGTGCCAATACCAGCAACATACAAAGCGGTGACTGATCGTTATAAATCACATATATTGATGTCTCGTATTCTTTTACTCAGTACTGGATTTATGCAACTTGGTTTTCTGTACACATTATTATTTAAGAAGTGAACATTTCGCACTTGCCTTATTTTGGTGATTTTTCTTTATGATACATGCACACAGAACCTCGTATCTTTCACATAAATTAGACATTCACAACCAGGTTCTTTTTTTTATCAATATTGCTGAATTCTTAATTTTTGATCATTTTGATTCATACAATATTTTAATATTCTTCTTAATGTACAACTCATTTCGGAGTACTGAAATAACGAAAAGCGTAATAATCATATTCCAAAACATATATTTCCAAAGAAATTTGAGATAGATTTCTTTGTGATACCAATATTTTATTATATGTATAAGGACGTAAAAACAGTATGCCATTATTATGCTTAATGAATATTATAGCCATTGAGTTCATACTGAGTGTGATGTGATGGCTAAGTATTTATTCTAAGATAGTATGGTCAAGAACGTCAGATTTGAGTTTGTAACAAGTTGAGAGCATAATCCTTGTATAATACTTGCGCTATGTGAAATGGTGACGTGCTTGAAGTTCTCCTGAAACCGTACCTGAATACAATGTGCATAGCATGCATTACAGGCGATCCAGTGATTGCTGGTAGGCCAAGTCCTTTCCATGTCACAGGGTTTGGCTTGAGGGAGATAGAGCGCGAGCATCTCGTAACTGTTCATAGAAATGCCGATGACGATGCTCCACCGCACCGCGCCACCAAGACCTTCGTGCCCGTATGCAACATACATGTATGCACCAATGACCTCGTCGACGAATTCGTGCACCTAAATTAGGCGCTCACTCAACACTGCCCGTACAGACGAACCGCTTTATTACACCGCTGATCCTTTCATCATATATTGCATCTCCGGGAGCAACGGGTCGGTCGTCCCAGCAAATTGTGTGATGGAGGCGGACAGATTCTACCACTTTTCTGCTATATTAACTTGTTCATAAAAGTTATGAGTGCATTTGTGCACCTGTCTTCGTTTTACGTTATAGAAACGCAAATTCGCAGATCGATTAAATACGTATGAATAATTTCTCAGTTTGTTATTTTATTACTAGGGGAAATATACTATTTCCTTAGTGGTGTTTCATTTTATACTAAAATACATCGAAGACTAGAGACGTATTAGTCCAATCACATTAACGAAATAAAGTCTTGGAATGAAAACACTTTATTTGTGGTCAGAATGTCTAGAATAAATAATGCCAATATAATCCATATGTTTCTCAAATATAATACTAGTGAGCATTCAATACATGCAGTCATAAAATTATATATAGGGATACAAAATATGGTAAAATTAGTCAACGGAAATAAAATTTAACTAAGAAAAATATTTAATTACTAAATTCGGACTAAATAAGCATTTGATCACTATAAAATTGGCAAATTGGACGTTATACTCGTATGTATATAAAACTAGAAAAATTTTGTAACGTCTTTTTTCTATAACTCATTTCAAATTGATCCAACTACACTTTCCAAAACTAATTTTTCAAATATAATTTTATCCTGAAATATTAGGGTTTTCATCACTAATTGAAGCCGTGTCATAGCTGAATTTCTCATAGAGCGTTGTCACAGTAAATGCGATTCGTTATATAAATTTTGCTTATATTTACAAAGAAATTATATTTAAATATTATTTATTATGACAGCCAACAAATGGGTGACCGTTATAAAGTATAAAAGCGCCTGAGATAAAAATGACGAAAGAAATAAAATAATCGGTTAATTTGCGTGCAATGGGCGGTTTGACTTTCTATATATAAAAGTCTCGTGATTAACATGAACAAAATGGTACAGTAATATTTTTATACATTTATTTTCTAAATGATTATGATATATTTAGCCCTTCTTACAGTATTATAAATATATATTCATTGCGATGTTTTCACTATTTAAGGTAACCTAGTAACCTTCGCCGAATATATCGGATGAATCTATTGAATGGCATTTGTCAACCCGTTGATTATATACAGTTATATACAAACTGTCATCTTCATAAAATGAGTTTACTCGAATAGCAAAATTTTTAAGATGCCAGTAGAAAGCATTTTGAAACATCTTGTCATTTTGCTGTCATCTTATTTGTAATACCGCAGAAAGCCACTGGCGTATGGTTATTCGCATAACCGAAACCTGACGTTGCGTGCTGAGTCGCAGGGTGTTTCTCACGACCAGCAGCAGCAGCAGCAGCAGCAGCAGTAAAGATACCGACGCAATTAGTCAGGGCCTATTATCGTTAATGTTAAAGTGGAGACGCACCAACTGTCCACTGAGCACCGCGCGACGACCATTATTTAAATTGCGTCAAGATGCCTTGATGAAACTGTCACATGCCGCTGGATCATTTACACCTAGGTATCTCATCTGCGAAATACACATTCTTCAATCTCTGTCTTACTCTCACTGCGCCTGCCCCACTCTCAGATTGTCTCCTTTTGGTGTTTGTACTGCTAAACAATCTTTTTATGTATTGCATATTTTGTATATTTTCCTAACCTAACCTTACCTAACCAATAATTAAATTCTGAATATTTCAACAAACTATTAACGAGGCTAGCACCTGCAATATTTCAGTAAAAGGTACATTTTTTAGTTAGAAATTTTAATATCTTAAAATTTCCGCTAAAATCTTCAGTACCCTTATTTTGTGATTACTATACAATCGTATAAGATATTAACAAAACTTCACGGTAACTTATAAATATTGAACCCACATAATAAGTATTAGTTTTAAACCCGCAAAATCTTGCATTTTATGAATAAAGTGTAATTTTGCCCGAATTTAAATTTGCTCCTATAGTAATTTGGCAACTCACTGAACCTGATGAGATTTAAAGGTAATAGTCCTGGATTCGTTGTTACAAGCTTATTCGTGAATGAGGTGAAATGAAACAACTTAACTTCACCATATACGTAATGAAAGCTCAAAGTATGTATGACATTTTGCTTTTTGGTGGTCAGGTGGCTGAACCAAAGCTCATTCACTTACTCCATAGCGGTTACGGTAGTCGGACTTGGACAGGCAGGGATCTTATAATAAAAACCCATCCACGTCGCTTGTTTGTCGACTTGTGTTACATGCCGGACATCTCTTTCTACAAAAGGTTAAATGTCATTTGGTATATGTTTTTTGGTTTGACATTTCAAAAGTGAAAGGAACACTCAAGTTAATGTAGGTATATGTATGTCTTGGAGCTTAATAAATACACATACAGACTACAAACGCAATATTATGTTACCAAATATTGCCAATCGCCGGCGAATCAATTTGGTGGAAAAAATAAATTATCTTTTTAATGAAGATAACCGATGTATAACTTCTGATCTAAATATGTGGATAAACTTGATTGGTGGCAAAGCACAACAATGAAATTAATAACTTTATTAAATATTTAAATTTTCAAATTGCCTAGCATATACACATAATAATTTATATGACACCAAATGATACTAGACCCAATAAAATATGAAAATAAGTTAATGTGGTTAGTATGTCCATATGATATGTGGCAATAATTTAAATTTTGTTCATGTTTGATTATATATTATTTTATTTTTCTATAATTAGGTCAAACTGCTGTTGAATAATAAAGATATTATTATATAGTTGGACAATATGAGTAAAAAATTTCTACTATAATGTGTCATAAGTGATACGTACCGGTAGCGAATCGAATAGGTATGATGATGAAACAGTACGGTGATATAGACAGCACATCCATTGATTCGAAATGGTTATTGCGATTGTCGACGTTCGCCGGTAACTGGCCGCTCGCTACTCGACGTACCGGCACTAATGCCACTAGGAAATGAAATGCCGAGTTATTCATCACTCCCGGTCAGTATTTCAGGACAAGATCCTGCCTATTGATAGCGGTTTCGTAAACGGACATGCATTTATTTTCATTTCATGACATTTTCCGTTTCGCCCATTTACTGTTCGCGTGCTGCGCACTTCACATCGCACGCCACACCCCCACACGAACAAGTCGTGTACCTTATCCAGTTGCAACTCGTCTTATGTAACTGGATAAAAGTTCTTAGTATTTTGAAATACATAATTTTATTGCTTCTTAGAAATACTTATTATTTAGTATATGACGCATAGTATTAATGGTTCTAATCTTAATAACATTAGAATCAAACCAATTAGTCACAGAAATTTGTCTTACGTCTTTCTGATTCCAAAGATTTATATAACATATACATATATACTTGGATGGATGTCGCTCACGTACTCGGCCGTTCAATAGTGATGAGTTTCTAATCGTAACCGTAATAACTCGGACAGATCTTAAAAAAATCAACTAAATATAGACACATTTATTTATTTATTTCGAAATCAATATTCTAGTTAATGGTAGGTTTGTTGAAAACAAATATTTATTTTTCAAGACATTTATTGGAACCATTCTGTGTAATTGTGTGCGTGTCTGTGGACGCATTACCGTTCAAAATTAATGATAATACTATATAGCGTAATGTTTTTCTATTGTTCGACAGTAAACTTTATTTTTATTATAATAATATTACTACTAGAAAGGTATATTCTTGATTCACTTTCACCATCTCGGCACATGTTGTATCCTTAGTTTACACATATATACTGAATTGTTTAATGATAACTACAATATTATCTGTCAAAATTTAAAACAAAAGTTTGTATAGTTATTGGAATATTAATATTTTAACTGCAGTTAATGAATATCATTACATATTGTTTAATAAAATGTACAACAAGACCACTACCGTTGTTACTTGTAGGGTTAAAATATATAATAAAAAATTTGGTAGATAATGTTGCGCATACGAGTCGCCACTGTTTTAGGGTGGAAGTTTGACTCGGCCAGAGTTTCAGTCGAACGACATCAAAAGTGTGAGAATTACTGCCGAATTCGTTTATGGCATTTCCGCTGCGGAAAGAGAGAAATCGCGGGTAGATTTTATATTAGGCCAGGTGCTGTTTAAGCATTTTGCTAAAGCAACCGGTCCATGACCAACATTTTCCAAACTTTTTTCTCTTCGATCCACCAGCCACAGCTCGTCCCCTCCATCATCCACCCACACACTGAAAGGTTTCTGTACGTGTTGACGCGGTTATCCCATTTTATACATTTCCGTTATAACGTTAACAGCGCCCGCTATTTCTGCGAAAGTCTTATGCTGTTAAGTTGTCAATATATGGCCGCTCTCCTGGGACTTTGAAAAACTTTACTTTTCAACTATATTTCTAACTTTGCCTGCCCAAGATGACACAGCACGTAGACTGAGGTTTTTTCAGTGCAACTATTTTATGATTGTTTTATAGTTACATATGAATGTGATACACATAACCTTTAAGTTTACATTTGTGCTTTGTTTGAATTATTTATGTTCTTATCTTTGTTTTACTGCCCTATTAAACTCCATGTAAGAATTAAGTATAAGACTAAGAAATTATGCAGGAAATTAGAATCCCTGAAGCATACATAAATTCAATGCAAGTGTGACATCCGCAAATTAATGTTTGTAATTGAAGATTCTCTGAATCAAAACTGATCATTAACAAATTATAAAGTGACATGATTCAGCTGAATTGGCATCACTATATAAACGACAAGTTTAAACGAAGTTAGACCAATAATATGCAACATTAACTTATTCATCGGGCTAACACGTTCAATTCATACAACATTTAACAGCGGGTACAGATAACTCGGTCGGTCGGTCGGTCGTTCGGGAGTATAAATTTCAAGTGCATTGTCAAGTTTTCCCAGTGAATGTTAAGCATAACAAGAGCATAACAATTACGCCCTCAAGTCCTGGTTGTTAGTATAGCGTGCAGATTGTGGCTTTGCCTCCAATACCGATTGTGGCCGTTTTCTGTTGACTAAACTTGGTCTTTGAACCAGTCCCTCTACCTTCACCGCATGTTGTCTCACCGTACACAGCTCCTCTATAATAGGATCTTTTCCTTCTTGCCATTTACTATCATCTACTGTCCACATCGTTTTCATCGCATAGATTGGCAACTAGTTTGGTTTACGTTTCAAACTAAATTAAACCTGATGTCGCTGCTCGGCGAGAATATAATCTCACAAACATTCTTTAGAATGTTAACAGACAATATATGCCTATGGTATTTCCTAAGATACAACTAATCTATATGCCGGATTATTATCTTTAAAATAATATGTTGCGTTAAATTACTAATTCGCTTGCCGACTGGTTATATGGAAAATAAAATTTAATTCGGGGTTAATAAAAGTTTCAGCAAATTGTAGCTTGTATCAAATTAGTTGCGGCTTAAATACTAAATTGGATGGCTTATTGTTACGCCAACGATCTCATATGCTTCATATAAATTAAATATAGGATTTCATTTGCAAATAAAAAGGTGCATATACTGGATGCAATTAAAATCAGTTAAAATATGACATTAATGACGTAGAGCGTTGTTGGGCGCAAGTCGGTTGTTTAATTTAATGCTGTGACCGAGTTTGCAGACTCATGATGCCGCTGCGCCGGAAGCAGGCGAGTGCAGACTTGGCAAGTGGGAATGGGATAGTAGTTACAGTTGAAGCGGCCTCGTTGGCACGTACACGTGACGCGTTTCTCCTGCTTGTCTCACCTCTCTCAGAGGACACATTCAGAGGTAGTTGTCGGTATACCGTGCTGGCGAAATTGCAAAATGTGTTAATCAAAACGAGAAATTAAATTTAAATTCATTCTATTACATGATTTGAACTACAATACACCACTCTCTAGATTAAAACTGATATTATACTCTCACCCCACATATTCTTATTCTTTTGTTATTGTCAATTGAAAACTAGATTCCAGACGATTTTTAAGTCAAACCGACTATTTAAGTAGAAAGCCAGGTTATATCTCCACTAAGAAATGTACACATATTTTCTGTTGTGTCAAGTCAAGTATTGTGATTGTTTTAGTTTGTTTTGATTCTATATTCTAAATCATCTTATACATATTTGATACTACAATATTCAAATTTCTATGAGTAAAATTATAATTAATCAATTAAACAAGAGTATTGATTCTATCAAAGAACCCAAATGATATTGTCAATTAAATAGGTAATTTCGATTTAATGTTTTTTGCTGACTTGTGGAGAAATTGTATATTACGCAGTTAACTTGGCGTCGAATAAAAGTCTTAGGTGTCTTTACCTTACGACTTTTATTCAACGGCTATCTAAATGTTTGGCTTAACGTTTAACGTATACACCTGGCTAGAATGTAAGCGTAATGTTCCTAGGTTCAATGTAAACAGCGGCTATAGAATCTGTTAAATAAATCTTAGTATCGCATTAAAAGCGTGCGTGCTTTACATGTTAATAGCTTTTAAACAGAAGAACATGTGAAAAAGTACTTGAAAGTCTGACGATATGAACCGAGTTAAGGAATTCTTTAAGTAAGAGGCGGTGTTTTATTTTTTTGCAAAACCAATCTGCAGTCTAGACATGTTCTTGCAAAATGAAAAGATGTTTTTATGGTGATGTAGGAAGTGCTACATAGAATTTTGTACAAAACATAGCAATTTTAATTCTAATTCATGCTTAAAACTATAATGCCCCGTTTCATATGCAACATTAGTTGATAAGTAGCAACGTTGTTAAAATAACAGACTAAAGTATAGAATTTTTAAATTAGTATTCTTAAATCGGCCATATACACAAGTACATAAACATTATAAAACTTATGATTTATATATATACATATAAAAATTTACGTAATATTCGTAAACGCTCTTTGTGTACGTCACAAAATAACAAGAGTGAAACATGATTGCTCTAATAGGTTACACAGCCGATCGCTACACGTCTGAGTTTTGTCTGAAGACGTTCAGACGTCATTGTTCCGGCAATGTATGTACCATATACCGTCCGTTCATTGTCGCATAACAATGTCTCTGTGCTGGCACTGAGCATTACCAATATTAGGATAAGAAGCTACAACAGTTTATGCCTAAATAAATAGCAAAGTTTAACTGCTATTTCAATTCAATTAAACTTAATGAAACCACGATCTACCTCTCGTATCACTGTGTTAAACTTCTTCAAGTGTATTGAAATAGTGGTGTGCGAGATTTTAATCAATTAATTAAAACAATTAAGCTTGCACATTCCAAAAGAAATATTGCCACACTAAAATTTGTTAATTTTCTTGAATTCACTTTGCGCAAAACAATTTGATGAATAATTCTCTTGTCATTGAGAATATAAAAAGGCCAGAAAAAGAAATGGAATAATATCTCATTATTTTCAAAGTTATCTCATAAAATATTTTGTCAATTAAAGTTTTTCCGTTCTATAATTTATTTATCATGTTCTACATTTGAAGTCTTTGAACTAGTTAAATTCACCTAAGGGTCTTTTCATATGCTGAAGCCTGCTGTTTGTATTCGTCTTGAATTCAAAGCAGGTGATTTTTATTTTAATGGGCTTACTCTAGATTCAAGTTCAATTGTGTAGGAATAAATAATATCTTGTAGACTAATAATGCTTCATCAAATACAATTTTCATCGTGGAGCATGTATTGAATATTCTTTTTTCTAATTGGTATTATTTCTGAGTAGCTTAAGTTAACAAACACTTTTGGGAGCATGGGTTGAATGTTTTGTGAAAATAAGAAAATATTTTAGGATTTACACTAATTTCTAAATTATTTATCAGTTAATCATTTTAAACAGAATAAGAACATTGGTATATATATATATATACTCAGATGAGATGAAGGTATTTGAGGAATTTCATCAATATGTTTTCGCAGGTTGTGTTGCGTCGAATTCGAGTAAGACCGGAATTCGTCTCATCCCAACAAACTTCACACTAGACTTGTTCCATGTACTCGCGCGAATTTTCCCTAGCAGCCGCGTAACAAATGGAACGAGACAAGGTATAAACTATTTCTCGAGCAGAATATGTACAATGAATATCATTTAACGATTACGATTTTAGAATTTCTGTTAAACCAATATTCAACCTGCCCGTATTTGCTGAAATGATTGTGGTTGAATACCAAGAATAATCCAAATTATTGTTAGGCTGTTCGATATCTTTGATTATTGTTATAATAGAACACTGAAAAACCAAAAATAATTTGAAGCATACAATCCGTCTACTATACAATATACTTTCCTGCATACACTAATAAATATAAACATAATATAATTTGAAAATATCATCAAAAATAAGTACAGTTATTTGTTTATATATAATCATACTTACCGAAACACTGAATTAAGGAGAAACTAACAGATACAAACGATGGCGACACAATGTGAAACAATGAAGTTAATCCAATGCCAGGTATATCACTTGGTTCAAATTAAGTTTATAGAACCATTACTATGTAGCACTATGAATTGATTTATGTAAACCAAGTTTAAACTCAGTTTTACTAGTCCTTGTTTAAACTGTGTTTAACGATATAACTATGAATACGGCCGTATATTCTTTATTTGTTGACAGCTACAATAGTAATCCGGACTCTATAAATAAATGATACGAATGATAAGCTACTACGCTTCAGATTATTCCAGAACGTGTGTAGTTGTTGAATGAGCAAATCATCCATCGAAAAATTGTGTTTAGATTATTTTTATTGTATGCATTTTATATGGCTTACGGTGTAGGTACATACAAATACATGTGTCACATATGTTCGTGATTCTCGCGTTCATTCAAATTTTCTAAATTATAGACATTCTCGTTTCGGCAGAAATTTATTTTCGATGCATACGTTTTATCAGTGAATTTTGATCGTGTTCGGTGAAATTGGTGTCGAAATAATATATTGTAACCAGTTATTTCAGTTTGTCACGCATTACATTTATTTATGCCAAAGATAGTAAGAAAATTATTACTTTACTACATGTAGCTATATATACCGTCCTTCTAATTTTACATATTTATATTATACTTTAAAATCACCAACATTTAACTAGAATATATCTTTATAAAAGTTTTCTAAATAAATGGTTTTCCTTAAAGATGTCTGTTGCATAAAAAGAAACATACATTTGTTTTAGGCTAAAGTATATATACTTTATTCTCTAGAGGAATTTAATCGTGAAAATAATAATTATGATTAAGAAAAATGAAAAGTAAACACGTTTGTAAATCGTTGCAAATTTTCTATAAGCATTTTAACTTCGTAGTTTTTATAAAATTGCTTTACGGATTTGAACTACGATTTTAATTTTTTACATTATTTCGCAGACATTTTTGATGATTTATCATGGGCAAATGGTATTGATACATCCTTAACGGAGCAAATATATTTTTAAAATTTTTTTTAGATGACTATAATTTAATAAACACTAAAATTATTTACAAACATTTAAAATATATTTCAATGAAGACTAAAGTAAATACGTTCTGTTTATATTTATATATTACAGTTTAAATAAATGATTAATTAAACTTATATATTCAAGCTACATATTATATACGTTGATATCCTATAGTACGAGTAATTTTCAAAGGAGATAACTCATTCGCAATCTTACGTCTTCGAAACTCGCAAGATTCTACCTAATAACTAAAGTGTGTAGTAATTACATAGTAGCAGGAGAATTTGATATATACGTTTACTGGGCATTCATACCCTACCAACTATAATTGAGTTATGGCTTTACAAACTGACCTTGCTTGCTTGAATTACTGCCAACTTTACGATGTAAACTTTCCTAGTTAATTTAGCACCCAACGTATAGGTTATATAACTAGGCGACGCTCACACTAGGGTTTTTGTTTGCTTAATGTTGCATTGCCTGCCACTGAAACATACTTTACTATTTATTTAAGTGCTAACCATTAAAAATACTCTTTTATTTCTTTTAACAGTATACTTGTAACGATGATACGCAAGATCGTACGTGTTGCATTTATGACTTAGAATATACATTGTAATTCCAATGCTTAAAATTAAGATGAATGCATATTAATATAAGCAAACAATTATGTGCCCGTGCCAACGCAGGGATATAGGTTTCAATATTATATACAGTGAGTTGTAAAATAAATGAGGGCACTTTGAAATTACAAAAAGTTGCATACTTTTATGTTGTTCTACATTATATCCTTAGCATTCTTCGTTTGAATTTTTATGTCTACCTGTGTAATATAATTATATATAGTAACGGAATTCGATAGAAAAGTCTGTTGAACGACGTAGATTGTTCCAGAACCTTGTGGAAAGTCCAGATGTGCTCTAAAAGTATTGTGTTCCGTATATAAGCATGTCTCGCCGTCACGGAGACAGACAGATAAAAATAAATAGCGATCGCTTACGGTAAGAAATAAATATGAGAATAGACATGGTTTGGGCGTGAGTTATACATTGAAAGTGCAAGACAGACATGGATATAGTTTGTGATATATCAATAACCAAGTGAATATATGTGAATGCTGTAGTAGAAAAAAAATGTGTTTGTTATGATTAACATAATTGTAGTATAAGTGTTATAGATATATCAATATTCGTATTGTTTATTTAGAAATAACTATTTTAAATCTTCCCCGAGTCGCGTGAAAAACTTACAGTTTTCAGAATTGATCATTATTTCTTACCACTTTAATATTCTACTTCAGTAATACAATGCGACGTTATGAAGTTATATTACCTTCAATTCACAATTTTAAATTAGCAATACCGGATTATTAAATAGTTTTAGTTGTCACTGTTCCATCAGTAATGCGATATAATACTTCATGTACATAATAGTATTAGGTATTCGTATTTTTGAAAAAAGAGTGCTAATTAACCGTTGGAAATCTATTATGAACTATAAATTGAGTTAAATGTAATTAAATTATTGTTGTACATGACAGGTGCCTCGGTATATTTTGCCGGGATCTCTGCGATTTTATGTAAAATATATCAAATGCAACAAACTTTATATCTGTCGTGAAGCGAACAACATCCGTTGTCGTAAAGTTCTGAAATTAAATTAAGTTGTAATAAATCTAGTTACAAAGGATGCTCTGTTACGGCATAATAATTTTTCACTTTGTTTGCAAAATATAAAATATGCTAGACTACTTTTTATTAATGTAGTAAAATAGAAGTTTACAAGTATCTACCTCAGAATATTTTATAGTAAATGAAAATAAAATTCCTTTTATATTAAATATATTTTAATTTAATTAAAAACTCTACTATTATTTTACTTGAATACACAAACAAATATTTGGTTTTCATATGTTTAGCTCTTCTTACGGTAGTACAAATCAAGCAGTGTTTGGTCTCGGATCAAAAAAATTCACACCAAAAGGTACTTACCTCATCGCCTTGATTTATGTATATAATATATACATAATTGGATTATATCGCTTGCTTGCTTTATAGAAAACACAGAATTGAAACATTATACTTAAGTCTTGTATATAGCCCAAATGTGCACCACCTATTTTTGAGAGAAATATCTTTATCGGAAGTAAAATTTGTTTCTATTTCAATATATCATCAACCACATGAGTTATAGAAAAAAAGTGATTTTATAAAAGGTGAAGTTATTTTAGAAGGGTTCTGGCTAGTTCTATAATAATCATAATATTTATGTATCATCATTTACAAATATTCCGAATGCATTCAATTTATAGGATTATCCATCAAGTGCATCAAGATCGAAGCTTGAAATCCACGTATGCCTCAATAGGCGTTTTGGTATTGCATTTCTACATACACCCCAAGAAACGTTTGTGTATCTATGTATCTAAGGGATAACATCTAGCCGCCGTGCAAGCAAAGATTCCCTGACGACGAGAATGCAATATGCATGACACGTTCTCGCACAGAGACAGTGCACAGAGGGGCTCGTCTGTGAATGCAAGAAAATACACGATTCAAATTTGTCCGCAGAATATCGATGAACGACAACGCAATAAGTCCAGTAGTCTTTGAGCTCCGCTTTAAGACGAAGAATGAACTGGCATTGTTCAGTTGAAAATAGACGACCTGTCGAGTACACAATTATTCCTGTTGTAAGTACTACCGAGACACACGCCATCTAAAGTTTTATTTATTAGAGAAAGTTTTACAGTTATGAGTTCTGAAACTGTGATTTCATTTTATTATATGAAACAAGTCCGTACCTTACTCTATATCGCCGATTTATTAAATTTTTCTTTGCTCTATGTACGATAGTACAAAAGTGCTATAATATTTGAGCGTGTGTCATAGGTAGATTCAAAAAGTGTGGCACAAATATTTATTTTACGCATTTCTGATTTTGGATAATCAAACATTTCCAGTAATCATACAAAATTAAGTTCATAGATTATATCGATATTCCATACATTTTTCTAAAGTAGGAATCAAACTAAGAATATTCAACATTATCGATGTTGTGTTCATTTAACTTTATTTAAGCATTTTCTAACGAGATTGTCAGATTGTAAACGAAGACTATTGTATAGTTATTAAGTTTATCTATGGTATCAAAACAACAAAGTGCGACGCTCAAGTATGAAACAAGAGCGAAAGTTTCACCACAGCCATCAGCCTTATTACATTTCGCGAAAGATCCCGAACGAACAAATTTAAGTAGATGTTATCTATCTCTCAGCAGGATTTTTATCTTTAAAAATAACATCCAAAGAGATGGGAATCTTGGTGGATAAAAACGTTTGCCTCGCTTACGAAACAAAGAGCAAATATTTTCTTAAGAATATTTCAATTATGTCATGTTTTTGGAGAGCGCACAACGAACGGGCACATCTTGCTTCAGTGGCATCGTCCTCGTTGTCTTCTTCCGTTCCGTTTATTTAGCCCATTCTCTTACTCTTCTTGCTTTCTAGCTTACGGTATTTTATATATATATATATATATATATATATATATATATATATATATATAAATATATGCTCCTTCACTATTTCGAAATGTTACAATACTGTGTTGTTTATTATAGTGTATATTTCTGTAAAATGCTAAGACACATGATTCCACTTTCATCTACCGCTGTTAAGATCTGTAGATAAAACTAATGCAGGAAGGAAGATGTAAATTTTTTACGATTTAATTCTTCCTTTCATTTAGGTACAATGAACAGCTAAAACTGTCAAACCTTAAATTGTGAAACTTCAAACTAGTGACTTGTATATGGCTCAAAAGTACACTTCCTATTTTTAAACAGAATATTCAAATCGGAAGTGCATATTAAATCTAGGCATTTGTTGTCCTATCTCCAATATCACTAGAATAGCTGCGCTTGTTGCAAGAATAGTATAGAAATATGACATCTACTATCTCTCTCTCTATCTATATATATATATATATATATATATATATATATATATAAAAGTTAGTACTAAACGTGGTGTTGTGGGGCACGACAGTATTCTAGTACAACTGAAACTCAGCAACTACAATGAAACAAAGGGAAGCAAAGGGAATCGTCATCTTACACTGTTTTCGCTTTCGCGGTGACCAAGGGCTACGGTGCTCTTTCTGCTGTAGCGCTGGCAGTATATACAAAGTTTGCTCTACTTCTTCTTTGCACACGTGACCGTGCCAACATTAGCTACCTCGTAAAGTGCCCTTTCGCGGCTGCAAGACGTCACTTTTTGCGCCTTTCCTTTGCATGCACTGGTGAGTGGTGACCACAGTCCAGAAATTATAGGAATATGAACTACACTTTAGACCTGAATGTAATCAGAAAAGTCGTATTATATAATTTAAGCACATCCGTTTTATTTAGTTAAATATTTTATTTTATTATATTTACTATACAGGATAACCTTAAAACAGGAAAGAAATATAACAAGAATGTACCAAAACGTTATATAGCAAGTTATATAAAAGTAGCTGACATTAATACATGGCATTATTATTATTTGATATACAAAATAATGTATGTGATTGTGAAAATAAGTCAACATTTACATCAAATTTATTATATAACGAACACTTATTAAAAATTGGAGATTGAGCTATCATCTTGGTTTTAGCTGACGGAAGGTAAAATTTATTAGTTGCTCTGGTACAAATATTAGGAGCATAGAAGTTTACCAAAAATAAACAACATGGATCATCCATGATAAGGTGAACTAATTTGTATAACTGAGACATAAATATCAGCAGAAATATGCAAAGACCTATTTTTCACATAGAGCTGTCATAATAATCAATAAAATTAGTTGTCAGCGAAAATTCTTGACTACATTCTACTATATAATTAACTATGCATAATGTCACACACAATATAGGCAAAACAATCCTTATTATATTCAACTTTATCAGTGCCCGTGGCAGGTAAGGTAGCAGAGGGCGTCTGTGGTTTTGCGGCTTTCGTGTCTCTATTTGAAGTTTAGATGATGCGTGGTGGTTGCCAGTGACATATTTCAGCGAATATAGTTCGCACTCTAGAGCCAAGATGTCGCGTCGCGCACGTTCCTGCGCTGGCATATCAGAAATTTGTCAAATGATTTACCATCATCGAGACATTTGAAAGTAAATTCATTAGCGCAGATTAAATTTAAACATGAAGCAATTAGCTGCCTAGCCGTACGGTCTGTTTACTTGAGCCGTATTAGTTTTACATGATGTTGTGTTCTACGGGCTCTATGATTCATACGTTCATATGTGATGAATAAATTATATTACAAGCGATTCAGCACGACACGTAGCTCCTATAGAAAAAGTATTTCATCGAGAAGAAATTATACTTAAAAATTAGTCATACATCCTGGAATTTTATGTTTATATTCAATATTGATGTTGCATTTGTTTCTTATAATATATGTGTCACAAAAGCAAACCAATTCTCATTTTTTTAAAGTTTTGATCCAGAATGTATTAAGGAAATACACGTTTAGTGTGTCCCTGAATTCTACTTGCTACTTTCTATCTCTGAGGCAGCATAATTAAACTTTCATCACAAGGACTCACAGAAACCTATGAAAGATGCATATGTTTGAATTTTTTGTTTCAAAATATTGAAAATAGGTAATAAAGGCTCACAACTTAACATTGATGCATTTATTTCTATTCTTTGAATAAATATGATACAAAGCTTCAGAAAATGAAAAAAATGTATTAAGATGTAAGAATTTAACGTAAAGAATAGAAAGCTAAAAAAGGAAGAATAATAAAGACTACTAATATGAACTACAGACACTGCGCCAGAAATACAGGCAGGTTAAAGAAGAAAATGATACAAATAAAATTTAATTATATTGAAATATCATATATCACTCTTATATATTTTCTTAAATTGAATGGAAATTTTAATGTCGTGTTCATTGATGCACTGTTAATGTTATTTATTCATTTTAGTAGTAGCATGTGCCTTTAATATTTTATTTGGTGTGTCATCCAATGGTCCCAATTTAAAATTCAGCTGGAGCATGGTTATTAATTCAATTTATCGATATAAACAAAATGTAAAAATATTGCAAAAACTCAAATTTGCAGAGAAAAAACGAGATATCTAAATGTATGCGAATATTATTTGTAGCAAACGATGAGGTCTTATATTTTCAAACCACATGTACTATAAGCCGGACGCAACGGAAATATTTATAAAAGTTTCCTGCCTCTGTCAGAGTATTTTGTGTAAGCCTTGTGGCACATGTAAATTTATCGAACAGATATCGATTTGGAGCAGTTAATTTTCTCGCATTGGTTCATATTCTAGCTGGCAACGCCGGTTTTAATAAAATTGTCGCGCGCACGACCGTTGCAACCTCTGGCGTATTGTAACACCAGCGAGCAGTACATATACATGCATGCATAGTATATATGGAAGTTGCCGCCACAAGAGTGGGACAGAGATGGTGTGTAACCACCTCCTGTTTCTGCATGGCCAACGATAAAACCCAACAGCGGTCATAAATCCAATTAAAACGTTGGCGCCTCATTTCAGAACATATTAGAATACAAATGCAGCAGCCCTGCCCAGTCCAGGCCAGTCCAGTCCAGAGTCAAGTCCAGCTAGTGCACATGCATACAGCAATAGTCTACCATAGCAAACTACTACCGCCGGCACGAGAACTCCACGCCATACTACAAACATGAATTTATATGTTTCACTGACCTACGTCCGTCCACTATCCTGGATGATCGTATTTTTTCGCATGACTGAACGTTAGCAACATGTATTTTAATTATAACCGGTATGATTCTGTTTTATTACACATAATTGTATACCCCCTATTCTGCAGCGTGTGAATATTTAAAAAATCGCTTTTAATACATTATTCCAATGAAGGCCTATCAAGAACATATCGATGTCTTATTCAAAGTTCACCAAATATTTCTGAAACTTCATACACGAGCAAATTGCAATGACACTCAATTTCAGGTTAGGCCTTTGGTAAATGTGTCGATACTAACCAAAATAAAAATTACCAATTTACTCTAATGGTCCTCTTACTTCTGTAACTAGAAAACTGCAAAAAATTGTATAAACTTAAAATTATTAACATCACCTGTTTCAAGATTATTCGGTACATTATTATAATCTACAATACCTTTGTAAACAACAGAATTTTGAGACATAGATTAGGACCTTCATTGTAAATGCAATAGCTTCTCCAAACGTTAAAATAAATATAATTGCACTTTTTCCTTTGTTAAATAGTTTGATTATGATATGCAAACATTGTAACACAAATATGAATTACTTGGCAAATATAGCATTGTATAATGTTCGATATAATTTGATTTCATTCTGTGGAAATGGAGCGTAAATGTTTTTCGTAAATTTGCGTTGCTTGAAATTGGTCTGCTTAATATTATTTCTATCACTTTCGAGTTTATATACAACGTAATACGAAACAATATACGAACACAGACGTGCACACAACGGAAAGCAATTCCGCCCGGTACTCATCACAAACACCCTGATTACAAACTATCGGAGTAAGCTCTGAGCAAACATGCTTGCAAATTGTTTGTGAATATAGTTTAAATACACGACAGTGATTACATTTTCAGTATTACTTGTATGCGGTGCGATATAACAAACATATATATATATATATATATATATATATATATATATATATATATATATATATATATATATATATATATATATATATATATATATATACTATCTAAAATTAATCATTTTTGCAAGTTCGACCCAGTGGTTCTTAAATATTGTTGCTCGCGACCTAAAATTTATATTTCTCTTACCTAGCCAACCTTAAGCTGTTCTAAACGGATTGCGTTAGCGATATATTTACTCATAAAAATCGATTTAGATATTACTTTTACTATCTAAAATTAATCATTTTTGCAAGTTCGATGTTTAATATAGACTTAGTTTTAAGATAGATATAAGAATGGCTATTAAATTTAAAATGAGACCAAATTGATCACGCATATTATATATTTGCGGTTACAACGATCTTACGACTGGACTAGCGAGCGACATACATTAAACAGAAAGATGTGAAATAAATATCTTTTCCAATTCTTATAATTTCCTCCATTAAAGATACACGACCAAATGCTACAGCTTTTTTGTACTACCGTACAACGAGCTAATTACACTAAAGATGTCGGATGTTAAGAATTAGATACCGACTGGATACTAAGTAGGCATTGGCCGATATCAATCATTCATAATAACGTTCTAGTGCTGACTTAATTTCCGTTCGTGATTATTTCTTAAGTAAGTGTATTTTCTTTTAATAAGATTTTTTATATGTATTAATAATTTGACTATGTAATCAGGATTATTTAGTACAAACATTTGCTTTTACTGAATATATATATATATATATATATATATATATATATATATATATATATATATATATATATATATTATAAATCTAATCTGCATAAGGGAATGATTATGTAAGTTTTCACTAATGGTAATTTTTCAAATGTATCCAAACATCTAGCTTCATATATAATTATAAATCACGCACAACCGCTATTTTATATCACCGTACAAATGACATGTTGGACATATTTTGACAGGTGACGTGTTCAAAACAACTAGGTTACGACCCATGAGAATTGGGTTTACAGATTTGGTCGCTGATTTTGACTGGATATAATGAAAATATACAATTACAAGCAAAAACAAAATGTTAGGGCAAATATGATTTTTAATATTTCTATATATTGCAATTGACGTAATTTTAATATACTTCTATTTATATAACATAAGTATTGTTTCCATATTTTATTATGGCTTTGGTATTTGGTATTAAAGAAAATATGTCAATGTAATAAATTTCATTAATTTTATGAACAAAAATATGCCAAATGAAAATTTTTATATCTATCACTTGCTCTCTTTTGAGAGAGCAAATAAGTAGCAAGTGCTAATTTAAACTACCAATTTAAATTTTGTTTTCAAAAATAGGAAATTTTCACCGAATTACATCCAAACTTTAATTTTAAAGTATCATAATATTATCTTTAATATTTTTTTCTAAAGGGCCTGCACAGACAGACACACAAAAGTCATTTCGAAAATAGTAAATATCAATTCAACGAAGTTCAAAACGTGAACTTGCATTAAAATTTCGAGAAATATTTCATAATTACAATATTTTCCTCAAAGAAAGTAAAAAAGAAGATATCTTTATTGTTATCCAAGTTCTGGTCAATAATGAGCAGCTATCGGATTTAAAATACGAACGACTTGAATGAACTGAACATAACAAATTCTATGTTATGAATTTTCATAAACAAATAGAATAAGAATGAAAAGTTGAGTGAAGGCCACATAAGATTATTAAAACTCTACTATATATTCTACACCAATATATATTTTCCATTTTTCTAACCACGGTGAGTTTCCTTTACGAAGATGACGTCTAGCCAGTTAGCTATCGAAATGAGATTAATATCGTTCCTCTTGTAACTACAAAAGGAGAACGACAATACTCGAAAAATAATTAAATGGAATAAGAAGAATTACGTCCCAAGTCAGCAGCATCAGTCCTTCGCCAACAAACAAAGCAACAATATCTCGCTAGTGTGATAAATTGTATCGCATTTTTACTGCGGCAGATAAATGATTCTCATACCGTGGAAACTGCGACCACACGGCATTGGCGCGGCGCGGAGTCGGACGAACGAGTACGAGTCCGATGCTGCTGGAAATTAACTTTCCGAATAACAGACACACGCGTTAATCGCATCTCGTTAATCTCAGTTTATAAAATGTTTGTCTAAAAAACGCACTCCCTCTCCATTTATTCAACTAATCTCTGTTTAAGTCTAATGAAATCTGTTTTACAGATAGATAACTTCTCTAGTTTGATCATCATGTTTAATTCAATAAGGATTCATTATAAATTTAGTAAAAATAAAAAAAGTCTTGTTGTGCAATACTGTAGACGGTTATGGTTATTAAATATTCCAGGTCGATCAAAATACTTTCTTTTGAATAATAATAAAGAAAGTAAAAGAGAAAATATGCAGAGGAATTCGATTGAATAATGTATTAACATTGAATATGGAAAAGAATTTAAAATTAATATGTTTTGCCGTTGATTTATGTTTCTCAAGACTGATGAAACAAGGTACTTGATATTATCATACAGAATACATAAAATCAGTTAGCACTATTCAAGCCATTTTAATGTTGAGCTTGTCTGTCTGTAGATTGGAGAAATCAATAAGTATGACGAGATTAATTTAGTCCTAAATCAGCCAACAATGCTTTATAGCTGTTATATTACAAAGTACAAACATATGTGATGTAACTAGTAATTTGCAGATATTTGAATGACGTGACATGCGTGCTGTGGACAAACTAACCGGTAATGACATGTACTTCATCACTTCATATTCAGGAGTATTGTTGAATTTTCGAATGCTTTCGTTTGTTGCATTCTCACTTCATTCATTTCGGTTTGGAATGTTATGTGTAATATAGCCATCGCCGGTTGCGTGACTGGCTGATGATAGCCCTAGCTAATTATAACAACGTATATAAATCATTATTTAAAACTATAATTACAGTAATCGGGTTAAATCTACATACATGACGAGCACTACATCTAATGAGTCTCGTTACATTTACAACCCATTTTTATTTACTTTGGTTTGTTACTGTGCACTGGCATGCTACATTTGCCCACAAATATTATTAAATATATTGTAATTTACATATACCAAGAGATGGTCGTATATTGATGATCTAATTCTAATGGTTCGTAATATTAGAAATCTAAATAAAATGCAAATTCTGTTATCTGCAAAGAAAATTCGTTTAAACTATATGGTAATATTTTGATCAGTAAAGTCATGATTTTGATTTGCTATGAAAAGATATTGATATTCGTAGGTATATTTCGAACAAAATATGGTCTTCGGAAATTTTTAGATTGATGCGATGAATGTCTGCTTGTGACTTTACATATGATAAATAGTTTCGTCATAAAATAATTAGGGTACAACAAATGAAGGTAACTATAATCAATTGCAATTTTGTATTTGTATTGATTAGCTGAACCTGTGGCCATTGCAAGTTTAATTAGTACATAAAAAGATAATCGTTATTTAAATTTAATTAAAAATTTAATTAAATCTATAACAATTTTGCCCATAAAATAAACCGTATATGTAATATGCGGCTTATTGTATGTAATACATGGAACAAATAATTCCAGTTTTTAATGCTTCTGCAAAAATATGTATAGATCAAAGAACTCACGTGGAAAAGAATGTTCGACAATTTAGACAACGATAGAACGATATATGATAAGAAATGTTGCAAGAAAATCAATTAATATTTGTACACATCATGATTATAATTATAATTCTTGTTTCAGTTTTGATGTGAGAGGTCGCGCGTTCACCAAAGCACTTCATTGGTCAGATCCTAATATTTTTGGACCAAGAGCTTACTTTGTAACGGTATCCAGACCCTCCACACTCACACTGGATGGCGTTCAACTGGATGACGAAGGGATATACCGGTGCAGGGTTGATTTTCGCAACACCCCCACGCGAAACTTTCAAATCAATTTGACGGTCATTGGTAAGTGTTTTTTTTTTTATTAATTAAAAATTTCCTATGTGTATAGTGCACAGGTATATAGTTGGTATTAGTATATTGAGCATAGCATGTGTCTGCGATAAAAGCAAGAATTTTAAATTAATATTTTACTTATACTGACGAATAATCACACTAATATACAAGGGACAATACTGGCCGGAAAAAAATAGTTTCTTTTTGTAGTATCATAATTTTTTTTCCAAAACATGATAGATTAATGCCCAGTTGCAGAAAGGTTTGACAAGGTATTATTATGTTCAAACGCAGAACGTAACTGATTGAATATCAAACAATTTGTAATATTTTGAATACAGTTGACCGTAAGTTTTCGCTGTTGATTCGAAAATATATGTTATATACATATGTATGTACTTTTACATTGAAATGATAAAGTTTTATGATTTTGTATATGAATAGGTTTATTCTATTATATCGGTAATAACCTGAATTGTTATTACGATCGATAATTTAAAATGCAAATATCAAATTGATGATCATCATCAATAATACATTGATTGTTTAGTCCGAATGGAAACGAAACAATAAACAGTATACATATTGAATATATTCTGGTTTAGTTTTGAAATATGCTTTATCCCATAAGTACCGGACCAACCAATAATTTATATTCATTTGTTTATTTGTCCAAAGTACTATAATTATTATATCCGTTTGATTTATGATTTGTGAATTGTTATTGTTAAATATATTCACGTTTATAGAATTGTCAAGCATTATATTATATATTTATGCATATCTATATAAATAGTCGGATGCCTTTTTGTGACTTCTGATCTATTTTTGTCATTTATATTATCTCATATGATTGGGCAACATTGTATTGTATTATAAATTATATTTTCAAAGTACAAAAAGCGGCTGATAATTAAATCTGCCAATGTATACAACTGCGCGTACCTAATAAATTAAATACACGGTCAGTACTGCCCAGTAATAATATATTACCAATAATATAACAATTTTCGATAAATAAATTAGTAACATGACTTATTCCGCAATTGCCAAATGTTGCTCAGAAACTCTACTGTCAGACAATGTTGTTCATTTTTCAATATGGTTGGCTCTGAGATAGCCGTATCTGCTTTTGAGTTTTTTTTTTTTTGTTTTTAATATTAGAATGTATAGTGTTATCACTGAACGAACAGCTTCTATTAATTACGCGTTTATTGCTGATTCTATAGAAACATATAAGAAAATTTTAATACGATCAAATGAGTGATAATTGTTCTACATAAAAGAAACTAATATTTTCAAAAATAAGAGGTGCCCATCACGAGTTTGAAAATTAACATGATTACAATACATCCTGTCGGATTTCGTCCAAGAAAGTAAAAATGATTTGCAAATGTATCTTATAGAACATCATGATATGTAAGTTATCTGTTGACAAAGGAATACTGAATAATAACCAATGCGAAATACGATTATTGGATTTGCATGCCAAATGATTGTAAGTTGATTTTGGTAGATTGTTATTGAATAAACATTTGTAATCAATGCTGCTTTATTTACGCATTTACATTCCGTACACGGCGGTGGAAAGAGTGTTACACCTGTAGATATATTTGTTGGTGTGAACCAGTGTCTGTATTTATAGGTTATGTATGTTAGCTTTCCATATAGAAACATGTATATAGGTGTACCTGTACCCTAGTAATGAATTCAGAGCTTCCGTAATAGTGTTTATGTGCCCTCATAAATTATTACAACTAAGTACAACGATGTGATTACTAGCGGCTAGCAATGGGCGCGTTAATCAAAATGCAATTACTGAATTTAGGAATTATTTAATATATTGATAAATCAAAAACAACTTGTGTGAATGCTTTTATAGTGGAAATATGGCAATTTGTATGTATTACACTAGAATTTTGATGATGGTTGAATAATTGTTCAGCATATTTGAATTAACTTTTAATTAATTATCAATTTCATTACAATTCCATTTGAAAATTATTTTAATAGCACTATTTATTGATTATACATTGGAAATTTCATTAATTGGTCCTATTTATAAAATAGTTTTAAATATACATTTAAAAGAGAATGCGTTATATTTCTTCAAGATTAATTAATATTTAAACTTGGTATATTATTTATTGCTTATAAAAATTCCAACATCATTTATTAATTAAAGGGGAGCAGATATTTGCAGACTTAATAAATTAATTATTATAGCGAACTAGATGCACAAGCAAACTAAAATACAATTCAGCACGTTCGCTGGTGGCAGACAGGTGCAAAACAGACGACACGTCCGACCAATGCCTCTGGTGACGATGGTGGTAACAGTCGCTAATCGGCAACTCTATACCTTTGCATTGCGGGGAATGTAGGGGGCAATGTATGTGCTAACAGCAATGTTATTGTGTCGGTCGCTAGTCGCTTTCCCCACGAGTGAAACAGCCCGTAAATTGAAGCTAGACATTTTAATTACGAAGCCCTAATTGCTGTAGAAGAAGAAGAATCGAGAAGCGAGCCCCGGCCACTGATGCTGCAATTGCTATGCTCAATCCCACTCTATATTGGCACAGTATCTTATTATTCAGGCTATGTGTAGCAAATAAATAGCAATTTATATAAATATATTGAGTTCTAAAATTTTCAATATAACAATGCCTCCTAGAAAGCAAATAGCATTCGTGCCCTGTACTCTCTCGTAGTTTTGTTTTTGCGATAGAGCCAACACAGAAACACAACCAAAAACGTGCAATTCTGCTAATGCACTAGTTCAAAAATTTACATGATTACATTATGACCTATAATATTGAAGCAAAAGAAGTAAAAACCTATTTATTACAAGAATATAGCTGTAATTATTGCATTTGCATGTTGCTTCCACGATAACCTCAGCATGGCCAACAGAATTACTTATCGAAATATTCGTCTAATCTCTTTTGGTATTAAAATTAGACAAAAATGCCTACCACTGTAAATATGCTGCATCTGTGCCCATTTTAAACTATTTGTTTGGCAAAAGATAAGTGGAATTAAGTATGCAGGCGTCCCGGGACGTTGGTTGTGAAAAGGGGTAAACAAGAAGAAGTGCACAAACGAAGAAGGGGAATGATTTTGGTCTTTGGGGTTTTGAACGGGCGCTTGTGGTTGCACACCAGAGACTTGCTAGAGGATGGATAATTTTCTGAATAGAAAGATTAATTAAGATATAGCAGATTGCTTGTATAGTAGGGTCTCCGTTCCCTCTTTCTAATAGGCTTCAGAAGCGTAGGCAGCCATGGATGTTCACTCGGCGGAACTTGAAGTATTTTAACGAAGTTATTCAAAAACTGGTTTGATGAATATGCTCCACTAAACTTTATATATTTATATACCTAGCTTCAATGGAACACATTTTGTACAACAAAAGATATTTTAACCAAATTTTGTAATTAGTGTGAATATATAGCAATGTTCGTAGCGACAGATACTGATTAGTACTTTATTTGCAAAGTGTTACAAAGATTTGCACCAGTTTATACATTATTTATGTAGATAAAATGTAACTTCTCTGTAGTTATATATTTATTCGCAATATTGTCTTCTGGCCTTTTTATTTAAACATAGCGTGAAGCTAGAATAAGGTAAATTAATGTTGCACAGTGTTCAACTTTGTATGTAAATAGAGAATTTAAATAAAGCACTTTTGTTGAACTTGCGTTATCTTTATTATGTATAAATTATGCAATGTTCCGGTTACTCGTATCCGCAAACGCCATCAGGTATGGTTCGATGTATTTACAATGATTGCTGTGTCTCAAGTCTTGTAATATAAACTTAAATTGTCCTAAAAAAAGAAAAGGTATGCAATAAGATAGGGAAATAAAAAATTCGAGATGAACATGTAATTATTATAAGTGTATACTAGTTCGTTATTTTAACCAATCGAAGAACTAGGTCAAATGGGTCCAATCTTCTTCACACTGTACCTACTCTAAAACAATGAACTATAGACCTGCTGACATTAGTATAATGTATCAAATTCGTTACAATGAATATCTCCTGAACCAGATGCATAATACATCGTCTCGATTATTTATAGATTTAATCTCGACAAAGTTTAAGCGATATTAATCTGTCATCTGTTTCGTGTAATTTTTTTCTTTTCTTTTTCTTTTGTTCATTATTATCGTCCGGCGTGCAGCTTAAATTGGCCTAAGTCTATTCTTTTGGGTGCTGTTAATACTGTGTTATGATTAAAAGTTTCCCTTTGTTATATACGTGTAATACGATTTAGTGGAAAAAGTGCTTGGTGCCTCAGTTGCTAGCTTGTTGTAAAATTAATTAATCACAATTCAGTGCGCTTAATGGCTTTGCGCTGCATATTGTTTCCCAGTATAAAATTCACAATATTTTTTTTGCTTTTCTCTCGTTTTTTACGTGTCTATTAATTTTTGCTTGGGGCAGCCTTTTGTGTGTCCAGTAATATTTCACAGAATTCGCAAGGATAGGATGGCGCGCTTGCATCGCACGGAAAAACTTGTAGTAAATGTATTTTAATTTTAAACTGTAAAGCACTGGCTTAGTCACAAGGTTCGTGATATATATAAGCATGGGTTCTTTATTCTAGTTTCATTATCACAGGTAATTTTTTCTTACTGCACGTTCTGTGCTATGACTTCAGGTACAGTTTCTGTGTAAATTTGCTCGAAAATGGTTTTAAACCATTTTTATTCAAATTAATTAATATTTCAAAAGGAAATAATTCTCAAATTATGTTTCATGCATGTTTTGACATACATCGTTTCGTTTAAGAAACACCAACTTTTAACTGAATCGTGGGATTCTATAACTTCGTCTGTTAACCATTACGAAGGAAATATCAATAGTAATATATCACAGGTACAATGATTAGCAATTTGAATTGAATGCCACTAAAAACTTTCATAATCGAACCAACTGTGATATTCAAACGTTAGGAGTTATAGAATTTGATATTATTTGTATTTTTTGGAGTTATTTAATATTTTTCTCATTTTCAATGGTTTAATTATTAATTGTAAATTTTGTTCAGTATATCTTTATAAGTTACGTTTGGGAGTTACTAAAATATTGGTTAAGATATAAAAATACTTGAGGCATAATTTATAATTTTTGCTATAAATATAAATATATGCAAACTAACTCTATATTCGCAAGAACAGTTCTAGATATTATAGATTTTCACATAGCTAAGGTGATTTATAAAATCAATTTTCCTACCGAACCTACAAAATGAGTATTATACTGTGTGTCGGGAGATTCATCGGCTCCAAACAAATTTGGCAACGTTAATTCATATATTCCTCTATTTCCAAAATAGAAAAATATTCTTCTTTCGTAGGTTATGTATCGGAATAAAGTTTACTTTAGCAACCAGAAGGTCATAGTCGATAAGCAATCCATGTATAACGCATTTTTGAAAAGCAATTCTCTGAACTATTATTTAATTACATGTGTGAAAAATGCGCGGGATATGGAGGAACGTTGAAATGTATACACAATTAGAATGAAAAACTTTGTTAGGCAGAAATTTAACGAACAAACTTTATTCTAAGTTTTAAATGCTACGTAAAGATGACACTTTCGTCGCTCTTATTATTTCTACTTCTAGTTGGCCATTTTCAGTATCAGCCATATTCCTTATCCAACGTCCCTTCACTTACTTCGCACAGCGTTACGTTCGATGGAACTCAAGCAGAATGGAGCAGAGGCCCAAGACGTCTTTGCACCACGTGTACTTTATATTAGAAAATACAAAGAATTAACAAAGCAATTAAGACAGCGAAATGAAAGTTTCAAATTAAAACTGTTCCGGCGAATCGTATTATTTTCAGGTGTTCATAACAGTTTTCTTTGCGCATTGTTTAGATTTAATTTGCGAAATTAAATTCACACTTACAGTAACGTTTTATTGTTATTTAAGTAGCTAGAACTAACAAAATAAAAGACATAATTGATACCTATATATAATCTAAGAAATAATGATGAATGAATAAGCAATTTAAGAAAACAAGGTTGCGTTTCTATGAATAAATTTCATCATTAATTATGTTATCTCATACCGAACATTAAATTCTGTTCTATACTATTGCTACGAGGCGTTCTAATAATATTTGTATTGTAACAATTTTATTATGTGACTACGAGTCTTTTTCATTTCTTTATTTCAGAACGTGTAACTATTTAGAGTTTATCTTTCAGTGAAGTGGGTTGTGCATTGAGTTATTTAGAAGTAATAATAGTGCTGTGTATTATCATTAGAGGGGAGGTTGATAGCTAATCCAATATATATCATGTCTATTAATATTGTATTATTTCAGTAAATTTTGATCAACCAAGTAAAAAAAATGATTGGTTTTATATATTATATATGGGTAAATTATCATTGCATTTCTTTTAATTAAATTTTATTTGCCGCAAACAACGATAATTGTAATTGTATATTATCTCTATCTTAACATTCCTTTATTTACTTTTGAAAACCTTTAAATTTGATTAGGTGAGCTACCATATATACAGGAAAAGCGCGCTTGCCTTGGTATTCGAATTAAATTAAAAAATAAATTAAATTTCATACTTTGGCATCAAAGAGAACTACTGGTATAAGTACATTTCTTAAAAGCTTACTTATGAGCAAAGGTATTGCCGTTGGGGCTTTCGTATTAAGACTGTTACTTTGTTGTTAATATTCAAGTTCATTGTAAAGAGTTATAAATGTTCAAATAATTACCTTGCTCAGAAGTATGAAATTAAATTTTGCTGGTCTTCTCTAGATTTTTGTTATATATACGTACGTTTGCTATTATAATGGTACCAAATAGATAACAAATAAATGTCGTCGTTTTGCCCAAGGATCAGTATTTATTTTAACTTTATCGAGTAATAAAGCATAGACATTCACATAGCTTCAGCTAATAAAAGTTACGTCAATTACTTTTAATTTTACGTTTTACTTAAGTACAATCACAAATCTATAATATTTTTGTAAATATTTATCTTTGAAAGTGCTTTGAATCAACTTTTGTTCATTGCTCATCCTAAGACAAGAATGTCTCTAAGATGACTAATTGCAATTATTACGAGTTTCCGAATATTACAGACATACTAATATATATATATATATATATATATATATATATATATATATATATATATATAAATATATATATATATATATATATCAAAACACATTATATTAAAATAAAATACCAAATGCCTATGCACGTACGAACTATATATAATCACGTTAGTTTATTAAAAGTACCGAAAATGAACCTGTTTGTAAAAAAAGTAGACCTTATTATAAAAGAGAATCTGCGTGCATCCCCTTTATATTGGCACAGGTAGGAAACACGTCAAAGGACGTTCGTTACAGCATGTGCTTGGCTTACCGGAAATTGTGGTTCGCAAAAGCTCTGCAAGCAGGAAATGAAGTGGCCACCTATGGCAGAGAAACGCCTTAGAATATGTATGTATATACGTACGCGTACGGGCGGACCCGTAAGCCTCCACGGCGCGGCATCGCATCGGCTAGCGCCCCATATACGTACGAACTTACTTTGTTGTTACTGTTGTGCCGTGCGTTGTGTTACGGTATTACCGCACGTTTATATCAACCGTGACAAATTCACAGGACGCCGTCCATAATCCTGAATAGCACCTTTTATCCCTTCTAAGACCGCTGTAAACTTTGAGATGCTGATTCTATTTTAGACATTATTTTTTTATATGTAAAGAACACTGGGGGAAAATGATCATAGTACCGGATAGTAGTTTTTACAAAATAAACAATAAAGGGGTTTGTAATATATCTAATTGGAAAAATACATATATTTTGAGCTATACACAAAATATTTCTAATTTTTAGTTTTCTTTATGAACATTCGCATCACTATCATCATTAAAATGGATGCATATATTTATGTCATATATCTGTTCAAGCAGTCTAGGTTTTAAGGGTAGGTTGTACAATGAAGAATTCACATAAATGGTGTATGACGGAGTGACACATAATTAAATACAAAAAGAAACACATTTGGAAGAAATTAGGTAAATACTAGGCTTTTCCAAAAACCGTTATAATCATAAATAAATTAGAATTTATTAAATATTTTGGTGTACTAAAAATGGCCACCAAACCTTAAATGTTATACCAGTTATATATAACATAATCTAGTAGAATCTCAGATACCAAAGTTGAGAGATTTTAATTTAGCCAAGTAGTTGTAGAAACGCTCATAGTATATATTGCAGTATATTCTTTCATCTACTTATTATTTAATTTTGTAATATACCATAGTGCAATTGTATGTTATTTCTATTAAGGAAATAAATCGCAATAATAAGTTAAAGGAAAATATTTCTCTTTGAAATAAAACCAAATAAACAATCCATAATAATAAAACTGCGTAAATTATTTTCCATTATAAAGCAAATAAAATATATAACTCTTTTATTGCTACAGCAAGATCGCCGTAATATGTTGATATTCATCAAAAAATGCAAGATAATTTTTTTATTATATATATATATATATATATATATATATATATATATATATATATATATATATATATATATATCCTCATATATCTTTCATCTATCTGTTCTAAGTAATAGGAGTCATTTATGAATTATATCATAATATTAGTTGGTGATCGTACAGCGGAGTCTATCGTTATACAATTGTACGATGAGATAACAACATTACCAACAAATCTATATTATTAAATTAATTGTAAACTTTCCTACAATTTTAAATTTATTTACATAAATTTATATTTTTAACCAAATATCTAAAATTGCTAGAATATAACTTAATTTGTTCACAACATATTCCTCTTGTCATATAAAATTCAATTTTCCTAAAACTGTTTACTTTCTTGAAAAATCTTATGATGTTTAATAAAATAAAACTAAGAAGTATTATCATCCTATAAAGAACAATTATAACTTTTCTCAAGAATACTATCAAAATGAAATATTTGTTTAACTATTTACTTATTTTTTTACATCTACAATTTCTATTTATATAGTAAACATTACAATTCTCCTCAATAAAATTGATTAAGCCAAGAAAACTAAATATTCTTTAAATACTTTCGATAGTAAACCGTGCAATAAACGCTAGAGAAATTTCATGTCTTCGGGTTTTATAAAATAAGCAAATAAAAATATTTACCATTCCTCTATTATGGTAGTATGGTATATATAACGATTTGTAATATATTATTTATATTAATGTATAATGTTGACTAATGATGGAAAACCAAAAATTTAAAACGCATGTAATACATTTTGGTATTTTACACAACTTTTGGATTTATTATCGCTAATTGAAAAAATAAATTAGGTACTCTTTTTTAACACAATTCAATTTTACACCGGATATACCTATACCCTATCTGTAGCAAGATCCAATGTAATGAAAGAGATACTCGTAAAATGTGTATACACATTTTAACGAAGGAAGCCAAATGCCAGGAAGCTTCTGTTCATCATGAACATCAGAAGGCACGCAATATCCCTAACAAGCTGGCTATGCTTTTATTGCTGTTCCCTAATTAGAATTATAACTTAAAGTGTTTCTTCGTACCTAGCTCACTTTAGTACTTTTATCTCTGGTATTAATTGTCCAAGGACACGCACTTTTACATTCTATGTGTGATATGGTACACACATTTTGTTGGAACCTTCAAAGCATATTATTAAAGAAATGCTTCACAGGTCTTTATTGCTTCCTTTTAGAATACTTGTATGTGTATAGGTATCATATATCTTTAATACCATCTATTTATCATAATTTTCTATAAACTCTAGAGGAAATTAATCAACGTTCTCCGTCTGGGAGTTCTATGAGATTTTATAAGTGTGTGGTAAATAAAATTTAAAGTATTATTATCTAGTTATGAAGGAAAGAAAAAATTAAGATTCTTGGGAAAAACAATCGTTTTTAGTAATTAAATTTATTCAACCCTAAGTTTTGACATCCCTTAAGCCATCTTCAGGAGTTTGATTATAGTAATAATTTAAAAAGAACTTCATGATGTAGATGGATCAACGAATATAAAATATAAAAATAAAACATCACAGCTGGTTACCTCTATTTTCTTTCAAGAAATATAATAAGTAAAAGTTAACTACTCCTGTGATCTCCTGACACATACTATTAACTATTCTGCACGCGCATATCATTGAACACTCTCAATAACATACTAGGACCAGTAATACGTCTAGGGTCTTTGTCTAGAATGTTTGCTTCATTAAATGATAGAAAATTGTATCGTTAATTATTCAGTCGTTCATTAACAACTATTTTCCTACCATATAAGTTTTAATTACAAACAGGTGCTTCGGGCCAATTTTGTTATTTACGGTTAATTAACTTTTTCAATATTAACGCTACATAACAGCCACAATATATTCATGCTATGTACACTATAATGTTAAAATTTTACTTGCTAATCTCTCAAAGGATATATTCGAGCAAATGCAGTCAAAATGAGTTTAGGAAATTTGAAAGTATATATTTTTAGTGATCACAATTGTTTCGTTTGGACATTATGTATAACAAAGTGAAATATGTTGTTTGGTATTAAACGTTCTAAATAAAACTATTCAGATTAAATTCAATCCAGAACTGGGTTGAATGTTATCTTCAACATTTTATTGCAGTTGAAAATGTTATTAAAGAATGTTGCTACGACGACAGCCATTCACTTCAGAATGAAATTGAATACGCAACAAAACAACGAGTATACCCGAGTTCCCTCTTGAGACATGATAGTCTCAGTTGGCATTAATTTTCAACACGTGTGAGTTTTTCAATTTTCTTTTCGAAAATTCATACATGGGAAAATTTAAAACAATTAGGGAGATCAAAATACGAATTTGACAAAATATGGTACAACAATCTGCAGCAACAGCTACTAACACTGGAGAAAATTTTATTTCAGATCTAGTTAATAGATTTGGAAGCTTTAATAACAATTCCATGTAACGTCCCAGATGCATTTACGTCTTAGGCGGCTACAGTTTTCTGGATACGGGCTTCTGTTTCATCTTCTCTAATCTTGCGAAAAATTTCGCTATATACAAAATTCCTATGTTTCCCTTGAGTAGCTTTCAAGCTCCTCATCCCATTGTACAGTATATGTATATACCAGCGTTGACGATGTTGGACTCTTGGCGTAGGGAAGTGGTGTGGGGTTTCTTACGCTGCCTTTAACTCCCGAGGTTATTAGGGATGTGAGGAGCGTGCACACATAGACAAGAACATACACCGTTGCATAGTGTAGTACAAAGGGCCGGCATCTTCATTGCCGACAGTCGGTGGTGTGGTCGCTTGCTCTCTCGAGTGTGCTTGTAAACTTTCCGCGAGCTTTAAGCTTCAACAAAATTAACTTTAACCAAAATAAACAAAGCCTTAAGTTTTCTGCTTCTTGTAACTGGCCCTACATTTAACGTGATTTGTTTGCGTCCAGTTGTGAGGGCTGCTTCCACCAGAACACGATAGCAGGTGATACTATAATACAATGGGTTTCAAACTAGATAGCGTATTAAAGCAGACCATTTTATTGAGCCCTAAAACTTCGAAAGTTTAAACTTGAACAAATCGGGCACTAATATTATATGTATACCATATTTCTTTAAAATCGGGCTACCTTCAGAGGAAATGCCGCCACAACTTTATTTTATCACCAACCGATGGAGCAACCATCCAATATACATCCAAGTTTATGAGTAATTGATGCTTTCGGAATCAGAAAGACTTTATTTACAATTCGTTGCAAATATTTTTACACACTATTGCTTTATTTTTCTATTGGGCGACGAGCTACAAATATAATTTATCAAATAAGTAACATCAAAATCACGGACATCGATTGTCTTTTCTTTCCCCCTAATGTTACTAAAAAATAAATGATATATCGTTAGCCATTCGCACCGAGCAAAGGTTACACACATATATATAAGCAACCTCGTGTATCGAGGATTAATATCCGTCGCCGCGTTCACAGAATAATGATGATGTGATTCTACGTAGGTGATGTTAATGGTTTTGTCTGGGTTTGTTGAGTGTGCAGCGTGCGACTCGGCTCGTTTATGTTGTAAGGGCTGTTTACACTGTGATACACGGGGCATAAATTTAGTTAACTTGCAGTAGTGCGTTGCATTCGCTACATACACGTATCTACGACACATACTGTTACTTGTAACATGCAAGCAAGCAAACAGATGTGTGTGTGTACTTGAACATTCGGTCGCCTCTTGTACAGGTACCTAACCTATCACAAGTACTAAATTGCGTTTAAGCATTGTGGCATACTACTATATTGTTTAATATGAAACCACTTCAGATCATTTCTGACAAGATTGCGTTAGTACTTTGCTAAATATCCAAGACAAATAATATTAGGTTTGTTATCCTTAATACTGTTTACTAATTTGATATATAATGTACGTGGTCCATTAAAAATACGAGTTGATGCACGTCTTGAATAAAAAAATGTATGCAACGAGTAACATTATTTAATATGTAATATATCTTCTTTGCCAAAGGATAAAAAGTTAGTATATAATATTCATGTTATATGGATTCGTATTCAATGGCAATACTACCAAGGTCCCTAAATGAATATGATCAATATGAATCGGATGCCTAGAAAACTTGAAATTCTGGATGAATCATATGCTTTATTATATTGTCTACTTGTGCAACAATATGTAAACTAATATTTAGGACACATTTCCTGTAATTCGTGTTGTTTTCGATATAGTAGGTAGAGTAAAACGTACGTACGTTAAGATAACGTTTTCAACTTTAGAATTTATTGTGAGGTGCTCACAGACATTTATTATTTTAAAAATATTCAAAATGAATTCAGAGATTTTAGAAATATATTTTTGTTTTCAAAGTATTTCATGATTAAAATACTTCCTATAAGTCATCGTTCCAGAATGTTAAAATATGTGATGTTAATCGAGAATTATTTACCGCCATAATATTTGGAAACCATAACAGCACAAATATTCCCGTACCAATTTCGATAAATCTCTAGAGTGAAAAGGAAATTATTCTTCGTGCAAGAATTAACAGTTGATATCTAAAGTACGTCTGGAGGATATATGGCACCCCCGCGTACAAGCAACAGCGCGAGAGCTCAGCTCCACTCCAAGCAATATCTTCAACTTTAATATTGTTCCAGATTTTAATCAACCGCACGTTTTGGTGAATTTAATTTCCCCCGAGAAATGATTTAAGGTACAAATTACTGTTATCATTAATCAAATCTTAATATGCTAACCAAAACTCGAATACCACCCAACCATAACTGTGAAAATATTAAATCCAGGTGGCACTTTACGCCATTTCAATATTGCACGTATTAAAGGTGTAGCACGTTCCGCAAAACTTCTCTTGGACTGTTTACGAACGTGCTAAATCTACTGTATAAAACTAGAATGATATATAGATTTGAATTATCATGTAAGAGATGTGAATGTGTAGACACAGTAATATTCTATTGAAGCATTAGCAGCATCATTGTGAGCCCGAACCAATTGTTAGAAATATGTTTTCTTCATAAAGTGCTATACTAGTTAAAAAATAAGCATTGGTTGGTATATTATTTTTAACACTTATACTATAATTATGTTTATCTCAACAAACTATATTTATTCCTACTATAAAGTACCAATTTTACATCATTATTCACATATATTCACATGATTATTGATTTCTTACGAATTATACCTCAGTCTCCGTCGCACTATAGTTTTATAGAATTTCGTTACAAAATTTTAAGTTTAAAAACATGATTAATCTAAAATAATTTTTTTAGAGCTTTACTGCCTTGAGCGCATAAATACGATGAAAATTATTTTTTAAATAAGTTTGTGATATTTATTTTGAATATTATACATAATTTTTAGAAACTACAGGCTTGCTGAACAACTAATACAAATAATATCGTATAAAACGATTGTGTATGGGATACACGAATCATCTAAATCTCATACAGTTAAAATAATGCGGTAATGCGGTGTAAGGCTGCCGCTTACTTATTCCTATTCATATTTAGATAAGTGAAGTAATTTAAAAATAAATAAAAATTGCCATATGACATACATAGAACAACAACAATTAGTGGATAGTTCTCCTGTAATGTTATTAATTTTTCATGTGACCTAAAACCTGCTTAATGCATATCGATACAGAGAACTTGTTCTCTTATTGTTCTATGCACATAATTTGGCATGCTTATAATTTATACAAACAAAACAACATAATTTAAAAATATTTAATAATATGAATTATTAAAAATATAATGAATCATTAAGCATTAAATATTTTTTATTATATTATGCAAATATATCGAATTATTATTACGAAAATAAAATCCAATATTATTATCATATATTATATGAATTTTAAAGAACAATTTCTAGCAATGTAGTAAAACATATTTCATGCGGTTATTCTAACAAATATATTTTAAACAGTCTGGCCTTCAGGGCCCTGAGAATATGTTAGCTAATGCAAATAATGTGCCCATGACGGCGCAAATTGTTAGGTAATAAATTACCCGGTTAATTTATGTAGGCGAATCATCAAACATATTAATTAATGTTCGCGTATATACTGTTGGATAAAATGATATAATTTTGTTCTGAAGTAGCACTGAAAATAGCTATTTATGAAACTGGTTGCAAAATGGTTTGTCTTTTAAGCATGAAACGTGTTAAAGTTTTACCAAGTTTTTATATTTATTTATTATTTTAAAACATTTTCTTATCCATTTGTTTTGTCTGACTAGTAGTAGATTATTTCAAATCATTGTTACAATTACGCGCTAGTGTTACAATTAACTCACTAAAGCACTATTGCCGTAATAAACCTATTAAAGCAATAATGCTACAATGTCATTTCGAAATACTGAAAAGGCAATATGAATATAGAATTTTCAAAACAGGTGTGTCAAATTAAATTATTCTCAAAATATTTAACTGATGTCCATGAATTATTGTATCACAAATATATTATTTAGTTATATAGTTAGTAATAATTATCACTTAGGTGTATAATATATATTAATGAACTAAATAGAAAACGAAAATAATTTAAGATAAATGGTATTAAGCCAGCGTGTAAATTATTGCAAATGAAAAACAAACTTCTTAAGATGTGCTAGTTACTGAACTATGAAATATATAAATATCACTGAGCAATAACAATGTTTCCATTAGTGTCAGTATGTCTCGACAGTGGCAACCCTAGTGGTAGCAATGGCGAACTGACATTTTGTTTGTCTGACATGCCGTAGTTATATTATTATATAATTATTATTGGTACAGGTATGCTTCTTCGTAATTATTTTTCTATACCTATCCCTCTAAATTTGAATTACTTATGCACGGTTTCACCAGCGATACATAACTTAATTCTTCAAGTAACTTGTGTATTGCATTTTATATTATTTCACTATAAATTATAATTTACATATAAATGTAGTTTGTTATATCTATCGCTTGATCTAATCGAAGAAATTTTACATAAAATAACTTTTGAAAATAATAACGTTCCATGTAATTATTTTGTAGGTAGCAATCGATTTGTGAAAATTTATTCATATATAATGAATATTAATTTAACTAATAAAATGATTATGTATAATTTAGCTAAACTTCATTTGCATGATTAATTAGGTGCATAGGTAGCAAATATAATAGATATGAATGTTGTCCACTTTCCACAAATAGTTTTACATTTTAACGAGAGTATTACATGTCAAATTCATTATTATTATAATTATATACCTTTTTTGTTGCAGTTCCTCCACACCAATTACTGCTCTACGATAATTCAGGCAGAGACGTAACAGGCACAGTTGGCCCTTTGGAAGAAGGAACAGATTTAATTCTGACATGCGAAGTTAGAGGTGGTAAGTCATTCAAATTTCTTTTGTTGGAATATACTATTCACTGGGAGTTGCATCATATTTTTTCTTCAATCATTTTCAAATATGTTTCTAGCCAAAATATATTGACAAGCTCTGGACTCGGTGAAGAAATGTTAAAATCAACGTAGTAACATTGCAACAGTATAGCCATTTGTATCTTTAGATTAAATGGGACATATATTAAATATTTCTTGCCGAATTAATAATAAAGTTTCACATTGTATTTGTTATAATAAAACAAATAACAGAAAAAAATATCGCTCTATCTTATTTATATTCATCACGTTAACATAATTACAGAATTATTATAATACCAAAGCATCATAATTGCAAGTCGGCAAGGTAGTGACAAATATTTTTAATTATCAAGTTATGAATAAAACAGTAAGTTTAAGTAAGCTGAGTAGGAAACAGTTCCAGTGCTAGGCAAGAACTTTCATCACAGTTCCAAACCGGAAGCCGCAATATTCAGCGCGCATCCTTGTTATTGTGTTGCCGCATGCAGTTCCCTCGAAACCGGAAGGAACTATAAAACACACGGCGTACTGTAGCCCCTAGTATAAACTACAAAATTTGACCGCATACAAGCACCCACAACAACGTATTTTTAGGACATGTATTACCACGATATATGGGTAATACTTGCGACGCGAATTAAAGCAGCGCACTTTCTCCCTCAGTCTTTACATTTAGTTATAAGTATAGTGAAATTGTTGAAGCACAGATCGTTATTTTTTCTACTTAGTGATTAAAAGTGGTTTTACTAATTTAATAATGTTAAATTCACAAATCATGAAATACTCGTAGTTAGGACATACAATACATATATGCTTAGAATTCGACGTACGTAAAGTAAAAATTCTAACAAGTCAACTGTATGTATGATTAGTATAAAATAATGACAGAATATCTGTTACATTAGTCCAGTAACCCTTGAACTCCTATAGGGTTATAATAGTGTCGCCGTACGCGTTGGAATCCTTTTTTAATACAGCGCCGACTAAGCTTAATTAGTGCCAGTGACCGGCTGCAGTTTCCCAGAACACAAACCATCCTAGTTTATTCAACTAATTACATTTGACGTGAATCCACTAAGTTCATTTTAATCAAGTAATATGTTACATATGTTCAAACTTACTCTTCATCATGTCAAGAACATGCTTCATATGAAATAGATTAGACTACATTTTCATATTCATTCTATATTACAGTAGCATTCATTGTTATAAAGACTGTTTGGAAGCGACATTATTATTTTAATGATATTGATAGTTAATATATTATTTATGTTGAATCGTTGTTAATTTGAAAATAATTTGGAATATTCATTTGTGTATTATTACTTAACTATGTATACCCATAGGCACATTTCATTTACAAACCTCTCCTAACTATTACAATAAAAATTTCACAATTAACCGTTATCGAAAATAATGACCGCTATAGCCGAAAAACTTAATAATGTCAAATTATTTAACATGGTGCATAAAGCATCTTCAATAATATAAATTTTAATAATATAATTATTCAGTTCTATATGTTTATGTATCTAGCTGTCTATTCGGATTGCTTTATAAATTTTATGGGTAAACATTTACAAAAAATGAAATAAATGTCAACATTGTAAGCAAACATTGTATAATTGTTTAATTTTGTTTTAAATTTTGATATTCGATAGCACTATGCAGCAAATTTTGAAAACCTAACCAAATACGACAATTTTTGTTATATTTCAGTTAATTTCCAGAGCAATTGTTTTCTTTGTTCAGCTCATCAAGCGTACGACATTTGACTGTAAATAGCAGTTCTTAGACACATTCATCTGAACGTGTAAAAGCAATTTTATAAATCGTTTCCTCAAAACTTTAACTCGCTGTAATTTTCAGTGAGTCCCATTGTGGTTGTGTGCATGAGTGTACACGTGATTACGTCTCGAATGATATATTCGTTCACTTTATTTGTGTAAAAAATAACGGGAGTCTTCTGCTCGGCCGAAGATTAATACAATTTTTTATCCTGTGACGGTTTCACCTAGTGTCGGCGTCGGCGTCGCTTACGCAGCTATACTACGTACTGCTCTATAGCTGCGGGCTGACGTAGGCGTTCGTTCCGCTAACACTATTATGTACTTGGAGAACAGCGGCTAGAGAGCTTTAGTTATAGGGCCTAACCTCTGCGTTACAAATTGGTGTACCTACACAATGACAAGAACGGATGCGAAATTTACTTAGAAATTGCACTGAATTTATTAAATTAGCGTGGAATTCACTGAGGTATTACGCAGACCGACGACTTTATGGAAAAAGATTTCACTATACATATATATTTTACGTAGTTTTCATTATATAAATTATAAATTTCAAGTATTACATGTGTACTATATAATATTGATATTAATTAATGTAAATTCATGTAACGATTACTGAGAAATTATATTAATATGTATAGTAACCAGGGAATGTAAATTAACAATAACTATTTTCAAAATATTTTTGGATACAAGAAATGTTTGAAATAAAACTTGCTAGAAATTTCAATTACAACTTTTATTTTAATCTCTTTTCTCCAGTCGCTTTCCGATATATTAAGAATGTAACCAGAGTAAACCACAACCGGTTGAGATATAGTAGGTTTTTTTCCGTGTGCAATAAAAGTCTCAAGTTTGAAAGAATCATAATTTTACTTTTAACTAGCAACTTGCTTTAGAATGATTCATTACAGACAGACCTTCACACAATCAGACATTATTTTGAAAATAGTCAGAAAGGGTTCAGGGATGGTCCAAACCTGTATTTCCGGTAAAATCTAGAATGTGATATTTTGCAGGAGTACTTCCAAATGCAACATGAATATAGTCAATAGCTATTCATGGCTGTTCAAAACTTATTGTATTGTAAAATTTTCATTATTGAAAGTTGTGCTAATTAAAATGACATTAAAAAAGAACTTGTACAACTTAATATTTTATGAAAAAAAAAAATTCCGTGTTCGAACTATACTAAAATGAGCCGTTCGCAAATAAACAATAGTTTAATTTGAAAATGTCTATTTTCGTTATATTACCAAATAAACTCCAGATTTTCCATCATTTATGTGAATTTGAGTATGACTGTCTACGCTTTGACTGGATGGGTATACGTCCTTCATATAATTGAGAAATAACTGTACGAACTAATGATGTAATTTCCTTGTTTCATATAAATATCTAGTCACAGTGTGAACAATGTAATTTTCCATAGTGTCAATTGTCAAGTAACTAGCGTCACTTCACTGGTAGACACATGAATCGTGCCTAGCTTTCCAAACGTGCAAGCGCAAGCACATCAGCATCCCATCCCATCCCGAATCTGTGACTGTCACTTTGATGAGTCGCGCCCATTTCTGCGGTCAGTCTAACGTCACAGAATAATTAATACGATATAAGAGCGTCTGTCTCTTCATCAGAGGACCAAGGCAAAATGTCCGCTGCCTTCACCGTTCTGGTCGCCGCCGCCGTCTTGCGTAAACCGTCACTTGACTCGCTGCCTCTTAATATCCCCAACGGGAGTCGTTAGTCAAGCAGGTTCTTTTCACCTTAATCTTGTCCCTGAGGGCTCGTTTATACTCATCCTTCAGGACTAGAATAAACCACCACACTGTGGAAAGAGAAAGCACTACGGAACTAACTGGTTGAAACTGGAATGTGGTATAACTTTTCATTAACTTTCAGACGGCCGACCATTCATTTTTAATTGTGCATTTTTACCTACTCACTGCTTTAGTGAAGACGTATAGGTGCCTCGTGGTATAATACTGTATGTTGGGGAACCCAGCCCCGTCTTATGTCCTCTGGCTAGCGCCAGCACGTACTCATCCAATGCTCTCTCGATAATATACCTATTGGATTCGCCCCTGCGATTTTAACTGTTCTATATCCATTCTTCTCTCATGTTATCTGCTGGTTCATATTTGGTACGTGCGATTGATAACATAGCAAGTTGTATGAACAAACGACTAAAGCTTGTATTATCTAGTTATATTCGAAATTGACACTGTTAAGCTAATTCCACATGGAACGTTGTCACCGTGTGTGACGTTACTGCCGTTACAAATTGTTTATTCCGTGACAACACTGCATGTGAAATAAGCTTTAGTCATTTTTGGTGCCACTATTTCTTTTCTTTCTTGCGCAAAATGTAAAATGTAGCAATGTAATTATAATATTTAACAAAATCTAATTTTGCCAGAAATACACGTGTTGGGCGCGTCTGAGCTAATATTGGCTACTTTATAGATTACATTTGTGGTTGTGTCTGTTTAATTATGTTTGAGCGCTCGACAGCATGAACTGCTAAGAATGGCTTACTTAAAATTTTAGGTTTCCTCATATTTTTGCATTAACAAAATGTAAGTTTGTAGAAGTTGCTTCTATTTCACCATCTCGAAGACAGCATGATTCAAGGAAATGTGATTTTTAGTTATGTCGATAGATTGAAAGTTTTTCTCATAAATGTACCATTTGCAGTCCAAACAATTTGTATAACATGGTTTACAATTTCTTATCGATAATTTAAGTATGAATTGAAGTACAAATTTAGAACAAGTATACAATAATATTATGTGAGTTTAAACAAGAAATCCTTTAACTATCTTTTTGTAACAAAATTATATAAATATACTACATAACATAAATACATATGCTCGTGTTGCTCGTTGTATAGCACAGTAAATAGTTTTAGTCGTGTGAAGAGACACGATTAATGTACACCTTAGTAATAGAATGTACGAACCTTGAACATGAAACAGACACAACAAAACAATAATATCGTTTAGTTTTCTTGTTACAACTAAGCGTTTACGCTATCGCAAGATGGACAGCGTGATTTTTTACCATAAGCAACGTGCTCGTGCGGGTCTTCAGTAAGCACGTCCGTCCATTTGACAGCGTACGGCGAGCACCGCAACCAGTATATTACCCAACTACCAAAACCGTGCTCATAGAAAGGGGCATGCGCTATCTCGTAATTGCAGGAAGTGCCGACATTTGTTTTACTTAGTCGCTCTGATCTTAACAACAATCTCTCGAAGCTCGGAACACAAACCTGCTTCGTAATTCATTGTGGTGCGAACTCACCGAGCAGGCTTGTTGTGACCGATAACTATCAGATATGTGCGGGACTACGCCAGCACAGGCAAACATAGTCGTACATGAACCATACGTGTTACCTGCAGTTGTCTATCTGCAAATACAATATGTGTGAGTAGCTTTGTGTTTGTAGAGAGAAATATTGCGTTACGCAGTAGGCATGTGTTAGATTGTAACTGATAATGTCATGAAAATACATAGCAATTTCAAAAATTAAATGTATTTGCGATTATTTAAGAGTTACTGCCTACTACCTAACAACAAGCAATGCAATAGTAATTTGCTCTATATTTAGAAAATATTACAAGATATTTATATGGAACTTGTGCTAGATAGCATAAAATTAAACCAAATTCTGTATTGACCGATGGTAAAGTGAACGAAGTACAATTGTCGAAACTATGTTAGGAAATATACGAAGCATAACAACTTTCTAGTATATATTTTCATGCTAAAGCACCTGTATTCAACTTGAATCATATTCTAAAATTATAACCTCATATTTTTTATGGGATAGCAAAAATAATTATCATTATTATTGCAAAGAAAATGTAACGGACGGACCTAATAGAAGAATATAAAGATATATTGAAAATAAAAAGAGAAAAACAAGAATAAGCTCTAATATTATTTTAATAATATATTTGTAAATTTGGAACAAGGTATTACCACATGAAAATGGTAGTTTAATTTAAATGTCGCTTAATTTGAGCTTGAACGAAATCAGTTGGTTATAATATGTCCATCAGGGTCTTATACTATCAGACATGGTTTTGCTAATTTTGTAAAATTACTCGCGCATACTTAATTCCAAAAATAGTTAATTTATATTCAGAAATGATCAATGTGTAAATTTTCGTATGTAATCTGAATTAGGCTCGCAATAGGTCTACTTCACTCTCCTTTAACTAGTACAAACATGTGTGAGTTGTCTATTGATCCGCACGTTGTCCTGTGATGTGGAGCTTGTAACGCGCGCACGCAAAGATAAACTTTTGCAGGAAACCACAGAGCTAGTTTTAATGTGCAACCTTGTGAGTTCCCGCGGTAGATTTATACACTTTTGTTTAACAAAACGAGTCCAAGTCTACCCATTGAGTAGACGACCAACAATACTTATTGTCTTTTCTTGTATTAGCACGTTATGTTAGGGATTTTTGTTTCTACTCAGTGTTTACACAAAGTATTTCTCTACTCCCGTTTGGATGATGGAATTGGCGGTCGGAATCCTTTTTCGTTTTGTGGAAATGCAAGCTTTAATATTTAATTTAGTGCTCTATTTAAATTGAAAAGCTTCACATTTGGAACGTGAGTTTCGATTGAATATTTTATATAAATACCAACTTCGTCATACTGTGTCCGTTATCAATGAAAACTTTAATAAAGATTGATTTTATTCGAATATTAAATTTAAGGTATAACTATAAAATATTGCATCAATGTTCAGTATTTCTACTTTGAAATATGAACTATCGGACCTATTATTTAACAAAAATATTTCAATCGTATATAATTGTAATATTAAACGTCACCGCAAAAACACCCCCATTTTATTTATTCATTAAATATAAATATAGTGGCTGTCATATATTTTACTTACTGATACAATGGGCCAGTCACAAGCGTGTTAGGAGCCAGACTCTTGATACCAATAGCGACAGCCAAGTGTTGTTGATATATACTGCAATATCACTATTCACATGACGTAGTGAGTCTAACTTGTCATTGTTTTCTCATTTCTGTTCATAACGCACTTAGTCATCTGCGGTCGCACGTGCTTCGCATTTTGCCTTGCATTTTGCGCGAACCGCGAACCCTTTACCGAGACAGCGAAACAGCATGACGACAGACGGTTCTCCTTGTTTCTCTGTCTCGCTCTCAAACATATCTTTTAATACTTTTTATCTCACTTTGAAGTGGCTGTATGTGAGTCGCTTGTTTCATATTGTAAATTATAATTCTTTGCCAGAAATCGCTTTTGTGTGCTCGTTTTCATGTTACAGCAGTGATGATGATGTTTGCTATGGCACGCCCTTACAAACATGTAACATTTTCGTTTATCAAAACAGCATATTTTACTTCTTAGCTTTTATAATACGTATTGTATATCGACTGATGATTATCTAGATTTAATAATATTTAGCAATTATACACTAATGTGCTCAATATAATTTATAAATAAAATTACAGAGTAATATTATAGCAAAATTATCATATTTATGCCGATTCACGATTGAGAAATATAATAATGTTTCATTATAATGCAATATGATCCATGTTTCGTAAAACTAGAAGTTCTAAATATATTTCACATTGTTGCAGGTCGTCCAGTGCCAACGGTGTCCTGGTTCATAAACGACCGTATCGTCGAGGGCCAGTTAGCGTCGATTGGGCACCATGTTATAGTTAACCGACTTGAAGTTGCTCGAGTCCGCCGTCAACACCTGAACTCCACGTACAAGTGTCAGGCAAGCAACACGAAACTTATGATGCCTGCGGAAAAGACTGTTCGCCTAGAACTGCTACGTAAGTTTGCAATCTTTAAAAACTTGTTCGAAATATCTTTCCAAATGCACCACTAGTTGTGAACTTTTACAAATATGTTTTACTTGTCAGCGTGTACCTATTACTGATGCAGTTTCTCTAAAAGGTTTTCATCAAACAGAACTCTAAATGTAGATTTCGAGCCTGATATTTACGTATGTTGCTTTCAAGATAGACGGCACTATTTCACGATTTTGGTTCAATGTTGGAACGCGATTTATGAAAAATATGTTATTTTTGCATGACCAATTCAACTACAAATTCAACTTGATTGGTTTAGCAACTATAAAATAATTAGAAGCGCGATTCCGTTTTTCCTTTTTGTTCAAATTTGGAATTTACTAATTAATTATAAATTTGATTTCAAGTGATGTATTTACAATGTGCATTTAATATACTATAAATAATCGACTTTTTGATTATTTTCCTTCACGTCCTATAACTGTACAACAAAATTTAATAATGATTGTATACTGGACTTTGAATATGCCAGTAGGCAATTTGGTTCAAAATCAAGTTTCAAATTCTTATCCGTACTTTACAAAGTATGCGATTTGTTCTTAAATCTCTTAATTTTGTTTAATTTTGTTGTCAAATTGTGTAAAATTATTAAATTTGACTTAAATTGAAAAGTTTACGATATTCCTTTATTTTTTTAGGGAAGATGTATGAGCGACATTTTTCTCCTCATACAGATTTATTACTGATTGGAAAAAGAACAATACAATTAACGAATGTCTTTTTATTTTATCATTTCAGTCCGACCGTTAACTGTTCGGATATTGCACAAGCCACGTCAACTAGTTGCGGATACTGAATACGTCGTGACTTGCGAAGCGGCTGGCTCTAGGCCACGCGCACACATCTCATGGTTCAGGGACAACAGGAAATTCCGCCGAGGCAAGGTGGGTAACTGCTCTACCAACCCATTTTCACTAGGTCCTGAGTACTGGCGACATTGTGTGGGTTTACTCCAATTGGTAGCATAAATGTATTTCTCGTATGTGCCTCGTAAAGCTATCTGATGAAGAAAAACTCTCCCAGTGGATCTCCAGTTAATCGCAGACTTGTTTACAAACACTCCATTCAACTTGTTATGAATTTAGCTCGGCGTCAACGTTGTTTAACTTAAATGAACGTTTGATCATTTAAAGTTTCTTTCATTTACTTGAAAAACCGATAATTATTTCTATCATAACTCCCTGACAAAGTGAAAAGTTTTTTCTCTTGTGAACAATAAAACTTTTCATTTTCCCCCTGTCAATGAAAGAATACACAATGTAATATTTTTAGACTTCAAGCTTTGCGTATGGCTTATAATTTCTATAGAAATATAATTTATTTAACCGAATAAGATTTATTTGAATCGTATACAACATGCTATTCTATATATATATATAATATAATTTATAAGATTTTAACCAAATTGATTTACTGCAATAAAATATTCAATAGCCCTTATATTTCAAAGTTAATGGTCTATACAGATCCGTCATAATATTAATAAAGACGCTGGAGTGGTCCTCACTCGACTTCCTTATACTTCAGTTATCTATTTAATGAAATATTGCTATATTTTGTTATAAATTCAATTGCTATTATTATTAAAATGAGCATGGCAAGTTTTGACAAAATAATGGATATCAATGTATGTTAATATAGATTTATTTTTGGATACAAGAATTAAATGTTTAAGAGAAACCCTTGTTAGGTAGGTTAAAAGTATTACAATGAAATTACTATATGGCTATAAAGTGTTTTAATATTATGAGTCCAGTATTTTGAACAATGATGTTTTATGAATAATACTAGCACGCCATGCAATATATGTATGAAACCAACCCCTTTTGTAATCATTTTAGCACGGTTCACGCTCCAAATGTTACCATGAAAACACAAAACAAGGTGATACAACCACTGCACTATATATGATTAACATGCACAATAAAATCGTAGCGGAAGTAAGAGATAAGCAGCAATGCACTTGAGGTGCTGCAACTACACCATGAATGTTGTTGCAAATAACTTCACTACAGCCTCCCATACTTCATGTAACACGCCAACATACTTGAATGTAATTCCAACTAAACATTCAGTCAACAGTGAAATATCCTTGTACTGAAATGTCATTAACATTGTATCTCATATCATTGTTTTGTCATTAAAACCAATTTGCTTGCAATACCTAGATCAGTGTAATGTAATGGAAAATGAATTTTAAAAATCTAGTCTAGTCTAATCGGTTTAATTTTATTATTGGCGTTTGATGTTTAACCTAAAAAGCAAAAGTTTTTGGGTCAACCTGTGTATATTCTACGATATCTTTGACAAGGTCTATTTTAAATTTACAGATGGTAGAAGGTGGAAACGAGACGGTGGTGACGAGTTCAGTGACATTCGCTCCCGTCCCCGAGGATGACAACACCATGCTCAAGTGCCAAGGTGACAACCCTAGTCTTCCTGGCACCGGCCTCGAGGACTCTTTTCTACTCAACATCGTGTGTAAGTCTTTATTTATTATTATTATGTAGATATTCGTATCTACTTGTATACAAAACAAACGTCACTCTCACCTCCTATACTTGTTCTGTTCTGCCGTTGTGTGCATGTCTGTTTGACTGACATTATGCGAACAGTGCCACGCGATGTTGCTTAAATTGAAATTTTGATGAAATTTAAAGGAAATGTTTGTTGAGTAAAAGGTAACCCGTGAATAAAATTGTGAGATGCTTGACATAATATCTATATGGTTTTAAAATGGTACGTTGATTGCACATCCTAGTGAAAATTCCAAATGTTAATGTAAATCTGTCACTCTTGATCGTTGCTCTTCGAGACATATTCTATTATTTAACGGTCGTAAAAAAATACTTAAATATTCATTTTATCGTGGAAATGAATTATTAAGAACTTTCTAATTCCGGAAATAGATTATTTAATGGACATGTTAATTCGCGAATATATATATATGTATATATTGTAAAAAATGGGGAAAATACTGTTATTGAATCAAGTTTATGTAGTGTAATGAATAGATTAATGAACAATAATTTTAATGTTTACCCTCTTTTCTTGCAATTTTTACAGCTGCCAGAAAATGCGCGAGTAAAAGTGGTCATACAAAAAAAAAATCTAAGTGAGAAATAATTCATTTCACTGCAATTAACGAAACATAAAAAACTTTCATAAATAATAATTAGCATTTTATCATTTCAAGATCACTTTGAATATTCAAACTTAAACAAAAAATTTAGTTGCAACAAAATTCAAGTTACACTAATAACATCTTTTATTTTCAATACAATTTATGAAATTAAGAATTTCATTGGTTAAATTCTTTTATTTAATCAAAATTAGAAAAAATCTTGTATGGTACACCTTAGGCAATACGATTTTGTTTATCTCGTGTAATCTTGTGGAATCTCGATTCGCTTGCTCCCATCCGCATCCCAGTCGATTCACAAAATGAGACATTTCGTAACTGGTTACATAAATATTTATTGAATGAAATGGTACAGCTTTATAATGTATTGCTTATTTAGTAGTAATAATTTATACTACGGCTCTGTACTGGTTAGTAGCTACTTTGGGGTATTCGTATTCTCCCTCGCAAAGAAACAGTCTGTTGCGTTCCACAAACAGAAAGGAAAGTTTTTGTTTTTTTTTAATAACGATGGAAGAATCTCAAGTTTGAAATAACACAAAAATAAGCTTCTGATTTTGTTCACTGACATTTTCTCCTTTTATTCTGCTACTGCTGATTTCTTTGTTAAGATATTGGTATTATTCTGGGAAGCCTTGATGTTCAGACAAATATAGTTACACAATAGATGAAAATAGGGTAATGAATCGACCAATACAGAACGGGATAAATTCCAAGTAATTCAGAAAAGATGGAGAGAATTTTAAATATCCTGCACTGCTCTTTATGAGATTTACTTCTGTGTAGTCAGAGATTACATATTGATATTTTCTGGTTTATTTATATTGCTTTATTATGAAAAGTGGCTATGTTTATTCCGTTAAAAATCTCATAGTTTTGTTTCACTTTTGTTTGAAAATATTTCTCGAAAATTTTACCGGAATATAACTTTAAAAAAAAAATGTATTTGTTGTATCGCATGTTGACCTAAACGTCTCATGATAATTGCATTATCAACAAATATCAAATTTTAAAACAAAAGTATTTCTTTATCAGAAGATTTTTGTTGGAATAATTGTTTATTAACATGTGATAGATAGACCTGTATAGGACGCAGCAGATATTTTTCGTTTGTACATCTTTAATTTGTTGTAACTGGGCCTGCATTCTATTTATTTATATGAAATTAACAAATTAGCAGAAAGTTAATACAGTTTATTCGTTTGTTGATTTTCCCTTCACCCAAACCCTAGTGAGAGTCGTGCCAGTTAATTTCTATTTGCACATGTTAATGATATACATATGTGTTCTGTGCCAGTGCATAAGCTAGGGCAAATTTTCCCCATTTCACTCAATCCTGTACTTTCAATTTAAATAGCATATACAAGTATTTAATTAATTAAACCGGGATTTGTGGCAAAAAACAAAAACATTGTAACTTTCCTTTTACTTTTAACTACGTTTTTATTCATATACAATTCGAAACGTTTATTAAAATACTGCTATTTCTGTATTATAAGAACAATTATACCGAAATACTAGTATTTTAATTTGGTCCGGTATTTCAATTAGTAGTAACCGTGACAATTAGTATTCTATATGTATATTAATCACATATAGGTATCCTACTTTATGCGGAGGAATGCAATTAAAAATAGTATTAATTAGTTGCGGGAAAATATATGACGAATAATTGTAAAATATTTCGTAAACATAAATTATACACCGGTATTTAGTTTGATGCTAGAGTCATTCATTTATACATAAAAATGTAGTTCTTGTTTACCAGTTAGGCATATGATATTCCATAGAGTTATTACTTATTCATGTTTCGTTGCATTAATTAAATGGACACAGCAAGCAAGCTAAAAATAACAAAGGATTTTAATAAAAATTCTTAGAAATAGAGTATGAATTATAGATAGTTACGTATAATATACAATACAATATCAACAATGACCTAATGAAATGATTGTATCATATTAGATTTTATTAATTTTGCTCTATCAGCAGCAGTAACTTTAACAAGCCGTATGTTAATCGTATGTTGTGAAAATGCGAAGTAAATGTGGTTGAAGTGAGGAAGCACCACGCCAGTGAATTTTACGGTACTACCAAATGAGCATTGTTTAAGGTTGACATTAAGTCACATCTGGCGAATTACATGTAATAAAACTATTTAACAGTAAATTACGTGTATTTACGGTGATTTGTGTTAACAATAACCTTTACTATTCAAAATTTTTAACCCACATATATCAAAATAATGCAAATGCAATAGCAATTTCATAAAATTAAAGGTGACAATCTGCCACAATCTACACACGACCACCACATCGACATCGACATGTTACGGTGCAACGGACTTCTATCCAATATTATTGCACAGAATAAAATACAACATGGCCGATATTTTCATAATATGAAAATCGTTGCTACTGTGTGTTACTAAATTTAATGAAAAAGCCGCAGTACGAGTTTTATGTAAATCGCCACGCTCCCGAGAACAGAAAGGAAATTTAGACGCCGTAAATAAGCATGGGGCACTCTAATATTTTCCTGCATAATATCATGTGCGGCCACCTGACGGGTGTGGCGCTAGCGGGCACGCTTATATTTATAAACGCACATGCTTCCTCGGCTGGTCTGGTCTGGTCTGGTCCCCAGGTGACAATGTGCAACCTTTATGGTATATTGTTCACAGGTATACCTTCCTAACTCTGTTACCCAAACATTACTCTTAGAGATATTGTAGGTAGGTACTCTAACGATTCCCTGTACGAACTCGTTGTGGGCATTATGTATTTCCATATCGATTTTATTTTTGCTTCGTATGTTTGTTGGTAAAATAGTCTACTCCTTATTTCTTCTCTCCAACGCCCACTGTTACATATTAGGAGAATACAAAAACTGTATTTAACCTGTTGAGACATAATGTGCTACTAATTTTAGCTATTTTACAATCAGTAACAATTCGGATATTGAAAGAGTAAATATTATCTTTTGAAATGTTCTCGAAAAAAAAAAATCGTAATGCCGACAAAATAATAAACCAAATTAAAAAACTCGACATTTTTGAATATATATTGCCTATTAACTTTTAAAGAGCACCAGTTGAAATTAATTACCTCCAAAAATTTGAAACAAGGCAAACATGAAAATGAAATCTGTATAGCTAGACCATTTTTGACATTGAGGTTTGTCACGTTACCACTTCCGTATTATGACAGTAGATATCTTCGTGTGGAATTTCAAGTCTAAAGCATATTTCATTTTGGATTAATATGCTGTAATAAATTAGATTCAAATTGAGTCTGAAATGAGTTTCCATTGAGATATCCATTATGCAGCTTTATACTTTATATTTAAATGTAACATATGACCCCAAAAATAGCCCTCTAGTAATTTAAAATTAAACAGGTTTAAAGTTTACTATTTTACTATCTCGGACATGACACGAGTAATAAAGAAAATGATTCTTATAATAGTTGAAGAAATTAGAAATGCTAGAAGTTTTGCAATGAAGCATTATTTAGTCAAAAAAGTACTTGACCGGTATGCTTCGGGTTAAATAACGATTTCTTTTTCGTTATGGTGTTTGAATATTTTCTAAGAATGAAATTGTACGTAAATGAGTTTTGATTAGTGCAAATGAGAAGTATTATACTAACGACATAACCCACAAATATCACCGATTATATTGAAGGGTTCAATCACATCCAACCAGTCACATTTGGAACAAAACCTGCTTTGCTAATAAGTAGAATATCAGCTATATTCGTACCATATTAAATTTTAAGGTAGAAAATTCCAAATTAAATAAATTGGGTGTCCTAGTGTATAGCAAGTCTAAAATTTGCCCGGCACTAATTGCATTCAATGTATAGAGCTTTATGCAAGGAGGAATAGCTTAAGTAAACTTGGGTATAGCCTGAGATATTACAAAGAGTTCGTAGTCGATATCGTTATGCATTCAAAATTCAACGTTTGAAGATTGTAGTTCCGTATAATATAGCTGTATAAAAGGAAAAATAAGTTTATATATACCATAACTAGCAATATTGCCTGGTCATGCACGGTTATGTACGTATAACGATAAGCATTAAATAAAATCAGAGGGATGTCTTACCAACTTAGTGGTGGCAGCGCTTACTTTCTGTAAATATATGACTCCCAAATCAGGCAGAAATAAACAAATAAACCTGTTAATCATCTGGAGGACACAACACTAGACTATGTTAAACTTAGTTCTCTATATATATGTAATAATGTTATACTGTATTTAAAATTCATTCAACTATTGCCATGACATAATATCAATATATCTGGTAACTAGAGAAACTAAATACATTCGAAAATACGTGAACAAAAGTTGGTTGACCTTTTAACATCATTAACTTTTCAAGATACGCTTTTTCCTAACTCGTGTTATATGCAAGAAATAATAATACATAACACAAGTAAACTAGCACTTTAAGAAGGAATATATTTTTTTTTACAAAATTGGAGATATTTTATCCAAGCATATACAAATTTTATCCTTAATTTTCCAATACTCTATGTATTCGAGAACGAATCTCTGCTTGTGGTACACATTAACCTGCCAGACAGAATGCCTAAGCTTCAATCGTAGGTACGAAGTAGTTTACACAAGTTGTTTCAAATTGCGTTGTAAACAATCAAATTATAGCCATTTAACGGAAGTTTACATTCTATTATTCATGTATAATCACGAGAAGTAATGCCATCTGTCCATATTAATTTATAAGTTTTCTACATTTTGAATACTTGTACAGAGTTTTAACAACGTAATATTTAGTACAAAATAATTAAGGTAAATGTACAACGTTCGATAAGGAGTTGCAAGTTCTCAAGTCAACAGGATAATAATTGCGCGCGTGAATTTACCTGTTATTATAATTGTGTTGCCGATGCACGAGCGACGTGACAAACTTTACTTGTTGTAGTTTGTACTGACAATAAATCTGTCTCGATCTCTTTGTGAATGTCTCAGTACCGTCAAGTCTTTGCATGTTCATATTTCACAAAGATATTTTATAAACTGTAGGTACAAGTTAATATTGTCATATTGCTTATATGTTCCATCAAAGAGGTGTTTTCAAATGTGACAGTCTAATATTATATAGGTGTGGAAATTCAATGGCATATGAATATTCACAGGCCAAGTTCGCCATGCCAATTATTTATTGTAGGAAAATTTATAGTTGCTTGGTACTAAACTTTACATATTCAATTTAATTGCATTCATATGTGTACGCTTATTTCAAATTTATCTGCAAGTGATTTAAATAATTTTATGCAATGTAATTACGGACTTGGCATGAATACAAGCACCGAATTTACTATACATACAGCCATACAAATTTTAATAAGGAAGTTGTTAATAATTTAAAGAATGTTTTAAATAATATTATCATTTTCGTAATGTTATAGATTACGATTAAGGAAAACTGGACCAAATTTGTGTTTATCATGATTTATAACTGCAATAATGTTTAAGTCAAATTGCATGTTGTTCCAGATTTTGAAATAATACACGGTATACGTACTTGTATATTCATTATTGTTATTTATGATTCTGGTAAAAGCAGTGTTGTTATATTTTATGATCTGCCTAAAACACCGCTATAAAATCATCTTACGGAAATCCGCCGATTTCTGATTCTGCATAATGCCGACGTGCTGGTAATATTTTCGCGGCCCCATTATTTCGTGTGCCCGCACCTCTATTCATATAAGACGCGGGTTACTTGGTACGGTATAGCGTTACGTTACCTACCGTTGCGGTATACACTACAATGCCTCGCACGCGGCACGTCCATGCATAATATGTCAACGTAACGTTGTAATAAGGACCTCGTATCTTGATACAACTTTGCATATTAACTATCGTACCCGCTTTCGTCGCCGGTAAATAGGCCAGCCTTGTTATCAACCTTCCTGCAGTTCTTTATATTTGGCTTCTCCCAGGGCCGGATTGAGAATATAATTTTAATGTGGAATTTCAATAGGTGGCCCTTTTTTACATTTTAACTAAATATATGTACATAGATCGAAATTGCGTGCAAGTGACATACTTTACAGAAATAGTAAGACGTTATTTTATGATCAATCTAGGTTTATTTCGTCAGAATTAAATGAAAATGGGAGTTTGACATTCCTATCAAGACAAGTCCGTCCCTGAGCATTCCCTATATAGTCAGTGAACGTTTCTTTTCTGCTTCATTTTACGTGAAAAAGTGTAACAACAGAACACACGACCGCTATCGGGACCACGCTATCTTTATGTTTTGTTTGCCGTGCAAAAATATACGATTAGCCTAATGAAATGTTGCTACTTGAAGCAGATATGACTAGAGATGTGCTGAGTTATTGCTCTTGTTCGTGTTAAATTATATATGAACATTTTTATATTATAGATAGCTCACCATATTTTACAACACTTGTAGAAGAAAGTATTTGAATGTTAATATTGTCAACAAGAAGTAAATGTAAAATGTATGATCTTACAAGTTTTTTTTGTATTTCTTAAAAATACAAACGGAGTATCACAGAATTTACTTTGAATAGTCATGTTTATTATTTATGGACTCATATATAAACTAGACAAGTGAATATTTATAGTTGTGTATTTTTTACGTATCGGCCCCACATGAATCGATCTTAGTAGTAAATATCTTACCAATGCCACCAGCTCACCTTATAATCAATCACAGTAACAGAAGAACCATTTTACTTTCTTATAGCATATGAACTTGAGATTTTAACGGAAATACATATTTTGACCATCCATGAATTGAATCTGATGGTTTTCGGAATAACATCTGTGTGTTTGTTGCGTGTATGATCACTCTAAAGCCAAAACTATTGTAGGTAAAATTAAGAAAGTTTAACTTAAGTTGTAGTCCGGATATTCAACATTTAATTTAAAAACATTATCTTAACGAATAGAAACAGTTTACTCTTGTTTTTATTTAATATTTTGAAAACGATATAAGTTAGATAAATAGGAAATCCCATTAAAGTTTAAGGTGTTTTAATTTCAAACAACTTTTGGTAAAATAGCATTTTCATAAAAATGTATCTTTACTGAGAAGTCGTATTTGAAAATAGCAATGTTACCTTTACCTTTGCTTAGTTACTGTACATATTAATATTATTTCAAAACACTCGTAAAAGTAATTAAACACAATAAAGCAACATTATATGTATATTGTTATAAAGAATTTTACTGTCGAGCCAAAACCACACAATCTCTTTTTAAATAAATTAAATATATTAATGCTAGGCTATAGTATCGCATTTATAATGAGTAAAAATCTAAGTAACATATTTTGCATAATAGCACTGTATATTAGTAGTATATTATGGACGTAAATGTGTATTTAATTTAATTTTTGAATTATATTCCATTTCTTTAATCAATTGTCATACAGTTGACAGTTGTAATTTTATGGTCGCGGTAACGTCATTCTTGTATTAACTTATTTGAGCATCATTTCACTCACATTACCGTGCACCCTCGTATAGTCAGTGAGGGAGCAGTCCCCTTGCAATATCGTTTGTCGAGGAAATAAATATATGTTAGAATGCAGCGCGCACAGCTGGCGTGAGAGAAAGTAAGCGAAGAGAAATGTGGCATAAGGATTGCCTAATGAAGAAATAACACAACGTGCTGTAGGAAATGTATCAGATTTTGCTAAAAGGATATAAAATGAAAGAAGCAAAAGCACACGGCGAAAAAAACACTACACCACGCACCGGGAACTTTGGAAATTAAATTAAGCAGAGTAATCATTTCATATTTATAACATCTGCCGAACATTCGTGGTATCCCTCACCGGCGAAGACGCTGTCGTTCTGAATATTATTTCAACTTTAATAACGATTTTGCGACATTTTGGAATGCTACTAATTAACAAGATGGCGCACGTCTAGACGATCTTTATGCGCAAATGACCGTTTAAGATAATTTGTCCATTTATTGTTAATTTTGTTCTTTCTATGATAGAATTTCAAATATTAATTTAAACAGATTTAAAACAATACCTCTGGTATGTTTGCGGTTCAGATAACCGCATTGAGCATATTATCAGTGAAAATTTATGAAACATTCTTATAACCACTGATTATGTATAGGTGAGCATAAAACACTGCAATTAGAGCAACTTCTGTTTTGAATATTTTTATATTAAATATCATTTTTATGGCATTGTGCACAAATAATTATATGAGTTTACTATGTATCCAAAATCAGGAAAACGGGAAACAACTTGCTATGCAAAATATTTGAATTTGCCAAAATAGTGACAGACACACAAGCGAATACAATTGATCTCTTGTACATATGGTACGACAAGATTATATGGCAAATTAGTAATCGTTAACAAATATTTGTTTTTATTCGTCGATATCCAAATGTAAGAGTGAAATAAATGTTATCACTCTAGTCATCGAATGGATGAATGTAGGAAATCGTTGTATATATATTTCACCATAAAAATTACGCTATTCTAAAGGAGTATTATAATTGTATGGATTCTTTGAATGAAACAAGCAAAATTTGTATAAATAATAGTATGAATGTTATCCAATTATAAGGCAAACATAAAATTAGCGCATTGAATTTCAATGTACATACTGTAATAATGAAACTAATTACAAGATTGCAATATTACTCGCCTGTTGAAATCATTCATGGCGCAGAACGTGCAAATGTAGACATGGAGGCATTAATTTATATGAATTTTAAAATAAGTATAGCAAAAAAGCTTTACATTGGAAGATGCCAACAGTAAATAAATTTAATTAAATTGCGGAGATTAAGTGGAATGAATACAACTGCACATTAATTCAATTAATTATGGTATGTTTGCGCATTGATAATTGGCAAGTATTGTATTAAACTAAGTATTAACTTTGTTATCGTTTCATGATATGTTGTTGCCATATTAAAGTTTGTATACAGAATTATGAAAACATATTTTGGATTTCTCTTGATATTCATATAATTTTAAATAAGAATATTAAAATCATATAATATTCTTCAATTTGTATTTAACAATTAATTGGTATAGACAGCTATTTAGGAGATACTGAATATACAGCTAGAATAAAAGCCCTCTACCAGCTGAGCGATTATGCAAAAAGTATCATGACGACTACGGTTATAAAGAAATAGATGTTTCTCAACAAATTTGTATTCTACCTGTACAACTACTTTATGACCCAAAGTTTACTATCTGAGTTTAAACATTATATATACGTTTGCTTGCCACATATTATGATCCTGTTTACGAACAGTAAGATTGATTGAGTACATTCAAACCAGTACTAAAATATCGCATTTCACTGGTACTAGCCTGACACGAAAATACTGTATACAAGTATGGTAAATTTAAATAAAAAGTTTGTCGATATAATAAGATTTGTATATGGCCAGGTCGTAAACGTGCAATTTTTGAATACAATATCGGAAATATCGGTTTACACTTACTACTATTTCAATTCCCCCGCAGCACTTCCGCTGGTCGTAAGAGAAGACCGACGGACGAAGTGTAAACCTCGTTAAAGAACTTGGACCCCAAATAAATCCCTTTCCTTCAAAATTTTTGTTCCGAAATTTTGTTGTCAAGTGTATTTGTGTGTCTTTTGTCCTACAAGTTCTCTGGCTGGATGGGCCTAGCGTAATACAGACTTCTAATTGAATAATTTGTGTCTGTGCTATATCTATGTGATCTTTTTCATGCCAATGTATGTGTTGTAACTAGACTCACTTTATCTTGTCATGAACGCGTGGGTATTAGTCACGTGTTTCTCAAAATAGCGTAATGCTATATACAACTTGAAGTTATTACAGTAATTAATTGTCTTTGTTTTGATATCAAACATTATGTTTATATATAAAGTTAGAGGAACGACCAGCTGATAACGCAGATAACGCATGTAAATTCAACATTACTTCCGAAAGTCTATTGAACCAACGCGCATGCGTGCCAATTAAACTAAATACATAATGGAATGTTTGAGGAAAGCGCAATTTAAATTTGTAAATATTCCTGCTAGTGTCCAACCTTTAGAAACATTCAAATTGCTTTCAGAATTTGAGGTTAAAGCATTTGTTCAAGCAGGTAGGGTACTTGAAGGGGAATTTAGCTGGAAGTTTATATTTAGAAGCGTCCACGCTCACGTCAAAATAAAAATGGTAAAAAATTCCAATTGCTGTTCGAATTTTTTCAGTGAAAATTAAATTTTCTTTTTTGTCGTTATCTGGGTCACTTAGTAATTTGCAACTGATGAATACTTTTACAACTATTATAAGTTAATAAGTATGAAATTTATTTCGAAATTAAATAGATATTTCTAAGTTTATGTTTCTTTGCACAAGTTACATAAAGACCTTGTTTTATAATTAATTCTAATAATTCACTTTATGATTGCCATGAAACAATGTCAATTTGTATTATATTTAGGGAAACTTAATTGTAACATTTCAGTAAATAATGAATTTTTCAATAAAAGATCTTTCAAAAGATAGTTCCTAGAAATTTCAAAAGTCATTTCGTATCAATATCTTGAAAAAAATTATTTATACATTTAATGACACATAAAAATATAATTTAACATTAAATTTCCAGTTATTAACATATGTATATAATCGTGCGAATAAAGTTCTTTTCTATTTTATTGTAATAATTTTTATATTAAATTATTAATTTATGTGAAATATCATAAAATGCAGTAATAAAATTTGCTATGTAAACGTGATAATGAAATTGATACAAACATGTTAATTCTATGCAATGAATTCATAAAATTTATATTAAGCCATTATAAAGTTATATACTGAAATTTTACGTGTAAGTGTAAAATGTAAAATTGCATTTTACAACGGAGTACATTTCACAACACACATCAGACTTATAGTTTGCTTTATTGTTTCTCTAAATGTTTAGTCTAACTTTTATAAAATTCAAAAGCAGCAACTATTACGAACACTCATACAATCTACTAATGTAAATATGTAAATTTGTTCGGAACAAAGTTAAATTGCGAATATTTTCACGTTAATATATATAAAGGTTGACTATTTTTAGAATGAAATTGTAGTTCACGATAAAATTTCTTCTGCAGGAAGTACTTGAAAAGAGCAGGGATATTTATAAAGGAATTAACTACAGAAAATGTTTAGACCCAGCCAAAGTACTTAAAAAGATTTAGTTTTAATTAAGATCGTGCAATTGGGAAAACTAGTTAGTGATCAAGAATTTAGAATTTAGATTGTAACATTTAATTTTACTGAGTCAAACTGGCTGCCCCATATAATTAAATATATAGGGAAGTTAAACGTATAGTATATATTTACTTTCATATACGTAACTTATAAAACAAAATATAGTATATCACAAAGAAAACTACCTCACAACTTTTGTAGAAATATTCGTTCTGAGCGTCCCTCAATCCATATTTACTCAATTAAATATGTCTGTGTCCTTTTTGTTTTAAATTTTTTATTTGTATATCAGCGCAATATTATGTTGCACAGTGTTTCATATAATACAAAAGTGTTGGTCTATTTAGCATGGTCAAGGATAGCGTGTGTATGAGTGCTTTTTTTTTGTGTAGGAGAATGTGTTATGCCACTGCAGTTCGTGACGGTCAACAGTACATCACCTGGGAATATGCTAAATGAAATAATTACTGCCCCGTTAAACAATGCACGCCAGGACTCGACCACCGCATATAAAACGACTACATCCTCCCTGTGCATAACGTGATGGCTAACTGCTAGCGACAATTACAATAAAAATATATACCTACTTCGTGACTAAATCTGTTATCGTATTATCTCATATTTATCACGGAAGAGATATGTTAACCTGTGGATTTATTTTAATAAACATTTATTACTAGAAATGACCAGATATCTTTTATGAGGCACATTCTTTTAATTTTCAAATTAACATTACTTAGTTGGCTTATAATATGCAAATAAAATTTTATTAACACCGATACACAATTTAGATAATGTTACATCCTTGCGTTTTCTCGCATATATATAAGTAATAACACACCAATCTATCGTGTACATAAAATTATTTATTATTCGAATGAGCATTATTAATAGCATTATTCCAGATCAAGTTGGATTATTTGAAAATTCACATTTAAATTTCGAGTGATCTGTTCAAAAATACAAAAAAAATTACTTTGTATTGCAAAATTAGTAAAATTATTAGTTACCCATATAATGGAGTCTATAAATTATATTATTTTTTGCAGATCCACCCCAAGTTGTTCTTCATCTCGGTAGCACACTGAACCCTGATGATATTAAAGAAGGCGATGACGTGTACTTCGAGTGTAACATTCGTGCGAATCCAAAACAACATAAGATTACCTGGTATCACAATGTAAGTATCGTAATTCTATAATTCTATGCTATTAGTATCAAAAAGAACTTTTTATAACAATTCTAAATTTCTACGACACTGGTGACCATTGTCATTTAATAAATAATATTTATGATATAATCTTGTGACTACTAAAGATATGTTATTGTTAGAGCCAACCCTATAATTGCGTTGCAGTTAAGGAATCGTTAATTTCTACGCAATTATCAGATAGCACCATAATACTCATTACTATGTAATGGTAGTATTAAATACCTAAATATTAGAAATGATCTCATATATCGTATTTAAAAATATATATATTTTGATTATTTTTTAAGATCAAATAATATGTGTAATGATTGCAAATTTCTTGCAAAACCTATAAATAAATAATGTGCTTCTGTAACTATACAGAGGCGTCCTATATTTAACAGGGGCATAGGTTCATCTGTAACAATTTAAATACAAAAATATGACAGCGAATCACACGCAATTTTTGTAGTTCAAAGATATTTACACGTATTCATAGATCACATACAATATTTTATGTATTTTATAACTCACTCTCAAGTTACATAAAATCTATTTTGAGCTAATAAGAAGTTGCAAGTACGACTCATTATCTTTCTCGATAATAGTACACTAATATTACTGTGATAATTACCGTTTCTCGGAATTATGTCTGTAAAGCACCACAGCAGGAGAATATTAAAACAATTTGGTTGACCACTACAGGCTTCACGACTTTGTCGAATAGATACACTTTAACACTAAAAATACGATAGGTGCGGCAGGAGGTTAAGCTATGGAGCTCGGGAACTGCAATAAAATTCGTTTAACCTCATGATCCAGGTCACGTACGGTTTGTTCCTTTCTGTAACTAACTTCCAGACAAGGTATATGTGCCTTTTTATCGTAAATATAATGAATCATTTTCAATTTGTTTTATTATTATTATTATTATAATTAAAATTAATATGCCTTGATCGATGTATATTATAACAATCATAAATATTGTTCTATACAGTATATTATAATAATTGAATCAATGAAGTTGAGTGCAGGCCACTCAAGTATTTTTTTCAACAGTAATAAATCTTTGGAACACAATGCAGAGCAAGTGCTGCATTTATTGTACTTTAGAACAATGATAAAAATGTATAAAGTTCGGAGTATGAAAATAGGTGCAATACTGAATACATAACATATAGTTCTTCCCGCGGGATTTGCACAAGTTACAGGGATTTTTCGGTTTAGTCTTTGCCTCGGTTTTTGCGCACAACTTCTAAAAGTATTTTAACGACCTTTCTTGGGGAAATGTATAAACTTTTTATTCCACATGCAATTTTCTTTGAACTTTCGTATAAACATGTAAACAAGCAAAACAAAATAATATATCACTTTGTTACAGTTGATATGCTCAAGTTGCGATCTTTCCTACCAACTTGAGATTTTATAAGCAGATATATATATATATATATATATATATATATATATATATATATATATATATATATATATATATATATATATATATACATTCATAGATGAATATAGTACATGCATACGAACTATAACGTTAAATATATGTATATAATATTCAATCGTATTCTATTCGAGATCTGCAATAATTCCACAAGTTAACAATGTGGAGTGGCCTGCACTCGACTTTCATTGACATAGATCTCACTAGAAATAAATTTTCCAAACAAACTGTCACACCAACCAATACTCCACAGTAATACTGTTAAATTGTACCATTTAGCATATTGTTTTATTTATTTGTCAAATTCTGTTTCTTTAATATAAAATTATATATTGTTTCTTTAATATCTTCCGTAGCAGTTTTCTCATAACTGGTACATTTTTAAAGAAACTTTTTAAACAAAAGTTGTGCTGTGATGCCGTTCTGGTGATATTGGAGATAGAACAAAAATACATAGAGTTAACATGCACTTCCGGTTTAAATACTTCTTTCAATAAAAATAGGTGCACATCTAGACCATATCCGTTTGAAGTTTCACAATTTTACATTCAACAGATTTGGCGCTAGAGCGATCACACACACACACATATACGTTATTGAGACAAAATTCTTTCTTTTATAAATTACGTATAAGGAAGTATAAAGCGTAGTAAATTCTAAATAGATTGTCATAGGATATGCATAAATCAAGATGGCAAACATAATACTGCTTTGGTAGTTACGCGCGCCGTAACTGGACAACCCTTGTGTTATAATATGATTTGTAGTTTGAGAAACACTGTACCGTACAAACAATAGCCATAAAATATACAAACATACAGTCATTTATCAACGAACCACTATAATTTCATTACTTCCCATCTGGTTGTGTAATTAAATAAGGTGGAAACGGCGAGAAATATTTTCGGCATGTAGCCAAAAGTGTTTGCCTGCTATCACGGACTGGCTATAATATTAGCATTTGAACATTACTTGGCCACCACCCCACACACATCACACATTAGCTCCTTGCAACGGCTGCTCACCGTTTTTGCATTGCATGTTTACATGGTATTAATGTTTCGAAATTAGAAATATGTTGATGTGTGCCAGAGTTAAGATTATTGCATTTGCGGCACGTACTGTGAATAATTCGTTATCTGTTCCGTCCAATCGGTTGTACTGCGGAGTACTACATGGGCGCACAACGTTCTACGTTCCTTACGTATATCACTGTTGTGAATGTTAATGTGAATACTCTTTCCGGAACTAATAAAGGTAAAATGTTACTTTCCAGCAAATGAAACTTGCATTTCTTTTATTGTGTGGCATCGCAAGTTCACTGTAATAACTTTTGGCAAGGAACTCCGGCGAGGTCAATTTATTCAATGGTTTTTACTTTCTTGAATGAAATCTAATTGGATGTATCTTGAATTCTTTTAGAGACTATAACGGAAATGCACTAATCCGAAGCACCAACCTATATATTTACATGTATAACAACTTTTTACCGATAATTCTTTTTCATTTTTCTATTGATAATACAATATAGTACAATACAAATAACAGTGGGTGGCATAGTTACTATACAATCCCAGATTTTCGAACTATATATATATATATGAATCTTAACTGCAGATTTAATTTTATGCATTATATGAAATATGAAGTTGTCTTAATAGATCGTTATATACTTTGTAACATCTGCATGCACTCAACTTAATATTCTATCTAACAATAGAAGCAAGAGCTTTCAATGCAATACGTTTTCATTTTATTTCAGAGACAATCATATTCCTTTACATAGTAATTCTACTCACCTTAGTTGCCTTGAGCATATTCTATTGAAATGAAATTCTAAAATACATCATTTTATTCCATATATTAAGCATAAATAAAAATAATATTTCTTATTCACTCGAATTCAATTCTGAAATATATGCGACGTCATCTTCTAGGAATTTTTCATATTTATATAATTCTTAACCATAAATATCTATCTTTTAACAAAAGGAGCATAAATAATAATGGCAGATCTGCAATTTAACATTTATTTAAACATTTTCACATGTATTTAAATAAGTTTCCATGATCCAAATTATAATATATTATTTACTAATATTTGGTTTATTGATAATAACTAGTAAAATATGTGAACACATAGGCATCATGTGTCCATATAATCAGAATAAAGTTCATTACTAACCTTTATTTTAATAATATTTATGTAAATATTAATAATATAAATACCCATATCCATCTGGAACGCTATGCTAATCTTACGATCTAACATTCATTATATATGAAATAATTGCATACATTGTAAGCAAACATCAAATAATTGTTTAATTTTGTTTCAAATTTCGATATTCGATGACGCTTTGTTTATTATGAATCAATTTTGTAAATTTAGTAATCATGTATACAATATTTTCACCATTCAAGTTTTAGAAGTTAACAGGATTCATTTATAGCGTTAATTTATCTTTAATGTGAACTGAATAAACTATTACTATATAAAAATATAATTATATATCGCTTTGATTGTCTGTCATTTTAGTCTATTCCAAGAATGTAAAGTGTAATCAGATACAATTATAATCGACTTGCAAATTCATTACTGATTTCCTAAATAACGTTATGTGTAAACCATAAATATTATTACTATAGGAATATTTTGTTTCAATATAAGGTTGATATAGATTATAGAGCATCAAATATAGTAAAGCTAGGGGATATCACGCGTGAAAAAGGTTAATATCCGTGTAGTACAAGTGCAACGGAAAGTAATATTCTTCCAGCGTCGAAGCAAGCTTGAACAGGCACACAATATCTTCTTTGTCACCTTTGTGCGCTCTCCGTGACGCCGACTAAAGACGTTCGTAAAGCAATTCTAAACTAATATAGATAAGATACAAGGCATCGCGCTAGGTATCGTCAGCCGTGTGTCGACAAGTAATATACTCAAATTTCATTGACGCTAATGTCAGGGAGCGTGATGCGATTTTGGAACGCCAGATACGAATTTTACCACTGCCATGGCATGGCGAACACAAAGCTAAGCAACAACGGTGAAGAATATGGGAGTGGGAATGGATTTTAGTACGATCATGACTACGTATTCTCATAGGAGATTAGCAAAAGATTGGTGCAAGATAGGTTATGTGTTTGGTCGTGTCCCTAGTCATAAATAATATCAGATTAACTGCGTGAGCGATGTTTAAGATGGAAGTAAGTACGTCAGTGTCGTTACGATAACGAGCATACATTGTTTATGTAAAGAATAACAAATTATTTATTTATTTATAATAAATAAATTGTTTCTGCAGGTGATGATCGGAGCAATAAGTATTCGGTTGTAAGCTTGTGACCGCATCTCGTCTGAAGCTACATTTTATATATAGATATATGTACGAGTGCCCAAAATGTATATCGTGGAATTTCCAATCTCATACTCTTTATACGTTCCATGTTAAAGAGCCTTAAAAATATAATTCTCTTTATTACGGGCACTAAAAATATTTGAGTACATATATCGAATATACGGCAAGCTAAAAGCTTTGATATGATTTCTTGTTTCAATAGGTGTATTTGTGGTATTTCGTGGATTGAAATTCGGTTAGGATAACTATTAAAATGGTGAATTTTACCATAGTTGTTCCATCGTATGTCCGTGAGATTAATTAAAGCTAAGATATGGAATCATACAAAACCACAAAAAAAAAAAAAAAATTGACAGATTACATTTAAAAAAAGATATCATCTCAAAGGCCTTCAAAGATTTCATATAAGATTATTATGTACGTCTTAAGAACAGTTGTGCATAATATTTGAATGTATCATTTTTCGCTGAGCGTTGTGGAAATTTTAAAACGTGGGTCGTTGTAGCTTCAATTCTGGTGCCTTGTCTAAGACTGTCGTGGTTATGCCATCAGTATGATATATAGCACTTTAATGTACAAAAGAGTGACCTCTAAGATATTCCTATTTGGGGACGCATTACGCAAATATTGTCAGTGGATGGTTAGTTAGATCTATCGTTCCGGGGTACATAGAATTTGGCTTTATCACATTATAGCTAGCACCTACTTCAGCAACTCGAACCGGACCAGCGGACTTTCATTTCTTATTTATGTGCACTTTACGATGTTACTGATAAATATTCAGTGATTAGCTTTGAGCGTGATTATTAATTTTGATTCATCATATTTACGTACTTCTAAATCGTCTAATATGGAAATATAAATAGAGATTCAAAACAGATATTGTAATTTCATACTATTAACCTATAATTACAGTATCATAGTCATTTTAGGAATCATACATGAAAGTGTATTTTTTTCTTTGTCTCTCACGATCAAAAATCAGCAACATTGATTACCTAACAAGCAATTATCTCCCATACAGCTTGATGGATGTTGAAGAAGAACATGAGCATGAACATTGTCGTCTTGGTTCTTGCTTGGTTACAAAACTTCGTGAGTCTGCACAAGACAAGGTAAATCTGATGTGCTCCTGTGGTCGGTATGTGACCGGAACCTTCGCATAAACTTAACCACCTCGGCCAGAACCTCGCGAACTATCGTAATTCCTCGGGTTACGTAAGTACTCCGGTGTCAAGTTTTCTTACAAGTTTTAGTATGTTAAATCCCTCTAGCGTAACACCTCACCAACACCACATATATCCTTCCTTCCTTCCTTCCTTCCTTGGAGACGATCTTCTTCACCTGATGATGTTTGACTGCTCTTAATACTGGAGCTTCATGTTAATACATGATGTACCTAATAAGATATAATTTTAAACTCATACATTCTGCTTTTGATGTGATTATGTCGATGCTACTGTTTGCTCAATGTATCTCTAAAAGTGTGTCTAATTAAATTCCAATTGTTAAACAAATCAGTTACATAGTGTAACATATAAAAAATTGTCGCAGCTGATCTTATCGATTTGAATGACAGGAAGCTTGTTATAAAATAAAGCAAAAAGCGCACGTATAATTATCGTTTTTACACTTCACACCGCGCACACGATAGGCAATGCACCGTGGTTTGTCCTGGGGAAAAGTTCAGAAAGCCGCTCACTTTTTATCTAAAATACAGTAGCTATGTAACGAGACAAGCTGTGCAATACGTTTCGCGTTATTGTTACGACGATATAAACAGCGACAGTTTGATGAGGGCGTAAAAGTTACGCTCTCTTGCGACATTTACAATCTTTTCTTCCTCTTTTACGATATGCGATAAGCTCGTTGCACGAATCTGTCTTATTTACACTTTAAAAGTGTTTCGATAACTTTACATTGGCTACCGCGAAAGCCATTAACAATCAATATGATTTTATATCCCAGCAAATATCTTTTATATCACAAGCCTTACGAAGGCACTAAATACTTTTTATTTTATATTTAAAATTGGCAAGTTTTATTGAACTGGAGAATCATTAGCAACGCTTTCATCGATGCAATTTCTATAATCCGCATTGAAGGTTTTTATATTGGACGCCAAAACAGACCGTTTCGTATATATACTGGTGGCAACATGCCGTTTTACGTTATATGCTGATTTTACACTTTACTAATGAGATTGTAATTAGTTACCTCTGGCTGGTTGTATCTTCGTGTTTATGTTAAACCGTGAAAATTTACAGGCGACGAACCTTTTCAGAGTAACGAATGAATATATAATGACTATCACTTGACACGAATCCACGTTTATTTCCGTCCAAGTACACACATTTCTTGCATTAGTCGGCTTCGATATTTTACATTTCTTACTAAGAAAATGAGGCATTCTCCCTATCATGTCAATCATGAAACATACTGAGATTATAATGCAGTTCATATCGATAGTATTTTTATATTCTTATGTGTATAATAGTGAAATAATAATTAATAAAGCTCATGCAGAATATATAAAGAATATTCAATTTCAGAATATATAGAGAATTTTAATTTTTTATACTTTATGTTAAAAGTATTGTGATTACAAAAAATCTATCTCGAAATTTTAATGGATATATCCGTCTTTGATGTTCCTGAATCCATTTTGACTATTTACATTGTATTCTAAATAAATTTGGATCAAAGTTATTGAAATTATTTGTTACATTTTAATGACAAAAAAAAGTAAATTTCCTTATTTAACTGGCTTAGAGAGATTCAGTTTGTTGGTGAAATCCTTTTTGCAGAAATGTTTCTCATAGCTTTCTTAGTATAATTTAGTAGATCTGGCAGAAATAGAGTTACAATCTGAATGTGCTGAAGATCGCGCTAGTCTTTTTTTATAATATAGGTACTTGTTGAATAACAATCAGCATTTCTATTCTTTCCGTTGTTTTTTTATGAAAGGATAACATATTGCCAAATTCTTTCGCATGTAGAAAAAGTGGCTATGCGTGTTTTTGCTGTCATGATAGGGTGCGTTGTCGTAGACATATATATGGTGCGTCGTATGTGCGAGATATCACCGCCATAATCTACATTTTCGTAACGTTACGCGGAACAGAGACATCTGGGCGAACGTTAGAGGAACTATAGCGTAGAAAGACGTGGTTAAGCTCAGCCTGCGTTTGCCTCGTCACAGCCGCTCAAGACTAAAATGTTCATAAAAAATAACGCAAGGGTATCACACGGGAATAGCATGGCGCGCTGCTGACGTTGATAAATCGCAAATTTTTTGTTTCATCTAGCGACTTTTTCCATGCATCTTGTTGCTGGATCATCTAGATGCTATGATGTTTCTATACTTTTGTTCTCCCGTGTTTCGTGTGATGTCATGCATATTTAATTTGACATTTTGGTGTGGATCCACTTTGTTATTCATTTGTCAACGATCATGTTGACTCTAAAGTGGTGCTGGAAATTGGGTTATGCTTTAATATTAATGTTTGAATATCTAATTTATTCACTTGAATATTGGTATCGTACACTAGTATTTTGTAATATTCAACATATATTAATAACAAGTATTGTAGCAGGTACCAATTCATTCAGTATTTTTTAATGAAAGCTTAGAATCAATGTTTTACGGCAATATAACTTTATATGTATATATATAAATATATATATATATATATATATATATATATATATATATATATATATATTTATATATATATATATATATATATATATATATATATATATATATATAATTTTTTAAGATATTTGAAGAAATATTACTTAAACAACTAATTGGCGCGTTATCGGTGATAAAACTATTCAATACTTATACAATGAATCCAAGGGGCAAGTGGGTGAAGCGGTCATGCAACATATTCTGTATAACACCAATTTTTTGGTGGATGAGGGAGTTATGTGCATATAAAAGATCCGCTACAAAATTGGAGTGTTTCAGAAAACAATATATACATGACTCTTTGGATACACTTGTCACTACAATAATATTATTTAATATTAGTTATTTAAATATTATTGCTATATGATAATTTCTTATAAGTATACGGTTAAAAATGCACTTTCAAAAAAGATGTATACACACATTTTGCGAACTAGTAACATCGCTAGCTAAATATAATTTTCTAAGTAAGTACTTTTTCGTAATCATGCGATATTTTGTGGTACAATTATTTATTAGTTGGTACGAGTATGGCACAAATAATTCAATATAGGATACAATATTCTTTGACCAACTTAAAATATAATTTGGTAATTCACCCAATTTGTGCAAATATTTTTTATTGTTTTTGCGTATACAATCGTATTGAAATTAGATGAATTGACTGTTCTGTGCAAGATTTTAATTTTTGCCTCATAAGTCATTGTCATATTAATTTACATTTGTAAAAATGAATTTCGTTTTATATTATCCAATTCATATGGAATAAAATAATCTATGTGTTTGAACGTAAACAAAGTTTTATGAATATTTTCGAAGCGAATTGCCTTTGCACGAACCGGACATTGGATGCATCAGCTCGCAGCTAGAACTCAAATATTATCTTTACGGCCTGAAGCATTTGGACTACATTTCCACAAATGTTATTGTTAAAGCAGTTGTTTAGATAACAATATTTTGGTTAACTGTTACTATATAATAATAAGTAAACATTGATATTACATTTTAACAAAACAAATCAATGTATTAAGTTCGAAGTTTTAACCTGCATATAATAACATTTGTAGAAATAAACCTAATAAGGTATAGTAAAATTATATTATTAAAATAAATTTTCATAAAATATCGCAAACTGCTCATTACTATCTGATAAAATTAAGCAGCAGCAAATAGGTGATTTGGTTTGCAATTAATTGTAAGATGAATTTAATTTAAATGAGTGGTTATCAATTTAGTTTGAGTAATTATTATAAATCATTAATATGTATAATTAACTTATATGTATGACAAACCTTTGGATATTTTGTGGTAAATGCGTGTGTTATTAATGTATGAGGTAATAATTAAATATGTAGTTTCGATTAACTCATATTGTTCACGTCACGGAAAATTAGCCATTTCAGAAACATAAAACAAATATGACACACGCTAGAGAGAACGCACAAACAACGACGTCATTGTCATATTGCAATATGCAATCGAATTTACTCCGTGGTTAACTAGTTTAATGATCATTCAAACATAAATAATGAATATTTCATTAGATTAAATGTTCAAACGGTAAAATATAATTTAGGCCTAGTAGTTTCATAAATAGAAAATATCGGTCTATAGATTTAATACATTTTCTCACCATCATATAATGGTTTTATGATGATATTACAATATGGCATCAAATATACTCCCTGGTTAACTGGTGTGATGATCATACAAACATAAATATTGAATATTTAATTAGATTGAATGCTCAATCGGTAAAATCTATTCTAGACCTATTAGTTCCATAATAGGTTTGTCAAATTATTAGGGTAAAAATGTTATAATTTAGTTTCAAATTTTTACACTGTATGACGCTGCGGGTGCATGTGGTAACCATAAATAAAACTTGCCGGATACACATGCATACCCTTAAAATAACGAAATGTTTATAATTTAGTCGCCAGAGTGTTAATTTCGTTTGCGAATGAGTTAATATTCGCTGGTCCAAGACAATAAACAACCTTATTGTTGTGCGTTATTTGTAAAATAGTTTAATCACACTGTGGTGCAAACCAGCTAGAAATAAAGAAGTCATAAACACGCAGTCCTGTATCACACATCAGATCACAAACACGATATTTTGTGGCATCCAACAACGCAGTATACTAAATGGCATGTATGTATTATGAGTGTGGCACTCCTATGTTGCAGGGCGCAAACGTGACTCAGAACATGTCATCGGGGGTGATCATCAGCACCCACAGTCTGGTCCTGCAGAAGGTAACTAGGTATCAGGGCGGAGCATACACGTGCCTCGCGGTCAACCCCAGGGGAGAAACGCTCAGTCAACCGGTGCAGCTCGGAGTCAGGTGTAAGTAGTAGTATTTTAATATGCGTTACGTACTCTCTGTTGTACGGCATTATTTCTATTGTGTTCGCTTCCCTTTAACAAACATTAAGATAATGGAAACATACAAAAGTGCAGACGCATCGACAAAATGATACTTATGTTACGGTCGATTTACTCAACACACGCAGGCCTGCAACTAATGCGTTCCGTTCCGGGTGCAGTGGAACTTTAATTTGGTTTTTATGTGCCACGTCACTATCAGGGTGATATGTATTGGTTTTGCGGATGTTAACCATTTTATTAAGGAGATTCTGTCACGTGATATAGCATTTCTAATAACGTTCTTCAAACCCTGATACAAAATTGTTAGATTTACTTTGTACTTCGAAACCAATGTAATGCATCAAGAACAAGTGAAAAATACGCACTATTTCATTAAAGAATGAATACAAATATAAAGCAGGTACTAGCCTGCTTAGTGCAATGACAAAACGGTAGAACGAATAGAATAACGGAATAATACAACATTCTTTAAATTGCGCAGTCGGCTCAACTTCAGAATTTGAAACCATACCCACGGTTGTTTTGGTTCAAATTCGTAATATATTAAACAAATAATTTCATCTAGGTAGTTTAAAATTTCATAATTTTACCTTCAACAGCTTTAAAGGGTATACAAGCAAATTCATTCCGAAAATAATCAGATTCAATTCAGGGATGTGTAGAACGTGAATTTACGTTAAAATATCGAAAAAAATCAGAATTATTATGTTTTTATAATGTATTCAAAAAAGTAATGATCAGCAAAGTTATATTGGCTCGTATAACTTATTTTCCGAATAATAATTATTAATTTAGTTAATTTTAACGTACTTGTTTAGAAGCGCAACATTGAACTTACCATTCATAATTGAAATTGCAAACTATCATTGGCATTAGTATCGCTCACGTCTTTCACTGAGTCACTTAACGACAAAGTGCTGGAGTGGAAATTTTCGTGTAATTAAAACAGTGCATACAGTTGCTACTGATTGCGGTAAACTACTGTATTCATCGTCTTTGATCAGGGTACATATTTCTTCTGTTTGAATGGTAAATAGTAAACATACATTCAAGCTTATACATACATATTTAACTAGTATCAAACGTACTACCTATATTGTAGTAGCAAGTTGCTTGTGCGGTGGACTTCATTTTCCTAATGGATTGGATAATATTATCCATGCATGCCTTCTATCTCGCTTAGCCACAGAAAACAATTAACACAATTTCTACTTAGAAATAGATAGCATGCGGGAAGTTTTTGGTATTGCCATAGACACATAATTAATTTACTGAAATATATATATATATAAGTTTACTCATTAATTACCTGTGAAAATTTTGAATGATCTATATTTACATTATTGAATTAAAATAGTTTGTGCATTTTGTATTATTAATAGGCATCGTTACTTTTGTTTAGAATTTTTTAGCTCGTCGTACAGTATGTACAGAAAGAGCTATTAGTATTCGATCGTGTGTCTGTAACATTCTTGAAATCAAAATGTAAATTTAATAAATATGACTGATGACAGATTAATATCGTTTCTGTATATGCTTGATTTTATCTATTAAAACAAATATTTCGCGTTACTCCGTCGGCTGATGAGCGGTGGTTCTATAACTGACATTGTACTTACTATACAACTGAACATTATCATAAAGTTTTAATATGTGACGTAGGAATCCGGTAATCCAAACCTAATATGACATTTTAGCACCGTCTTTACTGGTAAATGGTTATCGTTAACTGGTTTGAGCAAAGTAAAAACCTGTTTCAACTGAGCATAAGGTTAAATGTCGCCTACGCATTATATAATAGCTGTTATCAATTTTATGCTAAAGAGGATTTTGTCATCTTTTCGTGCTTCCCTTTATGCGGCTCATCGCTACGAAATGGTTTTATTATGCGTAACATTTTTGCGTATTATAACAACTCAGTGAAATATTCGCATTTAACAATTGTGCGTTGTGTTTTGTTGTTAAGACAACAAATTGTTTTATATTACACAGTCAGCATTAATGCTCTCATTACAGGGCTTTTAAAATGTGAACTGCTTGAATTTGCGTAGTAAAGTTTTTGCTAATTTGAATTTGGTACGTATAAAAAGTTTTACGTTTGTAATCTGCATGATTTATTTTCCAATTTTGCTCAAATTATAATCGAAACAAAAATGGTCTAAGGTTTTCAAGATAAGATACAGGTTGGCTAATTTATGTGCAGGTTAGGAAATAGCTTGTGTATACTTATGCAACAGTGCTCATAATTAAATAGGGATCACGTGATTATATCATCATAAAAACAATGTATTCCTTACTAATAAATATCTATAAATTTAACTACCGAACTGTCAATAAACTTAATTAGTATTTTGTTCAAGGGTGTAGCCAGAGAGTAGCAGGGTGGAGATCTTGTCTGTTCCCCTGTAATATCAATATCTGTACTATTTCTACCGCTGAATATAACGATTATTAACATATAAGCACTACAATGAAGTTAATAATTTCAGATTTTTTACTTTTCTATACGCAGTAATAAAAGTCGTAATCAGACTTTGAATTTCTTGATAGTAATGCCTAACATCGACACCGAATGGAATCACATCATCCATTTAATTCTTGAGATGAGTTAGACTACATTTTTATGTAAAGTATGGATAGAGTGTATTTAAAGTTAGAAATTGCCGTTTCCTTGTTGCACATTGGCAATAATCTCTATCACACATAATCCTCTGCCCTATTTTCACAATCGTATAATGCGGTCTCTGTCGCATTTTATTCTTGTCTGCGTGCGCTGACGCCTTTGCTATTTTTAACACGGATATTGCATGAATTATTCACGTAAACGTTTTACGATTGTGAACGCTCTAACGTTCCTCTGGGTGCAACGAACAAATATTAAATTTGAGAGCGAAGTGAACATACCGCAAATAAATTTGTCTCCAGTTGACCGTGAATTATTTATTGTATCTTGGTGTTTTTGATGTTTTCTTGTCTATATTTATAGTAACAGAAATAAGAATTGGGCATCGTTGGGTTACATAAATGGATATAAAATAAAAATTTATCTTCCATATACTTTGAAATGTTAACATTTTTATTTGCCCTATGAAACTATTTATCATCTGTTAATACTATTTCAAATAACTACTATTTACGCATTGGTGGTAGCTTGATTAGTTTGAAATGCCAATCATTTGTAACGTTTTTAAGATAGTAAGAAATTAGTAAATGGACACATTTATAACTTAGATTTTTTTCCGATAAAATATCAAAAAATTTATATGTAGAATTTCTTACTACGAAATATTATATTATGATATATTTCTCTAACCTAGCAAACGGGTTTAAAACATTTATATGCGTAAAAAGAAGGATATTCATATCTTTTTATAAAAAAATAAACTAATTTACCATAGTTTTATTTAATTTGCGTATTTTTTAATTTCTTTATTAAAATTAATAATTGTAATATATAGCGCACAACTAATATTAAATAATCATTAAGAATAATGATATATTTTTTAAATTAAATCAGTAATCAGTAAGAATTGTTTAAAGATGCATGACTAGATTCGCCTTAACCACTATCCTTCTGAACACGTTATGCGTTACACGTACGTTCATAGCTATACCTATATTAAAAGGACACTGTGAATTCCAGTGCTATACCATAAGGCCAGCAAACGTTGACTGGGTGATAGTAAGGGAAATGGCTCCTCCTTGACGGGATGGAAAGCTATCATTTCCACAGAACTAGGGTGGCTTGTAGAAGCCAAACGCTTGCTCCATAGACGCGGAAGCCACTTGAATTGAAACCCCAAGATTCATGTGCCGTATAAGTCAAACGCATGTTCAAGATTGCGGCCTCAGAAGACGGTCGGTCGGCGCTCGTTCAGAGTCCGAATTAATTATGTATTGACGATGTGGCGACGCTGTTCCTCGCTCCACTGTTGTATATCAACGTTGTTTTTAGATGAGAAAATCTATTTCGAAATCAAGTGTGCTGTTCTCTAATTTTGTCACTAAATATAATTGGTTTTCGGCAACTCAAAGAAAACTAAGAAAACGCTTTCATATTTTTACTATGATACACTGTTAATTATATTTAATAATTTGTAATGTTTTGCCTTGAATGCCTAAGTACTCTTTTTGAAGCGAGTTGAAAATCTTGGTGCTTGCAACAATGTTTGTTAGTATAAGCTTGCATTCATTGTTCTGGTATTTGTAACATGAAGTATTCGTTAATAACAAAGTGATGTTATGTACATCAAAATAGAATATTCATTCTATTGTTGAATAGTTCAATTCATTATTATGAAAAAGGTAATTTAATATTGTCAAAGAAATGCGCTAGTTGTGCTCCGAATAGCTCTTACGATGGATGCTCTTTGATATTTTCATATATTTTCAAATGCTCTCGAACATGGTATTATAAACAGCATTCATTTTCAGTGACTCGACTCAAAGTAAATATAGCTGTACCATTAAAGATATTGTTGGTTCATTTAATATTGCATTAATATCTCAACTGCATTTTCATTCAGTCCAGGCAAAGCATTTTAATATGTGATCATAGAATGTTACGTAAAAGAAGTAATTTTTTTTGTACACGATTAACCTATTTTTGCACGTCGTAACATTTTTTGATCAAACATTTTTCTTGACAAAAACTGATTGTCTCGTCATATACTTGTGTTATGTCGCTCGCTCGGTCACTCGTAAGACCACCTTTGTGGAAAAAACCTTTCAGATTTTAACTATGATTTCGTATTCTGAGATTACAAAACATATAATCAACTGTAATTCGAGAAGTTTGTAAATGTGCATGCTTATACTGCTGTTAAAAAGAAAGGAAACCAAATTAAATGTTTGGTATTACTTATTATGGTAGTGAGCATTTTAAAACTGGCTCATCTGTTTCCTGTCTTTGGATTTTCTATCAGGGTGCACTTCAAACGATAACCGGAAATAAGAGAAAAGTTTAACAATAGTAATGACGGAAATAGAGAACCGATTTTCCAACAATAAGGTACTATGATATTGAGTTTGGCAACACACATATACTACCACAATTCTGGCCACAACCACACAGTGGCAAATTATATGGCCAAAGTCTGCCGCTGGCTTATTCTTTTGCTACGTTATTCGATCTAAAGAAGCGTACAATCTCAGATATATTTCAACTTTTATCTTGTTCTTAAGAATACAAAATAATTGTAAGTGTGTGTATTTACAGTAATAAGTAATATACATAAATGAGGACTATCTTGCATAATAGACGCGTTTTAATTGCAACAAATAAATTTGTTTGTATATTTTCCCATTAAATTATAATCTCCGAAATACGCGTAGCACAGTCTTAGCGTGTAAGTATATTATTTAGGTCGCGTTAAAAAAGGTTTTTTGTAATTCTTACCTATTTCTTGTTGGGGCACACAGGCATATGACCACAACAGTTGACCCACTGTATAACTGTAAGTATGTATATATGTTGTATTATTTGGTTTTAAATTCATACTTGATTGTAACTAAGGTGATATTAGATATTTTTAAAGATAATATATTAGTGGTTCATTTTTCGAAAATACAATACTTCCTTAAATATGTACATTCGTATTAGAACTTAAATAATGATTACATATTTCAAAATATAAGGGTGAAGTTAATTAAGTTTTGCAACTATTATATAATTATTCTCAGGTATATTCGACGTGAATTAATTTCGAAAACAATACTATTTTACATAATTCAAAATAAACTTATACAGCCGTAGTCCTACGAGTATATTAAACTTTCGTATGTACATTTATTTTGTTTTAGATGAAATATAGGAAAAATATGACATCTTGGTTGCAATTTCCAAGCACAGAATTGTTAAATTATTTGAAAATTGGTTCAAACATCGTAAACCATAGCTTAAGACATGATTATGTACATTAAATGTAGCTGGTATTAATTGTTTCCAATCATAGCTATAGTATTATTACTTTGGTAAAATCAGCGATTGATTAAATACATATTATCTAATTAAATCTGCATATTGATGAAATTAGCCCTAGTTATACGTTATTGGATTTCTGAGAAGCTATATAACGCAGAACGATGAATAGGTACTAATTATCATATACCAGTCAACATTCAACCATAATACCGATATAGATACGACAACTTTGCTTCATCTATGCCTTGCTATGCTTACGTATGCGTCCGGTGTATGTTACCCATGTATAAAGTCTGATAGTTGAAAGGAGTCTCAATGTACATAATATGTGCAAAGTCTAGTACTAATAGTGCTAACATACCTATTTAACGAAAACCACAGAAAATACAACTACATATATTTTTCTATCTCCAAAATAATTCACCTTGTCTTCGGATCAACATGGTAATTTATCGAGTTGCCGCAAAATCATGTTGATCCGATGACTGGGTGAGTGATTTTGTAGTTTAAAAAAAATAACAAAGTTGATAATTTACTGAGTTGCCTCAAAATCAACTTTGTTTAGCATGTTTACTGCTGGGCCATGAACGACATAAATAGATATCACTATGTTGAAAAAACAATACTTGTTGAATAAGAAATTGACAATGAATAGTGAAAAATATACAAATTTAGTTGGTATCAATTCTATAAAAATCCTTTGATTTTGGGTTGCTGAATTTTATTTGGTTTCCGAGTGAATAGAAAGCCGATGTTTTCCTGTAATGGCCCACATTCCCATGTACGAATTGTTCTTTGCAGCACTTGCTTCTCACCAAACACACAAACAACGGCGCTCACTCCACCGATAGCTCGGATATCCTGTGGAAGCTTCGATTTCCGAAAACAATTTCGCTGATACTATTGTTGTGCGCAGTGTTTGCGTCATAAACTGAGCCCCTGAAGACGACTTTACCACTGGTGTGATCACGATTTAAGAGAATCAGTTGTCACCGTTGTTATTGCCGTCTACCTCACCTAACTTTTCAGTACTACGTAATTTGTTTTGTTTTTCGTTTAGTTTCGTGCTGATCGTATTTTACACAGTTTACTCGAATCAAAGTTGTTGCTATTCTTCTTCTTTTTGTCCTCAAAGTAATTGAAGCGGGTACTTCAAATCGTGAAAATGCACACAATATTTGTTTTCGTCTTTTTATCGTAGAACTGTCACAAGAAAATTTACATTACTAACGAAAGAAATCTTGGGATAAGATAGCTTACATCCACATTTGAAATGAGTTTAAAATTAAATGTTTTCTGTAATTTTAAGCTACCTCAGTATAGCTAACGTCAAGCTTTTCATTTTGTTATTTTATATTTACTTTTATTTGAATTCAAAGCTAATATTACGTAATAAATTTGAAATTGTAAATTTTAAATAATACAATTGATGTGTATCGAATTATATGTTCTCCGCCAGTCATGTCAGTTCACATGTCTTGTATATCTTCTCATAATCTGAGGTTCTAAAACCGTAATTTCATAAATATTAAGTAACACCGTGGTTACTTTCTTTTTTCTTGGTTATAAATAGGCCGAGCTAAAGGCCTGGATGCTTTATTCACGAATATAATTTTCGAACCCTTGTCATAAAACTTTGTAAGACTATATTTTCGAATTTATCGTTTATTCTAAAACTCCTTTAAATATGGTACTATATATTTTTTATATTAAAATCGGAATCTATGCTTTCTTACACAGAAAATATAGGGGTCCTGAAAAATATTTATAAATTCTACCAACCAGTGCGCAAGTAATGTTGCAACCAAAAAAGAAAATATTAATCAATCATCCGTCAAAGAAGAAGCCCATCTTTATTTGTTCAACTTCATCCATTTGCAATGTCAGGTATTATCATGGAATGATATTTTTTCGCCTAAGGATCCACAAGAAACGTGTTTGGATGAATTATATATGCCGTGAGTGGATTCACATTTATTGATCCGTAAACGCCATGTTTTATAACCTAACATTCGAATGTATATCTATATCTCACTTTCAGTCCTACATCACAATAGCAAATACTAACAACCATACGTCATATTGAATATAGCGGGAGCATACACCATTTGGTAGATTGACATTCAAAGGTCATTCTACTATGGCATGATATCTTTTTAATGTTGCCTCTTAATTTATAGAATACAAAACAATTGTTCTCGAAGAATAGGATTGTACTTTGTGATTGGATTTCGTATATTCCAGAACAGAATTAAAATTACTTAATTCAAATATGGTCTTAAATATTCGTACCCAGATGGACGAGTCACCCCACAAAAGAATTCCATATGAAATTGTTGAATGTTTAATTTTCTCTATCTTGATAGAACTGAAGTACCTTTGCCATTGAATAACACTTTATTATGAATGCCAATTTCCTATAAAAGCGATAAACTTTTGCAAAAGAAAACTTGAAATCATTATCCATCTAGCAAGTTTTTCCACTACTGTCAATATGCAGAACATGCAAACAAACCATTCTTTACATTTGCCGATGCCTGGAGGTTTGCCTTATGTCAAAAACGCAAGTTGAAACCCGTATCCGATCGTAAACAATATTGCAACTTTAATTTAGTTTCTTTTCTTTGAACAAGGTATTTTCTTATCAGCGGACCACGAGATAAACGTTATTGTCTGAGTCCCCAAGAATACATAATATGACTTTGAAACGCTCACAAAGAACGCACGAGACAATGCCGCAAGATCTCATCGTGTAGCTCCTGTCTTCAAACTAGGCTAACATCATATTGTATTGTCCGTGATACCGAACGTCGCAATACGGATGTATGCTTAGCAAACAATGTGTGGTGATTTATTGAAAAATTTATTTTATTTTGTTTATTTAACAAATGTTTATTTAGATACAATAAAAAATATAGCGTTCTCAGATACACAGACAGACACATGGACGTCTTTCGTTTCATAGATGGTCAAGACGTGTATATCCGTTGTAATATTGAGTTCGAAATTTGTATGATGACAATGCAAATACTTCGTAAAAGAAAGTTATAATTGCAACAATTAATATCCGAAATTATAAACTAAGCTTAAATGAGATACCTATTCAGGACTTATGATCGATTTAGCGAGAAACATATATCAAAATATATAAACAATATACGAATCAGAAAGTCATGAAACGAATTGTTGAAATTCACGTTTTCATCCAAAGAATGCAAGTTGCACAAATTTTAATATTTAACTTTCTCATTAGAAATACATATTTGCTTTAAAATATGCTCAAAATCGTTGTGAGGGGCTATGATGTTTATTTGTCTTTTAAAGATATCAACAAATTCTTGTCGCATGTCAATCTGAAATCGAGCGTATTTTATTGGAGAATTAGTTGGGTGACTCACTTTACAATCAGATTACAAGTGGGACCCTTCACGTGGCTTTTATTCATCTGGGGCTGAAGTTTGTTTGGCACGTCAACTGCTACTGTTAACGTTAACTGATATAGCAATTTTGTTTTATCATTTGCTTTGTACCTACCTACTTAACAAGCAATTCTCTTGCTAACGTTTTTTAAGACTAACCTGTGGTTCAATATCCCTTGTACCCCGTCATTATGTAGTTATACATGACTGTTAGATTTACTTCTTCGTCTAAGCAATTTTTCTGATATATTATCGAACACATAACTACAATAGTTCTTTAATACCACCCTACGAAGAGCTAAAATTATAATTAACATAAAATAATAACTTTATTCCATTTACTACAATACATATATATGTAGTTACTTTTTTCCCGAAAAGTGTATTTTATTGTGCCATGCAACAAGAATGAAAATTACTGTTTACGAAATTGTTTTGCACATTTGATGAAATATAATTGATGGTCATATTTCATCGGAGCACGTAAACAGGTCAACAAAAGTTGAAAGGTATTTTTGTTGCTGGTTTTGTTGTTTTGTTGTACGTACGTAGTTGTATGTCGTAATTTAGGATTCGCCATCATAAACTTACATCTCCTGGGTTAAACTTTGCTGAGCCCACTGGGATGTTATAGACGTGAAATCAATATTTCATACATGTTTTAAGCCACAATGCCGCAGGATTTTGGGATCATTAGTGCACGACGTGCCACACTATAAATTTGACTTAATCACTGTCTGATTCATGAAATTGTTTATTTTCCCAATTTATTGTCGACTATTTCAGTGCATTAACACTGTTTCAATACCAAATCGATAAACGCAAAGTATAACATTTGTTTATTTCTACAATTGTATTTTGTTCGTAGTTTATGTATTTATGAGATATATGAAGCTAGAATTATTTTTTTATTACTTAATATTTAATTCAAATATTGTAACTTCTGGTAAAGTTATCTTCCGAAGATAATTCATAATATAACATTGTAGAATATAGAATCGTGCATCTCTAATACTTTCACAATTAAAGTTATTCGTTTGACGTCTCCCTGCTGTCAAAGTGAGTCAATCTGAGATTGGTACCGCATCTCCTATTACCGGACCAATTTTGTTTCACATATTTGTACTATAAATTACTAATTTGTTCATTTGGAATATTACATTGAATTCAATGGCCATAAAAACATATTTTAATAATTTTGTTATTGAAATTTTGCAATGGAGTAATTTGTTTTATCACTATGAAACGATGTGCCTGTAAAAATCATATAAGATTGGGAACGTACATCAGTTCTGAACATTCTCATTACATATCTTCAGTACTTATTTTCCATCTAATGTACTACGGAAGTACAGACTGTACTTCTGCTTTAAAGCAATAATGCTAATAAATATGTAGAGAATTTCAAGTAATATTGTGCTCGTGAAAGACGATAATAAATTGCAACTCAACTCGAGATATCCATATTAAATATTAAAGCTTCTATCTGCATGGCTCAGATACCTGCAATAAAGATACACCAATCTTTATAATTTGAAAAGTTTAATTATGTTGGCTACCTCATCATAACTAAACTTTATTAGGAGTAAGTCTCGAATTATTATTATTATGATTCCACTTTACTGGTTAATATGTTGTTAATAATGTTGAGGATAAATTATATCTTCAGCTAGTTATTCTTTGTTCTTTTTTTACTATCGTATACGCAGTAATAAGTCTTGCAATCATGAAAAATTGCGAACCCGAGATTTCAACGGACGTTCGGTCTAGTGATTTAGAAATTGGTCAAAATATGCAGAGTATACATACACTTCCGGTTTGAATAATCTTTTCAAAAATAACAAATGTATATCTAGTCTATTTAGAAGTCTTAAGTTTGAAGACTCACTTAGGTATTACTGCGTATAAGAAAATAATAAATGTATAGCTGGCATACCTCGAAATACCAATTTTTGTCAGTTTTGCCCCTTCGTGCGATGGCTGATGATTTAGCATACTTCACCATCAAAGCGGTGTGAGTATAGTGTACTGCCTCAATAGACCATTTTTAATAAAAAAATAAATTACTTTTACAAACAAAAGCCTTTGTTATTTCATTCGCACACATGATACAATATATTGTAACCTTACAAAAAGAATCACCCGTCATCACCGAATACTAGCGCGAGGTACTTTTATAGCAATTTTTCCATTAAATTTCTCATTCAATAAAAAAGTAACAATTATCATATTTCCTTTCTATATGTAGGTATCATTAATCACTAATTTATACCTCGAAAGGTGTAGAATTGCTTGCTGACCTTAATTCCATTGTGAATTTTCTTCGTTAAAATCAATAACTATTTGCACTGTAACGGAAGGAAGATTTTATTCTACTGAAAGTCTCATAATTACAAAAATTGTAGATAACGATACAAAGTTAATTTTTAGTTCGGCTTCACGATCAATTAGAAGTTTGCATTATGGACCACTGAGCGAACACCCAGTTTATAGCATCATATATATAGAGCATTCAACAATGTAATCCAGGACAAATATTATATTTGTTGTAAATGTTTCTCACAACGAATTACGCCAATCACATAAGCATTGGATAACTTTCATCTGCAAGCTCGTAGATCTATCACTTACTTCACGCACAGAGTTCAACCGCAATTTCTGATGTGGGTGCGTGAAGAGTGAAACTGTATTTACTCGACTTATATCTAATCTACGAGTCTCCGGTATTACGTAGATACAAGTAAGTGACATCCGGTACGGTGGTCAAACTATGTCGTTCACTCTCTCTGTCTTTCTACCGTTCTAAAGCTAAACCATACGGGCGTGTAATCTGAAGTCGGTCGCACGCAAGTGTTTCGTGAATTTGCAAAGGGGTTTCTCTTGTCCTCTGTGACCCACTATTATTTGAATGACTCTATCACTATATTGTATAAATTACACACTAAACAATTTCTCAACCATAGAATATAATGCCACCAGAAGAAATTCGTACAGAACTTCACATAAATAAAAATCATTATAAGAACCAATATCAAAATACACTAATTATAACATGTTTTCATAATTAGACACGTCTTGGTTTTTTTTTACTTTAATTTGAATTCAATTTAGTGCAAAAGTATCTAGAATATGCGAGATAAAATATGCTCTTCAAGAAACGCAATTCTAGTTTAAGCATAATGGATTATATTATTTATTGACCGCAAGCCGACATCAACTTCCAATACATACTAATACATTTATTTATATTATACGAAATGTATAAATAAAGGTAGTGTGATCATAAGAAAAAATTAACCTTGAAATTTGAATGGAAATATTCGTTTAGAGGGCCACTGAAACCGTTTTGCTTATTTATTCATTATGTGTCTGTGTCTGAAAATTCCTACTGTTATATTATTTTCTTAGAGGTCAAAAAGGAAATAATGTAATCATGATTTATTTGAAATTAAAAAAAAACGTTATAGACACATTAGGGAACTCTATTGCTTTTTTATACACTGTAAGATGACCCAAACATTATTTAGCAGAAAGGATAATTGGTCATGAGTAACTATCATATTATACCATATCATATTATATACCGTAATATTAAACCACAATCGATATGGTTCGTCTTGTAAATGAGTAATTGGAGATAATCTAATGAATCCGTGCAGGTCAGCAAGTTAGATAATCCCCAATACATCTTTCAACATGTGTAACATTAGTTTGCCACAGTAGCTACACGCTCAGGCAATCAATATTATCGAAATTCGATACATGTACAAACCGGTATTAAATGATGTCAGTGTATAAGCCCGTATGTTCCTTTGAACCATCGACGGCGGCGTAAGGATAGTTGAAGCTGAGGCGTATAGAGTGCGCTGATGACGCCCTGTCCCCGGGAGCGAGCAACGTTCTCGCACCCGCCGGGACGGTAGTGGGTGTTTGATGTACGTAATGATGCCCGAAATTATATGACAAGCTCCAGCAGGCAGGCACACTGCCAAAGCAACTTATTATAACTAGATCACGGGTGCTTAAATTTTAAAACTGTGCAAGTAAACGGAAAAATGTGAGGAATTAAAGCTGCAAATTTGTTTGAATTTCGTAACGTTCCACATTTATCTGTGGCTGTGTGTTTCGAGCAGTAGCGCACACTGGGTGGGAAGCTCTTCGATTTTAATATTATATAAAAATGTTTCTTTTTTGACTCTCATATAAAATAAAATATGACGAACATGAAAAAAATAATTCGATTGTTAGAATTTAATGGATATAATCGTTATGTTTTTAACGAGATTTTATAAATAAAATTGTCTTGAGTGGGCCACAAGAGATATTATCTTATTAAATTGATAATTTTTTTAGATTTATACAATGACGAACACGTATGTTTAATATAATTATTAAGAAAAAGAATTGGTACAGGCACGAAGGCCTTCAGCTTTCCGTGATTATTTTCAAAATAATTAATGAAAAAAATTAAATTAAAATAAACAATGAAATCTCTTGATTTATTAAAATTTATATATTAAAAAAAAGTATAATACGTCTTATAGCTCTTGAATTCTCAGTCTGAAACTCGAGCTTTTAGCCACCAGCAACAATTTCTGGTTGCGCTACTGGAGCAGAGGTGGAATGTTGTAGTAAAAAGCAAAAAGAAATTGAATTTCACAGTATGTCGCCCCGGTTTGTGTAGAATACGCCTTTGAAGTTTTAGCGGAAATTTGTTTCAGGTACGAATTTGCGAATATCAATTTTCGAAATTTCCCAATTTATTTAAATTAAACCAAGATTAGGTTTTACGTTTCGTAAACATGTTCTAAGGTAACAATATCCTTTTTATACCAAATATCGAATATTTTCTAGCGTAATCATTAAGAAAAAATATTGCTTCGCATTAATTTTATTTGATTAATTTATTTTTGAAATTATAGACAAATCATTACAGATCCGACTAATGAGAGTTTATAGTAATTAAATCAATTTAGTGTAATTACGCTGACATTAATTTTCAGGCTTTCTAGTATTTCGTCTTAGCCACAAGAAATTTTAATGTTTGTGTCTCGTAAAATGATACCTATTTGAGTTTCAACAAACAAATAATAAAATAAATCATACTGACCGCTGGAAATAGTCTGGAGGACAATCTTACGTCTAGAAAAGTCAAGGTAAAACTAAATTCCATGGAATATTTCCAAAAGTCATAAAATTTCTCCATGTATTCAGACGTGGATTACATTTTCTGATGCTCCTTCTCTCTCACCAACCATATTCGCATGCAACGATATATCATAAGCCGAAGGTCAACTCTGGCATGCCTGGGGAGTTCTTTTAAGCGAGCCCGCCCATCTCATATGCGACGTCGCGTCGGTCTCTCGGTCGCAAATCCATGTTCACCCCTTTTGCAACACCGGTGTTCGAGACACGGGCTACCAACCATGGCAGGTCGCTCAAACGCAATCTTGCTTACATGGCCGCTTTCCACGAATACCTTGAATTCTGCCACTGACGCATGATTTATTTATACTATATGTGCTATGACTGTTTATTAGTACCTACATTTATACAAATTTATTCTTGCACGGGAATGTAAATATCAAATTAAAGGCGTTTCTTACATAAATATATATATTTCTAAATTTTATATTTTATATTTATGTTTGAAATAATGATATCTATAAATGGAGCTAACATAGTTACAATATAGATAATCTAATGCATTGAGCAATTATATTTTCGTGAAAAATATATATTTATATACAGTGCCGTGCAAATTCATTTTTTATTTAACTATTGGAATTAGTTTAAGATAAAAATAAGAATGAGAAGAATGGCTCCTAAACTATAAATAAATAAAATAAAAGAACAAACTTTCTCTATGTATAAAGCCAATATAATGTATCGATAACAACAACGAGCATTTTAAACCAGAAAACAAACAAACAAATACATAAATAAAACAAAGATACCATCTGGATAAAGTTTCGTAAAACAAATAGAATAGTTAATGATATCGTCCCCAAGCGGCATAACAAACAATGCATACAAGTGGTCGACTTAGTGACGCAAAGCGGTCAGCATAAAGTTTACTATGCAATGATATCGGCTGCATAGAGAAAATTCCATCTGACCCGCACGCTCACCGCACTCGGATTCACATGTCGATTTGAGAGTGGCACTGGCGGTAGTGAGGTCGAATGAGAAGCTTAATCCGCGGACACCCAGCAGGATTACAAGTTGGGTCCACGCGAGCATTAAGCTTCCAGCCGGGCTACTTACTTCGGACGGGCCTGCTCCGTGCATTCGCTACGTATTCCGTTCGCGTGCGTGATCTAACGTTGCTAACGTTACCTTTGCTTTGACTCTTTCGAATTTACCAGAGGCGGTACAGATTTAGGTTATTAAGGATATGCAATCTCGTTAGGTACTGTATTATTCTAGAATGAATTTCCAATGTATGTAACAAAAGTTCTGCTATAATTTGGAAGTGACTCGTTTGGCGAATACTAACAGTGGAAGACACCTGATTGCACTACGGATATCACTTTACTAGTGCAATGTAAAATCTACAAAACTTAATTCATTGTACTCATATATTTAACTATCATGAAAATATAACGAATTTCCAATTTATAATTATTGTTTCATATTAACTTGCAAAATTAACAAATGTGAATAATCGAGGGTGTTGTTGACATTATATCGCGTAAGCAATATTTGATTAGCATTATGGAAAATATATAGATATATATAAACAATACATGTAATATTTATAGTATTGTTCGGTACTGTTGGTATTTATACTAACCCTATGACGTTGGAATATGCCCAGTATTGCAAATTTATGGTCAATATATTTATTATTTAATGTATTAAAGAAAATATAATGATCACAAAATATCGGCTTCAAACTTCTAATGAAAATATCAGTTTTGAGAGTCCATGTCTTTATTTTCTCAATGTTGTCATTGGTCATTACTGATATTTAGAAATGCACGCCAATGGGGATTTGTCAAGTGACCTATGAGGTTCTCGTTGCATCTCATCCGGACCAAATGTCGTATAAAAGTTCCGCGCAGACGTTGTTTTTAAACGAAAAACTTTCCAACGTATATATTTATGTGATTTGTTCCTACGTGTTTTTTTTATCAAAAGCTATATTTCCAATTTAAGAAGATTCTTTCTATTTCTTGGCTTGTAGGTCGCGACGTTGTTTTGCATGCATACCTTTTATCTGTTTCCACACAACATTTGTTTCATTATACAGTTCATTTTTTCTTCTCTCGAGTATTTCGGAATTTTCTTTGATCGCAGATAACAAAAAGAACGCCGTGCATTTTACATCTATATATATATAAATATATAAACATATATATATATATATATATATATATATATATATATATATATATATTTATATAAAGATAATTCATAAAAGTAAGAGATGTGCGAATGCGCAATAACACGACGTTATGTAGCTGGATATATCGTTTAATAACAGATACCAGTTCAAATATAGCTCAAAAAATTGTATGTGTTTAAGCTATTACTATTCACAATGGAATAGTGAAATCTTCTTATTGAATAACTGTCATTAATATAGGTTTGTGGAAGCCACCCGAATAGGTTCCTTGCTCTTGCTGGTTTCTTTTCATATATTATCCATAAATTTTATTTGAGAGAAATATTTGGCTACAAGCCAACTATTTTATAAATGTTTGCGAACGACATCAAATATTAAAATTTATTATACATCCACGCCAGGAAGAATGGAATACGTCAGCGGTTAAATTAACTTATATGTTGCAAGCAAACATAATGGATAAAATCCTGAGTTAAATTTCCTGGTAGTCTAGATTAATTTTGAGTCTTTTCCAAATTGAAAGTCAATGTTAAATTAATTTCTTTAGAAAATGCACTAAATTTAATTACATCTGCTCTTCAAATTTTGCATACAATAAATAAGCAATCAAGTTCACTTGACTAAACCTTACCTATACGTACACTCATATTCACTTAGCTTTACAGACATATCTATTGTGGCCTGCGCATTACACATTTCTATAAAACCAGACCAAATAATAAACGGCTACAGATTGCAAATGCGTCTTTCTGACTAATGGTAAATTTTTGCCACCAACTTCAAATCAAATTCGTTAAAGTATTAAATATCGTTCAATTTTAAACTAACAATATTTCTGTAAGAGCAGCCATTTTTTGAGATAGTGATAAACGACATAGGAAGTCCCTTCCAACTGCGCGATGTACAAATTTTAAGCAGTTTTTAGCAAAAACTTATCTTATGCTGAAATATGGAATATCGTAGTCATGCAACTCACATAAACACACACATGTGCGCACATCGCAACATATAATTGTACACAGTGGATCTCGAACTGGTTATATCCCCTAAAATATGACATATACATTTTTCATTGTTTCTATACTTTCTGTAAAATAATTATAATAAATAAAATAAAAGATTTTAACAAGTACTGTTTAAAATTTTTTCTCAAATGGTGTATCATTTGTAAGAAAAACGCATTAAAAATTAATGATTGTTTTCATGGCAACGGTATATATGTACAGTTGAATTTTTAAAAGAAGTCACTTCAAGGTCAAACATACACCATACGACTCAAGATTTTAGCCCCGCCCATTTTGTAAATAGCAGTGGTGTAGGTCAATAGGCACATAATAAACTTTTAATTTTTTTGAAAGTAATAACACAAAATTGAACGAATAGAACACACGAAATCGATCAAAACGAACTAAAAATTGCACAAACTAAGAACTGACAGAAGCAGAAACAATTGCACAATAATGTGAAAATACGGTAGAAATTTCGTCGAACGCCTATGTGTTCAATAAAAAATATGATATAATACCGAACATATGTTATACATACATTGCGTTGGACAAAACAACGATTGAATAGCGAAGGATGTCTGTACTCTATTCGGAAATCACGAAAACCCGCGCGACATATGGGTACTCTATCCATCCTTCTCTTATGCATACAAACATGCGAGAGAAATAAACACGCTATTAGGTATCCGTGGTTCATACCGATGACCTTGAAGTGACTTCTTTTAAAAATTCAACTGTATTTTATAAATTTTTGTAAGAATGATTTCTCCTGGCTACAATAAATATTATATTTAAGAAGACATAATAACTGAAATTTGTTAATCTGGAAATAAGTTAGTTCTAGCGAGGAAATTAAGTTTTTAATGGAAAATAGCAAGGAATCTGGATCGTATCTTGCATAAATACATACATCAAAGATAATTTCCATTCCGATCTGACTTGGATACAGAAACAGCGGCACCGAAGCCGCAACCACAGCCACCTCCACCAAGTTTTAAAACAATGCCGTCTCTTGAAATAATAATGCAACGTCGTCCACGTAAACCACGTTGCATTTCCATACTTAAATCCGGTTTAAAATACATTGCATCAGATATATTTACAATGTAGAACAGCCAGCACAGCTGCACTCTTCGTTATATTTATCTTACATCGTGCCCCAGAATATTGAGTTAGATATTGTTTACTATAAATATTTCAACTTAAATAATAAGATTCTTGCAAACTTGAACCGTACGTTGACTTTATGCATTGGCTAGATATGTATTCTAAATCTATTGAAATCAGGATCAACTAATTTAATGTTTAGTTATAAGTTGTCTTTATAGTTTCAAGGTAACATAATTAAAGAAAGAACTCATTATACAGGAAGAACGTATAACTTAATTCAAGAATTTGGTTATGTTAGATAAAAACAAATAGCGCATAAGGGCCTGTGTATTGTTTATTTATTTTCCCGATACCAGTTCTCTCTACACATTAAGGTACGCCTTTGCAAGTGTTCGCTTCGTTTTATCGTTGCTCGCAAAACTTTCTTTTCCGATTCCGTTTGCTACTACTTGTTCTGCGCCTTCTTCTTTCCGTATTTCGTTAGTGATGGAGCACTAAATCGCCCGAGTTTCGTCGGAGAGCTAATCTACTTACTTACCTCGGAAATTCCTGATTAAATTTACTTTAACTTTTAAAACTCGTGTGTCACTTTTAATTATGGTTAAATTCCGCGTGCAACTTAGTTTGTATTCCACGCCGACGAAGTGTTAGTCTCGTTAACGTATTTCACGCCTTCTAGATAGATGGTCAACATAACTATCTCTATCTCATGTTTCAAACACATTGCAATGCGGAGGAATTTTGAAAATGCTGGCCAAAAATTAAAAATGAAATTTAGGAAATGCATTAGAATTATATTTATTTTTTACCAAATTGTAGTTCAATGTTGCTTATTATTTTTATTGCTCGGGCCACTCGCATCCTGATATTTGTGATATATTTTAGATTATCCTTCAATTATTTTTATATAATTTCTATTAAAGTTGGAAGAATGGTGAAAATACAACGCAATATAATTTTTCTCCTTCACAAAACTTTTCAAAACGTTAAAATCCAGAACTCGTAATTTTACATGAATACAATACTTCCATTTAGGCTTCATTCAAAAAGTAAAAAACAATTCAGCAGCAAAAATCCACTTTCTTTAGCTAATTATTATATAGGCCAGCTTTTTCCGAAAATACTCAACTGTACATCAGCCCTATATTTGCATGCTGTCTCGCTCTTTTTAATAAATAAAAGAGCTTTGTTTTTAAAAAAACAGAAATATGTTCGTATTTTGTTTGTTTCAGGAAGCCTTTTGTCATTTGTTATTGTTGTATTACTAAAGCGAGATTTCTTTTTTCTTTCTGGAAACAGTTTATACTTGAATGGACACGGATTCTGCCGTTAAAATATATGAAAGATGCTGGTGATTATAATGAACAGCGTAAAAAGGGTGTTGTTTAACAGACGCGATATGTGCTACATTATTCTTATTAAAGAATGCATGAATTTATCACGTGCTCATGACTTCTAGTCATTAGAATTTGCTACAAAAATTCTCATTGTACATTAATTTTTGTGATACTTTTCACTAAATAAATATCTGTTATGAATTTATAATGATAATTATACCCAGTCAGATTGAATTATATATTTTTTATCAAATAGGTCACATTATTTATAAATTTCTAATCATAAAGAATTACAGACACCAATGCTTTCAGCTATCAAGCTTTTGTCATTGACGGCGAAAAATAAAACCTTAATACTTATTGATTATAAAGGGTACGCTATTATAACCCCTAAGATAATCAAATATATATGCGATTCATAATTTTCTGAAAATAATCTTGATATAATCAAAACATTTTTTTTGGTGGCTCCATAACATCAGATGTATAATGGCAATTAGATATTGCAACCGTTTGTATATCAAATTGGATACAATTCGCTAAGGAAATATATTTACCCGATAATGTTACAGATACACACCGAATACTATAGCTGTCTTGTACTATAATACAACGAGCTACAAGGAAAGATACGCTACAAACTAAGCATTGCTTCGAATCCTATATTTATATATTCGTATACAAGTCCAAATAAAATATAATATGTATGTTTATGTAATGTGTGTTAAGCAAATATGTACCATTGTAATCAATTGGAAATCTAAATCTAGATCCTTTACATCGAAACCCGATGTTTGATGCGGAGTTAACATTTGGTTTGCACGGTGCATAAACGCTTAGTGTCTATGTACCTATGTACGTAATAACGTAATCAATTATGTAGCAAAGACATTCAGTTGATATTGTTTCTTGTTGTTGTTCCAGATGCTCCTGTATGTGCCGACTCAGAAGTAGCTGTTATTGGTGCATCCTTGGATGAAGCACTTAAGGTCAGATGTCACGTGACAGCCGATCCTACGGACGTCACGTTTGTATGGCAGTTCAACAACAGCGGCGAGAGCTTTGATGTGTCTCCCGCCCGGTTCGCAACCACCAGTGGAAACATGAGCGAACTCATGTACACGCCTGCATCGCAGCGAGATTATGGCACGCTTACCTGCTGGGGCCAGAATTCCATCGGCAGACAACTAGAGCCTTGTGTGTTCCAAGTCGTGCCTGCCGGTAAGTGCCATATCCATAATTTAATATCTGTTTGCACACTGCCGCGACTAATATCACCGCTGAACACCAGTTAATTATCGTATAATTAATTGATATTACTTCACCACCGATTCTGATTAATATTTTAACTATAATCAACGGCAATAATCAATCTGATATATCCTGGGGGACATTTTAAACTCTCTGGTTAATTACCTAAATATCAATATATAAGTACATGTTCTCATGAGCTTACACCGTTTTTAGTAAATGCCAATGTTTTAAGTCAGCCCCAAATTTCGCTGCACTTCTGTGGTTAAAAGATTTATTCTTGATCATCATAAAAATATCCATAACTGAGTGGAAATCTATCAATAACGATTTATTGTAATTAGCTGATTGGCGGCTCTAAATTTTAAAATTGCATTGTCATCTTTCTATTCGAAAAAAGAAAATATATTTTTAAATAATAATTTACATTATTACCAGAATGTAGAACGTAGAAAATGAAAAGGTTTAGAGTTAATCAGTGTGTCGATAAATATTGAACATAAAATAGGCGAGCGTCCTAATTGCTTTTTGGTTGAATTTTTAAGTTTGCTATACGTTGTATTTAAAAGTTTTTCATGTAAACACATTAGTTTCGTGTTATATATTATTTGCTAGTAAAGAAATAAAAAGCTTCATAAATGCCGGTAATAATCCCAAAAACTGTAAATAAAGTATCACAGCAAAAACACATCGTTTGAAAACACTGTCCATAATCCTAATGTATCTAATGCGCGGCGGCGTGTGTGTCGCACACGGCACATATCCGTATGTCGCGCACACGAGCACTCTCTCTTGTGCAACAACTAAAAGTGGCGCACGAGAGGCAGACGAGTGTGCCATTTAATGGCACACAGGAGGTTCCATAAAAGTTCGTTGTCTGGGAATTAACCGGAACAACTGATAGATGTAACTGCCACATAAGCACAGTGGAAACAATAGCCGGGACCCAAGTTGGCAGACATGCTATTTATATGAACATAATGATACTCATTACAACCACCGACTAGAAACACTCACGAGAAATTAGCACAGTCATAGAGACCGCTCTCGTAGAAAGCAAAAAGGTGGTTCAAAATAAAACAGAAAAATTTTCCATAGCCACTCTTGAACTGTGTGAATTTAACAATTCCAATAAAAATAAAATTCTTTCCACTAATGTTACAACAAAACCCCTCTATTTTTATTGGGAAATAAACACGGTTAATCGTGCAGAATTATTTTTATTGCCCGACTGGATATAAATGTTTAATCTGAGACTCAATTGAAAAGTGCACTGATTTTTTAAATCAGAAGAAACGGAGTAGGCCAATTTTATGCTAATTTCCGGCCATGAAATTTGAAATTTGTTATAATGTTCTACAGTTTTTGGCTCTCTTATGGAAAATCCAGATAAAGTTTAACGTATTAATTTTCCACGCACTTGCAAGTGATCTCTTAAAGGACTCCTCTGGAATACTTATTTTATCCCCATTCTTTACAACACAGTTATCAAGAACATGCGAAATATAATCGTTTATTTCACTTTAGCGAAACCACTAAACAATGATTTACTTAAAATAAAATAACAACTTTATTCCGCATGTTCCATTAACTGTGTTTTAGCTAAAGAATGAGACTAAAATGGATTTCAAAGGAAGTTCTTTAAAAGATCACGTGATAATACATGATAAAATATTAAGTTAAACTTCATAAGGATTTTCCATAAGGGAGTTTCTTTTTCTTCTGATTGTATAACATAATTCTGATTTCGCGGCCGTATATAGAACATTTGTTTTATCTTTTCAAGTTTAATCCGAAATATATTTCAAGCTTAAACATGTACAATCAAAATTCACATGGGATTCTATTCACGTTCATATCCATTTCGTTTCGTTTTTTTTTTCTCTCGCTCTCACTGAAAAGTTGTATAAGTATGTGGACAGTAAGGTACATGGTCTAGTTTTTGGTAATAAATTTTGTTGAAACGGCCCCACCGGTGGGCAAAAGTGGCAAAACGAACTATTATATGTGCACACATGCTACATCTCTCTCTTGTCCAGTCAGTGGCGGTCCACGCCGGAAACTCATAAGAAATTAAAATAATACACAAATTCACATGACTATAAAAAATCCATATCGTCGTGCTAACTCATGTTTGCTAGATGCGCAAATTGATAATTAGGTTCTACCTTTTAATTTCAACAGATCAATCCATTAAATTCTAAAATGAAAATAAATACATAAATTATAAATAAATAAACTTATTTATTATGCATAAGCACTCTACGAATATTCACCATATAAATACATATATTTACCATCTGTTACGAATGAAATTGTGACATTGGGGTATGTCATTATCATTGAATATTTTATAGTGTCCGATAGATTAGCATTAGCACTTTGTATATAATAAATATTGCATTGAAATCAACATTGTGCAAATAAAAGTGCATACATTTAATAATTTGCAATATAACAATGCATACTTATATTTATATAAGCTTGCAAATTTAATACGACCTTTAGAAATAAGCCATATTTGAATTAATCCAATTATTTCTCGCTCGTTGCAAACTTACGTAATGTGATATTGTTGAGACGCTAAAATAACAGTAAATAACTAACTTTTTACAAACTGAAATTGAAAAATAGTTAATAAGATAATAATTTTTTCATTAATTTATATTTATTTTAACAAATTTTAGCTTATATATTCCTGTCTGTTTGGCTCTTTCTATTTAGTATAACACTGACAGAATAATGATTACTCTAAGATGGGCCATAATATGATTGGATTTTGTTAATATTTAGATGTTATTAGTTCCTCTGAAATACAGCCATTTGTTCGTAAGATGGTAAGTCAACTTGAGACAGTTTTTCAGGTAAACTAACAGCAATTGAACCAATCAGATGTTTATTGTAAGAATCTGACAAGTATATGTAACATTGTTTAAAATAACTTGAATGCTCGTGTTAAAATGTATAAGCAAAACCAATCTGGAATACTTTATAAATAAACAGACGAAATGGCAAAGAGGCCTGCTGTTGGCAGCCCATTTCTATGCGAGCCGCCACTGGTCTCTGAAATCCTAACACGTAATCGTTGAACTTGCAGCAAAGCCAAGTCCACCGAGCAACTGTACCCTCCGGACGGCCACCAATCATAGCTCTGACGCACTGGAAGTGGAGTGCCGCGCCGGGTACGACGGTGGACTGCCCCAACGCTTCGTCCTTGAAGCGTACGAATCGAATACGATGCATATGCGACTAAATCTGAGCAGCTCGAACACGGAATCGCCGATTTTTCGCCTTGAATTAGCCGAGCTGCTGCCCGCTACCACCACTACTAATGAGCTGGGCATCGGTCCGCCGCCAACACTGCGGATAGCGGTGTACGCGCAAAACGCCAAGGGTCGCAGTGAAATCACCATGCTCGAGGATATCGCACTTAATGATGCGGAAAAACGAACAGGTAAGCAGCAAACATCACATATCAAAGGGAATAGCCAGCTAGCCGCTTTTATTTGACTTTGCCTATCGTCGGTGAATTTACGATCCGAATGAAAGCTTTGTTTACTCGGTCAGACTGTCATCCTGCGGTTTGTTAAATTATATTTTCTCTGGGATCTAGTATAATATTCTAGAAATATATACGTTGCAAAAACTCCTTAAATATTTTTATAATCTCAGTCAAATATTATTAAAACCAACTGGTGTACAGGCACCAATGCCCGTAGCTAGAATAAAAACCTAATTAAATTAGCAGATATTTATTAATAACTTTTTTATTGGTGAGAATATATCAAAACACATACGTCAATTAAGCAAAATGTAATATATTGCTGGGGACGAACCACCATGTTATAACGTATAATATATTTTACTCGATTTTATTATATATGTATTTATCTAAATACATATCAACGTATGTCCATTTGTAAACGCATTAGTATTTTTGTTTTGTATATCGAATAAACATTTTGTTAGTGCTAATGAAAAATATTTGGAGCTTTTGTTGCATTTGTTACATACAAAAAGAAAAAGAATCAGATTGAGCATTACACATTATGAAATCATAAATCAAACATTGAAAAATGATAAATCAATAAGCCCAAAAAAAAAAAAAAGTTGTGGTATCATAACTACATCTAAATTGCATAAATATAATGGAAAATAAATATATATATATATATATATATATATATATATATATATATATATATATATATATATATATATATATATATATATATATATATATATATATATATATATATATATATATATATATATATATATATATATATATATATATATATATATATATATATATATATATATATATATATATATATATATATATATATATATATATATATATATATATATATATATATATATATATATATATATATATATATATATATATATATATATATATATATATATATATATATATATATATATATATATATATATATATATATATATATATATATATATATATATATATATATATATATATATATATATATATATATATATATATATATATATATATATATATATATATATATATATATATATATATATATATATATATATATATATATATATATATATATATATATATATATATATATATATATATATATATATATATATATATATATATATATATATATATATATATATATATATATATATATATATATATATATATATATATATATATATATATATACCTTTAGAGAAATGATAACGCATCGCTAACTAACAAAAACGACCAATATATTCAGCGCACAAAACCATCGACTAATTTGGTTGGAAAAAGAAATAAAGTCGAATAAATGTAAAGCAAGGACCAATAATTTTATAAATTTAATATATAAATAAATTAATTAGTTAAATCACCAAATAATCTCATAACTGTTACCATCAAAACTTATTTGAATCAATCAGATATGCAAGAAATACGTTATATATAAATATATAATTTCCGCAGAAGCACTTTAATTAGGTAACAACATTTAATTTTTTTAATATCCATCCAGAATTTGACCTTAATGTTCAAAATACCAACAATATTTGTTCAAACGTACAGCTAAAGTTGGAAGACCATTCTTTTATTTCGTATCAATATCTTTCAAGTAATTAAAAACACTAATCATAAAAACCTAAACTTTGAAACAGTGAACGTAAATTGTTAAATCTAAATTAACCGAATCTACCAAAGTGATTTTCTTCAAACGATAAATTACGTAACGCGGCGTTGCACAAGCTACAAAAGAGCGAGAAATAATCGTGGTAAGTTAAATTTTAATTTGATACGTTTTTCATCCGCGTTGTGACGTTGCTGAGTAATTCGCACTAACACAAAGTCATCGGATGGATTACGGTGGTCATAGGAATGTTCTTTTCGCGTGGGTGATCCCATAGAGCCGACCACCGGGCACTAAATACAGGCTACTTCATCATTTTATTGATCTTTTACGTTTGCAGCATAAGCAACGAATATCTTTCGTTACTTGTTTCTTATTACATCATGAATCAATATTGGATTTGAAGAATACGCTTCGAAATTAATTTCGAAAGATATGAAATGTAGCATAATTAATTTTAAAGATAGGTTGCTTCCTTCTAACGCGTGTTATGTATTTTTGCCATCGTCGAAGAATGTATATAATGAAGAGTTGTAATCATGAAAATTTTCAACCTCGAGATTTTAACGGATATACACATGTTTACTCACCCTGCATTGCATTTCAATATGTCCGGAATGAAATCTGTGTGTGTGTGTGTGTGTGTGCGTGTGAAAATATGTTTTTGTCTCACTGCTTGTGTATATGCAAGCTATGGTTCCAAAATTATTGAAAGTATAACCATGTTATTTCAAATTTAAAACTTGTATGTTTCTGTCTATTTTTGAAAACTATATATCTTGACCGGAAATAATAGTTTACTAATAGCAACAAAAATTGTTATGAAACGTCTCCCTATATTACAAGAACAGCCTCTAAACTTCGCCGTGCAACTTATATAAAAATGTGTATCTGAAGAATTGGAGTAGACATTCTGTTTAAGTTAAAAGTTGAGAAGAAGAAGAAGAATTAACGCGCTTTAACGGGGGCTTTGTTCTTAGTTCACCATCATCCGATATAGTTTAGCTCGAACAGATGTACAACAGGCTTTCGATTTTGAAACGATGTATGGCTGAACAGGTCTACAATATTAGGAAGTATGGTCCCTCGGTAAACAGCAGACCGTGTTCCTTACTTAAGGATCTTGCGTTTCTTTTCGAGCAGACGGGTTCGTTCGCTAAATTGGAACTTATATCTTGGATATAACTCTATCGACAAAGAAAGAAATGTGTGCGTGGCGAGTGGTAGTCTGAGTGTACAAAAAACGACCGCTAATGCACATTTGATATCGTTTCGTTGTCGCTTCTCGTGTCGACACATGTATTCTCTTCTCTTTGACATGGTGACCCACTAAAAGGAAAGTACCTACTCGTACATCCTTACGACATTATAAGGAACAGTTGATAGATTTGTTTTGATAAATGTTTCTGTTAGCTTCAACATTAAAAATACTATATCGATGTGGTTCAATAACTAGAAATTAATGAAAGCGAAACATATGATCATATAGTATTGAGTCAACACGATGAAGAGTACTTTGTGCTATACGCTAAAAAATAGTAAAACTGCCAGGATGACAAATACAATGTATCGTAGTAGATAAGTAAATTCAAGCAGTGCTGCGATTATACGATAAATTAGACAAAAGAGACAAATAATATGAAAAGACTAAGGGATGTCTGTTTAAAATCTAGGGAATTATATTAATGTGAAGATTAAACTAGATTACATATGCAAATGTCCTGCACCTTTCTGAAACTAACAATTATCCGGTTGGCAAATTGCTGCTGTCATACTTTTATTGTTATTATTGCATTGTAAATATATATATATATATATATATATATATATATATATATATATATATATATATATATATATATATATATATGCTTTGTTTTATCCTTCTAAAATATACAGGTGGCAACATTTTGAAACTGTCAAGTCAGGTTTTTATGTAATATTTATAATTATATAAAATATTTTATATTTTATTTTAGTTTCACTGTAAGTCTTAAATGGCACCACAGTTTATCGGGACTCTTTACACTTTACACTATTGAAGAGACAGAGTAATGAGCATGAACCACAGGTAGTAATGTTGATATAAGTATTTACCTGAATATTTAAAACATTTTTTTTTCTGATTATTTAAACCAATGAGATTTGAATTTATCTAATATCTAATCTATTTACAAAAATAAAACAAGCAAGCAGTATGAAATTATTTCTTACAGCAGAAAATAGTTATATTAGCAGGCCAAAAAGCGATCTTGACTCAGCAGAGCATTACCCTATTCTGTCGATGACACGGCCGTCTACTACGGCCATATTTCTAATCGGTCGACCGCAAAACAATCTCCATATTAAAGCACAAATCGATAACCAAGCGATGTGAAAGCATATCACAGGTGAGAAGGGAAATCCACACAGCGTTGGACTGGGTGGGAAAAGCTGCCGGGTCATGCGGCAGTGGGGAAAGGTGAAAGTACTGGTTCGTATAGGTGAAATCAGGGGGAATGGACGAGCAAGCAAGCAAGCATACGGCCGCTCCATCCCGCCAGATAACGGAGGAAAGTAAACGAGCCTGCCGGCTATACGCACCATGTATACACGACGGATTTTCTCCCGAATCCCGGCATGTGCGTAGCCTGCGGGACAGTAAAAAGGGCACGCAGCCCATTAATGGCTCGATAGTCTATTCTTGCATGCAAACTATTATATCGTGCGTATAATTTCGACAGATAATTATTATAACGCACTAGTGGAAACGCATTTATTATGATTGATATACTACCTTACCCTTGTAATTTTGAAGGTACCTATCAACACGTGTAAATGCAAGAGGAAATTGGTCATAGTTAGTATGTATGTGAAATAATATTTAATTGTTGTATATAATTCAATTCGTAAAATAGTAACCGAATCATATGCAAACTCTATCAATAATTATCCAGTACCAACTGAATCTGCATAAGCTTTGCATATATTTCCAATTTCAATATGTATTAAGTATTGTACACTGCTGGCCAAAAAGTGCATCAGCCATCATACGTTCACTGCAACAACAATTAACAACACAACAATAAAAGCAATTGCTTAATTGAGAATGTTTAATTTAAAAATGTATATTTCTGATCTAAGAATTTATTGTTAATACCGGTCAGGACATAAATTCACAAACGTCCATATATGACTAGAATATAGGTTCTGGGTTATTAGGACGTGATACAAATTTCTGCGCAAAAAAAAGATTGATTTAGGCAATGTTACACACGACCGAACACTGTAGTTCTTTTGTATTATTTGTGAAATCGGTGAAAATGTTTAGTTCGTATAATCAAGTTTCACAGGACAACGGATGTGAAGAAATAAATATAATTAGAAATGCAAAATATGTCTTGCTAGAGCCGGTACCTACTTTGTTTTATGTGAAGACGTAAGGGTACTAAAGTGTCGACAATAAAGTTAAACATTCTTTTTGTTCATTTTCGTCGAAAACAATAGTTTGGAAGTTTTAGGTGAACTGCATTCATTTCACGTGAAGTTCCATGGAAAGTAGCTATGTCAATATGTTTCTTAATGTACAACGGCAGAGGCAACTTTTCAAACTTATTTATTCCAGATACAAAGGCTAATATAAATTTAAAATGTTTTTCGACGACTTACTACTTTGTATTCCGTAGAGAGTTTTATTCTAACAGCATTGTTTTTAAAATTCAACTCTTCCTTAGAACAAACTTGTTCTTTTTGTTCTTATAATGACATTTGGTGCATCGTCAATTTAATTTACATCCATTTAGGAGTTTTGTTTGACTTTGTATTTGATAAAATAAATCGATTGAATAAAACTGATAACTTTATTTATGCAGAGTTGGCCTTACATATTTGAGGAAAGCAAACGATTTTAAATTAGATTTTCCAAAAACCCACTCACATTGAAAATAAAGTAAATTTCTCAATTCAATACAATCCGGTTCGAAGGATCAAATTAAGACATACTTTAAATTATGTAACCGACAGTTACCTATTTTGTAATGCAATTATTAGCTCACCGGATAGATTAAACAAATGTACTCATAAAGTAAAAAATATGCTGAGAAACTACATTCAATAATTAATTTGGATGCATGTCGTTTGCTCGATTGGTCGGTTTTGTAGAAGCATCTTTGATGGTACCATATAGATTTTAACTGATTTAGCATTAATATAATATATATTAAATTTATGAACATAAGCAATTTTGGCGCATAGAATATTTCCATAGCCACAATAATTTTTAGATTGAGATAATCATAAAACACTTTATTTAATTTTTGATTCGATATTTGTGTTATCGCTAATCTAGTAGGATTCATCAGTAATGATTTAATTAAAGATAATTTAAAAAGCAAGACTTGTAACTGTCACCTTTTGAACTAGTATTATTAACTGACAATATAATATATGATTTCAGATGGCAGCACGGGCATGAGTATAGTTCCACTGGCTGCCCTTCTAACGGGAGCACTATTAACACTGGGCATCGCCGTTCTGTTAGTGATAGTACTGGCAATCCGAAGACGAAGGGACGTACCACATTGTTCTGATAACTTGGGCCATTGTACCCACCAACTAGAACTAGATTCGGTGAAACAACAGAAAATGTCACCGCAACCATCGAGACCGAACTCAATGCTAGAAATCAATACAGGTGATCATAGATACGTTGTCGCTTATACCTTGAAACCAGTTTCTGAATGCGGAAATATGCCTGGCCAATCACCAGTTGCACTAGGTGGCCAAGGCGATCATCAGCCGGACATTCTCAATACACCTCGATGTAAGTAAATTTACTCCAACATATTAGGTCATAAAGTTGTGTGCCACTGATAAGTTCTTCGGCAAACGCTATTCAATGTATTTTTGAGTATATATATTACTAACATTTACATTTTTATTATATCAGTAAGGTGTGTATGCTATGGGTTCATAGTGCCCACGGCTACACATGGTATTAAATGAATAATCATAATATAACTAAAAATAATTTCTTGTTAAGAAATTCTAATTTTGAAAAATATCTTTATAACAAAATGAGTGAATGAAGAGAACACAGATGTAGAAATGTATTAACTCGCGATATGCAGCTCGATATTTGAGCTCAGCATAGTTCTATTTACATTCAGACCCTCTGGTGCTTTAACTCAGTCACAAAGAGCAGTATATTGACAGATACGGGTAATTTATAAGTACATATTCTCTCAGAAGTTCAACACAAGACATTTGCAGAATTCGCATTCAAGACGCTTTAGTTTTGAAGTGTAGCGGGACTCCCAGAATATCTGTTTAAATATATCATACAATGTAACTCAAACTTCAACTGTAATAAAATGAACATTCCCGTCTATATATTTTAAAATTGGCGTTCCTAAATTAATATTACATAGTTTCGCAAGAACGTGTTTGTGCTATGAGTGCGCAAAATTAAAAATCTGCTCTGTCCTACATTAAACTTTGTTAAACATAAAAGAGAATTTTGTTTTTAATTTATATGTATTATATAATAGAAAAAGAGGTTATATCGATTAGACTCTTAGAAAGTAACTTCTCAGTTTTCAAGAAAGCTTAATTTAAATGAACAGACAGTTCTTAAAAAAGATATTTTGTGGAGAGGAAGTGATAGATGATACGATTTTTTCTGTTGATGCAGCCGGTCCTGATGGAGCACCGCCACCTCCTCCACCACTGAGCGCATCGAACTCAATCGTGCAACGACCCGATGCACTGTTCCCACCGCCGGGTCCGGATCGTTCATTGAGACAACAGCAACATGGCCCGGTTGCGTTCACGAACTTTGTAAGTTATGTTCCTCTTACCATACCTTGAACCATGAAGTTAGTAAATAAGATGGACCATTAATTCCTAAACACTATATATTTGCTTCATTTAGTTACACATTTAATATAGTTTCAATTATATATACATATATATATATATATATATATATATATATATATATATATATATATATATATATATATATATATATATATATATATATATATATATATATATTGAGTGGGACATAAATATCTCATATTATTACAAATGTATATCTACATATTAAATCAATACATTTTAAAATACAATCTAAAATTTAACGTGAATTTAAATGTAAACATATACCTGTATAATGGTAACCGAGAGTGGTAATTTTACAAGTCGATTGTGGCGCCGTTTAATTTGCGGTGTTAAATCACTTTATAAATATAAGGCACATGTATTCCCTTAGAGATTAAATCTCGAACGTACAATAATAATTTATTTATCCAAGTGATCACAATAGAAGATTAAATGTATCACAATGAATCAACAAAATTAATACAGGATATCAAACACACATACATAATAGAATAATAACACATGAAAAGAAATTCATTAATGGAATAATAACAATTTTGCAAGAAAATTCTTTGCAAATCGTGTTAGGAAAATGTTTTGGTTTAAAGATTTTTACTACATTTTATGTGATTTTTTGTTTCTATTCCACTATTTACAATTAGGAATAAAATCATTACTACACTTTCCGCAAAAAAGATTATCTACATTCATCTTATTTAGCATTCAAAAATATCGGTATATGATTCCGCCTCATTTCCTTACTTCATGACTCGCACTAGACGTTTAATTAAATATCTCGGCATGGAATACGACAGCCACAATACCCGGTTTCTGTACGCGTAGTCTAACATATACTCATTTCGTTTGTTTGTATGCGCATGTGACAGCAGTTGCCGGAGGTGACGTCATCACCGGATTCCGGGAGCCCTCACGCCACCGCGACCCTAGGCAGAACTCGATCGAGACACCGAGAGGCGGCACCCTTCTCCCACCTAGGCACCCTGCGGAGGGATCACATACTGTCCGATGCCATTCCAGGACCTGAAAGTTGTGTCTAGAAAGACACACACAGTGGCTGATGCGTGACACATGTGATACCCTTACACTATGCGAGATGCACTGGACAAATCAGATGCCAATTGTCTGTTGTACGTTTTAGTTTTCTGTAAAAGGACGCTAGCAGTTTGAACGGACTTACACGTTGTATGGAAATTGCAAGTCATACATCGTTACCATCAATAATTATGGATGACATTGTCTAAATAACCTCATCAATGCGGGAGTTGCAACATGCCGAATTTTTGTAAATGTTACTCTGAAAACGGATATTCAATAATTTTTTAAAACTTGCACAAAGATGGCATGTTTATTTTTTAGCCATATTATATTATTGACAAAGTACTCTTATACTTCTTTAGGTCGTGCCAAGATTTGTTGGTTTTATTAATGTATTTATGGTGTGTCTAATTATGTTTTATCTAGATGGCATTGGTGTAAATTTAAATCAGAGTATTATTTAAATCAGTGTTCAAGAAATATAACCTTTTTGCTATAAAGCTCAATATAATTTATTTACAAATGTTATATATTTATGTCCATCACTTAATTTCATTTCGTTAAAGTTATCCATGTTGGATGAGATCGATATTTAGCTGCCATAGTTGACAGCCAATTTATTAAAGTTTGTTAATACAGTCAAAGTGAATTAAATGAAACCCTAATAAATTTACTGCATATAATCTGAAAATTAAATTGCCGTAATCTTGAATTCAATTTATGCACTCTGACATTTCGTCTTGATTTGCATAGTCAGTAAAATAATTCATAAGATTCATTGATATATTGATGGAAGAATCACTAAGAGCCAATGCAACTCCCTCAACTTAAGCAACTGTTGTCATTGCTAACAAACAATTGGTGTACAAAATAAAGCATGAATAAAATGAAACACTAGCGACGACAAAATCTCGTTTCCTCGGGCCTATTTACCAACGAGACTAAAGTGTTTCTACAGACTTTCTAGTTAAGAATATCTGCCATATTCATGAGTTCCATTAATCGAAGCGACCTGAACACGTATAAATATTTAACTACACATATTGTATTTCCTGTTAAAGCTTGATAATCTTCCATTCTTACTCAATGCAGTATACAAAATCTTATATGTAGTCAACGCAGGTTGCGCTGCGATGAGACTACAATATTCATTGTATGCGGTCGCTTCTAGATTCTCAGGCACTTGCGAATATGGCAATCTATGTATAAAAATTAGTGTTTAAAATATTTATACTAAATTTGTGTTCAGGGTAAACACACACACACACACACATACTTATTAAGAAGCAAACATTTTTCGTTCTTATAAAAACGAAATTGTAAAAAATTATTGTTTTCTTATTATAGGACATCGTACGCATTAACATTTTTATACCTAAGAGATAATCAAAATGCCCGTGGTCCAAAATAAGACAAATTCAAGTTGTACTCATTAAACTGCGCAGAATTTAGTCAAGAAAACAAACATTTCATTTTGTGCAACTCTCTTCAGAGTTGAAATATACTAATTATAATTAATTAATTTTAAATACAAATATCGTATGGAGATATGAAGGAGTATAAACTGTCCTTTGATAAGTTTTTTTTTAATCTACATTCATTTAAAATCAAGATAAGATTACCAGCAGGTTTTGTTAAGTATTAAAATGTATTTACTTTCGCAAATTTCATTTATGAGATGCGCACATATAGTATAAGATTGAGTAATTCCTTAAATATTTTAATTCGTGTCCAATTTTTTTATATTGAAATAAAATATTTTAAATTAAATGCATGGTACAGAATTAGATCACATATAACAATGTTAAATTTGATATATTTTATGAAACCGTTATCCTAACCTGAATCTATAGAAATATTATTTATATATTTATTTTGTTGTATTCATGTATTGTATTGTAACAATGGCCTTGCATAACAATTGTAGACATTGCAAAAGTATTTCTTTTTATCTAACAATACACACAGACCTTCTGTTCTACATACTAGTTACACCAATTAAATCAAGCGGAATAAATTTCAATGTTATTTTCATAGATAATATTCACTGATTAAATATATATTTTATTAGTAGAAACAGTAAAATTGAATAATCTATACATATTTATCATAAAATTTGATTTATATTATATTAAATTAAAACTAATATCTCAGAAATAGTGTATAATAAAAATTCCAAGAGACATAATCCAAAGAAACAATTACAACGAAATCATACATTTGCAACAATTTGTTTATTAACAAAAGCACTTTATCCTACATTAAAATGAATTGAACTATTGTTTTCTCTCTTAGGATTGTAGTATTTATTATCATGGTATTTTTATACTATTTGAGCCTTCCCTGGACATTATAACTCTACTATTACCTTTATAAGGTACACTTGATAATTAGAGAAATGATATTTTATAATAAAAAGAAAATGTGCTTCTTAAAACAAAGTGAGCTAGGACAAAAGTGTGTGAAGTGACAAGACAAGTACTATGTTTATTTATATATGAAAGAAACATTATTATTCAACGATTGTATGTATGTATGCATGTTTTAGATAAATTGAAAATGACATGATGCATCGACATTCTTGTTGTTTGTACTAACCGGCTTAATTTATGTAAATAAACCAGTGTAACTATAAGAAAACAGGAAATATTATAAAATAAATAAATTTCATGTCGGTTGTAATAACCTCTTAAAATTTTGCCACCTAACCTCTCTCATTACTTCCTTTATGACGATGAGCGACAGATTTGCTGCGCAATTTTCGGTCATTTACCGTGTGATGACAAAATAGCTGTTATATAGAATTTAATTATTATTTTTAACAAACTTTATATAGTTAATCTCGAGAACATTTTCGTACAAAAGTACAGGAACACTACAATCTCGGGAGATAGAAGAACTTTCCATTAATAATTTAATTAATATTATGGTATTTCCATACAATAGCTCAAATTTAGTTCGTTTCGTACATTATACAACAATTAAAATAAACTTATTAAGTTAAAATACACGTTGAGGTGTTAACACTAATATTATTTCATCATTTATCCATTTAGTTATTTTAATTAAATTAACAAATTATTGCCAGACGTCAATAGTAGTAATTTAATATCATATTTTTAATAAATATTAAAGGGTTATTTTTGTGAAAGCTGCTTTACCTAATTTAATTATATTAAATTTATTAATGTTTATAATTAACCAAAAAGCTATGTTTATACAAACCCTGCCATCCACATAGTAAACCCAAAAGTATAGAGAGAAATACCGTTGCTACATCTAGCGACGAGGTACAGAAGTACTGTGAACAGCTACGATGCTTTCTAGGGAGCTTTTATTGATTTTTCAAAATACAACTCGCCTGTATGAGCAAACTGATAATTGTGAGCTTTCTCGATAGATGTAGTTCTCAACAGCTATCTACATATTCGGTATACGATTTATGAGCTTGCATGAGCAAAATATGTTGCCTGTGAGTTTTCCCGATAGATGAGCTTTGAAGTGAACTTTATATTTTCATGCGCTTCATTGTGAGCAGAATATCTTACCTGTCAATTTCTCGGTAGATGTAGCTATAAAATTTTCTTTTAAAGGTTTCACTTCTGATAACTTGATGGCATAGTATCGATAAAATTATATTAATATAAATTCTAAAACTTTTACTCCAATTATTAGTGGATTTAAATGAAATATCTCTTTTACTAAGCTTGTAATGTTTATATAACGGTGATTATAAGACAGTTTTCTCCATAAAAAAGAAAATCAAAGGCCATGATACTTTAATTCATTATAATCGTAGGTCAGCCGAATGAATGTTATTCCTGCACCTAAGCTGTATTTAATAAATCAAATATAATATAAATAATATTACATAATACTTTTGCGAATCAATCATAAAGTAATGATAATAGATAAATAGATTCAAAACTGCAAAAATATTTGTTTAAAGAATATATATTTTATTTTATATATTACTTACATTAATTTTAAATAAAAAATTATATTTAAAGTTGAAATAATTATTCAATAAGGTAACAAATACAATAATACAAAAGGCAGCCTCGTTGATTGGCAAATGCTTTATTTATATATCCTTATTTAGGTTCAATAAAGCAAATTAAAATTGATATATTTGCAATTATTACGCCAGCGCCAATTGAACTTTTAGCAAAAACTCTAAAAACATATTTCATTGTATCCATTAAAAGATACACAAATAGGGTGTAAAATAACGTAGAAACAGCTATCGCGGCTATTATCGGCTGACACAGTATGTGTGAAATCGATCTGTAGCATTTATATGAACGATACCCGTACAACTGGTACACATATGTTTCAACGAGGGACTTCGTTACTATACGCAATTAAAATTTGTCACCGTGTGAGAAACAAAATACTGTATGATACCCTGTAGGCATATATCGCAATTAAAAGTACATCGCTTGGTTATTTTTATGAATAAATTCGCGAGGAAATTAAAATTGTAAAGCTTCAATTATATGTTTTGAATTAAAATTGAAGTTAATGATAAATCAACATTATCTGGCTTTTATTACATTCTTTGTTGAAGTTAGTAAAAATGCTTATGTGGCGTTTACCCAACTTTCTTATATATATATATATATATATATATATATATATATATATATATATATATATATATTTGTATAAATATTATATTGCAAAATTATGTTTTAAATTCATACCAGGAATGCCATAAAGTAATATAAAAATTATCAAGCAAACTGAAGTGAATTGTAACAGTAATTCAATAGCGCTATAAATTGATATAGGTACTTTAGCACCAAGCAACAGATCTGTATATATTAGATGCAGCACAGAACATTTATAATGTCATGCACATCCTTGCGATAAGTGATTACTAAATCGTCTTCGCTAATATATAATTTGTAAGACAAGCAAAACTTGGAAGATGTATGTATAATAATAAGTTCGAAATATTATGTATCGTATCATCTACATTTGCCTAGCGCGAGAGTATCGTATCGCTCCAAAGGAGTGATTTATGTATGGTTTTCATGAGATAAGAATTCGGAACGCATGTAAACAAGTTGTGTGCGTGTATGTGTTGGTAGTAGTATGTAGGTGATGTACGAGACATGACGCAGAACAGGAAAGGTCGGCCGGATGAGAACAGAAGGTGGCCAGCCGAATCATGGCACCGGATGCTTAGTTAATTAGCGTTATTACACAATAGTGTTTACACGATTAACCCTGTGTGCAAGAGCTAGGGTTGAAATGCCCACAAACCGCCGAATCAATACCCGTTACCCCTTTGGGCTAGAGCAATGTTCACCGCTAACCGGACAAGGTATGTACACAAATACTAGCAAACCTTCGCATCAAAGCAAACTTATTTATTGTTCAATATGTATACACACTGATGTTGGCTTCAATAAAACAGTTTTCAATTAATTTGGCAGTTGAAATACGTGGAATAATAGAAGTGTTCCATGTAATGCCATTATTCTGTTTTATTAATATGGTTTTACCAAAATTTTGCTGTATTTCCTTTTAAATAATCTAATATTTATCAGAAACAAATATATATATATATATATATATATATATATATATATATATATATATATATATATATATTCATTTTCACAATAATGTTTGTGTGTGCGTGAGTGGTCTCTGTCGGTAAACAATATAATTAATTTATCAAATTTTGAAAAATAAAAGAGGATTTATAAAATGTTGCAAATTGACTTTGAAGGACAGAGACTTAATTAGATATAAGAGAAAATGTACTACTTGAATCAAAATTCGGATGCCGGAGGCAAGGTTTGGATTTAAATATAAGTTAATTTTAATAAAATACTTGTCATATTCAAAAGCAATTTGTTTTCTCTTTATTAATAACTACAGACATAAACCTAAACGAGTATATTTTTATTTAAGCATTAATTAATTTATATAAAGAACACAATATACCCGCCGGGGTTTTAAAATAAAATATATATTTCTTTAAATGAATGAAATTTGTAATTTTTCAATTTAATATAAAAAGTACAATGGTATTCATCAAAATTCAATCATTTTTTGACAGCATTTATGAAGCTACGCATATTTTTGCCATTGAAATTGTTTATTCTAGCCCTCAATCTCGCTGTCAGCAACTGTTATTCTTGAATGACAAAATTTTCATTCCAGAAAATATGTCATGTCAAATATAACGTGTTGATTTATTAAAGGAATTCATAAAGAATCAAAAGCAAATAAAGTATACGGAAAACCAGTAAAATGAAACTACAAATATTCACATCAAAACCAACGCAATTGGCCCAGAGCCCATCCACAAAATCTAATATTATGATTGTATTTCCCACCCACTAAAAATTAATGAAACGACACATTTTCAAGTAATTATGAGAGTTATAGGTATAAATAAGTTAAATTTACAATTTCTTTCATAAACTTGCAGATATTACAGATTTCTGGTACGCATCTACAGAGTTATCGAACGCGTCACTAATACTTTTAATACTATTAATACTACTAATATATCGACGGATTTATTTCCCCACCCAACCATATATAGTGCACTATTGTCTGGCTTAGATAGCAACCAAGTTATAAATCACTTGTTGTCGTCCTAAGAGATGTCGCGCAGAGCTTCTACCCTTACACACATAACGCGAAATTCTGTAATTCGCAGTGAGCGACCGACACCGAACCATCAGCCGTCGTAAAATGTTGCTTTCATCGTTTGGCAAGACCATCCATTTCGCGGACAGAATCCGTCGTTTTGTTATATTGTGGTAATAATGTCTCCATCTCCGGGGTGCTACCAAACGGCCCTTCAATATATTTCTATTGCAGAGCCGACAAATGTGCGCAAGCGTTAGGCAGCTCTATGACAGAATCCGAAAGAAATTGGATCATCTAGATAAACACCGTTTTGTAAAGCTTATAAGTTAATACTTTATAGTAGTGGATATACAGTATCTATTATACTATCTTCAGGAACTGAAGAAGAATATGGTGATTCATATCTGACTATGGAACTACAGATTTGGGCTATTGTAAACACAATATAGCGTTAAATTGTAAAATAGAACAAGCTATAATTGGTGATAAAATTTAGAACAAGCGGAGAAGAGAAAGCGAGTCGTGAAATTTACATGCGGAACTGAAGATGAGGAATAATGTGAATAAATACGGAGTTACGAGAAGATAAGTACGACGAAAATAATACACTATGGAAAATGTTTAAACATTTAATTATTGGAATTATTGTATTCTGTTTACATTAATATTAATGAAGATTAGTATATAAGGTTTTCATTTTCTTTGGCATTGTTATGAAATGTTATATTCCAGACCTAAAGAAATATAGTTATATCTGAAACTCTTGTTTGTGCTAGAAATGTCCCGAATAAAACATGTTTACAATTAATAATGAATAATTTTGTTCACTGATAATTATTAGGTAAAACTAATATTTAGATATTGCAAATAATATAATTGAAAATAAATACCAACCTAACATGTAGTCATTCAAATATTTATTTATCTGCATTCAAAATGTTTACTGATATTTTTGTCATTTTAATAATAATTAAATATAATCCATTCACATTTATTTTTGCAAACCGCATTTTACCCAAAATAATTAAAAACAATCTATTGATATTATTTGATTGTTTTCATACGTTTAAACATAATTACAATCATAATGTGGAACATTTGATTTGATTTTAAATATGAGCAGGGAATGAAACATTTTTCAATGAAGTTACAAGAATACAAACTGAACAAATATTGCTTTAGGAAGTAACGCGTCGTGAACAACACAAAATTAATCCGTCGCAGTGCATGTTACGCGGCGGACAAGACATTTGCAGGGAAACCCAGCATAATGCTGGGATTTAATCCTCTATATCGCAACCACAGAAACGAATTTGCTAACCATGTGTGTGGATTCGTATGTGTCTGTTAAGTAGAATTTATTTTCGCTCAAACCGTATTGTTTATTGTGGTATAAAATTTATCCGGATGAGAACACTACAAACTAAAACTTTAGCTAGGTTGAAACTTATGTACGTATGTTCAAACTTGAAGTGATCAAGTCGCAAACTGTTGTGAACTTGGCAAATCTTGTGTACCCTTTACGCCTTAAACTTAGTTGCAAACCGGGCTTCAGTTTCTGACGCACATCGGTGGTGTATTATACACTGTGTTAGTCACAGATATAATAATCTTCGGCTACGATGAACTGCATATCTAGCGTTCTCCTACAAACACTTGTTTACAATTTCTAAACCTCCTAAGCTTGTCCAATATTATTCACTTAAATAATCTCAATTATTTGTATCGCTTATAACAAAATAAATCATTAGTATTATATTTTTTTATATTATTGTAAGACGGGCATTCACCAGCCAACTTGATACAAAAAACAAGCACAGGTACAGACACTAATGTCTTCCGCTCATCGTATAACTCATTTGGTGGAATTTATCGTTTATGTACATTTTTATAATAATAATTAAAGAAAATGTATATTTTTAATTATTAGTTACTTTAAGTTTATAATAACTTTATAGATATAAAACTATAATAGAATATGAATTATATTTATTCATCACTTCCGAATACTAAATTCTACTAACAATGGCATTCCTAAGAACTTATTATTAATTAATGCAATTGCAATTTCAGAGGGTAGTTCATATAAAGTAATTATCTTAAAGGAAGAAATTGGTCGTTTGCTGTATGACAAACAGGTATTGTTTGTAGTTTGTATTTGCCTAGCAAGAGTCTCTCTTCAACATACTATTATATCTAAAACTACTTGAGTACGAACAATCACCTTTGATGGACAAAACAGTCAAATGAAGTACACAGCGATGTAGCGCGAAGTTCATTTGTAATATTACTTAATAAGATAATTGAACCATTCTAAACGAATTAACTAATAACTAAAATTAGAAATTACAATTGTTGTACCAGATGGATTTATGTAAAAAAAAAATGCTGGCGTTCACAATAACAAAATATATAATTAATACGTTAATTCTGTTACTGTAAATGTTATCTTTACTTGACATAAAACCAACTGAATTAATTTCTGTTGCTGAGAATGCAGCTAGCGTGGGATATATAATTTGCTACTTTATATCGTATCCAAACGATAATCTTATTTTAAATAAATAATAACTATAGTGTTTAATAAATTTTAACTGGCGCAAATCTAAGCTAAAATTGAAATTTAAAATCATAACGATTACTTACGCAATTATGTACTTAACCAGATACTGATCAACGTGAAACGAATATTTGTACCACTTTCTGAGATTGTTACACTACCGAATACTATAGCTATTTAGTACATGTACCGAACGACGAACTAAAATATTTGATGTACTAAAAACAAAGTATAAAATTTAAAATATAAGATTAGAATTGGAAGTACAAAGAAGAACAATACAACGTTGATACTACAATATATAATATAAGTAGATTTGCGCATTGCACGGTTGAGACATATAATTTGCAATGTTTTGAATTAGCAAACATGTTTTGCTCCGGTAATGGTAATGTTGCATTGCTCTAACGATGCAGCACTGATATTTCTTTGTTCACTTGTACTACTGAAACATACAAATGATTTTTAATGGAAAATCCCATGTGCAAATACTTACAGTTAAATGCCCGTGAACGGCTTTGTCGAATAGTAACACAGGCGACGCAACGCGGCACGGTGTACACCGACTACAGTTAAAATACTTATTGCCGATGCACACTTGGGCACTTGACAATTCTAGTTTTATTAAATTTATTCAGGGGTGGATTCAAATATACCTTACAACGAGCTAAAAGCAATGGTGCCTGTGCCTAAGTGGTTTATAGAACATGAGTTCTAATATAAATTAGCTCAACCGGATCACATTTATTGTTATAAAGTATCGAACGTACATTTAAGATGATCAAATTTTGCAGACATTACAGTTAACGAAACATACCAGTTTCGTTGTGTTCAAATCTTTCCACTGACTCAGGTTCTGTGTAAAGCAAGCACATATTATAAAGCAGCTGATACGCTATTGCGTTGCATAGCCTGCGAGACTTCAGCAGTCACCAATTTCACACCAGCGAAACACGAGTTTCAACTAACTTCAAAAGAATATTTCTGTTGCTCTCTCTATCCGCTGTGTTGCATCGTTCACTGCTATCGTTGTACTTCAATGGCGACTCGTTGGAAGAGTTGCAGGAATTACTTAATTTAGTACAGAATATAGTAGCAATTCAATAATTACTATATTATAATAAAAGGAAATCTGAAATGACCGAGTGGTATGTTTTGCTTCTACACAACACAAAATTATATTTACTTTTGGAATAAAAGTTTAATTTTATCAACCATTTTCATAAATATACTATTTATTTTGTTGTCTTTTTCTAGAAACAGATTTTTGAAATAATGTAAAAAGTTTGATAAAATATAGGTCCTATACCGATATACGAATTTTTATATCGAAATACCATCATTTTACACAGGTATTGCAATCGTTATACATATTGACACATTCATAAGAAATTCGCGAGCCGGCACTGCCTGGCCGCTACTTTGGAAGGCTTTCCTTATCGTTTGTCTTTTCTTTGGGAAAGTGACAAAGTGGGATATAAAGATGGCGCAGAGAGCCTGTGAAAAATCTTGACTCATTTAAATCGGCCGCCGTTATGGATCGCCGTATGTCACTGTGGATTATAAGAGAGTTTATAAAGATGATTGTCTGATCATCTGTTACAGATAACTCCAACCTCGCAGCATCCGACATTCAGACCGTGCCGTACCGTGCTGTCGCAATGCGGTACGGAATATTAATTAGCGAAGCATCAGGAAACGAAACCATGGAACCGTGCAAAAGCGCACAGGGAATAGAATGACAAGAAACGCACATCAGCGGTAATGCATCAGTTAAATTTAAAGATAATTAAAATAAGCCAAGATTACATTAGGCGGTTTTTATTCCGTTAGAACTAACTCGATTACAATTATTTTCTGCTACGAGAATAGGAATCTAAACACAGCTATAAAAACCAAAAACTTCGGTATGGTTCATCGTTAATATCAAACTTTAGAAGGCTTATATGATTATACCTGTATACAAACAATTTATAATGAATATACAACATTCAACCAACTACTGTCAATATCAGCTACCGTTAAAATTTTCAATTATTATTCTCATTATTATTAATACCAATGATCACTTGATTTTAATCCTATTAAATATCGCTTTCATTATAAAACGTGTACATGCATACTATTATGCAGATGCACATTGATTTTTTTTTTTTAATTTAAACCATCCGACGATATGAATAACAATTTAACATGTGAAATATAAATGCAAAAATATGGTGTAAAAATAAACAAAAATATTAAAACATATACAGGAGAAATGCCAAAACATATATAACAACACACATTTATATAAAATTTTCTAGTTAAATGAAAATTTAATTTGTAAATTTTAATTAAAAAAATTATCATTACAGAGAACATAACAATGAAAAATCCAGCGATTATTTTAAACATTGAAATGAAAAACTTCAAACATTTATAATTTAAGATAATCCTTCAGCCTTGCTAATAATTATAATGTGTGCTTTCAATCTTCAATCGAAAACGAAATATTAATTATATTTTGACTTGCATAATCTAAATATATTTCAATAACTGTAATCATGGTTTAATTGCGCACGGACCAAATTTGACTTGTATTATATATTAGCTTATTCGTAAAACAATTTTACATTGGGCACTGCACATTTTTTAAATATTGATAATTTATATCGTTTAATGGTTTACTCCGAATTATAATTATTATTTAACATCCTTAAATATTTTAAATGTCATATTCATTTTACATTTGTTGTTTCCTTAAATATATTATTTGACATGTAAATTATATAACACCCAACTTCTTCCCCGAAAAAATATTAGTATTTGCATTGAAGTATTGAATGTATATAAAAAAAAAAAAACGATTTTATTTGACTAAGATATATATTTATGTATCCAAATATATTTCGTTTAACTGTCAAAAATTATATATTCAGCGTTACTTGTTCTAGATATACAGCCTCCAAATTTATTATTTGGTGTAAACAGTATTGCCGCCAGTACGTCAAATGAGAGTTGGGTATTTCTTTCTTCATGTGGAAATACATATTTCATCAGGCAATATCTGACATAGTTTTCGGTTCGTATACAGCACCAGAAATTTAAATATATGCATCGGTATTAATCATATGGTTGCTAATCTAAATGAGTTATTTCATTTATTTTTACGTATTTGGTAAATACATAATTTAAAAAGCAGAATTAATACTTTAGAAGTATATAGGCTCACTGAATATAAAACTAGTTTTTTACTGTCAATGTTTCGAATATTTAAAGCTTATATAAGATGTAGCAGTGTTTACATTGGTGATAGTTTAAATAAGTAAATTTTCATAAAATATGTATTTAGTTTATTATCAATCGAAACCAACATATTAAGATATTACGAGTTAACCTAAATAAAACACGTATAATATTTTCTTAATTAGTAATAAGCATGATGATACCCGAGTGGAATACATGAAAGAGGAAGGTACGCATGTTCTCTGTCGAACAATGCCGTAAGTAAAATTTTCCAGTATTCATTCCTGACATAAAACGTTAAGTTTCACGCATTCTTCCTGCAATGAATGGGATTAATTAGACGCTAAAAAGGCTGTTACGGGCACCTAATTCAATACCGAAATTAACAAACACGGTGCTTGCAATTGGCATTATTTATTATCAAAAGATTGAGCGGAGAAACGCTCGAATTTCAACTCTAATACTATATTATATATGAACTGTGTAAAAGAACTTATTCAAAATATTTTATTGAAAATTATTAATTATGCATCAGATTACTATCGTAAATCGTTGACGTAGTAAGCCTATTATCTCTACACCTATATCATAGAATCTCCAAAATGGTATATTATATAATATAACAATGATTGTTCCTGTAGAAATATAAGGTTGTTTTATATTTCTATAAGAACTGGTGAATACACTATAATCCATGGTTAAACTGTATATTTACATAAATAATAGTAATATACCTTTCGACAAGATGCTTTGTTCATAATATCACCCGTAGAGCTGGAAACGGTAGTATAATATTTTGTACTCCGTGCTGCTCCAAACTTGTATCCACATAACTCGCTCTACACTATTGGCTTCTTTATTTTTGTAACATAATATGATCAGTCACGCATAGCTTCGATGATAATATCACTGTTACCTGAATCGTGCGTGTGTGTTCGTGCATGTGTGTAAATATCGGCTTGGGTGTGTTTGTTTAGCTGTTTGGTTGGTAACACAATCTATACCTGCAGCGGCATTCTACCGTTAAGCAAATTAAACTTGAATTATTCATCAGATATTGCAGATGACAAACACAATTTGTTATTGTTGTATTTTTAATTACTTTCACATATAATTTGTGTTTAATTAGAATATATTATTATTATCTATATAAACTAAACAAAAAGCAGTAATTTGGCTGCGAAACAACGTAATTACGAAAAAAAAATTTACATATTAATTTTTAATGTATTACTTATATTCTTGATCTCATAGAATATAATATAACCACTGATTCTTCAGTACTTTACACATAAAGAGGTATAGTAATCATGACAATGTGGAACTTGCGATTTTGTTTTTGACCATTTTTGAATCGAATCTGACAATATGCTGTTTTGTCTATGGCAAAATTATGAATCTTTAAACTTAAAATATCTATATCTTCCGTAAAAAAACCTAATTTGAAAACAATATTGTCACCGGATGTAATTAATAATTTCTCTTGTAAATTTTTGAATGTATAAATAACGACGCAAGTTAGAGAAACAGTAAATGTTATAAATGTAAGAGTATTTAAAGTATCTAACAATCAGTTTATTTGAAAAATATACCATTTACTGAAAAGTTATTATTGAAAATATCTATATTTACTTGAAGTGAAATTGGTTGTATTGATTGGCCGATATAATATCCCATTGTCCTTTGTATGTTTAAAACGTGTGCTTTATAAAATTGTTTTTTTTTGCAAGGTTTACAATGCGACAATTTAATATTGACAACCTCATCCAAAACAAGAGTAAAAGCGTATCGTATAAGTTATATTCTAACAAAGTAGACTAATCTTCAAACCGTTATTAAAGCTTCACTTGGGGAAAAATAAACCGAGCAAAAACGTTGGCATTAAATGTGGCGTACTTAGTCGTTTCAATTCTTCTCTTTGTCCGTTTCATATTCACACATTCAAGCTCGGTGCCATCGTATCCCAGGCAGTGGCTTTTAACTTTCGTAAGCACGCGGACACACGTTCTGTTGGTGTTCACGTTTCCCCAGTTTTATAATCCCTTTTTATTGTCAGGTTTATTTGGTGCTGGAATGTTATACGGACTCTGGCTATATGAGCACGTATTAAATCTCTTACTATATATAAAAGTATATGTAACGCGCACTGGTTACGACGACTGGAAATTCTCATGTGTGTACACGGGGTAATTATTCTAAAAGGGATTCCAATTTATCTAACTAAACGTATATATATACATTGTAGATGTAGTAATGAAGACGGCTTATAGAAAGAATTGAAATGAAGTCACAATTTATTAATAAAACGTAATAGATACTGAGACACATTGCCACATTGTTCACAATATAATACCCAACCTTGCTTAGAAATAGTGTAGATGCTGGTCATTTACAATTAATCCACAATTTTGGTAATCAGTGGTTGCAAATTTTCCACTGTTTGTCGTATGTCAACCTAAGGATATTGGAATCTGTATCTATGCTTGTTATATACAATAAATATTAATATAAATGTATAAGTTGCTATTCTTCATTGCTATTCTATCGAGTCCCTGGCGTATTGAAACCAGTACACATATTCAGAATGCGTTGCATACATTTTCGTTTGCATAGTGGCGACACCGGTGTCGACATCGAGAATCACTGTTTAATTATCCTCTTTTAATTTCCGTTTTGTGTTCATCTAAGCCTCTTTCTTCTAGCTAATATCATTAGCATCAATGAGGATAATTAATTAAGTCAATTGTAAAACCATACAATTAAGCAATCTATTTGAAACTTAAATGTTACAATACTAATTGACTGGCTTGTTAAAAAGTAGTAAAAGTGCAAATGTTTTGGGTTTGTGATTACAAGCGACTGTAATTGTGACTTTAAATAAGTTAATTTACATTAGGCAGGTACGCTTTTCAACACGGGTTTTAAAGAGAACATATTTGGTACTCTTAAAAGTGCAAATTAATACAAAATAACAGAAAATTACATGTGTGGCATCATATTCACTATTTCTCTAATTTATGCCGCATTTAGTAATAAAATTAGGAGGTTTTATACTGGTCTTTAGTTTAGAGTTTTATAACATTATAATCGACAGAAATTGATGTAGAGTGATCACAAACACACACATAGACATCAGTTCGTAAATAGTTAGAAACGATGCAGGGAGGTCAAAACGTATATTTCCATTAATATCCCAAGTCCGATTTTTGTTGTGATTTCAAAACATCTTTATATACTTTCGTGTAGGATAGTAAAAATGAATGTATTACTGTATTTATTTTACTGATAGCTATCCAGGATATATATTTATTTTGCAATTTGTTTTGTACATGTTATATCCTTATTTCTCTTTCCGTTTTTCTTCCCTTTCCGTTTCTCATTCATTAAATGTCTCTCTCTTTCGCACAACAGCAATTTGGCGTTGCGTGGATTCTGCTTCTGCCGATGTTTTATTACCGGATAATTCTTTGCTATTATTCATAATTATGAATTACGGAGATAAATAACGTTGTTTTAATGTTTTCATTGCTTTTCTAATTGTGTATACATATGTGTATGTGTACATCATTGCCAAGTTTGTAGCTGTTTAATTGCTGTATCGTGAACACTGACTAAAATTTTCAAAAAAATGGCCAGTGATTATTTTAATTACAGCTTATCTCACAATACATTACAGTTAACACAATTTACGTGATTTAAAATTAGGCATTTTCACATGTGATGTCATGATGCTATTAGTAGAGGATAACAATATAAATTTACCTAAAGAGAGACCATTAAATCACCTAGTGGTTTTCGAGACTAGTTTTTACTTGTGTAACTACACAAATTTGGTTTTACGAGCGACGACTAACATCCAAGTATATGAGTTACATATGTATATTTTTGGATTCAGAACGATGAGATAAACACTTTTTGTTAAGGAAATATTTAGATCCAAAAATACTACTGCTCTTCTATATTTTGTATGGCGAACTTAAAATACCGACAATTTATACTATGTATAAAAATATATCTTTCAATGTCTCCTTGGATAAATACCTATTTGGATCATTTCAAGGTAGAAGAAATTAATTGCTCAAAACAATTCATGCAAATCTATATAATTACTACCCTGCAACTTCTCACTGAAATTACAAAATAAATAATCTAATTTACCCTAAGTGAAAGACCTATGCATGAATTACTTTCTTTGAACGTGATTTTTTTTTCAAACATCTTCGACAACGTCCATCTGTCGAATGAATATTTATGGCAAATTATGGCATAAATCATTTTAATACGAACACTGTTTCGCTCTCTCAGGCGTCAACTCAGCGACGATTCACTTATGGGAAATTTGGTTTACAAAATATTCTTCACGGTGCCCGCTCGTTCTTCGAACGCCAAAGAGCTGGGAATTCAATTTGATTATACGCCTTCCCAGCAGATAAGCTCAATCTTGGTTAGATGAATACCTTGAGTACTAATGGGGTAACGCCAGCACGGCTAGGAAGGGTTCGACCCGCTTCCTCGGGCACTTCTCTTTTACTCCTCCTACTGCTATCTGTCTCTTCTTTTCCTGCTCTTCTTCTACTTTTCGTGTATTGCGTGCCCTAAAAGTCTGACAGCGTACGACGAGACTGACACCCGTGTATAACTAGATCATTTGCACCGATCTCCTGTGACGAAATTCGCTTTAAACATTTTCATTGATTCTCTTCAACTAAGAGACTTCTTATCGAATTTTCATATGAAATTGCCTACATTGAAATCGAACTGAAAGTGGTGACAAGTTATGCAAAAATATTTTAATACACCTTGGTTGTAGATTATTGTGTATTCTCCATTTTCTTAGCAACAACGTCATTTTTATTAACAGTGCGGACAAAATCCATTAAGAGTTATTTTCTATAAATTTTCTGTTGAAAAAATATTAGTAGTAGTAAAATGTAATAATCAAACAATTTGCTGGTAGCACATTAAGATATAAAATGTAATACATTCTGTGTCAATGCAAAGCGAACGAATTTACGATTCATTACGTTGTTTATTTATTTTCAACGTCACTTTTTAAGCATTCAATATGAAATTATAGTAGATCTATAACCAAGTAGTAATCAACCTAGCACAATAGACAAAGCAGATGCAAGAGAGAAAGAGAGGCCACTTGGCGATGGCTCTTTGCAGAATTTCATTATCTATATCGATTGGTCTTTCAAAGCAGATTACATTGTCTGAGTTTAAACGAGTTTTTTAATCTTCCTGGAAATAAAAGAATTACGGTATTATTCGCAAAGAGTATAAACGTACATTATTTATACCAGTGCTGCACACTGCTCGACGACTTTAATACTACTGAAATAAGAAGTGCTTTAACCGATACGTTATATTTCTGAAAATTCATTACGTACATATATGTATATAAGCGTTTCAATTAAATATACGTTTATTTTTTAAATAAATAATAATCGATTTTTGTCTAATTATATAAACGTTAAATTGAAAAACCAATCAGCGAAATATAATTACAACCTAAATCACATTACAAATTTAGTTTGAAATACTACCATCATTTTCAATCCGAATATTGTTTTTGAAAAATATAGTTGCTTATAAAAAAATCATTATCAATAGTTACATTTTACATTTAAAAAAAGTAATATTCTACTGAATAGAAACTACTGGAACCAATTTTAGGATTTTGGCTATTAAAACCTATCACATATTTCTGTTCAATGGAAACGTTCGTCCATTGCCCATATGTCAATGTATAAATATGAAAATAAAAAATATTTGTTCAACACGCTATTTGAGAACTTCGATAATTACAATGAATTATTAATTATATTATTAATAGTGTTGTTAATACTTTGGCAAGCCACTGTAAGTACAACACATGCCTTCAAATTTATAATACACATCGTTAATATAACTAATTGTGTATTGTATTGTTATAAAATGAAATAAATTTCGTAACGCTTGAAACTGTGATGAATATAGCTATTTAACGGGAAGACAGTGGCGGCCATTTGCTGTGTAGTAAATTTAGAAAAAGAATTGTACAACTACCAATCGTACTAGACGTAGGATATTTGTCAGACAACTCTTTCATCAACGAGCTGTGTGGTATTTCCTTTCCCCTTCTCAGGAGCTCTTGGTTTCGTACGGTTGGACAGGTTAATCTTTATGTTACGGGTTCATCCCTTAATCATCAGCCATCAGAAAGAGCTTACTTTTTTATTTTTACCGAAACCCTCTGGTAGTCGAATTAATTTTTTTCTTCTCGTAATTAATATTTCTTAACTGACGGCACCGAAATTGTATTCCAACAGAACGGAAACATCTGTTGGTTTTTCTTATGTATCCGAATCTTAGCGAAATTAGATGATTTTCTTCCTGATATTTCTCATTTGCAATTTATTTTTCACAATATTTTATAGCGTAGGAAATCAAGAAAGCTTAAAGATGGATAATATATTTAATAAGAAATTTAATTTCTACTATCAATTAAGAAAATTACTTTAGTTGATAACATATTTTAATTAAATGGCTCTAGATATGAATTTTCAGTGATTATATTCAGCAATGTGGACGTTGAATTAAATCTCACATTTTCTTCAATCATACTACTTTCTTTTGAATTCATGTCTGAATAGGCCTATTTAAATAAACTTTATATTTCTTGAATTACTTTGACGTTAATCTTTGTTTGGAAATTACTAATTAACGACAAAATGATTTTCTTTACGTACTACCAATTTTCTACTTGACAAAAACACCAAAAACAGTCATCTGTAGCTGAAGGCATAAGAAACACCTTGGTACAAAAGCCTTTTGTTTCGTTCATAACTTTCCGTCTCATTTCATACGAAAAACGACTCGGAAATGGATACACATCATGAAATATGGATGTTTGTTCAAATATCGTGAAAGAGGCAACACCGCAGGACAAGAAACAGAATAGAATGAGGTGAAGAATGAAGTATCGAATGGAGCAAAGTTGCAAAACACGCATATTTATACAAAACTGAACGGATGCAAGTGAAACGCTTGCGGCGAGACAAAAGTTAAGACAAACAACCATTCTCCGTGGAATCTTTTGTGTGACATTGATCGTTCACTGTACTGTGAAAGGTCGATCAAATACTCCATTCTCGAATTCACACGCATTTATCGTTTTCCTATAGAAAATGGGAAACTATTCATTTTAAACTACACAGACACATCTTTTTCGCATCGCATCGTTCAATCTAAAATACTAGAAATTTACTATTCCTGTTACAGGCAACTCTTGAGATACGAACAAGTTTCGACTCAAAAGTTGTCGATTTGGGTATTGGCATTTCTGTCCTAGTAGTAATATTTGCGACAGAATTTCTTTTTGTTCCAAGAATATTACAGATACACGACCGAACCCTATAGATCTGTTGTACTACAGTATGAAGGCTAAAAATACCTTGAAGGGTCCTTATAATAAAGTTACGACTGTTGAATAGTGCCGAAAACTAAAATAATAATATTTTTTTATATCGCATACTGTATGACATTGAGGGGCAGGAGCAAGTTGACGTTAGCTGGTCGGGTCTGTATTGTTCGCGTGTCGAAATTATATGTTTTATAAAATACGTACGTGGAGGCAAGCGCTGTCGGTTTGTGCCGTCGGCATGAAACGACCGCCGTAAAACAAGAAAAGTCTAACGGCGTGCGATGAAATGATAACATAAAAACACAAAGTATCTGCCCGTATTATTTCAGTCCTCGGAGGCCCACTTTATATACAAGCGCACTCGTGCGATGTATCAAACAGGCCGACCGCCGAACGCTACAACTATATACGTTATGGGAAGTGTTGGCGATCACGGATCCAGCACGATACGCGGGATACAATTGAGGATACCGCCAGCCGCCGTCAACGAGGTAACAGTTTGAGGTGTGCATTTGTTGCCAATGCGAAACTAGAAGATATATATTCAAACGGAATATCTGTCTATCGACCTCAACAACGTCTGAGGTTATTTATATTTCTCATACAAAGAAGGAATTGAACATGCATCCTTGACAAATAATGATAAAGTTTTGCATAATTGGGTGCACAAATAAAATAATATGTATTCATAACTTAAAACATTAAATATAAAATCTGAAAATATATTTATGCAAATATATTTTTACCAAACCACGTAACAGGGGTCCAAAAATACTTTAATAATAATTACAGAAACGGAGGCTGAGCTTGTATGCAAAATTCATTTGAAATAGTACGTAACAGACTTGAAGTATGTGAAAGGGTGTGGCAATGATTAGTCCGACGAGTAGAAGTTTGCATTCGCGTCGACCAAAGAAATTTCAAACATTTATTGTAACATGTAAATTATGTGTGGTATTCAAATTTGATTATAACATGTTGAAAAAGCCTTTTCAATTCACTCTATAATTATAGCACTTTGATAAAACGACGTAATTTATATAAACTGCTTAATAAAAATATTAGTTAAAACAACAGAGGAAATGGTACTTACAAAACTGGACGGATCGACTTTCGCACCATGATTGTGAATCCAGCATTCTGAAATGTTCCTCAAAATCCTATGGAAACATGCAACATTTACCTGAAAAAGAGAGATAAACAGCAGAAATAGTTTATTTACCAAAGGTCGCATGATATATAAAAGTGTTCGACGTCGATAGGAACGGTTCGTACCGAGCCTTTTTTTATTAATTATTATCATTAATCTTAATACATGAATTTTATTTTACATCATAAAAACAATCATTATAAACATGAATGTAACACTTATATGCAACTCTCTTGTATCCGGTTGGACGTTGTGACCACCTCGGGCCGATGCTTTTGATGACCGGGGTGTGAGAGTGTGGCAGGTAGGCCCAAGGCTAACGGACCTGTGGTTGGGCTAACGAGACATTTTGGTGCTCGCTGCCGCTGCAAACTGTGGTACACCTGACAAACACAAAGAAAGCACAGTGTCAAAAGCAGCAAAGCTGTTAGCAGGACTAAACAGAATTCACACATTTTAGCTAGCCATTAGAGACCCGATTTTTGTCTATAAATTGATTTCTCGTAAATTCGCTAGAAACTAACTTATAAAAACTTAGAGATGGCAAAAATTATAAATTTTGCACCTACTTTTTTAAAGTACTTCATACGGCGAGCTAAGAGCAGTGGATGCAAACCCATTGCCTCCAGCTTGCAGAACGGCGTAAAGAACATTACTTTCTTAAGATATTGATAGATACATGTGCAATGTCACTAATATTTACAATTATTGGTTGTAAAAAGTCAAAGATTCACTACAATCAATGCAATGGTTTCTTATTTTTATTTATTATCATAATTATTATTTTGAATAAATTTTGAGTTAAATGTAAATTCAATTCATTTTAATCAAAATTCTGTGTAGGTGCTTTTAATATTGAATATTTTCATAATGTAATATTTAATGTATACAAAACTTGATTAGACTCGATTCCGCCTTTTCAGAAGAGCTACAAAATGTAATATCAAAAATGAATTCCATTAGGTTATATAAATAAAACTAAGTTAAGCGTGATAATAAATTCTGTTTTAATATATATATATATATATATATATATATATATATATATATATATATATATATATATATATATATATATATATGTATATTAAACGAAATATTAAATTTGAACATTAATCTAACGCCAGGCCTCGAACCAGATCAGAGTAGAGATATAACGGTTATCGAAACGAGACTGCTATTTAGCAAACGATTAACTTAAACACTTCGCTTTATAGATATTGTGAATAAAATGAATAGACACTTACTGTAGTATGGTTTGGAATTTGACTTTCTTTGGCAACATGTCTGAAGTCGTATGCCTCGTTGACTCCTCCCACCTCATCGTTTTCATCATCGTCGTCCTCAGCAGGACGGCGTTGTTTTGGTACAGACGTTGGTTCGTAAACCTTCATGAATCCGTGAATCGGCCGCCTCTCTGCAATTAGTAATTTCGATGGTCGTTTATTATATTACAAACCTTAAACGTGCGTTGAATTGAAATGCAATCTATAAGTGTACTGTTTGCCAGCAATAGGAACGCTACCCGTCCTATCGGTTTACAACCAGCTCATACAAAAGGAAAAACGATTCCAATCGAATCTGATTTTGTAAAATGTTATATAGAATTCAATAAATCCTGGGAATCCGATAAAATCTCGGTGATTCAACTAAGTCACATATATAAACAGTGGTTTAGTCTACTCCTTTGAAATAAGAAAACTTGCACTTGTGTCAATTTTTACCAAAACTTTCATTCAAATATGTATGTTATTTCGGATATTATTTTTAACGTGAGTGATTAATCGAATTCCCTTTTGATCTATATTTGCCTGAAATATTTGTTTGACTTCTATGAGCACAGCATTTATTCAGAAGCGTAAAATGTAACACGTTTTAACAATATATGAACACGATACGGTTTGCTGAACTTGTAAAATAAAATTTGATGTGCCCGATTGCATACCATATTGATTTCTTATAATATCTGGATCAGTGTCCTCTGTTGGTACAGACGTACCGCGGCACTGTGTATCAGTCATTACACCTACAGTTCCAAGTACAGGATGCAAGTGTTGATTATGTCGCACACTAGCTACAGCACCTAAGAGCGCACCATCCGGTGATGATAAGTGATCGTCTGATGCTCGAAGACCAACTTCTAGCGGAATATGTTTTGTGCGACCATCGTTCCTAGATCCACACGGTCTGGAGTAGTGGCGTCTATAAAAAGGGCATAAATTTAATATTAGAAAAACCATTTGTCAACGATAATTATATGGAAACCATGCGGGGTTAATTTAAATTAATATTGTAAGTGCAATACGTTGGATATAACAGCATCCATTTATATTTTAAATAAAATAATATAAATTTAATAAAGTTGATTTTCTTTATACAACGTCCTGATTCGATTTACTACTTGCATATTGGACGACCAATGAGAACTACAATCAAGTTGCATAAAGCCAAGCTTAATCATTTGAAGCATGAGTTGAAAAAAGTAAGAAAAATATGCATGTGATTAATGAGCATAAGAACAATTGAAATAGTTCATTACCTGTAGAGTGCGGCGAGTACGAGACATACAATTGCAGCCAACAGTCCAGCTGTGGCTATCAGTCCAAGCAGCAACGGGCTAACGGCCATACTGGTCGACGTGCCTGCAACAGAGCGAGAGAGAAAGAGATGCATGAGTTTTTCCATTTTATGCACTCCTGTGGGATAGCGGAGAGGGCACAACCGGTTTCTGAGTGGTGCAGTCAGGAACTTTCGAAAGTGCAACGTTGGCTTTTATTAAGTCCCGTTTTATGCAGAACGAAACAACAGCATCGGGACATAAATTTTAATTCCAGCAGATGTCCGCGTACATGCGGGAATGGTGCGCAGTTGCGGCGGCGGCTGCGGCGTCTGGCGTCGCCGGCTCGTCCGCAAACAGAGCAAAAACCAGAAAAATTGGATTAACTGTTGTGTTGCACACCACGTCACGCCTCCTCAGGCTTATATTAATCATCATTCATTACCACCGCACTGTAACTTATGCTTTGCGCTCTTCACATTCTTCACTCCTTGCTATAATAAACAACCATCTTCTTCTCATGCCACCACAAATATTGTTGCTTGCTCGTGAGTAACAACGACAAATATTTTGTGAAAATTAGTTCCTTCTTACTTTCTTATACGAGTATAGGTACATGAGGAAGTATTGTTATCATGTTGGGAATATTACGAGGGATCACGAGATATAAGTTAATCAGTTATTTGGTAAATGATTTTACAATTAAGCTCAATATTTTATAACTTTATCAACCTTCGCAAAACGATATTCGCCACTATGAATAAAATGGGGTAAATTTGAACTAATATGAACCACTATTTCGAATCTGCAATGTTTCCTCAATTATAAATCGACCTATAGAAACAATTTAGAAATGTGTTTGGAAATAGTAAATCTATTTACATTATAGAATGAATCTCGTTTAGATTTCGTGTGAGGTACATTTTCAAAATTAAGTTATTTCTCAAGTTGCTTATATGGAAGTCTATAAAAGTTCACCAGAAAATAAGAAATGAACAACATGAAAATATATAATTCGTAGGCATGAAATAGCTAGGTCTCCTATTTGATGTTTTCATGTTGGTCAGTCTGTCTATCTTGAAAAGGTCGAGACACTCACACAAACATACAACATATATTCCCTTAACTGCATAATATGCAGAGGAGGCACGCGCGCTAGCCAAACTAGAGGGACACACCACTGACACAGACAGAAACGAACGATGTCCCCTGGTATCCCACTTTATTCTCATTTCAACGTTATCCCGGGCATCACAGTGTGCCGACGCCGACGCCGACGTCTCTCCAGTGTCGTTCTTCATTTCCATATTTTATTCAGTCTCATGTATAATTCATTTTTGTCGTCGTCTTTGGTTTTGCGGGAGGGGTCTTTTCTTCGGAATTTCTCACGCCAACGATGAATCGCCGGGGATTGTGTCATTCGCGTCGATACACGCCACGACTCTCTCCACTAAGTTCCCCGTTAACCCCAACCATGTGCTATCATTTTGGTTAACGTTTGTCGGTGCCACAGTCTCCTCTATACCCTTATGAAATACAAACGATTTGTAAATGTTGTTCGTGTAGCGCTCTTGTCGTACAAGTCGATAAGTTTATGACGTTACCAAAACACTTTGAAGACGACAATTTGGTAGTGATGCTTCATAAAATATGTTCCCAAATTGTTTAAGTACAGGGTCCTTATTCTATTATTTAGCAACAGTTGATGTTGCTGCATTTCATGACGTATTGCAATATCAGATATTGCTGTTTATAAAATAACACATGTTGCTATCTCAGGGAATTTATCATGTTGATGACAGTGGTACAAATGAAATCGGCAACAATATCTGTCACCATATTTTGTAGTTTAGAAACAGCATTTTCAAGACTACCCCTTTTGTATAAAACCTAAACACAAAGCCATGCAACACTTGTAAGAAAATCACTGAAATACTTTTGCTCCTTTGTACAGTTAGTACAATTTAAAATGTATAATTTAAACAAATTTATAATGATTCTATGCTTATATACGGTATATTCTTTTGAAAAAATGTAGCACAGCAAATATATAATACATAAACAAGTATTACGTCATGCAAAAACAGACAAACATTAATTATTAATTTCAAACAATAATGTAACAAAAGCGTTCGTAGGAGCAATATACAATTACTTTGTTTTGAATTTACCCGCAAGCTTTATAGAATCGTATTGGGTTTAGCGGTTACTGCAGCAACAATAAAGCATAATATACAATAACGCATAATCAAAGTAATATTTTATCATTTATAGTTGGTTAAAGCATTGGGTCTAACTGAACCAATCCCTATATAATAATTACAACCACGTGACGTTAACATAAATTCTATAATATCAAAGGGCGAATAGATATTGTGACAGAGGATATTACACAACCAAATTACATATTTATTCTAGCAAACACATTAAAATTAGAATTTCCGACCACGTAGATCGTGAAATTTGCAAATTATAAATTGCAATGCAATGAAATTTTATATATCTACCAAAAATAATAATGTATACAAAGTATTTGATAACTTTTCTATATTAAGCTTAAACCGACTGTTTTGGACGTAGGTATAATAGAACACATTAAATAAAAGTATTTAAATTTTAAATACTTGATATAGTTTTAGGCTACATCCCAAAAACAATAATTTTTCGCAACTATTGCAGAGTTAGATGATACATTAAAAATGTAAGAATTAATGGAGGTTCCATTACTTTGGGGTTATGCTTGTATTTTTAGTTTTCATCTAATAGATCACTATTCGATACCATAGCTAAAAAGTGTATAGTTACACACAATTGGAAAGAAGTGTTTCTACTTAGAGTGGTCTGTACCTCAAGTCGTTTCTAATTAAGAAATATGCTGTTATTGAAATTTCCATTATAGTACCGGCCATTGTACTATTGATGCATGAAAAAGTAATTAATTGCAAAATTACCACATGTATAGTGACAGGTTATTAATTTTAGATAAAGTCAAAGGAATTATTAAGCGAAGTAATCTATTCATATCGAGTTTAGTTTAAATAATATTTCATTTTATACTAATTATATAATATAGTTTTTATTTTCCGTATTATAAAACTTTAAATAGTGACACTGAAATCATAAACTAGATTTTGTTAACTTACAAGACACTAAAAAAATTAACATATTTACAGGCACCAGTGGCTTTAGCCGTAATAAATATAAATAAAGCTTTTTATAACAAAAGTTTTTTTAATGCTAAAATCTGTTATGCTTTCACTGTTTATTAAAAGGATTGTCCAAACATATATAAGCAAACTTGATTACTGGGTGTAAAATAAACCAAAATACAACAATAAAAGATTTTGTTTTAGGTACTAATATAATACAATAAAATGTATTATATTTATTAGTCTCTGGGTTACGAAAGAATGAAAAGAAGAAACATTATAAATAGTCTAATATTTTTGTTCCGTCTTTTATAATAATAAATTAAGCTTATGGGTACAATAAAAAAAAATATATACAACTAAATATCTTACATATTTTTGCAGACATATTTAAAAAGTCTTAAAAAGGGTTCTATTTATTAGGACCCTATAACCCCTGTAGTATAAGGGAGATTGGATTTTCTAATCGTTAGGCATATATGTTGCAGATGTATACTAAATTTGGTTAAAATTAGTTTAGTATCTTCAAAGGAGATGCGTCCACAAAATTTCGTATTAGCATGCGACATATACATCAAAATATAAGAGTTATTTATTCGAGATAATTACTGACATTTGACCGAACACTATAAGCGGTATTGTGCTATCGTACGACGAGATTGAAAATACTGTATAAAAAGCATAAAAATGAAATATGACTTACTTGTATACTTGGCAACGCCCTTGAACGTCACCGAGTCTATGATCGTGGGATCACTCCGTCCTTTCGCATTGACAGCGTACAAATGTAGACGATAACTGGCACCGGCTTCCAACCCTTCTGCGGCGAACGTAGGCGGTGTTTTCGTCGTCGTGATATTCATTAGCGATCTCATCGTCGGTAGCTCAAGTATTTCCATCATGAAACTCTGCGGTAAACCACCATCGAAGCTCTCTGTGCATTCCACTTGCAGAGAATCGGATGTTTGGTTCACCACCGAACAGTTCAACAGTGGAAACGGCCGACCTGCAAACGAACGACATTCATGTTATTAACTCTTAGCCAGAAATTGATCTCTCAATGTGATAGTACTTCGGCGGCCGATATCGATACACTTAGCTGATTGGCTGGCGCGGGTTAATGGCTGATATCGGGCGATAGACGCGTTCCTGTTTTAGGAATTGTACATTGGGTAATGTAGCAACGTGTAGGATTGTTGCAAAGTGTGTGTTGTTGGTCAGAACTACTCTCAATGCATTATAGGAGTGCAGATATTTGCTGTTGTAATTGTGTCATTCGTTCGAACTGATGCGATGTGCAACAGTGATTAGTAATTGTTGTTAAGAAATTGAACATGTTGTCACAAGTACCTCATGCATTTTGTTCAATTTAAATAGTGGAATTGATGATACATTATTTTCAAATGCGTGCTTTCGGTACTTGATTATGATAAGTTTCAAACTAAAGTTGCTAGAAATTTTAATTAATACAGGGATCAAAAACTTATACCGTTTTCAGGATAATGAAACAGTAGCAAGACTTAGTGTAACGTTCAGCTTAAATATTTATTACAAAAATTAAAAGAATCTTTTCAGTACTGCATCAAATCTTAAATTTAAAATATAATATATTTATATTCAATGGAATTGATATACTCATATATAAACACACACACCCCCATATACACACGCACAAACACACATATAGTGACACACCCACATGCAGCCAGATATATGATATTGCGGCTATAGTCAAAATGAATTCATAGACCATCAAAACAGACATATCCGTGAAAATATCGAGGTGATTTTATTATTAACACAATACTTTCTTTTATACTTAACATTAGAAAGTAACAAAATTATAATATTTAAGTAGTTTTATGTTCAAAAGCTGCTTCGAACTTATCTATGGAATATCAATGTAATTTTAGTCATATTTTCAGTTTGTTGAAACGGTGACATCCAATAAAAATACAAAATGTTGCTGTTGCAAGTTCGATAAGAAGTGGCACGGTTGCAGTGCGCGATAAATGAAAATGACGAAATATTCTTAATAATATATACCAAAACGAAGAATGAGTATTTCGTAATATCTCACGTTGCATCGAATAGTGTAATCTGTTTTTTTATTACTTCCGCTTCTCAAGCAACTGGCGCATATCTTCTAAAGTAGGTTCAATTTGGAAAGATTTTTAATTTCCGGTCTCGAGCTAGACACAAAGTGCTACTTTAAATCACAAAGTAGGGATGATGTCTAAAGAGAGAGAAAGTTAAGATTTTATGCATTAATAATGTCTGGGTATTTCAGAATATTTAATATTGTTTAATGTGTGTTAGAATAATATGGGTAAGCTTTTTCTTGTATTTATAATTATTAATTTCTTATAAATAATACTAGATACGCTTGTATAAAGGAATGTATTGTATTCACAAAAAAAAAAAAAAACGATGGAAAATTTAATAGGAATACCTGTATTCATAATTTACTTTGAATATGTCTGATTTTTAATAGAATATTTCAATTTAAATTGCTTGCTTACTAGTGACACTTTTTGCATATCTGTAAAACGTAAAAGTTAGTTATTAAAATTTCTAGAAACTATTGTATAAAAAGTTTTTTCGATAAATCTACGTTTCCTTAGTGATATCGTTTCATGGCAATAATATAAATCATTATATAGCTATATAACATATATATATATATATATATATATATATATATATATATATATATATATATATATATATATATATATATATATATATATATATAGAATGAAAATTAAATGAAAGTCGATTGAAGGAAACTTCAGATTAATTGTTTTTGTGTATTCGTAGCTTCATGTTCTAGAATGCCGGGTGTTCAGTGTTTTTGAATCCAAATATGGGTCAATAGTCAAAATAACTTCTCATATAGAAATTAAGCTTTGTTTGTGTGGAACTAGTAACCTAAAATGTATAATCATTATTGATCGAACAATGTTTTGCCGTTCGTGTGCCTATTAATTTCACGCTCTACTGTCATAGGCGTTCTTGCATTCAATTCACCTTTTTCCGGCAAAAGGTCAAAGGGTATATAGGCACTCATGTCCGCGTCCATTTGGATCGCATCGCTTATTGTGTACGTTGTGTGTTTTTCCGTGCGTGTGTAAGTTGAGGATAAAGAAGTGTGGGTGAATCCGCCGTTGTTTCAAATATTGTAAATCCGGTATTAAAACGGGAGAATCCCGTGAGAGCTGGCTACGCGATATATGTGTGTGCTGAGCTGAGCTGAGCAGATCGGCGACCGGTTGGATACAATAGCGGTGTTAGCATTTTGGTATTCGCTGGGCGCATTTATTTTGTTTACACGACATACACTGCAACATCTTAAGAGGGATAGAATCATATATATTACCTAAATAAAATTATCCATTGAAATAAAATGTAACTAGTAGTGAATTATCTATATTATTTTCAGATTAACTGTTGATTTTTGATGAGACTTACGAACTTATAGTTCTAAAATATCAAAGACGTTGGAGAAGTAAACGTTTACTTTAGTTATTTATATGATTAAACCAAAAGCTACTAGGCTAACAGACTTATTGTACCTCTAATGATATAAATGCCTTTTCTTAAAATATAATTGAATTCTAAAATATTTCGATTTTGCATTTTAGTATATATTTCAATGAAGGTAAGATACGTGGGAAAAATTAATAAGAGTTTAGCTTATTCCTAGTAATTAAATGTTACTATTTTCAACAAAGTTTTCGCGCTGTTGATTAAACCGACTGAGAGCCACTTGAATCGACTCTGGTGCGATGCGGCGTAGCGTGTTTGTAAAGATCGAGCGGGTGCGCAAATGAACTAATCGATCACAATTAAACGGCATCTTCGTCGGCGTTACAAATCGCGAAACACAAATCTTTATCATGCGCGAGCGGTTTCCCGTAGGAACCGTGGTCTGAATCAAAAGTGAAATTGGAATATATAAACGGGAACACGTTCCCTTTACGCTACAATAAAACCGTGAATACTCACGTGATGAATATTGAGTGCTTCGTAAGAGGTATAAAACGTGGCCAATATTCTTTCTCGTGCCCACCGCCCACCCGTCTGTCGTCCACCAAACTAGACCGATTCTATCCAGAATTTGTTTGTATTTTATAACATTCAGAATACATGTAGCTTATCGCACATTCAACAATTGAATTTTATGTATTAGATAATAAAATCACCATTACATATCTAACCTAACCTAACCTGCGCACGTTACCTGTTGAAATAACGTTTTCTATTAATATTATACATGGTGCTGTAAAACCGACGAGAAGTCTTTTATATTTCTCAAATACGTAAATTCTCTAGACATTTAGAGCAATCTAAAATTTGTCAGAATTTTTGAATTCAATAAAGAAATTGTTAATAACACAATTTCCAAATAATTACAACTTAAGGAGATTTAATATTTATATATTATTATTGTATTCTTCAACATTCGTATTATTATTTATTTTTTAATTAGGGCCTCAACTACAACCTACATATAAATAATGTAGGTAAGCACAAAGTTGACACATACGTAATATATACTTTATTTGGTTAAAATCGATTTGGTAGCTTCAGAGAAGTTAGAATCCCCGCTAACACACACAGACATCATACAGAAAATTGTTAAACTTTTCGAATATGAATTATACATAAAACATTGATAAATAAAGCGACAATTGTTCTAGAAATAAGAACTGAAGTAGTATAAAGAATCATGTCAGTTTATTTATATAGTAAACGACTTGATCCAAGATGTTACACTATGTAAAAACGTCCTTCAAACGTGTTATCAGTTATTGATCGACATGAAAAGTTGAAAACTTTTCTATATTTGACAATTTATGAATTGTACCTGGTACTCTATCTACCCACAAAATTCATATCAATGTCATTGCATCAAAATTTAATATGTGAAAGGTTGTAGAATAAAACAGTGGAAAAGGGAAGCAATTTGCGAAACTTTAGCGATATGTCTCTTTGTAAACGTTCTCTGTTGTATCGATAAAACTTTTCTGTCTGATTGTTCATTGAAAACAAAGTAGTGCATTTACTATAAAATCTTTAGAAGTAAAGTTCTTAAACAGAGATGGCATCAACGAACATTTTTATCCATTATAGCAACCGATAAGCAATCTGTTGTCATCTTGTTGCAAACTTATCAAAACGATTTATCGACTGAAATGCTTTCGGAATAGTTAACTTGCAATTCAGGTCGCTGCCACGCGTCGATTAATTGTATGAATATGCGCATTTAGTTTGTACAGAGAAACTCTAATATCCAATCATATAAACATAGAATTACGAAAATTCATGCGAATTGTTGTACATTCTCTGAATAGTTAGATATTTTTGCGAGATTCTCGTACTATAAATGAAACATATATAGCAGTATAACAAATCTACACTTGTGGTATTAATAACCAGTCGGTAATTCGTTAAATATGTATTTTACCTGTGTTATATGTCCCTGGGTGAAAAATAATTTCTTTTTTCGATTTGACTTTTCTTTTACATGTCATTTTTTTAAATCTTATTTACTCACTGTTCCTACATTTTTTAGATAGTTAAAAGCAGTTTCCATATATATTTGTTCCTGATCGGACGATTAGTTTTTACATAGCTATCATTTTAAACTTGGGTGGGTAAATTTTACCCAGTGTGACTCTCGCAGATTTACTGCAGTATGACTACGGAGAGTTAAACCATTTTTAAATTTTGGACGAAGTTGAAAAGAAAGTTTTGTAAATATAAAAACATTCTTACTCGAGATCTAGCGGATTTAAACAAAATTGTAATTATCTACATTTGAGATGATAACTGTATCCATGTTCCTATGAACATTATTCTACAGCAATAACTGTAAAAAAATATGAATTCACAATCTCGAAAGCCTCAATAATAATTGTAAACACCAATCTATTTTCAAAACTTGTACAATAAAGACGAGTGTCATGCAAAATGAAACAAAAATTGAATAACAATGTGTGCACCCTCTTCCGTGACGTCATTATTTCCTCGGAATGGTATGTGTGGCGTCGCGGCGCATTGCAGAGCAAGAGTAGGGTACGACGGAACAGGGAATAGCGGTTTATGCGAAGGCGTGAAAAAGAAAGCCGCGTTCAATTTGAGATTGGTTCTTTTCAGTTCGAAACTTTTATCCAGTCGATGGTTCCCGATGTCTCTTAATCCAAGGGCATTGATGTGGTAAATTTTAACATTGAGCAGATAAACACTGAGCATTCACTTTAGCAATCACGTTCAATTTCTCGCCAAAATAATACGAATTAGATTCGTTTAATGAATTCGTAATTTTTTGGCAAACGAAACTGTTTGTAATGTGATTTCCTTTCCACTCTTTGGTACTATTCGTTTGATTGGCGATTTAATATTATAGTTTGTAAAGCTTCGCCATATATTTTACGCTGTATGTAAGATGCATTATCACTAAATAATATTATGGTAGAAATCTATATTTTATATTATATTAAAAATATATGTGCCGTAAACTCTCTGTTACCGAACATTCGATTTGTGAACCTACGCTATAAGGAACGTTACAATTTACTAGATTTTTCTTATAGTCGTCAACTTCAATATTTGCTTATGAAATAAAAAGCGAAACTTACTATATAGTATAATACGTGTATATAACATTGGATATTTAATACTTGGTTATTAACCCTTAAACACGCTCAGATATGCTTGACCTCTCGCCAGAGACGCTAAATTGTAAATATAAGAATTATGTACATACAAAGTTTAAAAGAAATAAACCGTGTGATGGTATGAATAGAAGCGTGATTGGTTTTTGTCCGAAGTGTAGACGGGCTAGGAGCCGGTAAGATAAAGTATATTAAGTGACTGACCTGCGGCGACAACTTGGAAGACACACGGCGTTCGCTGGTGTCCGACTTCGTTCACGCCCCAACAGGCCAACGTGCCGTAGTCCATGTCAGAGACGGGCGTGTAGTTCAAACGAGACATTGTGCCCTCGTTAGTGAAGCGGCTGGGCGGAACTTCGGTCAGGTCACCCGAATTGTTGAACGTCCATTGGAAGGTGACGAACGCTGGGTTCGCGTCTACTGCACATCGCAACGCTACTGTTTCCTGTTTCAACGCACCGTACAACTCTTCACGATCGTCTTTGCACACTGGCACATCTGCAACACAAGATATATACGTTCAGATCAAAGGCTGTCCTGGGTTTCACCGAATAAGAAGAACGCTACTAACATAAAGCATGATTATATATATATATATATATATATATATATATATATATATATATATATATATATATATAAGCGAGATAGGTATCCTATTTGATTTTAGTTGTGTCAATATATGTTGAAATTAAGTGCCAGCCAAAACTAGATAACGGAAAATCGTAATCCGTCAAATGTCCAATACAGTAAATATGTCTCAATGAACGTGTACGACATATGTTTAATATTGTTTGTATTATTTAGTATTATAAAAAAATCATTTTTAATATATCGATGATGAATGGACTGCGCCCATGGGTTAACCTAGTAATTAACTCATGTCAAGAAATGGCTTAAAAATCTGGAAGGTTACACATGTAGTGCTAAATTAATGCTATAACTGGCGGTAATTAAAAGTTTATTTCCTTTTCATAGTATGTATGTACTAGCTAAATAAATGATAAGCAAGACAAATAGCTAAATTAGTTAAATTTTCCTGTTTACATGAGTAAATTGGTTTTGAGTTTGATCGTACATACACATAACTATGTGTATGTACGATCAGGATATATGTAGACAAACTTATTTGCATTCCGATGTATATGTATGTGGTCTGATGCTCGCTTGTACATCCTGTCGATGAGTTGCTGCGCGGAAGCGATATTAACAACTCATTTAGCAGCACGTTTAGTGTTCCGAATAAGTAATTACATAACCGCAGCCACGAATGTTTGCCTAGAAAACGCGTTTGTTGAACGGAAGCCATGCGGTCTAGTGGCCAGAGCCAACAGCCACTATTGTAGTACCTACTCTATGTGAGTGAATCGAATGCGCACACGACAAGACTTGCTACACTGCTATTCGGTGGCGACGGCCAAGGAATATACACCAAAGTCCTGAAGCGAGACGCTTCTCGCCTTAAGATTAATGTCCGTTCTTGTGTAATTACTCAAGCTCTTCTAAGATATTGTTCTTTTTTTGCGCCTGCTTTGCATAATTTCACCTGAGATGGCGCCGCACTCTTCTTTTAACGAATACTACATCCGCTTGAATGTACCACTTTTTGTTACCATACCTATTTTCTTTATTTCTTTCCGTTTTTTCCTTTTTTTCGTACTTCTGCTCTCTTATTACATTAATTTAATTTGGAACACAAACGTACATTTATTATTCCTTATTCTCTGGCATTTATAACACTGTTCTTCCCGTGCATTATACTATTTATTTCACTTTCTGCACGGCTGTATGCTGGCATCCAAACTCTTGCTAACATTTTTTACGGAACTCATTGTTTCCAAGGTTTTAATGTTTCCTCATTTTGGAATCCGAACCAGCAGCAATTATAAAAAAAGAAAAAGAACTTTATTTGTCGTTACCGTGGTTATGAAATGTGAAATGAAAGAAAAAAGTTAAAAGTCTAATTCGGTTTCTGAGACAGACAGGTTCGCGTAATGAGAAATTATATTTTAATTAAATAAGCACACAGATAACGCAGCCTCAAAACAGGTACAAGCTAACTTGATTGCCACCTGCGTTGATGTTTCGTTTTACTGTAAATTTAAATATGCGTTGTGCCCTACACAGGACTTCCATCGCCGTATAATTAAAGAATATGTGTTGATATTTCCTGGTAAATTTTGTTATTACCAGTAGTACTGATGGATAAAGCATTGCACCGATCGGCCTCTATTTATCTAACATATAAATATTAATAATAAATTTGCGTTAAAAATAAAATTCTAATATGTTCGTATTTCTGAACCATGTAAATAATCAAATCTTATCTTGCTATTTTGATAACTGACTTCATTACGTTCTAAATCGATTCCAACGGCAAATAAACTGCAGGTTTACGTGAACATGAACCAATTTATACCACCTTCGAAAATCGAATAACTTGTAGAATAGTCCAATTTAACTCCGAATTTTTCAATGCTAACAGCAATACAGCAATCGATGCATCACAACAAATCCTACAATAAATTCGCGCAAATAAATAAATAATGTCTAGAAAATACAAGTTTAACACTCGTGCTGTTTCAATATCGCTGTAAAATAAATTGAGAACGATTTCGTATGGCGGGCGTGTTGGTTTCGTGCTACTTCTCCGTTTACAAGAGGATAGGTACTCAAAGAACGGACAGTGTGATGTGTGTTTAGGGGGAAAGAGGAAATACGAGTGCTCTCATGCTCATCTTCCTGTCCCGAGCAATGCTAGTCGCTTTTCACTGTCACAAAACTATGCAGCATTCGGTGAAATTTCAATTCGACGGTGTTGACAGTCGCGAAGACGAAACGTGTGAGGTAATTTGATTATTGTCGTCGGTTTGGAATCGTTGAAATGTTACACGGTCATTAGTAGATAGTAGTTCATAGCTTTGCTAACTTACTTGCTCATATCGCTTTGTCTATCAAACTAAATGGAGAAGCACTAGCTGACAACTACTTAATAATCATTTTCAGTATAGGTTAGGACACCTAATTTTATACTATATGCTTTTATGGAAATTTATGTAAAATTTCATATTACCGCTTATTTAGTATTTATTTAATTATTCAAAATAATGACTATTGAATTATTCAAAATAATAATTAATTTTTCATTTTCTTTTTTAGTTATTGGGCACCCAATTTGCAGAAATTTTATTTTAATCTAATTATTCTATTGGTCCCAATATATTTTTTTAGTGAAAATATTTTTCAAGAGAATGCCATTTAATAAATTATACAATAAGAAATAAAAAATACTTTGAAAAAATTTTAGATTCATATAATTTCTGTCAAGCAAATAAATTGTATGTTGAATTTTATTTTACAAGAGATAGCATTCAAGAATAACTTTGTGAATGGCTACAGCAAAAATAAACTGAAACCTCATACATTTAATTTTTTCATGATAAATGTATCTTTTCATCTTTTATGCTTCTCCAAGCATATTATGAAGAATTAAATATGAATACAAAGCGTGTCAATATGAGTATTTTATTTTGTTTGTAATTGAAAAGAAATCTGAATGTTCTCCAACGTAATTTATATCCTCTCTATTGGGAAAATCAACCGAAACGGGTATGTTATTAAGACGTCAATAAACTGCCAGAAATTCGCTTATATATTCATAAAAGAAGAAATGTAAGCTGTTGCCATCAACGGCAAAAATGAGTTTCACAATGTGGTACAAAATCCCGCTCGCAATATTACAGCGCATTTTTCTTTACGTAGTGTTGAAAAATAATATCAGAAAATAAATAATATATGTCAGTCAGCAGTGATGTTTATGTATTCTCGTTGCTTTAACTCTTCATACGCAATTTTCTGATTGATTTATGGATGATAAATATTTTCTGTGATGAGAAATGAGGTGCTGAAATAAGTTTTACTTAAAGGATTGTGAATTATCTTTAATTGATTGTCTCACAAGTTTTATCGACTTGAACGTTGAAATTTAACAGTTTTTCCTACCGTTTAATTACATGTAGTTCTTACATAAATACATACATAATCGTACGTTCACCCGTTCAACAAAAATTTTGAGGCCCAATAAAATATTTTTAGAAGCATTAATCTTTGAATGTAATAATTTTTTTTTGGGGACTTTTCTTGTTCCAGCCGCCATATTGGAGCCGCTATCTTAAATCACTAAAACGGCCACACGGCACTAAAAAGGTACTGTTCATTTTTCTCAAAATCTGAAGTGAACTCGAGGGGTTCCGGTTGACAGAGAATTACCTATATATATATATATATATATATATATATATATATATATATATAAAAGAAAAAAAAAAAAAATATATATATATATATATATATATATATATATATATGTACACGGCTGAACACCATAGTAATTGTGTAATACCGTACGACGAGCTAAAATATAAGTATCAACAAGCTCAAAACAAAATTTAATCAAGAGTGCTTTTATAAATGTATAAATTTGTTGAAAATTACATGTAAACGTGATTGTGTCAGGCAAGCCAATGAGAAAACTGAGAAAGGAAAACGCATTTCATAAACGGATGAAATCTGTGTCGTTCCGTCGACAAGGGACGACAGCGAATATGACGCAAGAGTGGGCGAGCGAGTGAAGTGAAGTGAACGGTGGCGAGATGAACACACGGCTATACAGCAGCAAACGAAACAGAACGACCGAACGGAGAACCGTTTTGGCAGTGAGCCGCAGTCAAATTAAAAAGCTGCCACGCTTATAAAACGACGCTAACGATACATGCTGGAAGCCGTTTGGGACGCGGGATAACCGCTTTGACAGAGCGAACGGGCCGACGTTACGGCCGACGGGGCACCATCTCTTCTCAGGCTAGCACTCGCAGGCAGCGAGCCCGAGCGCTCAAACTGCTGCCGACCAAAACGATCTAATTTAATACGGCAGTTCCGATATGACCCGTACGTACAAAGTGACGCTTCAGATTCTATGATGGCTTTGCAGTGCGCTGCTGTTGTTAGGCAGCCATCTCTCTGTGTGTATGATATGTCGTGTGTTTGTTGAAAACGACTCGTTTCGGATGGGTGCGAACATTCGGCTCCGAGCTATCTATCTGTTTGCCATTGGTCCGTTTGTGTATTCACGACTCCTCTTCACACTCTCCGCACACCCTCTTGCAACTATACCAAACACTTTTATCTGTTGTAACTACACACTATACATAAAGGTGTACAATATACAACCAGCCGGGAGTGACCTAACCTCACTACATCCTTTTACAACAATGTCGGTAAACAAGAAACACACACACATATGTGTGTGACACTGGCAGCGCAATTGTTTCAACGCGCTAGTAAATGTTATCGGAAAGCTTTTAGAGTTTGACCTAACCTGCAGCTCAATTGAATACGTAACTATGTAGCTTTACCGGAACGGATAAATATTGGGTTTCAACATATACTAACCACTATTTTATATTAGCATAAATGCATTAACTAATTTTTTACTGAAAATACTTGATATGTTTTCGAAATTAGAAAATTTATATGGTGTGAAAAATGTGCGAGACCTAATTACAAAATTGAAGCATCGCAGTATCTATAAATGCCTACATGAAAAACCTTGTATAACCATTATGGCCATTTGGTAGGAATATTCTCCCCCAATTTCTCTCTTTTTATATCTTTCTTTCTCTCTCTGTCTCTCTTTATTACTTTCAATCTCTATCTTTCGATTTGACTTTCTCCTTGTATCTGCCTCTCTTTTTGATTGAAATAAAATAATTTTTATATACCACTAAATATGAATACAAATATGTACTAGAAATTCGATTGCAGGGCACTGCAGATTTTATGTATATTATGCAAGGATAACTAATCTAATTAGCGTTAACAACGAAATATTTTGCTCCAATTTTGTTTGATTTTCATGAACCAAAATGTGTTACGTAAATATCCTATTTTACATTGTTCTACTAGCTTTGTGAATTATTAATGAATAACAAAGCTAGTCGTTAAAACAAATATTTCGAATTTATTGAGCTGGCACGTAATGTGATAACATGATTCCGTGATTGATTTCTTTTACGCTTTTGCATGGAATATTAGCGAGTATGTGTATTCTTGTTTTACCACAACAACTGTTGATGATAACATAATGAAAGTAAACTCGTCAAAACACTATGAAGATAAAACAGACAATGAAAATCTTGGATGAAAAGCATTAAGGGCAAAAATAATGATCAGTATCACTTGTATACATTAATTAGATCCAAGCCATTCATAGAAACTTATGTGATCTTCCTTGATCTCTAATTGCCCAAGTTTGGTTAATACAATTCGTCATGCGTAAACTCGTACCCAGCGTTTGTAACAACTTGAAACAATAATTAATAATGTGATTAAAATGCTTTAGTACAAGATACACCTACCACCCCTATAGATTAGATACGAGAGTGGTAGATGTATAGGTATGGTATACGAATAGGAACAAGAGCGCCCGCCAGTTCCGTTTCTTGGGTGCGGTTACACAGAAACACCTTAAAGTAATGAATTGTTTTGTAACGTCACGCGTTCGTTTGAAAACTAACAGCAGCGCGGAACTTTAATCAAAACACGTGTAACGTAATAATCCGTAGCGTTGTTCTATTGCTACAATAAGAGTCGTTCTTACCATTCGCTTCAGCAAATATGTAACGCGTTACACAAACATTAGGGCGCTGCTACCAAGACAGTGCCGTCTCGAATTACTGCCTTGGCCCACCCAATACATGAAGCTTAAAAAAAAATTATGTTGACATATATTATCATTTTAGAAAACATCAGTTATCACTGTAAAAAATGATAATCATGCTCGACGTATCATGGTATAATTAACTGTACAGTGAATAAATTAACTTATATGCAGCTAATCAAAATATGGAACGTCCTGAAAAGGGAATATTTTTTATAAGGACAATTTAACAAAAAGAATGGCACTAGAAATGCTGACCACTGTCATAAAATAAATTAGACACTACGGGCTCCAAAATTCCTGAATACAATTCTGATTTTCAGAGACAGAACATAATGGTGTCAGTGTAACATTTTACAAACATAGCTACCGTCGAGTGTGTTTATTTTAGTTGTAGGAATCTGTAATTACGACAAAGCTGGGGAGTTTGTGTATATGCCACGTTAGCGACGAGGAAGATATATTAGGCAGTGCAGGTGATAGAACAGACAAACGTTTTCGATTCAAGACTTTTTATTTAAGTCGAGTGTGAGAAAGAATCGCTGGTCGCCTACGATTCGCAAGATGTATCTTCAACTGTCGCGATAAGAAAAGTTTTTACACTTTGTCACAACTCGCCGCGCGCGTGAAGTTTCCCCCTACCTACTATAATTTGGTTCAGTAGGCCTTAGACTTTTTTTATTCGTCTTCGAATAGCCCTACGTCTTCGCTGTCAAATCAATGTTACACGAGATTTGGAATGAAATCGGCCTCGGCGAAAGTTTCCGCTAATATATTACAACAAATCAATCACAGATTTCAAATTTAGAAAGGTATTTACAAGTTTAGCAACATGGCTCATATTTATTATTGTTAGCTTGCCTACGAAGTACAGAAGAGCTACAGCATTCGGTATACATAGTACAAGAAAGCTAATTCTTATTCTAAAGGTAGCCTAGGCTTACGCTAATGTTAGTTTAAATTGTTGGTGGAAATAAATAGTACAGCAGATGAATCAAATTGATTAAATACATTTCCGTTTTGAAGTCGAAATATTTTTCTATTCGTTAAACTCCCCTTGTGAATTCCTCCATTATACAAAAGCACAATTCGCGAACAAGCGAGAGTCGATTTTCATGTTTGTCAAATGTAATTATATTTAATTGGAAGAGTCAATTTCTTCATTTCGTAACTATACCGGTCCAATGCAACAACAATTCCTTCATTCGAGAGCATTCATGTTTCGTGAAAGCGTTTTGTCATTCGATAATTGGATATTTTACATCAGGATGATTTTCTGTAGCTTTTCATTTGTTACAGTTTAAGGTTCAGTTTCCAGTTTCAATTACTTTATTTCGTATCAGCTCTTGGCAACAGTGCAGACGTTTTCTTTTTCATTATTATTTTTTTGCGCATAGCCTTAGGTAAATTAATATCTCCTGTAAACATTGACTTGTTTGCTTTGTAGGAATTTTTAAATTATTTCAGATAAGGGCAATGGTAACTATGATAAATATTGTTTTTTCAAAAGTTAAATTTTTAATTAAAGCTCCGCTTTGTTTACAAATTTTGATATCGCTTAGAAATAACACAATATCCTGTGAATCTTTCAAACAGCCGATATTGATTTTTTCGGTAAATATTTTTCTGTTTGTAGTATCTTGAATACATACAGCTATTCATTGAATTCAAATTTTACAATGTTTTATTATTGTGGCTTGTGGCTATGTATTATATCGGTCATGTTCTGTTTCATGTTTCACATCCTTTAAACCGTCTTCATTTAATTGGGATAATATAATTCATGATTCGATACTTGTGCACAAATAAATAAGTAATTATAAATCAAATGTTTAGAATACTTCTTAATTAATGTACTTTAGAATAATACACACCCAGATACATTTGTAAAAAAAAATTGGTAACTCTACGCAGTCAATCATAGGTAACATACTGTTTAATTTTACATTTATATGTAATTTTACTCTCCAACTGTAAAATAACATTTAAATCAGCAATAATACAAAAATGTTTCATTATAATCGCACACACGGTGTCATTGTTAATCAACATTTGAAATTTAATTAAACAAAAATAATTTTACGTTTTCTCGCAATGCATGCGTTTATTTCCTATAATGTGTGTGTTAGTTCGTAAGATTTAGCGTTCCGGATAGAAAGCTAGAAGCATAGGCAGATGATACTGGGCTTATATAAATATATCTATATGTATATATTAATACAATTTAAATTATTATTATTATAATGCCGGGGAGGAGCGGACTGTATTCTGTATATGATATGGGCACATTGTGCTCACGAGTTTACCAAGTAATTTACTGAAATGTATATACCAGTTACATAATGTTCAATTATTGCAAACAGTATATCTGCAGTGGAGATACATATTCACAATACAACTTAAAGAATTGATTTCGTGAATGTTAGATCATAATAGCTCTTTTGTACAAAAGATGCAATGAGTTAAAAATATAATCCAGAGTTTTATGATATATTAAGCTCTTCCTATAATGTGTGCGTTAAATCGAAGAGAATTTAATTTCAGTTTAATATTGCGGTAAAAGCAAGTTCGACGTATGCAAGTCCACTTACAGTAAACAATACGCTTACCTGGTCAATAAAGTTTTACCAAGGTGCATTTATATTCAATTAGTAAAGTTCATGTGATACTTCCAGTTTTGCAATGTTAATATCTGGTTTGTAATAACCTGCAGTAGGAGAATACTCGGACGTGGAATGAAATTAAATACATTTGCAGTAACGTATACTATAACGAACCGTGTGGTTATACTGCGAGCTACCGTGTCCACTGTTTTACATTATACTTGGTTAATATGGCTCGGCTTCGCTTCTTTGGTGTCTTGCAAATGTTTCACATAAAATATGCTACTCTTTGTATCATAAAGCTGATATTGTAACAATACCAACCTCTAATAACTGAAGCAGGTGTATATTAACTATTGATTTCTGACTTATTACGATTTATATAAATTATTCTGTAAAAAAACGCTCTGGAACCATATAATATCTACAATAGGACTTTCTTTTTAATTGTAGTTATAAATGACATATAGATATCATTCTTAAATATGCCAATTTATAGCTAATGTAGCTTTTATTATAATTGAAAACTATAATAAACAAATTTTTGTTTTATTCGATATAGTTTTCTGATAAAATAGGTAAAGAATGATAACAAAATACAATGTAATTGGAATGGGTACAATTTTTATAAAAAGAAAACGAATTTTAATTAAATGTAGGATTATTATAGTCCAATGTAAACAAAATATTAATTATGTATGTAATGTCGTTGTAATTCTCAAGTGCATTACTTACATCGCACATGGAGCGTGACTGGATTGCTTGTTCCTTTACCCTCAGAGTTGGCTGCAAGACATGTGAAATCCCCAGCGGTCGCCCGGCTCACCGTTTGCAGCACAAGACTGTGGTCGCTCAAGATCACACCCGCACTGACGTTGTGATGTATTTCGAGACCCTAATGAAACATAAAATATTTATAACTACATTTGTTTCATTTATTGTCAAAGTTTTGCTCGGTTGTCCAAGTAAACTTTCGGAATTACTGCCAGTAAACTTTATTCTCTACTCGAAACACAAATATTGAACTTGTGTGTTCTATTTAATAAATTAAAAAGGCGTATCCTTCAATGCCTCTCTATATAAATAGCATAACGTTAATGAGTTTCACATATTTTTTACAATTTGCATATTATTACGTACATCATTTTTTTAAAATGATGAGCAACGATGCAATTTTAATATAAATAAGTAATTAAATATAGAAATATAAGACCTATGTTACTGTTAATTTCATTAAAAAAAGAAAAACTCAAGTTATTTCAGGGTAGTTCAAAATTTATATTAAAAATTTGTTAAAAATATAATTCTTCCTTTAGTACAATGTAAAAATATTATTATTATACAGAGTAAAACTATTATTTACAGATGTTTGATATCATAGAAATTCAAAGTTATTAATAAAATCGCAATCTCAAAATATAAATGTAATAATGGTTAATAAAAAGAACACATTTCCATTAAAATGCACCTTCAGTTTAAGAACATGAGAAAACGTTTAATATCGAAAAAAATAATTACCACTTTTTAAGTATCTTTCAGAAAGTAGGCGTTAATATTCTATATCACTATAAAGAAAGGTCCTTGTCATTATCGTAGAACGATCTTTAAGTAACACATTCTGTCTATGAACAGGGAGATTTTATGTTAACTTTTGCTTCCCTTTAAGCTGTCAGTTATTGCATAGGGTAACAGATAATGATCACGCAGGCGCAGGCCTTCACAAAACCGTTATAAAGCCATTATTTATGAATGTGCATGCCTTTAATGATGCGTCGCAATGTTGACGAACTGTGTTCATGACACGACATTATATAACAGTCATAACGAAAATAATTGATTTTTATTTTAAACATAGGTATACATTGTCAAAATTGACGTGCGATATAAATTTTGCAATAGAGATCTTGAAGTGAATGATGCGAGTTAAATTAGTATGATATCAGATTAATCTATCTCGATTGAATGTATGCCATTAGCAACTGTTGCACTTAATAATAATAACAGAAAACTTATTTAATTTATTTCAAATATCGTCCACCAATCATGATAAGAAACTGATGTTAAATAAAATATAAATAAATTATAGTAATACTTGACACATATTCATAAAGTAGATATTTTAACTCAATTTCCATAGAGAACTTCTGGAAGTGATGTGTACCTAATATACAATTTAAATTACTGCAAGAATGGCGACAGCCCCTCAAACATAGTTCGTTTGCTGATAGTAAATCCAAAGTGAAAAATATTTGTCAATTAAAAAAATATAAGTGTCTAATTTTCCAGAGGAAGACACTGCCAATAAACAAAAATTCCATATACATTTGAACCGATAAAACACGCACTGGTGAAGAAAATACATGGAAAAAATATCTTACAGTTAGGTGAAGCATATTTGATTCCATCATTTGATAACGCAATATGATTTTCCCTTCGATACGAAACGACAACCAATTTCCAGTATCCTTGAACTTATAATACATTTATCCTATTGTCTACGTTTCCAGACATATTCTATGGTCGTGCTATAGACCCGTTTTTTATTTCAACTATAAAATCACCAGTTGAAGATGTGAAACGTACCGATCCCATTGTTTTCCAAGAAGAATATGAGAAAATAAAGGAAGATAAATTGTGACACGAAAGTTTCGGGCGCGGTTGACGCAACTATGCCACTCACCGTGTTCATGCATGTACTCGTGATTTAAGCCGACGTCTACTTTAATCTTTTTCATGAAAGTGAAGATTCAATTTTAAGTATAATTACTTTTGTTCAAATATATCTTAAAAATCCCAAAGAAAAATTTGATCGCTAACTTTCTAACAGGACTTTATATGTGATGAACTTATATTGTATTCATAACCATGGCAACTAAATGAGTATGAAGATTCCTGTAAAACTATTATGACCGTAGCGACCATAATATTCGTAGGAATTTTAAAGGTATTTTCAAATCAACGATTAAACTTCTAATGGAACAATCGGTGATCTCTGCTTATTGAATGCCTAATGATGTAAGTTCATCTCTCTCATTATTATTTTAATGGCACTATTAATATATTCTCATGAATAAGATCGTAGATGTTCACAAGACATCGTTATTATTATTTGCGAATCTATAAGCAAAATAATTGCCTGCATACAGTATATTGTGTACAATATCAGTTACATTTTTATCTAGAATTACTTTGCTACAACACAATTTGCGTACAGTTTTGTATTGCGCCGCAACAATTATCAAAGCAACAAGAGCGCTACTTACATTGTGAAACCAGGCGAGTTTATAAGTCTTTGGGTTCGCTCGGATGTTGCACTCGAAGTACACATCATCTCCTTCCTTGATGTCCTCCGGGTTTAAACTGGAACCCATCTTCAACGTGACGACCGGCATGTCTGCAAATAATAATAAAAACCTTCGATAAAGATAACCTCAGAGTGTGCGGTACACGAAGCGCATCGCGGATATGCAATGCTCTTCTTGTTTCTCAAAAGTTTTTGCAGTGGCGGCTCCAGAATTTAGAAACGGAGAGGCAAAAATTTAACTGACCAATATAACTCTGCAAGTATATTTTGTGAACTCAGTTCAACTTATGTCACACGAACGCGACCGATTGAACGAGTGAGCAACATACATTTCTGTACAAAATTTCGAAGTCACCAATTGAGGTATTCGCCAAAAAAGCTTTGACAAACAGATAAATAGCCCATATTTTGTGCATTTGACAAAAGAGTTCTGAGTGGTACTGCGCTATAATTGTTAGTTTTATGGTAGTATCTAACCATTAGCACAATTAACCTAAACGAGTCTACTATTTTCAAAAATAATTTATATCCGCATATGTACTAATTAAAATAGGCAGGGTATTGATTAATTGACCAAATAGAGCGGCCGCAACAGAGTTTTTCATTATTCCGCACCCGCCGTCCATTTATTGAATTCACTTTTGTTTCTTGTCGTGTCGCATTTGAGATACCACGTTTTTTCCTCGTTACATTTGCTCGTTTTTCGACACTTCATGCCGAGTATGAACGACACAAAGAAGTCGACTTCTTTCCGTCACAAAATACTTAAGTTTGTCCTCGTTTACGTTATTTTTATTTTACTCAAGTCGTCGTAGTCAGTGACACACAAAGATCAGATCTTTGCTTCATGTCGTTGTTCCAGGATTTACTTGTAGTCCCGAGTTAAAGATTACTCTCGTATAATTGCGCGCTACAAAGTTTTCATTTACAGTTTTCAATTTTGTTAGCAATTTATCTTGGGATCACGTGCCGTCCTCTTACGAAACACGATATATTTATACTGTTCACATGCTCTTATTCCTGCAGTACTACACTATTCAAACTTGATTATTGCTTTTATTGAACTCTTCAAAGAGCACGTGCCTTTTCATTATTTACGTTTCTCTTTTTCCTTTTAAAAAGACAAGTTGCCTTTTAATTAAATTATTGAGGCATTTGGTTATTTGTTAATAGTAAATAAAACTGAATAAAGTAGATTAACATTTTCGATGTATTTACTTATTAGTTATTTGTCTAATATCAAGTCATGCTGACGTCACTAATATACTCATATAAATTATTTAACGTGTAATGTTAATTTGTTCAAAAATATTTAAATTTTTACAATGGAATATATGATATATAAACTATTCTTGAAACCAAGATATTTGATTTTTTCATCGAGTCATTATATACATACGTACTTTATAAATAACATATCGAGGGAAATATTTAATGATATGTTTGAAACGTTGTTACATACAGTTATACGGGATATATAAAAGAAAATATGTTATCGACTAACTTTAGAACGGTGTGATAACAATTTTAAAATAGTCATAATTAAAATTTAATTTACCAGAAAAGTATTTAATCCATAAGCTCTTACAGAGTTCACTACAGACATAGCAGACTTACACAAAATCCACCGATTCATTAAATTGTTAAAAATAAACAAATTAAGTTTTAGGAACATAGATTCAAATTTGGGTCTAGTGGAAAATAAATTACGTCAAACAATTATCTTGTTTATGCGATTTGATTATAGAGTCGGTAATATTTAAATTCTACCACAAAATCGACATCAATAAATTACAGTTACACCCACTTCTTATAGTTGTTACATTAGTAGGAAGGTAAATCGTGACCAGGTTACGATAATATTAACAACGATAAAATCGTTAAGCCCAGTAACATATAGGGGTTATAGTACAAAGCTATCAATATTAAATTACTGATGGTCGATATACAGCAGACAATTGTAAAGTAGCATCGCGCTTCAAACTTGGCTATAAACTAGTCGTAACAAGTCAGTTTATAGACAGCCAGATACCCGAATCCCTTAGGTCAAGTGTGGGTTAAGTTTTTGATATGACCGCAGCTCCTAAGTTTGTCGAACGCACTCGGTTCGTCCGATAAGTTTTGGATTAAATACGCGCTCGATGCGCTAGACTGACTTTTAGGCCTGGCTGGTGGATTGACTTATTTCACTGAGTGAAGGAGCGACTGCGAGCAATCGCTAGCATAACAGAAGCGGAACGTTGTATATTGGAGATGTGTAAACAGGGTGTGTAGTACTTACATTGTACATTCAGGCGCCATTTGTCTTCGAGCGCACTGTCCGGTATCCAAGGGTTCTCTGCTCGACATGTCAAGTACTTGCCATCGTCATCTATCACTGGTACGAATGTTAAGATGCTCAGACTTTGATTATTGGCTTCCGAGAACTGTTCAACATAATTCAATATATTTTTACTTTTGTTGCATTTACAAACATATAATATAAAGGCTAAAAATACATGTTCTCAATATGTACATCTCTTCATTGGAAGTTATTGTACTTGTAATCAAAGAACATTTATAGATATGTTTTATTTGTGCCCTTAGGAAGTAATACGTAAATAACTAATATTAAAATATAGAATACATAACTCCTAAGTTTCAAATATATGTTCCTGATGACAAAAGAGATTCAAAATATTTTTATGAATGTGGCATTTGTCACCAACCTTGACATATATTTCTTAAAATTATATTCAAAACCTGATCTATTATTTTTTACAAACAAATAGTCTTCGAAACAAATTTACCTATTGATGCAGCAAATATTGTAAATAAATTATTTTTGCGCACAACCGAAATCATCTAGGTTGCATAAGTCGACAAAACTCCTATTCTAAATAAGTAAATAACGTAGGGAGCAATTGGATTATAAGATAAAGTCTGGAAAGTAAAGATACTGTTTTCGTTCATGGAGAATTGTAAAACAAAAACAAAACCAGGATGAAATTTTAACGAATATCATCATAACTGGAACTTCTATACCGAACTGTTTGTTATTCAAGAACTGTAGTATATTCTGCTTCATTTTTTTTTTACGAAACAAGATGCTTGTTACGGACTGAAAATGGTTTACTTTGTAAGCTTTTTCAAGTTTCTTTTGGTAACAACATTCACAAATATACAAGACTTAAATTATTTAACATATTCATTTTTCTTTGAATTTACTTGAAGATCATGTCACAAAATAAAGTACATATGAATAAAAACAGGCTACAAGATTAATGGCCGTTTGCACCGCTGTATCTAAAATTTTAGGGTAACCTTAGGAAACAAAAAAATGCATTTCTAACGGTGACAAAAATATTAAAGATAATGGTAAGCATAGGATTTTTTATTATAATTATAAAATATTCTAATTTTACTTAAAATATGCATAGCAATCATGTTAAATAATAATTAACTGCTTATAAAATCAATAGGAAATTTAAAACTGTAACAAAATATAATTATATTTCGTAATTTCTTTAGATTCAGACTTTGTAGGCTCATATTCCTAATACATGTACAAAACTAATAACAAACTAATTTTATAGGTATAGCTAGATATTGTGAATTCAGTTCGTGCAAGAATATGAGAATAAAAGAAAAGAAAATAATAAGAAAACATTAATAAAGAACAAAATTAGGAAGTAGACGTAAAATAAGAAGAAGGACATGTATAACAAGGGCACGCACGAACTTTTGTTGTGGAAAATAATGTGAATTTAACATAGTGAAGAGGAGTGTGCGTGTGGAAAAGGCCATATATTACAAGCATTATTTAACAAGCTCACAGGGAACATTAGGAAGAGGAGACTGCTGGTCACGCTTCCACGTGGCGCGTTCCTTTATCATTCTTTCACCTAATCATCCGTCACCTTGCCGCTGCTGTGTGTAGCCTTTGTGAGTGGCGGAAAATTTGATAAAAGAGAACCATTGAAATGTGAATAAAGAATCGTATTGTATGAGAAAGAAATCAACCAGCCATCGAACGGAATACGCTATTGCAAACGATGAGAAAACGTGCATCCTTTAAGTGATATCATTCATTCTTCGTCCTAATTATGTTGTCTGAAACTAATGATACGAGGAATTGTTATTTTTATATATTCACAAAAGGACTTTTTGGTTGATGTTTCAAATTAATGATAAACAGAAACGAATGACGTAAAAGTTTGCTGATTGCAATATGGCAGCATTCACAGAATTGAACAAGTTGTGTACTGGGATTCGAATTTCGTTTCCTTCCTTTCAGAAATGTATTTCCTCAATTAAACTTCGATGTATGTCGCATGCACCAACGTTTATGGCTACTTACTCAGTCGATACTGATTTTGAAAATACGCAAACAAGATACTTTTTTTATCACTTAGTAATGATTGCATTATTATATGGGTAAGCAAACTAAAATTTTAAAAATGTGTGTGTTACTTGACGAAAAATTAAAGAATAATTCTATTTCAAAATAATTACTTTGATATATTTTCACGTCAAATTGATATGAAATGAATCACTGAAAATATGCCAACAATATTAATATATGAATATTAAAAAACACATCAATCTTATAACCATAAATGAAAGGTTGAATTATTGCGTGATATTACATGCATATATGATTTTTCATTTGTATAACGAATCATGGTGTAAAGTATGCAAATATACTTATAATATTTCAAATGACTTAATTTTTATAATAAGCAGTAGGTTTCCAAATTATTAGCATAATACTTTGAAATTACAAATAGATGCATATCATTCTTGCGTATCATAAATCTACAAAATAATATATATATATATATATATATATATATATATATATATATATATAAATAAATAATAAATATATATATATATATTTTTTTTAGATTTATGATACGAAAAAAAAAACGACTAATGTGACAATTAAAATAATATCTAGCCCGATTAATTCGCTGCATTAAATACAAAACGAAATATTTTCCGAAAATTCATCGCAAGTAAAGCAAAACTACTTACTGGCTTATAAATAGTCGACAACACGATAAAATTAAAAGCAAACGCAATGTATAGAGCATCTAACAGAAGGCGTTAGACGGATTATAAGTATGATAAATAATAAACATTACGTTCAAGCGTTGTTGGTCGCTCCGAAGAATGAACCATGGTGTAAAATATGGAATTCTAGTTATTATTATTATACTAGGCTTAATTTATATCAAAGAAATAATTTCTAATAGTACTGAATTACGATTTAAAATAAACCCGGTGGGATAACATACAATATACTATGAAAAAATAGATAAAGAGACATTATAAGAAATAGAATTCATAAATGAATGAGTTTCAAAGGATATTGATTCGCTAAAGGACAGCAACATTTTCTGGTTAATTGGAAATTTAACAAAGTATAAAAGTTATTAACGGAAACTTTGTGGTAGCTAGTAGTAAAGTGGTTCTTAATGAATACACTTTTTGCATAATCGCTAAATTTTATATACTTATAAGTCTATGTTTACTTTTTTATTGCACGACATTAAAAAACAAATATTAATTGAGCATTTCTAGCTTCTTTATTATTACATTTTTGATGTAGATATTCTATACCTATGTAGGTAAATAAATACTGCCAAAAGTGCACTGATCTATTCTTTTTAAAGTAATTTTATTTCAAATAATTAAGTGAACATTGTTTAAGTTTTGTTACTATTTATATTAATTTCACGTAACAATTTTAACTTTCTATTACGAAGTAATAGCAATAATAATAATAATCATGCAAAATTTTCAACTCGAGATTTCAACGGAAATACAAGTTTTGACCCTCCCCCAATCAAATTTTCTGTGTGTCTGTCTGCCAATGCTCTAGAGCCAAAACTGTCGAACTTGAAATTGAGAAACATCAAACTTGTATATGGTCTAGATGTGTACCTCCCATTTTTGAAACAAATATTTATACAGGAAGTGTATATTTACTCACTTAAAATAAGGTACCTATTGCGAGAAATCTGCTCCGGAAAATATTAAATTTCGTATTTATGTTGCCATAGATACGCATGTATGACGATTATACTTATACGTATGAACAATACCAGGCAACATTTTATTAAATATAAACGGTGTAAATTAATAATTACGCTCATAACTCTAGTATGCATAAAATGAGCAATGAAATCAGTTAAAACATTAAAGTGCTTTAACGACTTACATTTAGGTGAAAAGCGTGTTTGTTGGGTTTGTTTTGCCATTGCCTTCTTCAAACTAGCAACGCACAACATTGTCGATAAACAAACAGTCACTACGTCATTTGGAAAACGAAATAGACGAGAGAAAGGAGTGTAGGTAGCGGATTGCGCGCGTGTTGAGGATAATTTAGTAAAGCATTTAATGGCCAGAACTAATCTGATCTACTTACGTTCTTGGCTATGCGTTTAATGGGCCTACTGCCCTTCCACCACGTGATCACGGCTTCCGGTCGCGAGCCCGATGTCCGGCACTCCACCTCGTACCTCTTGTCCGCTGATACTTGCCGTTCCTTCGTCAGGATTGTCACGGACGTTGACTTTACTGTAACAAAAAAACAAACATTCTCTGTTAACAACAGTTTACGGCATACCGTGCAATGATTACTTGATTTTTTGTTGTTTCGCTGTTGGGTTCTGTGGGACAAAAAAAAAATCACAGATGTTTGAGACTAAAAACAATTACTTTGTGACAGTAAGTAAGAATTTATATCGATATATGAGCTAATGCGTTTCAAATTCGCATCATTAAACATTTCTTATTAGTTCAATACTGAATTATCAACAACACCATATTATACATAATACTTGTATTATTCAGTATCACTTTGAGTGTATAAAATATGTAATATATAATGTAATGAAACTTTAGGCTATTAAAAAAATATCAATTAGTCTTCACTTGACTTGCATATACTTCCACTATGTATCTAATAGAATATTGCTTTATTTTATTTAAAATTCAATATTAGTTTACCGCGAAACAATATTAATGTGTGTAGAAACAAGGGAAACGTAAATGTAACATAGTTATTATTAATATTGATTTCTCAGAAAACAGTACATTTTTCGAAAGAAATTTTAGTTTAAAAAACTATTATAAGATTCAGTATATCTCTAACTTTTATAGTTTTTGGTTTATACAAAAAGCAGCCATAGTATAGTATGATTTACTATTGTAATTATTCTTTATTTCAGGTTAAAATATTTAATTAAAACCTTAATAAATCGAATATGATTTCGTTTCAAAACAAAATTGTTTATTTATAATGCAGAAAAGTATAAAATATCTACGATTTGTTCATTTGTCAAAACTAATTTGCAATACTGGTAAGCAATTATAACTTGATTATAATCACCGGATCCAAACCTCGTTGGTCTTATAATTGAAAAGGGGCCTGACACGGAGAATTTATTGGACTTCGATCTTCTGATTAATGTCACGTCCGTGCAACTCTGAAACTGATTATGAATGCAGACGTACTCATCGGATGAAGCTTCATAAATTAATTGTAATTGGATTGGCTAATCAAAGTAATCAAATGAAAACAGAGAACGTCTCAAGTGGTCTACCAACCAATTTTTACAACGTCGCGAAATTGGCTTGAAATTATGAATAATAATGTTAAGATTGACTCCCAAAAATATACTTAATGCGATTATATTTTTATAAGCAAATGTGACACAAATTATATTTCTCCGTGCAGGTGAGTAGGTTGTCATAATTTGATACTAAGAAGATACACTCTCATTACTATAGGGTTTGATAAGTGTAGCATCTAGAGATATAACGATTATTTTCTTGCCTCTAATGCTTCGTCTAGATTCTAAACGAAAGAAAATAATCGTTATATACTAATTAACTTGTGTAATTAAAGTATTGCTTAGCAACCAAACAAAAAGCAGATCCTTAGGCTAAAGGCCAACTTTAATTACAAACAGTACCTGAAATGTGCAAATTTACATTACGAATAGTCAAACATATCCCGCACGTCACTTAAGTAGATTAGTGGATACTAACAATTTGTTGTAAATACAAGCGTATAGGTTTATGTGCACAGTTTGGTTAAATTATACAAATATGTTACTGAAATGCTGTGCCAACTGGCTCTGACGTTACAAAATAAAGCTGGTATACACGTTCAGTCCCGCAGCTATACCTAGTATATCTATACACACAACCCATACATGCTACACAATAAATTTCACATATTGCTTTTTGTTCTCTTGTCCTAAGAATTTTATTGTTTAATTAACAAATATTGAACGCTTTTACGAGGTCATATATAAGTTACAAATTTACAAAATTATAAGTGATCGATTAAAACAATGTACATATAGAAAGTATACCGGTATCCTACATAACATAATTTTAGAAATGCAATTTCACGATTCTTTGTTACTTATAAAGAAAGTATAGTGACCACGACAAAAAATATAATGCTAGATTCGAATAAATATAGCTGTTTCAAGGTCCCCTGCGCACGATTTAATAATTTTCTCATAAATGTATATCTGCGTGTGTATCCAAGTGAATCCGTGTTGGACGGTCATATTTCTTAAAAATTACTAAACGCAGATTAGTATGATATATTTTCTAACAACTAACTAAATTTTGGGCATAAACCCCAGAAATGGATGGATTTATCTTCATTCGACTTTTTCAATTTATTTTGTTATTAATTCATGCTGGATTGCTCTGAGAAAATATAAATATGTGTGAAACCTACGGATGTAAAAGTAATTTTCGAAGATGATTGTACATTTTTCGAAAACATTTTTAAAATATAATAAGAAATAGTTAGAAGTTTTAGTATTATAAACTTTGATAAGAATTTATTTATTTCGCGTTAAGTAAACTTCTATTTTCTATTAAGATTATTTTCATAATCTTTAATAATAAACTCCTCTCCATGCCCACTTTACGTGCTTCCTATATATTCTGCACACCTCACACACATATCCACTCTATTATTATGTTTTGCATGCTTTCGATTTCTGATGATATGAAATTTCCATGGCAACTGGAGAATTCGTGCCATCTAACCACAAAATGCTGAATGTGGTGCGATTTTACATTGGCGAAAATAATAGATAAATCATAATTTTATGCTGGTATCATTCAAATAATTGGAATTAATTTACTTTTAAACGTCATCATGCAATTTATTTATATATGATTTTGAAAATAGTCGACGTATGGTATTAGTGTAACCAGTAATTTCAATCAGTACAAATGATCTAAAGCAATCGCTCGTGTGTCTGTAACATCCTCGGATCAAAAAAATTCCTTAACAAAAAGTGCTTGTCTCGGCGCCCGAAATCCAAAAATATATATAACTTGCTAGACCGAATTTGTACCCTCAACTCCTCTGAAGGTACCAGTGCGATTCACACCAACTTTGATACACATATTATTTGGTATCCCACTTTAATCTGCGCGCAATTTATATTCAATCGCTTTTATAATTCCCGAGTTATAAGGCCCCCAAAATTTAGAGCCCCCTTAACACTTTTCGTAGTTTGCGAATGGCATGACTTATTTGCATTTCAAATCATAACCCGACCATTTAAATGAACGTGGCAAGTATACAATTTCGAGGAATATCAAAGAAGCATACTACTTGGAGTATTAAAATTTAGTATACAAATCTTGAAATAAATAAGAGAATATTCCAAAATGATAATTTATGAAAAATAGTTCATAAATCATTGAATAAGTGACATATTCAGCTCATATTTCACTGTATAAATGTACAGGTATGTAGAACGTATGTACATATGCTTGCTATAACGACTTGATAATTGTACCATTAGTTCCGCGAGATATTTGCATATGTGTGTGTACCTATGCGTCTATTTGGGTTAAATGCGCATGTGTGTTTTAAGGGAAGTGACATGGTAGGGGGCTGTGAATGGAACTTGAACATTCGCACAAAGATATATAGCACAATCTATTATTTTGATGGCATGAATAATTGTAATAACAGAACTAATAGTTACACGTTACAGTATGATAACCAGCCAGCGCTCTTTAATATTGTTTAATCAGCCTTTGCAATAGTGCGACAAACAGCCTACTACAATGAAAATTGACACGTGTACTTAACGCTAATGAATAATGCGAAGCTAATCAGAAACAAACATGTCAAAGAGATTCTCTCATGGCAGAAACGCTACCCACTGGTTTGGTAGAAAATTAATTCTTAACACTTTATTTATCCAATTAAGGATATCCCAATACCCAAGTGGCTCCAAAGTCCCCGTCAAAATAAACAATCTATTCGTGATTATTGACTGAAAAGAAAAACTGATGACAAAAAAAAAAAACAGGTGTAATATATATATATAAATATATATATATATATATATATATATATATATATATATATATATATATATATATATATATATATATAAAGCTAAGCTAAGGTACAAGGCACCTATGCCATCAGCTTGCAGTATTAATTAATAGAAATATGATTGCAGCTTGTTAATATTTGTTTAGAAACAATAATCAGTTATTAGAAAAATACTCCAATAAACCATTTACATAAATGAATATTATACCACGCAGAACGTATAATTAGTTCTAAAATTGAACTACAAATATTATTACATGAAGAATGAAATTAATAAAAGTAATAATTTAAAGTAAACAGTCATATTTAGGTAAAGTCAGTTTGCACGGGGCAACCAATAAAGAAGCCGCTGTTTAAACAAAAGATAAAAATGTTGGCCGGCAGAAATCAATACATGAAAAACCGCATTTTATTTATGGCGCTGGTGTTGGGATGTACAGCAAACCGGAAGCGAACTGCGGTCGGAGCTGATCAGGTTCAACTGGAGCTTAGCAGATAAATCAAACGCTCTGTTTTCATATTTTTTGCTTCCCCTTGATGTTAAAACCCATAATTTAAGCTCTAGTAAAAATGAAGTGCAGCTTCTTTACCTACTATTTTTCGGAAGATAAACCTACTGAACTGAATTTCTGAGTTCCGTCGCTATTCCGCTAATCTCTTCAACAAATAATTTTGCAGGATTTCTAAAAAGTATATTATTAAGTAATAAATATGTTAATTTGAACACGCCACAATCATTATTCATAAACTCTAATTTAAACCAAATTATAATTTTCATTATTCAAAGAAATATCATTCAACTCCTACTGGAGACATAATTAAATTATCCAGTAAAGGGTCCATAGCAACTGATTTATATGCTATACATTATTGATAGTCTTAACGTGTAATTTCGTTAAATTCTCGAATTCTGCATAATTACAATAATTCCTTATATACATTTGAATATGAAATTAATAATAATTGAAATTATATCACTTGCATTTGTTTGGTATTGCAATAACTCTGGTATATTATATGAATGTGATAGACTCGATGGAATAGTTTCTTAAGTATATTCCTCAATAACTATTATCAGTCATTCTAAAATTAGAAATCATTATTATAAAAGCTAAACATATTATACTATATCACCGCACTATCTACAGCAAGCCCACAGTTAATATATGTTTTTGAAGTATTCTACTGACAGTGCAACGCCGCTACCCTTTAGCAGTTCGTACCATTGTGTATTCAGGCATTCCCCGAAGGATTGGTAGGCCGATAATGACTATTTTTTGCTCTACAGAGTTGCTGAAGCTTGAGCGAGCCTCTTTTAATGATCGGAGACTTGTCGAAATGCCGAACTTTTTTTAAGTGAACATCTTTTAAGAAGAAACCTTAATTCATTATTTTTGTAGAATTGACACTTTTCCTGAACCCATATAAAAGATCGTTAACTATCAACATCTTTGAATTAAAATGATAAAACATTAGTTACTTCATTTGAAACATAAAAATCATATTCAAACAATGGTTCAACTTAAAAAGTAACATTTTGTAATTAATTCGTGCTAAGATTTTCTAACGGGCTATTTCATGTTAACGAGATGGTATTTTTCGCGCCAATACAAAAATCGAAAATGACGGACATTTATATAAGTCCTTAAACATCATTCAACTGTTAAAATTCACCCTTAAATATAAACTGTCAAAAATCTACGCATAATTGATACTAGAACGTTGTCAACATTTTACTCGAGCTTCTACTAATAATGTGCATACAGATAACATGCCGCCTTGTTGTGATATTACATGACAGTTGCATTCTTTAGACCGCTCAACTCTGGTGGCACGGACAGTATCCGTCACTCTCATGTTTGCATTGTCAGTAGTATACGAAAGAGAAGACTTGCATGTATACACGTCTACTGATTTCCGAATAATGTTCCGACAAGCTGTATTAATCTCTTTTTGTTAAACGCAATGATGTCAACTTGACACATAAAACAATACTATTGGTTAGGTTAGAACAGAGGCACTAGGGCTGATTGCGCTTATCCATTAAAAAATACCGCTTTAGAAATGGACGAAACATTTACGATTTTTTATTAGTATACCAATGTATATATTCAAAATTTAGTTTTGTTCAGCAAAGTTTAATATAGTTTAAACATATTCGTTGAATTAGCCATGAAATCCTTTTTGTAACTAAGTAAATATGAAATAAATAACGCCAAAATTGTGTTTGGTAATTGGTATTGAGGATATAACAGATATTTTTCTTCAATTATACCACATTGTTAAAATTATAATGTATCTTTGTGCGTATATTTAAAATATTTGAATATGTTTCGAAATTTCTAAAAACTATCGTGGGACCAGCAACCGATAACAAATATCCTCTTAAACACAAAGCTCATAAATTTTATGGTTTTCGATTATAGCAATAAATAACGATGTGGGATGACCCGTTTCATGAGCTTTGTGCTTTTATTTTATGTCCAGTCTGATGTCATTTCAATGTTTATACATGGTTAATTTATTATGCATAGCGGTATCCTTTGATTTTATTATCCGGTAATCAATTACTTCTGAATTTATGGATATTAAAATGGACCTGTTTTATTTTATCGATATATTCAATGTAGATAGCTACATGCAGTTATATACATAAACGGAAGCTATCCATCTTTTTCAAATATATTATCATCATATTGAACAACACTTTAACATTAAATATTCAAATGTGATATGCAAAAGTTATAACTTGATCAATATGCATTCATGTATTACTACACATTTTTTTGTAAATAACAGACTATAGTGATATCAACATATGTGTTTGATATGCCAGCATAAGAAACAAATTCGAATTTACTGATAACATAAAACAATTAGTCCTATTTGCATGGTTCTGGTATCGTGTCTGGCAAGACTATTTGTCCAAGAACTTACAAGTAAAATATGTATATATAGTAAATGTTTGCTTTCTGACGTAAAACACGGCAATATTTCCTGTGTAGAGGCAATTGCACATGTTTCAGAGCCTTATCATCGTAATCTTTTTGTCTATATTTATTCTTGCGTATGTCGTTTAACGTATCTAGAAGTTGTTACATAAAATATTTACATAACTAATGTTTTGAGTCACGAATAAATGTTATGGATAAAAATTACAATAACTACACGCAGAGTTTACATAAAGTATAATTACTTTTATTATTTCTTAGAAATGTTACTTGCATGATTTTATATTATGCTTAGTACTTTATATATCGATGAATAAATAGGTTTTATCGATAAGATTTGACAGACTTATTAAATAAATGGTATGCTACTTAGTGTACTGGCAAGTAAATAAGATACTTTAGCTCATCTTATAAAATGTAAAATAGATATAGACATATAATGATGGTTCGTTAGTCTGTAACATTCGCGATTCAAAATATATCCTTAACAAGAATTTCTTGTCTACCAAATTTTAATATGAGGTCCAGAAGATATCCTCCAATTTTTGAAAACAAAATCTATAATATTAGTACAGGTTTATTGTCTTACTACATACCAAATCTATGTAAAAATAAAAATATTATTTTATTATGATATTTATTGTGCATCGGTTGAATATTAAATATTACCGACTAAAAAAAACAAACTAATATTTCATTATTGTTCCTTTATCCAAGATACCCTCACACATATTACATACATATTCGTAGATCGTAGTACACATTCAACGCTGTACAACTGAATTTAATCAAGTTGGCGGTGCCTGACGCGTTACCGCATGGCTAAACGTTTGGCGCATATCTGACGTTAAGGAATATTCTAGTACGAGATTTATATCTTTCTCGAGGATGATATATCGTTCTGTGCCGGTTTGTATATTCTGTAGCAAGAGAGCCGTCAACCAATGATACTAACTGTACTGGATATGCTTCAATAATATATATAAATTGATTCGACGACACCCTAAGCTTTACTTAAAAAATATTTATATTATTTTATTAGAAAAGAAGACGACATGTTGTCGCATTCGAGAATATTTTTTTTTAATTAACTACTAGCTTAGATTTTATGGTCAAATCTTTTTTTTTTTTTTCTGGTTATGTACACTTTTTGAAAGGGTAAAAAGCATTTGCTTTCATTGTGAAATCACAAAGCATAAAAAAGTATAATCTAATCATAGACATGTGTGAACAATATTCTTGTAAAATGAAACTTATCAGCATAATTCCTTTATTATACATGAACAGTTATAACGTATAACGTACTTAGCGTTAGCCAGCGGCTAATTAGTATTCAATATGCACGTTGACAACACCTGCTCCTTCCATTACCAATTAGGCCCATCACCCTGACACACACACAAACAGAAGAGCAGGGGAACTACTTACGGTTTATATCTAAGATGACCACCTTAGAAGCTGGCGGCGCCAGGTTCGTATTGGATGCTTGGCATATGAGTCGGGCGTTTAGATGTTGGCGGCCCACGTTTGGAAACGACAGATGGTTGACGACGACGCCGTCGGGACGTACCTCGTACGAGTCGTCTATTACACTGTTCTCCAGGTACCACGTGACCCGAGGCCTTGGTCTCCCTGCACATAGAGAAAACCCGTAGTAGCAGTGCCTTTAATTAATTATGCGAGTTGTGACCTGCTTCGGCGGGGGCGGATTCTCGCTGACAGCAGTACACTGTGCACACAATTTTCGCGTATGCATGAATGTATCTATGTAAATGAGTGTATTTAAGACTGAAGAACCGAGACGCAAGAATTTTCTTATTTACAATCAACATTGCGGCTGGTGGCTGTTGATATCAAAGAGTTCAAGAGATCAAGCTTAGTACCGGTTTTCTTTCTGTATCGCAATAGATTAGTATTTAATATAATATTTGTTAATTGTAAGACGAACTCGAAAATATTTATATAATGGGCATTTCTTATATATCCGTTATTATTAAATCAATTTTACAAACCAGTTAACTGGCAATATTAATTGAAATTTCTTTGAACAACGATAATTTGTGTACAAATTCTAAGAACTAAGTTTTTTTATGAAAATATATGTGTTTTTTCTTTTGATGCTATTTGTGCTCTAAATTCATTGATGATTGAAGAAATAAAATCTATATGCCATACTATGATATGTTAGTTATTAAATTAAAATTTTCCTTATTTATATATCAAAATATGAAAATCTATCGGAATTTAACATTAAATTAATTTATATATATTCAACATTTGAAGTAATATGGCAAATAAATGCAATAACTATGTGGTAAACCTTTATATTCCTTTATTTTTTCCGAAGGGAAACGATATTCTAAACAATACATATTTTTTGTCTTTCTGAAATCTTCATATTACAGAAGATAAGAATTATTTAAGTTTCGCGCCTTAAAGGCCTATGACGATACTACGCCTATAGGCTTATTTGGAGCGGGGGCATTTAGGCTTATGTTCTATATAATTCGCATGTGGAAAGCCAGTTTGTTAATTCTTTTTTCGAAATTTAGTGTTACAAGTGTATATTATTATTAAACATGAGTGATATTGGTTATTGGAAACCCAAAATCAAACAATTTGCCAAAAGTGAACATAACCTCACTTACGTATTTCAAAATTGTTTTTGCATTACATGCAACACTGTTATTATAAAGTGGAGGAGATACAAGAATCTGGTTCTAAATTTTGAAATTCTAGTTACAAATTTCAATATTGAATAACTATTGAAGTTGAGCGTTATTTAATAAATTGATACCGGTTATTGTATTTAAATGGGTTCTAAATGAAGATGTATATTCCATTTTCTCCACAGTAAAAGCTTGGCACATGCCTATTCATGATAATGATTAAAAATTATGGTTTATGTGTAACTATTTCCACATTCGTATTTGTAAATGTAACTGTAATTTGATATTATTTTGACGGAGATGCTAGGCGGTGATATTTGATGTTCAATTATAGATAAATGTCAGTTTTTATGAATGCATTCGCTCTAGTACACTGAATGCCATTATTGACAGCCATCCAAATAATATAATATAAAATAAAAATGCAGCCATTAGATAAACTGAGTGACCGTTTCATCGTAAAGCACCCGTGTTCGATATAATAAAAAATATAATTTCGTTCAAGGTATATAGGTAGGTATTATACGGCATATTTTTATGAAATATAAAAAGCATCTCCTCGCTTTCCATGTAGAGAAGGCAAGTCAGGATAGGATTGGACAGCACATGACATAAACTGAAGTGTACTTACCTCCGACGACCTCGCATATGAGATTAACATCGGTGCCCTCATTGTATGGTTCTAGTAGGTTCGACCGATCTCTCCTTTTGCCATCGTATATAACAGGCCTCTCAGGAGGAACTGGAATAGAAACACAAAAAACTGTATTATATAGGTAGGGATATACGTATTCCACACAAGCTGTTAAAATTTGAATTAAACTTTGAATTTATTTTCCTTGTCAAAGCTTATATTTATTCCATGGGATACGAACAGGGCCGGAATTAGGCAACGCGGGACCCTAAGCCACACGGTGAAATTGAGGCTCTTTTAAAAATATAAACGCACACACGAGCACAATGGACATTCATATTCGGATACAATACATAATTTAAGAGCAAAATATAATGGATATTAGATTACATTCATTTTAAATGTATACTGAATTTAGATTAGATCTCCTCGGTACCGTCAGAGGTGATACGGTCACAATCTCAGGAATAACGAATGAGCGAGAGACATACTATCACGTATGAATATGAGTGTTAATATAATTCCGCAATTAATAAACGTCACTTACAACTTTACATACGTTGATTGTACTCAACAATGAGTTAAATAGATGTGAACATATCATCCTTAGAATTTATAGCAGTATGTTTAGGAGAGGCATTAATGAAGCTGCATTAGCATAATGGCAAATCCAACCCTGCCGTCGTTGTTGCTTTTTTTTGCGCAACGAAAAGTCGATTATATATTTTAAATCGGAATAGAAGCATGACGCTATGAAAGACATCGCAATAACGTTCGAAATTTAATCGGATTTCGAAATAAGTTTCGACCGTGTATTGGACGTGTTTTCATTTTCTTTGCGCATTGGTTTGGGAGCTAAAATAATATTCGATGCATTTCGCATACGCGATTAACGTTGTATGTGTTTATTTTAATTGCTGCTTCAATCAAAAGAGCGAGAGAAAACGGTCATTTGTTTATTTTATTTTTCTGAATCTCTCTAGAGTAATGAATAATATCATTACGAGTTTCATTTCAAACTGGTGCGTTTTAAAATTGCAATTAATTTTAAATACCAATGAGAATTGCAGCATCAAACTATACGGATATGTTAACTGACCATATATGTTCATGTTCAAAACAGATTTCATAACAATTGAATTCCATATATAAAAAAAAAATTAGGTTTTCATTATTAATTAAAAATGTAAAATAATTTAAATAAATTACACAGATAAAAGCCGAATATGAATTATATTTCGTTATTTATTTCTATAATCAAATATAATTATGCATAGCTATGTCAATACAGTTGTGATTCTGATATCTATAAATAATTAATAAAGGTTATTAATTTTCACAGAATTAAAGTTCATTAAAAAAAAAACTTAATTCAACCTTTTGCCGAACCTATGCCATCAGTTCATCGAATAAATTCAAACAGCGCAACTATACCATCCGTTAAGAGATAATAAATTCCCCCTCTCCAGCCCGCTGGCAGTTTCGTAAAGAATTTGTTTTTTTTTATTTATGATAATGATGCAATCTGAAAAAATGTTGGTGTACAATATTTCGTAAATTATTATGGTATACTAAAAAAAAGCTTATTTAAAAATACATAAAAATATTCATTTTAGTTAAATTTGTATCTAAAAATATCACATTCAACGTTTGTAGTTATTTAATATAGTATTGTTTTTATTCCAATATTTGCTACGGTTGTAGATATTTTTTTATTTTATGTTTATGTTTAGGAGCACGCAAAACCAATTAATTCTAGTATACCGGACCTGCGTGTTTATATTGTATCATACTTTTTTCGCCTAAACATGAATGAGGAAATAACATAACAACATATCCATTGATAATATACGCCGAGAATAATAGAGCAGAGATATTGGTCTTTTGTAATAGTAAATTGTGTTTTGCTGTTGAACAAAATGTGTATGTGTATAGCAACGTCAGAGCAGGCCATGGCAGAAAGCGCTACCTATAAATAACACAGGTTGTAATGTGTGGCGCCTCCACCAATTTTCCATGACAAAATGATGAAAAATAAATCGTTGCGCTGTTATTTACTCGAGGCGCGGCGTTCCTTTTCACCAATGTACACCATGCAAACAATAAAGAAGGGACGAATGTAGGGTAGGAGATTATGTGAAACTCCAAGGCAAAGCGAACTTATCTGTGCCTGTCTTAGCCTGTGCTTGGAGCAGTGGCATCTCGTTAGAGGCAATACAGCTACTTAATATTATTGTATACATTTAAATACAGCACCGCGTAAGATGAGTAAAGTCGATGTTTATAAATGTATCCATAGAAATTTAGGATTAAATTGCAATTTACGCAAGTTGGGCTCATATAACATATATTAGTTTTAGCTGCTGTAGCTTAGTTACATATTGAAGAGTTTTCATTTATGTAGACAGTACATATTAATTTGATAGAGCATATCCGATATCATCCTGGCATGCTGCATTATATCCCCAGGTATACGGAAACCAAATAAAGTTAATTTTGCTTCAGCAAAGTTTATCTATTTGCTTGAAATAATTTATAATATAAGTTAGAATTTGCTAAGTTATTCACGAGCCGCCACTGGTTTATGCTTGAGTTTGCGTGCATTGGCATACCTATACGCTGAGAACGCTTTCTTTTCTGGCCGCCCTTCTAGATCAGGCAGCGCTCATTCTCAATTTATTCGAACGTTGATAATTTTCTTCTCGTGCCTTTCTTACCCTGTTCAAAAAAAATCTCACAATGCAATCATTTTCCTCCTTTGTCTTCTTTGCTCGATGTATAAAGAGAAACCTTAAAATATAACCAACCCAATATTTAAATCCCTTGTATATTGTGAACGATACAAAAAAGTTGGTAAACAATTTTAAAACGATTTTCGCGAGTATTTTATCGTGTTCTATACAAATGTTTGAATAGATTTTCAACGAAATTTTCTTTGAAATTTATCAATTTTTATCATCTACAACTAAACTACTTACTAATATACATACACAACGTTCCGCATATTCCATGAATGGATGGCAGATTTACGATTTCACAACCAATCGCATATTCTAAATTATATAGATTTTGAGCCTAATCAATATATTCGCAAAACAATTTCGTTGATCCAAATTCCGGTCAATATTCCCGATAATCGAAAGTGTAGATATAGGAAAATCAAGGAAAGGTCACTACAGTTCTTTGTTATATATTTCCCTGCAAATACGTAAATAATGTTTATCAGTTGTCAGTATGTTAACAAAGATATGTTGACTTTCGCCTTGTGAATATTAATACGACAAATGTTATATATTTGTTCTTACGTATTGTTACCCATCAAATCCCCAGGGTATTGTTTAGTAATCGGGTAAGACTACAATGGCAAATACCTTTAAGGTAAATTAACAAATACACAGAAAAGCGAAAAGATCAAGCGCGCTAAAGTGAGTTGAGACCAATCGTGAATATTGCATGGTTAACCTCTCCGTTCAACTGCGGTTATATACATTTTATAAGCGTGTGTGTAGAATAAAAAGATTATATAAGCAGCGTCCTGTTGCATATATATGAGAATAATAAAAAATAAGGGAGATTGTATAGGATGGTGGTTTTACCGATTGTTACAAAGGATATACATATTTAAAAATGTGAATTATCTGTTGTGGCCAGTACAAAACTTTCATATAAATAATTATACAAATTCACGTGATATATTTGCTAGCTTGGATACTAATAGCGTTCGTCAATTGCTATCTGATTCTGACAACAGTTGTATGAAAATCACTAAGAATTACTAAACAGCCATTATTACAAATAGGCATTAAAGAAAGAAAGATAAAATAACTATTTCAAACATTATTTGTTTAAATCCATAATGTCTTTCATTTGGAATGTATTTTGCTATTCTTATAAGAAAGAGGATAGAATATACGAAAAAAAGACGATAGTGAGATATTACTGAATATATCATCGAGGTCCATTGAGAATTGTTAATTAATAAAAAGATTATATAAGTGTGGAACATGTCTAAAGTTATGATTATAAATGGAACTAGTATTTACATAGGCTTGTGTTAATATTTATGCCCACAGCTCTATTGCATTTTAATATGAATTAATACCTGACCAGATAACGTACCCACAAATGAATGAGAATCACATGATATTCGGTCAGGTTTTTAAGGTCAGAACAAGTTAAAATTTAGTAATAGGTAAATATTTTATTTTTAATACTAGATATATTCCAAAAAAAAAAAACTTGAAATTGCGAACCAAAGATTCCATTTCATTTGCCGCCGTTGAGAGTATCCAGATATAAATACGTGCAATTTGTCATAATGACTTCAAATAATTCGTGATAGGTTGTAATTGGTGTGGATTGTGGCATCCCATTTTCAACAAAGATAGATTGAAGATAAAAGTCCATTTGTTACATAGTCACAGTGGTGCGACCACGTTAATAGTAGGAGTAGTACGACCAAATAAACCGAAATACGACGCAATAGAACGGGCAGATGGATGATATGCATTATATGAAAAGAGAAAACAATGCAAGTTTTTCTATTGTAGTGGATGACAAACAGTCACACATCATCACAAAACCATCATGCGATAGAACCACAAAAATAATTCAGAAACTTTTCGCCTGGGGCAGATAAAGCACGAACTACGAAAACTTTTCCATTCGTATCCGACAGTCTAGAATTGTAGATCGTCGTTCTAGACGAACGAAATCTCTCGTTAAGTTTGTCGCACTCGTTTAGCAACAAAAAAGTTAACAATGGCACGGTACAAACTGAGATTCGTCTCATTGATAATGCGAACTAGGATAAAAACTAAATGATTCACAATCTACAGACACTTTTTCAAAATAAGAAAATACATTCATTGGCATATACACAATTTAAGAGAATTTTTCACCAAAACTATTAAATATGAGATTGTTGATACAATATATTTTATTATACTTGTCATATTGTTTTAGTAGGAAATATGAATTCTATAATAACCATAGCAATAAGATTTGGTCGTTTAACACACGATTTATTTACGTATTCGTATATCTAAAACAGTTAAAATGAGCGCAGCATCAGTTTAAAAATTGGTTTACTGAAAAATATTTATTTAATCCATTATCTTATTCAACATAAGAATGTATATAAAGGTCGCCTGTGGTCAAGCTTAAACTTCATTTCAATTACTTTTCGAAGGAAGCATATAGCTACAACACCGTATCATAGTTGAATGGGCAATGAAGAGAATACAAACAGTGTATTTCGCAAATTTGCCAGCAATGTATTACACAAGTTTATAGAGAATTGTCGCGAAAGTGTGCATTCCCGCAGGAACTAGCGCCACTTTTTATTGACCACCATATGCAATTTTAAATTTTCTTCCGTACATTTTCACACGTTCCGTTGGAATACAAATGGTTAATATATGTAAAATTTTAGCATGTAATACCTACTCGCTGAAACGCTGACTATAGTAAATTGTGAACATGGCTTTACCAGCTCGTATATATGTATGTATGGCCCTATAGGTTTTCGAGTTAGTTTTCTCGTACTCTTTACGTAAACGTGTTTTTTTGCTCTCATTGTGTGCATGTGTTCGAAAGCCGTTTCGCACCAATTCGATTTAATTCTGAATTTTGAAAAGGGAGATAAATATGAGCTCAACATTATATTTAATGCCTTTTCCCTTGTCCAAGCTGTTCTCTCGGTCGGTTGTACTTACCAAAGTTAAGAGTAAACATGACATGAAATGTAAATAAAAGCAATTTCAATAAAAGACAAGCATAGGTGAACTAATCTCGTCGTAAGACGAGGTTATATTCAATTTAAAAAAAATAATAATAAGAAAAGATACTATAAGCATTGATATGTTGCTCGTCGTACGATAATACAAAAGTTAGTAGTATTAATCGGATCTGAAATAAATGAGAATCCAAAAAGAATTGCACAGGAATTCGTTTCAAGTTTATTAAATTCCGAATATGATTATAACTCATATTCATGAATTTTACCGTCTGCTCGTAAGATAAATTTTATGACGCCTCTCCTCTGAACGTACCAGACCAATTTGAACTCAGTTTAAAGCAAGTGTAATGTGAAAGCTTATTTTGATCAAGTCAAATCCTAATTATTTTTGCCAATATATCAAAACATTCTACAAATAATACTAAAGCTTTTGATATCTATTAAATATCTTGTTGAAAACTAATATTGACTGGATTGTTTCATTTACATATAAGAAGAATAGTCAATAATCTTCACTGATTTGAAAGATATTTTACTATTTGACCCATATATGTATGTCCCACCGGGTCTGTAAGTAAGTGTGCTTTTACAGTAGCGTATGATACAAATAAAAAACTTAAAGTTCAGCTGATGCATATTCTAATAATCCAAGAAAAGATTGTATGAAAATGTGATTCCATCCTTGCATCAAATCTTCGCATTCAGCATCTGCACGGATCCTGGTGGTAGCATCAGTTTTTACACATTGATATAAAACTTGCAGCTATAAAACTTTAAATGGGTTTTTCTCGAAATGAGATATGTTGATTTACATATTATCCCAAACTCCAGCAAAGAAGGGATGTAACTTATCCAGTTAACTTACGGTTCACACAGCTTTGCATTAAGGACTCATGATCCTTTGTGAACTTGTAAAGGGCGCGTCGTAATGACTGCGAAAGTGGTAACTACACAATGATATTTTATATGATCTAGACGTAAGTCATTTGCTATCACACAATGGGTACAACGAATTTATGCTACTAGGTCGATATTCCGTGAGCTACTATAAGATTTGTACGTGGCCTACAATGAACTTTATTATATATATATATATATATATATATATATATATATATATATATATATATATATATATATATATATATATATATATATATATATACCTCTCAAGTTATTTTTTGATCGTAATCAAGATTCATTCACCTTGCGTTTGTTCTTTCATTATTTGTTCACCTCACATTCTGCGCAAGGTATTATCTGTAATATACATTTTGACTATCCCTAAATCGAAAGTGAACATTTTCTGAATGATGTCTGTGTGCTATATATATATATATATATATATATATATATATATATATATATATATATATATATATATATATATATATATATATATATATATATATATATATATATATATATATATATATATATATATATATATATATATATATATATATATATATATATATATATATATATATATATATATATATATATATATATATATATATATATATATATATATATATATATATATATATATATATATATATATATATATATATATATATATATATATATATATATATATATATATATATATATATATATATATATATATATATATATATATATATATATATATATATATATATATATATATATATATATATATATATATATATATATATATATATATATATATATATATATATATATATATATATATATATATATATATATATATATATATATATATATATATATATATATATATATATATATATATATATATATATATATATATATATATATATATATATATATATATATATATATATATATATATATATATATATATATATATATATATATATATATATATATATATATATATATATATATATATATATATATATATATATATATATATATATATATATATATATATATATATATATATATATATATATATATATATATATATATATATATATATATATATATATATATATATATATATATATATATATATATATATATAGCACACAGACATCATTCAGAAAATGTTCACTTTCGATTTAGGGATAGTCAAAATGTATATTACAGATAATACCTTGCGTATACTCACGTAGCATAATTATTTAACACCGTATTTGGTATATTTTTGTTACATTTTATATTATTTATTAATGTATTACCAATTTATTTGGATTTCGATGCAGTATCAGCAACATCCAGTGGGAAAATTATTTCAAAACGTTGGCGATGTTAGCGTTCAAGTTGCACGTCGATCTGCAGGGAATATATCGCATGGGATTTGGTTTCATTGCCATACAGACGAATGTGAATTAAAATTTCAGCGCTGTGTTTCCAGAGATAAATTACGACGATACAAGAACTAATTTACAGGAGATTCCGTCTGATATGCACTTTGAGAAAATATCTTACGCTGATATTCCTTAAGTGCACATTGCTTGCTTGCATGCATAAAAGGTGTATGGAACACTATTTTCTAAATCCATTTAGTTTTATAAATATATGCTTGCATTCTGCTCCCATACAGTATCCTAGAAGAGTGTTTCGTATATTGACCAAGATGAAAACTTAACTACTTGCATTATATACAAACTTCTTTGAGGCATTTTTAAGAATATTATTTATAGAATTATATGTGGTTTAACTTATCCATTTTTATACCAATGTATTAAGGTATGGTAAGCATTTAAATGTTTGCATTTGGGAATTCAACGAAAATACAAATTTGTAAATTGAATAACGTCTGTGTGTGGGTATATAATATATTATAATTGGGACTGTGTGTGGACATTCTAGAGCCAAAACAATTGATGGTAATTATTCTCAAGACTTACATATGGCCCAGACGGGTACCTCCTATTTTTGATAAAAGGAATCTTTCTCCATCTCAATAACACAAAAATGGCATGTATTATACAAGTAATTGTATAATTGATATTTTGATCTTCAACAATTAGATTAACCTGGGTATGTAATTGCATGTACAGAAAACCATCCACTCATCGATATTATAAGTATAATGTTAATTTGAATAAAATATTACTATGTATTTATATATATATATATATATATATATATATATATATATATATATATATATATACATATACATATCTGTATGTTAAGATGCGATGTGCATGTTATATTAAAAAAACAACATTTTAAACTAACATGTTTTCAAATGTTAACATTTCGTGTACAAGTCAAGATAGGTTAGTAATCTAGAATGAAACATATTCATTCAAGATTGCTTTTTAATTACAAAAATTATAATGGTGAAAGTAAATATGTATCTAACAAACAATTCTGAATTGCTCATTTATATTTCAGCTACACGCAACTGTTGCAATACAAAGATTGTGTACTTTGTACTAAATTTAATATATATATAAACAAGTTTCAAAAATAAATAGGCGGCCATCTAAATATGAACAATCTGCAAGATTTGTGTACATTTGCTACCCAGCCTATAACAACATCCTACGTACACGAACATGCAGAACAAAATTCATTGTTATTCCGTGTCAACAGCGACGATGTATGTATTTCTGCATTCTAAGTAAACTTACAAACATATGCATATAATATTTGTACATGTCTAGAATGCTGAGACAACTATTATTATTAAAAAAAAACAATACAACATGCATTAGTACAGGCACCAACGTCTTCAGCACAACGTATACTCTATTTAATGGAATATATAATATAAAATGATTAAAATTACATTAACGACTTAATTTTACATTTATATATGCTTTGTATATATGAAACTATTCTGATCGCAAAAGAAATCGACCTCGAAATTATAATTGAAATATCCGTTTTGCGGGTCCCTGGATTCCATCTCAATGATGTCTGTATATATATATATATATATATATATATATATATATATATATATATATATATATATATATATATATATATATATATATATCTGTGCGTGATCCTCTGTGTGAACGTTCTATAACCTACACAATTTAGCATTAAAAAATGATGTTTTGAATTTAATATCTCTGGCAAGAAAATCTAATATATTTGAGAATATATTTCAACGTGAAGAAACAGTTTACTCAAAAATTACGCAAGTTATTATTCTTTTAAAAATCATAAGAAAGTAATCGATATAATTAATGGTTTATCGGAAGCTTTGGTTGGTGAGTGTACTGTTACATGTCACACAGCAGCTGCAGTAAGTAACCTCTTGTAGCGCGAACTGTTGCCCATGCTTGTAACTAACGGTCTTGCATATTTAATGAGTCTGTGAAAGCTCAACATGCACCGTTAGTGCAATAAATGCACACCTTCCCCGCTCCGTGGTCCCAGTATTGTTGACCCACGGCCAACCGTTATAGTGGTCACAGCAAAAAGAAAGATTTAGCAAAAAAGAAAAAAAGAAAACATAAAACAGAGCCGCCGCCACCCAGCAAATACGTTTTGTGAATCCCGAGCGTTAATGCCGCGTAATTGGTTGCGCAAAAAAGGGATATTTTAGCGTTGCACATGCGCGTTCACTCACCCAGCAGCTAAACACACGGCCGTAACGTTTAGTACTTTTTAATGGATGTACGGTAAAATGTTTCAACAAACCTTTTGTAATGTATGGAAGTATGGTTTCATGAAAAAAATATGTGTACATAGTTTTCACTCTCTGTTCATTACATACATAACCGTATGTTTAAATGACATAGAAAAGAACATGTTTAGCTTGTACGATAGTACAAGACAGCTATAGTGTTTGGTCGTGTGTCTGAAACATGTACGCAATGGGATATCTTCGTGTTTTAAATCAAATAACGTTTACAACCATGATTTTTACACAAATCAGTGGTAATTAGAATATTTAGTTCGTAAAATAATTAATAATAATTAAATAGAGCAAACAATTAATTATGGTATTTATTTATTTTCCATTCTATGGTTGATCTTCAAATTCCAAAGACCAAGATATGAACAATGACGATTAACATAGCTTCATATACTCAGAGTTGCTCTTCTTAATTGGCTATGCGACCGAGACTAGTAAATATAACATCGAGGTAATCTTACAACTCTGACTTCAATTAAGTTGAATCATTTTAGGCACAAAGTGCTTTATACTTATCACTGAATCCTTTGAGAACGTAAATTAAATTGTCTACATGTTAAGGATCATCAGCTGTAATATTTACCAAACATACATTTAATGGCAAATACCAACTGAGAATTCTGAAGGGTTTATGTAAAGGGAATATTTGTAAGTAAAATTTAAGATATACTTATACATTTCATGAGTCGACTCGTGACATATATTACCTTAGAATTGTTAGTTATTTAATTAAATTAACCAAGGTACAAGCGCTGAACTTCTTCCACGGTATCGCGCATTAATCCTTAAAAATTGATCAGTATTTGTTCTTAACATTCAAAAGTGTGCATTCGCACATATATCGCTTATATTTTATATTTATTTTGTCAAGAGTGGAACGCAAACATTAACCATTTGCATTGGGTGTAGAAATGATGTGGGCGAAACTGGTATATTTTCCATAGCAAATACAGAAGTATTAAATTAGACGGCAGCATTGTTAATTTTAATAAAGGGAATAAATATGGGCAATATAGAGCATTGAAAAGAAAATGTACACAGTCATAATAACTGGTAATAAATAAAACAAATCGAGTTTGTATACAAGTTCGGCTTATGAGTTCCATGGAGAAAACTACTCCGTCATTTTGTCATACAGCGAGCGAGCGAGCGCTAGCCAACCAGTCCGACCGTTTGCCGGGTGTATATGGATAATAATGGTGTATTCATCGCCCAGTGTATATGTACAGATATGTAAAGAGAGAGAAAGAGTGTGTGTGTGTGTGAGCGCGTGGAGAGACCAGTGCAGTGTGAAAAACAGAACACACATCATTGTACATGTATTATTCATATATAGTTGGTTTATTCGAGTAGGAAAAACGACCGATGGTTTTCTGTGTTTGTATATATATAACAATCAATTGCTGTTTTCCATGAACGTGGGAATGAAAAGGGCGGACCATGAATGTTTTATCGTCGGTTGTTGTGTGTGTTGGAGCACTTCTGGGCGGCTCCACTCAAAATTAATGAGTTGTGATGTGATTAAATACCCGCAGAATTAAAAGGCATGCGGAGAACTCTCATCTCTTTACTTTGCGCCCCCCCCCCCCCCTTGCTCTTCTTCGTTTGTGCTGTATCGATGAGATAATTGAGTTACTACAACCTATCGTAACATGTTCTAATTTCGTTTTTCGTTTATTTATGTTTTCTTCCATTTTTATTAAGAACAAACCACGTTTCTCTTTTACAGAAACATAATTGTTTGCATTTTATTTTAAATTTTGTTTATATTCTAAAATAAAGAATTGTAATTATTAAAATTTTCAATCTCACAATTACACGTATTGATATTGCCTTTCTTCGATGTCTGCAAAAACTGTATAAGACAAAAATATGAAACATAAAATTATAAGTAGTTTACATTTATTACAGGAATGATAGTTCAGGTTTAGTCTTGTTACTGAAATACGATTTCAAAAATGATTTGTATTTAAAGTTATAGATATTAAAGTATTTGAAAAGATTTCTAAAAATACGTATCATTTTCTAGAGAATCGTTTGTGATATAAGAAAACTAATATATTGCATCTATATTTACTAAGCTTATAACCACGGCCTTGCAATGGATTGAATTAAGAAACAATTTTATTTATTATAAGAATAATCGTCCCGCACTTTCTCAAACCAAATATCTTAATACATTCTTTGATTTTACGTACAAGAATGTCTAGTTTGGGGTACTGCATAATTATTTATTTGAGCAAACAGAGTTTTTCAGAAATAAAATAAATTCTTCTTTTGAATTTGAATACTAGTTGTAAATGGAATATGGATTTTTTACAACTTTGAATTTAAAAAGTTTTCCTTTTTCCTTATAAATAATTTTTATTTGCAATTCATCATATCTATTTCATCTGTTGTATACGTATATTCCAGACTGAAAAGTTCTGTAATAGATCGAATTTCGTAAACAATTCGTCAAATGAATTGGAAATATTTCAGTGACGTATTTATGTATAAGACCAGTTATAAAATTCTGCAAAAAAATACAACTGAAATATATTCCGCGATTTGAAAATAAAAAAATGTTACTATCTTCAAATCCCAGGCGCGCAATGTTTCTGTTACTTTGCGGTATGAATCCGATTTATATAAACAACTGCGGACACCGTTGAAAATCCGCCGCCATAGAACGAAACTCAGGCGGCTGTGGGTTGCCTCACAATCGCATTGTGGAATAAATAATTCGTAAGAATGAACATGCTCTACATTTACCGCAGAACCTCCTACCTCTGCCACCCGCATTTCAGTTGAGTCGCATTTACCACATACACCCTCTCTATCACACGTCCCTCATGAGTTTGGTCTCTCTTACGCTTGCCTGACTAGACAATTCGTGGATCGCCGCAGATTCATAATTCCTGAGCTTTCGTAAAGGTATATTAATGTATGACCACTCATGCTTCTCATAAATAAACTGAGCCTCATAAATTCATGGACAGCTTACAACACTTGATGGGAATGCAAGCAACGCTTGTTCAGTTGAGCAATCTTTTACGTTGTTGAATATTTTAGGCTTTTCAGGAAAGCAAGTATTTATGGAATTTCACACATTTTTTGTTGAGAGTATAAATGGCACAAACGCAAATTTGTTTTCGTAGTAACTCTTCAACAATGTCATACTGTGTCGCAACTACTGTAAGCTATATGCTGCTAATTAAAGCCATCCTGAATGGAATTTGGTAATACATAATTAAATTTAAACGAAATTCGAAACAAGAAAAAATTCGTAAAAGTCTCAACGATACTCAATGAATATTTGTCATTTTCGATTTTCATATGAAACCGGAGGCATTACATTCAATGTGTGTATTGTCATGTTAATTTCTGTCTGCACGCGACCACTATTTATTTCTTACTGTGTTCTCCGTGTCCGCGAGGATGCTGATATATGGGACACAATACTTCTCGAATCATCTAGAATTATTTCACAAAGTTCGAGGTGATAATCCAAGGCGCAGAACAAATTGATCTGCAGGATTTCGTTACAATATATACAAAACATGACTAGTGTAAGGCCCGATAGATTTATTTTTACTGTTTGTGTAAGAGATTTTGTTTAGTAAAGCGCGATTTCTTTGAAATATAAATGATTTTGTTGCAAATATTTCGTCTTTAGACTTTAGACAAGAAATACATAAAACACGATTAAATATATGAGAGGATAACGTCGTTGACAGCAAGCACGTAACACAAGTACGTGTTGAAATGTCAGTCGATGCAAAAAGGTTAAGTCCTCTATTTATAGTATAAGTTTTTACGCTGTCTGTATTCTGTTTGCCTATGCAAATACCTCACTAATATTAATCGTTTGGCAACAAAACTGTCGTTGGTTGGTAGGTTGGTAGGTAAGGCAAAAGTTTTGAATTTTCTTGTGATAACATCTACACAGTTCTACCACTATGTGAAGTTGAAAATGACAAATAAATATATATATATAATTATTAGGTTTGTGTTGTAAGCAATTATAATGTCTTGTTTTGCTATTAATTATAAATAAAGTTCTCATTATACTAATGTTTACACCTAAACAATATATTATTTTAAGCTATCTAATATTACTTATGTATTATACGGTATGCTTTTTATTAACTCTTTTATCATTAAATTATTAATTTAGTTCGTTTCTTAACATATCTGTCTCACACTAGTCCTTACTTAGCCAAGGAGAATAAGATTGTAGTGATGTTCCATGTTTTAAAACTCCTGTTAGGGTGGAATATTAGATAAGTTTATAAATCATAAAAGTTTTTATATTCAACTGGTTCCAAATGCTGCAGCAATTCCATATTTAAGGGTTAATATCAAAGAAAAAAGTTTTCGCAGGATGCCCATAACAAGACAAGCTTTAGTTCAGATTCTCTTGTGTTGCACAGCAGCCGTTAGCAACGTTTATTGCCTCCCCTCCTCTACCCGTAGAGCGCCGGATCGTCGAGCAGACAGCCGACAGAATTGTGTTTGGATTCCCAGTAATATACGGCACAGCAAAATGGCAAGGAATGAATTCCCATGATACGTTAAGAAAAAGTGGTGTTACACCAATGGAAAAATCGAATGATTGCGAAATGTTATATATTGTCTTGTTATTTATAACGTACGTACGTTCTCTCGACAAAATGTCGGAAGGGCAAGAAAATATTACGTAGCACAGGATACGTGGCGTGTATTCCCCGTCGGTCCAGTGTTTACAAAGAAAAGCGCAAAAACTACCCGTTACTCGGTCGCGTAGGAAACACTCCGTTATAAACGCTCTGAAGTACCATACGTCTTTCGGTTGATATCGGCGCATTTAACGAGTGAACACGAATCCCACTCCGGAGTCTCGTTAAAATGAAGGAACCTGAAGGGGGCTGATTGGATACCAGTTTTTTATTGGTTGTTACGCTACAACACTGTTATATTTTCCATTTACAACAAAGAGTGCATTTTAATGCTAAAGCATTTCGTATATAAAAATATATCTTCTTCCGAAATAAAAGGGTTAGTTTAGGAAATTCCCAACCTCTTTTTGTGGAATGCAACCAAAGTAAAATGTACTTTTACCACTTCCATTTGAAACTGACCTTTCAACTAAAAAGTGTACTGACTTCGCCAAAGACTGGTATTTCCTTACTTCGAATCTTTAAAATTCTCATGTTTTATCTTTTCTATTGCAGGTGATAATCTAAAGATTTCTTCGGATTTAACTAGTTTTGAAACAAGATTTAAAATGAACTGCATTTAGATACTATTTTAGGCAAGAATAATTCTGAACGAATCCAAGTAAAGTTCTACTGTAAGATATTTAGCGGCTTATCTCAACTAGTACGAACACGTCCATAAAACCTTGTGCAACGGTGGTGCAGAATCATTATTTTCTTATACCAAGGACCATAGGAATCGATTTGTATGTTGTAAATTATTTTGTAATACTCTCTAGTAGTAATAATTAAAATATAATTTAGTAAAAATTCTACATTTACGTAAAATAGCAAATTTAGATTCTCCACCTTTTAATAAAAAACTAATCATCTCGTAATCCTTACAATTTCAAAACAGCGAAGAAGTATAAAAAGTTTACTATTAATAACTGCATATATTTGCTCTCAAAGTTAGAAATTTCTTCTATAGAAACTTTATACATATAAGGTATTATAATTATTTCATTAAAATTCTTGACTCAAAAGAACCGACACACACACGCCTAGACACCCAGCCTGGCACATACAAACATGCACTGTAATACACAAAACGCACATATACATCCACACTTTCCCACAGATACATATTCTTATCAGCATTATATTCATAAATAATTCAGAAAAGCTAAATACGTGTTTTTCCTTTTAAATCACGGCTTGAACATGTTTCATGATTGCAATACTTCCATTAGACTACAAAAAAAATTACTTGCCACTAAATAAATGTATATATAAATAATGGAAGAATCATCAAATAATTTGCCAATATTTATGATTAGGAAAGAATATCGTTGTGTAGTTAAGTGTTAAATTTATAACTGCTTAATGCACACTTCTTGTACTTCTAGTGGAAACTGATGTTCAGTTCAATTTTCGTAGTTGCACATAAATTTGCTTATATTATACAAATAGGGAATCTCGGGTATTGCTTTTGATTTTGATATTAATTTTCATAATTTAAACCACAAAGTTATAATCAGCACTTTGCGTGCTGCGTATAAATTTCAAATCTGTTCTTGGTGGATTACATTCTTTTGTGCAAACTTTTACTTGAAATATCTTTCATTTTTCTCTCACCCCAAAAAGCAACACTCGCTACATTATATAAATATATATGAAGATGACAGTTGTGGTTTGCATATTAAATTCATAGTAGGGAGATATTCAGCAATAATAAAAAATAACATGATATACACGACTATAGTTATGTTGGCACATTCCATATATTTAAAATTGATCACACAAGAAACGACCACTGGATCCATAGAGATATACAACGAGAGAGAGAGAGAGATATATAACGAACGTGGATTACAAAAGTGATCCAATCTCTGGTATCAATTTTCATGTATGTTATTCTGAGATTATTAATGGATGTTTGAAAATATGTTTACCATAGGATCCCAATAAACGGTCGAAAAACTACATTTCATGAATTTGTAGAATATTTGTTATTAATTTTTAGGTAGATTTTAACAGGCACAAGTGCAGGCACCATGGCCAGAATGTTTGAATTAATCCAATATTGTTTATTATTATGTAAAGATATAAACCCTGCTGTGGATTGGATGGGTGGTTAAAATAATGTCTTAATTCTACGTTTCAATTAATTTATTAAGATTCACGACTGGTTACGACCAATAAGTTAGCTATTTTCAATCTGGTAAATTCATTGCGACGTTGTGGAATTAAGATAATATTTCAACCACCTATCACTGTTATATAGGCTTTATTCTAGAATGAAATAAAATTTTATTTATTGTGAACAGCAAATAATGTTCTTATAAATTCAAGACAATTTCTCAATTTTGTATTAAATTCAAATAACAATATGAATATATATATATATATATATATATATATATATATATATATATATATATATATACATATATATATATATATATATATATATATATATATATATATATATATATATCGATATGTAACAATAATCAGAGAAACGTGAAGGTAAAATAATCATTTTCAAAAGTGCTTCTTCAGTAAATATATAGAAAAACATTCAAACAAAAATTGCTAGAAATGGTAATATCTTGTGTTATTTTCGAGATACTCGTATATAAATAGAAGTAAGATTAACCATTATTTTTGATATTGTCTTTAATAATATGAAATTCTCTTTCGGAGTTTATGCAAGTCCTAAGTTCAGAGATTCATTTTTTTGCCTTCAAATAGGTTGGCACTCGAGCGCACGCCAACCCAGAAATTCAATTCTGTAAATAGTCAGATTCGAATTATTTCCAGTAAAGTCATGTGTACAAGGAATTAAAAATAAATTTAGCGAATAATACAGAACAAATAATTAATAAGTCAATACGAATCCAATAACACGGGTAACAATTGGTTGAACTGGGTTAAATATTAGCATAAAGAAATATCTCATACCGTAAGTATTAAGAAAGATCTTACAGTCTTTCACATATATATGAAATTCTACGGCACAAAATTGCTTTACTTTTATTGAAATACACAACTTAATGTTGTGATTTTCTTGGGGACCAAATAAAAAAGCAGGAGATGGTAACTGCTTCTCACACTTTCACATAAAAAAAGTTTCTTTGAAAGTCTCTCGATTTCATAAATTCTTGTCGCCATAGGTAAAGGAAGTTGAATATTTTATGCTTCACAGAGACATCAAAATCATGCGTCCCTCTTTGCTTTGCACGTGTACATATACATATATAAATTTTACAAGAAATTGTAACCGTTGTGGAATGTTCAGGGAATATATGTCCTTTTTTACCAAAATTTATTTTCAAAACTTATTGCTAAATTTTTAACATTAATATCCTGACGGACAGGTTACAACTCTTACCGAAACATTTTCACGGCTAAACGAGATATATATTAAATAGAAGATATTGTAATTCATATATTTTCTGCTTTATTAAATACATGCATTTTTTAAAGTCATTATTTCTCGAAGTCAAGTTTGTTGATACATCAGTAAGTATTCATTGTGAAACGACATGAAATTGTGATTCTTCGAAATATTTATTATTATTAATACGTTGTTGAAAATGACTTGATGCGGGACAATATTATGTTAAACTTTAAGAAGCATTCTACTAAACGTGTGAATAAGTAATACTTGATTTAGCATATACGGATAATATTGCGATATTTATAGAAGAATGTTGAGGAATGAATGAATGAAAAAATGTTTGTTAGAAATAATTAGTATAATCAGTAATTTAAGAGATGGAAAATGATTTGTATGTTTTATACACATAATTTTCCATGATGGAAGATGGAAATATCGGTTTTTGGTACATTTCAATTTTAAATTTTTATTTCATATATTTATAAATTATTTCCTATTCATATGTCAATCCATTCAATTATGTATAAATACGCAATTAAATTTATTTCATTATTAAAATAAACATTTACGTTTTATAAATATTTTAGATTCAATTTGAAATAAAAATATTGTACCGTGTTTACATTAATATAACACAACTTTCTAAATTTTAAATCTGGCACATAAAAGACACTAAAAATGTCAAAGTCAAATCGCCGGGAAATTTTTGGCTCAAGAAACAGTTATTTGCTTGTAAATTTCCGCTATGCAAATGAAGAGGGTCCTCGATTTTAATCTATTTTACAAATTTGATTTTGCGACAAAGTTTTTGTATTAATCAATTCCTCTACTAAACGTGGAGAATCTTTTCTTTCGGCGATAACTTCTGCTGCGTCAAGAGTTAAGGGTCTGTTGTGGCAAAAGTTTTCTTATTTGAATAATTATTATAATTACAAATTTATATAATGATAGCTACATTTCTTTTCAGATTTCAGAATTACCATAAAATAACCATAATATTGGATATATCAATTATGTATTGAACTATCAATTACCAAGAGTTGATGTTTCGCGCTACATAATTAAATTCTAAAGAGCAGTACATATGCGTACTCTCATTTGATAACATGTTAGTATAATTAATTTATCGTATGTTTCTTTTGGTTAATACTGAATTACTGAATACTTAAAAAAAAAATAATTCTGTATTAATCTTACTGTTTCGTGCGCCTTTAAAAACAAGGTAAGATAGTATAGTAAAACATGACTATATTTTAAAAATATATATTTTTAAATGCAAATTTTATACTCGTATGTATATATATGCGCCGAATGGTGGAGTTTCGTATCTGACGCGCTGAACCTTTATACATCTTACATGGTGAGCTGAAGGCATAGGTACCTGAACCTATGCTTGTTTGTTTTAATTTTACTATTAAGTAAAATCTAATGCTAGATACAATGGTGTATAATACCCGCTCTATGCAATATTGTATCATAACTATAAACAAGATATTAAGTGACACGTACTATGCTTTAATATTTCCTTTTCGCCACTTACATTTTAGCCAAAAACTACCAATAGATAATTACATAAATTATAATTTAGCATATTTTTGTATCAGACTTTATATATTAGATGAAGGAATGCGAAAAACAAGTCCTGTATATAACACGAACGCTGATGAAACGGTGATAACAAATAGAATTGAAAGATATTAGAGCGAGATTTCAGGCGAAATCGTGTATAATTAATTTATTTTGCTTCTGAAAAACAAATTCCTAACGAAATTACATCAAGATTTGTGAGAGACAAAGCGTCGGCTTCGGCGTCGGTTCGAATTGAACACATGTTCTTAACGATTTACGAAATTGCCTTCATATATAATATTAAATCAGACGTGATTCGTTTTCGATAGACCCAAGACCGTTTTCCATTATATTTTGCGAAAGCAAACAAATCGCATTTCTTTACCTAATATATCTTCAATATCGGGTGAGTCTTCGTAAAAGCAAACATAGTTTACAGACGTCCGTAGATAAAAAATAATCACCCGATATTGAATTCAAAACCGTGCAATCTCTCTTCTTGCACAGCGAAACGTATCTTGAAACTTAAAAAAAGGACAAAACTCTTTCAATACCTCTTACAGGTTTGTTTATCCAACAAACTGAAAGTGAAAAAGTGATACCGAATTTTACTGCGCAAAAATAAATTGCATACAAGATGGATGTCTACTTGAATAATAAACTTTCGAAAAAGTATATGTGATGATGCTTCAAGAATGGAATATTTTTTATAACAAGTTGGAATATTTGTGAAGGTTAAGCTCTCACTAGAGATTGAAAGCTAAACTGTATATTTTACTATACTTGCCGAAGATATTTGGGAACTATTTTCATGGTTCCGAATATTCATTATATAATAAAAGACTTTTGAAAATACGTAGGTTCATGTAAGATTAATAATTAACTTAATATTATATACTCAAAGCAATTTTTTCGCTACAATCTAAGTTATTTCATCGAATTATGACTGTCTATTAAATATTCCAGACACATTGTTTCACTTTTAGCCTTAGCTTATCCAATTCTTCAACAGTGATAAGTATATCAATGATCGATAGTTAATATCTTAAGAGTACAAATGATAAATATTACGTATATTAAAATCATAACACAGTCGCCGTTTTCATTATTTATGTATATTCACGGAATCAATACAGATACTAGTTATATGTCTAAATTTTATACAAAATAAATATTAATATTTGTTTGTCGGTAAATTTGAAATTCTAGATTTATATGTGTACTAATTTGTTTGCCTATTTAAACAAATATGACTGCATTCATACTAATATTAATGTTGCAGTGTATGCATAGGATTCATGATATTTTGTTGACTTCATAAAGTTTTCCCGGAAATCCTAATTAAACTTGTGCAATTTGTATGTGTTTTTAATAATGAATTAATATTTCTTTCTAGAGTTTTTTGTGTTAGTTGGAAATTTAAACTTAGTGAATTACTAATGAACAACCCGCAACACGATATGTACGACAAACGAACGACATCTCATTAAATAAATTCATATTTAAATAATGACGTTGAAAATAATTGTATCGGCTTTAAACTAAATAAAATCTTTCTTAAAACCCAGTAACTCTTGACATTGATGCAGGTTAGATGCATACATGCGTTAAGCTAAATAGTAAAAAATATAATAGAACAGCAAAGCTTATAGATTATCTTACATTAAATGAAAATGATAGATAAAGCTATGAGCTGACATAGGCAGATTAAACAGAATAAATATATGAAATGTTTAGTTCCGATGATAACTCTCAACTAGTACATGAGCGAAAAGCATTAAGCGTAGGATGAGTAGCGCCATTAGACAAGCATTTTCAAGAACTCAACGTGAACTAAAAATTAGTTGGAATTAATAATGTCGCGTGGTCGCAGCGTTCGTTTTTGCACTCGACTCGACTCGATGGAACTGGCGCGTGTTTTTATGCATTATTTTCGTGAATAAATCATTTCCACCTAGGGGGCACTAACGGTAGCATGAATTGTATGTGCGCGCTTTGTTCTGAAAGAGCCCCACAAAAAAGAAATGGAACCCATCAAGGCTGATTCATTGTCTGTGCCACAAATGAGAAGATAATTGATGCAATTAGTGACTGGTCCGCTCAGAGTATCACTCTTGGCTACTCCGATCCCATCCCGGCTATGGTATCCCTTTTGCAGCAAGAACTATCTCTCAGTTGGTGAACTCTCGTGCATTCTATCTCAACTTCCTCATATCGCCCTGCTTACTGCTAATGTTTACTACTACTACTGCAGTCGTTATCAATTATTACACGATTGCCGATCACAAGAAACTTCCACCGTCTCTTGAATATTACTGAATATACTTACTGTCCATAACAGATTCATCCTTTCAAATATTCCGTAAATTGAAAGTTTAAATAAACTTATGTTATTAGCTGGGCCCAACTCTAGTGGTCTGCTATACCAATAGTTCTACAGTTACCAGAATAAGAACTTGACGGTAGTACATTGTCTTAACAACTCTTCACTTAAAATCCAAGAAATAAATAGATGTTTTATTTAGGCCAAATAGTTTACTAGAATAATTTTGAGATTATGATTTTCAGAAGCAAAATTATTTCTCATGGGGATGTAAAATAATCATGGAACATACTACAGTTTAGTGGCAGATTGCACTTGAGTCTGTCTATGCGGCTTCCTTTGACTGGAATATAATTTGGTACTCGTCTGTAGAGTATAGAACGACTTAATACATCGAAGAGCAAACAGCAATAATATTGATCGAACATGCGGTAGTAAATTAATTCTATTATTGAGAAAACGCGAGATTGCTGCAGAACGACAACGACGAAAAGGAAGGATATCTCATCGAGTGGCCCTAAGAAGAGATCTACACTTGTATTCTAGGAATTATAAAATCTAAATGAGAAATTTACACAATTTGATATTTAATAAACAGACGATCCAATAGATATAATTAATATGACACTTGTATTAAAAATAGTGTAAGTGTTTAGTTTCAAGATTCAAACCACAGAATTACAAATAAAAAACAAGCTCAATATGAATGCTCTAATTAAAAAGCACTATACATTTTCTTTCATGCAATTAAAACAGTATTTATAACGTTCAACTATGCAAAGATAACTTGTGTTCATTTATACAAAATCATTCATATAGAATGAACAATTGAACATGCAATTCCAGAAATTGAAGCATATAATTTAATTATTTTATACAATACAAACTCCTTTCAAAAATAAGTTGCATATACAAATTGTAGAATTATAAAAAAAAAAAAAACAATAACAAGTTCAAAGAACATGTTTTTACAATTGAAGGCAGCCGTGTATGTACATACGAATACAGGACCATCACTGAAGTTCTTCTGTACTACCTGACTACGAGCTAGAAAGCTACATACTGGTATCATCTTATAAATTTGTTTACTAACTAAAGACTTGTTCCCTCAGTTATAGTCCTTGTAAACAATACTTTTAAGAAGTGTATGGAACTTTGCACGGTGTAAGCTTTCGTGAATTTAATTTAAAGCTGAGAGTAGGTACATACATTAAACAATGTTACGAAAACCACATTAAAGAAACACTCATTAATTATTTGAGGAGAATCAGCACAGAGAAATATTATCTGTTGATTTTGTATAATATGGCAAACTTTAGCAACAAATATTCCAATTTTACATGTAAAACACAGAGTCTTCCTGTCATTTTTTCCGCCTGTTTGTAAGCCTATAACTTGAAAACCACTTATCTAATTTTCAAACAATTATTTCTACTTCTTAGATCTGGTAGATCTTTATAATAGTAGAACGTTAGTATAATAAGAATATCACATTTCCTATTTCCATTTAGCCGTTGCAAAAATGATCTTCATCATATTGTACGTTCAAAAAAGTGTGTTTCTATTTTGTTACATTTGCCGTAAGGTACAGTGAATGCAGCGAAGGGCATCGGGTCACCGTCTCGACGATCGTAAAGACACTTTATATCGCGTATCTCTCCCACGAGCCACTTTGATTATATTATACATGCGTTGATTACTCAACGAATTATGCGTTCCTTGGTTGCATCTCATTTCGGAATTCACGACTCGGCTCGACATCATCTCAGCGACACGAAAACGTAATCATGTAAATTAGATATGCTAATGGGGCCGGTGCGCGGGGCACTCTTTGCTATCCAACACCGGGCGACACACTACACCTTCAAGGGTTGCGCGACGGTCGCTGGTTGCTACAGCACAAACCAGCTTGTTCGCTTACAAGCACGAAGAAAACTTCATGCAACGTAGTACACAAGCCACGAACGTGACATTTCATTTCTGTTCATTCCGTGCGTAATATAACATATAATTTTTACTTTTGCTATTCTCCTTATAAAGGGACTTACAGCGATACGCGATAGAGTTAGTAGAAAATATTGAACTTGTTAGTAAAATAAACGTCAATTGAACAAAATACTTTACAAAATTTAATTGGGAATAATACAAACATTCGTCTGGAAAGGGCAAAACCAGAATTACATTAATCGCATGTTTATTTGAATGTGTTCCACATCTACAAATCCATTAGTGAATAAAGTATTCATACGTTAATAAGTGTGCTATTTATAAATAAACTGAAATATGGTGGTTTCAAATAATTATAAATAGAATGTTAGGTACAAAGAAAAGTATGGACGATCTTCGACGTATAATCGAAGACATTGGCGTAGATCGGTTGCTGTCATTAGATATTATGATCATATTAAGAAATCCATTTATGTATAATCAGTATAGTAATAGTGAAAAGTTTAAAATCAGGCGCAGAATGAAAATCGTGGAAAACAACTCCATAAAAACGTACCACGTCTTATAAGTTTAGATCTACGACAAGGCTGAATGCTCAGTTTCCCATTTACAAACTGAAACGTTTTTGTCAGTGGTACACACGGGATGAGTGAGGCAAAATGGTGCCCACCACGTACGTACGTAGAGTATTTGGCATAATTTATAAGCGGGGGTTTTCATAATATCACCGCTACGTTCGTTCGTCTGTTCGTTGGATACGTGTTTGTATGCGACGCTTATGAAAAATGTAAATGAACCCGCTGTCTGAAATGACCGACCGTGGAGTTGACAGTTCTACACGCGCAAAGTGATGCGGCGCGGCGGACGTTTCCTCCTTCACCATGGCCGCGTTCAGCTATACACCGACATTTTCAAAAGTTCCTTTTTCATTACGAGACATGCACAGTAGCTGCTACCAAATATCAAAATAACAACGAGAAAACTTGTCAACCTGTCAGATTTGTGTATTTGTTTTTGTTAACCACCCCATCACATACCTGTTTCACCATCATATACAGATTAATTTATCAGTGTAATAAAGTTATTTGTTAATGTTACTAATTACACCTATTCTGTAACAAATTTAAACCTTATTATATAAATTTTAGAATTCTAACGAGTTACCGACTGTCGATAAGTTTTGCGGCAAATATTTTCACTTAACAATTTCTCAGTTTCTAAATAAAGACGAACAATAACCAAAATTAAGCACGTTATAAAAAGCTTGCGCAGTAATATATTTTCTAATTACTTTGACAAAAACGAATATCAATTTTACAATCTTGTATAAAGTCTAAAATTAATTACTGTAATCATGAAACTGTTCAAATTTGGGAAACAGAAATACACGTTTTTAGCTTCCATGTGCTGATATTTACTAAATTCGAAATTAACTCTGTTTGTTTTAATACTCTACAGCAAAAACTAAACTGAACATGAAATTAATATATGAAACTTAAAAATTTAGTTTGGATATCCTGTTCATATTCAAGTACTAAAAAAATTATTTAATTTTTGGCTAAGCGTTCTATTTTCTGCATAAAATGCTTGTCATTCGAGTATGGAAGTATCCATGAATTTAAATTACCTTCTTGGAAAAGAATATGTGAGTATGTAGATATCCTCAGTTTATACACGGAATCTGCAAACTCATTTCAAGAATTTCAGGCGGTTGACTGTATGATATGGAACAATATTGTACACTTATTTCCAAAATGAAAACAATTACGTGGAGCAACGTTTTTCAGTATATTAAAATATTGTTTTCTTTATCCTCTCTTTATTTCAAAATATACATTGGTATAAATTTAAAGTATGCGTGCGTGAGTCAAATTGACCTCTGAGCTAATAAAATTGATATATACATATATATACACGATATAGTAATGTATAGTAAGACTGAAGCAAAAGTCAAATTTCGTTAATTATTAATGTAATTTACATTTAGTTGAATTTTCACTCACATTATCGGTAATATTACAAAAATAAGTATTTTTAGCTCGTCGATGGTTACAGCAGAAATAGCTATTGTGTTCGGTCAAGTGTCTGTAACATTCTCGGATTAGAAGATGATCTTTACTACAAAATGTTTTTGTCTCGTCGCCCTGAACTAAATGATTATATATATTGGATGTATATCGTTCGCTCGTTCTAAAGACCATCTGTGTGATCGCATTTCGTCTATTATAAGGTCGAATATCGCACTTGCTTCAAATATAATACTGTAGTTTCGTAATAATGTACGCTTCTACAGCAGAGTAGATTATATTTCATGTAGGTACAAAAATATATTAAAGTAGGCCAAGAAATAAAATACAGAGTTTAATGGTGAATGATGGTTGGAAAGTTTTCATCAATTTTTGTTTTTTGACGTTAGAGAAACAAAAAGAAAATAATTGGAATTACTTATACTTTTTCGTTTCATTTCATAGAACAAAGTTTAAATTGCGCTGGAACTCGGCTTTTTTAAGTAAAGTTTAAGTAGACACAAATAAATAATGTTCGATTTTGTTAAAGAAAATCCATAAAATGCTACATCTTGCTAGTTTGTTTTGTTTCAAGTTCTTATCTCCGACCACAAATCAACTCTCAAACATCTTTAAATCGTTGCGCGATTATATATAATATCTGTATGTATTTGTGTAACTACACCGGATATCAGCCATATCATTATTACCGAAATGTTGGTAAATAATATTTATAATGTGCATCAGGACCATAAATAATCCAAATTGCAGCATGAAAATTAATTGAAAAATAAAAATGTACTTCCATAATACAATTAATTTTAAAATACATAACTTGTTTGCATTATCAGGGTATATATATATATATATATATTTATATATATATATATATATATATATATATATATATATATATATATATATATATATATATATATATATATATATCTATATGTATAATAAATCAGCATGTATCCAGCAAAACGGGCGATAATTATTTGCAATTAAATTAACCGCACGTCAATTTAATTTATTAAATATCTGCGCGGTAGGCAGGTAGATATATGTAATTGTGTAATTATTTAGGTAATAAAAGTAAAGGGTGGAGTACACGAATGACCGGTTGGTGGCAGTGTCCATAAAACGTAGCCATTTTCATGAAGTTAATGCATTCTGGCATAAGTATATACCTTTAGTACACTCGTATTCGTGACTGATAGTTATCGGGGGACGATCTTAACGAAGTACCATGCGGTTAATACGTTTGCTATCACGGACAAATTATAAAACAGGTATGCGTGCTGGAGTAGCCTCTATCTTTAGACACCTAGTTGTTCTGATTCAATCAATATTGCAAACGCCACTTTTCGTGTATTCCATGCTATTTTTGCAGAGCAGCATCTAGCGGGAAACATCGTTGCACCGTGCGCCACCGAAACTGCGTTTTAAATTTAATTCTGCACTGCAGTGAACAGAAAACAGACCACAAGATTTGCGTTTTATTTTGTGCTCATCTTATTTATTATCTCCTTAGTTTGATACCAGCAAAATTATATTGTGTATATTTGAACCATTTAGATAAATATCATATTTACATCATATTATAGAGATATATACAAAGTACATAAATCTAAAGTATCCTATGCTGGACATAATTGAATGTACTGTCAACACAGTACAGCAATGTAATCATGGAATAAACTATAGATCGATGTTCTTGTTGAAGACAACGCGACGACGTCGACGAGGGAGTGGCAAAGTGCAGGGAAGATACGCTCGGCTCAAGCACAGTGTGTGTCCGACCACACTGACGCTTTTTAAACATGATGGAATCACGTACAACCAAAGATAATTAAATTGGCTATAGCGAATTTGATTGAACCGAATCGAACCGAACCTGATTTCTGCTGAGAACAGTCATCGAATACGTTCTTATCTTAGCCAAGTCTCATTTGCAAAGGACTGCATGTGAACCAGCACGAACGCTATACATACAAATAAACTAATAGACCTCTTTCAAAAGCGGTAATGAAATATATTGCAATTTCTTATTTAAGTTATACTGGGTGTGCCAAATATTCGTTTATGCGCATGATCGTGAACAGGTGTTCTGTCATTTTGGAACTTGTTAACCTACCATCAACAGTAGAAATATTACACAATAGATACAGAAACAGTATTAGGGCGAAAAGTCGAATCCAGTAGCTACTCAATATATACTAAATTTAAGAAATGTTTTTACAATAACGTTTTGGATTTCTTAGAAAATAAATCTCAGGGCACGGAAGGCATTATTTATATATTTCATTGAATACAAATTCACATTTTATATGCACAGAACATTCGTTGAACAGTCAACAGCAACCTTACGTATTTTAATGAAATATAATAATAATATCATTTTAGACATACAAGAATTTAGAACAAAAACCTAAATAAATAAAACAGCAAATGCGATTATAATCCACGCCAAAAATTCAAGCCGTAAAACATAAATTATACCATCTACATAATACGGTATTCTACCTACATGTTTTAATTAGCACTAAATTGTGAACATGCATCAATTTTCTTTTTACTGTTTGTGTTCACACTTACAGATTCCATTCACGAACTCTTCATTCAAAACAAACATTTTGTGTGTTTGCAATTATATAATTAACATTTAACATTCTACGGAATAATACAATTTCTAAAATGCGAGTGATTAAGAAAGTTTCTTAAATTTTTGTTTTTATTGACTATTCTAAGTAATTATGCCAAACTTCAGCTTTAAATTAAATGCATCTGTGATAAACTTTAGTATATTATCAACGTAATTCATTTAATATAATAAAGAGCATCAATTAAAATTCCACTTATAGAGAAACATCTTAGAATTAATTAATATATTCTTAAATATCAAACCTTAATCCGAAAATATATCTATTTCTATATTGTGAATTAAAATTTAATATTTTTCATTGCAAATTGATATGTTTCAAGTGGACATCGATACGATTCAATCTATATGCCGAAACCAAAAATACTGGTGTATTTGGGTTTAGACCCAGCCCAATAAATTATCAGGGTTAAAAAAATAACCCATAGCAATTTATCCGATTTGAATAAGACATCACAATTAAACCGAGACTCATTGAAAGGCTTATACATATATGGCTCCAGTTGACAAAGATGAAATTCAATGTATAAAACGTATACCACAATGTGAAGAGAGAATCAATAGTGCTGTTATCAAATATTTAAACTAATGCGTTAGTTTTCCGAAACTATTACTAATTTATAACATAAATAATAAATGAACCCTAAAAGCACGTATAATGCATTATGTTTTATGTATAAAATTAATCTTAGTCAAAAATAAATAGTTTCCCTAATGCCCTTTTTACACCAGGTCTTTATAACAGGGTTTTAAAGTGAGATTGTCTTCAAGTGCTGATGTGTGTACGAATAACCAAACTTCAACTTCGCCTATCCTGATAACAGAGAATTGTGTTTTAAATTGCAGTCACGTGGTATTCGTTACACACTTAAAATATAACCTTGAAAATTCAACTGCCAGATTACAATACTATTTATCTATTTATTTAAAGGCACCAAATTTGTTATTATATGATATTATGACTTATATTCATTTTTATTTTATAGAATAAATACCGAATCAATTGAAATAATTTTACATAAACTCAAATAAACATTATTTTACAGCTAATATAGTGCCAATTGATAATAACCTAAAAAATAATATGTTATTATAGATAGCAGTACTAGCGATTTAAATATCTAATGTGAACTTCAAAGTAACTTTAAGATTATTTTTTGTTTCCTGGTGTAATATGGGCATAATAATTTGTGAACCCATTGCTTAATAAAATAGGATATTTTCTAAGCGAGTTCTGTTAGTACAAATTTGTCATTTTTGAAATAGATATTGCAGGGTTGTATAAGCTAATATAGTTTGATTCAATTTTCAGTGGATATTGCTATATTAAATCGTCATTCGTATTCATAACAAACTTTCAGATCATAAAATAATCTATTAGAGGTAATAATTACAACTTAGGCCTTATAAAAGTCGAAATTTCTACTATAAGGGTTTCACTTAATAAAATCTGCCTGTTTATTACATTTACCTCACAACAGCAAGTAACTTTCTTCATCTTATTTATTATTTAGGGTGTAATAAACACCTTCAATGTTGGATAATTTCATCTCCGACTACTTGGGGATGCCCGAATCATGATATTAAAAAAGAGACTAAAAATTTATGAAGTTAACCGTTACTGAACAACGTATCTCTACTCCACCTTCCCTTTAATGTTGGCGTTATCGAATCTTCCGGCATAAATATGAAATGCGATGCTGCTTCAACAAAATCTGGAAATGTTCGATATAACAGGCATTTTTTTGTAAACACATTTAATCAGATTGATAATATTATATATTTTTGTCGATACAAGTTAGACTTTAAATTTTACGAAATTTTCCAATTAAATAAGATACCATAGCTGCTTGAGTATTAGTATAGCTTCATAATTTACCTATTATTTTTACAGTATGATATAGAAGCTAAATTTAAAAGTGATTATAAATTTCAACGATTGCATGATTGTCAATTTAAATAGGGATTTTCAAATGTTATTATTTTTATTAACGAAATACCTGAAATCGGTGTAGATATTAAATACTAAGCGGTGCTTGTATTTTCTATGTTTCCAAGTTTGCTTTACACGAAAAGATTCGTAATCACTGACCTAGTAATTATGTAAATACTTAAATCGGGTAAAATTGAGCAAAATATGATATCTTAAAATATTGGTGCAGATGCCAGAGAGTGTTTACTTTAAGAATAATATATTAGATATAATTTATAAAATAATCAGAATAACTGGACCATATGATTTGAAACAGTTTGAACAAAGTTAGTAAAAACAGGCACTAACATCGGTAGTTAAATTATCAGGATGTAGAATCTAATTGAGTCACACGAATAGGTGGGCATGTTATTCTAACTCAATCGCTTAAAACAACAGTCGAATTCAGGTTATTTGCCAATGTTACATAGCTGTTAAATGTGTCCGTTTTGTGTACACACGTCCATATGCACATTTCATGCACTGTGTACTCAACAAAACCTCATGCGGGTAAATAATCCCAGTGCGAATCCTGTCGCGGTACGGCGAGATATCACCCAGCACGCATCCAACAGCTGATAGCACTATACCTACCCTACACATGTTTTGTAGCTTTATACTTTATTTTTGCCTTTGTAAACATTAGTACGAGTGCAGATAAACGACAAGTTTAACGGGATGACATTCGCTCAATCCGGTGACTCATATTTTTAGTGCTATTATTTTTATTTTTTGTGTGCTTTATCAGAAGCACAAACGAATACTTTGATAAAAAATAATGGACAATATACCAGAATTAAAAAAGAAGACTTTTGTTAACAATAAACTACAAGAACCGGATACTATTTAAGCAGTGCAATGCTTGAACCCAGCTCATTTTGGCAACTGACATGTTTTATCACCAACTGTTTTTGTAGTTTAAAAATAAACTAACGTTCAAACACGTTCAAATGGAAAGTTGAAATGATCTATAATTTTTCCTTTACATCCAAATATCGTTTAGCTACAGCTGATGATTCCAAATTCACAAATATTTACTTAAAACATTCTTAGAAATGTATGGTTCATATTATTCTAATCATATGTCATATATAAATACCTTTATTGTGATTTCAATAAAATATCGGAAAACAAGTGTCGGTTATGAAAATGGTCGAACAGCCAAAACAAAGAAATTTCTCTATATTGGCGACTTTGAATAGTATGATGACCAAGAATTTTATAATATTATCGACCAGGATTCCATTTTGCGCTAGTTATTATTGCGTCTGTTATTATGTTTAAGTTATGTCTTTGTAATATTAAAAAAATTATATTAGGGATACTGTCACCTGTTCGTTAGAGTATGTTTATCTATAGTTTAATTTCCTTCATTTTTAAAGTAATATTTCCAATCTGCTTCCCCAGCAGATTTTTCACCTAACTTCTATCCACTAGAGGCATGTTATCAAACATGTTTAACTTTTTTAATCTAATAATTAAGGCATACTAAATTATTTAAAGACAGATTTCGTATCCCTCGTAAATGTTATCAAATACACCTTTTAAATACTGTGCTAATTTTTTTTTTTTCAGAAAGTAACAATACATAAAAAACTTTCTATTTTCCAAGGGAAATATGAAATTTGAGCATCGCCAGTGGGAGGTAGTCAATAATAATATTGTGAAGGTGAGATAAGAATAAAATACAATAGCCTTTGGGTCACTTACCAATAACGGTGAAATTGATCTTAAGATTTCGTGTGGGTGAGTTTCTGAAATCCACTCGACATCTGTAAATCCCTTCGTCGTGTAACTGGATGTCTTCCACCATGAGACTGGCGGGTGTTGTTGACGTGCGAAAAAAGGCACGAGCCCCGAAAGCCTGCGGCGATGACCACAGCTTGGCTTGTGACCGAGATCGACCTCGCAAATCGAAACTGTTCAAAAACAAACCAGACCAGATTTAGACTTTAAGCCCTAACTTTTATTTAGTTTAGACAACTTGTCGTTTATATTGTAACATAGTAAACTTGAGGCAGTTTCAACCACAAAAATATTCGAAGTCAGTTATATACTTTTTTCCAATGCTTATCATCAGCAATGATCAAGTACGCGAATTACAAATTGTGCAATAGATATCTGCATTTTTGACGTACCAGTATTCGTATAGTAAAACTACAGCTAATAGAAAATTTTGTCAACTACCACATTTTGAGTAACACCATACACTTCAAAAAATAATGTTTACTGCTAATCTCATATTCTAGTATTTATCCAAAATTAGCAACAATAAACTGCAATCATGATTTAATCAACTTGAAAACATATGTTAATTTTCTTTCGCATAATTAATATGGAAATAACAAAGCTACATTCTTGAAAGTAATAAAAGTCGTGATAAATATAGAGTAATTGAGGTTAAAATTATAGTAATTTAAGTATAAAGAAATTGTTTTATCTAAAGTATTTATTTATATTATAATGGGCTGTTGTCATGTTTGCATTAGTGTACATACATAGGTACATGTATAATTAAAAAATTATAAGTAATTTTAAACATTCAGAATATTTTATAATATGGTTGTACTATTATACTAAATTTAGACATTCGTTAATAATAATAATAATAATGGATTCAATATATACATTTATTAATTAATATACCGATTTACTAATGGACTCAGTTTTGGGACAAAATTTCCAAATATATTTGTAAGAACTTTTATATGAATTATATTTTCTCATGCTGTTCTCGAGATAGTAAAACAGTAGCAGGTGTAAACTTCAATTACTTGTATAAATTTTCTATTCAAAAATTGGAGACTTCTCTTTTGAGTTACAAACTTTGAATAAAAAGTTTCATAGATTTGAAGAGCGCTCACAGATTCACACACAAATTTATACATAGATACTCTATCAGGCACAAACAAAAACACATGAACAAACACATATACATAATTTGATATATTGAAACAGTCATTAAAAATTTAGGGAAGCTCAAACCATGTATTTCTCTTAAAATCTCGAGTTCAAAATATTTCATAATTACAATACTTCCTATAAGAGAGTATAAATTGCATATAATTTCGATTCCGAAAATGTCCCTTGTACAACAAAATGTTGTGACTTCTTCTGAAGTTATCAGGGTGATTTTAATCAATTTTGGCAAACAAATATCATGAATAATTGGTTGACTATATAATTTCGAAGTTATGGGGGCCAAAAAAAAAAAAAGGATCCATCTTGATATTTTCTTCTTTTTAAAACTTACACTAATACTTGCATTTTTGCAACAACCAGTGCAGAACAATTTCCCATTATCTACTGTAAATCTGTATTTGTAAATATAAATTTACTGTCCCATTACTATAAAAATCACAATACACTACTATTTACCCTGAATGTTATATTACCCCACTTGGGATGCTATGTCTTGTTCTTTACCGTTGTGTGCGACGACGGGTAGACTAAATTTTCATTATTCATTAGATTCTTCGTCTTATGTTTTTCCGAGTTTAAGCAAATATTTAACATTGAAATTAAATTCCCATGAACCATGATGTACTTGAGTTATAGCGCCGTGTAATCACAAAAAAAGTGGCAGTAATTGGAACCGAAATTTAAAACAGTAATAATTAAACAAATTATACTCGAGAAACACTCTTTCGGCCATAATTCTACATAATTTATTTTTGTGAGGTTACTGCATTAAGCAAGCAGTGGTTAACATTCGTTATGGTTTAATCTTTAAAAATTCAGTAGTTGAGTACGGTTTCAGAGTCAATTTTCGAATACCAAATAATTCATCAAAAAGAGTTTTATTTTTAGCTGCATTCTGTGTAGGTTAATCTATTTAATAGCAAAATTGGTGCAATCACCGAAGACTGCAAGTTATACTGAGAGTATTTATCAATCTAATTTTCTATTTAAGAAGTAAACATTTTGTATTTATTTTGACATTTCGTGGTTTGCAATGAGCGGAGTTACATGATCACTTTTTCAGTCTAGGTGGAATTCATATTTCTTAAATTAGGTTTTTCAAAATACTTCGTCCTTAAGTAAAAACAATGTTATACTAAATATGTCATGGCTTACTACATATATATTTCTTGTGAGCAGTGTAATTTTAAATGTAAAATGCAACAGTCATATAATATATGCATTTCATAAAACTATCTCGTAAATTATAATGTCAATGTTTTGTTTCAACACTCTGCATAGCAAAAGTGCTTGTTTTGATGAGCATCAACTGAGAGTAAACACAGAAAGAGAGTACACTGGTGATGGTTGCAGTTCGGGGAGCTCAGGATGTAAAAGTACCGGCCGAGTTTTAGAGGTGGTATTTTAATAGAACACTTAAATCAAGTTAAACGATGTGCAACTGAGATCACTGGGAGTCCCTTGAGAAACTTTATATCACAGTATTAAAAGGTGGCCATTGCGTAAAGTTGGAGCTGGCTCAGAGTTATGTACCTACGGAAAATAACGAAAGGAATTTTACTTGATAAACATTACCGATTTAATATCACACATTCTCTCTAGAAATTTACATAGGGTCAGTTGTACGATTTTCAAGTAATCTATAACCTCCAGATAAAATAAAAACGACAATTTATACGCTAGAAATAATTTGTTCTCATATTTCATCACGATTTATATCTATCTCTCTTTGTAGTAATATGATATAAATATTCTGTTCCCGAAGGAATAGTGCAAGATACAGACAATTTTGTTGTTTGTTATCAACAAAGTTCTGTTAGAAAATTGATTCTATTCCATTTCTACGAAACGACCTAAGACGACCGCTTACAATCGGTTGCGTTTACGAAACACATCATTAATATTAACGTTCTTTGCAGTGTATTCAAAACATAAGATTCGGTGTGCTTTTCATTGCATCAGCATATTAGTTTAAATGAAATATTAGTCTAAGCTATTTCGCAGTTTTGAATTCGTAAGACATATCAGTCTCAGGTAGTGAAGAGAAGTAAGTTGTGGTAAATTATAAATAGACATGATATCTACAAGTTCGTTACCAAGCACGGAAATGTGCAGTGGGGCAAACGAACGTTCCGCAGTTCAAGATCGAGACAAACATCTTCATAAATACAAACCACATTTTGCATGTGATGGTTCCCGTTCAGTGGCGGTGAACACTTAATACCGAGCCTTGCATAGACAGGGCTGAGTATCGTGGGAAGTGGCACAAACCTTTGCATATACTATCATAACACCCCATCCAACACAAGCAAATGGTGTTTGGCACGGCTGTGATCGCGCGACCGACCCTCTGTAATGGAATATTACGGAACGAAAATTCCCAAAGAGTTCACGAGCTCACCATTATGGAAATAATGTAGTTCAGGTGACGTACACATTAAAATGTTTCAGCCAATTATGTTAATATTATATTAATATATACGAGCCGTGCTCCTATGATATTTTAGATTAAGTATAGTACAGCTTTTCTGATGATCATGTTTTACAAAATTCAAAAGTACAAAATAAACTCAATTAATAAATTAAACTTTATCCGCATGTGCTAAGTACACAGTTTTATTTAAATTATAGATTCAATAAAACAAACAAGGTCTGAAACCACAAGAGAGCGTATTTTAAAGTTTTTGTTGATTGGGGCCTATATATAAACAAGCTATTAATCAATAAATCATGATTTTTAATAGATGAAAAAATTACCACAGCAAAAAATTTACACATCGTTCTAAAAACAAAAAATTACCCAGTCTAGTATGGTTTAAAAATAAATGGGATTTTTTATTTCAATTATTTAAAACAGATAGAAAACTGGAAACAATTACAAGAGAAAATAGGTATTTTGAAAATAAACAACAGATTTATTATGTATTAATTATTATAAATGTTATTTATGTTTACCTCGGACCTAAATAATGTATATTTCAGGGTTGAAACTAAAATAACTTCGATGTTTTAATTATTATTTAGGGATTTTAAGACACATAAACTCACTCGCCCATGCACACACACACACACACACGCGCATTCACACACATACTTCGCGTTCTAGTACTTTTTCTTTAAAATACACTGGCAATATTATATTTTCATTCCTTGTCATTGCAAAATCTTGTACAAGAAACAATTCTTCAAAGTTACTGTATGATAAACAATAATAAACATATAAAACCCTAAATAGTACTTAAAAATAATAATAAACGTAAACAACTATTCGAAACTTGATAGTGGCAAAACGCTTTTAGTAAGATTAACAGTAATTAAATATAATAATGTCAGGAGTCAATATTTAGTGACACGAGCCATAATGGAAGTAACTAAATTAAAAATTGAACTGACTCACCTATAGAGTGGTTCACCATCGGATTCCTTGAACCATAGCACCATAGAAGCGTTGTCATTCATGTGGTTGATATCACAAGGAAACCTCGCTTGTTTAGACAGTACGCCCTGTACGTGCACCATCGGTACTGAAACAATCAGTGAACCAAAGTTAGAAGACGGCTTTGCCTGAGAAATTATGCGGCTTTACGCCGGTTTATATTTAATATATGCGGAGGCCTATACCCTCGACTAGGATTTACCGAAGATATACACCACGTACACTGTATAAACGCACCGGCACAGGTAGGCATCATCGAGGCTTGTCGAGTCGCGCACGCCAAAATTTAATAATTATCTGAATACTTTAGGTGGCACACTATATCCCTTGTAAAGCTTGACGCATAAAGGTGTCAACGGTTGTATGCTATGCCGTATAAAGTAACGGATTTATCTCCCGTATTCAAAAATATTTATAACCAATTCTAATTCAAACCATCTTTTACTTTATTGGAACAAGTTTATCAAATGTCAAATGGTGAAAGTTTTTAAGTTTATTAATTTTTATTATTATTTTAATGAAGCACATTAATTGGTCTAATAATTCTTATATATATATTTATATATATATATATATAAATATATATATATATATATATATATATATATATATATATATATATATATATATATATATATATATATATATATATTATGTACCTCGATACCTGTCATATGAATAAATAATATGGAATATATACAGAATATAATTACTATTCTAATAAATTACTTAATTGGGAAAATTATTATTAGGTTTTTAGTACGAATATAATAGTATTTTATTAAACTCTACAGACAAATTTTACGAACAAATTTTATTAATTACCTCTTTGGGCCACAAAATATATTTAGATATTAACACAACATTAAAAAGAAGAGCATTCTATGATTTTCATCGGTATATTAGCTATGGTATAAAAAAATGAAAATACATCTATTAATACGTAATATGCAATAGTAAATAAAATATAATCATAATTATTTATTAATGCATAAAAAGCATTAAAATAATATGATGTTCCCATTAAAACTTCTATATTATCGTAAAAGCGACAAAGTTAATTCAAATTCGCAATGCGTATATGAATAGTTCTATATTCATTACCGTGTAACACACTTTAATAGATAATACGAATGCCTTAATAAGTAACATTTATTTTGTAATCAAGAGAAATTTAGATATTTGTGATTTTAACGAAAATACACATTTTGAGCTTTCCTAAATTGATATAAATAATTTACGAACAGAAACTGTTTAGGTAAAAATTATGAAACTTTAAATTTTAAGTTTGTACTTATATAACCCGGATCAAAATATACAGTTTTTTGAATACAAATTTTTAACGTCTTATGCTGCTTTGTAATATTGACTATTATTGACGTGTCATATTTTTAATTGTAGGAATAAGTCCTGTGTAGGACTTAAGATTTCTTAATTTTGAATTATTATGTAATATAAAATTGAAATTTGCTCTAAGCACTTACACAGAAATTTATAGGAATCATCTTAGGTATATTTAAAAGTGGTATCCTATATGTAAATAAATGCACGACTAGTATGCATGTGTTTATACGGTAAATTGTGTAAGCTCTTACGCATATAAAATTCAACAAACCGTTAGTATAAATTTGTAAATTGAGAAGAGTGGGAAGGGGGTTTTTTTTTGCTGTTGTTCCCTCACAAAAATAAACTGGTGATTTACAATGGGATTTGGAATATACGGCTCCAATTAAGTAACGTGTTTATTCGAAAACACGAAATGGGCAGGAACGACGCCATAAAAAAGTTCAGCATTTTGTTTAAATTTCTACTTTTGTTTGTTGCACATGTCGGATTTACAACAATATCAATAATTCACTTGTTTTATTATAGTCTGAGCAACAGCACACCGAGCACACTTATTACGCATGCGCATGTATTATACTGTAAATGATGATCACTTAATCCTAGCATGAATATTTGAACGCAACCAAAGCGTTTTCTGATTATCGATTCGACGACGGCTCTGTTCTCTGTTCGCAGTTTGCCAAGTATTTTTGTATTCTTATTTTGTATTGCAGCGTTGATAAAAGAACAACGCGTTACACAGTTTTCCCTGTTGTTTTCTGTTTTATTTGGGCTTATGGAAATGTCAACTGAAAATCTTCTTGTCAACTTAATGAAATATTTTGAGACGAGGGATCTTAATTTTACATAAATCAAAGTGAAAAGTATGTAATTTTTAAATGTTGAAATGCTATTTATTTTCAGCATTTATACAGTTTAAAAAAAAAATATTCATAACTTCAACGGTATTTTGTTTTAAAACTATTATATTGATTTTATAATTTCCATTTTCCTTAAGATTATGCTCGAAGTGACGTTTAAATACGTAAGATATTCAAGATTAAAAAGTATTAACACTAGATACTGTCTAAAATTTCTTATCTATGTCTTCAAATTATTTGGGAAATTAAAATGTGTGCAAAATATTCTGAAATAGATGCTTATTGCGTTTTAATTTAGTATTTAAGTGATTTAAACATCTATATCAGAATACAATATTCTAATCGAAAATTTTCAAATAATTAATAAATATTATAGAAAATTCGCGACAGGGTCTATTCCGATAGTATATTTATATCATGAAAATCTTACGTATTTAATTGTTACCTACATTTACATACAGATGTTGCTGTTTTCAGCGAAGAGTACCACGATAGCAAATATAATTCAATTCAATTTTCCATATCAAGGTTTAATGTTGTCAATATACTTTTTCTGTATTGAATCATTCAATACCGAAATAGCATTGAAGTTTAATAAATTTGCTTTATATTGAATTGTAACAAAAAGAATATTAAGTTTAAAAAAAAAGATTATTTTTTAATCGAAATTCTTTTGTATTATTATGTTATGATTAAGATGGAGTTTAATACCTTATAATCCGTAAAATGCGATTGTTGCAAAACGAGGATGAACTCGCCCTAGTATCCCCTATAGTACATTACTGATCAATAAGCATTCCTATTGGAGATACCTGGCATCGAACGATATCAAAAAGTAGAAATGATATTGCATTCTTTGCTGTAGTTTTAATTAATTTTGCAGCGAACGAGAGCGGAAGTAAACTTATCTAAAGATGAAAGACGAGAAAACAATAACAGTGCGGATTTATGTGAAGGGGACAGATGGATCGGAGTGTGAATAGTGACACTGTTGTGTTGTTTTATTAAAAACTTTTTGCCCGTTCAAGTTTTTAATAAAAGACACTTTTTACTGCTATTTTTTCTGACAAGATGGTTCGGAAGTGTACACACCCCATGACTAATAATGAAAAGGGTACGCATGGTCTTTGCGTGTCTTCACCCGCAGATACTAGCACGTTTCGCGTGCCAGGCCTGCTAAGTGCGTATATATACTGCTTTTTATTCCGGTCGCGCGAGCGTAGGGCACCACTGCTGCCTTGCTCACTGCCCACTAGCAAATATTATCATTTAGAAAATCTGTGATGGCAAATTTGCCACATCGTCTTCCTACATATTTGCGCCTCATTCGAAAGCTTTTGATTATTTTAGGGTGACTTGCGGTCATTGACCATAATGGTCCACTATTACTATATTTACAGTACTAATTATAGCATGCGGTGAATTGAGTTGCCGGCAAAAATGGGTTGAATCGAATCGATGGCGAAACATCAAAAAAAAAAAAAAATATATATATATATATATATATATATATATATATATATATATATATATATATATATGTATCACATTTAAACTTGAAAACCACATGTATTTACTGATTCTAAAGCAGTGTGAATTTACACAAACATAAATACAGGCACTTATGGCTTCAGCGAGCTAAAATTCGCCCAAATCCCCCACACAAGTGTGCTTTATTCGAAAGTTTCTTCAAACATGTCATCATGTCACTTTTCAAATAGAGTGACGAACCCTTGCTCACGCATTAACAAAACTTTTTGATTATTAAAGTGAAAGTGCGCAACTAGTTAAGTTGGCGTGAAAATCACGACAGTCGACAATCAAGTTGGTTTAATTTATGCAGCCGGGTAACAACTGAGCCACCCCCCGTTTCCCACCCACAACTGGAGATTGCTTTAATCTTCGCGTTTTAAAGAGATCTTGCATTCTGGGTGCCTGGCTCTTGAATGTTTTACTGCAACGCAATAAATCTCACTAATCTTTCTCGTTTCTTCGCCCATATTTCTTCTTATCGCCTCAACTTTTCCACCTTTTTATTTCTTGGTGCTTGCGTACTTTCATGCTTCAAGCAGTGTTGGTGGTTTAATTATAACGCGTTTATTACTCTGTCCATGGTGACACACTAAAGACAGCTTAATGTAAAAGCGATTGCGCATGCCTTGTTCTAGTGCTTTCGAAACGTATTACGAAGCTCTCCAACGCCGCTATAATTTATATTATTTAAATATTACAATGAATTAATTGTACTTTTAGCATAATAAATGACGTTACCTTATCTCAAACCTTCATTTGTGTTTAGAGTTATAAAGAAGTACCGAAGAAGTACTATGATTAACAAAAATTTAGTTATATTCATGTAGGTACATTTTCAGAATCAGGAAGACAACGTAAATATCATTCAAAATGTGTGAAATTCTTTTGCACTATGGTATGAACAGGCAGGAAGAGTTAAATGTAGAGCATTAAACAATTATGCCCTATCAATCTTGTAACCCACATCACCCAAAAGAATTGTTTCGAAATAGTTGTTTAATTTTTCATTAATAAATCTGTTGTGGCGGTAAATGTATTCCAAGAGGATATAATTTAGAGGAAACATGAAATAGATATGGTTCAGAAGTGCGGTGCTGTTAAAACAGAACCTGATGCATTATCTTTACGCAACTGGGCGTGGCTTGTGTTCAGCGCGAGGTGAAAATAACGCGCGCAATACGATGTGTACGCCATAAATTTGATAATTAAATTATAACGGCAGCAAAGCGGGCAAGTATCAGATGAATGCTGCTAGAGAGAGCAGAGCACCATGCGGCGAAACTGTGAGGAATAACGATGACATTTTGCAACAATTTAAACGCGAATTAATATAAGTTCGTTAGCGCGAATGAAGCAACGCGCCCGGCTCAGCCCAGCCCAGCCCAGAGAGGGGCATTATGCCACCCACCCGCTCTAGTAACAACGGTGGGGAGAAGAATAATAACTGAGAGTTTGTAATTATGTTTTTACTGTGATATACAAACGTGTCTCATTTACGGAATTATTCACACTGTTTTCCTTCACGGCTTGTCACTGTAATTTGGCTGCTATACCATAGCCACCGACTTAAGTCGTTCACTGAGGGTCAAATAATTAAAATATTTAACTCCACAATTTCCAAACTGTTTATTACTATAATACTCGTACAGAGAATCAATAATAAAAATTATGTTTAAGATGGGCCAGACAAAACATATAAAGAATCTGCAAAGTCTTACCCTGGCCATTTTTGTATTTATATTCGAAATGGTATGGTATTACTACTTTAACTGCAAATGCATGCTTTTTCTGATTACAAACCATGAAATATCAATAACATTATATTTAGTCTGTGCCAATAGCTATCCATAACTGATGTAGCGGTTTCCTATTTTTGTTTCTGGATAAAGAGAGTGAAACGTTTGATAGGTCAATTAGAGTGCAGTCAGGCGACCCATTAAAATCTATAATTGTGTTTCTAGGCTACTTCGCGTGTCCTGAATCATGAATTTTTCAAAGCTGTAACATAACTTTCTTCATTGTGCGTTTGCCGACACGAAACGACAGACGCAGCCATACAAATGCAATACCGTGTGTCGTATTTACACAAATGTAGATCTGCGGATGTTTTGTAAGTGCTTCTGTAAACGCAGGACGGTACTATCATATTTTGTAAATTCGCTTTATATATATAATTTCTATTAATAATTCCGTAGTAACCTGCACCGGACTGTACGTACATCAATGATCATTGTTATTTTGTAAAGTATTTATATATATATTTTATATTATTTCGATAAGACTTATAATACTGATTCAATTTGTAAGAATGCATTGTAGAAATCTACTAAATCCTAAAATTGTAAATTTATCATCTAAATTTGTATTTAAAGATGCCTTGAAAAAGAAATTATATATTTTTATGAAACTTGGTATGACATAGAAATAGTCCGTCAACACATATCTTATTTATATGTAGACTATTGTGAATAGTAATAAAATGAGATATTATTTTGTATATTTCAACTGTAGCTCACTGATCATAACAACACCAGTATGCGATGTCTATGTTTGCTAAGGGTTTCTGTTTTTATATGAAAATAAGTATCGTGTTGAATGAATGGTATATAAAGTTCTTTTTGCGAATAACAAAATAACAATTTTCAAGTCTATAAAATTGTATACATTGTTTGTCTGTTATATAAAAAAAAACCTTATTATTTTCAATGGCTCACTGATTGTCTTGATGTAAAGGAATTCAGATATTTCATAAAAGTTGTATTCAAATACCACAGTTTCGGTAATCGAAAATTGGAATACCATACAAATCTATGAGTGTACGAAAATTGATTAAACTCTGTTGAGGCTACAATATTTTTGGTTTTTTAAGAGATCGATATATTTACATTAAAATTTATTTGTAGTGTACTTTCTTGTACGTATTCAATTAACATGAGAATTTTATATAATCGTTTTCTTTTGTTTACACTTCGGACAATATTTGATTAAGCTATGATTATCATGAAAAGATTCTGATGTAATTCCTTTAATAAGTTTTCATAGCAAAACTAACATGATATTTCTATAACTTCAACTTGTATATGAATCGTGCCGTTTATAATAAAATAAAAGGCAAGGGTAAATACTTACTATTACTATTTTTCTAGCTCAGAAGATGTAGGACACAGACAAAAGAATTCTTTTATATATATATATATATATATATATATATATATATATATATATATATATATATATATATATATATATATATAAGATTATATCCTGGAGGGCAACTTTGTGTCTGTGTGGGAACGCTTTAGAGCCAAAACTATTACTATACATAAAATAATGTTTCTTTAAACTGTAAACAATAATATAATCGAAAGTATCGATTAGGTCTTGCTATTTCTGTAATATCTCAAAAACGACATTAGTTATACTCAAAATCTAAATAACATTAGTCAGTATTATAGGAATATTCGAATTCCCGTTTTAGTAAAATAATATACATATATAAGAATATCAATAAATATTCTTTAATTATATGGATAAGGAAGGGCAGTATATATATTGTGACGCAAGGTACAATTTTAAAATTTATATAATACAGTTTTACATTTGCTGTTGTATCAAATAAAAATCTAAAATTTCCAAGTACAAGGCCTGTAATCGGATATTCAATTTTGGATCAAATAACATGCCGTATTGCAATTGAAGAACTTATTGATTGAGCACAGTATCGAACTCATGTTTCCTAATACGAATTTCTCCTATTGTCACTTTCATGTTCACATAATCCTCACGAATACGGCTTCTAAAGTTCACAAAACAGCAATTTTCTTATCGATTTTCATGTAAATATATGAATCTACAGTTAATTTACACTATTCTTCTTATTGTAATTAGATTGAGGTAAGCATTGAAATGAGGAACAAACATATTCAATATTTACACTCACTTCTTACATATGTATGTTCTAACCTATACTGACTATTTATCTCATCGAACGTCGAACCGTATTACAAATTAACTTTTCTATTCGAACATGTGTCCGTTCTTGAAACTGTTCTTTCTATTTAATTCGTTTCACGTCATCCTATATTAAAATATGAATCAAATTTTGTAACGCCTTCTCTTCGTAAGCTAGCGGAACAATTTGAACCAAATTTTGTACATATATACAGAATCCGTGCCGCTTGCATTTCAAATACTGACCTTTGCAAAGTTTCGAATATACTAAATAATCTACAAAATATAAAATGTTTATTTTTACCAATTAAGTAATATACATGTTCGGCGTATCTGGTCAAAGAACAGTAGTTATAAGAAAAAGTTGTGGTTATATAAATATTATCTTCCAAAATGTTAAGAAAAATCGAATTGCTTATAGGGTGAGCTGTAGACATTAGTGACTCGACCTATGGTTGTAATTTTTATTACGACCGTGGTAGTAAAATTCCAAATTATTGTGAGAAGGATTCGTTATTTTACATGTTGGATGATTTCAAGTGATTTTAAAGAAGTTGTTATATATTTGTATTAATGGTAAATCTTATATTTTTAATTAATTAATAACCATCGTACAGGAAAGTGATTCTGACGTGGAAACTGTGCAAAATAATTTGCTTTTGTTATTGTTACTATGAACGGCACTGTCTATAATACGGTATTTATTAATTGATACAAAACAGTATTAATTAAACTGATTAATACGCTATAATAATTCTGAAATAAATTAAATCAACATGTTAAGTGAGTGTTGTAAAATTATTTTCATAAACCAGATACATAAAATGCACTATACAAAAAGTTCGTAACTATTACCGCAAAAATAAAATGAAAAATAAAAGCTTGACGTTCCCCTCAACAAAATGGTTTACATTACATATGGCCACAAACGAGTCCTACATAGTCTTTCTTTAAAGTTCTTTGCATTGTAACTATATTATTGTTATCAAACAAAAATGATATTCTATCATAGAGAGATCACATGAAATAACCGTTCTTGACAAGATTATAGGAGGGACCTGTACACAGGATTTAGAAGTTTCGTATCGGCGCACCCATATGCTGTGTGCCAGACGATTGTTTGTCTCTCTCTTCACATCACGAGGTACAGGTAGAATTGGCAAACAACGAAGGTAAGCAATATCGATGGTATCATTCTTGGCTCACGGGGATTTGCAAAATCGCTGATATCGACAAGATCTTATAAACTTGTTAGCTACTGTTCACATTTTGCTAGTGTTTCTTTGCAGAGGTAATACATTTGATAAATATCTAATCTTAAAGTCTACACTTAGATGTAAAGAACATGATTATTTACTTTACTTATCAAACAATTATGTGATATAACTTTTGTACACATAAAGAAATATTGCAAGCGTTAAAAAAGTAAAATTTTAATAGAAAAAACTTTGACAATTCAAAATCGAATCTGAATATTTTCAGAATGACGTGTGTTTGTTTCTGTATGTAACTTTATACTCTGGGGAACTAAAACTATTGAAGGTAAAGTTATGAAACTTTAAATTTAAGTCTTATATATAGCCCTGATGTGCACCGTCTATTTATGAAAACCGTATCCTAATATAAAGAAAAGAAAATTGTACAATTTACTGAAATAGCTGCTACATATTCGTTTCCCTCGATATAACACAAGAGCTGAACAAAATCAAATACTAGTGGAATTGAATTCATAGTTCACAAATCAAAAGGAATTTTGTGTTATAAATCAAATGGAATTAAGATTTCTGTATTAATTACAAATCTGTTATCTTTAATAAAGAATCATTATATATATTAATATGCTATTAATGAAAATTACGTATAAGTACGGCCACTATGATCTCTGTACAATGTACAAGAAACATTGTATACATAAAAAAATTGTTTTAATTTGCGTATGGTATTGTGTATTTGCGAAAGGCAATAATTATTATTAATAATACTTAGGCAGATATATCGTCAAAGAATCTAAATAACAGGCACAAAAATGTCCTTTATTCCGAAATTCGTATTAGATAGGCCTCATATATTTCTTATCCAAAGAAAAATCACGAAAATATAGATATGAAATATTCCACACACACGATGTATTGTGTGTACAACCAAACCATACTACCCACGTATCCGAAGTAACAAGCGGATGTTCCAGAAAATCCGACGGCTCGATAAAGCAGGAAACATACACAATTGATCCACGAGCGTGAAAGCTGGGGCCGGCGGGGTGTTACCGATCTTCGGCCTCGGGAACCGGTAATCCAGATCGGCTTCGAGCGTGATTGGAACGTATAAAAGTCCAATCCCTTCGCGTTCGCATGCATTTCCTACACACTAGGAGCGAAGTGACTATCTAAACTCTATTCCAGGATAATCTTACGATCGCGGTCACATGGTGAATTCTTCATACTAGTATAACCTTATTATTACTCATATTATATATGTGAATTTGGTATAAAATGGTTTCAATCCATCACAGTGCAAAATGCTTTTACAATGTCAGTTATCCAAGTAACCAAGAAGATGGAAACAAGTTTAAATAGGAAGTTTCAAATATTTATCTTCGTCTTAAGTTCTTAGCCAAGAACAAAAATGCCTTTAGTAAAAGTTGTAGAACATTAAATTCACCATGTAAATCAATATACAACCCAGCAAACACTTACTTTAATGTGGCTTCCCTGAGATGTCGCCGATACGTAACATACGCATGATAAGTCTCCACAACATCACATAGATGTTACAAGATTCAAAATGATTGCTGGGAAAATACAGTTCGTATGATTTGTAAATGCAAAAATTTAATTTACACAAACATTAACTAATTGCAATTTCACGTCGCAATATAATACAGAAGTAACATTACTAAATGCTACTGTTAGCCGTGATCTTTACCAAAGTTTTATGAATGTATTACTTACAACGATAGAATTATTTTAGCTCTATATTTAGCAAGCGTTGGGTGAGCGACTCAACGTTGCTGCGCATGTTACGTCCCGACTTAACACTTAACGTCCTATTCTATCTGTGAACTCGCACCTAACCCCACTTTAACTAACCCTTACAACGAGAACCTCGCTTAAATTAATTTATAATTCATGGACGTGAAAATGGGTTTAATTTTTAAGTAAATTTATCCTCGTTGTGCTGGGACGGTTAGTTGTCGACCGGTCGCCCCATCAGGCTGGGTAATTCTTATTCCTTCCAATTTAACGCTACCGGGTTAGCCGGTTTCCATAGGAGAAGGTGTGATACCAATTTGTATCTCTGCGTGAAGAGTTAACTATAGATGAGACTATTTAATATACACCAGAACCAGTTTATTTACGCGGTGGGTTTTCTGCGAAACCGAAGATCATAAATTACATCGTACGTGAATATCTTTACCGCAACAATATATTCAGTAATAATATGATAAAAATGCATACTTCGGATATTAAAATAGTGAATTACCATATATACTGTATTTGCATAAACTAACAATGAAAAATGGTATTATTAACCCTGTAGGTTTTACATTCAAAATGTGATAATAACGTAAAAAGCAAGCATAGATGCAGGTTACTGTGCCGTCAGCTCACCGTACGACGAGCTAAAAATCAACAAAATAAGAAAACCATTTTATGGACACAGTTTTTTTAAATAATTAAAACTATTTTATAGGCACTGGTTTTTGAAGAGATATTTCGAACAAGTAAAAACTTGATTAGTATATAAAACTATTAAAAACAGTAAAAATAATTGATTTAATGAAAAATTATAAATTTAAAATTGTTATTTTTTATATTTTTGACCTATTAAGTTAATTGAATAATAATAATTTTTATAATTTTGGGGTTCCCTTTATTTAGGTCTTAAAACTCAAGAAAGATATAGGCAATTAGATATAATATGCGATAGGAATAAATTGGACAATCATTTTATATGAGATCCAAGTTTCGTTCAAATCAGCACTAGTGTCAATAAAGAAATAAGACTTATGTACATTTTCGGAATCAGGAAGACGTGAAACAAATTTCTCTGCAAACATGTTTTCCATTCCCATATTTTTAAATAGACTCAACCGAACTCTATATATTTATAATAATTTGCAGTAGAACAAATTTTGTGTATTCAATGTATGGCAAAATAGAAAATTAAATTATTCTAATGTCAATTATTTTGAACATTGTAAATGAATTTTGGATAACAAAATTGCTTGCTTAATAACAAATACAAATAATTTTGCGAAAAAGGTATGCAATTATCATGGCCATGACTGTATATATACACAGCAATACACACAGCGTTTTCTATAAACACTAAATTGCCTCGTTTATCTAGTTATATTTTGCAAATATATCTTTTTTATATTATAAATAATACGCCCGGCTAGCGATATTTCAATCAAGATTTAACATGAAAAATGTATACAGCTAAAACCTACACATTATTTATTTTGAGGCACGGCCTGCAGCAATATAATAAACTGTATTTATTGGAAGCACATAAAAAATGCAATAAGCCTGAATAAATTTTTGATGTTATGGTTAATAGGATGATAAAAAATGAATTATTTCAGAATATGTCATACTGTGTGTGTACGTTAAATGAGAATATAATATATTATTATATGTGTTGATGGTAATCCAGAGTTACAAAGCGCCTGAATTCACGCAACTAATCCGACATTATAGAACGCGATACATGTGTTTGTATGACGATGTAGATACTATTTCGTGTGCGTATCTCAGAAATTGAGCAATTTTATTAACTTTACATTTCCATTAATCTTCATATATATTACTACCCTACTAGCCCTCTAAAAATTTCTATTATATTTGTAATAAAACTTTTCTTTGTTTTTGTAGGGTTAAATAAAATCTATATATGAATGATGTCTTATTGACATTGTAGGTACTGCATGAACACGGTACTTAGAATAAATAATAATCAAATAAGTTAAACCTGTATTTTAAAATTAAAGGTAATACATTTTTATTCGGAATTTTTACTATGGTTTATTGGAATTTCTAATTTATCCATTTTACATCAAAAATGGCTTATCCATATCTATCAATTAATACCAGATACGTGACAGATCACTAAGAAAATTCATATAAGTAATTTACGGAAATTATATCCGGCTAAATCAGTGGTTATAAAACTAATTTCTTAATTATTATTATTTTTACTTTTATGCTCGCCTATTATGAAAATGATGTTATGTGTGCTTGGAATTAGGCTTGTTGTAAAGGAAAGTTTGAAATCGAACTTGCTTAAAACTTTTTTGAAGTATATACGAATCATATTGAATGAATTCGCTTGTAAAACATTTATTTGTATATGAAGTATAAGCAACACACATTTCAGCGTGTGGTCAAATGTATATCAACTTATGTAAATAATTATTCATTCCTCCACATACATCACCAACGAGGGTAACTACATACAGCTGTTTTCCTTCGCAAAGGACAAAAAATAATAAACTCGTACGAGCATCTTTTTTCAATGCATATTATAAACACACAATATTTCTAAACATAACAGTATTGTTTTCTTTATGCGGTAGAATACATATGGCAACATACGGGGTTTGTGTTTGTGTATTCAGTATGCATAGCACCAAATGTCGTGTTTTCTTGTAAGATTAGTGTATTGCTTGAGGCTTTAGTTGTGTTTTAAGAGCTCAGGCGTACTTGCAAATCTTCGGATTCTTCGGACAACGTTCGTATAAGCGTTGCTCCGCCAGAAAGCTATGCCGAGCGTGCACGTATTGGCAATGCATCTACGTCAGTTGAACGTGGAAGAGATGAAGAAAAAGGAAAAATAGAAGGAGAAACGTACGAGAAGAATCTCCAATCGAACAGCGCGCCGACTCGAATTTTATTTAAGCGTTCGTCTTGCTTAATGGCGGTGCGGAGAAGCGGATATTACACAATGAAAGAAGCGTTTGAATTAAACTTAATAATTCTCGATTTGTTACTTGTCGAGGCTATACCAACCATCGTATATTTTACGTACAAAAGGTAATTGTATTGAATCAATAAGCGACCCAGTGTAATGAAACATATAACTTTCCAATATCCAGTTCTATTCATGACAAATAAGAACTTGTATTGGCAATGGTCATTGTTGGAAGGTAAAAGTTCCAAAGAACTTTACCATTTAACAAAATTGCCGCAAGCTGGAGGCACTGGCGGGAAAAGCACCTTTTTTTATTATGGTTTATAGAACAGTTGAATAAGGAAGCAAGTAACTCTGAAGTGAACTCGCTATCCGCTATGCAATGTTGTTCTTCCTCAGAATAACGTATAGTTAAAACGATTCAATTTAACTACTGGGCAAACAATCCATTATCTGTTTCAATTTCAACTCATTCCAATGTCTTAAGATATAATTCGATTATCTAAGATCGCTTGGTTTCTATTAGATATTGGAATGTGATTCAATGGAGTAGGTACAGTAGGAAAGTTTAAATATTTCTAATATTATTAATCTTCGAATGTTCGAGTAGGTCGTACGACACAAATTGCCAGTGAGTTATTTTCTAATAGTATGGAATCGTGCAATTACGCCATTTCAGAATGTATAAACTATTGTTTGTAACGATTGTAGGTTGATATAACTCTGTGCAACAAAGTTCGGAATTCGGTGAGAAGCATTTAGAATTTGCGGTCGCCTCGAGCACACTATCTCCCGGGTACTATAATAATGTCACTTTGGTTTCCGGTCTGCATTTACACATACCCCCGTTCAGCCTCCCTGCTCTTGCGTTCAGATTCATCCACCTCGAAGTCTACTGTTACTATCACGTACGTATCATGAAAGTAATCTTCCAGTCCTTCGAATGCATTCCATTCTGCTATTGAAAGAATGAGATTGCACTCCTATAAAAAGGCGAGGTTAACGTGCAAATGTCTTTATGAAACAGAAAAGATTTCACTATCCCAGTGAATATATTGACATGATTACATAACTATTCACTGCTTTTCGTTTTGGTTGCATGCTCGTGACATTGAATTGAATTATAGAACAGTTTCAAATGCGTACAATATGGCAAACATGACTTAAAAGTAACACTAGCACAATAGCAATAAGCATTGATGTAAGCATCAGTGCCTACAGGGCACTTATAATCATCCTCGGTGGAAAATTTACTATTGAAAGAACATTTCTTTTTATTTTAAAAGAAATTATGTGTATAGCAACTGATTTTTTAACAGAAAATATCTAATACTTGTGAGATATAGCTCGAGCATCGGATAAAATTAAGAACTTTGTTTCAAATGGTGTCATAAATTTGGCAATCATTATAAATAAACCAATGGATTAAAGCGATTCGGTAACATCAGTAGAGATGCTTGCGCAAAGTTACGAGCGAGTAACCGACATACATCCCAGTGTACGACTTATATTTTACGTTTAGCTAAAATGAGAGAATAAGGCAATAACTAAACATCGAGTAGGTAATTCTGTGCTTTACAAAAATTCAACGATCTCTTATTTTTCGCGGTGATTGGATGGCTCCAGAACAGCTTGTTTAATTAATACTTCAATAAAATAAAACGATCCTCCAAAGAAAAATGTTGTATAAACGCATTTAAGCGAAATTCTAGTTTCGTAGAAATATGAATATAATTATAGGATAAATATATATATATATAGAAATATAAGTTCGATATGTCAAGCACCATACCGTTATTAACGAAACCTAATGCGAACAAAAAGTTAATACGAAATCATTCGCTGCACTATTTACTAGCGAATTGTACATTTCAGTGGCTTTTACCGGCCTTTGATAAGTAGAAAGAAACAAGAATTACGACAAAAGTTTGAATTTCTACTCAGAATTAAACGTTGCATTGCCGCCACGTTTGCATATCACAGGGCAATTTATCTTTACGAATAACAACAATATGAGCTACAGAAATAGAAATGAATAAATCGATTGCCGGGGCGGCGGGTGCACCTGTTTCTTTATGATTTACAAAGAGTTACGCTCAACAGAAAGTTGGAGTCGCTAATCCTGGATACGAGGAGTTAACGAATACTCACTCACACACCGGGTAAATAAAATGGCACTGTATTAAGAGCTTTCAAACAATATTCCGATTTATTTTTGGTATATATTTTGACCTTCGTACTGACTGCAATTACTCCTCTTCAAACATGCTTCTGTCATTGTAATCACGAAAATTTCAACGTAAATACACGTTTTGACTCTCTAAGAATTGAATGTGACTAATTTCGGAATGACCTCGGTGTGTCTGTTATTATTATAGAGACAAAACTGTAGAACAAAAAAGTGTGAAACTTCAAACTTAAGACTTGAATAAGGTCTCCATGCATTTTTTGTCTATTCTCCAATATCACTAGAACGACTGCACTAATGGCAAAAATAGTCAGTCATAATAGAAGATGTTTATATTTTTCACAACTCGTATAAAGGTTTAGCGACTTCATCTTTCAGTCAAGTGTAAATCATAGAGAAAGAGGTGCACTCGCTGCCCCCGCAATCTATTTTTCCATTTCTATATATATAGTTCATATTGTGGTTTTGCACTTTCTAAAGATAAATTGCCCTGTGATATGCAATCGTGGCGGCAATGCAACGTTAAATACTGAGCAGATATTCAAACTTTTGCCGTAATTCTTGTTTCTTTCTACTTATCAAAGGCCGGTAAAAGCCACTGAAATGTACAATTCGCTAGTAAATGGTGCAGCGAATGATTTCGTATTAACTTTTTGTACGCTATTAGGTTTCGTTAATAACGGTATGGTGCTTTACATATCGAACTTATATTTCTATATATATATTTATCCTATAATTATATTCACATTTCTACGAAACTAGATTTTCGCTTAAATGCATTTATTCAACATTTTTCTTTGAAGCATCGTTTTATTTTATTGAATTATTAATTAAAGCAATTTTGGAGCATTCCAATCACAGCGAGAAATGAGAGAACATTGAATTTCTCTAAACCACAGAATTACTTATTCGTTGTTTAGTTATTGCCTAACATTGATTTAAACTCATCGTACAAATGAGCTATAGTATTAGGTCATGTATATGTAAGATTATAAGAATCTTCAAATGTATGCTTCTAAATTAGTTTCACGTCTATTTATGAGCCTTATAGATAATCAGAAGCAATGATAATTTTACATATTTATACAAATATGTAAACAATATATTTCGAAGTTATATTTCTAGTTATTTTAATTTGAAAAGATTTTTCGAAAAATTGTCTGAATAGTCTCCCCTTTGGTATCACCCATATTGTTGGAAAAGTAAGTTTTGAAAATATCAATATGTTTGAAGTGAATCCCTGAAAAGTAGAATTTTTTACTTCAATTAATTTTTAGGCGATGATAATAATTACAAGCTCGCCTTTTAATTAATATACGCGATGCGAGCAGCGAACTTCCACGCTATTGACACATGAAATACCTGTCATTAACAGATGCAAGTTCTTTTTATGGTTACAATTCGTTGAATTTTTTGATTCGAAATAATGAATCGGTTTGAAAAGTAAAAAAACAATAATAAATAAACAAGAGCTTCATAATATTACATTCTATTACTACTTTGGTTTGGAGCGGATACTCCACGAATATTGCGTGAACCGAAAACGTGGGGACGTTCCTGTATCTGAGAACTAGTGCTGACTATAACATCCAAAGTAGTAACAAATAACAATATGACAACAATAAGTATATTTAGTAAACGTAGAACAACGTAATACTTTAATAAGTTATAACAAAAACGAAGGAATGCTATAATTACGCAAGCATAAATGAACGGAACGTTTCTGTGATGACTTTAATCATGCACAGTTTGATTGCGTATCAGGGTTCGAAGAAACAGGCCAAAATGATAATTATATAAAAATCGAATTTCAAAAATCTCCCAACTAAATTTACATAATTAATAATTTTCATATGGGTTGAACAGCCCTATTTATTCTCCTTTGAACAAGCAACACTGTTTCACACGATTGTTCGTTATCTCACTCGCTCGTACAATTTGCTGGCAACAAAGTTTGTCACTTAAGCTTGGTGCCATCTTTGTCACGCGAACCGCCCGCTTAGCTCCCATGACACTGAAGCAAGAGCTCGAGCAGTAACACAACCAGCACTTGCAGGGCTTTTATACATCCAATGTTGGTGCTACCGCTGGCCTGGCTTGGTTTGGCTCGAAAACTATTGGATCACAGTTTAATCTGTTAGTTCTCCTTATTATATACCTTTTAGAAAACCTTCTACACACATGGCTCTAAGCAGTTTTTCTTGTTTTTGCTTTTCCAATGTTTGTACATTAGCGGATTTGTTTGCACAATGCAGATCCGTAAAGAAAACATTGACTGTATACATATGTACATACATAAATACTTATATAAATAGGGTAACCTATCAATCTATATCATACATACATAGATTATAAAAGATGTATTTAGTACAAAGATATGTATGTATTTTACATTTGGAATAATTCTTTATCTGCAAGATATTTTGTTGCTGTAGAACGTAAACTCACACACACACACACACACATATGTTTTCATGAAAATACTCCATATCAACTCTGGATAGTTCAAGCCGTGAATATTCGTTAAAATCTCAGGTTAATTATTTTATAATTACAATATATCCTTATAGACTTCGTCCAAGTAAAAATCTAATGCGTTCTCCTGGCAAAGAACGACGCGCTTGGTAGGAAACGAAAACGCGAGCAAAGCAAACACGCTATCCACACGTTTCCAGAAGTACCAATTATTATTAGTGGATGGTGAATTTGATGGTCGTCAGTTGGAAAAGTGATTATTACGAAACACGAAAAGTACCGACTCATTATTCTTCTTCTTCTTTTTCTTTACACTGCGACCCGGTCTCGGTTCGCTCGCTCCACCTTTTTCCGTGACGTGCGTACGTTGTTACGGCGGAAACGACCCACGATCTTATGTATATAAAATGATTGGCTGTGTAAATTATAGTAATTTTTCGAAAAAAAAAAATTTACAATTTGATAGTGGTTACTAGAATTACCTAGAATTAATGGCAACTTTTTGTAGTTTCAAGTTGACGATGTAAAATGTATAAAGATAGTCCAGATAATGATTACATTGAACTTTATGTTATATTTAGCCCGGATTTTAAAAAATCTGTGGTTTTTGACCAGGCAAGCCAACGTCAAAGGCAGGTATGTGTTTCTTTACACTTAGAAAAAGATACTAAATATTACCGAATGGTTGGCTGTGAATATTTGTTAAATATTTTTAGTGTTATACTTATACTTATAGTTCGATTTTAGTAATATACTTTGTTACGGGCAAAGCTGAAATTATTGAGAAATATAGTGAAATGAATCAAATAATCAACGTCTTATTTTACCCTTCCAGAATTAAATCTAATAAAATATGGATTAAAGTCTAACAATATAACGAGTCTAAAATGAAAGAAGAAATATATAAATCGGTTCAGCGGCTTACATACAAATCGGCAGACTCTACGTTTTATAATATGTAAGGATGAAATCATACATATTTAATTTTTACACGTGTCCGATATTATAAGAGAATTCACTCAATATATCCACGGGTTAACCTAGTAATTGAAGAAAAGGTAAATCTTGATCTATGTCTCTTGGATGCACTACAAGTACTTTTCAAATATCTCACCCTTCGTCTTTCATTCCCAACATTTGGGATGGAAGATTATGTTTGTACACTGGTGTATTAGTGCGTACAAATTTAATTTGTACTGCATTTTTATTTCTGCAATAGAATAAAAGATGTAAAATTATGTTAGTTAACTTTTCGTTCAGCATCACAACATTAATATCCGACTGCATAATTATATTTCATACACTGCATAACATGGCTTTATCAAAGGACTTTTTGTAGAACGTTATGAATAGCGAAGGAACAACTGAAAAGTATTAAGTGAAGTAGAAAGAAAGTAAGTATATTCGTGAAATATAAAACCAGAAGGAAGGAAGTTTTAAAATTAGATTAAAAAACAAAGTGCCTTATTGCCGTATGAGAGTTTCATTGTTTAGTACTTAAGAATTCTGAATAAGTACAACATTGATGTAAGCTTATTATAAAAGTTTCTCATCGATGTCAGCCACGTCGGCGAAAGGCGGCAACGCAACAACGCAAGAGGGGGAGAACACCAGAAGAGTGCCCTGAGGTAGTGTCATGATGCAATCCTTATCGCATCTGCTCCTACTAGCTATTTGCACAGATGTAACGCAAAAGTTTTTAATATTTTTATTGACTCTGGTGCGCGCCCGTCTTTATTACAATTCCAATGATGTTCTCGGTTTGTAATATAGCGACCGACGTCGCACTGGGAACAGTTCACGACAACTGATGTTCCGCGTTGCTACTACCGAAACAATGAATTTAATTGTAGAGTCCTCTACAAACTGTGGATACATTATTATCTTGACATGTTTGTTATATTCCCACGGTATATAAATAATAACTTATTTCGTTCTTATACCCGTGCATCTAAGAAAGATTTTCGAAATCGAGCTATTAAGATAAAAATTTGAATTTTCTGTTATCAAAGCGTTAAAGTGACACCTAGCAATAGAAAGCATAATTATATACATTTTGTCAATGAAATAAGTAGTGACACGGTTGCTTCTATAAGGATAGTGTAGCCGTGTTGCCCTGTCATGTGGTGTCGTTCACGTGGCGGTTCAACATCGAATATTAAGTTGGGAATTTTGAGCAGTTTCAAATAATGTGGAAGAGGACACGTGCGCAATGCAAACGTCTGGTAATTATCACGCGGTAAGTCTTAAAACTTTGGAATCGGTAAGTTCAGAGCGTGACACGTGCCACCTGCGCAGATAAGTCTAATATACAGGATGGTAACACAAGGTATAGAATTTTGTGACAGATTTTCCAAATTTATCTTACTAGTCAGCGATTACACTAGTATAAATAAAACTGTTGTTTGTAATCTTAAATAGATATTTAAAATGCATGCGCCATATTTATTAGTAGTATCTAATTTTAACTAGTAAAATATACCGACTGCGGCATTAGTATCAAAACTTATTAAAAACAACTCACGAATGCTTCTGTCTACTTGTTTCAGTCAACACCACCCTGTATGTATGCATAAAGTTATATATGAGTGTTCGCGTATATTTGTGCAATATGGCAGAGGGTGTAACGTGGTAAACAGACTAGCCTAGGAACCGTCTTCTAATGAGGGTTTTGCACAAGTTTAATTACGAATTCAAATAAACAATCCACCGTGCATATGTTACATATATGTACACACACACATATGCATGCAAGCTTGCATAGGTATAATGTCATGTATGTAGTATAATATGCTTTTCAGCAGACGTATGCTAATTAAGGTATAAAAATGCCATAACAAGCTCCGCTCGCGTGGTATATCAAGTGAGTGACATCAGAATTCTGACACTGCATTGTTCATACACGTTCCCAAGTCACTCTGTCTCGTACATACGTACATATATGCCCTTACAGTCACATACCTAGTTCAGTTTTGCTGTTAACATACTGGCATGATTATTTTAACAATATTTCACAACTTTTATTATTTTTCTTCAATCTATTAATACTTAGGTTAGTAAAGTATTGTAATCATGACAGAAATCAAAATGTGCATCGAAATACAAGTATTGGGTTTCATTAATTTGATATTGAATATTTTTGAGTTTGTGAACGCTCTCCCCCAAGTTAAATACTTTACATGTAAAGTTCTTATTGTTAGAGAGAAGACCTTCCTATTTTGGAAAGCATAACCCATGTTTTTAATACTAGCTCAAAAACAATTAGGATTAAGTAAAAACATTCAAAATACTGAAATGTCTTATAAGTTTGGTTTGAATGGTATTCTAAAAATGCAAACCGTTATGCATTTAATTGTTTCAATTACTCCATTCTCTTAAAGTACTATGCACCTCATTGTAGTAGAAAATAGACTTCAGATTAGTTAACCAACTTGAATCATTTTAATTATTTCATTTTATCCACCAATATTCAGCGTTTTTTTTTAGGATAAAATCTGCAGCAACCGACATCAAAGCGCCGACAATAACTGTCGCTACTGATTATATATTTATACTGTATCTATGTTGTACCAATTCCTATTTAGGATTATGGATTTTTATACCATACATTCGAGTCACATAGCAATAAAAAGCTTAGGCTAAAAATTTAAATGAATGTGGCTTAAGGATAGAGCAGCTATACCAATAAATTTTTATCTGTTTTACAAGCCATTATTTGGTTTGAATGTGGGACAGTAAATCCGTTTGCGCATCGTTAGTTATATCCATTCGTCTATTTCACTCTCGTTGAATGAACAGATTTAAAAATCAACAGGCCAATTTAATGCCATTGGTCTTTTATCTTTTGCAACAATAAAAATCCAACGAGGCTCAGCAAAAAAACATAACAACGCGAGGCCTACCGATCAAACAACTTCTGGTTCTGCCGTGTTCATAGCACTGGTTCGAATTTCCAACCTGATGAAATGCCTTTGGTTGAAATAATAATTATTTATTATTTTTAAAACACGCATAGGTAGCGGGCACCAATGCCATTAGCTCGCCGTATAATCTGTTCAATGAAAGATTTTATATAAAAAGAAAAACAAATTTGAACCACTGATATTTAAAGAAGAACACCTATTTTAAACCACTGAATTGTGAAAAGATAGAATGTAAAATTATATTATGGCAATGTTACCGATTCATTGCAACAATAGCCATTAATTTGAGTTTATAGCGTTCACAGACACAAACACACACACACACACAAACAGACTTTATTCCGAAAATAGTCACATTCAATTCACAGGTCAAAACGTGTATATCCGTTGAAATATTACTTCGTAAAAGAATGTAAAGAAGTTATAGATATAATTGTTAAAGAATGTAGTATTAAGGAAAAATTGAATATATTCCATTTCAAAATTATAATTTATTGATAAAGGCAGTATCAAGGGGAGATGCAAATCTTAAGGCTCTATTATTCCGGACCTGTACGCACGATTGAATTTTAAAAGTGACGGGAATTTCATGGCCAACCATGTTTCCCAAATTATATATATATATATATATATATATATATATATATATATATATATATATATATATATTTACTAAGTAATTACTATATTTCATGTTAATAATAAATGTATATGTATATATAATTCGCACATACAACTAAAATATTTAAAATTGTTGACATTATGCATTGTTGTCGTTAATCAGATTTTAATAATGTCCAAATTCAATTCAGGTCCTATATAAATATATGTCTCAACAACAAAACAGAGTCAATGTTAAATAACAACTGAACTATTCAATTCAACATGTTCCATTTGAAATTATTAATTTTGATATGTACTTATTTACATGTATATAAATGCAAGGTCAGTATGTAAATATGAAAATTGAATGGGTATTAACAGAATATTTAAATTGTTTCTTAGGAACAAAAGTTTCTTAAAGGAAAAATTGAACGTTGTGAAGTAGTAAACTTTGACAAAAACTTTGGCGATGGTAATGTGTCCATGTCTAGATTTAATAAAACTTCAATTGGAGTATCTGTCTATGCCGAATTGTATAAAGAATTGTCGCAAGAAGTATTTATAGTAAGTAAAGGTCTATTCACAGTTAGCCAGAAATAGTAATAAGTAAACAACCGTTTTAAAATTAACAAGCATAGGATATTTTATTTATTATCACTAGAAAGTTTATTTTTTATAATACTGGCCCTTATAATATATTTATAATATAATCTAACAGTATATTCTAATCTCCTAGGATTTGCAATTGTATGCAGAGTATAGTAACGAATATAGACGAATGCCGTACCAATTTAAAGAACTCCCTTTTTGCTACATGCTAACAACCATAGCTTATTTCATAGAAGAACATATCAATAAAGTTGGATATTTTCCATCAAGATGTCCAATAGAAAAGGTGTTTATAACATAAAATTGATTATAAATAATACGCTAAATGAGAAAGTGAATTACAAAATCGCCACTGACACTAACGACGTGCAGTTTAGTTAGAGTTAGTTTAGCTCACCGACCGAAGTACAGAAGAGCTAAAGTATTCAACCATGTGTCTATTGTGTACATTTGCGATGCGGAAGCAATCAGGAATACAGTCACATCTTATTTGTTAATCCTGGCGATCAGCAACTTTGCAGATAACTGTGCTATATATTGAATAATAACGAAATAATGTTTTGCAGGGTAGGTATAGTGTGAAAAACTACGTTTTACACGATAAAGTATTGCCGAATTTTCCGTGGAATAAAGTCATGTATGAAGTGAACCTCACTTCGTACAACAAGGTGCGCTTGACAACCAGATGTTATATTACCATGGACCATGATTCTGATATGATAAATAAAGCTTTAGGCATATTGTAAAATTAAATAAATATATATATATATATATATATATATATATATATATATATATATTCAAATCTAATTTTTAAGTGTTGTATATCTTGTACATCTTTCTACGTGAACTTAATGTAATATCGTTTGGAATAGTAACAATTATGTATCTGAATCCTTGGGGTTGTAATTAAACAAATAAATAAGATGGTATCGACCTCAACTACTACTATCTCAATTAATTCGGTGTATATTAATCTGCCTGTGTGACTGCTTATCTTTGAACGTTCTACTCTAAATAGGGTAGAACAGATGTTTTGAATTTATGATTTGGGATATGGGAATGAAAATTTCCAATTTTAAAAAATGACATTTCCAACCGGACTTTGTGTCACTTTTTGTATTACTCGAAACGTCACGAGTAAGAGAAAAATGAATCTTAAAAAAGTAAAATTCATCAAATTATTAGCAACTTTTGGCTTTCGAATAATGTACCCTACTTACCACAAACTTCATTTTAAATACAACAAAGCTATTAGTCAGGTGTAAGCTACTCCAGATTTTTTATCTGATAATGCTAACACTAAACACTAACAAATATGATAGCACTAACGCAGAATGTGAGGTGAACAAATAATGAAAGAACAAACGCAAGCTGAATGAATCTTGATTACGATCAAAAAATAACTTGAGAGGTATATATATATATATATATATATATATATATATATATATATATATATATATATATATATATATATATATATATATATATATATATATATATATATATATATATATATGCCAAATAAACTGTTAAACAAATCAATACCCTACAACAGGAATACTTTAAAATGTTATTTATTTAATAGACTCTATTTGGTTTTCCTGTCCAAAGGAGCCGTTCTAGTGATATTTTGGAGATAGAACAAAAAATGTATAGAGTAAACATGCTCTTCTGGTTTGAATATTCTTTTCAAAAAAATAAGGTGCACATCTAGATCATATACAATTTTTAAATTTGAAGTTTCAGTTTTGGCTCTAGAACGTTCACAGGCCCACACACACACACACACAGACACACAGACATCATTAAAAAAATAGTTACATTCGATTCAGGGAAGGTTAAAACTTGTATATCCGTTGAAATCTCGAGTTTCAAATTTTTCATGATTACAAGACTTATTTATAACTTTGTAAAAGATAGTAAAAAAGGTTTTAGAATTATCAATTATTAGTTTTAATAAATATTCAACTTTCGTTAATATTACATTGGATTTCGGTTGTGTGTTGCGTTCATATTGTTCTGTGCACAAAGTTGAAACATCTCTGTTACTACATCATGATCACCCGTCGGCCTCCAGCGCTCAAACGGTAAGCTGCCGTACTGGGGTCGGGTGGGCGCAGGCAGACACAGGACCGGAAATTCAGCGTATTTACTTTCCGGCGAGGAACGGTAATAAATCCGGTTGACCGCAGCCGGTGCCGGTGTTACAGCAGACCTACAACTACAACGTTCTCATGCATCGCCTAATGTATTGTGCTTACTGAATGATTAGAAGGATATTTATTATATAGGGTGTATACGCATGTCAAGGAGCTTCTATCAGTTTCTCCATATAGCCAAAGCATATCTTGGTACTATTGCGGTTGTAGACCAATAATTTCCGAGAACCGGCCTGAGACCTTACGATAAGCTCATATTGATTTAGAGTGTATTGAATTTAATTAAGAAATCATTTATATAACCACTGATTCTTGAAAATGTTCATACTATTTATTAAATATAATCCCCATTTATGTGTATCTATGGTAACAGCAATAAGAACATTTAAGATTTTCCGTAGCAATTTTCTCGTAACTGGTATAGTTTTTGAAGAAACTTTTCAAATATAAGTTGGGCGAAATATTAATGTAATTTAGTATAAACTGGAGTATTTTTGCAATTACTGCAGCCGTTCTACTAATATTGGAGAAATGACGAAAAGTGCATAGAGTAAACATGCACTTCCGAATTGAATATTCGTTTAAAAAATGTACACATCTAGACCATTTACAAGTATTAAGTTTAGAGTTTCAAAATTTTACGTTCGACAGTCTTGGCTCTAGAGCGTTCATAGTCCGACAGACACAAATATAAACAGACTTACTAACGTCATTCGGAATATAGTTACATTCGATTCAGGGAGGATGAAAACGTATATATACGTTGATAACTTGAGAATTAATTTTTTATGATTACAAGACTAATTCATTACTTCATATAAGAAAATAAAATGATATTCCTCATAGTATTTGAGTTATATACATTATCCAAATTATTGAGATGAGATACGAATATTTATGCAAAATTTTGTTGATTCTGAGTATGTTAGTTTGCATTTGCTAATGTAGGAGCAATAATATAAGCTCATATTATATTAAAGATGTGTGAAAATGTCATCCAATTGCCAATATTCAATCACACGTTAATCAATCTGGAAAGTATTTTTGGATGATGAAAAGTATGTCAAATAATAGCGGTCGGTAAAATTTACAAAACTAACTTTTCTATCTCAATATATTTGAGACAAGTTAAATAAACATAAGCAGGAGGAATATAACTGTTCCATTATTAATTGCTTATTATCTCAAACCTCCAAGTGCTGTCGCGTCAATAAAGCTTATAGAAGCGGCTATGGTAACTCTGGTTATATCGAGAGGTATTTTTGTTTGCAAACAACTTATTTTCCGAGTACTTATTGCAGTTTAAACATCCAAGCAATTTCACTTAGCTGGATACCTACCGCTTATTGAGAATGCCACTAGAGTAAATACTGGTACGAAACTGGATAAGGGGTAAATATTACCGTGGTGAAATATAATCGACGACGTCAAGCAAGAACTAGGGCATAGTAAGCTTGTGGATGATGTAAAACCTTAATTTTGTAATGGAGAAGGGTGCTAGATTTATATACTGCTCTGAAAACTGCTAGGGCAATACTCGGAGCAGCCACGCCGTCCGCCGTTCTCCCATTTTTCAGCAAACAGTCAACAATTTATTATTTTTAAATGTAGTCGTTTTTTTATTAAAACCAAAGGCGCATTTAACTTTTTTATTGCAATATAAAAGATACGCTGTAATATTAATATACCTACTAAATGTATTCACTATATTTATAGTTACAATTTCCTTAATGCTGTGTTCATGATTAAGTGTCAATTTGTGTTATATTACGCATGTCGTACAAGTAATATTAATATTTAATTGGAGAAAAAGCATGATGATATTCTTATATTTATTAAGGAGTGAAGCCTAAATGCTGGTCCGTAAACAATTCCTGATTACGCCACTGAACAGAAAAAGTTATTTTAATATTTAAAAAATTCAATTAATTAAATGACATTTCTTTTCCATTTAGTAACGTAAAAAGCCATTTTAATTTAATAAATCGTCTTTGAGGTGCATGTTACATTCAGATATCTGAGATGAAAAAGAATTTATTATAAAATACCAATTTATTTATATTAGTGACAGGTTTTTCTTTTAAGAATATCACAAATGAAAACAATTTTTTATTAAAGCGATCAAATTTAGTTGGAGAGTATGACTTTACCTAGTCAAGTCTTATGTTAAGCAAATTTGGTTCAAATCGCTTTGGTACATTCACAAATTAAGTGTTTCGAGCGAGCAATAATGAACATCCAAATATAAGAGTTATATATATTTTTAGATTCAATGCGAGAAGACAAACACTTCTTGTTAATTATATTCTTTGATCCAAAAATGCTACAGACACACAACCGATTGCTTTAGCTCTTCTGTACTACGTTCGGTGAGAGAATGTTTCTAAATCATAACGTTGTCAAGTTTTACCAAGATGTTATGAAATTAATAGTAAATAAAACAAAAAATAGTTTAATTATCGTATAGCGGCTTCCTTTATTTATACAAGCTGCATTATACATATCCACTTGTATAAATTCATGATGAAACAAGACGCACGTGAGATGGAATTGTTTGTTGTTGCCGTGTGCCCTCTACCAACAAGATGTTCAGAAGCTGTGAGATTCCAGATGAATTATATATTATTAGTCGTAAAGAGTGGTGCGTGTGTTGCACGTTTCGAATGACTGTTTCGAGAACCTGATAATTTACGCCATCTAACCTACACAGTCATTATTTTCTGGCCACCTCTTTAAACGAGGGTTACAAATCGTGTTAAGGTATTTTATAAGTATTACCTGCATTTCTTACGTGACAAGAATACTTTATATACAGTTACAAATATTTTATAAGAAAATCTTTGTAAATACATATTTTAGTCCTTCGGATTCAATCTGAAGAAATGTTTTTCATGCACATTGGCTTACGAAGACAGGAAACGAGAATAAATAGAATACATATGTCATTAAAATGAAATATTCTGAAAGAAGCTGATCTGAAATTTAACAAGCAAAACTTATAGTTAATAAAACCGTAACCACAAGTAAATGCAATTGTCCATAATACAGAATCAGAAGTTACGAATAGAAGTACTTCATTAAAATTATCAGTCGTTTTGAAATTGTTTTCGTCTTAATTTTATATTATTATCTAACCAATTTTTTTATTTGGTGAGTTGAAGGTATTGTTGTCCCTACCAATGCTTGTTTCATCCATGATTATTATAAAGAATTTTGAATCTTTCTGATACCAATAAAAACACAACCACAATCATATTATTTTAAAAGTTTTGCAATCTCCGAAACACAATCTAAATTATTTGTGAGCTGCAGTCAGAGAATTTGAAAGATGTATTTTATCAAAATCTTCATATGTGACGATCTCGAGTTTGTTAATTGGTCATTACTCGAATAAGCACAATTTATTTAAATACTTGGTAATTCGTGCTTTCCTAATTGTTCGACGGTAGAATAGTAGTTGTATTTTTTTCATGAAAATTTACATAAAATATACAATTTAACAACAATTATCAGCATAAATTCGATATAATGTGACTGCAATTATTATGTATTGATTGACTGCAATTATTACTTTGAATCGTACAGAGTCATTAATATTTGTGACATTACCGAGTTTGTGGTTTTAGTTGGTTTAAATTATAATTAATAGGTTTGTTTATAAACATCAATGTATGTGACGCAATAATTTTGCCACATATAAATAATATTAAAAATCAGATTAGGTATACTATTCTGTATTTCTTTGTAAAGATAATAAATCATTTCCGGCTTTCATGCTTTATACATTCATTATTTACTTCATTTTTACTTTCTTGGGCGTAGTACTAAAGGAAATGTCTATTGAATTCATGAAAATAAATTCGGAGTGGAGATTTCAAATATACGTTTAAGGTTGAATGAATTGATATTATTTACTATAAATAAATGTGTGTGTGTTAGATAAATTAAATTTAAAGTTTGTTTATAAACCGAAAGTTAATTTCGTTTTAGAAGAAAAATCTAAACTAGTTTATTATTTTATCTCTTTCATTATCTTGGAATCGGCAGGAGTTCAAAAAAGGTAATTATATTTTATTTTCTTTAAAACACACTATTAGTTCGAAAATTGCAAATGATATTTATCAATTCATATGTTGTACCTAAGGGGACTAATTAATTAACATGATAATACTAGAATATTAATAAAATTACACCTCATAAATTTAGCTACAAGTTCATTTTATATTATATGCTGAATATTCTTATAAAAAAGCAAAACAATGACTAATTGGAATATTGAGTTTTCACAATTACCCGGTTGCAGTGAAATTCGTCGGATACGAACCGTTAACTGTGTAACAGCCCGTCATTGATCTAAACTGGATGTTAATTTTGATCCTTGGCGTATAAAAAGTAAATAAATAATATTATTATATTTTTAGTTATAAAATGTTAGTAACTCTTCCTATTTATCGGTGTATTAAGCAAATATTTAATCATATCACAAACAAGTATCTCCTTGCATTTAAGAAAATGTTTAAAACAGTAAGTGAAACCTACGGCTGAATGATTAAGTAAAATGTGAGTTCTAAAAAAGAAAGTAATATATACATTGAATGTTACAGTACAATATATGACTAAAAACATGGGTGCAATTACTTTTCCCGAAGATAAATTGCCTGGCCCTTCATAGCACTCACCTGAAGCATTTAGTAATTTAGTTTTTCGATTTTTAAACGCAGTCGGCGGCCGCTACCGGCACCGAGAAACGACTGCTTCTTTAATTTACTTTTATTGATATCTCGGGAACGTTTTTGTGTTTGCGCTATTTCCCTCCTGTTTTATTGCTATTCAGTTTGATGGTAACGGTTGTGTCTGCCATCACTCAGACCAAGTATTTTCTAATTGCAGATTACGAGTGAGTGGGGCCCGTTCAATGGAGTAAATCATTGTCTTTTCGTTTTTGGATGCTTCTAGAGAGATGGAAGAGGAGCAAGCCATTGCTGCTGGCCAAACAAAATTACCTTGTTCAGAGAAACCAACGTCAGTTATATTTATTCTTCAGTTGAAACGTAGTACCAAAACTAAATATGTTCATTCGTAAAACAAACAGATGTTTCTATTAATCGGCACTATTTTAATTGTATACTCGTAATTTACTACACCTTGATCATATGTTTAAATATTTAACTTTCCAGCCAGAACGCTAGGCTAATCTTACGAACTAACATACACAACACATGAAATAAATTCATAAATTGTATTCTCGAATCCTCAGAAATACAAGTATACCTAGCAAATATTTATATTGCACCCAGAATCTAACAACCTGCAAACTTTTTCTTTCAATCTCACAATTCGAGAATATTATTGATGATTAATATATTTTTGCAAGTCATTACTTCGAGTTTTCTATCGATGGTGCATGTTCAATGTCAAGTTTTCTATAATTCGCCCTAGCAGCGTTTGAAAGATTGATATAATCTAGGTCAGTGGTCGGCAACCTTTTTTTTAGTGGGTTATACACTGCGGTCTCCGGTTTTCATATGGATGATTGGGTCATTGCCAATTAGTGGAGCACCATAGCGAATTAACTTTTCCATTGAGGATGTCAATTCTGAAATCGCCGACCTTGGTAAAGGAATTCCTTTATAACTAGTTCCTAGTGAATTAGTTGTATTGATTTGAATGTTATATATGGTATAAAGTTGCGATATTTATAGTAATTCGCAAAAACTTCGAAACAGAACACTGCCCGTCATAAATATAACTTTATCTTAACCTTATAAAGTTTTAAAGTTTTTGACAACAGTAAACTCGATCCCGATAGACCGTTTTATTATCACTATAAACATTTTAACACTATATAACTACATAAACCACATGTAAACACTCTTATTTACGTGCTAAAGCTTACATATGAAAAGAAATCCTTTTTATGGGTTTTATCTTAATATGCAAAATAAACATAGTCGATCACTGGTTTTCGTAATGTAAGTTTACAAAATGCCGCTAATTTTGTAACAAAATTATTCATCTACCTTTGTCATAATGCTTGTTAATTTGTTGTTTAATCTTTACTTATTACAAAATACAACGTCTGTTTGTGTGTACGCTTATAACTGAAAACCGCTTAACCCTAAAAATTGACTAAACTTTGTCCCGAAATTATGTCAAAAAAAAAAACTCCATCGGAATGGCTGGACAAGCAGCGTTGATGGTTTGAACATGTCAAAATAAATTGCGAATAAGCCCTTAGGACATAGAAAATGTTTCAATTGAATAAAATTTCTGTGACTCGATTATGAAAAAAAGTCGACGAACAACGATATTTCGACTATCGATATGTAGCTCACCAATAGTCACCATACATTTACCTGCTATTACAAAAGATTGAGCACTGCTGCACCAGTGGGAATGAGCCAAACAAAGAGCTTGAAAGAGCAAGCGAGTGGGAAATAGGAGAGAGAACAACGATGAGCGAGATGGGTGAATTGTTTGATGGTAGCACATATTGCCCGGTTCTGCGGCGAAATGGGATTCCGACTCGGGACGCGATTGAACGGAAATTGGAGAGCTGTGGCAGTCCATTATATTTATAGTTGGATTTATACAAGGCGTATAAGATTCGCGGGGCCACTGTCTCTGTGGGACTCTTTGACCGCACCATTTGACGTCAGTCGCTGCGAACGGATTGGAAACCCGATCAGTGGCGTAACTGCAGGATTCAATAGAGAGCAAATCAATCCTGACAGATGAATTATACCCTAGTGAATGTTTACTATGTCCGCAAAAGTTTATAGTAAAAATGCTCGTCAGGACATTTAATACATAATATTATATTATTAATCTAAATCTACGACCATTTATGGCATCGCTGGCATAAATTTCTCGAAGGATGCACAATTAAAATAGCAATCTACATTATAAAATAAACTATCTGTATTCTATATAAAGTTCTATCAGTGATAGTTAATAATAAATAATTTTTTAAAGAATTCATAAAGTGCTATATTTATTATCAGAAGAAACTTTAAATGGCATTAATCGTCAGAAAACAAATGATAGTACAAATTGTTACACAACAACGAAGTTGGGCATGTTAAACAAGTTATTTCCCAACAACCTATAATCTAATAACTTGTATTCGTGAACTGAAGATACAACAGTGATCATCGCTACAAGCGAACAATTTGATACTACCCAGAAATATCACCTCATAGACATATAATTTAAAGTGAAAACAAATACATATATTAATATAACATTTAATAAACTTAAAGTTCGTTTATAAACCTAATGAGATTTTCTAATTTTTAAAATAAAAGCTTAACAGATAGTAAGGGTTCAATTATGTTACTTTCGGATAATCCTAAATACGACACGAAGGGGATTAAAATATATTTACAATTTATTAATTTTCTATTTTTAAATGTACTATTGTACTGAATTTGGAAAATTTAAATGTCGTATCCATGAAAATGTATTTCCAGAATAGCTTCATGATAATCGCAGAATCATCGAAAGTCCAAATATAAAACAATATTATGAAAGTTTTACCGTAATAGCTGCACATTATCTTCTGGTAATTATACAAAATAATTATTCCACCAGGTTTCTAAACAAATTATTTGATAATACATGTTAAAAGATTAGAGTGCAAGACATAGCAAATTTAATTACAGAATAGCACAATTTGCGCATCAAAAGGAAAATGGACTACAATTCTTTTTGCATTATTGTCTCTCAATGAAATGACATTTTATACCGGATGTTATCCAAAAAGGAACTCTAAATAATTATAAATTGGTGTAATTGGCCATAAGTAACTGTTCAGCCAAGTACCAAACATATCGAAGTAACAACTATTTTGAATTTTGAATATGCATCGCTTAGGTGTATATATTAATCAGCTTCAGGGTACCAAACAAGTAGTTACGCCACTGAATCCTGATGCCCTCTTGTTCTCTGATATATGGAGTTATATAGTGATGCCTCGTTGGTTAGCGCTTTGCTGCTCAGCTGTGCTCAACGATAAATAAACGGTTGAACTATTTATCAGGTCAAGGACGATCGACGATTTTATTTTGTTATCGAAATAAATTTACGCCATTTGAAAATGTATTTTGCCACACAGAGATTCAATAAAAACTTGTTCCCACTATACTACACTGTTGAAAAGTCTAGAAATTGACTTTACTTCCTGAGTAAATTTATAACGGAAACGGAAGAAAAAAAAATATAGCTTTCAAAAGTAGTTCAAATAGAGGCAGAATACAAAAGAAGTACAATCATGTAATATTTGGTCGGCATAAAAAGTATTTGGAGAATATAAAAAATAAACTTATATAGACGTGATTTCCTCAATACACAGCGGTATATGTATTATTTCTTACTGTTTGCTTGTTGCTTACTTTTTTTTTAATGCTCGTTTCTAGAAGTAAATATTTGATACCTCAAATATTATTTTACATGGACAAAATTTTGAAATTCCATTTGGTTTCTATTGATAAACAGTCAAACCCTAGCGACCTGAACAAAAGATATTATTACTATTATTTAGTATTAGGTATATATTTCATTTGATTGGATTTGAAAGTAATGATTGATAGACAAAATTAAATAATGTATCCGATTGAACGCAGTTATAAAAGCGGACGAATATATCTTCATCACATTACGCTTAAAGAAAAAGTAATCTATGCTTCCAACAGTATATAAATTAAGCGAGACAATACGACTGTTTCATTAATATAAACTTTATAGATTGCCAAGTAAATTAAACTCGTATAATAAATGAACTGTCAAAACACTGAGTGCAACTCAGATTTAATTGTCCTGACGATGATGACATTACATTTCTCGTTTCTCGTTAAAGAAATCCATTTTGTCTTAATACAGCACAACGAGAGCTCATAAAAACTAAAATTGCATTATTTTATTTAGCTATTGTCACACCGAGGATAGTAGAAATAAAAAACGTTACTGTAAACTTTACGGGTTCGTGATGGTTTGCAATCGCAGAGTAAATACAGACACACTTAATAATAATAAAGCGTTGAACCATCAAGCTTTCCTCCAATAAACGCTGCTCAAGTATTGCTACCCTAAATGGACTCATGTATTATTATAATACAGTTGAGAATTATCTTGAGTTTAATTAAAATTTTATGAGATATTACGTTTTATAGGGAGTAATATCTCCTGTAATATGCCCGGTTCTTAATACGTCAAACAATTTTAATACTTGATATCTAAAATAAAGAATATTTTTTAAACGATTTCTTATGACAAAATTAGAATGTCAAATTATGTTAATATTACAAATTTCAAAAAATTTTATACATATTATATGGTTCTGCACGCTTTCTAGGAAATTATTAATATTAAGCTTGATGTCAAAAATTAATAGATATTAACCTTTGTTTGACGGAAAATTAAAGAAGTATAACAAGTGAATCGACAAACAGAATATATACTATATAGCAAATAAGAAATATATGTATTTTAACACCGTTTTATGTTGTTATAAGTAAGAAAAATTATATTTATTCAACTCCCGACGGACGTTACAAAATATTTTCTTATGTACTGACTTCTTATTGGAAGCTTCCATTTGTATTGAATTATTAAATAAACAATAGATTTTTATCAATTTATTTTTACTTGTTTTATATACGTTATCTAAACTTTCCTCAAATGTTTACTCCAAATATTTTCACTGATCCGAAACGGTGGGTAGTATTCTTACGCTCTACCTGTTCTTATACCTTTACCATCTTTGTATCGTTACTAGTCCAAAGCTGCTTTGGTTCTTAAGATATCTAGTTTTCTGGTACAAAAAATCCCGAAAGAGAAGAAATAAGCCAATAACGTTCTGGCCGTTAGTATTTCGCAACTAGTAGGTAGCTTTATATATCATAAGATTATCTGGAAAATCATCGAATATTTCGTAGGCAGTATAATTATGTATGACTATTGAGAAAATAACTGTACATAAAGCATAACATAAAACATTGTTTTATATTTTGGAGCAATAATAGTAGAAATACAGGCAGGGAGTTATTTTGTACTTCTTCGTAATTGTAACGCAGTTCATAATAGGAGAATCGGATGGCAGGACATTTGCGTAATACCAATGCTAAATGTAGTAAGTTTTCTGGTATTATGTCACAGCAACTTTAAAATTAAATAAATCAGATAGAGCCACATATATACAAATACGAGTATTATATATTTAACACAAATTGACATATTAAATATACAGCCCTCCAGAAATTAGAAAATTTAAAACGTCCAACTGTTATGACAACTTTTTGTCTAAATATAGAAATTCCTTTTTTTTTTCATATCAATTTACCTCCATCAAAATATACAAAAAAATTAGCATCCCCACAGGCTGTCTATAATATAATACCCGAAATCCGATAACAAAGCATTTCTCGATATATTCCATTGGAACAAAAACAAAGCTTTACGTGTACATGATATTCGAATATCAGAATAAAACTGCTGTAATTCCAGAGTTTGGAACCCTGCTGAAAAAGCAAACGTTTGTGTTCCTGCTGCGCATAGAACTTATGAAAAGGCGTATTAGTGTTCTTCAAAATCAATACTGAAATACCTGCAGTGGTAGTTACGATACGTATATGAGCACATAGAATGCTCTGTTATTTTACCCAATTAACGTATTATTTGGATAACACTTTGTGCAATAATAGGCATTCGTGTTTTGCAATGGAGCTGAGTGCATAAGAAAAGACCTGCTACTATCAAGTATACCTATATATGTTTTATAAAACCATCATGGTTAATATGACTCGAAGAAACTATAAAATGTTTTTGATGTACATAAAATCTCTTCAACCCAAGCATCATATTTGAATTAAAATTATATATTTTAATAATATTCAATGAATACATTATTCATTGTCTTGCTTTCAATTATTTTATGCTAGCTAATTAAGATTGTATACATATTTGTATATAACAATAAAATGGTGAATTAAAACAAAATATAACAATTGTATAAATACAGATAGTGAACGGTCAAAAAAGTCGAGGAAAGGCAAAACCAGTTTACTTAAGTAAGCAAATTATGTGGTAATATACTGATAATAAGAAAAATTATAGTTACCGAATCATAACAATAGTTAAGAAAAATGTACAGCCCTAATAATAATTCCCTATAGAGAGAGACAGAGAGAGTAATTTCATTATCAAACTTCTGTATGCTGTTTTATCTACAATCGCTACGTACCAGTTCAAACTATAGTTTACAGAACGAAATCATTCATAATCGGCTTAAATGTCCTTGTAATGCGATCATACATTGAATTAATACTAGAACATTGTAGTTTCTAGAAAATTATTATAATTACATTGTATATTATCAAAATTGAGTTAACTCTATAATTTTCTGTAAAACGGAAATGTAACAAAACACATTTTTAATTTACAAGATATTTTTTCATTCCAAATAGTTAAACAGTGCCTTATGGTTAACATAAATCACTGGTTGATATTTTTATGTTGTTGAACACCGTGAAGTAAGTATGTAATTTTCTTTAGTCACGTATGTAAGATTTAGTGCAAATAAATGTTCAAGGGAGCTTTATAATTACAACACATGTGTACGTGTATATAAGGAATACGCGTTTCACTTGCTATAATGTGTTCAGCAAGCCCAGGCACGACAGTTGAGACATTATTATACCATTACCGTATTACAAAGTAAAAACAAATTTGTCTACGAAATTAAAAAATTACTGTGACCGAATATATCATACTGAAGAAACTGCAGAATTCCTAATTTCGGTAATGTTATATTTTATGTTATGAAAAATCAACGAGTAATTTGTGAAAAATATATATATTCTTTTAAGTCGTAATTGGATTGCAAAAATAAAATTCAAACATATTATTTTCAATAGTGATTTTTCAGTAAATGGCATTTTTTCAATTCATAAAATACGACATAGATACTAATAAATTAACAAAATATTAACTATTAAATATATGCTACATACATTATATATATATATATATATATATATATATATATATATATATATATATATATATATATATATATATATATATATACATAATAAATTCAATTTTCATTCACAAAAATTAAAGCAATTTATATGTATTATATGATATGAAGATATGTAGAATTTGGCAATTTCTGTACGTGCCAAACCTGTTCTACCATCAACCGTTTTACAACTGCTGGTTTAAGTTTTACTGTCGGTAGCGTTGAACATAATGACTGAAGTGCCCGGGAAACATTATGGGTACGAATAACTGACTGTTAACATGACTTCAGTTCGGGACAAGTTGTTCCTGCGAGAATAAATCAACTGTAGGCAAACCATAAAAAATACATTTGCACTAATGTTTGTGTACTAACTGTTAATGTTTACCTGTTTGTACAAAAGCAAATGAGTTTTTTTTTTAATATTGAACACTACATCATCATCATCAGCTAATGTAAAACGCACCAATGTTTATATGTACAGATATTTTCATAGCTAACTGTGTATTATTTTAGTGTTAATTACTACTAGTATTATGGACTATGTTTGGCCATAAATGCGGTTTTGATTCAATTATATTTTTAGTAGTGGGAATTATGTGCTCATTATAATTTAATATTATCCTCGTATACGTTGAATATCTATAGTACCGGAAATTTTATCTGAAGTAACTGTTAGAGTAACAGAATATTTATAGGAAATAACTGGAGGTTCATCCTTATTACGCTAACAACATCAATTTTTAGTAATTTTCCCGATAAATGATTCCTTTGTTATCTCGTCATTTCGCGACGTTCTTTACAAATTGCCTTATTGGAAATACCTTCTCATTATCTTTCTCCTTATCCGCTGTCAGATTTAAAGCTAATTTGAACAAGTTTACACCTGTGCAGAAGAGACAAAGAGCGTGCTCTCTCAATTAGACGAAAACTGGCACAAACTCGTACGATTATAACGTATCTTATTTCCCGCTTCGGTACATTCCACTTTGTTCTAAGTTACGCGAGATATCAACCAGTGAGATTTATTTTAAAATTCTTGCCACCGTTGAGCTGCTTGCAGGATAGCCAGCCTGTCAGATTATCCTTCTCAATTTAAAATTTTCCAACAGTCGAGTTTCCATTCTCTTTTCAACTCTTTCTCTTCGCCACCTCTTCTACATTTTAATTCTTTTAGTTTTAATCAGTAGTCCTCTGCTCTGTGTTTGAAGTTTTTAATTATGTGTTTGTGTAGTGGTACTTGTTAATTTGGAGATAACTTTGGGGACGCGCAATCAGAGTTATCTGTGTTACATTTGGCTTTGATGCATTCTTTGGGACTTTTAAAAATTTAGTTTCATTACAAATAAAATAAAATTCTATATTTTAATTAAATTTGTTTATTTCTAAAAGCTTCGGACACAATGAAAATATATTGTAACATAAAGCGAATTGTTTTCATATATATGGAATTTAAATTCATTCTAAAAGTGTCTTAGAATCCTAAATTTCAATCTCCAATATCATATATGTATATCTTTAGAAATAAAATAATCTTGTTACATTATATTTTTTGTAAGTTTAATACTGTAATCGAAATTACGTAATCGCATACGTTTTTCTTTCTTTTTCAATTTAATTTTAAAAACCAAGGTAACATAATTTCAATTGTAAAAACCAATTTTTACAATGTTCTTGCGAATCTATTCCCAAATCATATTGGAATCCGTGAAAATAAAAATTTCATACTCAACCGATTAAGGTGCTTGTAAAGTCAAGTGAGAGACGAATTTTGAACCATATTAACGACCTATAATTAAATAGATGCCAAAACTATGTGCCATTCTTGTCATACTCTAACAAATAGATATAGGTGTCCTTTATAGGGGTTAGCATAGCAATCGTTAGTAGTTTATTGGCTAGCCAGCACAGGCCACGCCTCTCCAGTGAATTTTACTGATTAGACCAAGCAGACAATTTTTACATATCGTTTTATCACTATTCATTAGCATAAATTAAATAATAATGCATACAATGTAATAAATTTTAGACCAATATAACTAATCAAATAATCAAATGGAATTTATTGTAATATAAATACCTAGCACATTTAAAATATTACAAATTCTAAATCCTGGATGGGTTTCGGATAGGTAAATTTCTATTGTATCTGGAATCAATTATTTCGGGAAGAAGACAACGTAAATAAAATATTTCTAAGTGGCTTGTCATTTTATTCCAAAAAGATATATCACGATTAATCTAGAAAATATAATAATACTGTAAAGTATAGGTAACATAATAATAATAAAATAATTTTGATTTACCTTTTCAAACGAAATTCCTTTGGGAGTCCATATTATGAAATAGCAACATGCTTTGTTTGCTATTTCCAACTGGCCCTGAACTTGATAGAAATAGCTATGTGTTTTTTTTAAAATTAATTGTCCATCTTTAATATTTACAAAATCTATCCTCTGATTTTTATTTGCGGACATGGCAGATTCTAATGGTGACAAATCTCGAGCTTTATAAGGACTTTTAATTTCTATTATTGCATCTTGTCCTTCAATAATGCCATCGGGACTTGCCCCTAAATATGGGAATTGATGACTTATGAAGAGCCCACAAGCACTAACTTTGTTCGTAGTTAATTTTTCAAACTCTTCTATTGCAAATGGCTCACTATCAATGCCATATCTTGTTGCTATAGAACCCGAAAATTGTTTAAACAGCATCGATATTACGGTTTTTTCACATGATGTTGTTTTTTTCATCTTGCATACTAGGCCAAAGTTTGATGCAGTAAGTCGATTTGCTCGTGCTTGTCGCCAGGTTTGGTTGGCACTTTGACCTATTGTGTCAATTTGCATGGAATTTATTTCTTCTTCGTTTAATGCCAGAGAATTCAAAAACTCTCCTTTTGCAATTTCAAAAATATTTTCGGGCATATCTGGAACTGATTCCGTGTTTCCGTAATGTTCATCAGCTGCCACCATACTATTATTCTTTTTATTTTTGACCTTTCTTCTTTTGTTTGTTTGCCGAATCTTTTCTTTTTGTGCCATAAATTTGGAAGTATATTTCCCCGGTTTTGTTTTATTATTTGTAAGATTTTCATGAATTACACCATGATACGCATGTTTAGCATTGAATGAAAGGGCAGCTGCCTCGCACCTTATTTGATATTCACCTCTTTTACTATAATTCACTCTTTTACCTCCAACAAACTTAGACAATACCGAATTGTAACATTCGGCAATATTATTGTCTACGTCGAGTATAAGACTTGACGCATAATATGCTACTCTATTGATGCAACTCATTACGTCTTGGTATAAACCTACATCTTTCATCTCAGGGATGTAATTTATTTCTCCCTCTTTTAGCTGTCCCGTGCAAAAATACTGTAGTTGAGAACATAACGCATGTTCTCCAAACACATGACTAACACTATTACATATGTCTTTTTTTAGATTTATTATTTTATGCTGCAGTGTATCGCAAGTTGATTTTCTATATTTTATTGCAGATACAATAGCAGTACGCAAACGCATTAAGTTTGATTTTAATAATTTTCGTAAATAAACACGAACTTCCTTCAAAGATGAGCTGTATCTTTTATCTGCGATACCAATAAGTTTTTTACAAAATCTACGTAGAACGTGGTTTCTGCATTCTATTTTTTCGACCATACGTTGGCCATAAGGTCTTGCATCTAATATTTTGCGGTAAACGCTGCTATCTCCGTCACCAATTAACTTGTTATAAATTATACCATGAGTTTGTAGACTTGTTACGAATCCTTCTACGATAATGTCCGTTTCCATACTAGTCGATGAACCAGACCAGTTTTTGAAACACACATGCGTTGGCACCGTTGAATTTTTACTTTCATGCTTTGCACATACAGAGCAGTACTTATTTCTAACACCAAGATGTAATAGTTTTTTGGTTCGATATCCTACGATACAACCCTACACAAATGACATACACAGCATAAATTTTATATATATATATATATATATATATATATATATATATATATATATATATATATTTATGAGGTCAAATTAAATGATTAACTATTACTTACAACCCCAGAAGACGCATTATAATTAACTCCGTACGATCTTTTGCACCATGCGCCATCAGCAACAACGGTAACAAGGGGCACACCTTGTTCGTTTACTTCTCCAGCATCAATTGCAAGTATTGCCTCCTCTCTGGCCGCATCTTCCATCGTCTGCCATGCAGAATCACGAATCACCTTGGCTAGTTTGTCGCGATTTATATTATAGGTAGGTGAAGAGATACATGGCAAATCGATTGCTGCCGAAATTTCTTGCAGTTGCGAGTATCCGTTCCCCGTAGAAATCATAGCTGACACAAGGCTGGTATTTATATCCATACTTGTGTCGTGATCAATTTGATCAGTGTGAATTGTATCACGCCTCTTACACATCGCACATTCCAAATAAATGGCAGAACAAAAGCCATATTTTCGTTCACCAACTACTTTCATGTCTTGCAAACCGCACTGAAATGGCTCATGTAAAGCCATATTCGTCAATTGTTTAAAAATAAAATTTATATTAACAATTCGTCTTCCGTTTAGCTCAAAAATTTCATTTTTTATTTCAGGCTCAACGGTAAAGTAATTTGAAAGACTACAAAATAAACCAAAATTACCCAAATTATATATATGTACAATGTAGGTACATGTACAAATAGTTTATTATTTAAAATAATTTAAACAAACCTAGAGCTTAAAGATTCCTGAGTATTTTTCTTTTCATTTATAAAGTTGGAATACGATGGAATAGTTACTTCAATATCTGTTTCCGAAAATTCATAGAGTTTTTCATCCCTTAATGTTGAAAAAATTCAATTCAATAGTATAATACAAATACATTGATAGGGTCGACACACACAAACACGTGCGCGTACTAAAATAGTCACAAAAACGATACAACATACCTAGGTTTTCTTTTTACATTTTTCCTATGTCTTTTTTTGGAATTCAAATACAAATAGCGTTTACCCGTTCGTTTAAGATTTCCCATTTCTTTTTTAAATAATAATTTTTAAAAAATGTACCAAGTCAAGCAAATGCTACTCACGACAATTCGGAAGAGAACTAAACATTCATAATAATCCATAGTTCATCATAATGTTGTCATACACACCGCTCGTTATTAAAGCGAACCAACTTGAGTTGGTATTAATTTTCGTGTTTTCGTAATTAAACAGTGTTATTAATCTTCTGTTTTCTCAAAAACTGTACAAGCTACTCATTTTTTGATTGTAGATGCTTCTTGAGGAAGGTTCATAGTTAAGAATGACAAAAAAAAAATTAAAAAAAAAAAAACATTTGATTAGAATATTTGTCACTGAAAATTGGTAATTCTTACTTACTTCTTTCTTACTTAATTTTTTTTTAAATATTTTTTTATTAGTCTTATTCTGATCTATAACTCTTTATTAAGATTAAGATTTAAAAAAAATATTGTTACTTTACTATTACCTGAGAAAACAGACGATTAGAAAACCTCCTTTATTGCGAGATTTTCATTGAGTTTATATGCCCCTTAAGTTGTTATGTTTATATAAAGAATTGCATAGAAGTTGTTACTATAACTTACCTTAGCAACACATAAACAAAGCTGATTCTCCAAATTTGGTTAGTAGAGATTTCAGTTTAGAGGAATTGGTGGAAACACTTACCTGAAAAGAAACATTAATATTAGATTGTGAATAACATTACAAAACAAATAATTATATCTATTGGTTGGTGAGAGTGGTCTGTCATGATCATTATTATTTATATTAATGTTGATCTTGTAGATGTAGACACTTCAAATCCTACTTTATAATAACCAAAAATTAAAAGGATGTAGTTCCTTCATTGAGCGTTAATGGAAATTACTAACTTTCTTTATACTTAAACTTGAACTTGACTTACATAATAGTACCTATTTATATTTTGTAATTTGCTCTTGAATTCGTTGTTTTTCTATCTAAAAGTACAATGAAGGAACCCAATAAACAAAAAGAAGACACTTCCAACCAAAGTTAACTTGAGAAACTGGTTAACTTCTTATAATTACTACCGTGCGTTAACGTCGAAACCGAGTCAATAAATCGTCAAACGACTGCGAGTGAATAGCGGTGATAGTCGACAGTGTTTCGTGAAGTACCAGCGGTAAAGTGGACCAAGGCAACCATCCGGGTAGACGTTTAAAATAACAAAGTTCGCATTAAATTTGTTTGTCGAACACTATTGTTTATTTTTAGTGCAAGAGGTTAAGCCGCACAGCCGTCATTTGTTCGTCTGCGCGGCCATTTATCCGTCCGTGTATACGGCTATCACTCGACGTAAAACTCCGACACGAATACCAAACAGAAACGTGTTCCTACCCCCAATAAAAATGGTAGCGTTTCCATTAGGTCAAATATACCACTTGCGTTTGTTCAACGAATTCACCAATTATCATTTTACATATATGTATATACATGTTACATGCCTGAGATAATTATATTGGTTTTTATAAGTAAATAATCCCTTCATTTATTGGTAAATACAAATGGTGATTTAGCTATAGAGCTATTTTTCACAATTGGCGATGTATTCCACCACAATTAACAAAAACAGAAAAGTCATATTTTGCGTTATAATTTTATAGAATTACGGATAATGCTTTCTTTGCGGCCTGTTCGATATGACTCAATATATTAAAACATACACAGATTTTATTCTTATTTGTACAATACAATATATGTTAAGTAATAATAACATCGGTTAAGATTCTTATCTCGTTTTTTTCGCAAAAATCCCACCGATGTATTGAAAATATTGACATACACAGTGTAAAAAAAAAATTGGAAGGGACAACGACAGTCACAAGTTAAGAATTGATGCAGCAAGAGAATCGGATGTTTTGGGGATGTGCCAAAGGCGTGAATCCCATCCTCCATAAAAACACTTGATCCCATGGTAATGGCTCTCAGTCGACCGGTTACTTGTGTCAGCTGACCCGGGAGATTTGGTTTTTAAATTTTTATTCACGGATACTGGGGACGCATGCTAAATACCGTAACGCCGACATCCTAACGCGTTCCTGGAATTAACCGGACGCGTATATACGTAAAATAATGGTGACGTCGACGTGTTTCAATCTTAATTAAATTTTGGGCGAAAAAGGTTTGTCGGATACCATGTGGAATTTAAGTATTAAAATTTTAGCGATAACAGCCACCAGCTACTTTTACCCTCCGGATACGGACAAAACCAATACATTTCGGCTTTTTTGTGATTGATGATTAATTAGATTTATCAATACGTAAACATTACCAGGGATTGAGCTAGTTTGGGAACGACAATGGTGAAATTGAAACAATTTTAATTAATCCTATGCTAAAAATAACAGGGTCTCACTGATGTTTAATAATTATTTTCTAGGTTAATCTATTTTGCAATGGTGATACTTATCATTATGTACTCTAATCACTGATTAAACCAGTGTAAACCAATCTTTCTATTTCTAAAATTCCCCAACAAAAATTGTATAAAACAAATGAAAACAAAAGTTTAAATTTATTTTAATATTATCAACTAATATTAGATTTACAAATTGCGCCATATTTGAGATATGCTAAATATGACATGAGTATACAAGCACTTCTGGTTTAAATACCCTTTTCAAAGATAATATTAAATGCAAAACAACTTATTTTATGTTTAATGAGTTTAGCTGCAAAGCATTCACACACACCCAACCAGACACACCTACACACAGATCTTATTGTGATAAGAATCAGAATGGATTTAGTGATCCTCTAAACAAATATATCCAATAAAATATCAATCATGACTTATTTATGTGAAAATTATACTTTTCTTCATACTTATCGTAGATAAATAGACGTCACATTTATATAATATCTTTTGCTTAACGTTCCTTTAATCTTGCTCATTCCATTTAGATTCAAGAAGACCGGATACTTATATTAAAAATATTGGTAATTGTAAAATGAGCTAAATTTCACTGATGTGAATATTACACAAGCCCAAAAATGTTCAACATCATGTGTTCATGTTTGTGCTTGAGGAGTAAAGTGTTGGAATTTATTTATTTCAGTAGGCTGTGCAAGTTTTTGTTCTGGTCGATTGTTTTGTAGCGTAAATTGTGGCCCGGCCCGTCCGTTGCTTAACGAGAAGCAGCCGCCTCGTGCGACGAGGGTCAGAAACTTTCGTATAAGGCAGTGCGCGAAAATGAGCTTCTTCCAGGCCATGTGTCATTTTGGTTGAATGACGATTTTGTTCGAGACCGAACGAGCGCACACACGAACCAACAGCTACTCGGTTCAGTGTTGCCGTTTTTATTAATGTTCTCTGACAATAACGTTGAAATGCGAAGTTAATTACATTTTAATGCCTTCATATATGAATAAATTTGTTTCTAAATTGCGGGCTTAGCACATTTCACATCGTCAGTGTGACACGATAATCTGCAATATCTCGCTTTTTGCAACTGGTTTACTAGATGAGGTTATAAATGCAATGGCGTTCTTTGACAAAGAAAATTGTTAGACTTTTTCATTGCAAAATTAGCATTACAATTGCATGTGAACGGTTTTTGTGTAGAAATTAATAAATCATATTTTATAGTTTTATTAAATTCTCAAACGGTTTTTTATCTTGACGTCTATGTTCCACTTTAGAATTTTCTCGATATATTGTTTGAACACATTACTTTGTTTTCAAAAGAAGTTCTATATTTAAACGGTGCAGCGTAATGTCAAAGCTGCAAATACATTATTTATGTCAGTAGGCTTATCAAAACTTGTGATTTTACATATGCGCGTTGAATATTCTAGGTAAATTTAAGTTTCACTCTATTTAGCAAATTTACAGTGTTCCTAATATGGCACATACCATTGTTGTTAAATAATAATAATACATTTTTTGAAATATATTAAATAATATAAGACAATAGCTTCTATTTCTTAAAATATTATAAGATCCGCTAATGCATTGTCCCCAAAAATAATACTTGCTCAAATCGTTTATAAAAAACATTGTAAATACAATAACAAACAGTATTATCTGTTCATAAATCAGTGGCGCAAAATTGGGTTTCTTCATTAAATTAATTAGCATTATTAAAATGCATAATTCTTCATTCTCATTGAGCATATGCGCCCAGTCCGACGAGCTGGAGGTACTGGTGCCTTTACGAATATTTTTTTGGTTTTTAGCCTTTTCATATTCATATACACTGTAATAAGTAAGTCTAGTAATCATGAGAAATTCCGTACAAGATTTCAACGGATATACACGTTTTGACCTTCACTGAATCGAATGTGACTATTTTTTTGAATAGTGCCGTCTATCTGTAGAAGATGAATAAACATTGTGCTTTGACGGTGCAATAAATAAATGACCTAAGCTCAAAGCGAGTAGAGGTTCCTTAGAATTATAAGATTACATCGTTTTTATAATTTATTATACAATCTTAGGAAGGGCTTTTCAACATATTCTAAATTAAATCTACGTTTGCTGGTTGGTTGCTTAATTCGCATCGCTGAGCAAATGCTATTTGATTATTCGTATTGATGTACACAATTTCTTCATGTGTCTCTTGTGCTTTCAACATGAGTGAAACAAACGGCTACAGAGTCAAAGGCAGCAGCAAGACGGTATATGTTCGACTAGGTGATATATCACTTGATGTTTCCTCCACTTATGTTCCCCTATAGCGCAAACCAATTGTAGGAAATTAAATGCATGTGTGTTCGTACACGGGCACATACATCCATATACATATAGTCGCAAATAAACAGAATCAGCAAGCACACGAACGCACACAGCTAGAGGCACGCGTGCGCACCATAATCGATACAATAACGGAATAGCATTAGAATAACAATGCGACATAATGTAATTGTTTCCGGCTTAGTCAAATCGATTTTACCTTACCCCAGGTGAAGATGTCTCTATGGAATTCTAATTTGTTCGCATCATATTAATTCCACTATATTATGTTCGAACGATTTTCACATTATTATTAGCCACAAGTGCAACTTTCCTTATATAAAAATATATAGAAATATAAACAAATTCAGCTTCTTTAGGTTAGTGCCGTTTTGGCATCCAGGACATACAAAAGTGGATCTTATTTTGCATATATTTTATTCCAATTAGATACATTGACAAATAAATACACATATGCAAAATCCATAATATGATTAGATATTTTGTTCTTATTTTTTACGTCTCCCTGATATAGTATATAGTTGGATGTAGAATTCATGTTCTGAGTTCATAACTGTATACATATAATGCAAATGATATATTACATTTGTTCAAGGATTAATACGTTCCTAAATTAAGAAGAATCTCTTAAATATATGCCCTGTATTAAATAAATATTGTTCTAGCATTTTTCTTTTAAAAATAAATAATATAAGAGTAGTCTTTCAAACTCCACCATTTAATCTAGTTAAATATAACATTACAAATATTGATTGAAATACTTCTATATTCAAAATTATCGTCACACATACTTAATTCTATAATTATTTACCAATAATTTCGAAATTATACTAATAATACAATGACAATAAAAAATCGGAGTCGACATATTCTAATTTGCGAAATAGAAATATCATAAGAACCATGTAACATTCAGGCAAATAATGTACAAAAGAACTTGTACTTAAAAACTACTTGAAGTGTAAGTTTAAAGGACTTGATGTAGTACATTCAGAACTTTTCTAATTACTTGTAATTAGAGTACATCACAGCTCTGATCACAATGAATAATAATTATAACATTACATTTTCAATACTTTGCGGAAGTAAGCATTAATAATTTGGATATTGTCCTATAAACAGCTAGAAATGTGGTTAAATAACTGTCCACTTTGTTTGATTTATAGTAATACGGTAATGCATGTAGATTTTGTAGTGCAATCGATAGTAAAGTTTACGTTATGTGAAACTGAATCAACTATTAATATTCAGAATTTGATGACATGTATTGTGCAGAATGAAATGCAGCGCTTGTCACATCACCGATCATATGTGTGCACCAGATACGAAAAGCAACATTGCAACGTCCCCACATGAAGTAAATGTTTGTAAAATATCGAATTCAACTTACGTTAGCCACCATTTGAATGCACATACCGTCATTTGCATGACGTGAAACTATACGTTATGGAAAGCAATATATAATGTATTATATGTTTACCCTTTATCAACTAGCGCACCTACTAACATGGGTATAAGTTTGTCTATAAAACAAAGTACACATAACTACAAACATATCGTTAAGTATGAAATATAACTGCGTAAATAAAATATGAATGCATTTATATTAAGTTATCTAGGCTGTTTCGATTATTCATTATATTTAACGGCTAAACATTCACATTCTGTACCATTTCTTTATAGCGAGTATGTCTGTTGAAGGAAAAAATATAAATCATTTAATTTATGACTAGTACAAGCCCCAGAAGAAAATCTCTTATTATTGAAAACAATATGTAACCGAAGGCAGTGGTTTATAGTTGCTGCTATTTGCACGTCTGGATAACAACACGATGAATTGAATAAAATAATCTTACAATAATTAAAGTAATTTAAAGTATTGTTTGCTATGTCTTTGGAAAAATATCCCATTTACTGCGAACTAGCCTTTAAATTTAGTAATATTATATTTACTTTATTAAATTTTACTAAATATTGCATAATTTATCAAACTGCTTTAATATTTCGAGAATGTGGTAGGCATCATTAATAGTAAGTAACACGGTATTACACTATTTAAAAAGCATTAAATAGTAATTTTCAGACCTGCCCAATTATAGCACACTAGATAGCAATCACAAAGATCGATAGATAGATTAAACTAAAATCGGATTCATTTATTATTTACGTTAAACACAATAAATTTAATAAATTTCAATCCATTAAAAACTTACGATAATTAATTGTAAAAATTGTTTTGTGTTTTATGGGGCAAATTTATATAAATTGAATATTTAAAAAGATATTAACTATCTGTTAAAAATTATTTCAAACAAACGTCCATAAAATGATTGCATAATTAAATTGTTTACGATGAAAATGGAATTAAAATTGTGGTACACCAGAATAAAAATTCAAATTTCATATTTCTGTCAGGACAGAATAATGCAAATTAAAAATTTGTATGCCACACGCCTATTGAATTTCAAATTTTATGTCGCACGGTTTTTTTACACGCAGAATAATACTTGTTTGTTTGTATTTCATATATACAGTGATATGTATACAATTTTTTATTTCCATTACAAAACGCAATTGGATATAGGTACAATTATATACAATGAAAACATTTATTTTATAAATTATAATTGACCTGAACCATAGTGTCTTACTTATTAGTTGAAACATCCACTTCTGTCTTTATATATTTATAGCTCCTCCTGCGGTTGAACAAAAGAGTACTAGTGATTGGTACCTTGCCTTTAAAATATTTCAAATTTAAATATTTTAGCACACCTTATACTTAATTCGATATACTACAATTATTTATTAAAGTTGTGCACTCACTTGCTCGTAAGGAAAAGTTTAATAAAGCGTAGTAAAATGTTTATTCCGAATCAATCTGTCTAACCTCTATCAATTTCACGCATAAATTTGACTACTTGGACACAGATTTCAAATATATTACATATAATATGAATACTATATATGTTTCCGTCATATTTAAAATAAACCTATAGAACATTTTAAAAGTATTGCATGACTAAGTAAGAAAACTAGTTTCCTAACTAAATTCATGTATATGGATTCATATGTAAATTGGTTGTACCAAGCAGTATAATTATCTTAAATATCTAATTTTTTCCTCGAAAATACTTATACATTAGCGCTATTTTTAGAATAGATAAGCATCTATGTAGAAAGCTACTTACATATAATTTTACGATACCAAGTTTGTGACAACGCCGCTTCGGTCACATATTCTCCATAAGTTTGTTTTTTATCATTAACAAATATCAACAAAGACCCCAATTCTCAACTATTACAAGAGAGAAAATCAATAAAGTATATCCGTCGTATCATTTGAAGTTGTATTCATTTCGACCAAAATAGCCTAGAATTAAATTATAAGTTTAACAGTGATTTAACAAGTTGTTATTAATACGATACCCTGAAAACAAAAATTTATATGGTTGCATTTATGTCGCCAATTTTGTAAACGCTTCACCTGGGAAGATATTGAACCGAACTCTGTTGATCAATAAATAACTCTTGCATTTATTAACATTTCTCTTTTAATAATTATTATTTCTCTTAATAATCAGTTGCTTATATACATTTTTATTTCCACCAACATCAAGAAAATCGTTAAACTTGCTAAGTGACGTGCAGCGTCAAGCAGAAATTCTCGATGTCGATTAATTTAATATAAATAAAGGAATTGCGTTTTTATAGTGCGCGATACAAGGGGACCGAGAATAAAGCATTACGTTGATTAAAACGGCTCCCTTGATCGCGCTTGCCGGTACAGTAACGCCGTGTGCGCATTGCCTCTGGCATCGCTGGACATTGCAGTGTGCGCCGTATTAGATATCGTATCGCCGCTTAATCCCAAGACACAACTTGGAACAGGCGAAATTAGTCCAATCCGATTTCTAGATCATTGAACGGTAGACGGGACTACAACTACAACGATACGCTGCAGCTGCGTCAATGATAACATTTTACTTTTTGTCGTATTTTCGCCTCCACTTTGTATAAAAACACGAACAAAATACTGAGATGGATTTAATTGAAAATCATATTTTAGATTCATAGCAATTTGTTTTCTTATGCATTTGCTACGGCGACTAACACGTACAGTATGCATTATAGTGCCTGTCTGTGTGTGTATGTGTAAGTATCCATGTGTATGTGTGTGCGTGACTGTATGTGTACGCTTTTCAGCCAAGCCCATTGAAGGCAAAATTATCTTTAAACATAAGATGTCCCGGAAGACTGGTTCGTATTTTTGAAAACAATATCATAATCGGAAATAAGCTACTTTTTGCATATCTCACAAATGTCATAAGTTAGAGATAAAGAGATTCTCATAAAAGTGGAAGATAAAAAATTGCTATTGAAAAATGGAATTTTATATATATGTTTCCCTGTTTTCTACACATATTGATATAGTATTGTTTACAAGCACTCCGCATATGATTTTAAATGAAGATTATTTTCTTTCTTTATATCAAAAGATAGATTCTTTTTTCAGAATATTTTTTGTCGTTCATTCATTGATTGAATAGTCCTTACGCTTGGCAAATAGCCACTTTCTGGGTTCAAATGTCCCAATAGGCTTCGAGCATAATATATTACTTGCTAGATAACATCATTATTTATTTTATTTTATTACATTTACAACAGATAGCTTGTTATCATAAATATATGATATATTAATATTACAAATACAAAAACTTTGATTAAATATTTGTATACAAACAGCAATCACAGAAATATATGGATTTATTTTAGGAGTGATTTACTTGTAAACCACTAGTAAAAAATCGATACAAATACAACTAATAATACGTTTGCACATTCATACAATAATTACCACATTTATGCGATATAATTAAACGTGCAATATTTGCGAATCTTCTTAAAGCACGATTATGTATTGCGCCATCAGTTTGGTTCCAACGGGAATGACTTATTATTCCAAATGTTTGATTGTTTAATATTTATAGAATGTATGAGTTCTATTACAATTTAGTCTAAACAATTAATGAATTAACACAAGTATTTCCCATCAAAGTGGTCTAGTTTGCGTTTGCGCGAGTACCACATGATTTCTCAAAACAAAAGGAGATAAAAATTCTAATTCCAACTATTTACATTAAATGCCAACTTACAAATCCCTATAAATTCTAGTTAATTCTAGCAAATTCCTGAAATTTGCTCATCTAATTCAAAAAATACCTCTCATTAGTTCAGGCGCACATCCAAATGGCTCAGTGTTCGAACCTTGTTACTGCTTGTTTGTATTTGTTACACGTTCTCCATTGGATCACACAGCGACATAGAACCTTTGTAGTTAATCCGCTGAGTAACTTCATCTTTATTCCCTAAAAAATCAAATAACGTACCCAAGCAATATTATCTAACGTAAAAAGTCCTAAATGTAATAAAATTAAATATTCCCGCACAAATTTGGTGAGGCTTTTCTTGATCACATTTTATTATTATCCTTAGAGCTACCAGTCGTCATCATCAGATTACGTTCGTTTCAGCAATATTCTTTCTTTGCTTGCCGAAGATCTGCGGCACGATGTAGCGAAGGATGAACGTAACGCGAGCGAACCTGCCCGGATAGAACGGCACAGGGTTTGGTTGAGTGTAAGAAATGAGTGTGAGCGAGCAGACATAACCGTTTCTAAGAATGTGGGTGGGTGAATGAGACACGAAGGCCGCCGATCCCAAAGCGTCGTTTCATCACAAGCGTGCAACTGATAAGGCGGCGAACACCGCAAGCGTGTCTTGCTCATGATACGGTATAGTTCCTCCCAATGGTATTCTCGCTAATACGCTCATATTGTTTCTGTAACGGTTATTACTGCCATTTTATTGTCATCGTACGGATTATTTTTCGGGGTTTACTTTGTCTGCATGTGCGTGAAATTGTAATTACGAAATATTATGATAACATGTCTATATCTTTCTCTTGTTCGCTCATATAAAGGTACATATTCCCGCAAGCTTGAATACAAAACAGGCACAATGGGTTGTCAAAATGTTAGAAGCACTTTGAAATTACCAATAGTTGCACACTTGTTTGACTCTATTATCTATGAATCTTTAACCATATAACTTTAAACATACATAAGAAAAGCATCATCGAAGTTGTTTTGTATTCAAAAGAATTGTTTACTCTTTCAGTTTAGCTCGATAATGTAATGGGCACGGACTATTTGTACATCAAAAGCCTTTAGGAAGTAATTCGATATTTAACTGATGTTAAGTTGGTTAAATAGATGCTAAACAGTACGAATTTATAAGATGCCAAGCCTGATAAGACTTCAAAGAACACTATACACTTGTATGCGTCGGAAAAGAGATAATGTAAATTATACGCATGTCCATGTGACGTAATCACGCGTCCCCCTAAGCTCTTACTCCTAATTAAATAACTTTTAATCGTTGGAAATGGTTTCTCATTTTAATGTCAAAACCTTAATCTTATTTTCTGCGAATAAGTTATGCGCTAAAACAATCTTGCTGTCAATTTCATTTCCGAGAAGATTATTATTTGATAAGTTGCAAGTTTAATCTGATCTGAACTGGCGTACTCTACTTTGAAATTTATCATGACACGCCAGAAACGTTGTATATAGATAATCTTGAAGTTTTTGTGCTTCAATATTTAAAGGATTAAAAAGATAATCTAAAGAGCACGCAACACGATACACAGAACAAAATAATTGGTTGAATTATAACAATAGATATATACTTTTGATCTTACTTATGATGATGGCTCAACTTAAAGGATTTTTGGAGCAATCATATTTTGCTTTCTTATACGAATGAAAAATTTTGAATACGAGATTATTAATTGATGTTTCAAACAACGTGCAATTTATTAATAAAATGCTTAAAAACCATTTAAAACTTGTATCCATGATTATCCAATTTAACCTTATTATTATGTGTTTCGCTAGCTAGCTATATTATTAATTTCAATTATATAGATTCCTTGATTGTCATCTGCAATTTAGATAAACAATACATAAATGAGCTCCCTACTTGTTTTCAGATACGATAAAATAATAATCAAAATCAGATAGAGAATACTGAATACAGTAAAATAATATATGATTATGGCATCAATTTACATCACATGCGTAAACGTACAATCTTTTAATAATAAATTCATTGATTCTCCATGAAAACCTAACTCATTAATAATAATTATATGTCAGCATTATTTATTTATCTTGTGTACTATGTTTGCAGTGCCAACAGTTTCAGTTTCATTGATTTTACTTTCCTAAACGTAAAGTATTATAGAAAGTATGATAGTCACAAAAAATTGGAAGTCAAAATTTTAATGGTAATATTCAATCTGAGGGTTTCTGACAATTTTTGTAATGACATGTTTTTATATTTCTATGTGTGATGGCTCCTACGGCTTTTAAACAACAAATATATTATAAATAATTTAATATAACATTGAATTTTATTCCTTCGTTAAAATATACAATATTGAATCAACATACCATTTCTAATAGAAAATTATATTACAGTCATATTATGTTTTGGTTTAGTTGCTAGGTGAATTTTATTTAAATACTGGCTTTAACATAACTTTATATTTGATATGGTTTTATATACCAATAAATACGAGCACTATTGCTTATATCCGAAAAATCTATATATAGGTAGTTGGACCTTTTCTCCAAGTACAAATCTAAGATTCGTACAATTACTTCTCGCCATTGTTTCGTTTTCGGAAACGGCAGCATCAGACACCTTTTCCGCTTGGTAAGAAAGAAAAGAAGGTGGTAAACTGTGTGGTGCAGTTTTCATATATACAATGTGAAAATGTGTTTCTTTCTTTTTGTCTTTTAAAGCCATTTGCGAGCCACTATTCTATTCGTTGTGCCATTATTTGCTCCGCGACTGGTTCCATCTGTAACTGTTGTCATATCCCGTGGTGATCGCTTCAGCGCGAAGATTCACAACACAGGAAAACTCGGGACGACACGGCACGTTCTGTCACGCTAGGGCAACGGACGCTGGCGGTGTCTAGCGTGCGTTGTAGAACTTCTCTACCAGCAGCAGCAGCAGTTGTTCGCCTTTCGCGTTTTTCGTTTTGTTTTGTCATCTCTTCCTTTATGCGTTTGTTCTTCCTGTGTTTTGATATCACCTCGTCTGTTTTCATATCTATTCTCTTCCTCTCCGCCCACTCGCACTCAAGGCTTTTTATCAGTCTAAGTACTTCTTATCTTTCCATGTAGATCGGAGATGACATATGTTATGTGTGTTTTGTGATTCACATTACGAAATGTTGTAGCCAAGAAATGCTTTTGATTTTAATCATGACATGATTTATGATCATTTCATATTAATGTGAATTAAATGATAATTGTAACATGAGATTCTATGTTTACTTGGTTTTTAAGGATTCTTATTACTCCTCTATTATATGCATGACATTTATATTTCATAACATGATTATTATGAACAAATTTTGGTCAAATTGCGACTCGACATTAAAAAATAATGATAAATACTACTTTAGCCTAAGAATACTGAATTTTTTTCAAAAGCTTATTCATTAATATGCCCGTGATCCTATTGAAAATTTTATTAAAAGTTTATTTAAAATAAAGTTCATTTTTTTTACTAAAAGGGGTTATCTGTTCAGGAATATACAAATCTTAAATTCAAAATATCATTACCTATGTTCAACGTAATTAGACGTATGTCCATACACATACACACTCATATATGTGTCACACTCACACATGCATCTTGAGAAAGTATGCAAAATGGTCGCTCAAAAGTGATATTATTAAAAAAAAAAAACAGATTTTCAACCACTAATTCTTAGAAGAATTATTCATGCATATGGACGGACATGATGCAAAAATATGAGATACAACTATGAAAGGAATGGTTTGATTGAACATTTTACATTACGAAATTATAATTTTGTTAGATTTTGGGTTCAATTTGAAGGAACTATATTACATAAAAATAACTTATAAAGTCTTGCATTTTTATGTAGAGATAGAAGTATAGAGGATATTGGATATAAATTATAGAATATTATAGAAACACGATCGAAAATGATTGCGCTTTAGTACAACCGACGATAAGCTAAAACTAATAATAGACTATGTTAGCTTACCCTGATTTACTTCTGGGTGAACGGTTATAATATTATTTACAAGCATTATGAATGTGACAGCAATTAATTCTCCCTATGCTGTCAACGTGTTCTGTTCAAAAGCTAGAAATTCCGCAACCACAACATTAAACATCAAAATGTGTTATTATACTGAATACCGGGCATTGTGATTTTAGATTTGAATATAGTTCGATATAAGAGAATGTTCACGTCAAGAACAATATCCAAGTTGGAATGGCAAATCGAAATGGCCTTAATGGGACTATTTGCAGGCCATTCTTACTAGGAAAGAGCAGGCAAGGCATGCGTCGCCGTCGCGACGAACGGCCAACAGAGGCGCGGGTTACAGCTGGCGGATGTCACCATTTCCAATTTAGTCTGAGTCGGCGGACCCATTCAACCGCTTGTAATATCCCCCACTGGTAATGACGCATTACATTATAATGAGAAACCCGGAACAGAAACAATGTGAGTCTATTAAATTCTGCCATTAGGGTTAAGAAATAATAAATAAGCACACTTCTAGCACTTGGCGTCTTCAACATAAATTTAGTATACCTATCCGTTGTTGCACTTCGACGTTCTAGTATATATTTTGAAAGTTTAATGCATCTATAAGACACATCAATTTTGTCTACAAAGTTTCCACTGAATCGTCGATATTATGCAGTTGCAATTTAAAATTTAAATTTGTCGGAATGTAAAAGGTTTGCTGAATAAATGAACGTGCTTCGATACTGCATAACTTGTTTGTTTCGAACGTTTTATAAAGTTTGCTATTTACTGTTCTTTTCTCTAAAAACAATTCGGTCTGTTACTATGAAATTTTGATTGCTTCTGTTTATGTAAATTTACATTTCAACTATACTAGCAAGTTTACTAATAACCTGTCAATAAGTTTTATATTTTTAATATGTTACCAATCATAAATATTACGAAAATATTTGTTCGGTAAATTATATGACTATATTTTCATATTTGCAAAAATAACAACTCACTATTTACTTTCATATAGATCGCGGAGAATATTTCAACTGGAATTAGGGCTTACTCGACCTGTTCCTTTATAACCTGGAAATTATTGAATAATCTAGCACCACTAATGATCGTTTTGTTGCAATACATATTGATTCACAGCAAACGTTGCATGAATTTTATACAAAATAAAGAAATAATATATATTTACATATACACGAGGAAAACTTTATATTATAAGGTCGACTGAAAGACACTCCCGCATTTACTTTTTTATTCACAAATAATTTTGCTAGCAAAATTTAATTAATTATTGTGTTAATTTAATCAATATTATTTATAATTGGAAACCATTATGTTCACACTAGGATCCCCTATCATTTACACATACTACTGTTTGTCCATTGTTTCAATTTCGTTTTAAAAAGTGGACAAATACACATGAACGACAGTGCAAATGATATATCATGCCAACTACTTGGGTGCACCGAAACTTTAGCCTCAATTATATCGACATGGCGCTATAATTTTCCTAATATTCACGGTAAATCTTGCAGCAGGTGAGCTATGATAACATAGCTATACCTAATAAATTGCTTGTAATAACTATGGACATGTGTTTCCGTGCCAGATTACGAAATTTCACATAATATGGTTCCGTTTTATGAGAGATTAGAAGCAAAATATGGGATGCATGTGATTGTGCCACGTCACATAAATGTTTACGGTCCAATGTAAGTGCGAGCATTTTGTTAACGAATGGCCTTCTATTATGGTTTACTACCCATGTAAGCAGAATGCATGGCATGAACATAAAACAAGCAGAATATTGTACTGGCTCATACTAACGATAAAACTTCCTAGAATCATTAAGTTTTTCTAGGTGTAAAGTCGCAAAACACTGTTACGAAATTAGTTTATCAGAATAATCTAACATGTTTACTTTTATGACCTCAAATTATAAGTATATTATATAAAAAAAAAACAATATTATATTAGCGATTTTAATTAGCATTAGCATAATTTTCTTATATTTTAAGGGACTTGTTAAATAAATCATATGTGCTCCGTCGCATTATATAATTTACGCAAATCAACGATTAATAATTGATTAATGTTTTGCAAACATATATTGGGCCACACACTTTCTTAGTTAGTACCTGCAAATTTTATTATAATATATTAAATTTATGAAACGTTTCTTACGATACACTAACAATATACCAGGAATCGAAAATGTAAATAGCAATTTTTAAAATCAAATTTTCAGTAAATTGCACTTTTCAAAGAATTGGCTAATCAAGTTAATATCTTTAACTATATGAGAGTCCCTTTTCTCTAACTCGTTTTGATTTCGACATAAACAAAATGAAATGCATGTAAACTTTTCCTTCCGGTTTGTTATCAAAATTAAAAAATATTCATCCGCGACATATACAAGTCTCAATTATAAACAGGTTTGGTTCTAAAGCATGCACAAGAGCACACACATACACAGATGCCATTTTGAAAATTGACTGATTCAATTTTGGATTGGTCAAAACATGTATTTTTGTACCTGTATATTCGTAGGAGTAAAAAGCAAGCTTCTCCTTAAATAAGTTTTCCTTTGATTACCCATTCAAGTCATTGGCGGGTTGATGGTTACACAATTGAATTACATTTGATTGAATCAGATCAAGCGAAAGACATCGTGTAAAACGTATGAAAAATAAAGAATAGCAACAAAGTAAAATAGCAGGAGATGTGATGCGTAAACACATGGCGCAGCTATAATGCATCTGCGGTCCATATAGAACGTCCACGATCCCAAAAACATCATCCATCAAGGCAGGCAGAAGAGAAATTACACGTTGGAGCGAAATGCACATTTTTATGCTTGCAGCATTAAAATAGCGTCGTTTCAATAATTCATAACCTCGTGTCACGCTAGTCCAAAATATTGCGCCGGTGGTTGTAAAATGCACCCTGGCATTACCCACTGCAAGTGTCTCCACCCCGCTGTTCAGCCGTGTACTACTATGCCGCAACGAGCAAGATGGCAATTATAGCATCGGCGAGAAAATTTATTCAAAACAGGTATTTCGCTTTGCTGCGCCGAGTTTCTCAGCAGAGAAACCGGCCTAAAGTAAACCAAATGATAGGTGCTGTGCAAGACAGATATACCCATGGTAATATCTTCGTGTCTTACTTAAATTAGCTGTTATTTATTGACATACAAAAGTAAAAGCCGGAGACTTTTACAGGACGTATTTCTCTTCTCTTGACAACCAAGCGTATAGCTTATATATTTTATGATTATTTCATACATATGTAATTATGGGTTTAACAATGCTTGTAACTTCCGCTTTTCTGATGATAAACTTTGAGAAGACAAATAATGTAGACCATTTCGTTCAAATTATAGTGATGTTATTTTATCGGATAATACGTGTGCTTTACAGGCGTAAATTCAAAAATTTCAATTTTACCTTAAATATCTAATTTATGTGAGCTTTTATTTTTATTTTATATTATATATACGAAAAATACCAATACATCTAAAAGATACAGCGATGGATTGCACGGGGTTACATATATATATATATATATATATATATATATATATATATATATATATATATATATATATATATATATATATATATATCTTTATTCTGCTATCTTAAGTGGTAGGTATGCAATAATTTTACGTATAAGCGTAGTTTGCAAATTTAATAAATTCTTATAGGTTAGAATTATGCTGTATTATTTTAACCTAGTTTGCAATAAATGCTACTCTAATTCAAAATTACATACCTTGTATAACTATATAACTAACTTCAATAATTACTGCCTTTGTTTGTAACTGCCCGTTAAAATTGTTTACAGCACCAGTTATCAACGTTTTAGTTCATGCAATCCATATGTTAAGAAACAACTCACTCAGTTCTTGGCTCAAATACAAAATATCACTGTTCTGTTCTTAACTTCCCTAAACTCTCTTTATAAGAATGCAAAATTTAGAAAACTGTCTAGACATTTACCATAATCATATAAAAATTCAGTTATTTTACATGAATTTCAATTATAAATTTACATGAAAAATGGTTAATATTGAACCGTTTCAACAAGAGCTTATTTTGCAAATAATGGTGTGCCGTTAGTAATTACGAATTAAACGTATTACCTATATAGATATTAGATATTAAATTATAACAATATTAAGACTGCATCAAGAAATGTATGTATTAACAAAAGACAGTCAAGACACCTCCACCAAAATGTGCAATATATTTTTAGTAATCAAACAAATATTACTATTTAAAATTCCCCTATGTCAAGTGAATGGCTTTACAAATATTTAATTCATAAATATTATAATTCTGGCCCAACTCCGTCCATATTAGAAAATTACTCATCGAATCTAGCTAAGTGCTGTACGGTATAATGTTACCCGCGTATTTCTCATTTATAAAGACGTCAGGTTTTTGGTATAAATATAGCTTAACTGTGAGTTGTATTCCTTCCAGAGATAAAGACTTTTTTAGATTATACTGTTTGTATCATACAAAGAATATTGCACGGTCGAAGAATAAGAAAACGTATATCCTATTTCCTTAATGGACACTGTTCACAAAAGTAATTCAATAGATCTTAAACAAAAGTAATGCTATTTGCTGCTTGATATATCTTCCATAATCTTGATATATTTGCAAAATATCAGGCGATTATTTATCAAAAGTTTTTTTATTTGGAGTAAATAAATTATACGATATTTGCTGGGTGTTGACATTCTTACTACTAGATCAAATAATTATTATTTGTCTTAATTTCAAACCTGAAATTCACTTGTCCATGATGACAACTGTCAAAAAAAAAATCAAATGAATATCTGGTGCCTCGTTTAGAATAAATTAAGATTTTCTTAAATAAAAATTATTTGGTACAACGTATTAAAATTAAAATACTGAATAATTGTCATAATGATTTATTTTATTTATCCAAAATTTAATATTTGTAATGTTGTGAGTTGAAAGAGGGACATCATATGTTTTATATAAATAGAAACAAAAAGCCTGTGAATACTTCTGAATGGTAGTGTGACTATCTATGCATGACGCGTATCATCCGTGAAAGATGATACAATCGAATTGTTTTTCAGCTTCGGTAGAGCGAAGGCTGTTTCTTAAAAAGGCGTCTTCTTTTCTATATTCACGCTGGAGTATTTGTCAACTAAATCTCGACTCGTCAAGTGTAAATTGATAACAGTGAAAATGTATATTTCACGTTCAAGATCCATATTTATCCAGTGGGATTTGTGTCAGGGTTTGTTGAAACCAGTACGATATCAGACAGCAATATGAATTTATCTGTCAGATATTCTAAATGCTCGTTTTGCAATGCCTAGATGGTATGTGCACTTTAAATCATTCTTGTAGTATAATATACAACTTTAGTGATTGCTCAGTAACCGCAAACTTCATGCTAAAATGTAGATGTTACATGTGAGAGTCGCGTATAGATTTGTGGGGAGTATATCTAACTGACTAACTAACTAGCTAAAAACAATAGCTGCCGGTCAATCCAAGTCTGTGTGTATGCAGCAAATGCTTGCAAAAACACGCAGCAAGTGGATTATTCTATGCACAATAATACACATCTACCTTCCCTTAACCAGGGTAGGTATTATACTTGCAAAAATAAATTATACGTAGCTTTTGAACATATTCATAAATCAGTGGGAAACAAATAATATAAATTGCCGCCATCTTAGGTTTGCTTTGTAATTATCTAATAAGCTATTGATATTTTAGAAGAAAATCGTACCTTCATTCAAATTTAATAAGTAAAGGTCGTTGTAAAATCGCTCTATTTGATATGGTTGTGGACGTCATATTTACTCATTAATTACTTCTATAATAATATGGTTATGAGAAATATGAATAAAATCATATTTGTACTCACTTATTTTCTTAAATAACTATTTCTCCATAAAATTAGCCTTTGCAAAATAATAGTTAAACTGTGTCAATTTTCCAAGATAACGTTATTTATTATATCTGATTCTACAAGACTATTTTCTTATAGAGCGTCACAAAATAAACATCACAACCAAATTTGAAACTTATTTGTTTATAATATTTACTTTAGCTTTATTGACTACACTATTTATGAATTATTAATATAAATGTCGACACTCATTTCAGCCAGAAGTTAATTCCACAAACCCTCTACATTTTTAATGCAGGTCATCTGATTTTCTAATAACACTGAAATGACAATAATAATGACTCATATTGATCACTTAATTCAAAGAACTGGCAACGTTTAAATATTTATTTAAATTACCAGCTTACATATATTTGTCCTGAATCAAATGATTAACCCATTTCAGTAGCCGAGAAATTTCTCACTATAGTCATGGTGTGCTGTCACAGAATACAGGATGAGTGATTGAGAGATTTAAAGTAAAACCATATGAAATAAATATCATTTATGTGCTCTGCTAATACCGATCCTGATCAATCACCACTTTTGTAATTTCCAGTGCTTAAAAAATTAAACCCCCAGAGTACAGCTGAATATTTGTTACAAATGACTGCAATAAATCTATATTCATTAAAAATTGCTCATCAGTGATTCATATTTTATATGGAACATCTGATGCCTATATTTTGACCCCAATGTTATTCTGGTATTTAAACTAGAGGGAGAAGCATATCAATTTTATTTTTTATTAGCTCGTACAGTAGCACACAAAAATGTTGCCATTTGGTCCTGTATTGGGGTCTAAAAAGGGAGAACTACTTAATATTGTTCTTGGAAATATTCTGTTATAAACAAATCTAAAACAAGTATCCTTTATGCTACACATAGTGTTAACGTTATGTGATAAGAAGTAACTGTTAAAGCAATTTTAGCATGAAATACTTTATGCAAACAATAAATTCGGGTATAAAATTCCATGGTTTATTGTAATGTTTGTAAATAATAATTTTATTGCTCTACAATATTAAGTTACTTGAATGTTGTGCTAAACAATTGTATTTATTCGATTGTAAATTTATTCAACTCAATTCAACCATTTAATTAAAGAAATTGAATTTTCCATTAAAGCATTTTATTTCCTCAGTGTAACAATTGCAGTGCAAAAAACCTAACTTGCATGGTGCGACGCCTTTAATACAGTAAAAAAAAAAGCAGTATCAACGAAAAGTGGAACAACGGTTGCCATTGGTACAATACGGAAAATGTGCAGCGGCTAGAGAAATAAATGATCTCTTCCAAATGATCGAAAGGTTTGGGTGATATCGAATGAAACGTAAGTCTCAACATGACCCAGATAAAATTCGTGATAAATTGTTGCAACGAGATGGGGTATTTGCGGAACGAATATGGTTGATCGTGCAAGGGGACAAAACAATTCAAACATCCATACAGCCGCACACAAGCAAACACGACAAACGCTTATTTGCAGAGGAATGAGTGTAGGGCAGATCTGTACTTCAGCCTTTTTGGGTCCTTGTTTATTACTTTCTTGATTACTGTGATTGAATGGAACTGTCATATAGAAGAGAATGTAATATGTTTATAGTGCTCTAGAAAATCTTTCTATAAGATAATAATAATTAACATAGACCACATTTAAAAGAATTTGGTAAATTTCTAAAATTAAATGCTATAAACAGAAAAATATTAATTATTTTTCATTTAGATACACATAAATATATATTATTCTTCTGTGTGTTTGTGAACAGCTGGAATACTATTTCCCCCATATTTTCTAAAGTAGGCGAAATTATTATTATTTCTCAAATAATTATTGAAATTAATATGCTTATAATAGTATATTATATACTCAATCATATATGGATATCTCTTCAGCTTCTGGAAATTCGACGTTATTGATTTATATTTAATGTATTTTACACAAAAATAAATCAGCATATCTTTTCAAACTAGCAAAACACACCTAAGGTATATTTCGTAAAATATTACTGAATTTCACTTTAATTACTATTATTTCTTGTTAATAGTGTATAATAACATGGAAATGTAAGTACCGATCTATATAAACCCGATTACATAAAAGAAGTTTAAACTCTAAGCTCGTAACTGTTGTTTTAACTACTTACTCCATAATATTTAAACTAAACTACCGAACAGTTTGAACTACTTTCAAAATTAAATTTCAGCTAAAGTGCAAGCAACAAATTTAACTAAAGCATTAATAAAAATATTTATGCTATAGTTAAAACTTATTTAACACCAATTGTTTTAAGCCAACAAATATTTCAAAGAAAATATTATATCTTTTATATTTAAATTTTGTTTAGTTTCATTAAATTAATTTTTTCTGTACGTCGTGTGCTCCACGTTCGTAATAAATTCGTTCTGTTTTAAAGCAGTCAAGCATGCTTTGTGTCATTTTTATTGTATCTTTATTTTGAAATTCTCTTTATGTGCTCATTAGTTCGTTTCCGCAAGTGTAGTACAAGCCGCATTAATTAGAATCGCAATTAAGTTAATCCTGATAACTGGAGAGAAGCGTATTGTAAAACGGAATATTTTTGTAGACTCCTATTTTCATTCTGGTAGCACATCGAGTTCCGCATCTGTGACACTAGTACATAACGATATGACAAAGTTCATTTGCATTGTTAAATTTCCTTCCATTAAATTAGATACTATAAGATAAAAAAAAAAAAAAAAAACTCTAGAATTAGGTTAGATGTAATTATAACTCTGAGATATATTTACACTAAAAGTAATATTTGCAATATTTGTCCAGTTTGATTTTAACTTTTATGAGTCCTATAATGGGTTTTATAAAATTTTATTTAAATTTGGGAAATATTATGTAAAATTTCCATTTGGTAATAACTCTTTACCTATTAATTTTAGAGCAAAAAAGGATTGACGACAAACTCTCCTTGTAAAAACAATTTGACTTTGTAAATATATAAGTGCAGTCAATGGTAAATTCGAGTAAAACAATTACAAATTCTATTTGACCATATGATACACGTAATACAGTCTGAATGTCTTATTACATAAATTATTGATATAATTAGAATTTTAATTGAATCAGATAATTTTTTGCTTTTGTTTATCATATAAAATTGTTTTCCGAAGTAATACATGCTGAATAATAGGTATTGACAGTCATATCAATTACCAGTATTACTGTAATTATAATAATTAATTAATTTTCTATGATCTCGTCATATTTATGAACATGTTAACATAATAAACATCAAATGGTATTTAAATTATTCGCACTTCCAGTAGCGCTAAAATTTGAAAATCTATCGATAATTTGAAAATATTTCATTATTTATCGATGAATCGATTAATAAATATAATCGATATTATTTTATGAAAAATCATCGTCGATGAAAACATTTATTCACACAGAAGACCATATATACTGATCGAAATTTACTCAAATTTTAATGTGAATAGAAAGAAATAATTAATCAAATACTATATAAACTAAGATAAATTGAATCCCTAAAGTGTGGCCAAAAAATTTTGAGGCAGGAAATTCGAGTAATAGAATTATTACCTTGTAAAAATACGACATAAGAATTAATTCTAGTTACGGAAGATTGAGATATGGAAGTTTGACAGTAGTTGGATTTTATATGCCAATATCAAAAATATAAGAAATTTCCGATATAGCTTTTGGTCATCCTATAATGGTGATTAATAAAAAACTACAAAATTTTGATATGAATCGATGATATTATATACTAACCATTTTCTGGAGGTATATTATTTTGTTGAGCTTATAATAACAAAACGATTCCCTAATATATGGTAAACATATTCCGACATAAATATTAAGATTTAATAGTGCCATAAGGTATCAAAAAGGACAATTTGGCCGTGTTTTTTATTACAAAAAGATCACATAAAAAATTCTATTAAAAAACCAATTCCATATATGTATGTATACGGAAGTAACGGACTGTGTACGGCTTATCAGAAACCTTTGATCTAACTTATGTATATCTGACCGCATAATGTCTGCGGTAAAAACTTTTCGCAATTCTATACGCGTCGCTGAAGTTTCCTGTCTTTCTCGTGGGCATAATTTGGCCCTCGACAACACCATGGCAATTCCCTCAAATTGCTCGGCAACACGAACCAGCGCGCTCGTTAGAACTACTTATTCAGAAAAACACGTCCCAACGTCTGGTACCTTTGCACTCTACCATACATGCTCGTGTTTTATTCTTTCATTTTGGTACATTCTTATATGTTGATAATGTGTGCATAGGTTTGTGTGTTGTTGATGTTAAAATTTCATTACAAAATACTTGATTAAAATTCAATTGTTACTGCATATAACTAGAGCAATTTACTTGTCACAAGTTGTATGATACACTTGTACGGGACGTACTATCCTGAAATAGAATTTTCAATTTTTGCCAATACAAGTTTACTAATTGAAGTGTTGTTTAAAACATTTTGTTTTGACTTTATTTTTAGCTTGCCGTACGAAGTATGGGAGTGAGTGGTGGGTATTGAAGACAAAGCATAAAAATGGAGTGACTGCAATGGAAATGAGATTTTAGAGGGATATTTGTAGTGTTACAAGAGACCGAAAGAGAAATGCATGGGTGTATGAGTAGTGTGACGTTGAGCGAAATGTCGTAAGTAGAGTTGGTGATAGAAAAATGTGATAGTTTGGTTATGTTGAGAGAATGTCGAATGAAAGAAACAAAAACATGTATATGAGTGCTGTAAAATAAGTTCGAGTGCGAAGTCGTCCCCAGAGTAAATGATAGAGAATGAATTGGACGTAAAACAAGTCGTGAGCAAGCGGAACAAAAGGGCATATGTGAAAGGCTCAATGGGTGTAAAGGAAGCGCGTGAGTTCTGCAAGAAAAAAATGGAATGGTGGAAGATTGTAAGAATGTGATTGTATTGAGTTATCTGCTACCCCAGTTATCATGTATGCATGTACAATTTAAATCTTAATACTATTCGTAAATTTTTCATTTAATCAAAGAATCTTTATATCTACAACGTATCTTTAAATATCATTATATTTTTGAGTTTTTCATCTGTATCTTGAACGAAATCCTCCTAATTTTGTGAATGTTATTTTAATCGGAAGAACTTGTTTACTCATGTAACTGTTTGCATATCTCGTAAACGAAATAATTATATATAGTGATCCTGGTTATTGTTTCATTTATTTGAATATAAGTATGTGAATTTTATAAAATCTCAATATTAAATTGATAGAAATTATAGCTTTATTTGATAAAAACTTTCCTCATAAAATATCAAAGTTTTCATGGGTAATGTTTGCCCTCTGGGTAAATTACGAAATAAGGTTCCGTTCTCATAAATATTTTCTTTTCAACAAAATCAGTATTGACATATTGTTTGGTTAGCCTGTAAAATTTAAATATAGCTGTTCGATGTTACCTTTTTCTCCATGCTTATTTTGTTTTACGATTGGGGCATACAATGAAAGTTGGTAATTGCATTTTTTTAAACAATCCTCCCTATAAACTTTTATTACATTTGAGATCTGAACACATCTCGAGTACCCATTACGTTTCTGTGGTCTGTAGCAAAAGGTAGGGCTGGTACGAGTCTAAACTCACGACAGTAACACATCTCTATAATAGTAAACTTAAACACATGTATAACCTTAAAATTATCAAGTGCGACCTTTGTCAAGTTTACAACACTTCCATACAAAAAGAAAGGTTTCAAATACTATTCTATAATCTATCGAAATATAAATATAAAAATTAGTAGACTTCTCCCACAATATATGCCAAATTCTACGTGTAATTAAATTCACAAAGATTCTGTAACATTTACCTATGTTATAATAAAATATCTCACAAAGAACGGAAACAATATTTACCCAGTTTTGCCGGAGCTAACCCTGTGAGTATCATCTGGTATTACACAACCTCTGTTCGGCGTGGAATACATTTGAAATGGTAGACGAACAATACGTATGCGGTCAGATATGGTTTTTATTATTGCTCTCATACCCGCTTTACATATGCTATCTGCCTTATAAAACAGAATTGAACGGTGCCTGAATAGTATCTTTAAAATTCGTATGCGCGCTTACAAATGCCAACTTTATTATAAAATGAATAAAAAGGTATTTTGTTCTCGACGGCATTGCGTACGGTTAGCATTAACGTTGTATTCGCTCGTGGACTTAGTTAAATATTTACGACTTCCCTTACTTGAATATTCTATAAGTTACAAAGTTACTTAATTTTCCGTTTTACCTATTTAATTTTCTCATCATTTTACCTGTATTTTTTAAACTTTTACCATAAATATTTACTGTTATACCTTTTTAAAGAATTCAGCATGTATACTTTAAGAAGAAAAAAAAATTAATATTTCGGGATAATTAATAAAATTAGTTATATAATATTATTTTTTTTATATAAATTAGCAACACATTTGAAAAAATAAAAAACTATGCTTGCCCGTACTTTTATGCGTAGATACACTCTATATTTTCAGAAAAATATACAACTTAAAGAAAAATTGTCAGGGATTTTACTATCATGAACTTGTATAAGAACAAATGTTAATTTCTTATTCTTAATAAATAAATAGAAGTATTGTAATAAAAAAAAAAAACATATCGACCTCGTAACTATGAACCATATTACATTATTGTTTCCCTAGTTACCACTCATATTTATAAGTTTAATTGCAATGGTATTATAAGTATAAAACACAATAAAATTATGTCGAATACTTAATATATAAAGTCGAGTTATAGGCACTTGAGATGTTATTTACCCATTATTCTCGATATATAATTATTTCTATTTGTGAAATAGATTTGTCAATAATCTTCTTGATATAAAAATTATTATGTATTGCGTTAGTATAGCTTTTATGAAATTGCTCGAAGTTCTACTAGCATATTCTGATATAGAATGAAAGGGCATAATTCAAGAGAGTCAGGGGAACAATAAAAATAATGTCAGTACAAAATACAGCCAAATAAAATACTGTAATATCCTTATTTTACGAATAAGTCACAAGAATAAACATTAATAAGAAACACTAAACTTTTTTATCCCCATGGTTACAATATTAATACCTACGTAATATGGATAGTAACTTTACAAAGTTAAGGAAAGAAATTCATATATACAATGCGTAGCAAATACCAATTTCCTTTCGGTATATATACTGAAATTAATGAATTATTAAACAAACAATGCTGCAGACCGAAATACAAGCTAAGAACCACTGATTATTTAACTAATAAATCATATTTAGAACTTCTAAATCATTAAGAGATAATCCAAACAATTGTATACATTTGATTGGTTGGCATAAAAAAATTCAAAGCAATTGAAAGCACATGTTCTATGGATGATAATTAAAAATATTTTTTATACTTATTTACGGCATTTCGATTATATATACACATCCGATAATCTACGATTTATAAAGGTTAAATTTAGAATAAGGAGCCCGTGAAACCAATGTCTATGTATGAATTTTTTCATTCCAAGAATATTTTAGACAGACGAAGCGATCGAGCACTATAGCCATTTTGAAGTATTGTACATCGAGCTAAACATAGCCCGTTTAATATGGAAAATGAATTCATTTGTTAATCAGCATTTAATCCACTAACATTTTAATGTGTGCAAAATGTAATGCCGACTATACAATAGAATAAATTGAATCACATGAATTTAGCAGCTAAATTGCTATTGCGTTTGTTGTTACAACAACTCACAAATTTAATCAATTTCCTGAGTAATTTCAACACGTGTATGACATCGAAATTAGGTTTTGCCAACGTCGCTGTTGCTGTATGACAAAGAAACCATCAGACAATATAAAGTATGGCGAATGCTGTTCATATCCTCACCAAAAGTAAATAAATTTTGACAACGATGTTAAGTTATGTACAAAATGTACACAAAGTGATATTACTTCCTATGTCAACACAATGTGCCGCCGTCATAAGCATGGAATGGCACTTTATTCTTTAAACCTAGTTATACACTATAGCTCCATTACAGCCAAAATAAACTTACTCAATATTGTAGACATAATTTCCAATTATGTGGATGCTAATTTTTAGTTTGTTGTTCACTATATTAAAGAAGAGGTAAAGTGTTTAATTGCGGCTCTGTAAAATTCTCAGAATCAAAAAAATTGTTTCATATATCCCTGTTTCTGAAAGTGTACCTATAGGATTCTATTAGTCGGACATAACACTTGAGTTTGTAACTTCCTTTGAGGAAAGTGGACAAATTTCAGTCAAGTTTGATAAACATAATCTATCCATTAGTTTTTAAATTTCCTTTGTCCAATATATACCCCTATTATCAAAAGATAGAAAAAATGATAAACCATAAATTTAATGTTGAAAATATAAAAAAAATAATATAATTTATTAAAAAGTAATTTTTAAGCAAAGAAGTCATTTGCAAGCTGATTCATCAAAATATCTAGATTGATTTGTTTCTCTTTTATAATAATTCCGGTATCGGAAATTACCATTATCAGATAGTGTTGAATTTTACTATTAAAATAAATGATATCAGAACATTGTTCGTATGTTTTAAACCTAATTGATTTTAAGTGCAGCGAATAAGTATACATTGATGCTATAATGTCGAAACGATATTCGAACGTTAAATTTCGGCGACCGATATACGATACACGATTCGAATAATCACGATTTTGCTTCGCTGAATGTACCAAACAGTCGCATAACCGCATGGAAACATGTATCGAATACACATCGAGTGTAAATGCTTTCATATGTTTACAACTGTTCAATTTCCCGTGGCAAGCTTGCTATACGAGACGTGTTCATAGTTAATTTAAAATCGACATCGAAGTACACGAAGTACAGTGTCAGATCTTTTCCGTTATCAATCCTGCACTATTTATGATGTGATCAATAAAGTTTGGTTAAATTCAGTTAAATATAAACTATTATTGTGAAAATTGGCACTACTCTACACTGGACTTATACCACAAACAGAAAAAGCGGGCATTCCGATTAAATTCTCAGATTATTGTTGTACCATTGTTAATATTTTTGATATTTTTATAATTATTATGAAGCAATAAGTGAATCCGGTAGCTATGGATACAACACGCACATATTCAATTGCAATTTTATTGTATATTATAAGTCGATGCGGATGATAAGACAATGTACAGTTACCAATGTTGCTTCTTTTCAATTTTACACTGTGATATGTCCCGTTTGGCCCCGTACTAGGGAACCACCGAATTAATATATTTTTTTTTTTAATTTTTAATTTAGTAAATAGATTTAGAATAATTCTATTGCTATAATAGTGTTCCATGGAGTCTAATTAAACAGTTTTATTTTAAATTTTATCGCCATATCGCAGTACAATCGTTAGCAATCCCGTTCCGCCCTAATATTCCTTATATTCATTAAAGATAAGCATAGCGCTTTCAAAAACGTACAATAAAATATATGCAAGAAATAATGCAACAAAATTAAAAAATGAATATAGATCCCATTAAATTTTCATTATATTTCACGTTGCTTCCTACACGTGTACATATATTATTTATAGCATTTTAAAAGAAGAACAATTTCACTGCCATCACGTTATTTTATTTATTTAACATTAAATATTAATAATCTAATGTAGTAAAAGAAAACAAACCTTGTTCACAAGGTACTTCGCTTAATTGAATAATACCAATATTTTGATATTCCAGTGAATTAACACGGAAATGAAAACATGACCTAAGGATTAATCCACCATGCAATGAAAATGTAACTGATTAAAATTAATTTTCAATGTAATTAGCTAAATGGAAATTGAAAATATTTAATGAGCAATCAAACATTTTTCTTTTTCTGATTCATTCAATCACCCTGATGAGGTAAATTAACTATTTAAAAAAAAGAACGAAATGCTAGATTGGTAGAATAATATTATTATAGTAAACTATTAAATCGTTAAGAGTTGCAAAGAAACTTGCTAAATAAAATATATTTAATATCTAGATTTATATATAAATCTTTGTAACGCAGCACCCTAAAACCATACAATATCTACAATATGGCATATTCCTTTATAATGTAATTTTATTACTGCAGTTGGAAATTGGAAAATCATGTTTTCTTTTCTTAGAATAAACCATTTTACAGTTTCAATAATAAAATTATTTGTATATATATATTAATCAGTCAGAAACAAATAGATTTGTATCATTAATAGACAGAGATTAAGATATAAACAAGTCTAGCGTCGTAAATTAAGATCTAAATTTTGAGCAAATTTAAATAATGATCCAGTGAGTTATTTGACAAAGATAGCATTCACAACAACAAAATTAGCGCAATAATTATAAATTTTGTTGCTGTGAACGTTAGCATTGTGGGTCATAAAACAAACTGAATTATTAATTTAATTTCTAATCCTAATTACTAATTGATTGGCTGTGAATAGACCTTTGCTCTACTAATACTTTTTGCTCTAAAAGTCATAATAAAAATTTAGTCATTCTTCATATTATAAATTTGAAGTTTCTTGATTGAAGTATACATAAATTAGAATACGATCATTTGAATAGCTTTTGATTGAATGTAACAACGCAAATCGTTATTTCTGTGGATTCATTTAGTAGCTTTAAAATCTCCTTCGAAATGAAATATGAAAAAGAATTTCAAACCTTTTAGTTTAAAACAGCAAGATGTTTTTCATCTTGCATTGAATATATTATCATAGAATTAATTAATGGAGCTGATTTTAGATTGTATTGCAGAATTAACAATGAATTAGACCCTTAAACGTTGAATTGTTGAGCAATTTGGCTCTATAAACATAAGGAACAATAGATGAGGAAGCCGAATATTGAATATTTTAAATGCCTTTGTTGTATATTTGATAAAGCATTTAAGTTTCTGAGCGAGCTTGGTTGTGCTAGTGTGTTGAACGAAAAGGGGCAATGCGGAACCAGCAGCTAGACTGTTGAGTTCATTGCGGTAATTAAGTAATTAGTTCGCCTATCTAGAAACTATTCTCGTTTAACCTTTGGTTTTCACCCTCCGGTTCAATAGCAAACTAAATATTAGTTTGTTTAGCGGCCGATTTAGCTTATTATTACACTTGTAGTCTGATATTACCGCTGATCTGTTTGCTGAGTTTAAATTGGATCATATTTGCATATAATAGGGCCATTAGTATGTCTGTATTGTATTTATTTTTACCTTCACCGTTCCCATATAGAGTTACCCTAAGTAACCTATTACAAACGTAATTGCTCGACGTACAGTATCTACAATGAGTGCTATAGTTTTCTGACATATGTCTGTAACATGTAAGAATGATAATTTATTATATATTAATATTAATAATTGATATGCGTCAGTCATGAACGTCCACATGATTGGTATATCTCTTAAAGAAGCAGTGGTAGAAAACATATTTTCTACATAAATTTTTTTTTTTTTTTCATTGATAAAATCACTATTATGCCAACTGAGCATTGTACCTATGTTTGCTTAGGATGTATAGGAAATATACATCTAGATATATGTGACAACACAAAGACAGTATAAATTCTACAATGAATTTTATTACCAAATTTACCTTAAAAGAATATAATTTAAATAATATTTTTATTTAGGAATAATGCATGTTATATAATACAAAAATATACCGTCTCATTTTTAAATAATTAAAATTTAATAACAAAGTATTATGTACTTTTGCCAACATACTGTAGTAGTAATTACCATGATTACGGTAGATGTAGAAATAATATTTGTCCTAGATATACCTACATGAAATAACGCTTATTTTTCGTTTATGCTTTATGTCATTATTTATGAATTTCTTTTTCTCTTATATATTTCTTTCGGCATATCATTAATGATTATTATTTTCATTCTAAGCGAGCCCTCGGTAATCGGTTGTAACAAATAGTACATGTTTATTCCCGAAAAGCATGTCAAATTATTAATGTGTGTCTCGATAGGACGATTTTATTGCCGAGGTATGTGATTGGTTGCCACCAAGTGGATGTTACATTTGAATACAAATATATTACTCTGCTTGTTAAAAAGAGATTAAATATTTCGTATTGCACAGATGTAAATTTCATGTTTGTGAAAACAACATTATATCGAATGGTAATAAGTCCTAAAAGGAAAATTCTGCAAAATAAAACTATAACTTCTTTTCTTGCACTCTTATACGTTTTCTGAATCTATACTGATGAAATAAATTGGTTAATAACAGATTTCCGAAAAATAACCAATAAATGGAATTGGAATTGAGGCAACCGGTCATATTTAACCAGGGCATCAACAAGAACATTTATTTAGAGAAACAGACCATCAAAATATTAACTTATCTACTAAAAATTATTACAAGAAATCAAGTGCAACAAATTCAGTTGGCAATCCTCTAAAGAATTCGGGCGACCAGATAACCGCAATACTAACCATAATGCTGGACTATTTCATTTAGTTTGTCATAGACAACAAAACGAGCAAACCAACACCGAAAGCCCGTTTAGTTAGCTATCTAGGCACCTGTTGGTATACTAATTAAATTACAACGTGGAATCGTCTAAAATACCACTACGTATTCACACTCTAATTTTTTTGCTCGCGGTTCGTATTTTTATTTTTGTTTCACCGTTAATGTGGTACGTATTCCTTTTGAATTCAATGCTTCAAAAGAAATACCTTATTTCGGCGTTCGTTTGATGTTGACTTCATTACATTTTCAGATTAAAAATAAATAAAAAATGTTCATTGAATTTTTTATTAGATTCACAGCAGTGGATATGTGATTTGAAACCTATGATACGTGCATAATATTGTAGGTGTTGCACGTGTTCAATTATAATAAAACCTAATGAAGAATTTACGATATATGTATATATTTTTGTGAGAATCCTGCATTTTCTTTTCTGTATAATTAACTGGCATAGGTTATCACATGTGAGTACAAAAAAGGATATCGTAGACTTTTGTAAGTATTAATATTTTCTGGCAAATAGTTTTTCGTCCTTTTTGAAAGAATAACTAATATTAAATTCTAGAAAAATATATCCCGTTTGAATACATCTGTATATAGTCTTATAAATATTGGCCTGAAGAAGGTATTGGAAAAGTTGTATCGTACCGTTTGGGTAAGATACGAGATGAGATCGAAACCACGTTTCATTTCCTCTACGGAAAAGATTATTTTTAGATTTATAGATTTTCATACAACGGTACGTTTGAAATCGATTCAATATTTCGTCTACCCCCAACACTCTGAAGCATCACATCAACATTTGGCCATTTTTTGACAGGGAACAGTTAAATCGATTCGCACGCTATGTTATCATACTTTCTGTATTTTCTTCATTGGCTTATTCAGCATTTGAATAAGCAGGTGCAAAAGGCAATAATTCACACGTACAAACTGTAAAAATGTCGTTTTATATATATATATATATATATATATATATATATATATATATATATATATATATATATATATATATATATATTCTCTTAAAATGGTTTTAAATTTTGACAAAACGACTTTGTATATATGGAGTACCTAACCATAGATACAAAATATAAATTTACCTATAAATGGTGGTAAAAGATGTAAGGTTATTAAATAAAATTCAAACTGAACTTTTATATGTGTTTATCTGTTGATCAAGCCGTTTCCGAATGAATGATGATGAAAAACGGGAGACACCTTTAGTATCGGGTTTTGCTAGCAATAGCTGGTTTCATTCTGGTATATTTACAAACTATAATTTCAAAGTTTCGTAATTTTATATTAATCTTATTTAGGAAGAGTAATTCTGGACTATATGCAAAATTAAAAGATAAAGTTTCAAACTTGTATCATTAACTTATTTTGAGGTAGATCGTTTGAGCTACACATAAACGTCAACTAGAAGATAGTCCATATAAATTCAAAAATGCAAAAAAATTGAATTTTCAGATTAAAATTCCAAAAAGAAGAATTATATTTTGGTAGTTCGTCCAAGCAAATAAAAAAGAAAAACACAGGTAAGTATATAGCATTTAAAATTGCAAATTTCCAATATTCACATACATACAGAGCCATATAAATGAAACACAGAAGCAAAAAAGGCTCACGTAGCCAAATTTGGCACATAGACAAAATCCCTATAATATAATTTCGATACGATTTTACCGGTGTGTGCAGCTGCGTGTGTGGATTTTATGTAATCAGTTATCGGCAGAAAGAATTGACGAGGTACTTTCGTTTTTTATAGGGTGAAGTGAGAGCTTTCGTTGTGTTACTGTGCCAAAATCCATATTCCAACTTGGAAATAAAAATGATAAAATTTTATTTTTACACGTCACTTCCGACAGCACTATCAGATACGGATGATTGATATATGCGCATGTTTGAAAGCTTTTACCAAAGAAATCAATTATGCCGCAAGGGGCTAAGGGAAAACAGAACACCTATAGGCCATCGCATCATCGCCGAATCGGTGCCAGTGAAAAAGGAGAACTCTGGGAATTGCTACGGTAAGGGGCGACCAAGACAAGTTGCTGGTGCTTTTTCCTTGGGAATTTTTCGTTTTGAAAAATCAATAATATCAATAAACTGATTAAGCGGCCTGAAACTATTTGGCAATGGTGAACACAATTTCAATTTCTACAATATGGGTACTAAAATCAAGATGTCACATAGGAACCAAACAAATAATTTTTAGCGCGACTCCCAGGCAAAATTATCAGACCGTTTTCCATTTTAAGTATTCTGTATCTTGTTTTATTTTTTGCTGTTTTGGATTGAAACAAACTTGAGGTTGATATCACCCATTAAGCGCAAACTAAATGTCCATCTCCAAAAATGTATACTAATTACTACTAGCAACTAGCCATGGTTTACCCTATAACAAAACATTTCCACGAAATTGGCGCAGATATCATCATTTTATACAGGAAACGGTGCATAATTTATTAGGCTTGCGAAAGTTGCTGGGTCAATGTAGCATAGGTACCTATCCGCTTCTCGTTGGTTGGAGAGGCGTTAGAGATGGTTCGTTGTTCTCAGCATTGGAATGCTCCACTGCGAGGAAAGATCACATTTCAGTTTCAGTAGCGCTCCAGATACGGCTTTTATTTAAATATGAGAATTGGTCTCTTCTCCATTTCTATATTGGAAGGAAATGTTTCATAAAACGTCAGTTAAGGCGTGACGATTGAAGAATCGCACGTACCTATCTGTGGCTTCCAAAAAAACACTCTTTCAGCTTAATATATATAGTGTTATGTTTAGTTTTTAAACATTAGCAACACCTGCAGCTAAACTATTCAAGAGAGTAAACTTTTGTTGCATAAAGCCTGTTTGACATTTTTCAATAATATATTTTATTAAATTTAATTAAATATGATACATTGATATTGAGTTATACTATTGAAACTTGTACATGTTTTAGACAACCTACAACAGTTTTCTTTGTTGGATAATTTTCCGAAAATGGGACATCACATTGCCATTTGTATCAAGAAGAACGAACGCAACAACGACAATGTTCACAAAGCGCACACCTGAGTACAAGTAATGCAGCAATACTGAAACATCGGGGCGCCAAAGCCATGTTTGTGTGTTCGTGCGCCGAGGTATTGTACGCGGGTTGAGTCAAAATTTGTTCGGAAATTGTGGTCGTGGGCCGATTTGTTCGTGACTAGAGGCGTTCGTGAACCGACGTTCCACTTTGTGTTTGTACGTATATTATTTCATATTTTCGTTTATATCAATTTTGTTATTATATTATTTGTCTCTTTACAATAAGCTTTACATGTATGACGTGTAACACTAAAATATAAACATATATTTAAATATCTTTAACTATTATAAGGATCACTTTTTTCTCGAACTCGTCTCGTCTTTGAGATTTGCAGCAGATGCACTACCGGTTGAAATATCTTTTTCAGAAATAGGTTTTCTTACCCGGGATAACAAATTTTAAATTCAAAACATAATATTCTTATCTTCAATGATATTGAATGTAGAACCTCTCGCACAGACATACACACATCATTGTGAAAATAATCAAAATAGATTCCGAGTCCCTCAAAAAGGATATTTCTATTAATCATTCGATTTTGACTGTATTATTGAGATAACAATGTATTATATTGAATATTACGAAGAAGAATTTAACAATGAAATTGGTCGTCCTTTCCATTTAATAACAATAAATGAACTGTGAAGAACAAGACATTTTCTTGTTAAATTTCTTGATATAATAACAACAAGGCAAACAAAAAACGTTTATTTGTTTATCTATTTAACTGAACCTATATTTAAGTGGATATGTATAATCAAATTGATATTGTGACCTACTTTCACATATCTATAGAATGAGGGATGACAGTTGGAATCACAGAGTATGAACAGAAAGGATAGATTTACGATATTTGAGTTGAATATCAAAATTTCATTAGAACACCAGTTACTGACCAGGGACCATATTAATCTGTCAGGATAACAGCTTATTTAGGACAGATACGACTCCTGCTTATTTAATATCAACGCACGAATGTTTTGAATACAATATCAACGAGAGAAGTTGTTAAAATTATTATTGCTTTTAAGTAATGTTAACAAAGAGCAAAGTTATATACTGGTTAGATATATTATTAATTAAACAAAACAACACGTTCATTCTGAATCTACATCCGTTAAAACGTATTTATTGTATGTAGAAATAGAGATTTCAGAAATATAATATGTATTTTTCCGTTAGGAATTGTAACTAATTTCTGATAAACGAAATGGATTACTGAAGCTAGTACTACAATAAATCAAAAACAGGATCAAGTTTAGCCGTGGTGCAAATAACGAAGAACATAATTCATTAATTATTTACGCGAAAAATATTAATTTAGAATTTTAATACAGTGGAAGGCAATTATCTTATAAGGGATTTGTTTACCATAATTTTTCAATATTTAACACATAATTGTTGCAAGGAAAATTTTAGCAACTGAAATGGAATAAAAGTTACAGTTGACTTATATCAGCATTATCCTTTAAGCGTAACTCAAATATTTAAATGCGTTTAAATCGACACACATATACCTACAAAATGTACGCATGGCCAGAGAGTGCCTTTGGTGGTGCGGCTGCTGGGAGTACTGCAACTGTGCTATTACCATTGTCACCGCTGCAGTTGTTAGGAGTTATGTTTTGCGATCACGCCGTAAATCATAGTGTCAAAGCCGACGCGCCGTTTACAGTGTATTTATTAAACTGGTTTGTTATTAATGACTTGCAGATTAAACAAAAAAGTGCATATAAGCCGTGAAATTTCCAGTGATATATTGAAATACAACCCATTCACCTATCAAAACTCGGAATATAATTTGCATTAGAAATACATTTAAAATCTAAAATGAAGCATTGATGTTCAAAGAAAGAACGCATTTGCATTTTATAACATGATATATAGTAGGTACGTTACATTTAAAAATAGCTTATTTAATTTTTAGTTTATCGTACAGTACGAACAAAAGAACAATAGTTTTCAGTCATGTGTCCGTTACATTCTCGGAATGAAAATTTCTTTCACAGCAATTTGCTCCACGTCTTCCTAATTTTGCGAAGAAACAAAAATATATTTCTTGTCCGTCAGTCAGAAATCAATAGTGCGAGAGAGAAACAGAGATTTAGTTTGTGAGAAAGCAATAACCAAGACAATATATATAAAGATAAATACTTTATGGTAGAAATAAATAAAGTATATTAAGATAAATATAATTGTAGAATAAGTGTTAAAGATATATAATTTTCGTAGCGTTATGTTAGAAATAAGTGCTATAATTTTCCACCGAGTCGATATAAACGTTACAATAATACAATTATTCGAACGCCTTTATTTAACAGCGCTGACCCAATATATAACATTCAAGCAATTTTGTAAATAGTAGAAAACATATTCCATTTTCATATGTTATTTTATTTAAATCGTTTGTTTTAGATAAAGAAACCCAGTCATATGTAAAGTAATTTTATCTACGACAATTGTGTGCACGATATGAAAGTGCAACCGAGCTAGTATAGCCAAGGCTTCAAAATTTATTTCGAGTTTCAGTGAACGAGAAAACAGAGTATCTTTTAACGCACATATGCAACATATACTCGCTATCGGTCTAGGATTTGAAACTACGTTTCAAATAAACTTCTCAACTAAAAAGTCAAACGTCCTTTGTTACAAACATTTTGTTATGTATGACATATGACCAAAACAGATTTTCCAAATGATCGCTTCAATTTGATTCATAGCTGGAAACAAATAACATATTCAATTTTAATTTCAGGATTACTGCTATATGACATTATTGTTTGTTCAATAATTTAATCAAATTCGAAATTATTTATTGGCTTTACTTTGATATCAGGACTCGATGTATTTGAAATTGTTTAAATTAGGCATATTGGAATTATTTTAATCTTACGTGACTACGATAAATTTAACTTCAATTTGAAAAATAGGTATCAGTTGCCAGCAACAGCAGTTCTTACAAATTAATTTGAGTTAGCATCTAGATAATATATCTTTTATAAATAAATCTCCAAAACTTCTATATAACTTTGCGTAGAATTTTTATAATTACTAAATGAGTCCGGGATGGTGTGACGTTATATTATGGCGAATTAAGGTAATATTACATTAGTAATTGCGGTTTCGTAGGCGGAACCAGGATGTTGTTTGTGCGTTCTAATGAAAGATAACATTATCTCAAAGTGCCTCGTAAGTTTTGCATGAAGATAAAGTGCTTTAATCAAGTGTGAGCCGGTATTTATGTTGTTTTATAAATGTCAAAAACTTTCAAGAAAGCCAACGTCGTCAGACTCATCTACGGAAAGGTGAAGAGTCTAGTTTATAATATAAACATGCTGTTGCACCTTATCGCACATATGCACTATTACATAAATTCGGAATAGAACGACAGTTAAGTGAACGGATTTTCAGTTTTTGAATCATGGTTTGGAAAATATACAAAGAAAATTGCTCCTTAAAACGATTTTTAAGTGAACCGATCATATTCAAATGGGATACCAAAGTAATCTTAGTCTGATGTTACAAAATTCTTGGTCAACATAAACTTCAAAAAGAAAGAAATCATGTTACGAAACTAGTAGCTGCACCAAAATAGAATAATGTTATCTTAAAATAAAACAATATACCAGAAACTATCTGAACACATTCATTCGTTTTATAAACAAGAAAGTTTAGTATACAATATTGCTTCTTTTTTTTCGAATAGATTTGTTTAGAAAATATGAATAAAATATAACGAAATATTCTATAAATATATCATACGACTTGAAGTCGTCGCTTTGAAAAGATATTAAGAGCTTCAAGTTCTTGAATAGATAAAAACATAATTTCATGAACACATTGCCGTGGAGTATTCAGTCGAATGCAGAGCGGATACAAGTATGAATGGTTCACGAAAAACGCGAGAAGATTGTGAAAATTGTGTAGGTATACAGATATAAAATACATTGTGCATAGAACCCGCAGTCATCTTCACATTCAAGATTCTGACTTCAAATAATATGCATATTTTTCCTCTTCAACGGTATCTTCAAGTTTCACAAATTACACATATTAAACGAAATACTTGACCCATTTTTAGTGCTTGGCTTTGCTATTCTTAACATTCATATTCGAAGACACTATATGAGTGCTAAATTACATTATAGTACATTTTATTGTATTAACTTAACATCGGCTTTACGCAATCTTTGAATAAATTTTGCGATAATTTGTTTATACACTTAAGTTTCTTCAGGAAAAAAAAAAATAAATAAATAAAAAACGGAAAATATAGGTTATATTTTTGGCATAACCAGGACTATTATGGAACTCGTAGGAGACTGAAGAATTATGTATATTCTATATTTACAAGTTACCAGTAATTGGTCTATCATTTCGTATAATTTGTTTATAATTTCTATTTAAAACATTAGCATACCTGAGGAATTACTCCTTACGCTTCAGATATAATGAAATGGACACTTACCTAGAAAAGAAATAAATTAAATTAGTATATTTCAAATTACAATAAAATATTTACTGTTAAATTTCTTAAATATTTTTAAAAGAATAATACATATTTGTAAAACATAATTTCTTAACGGAGTAGTAGTGCTTTAATTAATGAGTAAGATTGAAACAGGAAGTTTCAAGGTGATTTTCAAAAGCTGCTTTATATTTAACAAGAAAAAATCACTTTGTGTAAAAGGAAAGTTTCAGTAAGTAGCAACGCAATGAAACACAACAAAGCAACTAAATAATTAATGAATAAAATTTGGGTTAATTTAGTAGTCGGTCGTTAGAACAGTTTTCACTGTATTAAGCCAAAGGTTTAAATGAGGTGACTACATAGGCACCAGCATTAAAACCCTGTTTTGTTATTTAATATTTTATAATAAAACGCCCTTGCACAGTAAATTTAATACTTTAACTAAACAATCATTCATAAGGGATGTCGGCCACTCTCCTAGTAATTTTTCAGTAGCTCGCCACAATCATTTATAACAGCTTTGCTCGTAAACACTGTCAGGTTAAATTATTACGAATAATTTTGTTTTTTTTATTGCTTAATTACACTGGTGTGCATTCATCACTTTACACAATTTAACTATTAATTCTTTGGACATTTATATATATACGCGATTCTAGTGAACGCGCGCGCGAATCCACAAACTGAAGATGGATTAGGGAAACCAGACTGGGACTGTAATTTGATTAATCATTTATTTAAAATTGTTTTTTACTGTGGCTGAAATTAAATTTAAATTAGATTTTCCGACAACAAAGTGATTGCGGCTTTTCCAATCAAAATATGAGAAGCTTAACCTCAATATTCATGCTGATACTTTGACTTTTTTTTATTGATTTCAAATTATACAATGAAAGTAAATCATAGTTAATTTTCTATTTCTACCACTTACTAAAGCAAGTTTATACGTTCGTGATACATTTCTTTGTGTGTTTTACACTTTTTTTTTTGTTGTAAAAACTGGAATTAGTGCAGGTAGCAATACTTCCAGCTCATCTTCAGCAAGCTTATAATCAATCTTGATGGAAATAACAACATTTTAGGTTTAGAAGAATAAACAAATTTTTGAAGATATTTCATCATATTATGATTACCTTCCATTGCCTATTTATATCTCGTGAGTTGACGGAACTGAATAAGGAACCATACTCATTTATTTGAATACCAAAATGATCTACTGCAAATTAAATTTTATTTGTTTAATAGTGTATTATTTCTTCAAATGGAACCAAAAGTCCATAAAAAAATAGAGTAATATGAATTTTTAAATAAATATTTTTTTGGCTCTTAGCTGACCGTAATACATTAATGCTTGTTTATATAATTTATCTGCTAATTTTATGGGTAAAATTACTCTTTCAATCTTAAGTACAATAATATTGCTAATTAGAAAAATATTAGAAGATAAATCATGTTCACATTTACTAAATAACATGTTGAAATATCTTCAATATTGTTGCATAATAAATTTTTATTTAAATGTATATGAATAAATAATTCTATTGAATAGCAGTGACAAACTATTTATTCATATAAACTACACGTTCTGACAAGTAAAAATTACTATGAAGTAATTCGGTTGTTACTAAACAAAATTCGTTGCACGTATGCCTCAAAAGGAGACACATACAGACTTTGTGACAGTAGAGTAGAGATTGTATTAAGCTTGAGAGAGCCCTCGAGAGTAAATGCAAGTTGCAACTAGATGAGGCATCCACAAAACGCACACATATAGGGAAATGCATATACACATGTGACCATTAATTATGGCTGGGACTGGGTAGAGAGTCGTGCGCTTGAAACCAAAACAATGTGTTAAAGCTCGCATGTGTTGGCGCTGAAAGTTGGTTACGATAAATATAATTAATATTCCCTCTGTATTCCGAATGTACGTAACACATAAAGTAGTGGAACACCAGGGTTGCCGTTACCGCACCGTCAACTAAACCAAGTCGGATGGTCAGATAGATAAACGCGGACGCTGCACCGTAAGAGTTGGTGCCTCTAATTTTCACTGTAACAAGGGTCACAAATGGATTTATTATGGTTGGCGAATTCAAACTCCCTGGCCTCATTTATATCTCGATCAAAATAGACGATGTGTTTACCAGCCTAATGAGCTACAGATAAATTTTAGAAAAACAATTGAATTACCTAGTACAGTGAACTGTTTATATGTTATTAATAATTAACGACCATTATTAATAATATACGCTTCTTTAATATATACAAATAATAAATTGTATTTATTATATTTACCGGCAATTATTAATAATAACTTGATACATTTATTAACATATAATTTTCCACTATTTGTGAATACATTAATGTAACCCGTAGAAATCTCCTTTCCTTACATTTACCGAAGATAGTTGCGAATTTTTAATAAATACCGGTTTATATGCTAATACCTTACAAATTTACCACATTCTCCTTTTTATTTAGTAAGTATTAATAATGGCCGCTTACTATTAATATAAACCGATTGATTACTTGAACCATAACATATATACTTTCTTCCATTCAAATTCTATTGAAATATACTAGAATATAATTTGAGCTCACCGTTCGAAGTACAGAAGACCTAATGCATTCGGTCGTGTGTAACATCGGAACAAAATACTTCATTAATAATAAGGTTTTATCTCATTGTTCAGATTCTAACAATATATATATATATATATATATATATATATATATATCTAACTCCACTGTGAGGATATTCGTCTCTCAAAATACAAAATTTGTACCCTCTACTCATCTGAGCGACTACACACATTTTATGGGATCTCATATGAATCCGCTCGCAGTTCAAATTCTATTAATTTCAGGTTATAAGACTCCGGAATTTGATGCCCTCCGTAATACTACCTTGCGAAAAAATATAATAGCATAAAAAAATTACAGAAATTCTAAGATATTTTAGATCAAGCAAATTCTTTTCATATTGTAAACCGGAAGGCAAATATTGATTAAACATGACAATTAGAAATTCTACAATATTTAATAAAGATAATTGGGTATAATCAAAAATTGCAAAAAATTATAAAAAAATTGAGAACGCAAGGGCCATAATAATTTAAAATAAATATTTTTCAATTTAATATATTATCATCAGTGTAAAACGAAATATGAATTTACAATTGTTAAACGGCGAGGCGAAGGCATAGGTGCCCGTATTTATGCTTGTATTTATAATTTTCCTGGAAAATGTTTAAAAGAATGAATTGTGTTCATGAAAAATTATGAACCTGAGATATTAATGGATATACACGTTTCCTGAATTGATAATTACTATTTTCGATGAGACAACTGTCTACATATGAGTAAAGGTAGTAGAATAACTGATAGAAATTAAATTGTGAAATTTCACAATTAAGGAACTTTCTACAAGTAAATATATCAATCATTTGGTGCAAATAGCTGTGGTTTGCATTTATTTAATCCCGCTAGCAAACTCATGGAAAACTCATTTTGATATTCCGTTCACTGTTTGAAACTATTGCATTGTAGTGCACCTGTAGGTTTCACACGATCGTATTACATATAAGTTGTAAATCGAGATATTCACTCCATATCAAATACATTTTGTTCTAAAGCTCAGAAACTATTTTAGATATAATGTAATATGCTATAGCTAGGAGGAAGCTTAATATTGTAATTTAATATTGCAGGATATTCAAACAGCTGTAGGAGCAACAATTGGTATGATTTCCTTTTTTAAAATAATATGTTGTATCAGTTTAAAAATGATATTGTAATTTGGAAGGATCGCAATATCGAAAATATTTCAATATAGTTTTCAAATACGAGATAATTTAACCCTATATCGGCTTTAAATTTCTGATCAATCCGATTTCAAACAACAACCAGATTGTTTCCAATGCAGTGTTGCTATTGTAAATAGTGACGGAATGACCGTAGCGCCACTCAACCTTCGTTGTTAAATCACTTTAGGAATACCGATGCATGAACAATGACTACCACAGACTACCTATACAAAACAATATAGATAATTATGATTTTTGAACAAATCCTCAAATTTGCTTTGTGGTATTAAATTATCATAGTGTAAAGCTATATTTTGTATTTATTTGTGATAATGAAACAAATCATAAAATATAGTCAAATGGTTCAATAAATTGAGATTTAATTTGAACGACAAGCATATACTAAAAAATAAATACCCGCAGCTATAGATTTACATAACGATTTGTAAACGGCGAGGACATATTTATGATTATCGATCATAACTTAAGTGTCAATCCATATATAGCCATCTTAATATATTTGTTCTAAACATTTAAGATTGATCCATCGTAGTTAAACAGGTTCGATGATTTTTTTATATTGGTTGTTTTTACAACGTATGATTAAATTTCCATATATTACCTTTCTTATCTAGGTTGAAGTAATGATTTTTCATTTATTACTTATACTAAAATTAAATATTACTTCAGGGTATATTGTGTCCTCATTATTTTATGCAACTAATATTAAGTAATGCACCTATTAGAGAGAAAATGAGAAACCGATAACTATCGTTTCAATTGTTTCCCGAATGTTTAAAAGGTGGGGCCTACACGCATACACAGAAAACTCACAACGATAAAGCTTCAATGCATTTTGCCGTCACATTGACCAAAAGTGAGTAACAAAATATTCGAAATACTATATTTTGTCGCTTAAAAATTGCATAAGTGTAATAATAACTTATACGAATATTCCAAATTGATTGGTGCTGCCTAAAGAAATAACCCAAAGTTGAACGAATTTTACTCGAACTTTATGAATCCGATGTGAACCATTTTAGCTATAGGTTAATAATTAAATTATTTATAGAACATATTGTAACTACAATATATTTCTGAATTCAATAAAAGAATTTGTAATTCTAGTACAAATAAACCGATACTATGGTTTGTTTTGCTACATTTACAATGCAATTATCAGATTATTACACAATTTAATATGAATTATAAAGGATGCTTAATTGCTTCCATACGAAAACAAATGAAGTCGTAGGTACATAACTATGTGAATTCATGTATAGAATATGAAGCTGTGACAAAGACAAGCAAGACAAAAAATATCCATATATTCGTAAACTAGGCTATGTTTACATTTCCATAAATTATAGCAGCAGATGGAATTGTATATGATTGCCATTAGAAACTAGAAGAGAAGACTCGCACCCGGCACATCAAATATGCAAGCGCAAAGATAGGTGTACGTACGTATGATGTGTTACCCGGTAGTCGCGTATTTGAACATTAATATTTCCGATGAGGGTGACATTAATCTTTCATTAAATACCACGAAATGGAAGCACACAGCACCGCGGCACATTAATCCCGGAGTTGGTGTTTGTATTTGAGCGAATATTCAACACGCATTAACATAATAATGAGTAACGAACCACTAACCGCCATCCACCGCAAACCACACCAAAAGAAATACGCCGCGTAAACTAACCTCATTCTTTATGGTAAACACATTGCCCGTTTCGAGCACCAAGGCTACGCGGTAATTACAGACCGCAGTTCATAATTGTTATCATTAATAATTCGTAATCGGGTTTGTTGCTTTTTAATTTTGTGTAGAAATATATTGATTTGTCTACTGATTAAGTATAATTAGCTTTATTATTAAAATTTACATAATGTTGTAAGTTATTTCAGTTTTGCAAAACAATAAGAAATATGAATTGTTACCACTTTCTTAAACGGATGAACTTACGGAAGTATTGTAATCATGAAAGTTTTCAAATTTGTGAATATACATTCAAGTTCATGAGTTAAATTTTTTGTGAAGGGAAGAAATGAACGTGAAAATTATTTTCTAAGAATTTGACTTACATATGTGACAACTCGATCATTTATTTATTTATTTTATATGAATTCGATAACATAGTTACAAAAAAACAATTCTTATTATTAAGATATATTATTCCTGTCAAAATACAATAAAATATATTTTCAAACTAATTGCCACACATATGACCCAATACTATAGCTATTTTGCATTGCATTGTGGGCAACCTAGAACTGCTGAAGATAACATATTGGTTCAACATAATAACTAATTTAATTTTTTATATGCAATTTTTCTTTATCAATTCACATTGAATTTTGAATCTGTTAAACCATGTTTTTTCACCATTGGATGTTTATTTCTGTCTAGTTCAAACGCTTACTACAAGCAGTAAGCTAAAAGAGCACACGTATACACATCATATTTACGAGATTCCTTCGGAGGCTTCAGTTGTGTAACGTCAAAAATTTCATAAAACGAATTTACTCCGGAACATATTAAAAATCTAGCGTCTCGAAAGTTTATTTCTTTTAGACGATTTACTGTGAGAAACAAAATAAAACGGTAAATCTCGATGACAGCAAATACAAGACATTTCCTTTGTTTTGGTAGCTTTTGTTTGCAGTATTTTATAACAAGCGCGAAGAAAAAAGTTAAAAATAAGCACAAAAGGAAAGCGTTGATATTGTTTAGCGTTCGGTGTAGTGAATGGTTTGACAGTTCCTTTAATTTGGTTTCTATGTCCGTGTTTCCGATATTATTGAGTGGAAAAAAATTTCTGAATAATACAAAAAAAAAAGGAAATAAGAAAACAATGCCCTACATTTCTTTATGTTATATTTATCTTGTGAAAGTTGGGCATATTGCTTCGTAAATCAATGAAAGAGCCCATAAGAATATTTTATGCACAGTAATCAAATATTAACATTGAATTGCAACGTATTTAACAGCTATAGTATGCGGTTAGTATTCGGTCATTCGGTTATAAATTTATTAGATTATATTCTACAAAATCCTGTCCTAAATTAAGTCTCCGCACATTGAATCCAAGGAGCATAAAATAAATTTTTAAATATTAGGCAGAATTATTTTGCCTGGCAATCATCTGTTCTCATGTATAGATTATTGTTCCGGAAATCAGTAGTAATAATTTGTTATCCATTGATACTAAGTTCGTCGAATGGACTTTATGACTTTACATATATGCTGATTTATGTATGAGAATGATATATTTAATAAAGTTCAGTTGCAATCGAATTCCGAGTGCCGCTGGTTAGGCGAGCGAAGCGATTAAAAAATTAAAGGTATTTGAATATAAAGTTGGCAAAATTGCAATTATGTCATATTGCAATTTGACCACACTACATTTTTCGGTGAAAATATGGATTGTTTATTTTGGTGAAATTCAACGCTCCCACTAAATCCACCAAGTAACATTTATCCGTGATTTAACTGTTCGCTATGAATCGATTCAATATAATTCTATTATTCCAGCTTTTTGTCTGTTTGCAGGAAATTGTTTGCTTAGATTGAATATTCATTATTTGTAATTGCAGAATAGGTAACTTGATTTGGGGCTGAGTATAAAAACACACAAATAAACCTAATTTAAATGTTTCAGTGAAGCCCAACCTGGATATATCCTTACCTACTGGTGTGCAACTAAATTATTCCGCAGATATTACACTGGCTTTACCTGTCGGAGAAGAGCACGAATATTATTGATAAGAAGATCATAAATTAAACATAATGGCCTGCATACTGCAATTCTACAAGTTACTCCATTCACTGCCACACGAGCGCATTCTCGAATTAAACTATTCGGTCTTTTGTGTTCATTCATCTACAGACCTATTCTTATCTTTCAGTTTGTGCTATCATGAATTCCAACATACTCATACCACTCTGCAATGCAAGCATGAATATATATACAAACACCGCCTCTTTTCTTGTGGTAGGTACTTACTGTGCTAACAACAACTTCCTTTTATTTTCCAGTTCCGAATGAAATGTAAAAATTGTCGGAATTGTGGAGGATATTACGCCCAAAAGTAAAATTCTAAAAATGTATGCCTTCAATTTGCCTTTCTGATGTCTGTTTTTGGGACATACATAGGGGAGACCTAGGGCAATTTTAACATTTTTCACAAAATACATTTTTATGCAGAAATAAAACAAGATATAGCATAGGAGAATATGTAACATTATATATATATGCGTAGAAAATACGATTTTGTGTGACTTGTGTGAATCAAATAACTCACTCTTTGCACAAAATGTAGAATGTTCTAATTGATAACATAAATAGTAATTATTATTACTCTTACAAAATTGTTGCTTAAAATGGAGAAAAAAAAATGTAAAAGTAACTTAGAGATTAAAAAAAAAATTAAGTTTCCGAAAGCCAAAGAGCAGAGGATAACGGAGTCAGCACGCTTTTACCTAATTAACAGGGTTCGGTAATATGATATTCATTACAAGCAACACATCATAATCACCCCAAAATGGGCATGGCAAGTAGGTATTCAATTATAATAATTAGATAATTTGGTGGAGGTGCTACTAAACTTGAAAATATGTGATTATATAAATATATGTCGTTTATGTCGGAAACCTCTGTACACAATTCTTGCTTATATAATTTATTTTTTTATACATAACCACCAAATTGCATCGTTAAAAGTTTCAAGATATGTATGTAAATTCAAGTATCTAATACTGAGCAAAGAAGCATTATAAATAGAAGTTAGTTATTGTGCAAGTTGCATATCTCTCACACGAATATACGTCATCGCCTACAGTAACGAACGACTAATCAACTGTTCTGCTAATCTGCGTTACGTAACGTCGTCGGTAACAAGGTAATGACATATGCGCAACATGGACGTGACAGAAATTCGCTGTACGACTGCATAATACGTTGCGAATGTCTCACGATCAGACGAGCACGTACGAAACTATGTAAACGACCATAACTAAGTAACTATATATCTAGTAATCGATTATATTTATAATTCATTCAAACGTCACCAGAATATGTAAGGAAATACTCATATATTAATATATAATATATATTAAAATATATGTTCATGCTGCCATTGCCATGGTACGATATCCATGTATGGTACCTATAGGTAAACGTAAATATATCATGATTTTTTTCAAGGCGATTTATGTAAATATTAACTAAATCTAAAAATAAATGTATGCCACCAAAATATTATATATTTATATCTTAATTATTATTTTGAACAACATTTAAAAATATACTTCATTTCAGTTTTTTACATACAAAGGTAACTCAAATATTACGCAACTCCCTGGCGAATTATTTAAAATGTCGGAGTGAGGGACTGATGTAGATTTTCGTAAAATATGTAACGAAAAAACTTACAACACAAACACTATAGTTCTATTGACTTCAATGAACAAAGTGCCAAGGAAACTATGTCGTAACATTTATCTGCTAATAAAATAATAAAAGTTATCGGTAGGGCAAAATTTGCATTATAATGCTCAGTCGATTGCATGTGCTATATGAATAACGGATATCTTGTATGATATCATGAAGCCGTATAGCAATAACCATTTAAACAACTAATTTACTATCAAGTAACTTATAATTAAATTTACTCGCTTGTACTCTTTCAAATTGACCATAAAACTCAAACAACATATACAAACATTTTTACATCTCTATTTATATGCAAGAACACTTTTTGCATCGTTCCGTTTTAATGGCTGGTTACAGGGTTATATTATTCGTTGGTTCACTCCAAAGCAACACATATAAAAAGGCTAAAGTTAAAAAGTAACTGCTTAGAGGGACTGAATCACAATGAGCAATCTCCTAACTAAATAACTTGCTACTAAATATCAGTCTCATACATATCTTCTGGTAATGTTCTTATCTTGAAAACTATATGCATACTTATTTGTTTATATCTATATATATATATATATATATATATATATATATATATATATATATATATATATATATATATTATTGCTTAAATTAAATTTTTAATCAAATTTACCAAGGCAAGGGTAAACTTGCAATAACTTTACCTATAAATCCAAAATAGAACTGGCCAAATCCAAATATGTATATTAATGCAGTGTTATGTTATGAAATGGTAAAAGCTATAAATATTGTCGATAAAAACCTTAACATACATATAGATTGTAATATTTTTGTGATGTATTAATTTTGTAATATGTGCAGGTTTTAATGATGTTTTGCGGTTTTTGATCATTTGTACAAATAGTTTTAAAAATAACGCACGAAGCTGTTTTATTATTAAATTCCTCCATAACATGTTATCGGATAATTAAATCTATTTTTAATGTTTGTTAGCGTTAATGAACACATTTTTACCGCTACGTTAACTAGAATGATTTTATGTTTGATGAGCAATATAAAATTATAAAAAAATATTAAATTATCCCAATATATATGGTATCGCTAAAAGCTTATCTATTTATATGCAAGATGTAAATTTTAATTAGATTACCAACTCATCAATTTTAATATCTATGAGGTTAATTAAATTGAACAAGACTGTCCTAACTTAAATTTAGGTGTAACGCTGTTTATATTTTTGAAAAGTAAAGATAAGGACACATCTGAATATGAGATTTTTCCTATATTTCAATATTCATTACAAATATTAACGTTTGAAATTTTTGTAGCAAAGATAATAAGATTAAGATTTGCATGTGAAGGAGGTATTGTCGATCAAATAATCACCAAAGCTTATTGTAAATCGAAATTCTTCATTCTTAATGTAAATAAATTTAAATTAATTTAGATTGCTAGTAACATAGTAAAGTAATAAAGAAAAGAAAAAGAATCTATAAAACTTCACTTAAAATTTCTGAAAATATAGATTAGAAATTCGACAGAAGTTAGATAGAGAAAACTAATTGTTTCTTTTCTAATAACAAATATTTCATGCATGTAGGTTGAGATAATAACAAAACCCAAATATTTTATATCTATTTGTATAAAAATGTCTTCTCTAAATTAATAAATATGATGTAAAAATGGCTATATTTATCGTAAAAATGCAATTATAAAATATTTCACATAAAGTTTGCTGAATAATTTATTACTTGGTATTCAGGCTATTTTTAATTTTGACAGTATCGCTGTAAATCTCTGTCATATTGTAGTTGCTGTCAGAAATGTGACATATATTAATGAGTATTTATTCATTTTTCTTTTACAAATTTCGCAGATTTGTATAACCATATGGTGTATATATATTGTATTTAAGTAATGTGCTAGTTTTTCGTTCGTCTTCCAGTATGCACAAAACAGTTAGTGTTAGTTTGCAAATCTATGAACTTTTCTGAAACAGAATAATTTTGCAGATATCCGCTCTTACCTCCTGGATTCTGAATAAATCAATAACCCTAAAGTATGCCCGTAAGATCTTTGAGAAATATCTCCGCTAAATAAACCTGATCGAATTTTACCAAATTTGGTATACAAATAATTTAGATTCTAACATATAAATATAAATCATATCTCTTACAATATCCTAGTTGTATAGTAATGAAAAAATTAATTAATGTCTACAAAGACTTACAGATTTTGGATGGGACCAAATGGCATAATATAATGATGTTGAATTTTATATAATAATAAAACAATAGTTTTCGTTAAGGAAAAAAGGTTTTTAAAAAAATACACAGTGTTTAGTTTCACTAATTTAACAATTTAATAACGACTAGTTTCACCAACTATGTGGCATCTTCAGGTCTTAACTCTAAACTAAAGCTAAACATCGAGAACTAGGCTATTTATAATTTACTTAAAACTAACACTATGGGGGGTGGGTTATCCCCAGAAATCAATGAGCGGTGAACTGTAAAGGTCTAACTGTTCATTCAGACAAATGTTGGTTTTATTATTCTTACATTTAATTAATTTAATTAAATTAATTAAATGTAAGAATAATAAAACCAACATTTGTCTGAATGAACAGTTAGACCTTTACAGTTCACCGCTCATTGATTTCTGGGGATAACCCACCCCCCATAGTGTTAGTTTTAAGTAAATTATAAATAGCCTAGTTCTCGATGTTTAGCTTTAGTTTAGAGTTAAGACCTGAAGATGCCACATAGTTGGTGAAACTAGTCGTTATTAAATTGTTAAATTAGTGAAACTAAACACTGTGTATTTTTTTAAAAACCTTTTTTCCTTAATTAACATGGAGTTTCACATAGTAAAAGCTTACAAAATTCAACAAGTAATAGTTTTCGTGTTAAAAGGCTATATATTTTCTTCACGGTGCTTAAATTGTTTAGTGCACTGTATAAATATATCACTAAAAATCAGTGGTTATAAAATTGTTTTCTGCGTATATATTTTTAACATTAAATAAGATTGCTTTCCGTAATATTTGAAAATTAGTTCACCGTGAGGAAAGCTAGAGTTATAGGTGCTTGCAAGTTCTTTTGATACAGATAGGTAAAAATCAATTCACTTGTAAAGCCTTTCATTGTAATTTACTTTCTATACAATTGCATTAAAAGAATTTATTCATATGCATGTATAGAAATAGGACAGGCATAGACATGCATTGGATCTGTATTTCAATTAATATCTTGTAAAAAAAGAACGACTTCATCATGCGCTTTCTATGCGAATGCAATTACGAACGATTCAGATATGTTACAATACGCGCAATTCATTCCACGTAACACCTACGTATAGCCATGTATCATACGTCATTAGTAGCACAGTCAGATCATGGGTTATTAAAATGCAAAATCATACTAGTTCGTGTTCATTCGATCAGAACATGCGGTAAATTAATATTCTTGTTCTAAGTTATACCTTTATCTGGTTACAAACAATAGGAGACATTGTATTGAGTACTTGGAATTTTCAAATAATATCTAACGCTAAACATTAAAAGTACTTATCATTTGAATATTCAATTATATTAATTTCTCATATAAACTCAGCCAACATCAGTTAAAATTTAAAATCGATTTAACTACGATGTATATGAGAATATCTAAAATTGAAGTAAGTTAAATATCTTGATTTCTATACTTTCTTCAAAGGAATATAGTTGAATATTATTTTACCTTCTAACGAAAAACTAAAGACTGATTTAAGTAGGCTGTTTCATTAAAATTTTACCTCAAATTTGTATTTAAGTCTGGTCTATGTGCATTAAGCTAAGACAGAAGTCTAACCAATCATAGTGAGTCGTCATAGCAGAGATTTTCTTAGACGGTCCAAAAGAGTCAAGTGTCATTTATAATTATAAATATTTTGAGGTTTAACTTAAATCTGCTGAATCTGTGAACAATGGTTCTGCTGAATCTGTGAACAATGGTTCTGCAGAATCTGTTGTAAACTAGTATCCACTTATATTAATGAATAAAACATAAACATGTATTAAAAAAAAAAAGAAACTTCGGTATCCAACAAGTGCTGAAGCACCAATATTAACCGGAAATGAACTCAAGAAATTCTGATTGGTCGATTTAAAACTTACATCATAAAAAACAAATTACCTTGATATTTAAGAACATAAGTATGAGTTGAGTACCTTTGCATAGAATTCCTGCGGTATGAAACTTAAGTATAAACTTGGTTGTAGTAAGTTATTTAAATTTTATATTATTTCTTGCAATTACAACTTAAATTATCCAGATCTGTGTATGCAAGTAAATGGCTAAAAAAGAAGCAGATGTTCGTTAGTGCTGCTGAAGTTTAATTATTTAATTTCTTCTGATGAAAATTGTAAACACCAAGGCATGCAATAGTTACATCTTTTAGTATATGCACTGCTATTTAGCAAGTTACCCACGACTCTACCACGTCTCTGCCGCTGTCTCAGCTATTTGGCCCATAGATAATAAATATAAGTGGATACTATTCATAAAGCCATATATAGGTGGTACACAAAAATACTTGCGTATTTAGCTCGAAAATGTGCAATTATATATAAAGGTTTTTAACTCGTTATCTATAAAATATTTTTTATGTCTTCCTGATTCCGAAAATGTAAATAATTCATATTCTTAGATGTAAGCCACTTGATTAGTGAACGAATCTCTTCTGAAGCATCTAGTCTGAATTTAACATAATTTTGTATTAAACGCGTAAAATGTGTATGGATAGAATTGTATGTTGTCAGTTTGTAAATTTGTGAATCCATGTATGACAAATGCGTGACGGTCTGTGTGTAAATTAAATGTAAGAAGTCAATCTATCTAGAACAATTACCGAAGCGAAAAAATAATACGTGCTGAAAATTTAAGGCAAGAATAGGTCCATTTATTTTTATGTCAATGGGTAGAGCCAGCAGACGGGGTTGTAGCTACAAGACTTACAATAATTTTTCTTAGTTAGGTGAAAGAGGTTTCAGTACACGGACCTTAATTAAAAATAATGATACTTTTGTTTTAGAATTATTTTTATTGCTTTAAATTTTATCCCTTGGCTTGGAAAGCTTCTGGGAATTAATTGCGGAACACGGACGGTATCGTTAGTGGAGACGAAATTGGAAGATGGTAGAAGAAACAGTAGAAGAAGAAGAAGAGAACGAATGTGTTTCGTTTACGGAATAGTTTTAAAAGCGTCCCATGTCTGCGAGACCGACGTGCAAACCTTAATAGTGGCACTTTCAATTGCTTTGAAACCCTTCAAAAGTAAAGGTAATATTAGTAGGGATATCAATATCGTCTGCGATACATGAACTCTATATGAATATTATCAGAGAAGATAAATATATATTCATGAAATTTTAGAAGAGGAATATATTTTATAGGAGATAAATTTCGCTATGAAAAGCCAAAACGTTCTTGAAATTTTCTTTAAATAATAGTTCGCATAAATGATGTAACTTATAACAACCACTGTTACATAAATGTATAGTTCAGTAAACTGCCGATAATGTTATTTTATTATGAGAAACTTTTTTTTAGAAAACACTAGGATTTACACAGCGTTCCGGAGAAAAAGCCAGATATATAGTTAAATCGATGAAACTAATCTTTATATTAAAATTTACAATATATGATATGGGCACCTAGTGCTCACGGTAAACCTAGTAAAATACTTATTAACGATTTGTTATTGAATTTCAACTCTAACTACCATATAACTCCTACGGTTAATAATAATTATATATATATATATATATATATATATTGAACTAACGATGCATCACTAATAAATAATAACTATATATGAAGTACATGTATCATGTAAATCTGATTCCGTAAAAAATATATATTTGTATATGAATTAAAAGAAATAAACATCTCGATGTACACAACCACGACCACAAATATAGCGTCTAAAGTAAAATTAAATTTCTCACAATACTCTGAACACTAATTGAACACTTTTCCTTTATTAGTATGTCACCAGTTCTGAAAAAAAAAATATAAGTTTATGAAAGTACCAAATAATAACGCAACACGAAAATACTGTCGATGCTACGAAAAAGTACAAGTCGTTATTGCCGCTATTACGAGCCTCACGCTGGTTTTATCTATCATGATATATTTATAATATGGTAGATCAGTGTGTTAGCGCTCACCGGATGTTCGTCTAGTCTTTTTAAATCAAAATTCTTGATACGGCACTGCACGTGATTTGTTCGGTTCCCAGCGGTATTTGTACAGGTACACCAGCGAGCGAGCAGCGAATGAGTGAGAGAAAACTGAACATCGCCGGTCAGATTACTAAGTGAGCGGGATACGGATCTCGACAGAGGTCCGAGCGAAACGATGGCACCGGAAATTCCTGACGTTTCATCTCAACGATCGTAACATTCTTTATCGGGAACATATCGATGTTGGTCACTTTCTCACTGCCCTCTATTTCATTCTCTCTTCGTCGCTCTCACCGCACCGTGTCTCGTGTCTAAGCCTGCGGCACCGGCAGCATTGCCGCAGTATAAGTATTTTGTTGTTGGTCGGACGTGTGCGTGTAAAGTTCTTTTGGGTACGAGTGCGAGTGATTCTGGATGTGTGTTGGTATATGGCTGTGCATGACTATGCATATGAATATATCTACCGGTCTATATGTATTATCTATCGCTCTCCATTCCAGATACGAAATTATAATTAGGATTTTCATTTACGTTTACGAACCTAGTCACACACACTTTTACGCAAGCGTTAATTTACGATATTGCTCATTTCTAACTTTCGATTATCACCATTATTACAAACAATAATTTGCTAGTATATTTATAAACATATAGAGTTCCTATTGTATAGTCCTTAACTTTAAATACATATATTATGTTATGTACATATATTATGTTATGTTATTATAGATATAGTATATAAAAACATTTTGTTTTAAAATACTGTATTTATTTAAAGATATGGTTTGTTCGGTTTTCCAGCATAACTTGCTCAGATCATAATCTATCCTTTTTTATTATTATTAGTGGAAGAGAGATAAATTAGTGCAGGACAAACGAACAAAGCTATACCCTATCCATGAGGAAAAATCCCATTAACAGGATAAAATATAATATACACATTTTCACGCTAGAAGAACAATCTATGATTTTTCTATTTTCTATTTTAATAATATTATTATATCTATTAAATTTGCAATTCTTAGTCGATAATGCATTTCTTATTACCGAGAAATTTATAAAGGAAAGTACGATGCTGTATAGTTGTAACAACTACCATCATTTGTAAATGCTTTTTTAATTAAAATTTCTAATTCATAAATGTTATTACTGTTTTTTCTATAAGTAATGGACCTACATTTTTATTTTGCGTAATTAATGTCACAAGATTGTTATGTAGTATATAAAGCCAAATATGTGTAAGAAAATAATGAATTTATATATCGTAGGCATGATAAATGTAAAAGTCGAAAAGTCTGTGTGTCTGAGAACGCTCTAGAGCTAAAACTTTTGATAAAATTTAGAAACATTAACCGTCAACCTTGTATACAACCCAGACGAACTCCTCTTACTCTTGAATTCAAAATAACACTTGCTATTTTCATATTACCTCGTAAACGACTATAGTTAGAATTGAAAGTATCAAAATATCCAGCAAAAAGTATTTCTTAAATAAATGGTTGAATGATTGGGTAGATTTTATAAATGCACCATATTTTCGCTTCTACTAAATATATAAACTTGTTCTTTAATCGTACACTTCTGGCCAAAAATTCCTTTATAATCGAAGTATCAAGGAATGCTAAAACCGATACAAACACCAAACAATATTTTGAAGTTATTATCTGATGACATTTTTTTTTTATATTATATTTAGAAGAAATTGCAAATTTTATAAAAGGAATCCATTATACTCTGATTAAGAAGTACTAAAATATGTGCATATGTTAACGCGTTTGTATGTTTTAAGCTGGTCCACAGATTCATTTCGGGTAACCAAGAAAATGTGCGAGTTGTGTTTGGAATATTAGTTCTATAGTGTTTCTGGAAGTGTGTGTGTGTTTCGTTGGTTGATAAATGCCCTTGTCCTTATGGACGTTGTTTCCGTGCTTCTTGCTTGCGTGCGTGTGGTTTTTATTGTCGAAATATACTTCCATCTGTATGAACATAGATGAAACACAATTTCGAGAAGTTTATTTTTACAGATTATTTCTATGGTTGTTTTAACAGTTCATAAACATAGTTTATATGATTTATCTATCTTCTTGTTCGAATGTAATAGTCATTTATCATCATATAAATTATTGGAAAATCCTAATACATTAAAACTTTGCTCACGATTTGGTCACAAATCAATACTTTGCCGACTCAAAAAATGTGTCAAGCTGGGTTTGACAGATTAGTTATAGTGAAGACTGGCAACTCAAGAATAAGTTATGTTCGATTTGGAAATAATCACTAAAACGAACGTTACTATTCAATACATACGATTTTTCTTAAAGTTCTCAGTAGATGGAGTTGCTTGTTAACATAATCGTAAGATTAAAATAAATAAACTTTAAAATAAATATAATTATTATAAAAAATATCGCAATAATATTATGTGTAAGATACAACTTCACCAATTAAACATATACGATTCATATTGTACTTATATTGTGCTCAGGCATACCAACTAAACGAATAACGAACGTCTAGAAAGGGAAGCCGTAAAACAAGAGATGCTTCTATATGGAAATTGAAATTATTATTTCATTTTTCGGCAGTAACTATTTTATTAAAGTAATGTCTTTGAATGATTGAAATCGAAGGATTGATTGTAAATTATCTAATAAATCGATTTTTGATTATTTTAGATATATAGTACTTGTATATTACTCAAATAGTTTTCATTTCCTAATGTCATATAGGATTCCACGAACTAATAAATGTTATTTTTCAAACGAACAATGTGGAGGTTATTTATAAACCAACATTAATCATATATAACATTTAAATCATATTATCATCTTTATACACAGATCATTACTTGTAATTGAATAAAAACTGTGACATCTATGGTGATGTTCAGATATAAATCACCTTACAGTATTGAATCTTCAGATTCAGTTAGTAATTTCTACAAGACACAAATCTAGCTTCTACCAGTATATAGAACCACAGAATATCCACATATATACAGGTGGAAAAATAATTCACAATATTGTAGGAAATATGATATTGAATTTGTGCCAAGGAACAATATGAATTGTTATTCTAAATAAAATTGGCATATAAAAAATAATTATCTTCAACAGTTCTTGGTTCTTGGGCGTTCAAGCACACACGCACATAGACGTAAATTCGAACCTAGCAGGATTCGATACGAGGTTGTCCAAAACGTAATTTACCGTTTCAAAACTCCTTTATTACTATCTTTCCTCTTAGACTTCGTTCAAGAAAGTAATATGTCAACATATACAATTATAATAAATGTAGTTTTCAGATAATTTTCTGCCATTCCAAATAGGTAAATATATTTTTTAAATCGAAACTTCAACCAATAACAAACGTCGTTGTTTTATTGAAATTGATGAATGTGATAAATGTTTATGTTAGCATTTAACACGCAATTAAATGTGTATAGCAGAAGGTCGATGAAAATACTTAAATGATGAATATACTTTCTATTACATAATGCGTGTTCGAAAGAAAAAGTAATCAATAAGTTACATGTATGTACAAGAGGTCATAGGTTTAAGGTCTAAATATTTATTGTGAATCAAGTCAAGCGGAAAACAATTTCACCTACTAAATAATACATTGTAGACATTGAAATTAATGAAGAGCAATTTTTATATTTAACGTTTTTCGCCTCGAGATAATGTCCAAATTTGTTGTTTCACCTGTATGTATTAACAACCTAAGCATATATCATTTTAGAGAAATATAGCATTTGAACGCCCATTTAAAAGATGAAAAAACTAATTAACAACTTCATATCGGTTAGCTGTGACAAGTTTAAGGTAATAAATAAGCCGTAGACCACACACTAACTCTGCTTCCAAATTCATTTGCATGGCTACAAGATTATGAAAATGATAATTAGAAGCCTACTGAGGCTGGAGTAGAGTGATCAATTTCAATTTTCGTTATTTTCATTTATTACAGTAAATGTTTACCGTAATCCGGAATATCTTCTAACATCATACATTTTGACAAATTTCTATTATTTTAATGACTTTTAGATAAAAAAAGTCGTTGGATTAAGTAACCGATACCTCCAGTGAAAATTACGGTGACCCTATATTCAATATTAGTGGGATATATATATATATATATATATATATATATATATATATATATATATATATATATATATATATCTTTTTTAAATATTTATTATACTGGTCCAGGAATATTTTTTCGCATAATAATAGTCTCAAAAGTATTCGAGAAATTGTGATTGGTAGTGAAATAAAAGACAAAAACAATTAAATTCAAAGTGAAATGGGAACAAATCGGGTACTCATATTATATTAATATCAAATTATGTTAAAATATCCTTTTTGTACCTTAAGAAGAAATGTAACCTCAAATGACATATATTGAAATATATAAGTAATAAGTCAGGAAGACGTAATACAATTTCTTTGAATTTTTTATAAATTCCAACAGTGTTACAGGCCCACGTCCGAATATTATAGCTCCTTTATCTATAATGCAAGTCGAGCTAAAAATGGGAATAAACGTGTAAAACACAACTGAATAGTGTGTCAAGCTAAAATCATTAATATTTTCATATAAAATACAATACACGTTTACCTTTATCTCCCATCCATCATAATTAACATGCTACAAATCACGATAATTATAATATGAATTTAAATAATAATATGCAATGTAATTGAAATCTTGCATTCATACATAAAGAAACTGAAGTGGCATTCACTCAACTTTCTTATTCGTAATTTATTTTTTCAGACTAGATGCTTTTGTACCTATATAACAATTTTAAGGATAACCTTTTCACTTACTCATGCCGTTTTCGTTAATATGTTAATTTCAAAAATAGGAGGTGTACTTCCGTGCTAGTATGTCTTGAGCATATACATATATACACACATATACATATATATATATATATATATATATATATATATATATATATATATATATATATTATGCCAAAAATATATATATATATATATATTATGCCAAAAATATATATATATATATATATTATGCCAAAAATATATAGATTCGATTAATGAATAGTCAAAACATGTACGAGTATTTACGTTAAACTCTTGATATAGAAAATGTTTATAATTATAATTACAATAATTCCTTTATATACATACATATATATATATATATATATATATATATATATATATATACTTATATATATATAAGAAAGTAAAAAATGGAACTGGCCTAACACAATGAATAATATTTGTACAGTTATTTGCATTAGCTTCCGTCATTATAAGAGTTAGTGTTATAGCCGTTATATAGTATTTTAAGTACATTATGCAAGTAAAGCCTTATTTGAATTATAGTTATTTTAGACTAACAAAACGTAACAGTTATCTATTTATGGCTAAAACATTCCCGTTAATAACTATAAACTGTATGTGCTAGAAGAGAAATAATAACACAAATCACATGCTCTTGAACTAGTCAAGAATTACGTTACTTTCTAAATAAGTATGAACTGTATTTACTTTCGTTTTCAAAAGATTCATTTTCATATAAATATGTTTATATTGCATATATTACATTAGGCATGATAATAACCATGAACGTTTAAGAAACTCTTGCACGATTTGATTTTCTAGATCAAATTGAGCTTGATATACCTACAAGTTATTATGATTCGGTCAAATAGATTTAGAATGACAAATCAATTATTATAACATTACACATATTTTACGTACAAACCATCTTTCCCAATTATTTTTCACTCTCTTGCATTATTTTTTTCTGGGATAGCAAGTTATTTCGTTACAAATCCAGACCGCGTAATGATATTCTTACCCGCTACTTTGTTTTATAATAATTATGTAGAAACATTATCAGAAACTATGTTATATGTATATAAAACCAAAAAGTCTTGGGATAATTTAGTGAGCTAAAAAATGTGTTATTTTCGACGTAAGCGAAACAACAAATTAGATATTGAGTATACGTTGTTGTCAAACTGTAATATTGATATGTTAAGCTATGGATATGGGCGTAATGATGGCAAACGCATGCATGTCCGCAAAAAGACTGTTTTGCATATACACATAAGATATTAGACATATTCAAAATGGCGATCTAGTTACCGTACTCACGTCACACGATACATGATTAATACATGGGTTATGTATCTCTTCATCTCTGGCATTAGTTCAGTTCCAGGCGGAGTTGTAGAGGAAGAGTAGAGATACAATAATGACAAATTACATCAAAGATGACAGATTAGATACGATATACGTTAACTCGCTTATGTCCCTTCTATATGATGTGTGTGCTTAAGCCATAGGCGTCGAATTCTCATGTAGTGCAAGGCACTCGCATGGTAAAATAATACTTTATGTATAAAGGAAAAATAGGTTGTCGTGTAAGAAAGAATAACATCTGTGACGCCTAATTAAATTTTCATATATTATTTCATTGTACCATTTTAATATTAATTATATGTGTGGTTGGCCTTTAGTGAAACATATTTAACTTTAGAATGAAACATCGTGTGAATTTTATTCTGAAATACGTATTTTTAGGTACTCATACATAATATAAGTATGTGATATGTTGTCAGTGTTTTTAGTTATTTAAGGGTGATAAATAAATAAATCACACATTTTGTTCTATGGAGGAGGAGCAAGTTTCGACTGTGATTTAAGGATATCAATTATTGATATACTAAAAAATAAAAGTATTAGCAGTTATTTTTCATAGTGATCTTAAAATGCAGAGTGATTTGAAAATAGAGTATTTTTAAGTACTTTTCCCCTCAGGCATATATTTTGTTAAAAACTTTACTTGTGTACGAAATAGGAAGTATTGAAAAATTTGCAACTCAAGATTCTTACAGAAATATACGAATTGAGTTACCCAGAATTAATATTCACTATTTTCGAGATGATCCTATGTAGGAACATTCTATATAGAAATTGTGTTGAAGATAAATGTATTAAAAAAATTAATTAATGTTTGTATGTACCAGGAAATGTCATTGATTGCCAGTACAAGATAGTTCAGATTAGGGCAATGCAGATTTTTTTTTTTTTTATATAGATATTTTGAATTTTATCATATATCAATTTTGTTGAATAAATAAATCGATAATTAATTTTCTAATGTTTCTATTCAATACAATGTTAAACAAAAGTTCCTTAGCATTTGTTGTGGGCGTCTACTAATTTGTTTTGTTTTAGAAAAGGCAAATACAAAATACGTGAAAGTGCTAAAAAGAGCAACATAAAGGAAATCCCAACAACAATAAACGCTGGAGATGCACAAATACGGGAATGACTTATTTCTGTGACAAGTAAATTCTGCTAAAGGGAAAATCCCGGATAGAGCAACCGTCGAATGAATGGCGAAGATAGAAAGTAACAATTCATAGATGATCAGATGACAAGAAGTGTGTGCCAATGTAAAAATTTGTTTTTAAAATTTAACAAAAGTACGTAATATGCTTTGACTCGATCTTGGTTAACATGTTATATGAGTTATGTTACTGTTACTTATATTCATACACCAATTTGTCAATGGTTTAATTCAAAAGAATAAGTTATTTCACCAAGACACTCAGGAAAACCAAATACAATAGCCCACAATTAACAGTTACAGTACCTAAAGCCAAGGTCGTCAAATAATTATAAGCATTAAATAAATCGTTAGAAACACATGATATCCGATATGTTAACACCAACATTTGAACAAACCCATATTTTATACGTACAATCAAGACAACGCACAATTTATCATTGTTAGCATCTAGCCGCAGTTGACAATAATAAACAAACAAACAGAATATTTGAAATTACCAAGTTTACATGCCCGACAAGACTGTAATTAAAAAAAGATAAAATATTAGCGCTTGCAGATATTTCTACCGCAGGCGTAGCATTTTTAATTGCACCATAAACCGGCCGAAAGTTAATCTCCTGCGTTTATTAACACATATATAAATTAATAATACATATGTACATATATTCCAGTGCAAATAATTTGATATTAACACAATTCTTAGTTTCTTACTTATAAAGTAACAGATTATGACAGAAGAAAACCATTGCTAGATTTTAATGAATGTATGTGTGTGTCATTTGGTCTATAATATATTTTGAGCTACTCGCTTAGTTGGAAGAGGACCATTTTCATGTAGTTTTACTATATCCCCAAAACGACGGCACATGGAGACAATTAATTATATTCCAAATGAACGATATTCAAAGTTTTCCCAATTTTTATAGCTATCAGAAAAAAATGTGCTTGTTAAAGAAAAATTAGCGCCAGTTTTTGGATCGATTCAATAAAGCAAAGGGGTACAGACTATATGTATTATATATTTAGTAGGCTATTTATATATTTTGTGAACGATATTCTAATAATAATTGAATTAAAAAATAAATTATTAATATATATATATATATATATATATATATATATATATATATATATATATATATATAAATATATATATATAGATATAGATATAGATATATATATATATATATATATATATATATATATATATATATATATATATATATATATATATATATATATATATAATTATATATTTTTATATTTAAATATATATAAGTGAGTAAGTATGCGTATATAATTTCTATTATTTTAATATAAATTCCTGTCTCTTGTGGAGTTCAATCATGTTAGTATCATAATTTATAAATTATAACTAATAAAATTATCTAAAGACTTGGACATAATTGCCTTTAAATTGCGTTACCTTGAATCGAATAACACAAAATTTAATTAGAATGTGGGACAAACAATTTATATCGATGATTAATTATATGCTATTATAGTTTTTATAAGTGAACACAAATAGAATAATTTATAAATCTGTTTTATATTAATTACTCTTAATAGTATGATATAAATAGCCTTTTACTTTGCTTTACATTCAAATATTAGTTTTAAGAACATACGCAAGTTTTAAACGTACAGAGATCCATGTATTCTTTGTATGAATATCTACATATTAATTATACACATATTTGCATCTTGTTACACGATTATTTACGACCAATTTTGAAGTTTGTTTGGTAAGCCAACAAGCTCGTTGAAACATCGTAACCGGGCAAACTAAAATATTTATAATAATGGATGCGTATTTGCATTAAGAATGCAGTTATTAGTTATTTATATCTTTATTGTTATGTGGAAAAGAAAAATTATTATAAAAAAGACCTACTTTGTGGAAATGTGTTTTTACCTGAGAAAATATGTTTATTATTAATGGGTAAAATGAATTTGAAATATACGAATAATTTGTCAAAGTATAATATACAATGAAACTATTGATTAATAGAAAAAACCTAATGTATTACAGCTTTATGTATTGTGATTTTGTCGGTACTCGATTTCATTTGTATCAGTTAATCTAACTCTTGCTTTCTGATTTATCTTAATAAATGGTGTTCAAGATCTCACATGTTTCGTGGAAATCGGTTTGTGGCGTGTCCAGCAACAATTTCATAAATATCTTAAAAGCTTCCAGAAAATAACACATTTTGTTTAGTATCGATATAGACCTCACATTTCATGCATTGATTCATTAAATACGGCGACTAGGATACTTTCAGATAAGAAGTAATTCCATTAATTAAATATTTTTTATGTGTAGATCTGATTTCTGATTCTGATTATTTATTTATTTCTTGCCTCATGATTTATGCAAATCGCTTAACTGAATAATATGAAATATAAATGTAAATTACTACATATATGTCTGTTAAAGCTCTCACGAATAAAATATATTATTTATACCTTATATATTAGAATACCTATATAAATTAGGTGTCAAAATCATATCTATTATTTACCAATATATGTATAGGACTGAATTGGCATGCACAAAAAAATGAAAGTAACTGTCCTATCGAATTTTGTAATTATTATTTATCATCTTTGTAAATGCGTCATATTATATGTGAACCAAATTTGATGAAAATTGGCTGGGTACCTTCAGAAGAATTATTGGAAATATGTGAGTCTAATAATCGACTGAGCGAGCAACCGACATACATACGACTGAAGATAGTTTAATAAACGAAACTAGTCGTCAAAAAAAAAAAAATTATACCGAGTGCTTATATTTTATCTTAATATATATATCAGCAATAATCCAAGTAAGACGACCATTACTTACGAGTGAATAAATGTATAACACTAATCATTTTAATCCTAATAGTTTGAATGTTATAAATATAATATAATAAAATATAATAGAATAACTTCCTAAAATGGAATAAATACTATTTATAAATGTAAATGTTGAAGTGTTTTTACCTTAACTCTTGCAGACAAGATCCATGAACAATAATAACACGTATTCATACACTTTCTTAAAAATTCGTCCATATATAATGAATACACATGCACAAACAACCACCTACACGTACCACCGGTTCACTCATTACTGGTGTCCGAAGTGGAAATACTGTTCAAATACATAAACAAAAATCCCTTCAAACATTGGTTGAAACTTGTTTCAGAGTCATATTAATTGAACAAGAATAAACGAATATAATTACATTCTTTCTGTAAACACATATTTAACCCTTTAGTTGCAAGTCTTCAGCTTTCAGTACATTTTGAACGAGTTCTTTTTTAACTAATCGTGGAATTTGATTTAGATGAATTTAATCAATGTATTAATAGTGTTTCTTATCTAGCAGTTCGGAGCAATCGGTCGTGTGTAAGTAGCATTCTCGGATCAAAGAACTTCATTAACAAAAAGTGTTTGTCTCGTCGCCCTGAATTCAAAAATATATTTCTTATACTTGGATGTTAGTCTTGCAGTTAAAATCCAATACTTCCCGAGTTATAGGGCCGAGGCAAAATACTACTACTAACAATTTAGTAAAAATGCAAACTACTAAATGATTAAAGAAGCAAATCTGTTTCCGACTTTAGTTGTACTCGTACGTCTACTATCTGACCATGAAATGATAATGAGTTCAGTTTGATATCTTGTTTTTATACCGCGTGTTTTATACTTCCATCTTGTCGCTGCTAATGGGTTGTGCTTAGCTGGATATGAATGCTAATGGTCGTTCTGAACAGATGGATTCGGGTCAATATATTTGTTTGTTGGGAAATTATTGTTGTTTGTGATAATAACTAAATTAGGAAGTTGTAAATGAATGAATTAAGTTTATTGGGAGTGGTTGGATATCGACGTAAGCTTGGTTAATCGCAACCGCGTTAAGTGACACATAAACTGCTCCTTTGAACATGTTAATTATATGACACACTACAACTATATTTAAAGAATTAAGACTGTGTTTTATATGATTTTGCTATGTCTGTATTGTGCCAATTTATTCGTTATTATTAAAATTCTGCCAAATGCCGCACATAGAAATCAATTAGAGGACAATTTTCCGGTGACGATATTTTCAAATATGTTTCTAGTTCCCCTTAAAAATAGTTCATCATAATGGGATCAATCAACAACCAACAGTATTAATAGGAAATATGAAGAGTAATTGAAAATATCAAATCATGAAAATTATCAACTGCACTTAATTTGGCACTTAATTATTTGGCTGATTTTTAATCTGTACGAAGAAAATGGCATAAATGAGGTATATTTTAAAATTATCAAAATCTAGTAAAACACAGTTTTAAGCAGACGATTTTAGATATAATTTTCTTAGTGTTTGTAACATATTCGTATAGAAGGTATTTCGGTAAGTGTTGTAAACATACCATTTAGTATAGAAGTGACGATACACAAGAATTTTGTTGAGCATCAACCACGAACTTGCTTTGTCGGTTTGTTGAACGACATTTAATGAGACACTCTCCTTGCAATTAATTAGGGAGTGTCTGTTTGCAAGTATTGATTTTAGCTTCAAGGAATACAAAAGCAATTTGTTTGGTAGCTTTACATTACAAAAACATGTCTCTGTCTGTAAATAAACAAAATATCCGTTGCTATTACAGAATTAAGCCAAGTTAGACTTTCTCTTACTATATGAACTACAGCCTCAAGATGCAATGATGTAGTAAAACAATAAACAGTAATACCAAACAATGTATACTTTTCTAATTTTGACATCTAAAGTTTCACATTTTAAAACTGTCGGTGGCGAATCGTCACACTATTTATAATTTTATTAGTTTTTAGTCACACAAATGTCAAACAAGGCTCACAGTTCTTGTAAGCTTGAAACTAACGAGCGTATTGGCTTGATTTTCAATATAATTTCATCGGTTAAAACCTCTTTATTTTATCAAAATTAGGAAAATTCTTGAATTATTCATACTAGCAAATTGCGATTTCGTGTAGCTCGTATGATTTTGCAAGATCTCGCTTCGCTCGTTCCGGAAACAATCTACCCCATACACAAAATACATATGTTATCAAATGATATTATTTGTAGAATGGAAATGGTTTTACTTTCAAGCGAATCAGATTATCAGATTGAAACATGAAAAATAATTGTATTATTATATTGAGGTTAAACTAAAAATTAAAGCTATAAATAAATTAAAAATCAAATTACAATTTGACCAAACACTTCTATCACAAATTCAATATCAGCTTTTAATTAATTTTGGTTGAATTCAAATGTGAAATTTGGTTGCTACACGCATGGTATTTTTTATTTTTTCAAACAGTTACCAGCTTCACATTAAAAGGGTTAATTCAAAATATATTTCAAGCGTAATGAAATACAAAATAACCCATTTTAAAAACAAATTGTACGTGTTGCGCGACTGAAAGCACACGAAACAAATGTTGATGTTAATAAAATGTAAATAATGACACTATTTTAAAATAACGTAACATTTTATGATGATGCAAATTTGCGTAAATATCTCATTAGATAATGATTATTTAACCTATTTTGGAAACATGCAATGATTTTATAGTTATACTATCTCTTCTTTTTGCAATTGTTTCAACATTAAAAAAAAAAAAACATTAAAAATGCTTACTCTCTTATACGAATAGTTCTCAAGATTTTAACGGTTAAATCTTTAATGGTTTGACCATTCCGAATTAAATCGGTGTATGTTATAGTGTGTGTATATGTAGGTATGTGTGCCTGTATATGTGAATATGTGTGTGGGATACTGCGCTCTATATAGCTAAACTCGTTGCAGACAAATGTATTAATTTAAATGTCTATATATATATATAAATATATATATATATATATATATATATATATATATATATATATATATATATATATATAACTGTGCCCTTCACCGAGCTTTAATCTTAAAATTTATAAAAGTCAAATAAAAATATTCTACAAAACTTATGGCGAGAAAATCATGAATGAATATTTTTGAACATGAAATAATTATTGATATTACGAAATTACATCGAAGAAATCTGAGCCCGTATGGCATATAAATAGCATAAAAATAAAATAAACATTTTTATAAAGAAAAACAATACCAAGATAATAATAGCATACGCCGTGCTAATATACGATAAGGTTAAATAATCCTTCACCTTTTCTAACTCGGTCAAATCATTCTTTTTACATGCTTACACGGACAGGAATGTATAATCGATAATTTGTAGGAACGTATTTAATGTAAAAGAACACAAATAATCACGAAGAAAGTAAAAAAAAATTAACTACTATTTAAATATAAATAGGTGAATGCAATAAACATTATGCATAATACAAATGCATATTACTGCGTTATTTGGATAATATTTTTATAATGATAGGCACAAGTTCCATGAACATATAATTTCCTAAGGTGTTACTGCTCATTATAACAAGAAACGATTTGCTCTCTGACGACAATTTTCTTCTTTGCTTGCTATTATTTTTCAAATAATTGAATTGAAGTTGTAGCCGGATACTTTGTTCATGGAAAAAGTTATTTTGTAATTCTCTAGTTAAGGAAAAACTTTGTTGAACCGTCTGTGCAGCAGCTCCATCTGTTTAGGCTTCCAATGATTTTCTCTCTTCTTTCTTGTTTGAGAATCTTGTTAAATGTTACTATAGTGAAGATGTTCTATTCATTTATTTTTTATTATATATCTAGTAGCATATCCTAGCTTCCTTAATTTAACTTTGTTGGTGCATCCTCGATTCGGATAAAAATCTTAATGTGAATTTTCGGTAGAATATATGTTGTGTATATAAAAGCGTTTGATTACCAATAAACCCTTATTCGGGGTATACTATCTTTATCTTTGAATTTTATTTCAGAATTTTGCACATCCTTCACTGATAAAATCGATACCAACATCAATTAGATAAATTAAACTGTATCAGTTCTCTGCACTAGTAATAATCAGACTCAAGACGAGAAGGTTCGACTTTCGGCTTCGTAGAAACCAGTTCCTCGTTAATGACCCATATATTGAATTTGAGAAATTAATTCCCAAGCGATCGATTATGCACGACAATGCCTAGAGTTTAAAAAAGGGTACTGAGAACTTGATTTATTGATGCGAGTATAATTTGATTGCTTTAAATGTATATGCTGTTTATGGACAAATGAATAATTACCAGGAAAACTGAAGAAAAAGCTATCGACCAAACAACAGCCTGAATTCCTTATAAATAAAAAATTGACTACTTATTATGGAGTTTAACTAGAAGGTTAATTAATATTCGCTTTAAATAATCAATACGTTTTATCCCCAATTGCAAGTTAATATAATTCGGTATTGAAAAAAAATAATTCTATTCAATTACAAAAGATGAAAATATTCTTATCAATAAATGAGATACATAATAGAGACCCTTGCAAAATAATCAGTGTAATATTTTTGTAATTATTTGTATATTTGGAAGGGTCGGTGCTAAAGTTCCCAGCAGATAAAACAATACTGATTGATATAGTAACACCGAACATAAGTAACATGTATGAATATGCATCAAAACCATCAAATAAATTAAAATTGAAAAGGGAAGATGTAAATTCAACAAAACCACTGACAACCAGACAAAGTCATATGCTGACCCGATACAACCACAGTCGGGAAGTAGAGAAATTGCAACAAAACCACGGTCCAGCGGGCGCTGGACACCCGGTCACTCCTGGTTCGGTTTCGGTCAGTTTACCTCACATATAGCGAACACACTCCATTATGACGAAACTGTGTACACGCCGTTACGATCCTATTTACCAGAGTATTAACAACACGCTGAAAGTACGCTTTTAAATATATAACTGGAGAAGATAGCTTTTGGCGGTGGTGCAAGCGTCAAATCTAATACGAACATACCCTTGGAAAGCATTCTCGACAACTATTCGTAGCAAATACGATTTGCCGGAAATATTCGGTGTGGCATTTATAAAGCAATTGTGTAAAGGCAATCTGTAGATAATATAATTTGTTGGTATATTAAGATTATATTTTAGTTACTTTGGCAAAAAAAAAGACATACATTGCGTCGTGCAGCTGACAAACTCTTCGACACGGTATACGAATTCTATACGCTTGGGGAAAATGCCATTGTAAGAAAAACACGTCGGTTATTTGACAAAGACTATAATTTCTTGAACTCTCCTGAGGAAATAGTACAAAATATAAACATTCTAAAGAAAATAATGATTAGATTAAAGATGAAAAATGTACGTTAGATTAAATGCACTGTCAAAACGAGAATTTCTGTGCGTTAACATTATTTGGTTTTTGATTTCGGCAATAGTAATAACGACTATTACTAATTTATGGTTTTACTAATGAATATTTGGTTTTGAAGTATGACTAGCTATGCCAACCAACGTATACTTCCATCCATTTTTATTTGTATATGATTTATGAACCGAAATCTATTCAGTGCGCGTTCAAACATCATTAGATTTAAACCAAAACAGTTTGTACATGTTGCATTATAATTTATAGATCTATCTTAAACTCGTATTATTTTTTGCTTCAATGGAGAATGATTACATGAATAAAAAATGCTAAGATGAATGCAACGAAATCTATTTTGAATAATAAATAGCGAGGAGACAAAGAAATACTGTTTGGTTGTGGAACGTTATGTGTGATTGCAATATTAGTCAAAAATCCATTCGATTTTCAGTGTAATTTTTACAACTCGTAGCATAGGTACCTTCTTGCGTTAGCTGCTCCTGGCGTAGCGATATATCAAATAAATTACAGGCAATTAATTAAAGGAAGCTATTTGTCTTTTTATTGTTGCGCATTTTACCAGAGCCTTTTGTAATTTGCTGAATTATTTTTACGGAAATAGACGTATTAACTTTATAATTCTTTCATTCTTTTATTGTCGAATTTCATAACAAATTTTAATTAAAACTATTTATCTACTCTGAGGTTTTCTGAGTATTCCTATTGTTGGCTTCTATAACAAATTGCATGCAATTAAGGAAAATTTATTTATTTTTCGTAAATACAAACAAATAAATTGTGATAATTATTTACTGTGGATCTGGGATATATTCTAGATTTATACGAAACCATACACTGATTGAGGTTAAATAAACTAACCCGTATATATTTCGTAAAAAGAAGAAGATTTATTTCTTTTCATAACTTTAATTTACTACTTATCAAAACTTATAATAAAGTACCTGTAGGAGTACAGAATCTCCAATTTCATCAAAATGAGCACTTACCTGAAAAAGATAACAAATATTAGTATAATTAAATACAACTATATATATTAAAATAAATTTACGAACAACTGAAACCAGCTTCAGGAGCTCAAATGGAATAGTTCCAATCAATATAGTACCAAAAAAAATTCGTTGTCTGCATAATTACAAAAATTTTAAATGCATATCAGTTAAATTTGTATTCATTTCTAATTGTAAAATAAAACAAGAACGATTATAATTTTGTTCTCTCTCGTTCCAGTCGCTACTAGTTCAAAGTTATCCATGTTTAAATTAAATTATTATTATTAGCTCGACAACGAAATCATTTCGGCACACACCATGAAGATGGTCATACAACTTAATATATATGTATGATGCAAACAGATAAAATTTTATTTTCAACAAATGGATTCCCATAAAAATATTTGACGAATGATAAAATAGTTTTCAAACCAACAGAGCTGCGTAGTGCAGTATTCGAAAAAACCAATTCACATCTGAAAATAAGTCAATATCAACTAGTTCCAAATGCATAATTCATGAGCAGTCCGCATTTTGAGCAAAATGAAAAACTCGATTAAAAATTGAATTGTATTTTATACGAATATGTAACTCTACAGCATGTGTTCATTCAGTCAGTTGAACGAAAACTTTTCCTATTTTTATGGAAAGAAAAACATACTCAATTCAATAAAAATACAACCGTTCGTGCACATTAAATATTTCCTTTGTTCCACGGAATAGCTATCGTTATTTTAACACTATTCCTTCAACAAAAGCAAACGTATGAGCGCATAACCAATCGCAATGCACGACGACAAAGGATATAGAGACGTCGGTTATAACAATTCCTTGTTTTTAATAACAATAAAAGTAAAGTGAGTGACAATATTCAAGCCGCGTCGATTGGTATGCTGAATTTGATATCCATAGCTCGGTTTGGTCGCCGTGCCGTGGCGTCTGCAAAGCAATGCGAAGATGAAACAGGACACGGTTTGTGTGTGTGTGTGTTTAACAGAATTCAATTTACCAGGTTTGTGTGTGTGACCGGTTATCTATTGTGTGTTAGTGTAGACATGAACGTACTCGTTTCATATCCTAATATCCATGGCTTAATGTGCGCATCTTTGTGTACGAATTGAAATTACGAATGCGTTAATAGTAGAACAGGTACAAGCACCAAAGCTATCAGCTCCCTGTAATATCTGTTAAAGGGATTTATTTATGTATGAAACAAACCTATTTATTTAAAGAGATAAATTGATAAAAATAATAATGAAAAGCAATTGTTTTTGATTTACTGTTAAACAATACTGTCAGTGTCTTCATGTGAACCGTCTCGCTGCGAAACAGTGTGTAACATTATTTTTCATTTATAAATCATTATTTTATTTTGTATCTATGACTTATTCTTTCTATTTTTATATAATCCAAACATTAAAGGACATGTAATGAGGAAACTTCATTTTCTAAAGCAATTAATAATACTATTAATAACATCATAAAAACATATTAAAACGGAAAGTGTACTAAATTAAAATATAAATAAGAAAAATAAAAATACAATAAAAATAACTAAATTACATGTTCATTTTTATATAATTTTAAATTTATTTTAAAAGCTCGTGAAATTTTTTTTTTAAATTATTACATTCGGTAAATTACTTAAGTTGAAGTTTTGATTGTGACAATAATTTTTTCTACCATTATTAAAAATAATATTATTTAATAATTTGTTATGGTTCCTCTAGTGTTATGATTATGCAAACTATTGTTTTCGTTAATAAGCTGTTATTGATATAAAAAATTCTTATAATTGATATGCTAAAGAAAAACAATTATAATTTTATTTTTTAAATTAGTATATTAAAATATTTTATTCAGTCATTTAATTCAAAATTAATAAAAACTTTGTGGACTTGAATAATATCAGAGGTTTTTGAAAATTTCAAAATTTTTCAAAGAGCAGAACTATACTGATATGTGCAGATCCCGATATCCATAGAATTCTTGTTTAGAACAGTTGAATGCACGTGGCTGATTGCGTCTATGTGTATGTAAGTGTATAGATGTCAATAAATGTAACTATGTATCAGTGAGTGTGTGTTTGCATGTATGTGAACGGATAGACGAGTTGGAGAAACGCGCACGATAAGAATACCGAGGGTTGGTTTGTACGTGCGAATATTGAGGCATTTACCATTTTGCGAAGATATAACCGACCGACGCTGCCGTATGGATGTATGTAAGTAAGCGGATGGAGGTATATGGGTGGGTATGAAAGTGGTTGGTTCAAAATCGATAGTAGTATCCGCAACGCTCATATCACCACTCACATGAAATCGAAAATGTAGTCATAGAAAATTGCACGCTCTATATTTTACAAATCCGAATATTCTGCGATCTAAAGTAAAGAATAACCACGGAAAGAACGTAGCACATAAAATATTAAAGAAAGACATTGTTTGCATTATGCTATTACCAAAACGTATTTACCACTAATTCAAAGTCTACCTAAAAGGAAATATTAGGTGGCATCATTCTTACGGAAAATATTTTGAAGCAAAAATAATTATATTACGCTATAGATAAACTCTGATTGATTTTATCACAATGCCAAATTCAAATATGAAATCGATAAAATATAAACTTCTTATAACTTCCTTAAATAATTAAAACATCAGCATATCTCGTCAAGCTAAAGGGTCTTTAAAAAACAGGTTCTTTTACAAGCAGCTTATTTCCAAACGACGATGTAAACAGTGCTTCATTATTCGAAGTAATACAATCAATGTTTCTTTATATATAGTTAAGTGTGTAATTGTCACATGATGAAATTAATTTTGAAATATTTTAATGTATTAGCATACAAATTTATATAGTCATTAAACTGATAAGTTAAAGAAAATTTTATAAGCACTGCCACTTAAATATTCTTGTTACTTCGTAATACTTAAAACTGAACACTTGATTAGTCCATCGACCACTTCACGGCCTAACAATGTTCGTGAAGTTCAGCATCATTCTTGTTAATCCAATTATCTTATTCAATATCGATGCAAACCATTATATATTGTATGATTGCATAGGATGAATTACACAAATAATTTGCTAATTTACTAACGAGCTTCATGTAAATAAATGGAAACAGTTATTGGAAAACAGTTTCGTTATCATAAAGTTATGTTTAATTCAAAGTTTAAAATCGGAGCAGGTTCATGTTCATTCATCCGCAAGCGAATTTAACATTCTAATAACTCAACTACATTTCAATTAATAACACAAAACGTAATGTCATTATCTCAATTACATATGATTTAAACTGATAATTATCGATAATAACTTATAACAAATATATGTACACGCCCCAACGCCGTAGGTTCGCTGTATTATCAATTTGATATGAGAAAAAGTGTAAGAAATCTATTAATAACCATTGATATTTAAAAAGATAACCTTAAAACGTGCACATACTTTATTGGTGGACATAAAACAATTCAAATCACAATAATTAAACTAAAATTTTATTGTATAAATTAATTATAAAGAATACTGTTGAATTTAATTTCTTTGAATTATTTTATTGAAAAAGCTAACGCTACGGCTAAGTAGTAAGTAACATTGGCTCATATGACGTTAGGATATTCGTGTGCATACCCCTGAAAGGACATGCAATAATGGAACTCGTTCTAAAAGAATAACATATTGGAAAATATAAATTTATAGAAAATTTTGGCAAATAATTTTGTCACAAAACTTAGTATATTCATAATGAGGATGCTGTTATATATAGACAACCATGGATTTGTCTTCCACGAGACGAACCAAGTCTCAAAGACCTTAAAAAATAAGACGGAACATTGTATGTTGTAAAAGTGGAAAGTTAACCGAAAACATTCAAAAGAAGAATATTGTTGAAAATATTGAATATTTTGGTGACGGATCATCAGCTTCTGGCTATTCTGATTCGGTATCAACAAATTAAATATTGAACGTAAGGGTCACGTGCATGAATATAAATATGAAATTGTAATCACAAATAACTGTTATTGTAAATACAGAATTTAGCAAAAGGGGAAAGTATACGAGTATGTACTCGGGATGTATGTATGTGCGTATAAGTACACAGTGGGTACCCATGGTGTGTGCAAATCGTTTATTGCAAATCGTTGGATTACGTTTAGGCCCAGCATTGAAAACGGCATAAATCCAATTCCGGAATGTGATCGGAGGGGACCCGCAAACTGTTCCGCAACCTCCACACAAATTTGTATTCTACGCAGCTGATGAAATTCTATTGCGGTTAGCGAAACACTAACAGTTTTATTGATCGATCCCAAATTAACAACGCCATGGCCGATGCTTCAAATTACCGACACACACACACAGGTATTGATTTTATATTTTAATTCATTGGTTTAATGCATGGTCATGTTTGAACTCTTGCCATTATGACTTAACTTATACCTACCAATAATAAATAGTTCTCACGCTTGTGCAATTTTAATTAGCACATTAAAAATTTGTGTTCAATAGTATCGGTTGTAGACAGAGATAATTGTTTGTGAAAATTGTCAAACTTGGAAGCATTTAACAAATATTGCCAATGTAATATTATCTTTTAAACATAACGTATAAGAGAGTAAAATAAAATCTAAGATTGTTGGCATTGAATTCTTATATATATTATTATCTAAAATATTAGCGCAATTTTTATATCCTTAAGTTGGAAGTATCATGGGTAGTATCTAAAAAAATATTATCATTCCATTTACCATGCGATTCTATAAAAAAAAAAATTTTATAAATCATAATAAATTAACTATCGCTAGGAAAATATTTATATTAACCCTGTGGCATGCGTTACCTGCAAAACTATGCACAATTTTATTCATGAATATTCATTAAAATCAACAATAATAATAGTAGGGCCACCACCAGGTTTTGCAAGTACTAGTTTAGTAAAATGGGTATGGAGCATGGATAATATTGAAACTGTAATTAGAAATAATATAAAACTAAATATTCATTAAATTTTCTACAAGAATAATTAATTTTTCTATTATCATGAACTGAATGTGTAAATATTATCTATACAAAATCTGGTCACCAAGCTGTGCAAATATAATACTTAGATTATATTTCATTAACTATTTGTGCATGAACTGCAGTGAACAAAAGATCATTTTTTCAAAATAACTGGAATTCTTGCACTCTTCTACGCTTGGACAAGTAATATTGCATAATTTATAGAAACATATATTATTCGGTGTGACATTGTGTTTAAGTCGGAATGCCTGGGTGATTTTAGTGTTTATATTGTAATGTACTTTGCTAATTCGAAAGGCTCGAAAATAATAATAATAATTATCCATATATATATATATATATATATATATATATATATACATATATATATATATATATATATATATATATATATATAAAAAATTACTTATAGGATATAATGAAATTATTTCATTATAACATATTTCTTACGTATGGCACAACAACGTTGCAGTAGAAATACATAAATTTGAACCTGACACCTGCATATATTGGAAAATAAGAATGCTCATTACTAGTTACAACTTACATTTACATGGTTATAAAGGTATAATTATACTATTCTTCATTATATTTCTACTAATTTATTATTCTAATGGTTATAATTAGTAATAACAATTATTAAAGCTATGAAATTCCAAAATGAAAGGCATATCAAGAACAAACAATAAATCATGAATAGCATAAAAATATACAACGTACATATGATGCTAGGTCTATAATTGAATTGTTTTGGAAATTGCATAGGAAATTGCAACTATTATTACCACTGCGCGCTTAATATTTTTCATGTTAAGTTAAATAGCATAAAATTTCTTCTTTGTTATTTACTTAATAGCAATTTATTGCTTAAAGTGCATATAATTTTATACAATTATTAATGCTTTGACAGCCATAAAAATCAATTATATATAATTAGATATGCAGAAAAATATTTACTTTCTTATACGTGTTATGTAAAGGAAAGTATTGTGATCATAAAGGTCTCTGAATCCATTTTGATTATTTTCTCAATAATATCTGTGTGAGAACCATTTACAGCGTTTTAACATTCCGGGAAAAAACGCTTTCTATTTAGCTCCCCGTACAAGACAATATATTTGATTTGTGTCTGTAATATGCTAGGTTCAAAAACTATGCTAAAATAAAAGTTGTATCGTCGCTCAAAATCCAAAAAATATATTTTTACGAAATTTTATATAATTATAATATCTGTGGTCAAAAAGTTCCCATCGTATTTAAAATCTAATTGTCTGTACAGGTCCGGAGTTTAGGGGCCCACAAATAATTTAAAATCATCAAACAATATAACAAAAAATTTTGAAATATTTTAAGTGAACTCTTATTCATCAAATTCTGAGCCCAAGAATTTAAAAAAATTATGTTTTCGTTGTATCACAAAAAAAGAAAACATTTATATCTATCGCGTTTTTTTCAGATTTTAAACCCAATGAAAATGTATTACAAATAATAATTTTGCTCTTTAATGTATTGTTGCAATCAATCAATTACTGTCATTTACCATTTATCACTTTAAAATATGGATGGTGGTTATAAATAGGTTTATTTCATTAATACATCCTCTGCTATAAAAATGTTTTCAATAAAATAAAAATTATAAAAAAAATCCACAAAATCGATTCTACGGCAAGCGATGGCATTAGGGTACCTAAGTGTGTTTTTGGAAAGGATATTTCAACAAACAATTCGTATTTAATAAAAATTATAAATATAAACATTTCTAACAATATTTATTTGATAAGTTTTGTCGATAAAGTGTATTAACTAAATAACGCCTTAGTCATTTTGAATCTACGTTTTCCTACTTACGACAGATATTGATATTGTTTCATGACAATAGTAGAATAAATTTAAAGGGCACATCTTCAAGTAATAGATAATTAAAAATACTATTTTTAGCGAGTAAGTTATAAGTTCATAATAGGTACACACGCAATTTTGATAAGATACGGCGAGAATAAAGTATAGATGAGTTGGTAAGAGGTAAATCTTTATTGGCTTGTAGATGTATGATTTTATTTGTAAATAGTTCATAAATATGTTTTTGAACATAATGCTATAGCTTTTGAATGTTGTCATATAGCAGGCGTTATCTGTGGTGCGTTTTTATTTGAATATAAATCTGGATCTTTTAGCAATTCAAATTCTCTCGCAGACTCGCGGAAATATACGAATTTTAGCATAATATAATATCATATAACGCTGTGAACAACTGTAGCCGTTATCTAATCCTTAGCACTTCTATTGTCACTTTCCAGCAGCGTTCTGTTCAAAAATATCGCAGCATTTATCATGATAAAAATTTGCTTTAGTCGCGTTGACTATGTATTTACAATCTTTTTTCGCCCTCTTTCATAAGATATATGCTTGACTTCTGTTTAGTACTAGCATGATTTATTTTCGTTCACAAAATATACCTATTGTACGTTTGTAATTAAAGTATTAAATACATAACAATTGTATTAATTATTTTTTTAATATTTGTTTTCTTATACAATAAAAATATAAGAAAGTAATGTGATTACTATACTCATGATATAAAAGAGAAAGAAATAATGAATACATTTTATTTCAAAATATATATACTAATTAACTTTATATGGATATACATCTTTACGTCCATATGCAACTCGTCCAATCCATCAAGGATTGAGGATCTTCTGCTTAAAGATATAATTTGAAAAACATAATACTTCCAAAACCAAGTAATAAGCTTAAAAATTTCAATTTACTTTAGTAAATATTGTGAACTTTGAAAACTTCTTATGTTGAATATTTACTCCAACATTAAATGATGGTATCTTAATTAAGATTTTGGTGTGTCTGTTTTCTAAGGTGCTTATCCCAATTTACTCTCTTGAGGTATCATGACAGGTTCATATTTACAATTCCTTTCATCTTTATGTTACAAATATACTGATGACTGTGGAAGCGTAAAACCTAATTGGAGAAAATAAACCGCTCGAGGATATATATTTAATTATCAAAATTATAAATTTGGCTTCCTAATTTTACCGTAATATAAATAAATGAGACGTTCGAAAAGCAGGGAAGCAATAAAACAAGCCAATAAATTCTGCACACTTTTAATATATATAATAATATTTTAAATATAGTACCTTTCTTGATATCGTTTGGTATTTAATGTGCCAAGGCGCGTATCTGAGGCATGGTTATCGAAAGTCATACGATAATGAACTGACGACCGAATCACGTCTAGTTAAATATTGTATTAAACGTGGTCGTTATATGAAATATTAAAATGTTCTTTAAGAATTATATCAATAATCGCAATTGCGATTAAATGCTCACTATCTAATGGAGAAATATTCAAATATAGTCCGCCCGAATAGCAACCAAGTAATTGTCAATCAACGTAATAAATTTCAAAAATGCATTTTTCGCCATGTTTCAAAATAATTCATAATGTTGTGTGTCGGAAAGTGGTGTAATCAAATATGCACATCAAATATAACCAAGAAACTTCAGTTGTCGTGCATTAGCCACCAACGATATTTTGGATTAGGAATAGCAAGAATTTCTGAAATTATATAGGTTTATTTATTAATAAGCGTGGACGTATATTTAATTCTGTTACATACAAGTATGGTAATATAATTAGAACAGCCGTCTAATTTGTGACAGGATTTAAAATATTTAATTTTTCCTCATTCAAATCACAATAGAAAATAATAATTATTCTTATAGAAAATGTAATGAACTTGCTAGACAGACCTTTTGTAAATCATTTTAATTAAGGTTATGCTATACTATATGCTTGTTTGAGTAAAGGGACGTTATTATTTTTATTTATTAAAAACTAAATGAAAATCCTTTGATATTGTGCTACATCTACCTGGCTTACCCATGTGGTGGTTTCCATTTTAAATTAATTGGTATTGAGAAAAAACGAACAGGATTCTTTATTTTTCGCCATTTATTTGAGCGCAATTTCGACGCCCGTCCAATAAACACATGTTATGTAAATCAGTGTGGATAAAAGGCAGGTTCAAACTAAATGGGGAAGATAATGAGAAAATTCTCGTGGAGCTCTAGTTGATTTAGTCCCTTTGTGCAAAATTTTAAAGCTGTAAAATGTTAGGTTAGTTTCCATAATGTTATGGTTAGATTAAGTTTAATGATTTACGAAATTTCAGTAGGGATGAATATTGCTTATTCCTACATATAAAAGATTCAAACGTTGAATATTTTGATGTTACCATATTATTAATAGTATATCCGACATAAAGGTGATATGTTTCAAATTGTATTTTTTTATACGAAATATATTTACGGTAAAGATTCTTCTTTGATCCGAAAGTTTTGCGTGCAAAATATAATTAATATTATTCAAAGCAATACATCAATACATATGCTATTATAGATATATATATATATATATATATATATATATATATATATATATATATATATATATATATATATATACGCACATTTCCATTAAAATTTCGTAGTTAATATGATTACATGGTGTATATGAAAGTAAATATGAAAGTATATAAAAAGTAAATGATATAGGTGGTAGATTAATATATATTATATGTTTTATATTATTTATCTGAATTACAAAAATTCGAAATATTCTCAAGTAATGTTACTACATAAATGATAAAAAATGCATTTACATAATGTAATATAAATGCTTTTTTTTTCTCAACTTCACACTTCATTCAAATATATTACATACACATAAAACGTATTAAAATTGTTGAGGACATGCACAGAATTATTAATAATTTACGGTATAACCTTCCATAGCATATATAATTAAGTGAGTAAATTATGTATTGACGAGGAATATAAACTCTGCCACTCAAATATTAAAAGAATTCAGCGTTTAATAAACAACGTATTTATTTGTTATTTATTAATTAAAAAATGTCTTGAATTATATTTGAAATTTTGCAACTTTCGTGGTTCGAATAATTCCTTATGTCGAATTATTAGGTGAGACTTGTGGGTTCTGTATATCAATAAATAAAATAAGATTGTGTTTCAGTAGGTGTGTTTATTGGTCCTGCATTTCTTGCTTAGGTCATCTAATCTATTATTTTTCTTTAATATAATTGGAAGAGAGACAAATCATGGTCCAAACAATCAGTGCTGGGCAAACGAACAAAGCAACTAACTCCAATTGTCTTTATCTCGAAATTTTATCGTTTTGTAACTAATAGATACGCATACGTGAATCTATGATTACCGTATTTACTTGATTGCAACTTGATTTTATAATTGCTTTATTATTATATTTCAAAAGTTAATATAGTTTTAAAACAATTATATAACAATATTTGTTGACTTTCTTTGTTTATATGTACAAGAAGTCCTAGTGTAGAAATTTCTTTAATAATTTCCTTGATATAAAGTCCGATAATAGGTTGGTAATATTAGTGATATTATTTATTTTGAATGAATCGTCGCATTTTCAAATATGGTTCGTATCATAAACAAATGGCAGTTGTCAATGCAGTCAAACGATTTCATATCTAATCAGATATTACGAAACAGTACCTGAAAATTGTATTTAAAATTCAGATTGACCCGTCCATTGTATGACAGGTAGGATATCATGATTACCAGTGTTTTTTTTTTTTTTTTGTCGCTATCAGTTTATATATTTCCATTGCACAACGAGCGCATTCCTATCACTGGCTTTTTATCAAATGTAATGGATATATTGAAATGATTTCGCTGTAAAATAGCTTTTAATAGACTCGATTCGACAAAAAAAAGAAAAAGGTTTCAAATTAAAACGTGTTTATATTCAAGTGATCTACCTGAATAGATTCAAAGTATTATCATCTATTGGTAACAAATTATTCATGTAACAAGTTTTTTCTATTGCTTTGTTATCTATGTAATGTGTTTCATGTATACAGGCTTTTGATACAAAACTAATTGGGGACACTATGTAGATACACTGTTATTGATTTATCTTTAATGAAAAATTTATTTGTGTTGCATTATTGATATTGCTGAAGGCACAAATATACGTCGGTTCGTTTACATAACATTGTTTAACTTGTTCCGTTTGTACTTTATTCTGCATTAAATTCATACGTAATTAGTTAACGTTCGATTGTTTACAATTTTCTTACTGTATTACCAGATTCAAATAAATATCTATTGTATTAGTTGTTCTATATAATATTCCTTAATACTGCATTTATTATCAAGACTCCACAAGAAATTATATTTCTAACGTAAATATAATATTTTTAGTTGAACTCATAGACAAGAAATAAAAATAATTTAAAACAATAATATTCAATAGTTGTTTCATTTGTTTTCTCTAACTCATGTTATTTCCGAGGTATTTAAAAATTAGCTAGAGTGAACTGTAATTGTTTAAAATAATTTGCAATCAACAATTTAAGCCCTTGAGCGTTCAAACATACATCCACACATACAGATACACAGAAACACACACAAAAGTCATTTCGAAAACTGTCAAGTTCGAATCAGGAACAGTCATAAAATGTATGTATGTTAAAATCTCGAATTTGAAAATTATTATGATTACAATAGTACCTTTCCGTCCAAGAAAGACAATAGTTCATGACATGCGCGTTCTTGTTCATCATAGTTTATATATTATAGCTTAACTATTAACGATTTTAGCTCTACTATTCTCAAAACCACTAAGGTATGTGTGGGTAACTACCGACGGTATTATGAACAAACCTTTGAATTAGTTACTTCAAATTACCATTGTTGCACTGTATGTAGTTTAATTGAATGAAAATTGAATTAGATAGTTGAAATTACGGTACCATTGTTTCCAAGCATGTCCGGGCAAATGCCTAAATGAAACTTTAACTGAGAATTTCAATTTACCAAGAAAATGTGATTTATGTTACGAAATGTTTCACACTATCGTTTTGATCCTAATAGTTTATAGATTAACTGTTTAAACTTAAGATGTATAAGGAACCCTTTAAATTAAAGTAATTTATAGAGGTCCCATTTTATGATATTCAAATGGTTCACATTAACAAACCCGCTTCTAAAGATCAATCTAGTGATTTAATGTTTGTTATTCACATTATTCGATATATTATTGAATTATAATTGCTAAACGTAAATGTAACATAGCCTCAAAAACGATATTTTAGTAAACGGTTTATATTTCGAAAAAATAAAATATATATCTTCAACATTTATGGCTTTATCTCTAACTCATGCTATTTTCGACAAATTGTAAACGATCCAATTATTACTTCTGGAAATTGTCATTGTTTTCAAAAACCGAAAGTAAAACCAAGGCCATATTCAAGTCATTTAGAGTTTCATAAATTATTCTTCAATAGTATTGACTTTAAATCGAGCAAACACACAACACACAAACGTCATTCCGAAAATGAAAAAAACCAGTATTTCTTTATATATTACATTCTTATAAGAATGTCAAAATAATTGGTAATATGATCAGTTAATTCGAATAAACATGCATGAGTGCAAGCACAAATATTTACAGCATGCTGTATGGTGATCTGATAGATTTCCTCCAAGTTATCTACGACGAAGCATACAACTCTCTCAGCTCCAGATTTTAGACATAATACTTTAATCAATAGTGCTTGAAACTTTAGCTATAAAATATTTATTGAATTTATAAATAAGCTTGATGACTTCATTATATTTTGATAGCATGTAAGATATATTCTATACATGCTAATATGAGTGTTCTGTACCCATTAATTACATAGATAAAATAATTTACATTAAATGTGTGTTGCGTGTCTTAAATGTTATATTCAATAAATAATGATGATGCATACAGCCATGAATCGCTACAAATAAGATATTTTTCATATACGAATAATTATGTTAGAGATTTTCGGACGAGGAGAACGCGCGTAACATTTTGAAGACTGCACCCATATAGGTTGACAGTCGTTCCCGTGCATTATTGCTGGTGTTTCCGTTGCAACAACGCATGAGTAGCATTGGCAACCCAAGCGTTGTGTTTTACGCATCATTCTGGTTAGCGAGTTGGTTAATTTCAATGTGTATTGTGTTTTAGTTATAAAAACCAGTTAATATCAAGTAAGTTAGCTCTTACTACATGTATTATAGTTTTTAAGTACATTAAGCATCATTACTAATTATACGGATGAATTGAATAATCATACTGACAACTGTATGGACATTGTGATGGAGGGAAAGATGTTTTGGGATGTTTGGTGACGTATTTAGTGTTTTATGGCCTGTTGTTTATTATGGGTTGCTGTGTGCCATCAGTTGTATCTAGTCGACCTCATATTTTGATAATGGGTAGCAATCGTCTCGTAGAGTCGACCCCATATTGTTTATTTTAATGAGAAGCAATCGTCTCTTGTAGTCGACCTCATAGAATGTGTAGTATCGGTAATAACTGACCACATTTAGTTAATGTTAATTGTTCTATGAGAAGCAATCGTCAGATTCAACTGAGCTCATAATATGCGTTGTTTGCGGCCCAATATTGTTTTATCACCACGTCGTTGTAACAGTTGTATCGGAGCTGATCACTCTCGATTTGTTTGGTACCCGTTGTACAAGTGCGGCTTGTATGACGTGAGGAGATTTAAATCCGCTAAAGACTTGTCCCGACTTTGACTTACTAATCATTGTAATACTTTTATTATTGAGCTACTTACTGAGTATATCGTCCATACTCAAGTCTTCCTTTAATTACTAATTTCAGGACATGTCGTAGTCTTGCCGGGGCCCAATCAGCGTCGACCAAGTGATACCATTGTTTTCTTATATTACATTTATGATTATTATTATTTATGTGTGTAATATTTGTTTTAATACACTTGTTATAATTTCTCTGTGTTCGCATTTATATTTCATCATACATGTTTTAGAAAAAAATTCCTGACAGATAATCTAAATCCATCGGTTTACTCTTCCCAGCGTTTTCTCCTCTTAATAACTTCAGAAGTGGGATTACCTGGATTTATTTACCTAGATTTATTGGGAATAAATCTATACAACATGCCCCGTACCAGATTAGCCGCACAACGCGAGGAGGACGACAGAATGGTCGTCAATGTGCAAGAGGGAGAGCGCAGTCGGTCGCCGAGAAGTGTTGCGTTTGCTTCGGACCTCAACACCAACTCTACGCAGTTGACGCAACTATCGGAGATGATGTTGAAGTTGACGGAAAATGTTACTACGATGCTTTATGGCGAGTCCTTACCAGCTTTTGATCCCGCAGACAATACTCAAGATATTGTCATATGGATCGGAAAAGTGGAACAATTGAAAACGGTATATCGTTGGAGCGAAATGACGTCACGATCCAAGAAACAACACGAACGGGGAATCATCAAACACCAGAGTCGTTGCTGTTATTCTTGAAAACAATTGTTGAAGCGCAAAAGCCGAATTTCACAATTCCAAGATTTCACGTAAAACACGGCAAACAACATTTTCGGAAGTTCGAAAGAGTGAGACAGAAACCGAATGTCGATCAACGCACAGTGCGTTGCTACAGTTGTGGAAAGGAAGGCCACACATCAACATTTTGCCGCGCAAAAGTTCCAAACCGAAGATACCCCGAACCATTTGGATGGAAACCTGAGGAAACTCGTAAGGGTGGCCAACCAGCTGTGCTGATCACAAATGCAGTAGATGACGACATTCAACAAATACCAATCTTAATTGGACAAACTTTTACGGAGAAACCGCATGTAATAATTCATTAAGATCCTGAAAGAGTTTATATTTTCCAAACTAATTCAGTGCTACCAGGCATTGAGACTTTACCTCCAGCTAGAGCCATTTTATGGGCAAAAGAAGCTACGGTTATACCACCCAATTATGTTGGACACATAATTTGCCGAACCGAAGCAAAAGAAGACCTTTTTATCAATGCTAGTGTACGAAGAGAGAAAAAACGGAGAACAACGTTTATGTGTAGATTATCGCAAATTAAACAGTATCACGAAACACGATCGACATCCATTACCACGAATCGATGACCAATTGGACCAATTACGTGGATGTAAATTTTATACCACTCTAGATATGACATCGGGATATTATCAAATTCCAGTATCATGATGAATAAAATCTTGGGACCATTACGAGGTTTAGCACCAGATACGAGGTTCAGCACCAGACTTTGACGAAGGAATAAAACGTTTAAAACTATTATTAGAAACATTCTTGAATCATAATTTATCTTTAAACCCAAAGAAATGCAAATTCTTTCAAGTAAAAATAGACTACTTAGGATTTGAAATAAATAACGATGGGTAAAACCCGGATCAAGTTAATTTAAGTCAGTTTCCAACTTTAATGTACCACAAAATGTCCAACAAGTACGACAGTTTTTAAACTTGACAGGTTTCTTTCGACATTTTGTTAAACAATATTCTATAATTGCACGACCACTAACCGACTTAACAAAGAAAAAAACAAAACCTGGATCTGGACTGAGACAGAACAATCAGCTTTTGAAGAGTTGAAACAGCAGTTAATTCAAAGACCAATATTAGCGATATTTAACCCCAACGCAGAAACCGAAGTTCATACAGACGCCAGTAAATATGGATTAGGCGGAATCATTCTGCAAAAACAAGAAAATAGAAAGATGCAACCGATTGTATGCTACAACCGTAAAACAACACCACAGGAGCAAAAAAAAAAAAAATCATTCATACGAATAAGAAACTCTAGCAGTTGTCGAAACTTTGAAAAAGCATCGAGTTTATTTAGTCGGCATTAACTTCAAAGTAATTACAGATTGTAGTGCAATTCGTACCGCCGCAACTAAGAAGGACCTGGTGCCCCGGATAGCAAGATGGTGGTTGCTACTCCAAGAATTTACTTTTAACATCGAACATCGACCCGGATTACGAATGGCTCATGTGGATGCGCTTAGTAGGAATCCAATTGCAGGTAAAGAAATTGACAATGACAATTATGTTTTTCGAATAGAAACTACCGACTGGGTGTCAGTTACGTGACGAAAAAAATACAACTGATTCATGAAACTTTACAAAAATCACCAAAAACGGACTACGAACGTGACATCCATAAAAATTATGTTTTGGAAGATAATAGAATTTATAGAACATCGAATGGAGCAAAACAATGGGTAGTACCGAAAGGGATGCGCGCACAAGTGGTTCGCTCAGCATATGACGAGTTCGGACATTTTTTTCATTAGAGAAAACATTAAGAAAGTTGTGTGAAACTTATTGGTTTCCTCAAATGCGTCGATACGTGCAACGACACATCAAATCTTGTATACCTTGTCTATACCACAAAAAGCCAAGAGGTAAACAAGAAGGATTACTTCATCCGATAGAGAAAGTAGCGATTCCATTTCATACCGTACATATTGATCACCTAGGATCTTTCAACAAAAGTACAACAGGAAAACGTTATATAATCGTAGCTGTCGATTCCTTTACGAAGTTCACTTTAATTTATGCGACAAATGATACGAAGACTGCTCCAGTTATAAAATTCCTAAATAACATCATTGAGGTTTATGGAGTCCAAATAGAATCATAACGGACAAAGGTACATGTTATACGTCTCACGCATTTACGAATTACTGTAAAAGTAAAGACCTAAAGCACGAACAAACTGCAGATGCGACGCCGCGTGCAAACGGACAGGTTAAAAGATATAATTCAACCATTTTAAATTCTTTGTCCACTTCCATCGACGAAGAACGACAGTGGGAGAAGAAAATACCGACGATTCAGTTTGCTATAAATAATACGATCAACACCGCAACAGGAAAAAAAACATCATCAGAACTTCTTTTTGGATTCAAACCGCGAGCTCCTGCCGACTCACAGTTAAGTTTGGAAATTCAAAATTTAAGACCAGTAACTGACAATATCCACCAGTCACGAACAGAAGTTGCTCAAAAGATAAGGATCGACCAGCAGAAACAAAAAGAGACGTACGATAAACATCATAGACCAGCGAAGAAGTACGAGGTATATTATTATGGAGCTGCCTGGTTCCTATCGTAGCCAACGAGCATCATTCGAAAACATTGAAGCGTCAGATCACATTAAACCCTGGATACCACACAATGATTCATCCAGTTTGAATCAGAATCAGAAATAAACATTCGTAAGTAGAATTTTCTTTTAGTCTATCTACAGGTGAACGGGGACGTTCACATTTTATCAGGATGGCCGAGTTGTTAGAGATTTTCGGACGAGGAGAACGCGCGTAACATTTTGAAGACTGCACCCATATAGGTTGACAGTCGTTCCCGTGCATTATTGCTGGTGTTTCCGTTGCAACAACGCATGAGTAGCATTGGCAACCCAAGCGTTGTGTTTTACGCATCATTCTGGTTAGCGAGTTGGTTAATTTCAATGTGTATTGTGTTTTAGTTATAAAAACCAGTTAATATCAAGTAAGTTAGCTCTTACTACATGTATTATAGTTTTTAAGTACATTAAGCATCATTACTAATTATACGGATGAATTGAATAATCATACTGACAACTGTATGGACATTGTGATGGAGGGAAAGATGTTTTGGGATGTTTGGTGACGTATTTAGTGTTTTATGGCCTGTTGTTTATTATGGGTTGCTGTGTGCCATCAGTTGTATCTAGTCGACCTCATATTTTGATAATGGGTAGCAATCGTCTCGTAGAGTCGACCCCATATTGTTTATTTTAATGAGAAGCAATCGTCTCTTGTAGTCGACCTCATAGAATGTGTAGTATCGGTAATAACTGACCACATTTAGTTAATGTTAATTGTTCTATGAGAAGCAATCGTCAGATTCAACTGAGCTCATAATATGCGTTGTTTGCGGCCCAATATTGTTTTATCACCACGTCGTTGTAACAGTTGTATCGGAGCTGATCACTCTCGATTTGTTTGGTACCCGTTGTACAAGTGCGGCTTGTATGACGTGAGGAGATTTAAATCCGCTAAAGACTTGTCCCGACTTTGACTTACTAATCATTGTAATACTTTTATTATTGAGCTACTTACTGAGTATATCGTCCATACTCAAGTCTTCCTTTAATTACTAATTTCAGGACATGTCGTAGTCTTGCCGGGGCCCAATCAGCGTCGACCAAGTGATACCATTGTTTTCTTATATTACATTTATGATTATTATTATTTATGTGTGTAATATTTGTTTTAATACACTTGTTATAATTTCTCTGTGTTCGCATTTATATTTCATCATACATGTTTTAGAAAAAAATTCCTGACAGATAATCTAAATCCATCGGTTTACTCTTCCCAGCGTTTTCTCCTCTTAATAATTATGAATATTTTATAAGGGAAAAAATCACATGCTTTTATAGCCTAATTAAGTATTAATATTCGTTGTAGGTGGAAGAATTATTAAAATGTGTTGCATAAAATTTTACTTCAATAACGCTACTAGATATTAAGACACAAAAAACAAAATTGGAAAACACCTTAAATCCGAATGTAAAAATGGTTTTAGACTTGAGAACTAAATTTAGTACATATTGTTGAATAATGTATAATATTTTTTCCTGGAGTAAGTTGGAACTGTTGGGTGTTTCGTGTAAAACAAGCAAGTAAATTATGATATAAAACTTCCATTTCGCGTATATATATTCCACTTGAGATTATGGCTCTCTGGTGTATTCATCTTCTTCGTGTTGTTGTTTTCGTTTTATTTTTCTGAGACGATAGCATATTTGTTTCCTCATGCCTACGACAAAACGTCCACCAAAATAAGACTTAATTTCACGTTGCTTGCAGAAATGTTATTATAAGTTTATGCTCTGAGGTTTTCTAATTTATGTCCCTGACTTCGAAACATTTTCACCGTAAAGGATATATTTTAACTCAATATAATGTTTTGATTTAGATATTGCATCAAGATTTATAGGTATGTAGGTCCTCATGACGTTATCCAAAACGATACACATATAAGTCTTGCATAATACACTACGCATATAGCAAAAAACGGAAAGGCATGGAAACAATGACAAGGGTAATAGGAACTGGTACAAAGACGAAGAGAAATGTAACAAAGATATCTAATGCAAGTAGGGAATTAAAAGAATTTTAACCTTCTCTGAATCGAATGTGACTATTTTCGGAATGACGTCTGTGTGTGTAAGGTGAATATTAATGAAATAATCTATAATTTATATTGAAGAAACAATATTTGATAACATATTAAAACAATTAGATAAATAATACAACTTTAGAGTATAACTGTGGAGTATTGGTTAGTTTGACAGTTTGTTTGGGATATATATTTCTAATGAATACAACGTATAAGAAAGTCGAGTACAGGGCCCTCCAATTATTTTATCTGGATCTCTATATTGTCTCTTTATGAATGTAATAATATTTATCACTCCACTTTTATCAGTGTACTGTTTTATAAAGCACATGCTTTCCATAGAGTTTGACTGAATACAAATTACGAACAATATTATTTGTGTTATTCGAATGGTTTTAAAAGTAAAGCATTCCTTTTGAAAGGCAAATTAACTTTAATTGTTATAATGAAGGTAGGAATATGGCTTTTGAACATAATTAATTGTCTTTCAGTGTTAGTTTGTAACATGTTATTACGTTTACTAACGAGGTTTCAGTGTTATTCATTATTACTTTTTTTGTTTTACGTAAATATAAAATTATATAGTCTATATATCACATGAACTAATTAAATAGAGTTAACGGTAGCGGTATTCTTTCACAAATTATTTATATTTACATATTTTATTTTGTCAAATTATAGAAGAATCGTAAGGCTATGAACGTGTATATAAATCTCGGAGTTGATCAGATTTTATACATTCTTAGACAAAATATGTATTGTAACCAAGAAAAATATTCAACTCGAAAGTTTAACAACAATACACGTTTATAGTAACATGTACTAGAAACGCCAGCATGGAGCACTGCAGATATTTTATTTACACTCTGAAAATATTTACAAGTAAAATTGACATAAAACAGAGAACTGTTTCGAAAAGACAATATTATGCAAAATTTCAGAAGCATGTTCGTTTTCGTAATAATGGTTCGCGTGTTGAGATAGCAGATCTGGGGGATGACGTTTGTAACTCCGTGTTTAAATTTGTTGTTGCTGGTCACCTGAAGTGTAATTTGCATTTTGTATTTGTTGTACGCGGTTTCACGTTTTATGATATACACGAAGTATTCGTGACCAAGCGTGTTATGCTAAAGTTTTGTGGTGGCTACCTTTACCACTAGCATGTAGTAAGAGTAAAGCGCGCAAAACTTTTAACACAGATACAATCAAAAGTTGCGCGTCCAGCATTTATCGGTGTATAAGTCGGTGCCGCCAGTAGCTTTGGGCTTTGTCATGTGACAAGAATCGGGAACTTAAAAGCTTATGTAAGCGCTACCTTGTCAAATATGCCAAAAGAAATTAGTTATCAGGGTGAAGTATCTTGTAATGTTTCATTATTCTGTAGGCGAATTATATTCTTTAAGCTTAAACACATTTATTAGTCAATAACGCTTCATATAATAGTATATATATATATATATATATATATATATATATATATATATATATATATATATATATATATATATATACATATATATATATATATATATATATATATATATATATATATGTATATATATATATATATATATATATATATATATATATATATATACATATATATATATATATATATATATATATATATATATATCTATTCTTAATTACTTAATGGTTAATTGAAACTTGTATTTCTCTGAAGTATATTTTAATGAAAATGTCTAAACCTTAACAAATATTTGCAAAGTCATGCACTGTTTTAAATAATATACCCAAGTGACTTGTATTTACTGGCAATTAGCATAATGTTGCTATAGAATAATAGAGGGATAAGTGTGCCCATTTGTAACAAGATGCAAATATTAGGACAACATTCTACGTCACCTACTGCATATATTGCCATTAGCAAGACTTGATAAGTGTTCTATAATAGCCGTTAGATATGTAGTTATGCACACATATGTATTCGAAAAATGAAAATTATAATCATATCATGGGGTCTCACGTATATTAATGTCCACTGCAGGCAACCCAAATTACTACATAGAATGTTCGATGGTCATTACCACACAGACTTGTTTTTTATTATTAAGTATACTTGGTTTCATTTGGTATTTGTAGCATTGCATATTTGGAGACTTGTCATTTCAGAATTTTACTACGAACCTTAAGAGATATATTTTCGGTAATTAAAGACTAGTTTATTATAGTACTTCTAAGATGTAAGTGCAGCATGTAGTACTAAAAATGGAAACAATTGTACCGGAGTATTCATTGATAAATATCTAGTAATTATCTTCTTATTAGCTATGTTTGTTTGTCTTGCACTAACTGTTCAGTTCATGATTGACCTCTCTTTCACTTGTGATAAAGAAAAAGGACAGATTATGATCTGAGCAAAAAATGCAGGACAGACGAAGAAATATATTAATTTTTGTTCCATGTAAATTAAGACATATGCCCATAAATTTATAAGTTGATAACTATATTTTGATAGATATTTCACGACGTTGATAAAAAAAGTGCATGCTGGTCATTTAAGACGATGTCTAAATATAGAGTGACCCCCCAGAAGAAATATGATTGTTAGAGACATTTGTAGTGTATTAAAGAGGGCTAGAGACGCATGGGTGAGGTGTACTAGAAGTGCAACATATCTTATATAGAATGGGTGATTGACAACAAAAATGGTTTGGTTATGCTGGCAGAATGTTAAGCGAATATCTGACAATAAATAATTAAAAAAAAAGTGAGACTGAGTATAGACAATGCTAATATGAATGTGTGGGAGTCCTTGGGTGGAGTGTCCAGTTTAAAGTTCGATCGTATTGTAAGGCACATGGTCAGTGCAAAGAGCCGCTAGGTATTAATCACTTGACGTGCACTCAAGGGTGGATTGTAATGTTGTACTTGCGGGGACCGACTCGGCTAGCAACCTGCCTACGCTATTAATTATTCCCTTGTAGTTGATCGTATGAGGCAAGTAACACAAGCGAGCCCTCGTAACCCTTATTCTCTCGACTATCGCTTCACTGCCAGGCCGTAACTGCTCTTCAAATAGTGTGGCTACTTAGTGGGAACTATCCCAAGGCATATATAATATACCTACCAACTGCTACAATAGTGTTTGGGATTTAGAATTCAACAAGAAATTGATCATAAATTTCCATTTCTTTACATAATTAATAACTTCTATATCGCATGTCCTTGAATATTTGCCAGTCTAATTTCGTACTTTAAGAACGAATATTATGGCCTCTGAAAAAACTGCCTACGTATATTAGTTTAATCCACTAACTCCCAGTCGTACTCTATAGATTTCGCCTCTGTAAAATTCGTATTTCCCTAATTTTGATAGGAATAAGTCCTGTCACTTGCGTCTTGCGCACGGTACTAGTCTTTCCAATGCTGTCATGCGAGTTATATAATGGCAGTGAGATAATTTCTATCTTTTTCTATTCTCCGCCTCATATAGAAGATGGCACTCCGTATTGCGCAACGAGCCTCAAGCTACTAAATGTATAAAGGGAGCAATGTATTTTGTAAATAAAAAATAATTATTAGATATATCAAAGATTGTAGATTTGAGGTTAAGGATACAAAAAACTAACTGCATATACTCTAATTCCAACATAATATTCCTTCAATTTCACAGCTTCTGTGAGTTCTTTAAGACATTTAACAAACGTTTTCTACTATATTTTTTTTATTTGGTATTTTTATTTTCATGTAATTTTATATCTACGTTTCAAAATTCTATCATACTTTGCTACTACCTAGGAGATATAGCGTGTTGATATTTATTTTATAGTATTACATGAAATTTTGATAGCTCAGTTTAATTTACTACGTGTGCTCTTCGAAATTGTTGCCGTCATATTTCATTCTAGCACGTACAACTATTAACTTTTGATAACATTAGTTAGATGCTGACAAAATATAATTCGCCCCTTACAAATATATATTGAGCTCTAATACAAAGTTTCACTGCTCCACGCTAAGTAATTCAACACAGATACACTCACACAAAAACCGCAATGAAACCCTAGTTATATCGTAATCAGGATGCCTCGAATCGGCTATATCTACTAAAAAGCAGCCTTGATTTATTTAAACATTTGTAACTTATATATTTTATAAATGCATTGTTTTTGAGAAATTCGTCGGTTCTTCTGCTATTTTTAAGTATAGAAAACTTTTTCATTTCGATTAATTTGAAGTAAAGTTTTCTTTTCAAAGTTGTACCTTATAATCTTATAATCTATATTGATGACTTGTGTGTAGTACTTGAGCTACTTTATCCTATAAAGGAATATTACGAATATATTTTTATCCAAGAAATATATTACATGATAAATATTTTATATCCATATCAGAATTAGATGTCATATATTGGATACAGTAACTAAGTTCAATTCAATAACCAGAACAATAGAAAATATTTTACGCGAATAACAATTTGGTCAGAAGCTAGAAACTTTGTCATCTATATTGTTATTTATTATTTATATAAATTAGAGCTCCTACTCCATCCATTGAATGAGAATATATATTTTTGTATTTCTAACAATCAGTAGTTTCTCGCTCATACACAAGCGAAACAATTTTCAAGCAATTTGGTATTGTTCTAACTTTTTATTCTGAAGTAATCTTATGAAATTTGTACCCGTATCATTCCCTCGGTGACGACTACAAACAAAATGATCAAATAACCATTGTTTTGTCAAGACAACAACAGCACCTGGTGCAAAAACAGTACAAATGTCAGAAAATTACCCGTTGAGTGCTTAGTAGTGGATTAACACTGAAACAAAACAGCTAGCAAACCACACGCTCCCAGTAAATTCATCACGTTCCCCGCACGTGCATTCATCATACGCGTTTCTTTGTGATATTCGACCGCACTCGAACTTCCCTGCTGTAGCCAAGCCACGGTTTCGCCGGATTCTACAGTGCGCTGCTGGTGTCTCCTCCATTCTAATTACAATGTCTCCTCGTGGTTGTTGTGCTCCCCATCATGCTATATGCATGAGGCATACGTATAAAAAGTTACTATTATACCCAATATGTGAGCGTCCTAGTTTTGTTTTTGTAGATCTGAATATTGGAAGCAAGGGTCTGTAAACGCCCAGCTTGTTACAGGATTTTGCTCATATCATTGTAGCATACATTTTCGTAATTATTAAAGTACCTCTACTAGTGTGATAAATTCTCCGACACACAGAATACTACGCAATTTGTATGCTCGGAAATAAATCGATTGCAAAAGTATTATCGGTTTTTATTTGAAAATACTACAATTTCAAGATGTTTTCCTAGAGATGTGGGCCAGAGTAACGATGTTATTGTTTTCGTATTTGAATTACAAAAATTATAACACAACTTGTTCTTATATTAAAATAATTCATATACTTAAAACAAATTATCCATATCCGCTTTTCGCTTGTATTGTTGACCTACATATTGAAACACAGTATTATATAAATTTTATTAATGAATAAAAAAAATCAAAATTTATGGGCTACTGAATACTTATAAGCAAAACTACGAGCAACCTATCATATTTCAGTATTTAATTATATTTGTGCGCCCTTGGTAACCTTCTACAACCGACAATTGCTATTTCTAATATCGAACTTTTCATAAAATTTGCAATTAAACTTTCTATCTATAAAATATGTATAAAAAAAAGAAAGATAAAGAGATAAGGAAGTGAAAGGAAGAAGAGAGTGCTAACACTGCTTTGACCATACACTTATGAACATATAAATCTACTAATTTCAAAAACAATTTTACAGCAAAATTCCCGTATTTTTTCACACTTCAAAGAAAAATTATAGATAATTGGTTTTGCGTACACGGTTCCCGATTGTCGGCTTTGGGTGACCCAATTTCGAATACCCGATATCCGATCGTGGTACCTTGTTACGGAAACAGGATAATATGGTTCCGAGTACCCGGCTTCAGATAACTTGATTTCAAATGCGTGGCTTTGAAAACTAGGATCAAGTTCACATACACAAATAAATTTTATGGCTGTATATGGTATTTCTTTGCGCCACATGGCATTAGAAACCAACCTGAGGAATTCTTCATAATATGAATTTTGAAAACCTAAATAACTAGTACTGTTTGTACTACTTGGTAGGTATTTAATATTCATATTCCTGGTGCACGAATTTTAAATAAAACAAATTATTAAACAAGTCAAATTTCCACGCCATGCATTTTCTGCATATACAGTATTATATTTGCGGAATTATATGTGTAAATAATGCAAAATATGTATTACGCGGGATCGCAGAGATAATCCTTCTATTTGCAAACAGATTAATATAAATTTCATAACGATCAAAACCCGTTAACGTGTTATTAAAATAAATTTAATACTATGCAAAATACCAACGATAAAATAAGAATATAAATTTATAGCAATAATGAGATTACTGTAAGATAAATTCTCAACTTCTAAGTGATATGTAGGGCATTAGTGAAATTTATTTTCATTTAATCTCCCTTCCATTGATCCTTACATTAACAACCTCTAAATAAATTAAGTTATTGTTTTGTTATCTTAGGACAAGGATATCAGACGGGTGGCATTTTAAATGAACGTTTTACATAACGTTTACTTACAAGAGTAAATAAACAAAAAAGTAAACATTAATGTCTAACACAAGTAAATAGCTGGTTGAGCTAATAATTTTAAGTTTTCGCCAGTGTAACTTTAGAACGGAACCATAGAATGTAACAATAATTTACCACCTAAAGTTCAACAAACTTTCCGGTTTTCAAGTAACTCTATCGAAACACAAACTTGAACAAAATACCAAGTTCAAAACATTTTCTGCATGGTTTATTTGAATAAAACGCGTAGATATTCTCCTCTGATACTTAAATTCGAAACAACACAGCTGCTGCTACCAAAATGTCTCCGACCTGAAGTCAAAGGACAATTTTCAGTGAGCAATGCGACGTATTTACGTTCAAGCATATATTGGAATTCTTAAATTCTTCGTCTTTTATCTATTGCTTTTCGGAAGATACATATCAATACACATCCTTTATCAATTTTATTTATTAATTTTATGAAAAAGGCGAAAGAGGGGTAGCAAGCTATTTCTATGAATAACGAACGGGTAAATGCGACTCTCTTACCAATTGAATTCATCGTACCACGTTTTGAATTTCACAATCATGAATGCAATAAAAATCCTGACACAACTTATGACCAGTGAATGTATAAATTTTTCGAAATGTAAAATTCCCTGTAAAAATTACTATTGTATATCAGATTATTTAGTTTACAGTTCCCAAGTTACCACACATATTGATCTTGTTTCATGGTAATGGTAGCATGAAATTAGATTTTTTTTTGCAGTACTACAAAAATTGTTACAGAAGGATCTATAAAAAGTAACATAATAAATAACTTATAAAGACCATGAACAGACAAATACCGTGATATAATTATAACATAATGTGTTCGACACCTCCGGCGTCAATTTACAATGTTATATTTCGCGGTTGAATAGATTTCCGACCTGTTGTAACATTCAGCATAAGGTTTTTTGTCGGGAATTTGCTAATTCATTGAAGCACAAAATAAGATTTTTTACAAAGCAATGTCGTTTTTAACTATTTTTATGTTCGATTACTAGTCATTGTAGAAATAAGTGCACAACTGGTGCCCACATCGAGAGCAGACCAATTAAAAAACAAATTAATCTAATATTATATGGAATTCGATGTCGTTGCACCAAAACCTGTTGACTCTCCCAGTAGTGAAGATGCGCCAGAACATGAAGTTAGAAATAACACGGAGAGCGCATAAACACAAGAATTCGAAGTCAGTTAAGAACTTTTAATTTACTAAAAAAAAAAAATCGCAAATAATTCAGGTTCATCTGGCAGCAAAACAAAATACTATATAATTAGGAACTACGTCAATGGTTCAGTAGATTCATCAACTCTGTATGTACCGGACCAATTTTAATAAGTTTTCTTATATTACTATCGTTCAATTTACTAATTGAATACTGAAGGTGCTACTATTATTTTCATGTTTACAAAGATTTCTTCCATTAATTCATAGACCATGGATAATTAATGTAAAAAACAAATTAAGCGACAGTAAAATATATATATATATATATATATATATATATATATATATATATATATATATATATATATATATGACACATAAATTAAAATTTTATTAACATAAATTAATAAATATATATATATATATATATATATATATATATATATATATATATATATATATACATATAAATATATATATATTTATATATATATATATATATATATATATATATATATATATATATATACGATGTGGTAATTAATTTTGGGTGAATAACCCATATGTTAATTTCAGTATTATAAAGCACAGGATAACAGTATATTAACCATATTTAACTAGAGAAAATTTAATTTGTGTCCCTCAGGCAGTTTTATAATTTAATTATATAATTACATATCATTACTATATATATGTATACTAATTGTTTTGAGATATTTTTAGTTATATGAATACACTTTGTCTAGCAGCGGCATATTCAATAGTAGTTGATTAGTAGTTCTGTATCGTCTCATGTTTCGCGCTTCTGGCAATTCATAAAAATCTATTCTATTATTGATACAAAGTCAGACCTGTTATAGCTAAAACCTGTTTCGTGCTAGCGATTAGAGTTTTATTTAAAATAGATATGAAAAATGTAATAACAGTATTTAATATCAAATTACTCCAATTGATTTCATATGTAACATAAACTTCAATAATCGGTGCAATATCTATGAACAAGTATCAATTTAAATTTTCGAAATAATTGACAAAAACAAGTTTAGAGATATCATTTTTATTTCCCGCGAAACTGCTGTCACTATGGTCAGTTACCACTATTGCTCCGTATAGTAGCAGTAGCTGTGGATTGTTCTCGAACCTTGCCGACAAGCTCACGGACAGAAAGAGTGGCCCGGTGCAGATAGAAATTTACGTACGAATAGACATTGCTAATGTGTTAGTGATTTTTTTTTTTTTTTAATAATTCCATTATGTTTATATTCATCTAAAACTCAATTAATGACCTTAAACGTGTAACAACATTGTGCATCAAGTACAAATTCATTGTTCAATAAGTACATTAAATTTAGTTAAACGAATAAAATAATATTGTTTTTTGCAAATGCAGATTTTTATATATTATCATTAATTGCATTTCATATAATTGTTTCCTCCTTAGATTTACTCACTTCATGAATCGAAAACATGAATGTTCAAACATTTCGGAATTATCTCTACGCAAGCCATAAATATCACCTGTCAAGGAATACGCTTGTAATTTATGTAATAGTGCGTTAGGTATTTTGCACTTTCGAAAAAAACTTAGCTATTCAAAAGTGGATAACGGGAATGCTGTTGGTTTCCTAATTTATCAAGAAGATTCTGCATTAATTTTATTTTAATGTTTTGATATTTAAAAATATTTGGTAGTATATTAAATGAGAATAATTTATTGACTATACCCATCTTCGATAGTATGATATTTACTATTAATAACATAGTTCTTACAAAACTAAATTATGTAATTAAATATTTTATTGTTACAAACAAATAGAAATTTCTTGCGGTTATGGATATTTAATATTATATAGTATAATATGTATTATATTTATTGCATAGCAATCATAGACTAAATTTAAAATAAAATAAACGAAAATTTAATAAAAAATGGATAGTAAAAGTATAGGAATGTCGAGTGAAGGTCGCTCCAGTTATTTTAATTAACATTGACGTAGTAATTGGTCCACCTCTAACAAACAAACGTAATTACATTTAGTTCGGAAGCATTTGTAACATCGTTGATATAGTTGTTACAATCAGGCCACAAACTCAAAGTAATATAAAGTGCGGAACAATCATGTCATAGTGATATTTATGAACTTACAACATGCACCAAGTACGCGGCTCTTGACTGTCACGCAATTTACGTGTACGTCTAGATACCTATATCATTGCAGCAGCAGCAGCAGCAATATTCAATTAAACGTATATCACTCGAATTGTTTAAATATATATTAGTTTATTTCCGTATAAATGTGGTGTTGCATTTGATTCTCGTGTGGCTGGGAATATTTTACATTAAATTGAATTCACTGGAAGTCTGATTGATTCCGGCTATAATTGCAAATCAAGCGATGTGTGTAAAATTTACTGTAATTTACCAACACAATTTTGCAATTTATGAAATGTTGAAGCTTTACTACGCCCAAAAAATTAAATGGCTTGTTTAGTCTGGAATTTTTGCGGCTGTGATTTGTGTATTCTTTACATATAAAATATATTTTACAACTCAAATTTTCTATATATTGTTGTATTGAGCACGCTTTCGGGATTCGGCTTATTGAAGTTTTAGCGAATTATGAGAACAATTAATTGGAGTTCACAATACTCCCGATATATTATGTGGAATTTCATTTCACATTTCAATGATATGATTTAGATATTTACTGGGAATCAAGCTTTTGAATTACAGCAATTTTATTCAGATATTCCAATACCATGTGCATGCAAATATTGTTTGTGTATACGAGATTTTTATTTATTTATTTTGAATTTCTGGTATTATATCATTGATGGTTCGTAGCGATTGCTAATATTTTGTTTATTTAAGCAAAGATATACTGACAATAAAAAAATCTATTAGGGCAGAGACAATAAGACAAAATAATGTTGAATATCATCTGATAATAGTGAAAGTAAACTATGATAATAATGTCAACTAACCAATCACGGTAAGCTGCGCACATTCTCTCAGGCAATTACTAGGTTTCTATATAACTTGAACATGATGGACATTTCAATTTTACGGATATTATCACTGTGTAATATTTCTGCATGTAAATCACTCATATATTAATAATGATCTTATTTCTAACATACTTCGTTCTAAGAAATGCACTTTATTGGTAATTTCACAATAGTTTACGACCAAGTCAGCAATTACGAGAAACTCTCATTACCTGTGCGTAATCTTTTTAATTATTCACAGGTATAATTTGATATTATAGAGTGACATTTATGCTTATTTTTTTAAATATCTCAAGTTAATGTAAATATAAACTAACATCCGTTGTCATTAAACGTCCGTATACATACTTTATCTAAAATTGCTATAAAATAGCAATAACAAAATTAAACCCATTTGCTACACATACATTTAGAACATAGAACAAATAAAACTAATTGAAAGCGAAGATAAAATATGAATATTGGTTATTTTATGACAGTTATTGTGTCATATGGCAAGTACACGTTATAATTATTATTTTACAATTAAAACCAAATGGGAACGATTCTTCAAGTGTACCCATAGTGGCATACACACAATGAGTAAATTCGTCTTCATATATCAAATTTTGCATGACTGACAGCTGATTACAACCTGTAGATATTTGTGTAGATAATTGTAGCTAATGCCAATCATTAGGAATATATCTTTAATGTCCATGATATTTTAAATTGTCTCATAAATTATTTGCTATTGCAAAAAACGTTATAATAATTAGTTAATTAGTTTATATTTTCCTGTTATAATAGTTTATTATATATTAACAAGCATAGGTGCTTGGTACCAATACCTAATGCTCGGCATACGGCGACCATATAATCATTAAAATATAAGTTTAAAACATGTGGAGTGACCTGCACTCAGCTTTCTTATGAATGAAAAATATTAAATTATTTGAGTCTATTATATTTTCCTGTCAAAATATTATCAGGTATAGTTCGTATGATTTATCAAGTATTATCCCCATATATTTATATGGCAATACTAATAAGAAAAATTTGAGAAAACTTCTAAATCTTTGCCATAAGTGCAGCCGTTCTAGTGATATTGGAGATATATAGGGTAAATATATACAAAAGGAAATGTGCCCGATACCTTCCTTCAGAGGAGATGTTATATTATCGACACACAATATCACTTTTGTACTACATAATTTCAAAACTATGATTAATATTTTGGAACCTGCTATATAAACGGACGATTAGAATTAAATTAACTCAGTTATGTTGGATAAGTTTAACGAACTAGATTATCTTTAAGGATCAAATGCCATGCATACCAGACAGTACAAGTTCAAATTTGTGATCTAGACCCAAATATTTTGAACATTTCACAGATAAAATTCCGCGGTGGCCGATATTAATTTAATTTGTAAACCTTTTCTACTATAAAAGTTCTTCATGTTCAATTACTGTATATCATTTACATAATTTATCGACAAATATTCCAAGTGTATAGAAACTTCTTCTTTATTTATAAGGTAATATTTTTAAATTATTCTATGCAAATCTTTTATACCCGTAACTAAATTCTATATTTATGATTGAAGATGAGATACATACATCCAAGTATATGACTTATTGTTTAGATTTTTTTTGGTCCGAGCATGTTACAGACACACGACACAAACACTATAGCTGTCTTGTATTTTTTATAAGCATAAATACACAAACACATACATATATCAGAGTGTTTAATTAATTATAAAATTTGGTATTTAATAAATATATTGTAAATCATATAGTAATACTGGTTTCTCAACTCAATTCAAGAGTTCTCGAATAATCTGTATAACAGATCTTTAATTAGATGTGTTAGGAAAGCTCGTTGGATGTAGTCTGCATTATCGACAAATAAAAGACTATTAATGACGAATAATGATTATATGCAAACCGGACGCACTGAGCAACTGGCATCTAATCGTTCTGGTTAATCAACAACAATATGCAATTATAAATCAATCATTATCTACAATTACCGAACTAACCAGGTTCATCCTAACGTAGTTGCTTTACCAAATACACCAATCGAATATATTTCTTACTAAAAAATTTCCTCGGTGGCTATATTCCTTGTAATTAGAGATTATTTAATAATAATAATTATTACAAGAATGTCAAAATATAAAAAACATATGGCAAATTAATTGTATGTATAAACAAGGAAAATAAAAATAAATATACAGCAAATAAAATACTTAATAAATTAGATCAAACATTGTTGCAGGCATTAATGTCTCCAGCTCGACGTAAGGAAAATATCTTTATAGTATATAATCGAGTGTAATTAATAGCGTTGCTTATAAAATATACTCAATCATTTTTCTTATTTAATTTTCTAATATTAAATATATATATATATATAATATATATATATATATATATATATATATATATATATATATATATATATATATATATATATATATATATATATATATATATATATATGCGAATGACGATAACCACAATATTGCGGTTATAACATAATTTTATTCCAGTTTTATAAAAACTTGTTCAGCCTGTTCGGCTAATAATATAATAAAACAAAGTTCAAATTTTGTATAAGTAACAAATTTCACAAGAAATTAACGTAAATTCCAGATAAATATTAAGAAATAGAAGTTGAACATATAATATAAAAATACTTTCAACTCTCAAGTTTACATTTTTGTAATTCTGCCGGGTTAACTATAGTTTTGTTGAAATTTAACGGCGGAAGTTTTTTTTACTAAAGTTAATAATAAGAAGATGGTACGACAAACTTTAACATAATATAATGGCCTTTGCTGCTCCCGTTGGAGTCAAAGCTTCTTACACGTAATATAATAAAAATAAAATATATCTGTGTAGTTCTATATGTGCTTCCCTTTTTATAGGCTCTGCGTGTATTTCCGTACGAGACATTTATAAACATTAGGGAATTGAACACGGTATAGGCTTGAAACCCATAGTAACCTAAGTAAATGATAATAATGCTGCCGACTCTATTTCGCCGTAGCATAAAAACTGCCGAAAATGTGGTGCGACGAAAGACAGAACCTGATGACAATAATAAGGAGATTTTATTGTTGAATTGGAGCAAACATATTTAGAGAAAGCAACAAAAAATTGAACTTCTTCAAACAATATTCTATTTGAACCAAATAAGTTTTGCGTTAATTATTATCACAATGAAACGAAGATATTTCTGTGTAGACTAATAATTTAGGACAATTATCAAACATTGTTACTGTCAAACAGGATTTAATATATCACATCACAAAACTATATGGAAAATAACAAAATTATATAAAAATTAAATAAATATATATGTAAATGTGCACATTTTTGGACGAAGGCAACTGTCACTTGTAATCTTGAAAAATTTGGAAACAAAAATCGAAAATTCCTAGATATGAGATTAAATATATAATATCAACCAAATCTGTTCAGGAAAGTGTAATTTTTACTAAATGAATTTATGACAATATTTGTCATCTTAAATTATGATAAAACGCGGTGTAGAGCTTTAATCGCGAAAATGTACCCTACTAAAACTGTAATAAGTCACAAACAATTGAATTAAGTTTTGAATTAAATTTGACAAAGTCTCTTTGTGATAACAAGCAAGATTTTATAAGCTATACACTACAGAAGGTAAATAGTTTGTTCTCTGAAATTTGTGTGAAACTGCACACAGTAACATTCAATTAGTAAGTAAACAACATAAATTTAACTTCTAAATTGAAAACGGTGTATTTATATACGAATATGCATAATTATATGACCAAATTAAAATTAATGTTAAATGCATTTGATTTCATATTAAATGCAAGCCATTGAATTATTCAAATTGATTAAACATTTGCCATAAATTGACAAAAATAAACGGCATGCAAACTAACTTCATACCATTTGTAACACATTTACGAATTGATAATTGCAAAATAAACAAATTAATCATCGTCATTATGACGTTAATATCATAATTTACGGCTTTAGAAATGGAATTCTTTTACTCTTCTACCAGGTCGGTGGAGAAATTTTTAGCAAGGTCGTACAATATTTTCATATAATTAAAAAACAGTGGACACCTGCTTAATGATATTTCTTGAACATCCGTTTGTGTTTCACAACATCTTCAGCGTGTATTTACGTAATAGTAATTAATTTATTTACAAGAATATTTTAATTAATTTAAATTCTATTTTAAGTTCTTTAAATTCATTAGTATTAGGCATATCTTTCGAACAGCAAATTAAAACGTGAAGTTAAATATCCGGAATATAAAATTACTTAAATTAATTTAGATATAATCGAGTGTAATTTTTAAATTGATGGAAATACAAACACTCTTTTGCTTAAGTATCGAAGGCATTCCAGTAGTAGTGTTGCAAATACCTTTTGAACCGTAGCAACATTAATTAAATTAATGTGTCTTTATATCTTCATTAGATTGGGACACTATTACCAAATGACTACTTTAAACTAGTTAATTGTAATTAAGCTATTCTTTTTTGTGATACAACATGCGGTCGTATTTTTGTTGGGTTCTCAGTTAGCATAATACCAGTAGCAGGAATGGATGTATTCGCTAGGAAAGAAAAGTTTATTTTTTTGAAAATAGTGATTATTGTTTTTAGATCATCGAACAAAAAAGATATAGTAATCGATATCGAAGATATAATAATCGGATACGAAGAACTCAATAACCCTTATACTTTTAGTGATATTTTGTTCTAAAGACAAAATTCCTCTAAACTACAACAGAGAAAAAAAAATTTTTTTATCTTCCACACATTGAATCCATTAACCATAAAATAAAAATTATAATTAAAATATGTATTCAAATAATTGCATTCATTGTTGTGTTTTACCTTGGATTTTGTCCAACAAAGTTTGTACACATGTTTACAAATCACCTTAAAATCAGTAGGTAAAATTAAAATTATTATTTCATAAAAATAATAGTTGGAAAAATAGAGAATCGTCTATTTTTTTAATCAAAATTAATCTGAGCTTAAAGAATTGATGCATGTACTTATGTTTGTTTAAAATCAAATATGTATCTTTTTATAAGTTACTAAAAACACATATTAATTTAAATATAAATCATTCAACATTTAGAACACGAATACTTTAGCAATTCCCACAGTACACTGTACAGCTTGAACTAACATTTACCTGTATAATTATTTATATAATTTAAAATGTCTTTTGGAATGATACTAAAAATAAATAACAATTTAAAAATGAAATGATGCTACTTTTACACGCAACACCAGACACCGGTTGTTAAGAACAAATGACAAATGGATTCCATACAGAAGCGCCACAATAAAAGATGATGTATATAAAATATTAAACCAGTAACCAACCGCGCGTTGTACGATACGTTAAAGAATGAAACGGCAAATCTCACTGTTTTCCGCTCATACGTCACACAGAACTGAGAGGGTCGAACTGAAAAAGAGGTTACGTTATTCAGTTGGATGGTGCAGCACACGAATAGTATACAACGCCGTGCTGCTCAAGACATTGTGTATTCAGATTGTGTAAATAAATGATGGTTTTTTTTTTGCTGATGATTAATAGATGTTGTTGACTCAAATGCGACACTGTGATATCACATCACGGGTGAAATATTTTCGGTCGAAATTGCCGTTTGCAGTGCCGTTATAGCACGTAAACGAGTGCCATGCAACACACTCTTCAAACTTATCGGACAAAATGGGCTTTTTTGTTTTGTTTTTGTTGCTGTATTATTTTGCTAGGATTTTTTTTTGTGTGCTGTCATTTTCTCCAGTTGATGGACAGATCGCTGATAATTTTGCTTTGTTACATTACTCCTGTAACTGGGTCACGAAATTTGAGATTATATTAATGGGTTTAGGATTTTAACGATAATTTATGTTAAATATACTTTTTATATTTTTACATTATTACCGCAAAGCCAATGTAAAATGTGATTATCACAGACACAAGACCGAGTATATTTGTTTTGTACGTGCTAAATGTTTAAAAATATCACTATAGGGTTATATTTAGAGGCCGAGTGGATAAAAACACTAAGACAAGTTAGACATATATTTTCAAAATTATGTTACCGTCGTTACGACTTACTAAGGAAGTATTGTTTTGTTTGTCTGAAATCACCTAACCGATTACGATGCAATTTTAAGCTCGTCTTATATATATATATACATATATATATATATATATATATATATATATATATATATATATATATATATATATATATATATATATATATATATGCATGTATATATATAACTCATACATGTGGAATTACGTCGCATGGTCGGTAGAGGAGCTTTGTTGTCGCAGGTACAGGAAGTGCGCGGAGCCGCGGGCAAATGCTAGTATGTAATACGGCTTTATTGTGTTTCAAATTCGTTCTACCATTGAACCAATGTCATGAAACAATATCAATATATATGGAAACTTACATGTAGTATAACTAGTTTCACTAAATGTTATATTGTTCGATACATCTTGTCCAACAAAACTTGCAAGAAATTTCTGTAGCTTTTACTAACTCCCATTATTTCTATATTGTATTCTTTTCGAGATGTGTTTAAAATGACATGGGTAAACAAGCAACGGTTAAAATATTGAACATAAAAATAAGATAAGGGCGTTTTCGAAAAAGTATGTTATCTATCCCCGAATATACAAATCTTAAATTCAAAACATCTTATTTTTATGTAAAATGATACCAGCTACAGAATGTTTTCACACAGACAACCAGACACAGAGGTGTCATTGGAAAAATAAGCAAAGTGGATTCAGGAACCCTCAAAATGGTGGTAGATTATTTTGGTGATCATAATTATATCTATTATACATTACGAATATGAGAATAAGAATTAGTAAAATATCCCTGACGTAATGTTTCTAACAATCACAACTAAGGCATATGATAGATTCCATGTAATTCCCCCAAAGTATAACTTTGGGAGTATTGCGACGATGAGCGTGCTCGATCGCGCTAGTATCAAATAATATTTTATTTTTACTTCAATTATGATAGAAAATTACGTAACATGAGCTAGTTTAAAGAACTTGAAATTGTGTATTGAGCGCCTTGTACTAAAATAAAAATAATTTTCACACAAAATAACACAACAAAAAAGTAATGTAACTATTACCAGACAGTTTTCAATTCCTAGAAGTCTGAAATTTAATTTGAAATTATGTAATACAGACCAGGAATATTACTAAAACTTTATGATTATTAATGGGAAACAAAGATAAAATTACATTTAGTAATCTATTCATAAATGTACCGAGCACATAAAACTGGCGAATGTTTTGGTTCAAGATTAACGAAATTATGGAAAATTATATTATCCATAGCTTTGCTTTAGCGAGCCATTCTCATTCTAAAGATTTCAAGTAATTGCAGTTATAATATTTTATCATGGTTTATTTGCGAAGCGCATATTTGCTTGATCATTAAAATATTATATGAAAATATACATCCCATGATGTGAGAATTGCAAGGATAGAGTTAATGAAGGAAATTTTTAAGTATGTATTGTAAGATTGAGAAGGGCTGTCTGTCACCCCAGCCATGGGACAAGCGTGACATTACGTACCTATATATGTCATTCCTCTCGTTCATATCCAATAAAGTATATAAAAGAGCGATAAAATATTATTTCTCTTTTGTTGTATCGCAAGATCAAAGAATTTTGACATGTTTTGAAATACTTATAATATTTCATTTCAAAAAAGTTTCTGTCGCTAGCTTTATAATACAGTTTTCATATATCGAACGAGTTTTCAATTAGTTCGGGAAAATTTCGGTCAAATATTTCATTGTTCGTTAATTCGCTACAAGTCGACAGTGTTAAAAAGTTTTAATTGAATTTGTGTATTAACTTCGAAAATTTGTCCAAACTTTGCAGTCAGTTTCTTTTTAATATTTAATTAACATTTTCTGATTTCTTCGCTTGCGGTTCCGCCATCTCATATAAACTCTAGTTTAACAGTGAACTGCATAGTTTGCTTGTCAAACTTAAACTATTAAAACAAAAACTGTATCCATGTACATTCTCGTAGTCATTGTCACAACATTATGTTGTTTTAATATAACTTGTAATTGGGTAAATATTTGAAAATGACATCATGGTCATATTTAAAAGCTTGATTTAAAATTTTGGGCACTGTCACATTTAACTGCATTATGATTTGTCAAAGTATAGCACATAACCTGCAATTCATAGTTCCTTGTAAACTCTATGTAACCATACATTATAAAAGGTGTAACTCGTGCTGTTTATTTGACATCCGAATTTATGGCAAAAGTAGAATTTAATATAGTTTCCGCTGCAATAATATGACTATTCGTCACATCTTTTATATTTTAAAATATGTCAGTGTAGTGCGACCGTAACAATAATGAAATGAAAATGGAACGACGAAGTTATTTTATGTTTCTCGCTCTGTCATTTACGACCAGATTCCCATTACGGTTCGATGAAGGCGATGTAGTTGGCTGGACTTACAGATAAACGTCATCTTTTGTTACACCATTTACTGAATTGATATAATTCATCCAATCTTGCTAGCTATAAAATAAATTGACATTTTATTTTGGTATTTGCGAAAAATTGGTAGGATTTTGAAGTAACCATATGATTAAAATTTATACAAAAAATCTATTAACTTTCTTCATATTCGAACCAAGGGATAACTAAAATAAAATTTATTTTACATTAGGTATACATTTTCAGCTAAATGAATAAGAATTATAATTCCACATTAAAACAATAAATAAGCATTGATAAATATTTCAGTGAAAATAGTCCAATAGGTTTCAGGAACCCTTAAAACGGATATATCCACAACACTTTCTTTTATACATAACGTATAAGAAAATTAAGACAGGAAAATGCTTTGTTTAAGTTAATTTTACGGTATATGTTATTACAATTTTGAAATGAGTACAATACAAAAAGAAATCGGAAGTTATATAAGAATTTCTTTTCTTTAACTTAGTTTTTACTTTTCTTTTTCTTCTCAATTATTGTAGTTCCTTGAATGCTTATAATTGTTATGTTACAGCTTACACGCCACAAGCACCCATGTGAGTGTGTGTGTGTAGATTTTAATCAGCGAGAAAAAAAAAAGTAAATGTTGCTGCAGGCATCATGTTATAAACTGGTCGTACAACTGGTAAAGTATGTAGACTTTGTGGATTCTTATAGAAATAAAGTGAAACATTTTATATTGTTGCTGCCAATTAAAATCAATTTTTTTGATAAAAATATTTCATAATATGATACGTATATATCTCCCACAAACTTGCTAGTAATAAAGATTCTCAACTCCATTACAGATATTATGAATAACAATGTACATAAACTATATTAAATAATGCGGAAAATATTATTTACAAAAAAATAAAACGCAGCAAAAAAATATTAAAATAGGAGAATCTACACTAAAAAAAATTACAGCACAGGAATGAATTCGTATCACTTCGTGTTAGTACGTGTTCGCTGTACATACTGTGCTGAAAACGATCCAAACATGCAATGATACAATTTAACGATATTAATATTATATTTCACCATTTGTTGACTTTCCCGGTGATCTTAAAGCTAGAACCAGAACACGGAAAAATAATTGGGAAGCCGGAGTTTCCGACCCAAAAATACACAGTTAGCAGCAATTTTTCAAAAGTAAGATCAAATGTATTAACGTCAGGGAGTGAGTGTTGGGTATGGAAGAAATGAGATTTTTGTGGTGTTACAAGAAGAGACCGAAATATAAATGAAACGGTGTATGAGAAGTGCGACATAGAGCGAAATGTTGCACGTAGAGCAGGCGATGTAGAAATGATTATTGATTATGAATATTACAAAAATAAGATTTTAATTATCAATATAAATGTTGGATAGCCGAGAGGCTTCAGTATCATTTATAGAATTTGTTAAATGGTATATATTTCGAAACTTATCGTAAATGATATTTATTTGGCAATCGTTCAAAATCTTATTCTATCCAAGCTCATTAAACGACTATAACTTTCCGTGTGTTGTAGATATTACTACCGAACAACATAATTATTAATTTATTCAGGACAATCCGTCACTCGCACCTGACGCTAAATATAGAATATAAAAAATACAAATTAATACACATTTAACATAAAAATATATCGAAACATGTCATTCTGAATAATGATTATAATAATCATTAATATCAAAATCCTCATTCCATAATAATTTCAAAAGAAAAATTCACTATTTTACCACATTTCTAAAGGTTATAAAACTAATATTAATATGAAAATTCCTTGTTGAGAAAACAAACTATAACCTATCATGTATGTTATTCATATAAATAATTAAATCGATGTATTGGAAGTATGACATGAGTTTTTTTAATAACGTTTATTAAGCCCAAATATAATTTGTCCGGATGACAAAACTGTCTTTTCCAATAACAAGACTAATAGAACAGCGGGCTTATGTAGGTGACTTCGGGGTTCGTCAGAAGGTTTTCCGAGAGAGATAAAGTCCCTCGAGAGTTTACGTGCCCAAACCTACTAACATTGTTTTGTCATCCGAAAGCAATAGTTGAATGTGTGCTTCAGAGTTTCATTTTCGTGTCGGGTAGGTGAAGTTTGTTTTACGATGGGCTGCTCTATAATGCGAATCCAGGTGAATTGCTACAATTGATTTGCTTTTATGTTGGCATTGAATTGTTTATAGATTCAAAACGTTATTTCTTGCAATTAATATTTGAGATGAAATGTGCGAATCATATTTTTGCTACCTTTATATCAGTATTTTATAATTGTAATACAAATTAGTAAATCAATAGTAGAATACACAAAAAATTTATTGATTTTTAATGAGTCTATAAATGTAAGTGTAGGCAGGGTAGGGTCTTGAAATAAATATTATACATCCCAAAGCAAAGATATTCCTTTATTCGAGATATACCGTGATACTAATATATTATTTATGCGAGCAGGTCGCAATGTGACAAGTACGGGGCGGGAGTTTGTAATCACCCGTAGAGCGCTACCTATCGTGAGTTTCAGGCGACACACCGTGTCCCAGCTTGGATGTAATACAGTTCTGATTTAATTACAAGGGTTACTTCGCAGATTAAAGTTAAAGGGAATCTTTAAGCCGATTAAAACTCGTATAGACTTTAATTCGGAATACATGGGAGACGTGACAATATAACTATACAACCGCTAAACCCTTTGAGTACATATCTACAAAACCCCGTACATTCTCATGAAAAAATAATATAAAAAAAAATGTTGCACAACAACAGTTATTTACACATAGTACAATTACCAAAGTTATGAATCATTTACAATTAATGCTAGCAATATATATATATATATATATATATATATATATATATATATATATATATATATATATATATATATATATATATATATATTCTTGTTCTCATATCTAATTTTTGATAAAGTGATACTTTGTGTATCTATAACCGATATTAAATTACTCTTATAATCTGTCATAGTAAGAAAAATACTATTTTTGGCAACATATATATTTGTTTTTGCTACATATTTTGGATAATTTTGCAGTGCATGCTATTAGATACTAAAAGTAGTTATTGTACTTTAAATTACTAAATGTTTCTGTAATGGGTTGCGATAGTATTATCCGTGTTGTGCATCTGCATGCAATAATAATTTCATGAAGAATAGCCGTATCTCAACTATCAGAACGAATTTCTAATAATTTGCAAACTGTTCTAAATTTAACATGAAAGAATATTTTATACAACATAAAATGCTTTGTAACAACAGTGAGGAGTTACCATTTTTCGTAAATTTTGTGTCAACATTGATTTGACGGTGAGCAATCTTCGTTTGTTCAAAGGGGAACGGGCTGCAAGTGGTGCAAACTCATTGACTTCCAAATAATTTAATTCCAGCAAATAATATGATTGTAATTACTTTTTAAGTTAAAGGACATATAAGAATAGTAAAGTATTTAGCCGTCAATGATAGTGGTCTGCCTGCCAAATATTTGCTATTTATTCCAGAGTATATCTTGGTTTATAAAAATAAATTTCATATATTCGGAAATAATGAAATTGGAATTCGTAATTTATACTTGTGTTTCAAATTTATAATTATATTTTAATCAGTTGCGAAAACTCTGCTTTTTGTATATATCTGGTTAGCAGGATCGTCTTGACAAGCTTCATATTTCATCTAGCACCAGAAGTGTGAATTAAAAAGAATTGATTTTTATAGTAAAACATATTTTTCAAGAATGTGAACATTTTCCTTTTGTGTTCCACAGAATCCATAAATTCTCTTTGATTTATGTCGTGGAAAGCATTTTCTTATATTCATATAATCTCCAAACTTAAAAGTTAATCATTTATAAATTTGCTTTTTAATACAAATATTTTTCATTAAACTGCTGAAATCTTTCCGTACTGATCACAATTTCAATAATTTGGATTTATTTGAGCTCTAGGTAAATCATGTTTCTTAGAATCGTTGTAATAATAAATTAATTTAAATGCTGCTGTACTGTAACAAACAGTTAGGTATCAGGCAATTATAATTAAATGCCAGTTGAAATTTGCACAGAAACAAAAATGGTTTCAATTGTGCAATTATTTGGCCGTATCTAATTTGACCATATACATACTTGTGGGAATTAAAATTTCATTTCATTCAATTAATTATATTTGTCTGTGTGCTTCAAATCTTCTCCTGCACGGTTTTGTAAATTTCAGTACATATAGATGTAATATTAAATTTAAATTCTTTTAGTACTACATTAAATGCCAAATAGTTAAAAATAATTTAATGTTTGCGAAATTACACTTCAAACATAATATAAAACAATTTACATGTCTAACATTTTCATATATTTTTTGATTATCAAATAGTAAAAATAGTATGATGAGTTATAATTATGAAGTAAAAAATCAACAACCCTAAATATATCCAAGATTGTTTTCAGGTGTAAATTCAACCAACGGTGGCAAATAATACTTTTTAATAATACTTACATTAATTTATAATATTTACAATTAATTAAAAAATACATATTTTATTAGCTACTGAGTTCCAAATAGATAATATCTAATTATTGTGACCCCTACGTTGATAAAATCATGCATTATTCAACAAATTGTTGTATTGATTATTATTATTACCAAAATAAATGTTTATTGGTGCAGGCTAAGGAAAAATTATATACAGCGTACATTTTGTTTTTCTTTATTATTTTCGAATGTTTTTACTTATGGGTCCTGTTTTAGAACACCGGATTGGATTTAACTTGAGAACACCACAAAGTACACTCCCATATTATATGTCCACCAAATATGGTTAAAATATATCCTGAATCTTCAACGGCAATGAAGTCAGAGTATGCATTCACGTAATTGTTCTAATATATTTTGCTGAAACGAATTACTTAGCAAAATATAGTTGATTCAGAGAATGAACAACCTTTGATTTTATAATCGACCAAGCGAATGACATATCGAATTTTATAACTAATATAAATTTTCGGAATCACGTGGACGTAATACATATATCTGTGTAAAAGCAATTTAGATAATGTTACAGACATATGACAGAACAATATAGTTCTGTTGTACATGCGTGCTAATAACAGAATAATGCAACCATTGAAGAAAATTTCCTGGATCCAAACTGCGACGATCAATAGTAACACCCAAGACAATGTGATCATATCAGTTACGACGAAATAATATATAACTTCCATCACTCACTTGGCCTGTCGAGTTCGTTGATGAGTTCGTCGTCATCCGCATACCCCGGTGTAACTAGGGGTAGCATCTTGAATAGGATGGCTACGACCATCAGCCGCAACGGAAGCGAACAGCAGCCCATCAGTAGCAATAAAAATTTCTTCCGTTACACTTACACGACATATATAACATTCCTTATTTTGTTATTATCACACAATCACACACTTAAGTTAGATCCTCCCCTATAAAGGGTATGTTGACACATATAAAACACCCGTATCAAACGAAACTCTTTGCTCTTTTTGCGCACTTTAATTTACACAGAAACTTTCAGTTGAATTTATTACTCAATACTTTACTCGTTGCATCTCTTATAATTCGTCTTTAAAGTTTGTATATATATATATATAAAACATTTATTTATTCACGAACAATTAACCAGAATCACCAGATGAAGATTTCTTATTATTACTTCTACGCTCCTGTTTACACAGATATTTATAATCCTTATCTTATCCTTTTTGCTCTTTTTTCATTATATCGTTCCTCTTAATTTCCAAATCGCGTAGCACTTTATTTTTCAGTAAACCAGCATTGCTCACTTTTTTAGGGGAACCTTCTGATGGCGGATACCACGACTCCTTAAAAACTATAACCGGTGTCTTATAATCTTATATTCCCTCTTAATTCATAAACATTCCAGGCGGCGTCCTGCTGAAACTTCTGCCTCACTCGGTTCGCGCAAACTTTTCGTAAAGATAACACAACTCTGGTTATAATTAAGTTAAGTACCAGTCATTCAAACTTACTTGGTTATAACAATCTTTATTATATTCCTTAAATTTGAACGTTTAAATATTTAGCTTCATTACGATAAACTATTTAAAATTGATTTTTATACAATACACAAACAATAGAAACATGGGGTTGACAATTTTGTTGATTTGATTGTTAGTTTACACGTTTTATAGAAAATTATTTCAAGAAAACACAATTGCTTAATAAGATGTTAATGTATGAAGGTATTTGTACAAGTGTCAAGTTATTACATCCTAGCACAACACGCACGTTTATTATGAACTCACAAATTATCTATAGTGTTTTAAGATTTGTTGGATACCTGAGTTCTTAGTAAGACATGAATCAGATTTTGTATAAGTGTCAAATTATTCCATCATAGCACAAGTATCACGCGTTGTTAAGTCATGGTCCTAAATCTCACAGGCTATTAAAGGATTCAGAAATTTTAATAAAATCTCAAGACTTTAGTAAGATATAAAAGTGTTGAGATTTCGTAGAATGTCAAATAATTCCATAATGGCACAAGTAACACGCGCGATTGATACGTCGTTGTTTCACACGTTTCTCAAGTGTTTGACAATCCAAAGCCTCGACGGTAGTATAAACAGCCGTATTTGTAGCTAAATACCGCGCGTACCCTTAGACGAAATATTAGGGCCATGATCGTTCGACGCACAGTGTCAGTTGCAACGGTTGTTACAGGGCAAGCGCCGGCGATGCAGCGCACATAGCGGCTAAGGGTCGGTGGTTGGTTACCGCGCGGTACTAGCCCGTGCGTACGTGAGTGTGGAAGAGGTTAGTGGCGCTTCGCTTAGAGGACAACCGTGGAATGTGTGGCAAGTGCACGCGACGACAGCAGGCACAGCACTGAGCGCGCGCCGTAGTCTACGCTCCGAACACCGGCGGTCTCTTGTTTCGCGCGGCGGCGGTACATGGGTCTACCTTGGCATCAGTGTGACCCCGCAATCGAAGTTCCGTCTCGCTATGGCTCGCGTGCGCACTTCCCCTTCCCTTGCCACTTTTTCCTGACACCACCCGCTACGCAACGCGGCAGGCACCCTTTGCTCCTGAAACTTGTGATTGCGATTCTTGGCTTGCATGGACTTCTTCTTTATGTTCGTCGCCTTGGTGTGCGGACATCGCCCAGTGCTCGTCATCTGCTTCTCGGGTGTCGCGCCTAGTTGCCATGGTGATATATGTGCTGCCTGTGAAAGAAGCAGTCGCACTTTTTCAACAAAACCACTTTTTGCACCTTCGAGTTGCCAACGTTTTGCATGCCATCCGCTACGTGTGTCTGTCGAAGGCTAAACGTGAATTTTATGAGTTACAATGTTGTCGTTCCTAAATCGACATTTACATACAAAGTGCAAATTTAAAGGGCCATCTATTGAAAAAGAAAAAGTTTGACAATCACCTGCTTACAGATAACACACGTGGCGCGGTCAAAAATTCAGAGTGCAAATTTAAGGTCAAAGAAAAATAATCATTGTATTACTACATTCCATTTTAGTACTTCGTACAGTCTGCACAACATAGCTATAGTGTTCGATCCAGTATCTGTTACATTCTTAGAATCAAAGAAAAATGGCACAGATATTCGCACAGGCATTGTAGCTTGCACAAATAAAAAAATATGGTAGAATTATTGATAACAAAAAATATAGAACAATATTCCTTCCGGATGTAAAAAGAATATCATGTTGCTTATAATACTAACTACTGTAAAAGAGTTTAGATCCAATATCAAGATATTTTTAGTAACTACTTAATGCGCTGATATTGACCTTTGGGTCGAAAGGTTATTTCATATTTTGATAGGTCAATTTAGTGTTGAAAATTGTTTCATGATAAATGGCCCGGGTGTAGCGCGGATTCACATTAGACCCACTATAGTGGCGGGGTTTTTACACACCATAATCTAGTCATTCCATCTTTTAAATTTTCATTAATCAATATTCACGTTGAATTTGGAGAGATCTATGTTGTATACCAGTTAAAGGTGTGAGTGGATCGCGTAACATTTTCATATTATTATGATTTTCCTTACTAAATACGAATTAAATTATTCTAAGTTTCTTATGTGTCTTGAGAGTAAGTTTCATTTTGATTTCGCCTTGAAAAGGCTAAGATATTCTGGAAAACGTTAAAGCTCTCTAACTTTTATGTACGTTAAATGAAAATATTTATGAATATATACGACGTAAGTACGAAAAAGAACGTACCTCTTCAATGGTAAAATATGTCGAGGCATTTGGTTCTCTTCTTATGCTAATTTCTTTTGAATTCTCTTTGAATCAATACCACGAATCACGGATCGAAACACCATGCAAACACTCATACAATGACAACTATACAATACAAATCTACCGAATGTTGCTATCTCATACAAATGTTTTGATGTCAATGTAATATTGAAGTGGTTCATCTGAGAAAGTCGAGAACAAAATTGAAAGACAGATGTGAAGTATGTTATATTTACCAACTTGAATAAATGACATAACTCCTTAAAACTACTACTTCGCTATTCACTTAGGTAGTGGCACGAATCGGGACTATACATCAGGTATAATTTGCTTGACCCTAAGTCGTGACACGAAACGGCACCAAGTCAGGTTGAGGCACGAATTGACTCGGAATGAAACGGTATCTTGTCGTTTAGAAATGTTAGTAAATATCACCATTAATTACACAGAAAACAATAATGACGATAAACTTTTGGCAAATAAAATAAATAACATATATTTTTAATTATAATCTGACAGTCTACGTGTTATGCTACGTGTTTTTATGTAAATGAGTAGCAGGTAAAGAATTTTGTTTTATATCTGTTTTTACCGGGTGATTTGTTATACGTCGAATCCATTTGGTTGGATCAGCTGCACGATTGTAAATGACGAGTCCCAAGTGTAAAATATACACCATGTTATAATCGAAAGTCGCAGGAAACACGTCCCGTTTCGTTTTACGCGAGCAAAAACTGGTCAGGGTGTGAATCATGCTCATTCCATAATTACATACCTTCTTGTATAATGAATTATGAATGAAAATTAAAAATATATTTTTTTCCATGCGAAAATAATTGCAACGGCTAACGTGGTTTATTAATTTCCCTTATTTTTATTTTCTTGTATGCAGGTTCATTTTTACGATTCATAAATTATGTAGATTCTGAAAACCAGCATGCAGTTTTTAAATTGCTTGGATGAATAAAATATCTCGTCGGGTTATAAACGAACAAGCATATTTTGATTAATAACAAGCATATTAACAAACTGAAAATATAATCTTTAACCTATTGATTTACTCTTTATCATATATATATAAAATATCTTTGTTATGTTCCAATGTTATTTATCATATAATGCCAATATTTCTACAAAACTAATTCATATAACGCTGCCCAATTTTCATTTCAGATTCATCTTTTATATTATACCTACCAGTTTGCAACAACATGAATTGAAAAGAATGTATTTGTTGGCCATTATGACTGTGGGCAGGAATTCAACGAATGCATAACAAACGTACCTATATGTGATTTGCAGAAATGTACAGCAATTTATTCTTAACAATAAATAACGTTGCTTGTTTGTTTGCAATACACATTGATGATCATTCATTTATTGAAATGCAATCGCTTTTATAATCTATGCTGATTCATGGGGTACCATGATTGGGATTAATGTTCAATAAGAATACAATTTAATTTGCATATATTGATTAATGATATTGTTCATGAAACAAATATTTGACATTTTTATTTTACGAGTTCAATGGAAAGACACTTAGTTGCAAATAATCAATATTATTATTTTTAATGTTTAAAGCTTGCTTGTTTCTGTCAAACAGTTATGAAAAATGAGTACTTCACTCATTTAATCTAGAAATCAAAAAGACATAGAAGTATTATCAGGTAGATTATATAGAAAATATTATAATTTATCTATTTTTTCCAATAGCCATATGAAACTAATTACAGGACCTGTATTGTCAAACCTTTTTTTTTTTCGCGCGTCCATAATATTGCGATGGAATACGAATGTGCGAGCTCGAGAATAGGAGCACAGAATCGGATACTAATTTCGGCTAAAAGTTAACACAAATCGAAATTCCATTGCATGTAGACTATCAAGTTCGATTAGGATACACAATACCCTATTTTATGCATCAAGAATCGAAAAAATTCAAGAATATCGTAATCCTAATAAAGGTTAAAGCTCTGCAATGCGATTCTGTAGAAATTGTGAATTCGTCTGGTTGACGCACAAATTGAGATAATTCAATTATTTACCTCCGGCAGTTAATTAGAATCGTCATGACTAACCACGACTCAGCTATAATTAAAAAAGAGGCATTTACGAATGCACAGATGAATCTAGCACGTCGCACGGTGAACTCATAAACAATTTCGGTAGAAATCGTCCTTATTAATAAACATTCTGAAATTTAAGAAAATACGTTTCTTTTTGCCTTTTATATCAGGTTATTTCTAATTATTGGAATTTGTTACCCAAGAAGAAACTGGAGCTGCTTCGCGGAAAAGATTGTAAGCAACTATATTTTAATTATTACAATTTTTATGGCATCTGGATTCAATTTGAAGAAACTAAGTCGAGCATCTAAGAAAAGGAACTCATAGGTAGATCAGTGTTACATTGCCAGGTGTGATCTATAACCTCTGGTGATATGGTTGTAAATTCGTGGTGTATGTAATTATTATTGTTATCAATTTAATCATTTATTTAATATATGTATCTTGTTATTGTTAATAATGTCAAGTTTGAAATGAATTGCATCCTCCTAAATACCTCCTGTTCTCATCGGTTTCACAAGAACCCGCTAATTATAGCAATAGTTGACCACCCCAGTTATCCCCTTACAACATGATCGAGTACATACTCCTTTGAACATACGGTACGTCAAGCTAAAAATACGTTGTTCATGTAGTAAAAATGTAATTAACTTAATCTACTGATAAATTACGCATTGTTCATATTTTACGGACTTGTTTTACAGATTATCAACTCTAGCGTAGAATTTCACCATTAATAATAATTTTACTTACAATTTATGTGTCAGTGATATATTCGCGGTGAGACATGTACTAACTACGAAATAGATTCAACGGAAACGTATAATACTTGCTGGGTACGCACCCTCTGAGTATTCGTACTTTCAATAGACTAGGTCATTATAGGCATAATGCTTTGCTTCGTATATCTAGTTTATCCCTTCACAGTATTGTGGTTTGGGAAATTTGGCCACCGATTACGTGCGATTGTACCTACCCTTTGTACCCGTTAAATGTAATTTAATTTTGAGGGCTTTCCTTACCATTTACTTCAAAGGTATATATATCAACACAAACATATTACTCACCAACCAAAATCTATTTAATAACTACTGCGTAGAATGTAAAATACAAACATGTAACACAGGAGGGTATAGGAAGCTACCACAGGACTGATTCGTCACGAAACTAGACTCCCGATTCAATTGAATACTAATTAAGGTTACTTGTTTAAATGAATGTCTGGTAATCATGATTAACTTGAAATTATAACGAAAAATCACATTCGGGATTCCCATATATTCGAGATGAGAGTGATAATGATTTCATAAAGTGGTAATAAATAAGTTATAAATATAAAAATTTGGTTCTGTTGTAAATAAAGCTGAGAATTTTTGTACAACTTTAATACTATTCATAAAATTGATAATATCATCGGTTAAAAACTTTAATTTTAACAAAATTAGAAAAAAGTTGTTGAAACACGTTAGAAAAGCAATTTGGTGTAACTTGTGCGATTTTCTTGAATCTCGGTTTGCTTGTTCCGTAAGCATTTCACTCGATATTCAAAATTAAACATTTCTACACAGGTTATATAAATATCTAATACTGTCGTGATTTAAGATTCGATTTTGTAAACTTTTGTTACCATAATATTTCTGTCCCAAACATTACCCTACGTGCAATTTATACATTTGTTAAAATGAATTTCAGTATATATACTTAAATATCTAGGTTTCTGTTCAGATGTTCCCCAATGAATTAGATAACCCAAACTTATCAATAAACAACAACGTATGGGTACCAACTTTTGCATATAAGAGCCAGAATATCCACTCAAGGATGTATGAGCAACACTTAACCTGATGTTAGATATTTTTGTAAGTTCTTCCTACATATTTTTGAAATTCTGCTCGTAGGACAAGTAACATTTATTTGAATAACTGTTTCTGGCAACAATATCATCTGTAGCATAAGTCTTACCATCTGACAATTCTATTATATCGTCATATATAACTACAAACATACTATATTACGTTATTTGACTTCCAACTTCAATACCCCTTTAAACTCATAAAAATTTGACTTGCCCCAAATCTATCTTTTCAAGAAGCATAAAGTACTACACATACAGCTTGCTCTTAGTGTGGCAATACAACATTTTCATAGCCCGTGTCACAAATCAAAATCATGCAACTTTTCAGAAGTTGTATGTCGATATGTGCATGCTATAAGTTTTGCAAAGTTATATAAACAAGTGGCGTCTCGTAATACAGAACACATGAATCGTTCAACGAGTTATTGGTAGCAATCATACACTTATTGAATACTACCAAAATGCTTATACATTTATAGACCTGATTCTTCTACCACTTGTTTAGTGTTTGCCTAAAAATCTAATAAGATATTGTATCCTATATATTAATTCAGCTCTGTATGCGACAAAAACTTTTTTGATTTCTGAATAGTAAAAAATATTGCAATAATTTGTATACTTAGCTCACGGAATTACAGAACAATAATAATAAAAAAGTTCTTGGCCGTCGAAAATGTGCGACAGCTGTTGAAAGCCTCCAAATGCGTGTAGTCTACGTGTGGCTATCAAGTTTACGTCGAACTGGTCGCTGACTGTGCCACCCAGTTTTGTTTCAAATATTCGTTATTAGTGTTTTGTATATATTTATTACTATTCTGCAATATGTGCTATAGTGTTGGAAATTATCTTTCACCTTATTTATGTGCAAATTTTATTTTGTCATTTTGCATTATATTCAACTATAAATATGTATATATACCTATTTCATTGCCTATAAAAGTTATATCCATTATATTCTATTAAAACTTCTACCCTCTGAAAAAATGTAATATGTGTAAATATTATTTTTTAACGCAAATTATTTGTACTATAACTAGGTACAAAATCTTTAAATGCAAACAAGTTTTGTGAATTTTATTCCAACGATATTTATGGTTTGAAAATAGCTTGCTCACCAATCAATTTTTAAACCTTTCCTGATTTAATAATCCAAAAGAAGTAAGAAAAGAAAAAGTCCCGAATGGATATTAACTAGAAGATGATAAATCGACGAAGAACGTACTCTTTTGCATCTTTTTGCCGTCTGTTAAATGGTTTAAATACCGTTAATGACGTTTGAAACTTGCCGAGTTTGCAAAACTAATTCCTGATCGTATACGAACTGCAAAAGTGGAAGTTTTACAAATCATTTTGCCAACCAGGCACAGACCTGTACTGATTTTGACATCGGCTTCCATATAGTATAGACAAGAATACATACGTTGCAATTAATATTCCGAACTATGAGACATGGAAAATATATAAATAAAAGGCATTGATGTACTTTTAGATTATGTAAGCACATTCGTGAAATGCATGTCAGAGTTATGCGGATTCCTTATTGCTCCTAGTTTTATACACATCATATCGTGTCATACTATATGTACAACCTATCTCATGACATTCGCAATCTGGATATTATTCATATTTAATACAATTTCTTTGTGCTCTAACAAATTCAAATTACAGAAGTGTGATACCATATAATGTGGTAACTCGCCGAAAATAATATTGAGTTGTATTAAAGTTGCTAGAGGTTTTAATAACTTTAACTTTTGTGGTCACCTTTTCTCTAACTCATGTCATTTTTTAGATATTGAAGAAGTAGCAAGAATATAACGCTACTTCCAGTTTGGTTATTGCTTTTAAAAATACCAAGTTTTCTGTCTTAAGTTTATAGTTTACAATTTTATTATTTACAATTTTTGCTATAGAGATGTCTACACAGACATCATTTCGAAAATAGTACATAGAATAGTAAGAATAACACCCCCTGATCCTATTGTTCAATAATGTTTGCAGGGCGAAATATAAATTACATGAAATAAATAGCAGACAAAGTATGTCGATGTATATTTCGACGAGTTGATGAAAAATAATGCAAAACGACCTGTACACTTAATTATATCGTTAATGAGTCCGAGGTCGCCGCATCATTTGATCAATCAGCAAATGAGCATATGATGAATGCACATGAATATAGGCGCACATTTCATACTCAATAATGTCGATAAAATTGTTATGCACATCGACATCACGTACTATAATGTAATTGCGTATTAATGAAATTATTTCGCCGATGTAAAAGCAATGGGTGTACGTACTGATTTCGAACTGAAAAACGACAACACTTATATCTCTGTTTAATACAAAAACATTACATGATACGGACGTATGTAGTTTGATGCGAATGATCCTGCAATTATATAATTTAAATCATTATCCTAACAGCTTTCACATCAAGTATTTCCCGAACCACTGTTTCAACTTGAAGCGTAATATGTTTTACACCAGTTTATATCTCGGGTAAAATTGGGTTTCCACAATATTGATTTTAAGTGTAATTATCAGCCCATAGACTAATATTTTCAATTATAGTACATGTATTCGTTATAAAATTCTTATCAATGGAAAATACTCGAGACTGACTAGACTTTTTAATTTAATATCAAGTGTGTACTATTACGTAAATTAATGAAAAATTATTGGTTACTACCCTATTCATACAAATATGGAAGGAGTATTTTCTAATAATTTGTATTTCTAAGCATATTTAATGAGGACTCAGTTATTCAGAAAATAAATTATACCTTGTTTACTTTAAAGACAGTATGTACCGTATTCCGTTTTTCCATTCGCACCAGTGATTTCTCATGTTAAATTTTAAATTACACATTCTAACGTCAGTATTTATTTCCGAAAACGTTATTAATTTTCAGTCAATATAATCCTAATTTACTTTAAATATATATATATATATATATATATATATATATATATATATATATATATATATATATATATATATATATATATATATATGACAAGTAATTATAGTACATTATGAGCCAAAAATGATGTCAAAGAGCCCAATTTTATATTTAGGCAAGATGAGGTAAAAGTATAGATTGGTGGTTGAATAAATGTAATAAAAATAAACCCGAACATTTTTGGAATCGGGAGCAACACGTACGTCCGCTTTAACATGTTCTCTCTAATGTGACCAGCCACGCAAAAATGCAATCTGTCAAAAGTGGTGGCCACACTGACTTACGTTCGGACATCACGGTGGACGACGAGGTGATCGACGCTAGCGCTACGCGGCGGCAAGCAGACGCAATACATTATGTTACACAGGTACCCCTTAAACGTGGGTCACACTATGTTGTTCGTGCGCGGTTGTATGTTTGTGAACGTCATGTAAAATGAACACGACAATTCAACTAAAAACGAAAAGAAAATAAATCCGCTTGCCACTCAAGGCTTTAGCTTATACGGGAAACAGCGTTCATTTTTATCTACCCATGTTCACAACTAAGCAAACGATAAAGCTCTGATATCTGCTCCAATTAGCGATAAGGCCTTGCTTTCAGTATTAGATAGGTATTTAATTCAAAATTATTTGTTTGTAGTATTTGATTTAAATCAAAAGTAGTGCAAAATATGAATGTCTTTTATCATCACTGGAGAAAGGACATGCACGTCCGGTTTGAATATTCTTTTCAGAAATAAAATGTGCACATGTAGACCATATACAAGTCATTACAAGATTAACAATTTTACGTTCGAAAGCTTTGGCTCTAGAGCGGTCACGATGATAATATTTACTGATAGAAATGATTAAGATGAAAAATTCCTTTATTTACCTTAGATCATTTATATATGTATGAAGCGATAAGAACATCGTTAAAGCAGAAATTAATAATCTACATTTGATGGCAATGGAAAACAAGGTACAGAAAACTATCGGCAATCTATCTTCGCAGTCAATATTATTAGTTCCATGTAATATACGTGCGATATTTATCACTGGAGAAGTAGTGTACGTTTGCTAGTAGGTGGGTACAGATCTTTATCATTAGTAATCCATTTTGCAGTCGTCAAGAATCATATATGAAACAATAGCGGCTGCACATTTTCCATATCAATTTCGAAACATATAGCCTGAAACTAAAATATTGTTAAACGGCACTCCTTGGTTGCCTGACGGCGCACGATCGATTTAAACACTCATGTACAGAGCCGCATTTACGCATGACGTGGGTCTTGTTTGAGTTATCTAATTGAATTTAATGTTTTTATAGACTCAAGAAATGCCTGAGGATGCTAACAGCAATTGGAATAAGTAGGACGAGCAAGCATAAATAGAAGGATTTAGAAATAACGAAAATGTTACATTAGATCTGAGTAACTAGCAATGGGTGAAGGAACCCACGCTTCGTCAACGGAGGGAAATAAAACATCAACAAATAAAATAGCTTTTCAACCAAACATGTAGATGCACTTAATTGGCAAAGTTAAAACTCTTTAAACCCAGCAATGGCGGCAATTGTTTTAATAAATAGTATTTGTATCAAAATTAATATTCAATATTTTATTTTATGGCTCAATCTTAACTAATTATAAATCAATAAACTGCCCATTTTTTTGAAACATTGATATATATTCAAAACATTAGGTATACATATTTTGTTTCCCTGTCATAATATTGCTAAGCATCATACGATTTATTAAAAATATTCCTTCTACAAGCGTTTCTATTGTAACATAAATAAGATATTTATAATGTTCCGCAACAGTTTCTCATAGCTGGTACTATTTCTTAAAAAATCCTGTAAAACAAAAGTTCTATTGATATTGGAGATATGATAATAAAGGCATCGGATAAATATACACATAACATTGCATATTATTTTCAAAAATAGAAGATGCACATTTTGACCATATACAAGTCTTAAGATTGTTGCTTCAAAATTTTAGTTTGACGGTTTGGGCTATAATTACTTACTGGAACAACAGGCATTTTCTTATTAAATTTAAGACGCTTATAGTTTCTTTATGAGCTCACTCTGTATTTGCGTTTATATTAAAGGTAGATACTATGAAACACCAAGGAGGGTGAAAGCTCCTTTAGGGTATATACTTCAATTCTACTTGCAGTACTCAAACTTTAAGTGTTATTTCTATTGGGGCTTAAAAGTCTAGCCAACACAAACAGTTTCCAACTTCAGTGGGTCTGTTATATGTGTAATTTCTTGGCATAGCGATCTTCAGGGCATGCACACAATATCCCTTGAACGATTTCAGTATATTGAGTTAATGTAGTTGATGATTCGTAAATTACAATATCCATTTGCAGAAAGTAATGCCTTTATTATTTGAAAAAATAAAATAAGTTCGACCCTAAATTATAGTACTTAGACCCCAGAAACTTGTATTTGATAAACAATGTTCTTTTCCTTGCACTGTGTATTGAACAATTTCTTTTAAATTAATTAACTCTAGCATTCTATTTGGTTCAAGTTAATTTTGTAGTCTGTACCAGCAAACTACATACGAATATACCTCTGGTTGTACAAGCTTCATATTTGCTATTACCTGAGTGTTAATTATAGGTGAATATGTGGAGCAGACTCTAATTATTTAATTAGATAAATGTGTAATTAGCGCTTCGTACATAAATATTTCTTTTAGATTTATTTTTGAAGATACACTATCCTTAGTTATTTAATGAAGTAATATTAATGAGGTGAACAAGTTCATGGGAATCTGACGTGAAAATTTCGAAACATATTTGTCCTATAGAAAAAAGAAATTACTAAAAAACTATAAATTAATATTAAATAATTACTAATTAATTTTGAATTAAAAAATTGTTATGAGTAACCAACTGCGCATGTTCGTATGCTGGCTTGCCTTTCGATGAACCAATACTCCAGCGCGGTGAAATATAAAACATTTAATAATAACTACATACTACCATTACAAAGATAATAAATTTTAATGAGTAATGCCCGGTATTACAGTCATGTTATATATGCCAGCTTTGGTTTGTGTTCAATTTTTTGTCTTCAGTGTCCTTTGAATAACATTAGAACACAAATATCGTAACTATGGAAATGTAAGTGTAAACATTAAACCTAAACTGTAATATATGGTCTAAGTCGATTTTGTAATTATAAACGATAAAATGGTAATGGTTATGTTTACCATTGTTTACCTTATTGCACTTAACTCATTTTTAAATTGCATATGTATTGTTTTTAATAACAGTACGTACTACAGTATGTACTATAGGGTATAATTTTGAAATGACGATTTTCGCGACTGATGGCTTATGATTAAACCGAAAACTGAAAGTTGATATTTTATAGATTTTTTATCTTTTTAATAATATTATTTTTGTGCCCTTTAAGTTCAATTAGAAAATAAATTTATAGGAATAAAAAAGTTGTAAAATTTTTATGAATTTCGAGGACGTGAAGTGAAGTTCGATGTTAAATTTATTCTATTCCAATAATGTTCGTAGCACGATACCGAACACAGATCTTGTATTCTACTGTACCTCTAAAATGATAAATTTAAAAGAAGAGCAACGCCAACAGTTAAATGCTCTTTTAGCAGAGTGAAAATGAATGCAAGATGCCACAAATTAAAGGTAAACACTGTTAATGACATGAAATTGAAGGGGTTGACCGAAGGCATAAAACTTGTCCGTTATATTATATCGTGACCGAACGCCTAGCACGCCGACTTGCCCTCTCGCAATCTAATAAGAATCCATTAGCATTTATGTTACAAATGGAACGTAATTTGTTAAATGTGTGGAGAATTTTTAATGTGCTAGGACTAATGTCACTTTTGGTTAGCCGTAACTGGCTCTCGTGCTAGCCAAAAATGTATTTTCTTTTTTGTTTAATTGTGTTTAGTACCATTACTTCTTTTTTACGTTAACTTTTACAATCTTTTTCTTGTATAATTAGAAAATGAAATCCGGTGTACCTATTACTCAACCTATTTATACTTAGTATTTGCTACTTATATGAAGAATTGCATAATTGTGTATTAAATGCATTCCTACCATTGCCATGAAAAAATATCAGTATGTCTGGTAACTAGGAATACGTAAATATAATATGGCTATATTAAAATGCGATTTTTCAGTAATTTGTACATTTTTCGAAAAAAAGAAAGTGTCCTAGAAGTTTTAATATTTTTGTTGTAATAAAATTCAAGTATTCTCTAGTATCTGTCCATTTCACGATGAACAAGCAAATAACACGAGTTAACATGCAATTTGAATTGAAATATACTTTATAATAATAGGAGGTTCTCTTTCCCAATTATACGATTCTTAAATGCAAATTATCATATTCCTATGTTTAATATGGTATTAGCTTCACTCAGAAACACACACACCCACAAACACATAGATCGTCTTTAAAAAAAATGGTCAAAATAGTATCAGGGTCTCTCAAAATGGGTTTTCCATTCAAATATCTTTCTATTTTTTCTTTTTTTGAGGTCGCAATTCTTCAATTTATATATTACGTATAAGTAAGTAATAAATGGATATCTAATGTTGCCATTACTTTAGGCTAAGTAATGATTTTGTAACGTTCATTGCTCGTTTGGATCACATAACTGGTTGAGCAATAATCTTGTGGTTGAAGGTAATATGTTTAATTATATGTTTGCCAATACAATTATTAATGTGAGTACGTTTGCAAATTGAAAACAGAAATGGGATATTGCTGCAGAATAATGACATACTTTTAGAACTATGTTTCTTTGTGGTTTTCATTAAATATAGCTAGTTTATGTTACCCTATGAACAAAAGAGCTATAGTGTTTAGTCATGTAATTATATCATTTTTTAACTATTCCACAAATCAATTACATTTATTGATGCGTTATGAATTATTTTATGACTACCAATACATATTGGGCACATTATTGGACTACTTATACAAAAGTCAGTAGTTGTTAAAAGATAATTTTCATTATAATATTCAGTGATTATAAAAATGGTATTATCTGAGAAATATTTTTTACAGCAATTTTATAGGTGCTGGTAGCTTATTTACTAAGAAATAAACTTCATTAACAAGGCAATATACCGGTTTTTTAAGAAACGGGAAATATCTTAGTCAAATATTATTCACAATTGTAATAGACACACATCTAAAGGTCGACATATAAAACTAATTATAGTCTTCTTAAGTAGGACAAAATTAAATAAGAAACAATGTACAAAGCAATTTGACCAGAATAGTTGTCATTAATTTTTCTGTATGTCAAAGTTTTTTACTTTTTTAAGTAAACCGGATTCACCTGACATTAGTCTATGAGTCTAACAAAATAAACAAGAACAAAAATAACAAATCCTTTATTGTACACATAAGTATGTGTTTGGTTGACTGTTGCAATTAAATTGAATGATTGGCAGATTTTTTGTCGTTTGAGTCATACCATAACAAAATTGCAAAGCTGAGAATTAACAAATCTATAAATCGCTTGAAAATATTATACAACAAATAATTTCGAAAATAAATAATTGTGTCATTTGGATTATTCTTTAACGGTAATACTATCTCAATATAAAGTAGATTGTTGCAGGTAGTTGCATTCTAAAGAGAAGTATTTTAAAGCTTTGTTAGCTCGTCGTACTGTGGTGCAAAACAGATATGGCATTTGGTCGTGTGTCTGTAACCTTGGCAGATACCAAAATGTATAATATAGAAATACGTATTACGTCTTCTTGAATACATAAATGTGTATAACTCATATACATCGATTCGGAGACATTAGGCCCTAAATAGGTCTTCTTAGAATAATTAAAATTTATCAAACATGGCGGAATATCCAAAAAAATTATTATATTTAATGTATAATTTACGTAGCTAAATTGATTGCAACCTCCCATAACATCCGGCATCTGTGGAATCTCTGACGTGGGAACTTGTGCTTCAAGTTTACACAATACTAAGAATTACCTGTTTGTATAATTGTTGATTATAGGTATTCTCAAGTGCAAAAGTTTGTCCTTCATTTATCATTTATTAAAAATCTTGACATATCTTATGCGGTATATTGTAATTATGGTGGATAAATCATCCGTATCCTTATGAAAGTGATTTTTTAAGAATTTTATCAATATAACAACGTATTATTAAATTGCTCACTTTAATTTTAGTGAATCACAGCAGCAACCAGATAATACATAATAAGTCAAGTATGAATCCCAACACATTTATCTTTTATTTGAAATTGCCTGTCATTTCTAAAATAAGTATTCTCTGTTCTGAGATGGTATATTTTTTAGGTATTCTAAACCGGATATGACAAATAATTTCAAAAAAATTCTATTCAAAGTTTGTACATACTATTTTTTTTTAAATTTAACAATGTTTCATTGTCACACATAGTTTGAAACTTGCTTGTTCTTGTGTGATATATATATATATATATATATATATATATATATATATATATATATATATATATATATATATATATATCACACAAGGAATACATTTGTATGAATGGGCAAGAATAGTCAACGTATGTATGTTACATTCATGAATAATACAACGACGGCAACTCTGCGACTTAAGTGCTACGCAAAATTATTGATAATGATATCAAATTTACAGCTTACCGCATCTAATTCATATTTCAAGGCAGCGTGTTTCATAGTGGGCGTGTCAACGGCAGTTAGCTACTTCAGTGTGCGTTGCAAGTTGGAAGAGATTTCGGTCAACAAACTTATGATTATTCAAGTTACCGGTGTTTGTGGTTGCAGTCTGCCGCCACCTGGCTGTTCTCCAAGCGGACGCTTTGCTATCATTGCAGCCAACGTCGCCGTCCGTCCGTCCACCCGCCGCTACTACGGCTACGTGTGAAGAATTCAGAATACGTACCTACTATGTACCCGCGCATTGCCGGCTGGTTTCGCTCGGATCGCGTGCCTGGCGCCCAATGGCGATATAAACATTTGAAACAATCTTGTGGTTCCGCTCGCACACCATCACTTACACTTGTTTATTTATCCATATTGCTTTCATTGTAAACAATTCTTATTCCGCTTAATCATTTATGAGTTCAATTTGCAATGTCTCTCTTCTTTAATATTTGTATTGCCTCAAATTACTTATTTATTTAATTATTCGCATGGCATTCTGGCATAGGTTCAAGCACCAATACCATCAGCTAACACCAAGGCAAACTTAAAAGCAGTGAAAAAAAGTACAAATAAGAATTTGTTATATCTACTAATATTTGAAGAGATAAACGAAAACTTATTTATAAATGAATAATAACACAACGCAAAATACAATAATTGAAGCAAATATTTTTGAATATTTAATTTCAAAAGTTATTATTTTCTATTATTTATTTCATATAGTCTTTTGGTTAACTCTGAATTATTTTCTAAGAAATATAAAATAGATTTATTTCAGGTATTAGTTTACGTGATTGCTTCATTATACTAATATTTAATTTGTATGAAAATCTGACAAATATATAAATATTATGCGAAGATATGTAAACTATCAAATTACTCTAGCGATTAAAATGCTTACCAAATAATATTGCGGTATAAGTGTAGTTGGTTGATTTATTATACTAATATATTTTATCTATCCTTTATAGTAAGAGATTCTGGCAAGTAAATGAATTTGCTTTGCAAATAGTAAACAGAATCTCCCAAGAAATTTAGTTATATCACGATTATTAGATCGGCAATACCTATTTCAAATATCTTATTTGAAAATGGTATAGTGGTTTACGAAGAAAATAAAAATAATAAAATATGTGATAGATTAACGTTACACTTTCTACAAACACTATTAAAGTACCCGCGTATGATATAAAACAACATAATTTCCAATATCATCAGTTTTATTTCTGACAGCGACTGTATATATTGGTGAGAACAACCTCACGTAACGCAATATCGTTTCATGATTGATTAGCGTTCGACTGAAATGCGTGTAATTTTTATGATGTCACGCTTCCACGTTAAAAGTTTGTCTTTGTTGCACGTTTTTTGTTTGCATTGCACTCATACTCGCATCAGCCGTTCTCAAACACTCCCCAGGGACACTCACCCGGAACTTTCCTGCGATAAATGTTACAAACGTTGGTTTTTGTAACTAAACTCTTGAATTATATAATAGGGATTTTGAAATTAAATTTCAAAAACTTTAGAACAATGACATATTATGTCAACAGTTTCAGACAGCTTAATTTAAATTAAAGTCTAACAGTCATATTCAAAGTTATTTAGCTATCCTACTAAAATAGTACCTGACTTTGTACACTTGATTATGCAATGTAATATTCTCTGAAATGAAGTATAAAGAGGTAGGGGTTTCTTAATTTGGGTACATTTCCTTCTATAATAGTCTTCTTTAGATTCATCAACATATTGATGCATCAGTGTCCATTGCATTTGAATAATATACATAATTGCAGATAAAATATCTATTCAAATTTCGCTCATAACCTTAAATTAGCATATTATAGCGGTTTCCGGGTAAAAACCTATCCTTAATTAATCAAGTTTAATTATTTACTTTTTCTTACCGTAATTTTAGTATAACTATATAATTAATTCGATAAAAAGCCACAGCAAACACTGAGAACAACTCTAAACTAACTGACACCATGTTCCATTTATCGTAAAGTTAGAATTCCGTCTGTTTTCTCTGAAAATTATATAAATTCCAGTAATAAATTACGTGTCGCGATTCTGGGTTAAAAATCTTAAAAGCCATTATTTACCGGCTTAAGAAAACAATAACAATTTCTCAGACTTTAACGCCGGAAGTACATGGGTAATTATTGTTTGTGCATATGTCTCATTCAAAGCAGAGTGTAGGTACTCAGCAGCGAAATGTGATAGCTATCTAATATTTACATATTATTAAGTTCGACATCTTAATATCACGTTCATGTATAATATTACATTATTAAGTACGCAGAAGATTGAAATACACACAAACATATTACATACACCACTCTTTACCTAAAAATGCTGTGGCATTGAACCCTATTTTAAACATTCATAATATTTAAATCACCGTTAGCCGTTATTACGTTTAGATTCCAATAACATTAATATTTTATTCGTTTACATATTTAAATATACTGAATCTATCTGTGATTTGAAACTACATATGTATATTATTGATAACAAAAATAGAAATTAATGCACAAAACATATAGATCACTTTCGGTTAAAAAAAAATTGTATAGACGTATAAGCATTTAAATTTTTGACGTGCGATCACATGTATAACTTTTTAACTAATACAAATACCTAAAAAGTCGCGTATATGAAGGATAATACGTAAAAATCTATGTCATCAAGCTACAAATCGTTAGAAAATGTGGTTTCCAATAATCATAATTCCAAAATAAATATGAGTGTTACAGCAAGGTATGTACTCATGTTTGACCACATTGAGCTGAAGTACTGGTAATAGTTATTTGTTTGCGGTGAACCCTTATATATATTGATAAATCGTTTGTATATATTCAACAGAATCGATTTGGTTTCCCGATTAGAAACAAAATGGGCTTCATTATTATCTAAAATACAGTCTGAAAATCGATGAAAACAAATGGGCAAACAACTATGAATAGTTTACATAATGATGGATCACTAAGGGAACGAAAAACGAAATTGCAGTACTTGATGAAATTAATTTCAAGTGAATTACAAAATGGTTCCCCGGTGGTGATTCAAATTATAAATAAACAACAAGTCTCATACAAAGCCGTCAGTGTAATGACGCTTATCCCAGAGCGCCACGACGGATCCAACGTCATAATAATGAGAGCCAACTACTAAGCTGACAGTTCGCTTTCGTCTATTTGTATTTCTATGTCGTTCTAGACTTGCTCTGGATACATTCACTGTGCTTATAATAATAATTTGATGACAGGCAGTGTGAAGTAAGATCGATTGTACATAACCAAACTTACCAAATGAACATTGTTACTTGGTGTAAAGGGATGCCAGGGGATCGAAATGAAAAAAGACATTTACATATTCAGCGTATTATCTGATTAGTGACATTATATCATCAAGGAAACTTAACAATAATTATAATTGCTACGACAATGGTTTGAACAAAATATATTTGATATTTACACAAGAAAGAAATATTCAACCTTGTATAGACGTGGACATAAGCAAAACGAAATCTTGAAATACTGAGGTCGTAATTCAATTTTATAAATGTTTATTCTTAATATTTATATTAACGCATAGAAATCATTTCAAAATTAGTAAGTAAGGATATTTTACGTAAAATATAATGTTGAATTCAATTCGTTCATTTTATTTATTGATTTAAAAAACAAATTATTTTCTCATTAGAATTGAAAGCCAATTTAATATCTCATCCATACATCGCTCCGATACTTATATGAACTATTTCAGAATAGACGGAACACAACTCTACTAATGACGTTAACGGCAAAAACTGTTTCGAGAAAATGAATTATTTAGCGATTTGCTCATTCAATTACCAAAGAATATACAATCATTATAATGTTGTAGCACAAACCACAATATTTGTATCGAAGTTTTACACATAATTATAGCATAAGATTGACAAAATCTTCGATAGTTCGGTTTAGAATGAGAAGTGGGCATGGTTCAAATTATCTGTTTATGTGCGTGTTCTTATATTGAAATAGCCCAGAGTGCATGTGGATACACCTATGTTTGCAGTTCAGTTTGCTGCTTTCAACCAATCTCGAAGGACAGTAAACTAATTATTAATAACAAGCATAGGTGCCTAGAGTTCAACGGAAGGAGTTATTTAGTAATAATAAAGTGATTTTCACAGCTCTTTTATATTTATATAGATACATCACTGCTTATCAGTTAATGGTACATTATTCCAAACATAACTTTTTAATAAATAATTGTTAAATATTTCAATATTTTTATTTTTACCATATTTTCTTTCTCAAGTCCGAAATTTTTCTTAATTTCAATATTTCCTTGTATTATAACCATATAATTTAACTACTCAAATACATTTCTTCTGATTTTTTTAAGAGTATTTAATGTTGAAATATTTCTGTTTTTATTTCAAACTCGAATGCAATCAGCCATTTCAAATTATTGATATGAATGAATCAGACATTGCTAAAGTGCTAAAATTTAATGCATTCTCTTTTAATTAAAATGCGTAAACACGGCCTCTGGTTAACTGGATAAAATACTCACAGTTGCTGGTCTCAACTGTGGAAAAGTGTCGATGATTATTCATTTTATTTCCGTAGCGAGAGTACCTATATTTAGTTAATTGATTGTTGTTGCTACTTGTGCTTATAAATGAAGAAACACGAATTGAATAATATTGAATTGTCAAATATTGATTTATGTGCGAACAAAATTAATGCAAGTCACGTACGTATTTATGATTGTTAATAGTGGTTTGATAGATTGTCAAACTACATATATCAATGTTAACACGAAATTTTATTGATGACAAATTGTTTTGTGTCTAAGTCAAATAGTTAGTATTTTAATCATAAATAATATTGCACTCGTCGTTTGAAGTTTCCTTAAATTGATAATCACTATTTTGATTTAATAATACGCTATCAGGTTTCAAAATCAAATTAATCGGATCACTAACTAATAAAGTTAATGAAGATATCATGTAAATAAATGTAAGCGCCAGTGCTAATTTTATATTTACCGAACTTCTATTCGGTAATGATGTGAGTGGAATGTTGTTTCGATGAGATTCGATAAGTAGATGTATTAATAATACTTTCTTGGTGGTCCACTATCTGAATAGTAATGTAGAATTTCTCATGTCACTTAAGATTCCTTCCTTTTTCTTTTTATATTTCCGGTTATCTATGTACCCTCGTTAATTTCAGTGACAACACAAATTAGCTTTGAAAAATGATCGACGTTATTGAGGTAAAATATTATAATTACCAAACCAAGTAACATTTACAATATTGCTGATATTATGTCAAACATTTATTTATCTATAGTAATTAATTCAGTTAAAATATCTTCTAATTTACTTTCTTTAATCATTCCTTTTCAACTTAAGTAATTCTATATCATGGAAACGCGCCACTGAATACTATAATTTTATTGTATATACCATGCGGGCAGGTAAAACGATGATAATAGTACTTTCGTTTCCTAAATCAATATATGTCCAATTAGGCAAAAAGTAATAACTCAATTTCTGTAGTTTACACGATAGGTGAAATAACCCAGTAATTATAACCATGCAGATTATGAATCGTGTATGTACTTTTTACATTAAAGCGTGCCTTCATATTTCATTTCCATCCGATATTAACATAACTATACCATGACAGTTGATAATGAACGTATAATGTTCTTACCCATCACAGCATGCGTTGATTTATTATTCTACTAAAATAACACTAAAACTGTAACTGTAATGTTTCTCTATGATTTGCTGCTAAATTCGGTAAATATATAAAAAAAGATATAATTGCCCGTAGCATACATACCACCACGTACTGAAGTGTGTGAATAATGGTTGTAGTAACCTATAATTTTACCAGCTACTAATCTTTACATAACTATTTCTTTGCCTACAATAATATCGACTATAATTTTTTAAACATTAAGGCTAAAGGTAAACATTCTCCATAGATAATTTATTAAAAATGCATAGGATAATTTTAATCTATGCAGTTTCGCATTAGTATATCTTTATAATATGGAAATGACGAGTTAATTCTAGGCAGAACGCATAACATAGCGTAACATAACATAACGTCCCCAAGAAAACAAATGGACTCCAATCTAAATGAAAAAGTATAGATATAATAAATATTCTAGTTATTTGATTTCTTTGTTATTTACCAAATTTATTGTTTAAAATATATCTTTTAACTTTTGGCTTCCCAATTTTGAAATTATAAATAAGACAACGAATATTATTAAGTTTATTGATATTTGAAATGTTTGTGTTAAGGGGATTTTCAAATTTTGGAAACGTATAAGTATAACTACAGACGATTATATTTTAAATGAAATGGATACTTTTTGGGAACTCCAGTTATATATAATACAAAATTAATTTATATCAACCTGGTACCTTTAAAGGAGATGCGGTAACAAACACTAAAAAAATACTAATGAAATATGTAATGATGCAAAATTATGAGAAACAAACCCAATTTGATTTTAATATCGTACAATTTGTATTGCAACATTGTACTTAAAGAGAATTTAATGTTGATAAATAATACCTTTGCTTCTGTTGCACCACACGGCATTGCATTTTCACCCCAACTGTTTAAGGTTCATTTAAAATGTTCAGTCAAGAATTTTCGCCATAGATGTAATAATAAGTGGATAATCTGTGCCTGCTAGATTATATCAACTTTCATTATATATAAAACAGAACATTAGCTATCGCTATTTTACATTTGTTGCAAGTAAAATGTTTGTATTATTTGACTATATATTATAGTTCAAATTTTGTATATTTATTGTTAACAATTTAAGGTTGATCACTAATTATTGTTCGGGGTGAAGAGATAGAGAAGAAGAATATATGATTTGACATTGAAATTGATGTGAAGGCACAGATAGAAAGCTAAAAATTTCAATATTTTTAGTTATTATTAGAATCACTTTTTCTCTAACTCGAGAGTATTCTCTGCAATATATATGCAAGGAATAGGAAGAACTTATACAGGTCTAAAGTTAAAATATTCATAATTTTGCCTTCAACGAACGTGCCCAGGCACTCAGTAATACACAGACGTCATTCTGAATATTTGCTTTGCTTAAGTTTTTTGTTTTTCTTTTTCTAAATTTATCCTTCAATTATTTTGAGTTAAGGATCTTGCATTCATAACTATGTCTATGGCTGTCGTCATCGTTGTTTATGTAAGAAAGGCGATGTGCGTTGACAGGCCGGTGAGAAATGGATGCCAGTAATGAAGAACGGTAGCAAAGGCGACCAAGTAATGAGTGCGGTGACGACGTTAAGAGCTTCTCTCTTACTTGCTTGAAGCCTCAGCAACGAAATGATGGGGTGGCTGTAAATATTTACGCACGACTTAATTCGTGTACAATTTTAGCGACCGTGCACGCTGCCATTTGTGTAATTGATATTGAATATGTAGCAGCGAGTATAAGCAACGAGCCAGCGACCGGGCGATGTTGTGCGGTGCACCTGATGTTAAGGGTTGATTGCGTACTTACGACCGGCTGTGCTAACATAGATTACCAAATTAATTCTGGAATTAGTTAATCCACGAAACATAAAATTAACTGTTCCGGAAATTAAACTCGCTTCGTACGCGACCTATGATAGTGGATAATAATAATAATAATACAAACATATGCTAACTGATCCGATTTATAAAGGAAACCATGCAAGAATATCTTGTGCATTGTTGCAGCTAGCTAGCTAACTAGCACTCGCATCTTTGTCCTACACTATGCGCTTTGCCGTCCTATTTTCTATTGCTGGTTGCCTCTCTCAGACTTTCTGTCTGCATGTCGTTGTTTATATCTCTTAACATGGGCGCCCGTTGGAATTTAGTTTAATGGGGGGCGTAGACTTTATAGAGTGAAGTAAACAATGTTATACACTACCAGTACAAAATATTGGTTCAATTAATATCCTAAATGGGTTATATTATATCTTGGCGCAATATTGAATCAAGTTATCCAATACTAGCTAAGATTTTAAAGCGTTGAGTTTAGTTTGCAAGAATCATTTATATGAACAATACACAGATGCGAATTACAAGTTATATTTATATTAATTTTCCAACTGATTCAAATTCTGGGAAGTCAAATTGCACACATAATTTGCTTAGACCGGTTACTCTAGGTTACATAACTATAACTTGTGTCACAATTATTAGTATATAATATATAAGTGGTTAATATACATTTCTCTAAATGTTCATTTGCAAATATTATGTGGGCGATTAACTTATTGACCATGATAATGTAAACACTATTCACACAAATATTTAAGTATTAATAATGATGGTTTCTTTTATTGAAAATGATTGTATCATGTACAAGGATATAAGTCAAAATTAAATTAAAAATATTCAAATTAGTTTAGGTATCACCTACACCATTGTTAGTTATGAAGATATGCATATTCAATTGATTCGATATAAGAAGTTATCTTATAATCTGTTTGTGTGGTCCGCCCTGTCTCAAAAATATTGATGTCATTTTTCGAATGGCACTCACACAAGAAGAATGCCAAGGACAATATAAGAAAGCAAATAAAAAATATGTATAGAGTCAAGAATCAATTTTATAAATATATATATATATATATATATATATATATTAGTAATACTAAATTATAAATTGATGAAAAACAATTCATATTTATCAGTTGGGTTCTGTTTAAACGTTGCATCTAAATAATAATGGAAGTAAAAATTAAATAACTATGTATAGCATTTGGGTTCAATTTAAAGGGACTTACATAGATTGTTTCTATTTTGTAAAATCAAACAGTATATTTGACTTGTGGTGGTAGTCCATAAGGTTGATTAGCATATTTATAGTAAAGCTTCTACCATTATCGGGATCAATGATGAATATAAATATAAAAATATTACAAATGTCAAAAATTGTTCATATTTGAATATATTTCTGCAATCGAATGACAACCACAAAAACCCTACTCAATAAAAATAGCCCTTCAAAATGTCATTGTGCATCTGGAACAAAAAAATTGATGAATTATCGTTAATATGTCAGTCTGTATCAGTGTCATAAAAAATATGTAACCTCAAAGGTTAACATTAATGTATTTTTGCATACATCAATTTTTAAATTCCGTTATTAAATCATTTTAATTGACAGTATTACAGAAAAACTGTTCATCATTAATATGACAGCTAGAATACAAAAGCCGATCGGAAACAGCTTAAAAATTACGTCAATTAATTTTGAATCGATGGAAACGAGATTGTGCATATACATTATTGAGGGACAGATATTTCAATCTTTACAAGCTGTTGAAACTGTCAGAATATCTCACTGAGAATGTAATGGAATTGCTGCCAATGTTGTTGAGACAATGATTCAATTCATATGCTTCAGTAGCTACAATGTAGCTATCCAAATGTGAAGAAGATGAAATACTTGAATATATTATATGTACATTGTTGTACTTCGCATGACATACTGAAAGATACTACTTATATACAGTCCATCAACTGTGTGGTGCACAAGTTCCATTTGATGAAAGAAATTAATATACATTTTAGATGTAGGATAACTATTACTCTATACGAATACAAAATTATCTTCCAAATTTCATAGTTGCTCATTCTTACGGGTTTTGTAGCGCCATAAAACCCTTTTCACTCTAAAAGATAGGTTGTTAAGGTGAGCCAGCCATGAAGTGCTAATGTGCTTGAGCATGAGTCGACTTCAAGTTCGCCTATGTTGAAGACAGAAATTTGTACCTTAAAGTGCGATCACGTGGTTTTTCGTTGACAACTTAAAATATAACCTTGAAAATACAATTGCCTGTTTATAAAATAATTTTCTTCATGCGATTATCTATGTATTTGTTTGGTACCAAATTTGTTAATATATGATATTATTTAAATACATAGATGACGCATAAATATTTTTATTTTATAAAATAGAATCAAAACCAACTAACAATCACGTTAGCTAACCTCATTTAAACATTATTTTGACGCTTAGAATAAAATGTGTGTAAATAATATTATAAATGGCGGCACTAGTGATTTAAATATAACCTTCTATATTTTGTACTTATATATTAGGTACATGGAATTCGTAAAATGCAGTTACATACTATCCTAAATTATCATCCGTAAATAGAGTAGAAAATCGATGTATTTTATATATAGACATGAACGAATCTATCATAATTTCAACGTTTTAATAATGACAGAAAGTAATTACAGTACTTCGCGTAATGTTCCCGTAATTATTCTTCGAAGAATACATCATTTGATATGAACTTCCTCTTTAATAGCGGCTTACAAACTCATTTGAAATATCAAATTTTAATTAACAAACTTTGACTTTTTTCTTCGCAAGATCCTTCACAAAGTCAAATAGTAATTATTATTTAAATTTTCAGTTACCACACGGCTCATATATAATACGGTGCATTTTGATTTATTGCTAAGTCGAAAGTTAATAGTTTTTTGGTTCATCATTTTGGATGCATAACATATTCTTCTGCCAGGTCAAATTTATGCAATTTCCTGGATAATTTTCGAATATATTATTTAATACTCAAGCAGCAAGGGTATTCCCATGTGCACTATACATATTCACAGTTGAAATAACATTTTAATTCACAATTTCATTTAGCATACTTACAAGAAAAAGCTTGCCCAAAATTTAGGCTGATGGTAATCTCACTGTAAAACACTCTTGTTTGCCAAATATACGACAAGTAAACAACTCCATTGTTATTTTTCATAAATAAACTATCATGTAATCTACGTCAGAGGTATTCCGGTTAGCAATATGAATTATGTAAATATTGAAGAACATGTTTTTGTTTAACATTTCAGCAGAAAAGATTAGAATTTATAACATGTCACACTGTTTTTGATATAAAATTTTTAACATAAACAACAAAAACCTTGTATTTTTGTAATTTTTTAAAAATTACTTAAAAACTTATTATTATAAATTCATAAGGGAAAATGCGTCCGCAAAGTTTTGAAAATGAAAGACTGACATACAGAAACCCAATAGAGAACTGCTTCTCGTCGCTCGATACATAGATACATGGAATGCATAATTATACAATAATTACTGCTTTTCCTAACTCTTCAGTTATGTAAATCAATGAGAACTAGATATATGCGTTGACAGGTTTGCATCATGACTATGTATATATTTGATGGTCCTTATTACGTCATCTTCATCTCGTAATTAAAATAACAAATTGCTTGTAAACATATACCCAACACTTATCTCAAGTTGGTACTTTGGTTATTTGTAGTAAAGATTGAATATTTTTTTAAAACCTGTTCTACAGCACACCTGGTATGTGCGTTCAAATATATGTAGATTTTATCGATTTCCGATAATGTTTGCCTATTAATTGATTTTTCGCATAAATTGTGTCCTAGGCTACATTGACAGAGCTTTCATTGTAATTTTATGTATATTACATTGGGATTTGCATTAATTAACTTATGGAATTTTAGTTTGTGAATTTAAATATACGCTTTTAGTACGCAACAGCGAACCAAATTTTATATGAGTTGTGATTTGAAGCTCACCATATAATCTGTAATATATTCACAATATCGGTGCTTGATTGTAACTGATTTATATTCCATTTTTAGCTGAACCAAATGCTGTTATAAAGAGGTCTAACGTTCAATAATAGTAAGAATCAACATAGATATATATATATATCACTTTAGGTTATTCAGATATGGAATCTATAATCATGAGAAAGCTACACATCTCAATTATAGAATAACAACTCTTTAACGCTGTTTCCAACAAGCTAATCATTGGTATAGAATTTCAAACATTATATATATACCTATTAACAATAATTTATTCAAAATTGTTCACAAGCAAAACGTTATTTCAGGTCAATTTTCATTAATTGAGGAATATCATTATTTATATGACCATGCTTCCCAAGCAAATAAAAAGAAAATTCCTCCCTACACTGTTTAGTTTTTGTGACTTTGACTTGAAGTCATATATTTATATAAGATTTTTGATACTTAAAACGTATCATTAGATTGCATCAAATGACGATGATTAATCATAAATTATAATTATTAAAATAATCCTATTCAATTTTCACTGATTTTTATTATCTGACCGCAACATGTGGAGACCTTGGTATTTCCCAAATTCAAAAGCATCAAAAGCTCGAAGTACAGTTACAATTACCCAAACCCATATACGTGGAAACAAACTTCGGCAACTCCTAAATTAATAAATCAAATGAAATAAAACATTTCAAATGGCTTTCTTTTGCTATCTTTATAACCTGGTTTTGCACCAGTGCACTGGTAGGTAACAACTTCTTGCAGATAGACATTAAATTTATCACCGAGTAATTCGGAAGTAATAGTGCGACAAAAAGTTGATCTCTCGCTAGCTTTATTCACTTAGAAAATAAATACCCCATCAATGTAATTCATTAGGATGTTTTTGCACGGCGACATATCGTGCTCAATGCACACGATAGAGATAGAGAAAAGTAAGATTGAACGTCGCACACACCGGGACGCGTCCATTACGTGTCATTGTCCCGAATGAGCCGAACCTGCTGCTAGCTAGCTAACATGTGTATCAGTCAATGCGCACAAGAGTTGCCGATAAAGTCACTACGTACAATGACGATCGTGATTGGTCCTGGTCACAACTGGTCCGTACAGTAATTTATCTGTAGCCGGTGAGGTTGTGCACGAAGGCACTAATATGTCCACTACCTGATGTTACTAGAGCGCTAGGAATTAAAGGCTTGTTTATTTTTACGTGTTCACATTGTGATAACAAAACTAGTATCTGTTGAACTATTCTTAGCTTTTTGTTTTACTCTTTAACCCTTATGGCCGATAGTATAGAAAAAGTTCAACGCTTAAACATTGGTTTATTTGCTGATTGACCTAATAACTAAATGCATTTTTAGTATAAAACTTTTTTTTTAATTTTTTTCGTATAACTTCCTAAGCGAGATTCAATAATTGAATTTAGTACACTAACCTATCGTTCAATAATGAATTATACGGACTTTTGCACTGTCGAGCATTAGAATCACACTATTGTCAGGACGGATAATATAATATATTGTAAATAATATCAACTATTTAATACCAAATAAATAGAATGAGTTCTTCAGTAAATCCCTTTTTATGTTTGACGTATGTAAATAATAATGAAGATGAAAAAGAAAATTAACTGGAACTTATAATAAATATGTGATTATCAATACAACATAAGTGGCGACTATTAAAAGTGATTTTAGACATTACTGACCTTAGTAAATAGAGTATATTGACATTGGAATGAAATTACGATAGGTGACAGCTTTATGAAATAAAAATTTAATGAGTCTTTGACATGACATGGTGAAAATTGCTTTAACGACATTAAATTCCCATTTATTTATTTTTTGTCCAATATAAGATTGTTGTTTTGGATAGAATTAAACAGCATTTATAAATAATTATAATCACAAGATAGCTTATTCTTATTTTGTGCTAATTAGAATTAAATATCCTCTCATGTGTCAGTAACATTGGGGTATTAAAAATGTTTTGACCGGATTTTCGTTTCACGTCCTGCTGATGAGATGCGACTAGGATATTTTGTCTTACGTGCGAGTTAGCAGTATATACATCATGAGTATATACAGTTTTAGAAACAGGGTGACGTGAAAATAATGTTTGTGCTAAAGAAGGCATAAATCGAATGTAACGCAAACGGAAGAGTACATATTATTCGGAGAGTAGAAAACCTTTATAATCGTGACTGAAATTAAACCTCGCAGTTACATCATTGCTCTGAGATATAAACAAAGATAATACCAGAAATATTTGATCGCCTGTTTCAAGAAATATCTAAAGTGAGATACCAGAAGTTTACAAACGACGCTATTGCAATAGACAAATAGCATTTTTTGAGGCGATTCCGACTAATAATCAAACGCATCGGAATGTTTACCAACTTACAAACGATACAAAAGTTTACATTCACTTCAAGAGACCCGAAGTTGCATTATGTAAACAAACACCAAACGTGTTATATGACAAGTGCTATCGAACCGGTTTGCCGCCTTGCATATGATTATTTTCACGTCTTCGACTAATTTGTTCCAGTTCCCAACGTGTACACAAGAGCTACCGTAGATATAAAAAAACAACAACCAACAAACAGAAAATACTTCACGCTTATTTACTTTCTACTGAGATGCGTCAGATTGTATAATAAAATAATATAAACATCAGCTAGACTTGTGACATTTTAACATGCTGCACTTTAAGTTTTCTTCATGTGTAAGCCATAAGCATAGAATTTTATACTATAAATAAATAAAGTTATGTACAAAGACAAATACGTGAAGGCGCATATAATTTACATAATATCTTTACAGAAAAATCATACATCTCCTTGTGAAGTTATAATGTTCTTATATTACATAAATACGTAGATGTGTGCAAGTAAATGTTGGATATGGATAAGGAAGCATTAGCGAATTATGACTGCAAAGGGAGATATTTATGATGTATCAAAGACTGATAGAGAGAGAGAGAGAGCGATACGCATGGCAGTATGAAGATATTGAGCGAATTACGTAGAGTGAATGATGGTTTTGTCACGTGGAGAGATTATCGAAAGAATGATTAACAAAAAAATGTGTGTTTGGGTGATATAAATAGAGTAAGAATGCGGGTCAATCCCGGGGTAAATCGATGAACATGATTTTGAATTAATTGTATGAAATAGGTAAGCTTTTTTACGCGTATACTTAGGTTAAGTAACGTTACTATACTTAATTTAAAATATGTTGTGGCCATCACAATAATTTTTAATAAAACCTGATATATCTGAGCATTCGTCAATTGCATTCTGATTCTGACAATTTAATATGCGCATTTCTTACAAATGTAATAACTTTTCAGATAAAAATACAAACAATAGTTGTTAAAATCGCTAATTTTTAATATAATTATTTTTCTGTACGACTTGGCGATATTTTAAAATGACGCGAGTAAAATCCCATTTCTAACTATACAATTATGCACGAAATCGAAGCAGCTCTTCGCAAATATATTTGTTCTGAGTTTAGTAGTTAATAAGTAATGGAACCCACATGCATGGATACACATATTCAGACACCCACACACGTAAAAAAATGCCAACAGTCGCACACAAACACTTACACTTGCACACACTCGCATACGTATACACACACATACACGCAAACACACACGCGTTTACACTTACGCACACAGAGAGAAAAAAAAACATTGAAAATTATCAAATCGAAGTGAACCTCAAAACGGAAGAGAAGTATCCAGTAAATCTAGCAATCGATTTTTTTAATATCTATACATTCTTTATTAGAAAGAAAAAACTATTTCTTATTATATAATGATGCCTGTGATATTGTAGTTTACCTATATATTGCTTATTTGGCAGTCCTGTGCTTTATGCGAACAAATACTAACTAAATGGGAACTGTTTGTTAAGTATGAGCGACCAACTTCATTTTAAGTTATTGTTAAATAAATAATGTGTTTATGATCCACAAGAACCCAACAAAAATGTCCGGCATATGGCACTCACGTGTTAGATATTTAACGTTTAACGTTGCTCACATGGGGGCATATTTGAATGGTACCTGCAAGCTGTGAAACCGCAGAGGGTCGTCATGTGTAATGTTCGCTGTTCTAGTTTGAAACAAGGAAGACAACACACACACACACTGACACACTGGCACACACACGAGCACACGGGTTACCAAGAACACAACCACACACGGCGTATTCCGGCCATGAAATACGCGGGAAACGGCCATTACACTGGGCCAATATTTACAATCAATATTTACTATTTGTTCATGTCTTGTCTCTTACGCTAATAGCGTAATAAATTGCCGCATTCACCGTTGATTTATTGAATGATGCTATCACGAATGGGGTTAATGAAAGCTGCGTGGTGTTTCGTGGTGCCGTTACTCATAAAGGGGTTGTTAGAACCTCCGCAAACCTGTCCGCAAAATACACACAGGTGTAGACATGCATACATGTGTAGGGGAGATCCTTGCATTTTAGGACTGTTTGCACTTTGGGAGAAACCTCATGTTTCTTATAGTTACAAATTATACATAGTGCCAATGTCTTAGAGAAGGGCTTTTGAAAAAAAAAACGTGTTTAATTGTGTTTTGAAAAATACAAAAATATTCACCTCAGTCGTCTTAATGCAGGGCATATTTTCAATTTTAAAGTTAAAGATATGAAAATTTCATGCAACCTATGTTTGAAAAGATTCTTGAAAAATGTATAAATTCGTAAAAAAAAATGCCTTTAGAAATAATATTGTTACATATATTTTATATTACGTTAACCTAGCATAAATTAAAATAAAATAAAGCAATTATATCTATTTACATAGATAGTGAAAGTGTAACATAGTGGAGATAAGACCACTTCAACTTTTTGTACGTAATATAGAAAAAAGTATGTATAGTGATCACAAATATAGTTCGTTCTCTAAGTTTTTAATAAAATTATACGTTTCAAGGATCTCTGAATCCATTTTGACTGATAATGCGGATGAGCATAAAAATATGATATTTGAATTAAAGATATTTACATTTTTGAAAAAGATATTTCAACCGCAATGTTTATTTTCTCCTTTAGCACATCTCGAATAGGACACGAAATGGGGAGAATGAGAATTTATAAAAGTTGAAAAATTAAAAATTTCTATTACTGTAAATATAATCAAAGAAATTAATTTGATGATCCAATGTGCAAGGACCTCCCCTATATCGGTGCGCTTATACATATGTATTCATACGTATCCACAACACGTATATGAGCACACTTCAGGGAAGGGAAATAAAATCGCTCCAATGAACCTACCTCTAGTTGCATATCCGCATACGTGCACTTTGTGTGTTGGAGTAGGTGAATTATGAATGCGGACCGTGGTATGTGCAGGCGTGGACGGGTCAAGTGCCTGACACATATTTATAGGTGTTGTCTACATTTCAACAAAAAAAAAGAAAGGTTTTAGCATTTTTATAACTGGTGCATCATTGATTTGTAATATAATCATAAATGACTACCCACATACATAAAACTAGATATCATATGTCTTGATTCCTAAAGTAAAATCACTTATTCTAAGTGCTTAGCTTAAGAGGCTATTGATCACTTTTGAAATGATAGACACATACAATTATTTGATTTAAAAGCTTTGTTTATGAGCATGGTACGGTCAGATGGTGTACCTATAAATTGGAAAAATATTACAGAATGAATATCTAGTCAAAATTCCATAAGTCGAACCCAGTAAGTGTGGAGAAAAAACTTCCAGATTGCACAAATTTCAACCAAGAATTCTTCAAAAATAACAAACGAATTATTGAAATATAACTGTTATTATTCACTGTTGGAATACACATTATAACTCAATACTTTACTGGAATTAAACGTTAGAGCTTTCGTAAAATAATTATTTTTGAAATGTTTGTGAGCGGGCCTGTGTAAGAACAATGTAAAACATAAAATTTTGTATGTAAAAATATATGAATAATAGATTTATTTAACAGCTAAATGTACAGACAACCAATTTAATCCTATGTTTAAACATATACAAAATAATATAATAATTATGCTTACACAATGAACACAATACAAAGTAATGTAATATAATACATTATAATATATAAAGCATTTAAGTTCTCATTTAAACACATTTAAAGTTAAACCATTGTGTATATTATCTCGCAACTCATAATACTCACGTAAACTAGCATTAAGAATACCATTTTCCGTTCTGGTTTTATAATACTTTTGAAGAATAGGATTCTTTATATATCTCGGAAGCATTTAATAATTTGTTTATATTAGCCAATAATATTTAAGCAATAGTTCAACGATATAGTACTTATCAGTCGCTATAACGATTTTAATAATATTAATAAATATGTATAGGACAAAATATCAATACATATTTTTGATTTAAATATATATATATATATATATATATATATATATATAAATAATTTTTACATTTAATAAATACTGTTAAATATTTAATCAAATTTGATGGTTAATTTTATTTTATGAAGTATCTTAGACATACTCCCGTCTTAAGATAGGCTACGCATATACTGGAAATGTTAGATTTCGAAGAAGAGAAGTACATATACTTCTATGGCAGTACTGCTTATTTTATCTGAAATGTAATCATTATTCTGTGACAACGTTTCACTAGACTAATGATATTCATATGCGGAATAGAGTGTGAATGTGAAATCGATAGTGCATTGTGATGCATATGCAGAACAAGAAATACGAGCGTGTTGTAAGCTCGCATCATCTAGCCAAAGTTATCTATCCTGGCATGACAGCGTAAACAGCGCGAATGAACTATAAATATGACATCGATAAACGTAACTTGTCATTATCTCATATTACAACAATGCACAATAATTCCATGTTTATTGTGATGTTGTTTGCATTATCTATCTTGCGATAATATTCACCAGGCTATTTCATATAAATAAAATGGAAACTAATTTTATCAATAAGTAATTTATGTATACATAATTTCGTATTAGTTTGTAAATGATTTGGAAATTGGCATTAGCATGTTTACTTTTTACTATCTAGGACGAAGTTTTAAGGAAAATTTGTAATCATGAAACTTTTCCTACCCGAGATATCAACAGAAATTCAAATTTTGGCCTTTCCTGTATAAAATCTGACTATTTCCGTTATGACTTTGTTGTGTGTGTGACTGCGTGTGAACGCATTAGAGTCAAAACTGTCGCAGGGCTGATCATGCAACTTAAAACTTATGTTCACCTCTAATTTTTGAAAACAACAAATATATTAGGGATTTCGTTTGTTACTTTTTGCAAATAACGAAAACAACACAGAGAAAAAGTGATTCAAATAAAAATTGAAAATATTAAAATGTTTGCAATTTTTGTTTGAAAAGCTTTTTGTACCTATATATTGTCGAAACGAGATATCAACGAATCGGATTCACGGCGAAGCGTGCTCGCATTGAAATTGGTGTGCGTCGAAAAATGCACGGTGAAACGTCCCATTCCCCCACGTAAAACTATTTGGACCATTGGAAACTCCTTTAGGAATAAGAATGTCAACATTTTACCATGTGTAGCAACATAAGGCTAGGTTTACATCTTACAGGAGGCTTTCGTTGACATTTGTGCAGCGCAGGATTAGGATCATGGTCGGTGCTCGGTGCTGCGGTGAAATACGCTCTGCAACACAGGAGTTGTTTCAGGGCTGATGCATTTACCACGAAACAATAAATCCAAAGTAGACTGTAGCTGACGTAGAACAGGCATGATTTACGTCCGAACGGGGAACTAAATTATAAACAGAATAATGAAACGGGATCGTCTATAATCCATTGTTCCGTGGACGCAGATTAACACTATTTCATGATGCACAGTGCACCGCTGTTTTATTTATTATGACGATGTAATAATTAAAAGTTAATTACGGTTTTCTGTATGCTAATTATTTGTTTATTGTGGTATTGCTCATTAAAAACAGGGAGGGGAAACAAATTGTAGTAGCCAAACTTGTGCGCGTTATTTATTTGTTCGGTTGAAATAAAACACAAAAGTTCTGCTGTACGAGATACGCCCGTTCCAATGAATTTAAAATTAAGCCCGGCTAGAATGTATTGTACACAAAGTTGCTGTCCTATAATTGCGATTAATTCACAGAACTATTTTCCATTTTATTATCATTAAATCAGTAATTGAAAATAAATGGCATCTATGAAGTTGAAATATGTCATTGTTATCCCTATTTATACATATCAACTGGTTTAATTGAATTCCTTACCATATACTCTTGTATACATTTCATTTTCGCCTGTGTGAAGAATAGGGCGTCTTCAATAAAGAACCTTCGATAATTGTTTTACATGCATTGCACGGTATGAACTGACAGCTTCTGCTTGGGACTGATGACATTACGTGACCTCCGAGTCTCGCATCGATAATGCATAAGTGTTTTTACCATTTGCAGTATAGGACAAATTTTGAACTGACAACCCTCAGCATACCAAATCACCATGCTATCCGTATTATCACTTGTACCGTACATTTGATATCATATTAGAAAAATAATCCACAGTTCCTATATGTATAGATATTTTGTGTAATGTTATTATAATTTTATTACAAAAATAGAATGCTCTAATAATTTGAAATGATACTACATTCTTGGTTGACTTGTATTGGAACTATTATTTGTTAATATTTCATTGCACTGTAATCTAAAAATTGGTGTCTGTGCATTTTGTAAAAATTTTAATCCAGTTAATTTACAAAATAATTAATAATAAATCGTTCAATTTCTGTAAATATTATCGGTTTAGGAAAAATTGGTTCAAGCTAGAATGCAAATATTTTCCTTTATTTACTCATTACATGTTTGGAATTAATAATACCACAGCCACTGCAATATAACAACAAGTTCACGGTTTTGACAAATGGTAGGGGAGGCAGTTGTTTATTATTTACGGATGTCGAAATTACAAAAGCGACCCAGCTGACCATTTAAAAAGCGGTACTCCCAATTGTGCCCTATCAGTACATATCCCTTTATGCATCATTTGCAGGTAATGAGCGGGCTATAATAAAACATTTTCACGTTATCAGGGGTGGATATTGGACAGAACCATATATAAAATAATCAGTGGATATGTTTATATAATTAATAACTGACATAACAGATAATGGTGAGGTTATGTATGTAATAATATCGTGTGGGAACTCAAATTTTATTTATAGGGGGGGGGCAAGGGAGCAATGACGAATGAATCCGGATGAACTGTAAAACGGAATAAATAGTACTTTGTTCAGATATTATAGTTGATTACATCGTAAAACAACGATAGATGTTGAAAATATGTCTTAAGGTAGTTTGTATGGAATTTCGTTTATGTAATTAATAAATTTATCTGCTGCATCCATGGTTTTCCAATTTACTAAATTGTTAGTTATAATCGAACTATTGAAAATAACAAGCTTAGGTACAACGCACCTATGCGTCCAGCTCGCCTTATAAGTAATATATGCGATGCGAGCAGTTTTTAATAATTTTGGCCTTTTGGTTAACTAATTGAAAAAATGTTATAGATATAAAAAGTCTTACATTTAATTTAAGATTATATTAAAAAAAAAAAAAAAATCAAATTTTGAAATTCAAAATTATAATATTTAATAATTTTTTTCGGGCTTTGGGTTAACAAAATGAAAAAATCTTGTAAACAAAAAATATCTTAGAATTTTTAGTAGAATTTTTAAGTGTTTCAATTATTTTTATAAGGGCAGTATTAAGGGGGGGTCCAAATTTTGGGGCCCTATAACTCGGGAAGTATACGGGCGATTGGATTTAAACTGCGAACGGATTCAAATGGGATGCCAAATAATATGTGTACCAAATTTGGAGTGAATCGCTCCGGTACCTTCAGAGGAGTAGAGGGCACAAATTTGGTCTTACGAGCGACCGAGCGAGCGAGCGAGCGAGCGAGCGAGCGAGCGACGACTAACATCCAAGTATATAAGTTATATACATTTTCGGAATCAGGGCGACGAGACGAACACTTTTTCTTAATGAAATTTTTTGATCCGAGAATGCTACAGACACACGACCGAATGCTTTAGCCTCTTCGGTACTACGTACGGCGAGCTAAAAATAAAGCAAAATTTTATATTTTTGCCAGCACCTAATTTTGATTTATTTAATCAGTATATTAATTTTGTCACTGAAAAAAGTTGGAAGGACAATAAGTTTAAAAGGATCCACAAATATTGTCAATATATATCACTTAACGAAAATGTGTAAATGTATATGAAAGACGTGAAGTCATCTGAAGCATGTATGAATGCTTGCCGAACGGGATTTGAATAAACTCTGAGTGTACTTGAAAAATATATTATTCGTTTTTGTTTGCCGTCATCAGGGTGTTACTTGTCGTGCCGTTAATTAAAAACTACAGAATTCATTACTAGAATGTACCGTGCAATTCATTGTTTTATGTTTTTATTTAACAACTTGATTTGCAGTCGTTGCTGACATATATGTCAAGAGATTCGGATTTTTCAATATGCTGCTGCATGCAATATTTAACTTGTATGCATGTGTCAGCGCAACGTGTTATATCTAATATGTATTGATTAATCAAGTTTTTTAGACAGTTTTTTATATGATGCCGAGAAAAATCTACGTGTGTTTTGCAGTAGAATATCGTATTCCTAATTTAGTCAATTAAATTGATGTATTGTTATTACTTTATTTCATTTCAAATTAATAGCATGTTGCAAATATAAATAAACATACAAAAATTATTAACTAGAAACAAATATATATATGTGTTCTTATAATAAACATAAGAATTAATAGTGGATTAAGTAAAGTATGGAAGAAAATCTTCAATTTTTCACGGTTCACATCACATATATTACTTATAAGGCGAGCTGAAGGCATAGGTGCATGTGTCTATGCTTGTTTTTAATCACTTTTGAATTGAGACAATCGCAGATCTCACAAATAAAAGAATATATAAAAAACCATATTATGAGAGAATTATAAAAATATCGGTACATACTTAATATAATGCACCTCTTTAATATTATAAATAGTAGTTGGAAACTGTCACATTATTAAAATGAATTAAAGATATAAATTTGAAAGGGTTCACGAAGAGGTAGAACAGCATCACGTAGAGACGTAAGTAAATGAAGGTATTACAACGACAACAAGCCCTCAACCACCTCTCTTCAAGAACAAGAGAGAAATAATTGAATTAAAACGATTCAGCGCTAAAATCTCCGTTTCTTGTTATTTATATCAAAAGATCCATAGAAAATTATTCGTGCTATTGAAATGTGTACATTTGTGTGTAAAAGACACTTAGTGTAGAGTTGGCTTCCAAAGCGCAAAAGACAAACTTCTTGAATGCGAAACTCTACGTTCTTCCACCTTTAGTATATCTAATCCATCTATAGATAGTGTGCCCCCATCGAATAGGTTGTTTCAATGAGAACACCGGTAGTCGATGTTCTTGAAAAGCGACAGTTTGTAAGAACGACCCAAAGTAACCATTCCCTGCACTTCCTCGCTACTAAACGGCTTTGCCTCTGCCGGAATATTCGAACATCTAATAATAGGTTACGTTGCACACGGCCATCGGCACTTTTCGCCGGCTTGCAAGCGTTCTGATTCTATCTCTTCTATAGGTGTCGGCGAACTATAAAAATACAAAAAGAGAAAAACAAATACTCGTGCACTAAACGATTAACATAATACTTAATTGATCTGCCTGTGTATCGAAACTAAACGTTTTGAATAAATTATCGATATAATTAAAAGTAACAGGAGCGCTTAACTTTCCAGATGAACATTATGTAACTATCTTAGCGTTGCATGAATAATGTTTATTCATGAATTTAAATTCAAAATATAAAGTTTGATTCGCATACTTATATTATCAAAGCCTTCACCTCGCCTATTAAGTAATACATGCGATGAGAGCAGTGGACTTCCCCGTCTTACTCCAAGCTTGGCACATTCAAATTTTAAAATATTATTTTTTAATTATTATGGTCTATGGGTTTCTAATTTAAAATAATGTTATTATATTTTTATATATTACAGTTTAAAAGTCTTTTTTTTTAATACTTGAACAGAAACTAGTAATAATATGAAAAACTCTTGGTCATAAATTATCTAAAAGAAATTTGTAGGCTTATTCGTGTTAAAATTATTATCTATGGGCATCTATTAAGGGGGGCAGTGTTGTTTTTCTTTTTCGTTACTATTGGTAAAATAAACTTGAACTTATGATAAATGTATCCTTTCACAACTAAAGTAAAAAATTGATTTTATAACTATAAATAAGCTTAATTTAAAATAATTTAATTGGATTCAGTTTCTGATATTAATTAACTCAAATAATTTACTTCTAAAAAGTATTAAATATTCATTTCTTTTCGAGTTCTACATTGAGCTATCATGGTAATATACATTGAAAAAGAATTTTTTTAATTTGTCATCTACATGATTTTTCATCCTTAGAAATCTCCAACAATATAAATGTAAGATAATATAGCAAGATAAAATTTATAGAAAAAGTTTCATTGAAGCAAGTGCTACACTATTCGCAGCACGTAATACACCTACTGTAAAACAAGACTATCTTATTTCCACCCTATTGTACTTTTTCCACAAAGGACAATTGTCACTTACAGAATTAATTAAGGCCGCTCTGCAATTGCGCCAATTCATGCCAAACGACTGTTGGCATGAGGGCTACTACTTATTAAATGCTTAACACCATGTAACATGATTATTGTCTTTTATTGTGTTGTACTATTACCTCATAAAATATCTTACTAGTTAACTTTTTATTATTATTTAACAATCAAATTTTCATTAAGGCTTTAGGGAAAAAAAAAGTTTTGTGAATCAGATGGATGTATGTAATAGGCTACTCATTGTAATTGTTGTAATACATACATAAATAATATAACTTAATAATGAACTTATTCTTACTATCTTCGCTAATATCCAAATGAAGATATATCAATAATTAACTATCGAAATTTTCAAACTCGAGAGTTCAACGGAAATAGACGTTTTGAGCATCTCTCTATTGATATTGACAGTTTTGAGATGACTTCTGTGTGTGTTTGCCTGTAGAGCAAAACTGTTGAATATAAAAAATGACAATTTATATATAAATCACAATATGTAATAATAGCTTACTCTTGCTCATACTAAGTTATTGGCAAAATATAAAGTATTAAAGAATTTATATAAAAACGTAAATTAATTTACAGAAAAGATTACCAATTAATAGAAAAACTCTCGTCAACATACAGACAATGACATAAAGTCGAAAATTCGCTTCAGGGATGGTCAATATGTGTAATTCCGTTAAAATCTCTACTTCGAAAAACTTTATGATTAAAAATATTTTTTTTTTATAAAAATACATAAAAGACAATAAATATTTATGCATTATCCACATGCATCATAAAATTATGTAAATTAGAAAATAATGGTAACTGTAAATGAAAATTTTTAATAATAAAAGTTTAATCAGTAATGTAATATTGCAATATTCATCAATAATCGTATATAATAGTACCTATATTTTACTATAATACAAAATTAATAGTCGTTATATAACAGTTCATTAATCAACAACTAACCTACCAAGATAAAAAAATATTCAAATTAAATATTGCAATTGAGCGGCAATCGTTTGATGAAAATGACAAGTGTGACAAATTAAGATATATCCTAGATTTATATAACCATCTGAATAGCGATTGTATACAGTATACAATAGAATATAAGTCATTCCCTAGAGTTATTCCATCTTGATAATTACTATTGTTCACAATAAGGTGTGTTCCGTATTCTAATACTTATATAATATATCTTACAAAATTCTAAACAACATTTTACACCAACATAAGTCTGTCTAAGACGAATTCTCAGCATATACAATACATATACTTAAACATGAATATGTTCTAATAACTATTAGTCAATAAAGCATAAATGTTGAAGATATTAAGAATTTCTAGCAACTTTGGTTTAACAATTTATTTCGAAATACTTAACATATACTAAAAAATCAACTCTAAAAGTTACGATTACGTTTCCCTAGTTACCATATTGATATGAATAGATAATGAAAGTACAAAAATGTAGAGTACATACCACTCCAGCATTTTTTTTTTTTTTTGGATTGCGCACAGATTGGAAAAGGAAAGAGAAAATATTAGTAATGTTGTTGCGACCGTTACATTGAATGCATGTATCAATAAACAACATATAAATCTATAAAAAATGTAAGGGTCATTTACATTTCAATCAATGCTGATTTATTGTTTGCTGTCAACATAGAAATTTACAAATTCTGTTTTTTATCACGGAACGAATAAATTTGAAAATATATTCACGTTTCAGAATCAATGTATTTGGTGATTTTATTGAAATTTAGTATAAAACAACACGAATAGTTTTTCAATTTGACACAATCTATTAGTCCAGCAAAAATTGCCGATATTGTACAAAACAAAACTCGGAGTGAGTTTAAATTGATATTTTTTATGATTGAAAATTTATTTCGAAATCAACACACGTCAATAGATATGTGTGCTACTTAGGATTATTATAAATGAGCTATTTTCTGTACAATATTTCACATAGACAGAAACTTCTAAGACTCACTGTGTATCACATACCGCTACATAATATAAAGAAATTTTAGATTCTATCAAAGACTTCCCCAATGTGTTAAATTTAATTCCAGTGTCTCGAAAATGTGATAAACATAAACAAATAAACGAAACAAAGAAGAATATATTAAATAATACATTATAGTCATTCTTTTTATCGTATCTTCCCTACTGTGCTGAGACTACGAAGTGTGTCATTCTTGATACCGAAATTGTTATTGTGTCAAATAGCGCAGCAGTAGATAAAATGTGGAACTATGTGATAGAATATTTACATAAAAACAAAAACGACAGTATAAAAATGTAAATTCAGAAGCAAAAATTCATGACTTCATCACTATAACATCACCTATATCATCCTCACGACGGCTTAAATTGAAAACACACAATATGCCTCTATACATACATAATATGAATATAAAATTGTTTTTTGTATCAAGCGTAACTATCTTTTTACTGCTGCATTACTGTTTAAATTTATCTCGTATCTGTTATTCTGACATAATTTATTTACTGACTTAACACTATGCATCGTATAATAACTTATTAATATATACTCATATGAACATTTGTTTATAATATAAACATAGGATTATTGTCGCCACTGTAATAAAAATAAATCAATTTATTTTGTCATTAATATTATATTGCTAATGTAAATTCCTGGGAATATAATAAACATGCTTTCAAGTACGAAAATAAACTTAGAATAGCAGTTATTACTCAATTTTTTAAGTTAAGTATCTTGATTATTCGTTATAGAAAATCGTGCGTAGGAAATTGCAAATTATGTTACTAATTCTACAATAAAGGTTTGAGAAATAGTGAATCTTTAAAATTCTTACTTTTGCTTCAATTTTTTTACGAAATATTCATTATATATAAATTCCTTTAAAATGGTAGTAAAACATTTACGTTACGTTGAAGGGTATGTCTCTATAACGTTTTAAAATAATATTATATATTTTTGAAGCACCGCACATTTTTAATGTCCATTTATACAAAAATTGTGTAACAAATCAAAGGCATACATTTTTATTATTGTTACTTCTACATGTCATAAAAGTACGTAGTCCTAAGTAATAAAACTGTAATTTTGTAAAGATCATACGTTTGCTTGTGGCGTTTTTATTTTTCATTTTTATGGAACATTTCGAAGGTGTAAAATATTCTATAATACAGGCCACTTTACATAATCCATTAAAAAGCCACTTCATCTGAAAGTGAAACGTGGTTTTTACGCTCTGGGTGTCTTTTACGTATTTTAACTTTTAATGTAACGCTTTAGGCATTTTATAGGGTAGATCGTGCTATTAAAATACGAACAATATGGATGTATGCCTGCTACAGAACAGTAGAGTACAGCCTCATATTGTTTATTATGAAAAGTTATATGCCGCTTCGCGTACATAATAAACCGACAAATAAAGTTAGTATCAATAATGAATGCACATTTACTTTATGGCTGAAATACTTGAACATGCACAAACAGTAACGATCTTAACCTATATAATTTCAGTAACTATTCTAGCTTGCTAAAACTGACAAGTCTGTACTTGACGTTATTGATAAAAGAAAAAACCACACAAATAAAAATTCATTCATTGCGAAAATAGTTAAAATGACTAATATGATTGATATTTCCATTAAAATTGTATAGTCGCTTTTCTTTGTGATCACCTCTTAGCTTGAATACATCATCTTATTTTTGTATATTAGTATTCATTGAACTAATGTCTACTCTTTTCAAGTAATAATAATATTAAACTTATGAGTAAAACACAATCAGAACATATCTTCATCAAAGATAAAATAAATCAATTATAAGTTAATGGCATGTAGTACCAGCATAAACATTTAAATTGTTAATAGTAAATTATATCTATAATAAACAATCTATTCCGCCAATATAACTGGCAAATGTGTACACCACGTAGCACGTACTAGACATAAATTAATCTGCGCAGTAATCAAATAACTCAATACAATTATGATGAAGTTCGGTGTATGAACTGTACAAAAGCTGTGGTTTGCGATATTCCCTTCTCCTGCAAAATCATAATAACATGAAAGCTATTGAAATTACTTCATTATATAGTTTCTTGTATATAGCTGTCTGACCTCTAACTCATATTTATATAACCCAAACATCTGGGTAAATGCCAAACATATGTATGTACTGCTGAACAGCGTTTTGGAATATTAAACAATACGTATCTGTAAAACTTACTGATTTACATGAAAACCAAAAGGAGTTTAACAAATTTTTTCAACTTCAAGTTCATAATTTTTCACCTAGGTTAACACGAGGACACCATGTTCCCATATTATATACATAATACAGTTCACATAAATGAGAGTGAACGGATATTTTGATAAAACTGTTACACATATTTGGCTAAATTTTAATTTATATTGCTATTATCATGCTACGATGGAATAACATAGATTGCAATAGTCTGCATATATATTCACCAATTTCCATAGCGATTTTCCAAATAATGGTATGTATTTTTAAGATACAAGAATATGAAATTTTAAATATTTATAACTTTTATTAGAATCAGTTTTTCTAATATGTGCTGATCCGAAATAATGAAAAATTTATCATAGCTGTTTAGATCTTAGTTTCAAAAGAAAGGGTTTTCTTACGAGCAAAATACTTAGATTGAAAGCCACATTACGAAAACTATTCAAAATAATTACGATAATTAACTTAAGTAATTAAATTTTATCAGATGAACGGTTTAGTTACATGTTCATTTTTGTTTTAATTAAAATATGTACGTACTAGTTTCGAATGTATCAAATTGCATATAAATATAATTTTAATTAAATTTGTGAAAGAGTTATTACTATTTTAAAGGCATTTACTACATGTGATTTTGTGATTATAACGAAAAACCTAATGTATCAAATTTATCAGTTAATTACACTGCGCAAAACCATGCATGGAGTAAAGGAAATTTTAATATTTTACGCCTTTCTATTTTCGATTCAACATATCTTATAAAAAAATTATATTTTCCCAACGGTGTACCGATATAAAATTCGAAAAATATGTGTAAATTAACATTTTCCACCAGAATTTGAACCTGCGATAAATCCGATCCGAATGCTAGTAATTTCTCATACATTTTTCGAAATTTATATCGTCGATAATAAGCAAATTTTATAATTCAACATACAAGATTGAGCAAGAAATTATTTAACAATAAAAGTATTAAAATAGCGTTGGGTATGAAAAACGTGACTTAAAAGAAAATTGTTTGCAGTAAAATGTTTTAAAGTGGTATTTGTTGTGAACAAAAGTGAGATTGGGTGAGAACGTACAGTTGGTTTTTTAAGTTGTGAGATCTTTGAATGCAAGGCTGATGATAATAATGCAGGTGCTGTAAATGATGTAACTATGCAAGGTCATCCCCAAAATATATGGTTAAATATGGTTGAAAGTCAACTATTTAGCAAGCTTTTAAAAAGATATGTATAGTAAATAAATAGACCGTCTGAAGTATCTATGTATGGAGTATAATAGAGATATTGTGATTACCTTAAAAAAAGTTTGTCGGCAACTCAATTAACAGAAAATGCGTGACGTTATGTTTGTAATCAAAAAGAAATAATACATCAGCAAGAAATTGAAATTGAAATAATTAAGAATGTGTTTCAAGCGGCACTGATTTATTATTGGATGGAATCACCTACCTCTATAACTTATTATGATAAGAGAGAAACAGACATCGGCACCTTAAAAGAAATTCCAAATGAATATAGTTTTTGCATGTTGTGATTTTGGCTATCGCAAGAGATTCGCTTAGATTACCTTCTCTCATTTTTTGATCTACGTTTTTTTGTTTCTTAATAATAATAATTTCCAAAAGCTAATTTTAAAATAAATGAAACTAAATAACTATTTCCACGCATTTTACCTACATAGTCGAGGTCTATATGAATCATATGTAATGGATTTATTTAGTTGCTAGCCCTGCTGAAAATAGGTATCTTCGTAGCACTAACTCCTGGATCACGCCACGCCCACCCAATCAGGAAATATATACAAATGTAACAGACCTGACTTGGCTCCAGAAACGGACTCAGCACTCGGGATAAGAGAGAACCACAACACAATTTCAGAGATAATATAATTTCTTATAGGTTTGGTAAAATTACATTTGAAAATTTAAATTTAGTTACCATGCTTTTAAAATTACTTCATGATTAACGCAGTATCTACAGAATTTTTAATATTAGAAAAAAATTATACTTTTTCTAAAAGGTCTTGTTGAAATATGCGATTCTTCTCTGATGATAATAAAATTGTATACCACAAAATATCAATTGATATTCTTGGCTAAGTTTATAAATATATCCAGAGTAGGGTACTGCAGATAAGATCCAATAAAAGGAAAGATTCTTTATAAAAAATAAAGAATACATTTATTTTTTTAAGTAATATAGGAACATGATTAATCTTGCAGCTTCCAAATCTACCTGAATCGATCTACGAAGTAAGCCTGTAGGTATTCATGATTAGATGGCTGCTTTACTAAAACCTGTTCTGATCTAGTTATTAAAATATAAGCTTGTTTTAATTTCTATCGCATACCGTAAATTAATAATGGGAGCAGATAGCGTTACCATTTTAGATAATTCAATCAATATGATAATTAATACAAAAAATTACGAAGGTGCTCTTTCAATTAAAATTAATGAAGCGATACCTTACCATAACGATAACGACTTCATTAATATTGTTTGCATATATTAACATAATCAACAAAAATTCAGATTCTAAAAAAATATATATATTAAATATGACCAACTCAAATTTTCCTAATTTTTATTATGTTAAATCCAGTACAGGCAACATATATAAATAGAAAAGCTGAAGGAATTGGTGCGTGATGCATTTTTGGTGTGTATAAGATGCATTTCTATTATATAAAAGTTCATTGGTTTGCTTTGCCTCAAGCAGAGTGCATCATTTTTGTAGCATTTTACATCTACAAAATCAGAAAGAAGTCGGTGCCCCGACACCTTAGAATAAGTCCATCGTATAATATTTTAAATATCACAAATTATAGTAAGATATACGGCATACTTAACGGTTACCACCCACATTTGATTTCTGTCAAAGTATGAAAAGAAATTGGAGTTCCATAATGTTCGGTTACATATAACAATGCAATGTGATAAATATACATGACAAACCGAAACGAGGAAGGTTTGATAACAATAAGATTACATATTCAATAATAAACGCACTGTATTTTACTATTCAGCCCCTATCACTTATCTTTGACCACACACACACACACACACACACTCACAGAAACAAATAACCAAAATTCTCCACCCACAAAAAAACATACAATAAAGATGAATTCTATTGTATGGGATTTTATGAATTTGTACTTTTAAAATGTAAAAATCGAAACTATTGTGTGTATGCAAAATATTATCCTGTTTGAGATATTTATTTATAAAGTATACATATAATTTCTTTAAATAAGTTAGATAGTTCAATAGTAAAATTTAACAAATATTTATAGCATACAGATATCATGTAAAATATATTTCAAATTTAATGTCACTTAATCCGGATTTAATAACGTATCAAATTTCAATTATTTCCTCATGTCAAACGTAACTTATAAATCTGACAATGTGTAGGAAGATATTCCAAATTCTTCAATAGATAATTTACGAGAATAGCCTACCTGAATCTTTGTATAAATATACACAAATAACTGATACAAGGTGTCATTCAGTTTGATTAGATGTCTTATTAAAAAGAAAATATGTATGATTGTATTGTATTAAAAAAGAAACTTGAAATGTCATGTGACATTAAAAGAAGAAATTTAATCTCAAGATTCGAATTAGCTCAAAAATTCTTTTTTATTCGTAAAATTAAATATGCCAAGAATTTTTTTAATATTATATACATTTATGTGCATCGAGGATTTGAGTTATTGTAACAGTTTTAAGGGTAAAGCTTTAAGGCGTGTTCAGAGCGAACCAAATAGTAATTAAGATTAAAAAATTACAAATAATAATCTAGTTTGTATTATGACAAGCAATGCTAGCATTCCAAGCAATTATTATTTATAATTTCTAAGCTTAATTACTGATTGTTTAAAAGTAATTTACCGGGCTATTTACATTCATATATTTATCTTTGACTGTATTTGTGTTGATGTTGTTGCCACCGATACAGACACACACAGTCACGCAAGCAACCACTTCACACAAACACACAGAACATCACGAAGATAGACACAGACGGGAATTCAAAATGTGTATATTCGTAAAAATATCGGGTGCGATTTTTCTCTAGATTACAATACTTCTAATAGTATAAGTAACGGGTATAACACGGAGTCATGATCAGTTTCATGCTTCTATCATAAACAGCACAATTGCATATTACTTACTACCTAAATTCTCTCCATTATTACTCATTAATGTTTAATTAAACAACTATGTAAGTAGAAATCCAACCACTTAATATCAGCGTAACTCTGAAGAACAAGATAATATTGTTTCATCACGATGAATAAATAAACAATGAGCGCAGCTATTACATAAACTAAGGGTAGGTATACACAACGGGTGTATCGACTTGCTTGATGTTCGTGCGGAACACATCAAGTGTGTGTGTCGTATAATACATATTACGAGTTAAAATTTACATCGTCTACGTTAAATTTCCGCACATTATTCGTATAATGTGCAATCATTTTAAGACTTTGCTCGTTTTCGTAACTAACTACATAACCTCCAAACTATTTCAAAGTTTTACCATATTCGTTGCAATAAAGCTGTCCCACACACACGCATGAGAATAGCTTTCGTTATGGCCTTATGATAGAAATCGTATAAGAAAATACAAAGGAGGCAATAAGAGATAACAGAAATATGTATTTAAGGAGCGTGCAATTTAAACAGCAAGCAATATAAAATGTGCAATGTATCGTTGTGATATTGCTTTTGAGTATGGAACAATTTCAAGTAGTACCTGAATTCAAATTGATTTGATATACAGATTGTCAACTCCATTTAGCGTCTTGCATGTAAAATGTGTTGTCTTCAAGACAGACCATCAGGTAGGTTTAGTTCGAACTAATGCACTTTGCTTTGGGCTATTTCTGTTGGCGGCGATACCTACTTGGAATATTCAATCGAGTATTAGAAATATTGTTACACTACAATCAATGATATTCCGTCGAAGAGTAATTGTTTTATGAGTAAAATGGTATTTCGGACACCTTGTTACATTTTTGGTCATGATGATATTTCTAAATTGGTGATGAAGTAAAGCTCGAATATGAAAAATTGGCCAAAGTTATTTTTACAAAAACAATATCAGTCGATGCGAAATTGTAAAAAAAGTAATTAGCTAAATATTATAGTATAAAAATAATTAGGGCTAATTTTCTTTTTGAGCTTGATTTTTGACCCCTGTATATTTACTTTAGCGAAACTAACGTTCGAACCCAAGACCTCGTACAGTAAGTGAAATCGATATAACCATAGAAACTGACAGCACTTTAATCGGCTCTGTTCCAATAATTGTTATTTATGATATTTTATAATAATAACCTTAATGTTTACATAACTTAAAAAATATGTAATAAATTATGTGCTTGAACGTATTTCTCATACATTTTGCAAAATGTTAACATTTATATATAATTAAATTCCACCTATAGTTCATTTAATTTTTAATTAAAACCCATTATAACGGATGCAATAATAATAATTTATAGTATAGAAAATAGAAAAACTATGACATTTATTTAAAATAATCAATTTCTCTGTACCGCACAACGAATTATATTGTCAACATTTCTTTTTGTATGTATGTCGTTATGCAGGTTACTGTATACCATGTATTCACAAACGCCTTCTCATGAATATGAATGTGTCAACACTCAGGACTTCAGCACTTATGTCCTCAAATATTAATAATTTGTTATTGACCTGTTGGTGTACGACTGAAACATTATAATGCTTATTTCAGGATATTGAAAAATTTTGATACAATTTAACAGTTTTACTTAAATTAAGTATTTATTTTTACTTAGCTATTATGTTCTCTAAAAGAATATGTATTAGCTACAGGTACTTATAATACTTATTCATTTGTTTCGTTTCTAATAAGATGTTTATCACGACAGCCGTATGAAAACACTAATTCATTTCTTATAAAACAAGCATAAGTACAGGCATCGATGCTTTCATTTTCCGCATAATCATTAGGGTGAAATTTCTTTTTATGTAGTATTTTCTATACTTTTAAAGAAAAAAATATTTTGAGGAGATAAAATGACACTATATTAATAAAGGCAATTGGTACTGATTGATCGAAAGGAATTAAAAATTAATTGCAACAATATGTTGTTAGTATTTTTATAAGAATCTCCTCACTGCACATGCGTACGCCCTACAATATTTATAATTTTGAAATATCTTTTTCTACTATTTTCTTAATGTTATTGAATTCACAATTTGAGAAAAAATTATTATTTATATTTTTTTGAAATACTCACAAAAAATATTTTAAAGAATATTAAAGATTATATTTCTTTAGACCAAGGGGTTCAAAAAAAAAAAAAATTAATATATGGTTCCAATTATTTAAAAGTTACTATGCACAAAACAGCACAATGTTATTGTTTATACACTGTAAATATTATATGTAAATTTACATAACTTTTAATGTAAAATTATAAATATAAAGCATATAATTTTACTGGATTTCCGAAGAACTATATTTCAGTAAAATTACATGAGCTTATTGTGAAATTTTATATTAGAATTGGTGTAAATTTACACATATTATTTACAGTGTACATAAAATGGTAATGTTTTTAAAAAGTTTGTTATAATATCGGTATTATCTAAAATATTAATTATTACAATTAATAGTAACATACAAGAATTTTTTGTATATATGATTAATTGGAACTACAAAGTACCAGCCAAGGTATCTGATATATAACGTGCTACTTTCTACTACTTCAACTTGATGTAATGTGAAATGACGTGTATTCCTGGTAAAACATGAACACCTATAAGTGAAACTAACTACACAACAATGTGTGCAAAAAACTGGATGGTGATTAATTAATGTCAGTGATTATAACAATTATCGATTCGGCACGACAACGCATATGTTGTATCTAATTAACATACTACCACTTGTGTTATATAACATGGCATTTCTTAGTATAACGAAATAAATATATATGTACAGTTTATAATAAATAATAAATTGTATTTGTTATTGTTCAGTTTATGCTCAAATTGTTTGTAAAAGTATCTCTTATAATATCGATCGATTAATATAAATTTCTTTCACATTTTTATTTAAAATAAATATTTAATTAAAAAAAAAAATCAGAATAAAATGTGCTTGTAATTTGGATAATTCTTTTCTTCTCTATTTTACAGCAGTTAGATAAAGATGCAAATATAAGACTCTCTGTATTTGTCCGTATTCGCGTCTAGTAGTGTATGCAACAAAGAAAGAATTTGACAATAAAGTTTTTCTTTTCTATTTGAAAATTAATCACGTGAACTGCACCATGAGTGAGATGTATGTGCAACTGCATACAAGAATTTGTTGTACATATCCAAAAGTGTTTAGGGCGGTAATGAACAGAATAGTTGGCCTGTCTGTTACGTATTATTAATTATACATCAAGTATGTCTACTATTTTGTATCATTTTCTCGTTAGTTTTTTATATTCGTTGGATAATATCTTTGTACTGACTATTTATTTTCCACATCATTATTTATTTTGCATCTTCACCTACCAATAATTGGGATGGCATTTTACTTATTTTGGATTATTTGAATACGATAAGATGAAGTAATTGGTGCTCTTAAACTCGCATTTATGTTATACATGATTGCACAATAGCAAAATAAACCTTCTTCTTATAATTACATTTATAAATATAATATAGTGTTTATTTCAAATCCAACTTGACTATATCTATTGTATTAGTTTATAACATACAGTTATTATAAGTGTGCAGGATAAATGAATAGTAATAAAATACAGTAAATTATATTATATTAACATATTTAAACCTTGATATTAACTATTACATAAGCAATATAATTACCATTTGTTAATGAATTATCGAAATTATAATAAAAAGTTAATTATAGTTTCACAATTAGATGTATAAAATTTGCGCATCTAATCTACTCAATTGCATGCAATTTTTTATTTAATTATTAAAAACGTCGAAGTTGAAATTTTTATATATTTTCCATTCCTTATACTAGTTAACAGATATTTGGTTACCACGCGGTTATTACCCTATTAAATATTATTTTATTGATCAAAATCAAATTAATTTGTGAAACTCTCTCTGAACTCTTTTCATATATTTTTGTGTAGATTTACAAATAACTTTTATAATTTCAGCCAAAATATACGTTATTAATATCACATTGGCTAAAAACTATTGAACATGGCAGAAAACAGTTGATAAAGTAGTAAATGAAGTAAAAATGTTCACGCAAGTTGAGTTACAAAAAGTGTAAATCTGTTATACAAATCTATAACGAACATCCAAATACTATTTTGAAAACGTATTTGACTATTTACCCCATCCGCTGGAACGTGTGATACGTAAATGGTTATATTAAATAAATTGAGAGATTGAATCCCTGTCCTTACAGCTTGTTTTAAAAAAGCAACTGTGAGAAACATAAACAAGTGTGCGTGTTAGTGTCACCTACTCCTACTCCACCTACACTTACATCGTATTGTAAGAAATGTCATATACTACCCACACTAACTCTCCCATTGAATTGCGATATGTTTTGTCGAACATTTTAGAAAGAAAAACCAATACATACACAAACTGTAATATTTTTTTGATCTTATCTCTACATTTTTTTTTTTGCTGTTTTATACAAATAATATTGCGACATAAATGGACCTACAGAAAATTAAACATTGAAATAAGAAATATTTAACATTATTGTGTAATACATTGAATATCATTACAGAAAGGTTGAGGGAGGCAATTTAGGCATACGAAGCATTTCACATTTTATTTACTGACCAATATACTAGGCGATTCACGACTAGAGTAAAGAAATTTTATAGTGTGTTTTAGTAGTTTCATTCATATAATATTTTTTTTATTTATTTGAAATGACATACTTATTATTTAGAATTATCCATTAAAATCATTAAGTTTGAATCAATGTTGCTATTCTTCAGTACAAATACCAAATTATTATTAATATAAATAGTTTTGTAATACCGTAAACGATTTGAGTTGAATAGGACAAATTGCGAAATATCTAATTTCGACAACAATCTAGTTCTTTATTTTCTATAGTAAGGTTTCATATGTACAAAGAAGACTAAGACGTTGAGAAAATAAGATGTATTAAATTAACCTATTTACCTTTCCAATTGTAGTTTATTGAAAATAAATCAAAGCTTATAGTATTAATAATTATTAATTAAATTAGCTATTAGTTTATGAGAAATTCGCTTCATGCCTAGGGTCAATAGGAAAGTTTAAGGCGAAATAAAACAAAAGGAAAGTATCGACATCAGACAAATAAGATTCCGAAGTGAATTCTTCTAAAAGCATCGCATCCGATTATTGCATTACTAACAAAGAAAATACGTTTACTTGTAAAGTAATACGACTGATTTTAATAAAATTAAACTGTTCCGAAACTAACCACTCTGCTCTTGTTAAAACTTTAGCTGATCCAACCAGAATCAGCTAATCTACAGTCACTAAGAGCTGAATTGTTAATCTAATAGTGGACGGTGGCCTGTAGTTACGTGTTGGCCATATTACACCCTTAATTTTCGAAGAGCCATTAGCACCTAGTAGATACGAAACATTATTCAAGTTAACATCCCAAAATAGAGATACTTTGGTGCTTTGGTTCTAGATAAAACTTATCTTTTACTCGCTGCTACAAATTGAATACTATCAAGTTTGTCAACTAATAAAATACACTGTGTGCAAAGTAACCAAATCGCAATTACAAAACATTTATTCTGATGTTTATAAAATGTCAATTATTATACTGATGACATCCAAAGTATACATATTATTTCTTTGTTCATATATGAAATCATATGATCTAAACTTATTTCTAAAAACCTCATCTAAGCGTGAATAGAATTTTGCGAGTAAACCGAGTTTACCTTTAGAAACTAAACAGAGAGTTGATCTGCGCATGCGCGTGTGCGTTTTTCTAAGCGATGCCAAGCTATTCTTTCTGTTCTCTTGCGGCAAGTTTTCACTCGCACAACTTTTCTTTTTGCTTTTTAACTTATTACCTGTGCGATTGTGTTCACAAAAGGAACCTCGACGACAGGCCGCGCACTCTTTTATGAGAATATGAATTTACATTTATTTTAATTCCGCTCGGCACTGCACCGTTGAGACCGGATTTTTGCAAAAACACTAATTGCGTTCATAAAGTGCTACGCGGGATTATAATGTCCTTGTCCCACTCGTATTTTGTATTATTTTGTGTTTTAATTTGCTCTATTTATCTCTTCTTTCACTCGGAGACATGAAATAATGGGAAATAAATGCGAATTCTTCAATGATATAAATGCTTGTTACAGAATTTAAAATATTTAAGTTAATATATTATGAAAATGATGCGCGAGCAACACTGACATTTTATGTGCGAAATTAAAAAGTTTAGTTACATTAAATTTACAACTCATGTCGCCATAAAACATGATGAGTCTGAGAACTATAGCATATATGAATAATTATGTTTAAGTATATGTTTATTCTAAAAGTTTTTGTATAATATAAAATTTAATTAATCATTGTGTAACAAGATATATTAGAATTTATTTTCATAAGGTTGAATTAAGGACTATGTTAATTAGTGTTTGAGCATTCAAAACTTATTAGGCATATAAATTAATATTACAAACTTTACATTTATTGGTATTAGATTGTGAACATAATGTATTATATGTATTATTTTTAATTTGGACTATGTCCATAGTTAGTTATTAAAAAAAAAATATATAAATACCAAACGTTTCGAACACTTATCTGTGTTCTACTTCAGTGTTAGTTACACCAAATGGTTAGTGATCTAAACGTTTGCTAAATATAATAATTTTATTAAATAACTGACCATGGACATAGTCCAAATAAGAAAAAATACACTACATTTATGTTTAAAAATTTCTTATGTATAATAATTACCTTTTCCGAATATCCTAGTAAATTAAATGGCAGCATTGTATAACACAAACACAAGCGGTTTATAATCCAACCCTTTTCATTGAATCTTTCTCCCAAGCCTCCGGATTAGCAAAAAAGGATAGATAATTCCTAATAATGCTAGAGTTTAAATGGACAAAAATGATGGAATCTCGTATATACAACATAACATTCTACTTAAATTTGTGCGGCGAAAAAATCAATAGTCTATTAATGCAGTTGACGCAAGATGTGAATCATGCCAAGCCAACTCAAGTCGTTCTTATTTTATTTCTGTTGAAACTTGTGATCGCGTACATACGTACATGAGCAGGGTTGTAAACTGCTGGGAGTTTATGCAGGTGAGTTGGTTACCTGTATCCTGTTAGTGTCATTGCCAAGTTTACAGCTGTAATATTACCCTCTTGTGTCCTGTTACGTACAAGTGAAAGATGAAACTATTATTTCCAGTTTTGTCTAATTACTTGGCGCTAGTCGTCTTCCATGTGACTGTAAATAAATGAATCTCTCGCGTGCTCAAATCATGAAGCAGAACTTTGTTATGCTGCACATTAATTTATTCGTTAATTTGAATTACGGCTTGTGCTACAAACCTTACCTCACACTCTATGCTTGAGTATGACAAATTTCCATTTTATAAGTAATTTTCAGATACAAAATTCATAAAATTCAAAAATAATACTATGCCAGACGTTAACATTTTTACTTTCCTATACGTTCTAAAAATCTTATTTATGTTGCCATAGATACGCAGATTATGTTTAACAAATCGTATGAACTATGCCTGACAATATTTGGACAGGTAAACAAAGTAAACTGAAATAATTTATATTTGTCAATTTCCGCACCGGTTATGACAGACAGAACGAATGAGAACGCGTGTCAAGCATTTGTTATCGGCGATAACTTGTCGCAGATAAATATAGAAAAGCCGTACATATTAAATTTTATATTTAAATATATTGATAAGACGAATTTTATAGAAACAATCTATATTTTATATTGAAGAAACAGTATTTGATGACGTAATAATAATAATAAGCTAAATGTAGTATTTTAGATTATTAATGTATTATGTATTGGTGGGTTTGAAAGTTTATTTGGGATATATTTCTAGTAAAAACTATGTATAAGGAAGTAAAGTGCAGGCGACTGTTAATTTTTTTAGTTGTATATCAACCTCTTACTCATATGTTGACATCTCAAGGAAGTGTCATAATATATCAAATATATGCGGTGTTTTGGAATATAGGGTAGACAAGTTTAACTTCAATTTGTACTGTGAGAGGTTTTCTATCAAACAAATCAAGTTAAGGATAATTTATGATGTGAGACATAAATAAAGATATATTATTTACTATGAAAAAAGTGGCATCTTATAAAAATATTTACGAGTCGTATATCACAGAGTTTATTCCATTTTTAATTCAATGCAGTATAAATCATTTTAAACGGCTGTTAACAATTCTAAAGTTGTTTTCATAGCAGGGGCTCTCTTGTTTCTTCTCTCGGCACTGTTAAAATATAATAAATCTGAGCTGAACGCAGGCCAAAAAGTTCTGTCAAGCAGCCGGCTACCGCACGCACCGACTCGACTGGCGACGATCCACGCCCGCCGCGATAACCGGGATGCACTTTTTATGTTACTAAACTTTCGACCGATGTTTCAAAAATCCGTCTGTTTTTAAACAAATATTTATTTGAAATAGATCTGTTTCTTCCTCAGATGTTGAAAAAACATGTTCGTTTTTGTTACCAAGCTCAGATTTCATATACAAATTAAATATAATTTCGTAGTATATTTAATTTTAAATGAGAGTTGAAGAAAATGATACATTCTACATATTGCAACTTTGTACTACAAAGCCGAGTGAAGGCCACACCGGATTTACTGTTCCTTCTTTATCACATTAATATGAATAAAACGTAAATTTTAAACATCTTTTAGCAGAAATGAAATACACTTACTTGCAAAACTTATAAATATTTATATCCATGTTTCGAAATGGCAGTTTTATGAGAAAAACTTTGTTGTCAAACAAAACTACTACTAGATATAAGAAAACTTCTACCAGCTTCTCTTCAACGTTATCATTTAATCGAAATCTTATTTTCAGATGCGTAACCAATACATTTATATTATTCTATATGCATTCTAGGTTATGCCTACTCAAAAAAAAAATATTAGTAATCCATTAAATTTCTTGTTGATGTTCAGCTTCTTAATAAAATTTATTAGAATTTCAAATAATATACTTTGTTTCATTAAAATAAATAAAATGCTGGAAATAAACTATAATTTAAGTAGCTTACTCTATATTCTCATGTGTAGCACCAACAATAGTTTGGTAAAACATATATTCTTGGGAGTTATCATAGGGGTATGTTGGCTTTTTGGTCATATTTCTGTTACTGTATACGCTTTACAAGTAAATACACGTACATATTTGTTATTTTAAAATATGTTTTCCTGATATTGACCTACAAAGCAAATTTAATTTATTTTGCTGTAAAATATTGAATCATTCTGACCGTTTTCCATTTTGCATGTTATTTTGTATTCTGCCTTTCGCATAAATACCTATATATTTATTCATATATGTATGAAAACTTAATAAACAAAAAAAGAACAATGATTCGTTGTTGATATGCGAATATAAAGTAATTTGATAAACATGTCTAATCTAAACATCATTATTGCATTGTATTATTATTGTATGGTTTTGGAATCAGTCCATAAATTAAATATATAGTTGGCAAAAAAGAGTTATAAAAATAATAAACAATAAACATTACTGATATCCCAGTAGAGCATTATGTTTCTTGAATTAAAAAAGAAGCTATTATTATTCTACGCTAAGAAAATTATTGTTATTTTGGCCATTCCCTCTTAAAAGTGTCTTCTCCGTTCAAATAGGATACTACCCCAAAAGAGCATCAGAAACTTGTGTAAATATATGGAAGAATATCTCTTTAATTTTTATTTTGTTATTCTGCATATTGTCGTATATACGCCATTAGATGGCAGAGTATATTTCATATTTATGGATTTGATTTCGTAAACAAAGCATTCGCTCGTGCCTGTGAAACATTAAACATTACCTACGCCGCTGAAAGCTTCAACCTATAAAGCTGTTTATGACTATTTCGACTAAGATAAGCTTTTAGTCTTTAGAATTAGGGCACTCTTGCACTCACATGAAATACTTTTATATTTCGTATGGTGTGTATATATTTTTGCAATACCTACGATTATTTCAATCAAATAATGGTTGTATATATATTTATATCACGTACACGCAAAATGTAGATTGATTTGAAAAATTCGATTTTCATATATATGTAATATATAAGTACTCTAGTCCAAATATTGTCCTACATAATTAATATTATATCAGAAGATGGAAAAACGTTAATTTCAGATAAAAGTAAAAGAGTTTAGCAATGAGTAAATGATATGTAACAGACTGGTTTGAAAATTTGATGTTGAAACAGAGTGATGGCGAGAAAGAGAGAATGAGAAAATAACGGAAGTCCTGTAAATGAGAGGAGTGAATAAGGAGGGGTTAGTCAGTAGGATAGGGTGACACCAGCAGAGGAGGGAGTCGCACATTCGCAACTACAAGGAGTGCTCTGCCAACTGTACGCTAATTACACCCCATGTATAATTACTGTTGGCACTAATTAGAACTTCATCTGAAGCGGAATCCACATTATAACAGATGTATAACATAACGTTTTGAAATAGACTGCAGCTTTGCATATTTCAGCGAAACAAATTCACTAGTACCTCACATTTCTATTCGCCGTCATCAGCGTCATCATCATATTCCATTATGTTGATTGCAATTTTATAATATACTATATTAACGAATTCGTAAAAACTGTACTTGTAATCTACCAACTGAACATATTACATTAAATATAAACATACCACATACTTCTTTATTTATATGCAATAATGTAATTCATAAATTAAACCAGTCTAATGTGATTTATTAAGCAAAGTAAACATTAAACTAAACATAACTCAATATTTTAATACATTTTGTGAATTAACCAAGATTAGAAATTAACTAATGCATTTGCAAAATTGTGATCGTATTATTCTTGTTTATATTCAAATGAAGCAATCACTGGCGTCGTCAACCCAATAGCAAAATAATAATTTCTATATATTTATAACAAATGCTATTTTTACATCATTATATTTTACTTCATTATATGTTATAAAAGTCGACCTCGAAAAGAATGGAAATATCAGTTTTGAATATTCCTAAATATATGTTGAGTAAATGTCCACATCATTCTGCAACGCCATTCTTCTGTGTTTAGACATGACATTAGTAAATATGAGGAAATTTTTGTAAATTAAATAAATGTTAAAAGAAATTATCGTGATGCGTAAAAGTTTAGTAATAAAAAACAGTAGCTAAATCAAGATCGGTTTCCCACAGCTTATTGGAGGAGGAATATAGATTGTTTTTTTAATGCTTGAGTACCAATTTGAAATTTATGGCAACCGAATCGGCGTATTTTCTTGTTGCCAAAGTAGAGGCGAAACGGCTTTTTGTTATTCGGCTTTCATTTTTTACCCTTTGAATAAATATCTCTTTAAATACGTTCGTAAATCGATTGATTTAACTTACCGTTTATTTGATTTAAGACACAGTTATTTGACAGTTGCTAATTAATGCAAATGAATCACAGACTCAAATCTTATTATGTTAAATAGCAAGACTTTGATTGTCAGAAAAGGGTTATTGATTAGAATTATTATAAAGGATGTTGTTGGTTCTGACGATATCTATTTAACGCCTGTTATTTTTATGTTTTATGAACATTATATAGAAATACAGACAGTAAATAAGACTTGCTAATAACAATCAAGCTATATTTGGAAAAATAATTTATTCTTAAATTCTTTGACGTAGTTATTTAATCTTGAAAAATATGTAATCTGGAATTTTAAAGTATTTACAAGTTTAGTGCCTCCATGAATTTAAATCGATTATTTTCAAGTTAACGTCGGTTTGTGGCGTGTACATAATAACATTATATACACAAAAAGGTAACCTGACTACACAGTCCAGTAAAAACTAAGTTAGATTTATGTTATAATGTGTTTGTTAGAACCAAAGGGCAGATATAAAATATGAAGGTATTTATATTTCTAGGTTACTTTTTATACGAATTATGCATAATTAGAAACATATAAGCAAGGATTTCAAGAGTGTCAATCATTCATCCAATAGATATAATATAGAAAATTTCTATTCCTTTTTAGGTAAATAAAATTTATTAATAAGTGGGTAAAAGTTAAAAGAACCTTTATTATATAAAAACAGTTTATACGAAATTATGATAATATGACCTACGTCGTACTTCCCATGAACTCACCAAATTTGGTTTAATTAATTTAAATATTGTTATTATGTAGAGGTTATTTTAAGGTATGATAATATGGGGTGATCTTGTTTATGTGTGTATTACACCAGCTCCTCTTTATTCCGGAAAAAAATACAATAACAATGCCTCACTGCTTTCATTACACGGTTGTCCAAAATGAGCGATACTTGTGAACGGTGCTTTTTAACTTGTCCGCTTTTCAAGATACAGGAAAGGCGTGAAATTCGATTAGGTGTTTTTCTGTTCATGTCGTTTTTGTAATTTCAAAGTGTTGTGCAATAAATTGTGTGTGGCGCGCGCGTGTGCAATGTAGCGATGTTTGCGCGTTGTTCTTTTTTTTGTGTTGGTCCTGCTGTGCACATAACGTGCATGGAGCCACACAGCACGGTTACTTCCACCCAGAGCAGTCGCACCGTGTAAAGAGTAGCCATGATGAAGTTAATAATACAAGGGGAGAGCTCACAATATCACAAAGAAAATAAGGCGAAATACATATGCCGGCGCAAATAGTATTACATAGGCCGAATATAACTGATACAAAAATATCTCTAGCAGGATTCGCAATACCGAGAGAGTTATGACCTGACCTTTGAAGCTAAGTGGTAGTTCAGCCGATACGAGATAGAAAAGGACTCATATCGTATCTTGGCAGAAGATGTTAATTTGTCATTCAATTTTCGAATTAATTATTAAACCCATTGGTAGTGTACGAGAGGTTATATTTTTTTACATTTCTAATATTTTTTCAGATTGTGAAGCAGAAGGCCATAATAATTAAAAATAAATAACTTTAAGTTTAAAATATTGTATTCCATATTATTATATAACAACAAAATTCGAATTTTAATTGTTGTGATTGATTTAATAACAATTCACATCAAATTGGCTAAAATATTATATTGTTTATATACATAGCCACGATTATTTTTCATATTGTCCTACTTGCTTCGGGAATTATTCTAGATGCACTGCCTTAAACTACTAAAATGTTGGTATACGCATGATACAGCAGTAGCAGCGTACAACACAACATAACAGCACAGCTCGGACCAAAGTGGAAATCTGTTTTTCCCTTGGCAGCGGACGAGGTGAGCAGCGGCGTAATGAAAACCTTGTTAAAAGTTTCCCCCATTTATCGTCCGTGTAGATAAATGTCTCGCCCAAAGTCAAGCGAACGCCGGGACAAAGAGAAAAATACACCCTCACCAAATTGAATGGAACTGTTAAAGTATGGCGCGTGGTCGACTTGAACCATTTTGGTTTCTAACGTCGGACATTAATTTTATTATGTTTTCTTCTGCAATATGTACGTCCTCAGAGATATTATTTCTACGTGCCATCTCATGTTGGCTGACTGTTGTGAATTTATTGCTCCCAGAAAAATTTACAACGGAGCAAGCTGCCTGTCTGTTTTAGTTTTCTATTTCAATGTAAAGCAGTTAAGAGCGCACTGTTTGCAGAAACGAATAAGAAGGTTTACAGGCATGCTAGCCCAGTATGCGGTGCGCTTCGCTTTATACCTGTTCGTATACTGGAATAGTTTCCAATATCTGCATTACCGGCTTAACGTTTGTTTTCTTCACCAGAATTTCTTAGTATATACACTTAATCGAAAAATCTAGTCAATTCGCATTGAAACGCACATACGCAAGCATGAACACCTATAGTTACGTAGGTACTTTGATGAAAGCATTAATTTTAACAATTTCAAGTTGTAGATTATGAAATTTTGGGCCATATCCTGAGATACTGAAAATTTATGTCTGATATAATAAAGGTAAGTCAAGTTCAATATTAAATGATAGTTAAATGCACAAACTTAAGAACCTCGGTTAGGAAAAATATACATAAAATGTTTTAGTCCGACGGTCAACTGAACCAAAATTATCAGTTCAAGTGGTAATCGCCTGACAAAGTATAATAGAGCTTAAGAAAAAAATATCCATAGCAAAAAGTGCTTGTCTCGTCGTCCTGAATTCAAAAATAAATATAACTCATATATTTGGATGGTACTCGTAAGACCAAATTTGTGCCTTCTACTCCTCTAAAGTGATTTGAACCAAAATTGCTACACATATTCTTTAGCATCTCATTTGAATCTATTTGCAGTTTATTTCAAATCGCACGTAAACTTCCGAAGTTATAGGGCCCCAAGATTTGGAGCTCTCCTTAATATGATCATAACACTCTTGATCATCATACATTGCAAGAGGATATATCCTGTCACAAAATAAGTAAGAACGCAGGCGAAATTTTTAAAGTCATTAGACGCTTTCCGAATTCGTATCGAATATTATCTACTAATGAATCAAAATCTGTATTTTGATATTTCCTTGGGTACAACATAATAATTCAATAATTTCTATATCGGCATTTCGGTAAATGGTAAGTTTTCCAAGAAACTTGTAAATCAATATATGCAAAGAAAATTGTATCTACAACTGTTAGACCTACATTTTTACAATTTGATGCTCCCTTCAACGCCTTAGGTACCCAAGTCAGAATTAAAATAGTATTATTGAGATTTTGTGCATAAGTAATGTTGGTTGAGAAAGAATATACCCATTAACACACAGTATGTCTAAGTATTTAAATAATACCAAATAAAGGTGTCTCCAGTTCATTTCCTTTTAGTTGTATGTATACTTAAGACCATCCGAATGTTTTTATGTTCTTGGAAAAGAGGAATGTTTATGAAAAGGAAAAAGATACGCAGCGGGTGCCAGAATAAAAAGTATGTTGCTGGCTACAAATTTATTTTTAGTCCGAGCATGAGTGAGTAAACCCAAACAAAATCATGTTTATAACCCAATATATTGTGCTCCTTGAACACACGGTCAGTGTGTCTGCAGATGTTTGTGGGATTTACAGCGACCTTACGTATTGTTAATGAAGACGTTACATTAAAGTTTTACAGTAGATTTAACTACCCTTGTCGTGCATACGTTTCGGTGAACTATAAAACAGACGTATTATTTTATGAATATACGTAGACTCTTTCATGTTTATTTTATCTAGTTCTATAAACATTTATTTCTGACTTATGATTGAGACTCTTCTAGATTTGCACAAAATTAATTTGATTGTATGTTATTTAGTTCATTGACGTTATGAGGTTTAATGTGACTTACGATACTTAATGACAACGCTGGAAAATATCCTTGAAAATGGACAATTATTTTCTACATTACAAGTATATCTCATAATCATTATGTTGAAATCAGGTAAAAGTATTATATATATATATATATATATATATATATATATATATATATATATATATATATATATTTAGGCGAGATTATAAGTAATCTCATGGAAAAATATATATTATTTAAAAAAGGTGCTGATGTCTCTCATTTTATAACCAATGACCTATTAACAAAATATTTTAAACACTGGTATAAATATATATTATTTTAAATATATATTCGATTGTAATTATCATATTGGAATACGTATCATCAAATATTTATCTATATGATGAACGTGATTTACAGTAATACATAAATTCAAATTCTAACGTTTGATTTTTTTTGTTAAATATTTTATTTTATTTTTAACACTCTTCTAAACAAAAGCTCCTTTGTGCTCGACCAATTCGAAACAACTTTATTTACAATTTAAATTGAAAATTATTATAAATTAGAAAAACACACTTGGTAAGTTTCACAAAATCATTATTAACGCTCTACAATTGTTTCGACCTCTCGGTCATCATCAGGAACTAATGTCAGTAGTTCCTGATGATGACCGAGAGGTCGAAACAATTGTAGAGCGTTAATAAAGATTTTGTGAAACTTACCAAGTGTGTTTTTCTAATTTATAATAATTCAAAATGTTTCACCAAGTGCCCACCAACGAAAGTATTATGTTAATATTGAAAAGAACAAGATTGATAAACTTGTACACCCATCTTGCTTTAGATAAAATGTTTACAACACTGCTAAGTCAGCACATTTTGTGTGTGGTTTATAAAGTTTGACATTTCAGGGCGGTTACATTCGGTCAGCAGTCAATATCGTGATCTGTGAGCAAACTTTTCCCTACAGAAATCACATATGCCTAGACACACAGATATAAAGAGATCTCTATACTATAGTAAAACCGAGTATGAATGCATTCAATATCATACGTGTTCGCCAGTGAACATTACATGCACCGTGCCGTCGTCAGCAAATACGATTTTTGGTATTTGATCAGTTGAAAGAGTAATAGATGTATTTCAATTTTCAATTTGTATTCAGCCAAGTTTTGTCTATGTCTACATATTATTTGAAATAAAATTTCTAGAGATATTTATTGAAGTTATATTCAACGTATTAGAAATATAAGTCTGTACCTTACACAGAACCTTCTTCTACGTTACGTATAATATTAATATGTTGTGCTATATTTTCATTATATGAATACAATAATGTGAGAATTGATATTCAAACACATACTGATGCTGATGTATTTCCGAAAATAATCATTACCAATTCAGTAAAGCTCAAACAAGTAGAATCGTAAAAATGTCAAATTCGACACTTTACATGATTACAATACTTCTTTCAGCCTTTGTCCAAGAAAGAACAAATATACTAGAAACAAGTAAATATAGCATCATTAGAATTTATAAATATATACCATTATGTTTGACATAATAAATAGGCAAATATAAAATAGTTGGACAGATGTGAATACAAATTGTTTAAGCAGTTTGTAGTGGTCTTTTATTAAATAGTGTTGCACTTAACGAAATTACTCTTTACTACCTACCATAACGAAATTGTTACGATAACATTACTTCTGTAGACAGTTGGTGCACACGGGACAAACTTACAACATTAGCGCACGGCAGCGGTGGCGATGGTGGTGGTCCCATACCCTGGGAACATCGCTTCTTGCGGTTTCTTCGCAGGGAATAACCATCCAAGCTGGCAGTTGTGCCACGACGTCGCTTCGTCGGTGTATAATACATCCTCAATGGCGTGAACGGAACGGTAACGGTGCTTCTTACCACTTCGCTTATATGTGCACCTACCTACATACCATCCTTGTCTTCCTCAAGGAATACTTGTTTTTGTTTAATACGTTGTAGAGACATTGCAAAAATAACACTATAACATATTATGGCATGCTATGTAAATAGTTGCATATGTTCAGCCATTAGTCTGAGGGTAGGGGAAAATGTTCTCAAAATATATCTAGAAAATATTTCGAATTGTAACTCTGAGAAGGAATACTACATTTTGCCAATCGGCTAGTAATATTTTATTCTTGATTTAGATATCTCTATATATAATCACACTACACAATTTAGAGGAACCAACACCAATACACTTAATTGGTGAACATGAAACCATTATAAGCAGAAAAATGTAAACAAATGTGTTAAAGATTTAAAAAAAAATTATAGTTATTATTTTTAATCATAACTTTATGGCCTTTGGCATTAATCCGTATAAACTTTAAGAAAAATACTATTATTAACCACAGAAGATAAAAGCAATTGGATATATAATAACGAACGAAAAGCTTTTTGGCAATTAGTTTATATATATTCCAAATATGGTTACTATTTACCTAATAACTCACAAACTCGAGTCTTACGACCGACCGAGCGAACGACATAAGTCAAGTATATGAGTAATACATTTTAGAAACTTCGTATATTTTTTATAAATGTTGTGCGCGGGAATTCCTTATATATATACACAATGCAATTATTTTATTTAAACAATTACTTGAACAAATGATATTCGTTATTATTTGTTAAGTAAAGATTCACTTATAGAATTGAATTTTCTTATTGCAAAAGCAGGTAGCAAAGTATATATGTACAACGGTATTGTAAAAGACGTACTTTGTATATAATATAAAATGGAGCGTTGTTCCCTGACGAGCATGTATGAAAATTCATTTCCATGAATGCCAGTTTCTGCTGCAAAATGCAAATATAAACTAGTTGCATAGCTCTCTATATCCACTATGTAAATTGCGTTAAAGTATTCGTTTGTATAGTAGCATTTTGTACGCTGCCGATTTGAATAAACATTTATTAAAAATGGAAGGATTAAGTTTTCACTTTGTGGTAGTTCAGTACTCGTATTGTTTATGAACGGACGTTGAATAGTGTATTTATATTTTCCTTTTAGCCTCGGAATCTAAAATTAAAATATATTTTTGCTCACTTTTAAGAGACTTTCTCTAAATATTATCATTTAAATATATATATTATAAAAAATAAAACTATTTAGTTCCCGAGTATCTACAATTCCGGTTATTGATATTTAGGACTTATCTACTTTGTGATACAATTATAATATCATGAATAGAATAGAAATCTAGGAAATATCAGTTCAAGGAAAAATGATAATATTGAAGTAGTCTACTTTGAAAATTTAATGGAGCTCGTAGCGCAATGAATGCATCCGTTATGGTAGACCGAAGTATTGATGGAGCAATTTACCAACATTATGTTATTACTTTGTGGTTAAAGTTTCTAGATCCTAGATAGCAAAGACCGTTTCAAACCAAAGAGTGTAGCTAACAGAACGTTAGTTTTTTTATTTTTCTGAAAAGTATATCCAATGGATTTAGTTAAATCTGTGCTTCGAAGTTTGCTAGGTGGATAGGCAAGAACTCTAAAAGTACTCATTCGACGAATTTGAAATGCCACCGATGGGTTTACATCTGACGGCATACATCTGTTAGAAAATTATTCGTATTTTCACTATTTATTTTCATACTAAATTTAAACAGACATCCCTCCAGAGTTCTGTCGTATAAAATATTAACAATTATATCTTATTTATCTAGTAGACCTCCAACGGTCAAAAGAAACTTGAATAGCTTAATAATTATAGTATGTTGGAAATGCAGGCTTGGTATATTAGTATTAAATTATTTCATTTTTACCAAAGTTTAGTTAAGCTCAAATGTTTAATTTCAGGTTATGCGCATTGATTACATATTCGTTAATCATTCGGGCAGGTATGGGTATAATTAAATACACATTTGGAATAGCTTCCCAGATGTTGAATGTAAAGAGCTTTTTATTGACTTTCGCATCAATCAATCAAGCGTCAGCTCAACTTTCATCACAATGAATTTTTAAATAGGTGAGTACGCTGCGCTGGCACGAATTGGAACATACATTTTAAATTCAACTCCGAATTTTAAAGTTTCCAGGGCACGACCTGTCGCAGTCCGCATTTGTTACTGAACACGCACATACGTCACCAGGTAATTATTCCTAATAAAGGAATCTCAAAAGTAGAGATGATTTTATGTTGCGCTAGTAATATTCTTTACCTCCGGCCATGTTTCTTTCATTAATTATAATTGAAGATAAACATATATGTACATATTACGAAAATATAATTAGTACCATGTACCACTGAGACACCGGTGAGTTGAGATGGTAAAAATGTTTGTATTCTTAATATTTTATTTCGTTCATATACGAATGACGGGTGTATCGTATACTATTACTATAAGGCTGACAATTCGTGCCAACAAAAGTGTTAGGTAAATAGTTATTGCTTAAAATTTAGAGTAATAATGAAGAAAAACGGAATTTTATATATAACTTAAAAATATATTTAGCTACATCAGAGTATTACTGTGGAGTATTGGTTTGTTTGTGATATATTTCTAGTGTATACAACGTTTATGAAAGTCGAGTACAGGCCACATATTAAGTATTTAAAATTCAATATATGATCAAAATAATATTTGTGTTCACATACACATCAGTTATCTTTGTCGCAATTAAATGTATTACTAAGTCGAGTGAAGGCCAGTCCAGCTTTTTTACAAGTTATACTACACATGGGTACAAACTTGTTTGGCGGATATAAAACAATTATTAACACAACGATGAAAGTAATTGTGTATTTAATATTATATTTATTTAAATTCTTTATATATTTCGCAAGGCATTTAGTTTTAAATATAATATAATTTATTAAAGATTAATTTGATATATTTTAAGGTTTTCTAAAGTATGTAGCCATTTGTATTTGTAATTAGTAACGCATTAAAATAGGGTGGCAAATTATAAGCATAACAAATTTGGATAAAACCGTACGAGTATCTTCCGAGATGATTGTCTTATGAGCGAGAGACATGCATCCAAGTATATGTGCTATATACATTTTCAGAATCAGAAATACATGAAACCAATTTCTCTGTTTAATCATTTTTTATTAATGTTTAAAATAATATTACACATACCCTACGGAACACTATAGCACTATTGTATTTCCGTACGATGCATTAGCAACAATTATATCGCATCATAGATGAATATAAGAAATAATATTGGTATAAAATCGCACGAAGAATCAAATAAATTATTCACTTTTAATCGTAATATGCATTAGACTCCAATTCAGCAAAGCAAAATACATTGTAAATCATACCTTATACTTCTGCATGTTTATTTTCGTTCAAAAAGTACATATTCACTCACAATACACTAGAAAGTCTTAATATCACTCAAAACCCCGAATATGTCACAAAACATCACCTCACAGTCCGCATAGTGATATGAAACTGCCGATATAATTAAATATTTTGAATGATGCATGTTGGAACACATAAAAAATAAAAAACAGTACAAAAACACCTCTTTGTGTTAAAGATATACGATTGGCTACAGCAATATGACCCTTATAGCAACAGTATATTAAGACGAAATTAGTACTGTGCAGTGTAAACTCGACCTTGCCAGGCGTTAGATTAATTTGCGTTCTATACAAGAAAATACTTGTAAATAGTTCATTTCAATTTTAAATGAAAATGCATTTATACGGTGAACACATGTTCAGTTCATATTTGTATATAGTAAAGTTATAAGTTTAATGCGTTTTGTGATAATTTTCATACATTTCGTGTCTCCCATGTGTAAAATATTAGTTATCGAAAAGTTTGTAAATATGTAAACTATATAAAATTGTATTTATAGTTTAATCAAGTTTTTATTAATAAAATGATTTTTAAAATCGTTTAAATGTGTGTGTATTGAATATTTCCAATTAACATTTCGCTTCGATTTGCTGAGAACTTCTGTTTAAGGTAAAAAATTATGACTTTCTTATACACGGTAATTTGTAAATCTTGTAATGATTAGAAATGTCGAACTCGATATTTCAACAGATTTATACACAATTTGACTTTCCCTGTATCGAATGTGACTATTTTCGGAATGACGTCTTTGTATCTGTGTGTCTATCTGTCTGTGAATGCTCTAGAACTAAAACTATCTAACGCAAAATTGTGACAATTAAAACTTAAGCGGTGCACCTAGCCCTGTCGTTTACACCGTATACTACCACGTTGGAAAAAATTTAGCTGGTTACTACTAACCGGTTAGCCAAGTAATCGGTTAGTGAGTAACCGAATAGATAGTTACAGGTTATCTAATTAACCTATTCAGTGGTTTACCGGCTAATCGTATAGTAACCGGCTATACGAAGTTATTTTAATAACCGGTTAACCGTTTAATGTTTTCGGCAGTTATTGACAGAACTAATTAAAACCGATTAGACAAGATGTAAATCTTTGACTTTTGTTAATATGAATCGAAAATTTGCTAGCCCGGTCATAATCAGGCAGTGCGTCGCTGGTAACGGCATGAACGCGCGTGGCGATGGGTCATGCTGGCAGCGTTATGAACGTGGAACATCACACGTTTGTAGGGATCCCGTGGGACACATCCCTCTTTGTGTAACATAGCGTAGTTGGAGCAAATCAACGAGGCTGTTCGGGTGGAACGCTCTTGCGGGATGCCGGCTCCTTTCGCAAGTCTGCTCTCTTCGACAGCCACAGTCGGCGACGACGCCGGCGACGTATCCTTCATCATCTTCGTAGTCGTCATGCTTAGGTCAACGCTGCGTATAGTTGTTACGGTATACTGAACGTTCACGCTGTTTTAGCTTTTAGTTTCTTGTACGAACAGCAAACAGAATGTATCGTAAACTTTCGAATGTAAACCATAAAGGTTAGACAAATTTGTTTCAAGGAATCTTTTGATATATTTGTTTATATTACAAAATAATAATAATAATAGTAAAATGTCAAGCGGAGATAGAAGTTGAGGATAAACACACGATGAAATTTATTTGACTAATTCATTTCAATTTTAAGTTTTCAAATGAAAATATACAATCGAAGAATAAATTTAACTTTAGCATGACTGTATATCTGTCTCATTAACAATAATATGTTTTATGGTACTGAAAATGTTTTAATTAAATTTACTCCTATTCGAATGGAATTGGATTGATTGATAGTCATTCCAGTTTTCGATATACCGGAATTTCATTTTTTTGCATCGAAATTCCGGTACTTGCAGTAGTGTTGTACTATCAGTATCTCACATATAATCAAAATATAAAGCCAACATTTATAAATTTTATTTGAAACTATGTACTCGTAGTTTTCGGCTGGTTTTCAAGTCTATCTAAATCTAACGAGCCGAATAATACATTTTTCTAATTCGGGACATGTAAAATGTAATTATTTAAAACAGAATGAATTTATTAAAATACATAGGAAATAAAACATTTTACACAACTGGTGCTGAAAAGATCATCTCACTAGTAACGAATAAAAAAGAAGACAAAAATAATCATATTTTCCTTTGATTTATTCGGATTCACAGATGCTTGTGTATTTTGTGTTTTCTTTTTGATATCACTTGGTATATCTAAACTGGAAACAGTTATTTTTCGAATAATATATACACAAAACTTCAAACTAATATGCGTACTTTTTGTGACGCATGGTTTTCAAAACATTCCGATCTTTACCTAAAATAAGGTATTTCCAACTGGATATATAATTAACTATTATTAATATATTTTACGTACAATTTTCACATTCTCATTTTTTATGGTTGTTTTGTTTCTCATAATTCTATATTTTTTTATTTTTTTCTATGAAGCTCTAAAGTTCTATAATAGTTTCAAATACTGGTATTTTACTAGTATATCGGTATTATATGAAATATGACACCGATATTACAGCATTTTGATATTGGTCCGGTCTTGTAATCACTAATTGGAATGAACTCATATCTAAAAAATAAATCAATACTGATCTTAAACAGCATTGTACTTATGGTAATCGCTTGTTTTTTGAGGAATTTATGGAAATTGTGTTACGTGCTTTGGCACTCTCTCGTATGTAAATGTAAGCTTAAGAATGTGGAATATACGAGATATAGGTCACCTCATTTCTTCTACACACATTAATTTGAAGGTTAACAGGTAACCTTATTTTCTCTCTCCTGTGTGCTTTCAAAAGAGATAGAGGACGATACATCGGCTTATTGTGTACACTGCGCCTTCTTTCACCCTCGCTCATCTAGTAGGCTATCTGTAGTACGTGGGTTGGCCCGACGCGCGCACTCTCCTTAACCACCTGCTGTATGTGTTCAGCGATGATAGTCCTGTATAATTAAATTTTAGATCGCGACAACGACACCTTCTGCATTTTTAATCTTAATTTGTGTTTATTGCGTCGAAACTCCCCGTGAAAAAGTGGAAATTAAATTAGAACTTTTTCAAGTCCATCCAGAATTGTCTTCCCGTGCTATGGATCGCCTTGCTCACTATAGCGAGTGTTTTTTGATGTAATTATTTTTAAGCTTGTTATTTATTTTTGCTGGTCTTAAAAAAAGGATATATTACATTTCATTTATAAACATTTCAAAACACTCCTCTGGATTAAGATGCAACTCGCGTTACAGTCAAATAAGGTTTTCTTTTAATGTTCCGAAACTTGTGAGTCATTGTTATTATACATTTACACTGGCAACATGTTTTTAAAATACTTACAAAGTAAGCTTATTGTCCTTTAGAAATTTGTAGACGAAGATAAAATACTAGCGCATCTGGTGATATAATAATAAATTCGAAACTATTTGTATTACTGGCTTACAGAAACAGTAAAAACAATTAAGATGATGATTAAATTTATGCATCATTGATATCAATTAATGAACACTACTTTTGTTAACGTTGGATGTTACAGAACTTGTTGCAATATCAATATATCTCATTTTTAACGAACGATTTTGCAGATATAAGATCATGAATGTATTAATACATATTTTCCAATATTGCAACAAAAACGAAGATAAGGCCCAGGCACCTATGCCTTCAGCTCGCCTTATAGGAAATATATGCGATGCAAACAGTGGAATTTACCCTCCCTCCCTTCCCATTCCGTGCAGGTGCCAAAAATAAATTAAATATAAAAATAATTAATTCTAATTATTATGGTCTTTAGGTTCACATTTTGAAAAAAATATTATTGGTATAAAAAGTCTTCTGGGTTCATTCAGAGCGACGAAACAAACACTTTTTGTTACGGAAATGTTTTGATCTGAGAATGCTACAGGTACAAGATTATTTGAAATATCGATAATATTTTAAATTGCTACTTTCATTAGCGTATTAAAAATATTCCGTTTATTTAATAGTTGAAAGAGCAACGAAAAAAGTAAAATATAGTTTATCTTGTTTTAACTAAAATTGCACTGTTGCTCTGGTATCCTGAACTTTCTGCGTGCTAGTAAAGGCGTAACGATCTAACATCAAGCAATCGACTTTTATACTCCTGGGAAATTTTATTTTCAAAGGTTGCGTGAAGTGGAAAATAACTGCAAAAAATCTCGTTTATTTTATTTGCTATGTAAATTCGTAAGTGAATCACTAGACGTGCTGTACATTTCTGAATGTTCTTTAGTTAATTAATGCATTTTACAAATCTTAATATTTCATTTTTACTAAATAACAAAATTAATTTTTAATCAAGGCTATTTCTGGCATATCACTCAATTTCTTTTATTAAAAATATTTTCTTATATTGTTTATATGATAAGTAAGCTCACAATACGGAGAGTTGAAAGCGCTGGTGCATGGCAGACAAAAACATGTTAGTTATTTTACTATATTTAAAATTTTGCATTTTGTCATATATATAAATAAGAAATTCAGTACTTGAATTGGTTAATATGTTCTTGAATGTAGTAATTATGGAAGTATTATTATTATTGTAATCATAAAATATGTGTAATTCGAATATCCCAGAATTGAAAATTATAATCTTCTAACTAAGTTTAATTTTATGTGGGGTCAATAGTTGCGGATCATTGCTGCGAACACCCTTCCGGTTGTGATTCGATATCTTATTATATAAGACAATCAACGGCATAGTAGATATAGGATTATGTTTTCATAGTCATAGAACAAACGCATCTATTCAATTCTGATTTGTTTGAATATACTCCGATCCCATTCTGGACATTGAAAGGAAATCGTCTCTTGTCTTACGCTTCATTGCCTGGCTTTTCTATTCCCTGTTAACTTGTGAAACTTGTAACATTATTTCAAGTTTTAAGTTAGTAACTAATTGAAGTGTATATAATCTATTGAATTCATACGAAATTAAATACTGGTTCTTTATTTCCGTTCGTACCTAGACTCAATTGGATGTTCATTAAAATTTTAAAAGATTTATCATAAATATATCTGAATCAAGAACAGTTTGAAAATATTTTCTATAATATGAGTAAAGCATATTCGAAAATTATGTATAATCTTTATCCAGACGGTAGATACTTGTAGCACCGTTTATATTAATTGATTTATCGTTTACACTTTTAGAATATATGGGCAAAGTCTAACAGGAAGTATTGAAATTATAAAAAATGTTGGACATTAATCGATGTTGACTATATTCAAAATAAAGTATGTGTGTATCATTGTGAGCTAAGTAAATTCAACTTTTGCAACAGAAAGCTATAAATTTACGATTTATTTAAAATTATATTTATATTCTATGTAAGATGCAAGGTTGGCATAATAGCTTTGAACTATATTAATGGCCTCTCGCAAGGGTTTCGCGTAGCTTAATAATACAAAATTATCGTGACTCTATATTCATTTTCGAAGTCGATTTTGGTGTCATTAACATTATATATGTATATACATAATAAGCAGAAGAACAAGAAGTAGTATAGGGAAGGGGTTGCAGGCTAGCACAAAGTGTTTGTGCTGCTGCTTTTCTTGAAAGCAACTTGAACATAATTGCCGTTTAATTATTATCAGAAGTGTATATCATTTCTTTGTTGTTCAACTCAAGGTATTTAATTAACGCATACTTTGAACTCTACCAAGAGTTCGGCGACGAATAATTACGCCAGAATAAAGCCTGTTCTATGAGCGTAGCGTACTTGAAGTACTTCTTCTAACATAGCAGATAGGTAGCAGTATACATTGCATAAGTTCAAAACTCTGCGCATCACGAACGCAAACTAGTAACCCAGGTATATGAGTAATAAATTCAGTAGCGGCTCGCATATAATAATACTTTTTTTTTTTATTGTGAAGGACAAAGTCAAAATATACTTTTCCCGCTAGCGAGAAAGGTATAACAAAATACATAGCTTTTATTAAAATAATAATAACATATATCAATTTATAACAGTATTTTAAAAAGCTACATACGTATTTCGACAATTAAGTTGTCATCATCAGTACAGCATAACCTTGATATACTGAGGTTTGCTACTTAGTTGTCGAAATACGTATTAAGCTATGTAAAATACTGTGTTGTAAAAAGTTCTTTATTATTATTCTAAAATATATTTCTTAAGTGCATATTTTCTTTTAGCAATTAATTTTTTGTGTTATTCATTTACGACTTAATTGAAAAAATATCTGGAGTGGCCTGCACTCGACTTTCTTTTACGCAGTTTTCACTAGCAAAACCCTAAAATTGTTATTTAATTATGTTAGCAAATATATAATATAAATTGATTCTATAATAATATACCTGATACAATGTATTCTAATAAGAAATCAATATTTAAAATATTAATTCAAAAAGATAACTGTCAATGTAATGCTTTGCTTGTTTTCAATTAACAAGAAACAAATGCTGTAACTCATGGTTGATCCGATTTGAAAATAAAAATTTTCACAAGTGTAGGTATAACTATGGCAACGTAAATAAGATATTTGAGTTTTTTCGTAGCAGTTATCTCATAACTGGTACAATTTATGAAGAAACTTTTCAAACAAAAGTTGTGCGAAATATTATTATCATTCATTATGAACATGACTATTTTTGCCGTAAGTGTAGCCGTTCTAGTGATATTGGAGATAGAACAAAAAATGCATAGAGTAAACATGAACTACCGGTTTGAATATTCTTTTCAAAAATAGGAGGTGCACATCTAGGGTATATACAAGTCTTAAGTTTGAAGTTTCATAATTTTTCGTTCGACAGTTTTGGCCCTAGAGCGTTCACAGACACACACACACACAGACACACACACACACAGACACACAGACGTCATTCCGAAAATAGTCACATTCGATTCAGAAAAGGTCAAAACGTGTATATCCGTTGAAATCTCGAGTTCGAAAATTTTCATGATTACAATACTTACTTATTACTCTGTAAAAGAAAGTAATAAAAGACAATTATAAGGGTAACGCTAACTTTAGTTATATTAGAAAGAAGATGACATAAATATAACCTTATATATTTTTATTTCAACTTATAAAAATATAAAGTTACAAAGTTAAAATGAATGCAATTCCAAGAATTTTGTCTGATCTGTATTTCCAAGGAAAAATATTACAAAGCAACTTCCACAGTCTACGATATTTAGATGTATAAACTTCATATAATTTCTATATAGAAATGTTCGACTGCCTTACTAGTTTCTATAAAACTATTTATACTTGAATATTTTATTGCTTTAATGGTTCCAAGAACAAATTTACTACTAGACATTTTAAACTACATACTTTAAATTATACATTCTGCTAATGCTACCTCATACTAATGTATGAGATCGTATCATCAGAATGCATTTTTATTACCATATACGAAACATATTTAAAACACGATTAAATTAAATAAACCTCGAAATATTTATAAAAATATCCGTTTTAAGGATCCCTATATTCATTATTACTACTTACTCCATGACATATGTGTGGGTGTGTGTCTATTTATCTCATTGTGTGTGAACGCTCTACAACCAAAACCGTTGAACAAAAATATGATGATATGAATTTAAGAATTGCATTATCCTGGAAAGAAAAACTACAATAAAATAATATTTCAAGTGGAAGATAGGTTTTACTCGTGCTACATGAAAAGAAAATATTCGATTAGAAGAACACTGAATTCATTTTGGCGATTTTATCAATATCATCTCTGTATGTCTGTAAATGTGTGTGGGTCTTTACGCCTTACAGCTAATAAAGTGTCACTTAATGATACTTTGAATTAAAAGTTTGTATATCCCTGGAAAGAATACCTCTAATTTTTGAAATGGATATTTCAACAGGAAGCTTATGTAATTTTTAGCATATTTCGAATACCATACGAATTACAGGAAAAGGGAATCTAATTAAAGTGAAAAGAATTTGCGAAATTGGTTTTGAAAATAGTTATGTTACATTACTAGTTATGCCACATATTGGTATTGTGTCATGGCAATTGCGGCATAAATTTTATATACAAGATAGCACTGTTGTATATGTTCTGAACATTAAGTATAAGAGAGTCTAGTATATAACTTGTATAGTATACTTATAAAATGTAGCAATCCAAGTAAAATACTACTTTAATACTCAATTTCAACTAAAAATTAAAATGTTGAGGGATTCACTTTCAACATTCAATCAATAAACGAACGTAGAGAATAGAAAGAGCAGTTCAGTAAATCGAATACGCCTATTGTATATTATAAATGCCTAATTTTTTACGCTGCATTGCATTCTACTCTCGATGCGCTGAAAACAGTGGTGCCTGTACATTTGCTTGCAAAATCTATATTATAGTTATGGGAATGTCAAGGTAATTAATAGTAGAGATTATATTTAGATTTATGATTTCAACTGCCGTAATTTTATAGTACTCTGCGTATGTGAGTAAGGGTAATATACATATTTTTTCTCATATGTTTGAAATTGAATATCATAATGTGGCTGCAGTAGTAAACGAAGTTCGTTATTTTTATGGGTTCATTTGCATTTTTTAATTCGCGAAACGCAAAATAATCGTACGTATGGGATTGTCACATTTTAATTTATACCATCGTTTCAAACTTTTGCTCATTAAAATTTGTTTGTGTTTTTGTATTTTACATGCAAATTGTTTTAGAATAAAACAACAAGAGTTTTTCAATTATTTAATTTGTGGATCAGAACATTCAATGCATGTTATTTCACTTAAAAAATTTAAACTTGTTCCTATAATTAATCCATTGGTTTTTTTCACTGGGGTTAATTCTGTTCAGGTAAACAAATGTTTGAAGCGATTTATATTTTATAACATTTATTTTATCGTTTTGTATTAAATTTCCAGGGTTGGAGTTGAATGAAATATTCATTACATTAATTTCGCGAGAGTACAATTCTGGTTTAAATATGTCCATACAAATAAGAATTGCAATTAAGTCCAATATATAAATTTATAGTGTTTACATAAATTTATTTTATTTTAAAGTCAATCAGTAGAATATAGGCGAGGCGACTGCATCTATGCTTGTTTTGTTTGTAATATTTTTATGTACTACAAAATATCAATACATATTTTTTGATTATACGTACAAGTTCCCTGCATACTTTTTATTTGTTATATCGTGCAGCCAAATCGCCTCTTGGTGCTGAAGCACTGCTAAGTCATATTTGCTCATTCACATCTGTGACTTTGCTCACATTTTTATTCTACTTCGTTCATCATATTTCTCCGGATTCTTCTATATCTGCAGCGGTGTTCTTAAACTTTAATAAAAATAAAATAAATGAAAAGGAACCTATTAGGAAGTCAGTCGCGTTGTAGATGTAACGTACGATGTCAGCATTTATGAAAGTAGTTAACTTACGAACCGTTTACAACAGAGTAATCAAACTTCCAATTTCATCAATAACGTATACGTACACCGCAACACCTGCAGCTGGTATACAATACTAGTGTAATCTCTATGAGCGTCGAACGACCGACCGATCGCCGGTAGCTACAAGCAAGGCGAACAGAACATACACAGTCTACAAGGATCGAATAAAGGTTCATTCACTAAGTTAATGGATCCATTCGTGTAACATGTTATCATCATACACCGTGATTGATCGGCATATACATACATGTGACAGCACAGAGATTTACTAGTTCTAACACATTATTGTTTATTGCTGCTAACAAACTACACACTCATCTACAGTGGCGTCACTAGATATTCATATTGGGGGTGTAACTGTTGACCATGTCCATTCTCAATGTTGTTCTTATTAATCACAAACGGTTCAAACAGTTATTTGTATTCGTCTTCAGTTTTGTTGTAACCCATGTGACCGTAGCATTGTACATCAGCACTGAAATATTATAAATTACATATTACATATATTATTAAATAAAATTAGTTTTATGGTTTATAGTTCAGCAATTTCAGCTAAGAAAAACTATAACAATTAAATCTATTTATCATATAATTTCATTTGGAGTTAAGAATCAATGTTCTTTTGATATTATGAAATATTCTACTAGTTTTATAATAAAATCTTCAAACAAGTTGAGAAATACTAGTATTCTTAAAGCTGTCACTGTATTTGTGGTGTATCAAAGAGAGATAAAAAGATGCATGACTTTACGAGGAGTGCGTTATTGGCGAAAAGGTTTTACGTAGAATAGGGGATAGATAAATAAGATGGTTTGGTCAAGTTCAGAGAATGTCGAATGGACAAAAATGATTAATATATGTGAGATAAAAATGGAATAAGAATGCAAGGTCGTCCTCGTAATAAAGAGATGTTTATAAAGGAAGAGAATGAGGTACAGTTATAATTTCTAAGACAATTTTCAGCAAAAAACTACAAATTTATCTCTAACTCCTACTGTTTTCGAGATATTCCTAAAGTAGGAAGAGTAAACCATTACTTTCGATTAATATATTAATTATATACAAATGAATTATAAACATAGGAAATATTTAAGTTCTTAACGTTATATTTATAGGGTGCACAGGCAAATACATTTACAGACTTCATTGGGCAATAGTAAATATATTAGTTTCAACGATTCAAGGACCCTAAAAACGGAGACTGTACCTTTAATATGTTGATGTCGTTTTTCTTATTTGCATTTTTATGCAATGAATGTTGTATATGTATCAGCCATATTTTTCACTTAGTTATAATTATAATCATAGTTTACTTATAATGATATAATAATCTAATTACAATGATAATCATACAACATGCAACGAAATTCACGTCCTACTCGTATAATCTAATGCGAGTGAGTGAGCGACATACATCAGAATATATTACATTTTCGGAATCAAGATGCCGTGACACGAATATCTGTACATATAAAATTCAAATTCTATGTTACAGATCACAGATCACTTTGTAATAGCGAACGAAAGGTTAAATAGTGGGCGTGATAGGGTTAACCGTGCTACTACTAAAATCTGAACAAGCATTGTTACACGGAAGCTAAAATTCAACATATTTGTGTGGATTAACACATGGCTGAGCGACTTTGGGAAATAAATTACAATCGAATGTTTGAAGGCGTCACCTAAGGATTTTCAATGATTTAGTGTTTTCATTCCCGCACTACACTCATAGACTATTTAACGATATCTGAATCGGCTCGACCAATTTTGTTGCAGCGATTGAACATGATGACACAATATCTCTGCTGATATGCTAATTATTTTCCATTTTGTTGTATGAGCATTATGCGATATTATACCGCAGTACAATACATAGCTACATTGTGTTTTAGGATTGTTACGCGTTATATTCTAATTTCATTGAATACATAGTATTGATTAATAAAATATACCAACTCAATTTTAATTATGGAATGTTCAACATTTACATAATTATAGAATTGTGTCACGCAGGCATATGATATTGATTTTATTTGATGTTGCTACAACATTTATGTTTAAAATATAAATATGGTTATGCACTTCAAAAGATGTGGGATAAGTGTGTTGTAGCAACATAATTGTGGTGAATAAATCGAACAGCAGCTAGTAAAGTACATATATCATATATGTACAATGTAGTTTGCATAAAGTGTAGATGTACACGCGGATAGGTGGACCAATGCGGCTATATGCATGATGTAAAATGCGGATGATGGAATATCTAATCGGTGAAGAGTGGTGGTTTTTAGTGTTCGTTCAGTGTGCCACACCATGCCCGGATGGTTGTGATACGAAACCGCATCGCGGATGCATTTTGTAAATAAATCACCGTCCACCGGTTGCAGTGAACATTTTTACCGACATCGTTGGTCAGCCATTTGAGCGTTGCGCACACAGCATTCGTTCGTTTGTTCAGTCGTTTTGTGGGCGACGCGTTTTCCCCCACACATATCGTGATGACGACAGCTGCAGTTACCCGTTTTTAATTGTACATCGCTATGATGTAAATGAGACAAATTACAACAAATTGCGACAATTGTTGCTCCGTTCGGACAGATTTATTCGCCATAAAATAGAATTATTGTGTAATTTTTCGACGGACCAGCCGCCCGAATACTTGATTTGTATTGTATTTCAAATTACCGCGTGCGATCCATGTACATATATATGCGATTGTGGGTTTTTGGAATTTTTCACACATAGATTCAGCAGTCACATTAAAACACAAATAAAGCAACACATTATACATTTCACAATATATTTCATGTAGAAAGACAAAATACCTAGGGGAGTTTGGGGCGCAGAGGGCCACCCGCTTAAAATCGATATCACTCATATTGCCCCAGTATAGCGACGGCCGCACAGCATTAATAGTTTTACCAATCAGCCTAGCTAGCGTCATTTCACGACAAAAGTATGAACAATTAAAATTAAAATTTATTAGTTTAGCATGACTACTATTTGGTTCACAATATTGTGGAAGGTACCTACCAACATCGAAACCAAATACGCGCAATACGTACTACTCTTGCTACACTATGATTCGTCAAATTACATTCTAGTATTAAAACGTGTAATACTTTATAGAATGAATAAATAAGAATGTAATTCAAACTAAAGTTTATACAATTTTACTTTGAAGGAGGATGTCTAAAGTTATTATATCAGCGTCACATGTTCTAAAAATTTAGCACGTGCATTAACCTCTTAAAGTGCACTGACACGTGAAGCTCTGTTTGTCAATTACGTTGCAACATGAATGATAGTGAGGCGACACGCGTGTCAGTTTGTGATATCTGCATTACCAAGCGAATTTACCTAATACGCAATGCTATACACAGACATACAACCAAAGTCATACTTGTTACAGGCCCATATACACATATAAACACAGGCACACACATGCACATAAAGCATATCTACGACTGACGCACACACACACCAATACTTGACACGCACGCACACAGTCATACAGCAGGAGCCACGCATAGTCCACGCGCCTGTTCCTCGCACATCTGTCACAGACCGGTGATATATTTACACAAATAACGCTACCAAATGAAAATATACTGTGCCAGGGATCGTGCGATGTGGAAAGCCGACGACTCCGCCGCGCCGCCACGCAATTTTATTTGTCTGGCACACAATGGATTTTGGTTCGCGGGGGAGAGGTCTCATCATGCAGATCCTTTCGGGACTTGCAAGATCTCGCGCGCGACTAAGCGCGTATACCGTAACGCGAAAAGTAAATGGTTCGACCTGCGCTCTGGGCTCAGAAATACGAGACGAGATTTGATCTATATTGATCCCCCGTCTTGGGTTTCAATAATCAATTTTGTCTCGATCTCGATGTCATCGTGACAAAACTCCCTCCCGAGATTTTGCCTAGCGATACCAAATAATCAGATATGATCTCGAAATATCATCCCATTTTTTTAAAAAGGCTGATATGACTCTGACTAAATTTTGCATCGACGAATAATTATCAATTATATATATATATATATATATATATATATATATATATATATATATATATATATATATATATATATATATATAAATATGTATAATGTCTTTTAAATTTATATTTATAAATCGAAATACAACAATATAGAATCGCAAATATTAATATGTGCTTAATTTGACGGCACATTGACTAATTACAAGGTAATATTCAATTAAAATCCATATCATAAACATAGTCATTAAATTAAAGGATTGTTAACAGTATGGTTATCCTTCGTGTAAACATCAATTATGTAATGATTGCTGTTGTTCTGGTGTAGTGTAACTCCCGTGAGCTTGGGGGATTTCATAATCCGTTCAATAATATGCAATGTTTAATTGTTGGCAATGTATAACATATTGGTTCATTATGTATACACAAATGTATACCTATCTGGCTTATAAATATCAGCACCTATATTTGTGTTAATAAAATTGTAACACTGGATATAATTCTTTCAAATTGTAGTGACATATTCGTATATGTCGTACTTGTTATGATATTAGATTTAATAAATAAAATTAATACAGATAAAATTATCGCTATATCCTAATAAAATAAATGAAATTGCAGGGCACCAATGCCATCACCTTACCCTTCAGTATATCATGAAGAAAATATACCTTTCAAACATAATTTTAGTACAAATATTTTCTAAAAAGCACAATATTTAAGTTAGCTGGTTGATGTATTAGATAATTTAGACTATTTTATAGTCAAGTATATGTTTGCACATTTTGGGAATATTAGAGCAATATATTATTCGATTTAAATAATATTACAAACATACAACCAATTGTTAAAGCTCCGAACCATATGGTGAGTGAAAATGGAAAATTAAAAACCTATTCATTACCTAATTTGAAATTTGCAACGCATTTGATAACAACAATAACAGAGTCAAGCACAGCCAGCGGCAGTTTAAAATTTTACATATTCACGAATTTTCAACTAGTTTAAACATGAAACTAAACAACAAACAAATTTTGATTACGCTGCGAAATATAGCACACTTTTCCACTTATTTACTATTTCTATAAAACTGCTAATAACATTTTTTACATGTCCTGAATTGATTAAATACATTTATTTTTTTACTTTTCTCATTAGTCCTTATTACACCACCTTTATCAAATTTATTATAACAGCATGACCAATAACTGAAGATAATAATGTTAATGTAGAAAAACAACGTTGTATATAACGGAGGTTCCCTAATATATTTATTTGAATGTCATACAAGGAAAGTTCATTTGACAACGATATAATAAATTACCATAAGGTACCTATCTCAATTATTAACCGAAAAGAAAAAAAAATTATAATAATGCCCGTTTTAATTATAGACGATTTTTTCACCAGAGAATACTTCTTGTGACTATCGTCAAAAACTGATATATCAAACGTAAATCGTTCTAGAATGCTTATAGTTTTAAGTTAAAGTTTCTCTTATTTCGTGATTTAATGTTTGGTAAATATTCTATGATAGGTAACGTTCAATATATTTTAGATAGTTGAAGTGCTACTACTTTCAGACAACAGGAATGCCGAAAGTTTGAGAGAGAGAATTACACAGATGAAATTATAATGATACGTCAACGTTGTCGAACATCATCTTGCCTGTCGTACGAAACACGTCAACCAATGATGTATTAGTCTCGTGAACATAGTAATATAATGAACATCTATTATTATTTATGATAGATGAGAGAAAATTAAGATATGTATGTATGTAGACATGCCTTTCTACTCAATTGATTTTATAGTTGTGACACGCGCTTAGGCAAAATTATAGACCCACCTAAAGATAATGCTTTTGTATCTACTAATATTTCGTAAACAAATTCATGATTTCATTCAAAGAATTTATACTCGATTGAAGCATTTTAAGAAAACAAAATTATGGAGTTCTAAAAACAACTGGTGTTTCCCTTGACTTTCTTATACGACTTCATTACAAATAATATATCTATTAAATCTTATGTAATTTCTAATATAAATGTACAGTAATAGGGAAACATAAATATAAAATTGCGAATTGCGTTTTCTGTTTAAGGTACATATTTCATATAAAATATATATATATATATATATATATATATATATATATATATATATATATATATATATATATATATATATATATATATATATATGCAAATATGGATGTAAAATTAGTACCAACTTATTATTTAATCAAGATAATTTTAGACATCAACAATTATCAAACAATTAAATATAAGATACATTTAGATTATTTTTCATTATCCATGATAATGGTTTTATTGTACCAGGTTTAATGTTTCATTTCTTACCGTCAATCCTGTTTGTTTACGGACACAGAACGATAATTACTTATTATCTTTTGAAAAGTCAGTAGTAATAAAAAAGTTATAAGTATTATTTAAAAGGTTTAGTTTCCGCCGAGATTAATTAACAGTTCGTCGTGTGGTTAATAAAGTTGAATTATACTGAATGTGTACTAGGTTAAACTACTAAGAAATATGTATGATATATAATAACAAGATACATTTATATGTCCATGCAATTATTTTTCAAATTAAATATTGAATTACATATATTACTTTAATGGAGCCATTTGATAATTGGGTGTAGCAGCACGGACCACCTGCGTCAATTTTTATTGAAACGACATAGAAGATAGACATTTGTTTCTAAAATTATATAGGCCTATCGATAGGAGATGCGCCATTAACGGCATCTGGATGAAATAATATCTTATGAAACTTGCTGTAAACATTAAAAGTTTATTAATTATCAAAACATTAATTTCAATATCTATTACTTTTACAAAAATGTGCTTTCTGTAACTAGCGTTATATTTGAAATACAAAAAATGGTAAAGTAATGTTTTCAAAAATAAGGGATTTTCTTCCGGGCCCAGTATATGTTTTAAGTTTTATAATTATATCTTCAACAATGTTTGCTGAAGAGCGAGCCAAGGTACACAGCCTGAAGTTATATTGGTTTGGGTTAATATAAAAAGAAAATGAACTTTAGCTAATGATAAACAGTACATCCTGTATTGCAACAAAAATATATCTCGTTATCAGTGAAGAGCATATCATCCAAATGATGGCATGTAACACACGAGTACTCCATCTCAACGAGTTGGTTAGTAAAAGCTAATATAACTGACAGCACAATGCAACAAAATAACAAATGACTTTAGTCTTCTCGAGTACACGTTATTAATTATTGTCATGCACTACCCTGAGCTAGCGGGAACGGCATAGGTAGGCATCCACAATGCTTGCGTGTTTCGTATAAAACAACATTTCAATAGAATAATTGGGATTTTTTAAAGGAGATAGTGGTGGTGGCATTATTGTACTTTAAGATAAAGATATGTATATTATTTAAAATGTTTATAATAGTAAACATATCTTGCAAAAATGCGTACATTTCGAACAAAATTTGCGGTCGAAAAGGACTACATTTACATCTTAGGGCGAAAATGTAACACAAAAAGATACATAACAATTGACACAATTTGTGTTTTACAATCATATTTGATTAAATCTCTGCATTAGAGTTACTTTGTGGTTTAACTTACAATAATTGTACTACTACACTGTTCGATTAATATTATTCAAGAAATGGAGTAAATGTGGTTGATGTTGGTGGTTATCCTTGATATAAACTGAAGATACATACAAAAATTCTACCACAACCCAGGAATGATTCATGCTTTCAGAAAATTTTCTTTGAATATTTTATGAATTCGTTACTTAATATACACGGCAGCACCGACTTATTACTTTAATTTGCACAACATCCATGTGTTCGTATTTATAATTTACTAATTCGATGAGTTATTGTTATGTCTGCCGTTTATCTTAGCGTCTACTCACAGCTAACATATTTCATGTTTATTCTCTTACTGTACTATTTTCTTCAAGACTCAAAAAAAAGGAACAATTTTCGCCGCTGTATACTTGAGGCGTAGAACGACCGACTAATTAAATCACTCTTAATATTTTTTTAATCTTAATACTAATTACGTTACTTAACCCTACATAATAAATTATTTACAGTATTATTGTGCATTTAAAATAGATTTTATCTGTAAACATATATTTAAAATTTAATTGTGTAATTGGGAAAGAGATAAATGTTGCTAAATTGTAGTTATTATATTTGAAATGCATGATTCATATACTGAAACATTGCAAAAATGATCATCAACCAGAAAATTAGAATCAGTTTTTTTTTTAGGTATATTTTTTAGCGATGGTAAAATTAAGTGTGAGATAGAAAGAAGATGTGAGCTTTAGGAATATTTGTTAGGAATACGTTTTATGTATTTACAGCGGAGAATTCGTACTTATGCTGAAGTATATGATTGAATATTGGGTATAAATAACGAAGTACGAATGGAGAGTGACTGCAGTAGAACGAAATTTTGAGATGTATTTGTGGTGTGTCAAAGAGATATAGAAAGTAACAATTATAATTGAACGAGCGAATCGAGCGTTTGAGTGGCTATTAGACAGAGATGGTTTGGTCATGTCGAGGAAATATCAATTGATTGACCAATGATTATAATGGAAGATAAAAATGTGGAAGAATGCAAAGTCGTTATAGTTAAATAAATATATAAATATGTATAAAACGAATTGAAAGAAATGTTGTAGGCAAATAGAATAAAACAACGAAGGCTGTAATGCATATGAAGAAAGTGTGTTATTAGGAATATTTGATAAAGGTGGTATCCTACTTTAATTACGGTTAGGTTAGGTTATGTATGCGAATAAAATAATTATATTTCACCCATGAAGTATTCAAGTAGACTGAAATGTATAGCAGTCAGTCCTCTTCTTAATTTATTTGTATTATCAAGACTTTTTGCCGTCATTTCGATGGTGAAGTGTCCTTCCTTACACAGCAAGAAATTCAACGTCGGAATAAGAAACAATATAGAACGAAGAAACGCACAAGAACTGAAAGGTTTATAGCAAGAAGTAAACGTAACACATAAAAAAGATGTGTAGACAGGTGACAGAGAAAGGGAGGACCTAAAGAACGAAAAAATAGCGAAAAAATATCACGTGGAGCTGGTGGGTCAAGCGAGGCAAAGAATATCTTAACTGAAACCGTAAAGTACTTGAGCCAACAACGGCTTCAAATAAAAAACTAAACTTGATTTTATATTAACATAAATAACCGAGGTGTCATGCAGATACACCAATAAATCATAATCTCTTATCTGAATATATGATATGATAGTTCTATTTATTTAAAATGTTCGTTTTGGTATATAAGAAAAAGACTAATTATTGAAAAAGTTTGTAAAGACGAAAGAATTCACTAACTTTTAAGAAAAAATCAATATGTCTGCATAATATACTTGTTGATCTGAACTTATGGTGAGATACGTTAGATTAGTGTTTCGGTTTAGAATTTAGTTCTCCATTCAGATTGTACAGATTTGCATGTTCCAAGAAACTTTTGTAATTTCTTTTTCTTTTACATAGCACAAAAGACAATATACCAAAGCCCTCGCTCAGTGCGTCATGCTAAAAAATTGCAATAAAAATGTGGTTACCGATTATGCAGTTGTCAAGATAAAGTACTTCATTTAAACGCACTACATTAAAAATAGAAGTGCATACAGCTGACAACAATAGAGAAAACTTGGATAGCAAAATGATGGTAAAGCAAATATGCATCATGTACTCTGAAGTTGCGTTTTAATAATTAAGTATTGCGTTTCTTTTTATGACATCTTGCTAAAAATACGAAATTGTGCGTTAAAGCATATTATTTTAATTAAAATTCAAATAAATTACCGGCTATTTATCAGTACTTAATATTCACTGAGCGGAGGTTTGGTCCATGGGTATAAAGAAGAAAAGCCAACAACAGCTGAGAGAGAGAGATGTAAAAGATTAATCCACATTCTTTTCTCTCGTACGCACACACATATACACAACCTGGTTGCCTGGGCATAAATTAGAGTATAAGGGTCGGTAGGGTCGGTCTTCGGAGTAGCATGGGTGGCACAGATCTGCCAGGGGGCGCACACAATAAAACGTATCGTGTGGTCGCCGCTGGTTGTAGATGGCAATCTCCCCGCTGTTGTATGTAGATGGCGCTTGTGTGAGAGAGCGTGAACCATGTGAATTATGACCCGATGCCACGCCCACACTTCGGATCACCAACGTGTTTATTCATTTGTGTGTGTATAGGGATGTGAGTGGCTGACTCCCAGAGCAACACAGGTGTATAATGTTTGCTTTCGACTTCTTAGAATTGAAGCTGCGGGCAGTATCCAATCTTTTTCAATGTGGTATTTATATTTTTGTTACTTTTTTACGGTGACAAGGTCAGAGATGTTATTTATTTATTTGATGTGCATTTGATGTAATTTCTATTGGCTCTTCAAATTGTAGTCTTTATTAATATAATAATATTAATACAAATGATATATTAGTATTTCATTCTATACAACGCAGGCTTCGTATTATCGGGTTCTACTAGGAGGGAGCTGCAGTGGGCTCACACGATCCCATTGTTATAATATATATCTTAAGATTTTATGAAATAAAAAGAAATTCCAAAATCATACGTATATATTTTTGTAAAATTTAATAACTTATTATAATTATTTTTTTGGTTACAATTTTTGCACTATTTGAATATTTATTGCTACCAGGTATTTTTGCTTCATAGAACAAATGTATTGCAGATAGAACTATCGACATTATTTTCAGAATATAATATGAATACTATGTAAATACGAGTTAACAACTTCGAATAAAGATCGTCTAATATAAGTGTACACTATAATTTGTAAGAAGTGTGTGTGTGAAAATATTGAAATATATCACCAATTCCTGCCTGTGAATAATTGCGACGCAATTCCATTTCAAACCAAAGATCAGTGAAATGATTACAGATGCAGCGTGCTTGGCTGGTTAGTGGTGTTGGCACAGTAGCATAGACGGAACGACCATAGCGCCTCTCGACCTTCTGTGCGGATGGCTATCTAGTCTATGCAGCACTCTGTATATCTGTATATGTTTTATAAAATAAACAGATTTTCAGAATTTTTTAGTATTTCAATTCCGCACAAATTCGGTTCAATATACAATCAACAACGCAGTCTGCACACAATAAAAGAAGAACTGAATACAATAAATAATACATATCTCCACTCCGTATACCTACATGGTTTTGTTATTCTGAAAAGTTAATTTGGGATCCAACTGCACTTAGGTACACATTACATTGGGCGTAGTGTGAAATACGAATACATTATTTAGGTGTTATTTGTGGGGCAGATCTGGAACATTGTTAGTTGCGTGGCGTCGGTAGGAGATGATAAGGTTAGGTAACGACTTTCTCAGTTCTCTAGTGGTCGAGTTTTACTTTCAGGCAGGCGCGGACTTGTTAAAAGCCAACGCGAAACAGAAGCTACAAGAATAACTTAATCTGTGCGGCAAGTTTGGCTTTCCGGCCGCCCACCGGCGCTTGTTTAACACAGGCCAACAAGACGGAAAAGCTAAGCGAATGCCAGTACTCTATCCATCAATGTTACACTTCCGACTACATTACTGTTCCTTCCTTCGACGTCCTCACACTACTGGGACCCTTGCAAACATCCTATCCCCGTCACGTTCGCTCTTGTTCAGCCATTAACCGACAAATGATACCGCGGCGTTTCTACCTCACTGATGGCATCTGTCTTCGAAGCTTCGAACATCGCCGCTGCTTGTATTCTGTCTGCCTGTCTGCGTGTGTCGATAATCTCTGTATAATGGAGATCGTGTAGCGATTGTTTTTCTATGTATTTTTTTGCTTTGACTTCAATGAAATTCTAAGTGATCAAATTACCTACCTTCCTGTTCTAATCCTTTACGTAAATAGCCTTTGATTTTGTACGACGAAACTTTTAACCAAAGAACAAGAATCAAAGCGTCAAATAATTGCAAATACTTACAGAATTACCTTATTTATTTCACTTCATTTATCAATTTAGTAAGAACGAAGTCAATTATTTAAGAATAAAATAACTATTATTTTATTCCTGTTCAAAGTAATTACGGAATACCAAACTGTAATTCTACTTATTAATATACTGTTTCCAGTTCTAAACTTTCTTGCTGCATTAAATTGCATGGGAACTAGAACAAAAGGGTAATATCAGCATGATCAACAATTAAATAATAGAAATTGCCTACTCCATAATGAACTTATCGACACTGCGGTAGAATCACGCTCTTACAGGAAGGCAATAAATAACACAGTACCGAGAGCATTGACTAATTCATCATCACTATAGCACATTAATTCGGTGTGACCGTGTCGAACACGCCTTTATAGATCGGCATGGATATTTCAATGCGTATGCAGGGTATGTGTTTGTGTGTGTTTGGTCCGTCCACTATAATCTACATAACATGTGATTGTGAACGTTCTACGAGGCCCCAATAGGATAATTAAATTCTTGAGATCTGAGCTTACCTTAGAATTAACAACGAATGATGCCATCACAATTAAATTATAATTAATTTCACTTTGTATTCCTCTAAAACTGATCTTATCATCGAATAAGAGGCGATTTTTTTTAAATTTTATAATGATGAGTCTTATAAAGACAGGTATTGGTGTATACTCAACCTCGATGCAATATAAACTATTTTAAACAATATTATTGTGCTTTGTTGCAACGTGATATGTACGACTCTATATTGAAGAGTATATAATAAATAATTTAAAACATAAAATCAATATTTTGAATAATTATATTTACTTTCTTATACGTATTTCGTTATAAGAAGGTGTTACGAGAACAAAAAGATAGACGACTAAATTTTAATTACATAAACGGTTTTGAGGGACTCTGAATTCATTTTGACTATTTTTAGCTCGTCGTACAAAATGTACAAGAGAGCTATAGATATCGGTGCCTGTAGCATCTATCTAAAAAGTAAAAAAATAATATACCAATTTTCAAAATACTAGTTATCAAAGAATATCATAATTTAAGAAAAAAAAATGAGGACATCCCTGACAAGCCCAACCATCTAAACAACCTCATATGCTTGGATAGAGAAAACAATATTCAACCGCATTTATATGGCCTTTTTAATTTTATAACACTCGTTTTGCTGTGATTAGTAGAAAAGGCGAATGAAGTGTATTGATATTGTATTATAGCAAACGTTGCATGAATATGATACAAAAGTTGCTAGAAATTTGAATATTCTTAAAATGCAGTATAATTCCGTCAAAATTTAAAACAATATTTCCCGTCTTGAAAGACTACCCTACAGAGTTTAGTGTAGAGCCTTGAAGATTTCTTTATGACTTTGCCCTCATTTCATTATGTTTTTTTGTGTGTGCGTAATTTAAAATAAAACTTCGTAAGAATATTTTCCGTCACGTCTAACACTTCGTTCATCGTTAAATGACAAAGGATTTTTTCGCATGTCGACTTCGCCGCATGAAAACTCATTACTTTTGCCAGCAATCGCTACAACATCAATCAAATATGCCAACAATATTGCAATTGTACACATTCTATATTGGACAGGTCTATTTTATTATCTAATATCATGGACTATTTTTGTATAACCCTTTACGTCAACTGCCATCAAAGATAAAATAAACAGTCATGGTGATTTCCTTAGTAAAACATTAATTTTGATCGATTAATTACATATTTTTCGTTCTATTTTTATGTGCTTGTTGTCAGTTTTTACACTTGAGATTCCATCATAGCATCTCGATTGACCCAATCTGTCTCGCTATGAAATACCTCAATTAATATCAAAGGGACTAAATTTCAATTTGACGTTTATGCTTTATCATACTCTCGACCATACATTATGTTTGATTACATACTACCGCCGACAGTATGTTAATCAGCCGTACCTACTAACGATTGGTGATGGCAGTGGGTTACTCAGCTAAGTGTATTCCAAAATACATGTGACGCTATACATATATTTATATTGTATTGCGTAAGACGACAAATTTGAAATAACATATACTTGAAATAATGAGTCTTCATATCAGTGCGTAAATCATGACAAGAAGCAGATTAGCTATAATTTGAAACGGGGTGAAACTCATTCGTAAACTTGTATTTGCGTCGGCTTTTCAGATTGCTCTAAAAACATTAAACGTCTTTAATAATTTTCGGTAATCTGGCTAGCTGCTTTGAAGACACTCTTCATCTTCTTAACTCGCTTGAGATAACATCGTAAACGCAAGATGCGACATGAACCAACGTATTTATACTTTATAATATGTCGTGTGAACTTTGCCCTAATGTTTTTCCCCTCGCTGTATGCAAATTATTATCACCAGCATCGGCCATGCGGCATTTTGTCAGCCAGAGGGAGCGAACTGGGGTTGCTATTGCTTTGTGCGGGGTCAGGTCTTTGTATCGGCTTAACTTACCCAATCAGAGACACCTGTGCGCGTGCTAACATGTTACCCACGTCCTGTGTAAACCTTTTTTAATTAATTTCTGTGTCGTTTCAGAGATTATTCGCTGCTTCAAGGAAAATCCGCCGTTACATGCTTTTAGTATATATTATTTGGGTTTTTTGTTTGTTTGAAGCATTGTACAATAATTTTGAATGTTTTAATTACTATTTTAATCATCATTTTAAATTATCAAATGAAATGGTTAATTTTTGCATTTTTTTTATCCTTAGTAATCTACACTAAACTCTCTTGTGTATACTAAAGTAATAATTTGTGATATTTATGTGATTTTACTAGAAAAGAAAAATGAAAGGATATGAAGTTCAGTATATTTTAACATTTATAAAAATCAAATATCCTCATAAGCATGACAAAAATTAAAAGAGCACCGAATAAGAAAAAAAGATAATAATAAAAGAACTTATTCAATATTCGTAACTTTTCACTTATCTTAACTCATCGTACGGTGGAACAATAATACGATAGTTCCCGTGGCATTTCAAGTTCAATATCTCTTATACATTCACAATTACAGGGTTCTAAAATTCAAAGATCACCTTAATATGACTTAATTTTTACATCTTCAAAATATTAAACATATATACAAATGATAACTAAGATATAATGTCTCTTCAAAAGGAACCCGAAACTAATTTGAAAATTAATATATACAATAAAACAAATGCTTTCTATGTTGAATTTGTATTATGACCTCTAATTAAGTGAGTACACGCAGTATGGCGAGCTGAAGGTATTTCTGCCAGCAACTATGCTTATATTATTACCTTATTGTTAACTTATGTTTCGTGAATCGTGTATTAAAATTGAAGGAAACTTCAATTGGAAATTGGAATATATTATTGGCTCCATATAGAAAACCTCACGAAGGCGAGTAGGTGAATATCAGTTATGGATTGATACGTGAAAAAAGTTCAAAAAAGACCAAGTAATAATTTTTCCAATAGTCGAACAGATATAACTTAGAGTGTAGTTTATAAATAACCTCTCGGTTTGTAAAACTGTTAATCTTTTTTGAAGGTTCCCCGTTCGAATGTAAACACACATTTTTCAAGGTATTTTATATCTTTTCCCGTTCAAATCAAACCGATTTCGAAGCAGTATCGTTAACGTAACGTAGTGCACGCCGCGAGTAAAGATAGGGGAACAACGCGGTATGCTCGCCAGTCATTCAATATTTCTATTGTTTACACGGTGGTTCTTCGGAACGAATACAGGATTTATTACCGGAATGCCTTATCCTCGTGGCAACTTCTGATATTGCCTATTCCGTAAATCATTCCGTACCGCGATTCCCATTCAACCGAGTCTCAGCAACCATCGTCCACATGTATATACAATTTTTTAAACAACATGCTGTATCTAAATCGTGTGGCATACGGAAAAGAATTATTATGTTGCGAATAAGTTTTATCTACAATTTACATTATTGGTTTACTACATATATGAGTTTTTGTTTTTAGCACCCCAACATACTTCATTTTATTTAAGTATACAGTGTGAAGAAGGACCCATTTGACATAGTTCCTTGATTGATTAAATCCGCGGGAAAGTTTACAGATACTATATTTACTTGCTCTAGTCAACTTTTACAATCTATCTCTCCTGTTGTTCACTTGCGGTTAATTACAATTTTTATATGTAGGCGCACAAATTGTTGGTACGTGGTAGAGTGAATATGGTGTAACGCGAATTAGTAAATATATATATATATATATATATATATATATATATATATATATATATATATATATATATATATATATATATATATATATATATATATCTTTCAAATATAATATACAAAAAAAATACAGTTTCAAAATTAGTCAACCCAAATTAGGTGAATATTTTTATTCATATGTCTATGTATATTAATTAAGAAATAGAAACAATATCCTCGAGAAATGTTTTTTATTTGAATAATTTTTATTTATACAAAACGGTTATTTATGTATATCTGTACTGTATATTTTGAATTCCACTTCGTTTTGTTGTGTTTTAAGGCATGCAATTTCATTACTAAATGTAGTATTATAATCTTTCAATTTAATTATAATCAGCAACCATCAAGAGAAAATATCTTATTTGAATTGACAACTGTATCCGTACACATTACAATATTGTATCCCGTATTGAAACAATATATTTTATGGAAAATAACAGCATGCCATGCGAATTTTTACCTTAGCTTGTTATTGTCATGCATACATCACATCTGGTATATTGGACATCCGTAGCAAGGCTGGGATGACGTTATAGGACGCACAGTGATGTCCGGTAATAAACCTGACACAGCTTTAACATACATAAATTTTCGTTGATTTATGGGAACAAACTATAAAATATTATATTATATTCCAATATTTCATGTATACAAATCACTATGAATAACCATACAAACATAATATTATAGGACAGGCGTGACTATGTAGCATATTTTTCTTTTTCAATACCCGAGCATGTTATTAAATATTTCATAAAATTACAAACAATGGTTTGTTAAAATGATATTTTTAAAAATTCATAAAACTATTGATGTATGTATGCATCAATGAATGCTGTGACCCATGACGCACAATTTTTTTTTATATTTACAAACGGTTCATTACCACTGCTTTCCATATTTTCTTTAAATCCAATAATTGTTATTTCCTCATTGTTAATTCAATATTCTAATTCTTCAAAATTAAGTGGTTAAAATTAAATTTTCTTCTTTAAAAGCATTAGCGATTAAAAAAATATTTACTATATTAATAAAAAAAAAATCAACAAATAGAACATACGGCGAGCTGAAGGTATTTTTATTAAAGTGCAATCTTGCGAAATACACCTAAATGCTCGCGTATTTCACCACTACACGCTTGTTTCTGACGAGGAAGTCAATAAATAACTTTATATATTTATTAATCTACTTTACAACAATCAAAAATAATAAATTAAAATTTCCATTGAACAGAAACTGTAAATTACATTTATTAGCTACTGCTATATTGTCACTGTAGCACTAAAACTTTTCAATCGCTTCTATTTTAATATAATTTACTGCCGTTATAATTGAAAATATGGATAGTGTCCAAAGTTTCCATTTTCATACTGCAATTTCTCCTAGTTATCATATATGTCCGGTGACAAACGCTCGGGCAAAATATTAAACAAAACTGTTTCAAATTCCATATTCAAAAACCTATATGACTGAAACGCGTTCAACGTCAAATATAAATACTCATAAATTCAACCCTGGATATACCAACAAAGCAAAAAGAGAGGAATGTATGTACGAAAAGAAACGTTTTCTCGGATAAATTGCAAGGATCTTTCTTTTTATGAGGGCTCATGGCGGTATATTTTGCACGCGCGTTTCGTCGCGTTTTTTGTTGCCTATTCTAAGTTCAGTTTATTTCGTTTGAGTTCGGTTGCCACGCATTTTCATCCATTTTACGCCTCATTTACATACATGTTTAAAATATGAGTTAAAACGAGATTTTATGCAATTTACTGTCTCCGTGCGCCATTTCTTCTACCACAGATTATTTTGTTATACATTTCTTGTATCCTACCTATTTGGTTTGCATTTACATTTTAATATTTTCCAAGCCGTGACACTTGGAATGGCTTCGCAGTATATTGGGTACAACATATTAGGGGAAACATATTAGTGGACAAATATTTTGCTCCAAAGGAAGGGAACAAATGTGAAACGAATTTATTGCTCACTAGAAAACTAGGCACACACATTACAAACAACGAAATATTTTTCTTTCATAATATACTACAGTAAAATGATAGAATATAATATGTGCACCTCTCTATCCTAACTGTTAAATCCCTCGAAATAGAAAAATTAGAAATATGTCGAATTGATTACATTATTAGTTACCAAATGTTAACCATTTTATAAACTGTAGCAATTCAATGAAATTGAATTTTGTAAGTTTGCCAGTCAATTATTTTGACCCTGAAAACATTAGACATAATTGTGCAACTTTAAAAAAATGTATTAAAAGAACAGCAACAAATTCGCGTTAATAGACTCAGAATAATGTTAAATTTAGAATTATAATCGAAGTTCACACGTCGCAATTAAATATTCAACCGAATGGTAACTATTTTAGAAATGCGTCCTTATATGATTGGCTTTTGTTCATAAAATTATGGTAGATAATATTTTGCTAGAATTTTGTTTATTCCTACGAAATTTGCTAACTTCATAATCAAGTTCATTCAGTACACGGCCACAGCTACACAGCAGAACCATTACCATGATGACGTTCGATGACATTCACGTAGGGAAAGGCTCGTTGTCTCGTCGTCGCAGCCAGTGATGGCTGTGCGACACGCGACACGTTGCCCGTGTTTAATCGACAATTAAAGCACAACACGGACATGCACAAAGGACTCATGAATAACTAGTTCTCGCGTTTGACATCGCACATAGTGTGTTGTTACCGTTTGTCACCTCAATTTACTGGACACAGCTACTTCGATTAACAAGCCCCTTTATGCCAAAATTAAATCGCGTAATTCATGTATATCATATACATGGGTGAGCATAAACATTGTATTCTCCAAGGCATAACAATATTCAGGGAATTATTACTAAATTTTCACAATTTATAATTCTGATTCTAAGCATTGTTAGCAGATTACAGCATTCAGATTTAATATGGTTAAAATTAATGTGTTGATGCTTTTATTTGAAGATAGAACATTTACCGGTTAAATATTTTTGATAAAAAAATAAAGTTAGTGTATATTTTAAAATTGAAAATAATAATTCTCAATATTTTTCTATTGTGTTTGGGTAACTAATATGAAAATATCTTGATATAAAATATCTAATATTTTATTTTTGTAAATTATTGGATATTGTTTAATAAGGGCAGTATTGGGGAGGGGGTTCCAAATTTCGGGACCCTTTAAATTCGGGTGTAACGAGTGATCGAATTTTAACTGCAAACAGATTCAATCGGGCAATATGTGCAGCCAATTTGGTTTAAATCGTTCCTGTACCTTCAGAGGAGTAGATGACCCAAATTTAATCTTACGAGCGACTAACATCCAGTTATATAAGTTATATATATTTCTCGATACAAGGCGACAAGGAATTTTTTTAATCCGAGAATGCTTCAGACACAGGACCTAATGCGCTAGCTCTTCCATACTTCGTACGCCGAGCTAAAAATGAGGGAGTTTTTGTAATATCCATATTACCCATATAGAAAATACTCTGCTGGCCATTGAAATTAAGTGAAAATGCTTGCTCATGATATCATTTGCAAATGGATATTATGGAAATAGGTGACGAACGTGGAAGAGCTTTTAGCGGTTAGTGGCTTTGATAATGCTCATTGATACTTCATACATAGATGACATAAATATCCGTGACTGTGTGTGTCTGTTTCTTCTCAGTAGTCGGTAACTGAACACAATCGATTAAATGTGAAAGCATTCGTTTTGTGGCAGTCGTAAAATGCATTAAACATGTCACTGGGGTTTCCGGTCAATACGACGAAAAGTGCCAAAGTACACTGACACGGAAACCACGTAATAAAAGCAACGAACGTCTAGGGGGACAACTAAATGCCACGACAAATTCGGCGCTTCGGAATCAATGACCACTCGCTAATAAAAATATCAAAGGCTAAATATAACTCTCATCTGATCAATACGAATACGACACTTAAGCCAATTTATAGCACAATTACCAACGGACGCAATCCTTTCAACATCTATGGGTTTTTATTGTCACTGTATCTTAGGTTAAGTATATTTTTTCTTTATCGTATTTTAATCTCAAAGTGGTGGTAAAACTATATGAGAATAGGCAGTTAATGGCTATTCTCTATTACTATTATACTGAGAAGAGAAGAATTTTTATATATTTTCCAAATTGAATTTTCTTTTGGGTATATTTTTTTACTGCTGCAGTACTTGGTTGCTGGTGACGTGTGTCATAGGATTTATCTAAACATATTTCTACCGAACAGTGCATCCCCATATTAGAAGAAATGACGTGGCAAAGGTAAATTTGATTTATTTTTGAACTCAAGGTGAAAATATTCACCATTATCTCAATTGCACACTTTTCAATATATTTTTTTATCATGTTTTTTTGAATATTTTAGAGGACCGTTATTTTAAATATTCACTAAATATCAGCTAAGTACAACAATATTTTTTTATATATGATTTTACAATTATCTACTTACAGAATTTACTAATTTAGTTAAAATAATAATAAAAAACCCTTAACCACAAAGTATTTTAATTGAGCTAAATACGTATTTCGACAACTAAGTTGTCATCATCAGTAGCAATGGGAGTATAACGTAATATCTCTGGCTAAGGCAAAAACCATAAATGATGTGCTCTTTACCAGGATATCAAGGTTACACTGACTGAATTTGTTAATAATTTGTTACTATTTTAGTATTGATAAATGTTGCTATATTCCTAGAACACATTAAATAATAAACAAGCTTCATAAAATTAGTTGAAGCTAGTTGAAACAGATTTTATTAGTAACTAATACAACAACTAAAATATTAAATTTAAAGCTATGCAAAATTAATCAACTATGATGTGCCAGCTTATAGGATAATTTTACGTTAACACACATCGAATTTTGTTCTTCGAATGAACATTGTAAACACATAAAGTTTGTACATTAATAAAACACATAATTATAAGTTCTCGTTATTAATTATGCAACTAATGTCATGTTGACGAGCATTTTGATATCTGAATATTGTAGATTACACGAAATATTTATGAAACCATTGTCCGATGTTTTTAAGCTCTTTCTTGTGTCTTTTATATATATATGTATAGGCCATAGTTTTTAAAGTGTGACAATGCCCACTAAACATATTAAACTTACACACTGAGCATGCATTGTACACAGATCACGTGGTACATTAATTTATTTAAAATTTCAAAATATTCTAATATAATACTACAAATCAATGAACATTTTTTTATATACCATTCATTTAAAATTGAACTTAATAATTCAAAAGTCATTTACATAAATACGTTTATTCTCAAGCTGCGTTTGTTATCTATATGTTGCGTTACATTATGTAATGGCATGATGAGGCTTCTTCACCGTTCACATCACATTGCATCGCATCGCTATGAAAGTTATTTGGTCGAGCGAGTGGTGGAGCAACTTGCGCTAGCTCTCGAGAAATCACCACCGTAGAAGAATCGGCAGGGAATTGCTGATGAGGCTGGGACTTGAGATATATATGGAGCCATACACATTCCGCCCTCAGCTAAAATAAATACACTTACTAACACAAGACTAGCATCGGTTCAGCGGATAAAATTGTTGTTATACTTGACGAAAATGAAACATCATCGTCAAAGAGAATGCCTCGGACCAATCCCCACTTTGAATTCGTCCATTTTTATTTTTTAGGTGCCTGTACCTATACTTGTATCACTGAATATTTAAAGTCATAGTGTATATGTTTGGGCAATTAATTATATATTAAATGGATACTTCAAAGTACCTTTTCATATTTCCAAGTCTCACATTATGATCATGATTATATTCAAACAAACATCTCGATACTAAGTACGCAAAGAATATTAATACGTATCAAATCGTTATTAAAAGCTTTCATATTCCATTGCAGTATCCAACGAAATGTACACACAATTTAAACAAGGATATTCCAATGATATTTGCTTCTGTATCGTTTGCAAAGTTGCAATTGTGAAAATATGCATTGCTCTGATTCTGTTCAGAATATTGGTAAAGGTATACAAAGGTTGAAAGCGGGTCACGTGGGACCCGTACCAATCTACTCTTACGCCGTTGTCACACAGGGTCTCTGTGCGATCACCGTGGAACGCTGACTCGGTGATTCGTTGTATGAATGTGTGTAACAGGAATCGTTTGCTAAAATCTACCGGAATTATACACAGTGCGAGTGTTTCCGGCCCCTGAACGCAACAACAATATCAGCAAACATACGCGATAATGCAATTTCCATCCTTTTGAATATGTGATTGTATAAATACGTATCACAAGAGGAGAAACCCGGTTTTGTTTCCATTCAAAATATATCTGCTGTAACCAGCCCAATAACTTCTTATAAAAACTGATTGCTTTTTAATATACATTTTGTTTCTGAGAGCTGTGGATATAAGCATAAATAAAATATATTAATGTATATAAATAGGTACAAATTTGCCATTTGCCTTTCTTCCTGTTCTATTTGAGGATCAGTAACCAACATGGCGGCAGTGAATGCAAGTTGCTTACGCTTAGGCAACATATTTAATACTATTTAGTCATGACCCAACTGATCTATGATCCCATAGATATATTTTGTTCTAAAGCCTCAATACAATTTGTGAACGAAAACATTGATTTCAATTTTGTACGCCTATAAATTATAATATAATTTTAATTCTAGAGTATTAATATTGTTGAAAACAACAACGATAAACTTTATATATTTGATTTCGTATTCATTCCGATAATGGGGTAATATACAGAAAGCGCTGCAAACGTGATATTCATTGAAACATAAACACAAATTCTGCAAATTCCCACAGGCTGAGATATAGAAACACGACTGAACACGTATGGTGTAAATGATAATTTCGATGGTTAGAGATGAAATTTATCTACACGGTGAACTAATAAGCGAATCGGAGCACGTTGTATACCTCCAACTTGCTTCTTGCTTCCTATATAAATATATGACTGTACGTGTACAAGGTGGAAAGTTTCTTTGATAATATCTCAAAATTCATATAACTTTCAATTTTGCATGATGTCCTATTATAATATCTTAATTGTTTCATGATAATCGCAGCATTGATGAATGTTAAAATATGAAACTAACAAGTTTATAAATATAAAATGAACTAATTTTTGTGTATGTTTTCCCTTCGCTCCTGTGTGGAGCATATGGCCTAACGAGAATTCATTGATAATTGTAACTTTCTTGGATGAAGCATACATTATTTAGAAGTGCTTTTCGTATAGATTTTGCCCCCTTATATTTGGTGGTATATTTATATTATATTATAAATTGGAAATAACAACTACTTAGAAAAGAAGTATAATACATTTAATATATTAAAAATATGTTTTCGCGACATTTCGTAAAATATTATATGAATGAAGGCATCACGTTTATACATGATGCCATAATAAGACGACAAACTCGTCGCCGTATAACATAATGTACCAAATGAAAACGCTCACCCTAAAACGTCGCAACGTAGACCGTTTCAATAAGGCCCAGTTGATGGTTCAAACAATGCGCTAGCGTGATGTGACATGCCAATTTGTCGTACAAGCTGACGTTGCAAACATCTCACCGTGTTTACTACACACGGCAGAGATTTGACGGCAGCGCTACTTTTGTTACAACAGGAATCATTTTAGCGTACTTCCTGTTCAGCAAGTATAATACGCCTGATGTTTAGCACTACATTTTGTTTTATGTGTACTTTTCTCATTTAATGCTTAGTTCAACTATGTTAGGCTTGTTTGCTTATGTGTTATTTATTAGCAAAAGTAGACGTATCCTATTATAATAAAGTATGTTTCGTCTGTATTGTGAATTTAAATATTAATAACTAGGCTAATCCTTGAATTCAGTTCAGTCCTCATCGATCCAACTATCAATTTTAATCATTTGACGGGTGCCGAATTTTCTAGTAATTATTTTGTAAATATAGACCTAATCATGAATACACAATAAAAATATGGCATTTCCCTTACACAGTTCTTTCTTGTTAGTCGTCTGTTTTGTACAAAATAAACATATTTGTCATTAGCATACAATATCAATATATTATATTAGATGCCACTAACTGCAAACTACACAACCCTCAAAATACAAATTAAACCTTCAAATTTATATTAAGGATTTCATTTCGGCGCTTAATAATTTTACTCTATTTATCTAATAAACAAATTTTAAATTTTGCATTGTCACAGCATTTTTTGTAAGTGTTAAGTGGATATATTTTAAAATACAATTACTTTACTCATTAAAAAAAATATATGTTTTAGCCCGGCAATAAAATGTTTACAAATGATTGATATATCGCAAGATTGTAGGAAATTTTTCTTGATTAAGTACAGATATTCTATTATTGCTGGAGCCTTTCACGGTGAAATTTGGGGTCGATTCCTGCTTTGTCAGTTTGTATTTTACACATATATTTGAGTGTATATATATTTAATTTCTTTTATATTCATCCTTTATTAAGGAAAGTTAGTAATATTTACTTTTGGAAGTACAAATTTTGTCAATCTCTAAACGAATCTGACTATTTCGTAATTACGTCTGTGTGTGTGTGGTAGAATATAATAAACATCTCACCATGTACATACATTTTATGTTATGGGTAACTATAGACTAGTTCGTGCGGATCATTTTATAAATCATTTCAGCATATTGACATTACAATATGAATAGAGATGAAAAAGTCTTTTTGTAACGGCGTCATTATTTAGCATGCGATGACATATGGTTACTTGTACAAACTACTTTCCGAAAACCATCCAAATATGATTAAATGGTTCTTCTGTTGTGGAAATCGTTTCCAACCACAATATAAAAGTAAATTTATCGACATGTTTATAATGAAACGGTATCAAGCACTAGCACACGCACACGCACACGCACAGACACATTCCTCTCGCCGATGTCCCATACCAATTGTCATTTCTAACGTGTCGCTTATTCACTTTTGTTTCCTTCGGATGTTCGTTTTTATGGCGGTTATTTCTTACGTTATTTTCCCGAACAGAAAAGCCTTCTGATCACAATACAGATAGGCATCGTGTGACAGAAAAACCCGGGTAAACATCTCCAAATGGCTTTTCCGTTTCGTGGTGTCTGCTTCTACTTTTTCTCATCCCATTTCTTTGCTTTCATTCGCCAAACTCTGCACACTCTTCGATCCGCCTGCAATCACAGCGAATCGTTCCCACCTCTCTCTCTCTCTCCGTCGTCCCGCTTACACCGGTGTCAGTGAGCTCTGATAAGAACCACATTGATTCCATCAGCTGTTATAGGCTTAAGAGGAGCGCCTGTCTGCACCCACCTAAAACTACTACCGTGTCGCTCGCATTCCTCTTTCACTCCCGCATTTTACCCCTCTGATCAACAAACCTATCGTTCTATTAAGCTTGCTTGCTACCCAGTGCCAATGGCGCGCGTCAACCCCTCTGTAAACAAGTCTCTGACATGTGTCAACACTGTACACATCTTAATGTAATTGGAAAGCGATATTGAGGTACTAATAGCTGGATTTCTTTTTTCTTGAAGAGAAAATCTTATCGTAGATGACAAAATTAATGAAGAGGGCTTTTACTTATATTATATCAAAATTGAAAATGTTTTGTGATTTTGTTACTTGATATTTTGTTTGTCAAAATGGATTCTTTTTATATTAGAGGGAATATGATGTTACAATTGAGCCTATACACTTACAAATGTCTATAAATGTATTATATGTACAAATATATTTATTGTTATTAACAATGGCAAATTTAATTCGGTAGAAAGAACAAATATTCTCAATGAATCAATAATATGGTACGAAATCAAGGCTATGCGGAAAATTTGTTTCGATTTTACATATATTGGTAACCATCAATTAGCAAAGAAAAATATATATACATATACTTTTCAAGAACATATTTTTGGTTCTATTTTGCACTGAAACAATGTGACATCTGTAATGTGCCCTGCGATTGTTAATGATTAGATATTAGTAAAACTAAACAGAGTGACATACATTTTCTTCAGTTTGCACAAATCTCAGAAGAGTAAATTAACCTCGGTTACATCTCCGTTACGACTGCAGGGTCGACCTCGTAAGGAGACATCTCAGATGCGTTGACTGTTGACATGTTTTGAGGGTACAACAGAGCGCTACTAAGCCACAACTTCATATCCTCCAACGAATAACAACCGCTCGTGTTACATTGACGCAGTCGGTAGGAACCAAACCACAAACTATAACGCAACCGTTCGTCTTACAGCCCTAACAAAATTGTAGCAGTAGTCAATTTTTTGGAACAACAAACTGTTTGTATAACAAGGACAGATACTGTGGGATAATAGCGACTATAATCTATAAACTTATAAGTGTTAATGTATTCATTTATATAGATGGGTTAAGTATTTACAAATAATATTTAACGAACATTTTTAAATTAAATTTATTTGACATTTCAAAATATATTGTTCAAAGTTTTGTCTACTTGTTTAAACTCACAAAGCGATTTGCTTTATTTTTGAAATACTGAGTAAGACACAGTTCTTCAAAATAAAACTCCTACTTAAAGATTATTGTTACGTTACTGTCTATTATTCAGCCGGTAGTATAATGACTGGCTTGTACTCCAGTCACCTATGTGCGGTAGTTTCAATCGATCTTGATCACCCAGTAGTTCCACTGCATAGTAACGGAAATAACTTTTCATACATTTCACTTATAAATGTCTGAATTTTACTACGCTGACGGATATTTCTTATTAAATTTTGATAACTTCCTTTCCATAAACTGTTTTCTTGTTTAAAATTTCAGCAATATATCAAAAATGTACATGTATAAATAACAGTATAGTTCAGAGGTTTTCCGTGTGACAGCAAATGCACTACACTTTTCACCTTCTAAATAGAAAATAACACACTGTCACATATCAATTCAAAAAGCAAATATAGTTAAAAATATATATAATAATTACAGAAAATAGGTTTAGTCCTCATGTCTAGAACAGCAGAAAGTGGAAGCAGTTATTGTGGAAGTTTGTTTATTTTTTTAGTTTTAGTTTAGTTTGTGATATTAATCCATTACAATGATACTGTATAAATCTAAAATTCGAACAGCAATCTCCATTCAAAACAACGATATAAACGCTGCAGTAGAGATAATTTCGGTTTACTATAGTGTATAAAACTCTACAACGAACGATATTGGTACTTTCGAAACTACTAAACAAAACTATTTAATGAATTGCTTGCTGTGGAATTAACTTTATATTCCAGAAGGTTAAATATATATTTTCAAATATATATGCAGTATGTAGTAAAACATATAATGCGAAGTAATTCTTGCAATTTCTAATTCAAACTTTAATTGGTATAAATAACGAAATTAAAATTACCAATTAGAATTTACAATTAGATTAGCGTTCACAAATGATATACTAGTAATTACGATGTCAGTTACTCTATATGCAATCCCATTCTTACTAATTGAAATTGGTCGGTAGTAGTATTATGCATTATCGTCTGACTGAGCATTGCAAATTAAATTTGGCGTTTCAGTTATGTAATTTGTTAATAAAGTGAAATTGAGAAAGATTTGGTTTCTACTTAGGGTTTCTAGAAACTACACTAGCATTAGCTATGTTAGATGTTATTTAATTTTATAAGTTCTTTTACATTTAGCCTTCCTTACGATAATATATGAAACCAGCTTTTAGAACCCATCCTGGTGAATTGGAAAAAATATTTGAAAATACGGTGCAAACTGAAATGCAAAAATCTTTCGTTAGAGAAGAGTCTCCGGGAAATAATCATGCATAAACATTTCATCGAAAAATATTATTTTTATTGTAACGACATCACCATTTCTTCATCGCAGCGAGGATGGCGATGCGACGGCGGCGGCGGTTCTTCCACCCGACCGTTCTCTATTCTTTTTTATGTTTGATACACACATATAAGGAAGGAAAGAAGGTATGGGAGAGTAGAACACGTTCGCGCACATGAATAACTTTGCCGTTTGCAATATTGAATATCAAATATGCGGGCAGCCGATGACTGTGCGGCTATGTCAAAGACAATAAACTTCCCAGTTTTATGTGGCTTTGTTTGATTAAATCAATATTGATTTCCGCTGCTTCCTTTCGTTTCTATGATCATACGTGCGTTCACTCTTTCCTTTTACTTTGTGTTTTCTTTCACCATCAGCTCCTGCAGTGTCTTTTTTACAGTGGTTGTGTTAGTTATTTACATCGATCTCTCTGCGTTTCACCACCGTCGCATATACGACTATGTACCTACTTGTGAAATTCTACATGGATGAGTATAACTCACGTTCTGACATTTAATTTGAAACTGCGTCCTGCGAATGTGCAATATTGCACACTAATCAAAACGTATTCAGCCAGCCACACAGACAGATAAATTTAATTTATTTATCTGTTTTGATTCGGTGTCCTGTGACATTGTTTACTACTTTCAGACTTCAATATTGGTCATAATGTGGTACAAAATCATAGTTCGATTTTGTTTCAAATTATTAGCGCAATAGATACTTCGTTCAACATCCGTGCTGTTGACTTATTCAATCAGTTCTAGTTCCGTCTAATGCTTTTATTTGAGGTCCGCAAAGAATCTGTGCAGACTGTCAACAAAATATCACAGTTAATACAAAATAAGTTACTTTCAATTATAGCCAACAAATGCAAAAAATAAGCTAAACATAGAACATTAAATAAGAGCAACACGATAAAAATGATATATTACTTTACGTCAAAACGTACCACAGTTTTTCCAGAGATTTCATTTTTAAAAATCGAGAGAAAAATATGGTTGTCGAGAAATATACGAGTGCATTAAAAAGTTGAAACGAGCTGGAGTTTATTGCGCCACGTTTAAGTGAAGTAGAAATGAAACTCTCTCGTTGCGTTACGTTGCGTTGCGTTCGTTCGTTCGTTCGTTATGTAATGGCACAACGAATAGTCGCGAATATTAAGCACGACCAACGTTATCTGGCGATTCCGCTCATTACACGTAACGATTATCTATGCCTGTGTCTCTTCCTTTCTTCACGGCACTCCCTCTGTCTGAAAGATAACATGCATAGGTACCAGCCGCCTACCTAAACACTTTATAGTTGTGCGTCGTTCATGGAAACTCAATTTCAGTCATATTTCAAGATTTAAGAATGCTTTTTCCACTGCAAAAGCTTCATAGATTACAAGAAAAGCATTTATAAATGAAACGCAACTGAGATTAGAAAGAGTGATTACTGCTTCTCAGTTTTTGACTGCTCTGAATCAAAATTATAACTTTTTACATTTGTTAGGAAGAAAGATCTGCAGAACCCTACACTGATCTTCTTTATATATATCGTGTTATAAATTAATAATATAGAAATAAAAAGACACTTGGTTGTTTCACAATATTTTAATTTATTTCGACACGTGTTTCGACTTATGATGCATGTATTCATAAAAGTAGAACAATTAGCGAGTGGCTATTATAAATTAGTAGAAGTGTGTATATTTATATCATTATATTTTCTCGCCTTGAATGTTAATGACACTGGACGAATTGTGTTTCAAAGTAGCACAATACGAGGTTAGTTTGCTTCTGATTTGTTTTTGATAAAGATCAAGACGGCTTGAATTGATTTTATTTAAGAAGATAAAAAATAGGATCATTTTCCTCACAATTGACTTTATATAGTGGTTCTGTCCGTGTTAGTGTCCACGTCTTTGAATCAGTGCGTATTATCGACTGGCCAGGGTTTGTGAACGTTAACTCCCTAACAAAATAGATTAATTGACAACGGTATCTAAACAAGCCGTGCCCTGTAATCGAGTTAATCTCGTCTCGCGAACAAGGTTATGGGAAGGTTAGTGTATTTCGTGCGGTCTGTACAGCGTTCGCACGGACTTGCGGTCAACTTCGGTACGACCACCAATGACATTCAACTCCTTGATAGGATATGGACTAGTTCCCTGTCCACTCCGTGACAACGGTACTGTTCTACTACAGTGTTGCAATACAAGAAACTCACTACCACATTTACAATTTTGTGTCAGCACTAGAAGTACCGCAAATGACATTGATAAACTTTCTGGTAGTAATTCTTTTAGAAATGTATTTTTTATTAGAATAAGCAATTCATAATTATTTAATTCGCTTCTCAATCTTTTTAGATCAACGTACAGTATGTACAGACAAGGTAAAGTATTCGGTGGTGTGTCTGTTTCATTTTTTGAATTTATAATACATGTTTATGCATTCGTTTCACGTTTTCCTGAATCCTAAAATGTACATAACTCATATATTTGATTGAATTACGTTCGCTCGATCGATATAATACCTGAGTTTGTGACCGCGTCTCTTCTGAAGGTACCGGGCTTAAGTTTTCAGACTATCAGACTATCATATGAAAACTTGGATAATATAAATCAGTTAAAAATTTCATAATGGGCACTTTAAAATCACACTTTACATAATATCATATCAATTGTTATTATTTTACCATTTTAGATATTCATTGCAAATGGAACTAAAATAGTTTTTGGCAATATATATATGCCGAACAACACCTTCCATAAAAGGTAGAAACCTTGGTTCTTAATTATGTTTACATGTAGTTTTGTATACACTTAAATATAGTGACATTTAAAGAAGAAAGGAATGGAACAACAAGTGATGAAACCAAAATTATAATATCTGGTGAATCTAATAACTTTTTAAATAAATGTAACTCATCTGTGTGTCCCTGTCATCACTTCAAAATTTAACACTGTTTAAGTGGATTAGTATGTCCTTGAATTGATGGATAAGAATGATGAGATATTTTTGAAACTAGTTTGTTTTTTTCCATCGTCGTGTACGTTGAAGTTCGTGCACGTTGGAAAAAAGATGAACGCTTCGTTCATTTCGGATTAGAACTAGTCGTACATCGTCCGCTCCTGGCGGGTCGTATGAGACTACTTCTGCGGCTGACTGCGCACCAGGTGTATTCCGAGCTCTATATAAAACGACGACGGGTTCTTCGCTATTGTGCAATTTCTAACAGCACAGCAACGTAATTGCATGTTACGTTGCAAACACATATTCACTATGCTGATATTGCACTATTTCTATCGTTTGTATTCTCTTTCATGCATCTAAGTCACCTTCTATTATTACATTATATAAAGTGAATACACAAAGTTAATTTGTTCATGCAGTTAATGAGATATATAAACTACATTCATTTAGATTAGAATATAGCATATTTTAATAGAAGTGTTTGTATGGGAAAAGTGGAAAGAAATCAGAATTGAGAGAATCACTAACAAAATTTACAAAACTTCTCGTTCGTTAGTACAATTTACTAAACATAATTACAGATAAAGGTGTGAAAATAATTTCCATATTATAAAATTGACTACAATGACAAGTCATTTTTAATCAATCAAAATTTATTACTACACTTTTGATTAAAATTTAGAATTCAAAATATTATATACTGTATAACTTGGACAGAACTATTTTTGATCAAAGTTTTAATGCGATTTTGTTAAATACACGAATATAAGAAAAAGTAAGAAAATCGTTCACGCAAACATATGCATTTAGACAGACAAATTAATATTCACTGGTTGCGTTCACTCGTAGATTATAATTGCAAATTGTTTTGTTAAAAAAAATACATTTTAGAAATTAAGCTCGTTGAACGTCATGACAAATTTCAACCCAAGATATTTCCGTAAATGCACCTTTTGAACTTCCATTTATGTGCAACAAGCATTTAGTTGTCCCGGGCGTTATTCCGCTTATCAGTGATTTGGCTTGCGCCCATGATCAGTATATTGCGTGCAGTTTTTGTTCCCAATTCCTGATTATGTTGCGTGTTGTGCTACGGCTGATTCCAAATTATGGTTCTGAGCAAACTAGCGCGTGCCTTTGCCAGACAGTACTTACGGAAATTAGTGCGTGCAGCAATTTTTGTTTAAATACAAAAGTGCAATATTTTTCAAAACTTAATATATTACAATTAGAAATGTAACACTCCATATTTGAGATGTAATTAGGTATGCAGACATGTTTTATTTTATTTGTCAACTAATAAATGAACAAGAAACCATCTAATAGTAATAACCGACAACACTGATTATAACCTCAAACTTTCGGCGTGCTTTCTCGTATTTGAAAGTTTATTTAAGTGCTTCTGCAAGTTTTAAAACACAGCGAGAAGTTCAGAAGTAACGTATGTATCTGCTTTTCAAGAATTTAATTGAGTTTCGCAGAGTTCAGTTCATAGCCTATATATGTATAAGTAGGTAGGTAGGTATATAATGGGAATGTGTGAGTAGTAGTCTTAATATAATGGTAATGCTTTGGGCGTTTTTCTTAGATAACGTAAAGTTTTTTACAGTTTTCGAATAGAATGGAAAATTGTGAATTTATGGTTAATTATTTCAGGTTATTTTCATAAAAGCTTTTATAACGTTTTCTCATTTTCTCTTGCTTGTTCTTCGTTCGTAAAGTAAACATATTTTTATACTTATTTGAGATTGAGATGGTTTTGCTTTATGATGGTAGTTTGGAGTAAAATGTAGAAAATATAATTATGTATTAAGATTGATAAAACATTAATTTTTCAATATAATGCAATGTGTATTTGAATTAACATTACTGATCAAGCATGTTTCCAAAATGTAATGTTTTATAATAATTTGATACAATCTACTAGTCTAATCATATATTTTAAATTAAAATCATTCCAGGACATGAAAATTTCGAACAATATTCAGTAAAAAAACGTTAGTACTTAAAAGAAATTAAGATTTGCATAGGGTTGAAATTTTTATGGTAATTAAAAATTTTAATGCAAAGGAACTATCCAAACATTACAATTCTGTTTATAATATTAAAGAATTATTTATAAATCTGAATTTTAAATAGCAATTACGTATGTGGGTTTGTATAGGTTAACACAATTTCAACTATGCCTGCTCACAAGATTGGTAAACTTTGCATAATTTACCACAGCAAAAACCTCATTAGAATCGACTACATTTTCCTGCGACTATACATTCTTAGAATTAAATGTGCTTCAACTAGGAAACCCCATCAGTCGAAATTAATGAAATCATTAAGAAAATATTCACATGGTGAACACTCACTTCCCGACGTTTTCTGTTCATGAGCGCGTGCTCGCACTCCCTTGCTTTACGGCATGTCACGATGATCCGATTCATTACTTGAATTAAAGTCAGTGGTGTGCGGTTGCACAATATTTTCTGGTTTTCAGCTGGAATTTCTTAGCAAAATTGTTCGGCTTACTCTGAAAAATTTCATTCCCGCGGAAATATTTATTTTCCTGTGGCTGCAACTATTTTAAACTGCAATTGTTTGTGTTTATTATCAACGTAAATAAAAATATATAGATATCACTACGCTTTTTATTCAATTGAGAGGGTAGCTAGATTGGAAAGCTTGATTTTTTTTAAATATGTCTCACCAGCAATATATTATAGACACCCTAATATGGACCCAGACTGATATTTAATTTTAAATTACAACCAATTTTTCATTACAATTTGCATTAAATTTATAGTTTTATACGTAAGAATTTAACTTTGTAAGTCCCGTGCAGACGGGTTCCAAATTTATATATACTTAACTTCACACCTATCCCATAAATGAGGTAGGAAGCAACCTTATTCAAGTATTTGTAGAATGAATTATTTGTCACTTAATTAAAATATGCAATAAACAAGCATTGTTGCTTTATTATTATGGGATAATTACAATTTTTAAAATATACCACACTTGGTAAATATCAAATCAAAAAAACCGGTTTATAACAGTAACACAGTAGAAGAGTTCGGCCATCCTTTTAATGAATGAATTTCGATTCTATACACTTCAAAGAGTACTTTAAGAAAAATAAAAAGTGCAAAAGTGTGAATCAACATTTAATATTTAAATATTTACCAATCAAATCAAATGTTTTAAAATATCGATTTTATAATTATTAAATCAAGATTCTTGAATTTTTATTTATGACTGCGTTCGAGGCTTTCTTGGCGGAAAACAAAACATTTGGTATTCAAATGTAGGTAACAACCTAATACATAAGATTTACATGATAAATAGGTTCTATTGGACTAGATACTGTTTGAATCTTGCTATATATGTCATCAACTTAATGAAGAATTGTAAATTAGAGTAATGCGTTTGGAAATAATGTTTATAGCGTATAAACTCCAAATTTGAATGCTATAAATATTTATCTCCAAATGTATTGTTCTAATTTATTATTTCCAAATAATTTGATTACATATATAGCAAGTTTTAAACAGTATCTAGTCCAATAGAACCTTGTTGAGTAATTTGTTCAATATTGTAATAATTATTTAAGGTGCTTCATATCACGTGTTGATGATTTGCTGTAGAAAAAATCAAATATGGTTGTTTCTCTCCGTAAAACAACACCGTTGCTGTGTTTTAAAAAAAAAAAATTTAGCAACAATAATATAATCTCAAGTTACACCGTAAAAGTACAAATAACAAATTTCAGCTTTTATATTAATGTGTGAAAAGGTGAAAAATATATTCCCAACTCAAAAACAACATTTTTTTAATATTTAAATCTAAAGACATGTTTAACAACATTCCTACGACAGGATCTAAAATAATGACGTTATGTTGCTTTCGGAGTTGTTCTCTGGCAGTCGGTAAACATCAAAATACAGTGGACCAATGATGTTTTCTATGAAAATAACTGACCTTCACATGCGCAGTAACGCAGTAACCAACAAACTGGAGCTCGACCGCTGTAATGTTGCAGACAAATGTTGTTGACTTCGGTGGGGCCGGGACGTGAAGTCACTGACAACAGTATTGAGCGAGAGTTTGAACTGTGAACATAACGTACAAGGTTAGTCCGTTTTAAATTCATTTTATAACCAAATTGTAGGCTTCTAAGAGCATCATTCGGTTTCTTAGAGTGTAATTATATGTATCTACACTTGATAGTTGAAATGAGCCATCTTTGGAATGACGCTGCAAGTTGAGAGTTGAAGTATATGTCGTGTTGAATACAATTGAACAAGATGCAATTGTAAATAAATTGAGAAAAGTTTTAACATAAATCATTCAAAACAGTTAGGTGTAGAATTACTATGGAATATAAATTAAAATTGACCCAGGGCAGTATTAAGGAGGGTTTTAAATTTTGAATTCGTATAACTCCGGACCTGTACAGACGATTGAATATAAAATGCGACGGGAACTTCACGGACGTAGATTATATATATCTCAACTTTTATTAAAATTGGATTAGTTATGAAGAAGCAATAGTATCTTGAAATTTTTTTATTCAAATCCAGAAATACTCTTGTCACCGAATGCTTATGATTCAATATTTTACATGCACGCGTTGGATATTTTCTGATTTGTTTATTTGATATAACATAATATATAATTATACCTCAAGGCTCAAGATATATGTTTCTATAGATACATGCCGGATACTTATACGCCTAAGTAGTCGATCTAAAGAATTGCTTAGTTTATTCAACAATGTATGACTACTATCTTTTAGCCATTTGCAAGTATTTTCAGAGTCGTTCTATATTTTATCAGTGTTTTTTTATTTGAAGAATACACTTCTACCTAATATCAAAGCATGGAATGGACTAGAAGTAAATGCTTGGTTCTAATTGAGTTATATCAAAGTTATCCCGAGTTGTGGGACACCCAAGATAAAAATTATAAAGACAAAACTAAAAAGCAAGAAGCGTGGACTAGAATCAGCGATGCTTTAAACGAAGAAAGATATGAGGCTGAGCGAAAACTAAAAAATCTGATTGGTCAATATTCGCGAGAAATGAAACGAATTCGAGATAGTAAAAAGGTGAATTCTGCCGGACGGCATTACGAATCCAAATGGTTTGCATTTGAGAGTCTACAGTTTTTGAATAGCAGAGTAGTTGTCTGTCGAAAGTCCAGAGATACAGATAATGAGGTATGAAGAAAAAGCCAGTTTTATCACGCGTTAATTTACAGACGTGTATCAATACCAGGAAGACAGATTTAGCTTATTTAGCTATTCGTTGCTTTATTGATATCCAATTCTAATACTACACACATTTTACTTGTATGATCAGTAAAGGAAAAAGAAAGAAGCAGTATAATCTTTCATTTAATGGGTGTATATTATAACTTGTAATTTAGTTATTCGCTTATTTGAGAATACAAATTTTTGTAACCTTTCTTCTAATGCACCTAAGCTTAGAAACAACGAGTTATTTCTGCAGTGTATTTTTTTGCTTCTTGGGATATATTTGAAGAAATAGAGCATTCAATTATTCGCATATGAACAAATGGAATTATCTAAATAATGTAATTTTGGGCATAACATAATTTTAACAAATATATATATTATATATTCATAGCATATTTGCAAATTTACTGTTATTGCTAAATATTTTAATAAGTAATCTTGATTTTCAATTACGGTTTCAGTTCTACTGACAAAGGATCCAACTCCAACTGTTAATTTTGTTCTTGCTTTTTATTTGTTCTTTGTTTAATTTTAGATTAACTGTATATCATCCGAGAACGAAAGTGATACTACAGAAGTAAATAAAATTGAGGAGAGTCTTACAGAACCAAAAAACGAAAATGAAAGTGTACCAAGCAGTTCAAGAATTGTGCCATGTTTTAACAGAGTGAAAGAAAATGAGATTGAATCTGCAAAGCATTTAGATAAACTTTATGAGAAATGGACACCAAAGAGGAAATTTGATGAAAGATCAGATGATGAGAAAAGCACGATGGCAGTGCCGGAAACGCTGAGTACCAGAGATGAATACAGTGTTTTTGGAGAATATATTGCTTGTAAAGTTAGAAAGCTACCGTCAAATTATACAAGGAGTACTGTTCAACATTTTATTAATACCATACTTTGGGAAGCAGAATTGGGGAAATATGACAATCCATAAAAATAAACCCTTATTTTAAGAATGAAGACCTATTTCCAGAAATATTTATATTATTAAAATAATTATAATACATTAATAAAATTATGTAAATAAATATAAAATTGTTTTTTATTAATATTTCATTTATTGTTTCACATAATCAAGGAATATACATTCATGTTTTGTTGTATGTTTATGTTATGTTATTCATATTTGAGTGGCCTTTACTCAACTTTCTAATACTTTTACCCTCTATATATACAATAGTTTAGTTAGTACAAAGTTTTATTATGTTTAAAATTTATCCTACAATTGCTATGAAACAATATCAGCAAGCATATCCATTAGGGAAACGTAAATGTAATATGTTTTTCAAATACGATTTTATAAAAAAAATTTTTAAAGAATTTAAAAATAAGAAGTGTATTTCTAAACCAAATACAAATTTTAAGTTTTTTTAAAATTTAAGCTAACAGTTTCGGTTCTAGAGCGTTCACAGACACGCTCACAAATATACGTCATTCCTAAAATGGTCAAATTCGATTCAGGGAAACTGTAAACGAGTACTTCCGTTAAAATTTCAACTTTCTATGAAACAATATCGATATGTATAATTACTAGAATCAGGTATTAATTTTGCTGGTGTTACCCAAACGATTTTTAACATAAACATTGCCTAAATATTTATTCAATGCATTTTAGCGAAAGTGCTAGTTGGATTAATTACTTTTTAAAAATTACTTCTGTTATATCTGACCAAAGAGACAATAAATGCACTGTAATTACTTGTGTGAAACAAAATAGACTATATAACATAGTTAAAAATCAATAACGATGTTTCAAGTTCACAGTATTATTAATTGTCTATAACCAGTTTCGTATTCAGTTGTACATACATAATATTATAACATACAATAACAATGTATGTTTTTCACTTGGTTGATTGTATTTTAATGCGTTGCATAATTATATCCTTTATACATAATTAAACGCGCAATACCTACATGTTATGCGAGAAGAGGGTAGCGGCAGTAGCAGCAGCATTCACGAGCACGCGACTTGTTACTCACTCGCAGGCACATAAATGCATTACTGTGCAAACATTTTATGATGTTGAGATCGTGGCCAAATGGTTTTCCAGGCTTCCGAAGACCAAGATAAAATTGGCCGAATTCCAAACAGACAATTGTGATATACCGGCATTACTAATTTATATTCACAGATATTTCCTTAATAACATAGTATGAAAACAAAATACCACTAGAATATACTATAAATTATAAAGTAGAACAAAATTATAAATACTCAGTAGCGGCTCATTCTTTCTAAAATCCGCATTTTAAATAGCATTTACCTATTGTCTGCCTTGTTCACATTTTCCGTTCCATCCACTAATCACGTAATAGTAATTTATTTAAAAAAATTCTCATGCGTATTGTGTAAATATAATAAATACTTCAAATTTTACCATTCCTACAACACAATTGTATATAATTTTTAAATTTTATACTTAATTCCATTTTTATATATCCAGTTTCCAAACTATCTACTTAATTCACAATCTTTATCATATCGACACAATGGAAGAAAATAAATAATAGAAATGAAATGTACAAAATTATGTTTAGCTCTTCATACGATAGAACAAAGTAGCTTTAGTATTCGGTATTGTGTATTGGTAAATTTGCTGATTCAAAAAAATAAATTAAAATAAGGTCGATCTTAAGACTTGAGTTTATCCTTAAATCTTCTGAAGGAACTGATTTGTTTTTTAACCAAATTTAGTATACGTACGGTTAAGTTAATTTTGCTATTTAAATCCAATAACTCACTTCCGGTATTATCGAGTACATATAATTATATGTATATATATATTTTTTTTTTTTTGTTCGAAATAGATACCTTTTTTGGCGAACAGCTACTGAAGTGCATAATTGGAGAACAAAAAGTAGTGGTAATTATGGAGTAGATGAGTATAATAGTACCGTATAAACAGTACAGTATGGATACATACATTAGCATATTGAACTGAAACTGGGGATTATAACTTCTGCCAAAAGTAATGAAATATGTATAAAACATACATAAATGCAAATATAGCCGACAGCGCGGAACAGAACGGCATAGAATGTTCGTTGTTCGTTCTGTCTTATCATATACGGTGATAAAACACCCACCATGTGTCAATAATATGATGTGCTTCTGACTGCGAAACAACCCAGTACAAATGAATTTTAAAGCATCAAGTTGGCTTGTGTCAAATGCATTATTTGCCAGTTACAACATTAGCATATATAACAAAACGGAAATGTAATAAAGTCGTTAAAATATTACAAATATATCAATTATGTTTACATTCTCGGTATAACATATTAACTCGCAATAAAACAGTACGCCAAAATTCGCACAAGTATGATGTAATTTCGCTTTTTGTTGTTGCAAAATTATGTTTCAACTTGATTTTATAAATAGAAGTAGAAAACATTATTGCTAACCATAGTTTATTAAAAATTACTAATGATTATGTGGCATCTACCCCAATAAAAACATTAAAAGACAATTTCAAAGCTTATTTGTTCCCATTTTATAATTAATTCATCATATCACTGATTTAATAAATATTGTTTTTTTTTTTTACAATAATGCCTCACTACTAATTAACATAATATACATATTTACCGTAATAAAACCCTTAATTAATATTAAACATCAAAGTATAATAAAATTGCAATTTATAACGTTGGGTTATTAATTATATGGTAATTAAAAATAAGTTCTTGTAATAATGCTGAATTATTTTGCGGTTTTCAACAGTTTTAAATCATTGCGTTAGAATCACCAAGGTTTTAGTCAATAATAAATGCATTCCACCGACTTGGAGAAAATAAATCATTTAATAATAGTTATCATAATTTACTAGAACAAATTTTCATAAGTACTAGCTTAAAAATAAGATATATTTTAGAGTTATAAAACTGTATGGATCATAATAAGAATTGCTGTATACACATTATTAAATTTCAAAATAATTATTTTACATTAACAAAAAAGCAATTCTCGGTTATAGTAGAAATATTTGTGTGAGAGTCTGTGAATGCTCTACAAAAAAACTATTAAAGATAACAATTTGCAATTTTTATATTAAACATATATGCCATCCGGATATAGTCTGAAATTTTTGATAAAAAGAAAAGAAGTTAATAAAAAATGTTTGCAAGTTTTATTCGAATTGTTGCCCCATTTATCAGAAAATTGCTTTTGAAATCAATAAAAATTATATGTTGTATCCATGGTTACTGCGTATTTTGTCAATTGATTCATTATAATCGCAGTATATACGATTGTAAATATGTATAACAATATTATAGTATAATGGAAATTATAACTTTTATTTTTGTTGCATTAAAATTATATAAATATACCACAAAACATCAACACCTATTATTTGATTATATGTACAAGGAAGTCCAGTGTATGGCACTGCAAATGTTTATATTTATATACCCCTAAGCAAACATTTTGTAAACCGATAAATTTCTATCGGATGGATTATTCAAGTGTAAAGGGAGTAATGGTACGTGGGTTATAAATCTGGGTATAACTTTTAAAGTTCGTCTGCAGATTGACGACCAGAAGTAACTGTGGAACCAGACATTGCACTTAGAAAATTGAGGAAGCCACTTATATTGAGAGACCTAAATGATTCATGCCTGGTTACGAGTTCACACAGTATGCCGAAACGAAGTATAAGAACGTCAGCAAAAATATGCTGCCGTCAATACCGACGCTCGCTCGCGTGCAATCGCCGCGCCGACTGCCGACGCTCTTGTAGCGACTGCGCTTTCCTATCAAATACATATTTAATCACGTATATTTTTCTTACCATCAAGTAGTGGGTGTAAATTACTCTGTTCGTACCACCGTTCGTACCTGCACGAATTACACTTATTATAGACTTGGCTATTTGTAAACTTGTAACTTTAAAATGTCATTCCTAATTCTTTGCAGTTATATATAAAAATTGCATTTCTATTATTATGCATACTTCAAATTATAGAGCGTGTTATTTTTACTTTCTTGAATTTAAAAAAGAAACAAAACTTAAAGACACGGTTACATACCATAATTCCCCTATTCAAATAACATGATGTATGAAGAAATTTAGAACGAAAATTATTAGTGGCTATCGGGTAGAGTGCTTCGTGATATTTTGCAAGCTTTTAGACAAATGTAGCTTCCCGTATAACAAAGGATGATAAAAGCCTGTCATGTATCCGCTCGCCACTACGTTTCCTTCTCGCACGTATCTACAGTGTTCTCTTTTCATCGTAATTATTATTCACAGTCAGAGGAAACTCATGTAAGCTGTACATTTATTCTCTCGACATATACACATATACAGCACATCTGGATGTCCCCGTTATTTTGGATGTCTGTGTGGGTGAATCTCTTTACAAGTATACTTTTTCCAGGAGCTGACAATCCTTAATTAATTTCGATATTCACATTTGTATTCGGGTCACCATTTCTCTTCTTTTAATTCACTGACTGACAAAATGGCGGATAATGTGTACTCCTTTTCCATATGGTTTCTGGTATAATTGTTTTACGCTTAATTGTCCTGGAATATAGGGGTGGATTCGTCGATGTAATTACGTAAATATAGAACGAGTGTATATTATGTTTTATAAATTTTATAAATTACAGATTCACGAACGAATACTTATTACTTTCGGCAACTCTATGATTATTTTCTTATACGCAGTAATAATCATGAAGGAATTCGAACACTTAATGAATTTTTTGTTTTTTCTCCTATATGCTGCTAGACTTATGATAGAAATAGTGAATGATATTAATATATCGCATAACTATTGTTTGAAAAGATTCTTTAAAAACTCTAACTGTTACGGAAAATCTTAATTTTTATATTCAAGACATCTTGATAATTGGAAAAACAAGAAATAAAAAGCACTTTTTTTCCCATGAATTGCATCAAGAGAGCCTTAATTTGCAGTACAAATTATCTATGTTAACCATATGGAATAACGTTCAATTCTTCAAAAGCAAACATGATTTGAAACAAGATATAAATAAACAAAGCCCGTGTATAACATGTGTTCATATCATATTCAGTCTATATATCTAGATATCTACCCGATACGATATTTAAGTCTTACGAACAATACAGGTTTTTATTATACCCATGGTACTAAATTATATACGTTTACTTTTTCAAAATTTAATAATTTGCACGACCAAATTTGTTATTGCTTGTCGATAGAAAATAATTAGAGAATTATGGAGTTATTTTTTCCAATGGGATTAAAAAACTTATCTTTTCAATATTAATAAGTATTATTATAGTTTCTATTTTCCACGATGCTTGATTATAAGGCACTGTTGTTGTAGTTAAGCTTTATTTTTATTTTTAATATAAGTTGCGTTATTTAAAGCAGATAAAACAACAAAAAGGTACCTTTTATATAGTTCACATGGGATTTGGGTCACACGAAAGAGCTTTTATACATTCAGATCGCTATCTTTAAAGCAATATTTGCAATTGCATCCAAGTATTGCCGGAAGCAAAGAAGCACTCAATGGAATTAGAAAAAATGTACTGAAACACAGTGTGTTTATATTGAGTCGCATTTTCCGCCACGCGACAAACTTATATGGGTACCCGCCCTTACACAAGATGAAAACGCTCCTTCCTATATGTGCACGTAATACTGTTACGGTTATGGTTTAATATAGTTGCAAATTTCTGCTGCTGCATCTTAACACAAAGTAGGTACGTTTATATATTCTGAAGTTGATGGCAGAATAGTTAGCTCATTTGTAAAGTTTTTAAATTCAAAGAATGCTAGAAAGACGTTGTATTATATTATATGGAGGAGCTCTTTTGCTGAACGTGCGACACAGTCGTTTGCTCTGTTCTGAAGGAGAAAATAGTTAGTTGCTTTCAAAGGTAAATATTAATTACATTTCTCTTGGATAAAATATGTGTCAGTTTTTGTAAACAGATTTATATATTTATTTGTAGTTAAAGCAATTTAATTCGTAAAAATTCCCGTTTTACCAATATATTGATTTTAGAATTTTTAATTTATAGTTGATATTTTCTTCCACAGTTGACATTAGAAAATATTACTATTATTATTTGATACTAGTAATATACCTTCGAAAGAAAAATATTCTCTCAAAAACTTAAATCATTCATTTATTCATTATGTGCAAAATTATTTATGGTTAAATCAAAACAAAGGATAAATCATTTGTATTAATGTGTATACGAGTAGAAATATACCGAAACAAAGCTTAAACTGTTCAATATAATCAATAATTGACCATTAGTTAATTTATAGAAAATGTTCGAATCGACATTACAATTTCATTTGAGGTCAAATAACATTCAATTAATATGAAATAAACCTTAACCTCCAAAATACCAACAATTGACATTATGACAATACGCAAAAACCAACTAAAACCAACAATTCTGTTTATTTTATATTAGTTATGAAAAAATATTAAATCGCTGTATACGTACTGTACGGAAGGGCTTGTGATCAATCGTGAATAAACAATATTTTTATAATGAAAATGTTGGATATGTGATACAGACACACGACCGAGCATTGTTGATCTTTTGTACAAATAATAAGCGATATTAAAGTAATTGATTCCATTGGTAAAAATTTTGTTTCACCCCTTGGTTTCTATTTAAATTAGAAATAGCAATCTCTTTTCGTTTGTCGCCATCGTATCTGTCGCATAGTGTATGACGATGGAGAATTATCGAAGGACGACCGAACACACCCTTGTCGTTTGCAGGCATTATGTTCTCCGTTTCCCTTAGATTCTGTTCAGGATACGCTCGCGCGGAGCCGCGCACTTACGCTGACCAATATCGTAACTTGGTGTTCCGCATGGATAACTCACAATAAAGCTTCCCACGTGATGCACCAAACCGTATTTTGCTCAACAGTGCGTCGTCTCCTAGTACAATTGTATAATTTTTCGATATCTCATGTTCCATAGACAACGCCATATTTTTAGTTTCTTATACGACTGTTTCACGAAACATTTTGAACTCGAGATTTTAACTGAAATACAAGTTTTCCCTGGATCATATCTGACTAGTTTTCAAGCATTAAACTTAAGACCAAAAGAAAACATTTTGTTCATAACAGTCCATATATACCACATGCATGGTCTCCTAGATGGTTTAATACTTGAAGTGTGACTGCACATTCAAAATTTCTATAGTGACTTTTAATAGTATGCTGGGACGATTCATGTTTGTTCTTCATAGCTCACTAGGATTTAAATGTAAGTTTACAGTAGCTATAAGAAATAGGGTAGTTGCTGGTTTCTAACGTTGTAACATGAAATTTTATTTGCATATAAATTCGTTAGTTCAGTCTGTTTCACTTGAAAAGAATTTCTTCCGTATAAAGTATGATTTTGCATCGCTTTTGCTTCTCAAATGTCTTTTTATCAGATTTATTATCTGCTTTATATGGTACGAAAATGTGGTCTTTAGTTATTTTTTGCTGTTTTAGAACCGTTTTTGATGCTATTTATGAAAATATATTTCGGTTATTTCTGGAGATAAGCTTTAATTATAAGCATTTTTTTATCTGTACCTGTACAGTTTTTATGTGCGTTTCCCTACGTTCGAGGTAATGCTGTTAAGTTAACATAATTATACTTGAAAGTTATAATTTACTAATAAACTAGAAGAAACCCAGTAAATATTCAATACAATATTTAAATTGGTTGTAATTTTATAGGTACGCGATGACATTTTGAAAACTAAGAATTACAGATATATCTATTCTAATCCAAATTATTAAATTTTTATTCTAGAGAGAGTAGCACTAATATCCTTTATGAAATAATTATTTATTTTAACATCATTCAACATATACATAACTGATTTATTGGCATATAAATTTGTAGAGATTACATATATAATTTACGTGTATGCAAATAAACCTCAAATTTAAAATCATAATCCAAAATTAAAATTTATTTATTCATAGTGTGCTGCTAATATATTTTAATGTGCTCATAAAATTGCAAATAAAGTTTATGATATAAAAACTATTTAACAGCGAAACACATGAAATTTGTAATTACTTATCAATATTTAAATTATCTTGCTCATGCATGCATAATTTCAGTTCATTGAATACATATTTTTGAAATATTATTTATGCTATTTCAAATAATGTATACGATTTGTAAATCAAATTGATTCTGATATATTGTCAGTTTCTATTTACACGAATAAATGTATGTATATACGAATAGATACACATTTAATCCAAACACTAGCATATTCATTTAAGATTCATATTTAACCGATGAAAATAACGTGCAACCAGGTGCGCAGGAAGCATTGGTGCTTGTAAAATTAACAAAATTATCGACCTACTAATGCCAATCTGGTAACAGTAAAGATCAAATAAGACTGTTACTTTACAAATCGATATTTTCAAAAAACATAATATAAGTTTACTAAAAATCTATTTTTACATTTTTTAAGTACTTGTTAATTAGTGAAAATATTTATCAAATCAAAGCAAGCTTTTGGATTTCATTAGATCCTAATTCAATATTCATATGGTCATTCGCATTGCAAGCTTGAGAAAACTTTCAAATTCACCAGCAGTTCCTCGTAATCTTTTTCTCATTTATCTATCCAGTTCGGAACTGCCAAGTTACACCGAGAATTTTCGATATCTGCACACGAGACTTCTGTTTGCACCCACGTTGATTTATCGAAAATTAATATAAGCCTCACATTAATCGGAACGTTCGAAGAACCTATCATTGACAACTGCAGAATATTCAAAAGCATCGGTAAAAAATTATATATACCTATACCAGCCAGTATAGTTATGATTAACTCGGATAACTTTTTGAGGGGGACTTTGTCTATAAATTCTACGCGGTTGGTCATGTGGTCACGACTTTGATATACGGTAGTTGGCTTGAGAGCGTCAGACCGTAAGCAATGCGAAATGACGCGGAAATCGTTGGGAAATGTATGAGTGTGTATTCTTAACCGAAAGAGTATGGAAAAAAGTAAGTACCCATTCTGGCAAACAGTGGCGGCTCGCACATACATTTCATGGAAGGAAGTTTGCGCATGTTTGTCTATAGCAACTAGTACTATATTATATCCGATAACCTTTGAATTGGATAATATAAATTGCTCAGCATTATTTCTTAAAATGCTGGTCTATTATATGTAACTAGGGGCACCAGTGAGCACCATGTGCCCATATGGTATACAGAATATAGGTTAGTTTTGACAGAAGGGGAATTTTCTTGTATTTTTTTTGTAAATCATAGTTACAAAATATAAATACACGGTTTTTTTTTTCAGTTTGTATCGTTTTACAGATTACAAACCTACATATATTTAAATAATAATAATTTGAAATATTTATTCCAGCCAATCAAGTGTCTAAATATGTTTGGATTAATTCTTCAAGATTTTGTTTATTATATTATTAATAATTGTTTTCATTTGGTATTGTGTAGGTCGGAGTTCGATTCCCGCCTATACCAGTTTGCATTTATATGAATTTACTTACTTGCAGTTATTATAATTGGACTATAAAATCATATCGCTACTCATATATTCAAATAACACTATCTTTTGGCGTTTTTCATGTTAAAATATTAACTCTGCATACTCACATACATACAAACAAATGCATCTGAGTGTTCATATATATATATATATATATATATATATATATATATATATATATATATATATATATATATATATATATATATATAATGCATTTAGATGTTGTGCAGTCAAACAAAAAGTATATCTGGAATATGAAGCAACTGTTTCTATACATTTTTGCAATATTTATACTTGAAACAGTTTTCAGTAATTGCAAATTTTTGTGTAATTTTTCCTATGGATTCATGTTAGTATAGACTAAATAGTTACCTGTTAGTGCCTACATTCTTGTGTTTTTTCAGTATGCCAAAGAGGGTTGTGCCCCAACGTTCTCCTTGTACGAGTCGTCTCTTACGAAAATAGTACTAGCTACCCCTATTATCCATTCTGTCTCTCGACAGAAAATATCTATGGTCGTTCTTTCGTATTCAGCTTCTTGTGGTTAATGAGATTTCCGTCGATAACTTTCAATTGCTGCATTCGACGGTCCTACCTCTATATAGCATACCTATGCGTAAACCGATTCGATTTTATCGTCGGATTTTCGCCGCCTGAATATACGACACGATGATTTTCTATCTTTGTTGAGTTTATCGAACGAGCACTTTAAACTATTGTGAAAGTTCCCTAACTGATAGTTTTAGTTTGTCGTGCATGGTTTCTAATTTGTCGTTGCTTGAACTATCTCATTGTTTCCAAGTAATATCCGAATTAAGCGGGTTGTACGGTGTTTTAAATAAATCAACATTCTTGGTGGCCATTTTACATCTGTATTCATACAATGCATTGTTAAGTTTATGCTTTATCTAAGACACAATAAGCAATTAATTCTATGTTTCATTGGAAAATTCATAAATATTTCCGCAGTTCATAATAATTATCATACAGGATAACATCGTCTACAAGCAAATCTAAGATCATCAATATAGCTCAGACCGAAATAATAAGCCTAATATTAATTATGCAAGAAATAAAACTCGAAATTTTGTAAATGTTATAGTTGTAATTTCGACATCAACATCAAAATTGAATAAATAGCCGTACAAAACAGGAAATTTAGGGAAAAACAATTTATTGAAAAAAGATTAACAAAAAGACAATTTGTCGATTAGGAAAATTGATCGAAAATAATTTATTTCTATTATTAAATGAACCATAAAGAAAATGTCTTAAAGACTATAAACAATTGCTGGTTACTAAAATTAAATAATTTTAATACTGATAATATACAGTTCTTCTGAACTAGAACACGTTAGGGTTATCATTCCTAACTTCAAAATTAACCAGTAAGTAATTGAAATTATATATTATGGTTTTAAAAGATATTCAGTCGAGTATACAAAATTTTACTTATATGTATTTTTATACAGTTTCACTGTATTGAAATGCTAGTATTACCTTTAATAATGTAATTGAACAATTTTCATTACCTACCTATGTGCATACTCTTTAGTTAACTATATGTACTTTCCGCAAATACATAAAACATAAATCAAATGAGCTATTTCAGATATACAGGGCATTAAAATGTATATTAGAAACGCACCCACCAATCCCAATATTGTATTGTTCGCGATCGCGTTTCAAGTGTTGCGTGTTAGAAATGGCACGCGTTTGCATCTGGCGTGATGGGTAGAATTGGTGCGGGCGAACGTACAACTACGATCAGCACCAGCGATAACGGCTGCTTCACTTTGAAGTAACACATTTATAAATTTTGAAAGCTCGCTCGCATTATTATATACACGGAATATTATTAAAGAATATTTTGTCGAGCTCGCATATGAAACGCAAAACTTTCCATTCATATTTGCGTAACTACCTCCACCTACTTTAGTACGTATCCATAACTGCAGCAGCATACCCTTTTTATTGGGTGTAATAAATGATAACGTTTCTATCAGATGCAACTATTACTACTTACATATTTCATTTTCCTATTATTCAAAGCATATATTTGTTTGAACATCGTTAAATCTAATACATTTACTTTTATTTTAGTAACATTCACCGGAATGATTATTAACGGAGTGGATGTCGAATGCAGCTAACGCTATCTCTGCAAAAACGTTTATTAAACAATTATATAATGCAACAAATCTAATTATGAAACACTATAGAGCAAATTGTTTTCTCATAATATACATTTTCCTGTTTTATACGTAGTTTCACATAAATGCAAACATGCCATTGTTACACAATATGGAGATCGCTATGTTGTAATAAAAACAAAACCCCAACTTAAGTACACAAAATTCACTTCAAACAAGCAAGCATACACAGCAATGAATTCATAAGTTCTATGTAAAATTATTCCAGTAAAACTAACTTCGCATTTGTTCTGCTATTCAAATAATTTATGGTTATGTATTTACGTTCTTACCTAAGTGAATCTTAATGAAGGAATTAATTTAAATGAAGTTATTTCTGAAATGTAGTTTGTAATTTATTTTGTTTATTTCTGATTACATTCTTGATACACCTGTAGACAAATAACATAATTTAATTATTTTATACATTTAAATAGACCTGAGATTGACCAGTTTTGTACATTTTGTATGCCAAATTGATTTATATCATTTACACAATGTTCACTGGCAAATATTAATTATAAACTATATTAGACATGAAAATAAGACTATAAATAAAAATAATATTGTCAAAATGATTAAACATAGGTATTTATGGTAAATTATGTTCACTAATAGAAATTACTTGTTGAAACTAAGAATTAGTTCATTATTCACAAATGTCATGATATGCGATGTACCTACTAAAAATAATTTGCTTTTGGCTGTTCTAAATAATAGATATTGGCCGACTCAAATCTGTGATCTTGCAAACGATTCAGCAAAATATCTAAAGTCATTTAGTTAAGTACCAAATAATAGAATAGAATAATACAACAGATTATCAAGTTTATGCTAGTATGCCTCACCAACTATTGTCAAGAAATTAAATTAAAATACAACACTGAGATAATTGTATCTCTATGCATTAATTATCTAAATTTAAAGACATGGTATGTAATACCAATTCTCTACAGCGATAAATATAACAATTGTGTGGTTATTGTTAACTCATTTATGTACATATATTTCTGAGAGTAGCTCGCAACCATATCATTTTGTGAAAAAAATGTTTATAATATCCCAGCATAAATGTAAAATAAGGATAGTGCATTTTTATGGTAAATATTTTACAATTAATACCAATACTTCTTATTAGAATACGGAGCTAAAATTAGGACTACCCTTGTATTTTGGTTCATTCTATCTCTGTTTTCAATGCGATTGGTTTAAAAATGCCCAAAAAAGAAATCAGGGCAAACAGACTAATGTGTCTTCACTCGGTCGTCCAATAAAGTAAGCATCAGGAAAGAATAAAATATTAAAACATATTTTGTACAAAACAAATTATTCCATATTGAAACTTGCACATGAATTATAAAAATAAAATGAGGTATTATACTTCTTCTTGAGTGCTATCTAAATGGAGCAAACAATCCTAGCTGATATAAAACTTATACATATAAATATATACACCTAAAAATATACTTTGCTTGTAGTAAAAGTTCGTACTCAAACAATAAACGATTCGCTATCTTGTTAAACCAAAGCGAGTCCCGTCTTGGGTAATAGCAATGGGTTTGTATGTAAGACTATGTTTGGAAGACTTGCTGCATGGCCTCAGGACATCTTAGAGAACTTCATACACGATAACGGGATATTGTAGAACGTTTGGGAAGAACTGAAGTTGGTTCATACTCATTCGTAATTGCCGCAGACGTGTTCGTACATGTGTGCTATTGTTATAAGTGTATTTCACATTGCTATGTTTATAGAGATAAGTGCATACTGTCACCATATTTATCACTTTCAATAAATTAAAATATATATTCATAATTTTCGATATATTAAAGAATATACATTTTTCAATATCTAAATTGTGTGCCTGCAAGAGACAATATTAGACATGTTTATTTATTATTTTATAAAACCACAATTAATTATGTTAATGACAGATTTTAATTTTCACGTAAATTACATCAAAAACACTTTCCACCAATGTTTAGCTTGTTTAACCTTATTACAACAAATGATGAAAACTGGCAATCTTTGCAAAGATCACACACTTCTGATAAGATACGTCGAGAAAGTAATACAGTAAAAGTTAGATAATAGAAAATAAAATGTCCAAGGCTTCATTAATTTAGTGAAATTTCTTTACTCTTGCGACTATCAGATGAAATAGGTATTGACTCGTAATGTCTTCTGAATCGTATATAGAGAGAACGTTTAATAACACTATCGTCACTTCCACCAAATTTTAAATAATTAACTGATGAGCACATATTTTTAAGGTCATAAAAGGTTATATGTTCATTTATATTTATTGTAATAACTACACAATTCTGCTCGGTCTTGTTAATGCTGCTGACGAACATGAACATGGTGAATCACTTCTTGGTACACCATATGGACAATGCATATTTGTCTGTTGTTGCAGATTAACTGGAGAAAGTATCAGATCAGGACCTGGAACAATAATAATAAATAATTGTATAATGCAAACCCAGTAATATTCTGAGGATAGACAATTTTGTGAATTTTACATTAATTGGAACAAAGAAGTCTTTACTGGTGATTTATGCATTCGTCGTAATTTTGGAACTTGATCCTAGACTGAGTACGGCTTCACTTCTTCAACACTGGCCTTTTAATAGTAAAATGAACTTTGCTGAACTGTTTTTCACGCAATTATACTACCCAAATACTTATTCTGGTCTAATTTAGGATAAATCAGTTGGCACATTATTATTAGTTCAGTTTTGAGATGAAAAAGAATGTTTAGTACTAGGACAAGTATTTATATTCGAATGTAATGAATAAATGCCGATCAGATGGGTTGATTAACTCGGAGCTGATCTGCGTTTTTAGACGAAAACGCTTTATACATGAGTATAGCAATGTTCATAATATTGATTACTACAAAGTACCCGAGACTAAAAACGTGGGACAAAATACAGCTGTAAGAAATGGAAATAGATTTTTATAAAGATTACATATAACATCTAAAAGAAAATGAATAGATTAAGACTGATTGAATCTTGTATATGGTGGCTCTGGAACAGGAGGGGCCGAGTGAGCTTCAGCCCCCTCTGTCGCTTGCAACGGAGGGAACTTTGCTTTTTTAAAAATCATATAATAGCTGTAAAAATAAGAAATTGATTGTATATTATATACGTATTTTTAATGAATTCAAAGTCCCCTGTTTGAAAATATTTCCTGGGCCTCAGGGTGCATGTAAAATGGTTTTCTGTGCTAAACATGTTTAGAATCTGAGAATGCTAAAAACACACAACTGAAACCATATACTAATTTATAGACGAGCTAAAATCAGATATGATACAATAACCTATAGTACTTGATAATTGTTTGTTTCCTAGATTGGAAGAATTCTAGTTCAGTGAATTCATACTATAATGGGTGAACGAATGAGAATTTAGTGTTCAATATGAAGTTAAAGTGAGTGAAGAATAGGATTGAGGAGAGATAGAGAAATGATAGCAGTAGTGGTTAGGCGTATGGGCTGCAAAATATACCATATCAAACGATTATATGCCGATTAAGTTAGACACAAAGACAAAGGCACCGGATTTCCGTTACCAATGGAATTGAAAGCCACTTGTTCGGAAATGGATTTATATTGAGTGGTGGCAGGCAACGTAACGACCGACGTAGCGTATTAAATGTAGAAAATTAATGCTCCGCTATTTGAAACTTTTTGTTTCTTTGAATATGTCTTACTGTTAGTAATTAAATTGTCATGCAAACCGGTACATTTTAATCCAATAAATAATTAAATCGATCCAATTTTAGGTAAACTTTCACCGTACTCAAATTTCAAATCTGACAACTAATAGAAAAGCTCATTTAATTCGATGATTATCATTAACCGATTTCGGCAGGCAAGTCTTGTCTTTCAGAAATCACTTACAGTACAAATTCAATTAATTTTCGAATAGGGAGTAAGTCACTAGTAGGTACATGGTTCATTACGGAATTTGATTTAATTTATATCGTTTGTAATTTTCTGCACATATATTATATGTATATATATATATATATATATATATATATATATATATATATATATATATATATATATATGTGTGTATTTCAATGTGAATCATTAACGATTCTAATAATAAATTAGTAATAAAAAGTACCATTGTGCGTGTGTGTGCATGTTTTAAAGCGCGCACACACAGACTAACACACAAATACATACAGCCGTGAATTGTATAACCAGTATTCATTGTAAATATTCTATAAAAATAATCTTCTTCGTGAAATTTATAATCTAGTCATAATAAAGTTTTCATATATAATAGTTTAATAGTTTTGTTTTAAATATACAATATCATAATAACAAAGTATTAACTCAATGTTGAATTTATGAAAAATTAGTAGTATAAGAAGAAATACAAGAAACATTGTACAATACACAATGTTGTCAGATCTGTCCTTGTATATGTAAGTACACTTTTTAGTTGGATAACGAGTTTAATTCGGGCCAGTATCTATACGGTTCGTGATGAACGAACTCTATAAAATGTTTTATAATCATCGCAACGAAAAAACGAACTCCTAGTAATATACTGCAGTTAAATCATTTGTCGTTTGTGTAAGTTATTAACGAGAAATATTAAAGTGACATTCGCGCAAATTGAGCTGGAGAAACTAACAATTCATTACCTTGTTTGATTAATGGCGGACGATGGAAGACTTCGTTAGGACATTTCGTAGATTAACCCTTTATCTTTAATGGTCGTTTTATCAGTGGACGTGAACAACGGCAAATGAAAAGTTCATCACTTCGGTTCGTTCATTTATGACGCAGGAGAAAATGGAGAGAATTTAATGCGTTTACCTTAAATATATTTCTTTTCTTTTTGCTGTTCATTTATCGATTATCGTTTCATTTTACAGTCCATTGCACGCTTGATGTATCGTAGAAAATAGTACAGCATGTATGACCGTAATCTAAGAGATTTTGCTTAAGGTGTAACTATTTATATATTATTATCATTTATCTAATATATATATATTATTTTTTTAATTACGACGCTGGATCCATCTCGAAGGATTCTTTAATTATGTAAATTCTAGTTTTCCTTCCCTCGTCAATTCTATGGATCTAACTGTTAATTTTACATCAATATTCATCTGAGTATAGTCTATGTTCCTTTTCCCTTGTGTAAAACTGGCTACAAAACACATTTTATTTTTATTTAATGAAATTAAAATTCGATTGGATTATTTGTCCCATTTGAAATTAAATAATATAAATATTCAACAAAATATCTAATCTTATTCAATAAGTGCAAGAATATTCAGTATAGCACTGCATTTTTAAATTGATAAATGAACAAATAAATAAGTATCACATAGTAAATAGTAATAATTGGTTGAATTTGTGTTAAAAATACAGCTAGGAGAAACGGTTTAGAAATTCATGGAAATGTCTTAATTTTCACTGTAATTTGTATGAAAACGATATGGATAGTAGGTGTTGTGGCCACGGAAGAAGTTTGCTTAAGCATACACAGTCGCGAGGTTAGGTATTATAGGTGTGTGTGCACATGAGTTTGTGGTGTATAGTGTAGTGGCCGCCAATGTTACTTTGCTGCACGGTGTTTATGGTGTTATCACATCTCGCGTTCGTGTAATAACCGCAGATTGCACGATAATGTATAGCTTCAGAAATTTCCATCGATACGAGCCTTGTACAACCGCAGTCCGACATGCAAACCAGGCCACTAGCCACCAGGCTGCCAGGCAGAGTGCGTGGCATAAATATATTCCCTAATAACAGCAATGAAATAATAAAATTACTAGAACCTCTTTTAAATTGGATCACGAACACGTTTTCACCGCATTCGGCTGTTCGTTCACTTTAAGGCTAATCTGATGGAAGAACTAGACATATTTATTATGTATATTGTGTTCATGTTATGCGGCTCTGATGACAAAATGGTGCATTGTGCTGCAATCTTTTTTATTTAAAAATACTCCAAGTAGAAATAGAAGGCTGCAAGCAATCTTGTTATTTTAAACTTTGCCGGCACAACGATTTTTGTTAAAAATAGCTTATTGCACCGATTGAATTGATGTACGAAAGTCTTGAACTTCTAGAGTAAAACAACAAAAATTTCAGTTCTTGAGTTGTGATGAGGATATTATGTACTTCCAATGCAAGTATATCATATTTGATTCAAGATCGGGAAGTGTAAGGGCTATTAGATTTTAAATGGGATACAAATATTTCGAGGACACTCATATTGCCCGTGTATCAAATTCTATTCTAATTGACTAGATCCTCTATTCTCGAGCAAACATGAACAGATTCGTAATCAAATGCAATGATATAATTATCGAAGATTCGAATACGAACGGTTCGAGAATAGGCTCATGTACCTTCAAAGGAGTTTCGTCCAAGTAGATGGTCTTCCGTGTGAGCAAGTATATAAGTCAAATTTTCGTATTCAGAAAGACGCGAATTTCTTTGCAAACATTTTGTGAATCCGACATTATAGCTCTCTTAAATATACTATACGATTAGCAATAGAAACATTATGATATCCATGGTATTAATACTGTCTATACTGGTGAGTACTGAATCGCCAATAATATTGATATATCAAGATATTCAGATAGTGCATCAGTCGTATTATTTGTATTTGATGTATGTTAAAGTTAGATGTTAAAAAAAGCAATAATGCTTACTAGATTCTCTATTAAACTATTTTAAATGTAAAACATGACTATGTTATTTTGTTATTTATTTAATGTACTAAATTTGGAAAACAATAAGTTACTTACACTATATGCATTATGTATTTTGTGTTTGGTTACTGCGGTTGGGATCTATAAAAAAAATTAATTTGATTCTCTTTATTCTTTATGTTTTATACGATATATAGGGGGAAATACGTTATAATTATTTTAATATTGTGGGTGTACATGCTCCACTTGCTTCCAAAACGTATTCGGATATAACGAAAATACATGTGTCAAACATTGATATGTAAAGCGTTATTATTTGTGGAAATTCAGACCAACCATTATCCTCCTTATGGCTTAAGCTACAGATTTGGAATAAATTCAAGATTTAATAACATTAGAACACTATAACCGTAACCATGTAAATGTAAAGATAAACTTTAAATCTACACTGGAAATCCAGGCTTGAATATTTGTCAATAATTTTCTGCATCGATAGATTTCAATGGTGTACATAAAACGTTGGATGCAAACTTGGTTTCGAATAAATTGCAAATGACAAACGAGCTTAAAATAAGTACATGATAGCAGGAATTAAATTTAAGTGTGCCTGTGTAGGTGTCGTACGGAATGTGGGAAAGTGCATTGGTTGTGTCGTCGCCTGTCCCCTCACATGCACGTGTGTTTAGATTAAAACGGTTTAATAACGCGGCGGCGGCAGAGCACAGGTGCGCATTATACGTGCAGGAATTACAGTGGCGCACAATTAAAACAGAAACCGGAGATATATCCGAACAAAATCCGTCACTTTCGTCGGCACGCTGGCTGGCCCGAATGTAAATATGCAGGACATCGCGCGTTAATGGTTTAATAAGGAGGGAGTCATCCGCAGACCGTTCTAGATCTAGTCACCCAAGCTCGCCAGCAAAATGGTTGCCGTTATTTTCAGCAGTTATGAGCACGTGTGCTCTCGCGTGCTGTCATTGTACGGACCGACGGCATTTAGTTCTCTGATTACCGCTGCGACTAACCCTCGCCGGGATCAGAATACAAATAGGGTACGCTATGTTCATCGTGTCACCGTTACTACAACAGACCACCATTCGCCGCTATATTTTCTTGACATACTGGATGGAATACAGGATGTCATGTTGAATGAAAGTCTCTTTTAAAAATACGGTTATTATAAATTACAATAGTTGGGTTTGTTAAACTATAATTATCAAAATTACCCAATGTCGAATTTTTTATTCAAAATAATCTTGTCAAAATTTGTTATAAGTATAGCGACACTGGTGATACTATTGAAAATTTAGTGGAAGTTGGTATATCTATGACGTCAGGGGAAATGTCATATCTTGACTAGATATATATTGAATGTAAACGCTTAGCAGTAAAAAAAAAACGCAATTTATAACAATTCGAATAGTGTAAAATTATGTTAACCCTTTACCGTAGCAAAAGTACGTAACAAACCTATTACTTGTAGCTGTTTTCATGTGTATTGTAGGAAATGTGTAGGTATATTTAGAAAAATGTACAAATTCATTTCCCTGTGCGCATGTTCAAGTAAACACCCTGTACACCATTGTTTGTGCAAGACATGTTTCAATGTTTCGTCTTCATCCTGTCCGTTCATCCGCGTGCGACCGGCTTTTGTGTGAGCCTTAACGAGCTCAAAGTAGAACGCAAAATTACATTGGAAACATCAGCGGTAATGTAGTTGGCAAACAGAATTACCTATAGTAATGTGTTGAGATGTTCTGCCGTCGGCGTCGTGTAAGTACAGACTCGCCCGTATTCCTCTTTCGCGCCACTCGATCGATCTCCGTTGGAAGCCTTCACCGAAACCGTGCTCGGACGCTTCCCGCAGCTCCAAGTTCTCTTCGAGCATTTTATTGTCGTCTTCGTTGTTGAGACCGCGACGGCGATGGATAGCCACGGGAGACGGACCTGGGGTTCTTCTGCTTCCTCTTCTTCGACAGAACACTATTACAGTCACTGCAGCAATACCCGCTACAACAAGGGCGGCTGCGGCAATTAATGCTCCAAGAATGAGCGCGAGGGAATGTTGAGCTGGAGTGGCCAGACTGTTGTCGCTTCGACCTTCTGTCATGATGACACTTGTTGGCTCTGGAATAGAACAACAACGATTTTAATATTTGTTATTAATATAACTTTTCAGCTTTATTCTCTTTAAAAATTGTGATGACGTGAACCAGATTAAATCATTTAATGATTACTTGATAACTTATATATAATTTTATAAATTTTTATAATTTTACACATTGATTATGATATTGAATACGGGCATAAGTCTTAAATAACATTACTAATCAGTTATGAATATTCATATTTATGATTATTTAAATCATATATAGATATACCAGACACCAGTTAATATTTTGTCTTTTGTTTAATGTTATTCTTTAATATATCGTTATGCGTCATAAAAATTATTCCTAAGAATGTAGTACTAAGAATTAACATAAAATATATTTTCATAAAATTGTTTGCAAAATTTTAATGTTTAATGGTAAAGGTAGCACAAAGCACTTAAGATAAAAATTACAGACAAAAGACATAAATCAAAACTACTTTAATTGTGTAAATACATTCATTCTATTTTTGTTATCATTATATATTTCGTAATAGAATTTTAGCAGCATATATGTGAAGACTGTACGAATTAGAAGTAATGGTGCGTCTAATGTCCGACTTCATACTGTCACGTTATTGCCATTGTGTTCTCTAATTAAATTAAATATCTCATGAAACTTACCCGAAGCGACGGGTGCGTCCTCAGGGATGGACACCCTAACATTGGACAGTTGTACGGGCGGTTCACTGCGTCCCTTAGCGTTCACCGCGTATATACTTAGTTGGTAGTCGCGGCCCGATTCGAGAGCATGCAGTCGGAAAACCGGTTCGTTCTCCTGAAACCGGAACAGAGGCAGCGGCCGGGCCCCTTGGTCGCTCAGCGTTGTGCTGCCGTGCAGACGTAGGGGCGGTGCAACGATCTCGTTCACCTCTAACTCGAACTTCTGCATCAGCCCACCATCTTCGCCCGCTTCGCATATTACTTCAACGCAGCGGTCGCACGGTCTCCGTAAGGAACAATCACGGGGTGGCTCGGGTAGTGCTAAAATAAAACAAGTAACTCTCTTTGTAATGCAATTTCATATTGATGCAGTTTACGTAAATTGTCTTATAGTTTGGAGAAAGAAAATTGGATTATTACAATAATTTAGACAAAAATTAAAAGTTTATCCTATAAGTGGCCATATTTATATAAGTTGAAAATACTTTAAAACGAAGTGTATGAACTCCGAATATTAGTTTGCCATATTAAATGGTTAACTTAGATAATAACAAAAAAAATTGCCTTTGTAAATAGCCATGTTACATTAGCGTATCCTTAGTTACCACAAATAATGATTAGTTTCATAGAAATTATAACATTAAATTAAGGCAATTTTATATTCTATAGTTATTGAAAGTATAAAAAAAAAAGTCCAGTCATTTTCACTTGTATGCAATTGAGCATATATCATGAATCCAAAATTATTGTATAATTTTTATTAACGACAGTAATAAATAAGGAAATGCCAATAATATTTTAAATTAGATCAAGTAACATAAAGATGTCGGTACGTAGACGCGATTATGTATATAAAATGTTTACTGCACCGAAGTGAAGCAAACTGTATGGATACATCATAGTGCCAAACATTATGGCAACCATATTTAAACCTGTAAAAGTGCACTATCTCCCGGATATGATGTGTTCATGTGTCTCCTGTGACGGCTATAATCCGAGCGATTGCACACTTAGACAGGTGCCGTTACGACCTTTGTGACTCCTGTTTATTTGCGTTCATGGCGCTATGATATTGACTTGATCTCTGAAGCAAGCAAACTGCAAACACGATGCACACATGAATAGGCGATGCAACTGTATATACACATACAGGATAGTAGGTAGGTTGCTGTACGTTTTACTGCCTGAACCAAACGGACGCGAGAGATATCAAAGTTCGCAGAACTTTTTTCTAGTGATGTTTTGAATATAATTATCTTATATTTTTATGGTGTGTCAGAACGTCGTTTGAATAGAAAACTTTCTAGCTATATTTCTTTTTTCATCAGTGAATAAGAATATCAAAACAGCATATATTTATACACAATATCGCTCTACAGCAAAAACTGATGATGATAAAATTAAAAAACTCTAACCTTAAGACCTGTATAGGGCCTGCAAGAAAACCTCTTTTTTAAAAACATCATTTAATCAGAAATTGTGGTTTATTTTTTCCTACATTTCCATATCTCTAAAACGGCTAGAGTGGAAAAGTGAATATTTTAATAGTGAAAGAAATAAAGATTTCTAGCAACTTTTGTTTGATTTTTCATTTATCTGACATACTGGATAATCGATTATTAAAAAGACTTGTTACATTTACGTTTCCCTAGTTACAATGCATATTGACATTGTTTCCAATCTATTTTAGGTATAAAAAAATATAATCGCAATATTATAAATATAGATAGTATCAGTATAATAAAGTTGAATGAAGGCCACCCCAGTTCTTTTTAAAATAGCAAGAGCGATAAACGTTGCCACACCGTCCGTTGCAGTGCGTCGTACAGCAGGTATAGCACTATCCGCGCTATCGGTCTCCGATATCACGTTTTGATTCGAACTGCAAATTAATGCTGAAGTATTTCCCGTGTCACAGTACACTAGTAATATGCTCATTGACTTTTATGCTGCCGATGCAGTGTTACTTTGTCGATAAGTGCTTTCACCGGTACATTTCCGTTCTGTCGGTATTATACTACTCGTAATATTATCTATATAGGTACCTCCCAGGAAAATGTTAATATTATTTTACTACCGCCTCCTATTTTTGTATTCCATTGTGGTTTCTTCTTTGAAATAAAAATACATTTCTCTTTTCTTTGAGTCTTTGATGGAAGATGGAGGAAATGAATCGTGTATCGTATGTGAATCAATTTCTCTTTTTCTATTCAATGATATTTCTTTTACAGGGCAAATATTTATATGGCAGCATTTCTTTTCATACTGTGCATGCAAATAAGAACAGTTAGAAATGCTTTCATATATTTACAAATAATGCAGTCGGGATATCACAGATGCAGATTAGTAAAAAGAAAAATATAAACAAGAAAGCTAGTAGCTATTTTTTTGTGACGGTAAAGTAGCATATATTTTCTACGTTAAAATTCAGCCCTTTTACATAAAATTGGTAGGTCATATAAATAATAATTTTGGAATTTATCATATTCAGTATAAAAATTAGTTTCACTATCGTGTTCGGATCACCTCTTCTAGGACCAGTGATTGTAGAACAGTTCCCTTCATTAACAGATGTTTAAAAAAATATTTTCTAAATATGAACATATTTCCACTTTCATAAGTTGAATATTTTCTTAACATTAGTTTTGCGGTTGAGATTTGTGTATTCTGTATATCATTACATTTAAAATTGTTTCTATATCTAGAATTTTCTGTATATGTATATTGAATTACAAATATGCTAAACTGTATACAAAATGTAAGCTGAAGATTTCGACCGAAAATCTTCTTGTATACCTGTTTACAGCTTAAACTTTTTTAATCAATTTTCAAGATAAATGGAGTTGTGTTTTGCATGTAATATTAAGGAACTGTTTGTCACATTTTACGTGACCAGTAAAATTGCATATCTTGAACCTCCTTAAGCCAAATTTTTCTTTATGACGAATATTTTCGGGTGAAATTTGTGTATTCATATATATATATGAATACACAATCATCATTATCAGGAACTGATGATGACCGAGAGGTCGAAACAATTGTAGAATATAATTGAAGATTTTGTGAAACTTACCAAGTGTGTTTTTTTCTAATTTATAATAATTGAAAATGTTTCACCAATTGCCCACCAACGAAAGTATTATGTTATATTATTATATGTTTATAATAATACTGTTTTTATTTGACAGCGATGACATATATTTAAAAAACAAGTGCCAATAACAGTTGCAGTCAAAGCTAACTATGGTACAGACCATTTTCCCGTAAATTAACTACACGTTTGCTATGTAATTATGTGTAACAAGATATATCTTACTTGCTGGAACAAGATGAAACAAGCATGGTATGGCTTGTCTTCCCACGGCGTTGCTTGCCCAACACGCCAAAGTGCCAAGTTCACCTCCACCAGGTGTGAAATGTAACTGACTTATAACACCATTGTTGTTCATTCTATTGGCACCTTGAACTGGCAGTACATCTCGACTATTATTGTAAGTCCAACTGAACTTGACTGTGGCTGGAGATGCGTCTACGTGGCACTTGACCAAGGCAGTTTCATGAGGAACTGCACCAATATGAAGCACCTCGTAACCTTCACGACATCTTGGAGCGACTGCAACAATAAATAATAATTAAAATTAATTGCGATATAAATGTTATCCCTTTTTAATGCAGAGGTAATATATATGATTATTTTCATAACCAAACAACAGTGGATAAAGAAACATTTTCTATATAAAATTCCACTAAATTGATAGATAATACGTAGCGCTGAAAGTATCTATACTTGTTTTGAAGAATCGCTGCAATAACTAAAGTTTATTTTGATTTCTGGCGAAATTACTCTAGTGTAAATCATTTATCTGGTTTGCAATTAAAACTCGATGAAGTTCTTATCGCTATAAAATATACACTTTTACGTAGTTCTTAATTCATGAATGTCGCGTAGAAAGAAATTGCAATCACAAAAATTATGAAAATGATAAATGCCGGAAGCGTGACAAAGAACTGAAGTGAGAGTAACACGGGGTAAAAAGAGAAGGCATAATAGAAGGAAGATGAAAGTTTGTAAGAGAAGTAAGTATAATCTGAGACTTGGACACGCGAAGAGCATACCGCCATAAATCCTTCTTATTTATGAAGCCAGAGAACAGGCAGAGACACGTATGCATACACTATACAAGCCAGTAAGACTAGGATAGCTCATATTTTAAATCAGTATCATTGCTCGTTACATGCTTTACAATTGTCCAATTATTTATTATTTTTCTTTCAAAACGTTTAGTTAATAGATATACTCTTTTTTATGAATGTAAATTTTCTTCTTCATAAAGTTAGTACTGGTTTCGTTGGTTTACTACCATTTTTTGTTTTTTCGACTAGATATAATAACAATTTTTTAGTTTAAAATATCACATATTGCAAATCAGCAAGCCAATTAAGTAAAATGTGAAAAATTTCTAACTTTAAACTTTTGCATAATTTTTTCCAAAATTTTATACACGTTTTCTTAGCTACAACATATATTAACATTGTTTTCTAGCAACCGTAGATTAAATTAAAAGATTATAAAACAATATTATAGATAAACGATGACAGAACAAGAATGTCGAGAGAAAGTTATTTCAGTTTCTTTCTATGAAGCTAATACCATAAAAATTAAAAATTACTATTTACAAATTTAAAATAATATAGTGCACTATCAGCGATGACACTCTTATCACTTAACGAACAGTGTACTGCGCCTTTTTGTATTTACTATTAACATACGGCGGGCTGAAGTCATAGGTGCCTGTACTTGTTTTTATTATTAACGGATCTTTGAAGTAAATGGTTACACAATATTTCTTGTCTGTTATTAATTTTATAATGTTGGCCAACTTTGGCTGTCTGAAAAACACAGTTTAATAATTAAGGTTGACAGGTGAGAGTAGAAAAAAAGGATGAAAAAGTTGAAATTACTGAGAGTTTGCACCACGACAGGTTCTAATTACGGAAGCTTCACTGTTTCAGGCAGGAAAATTACGAAAACGTACTCGTTATTTTAGAGAAAGAATAATAAATATAAGGTCAGATTAATTCATTTATGTAGCATTATTACGCCAAAGTTAATTATATTATAATTTGATAAATTTGTAGACAAAACTCAAAAATGTCTATTAATGTTTTAAAATAATATTCCAGTCTATTAATTACGGAATGAGCTATGAACGCATGAAAATAGTAGTTCAAATTAACTGTCACGTAAAACATTAAAGCTGTCCATTACGATTTTGTAAAATTTTAGATATATGCCAATTTGTTCGAGAAAATAAATAATTTGCCAAATGACGTGCATAGAACACAAATAGAGAATAATTATCCTGTATCGATATTTTTAATTACGCTTTTAGTACCCCTTAGTTATTCATTCGTAAAGTGATATATGAACGTCCAGTAGTTTCTATGGCAACTAAATGTGTAATTTCAAATATCGAAACAAAAAAATTAACTACTAATGCACGTCATTCGGCAGGGTATTTATTATTACGCACAAATTGGCATACATTATACCTATTTAAAAATTAACAAAATCAGCCTTAAAAGAACCTTCAGGCATCAAACAGCCTATATACAATCAGTCATTAATCAGATATATGTAGTGCTATCTATTCTGAGTAATCTCTTTGTGCCTTAGCCTGATTTAAAATATGTATCTAAAAACTAAAAAAAAATTTTAATACGAAAATACTTCACAAGTTCCTGTGTAGTTTCGAGTGGAATAATATATAAAGCTCTAAATTTATCACAATAAATTTCAAATTGAATGGTAAATAGCTTTCTGCTTTGACATACTTTACTTTGTTCCCGTTTGATGTCATACATCATGCTGAACATTATTTAATTAAATTGGGGAAGTATGGTCGTGTTGAAATTAAAAATAAACTCTTTATAATTACAAGCCGTAATCGTAAAAAAGGCAACCAGTGTAAGTAGGTAGATTGAAAAATGTGTATGACAGTGTAGGGTGGTGCGGCTGGACACGGTCGACACACATGATGCTGTTACCAGTGTCAGGAAAAGTCATGTACCACTACCATCAGGACGTAATAACGTAATGAGCTGTGTACGCTCGCCGCTTCGAAAATAGGGTGTTGCGTGAGCATTCTGTTCGTAGCAACGAAAATTCTTCTGCTGGTTACAACATTTGCTGACGTCGTAGAGGATATACTCAGTTCTACTTTTATATTTTTCTAGTACTGTAGTAGTACTGTAAGAAGTATAGTAATCAAGCCCATATTGAGCTTTGATTTGACCTTTTTTGGAATAGTAACTGATTCCAGGTTAATTGTGCATGCTCTACCACAAAAACTGCTATAAAAAAATTACGAAACTTTATATTTAAATTTGAATCTTCGAGAAAAACTATCTTATTTTGTCGTAAGAATTTCTGATATTGTTTTTTATCAACTTATGGAAAACGTTAATATTGTGTGTTACAGTAAACGGTTGTACGTGTAATTAATAAACATGTATTGGCAATTTCTGATTTATTTATAACTTTATATTACAAGTGTAATCTAATATCTCGTTATGACTATCATATAATTACTGTTCTATTGTTTTAAACTTTGACAATCGTTGATACTGCGACAACAATTCAATAAATGTGGATTAATCCCGGATACATGTATGGCTACTAATATCAATATTTTAGAAAATCATTTTAAACAATATTTTAATACAAAAAGAAGTATGGGTAATTTTTAATCCGATATCCTTAATTATTTATCTTTTCTTATTCCATTATCGTAATCAGAAATTCCAATATGTCTTTATCCATATTCAGAGTGGAATTGAGTATAGTAGATTCTGGCTGGAATCTCCCCTCAGTTATTGCGGGAGAAAAATTAACTTTATCTGAAATTGTTCGAAGTCTTTCCTTCGACGGAAATTGCACATTTTTTGCCCGAGTAATTTAAGTAGTTAGATGAGCCAATAAAATCGTGATAGAGTTTAGTCGCATTGGAAACGCGCGTCTGGCTGTGAGAATAATGCGTTGATCGTGGTTATCGGATTGGAAAATCATTTCGAGTGAATATTTTAATTTTCTGCAGTCTCCGTCCGCGTGACGACAATTCACTACTCCTTGAAATGACCACTTTACTGTCTGTTATTTCGATGCATCTTCTATAAAATGAAAATGTGTTGTAATTATTACATTTCTTTTACGTTCGTTTAGCAAATTAGAGTCTTGTTCAATTATATTATCAGATTTACTAGCATTGTATATTTTATAATTAAGAATTTCAAATAGAAAATAAAATTCATAAATATTGCGAATTAGTGATAATTATCGTTTTTGCTTGATTTGATACCAGTTGCCCATTAAATAGATTTAAAATTACTAAACTGGTTATGTAATTATAGTTATGATATAAACAATATAAATTATTATTTACATTAAATTGCGTAAATAACGCACGCATCAATCCTATTTAAACGTGAAATGCAATTTTAATGAAGTCCATTTATAATCTCGGCTACAAATGGCCGCATTATCAAACATTAGCGGCGGTTCATTGTTCGAATTGAAGCCGACGGATATCCGAGTCGGACGGATCGCATACCGTTCCGTGCCGAGTCGTACATCACAGGTACGGATCGTTGACGGAAATAACACGAACACTAGACTACCAGACTATGTTAATGACCTTGAATGTTATAGTTTCAGATCGGAGTGTTACTGCATTGTTTACATACATGATGTGTTTCAGTTTTGCAGCCATATTGACTGACTATATACTTGGAGACACTATATAATTGAGTTCTGGATTGGTTCGAACTTGTACATTATATTAGTCTTAATTGAGTAACTGTTGCTTAAGTTAATTGCTACACTCAGTTTTGGACAAATACAAATACGTCTACTCTGAAACATTTCCAAAGATCATTATTACTTTCTTGGACTAAATCTAAAAGGAAATATTGTCATCATGAACATAAATAAAGTTGAAAATTCTAACAGAAAGACGTATTGAGCTTCCCTAAATTTATATTGAATATTTTCGAAATTATATCTCTATGTGTGTGTGGGAGTTCTAAAGCAAAACTGTATGAACCATACTACTAATTGTTTTCTCGACAACGAACCAAAATTATCTAATCTAACCATTCCATAAATGTACATATTAGCCAGAAGCACTAAAGTAAGGCCTGTACTATATCTGTAAATTGCATTTATAATTTTACATAATATGTAACTACATTTAGACTACACTAACACAACTATTTTTAATTAGTCGTACAATATGTTCAAGAGAACTGTGTGTAACTAACATACTTTAAATACATCATTTTGAGAATCAGGAAGTTGGATAACGAATATTTGTGTAGATATTTTTTAATTATGAGATTGTAGCAGACACATGACGAAACAGTATAACTCCTTTATACATACTTTTCGGCGATCTAAAGAAAAACATAGGTGAAAATAGCTAATGCAATATATTATTCTAGATGTATTGAACAGAGTTACACAATTTAGACTATGAGCTTTTGACGAGAATCACTGAACTCGAAATGAGAGAATGTAGAATTTATAATGATCACGAATCGATGGCTTTGTCGAGAATGCCTTTGTCGTTTGTTTGATAAGGTGATAGTAATAATAACAGAGTAACCCCTCAGCCCGCCATTGTAGCAACACCGCTGAGACATGATGTACTGATGCTGTTGTAGTGCGGCCACACAATGCCACATATACACAGAACAGAACGGGCGCTGTAGAGTAACTAACGCCGCAGCCCATTCGCCTTGACAAACTACTTCCGGAACGGGAAGTACCCAGCACTCAAACCCCCTCGTTTGTGTTCCAAGAGCTCGTTTCAAGATGTTAGCAACAAGTTTCGGAGCCGATTACGCAATTAAAATATGTCTCGTGACGCCCGCAAAGGACAAACATATATCCGAACGCAATACATTTCGTTGTGTGTGGTCCCTACCATTCGCACATTATTCTGTCGCAATAGTTTCCCTTTACATAGATTTGAACGCTTCTTGTTAGACGATTGTACAACAGATGTAAAGCAATGTTAACGACACTTCAAACGCAGGATATTGTACGAACCAGTAGTTGGTTGGTCGGTCTCCAATTTAGAAATTTTTACTCTTCACAGAGATAAATGGACATTTGTCATTATGAAATTATGATACATAGTAAATATTATTGAATAAGGTCCAAATTGAAAATATATGGTTATTGAATCAAAGTCCCTTCTTTATGGTTATAGTATTAATATTGGCGATAAATTGATAGTTAATCGATGCCTGTGTTACTGCTTTGTGTAATAGAGTTATTAATTAACAAAATTAAGTCATTAAGGCATATGTACATGATATTTATCATTTCGATCAAATTACTCTTTGCGGATGTTTCAACGCAAGTTTAAGTTTTATATGAATATAATATATTAAATAGTTAAAACAGGATAACCATTTTTCTCTAATACTCCCGTTTTCGAGATAAAAGTTTCGATTTCTTTGTTTCCTTTGAATCATTATATAGTATTAGTGGTAGAGTGTTCTCAAGCATAAACAAATAGACAAACACACAGTATATCTCACTTTCAAACAAGCATGCATTTATAATATGATTTAACTATCTAGAAAAATGTTTCAATAAGATTTTTATTATTGGCAGAAAACAAATTAAATATTCTCATTGCCTCAATTTAAACGTTATGACACCTTGTGAAAAGAAAGTATTTTACATATTTATTGTTACTTACATTGTATTCTAAGGCGTAACGGCTCGCTGAGGCTTTCACCTTCTGAATTACCGGCAGCGCACGAGTATTCGCCTTCGGAGCTCTTGTTAAGACCCCGCAGCTCAAGAACGTGGTCGGAGGGTAACGTCCCGGCGGACTCATTATATTCAACCAGGTGACCCTATAAATGTAAATATGTTCTTAGTAAAAGTGCACAAAATATGTTGGGGTTGAAATGTAAATACAGTGAAGATGGAAGTTCTCAGAGCTAAAAATACATTTCGCTTTTTCATATCTTATAATCTTCTCATTAAACAAATTTGAATGCTTTACGTTTGCAGTACTTTGGTAAAAGAAAATCATATCATCCGAAAAGAGGTTTTGAAACACTCGACGATTTTATTCTGTAAGTAATGTAAATTTGCTAAATATTAACGTGCTTTACAATAATAACAAGACCGAATACTTAGTCCTATCGCACGACGAACTAAAAATGAGAATTTCAAATCTAGCAGTACAATGCATTAAAGTTCACTTGTCAGTCAGTGGCATATCACTGTATTTGAAACTTTCAAAATTTCTGTTGTTAACTGAGATGAATTCTGACAGTCACGCATTTACATTTACCGCTTCTTTGTCAACCGTAATTGTGGCATAAAAACTCGACGCGTCCCTTTTTTAAAGAATGTATTCGTGAAAAATTGTATTTATTTCATGAACAGTATGTGGGGTAGGGAGTTGTTCGAAATGACTTTTTTACATCGTTGTTATACAGAGACGCCCGAGTTGATCATTAGTGAGGCAAACGCCTCTTTTCGTCCTTTCTCTCATACTTTACTCTACAGCTATACCATGATGCTCGTCAATGTTCGAAGTTTGTTGGAGATCCTCTAAAGTCATTTCGCTGAGTGTATAACAGCTGCCGTGTGAATTGATGTCTAAACAAGAACACCCTTGGAGAGCCCGCAGTATACGTACTTCGCTGCCTAGCCGTGTATATACCTTTCATGTCATATACGTAGATAGCTCTGGATTTGTGAATAAGAGCGTGAGACAGTGGCATACAACAAGTGGAAACTTAATACATGAAACGTTTGTGCTTTTCTATATTCCACGCGCATCTGATGCCTACTTCCTTTATGTTTCGCAACTCTGTCAGTATATTGTAGACAATTATTAAAATATGTTAGAAGAATGCACAATAAAAAACAATAAAACATACCAAAGAATTATCTCTGAGAAACAGCACCAAAAATAGACTGCTATAAATATTTGATGCTCTTAAATTAATATTTTAAGTACAAATATTATATTTTGGCACTTTCATTTAGGCTGGGGGTAAGTGATCAGTTTCTATGGTTACGTCATATTCTGACTGCCAATACCAGATAAATATCCATAGAATGGGACAAGGTCTTGTAATGGCAGCTCAACAAATGAGCTTCCACGATGACATATGTATTAAATCTAATGGCACATCATTTCCAAACATTGCCAGAAGAAAGAAATTAAGTAAATAATAGCATTCTTGTAATTTTTCTATAATAATGTTTTAATATAACTCGACGAACAGTAGTACAAAAGAGCTATAATGCTATTTTGTTCTGGGATTATGAGATCCTAACAAAAGAAGCCACGTAAATACTGACGTTAGAAATGTTTAATTATTACCCGTTTTAACACACTACAAGAAAATATTAGATTATTTATGTATATAAATCTCATTCAGTTCGAATCCAAAGACAATAATTTTTAAATTTAGAATTTTCAAGAAAACAATTGCTATCATTATGGCTTATGAATTATATTAAGCTAATCAAATGTGTACACAAGTTTGGTTTATCTTTTCTAAAGCATTGCTTGCAAAATTGTTTTATATTTTCATATACGCTATGCATAAATAAATGTGGTGGACAAGAATAATCTACTTTGAGTTCTTTTTGGAAATATTCGTTTTGTGGGTGTCTGAATCCATTTTAACAATTTTTCCAATAATATTTGTGTGTGTCAATTTCTGTGGACGCAACTATTGAACATGCAAATAAGACGTATTGAATTTTATATTTGTATTTCCATTGAAGAACTCTCTTACTTTGGAAAATTATATTTCAACCGGAAGTAATGGTTAACTCTTGCTACATATTCAATGCTTCGAAAACGGAATGAATTAGAGAAAAAGTGGCATTTCTAAAAGTTTATAAATCCTAAAGATTTTAGAATTTCTAACAAGTTTTGCTTAAAACTTTTTTTGAACAACGTATTATTAAAAAAAAACATTTACGTTTCCCTAGTTACTATACAACTAATATTATGATCATAATAGTTTATTATTGATTTTGGTTTCCGTAATTTTAAGCTTGCCGAACGAAACTAATTTAAAAGCTGTTAGTGCTTGTTTTTATGAATCTATTGTTTATTTTTCAAATTCAGAAATATCCAATTCTTTGAAATATCAATAAATTTAAAGAATCTAAGTTTACACAAAAAAATGTTTTGCGAGATCATGTATAGATTTTAATAATATTGGCAGGATTTGGTATTAATACCCAATGGAGTATTAGAATACGCATAAATTAAGTCATGAAATGCAGACTACGGCAGAGTTAGGTTTCCGCTCATAGATTCAAATGGAGTGATGATACTTCATTATTCCAATTGATCAGATAAATGTTTATAGTACTAGTTAACCGTTTTAGCACCACAGCCATCAAATAAGATATCTTCCATTCTCCGCCGTTTCCAAGTGAGTGACGCTCGACTCGACTCGATGTCTTATGTCGCAGTAGTTCACCCAGTTTCCCATATAGGATGCTCGTATGTCGCGTTACTCTAGCTCTAGCTGGTTGTCGCTGTCGTTTCCGCGCTCAATATCTCTTCACACTATTCTAAGACGCAATTTACAGAATCTAAATGTTCATTTTATCTCATAATGCAATCTTACAGTACAGCCAAGCATCACACAAGGCATCCATCCCTTCTCTTTTCCCTTTTGGTTGATGGTTTACTTACTCCTTCGCTCATAATTTACTTTCAGTGGAGTGCAATACTATTTTGTTTTAGGGGCTTCATCTAGGATTTTTTTTTAATGCGCAGTACTTTTTCAATTTAACGGTAAATGCGCCATTTCAAAATGCAATAATTTGAGTAATCTTTAACGATAAAATATTAAGTTTGTACGGTGAGCGAGTAAAACCGTAATTATACAACTCTTGATGCATGTGACTACTTTGGCCTCCTTGTGAAATTCAATTTTGCCTACACCACTGCTTCATAATTCACTTCTGATATAGATCATACTTAGCCGTATTTCAGTGTATACAACACAGTATACGCGTTATAAACATTGTACTTCGCCATCTTGACATTACCCCAAAGGTGTTTACTCAGTTTCACTTGTTTTACGATGCATCTGCCTGATTTATAAATATTTTCGTTAAAGAAAAACTTTCCAGATATTCTTCGGGAACTATTAGTTTTAATAATTTGTTATAATGATATTTGCAGCGACATACATACATCAAAGTATATGAGTAATGTTCCTTCATCACTGTTTGTTAATATTCGTGTGATCACTTATTTAGTATTTTGACGCCATCAAACTCCGTTTTCTTATCACGTAATAATCGTGTGACTGTGAACTGTACCATCCTTCTCTAAATGTTCCACTAGTCGGGGAGCCGTCAGGAGCGCTCCTCAACATAAGATTGGCAAATTTCGCCGAAACATAATGTAATCTCTCGTAACCTTCCAAGTGGTACGGCTGTCATACCGATACAAGTTATATACATTATTAGAGTCAGATCTACAAAACATTAGTATATGCGCAATTGGGTTTAAATTCCGTGAATATTACAGTCACATAAACGAACACTGTAGCTTTTTTGTACATACTGCACGAGGAAATAGAATAGCACGTGTAACATCAATAAATGGGGAATTAATGACGAGGGTATACCGATCTACTGAACTGAAAATTATGAACAGATAAAGAAAAATAATTGCCTAGTGTTTCTTTGTAATGTACGCAAACAAGCTGTTGATATAAAGTATTTCAGTTCAAACGATAGAGACTACACAAAAACGTAAGAGATATACAAAACGGGGGAAGACTCGTTAATTATGTTGTATTCACAAAGACTGAAGAAATGTTTATTTTTTTTTACAACTTTCTAGATTAACTTTATACAAATTGGAAATGAATATTTATTTAACTAGGCAACACCCATTTCTAGCAAATTCAGTGTTGCAAATGAATCAGATACTCTTTGATATATTTGCAAATCGTTTGATAAAAACATCTAGAAGCTATATAACGCTGACTTGTGTACATAGTACATATTATTGTTTCCTTGTTCTATGCAACTGTTTCAAGAGGTTTCAAGAGGTATAATGGAATTAACTGAATTTCATATACCGTCTCCGAGCAACATTATTATAATATTATTCCGTGTATGAATTTGCATCAGTTTAGTTTAGATATGATAACTAAAATCTGGAGTGACTTTCAGTCGACTTTTTTTTTAATGTTAATGGAAACGTAAATGTAATTTACTACTAGCACTCTTACCGCCAAAATAATTGTTTGGTCACCAACCAGGCGAAATCATAAGTATACATGATTTTCCCATATTGGTATTTTATGTGAATTCGCAGTTTTAGCTCTGAAATATCAACGATACTGGTCCAATTATATAGGTATTTTCAAATTTAATCACATAAAATGATAGAAAGAGTACGGATCACATTTATAAATAAAATAAATTCTCACAGGAAAAATATATTCAAATTTACAGAAAACATTTAATATTTTTCTAAGCAAAACAAACGTACACAAGTAGAATGTATTCATGCACCATCATGATTTAATTTATTATTATTTGTAAACACATGGAAAAGGAAGTCGTACGAAATACCTTTTGGTGCAATATGGATTCATCATGCAGGTTCATTGTACTTGTATTATTAAATGAATATTCGCAGTTTTACGATGGTAGACACTATGTGTAGTCTAATGGGTGCTAAACTGTATTGAGAGCAGGAATTGTGTTCGCGACGTGAAAATGTTGATAAAGCCATAATCAAACGAGGTGCGTGTGAACGTGCATTGCGTGACTATTTTGACGAAGTTGGTCTAGTGTAAAAATTTGTAATAACACTTTAACAAAAATGTAATTGCATTATTTTTAAATAATAAATGGTTGCTGCACGGAAATTTTGTGACTTGCTAGAGTTTTGTAAGTTAATTTTGGTTCTATACTAAATTCAAAATAATGAACGAAATAACAGAACATGATCATAATAATAGTGCCGCAATGTCAAGTATGAGACATTATATAAGTAGTATTTAAATTGCACTCAAATGATTATACTACTGTAGAAAGAACCCGGTTTTATTGTAGATATGACAATATATAAAATTATTCTTTCGTATCCATGGTAATGGTAATGACATTGATTTCAATAATAATCTTATGTATCACTTTTACCGCCTATTTTCTGAAGATCGATATGAAATTATTGTAGTGGCATAAGATTAACATTGGTAAACCAAAAACCCACATGGAACAAAGATACGACCAGAATTTTTCAGAGTACTAGCGAATTTCATCTATGGAATTAACAACTATTATTTTCAGCGTTATACTCAGGCTTCGTCCATGAAAATAAAAAAATGCAAACTGGCTCCAGGATTGCATTAATGTTGACATCAAAGGAGTAAATCATATTTTATTAGAGTTCATGTAAAGTGTAGGAGGAGCACCTATGCTAAAATGCAGTTCACATATGTTCAGCGTACTTGATTTTTAAATATTACGTGTCGACGTCCTATAGCTTGTCCAAGAAGTGAAAATTATTTGAATTCAGACGCGGCATCTGCTTCTGCAGAAGACGATACAACGTCAACAAATTCATGAGCACGCGTGCGTTAGTTTCAGTAAAAAGCGAGGAAAGATGATTTTTTTTCACATGAGGCACAATGACTGCAACTGTAGCGTCGGCGGTGCTGGCATATTGTAAAGAAACGTGCCTCCGTTTGTGGTATACCGCACCCCTGTACTCGCACGAATAGCCAGAAGGTCCCGTGGGATATCCATCAGGGTCCAAACGTGCGTGCCTAGTTCCCTTCATCTTCGCACACACTTACTGAACAAAACTTGTGCGTGTATGTGCGAGAGGAATGTGTACGCGCACATGTGTGAGTATGCATGTGTACGAGTACGCTTGTGTGTACGTTATGGGTGTAACTGTGTGTGTACGTGAGATGAACGTGGACCCGGTACCACCATTACCGCAACAATAAAGACACACTTACACCTAATAAATAACGTTCGTGTGCAAGGCACATGGTTATGGGAGTATTGTGTTACGTTGCAAGAAAATATCACATATAAGTGAATTGTGTGGTACAAAGTCATTCGTTACTTTATTGAAAACAATAGATTCTGGTTCAGTATTATAGTATTTAGGAAATTCTTCGTTATTTCACAAAAAGAATACCTATCTGCCCTAAGTGTAGTTGGGGAGTGTTGTCAATATCGTACTACCTACGACATTTTATAACACCTTGAGTGTTCAGTAATATTTCTTTGTTATAAAACAATGTAAAAGGTATATTATACAAAACCAATCTCCTAAATCGTACCCCCCTATATATATATATATATATATATATATATATATATATATATATATATAAATTATAGATATAAGTGAGATTTCCTAAATTGTTCCAATATGATTATAGATACTCCATAGTGAATAGTGGTACGATTTAATAAACTTGCAAATCAAATTAATAATAAAAGAAAGTAATTCCAGAGTAACAAATATACTAGCCAAGAAATATCATCTTAATAAATCCACTAAAAATTTACTCATCTAACATAAAAATTTAAATATATAATAATGTTATATTTATTTTGTATAATGTCGAAATCGAACATTTTTGTAATTTATATGTTTTCTGTTTTACCTCATACCTATAGTAAAGGGAAAACAACTTGGAAAACAATAAATTTGTGTCTGTACCAGTCACTAGAGACCAACTAGAAGGTAGGGCCAGTGCGCGCATTTGAAGAGCCGTTGTCGTTGTCAGTTTTTCCGGTTGTTTCCTTTTGCGCGTCGAAGTGAAACAGCGTCCGGGCATAAGATGCATTACTGTGAAAGGTTTCGCATTAATAACACCGCGTGTTATACTGCGCTTCCATTGTTACTATTTTGCACGAAACAGTCGTAGGCGTCAACGATGCAACCGCTCACCTAACCTAATGCACTCACATTAATAAATATCTCAATATGAAAAATATGCTTAGGTATATTTTCCTGTAGAAACTGTATTTTTAGATTTAAATTCCATATATAAAATTCATTTATACTGCTGTACGCAGTACTTATATTATAGCATGGAAATTAGAGACGATTTAATATATCAGTTAATGCAAATGTTGAATTTCGGTTATTGATAACATCTGAATTTTTTAAAAGAAAATTTGTAAAAGGTTGATTGCAACAATAGCTAGTCATTTCGTGCGATCGTTACAGTGTTTAAAATTTGAAAATTATTATTTATAATGTTTTTTTTTTCCGGCTCTTAGGTTCACAATTTGAAAAAAGGTTATAGATATAAATTGTCTAATAATATATTGAATAATGTAATAAAATAAAATAATTGAATATATTTTCAATTAGAAAATTATTTTTTTTTTATTGTTTTCCATATTTCAATTTGAATTGCTAAACATAAAATATCGAAAAATTCTTCAATATATAACCGATCGAGTCTGCGAGCGAGATACATTCAACCAAGTAATAAGTTATATACATTTTTGAATTCAAGGCGAAGAGACAAGAACTTTTTGTTAAGGAAATTTTTTAATCCGATAATGTTAATCACACGACCGATTACTATAGCTCTCTTGTTCATTTTGTACGACGAGCTAAAAATGCGTGCAGACGAAATAAAACTGTTAAAATCAGATCATGTAGAAGGTTTTAAAACCTGAGCTAAAATTGTTCGATGCAACAGTGTCACTTAACGAAAAACATTCGAATACTTATTGAAGCCTTATATAGAATAAAGTGAAATAAAGTAATATTGGAATATAACCTAAAGTTAAATTGAAAGACACCCTAAACTGACAGTTCCTTCACAGCACGAATAAAGATATTTGTGAACTGGGAAGTAAGTGTAGTGGTGATCAATATAGCACATGTCAGTAAATAGAAAAAGTCTTTTAGAAAAAAATTCTGTTGATTCTGTGTGTAGGTGGCCGTCATGTTCCTACATGAGAACCGTATAGAGTGAACACGGTAGGATTCATGATCCAAAAAGAAGAAGTGACGCAGAACGTAAAGTAACGGATATCGGGAATAACAGATAAATATCAGACAGGAGTGAGAAAGACAGTGATACAAACAAACATACAGACGCATACAGATAACACAAATCCACTGTCACCGGGATGAATGAAAGGGAGAAACGTTTTTCGAACGATAGGCGAACCGGATGCATGGGAAACAAAAAAACGACCGCTTTTTATTGGCCGTGAAGATAACAAATGGCATCTTTCATTTCCACGCACTCGAAATATATGATAAGAAAATATGTTTCAGGCAAAAAATATCTTTCATTGTAAAGTTTTCTGGCTAAGAGCGGAAGTGAACGACGCATCGCGCCACTGCCGGGCTTTCTCAGAATTACTGTCTGGCTGATGCGCACCCCTATGGGAAACCTGTACAAAGTTGAACGAGCCCTCGTGCATTCATCGCCAACAACGTGAATTTTTACATTTTAACTCTTTGGTGAGTTCCGTCAGAAATAAGATCCTTGATGTTGTATTCATCTCTTCGTACAATATGAACAAAAGAGTTATAGAGTTCGTTCGTGTGATTGTAATATGCACGAAATTGAAATATTTTTGCAAAGATATTAGCTTTATGACTTCCTGATTCCGAAAAAAAACTCGGATACTTGGATGTAAGTCGATTGCTTTGACGGATCGTCGTATGACCTGAGTTTTTACCACTTTTTCTTCAAAGGTAACCGGTCATTTTTATCAAATTTAATATTCGCTTAATAAAATATACCGACAGATTTTATGTTAAATTCAAAATTCTTTATTGTTTTGGAGTAATAGAGCCCAAAATTTATTATTTTATAGCATTTTTAGTTCTGGTTTAACGAATACGGATGGAAAAATATTTCGTCGTTGCGTACAATATAGTATAATATAATTTTAAAATCTGTTGTATTTTAAAAGTTTCAGTAAAAATATTTTCATGTCATCAGTTAGAAAAATGTATGTTATTAATCTTAGAAATGAAAAAGAAAAAGTTCTGCACCAGAGAAGTAAGTTTAAATGAGTTTGAGTCGCGTTGTAATAATATTCCGTGGTTTCCAATGTTTCTACTTTAAGTTCGTCTACAATATACATTTAAAATGGAATCCATCTGGAGCTGCTCTGAACATATACGTTCGGCTTATCTTGCAATTGGAACCGATATTTTTTGCTATCCTTTTCCGATCAGTCTCTTTATTCGTCAGTCACTCGTAACTTCGGATAATTGTAACTTTGCCCGTAAAGAACCGATTCTAATTAGAAAACTCTATTTGATTGTTCGAACTAAATGAAATCGATATTAGTCGTTTAACGGGATGTACACTCATTGATTCAATTAATTGCCGTCGTTTGTTATGCGGAAGTGTTTCCTCCTTTAGCTTTACTCAATAATTGATTACAAACATTTACAAACAGCTAGATATGTAGGTATTGCTTTATAAATATGTATTACAAATATGCTAAAATATACTAGTATCTGATTTTCTATTTTATGATCAAATATATGTATTAATGTTACAAATTCAAAAAAGAAAAAAATAAAGTGGCCTTTACTCAATTCTCTTAAACTTCCATGAATTAAAATTCTTCCTAAGTTTTCCTTGAAAGAATATAAATATGAATGGTAAAAACCAATAAACCAACTATGAAAACAACTGCAACATTGCTGATTTCAAATGCGATTTCTCAGTAAATGGTAAATTATTCGAAGAATACGAATGTTTCTAGGAATTTTAATATATATACATATATATATATATATATATATATATATATATATATATATATATTGATAACATATAATATAATAAAGTCGAATGAAGGCCACTTCAAATGTTTAAGATTTATTTTGATAGTGTGTCACTGTGGTTTTACCCTCCACAGAATAAAAATTGAAATATTTATGAAGTATACCTATTGCTTTTAGTTATAACGCTTACAAACAAACGTAATAACGCAACGATTATGGAGCACGCACCCAATTTAATTCTACTGAAATATCACATTAGATTTGTTCCAAATGATTACTACACTGTGCTTTGTATATTTGAAATAAGAAACTAATAATTAACATAACAAAAGCACGGCCCATCAATCAAGTATAGAAGCGAACCAGTTAACTGTATAGTAAAAAGAAATACAATCCCCAGCCTTCAGTGAAGAGATTAATTTCCAAAGTTATTGTATATCAACAATGAAAATACGATTTCGCAGCGGGCTCGGTGAACAGTTGGTGTGGCGTGCGACGAATAGAGTTAAGTGTGTTAGGTGGCAAGTGAAGTGGCAAACGTCCTGGACGGAATGGACTGGAAAAGAAGGATCGCTCTGCGTGCGTTGTACTCGAAAAGTTAGAGATAAACGCCAGCGCCGACGACGACGACGGCACCGAATGAATCCAAGTGGCGACTAGCGATAAAGTTCCGATGTTGAACGCTTTGTGTCACCAGTGGTCGGATGCCGGCAACTCTGTTGTACTAAGCCCTTCGTTTCATTCGGGTGGTAGCCTATCAGTGCGACCTAGTGTCGGCTAGCAACAAGATAACAAGATTCGACGACGCGACGGAAGAAATAAAATAACCAGCTCACACTTTACGCCTCGTGGATAAGAATATTTGTAATATGAATAACTGCTAAACTTTACCAGATATAACCACATAAATCCGGAAGATCTACTGCATGATTTTACAATGTTCATCTTTAAGGGTCGTATACTATATAAAAGCAATCAAATATTATCAGAGAAAAGTTGTTTTATTACAGATTTTTCTTGTTGATACAAAGTTAGCAAACGGAATTTTATACGTATTTTCAGAAATGCCTAACAGGTTTCCTGCCATGCCAAACAACAAATAAAAATCTCAGTTGCCATTACTAAATATCTTATGAACACGGTTGTAGTGACCTTCATTCACCTTCTTTTGCGTAGTTTTTATTATATATAATATTGCTTAAATTTATATTATATTCATTCTACGATTACTATGAAACAATAACAATATGTATCGCAACCATGTATGCGTAAACATATGTTGCTAGAACTTGGAATTACTCCATTTTTTCGAATATTTTTTCTCAAACTCATGCTATTTTTGATATAATTAAAAAGAAGCTACAGTAAACCGCTTAACATATTGTTTTCAAAAATTAGAGGTGCCATATTAAAAAAAAATTACAAATCTGCAAAATGGCGTATATAGAATACAATTATTCGTTCGTATTTTGATGAATTAACAACCAGCAGTTTATTAAGGAAACAAAGGATATAATTGGAAAAAAAATCGACTAATTATGTTCTTTGCACGGCATTTAGCAGATTATTTATTTCTACGAACAAATTTGCATATATAATATTTTTTTTTAATCAAGTAAACAATTGACATATTATAAAAAATAAAGTACGTTTGAAGAGTATATGATAAAGTGTCAAAATAAAACAAAATTGAGTTAAGAGTGGAATGATTATAAATAGTGAAGGAATAAATAAGATTTGCAGTATTTACATTTATATGAGAAAATAAATGTTGTTATGTATGTATGTTAAAGTTTGTAGATAACGAGTCTGATTTAGTGAGGTGGAACTACATTTTTGCAATGCACTGTACACTCCTATAGCAGCGGAGCGGAATCTACGTAAACAACAAGCAAAGACCACTCTTTATATTTCTCTCTTGCACTCCGAAAGAATTGCATTTACATAAAATAAATGCTTAATTGAATAGCAGAACAAAACAAAATATGCGACTGTTATTCAAGTCCATAATGTTTTTTAGCTACCCAAGTATTCTAATTCTAATGTATACGGAAGTTATGTTGGGAGCACACTGAAGTCGGTCGGGAGTTTCCCAATATAAATAAAAATCGAAAGCAGTAGTATGCAAATGCGGCAGTGCCTCGTTCCCACGGGCGTACCAACTCCTTCAGTGAGTGAGCATCCTGTTTCCAAACAAGACCCCCGCTTGCGCCTGCCTGCTTTAACCAGTCTAAGAGTTTTAATACTTTCATGGTTTCCTAGCGTCCTTGTACCAGACTTATAAATATTCAATAATATTATTGTTCCGAACAAAAATTTTGCAATTGTTGGTTTAATAATTCCATGTACATGCATAAATTATATTTAGATGGAAGATAATGCAAAACAATGTAAAAGTGGAGCATTATATCTTTGTTATAACTTGTTTGATCTTTTATGAATGACTTTCTTGCATAATATCTTGTTGGATGGTTGGTATAATTTAGAATTACTTTTAGGAATATAGTAATGCAAGTTTTGTCAAAAAAAAAAAAGAATTTCATAACAACACTCTATTTGTATTCCAATGGTAGCACTCTTAAGGTACGCTGATGATATATATTCTCTGACTCACAGTATACAATATATTTCACTGGACGCGGTCACAGATTCGTGCCCAGCCTCCGACAAAATAAATTACAATAATTTGGGATTTGTTACTGGTAACATATATCATATAGTTGTATAAATAGCTAAGATAAATGTGGATGATAGTATTTCTTTTCTTTTATGTCTTTCTACAGTTTAACAATAGTATGAGGTAAGGTGCGATACCTGTGTGCAAAAGATATATTCTCTGACGCACGGTATACAATGTATTATATATGCACCAGAATAATATAGATTCTATAAGTTAAAAAAACATATATTTAAATATAATATATCAATGCTTGAGATTAATGTAAATTGTCATATCTAGTAGTTAATATAAACTTCTATTTATGAGAGTTATTCAAATAATAGATACATTACCTTGTAATTATAAGTCATAACTTCTATATAATATTTGTTGAAAGTTATAGATATTAATAATACGCTTGCAAAAACGAATAGGTCTTATTTGCATAGGTTGATATGAAAAGTTTCAACTTTTAACTAACTTAACTTTTGTAATCCAATGGTTCTGAGTTCGATATATGATGAATATCTACAAGTGATGTATGTCCAAATAGTGACTATGGATCAAAAATACACAATAATTAACAAAGTAGTCAAAAATGAGCTTAAACATTTATTGTTTTACATTCTATCAGCATGATCACATTATTTCGTTTATTATCCACTTAATATACTAGATTTCGCATAATATCCTATTCAAACTGTTTATTTCCGGAAATACCTATGAACAATCTCTGTTCCGGTACTGTTAACTTCAATCTAGGCTTCATGTTAATTTAATCAACGTCAGGACAATGAAAAATCTTAATTTTGATTATTCTTACACTTATTTGTTAAGGTAATTATGTCTACTTTCACATAATGGAAATATGGAGATCTTGATAAAAATCGCTTACTAGAATCATTTGTTTTCCAAGTAGTAGAATTAAAAACGCAATCGCTTACAATAATACATTTAATATCCACATAAAAAGAAACGCAGCATAACTGGCCAGGCATTCCAGGCACGAATAGCAGTATGAAAAGGCTGGCAAATAAGAAGGGAACTGCTGTAGTTCTACGAACCAAATCGAAAACGAAATGTGATATCCTGAATTGAGGTCTTCCATTCTCACGAGAATGCAACTGCAGCTTTATACATTATTTAAAAGGATATAAATATTCACAAATAAGTACTTACGTTATGGTACCATGTGTATTTGTAGGCTGGTGGTACTGATTTTGTTTTGCATACGAGTCGAACATGACCACCTTCCTTTAGTTGAGGCGTCGAAGATTGAGTTGACGATACAGAACTGGCACCCACTTGGAAATGTACAGTAGCTTTTGGTGGATCTGTAAATGAAAGATGTTGTATGTATAATGTAAGTTTTACTTCTTTGGTTTTTATGTTCTACTACATACTATATTATTAGGATCGTTGAAGAATTGGATACATACATTATATATAATATAATGAAGAAATAGTAATATTCACATAAATCTTTATATCTCTATTATCCGATCACCTGGGATTGTTTCAACGTTATCATTGACATATTTAATATAATGGTTTGAATGACGTGTTATAATAATAATTTAAATGAGTTTGAAAGTTAACCCATGAAAATATTTTCCCAATCGACAATTAATTGTTTTAAATAAGTTGTTAATTTCTAAAATACAATATTCGATTCCGTGTCTTTAACAATTTTTCCTGGTTACTAGACTTACTTATTACTGTGTATAAGAAAATTAAAAAGTTCACCACAAATATCATTCATGTCTCTTTTATTCCGAAAACGTATTGAATTGGACTTGTACTGATATACACTAAAATATATATTAAAGATAATAAATTGTACTATTCTGACAATGATTTTTTATTTTGCTTAATTTTTTTTAAATCAGTAACTTTTTATTATTTAAAAAAGGTAATTTTTCCACCCACATTTATTATTTATATTGTTTAGTTTGGTCATGAGATTATTACATGCACTGAATCAAATATGGTTTTCACAAATACTTGTTTCAAGTATATCTTTACTAATTAGTATGATTATTTTCCAAGCTGTACGACATCGTAAGATCAAGAACATTGCTCTAGCTCGACTTCAACTAAACTAATTTAATAAAGTAAAATATTGCAAATACGTTACCAATTTGCCTGTTTTAAACTGCAGTGTAAGTTTAAAATAAGATGCTAAAAATGTGTCTCAAATAATGCTGAACATTATTCTCGATTATCAAACAGTCATCTTTAAATCAAATATATCGTCGTCCTTAATTTATTCTCAAATGAAGTTCGAGGAGCGCTTAATTGATTAACCTGACCGGCATGGCATCCAACCGAAATCGTATAACTACAGTGTGTATAGGGACGGACGCAGCGGCAAGTAGGTATAGATAGGTATGTACAATGAATCCGTATGCGAGTCGCGTACTTGAGCAGTAAAGCGAACCCCTGTTCCGCATTTAATACAATATCGGAACGGTGAAGAGTCACGTTTGATGAGATCCTCATTGGCGCTGGATTAGCTTCAGACACGGCGCTCGACAAAGGTTTTGATGTCAGCTAGCACGGGGGGTGAGACACCGGGATGGCCTAGCCGAACGAGCATTACACCATCAACGTGTATATGGGATATATGTGTGTGCATCTACAGGATGCTCACAAAAAAATTGAGTTAAAGAATGTCAGAAATATTAAGAATATTTTTCATATAAAATTTCGATGAACGGTGTCTTACGCGATAAATGAGTGAATCGTTTTGAATGTGCGGTAAGTTTCGTTAGTGCGCGATCTTTAGACTTTTCAAAACAGACTACTTATCAAATTAGCTGCTATTTGCTAATGCAGACACTGTAACATGCCGATGCCAAGAAATGTATATCGGTAATATTTATTGAATACAATCAAGAATTTGCATTTACGACATAAATTATTTTATAACTACTAAAGAAGGACCAAAGTAAGTAAGTAGTAATTTTCAAGCTTTCTTTTAATAACCAATCAAATTGCGGTCTTATATTCTTATTCAATTTCCAGTGACAATAATAATAAAATTTTATTGTATATTTATGTTTCAACGAATATCTTGGCCATTCAAATATGATGGGACTGGAATCCTAGTTCTATCTAAAATTTGCAACTCTAGATCATATCAATACTTACTTGCAAGCCAAATCTTGTCTTTGTATGTCTATCTTTTGAGTAAACACCCTGTATGCGTATATCTATATACCGGTGGTGTTTATATCAGTGACTGTGTTTGTATTCATGTGTCCGAATCGCGGGTCCCCCAAGCAGCCTCAATGTGGGAAACAAGGAAGAAGATACGAAACTTTGTGCCACGTACTCGATACGAATACAAACGGTTGCATTTGTGCTGCTCGGTTTCCAAAACGAGGTTCATCTTCAATTCCTCGCAGGTTCTGCCCGAAAAAAGGACAAGGCTGCGTGCGCAAGCTTGCGGGCCTTTCTCTACTCGCTCGCCGTGTCAAGAACATACGTTCTCTTATAAAACAACACTATTTTCCTTCGAATTGCCAGAGAAACATTTAGTGCTTTTCTCACATGGGAGGCATGACTTACCGTTTAGACCACAATTAAAACAGAATTCGGATATAGTACATTTATTTCTATACTATTTACCCGAACTAATACCAACTTAAATACAACATAAAATACATTCGTACCCAAACAAATATTTAATTGTAACCCTAAGCTAATAATTAGAAATATTTACTAACGGCGGGGTTTATTATTAACCTTAGTAATTTTTCGATTTGAGAGGGTCCTATAACTTCGGAAATATAAGGGCTATTGAGTTTCAAACGCGACGGGATCAAATAAGTATACTAAATTTGGTTAAAAACGGTCTGGTACTCAAGTCTTACGAATTAGCGAACGAACGACTTACAACAATATGATTCGGAATAATGGAGAGGTGTAACGGATATCTATGCCTATTTACTTTTAGAACGTTGACACATGCTCTCATTTCCATGTTTCCATGTTGCTCAGGGTTACATTTAATTTGGTAAACCATTTTCTTTTTTATTAAGCTTAAAATTAGGGCCTTGCAAATAATGATAGAACTTCTCTACACTGAAATAGTATTATTTATATTGTCTATTTCCAGAGATAATTATAACATATACTTATGATTTTCAAATGGAAACCATATTAGTTTTTGACACCATATTTATTAGAAATTCCACAAATAAAGGAATTCGTATACAACTATAAATAGCTAGATACATTTCTAAAGACTCGTTTTTTTCAAAAGAGAATAACACAACTCAAGTGGTACGGAAGGTGTTTCAAATGGTGCATTGCGAACTACACTATAATCAAAACAGGACATCAAAGATATAAAGAAATACATTTGAAACACTTTACAAAATAACATGCAGAAGATAAAAAAAGGAGTTGAGTTTACCTATTACGTACAAAACCAGGCCACTTTGCACATGGCCTAGCATTTATTTCACGCGAGCCAGTACATGCGGAATAGTGTGCACAAAATTACCACTTCACTCGGTCGTAAGTAGTGTCGAAGAATGGCTCTCGTACGTATTCACATTTCAGAGATCGTTTTCTGCACCACTACTTTAGCTAGCTGTCAGGGTTCATGGTTTATTTGGTGACGTAGAACATTGCATTCAAACTGTTAGTATAATTCTGTACATTTATTTTTACTGTAATAGACGATTGATATGCAAACACTTCGTGCTTTGTGAAACATCGACTTAGAAATAGTATTTATTTTATTATCATTATAAATCCTTATTATTCTTACTGGTGAAACAATAAGAATTTAAGTAGGACATTTATGTAACAAAATCTATCAATAAAAAAATAAATAATAGGCGCGGCTTTTCACGAATATAACAAGCACGGAAAACAACAAATTTATTAGGCTCCAAATAAATTGTATAAATCAGGTCGGTTATTAAAAAAATCTGTTTTATTATATAGGATTCTGTCCCCATTCTGTCCAATTTAGAGATTCTTTCACTTGAATATGTTCCGAAAATATATTTTTTTAAATGCTTTGACCTTCATAAAAAAGAAGAAACTATGTATTGCTAATCAGATTTGTATTCATGAAACAAATTGTTTTCATAATGAAAGAAAATAAAAATATTAATAAACGAAACAATGGATGTTAATACTGGAAATGTTGTCGTATCAAACAGTTTACACATATAATTAAAATTAAAAAAATCACTTATGTTATTATAGAAAATATCTCTTTTGGAAAGTCAATGTTCGTTTGTTATTTTTATCATTTGTCGTTGGTGAAACATGGGATGCGAAAAGCACGTCCTTTTCCTTTGATTGCCAAAGGGATCAGTGGAGCAGAGGACGCAGTACGCGTTCCCAGTTCGCTAATCACGTGACCAGCATTCACTGCACTAATGCATGCTGCTACAGCAGTTGCGATTTTAAATTGCATTTAGTGTATAGTCCCTGTCGTATATCAGCGGTCTGAATGTTGTGGATATCCAATTTGCAGTGCCTACGTCGTCTACCCCATTTATTCGTATTATGAATGTATGTAGTACATAGTTGCAAGTTTATTCATTAATAAGTTTCGTTAGTTTCATGTAGTACCATAATTACTAAACTTAATAACTCATTCTATTGCAAATGTTCATTTAATTTTTGTATATTATTTGATTAGTATTGTGGTTATAATTATATTATAATAAATACACACACACACACACAAATCTTTGGGAGGGGGTATCTCTGTATAACCCATTACATATGGAAATACATGTTTACATCTTTAAGTAATTTAAGTAAATCTTCCAACAATATTACTGAAGCGATTAATATATTATGAAATCAGACAATCTAAGATTCTACCTCATTGATCTGGTCTTATTTTCAAAACTTTATTCTAGTATGGAAATTACGTCGACTATCTCTGATTATTAATCCAAATTAAGTTTTTTTTTTACTAGGATCAAGTTTAAATCTTAGAAGCCGACATAACTATAGTAAGTCAAACTTTTAATTCATTGTACACCATACCGTTAAATTTAGTTTGAAAGTCATATTGCAGATCAGAGTAATGAAATTTTCTCTCTTAATTTTCTGCAAACTAAGGTAGCTACGATAATATTTAATTAATCTGGTATTTTTGAAGATATAACCCTCACGATAAAAACATTGTCTGCACTTTTACTATATATTTGATACTTACATGCAACTCGTACTGTCATAGTGTCTTGCATACTGCCTCCGGGGAAACGTGGGTTGTCTGCTCGACATACCAGTTCCTTACCGTCATCCTCTGGGGCTGCCTGTATCGTTAGAATACTAGTCGTTGAGTCTTCTGTTTCAGAAACCTGCAATACAAAATACGAAAACGTCAGCAGAGGAAACCAACACTCTAGTGGTTAAACGAAAAATTAATTATTACACATAGAAAAATTACTAGCAGCGAGTAGTTCACATTGAAATATTTTCAATTAGTGAGTCAGTCTTTGTAAAGCATAGTAATATCACATGGCCATTTTATTACTGCGCTACAGAAGTGCAGATGTATTTGCAGAGCAATACAAACTATTGTATCTTAATTAACTAAGCAAACGTCATAGAGATACTGTAACATCAGTCATTCTTCTTATGTAATTTTCTAACTTTTGTTATATGGGAGCAAAATTATTTGATCTACAAGTACGCACAATGAGAATTCTACTTACCGTAACCGAGGAGTTCCTTATGGGCCTGTTACCCAAGAGCCAAACTATTTTCGCTGGCGGATAGGATCCGGACGTTTCGCAACGGCACAACTGTGGCATTCTCGTGGACATCAGCTCGTTCGGTGCTGAAATCTTGACCTTTTGTGGCATCACTGTGAATCAATAAAACAGTGTCAATCTCTCCGCGTTTTCTGTATTCACAAGACGTACATAGTTTGCTTTTTGTTTGTGATATACATCCCCTCGTACTCGGGGGAAATAAACGCTGGAGTTTTGTTGTTGTTTTCCTTTAGTTTTGTTTTTTTGCTTTTGCTTCTTTACCGTCGAAATATTTTAAAACAGGATGTATAATATTTACTTTAAAATATTTTCAATATTAATGTGTACACTTTATGTGAATTATGTACACACTGTTTGTTGTGTACAGAACTAATTTTACTTAATAAGACTGGACTTCAGTAAAATAGCTATACCGTGCTAGACCGTGCACAACTAACCAGCAAGAGGCTGTATTTTCCTAAAGACCTCACGACTTTAAACATGCATTACATTACATGTTTATCTAGAAATAGGTTCAAGATTCTAAACTAGCTTCTAGTTGAAATTTTCCATAATATGGTGGACCTATTTTCAAAGTAGAATAACACTCATATAATGATATTAACAGTTTTACTTTTTGATATTTCTCTTTTGTACAAAACCAACAAACATACGTAAAGGTGACAAAATAATTAATATAAACAAACAAATCATATATAATTTAATATGTGTATGATAGTTGAAATAGTCAAGGAAATTATTGATTTGGGCAGCACTGATTTGTACTAAACATTTAATTCAAATCAATATTGCTTCATCAAGGATTGAATTGTTTTAATAAATTAACAATGCAGTATTCCGAATTTTTTATAATCATCTTATTGATAACTATTGGTAATCTCTAATAAATATAAGCTGGATAACCTTTTTTTTTTTTGGTTTTCTGGTTATTTCTTTATATTTTATATTCTTTGATCCCTGTAATTCATGAAGTTCTCTTTTTTTAATTCTGACTATTTCAAACTCTTGAAGATGGCTAAAAGGATTTGGAAGTGTAGGGTAGAATAGATTAATTATTAAAAAGAAAAGCAACTGCTTTTCTCAAGAAACTATCAATTTGTTTCCATCATCACTAATCCATTAAAAAAAATTCACTAGTTAAATATATTTGTTGTTACAACAGTAAATTTTCAAAGTGCATATTTTCAAATTGGTTTATTTTTCATAAATAGCAGATAGTTGAAAACATTATCATATTATCCAGTGTCATCTACCGATAGAACAGCAAATTAATTATTATAAAAACAATCCAAACTTCCTTCTCCAGTTCTTTTTCGTATAGCCTCTGGCTGGTGTAATTTACGAGCGTATGAAAAAAATGCAGTTAATCAAGTGATCAACTCGGTTAGTTAATAGCCTTAAACGATTAAACTCAAACTGGAAAAAACAAATTTTCGCGACAGGCCGGTATTAATTCGACAGTGGGGATGAGACAACGAATGCAATGATTGGGAAGTATCGCGACAGGGGTGGCGGCGAACATTGATACTAATAATACTGGACTAAACATTAATTCTATTTACACTTAGATATTTAAGTAATAACTAACTATTGAGCATTTGGACAAACAAGATTATTGGAGAAAATGGATGTGCAATCAAATATATATATATATATATATATATATATATATATATATATATATATATATATATATATATATATATATATATATATATATTTGATTGCACATCCATTATTTGCTTCATTTTACTTTCTATAATTCTTTGTATTATTGTGATCAAGAAAATTAAGAGGTTCGAAATTGTTATGGATATATCCGTTTTGAGGGTCCCTGAAACCATTGGGTCTATTTTTCAATGAAGTTTGTGTGTCGGTGTGTCTATAATCTAAGTTTATTTGCAGTATACAGTTTAGTAAATCGTTAGAATTGATAAAAATACTGAATAACTATTACGAATCCATTTTAAAATTGTTTCAGACATTCAATTGCATATTTGTGGTTTTCAGTCAGTGTGTTCGAGAGGCTAATAATACGTAGCACGTACTATATAATAATTGAAACAGTTTTGTTTGTTCAGGTAAATCCATATATTTGAATGTCTATGGCCACAAGTTGGCGTAATGTCGCAGAGGCTCTACTCAACTCCCAGTATCATTCGAGAGGAAGCTTTGAACAGTGACAGCGAGTGCTGTTGGCGGTGGTGGTGTCCCGCTTCCCATAGGAGATCTTCAACGGAACGTCGAACTTTGCGTAATCCTACTGAATCCGGCTAATAGTCGATGTTTGTGCGGAAATGTGGTCCCCTGTTGTTGTTGTTGTTGTCTATATACCCTCGTCACCGTTCCACTGTGGTGCTAGCATTCACCCTTGCAATGCCTCGGCAGGGCATGCCACTGTAATGTCGATTACACTGCTATAATAAATATTCCTTATTGTTAAAGCGAATTAATGATGTGTCATCCGTTATTCACTGCCTAGGTTTATAGTTTATATAAATTTTTGTCATTTTTAAAGCTATTAACATTTAAGATGAAGTCTAAAATAGAATCATAAATATTACTGTTCTCAAGGTTTTAGTGGAAATACAAGTTTAGAATGTCTCTGAATTTAAATTCAAACATTTTCTAAAGACAATATTTTAAGTAGTTTCAAATATAAGGCATTATAACTTCGGATTCTTAAATGATATTAATTAGTCCAATACCTTCAGATATCTCCACTATGGTGGTGTTATTAGCGAGTAACCGATATCCAAGTATATGAATTATATACATTTTCGGGTATAGTAAAATGAGAAACAAATTTCTGTGAATTTCTTTTTAATAACGATAATACTAAATGCATACATATTGTTAGAGAACTAAAAATATAACAATGGTTACTGAAGTTTTTGATTCACGCAACACAGAACATAGAATACAGAAAAGTTTGCAACAAAATCATAGATTTTTCCTTTCCTATATTTATATATTATTTAGTGAAATTATTATTCAAAATCTGTTTTCATATTACAAAATTGTAAATGGACGTTATAGTTTTTAGAAATTATAACATTAATTAACATGTTTATCTAATTATTGACACAAATTCAAGTTAAATTATATCTATTGATAGAAGAAAAATATAAAAATTTTCAATGACTAGTGTTGTTGTAGCAAAGTAATTAAAATGTCAATCAGTTACATTTGTCTAAATAGATAACAATGTTGACCTATTCCAATATATATACAGATACAATCTATTTGGTGCTAGAATTAAATTCTATTGTGATGATGTCACTGCTCACTGAAAAGCTTTTGAAAGTGTCTACAAAACTTGTATATCCATTGAAATTTCGATTTCGACATTATTCATGATTACAAGACTTACTTATTACGGCGTACAAGAAAATTAAAAGATAGAAATTCACGTATTTCACAAAGCAAAACTATATATTGATAATGGTTATTTATAATATTATTGCGTTTGAATATAAACTATATATTTTATATTCAGAAATATTCATGAGTATGATAAATAATAATATCAATGGCAATAACGTAATATCATATTTTATTTCGTACGTTGATAAATATATAGTCAATATTTACTTATTATATATATATATTACATCTATTTAAAATTAATTTAGTATGACACGTATCAAATTGCAGCAATAAAATATATGACATATTTGTCAAAATATGAATTTCAATTATTTATATATACAACATCAAAACTAGATACATTTCCAATATAATATTTTTTGAAATACATATTTGTTAAATATAATTTGACATATTTTCAAATAAATCATACAATATCCATTTAATCAGCGTTAAGTTTAGACAGAATCTCGGGTAAGCAGATTCGTTTTAAAGAGCAAATAAAAATGTCCCACCCTCTGAATTCACTGTACAGAGAAAGGACGTAATACCAAATGAATTCTTCTATTTTGATCTTGAAGCCATGCCCTTTATTCAAACAACTCTGCCTGGTAATGCAACATCCGGTGACCTAAATAGTATAGAGTCATGCCGAAGCCATTCTAACCCGTTTACCGTTTCAATAAAAAGGTAAGTGATTATTTCAAATTCTTTCTGATATTAGCTTTCTAGTGAAATACACAGATAGATTTAATATGGTTAAAAGTATTAAGCAATATGTTGTGTCTTTGACTTGTCGTTAGATATAGAGCAAACCATTTATAAATTGAAATTAAAAAATTAAGATTTATTTTATGGATAAGGATAAATGAGTGTAAATGGGTAACTGTATTTAAATAAAGGGCAAATATGAATGTCCTATATTCAACATGTACTGGAGCGGATAGTCAGAGCATCAGCTACAAAGATGATATAGAAATGAACCATTTTATGTAAACAAGAACCATGTGAAAAGTAAACGTTTGTAGAACAAATTTCATCAGTACGAATTTACACAAACAAGAAATCAAATAAAGCCACGTAGTATGTCGAAGAAAATCAAAAGTTCGGCAGACGTTTGGTGTGCGGCTGCAATAACTGCAATGGGAATGGCAACGGCAACGGCAACGGGCACAACGAAAACGTAAACCAAGGAACGAAACGAGACGAAAGAAGAACGTGAACTAGGCTAGGAGCCACGCTTTCTGGTCGAATGCTCGCAAATAATTTCTCCGCTCTATTACTCCCCATTCGATGTTTCCACAGTGAAACATTTATTTTCCCAGCGTTACTAGATTGGCGCGCGGTTTTCTTTACGATTAGCCGTTCTCTTTTCTTTTGTTCAGTTACGTTGCAACAAAATGAATAGTTTATTGGTTCAGCGTTTGGACGATATTTCAGTTTCCACTCGACTTATGATGTTGGCCGACAAAGGAGGGACCAAAACGTAGTTCTTAGTTTCCTTTTATCAATAGATTGGGAATCGACGATTGCAAATAAATTTCGCTATACACATTAATGTTGAGGTATATCTTTAATCAGTTCTTACTTTTTACCCATTTTGATTAACCATAACATCCCCGCAGAATTTTAAATTATACAACCCTGATAATTCCGAAATATCTTTGCTCAATATGTCAAAAAAATCTGCTATAAAAATTATTTTTCGTTGCTTATAGGCTAGCTATACGGCGAGCGGATGGCACTAGTACCTGTATCTATATTTTTTTAAATTATACATCAATACTGTCATCCATATAATATACAAGTTCTTCATAGGAACATTGAAAACAACTCAATTTATTTTAATTATTAAATATATCTTTTTTTAACTGCAAATATTGAGAAATACCATACATCTTGTGTCGCCCATTAATTGTCAACGTATACCTGCGTCAACTATGTAATTCAATTACTTGACATTTTAAGATCTACGATTTACCGTAATAACATAAAAATAAGTAAAATATAGTATTGTATGATAATAGATACTTACAATAAATAACGATAGCCACCTCCTTCGACCGGTAGCCGGCTATATCACTAGATGACGCTCGGCATTCGAACCGCGTGTTCCGCAGGGACTTGGTCACTTTCGAAATAAATAGCTGGTTGACGGTCGTGAACGCCTCTCTAGTACTGTCCACCACACTGTCTATTAGGGTGCCGTTTTGCCACCATGTCACCGTTGGAACCGGACGTCCTACAAATAGACATCCGTTACGAAAACTCACGTATTGTACACGGTACCCTAGTACGTATTCATTTGGGAATACTGCCGTCGAGAAACGCACATATACCAACACCCTTTGAAGAACCGTTAATTATTTTGTACGGCAGGCTCTTTTTAATTATTTCCCGATTGCTTTGATCTATTATTGTTGGATTCTTAATTGCAAATACTATTATTGTGAATTGTATATATAAACCAACATAATTGAGTATATAACCAGTACATATTCGTGTATATTTAAATTAAGTTGCAGTTTGTGAATATTTATATAAACAGTAGTATAAAGTTCAATATAAATACTGATTTAAAACCAACTTGGATTATTTTGAGCTGGTCTTTACAGACATAAGATTGAATTACTCCTGTTATGGAAAAGTTAATTTTTATTATGAATATCTTTTCATCCCACACTGATTTTGTAAATTTTGTAATGATGGTAAGTACTTGATTTCAGAGATTATATATATATATATATATATATATATATATATTTGTAATATTTTCAAGTACTTTGTACAAATTTGTAATTTCCGAATATTTGTGTATATTTGCCATGATGAAGAAATAATAAATCTTGTTGGCTTTTGTGGAACTAAAATTAATAACCTCAGTTGTTGTCTTATTTAACTTCTTGAAATTCATCGTTAAAAATATAATATTAGAATAAAAATTTTGCTTTTTCTAATAATTTACAGTAAAACGACTTATCTAAATGATATAAGTAATAATTACACTCAAAAATATAATTCTTTATATTTGATTGATTCTTTAACCCTAAGCAAAGAACAAAATCACTTAAAACTTCCCGATATTAGAATTAGTTTTCACTTACAAACTTTTTCTGCTGCACTCCCAGTTTTTATTATAATTTACTTAAATAGCCTCTAATTACATACCAAAGAAACATACAAAACTCATGGTTAAACACAAATGCGTACGTAACTTTTAGCACGAGATATATAATAAAAAAAGTTACCGAAACAAAATAACAAATAAAAGTCGTGTGTCGTGTTTTCGAGAGTCGTACGGTTTCCTTCACTCTAATTAACTCAATTTCTTTGGAAAGTTTCGTAATTCGTAAATTCAGTTGATTGTGATAAGATCGCGTTTGCTTTGCTTACCTCCTCTAACCTGACATGACAGGAACAGCTCGTGGCCTTGTAGAAACGGACCTGCCGTGTTTTGGAGTTCTTGGCCTTGAGCATCGAAGATCTTCGGATTCGATGGCTGAACTACGATAAAATCAGCGACGTTAAAAATAATTCCGGGAATGTATGTAACGCGTGGCATTCATATAAGTTTCAATATTTGTAAATAGGAATGACCAGAAACAACATAAGTAATAGCTTGGCGAACAGGCCAAAGGGTTTAATTAATGTGTTTATTTAGTGCAGTCATTAAAAGTCAGTCGGTATTGTCTTCTACAAAATGTGGTTTAATTACCAAATTTTGTAACATGCTACTAGATACTAGAATAACGGAGTGACCAGGTGGTGATTATCCCAAGTTTATTATTTCAAATCACAATGAAGTGATATACTACAAGTAAAATGCGTGGAGCGGCATATTTGATATAGATTCATTTATTTATTTAACGTAAAAATCCTTGTTTTGTTCAGTGAGTTTATTTTATGTGGGCTAACAAAGCAGGATCTTTCGCTTATTGAAACAAAGCAAACCAATTTATTTTATCCGATTTATTTTTTCTTATTAAACAAACAAATCAGAAGAAATTCAGAACAAGAAAATTCGCGGTATTTGTGATAGATTTATATTAAAATTTCGAGGGTAATTGACGCTAAAAATTAGTTATATGTATTTGTAAAAGAAAGTAGTGCAACATGCTTTTTTCCACATCATATTTTTTTATGCGAATGCACATAAGAAAGCATTCTAATCATAAAAATTTTCGAACAGAAATGCCTGTAATTGATTTCTAAATAAAATTTTAATTTTAGAAATATTAATTGCGTGTTTATAATTCTACCACGCATGAATTTATTGGATGACACTTTCTGAATTTTTAGATTAGGTTTGTAAATGCTAGTTTACAGCTTTTGCATTTGAAATAGTATTTTGATTCGAGTTATTAAAACCAGAAGATGTTTAATATAGATTAAGAGTAATGGCAAGAGTTTTACAGATAAAACGAAGTTCACTTAAATCTGACCTACTAATGTCAAGTTGACCTTGAAGTTTCGTGTGGGTGAATTTGTGAAATCAACTCGACACCGGAATACCCCTTCATCATTTAGTTGCACCTTTTTTATACGCAAACGAGCACGTGTCGCATCACCATCACAGAGAAAGTATGACCTTGATCCCAGGTCGTCCGTGATCGCTAGATGAGAAGCTTGACTCAATGGACCTCCACGAGCATCTAAACTATAAATAGAATAAAATTTCAGTTATGTTAGGCAATATAATTTTTGTATACAAACAAACACAAAATGAATCGAAATACTGATTTTAACTTAGATATTATACAGGAGGACGTTTCATGAAAATGTTCAAAATCAATACACACGTCTTCTATGTCCCTGAAATAATATTGACAGTTGCCGGGAAAACATCTGTATCTGCGTGTGTGTTCCACCATAACAAATAGATGAATAATATGAATTTTAAAATTCGAAATTTGTATTAAGCACGGATGTAAACCTATTTCGGGAATAAATATCTAATTTACTAGTAACTTCTACTTGCTACTATTTATTTATTTTTTATTATTACATTATATGCAAATATTTATGTCATTAGTCTGAATATAAATACTATTTATTTGTTACCTACAAAATATATAATATAAAGCATTACATATTTTACATATATTTAAAATCTTTTTTAATGGTTTGTGTCCATTATTTCATTCGGGTTATGGAAAAAATAGCTTTATATATTTTTAACCATATATTTATCAAATTTATAAATTACTCCCATATACATTGCGTATAAAAGAAAGTATTGTGATCACAAGAATAAACGACCTATAATATTTATTTCTCAATTACCTGTATGTATGTGTGTATGTATTCATGTGTAGGTAGTGTGTGTGTGTGTGTGTGTCTGTATATTTCTGGAAAAATACTTCATATTATTGAAAAGGATATTTCAACCGGAAGTGGTATTTTACTCGTGTTACTATTTGCATACCACGAAGGAGCCACGAGTTAGAGAATAACCTTTATTCTTATAAAAGGTAAGGATATTCAAATTTTCAATAACTTTTGTTTTCTTTTCATAAAATGTACCATTTACTGAAAAATCACCTTTGATAATAGTCAAATCCCAAGTTACAACAGATATTGATAATGTTTCATGACCATGGTACTATGAAATTATTTTATATGTAGTGAAAACTAAGTACAAAATAGTCGAGATCATCAAGATTTCCTGGGCTTTCCCTACATAGGGTCAATTTTCCAAAGATAGAAGCAATGAAATGGAATGCTATAAATATGCATTAGGTCGGTTTTTAAATAAATGAATCAAAAGTGAGTGTTTACCCTATTTCGGCCCAATCAATCATTCGTATATATTTTCGCGCCGCACCGTTAGATGTCAGAAGTGGTGTGTGGTTTTGTGTTTTGCTCACCGCTGGACCTCCCAAACTGCCGGCAGTTTCGTTTCCTATGCGTGAAATAAGGTGCCGTGGAAGCAATAATATATTATACGAACGCAAGGGAACCGGAACCAAAAACGTCAATATTTTATTTATGACGACGAAATTCAAATCCATTTTGTTATTTATGGACGTGCATCGGGACGGTGTAAAATTGTCTTTATTGGTGCTTTGTCAGACGGACGCATTTAATAATTTGCTGAGCACGTAAATTTCATTTCGACACCCTGACACCAGCAAGCGCTGCGACGCACCGTTCTGCGTTGTTGCCGACCGTATACATTCCTATGCCGGAACGATACAATTTTTGTAGTATTCTTGTATCGTGGTGGTAATGTGTCTACTTTTCATGGCATACCAAATTCGATTACTGTCGCTCTGCAAAATAATACCTGTAATTGGGATTCTCCAGATATTTACATATTTTCAAACTGAAATTTTATATAACTTAAAATACTTTACTTATTATATTTAATACATTATTAAATTCTAGTTTCACATATGTAAGGAAAATAGGAAATGAAAACCAAGAATATATGTTTTTAATATATTTAATGAAATATCAATACGCCGTCTTGCGTTTGAACCCGGGTGTCGATTTTCCTATTTGATCCACAATTAAATTATAGCACACAGATGTCTATTGAATGTTGCTGGTAACACATGTGATAGGAATAAGAAAAATACATAACTCTTATTCATTATAATAGGTATAATTAATGTATGCAGAAATTACAATATATTTCAAATTCGGCTCCAGGGACGATGCAGACACAAACTCAGGTCTAAGGAATGTAACAGACACATAAACGTGTAGTATAGCTCATTTGTATTACTGTACGATGAGCTTATAATTGTTTCGATATATTTGTGGCACCTCCACCATAACACTGTAATTATTTCAATGATTTTATTAAGAGATTTATTTTCTTGGGCTTCGTATACATACTTATGAATCAAATTATGTTCGCAGGTAAGAAGTTAAGCAAACATGAATTTTATTGTTTTTATACATGAAAATTATTTTGTGTTGATTTCTCTAGGTGAACATTTATTTTTAATCGAATGTCTATTCTGCATGCATAACAAGTGGTATAAATGTATACGTTTGATAGTTTGTATGGCCTCGCTGGCTCCCCTATATATTACTTTTATGGTTTTGTATTTTTGTGACCACAATAAAACTAAGTTAATAATATATTCAATGCATACGAACAATAATATTGCTCAAGTAGAAGTGTGGTAAAAATATGCTTAAGATACCACATTGAAGAATATAATAAAATATATACATCAATATAAACTGTTCGTTGCTATATTTGAAATATTTTCCAAGAACATTGTGAATATTACAACTTATAATAAAACTAATTATTATTATTAGACTTATATTTGTTATAATTTTACTTATTATGTGCTGATTAACTTCAAATAATAGTCCGGTTCGTATTGCGGAAAATCTCAAAAACTTTCTGCTCATTTATGTTAACATTTTAAGTAAGCCGATATTTTATCACGAAATTATCTGAGATTGAAGTAAAACAAATTCCATTTCCCTTGCCGACTGAATGTTGCTAGTAATACATGTAATAGAGCAAATATAAATTTCAAATCTAGCGAACCTTGCTATACCTTTAATTGGGGAGATAATATATCAGTGGTTATAAAATGCCTTTGTTATATTAACAAATACTATAAATAAGATCTATTTCTCACCATGATTTATTGCAAGCTCATCAAATTGTGATCTGGAAGCATTGCAAATTTGTATCCTACAGAAATAAAGTTACATAGGCAAACAGTAGTTTAATGTGTTGTGCACGAAAAGAAATTCTCAAATTATAAAATCATTTTAAATTTATATCTATCGCTTTATTGTCTAGAAAGTTTTCAATAAAAGTTTTAACTTTAATTCGAAAAAAAAAGTGTTATAAAGTTTGGTTATCACATTTATAATGAGCGATAACTGCATTTTTTGTACGAACAGTTTCCAAGAGGATTCTTATAAATTCTTCGTGATTTCCCTCGAGTGCTGGAAAAGGAATATAATGTAACATGAGCGCTATCTAAATCCGTTTCATTTGGTTTACCGAAGGCAATAGCATACCCAACCTAAGTACATAATTCAATAGAGAAACTATCCCAAGTTCTTCTTTTCTTTGCATTCAGTATTGATCATGTGGTTAAAAAGCGAACAAAATCATTATGTAGGTATGACAAACATACATTGTATCACATTTTTTCTTTTAAAAATAACATATATAACCTTTTTTCTAGAATTTATTTATTACATTCTCTGTTCCACTATATCCTTTCATAATGCATACGCTTCATTTCTCTGAATTATAACTTTCATCCATGCCATATTATTCCAATCATATTCATCCATTTATGTTCTGGGTGACCCCACAACCAACTAATTTCTCGAATACTCTTTGCACGATATTTAATTTAATATAACACTCTACATAAAACTATACATTTATTATTCTATCTCCCTTTAAGACAATACAAATACAGCTCAAAAATCCCATTGTCACTGTAGTCAGCTTCACTTTCTACAGCTTCTATATCCAACTAAAACTACCCTATCACGAATGAATCTGCATCCGTAGATATAGGTACTACCAAATATTTATAAATCACCAAGAAACTTAAAACTCGCAAGCACTCATCTCGCAATTTCTCAATCAACTCTATCGCCCTAAATAAACTAACTGATTTACCTTCTTAACCTAATTAAATCGAAAAAAATTAACACTCATCCAAAATAGCAATAAATTTCAAGTAAAACCGAACGCATTTTCATTTTCAATAGCTGAAGTAATAACAAACTAAGAGAGATTTGTGACTCAAGCTAAATATGACAGATAGAGTCATGATTTACAGCAAAAATTAAAATTCAAAGGAAGCAATAAATGTCCGATATTGGTAAATACATTCCCCTTTCTTTTAAGGGTCTACCATATAATTTATATTCTATTTCTGACGCCGGTGAATGATCCAAGTTGCATCCGCTTTTAGAACATTTTGAAAGAGGGAAGGTGAACTATTTTAAGATTTGGATCGTAGTTCCTGCCACGTTACGTTCTGGGGTTTAAGAACACTCGCTGGCATTTAAACTAACATGGTATGGTATTTAACTAAATTATAATAATATTTCAATTTATGCTAGACATATAGTTAAATGAAACAGGTTACTAAAATCTGAGAAATATGAACATGGGTTGAACATTACTCCTCTATTTAAATTATCTAAGGTTTCTGTAAATAGCATACTATCACAAAAGTCCCGATTCCTGACGTGTTTAATATAATTGAATGGACATGGGTACAGTATATCACATAAAAGCTTATACCGTCCATTAGGAGTACTAAATTATTCAACAGACTCCTGAATACTCTGAGCACAGTGTTACATTTCTTTACATGATCGATGTTTTTGTCGTTTTGTTTAACTGTAAATGGAAGGGTTCAAACAAGTTCATAGTGGATAAGTGTACATATTTGTGTGCTAGTGTTGCCAACAGTTGGTAAGCAAATTCAATTTTATGTCAGTGTTTATTCATAATTGGTAAATGGAAAACCTATTTCATTTTCTCTTAGTTTCTGTCATCCGCGATCATTTCAACCCATTTGGTAAACTGCCAATTACTTATCAGCCATGTACCCGTTGTTTTCGTTTGTCTCATAGCAAATATTTTATAATCAAAAGACTTTTGACAGCATTAAATTAGAAAGTAACTGAAGTGGAATAACAAAAGAAAACAAAATTATTTCTACATAAAAGCTTTTACATTTTTAATTGAAAGAAAAAAGAAATATAATAATTTTAATAATTTCGTGCTTTTAGATATTTGACAGAAACTTATATTAACTTTTTGAAAAGTCCTTTTATAGATTTCACGCAAAAATCACAATGCGTACCAATATGTTTGTTAAACATTAACCTTTATATACAAATTTGTTTTCAATATTTCGCGTAAAACAAACATAACCCACAGGCATTTTTTGAATATAACCTGTAATCAGCAATTCAAAATTCTACTGCTAACAAAATATTGTACCAAACGATGCCAATAATTATCGATATTCATTATGCAAACAAATATTGTGTTTCAATTTGTTGAATATTACAAAAAGTGAAAATTTATGTCAGTATACTTGTATCCAAATATTATTACATGAAATTAAAAGGCATTTGATCTTTCTATACAAAAGTTGCTAGAAATCTAAATAGCTTCAACATTTTACGAATCTTCTTTCTCTAACTCAAACTATTTCCAAAATATTAAATATGTAGCAGGAATTAAGTTTTACTATACTGCAATATATTGTTTTAGACTTTGTCCAAGAAAGTAATAAACATTATTATACTCCTCTGTGTAAAATTAGGAATTTGTGCTAATAGATCTATTTCCGCAGTTTCTCTATTCTTAGATACACATGTAACTGCAAAATGATTTGAATATTATTGCTGTATGTTTACTTTTTGAAAGTAATTAAATATATACAACGGTTGAAATATTTACGAATAGTTGTACATAAATTTAGATTTGTTAACGTATTGCAGCATGCACCATTTATACACTCTCTATTTTGATGTTTCTAAATGTGACCTGGCACCAGATCACATCACGTTTATCACGTGAGCAGATAATACGTCACAGCTATGACGTTGATTAGGCAAACGTCACTTATCAGGAAATACACGCCACAGTCATGGCACTCACAGTTTTAGTATATATATATATATATGTGACGGGGGGCATTTTTTACACAAAACTTATCGATATTATAAAAATCTCTCTGTGCACTGTGTGTTTAAAATTTGGCCATTGGCCAATCGTTTTGATCAATTCAATTGTGTTCCACTTCACCGAAATGTGTGTCCAAAATTCGTAACTGCTATTTCAAACGGATGGAATATCCGATATTCTGACGGTGAGTCAATGTTAATACATAGATGATTATTTGTTTCAGAAATAATTCAGTTGGGTTAGATTAAGTAAAATCAAGAATTGGTGCAATCAACATTGATTTTAGTTCATAATCTAGGGAAGAAAAGCAAACTTCACAATACTTATAAATTTAACGAGGTAATCTCCACTGCTTCCCAAAGAAAATATTTTGTGTTGTATCAAAATTCTATTTGTGAACATCTAATTGGTGAAAGTGAAACAAGCATGTCACGACAATGACATATTTATATTTGTTTATTTTTTTCTGGTATTTACGGGAGTATAAAATAGATGCAATTAATATGTAGTCAGATTTACTAAATTTCGTTTTACGATCGGGTGACATTCATCCAACCTTGAATGCTACAACATTGTCGGAAACAGAGGGACGTAATATGAATTTTTGAGAAAAATATAGAACTACATCACTCTGAGTTATAACACTGGTTTTAAAGAAAATATCATGAAATAGTTTCAGAGAATTTTAAGATGACTATAACAAATTTTTCAATTAGCCTGCTATTTCAGTAGCAAAATAAATTTAACATAAAATTATGAAGTTAGCTATTAATTTACAAAATGACTTGTTGTAATAAGCTAGTCATAATTACCGTAACCGTATCGTTGCCATTTCAGCAACTTAACCGTAAACGTAACAAATTTTGCTAGTATGAGCAAAGTCGTAAAAACACAGCTGATCTAATTTGGTGATTTGACAAACGTAGTTAAGATATTCATCAAGTACAAGAATTTAAATATACATACTTGCATTTGCAAATTAATATTAAAATTTAACATATTTCATAACACGTTGAATTTCATTACACTTTCTTCCTAGGTCATACAGATATAAACTTAAATTCATATTTTAAAGAGAAACAAGATAGTAATTTTCATTCAAAAATGTTTTCTTTATAAAATTAATAAGGATTGTTTAAGTAGTTTATGTTCTGTCATGTCATCGGTACTTGCGCGAATGCTTGTTTTTTTTATATACTATTTTGTTTAGCAGGATAGAAGTAATATCAGCAAAAGTCATCAGACATATCTATTTAAATTGGATTTTCATTACGTCAGTTGAATCCAAAAAGTTAAGAGTAGTCTGCTTGTCATTACGAAGGGAATACAAGACGGGATATTGATTAAGTTTGTTTAATTTAGTAGCAAGTTTAAACAGGACACGTCTGTGCATTGTTCGATTAATGTTGTACAACCCTGCAGCGTTCGTGAACTATCGGCCGTCGAATGAGACACGGTGAACTCGGGGTACGGGGTCGTTTGTCCACCTTCAATAATTCCAAGCTCAGCAAACGCTAACCCAAGCTCCCCGACTCTTTGATTTATACATCCGGAGCATCGTTAAATATTCCGGTTCTACGGGCGATGGCCGCACTTGGTTTCCGGTCAGTCAGATCGATGGTAAATTTTTGCAATACATTCAATGTTATAAATACCATACATTTTACAAAAGCATATATCTCTGCTGTTTGGCATTGTTGGTATCTTTCGCTTTAAAACGAACGTTAGTGTTATTTTTATATTTTTTCCAACTACTCCTGCATTTATATACAGATTGGATGATTATTTATACTATCTAGATATTTTAATATTTATTACATAAATCTATGAAATCAAGTTGATATTTTGGGTTCGTTAATAAACTTATAATATTCTTAATAAAGGATATAGCTTCAATATATTTAGTTAACTTCACCGCAAGAAAATTTATATCAATAATATATGTTAAAATATAAATTGAATTTACAGAAATAAATAGAAATAATATATTCGATTTCTTCTATGTAAATTTTAAATGCGAACTATTAAATAAGAGAAACCGTTTGCTTAATCAATAAGTTGGTAGAAAGATTTAGAGATGTTCAGTACTTTATCCAAAAATTTATTATTGGGATTAATAGAATCCCCTGAAATATGGTGTGTTCCGGGGTAAAATTAATGAGCGCTTTTACCCTAATTAAAACTGACTAATCATTCACTGTTTCAATTCGCTTACTATATAAATTATTCCAAATTGTAAATCACATTCGCGATGTTTATTATTTATGTTTAATTTTCAGACTAGTGCAGTCTAAACATACTGTATTTGATATTCATAAGCTTCTATAGTGTTTTGATTTGTAATCGTATATTTGGTATATGGCCTTTGAACATTTAATTAATATTTTGTTTACAATCCAAAAGAAAAATAGCAATACGAATATTATTGGTTATTTCGTTTAAATCTTCGAATATAGTATTATTATTACATTATTCATCACCATTACACGTACACATCCTGCATGACAAATCATCAGGTACATTTAGTTCGAAGCAATGCCGCTCAGCTTTTGGTAATTTCTGATTGCGGCGCCACTTTCAACTTCAAATATCCATACAACCAGTAATTGGAATCAGTGATTTTTACGCTGCATATAAAGATATTCCGTCGAATTATGAATTTTGATTGAATAAAAAGGTATTTCATATAACTCATAGTTAAACTTTTTAGTACGAGAAATTTTTCAAAAATAAATATCAGTCGATGCGTAGTTGCATAGAAAAATGGTTGGTAAAACTATGAATTTTTTTGTAAAAACTATTTTACTATAATAAAAAAGTGCCTTTTTGAACGATTTCATTTTTTATCTCCAAGATTGTGTTTTAAAAAATTTAAATTTAAAAACAATTTGGCCAATGTTTTTTTCGATTTTTATGTTTACCCTTTAGAATACTAATTGTTTCACTCATCTTAAGATGAATATTATTTTCTTTTAAATTCACATTCTGATAAACGTACAAATAAGGAAATGGATCAGAAGTATAGTTAATTGTTGAATGTGCTTTAAATGTAGGAATATGGCAATTATACCTAACTGTCGCTTAAACCATGTAGATTAGATTTATACTACAATATCAGTAAGTTAAATAGGCCAGTTAGCAAACTTACCAGGGTTCAAGCTTTAATACTATCGGGACTATGAGATATCTGTATTTACCTGTACAATGGTATTCCTATTGAGTCCTTAAACCAGAATACCATATTGACTCTGTCTCGAGGTGTAGGTGGTGTGACGTCACACGGTAACTCTACATCCTTACCCTGGACGGCCCAAATTACTTGTGCAGGCACTATAACATACAATTAAACTTAACAGTGAAAGCCACGCAAAACACAGAAAAAAATATCTTGGGACAATTATATTTCTATCATGACGTTCATCTAAAAATTAATTTCGGAAACTAGAGTTAAATTCTATTACAATATATACACTTTTCCGAATTTCCAGATTACCTTGGCTTTGAAATAAGTTCGTGTAAAGGATGTAAGTTTTTTGCATTTCAAAAGTCATTGTACTCGTATGTCGAATGTTGAACTTATATTCTTGTGCTTATATGTTTCTAACACGCAGCAGCAGCTGTAACGAGCATAGATATGTTTTCCTTCCATGGATGGGAAAAGTCACACCGATTGCTCATGGCCCGGTTTGACAAAGCGTGATATAGGTATATTTAAAAATAGTACCATTTATTTATAACACATGTTTATAAAAGTTACATGGCAGTTAGATAAGTAAAGGGGAGACTTAGGCAAATTGATGATGTTGAAGAATCTTCAATTTTGATATATTTTGATGCATTGAAAACATTTCTTTATTCCAAATTTTATTTATTATAATACTACGTATTGCAATAATTGTTGTTGAAAAATTAAAAGTTGCATTTTTTTAAATAAATAAACTTCCTTATACACTGCAATGAGAATGAGCATCGGTATGGCCGCAAACACCTTCCGATCATCGTAAGATAAGCGTATATTAAATTTTATTAAAAACAAGCACAGCTAAAATTTTTTACGATTCTTGCTCTTTGGTTTCATTAAAATAGCAATTACAGCGATAACATCAAGCAAAGTTTTGACATTTCCAATATTAGACATTTTGTATGAATTTCATTGGAATAAAATTGACAGGTATGCAAGCAGTTGCATGCAAGATTATTTCTTAAAATTCTATTTCATGAATTAATGATATCGAAAATTTCATGCTATCTTGCATTGTAACAACAAGGATTAAGGTAATATAAATTTATACTTTTAAGTTTATGTAGCTGTTTAATTACTAGTAAGTTTATTAATTATTATTATTTAAAATTGACAGTATGTATGATTTTCGTATGTTATTGTTTTCTTTCATGTATTTATTCGCATATCATATTGAAAAGGTTCTATAGTTTCATTTCACATCCACTTTGCGTTCGAAATGTTTACAACTCAATGCACGTATCCATACACATAAACACACTCAAATATGCATACATACACGCGTCCATACAAATATCAACAAATAATAATAAATGAAATCCTTTATTAGTTTTTAAGGGATGAAAGCCAACCGCTAATTACGCAGATTACTGTGCAATGAATGACTACATATGATACATATTTCATTGTTTCGGATCATTTTCACATGTATAATACGATTAGGGAACGCACGTGGCCATTGACGCTCGCTAGCATACACACATTCTCTGTAACGTGTTTGTTCACTAAAATATTGCCTACTGCTGTTGCTGATGGTCCTGTTGTTGAACACTGCCTATCGCAGCAGAGTATACATCCCATCGGACGCAACCAATGAAATGGAAACTATGCAACGGAAGGTGTCTTTTGTTCGAACTCTGAATATGTGACGAATTTTGCTCAAATTTGACCACCTTTTGTCATCGTTATGGATCTACACGATAACTACACATATTCAAAACTGGTGAATGTTTTGTTCAACAATAAAACTCGCAAATTTGCTATTCATTTTTATTATCTTATGTATTATAAATGTATAATAAATGTATATGAAAAAGTATTGTAAACATACAAATTCTCGAACTTTAGATTTAAACGAAAGTAGGTACACGATTTGAACATCCCTAAATTGCATATGGCTATCTTCCCAAAGAAGTTTAAACTATGAAACTTTAAACCATATACTTATGTAACTTATCTTGAAGTATCAGTTTACTATTGATATCTTTTCTAAATCACGAATTCATTTTCACCAATAAGATATGTGTAACAAATACAAACATTTAAACCTTTAATTGTGCCAATATTCAAACCCGAGTTATCTGATTGACCGTTAGAACTGTTGGACAGTCATGTTTTGAACTAGTATAAAAATTCTATTATTTTTGAGAATGTCAACTTACAAATTGAATGAAATTTAAATCATATTTTCACACTAATCAGTACAGATATATTTAAGTTGGTTGCAGAGACAGAAACCTATTGGTCAAGAGAAATTATTTTTAATTATAATAAATCACCGAACCGAAAATTAAATAACATAATATTTAAAATGTATTGCTAATAAAGCAATTTAAATGAATTCAATTATTAATACAACTGAAAGTGTGACCTTCATAATTTAGTTTCTGGGTATATAAGCCAACGAACGTATACCTCAAGTTACAGTTTGATCAACAGTCCTGGTGCAACATCTACACCTAGGAGGTTGTCAGTACAGTACAATAACATTACATAGACAACATCATGAAGGTTTTGGTAAGTCTCTCATCCATATACAATTTGCTAATCATCAAAATTGTAATTCAATTACAAAGTTAAAAACTGATTGACTATATTTTCACGCTACGATAAGGACATCAGTAACATTTTAAAATATATTTCATTATTCAGATACTACTAAAGTAAAATCCATTTAACAGATCTTATATATTATCTTTTTCGTAGATTATCGTGACCACTATTATCGTTGCTGCTGCGGCTGGTTTCGTCTACCCTGAACATTCTTCTTCAGATTATTACAATGGTGTGTATGGTCACTACGCTCATCAACAAGCTACAATTGGGCCACATGGTGTGCCGCTAGAAACACCAGAGGTCGCTGCTGCACGAGCTGTACACTTGGCAGCGCATGCCGAAGAACGTGCCAGACACGTTGGATATGCTCATGGACACGGCATCCACGCTCCACAACAAGGACCCATCGACACACTTGAGGTACAGATCGCCAAGTTCAAACATTTGGCCGCGCACGCTGAAGCAAAGCAGCGATTAGCAAATCTTCAACTCGCTGCTCCATTGGAAACTCCCGAGGTGCAAATCGCCCGTTACGAACACTTGGCTGCTCATACTAAAGCACATCAGCAAGTGCAAATCATGGCTCCTGTTGACACCATCGAGGTACAGCAGGCTAAAATCGCTCATTTTGCTGCTGTAGCTGAAGCGCAAGCGCATCATGGACATCAACAGGACGTGTACCAAGACACTTATGAACCAACTTATGAGCAAGGATTCGAGCATTATTATGCCTATGGTGATAAAGTTGCTGACCAACAACACGAATGGTGATTTTCCACGGCCTGATAAATCTAATTTGTTTCCTATGTATATATTGTTGATGCTGTGATATTTCAATTCTGTCTATATTCTATATTCAATAAACATCCTTTAAATAGCAAAACTGATGACTACTTATCTATTGTCTATTCAAATGGGAACCCATTAATACATTCAAAATTTACATGATGTTATAATATTAATAAATAATACATACAAAATTAACAAACATATACGTTGGCCTTAAACTCACCGAATGTGAAACTTATACAAAATTACAACAGTATTATGAGAGATTTAATGGAATATTCTAACTTTCTTCTTGCTAAAATAATATGAATTTACAACATATGTACACATATTCTATAAGTACGTCAATGAATAATTACAAACAACAAACATTTACAAGCATAAACCAGTCAACGAGACTTGCAACTAAAATGTGATACCTAGTACTGGGTTAGGGATCCTATATATACCTAGAAATTGCCTAATCAGCGACATATAATCTTACATTCAGATTTATTGTAATCGATTACAAATCCGTTTGAAAAAAAAACATAAATTGTTATATTAAAATGGCAATAAAAACTATGATATTTTTTTCTAAAAACTGTAAAATGGCGATAACAGCTATTATAAATTTTTCTGAAAACTTCTTTCAAGCGAATTTGTAATCAATTACAATAAATATGAATGTAAGAATATCTGCTTACTCATAATTAGAAACGTTGCATTCATAATAATTTATTATTTTGTTGTTATAAATTAAAAAAAATATCCAATGCACATTACCATTTATTGTAATTGATTACAAATTCGTTTGAAAGGAATCATAAATTGTTCTATTAAAATGACAATAAAAACTATGGTATTTTTTCTGAAAACTTGTCATGTATCATCATCGGGCGTGGATTCAGATTCATTTTCGGTTTTGCAATTTGCATATTTCATTCTTATCCCTTATCTTATCAGCACTTTTTGCACTTGATCTTATTTACTCATAGTAATCAAATAATCGGTAAAAATATAATCATTAATTTCCTTCTAGATTGATTATGAGCTTCGCGTTTGGCGAGCAAGAAGCATTGGTGATTCTCTTTTATATTTATTTTATAAATTCTATATTAACCAATAAAGAGTGTTGGTATTTAAAGGTCTCAATAGGAAAAAAACATCCAGTTTTGCTAATCAAAAGAAATTTATTGAAAATAGAATATAGACAGAATTGAAATATCACAGTATCAACAATATATACATAGGAAACATATTAGATGTATCAGGATGTTGAAAATCACCATTCGTGTTGCTGGTCGGCAACTTTATCACCATAGGCATAATAATGCTCGAATCCTTGCTCATAAGTTGGTTCATAAGTATCTTGGTACACATACTGTTGATGTCCATGATGCGCCTGTACTTCAGCTACAGCAGCAAAATGAGCGATTTTAGCCTGCTGTACCTCGATGGTGTCAACAGGAGCCATGATTTGCACTTGCTGATGTGCTTTAGTATGTGCAGCCAAGTGTTCGTATCGGGCGATTTGCACCTCGGGAGTTTCCAATGGAGCAGCGAGTTGCAGATTTGCTAATCGCTGCTTTGCTTCAGCGTGCGCGGCCAAATGTTTGAACTTGGCGATCTGTACCTCAGGTGTGTCGATGGGTCCTTGTTGTGGAGCGTGGATGCCGTGTCCATGAGCATATACAACGTGTCTGGCACGTTCTTCGGCATGCGCTGCCAAGTGTACAGCTCGTGCAGCAGCGACCTCTGGTGTTTCTAGCGGCACACCATGTGGCCCAATTGTAGCTTGTTGATGAGCGTAGTGACCATACACACCATTGTAATAATCTGAAGAAGGGTAGACGAAACCAGCCGCAGCAGCAACGATAATAGTGGTCACGATAATCTACAAAAAAGATAATATATAAGGACCGATAAGTTGTCTTAACATTTATAGTATATGAATATTAATAACTTAAATTTATAAATGATACTGTTATGACAATTTTATCGTAGCGTTATCATAAAATAACTTATCTACGATTGTAAAAGATTTGCAATTTTTGTGATCAAATTTTAAATTGACAAAAGACTAGATAAGATTATAGACTTACCAAAACCTTCATGATGTTTTCTATGTATTGTTATTGTACTGAACTGACAACCTCCTAGGTGTAGATGATGCACCAGGACTGTTGATCAAACTGTAACTTGAGGTACTCGTTCTTTGCCTTATATACCCACCAACAACGAAGGTCTCACTTTCCGTTCTTTTATTATTTGTATTAATTTAAATTGCTTTATTAGCAGTTAATTTAAGCAATTCTGTTGGTTAGTATTCGGTTCGGTAACTCGTTATTCTTTAATGCGATTTCTTTTCTCCGCGTGGTAAATATAAATAGATTTTTTTTACAATTTGTAAATTATTATTTGTTACCAGAAATAGTTTAATGACTGCCTTTGAGAGTATATAGTACTGTTTTTGGTGATACAATTAAACTATAAGAAAGACTACTCCAAATGATATCTTACATTGGCCAAACCAAAACACACTTAAATATTACGTGAATTTGGAATCTACGAAAAATAATGCTTCCAGCACTGATTAAATATAGACCTTTTAGTGGCTTCTTGAACGAGTATTTCCCACACTTTATTATGAGCAAGGCGCAAATAAATTATTTTACTATTTATAGAATAATTCTCAGACGGAACAAAACTTTGTAGCCTAAGTTGTGATCACGTCATATGCACTGCGACACTGGAAAGTAATAATATTCTTTACTATTTATTCAGGGTCAAAATTACATTATTATGCCAGCTATTTGTTCAAAAATCAATACATTTTTATCAATTCCTCACTACGACACGAGTGCTTTTATGAAAACTCATTAAAGCTTTAGTGTTATAATGAATGTTATTTCAATACAAAAAATTAGAACAATCAAAAAGTTGGTTTTTCGAAGCAGATTATTTTCAATATTGGATCTCCATAAATATTAATAATTATATCCGGATAACAAGCTCGCACGAATGAATTCCAATTCAGAGGTTGTATTCACCAAAATATCCAAACAATGGGCATCTTGAACTTTTAGTATGCCAATTGTGCCATTTGGTGGAACAATTGAAAACCGTAGCGAATTTATGATTGAATCGTTGCTTTTTGGTCTCATTTTCAAACAATAGCCAAACGGAAAGTCTACTCCTGTGGCAGTATTTAGGCGTTGATATGACGGAAAATGAAGATAGATGGTATAGCTTCTCTTTCTAATATCTTTGTGATATTAAATACCTTGAAATTCGATTACAACATACACTGTGCAAATTGAATACATTTAAGAAACTTATGCCAAAGCTGAATTTCTTGTACAAATATTGTAAAGTATATCAGTTCTTAACGATTAAATCATATATATTTTAAATGGAACAATTATAATGTAATAATATCTAATTTTCCCACAAAATTATTGCACTAGTGCACACGGAATACCAATTTTTTGAATAATTATACGAATTAAACATTTTTGAAAAAATAAAATATTTAATATTTGTGCTGTCGCACACATAGTAGAAAATCAGAAAACTGTTTTATTGATTCAATTAACTAACACTTCAATTTATATGAATAATTTACATAATACATTATTTGTTGACAAGTTTCTAAGCGGCCGATAATATAGTATCAAGGGCAACAGTTCAACCTATTTAAATGTAGTAATTGTAGCAGGAATTCAGATGAAAGGAAACCGAACTTGGATGGAAAGGTGCCAAAAAATGTTGTTGACTGATTTTTTTTACAATATAAAAAAGACGCCGGATGTTTTTCCCGAAATCTTTATTTTGAGCTATTTTTATTTTATTTCTTTAAACAAAAGTTATAGATATTGTACTTAAAAGAAATATTATATATATAAATATATATATATATATATATATATATATATATATATATATATATATATATATTTCAACATTACAAAATTTACTTATAACTGCGTATAAGAAAGTAATAAAGTTCAGTGTAGAGCACTGCAGACATATTCTTTAATAAATTATTATTAATTAGAGAATGAAAAATCGTAAATGTAAATCTTGCTCCTTGTATAACCGGTAAGTGTTATTCAATGTATGTACGTTAAAATATATGTAGAAAATGTAAAATATGTTGTAATTCAAAGTTCGTTATACGAAGCACATAGCATATTTTCTTGTTCTTCTTTTCCATGCATTTAATTACGCTTACAATTATGTATATTTTGATGGGAATATAATTGAAATTATCCCGTGAAAGTCGTAATGTTTTATTTGCGTGCACTGTATGCAAATTAGTATTAAATTCCGTAACGTATCGCGATGGAGTGTGGTTGTAGAATAACCAAGAGCATCAGACCACGTGCCCGACGCCCTCTATTCAGACGACGACATACACATTAGTCGCAGGCGACACACACAAGGACTACCCTATTTCGCTTAGATACACACACACACACACACACACATACACCCAACAGTCAATGTGAACAAAGTAGACGGGGGTATATCAATTAATGAAACATTATATATGTTCATGCAAGGGATTCGTGTCTATAATATACAATGGTACTATATCGTTTTTATGCCATGCGCACATGGGTTTTACGTTACAATTATTGAAAATTTAAACATTTAATGGTCAAGTATAAGGAGAATTAGCATTAAAACACTATCTGACTGTTCAATAAAAAGTTTAATGAAAATGTAATGCACAGCTCTATAATCCTCTTTCTCCTTCGAAAAATATAATGATAAAACTGTCCCAGTTGTTCATAAACAAACAAGTAAATGGTTAGAAAAATTAGATTAGATTTGAAATGTAAGTGTAAAACTTTTCCATACTTAGTATAAACGAATTTATAAATGCATTAGAAATTTACTCCATAATTGAATATATATGTCGTACATTTTTAGTTTGAAATATGTATTATGGAATGAAAACTTTAAGCTTTTTACTTTCTTATAAAGAAAAAAGTTTAGTTATCATTAAAATATCTATTGCGAAACTTTAATGGATATAACCGCTTCAAGATCAAATCGTAAACAGGGGAATACGATTTGATTATTTTCTCATTTTTGTATATCTGCATAAGTTGATTCGTGTTACTATATTTTGCATTACTTAGAAACTACTAAGCGTTGAATAGTTTAACCTATCCATGGCTACGCCAATTCGCTTGCTAGCTGTATAGAATTACTTCACAGACTTATTGTATAATGAAAATTAACAATGCCATCTAGCGGATAAACAGTGGACCAGCACAGTGGCCAACGGCGCCGTTTGTGTGCTTTAAAAGGCGCTTCTCATTCGCCAGATTATTAGTTGTAGCGTAAATATTTAAAGCGTTTTAACTAAAGTATAAATAAATCCTCCTAGATACGACATAAGTGATTCCGCGCAAAACATAAACACGTTTTCTAAATATAAGTTTGCTCGTTCTCGAGAAAGGGAGATAGAGAGTGTGAAAGAGCACGACAGTGCGGGCCAGTAGCAGAATCTATAATATCGTAAATGTGGAACTTGACATACAGCTTTAACCTTTGAAAAACCTATTAGATTCGATATTTTACAAACCGTGCATTTTCAATAATACATTGACAGAATTGTATAATTGTGTTAAATATAATTAGTGTTGCCACTAACATAAAATATAAATAATTAGAGATTTTCCAAATTGGTGTGCCTGCAAATTTTAGAGTTTTCTATTTTTTATGATTACAATAATTTTGTTTTACTTAGGCAAAAGAGAATTACTTGTTGTGGTGTCAAGTACTTCGAATTCTAACAAAGAATATACAAAATTAAAAATTTACACACTGTCGCAAAAGCATGTTAGTTTATTTATAAAGCTTTGTTCAAAGTTAGAATACAAAAATCAAAATTGTTGAAGAATAATTGATCTTCAACCAATCAAACAATAAATACAGTTACATATGTAGATAAATCGCTTGATAGTATTAAAAATTACTTTTTTTTAAGGATACCGTCGTGCAAGTGATTATTTATGAATGGTTTGAAACTACTATAGCCGTTCATCTTGCATATTATGTTCGGTTTACTCTTGCGCATTTTGTATTTGAACTGCCCCTGTCCGAGTCTATATGTTGTACTACAGACATGCCGTTACAAGGGCCTTGAGTCATCTTTAGTCTTGGTTATTATATATCATTTAAGTTGGATTATCCTATTTGCTTGGTCCAACGTAACCGGGACGCAACTTAGAATTCTAATTAACAGGATTTCTAGGATTATTTAATCGTATTTAACGCGTGACCTGTAAGCTGCTGGCAAAGATATATAATGAAGATTAGGTTGGGTCGTCACGGACTATACGGGATTAGAGATCTCCGCCGTGGAGCCGCTTAGTGACAGCGCGCACCTATAATATCGTTCCGTATCTTGTCGCATTTCAATTCCATCATTATCGCCTATCATCCAAATGTTTCCATTGTTATTGCGTTTGTAATTATATTATTTGCATACGCATTCGCGAGCAAACTGATTTGAATATTATACTCACTAATTTAATGATATGATTAGATTTAGAATTAATGCACCACACTTTATTACAAATGACAAAATTATCTGTTGTACCGTCAAACGGAACTACTTCTACATGGTAAGTAGTGCTGTAATGAAATTATAATTGAAATTGAGAATTGCGAAGTTCGACTCTACAATATAGACTCTATATATATTACTATACTCTATATTATAGAGTATAGTAATTTTTGCTCGTCGTCTGGCAGTATTACTATTTATGTAATTAGTTGCGAAAGGAGTATCTCTTAAGAATGCGTCGTAAAATTGGACAACTCGTCTAGTGGTGTTGCTTATAAGAAATTTTCTACAATCGTTAAAAATGTAAAATTATATAATCATTTTTTTTTCAAAACAGCAGTAGGTATATACAAATTCATATAACCATTTTGAAATGTTTACTTTACAATAAGGTATATGCACTTAAATCTAATTTTTAAATCTGCAGAATTGATAGAACTATTTATGTTTAGTTACTAACATTACTAACTGATAAATGTTTGTACACATGAATTCCTGTTATTTGTCATACTCATTAATGATTTTGTGGTTACAGTTATACAAGAATTCATTTGTTATTAAGACTAGAGTTTAAATTTCTTCTCGAAATAATAATTGTAGGTAGATTTATAATATTTCTAAATATATATATATATATATATATATATATATATATATATATATATATATATATATATCATAATGTTATAAACCTGGTCTGATATGTTGGACAAAAAATTTTATGTGTCAGCAAAAGTAAAAATAAATTAACCATATCCTAGTTTCTGCCAATACTTATTTATACAATATATTAATGAAAAGTTTACTACACACAAATTACCGAATTTACGAGCAACCGAAATATATTGTTTGACTGTGTGTCTTCAATATTTACAGAATCAAAATAGTTTTGCACAAAAATTCGTTTTATGACATTTATCTGTAGCACTATGCGGTACTCATGTTACAAATATAAAAGAAAAAATAAAATTATACCGATTCACTACACCCCGAAATTGTTCATGTTTCAATTATCGTCCTCCATTTGTGTAATGCCGAATAAGAATTGATGTTGATTTAAGGAATAATGGGTAAATAGAAGTAATGTATTTTAAAAATAAAGTCTTGGCTAATTCAATTTTTAATATCTCCTTCGCTCTCAAGGGAATTTTACTTTTCCTTTTAAATTCCGAACCCGATTGGATAGAGACTAATGATATTTTTTCGTTTGTTTTTCCCAGCCTGATTCCCCTGTACTGAATCGACAGAACGTAAAAAATCAATCATACACTTATATATAATTCATAGTCTTTTATCTCTCTATCTTTTTTTAAGATAAGGAAACACACTAAAAGTTTAAAATGTAATACATATATGGAGCAATTTTAATAATAGGTATTCCTACAGCGATATTCATACATTTAATGATGCTTTTAGTTAATTTAGTTGAAAAGCTTTGTAGTAACAAAGAAAGTGAATTAAACAATTCATTTGCCATTTGATAAAATGAGATTATCGCCATGGAGATTTTAATCTATGAGTACGAATGCTATTTCATAACTTGGAATGTCAGTAAAAGAAATAATATTGATAAAACACTGAACATATTATGTTATTTTACCATAAAGGTATGTGGTTCTGTTTTCATTATATTTTTTGTAAAAGCCAAAAATGATTCTTTAATGTACTCAATAAAACTGGCTTTCATGTGTTTTGAATTTTTAACTACCTATCAAGTTTGGGCACAGGTTTAGTTTATCTCTATAAATAACAGTGCTTGAAAATACATATTTCTTTATTAGAGATTCAGTGGTTGTAGCACTGTACTCTTTTTTTTCACATATTATAAGCTCGCTGAAAGGCAAACTGACGGCATTTGTTGATGTTTATTTAGCTTAATTTCAAGTACTTAATTTTATTTTGTAGGAATATAATTTTATCACATATGTTCCCAATTTGTTTTTTTTTTTATAAAATTGAATCGTAAATTGTTTCTTAAATTTTTTAGGCATTTAACAATAGTATTATAATTGAGTTCGAAATTTAATGCACCATATAAAGAATTACTACAACTGATGGCATATGGTGATCATGTGCTATGGCGGCTACTATGAAAGAGCACATTTGATTTAAATCTGTCCACACTGGTTAGTCATAAGACCTCACATAAACTTCACAGTTATCGGATTACATTACTCGAGACTAATTTAAGAAAACAGCCATGCCAAATTCTTGTCAGAAACTATCGTCTATGAACAATTTAATACACAACAGTGAAAGCAATTGTTTATAGACTAATAATCATTTCAAAACTTTATACAATAATTTATTTTATATTAGTTTTCGCCTTCTGCTTCGCATTGAAGTAATTTTATACACATCGACCATTGAATGCTCTTTTGGTATAATCATACTTTGGATTGCAATTAAGTTTGTAAATACTTTAGGATGACACGGGCAATCTTGTTACATCTAAATCAAAAATCGAGCTATAAAGTTGGTCTTACGAGCGTGCGACATAAATCTCACTGTATGAGTTATATAATATTTTTGAAATCAGATAAACGTACATTCCTTTTGTTTTTCGACAATGTTACAGACACATAACCGGACACCGTAGCTTTTTTGTACTGCCGTACGGTGAACTAATACGATGAGACTTATGAATAGATATTATGATACCACAAGTAGAATACTTTAATTTTATTCATAAATATGTAAGACTTGCAACTGAGTAGAAATATATACTTTAATTTCATTGGTAGACTATAGTGTTACAAAAATACTTAGGTACTTCAAAGAAAATTCACTGATAATCATTCACTGTCAAAGGCAAATGAAGGGGATATATTTTGCTCTTAGTTTCATACTTGCTTTTTTACTGCTCAATTTCTTCGATTTTTGTCTACATATTTTAAACAAGTTTCCTATTCTTTTTCAATTTTCTTCCTCTTAAGATTGTTATGGTTTGTGGTGACTGTTTCATTATCCACTTAGAAAAATCCCTCATGTTACAAAATAAATATTCTTTTAATTGCGAAACGTGCATCTGACATGTCACAAATATACTTTAATGGAAAAATATACATTACAATAAAAACACTGGCAGATGAATGGTTGTATTAGAAACTCTTATACTACAGTGACAGTGTTGCTATAAAAATGTATGCCACCAATATGATTGTTAGTTACCAGTTATTTAGAAAACTGTTCATATTTTAACTGTTATATTTCAAAAGTTCAAGTTAAAAAGAAATTACGGATACTGTTGAGCAATTTTGTACATTGGAATTTAGAAAAATTCAAGGTATAGTAGCAATTATATAACTGATATACAGAATTCACCAATCTAACTAGCAAAAGTGCGACTTACGGAAGCTTGACATATGAAGGTCAGACAGAGTATATAAATAAAATGCTATATAAAATAAGTTTCACCCTTTAAAAATTATAACTGATGATATTTTCAATCGTCTGTCCTGAGTGTACATAGTCCATATGCAACATTCTAGCGCTCCACCCACAACGTTTGTTTCGCATACATTTCCTAATATATAATTTCGAATTCGCAGAGGAATGAGTTGTAAACATATTTATACAAAATCACAATATATTGATTCCTTTAAATGTCACTACATTGGAATGTTTTAGCTGGCGCCACAAAACCATCAGTATATTTATATATATATATATATATATATATATATATATATATATATATATATATATATATATATCCTTCAACAAAAAAATGGTTAATAACACTAAAAATTCTTGGTTGACACCGGGCCAGTTATATCCATATAGTGTGTGAGTCGATCGTATAAGAGCGGGTATCAAACGGGCACATTTCTAGTTCTACTGAAATGGTAATTATCATCTTCCGCTGACTAGATACTCTCTCGGTACGTTATCTGTCCCGTACCTTTTTATATGAAGAACATCGTTCAGGAATTCTGGCACCGACCGATGCGATTCGGAATGCACGTGCTGCCTGTGTACGCTGGTGTCGTGTTCTGGAACAGCTCGTAGGGTTTGGCAGAATGCCCGAAATCTTGCTCGTTTACGACTGTTCGAAGCGGTGCGCTGCGTTGCGCTCGCTTGTGTGTCCTATCCAATAAAAGCCAAAGACGGGAATAGATGTGTGGGTGCTGCACACAACATCAGTTCAGAAGTCTTTGACTTTTGCCTCCGCACGTTTGTCCCTGATAAACTACTCAATATATTAACATGCGATTTTCTAATCGACCATTGCATTTGCTAGCCAACATGAAAAGAGTTGCAGTTATTCAAAAAATTACACTTTTTCGCTGTACGTAGAACAGAAGCGCTGTAGCATTCGATAGTGTGTTTGACCTAGCATATTATACTCATATAAATATCAATTATTAACCAAACCATCACATAGGTCCATCGCTCACTATACATACGACATTTCGCTCAATATCGCACTCCGAACAAGGAAACTTCTTGCAGATACTTTTCAAACAAAAGTTGAAGGAAATATATAGTTCATTATGAACATGTCTAATTTCACCATACATGCAGCCGCTCCAGTGATATTGGAGAAAGGAAAAAAGAATCAATAAACATGCAATTCCAGTTTGGATATCCTTTTCACAAATAGAAGGTGCAGATCTAGATCATACACAAGTTTTATGTTTGAAGTATTACAATTTTAGGTTCGACAGTTTTGTCATTTACAGTCGGACGGCATACAGAGTTCGAAATATTTGATGGATTACAAGACACTGCGTAAATAAAAGTAATGACATGAATGCGTCTTACACATATATTCTTGTAACTTTGTTGAACATTTTATTTTAACACTGAATATTTGACAAATGTTCAAATAAATTACTAGTAAATCTTACTAAAATACTAATTCCACTACCATGAATTTAGACAATGCTGTATACAAAAATAAATACTTTGACGAACGCAGCGCATCTGTGTTGTATTTAGCAAAAATAGTTTGGATCAGTATGTTATTCCCAACAGTCTCCAGAATTCCAAGGATGTCTGGAACTTCATTTATTGGCCATGTTGGATTCCGCTCGCATGCTGTAGATATTTTTTATTCTTTCTCGATCAAATACCTCTCGAAATAATTCATTAACTTATAAACTTTTCTTCTATTATTTGCTGCCAATTTAATAACTTAAAATTATATTCTAGATTTCTAAAATTGGAAGCTCTGCAATTTTAGCATTTATTAAATGCTACGCTAAGAAATACTAATTTATAATTCGAATTCTTCAGATACTGAAGAATTCAAATTATCTCCAAATTCTTTCAGTTATTATTTTGTATATATATATATATATATATATATATATATATATATATATATATATATATATATATATATATATACGCTTTACTAAAATTTTAATTCTTTGCAAATTTTATTTGAAATAATTTTTTCAAAACACTTATATTTTACGTGAAAATAGTTTTTGAAATTACATAATTTATTTATTTATTAATTGAAGCATATTTTCTAACTACAATATACTCTTTTAAAATTGCTTTTGTAACATTGAGTTAGAGTACACGCCAGATATTTACAAACTTGCTTATATTTTGGCAAGGAGTAAACATCTTAACCAATATAAGAATTCTAATTATATAAAAAGTTAAGCAATGGGAACGAAGTAGTCTATTACAGAGAGAGAAATAAGCACGTAATCCCCACCGTTAAATGTATTTTAAAAAATATTACAACGCAATTTTCGCTACCATATACGAATAACAGACATTTCCTGAAACATCAAAAAGACATAAATTCATTTCTTGTTACGAAGCCAACTCACAGGATCTCTATTATATGCGAAGGCAATATATTTAACATACTTTATAACAAACGCTCATGAAAGTACTTGTTCTTGTTTAAAATTGGTTATTTTATCACTTTGACTACTGAGCCAATAAAAGATCGGGCTTAGACTTTTTGATGATAAAGTATTTTGCAAAATTTTGAAATGATCGTGTATTATATTAAAATTTGAAACTGATAAAAAATAGCTAAAAATACTTTGCTATATAGTCCTTGTAGTCTATCAACATCATTATGATTACGAAAATATTATATAAAACTTAATGTAAATGTAAATTGGATTGGCTCGGTCTCTTCTAAATAAACCGAACCAAAGCTTAACAAATTTGGTACCCCTTATATTGAATTCAGGATTTTTTGAATGTGATAAATATGTTTGATGCATTAAAGCCTTATCATTAAACCCAATGCTTATAAAAAATTGTAATTAAAAATAAAACCATCGCTTCGAAGTACATGTGTTTGCACCACTAATCAAGTTTGCTGAAATTCCTGCGTAATAATGACATAGCACATAAATTTAATATTATGTCTCATGAAAACTGTTATTGAATAAATAAATATTATTGTAAAGGTTTATATGTGACTGGAAGTCTTGGTACCAACTCAAAACATATTTTATGAGTTATGTTAGATTTTCATTTGTATTGGCATAGTCAGCAAACGATAGCTATATAAGAAACATGTTATAAGATAAATTGGACATCTTTGAAAAATTTGATAGATTTTTGAAAAGAATATTCTTACTAAATAACTTTATGCATCTTTATTTAATATTATATTTAATAAATCGTGTGAACAATGTCGGGCAACATATTGACATGGAAACAAAATAAATTCAACTAATTTGATATTTGTCATTTGGTACAGGTTATCACAAATAGATTAACTGAAAACGTGTTTCGAGCATATTGGATATTGAAAATATGTATTGGAATACAGTACATATTAAACATTATATTTGAATATGCTGATATGAATATTGAAGAATCAATATATATTTTATGTTGCACAGATATTATTTCAAAACGTAATAAAAGAATAAGCTATATGGTACAATTTCCGAGTATTATTGTGGAGTTTGACAATCTCTTTCGGATATATATATATATATATATATATATATATATATATATATATATATATATATATATATATATAAGAAAATCGAGTGCAGGCATTTACAAATATTTTATTACCACCCGGTTGTAATTGTGAAACTTCCAAAGAATTAACTAAAATTAGCAAATGAATTTTGTTGAAATTACCAACAAATATTAATTCTTTCGGGACAAAAATATTTTAGAAATAATAAAATGTATTTTGCTGTTTAACAGTCGTTTCTCAACCCATGGATTTTTATAAGAGTTATTTCACAAAACTGCTATTCCGTAAGCAGCTGTTAAGTTCAAAATGATTGTTATAAGAGCAGCTGTTATGGAAACGACTGTCATGTGATGTCTGTTTTAAGAATCGTCTGTTATGAGTTATGAGTACAGCTATTTCGAGATCAGCGCTGTGTGTATTCAAGATGTCCCTAAATGTTCGGGACATATTATTATTATTTGAGAAGAATAGAGGAAAACGGTCCCCAAAACTTTGACACATATTATTATTACTTGAAAAGAATAGAGGAAATAAATATTATACACATATACAAAATAGGGAGTTATATCCAAGTCTTGTCTTCGGATTCGAATTGTATCCAATTTGATATCCTGGCCGATTTCATAAAAATTGCCGATAAATTAGGAATAGACAAATCAGTGCAGCATTGGTAAACAATATCATAACCATGGTTATCTTAGAAATATTCATGTAGTTTTTGCAATTTTATTGCAGATGCAATCTCTAGTGTTTGCAAACATTGTTCTCTTATATTTTGTATAGCATTTGCATATACCCTGGGGATGGTATAAATTCGTTTGTAATATAAATACAAATAACAATCTGTGTGTTAATATCCCCATTGCAGCTTATAATACTAGAACGTACAATAAAAGAATAATTTATAACGGTAATATCCTTTAAAGTAGCATCAATGTAGTAAAAATCATAATATTCTTTTTGTACGACTCATTAACAAACATATAAACATTCGCATATACCCGGCTTAGTGCAAATGTGTGAATGTATTTATGTTTCGGTGCAAGTACAAACAAGTATAAATAAATGTACCATTTTACAATTGGTATTTTACTGTGTTCTGGACTGCGCGGCACCTAGTGTATTGTGTACGCTATTAAATCGATTAGCGAATAGAGGACATGTGTTTATTTTTAACGTTGACTCATTTGTAGACCTATCTTGAAATCTTAAATTCTAAAACAACGCGGAAATAATGTTTGTGATTGTTAAAATGAACACAATCTTAAATAGTTATTTGTTAAGAAATAATTTTTGAATTTTGCGTAGGTATCCGATTCGGTAGTCTATGTTGTCAGTACAATTGCATGGCAATGTCGAAATAAAGGTGATAATACGGGTAGAAAATTAGTTATTGTCCTTTAAAAATGTTTCAGATTTGAATGAAGTTCATAAATATTCAGGACACGTGAAGCTCCAACAATGGCAAAGAACTGATATTAAATTCCTTTCAGCTTTTAAAATTGTTAAGTGCTTCATTTGTCCTAGATAATGTTGTGGCAGACACTTTCATATTCATAGTACACGTTCATTGTATTATATTTTTGTTTTAATAAAAATGTGATTTTATTTTAAAATGTTATATATTAATTAATTCTTGTCGTGGGGATTATGAATTACAAGACGATGATTCATCTAGGATGAGAATTCACCAAGAAATAATATTGCAGAGATTTTAAACAATTCCTCACAATGATTCTTAACTTGTATGAAGTATTTAATTTGACAAAATAGTTTTTAACTAAAATTCTGATATATCCGTACTCGTAGAATTTCCATTAATGACACATTAGCTAATAGTGCATTAAAAGAACAATGAGAAAGAAAAACTTGTATTATATCTTATAGCTCCTCCACAATATTTATCTAAAAGCACAGCAGCTCATAGCAAAATTAATAACAATGAAGTAGTCGTGGTCAAGAATATTAATGTACTATCTAGATCTATAAATAAAATGCAATTTAACTTACTGTACAAGGTAGCAAGTCTTGTATGTGATTTTGTATTATAAATCAGCAATCAAAAGATATTAAAGCAAAGTATATATTTATCAATTAGAAATCATTTATTTAAATTTTAACTTGACATGTGATTTGAAACTATAAAACTATTTTTAGGTTTAAAAACTTTTTAAATGCTTGAAGCCTTTGATTAAATCAAAATTCAATTCAATTATTTCAAATTAATTCAGTTTCAAAGCCATAAGTTCTTATTATCAAAAATGCTTCCATTACATTGATTTAAATTCATAAATGATTTAAAATTCTTTTTAATTCCTCTTCATTTGACTTCTTGTCCAGGTCTGGTCTGACTCGTGCAGTTTTCAAGATATTGAAATAGTAAACCTTTACTTCAGGTTTTAAGATATTGTTTTCAAAAATAGTATGTGCACACTCACAGCCGTCATTTTGAAATACAACAGATTTGAATCAGGAATGATGGAACTATTTTCGTTTAAATCTCGAGTTCGAAAATTATTCATGATTGCAATACAATACTTACATATTGACTCGTATTAGAATATAAATGTTGGTTAAAATGTAAAATATTTTTGACCGTGTATATATCCATTAGTTGGTTACATATAGACCTCTATAATTATAGACAAGCTACTAACAAGGTGTATTGGTACAGAGACATGCTTTCATGAAATCGATCAACAAGTTTCAACAGCAAACACTTAATAAATCATCGTTAAATTAACGTGAAATCCAGCACCCTATTCCCAGCTACGAATGTCAATTTATCGCATGTTAAATAAGAAATGTGCAGTGTAACTAATGTCACCTACTGTTCATTGGACCAACATAATATACTATTCACGACTAATATACTGTCCATATGCATATATAATTGTATTGTATTGGGTTGATTAAACTAATGCATTAGTTTAATTAAGTGTAATTATATTGGTATCGCTATAAATACATATATAATGTAGGATATTTGTGTAATACAAATCAATATCCTACTTATTAAGGCGAATAACTTGGGGTTGCGCGTTGATCATTACATTGTTTATAATTCCTATAAATATATTTCAATCAAATGGAATTTATATGATTCGTGTTCTTCATACCTTATTGTATCATGTTAAATTATTTGTATTAGTTACAAGCCAAGCCCGTTAGGTTTATAAATTCATTTTACAAAATACATAATAATTGAAATACAAATACAAATGAGATAATGCTTAAGTCACTAGTCATATAAAAGTCATGTGAGGTCCACCCCAGTTTATTTTATATTCTCATTTTGCATAAAGTTACTTTCATTTTAAATAGCAGATGTGAAAATGCACCAGAACAATAAAAACTAGTTTTGAAAGGAAATGCAAACCAGTGAATTACAAAAGTAAATTAATAGAGATTCTTCATGCTAGTTTATTTTTCTCTACAATCAAAAGTTGTGGCTACCTAATTTATAGCTGGAACTCGGTATAAAAGTACTAGAACCATGAAAAGAACACCAATATAACTAGGACATACGGTCTGGAATAGATGCAAAATTGTGCAATTAATGAAACGCTGCATTGTTTGAACTTGAAAACCGTATATTAAATTGTAATAAATGAGCACATATGCAAATCGGTTGCAACGAACTAAATACGGGCAGAGAAGTAGTTCTATAGTCTATTCCATTGTGGTTAGTTGGGGTTTGCGTTGTATTTCAAATAAGTGGACCATATTAGAATTTATATTCAACTAGGTAGCTTTTGCCCGCGGTTCTATACTTACACGCTTCTTTTATTACTATTACAGTTACACGCAATTATTGTTTCATCTGGAAAACTACTGAACCAAATTTAAACAAATATGTATTAAAACCTAAAACGTGTCTACAAGTTTGAAATTATTAATGCTTTCAAGACTTACTTATTACTGCGTATAAGAAAGTAAAATATACATGAACATAGGATTAGTGGTTCTACATTTATAAGCGTAACTACAGACCGAAGGATAAAGTGCAGTTGTATTTCATAATATGTATAAGGATGATGTAAACTTTAATTATTGAAGTAGATTTTATTTCTCTTGACCGGAATTATTTTTGATGAAAATTATTCTTATGAATGTAGTCTTGTATTTCTAAACTATTTATTCGTTTTCGAAGTTTCGACTTTCATATGGATACTCATGATTAAACTAGTTAGTACTAACAATGCTTTGTATTTCAAAATTATTATTTAATATTCTAATACTACAAAATGTCTTATCAAGTCCGAAGTTCTAGATCTGAAATGATGTCCCAATGAAGCAAAATTGAAAGGATCGAGGAATAGAGTATAGTGATAAACGTAGTGTTTGGACGCGGGCTCTCACCTCACCGCAGACACACATACGAGGCGACCGCAGAGCTCTTTCAGCTATCGCGTCCATTGTTTTCATGGTTTGGTTTGGTTTACACACTGGACGCAAATGGAGAAACGTGTGCTGCCGAGCAACGGACAAAAGCAGACATGTTGCTTCATTGTTCTGTTTGCCGAGAAAACTTATGACGTTGCCACGCGGTGAGTCTGGGATCTGCCTGCTGCCTCTTCACTGAAAAACCAACGTTTGTGTACTTCTATTTCAGCTGTGGGTACTCGACCACGGTTTCACGTGTGATATGACGGCAACTTTTGTTTTAATGCGCGAAAGATGGTTTGGCGCAGAAAATAAAACTCATTTTTATAAACTTTTACTTGTATATTTTTTATTCAACCTGCTGTAAATAATATGTTGTTTTTTATACCGCTTAACTTTACAATATGACTCTTTATACATTCAGTTTAAACACGCAGTATTTTGGCAGTATTATGAGACAATAAGTAAGGCAGATTTTACCAACATTACTTAACAAAACAAATAATTATGCAACATAACAATGAGTAACATTTGATAAAAATATGAATTGTTGAAACTTTACTTAAATACTTACTATACAAATAATTATATTTTAACAAATTGAGATTTGTATTAGATTCTAAGCAATTTTTTGAAATAATATATATATTTTTTTAATATTATTTTTACAAATATGAAAATGTTTTGCCGGAAATTCATTTTGAATTAAATTAATATTCCTTAAAACTTGAGATACATTTTATTCAAAGTGTACGGCATAGTACCGTGAATAATTTTTTATTTAAATATGTATTATTAAATAGAATAAATTATATAATAAGACTTAGTCCTATTTACATTTTGTTGTGCATGGACTGATGGAGTTCATATATTATTTATATACGCACAAACAAACTTTAATTCTATTTAGTAATTGGGCATTTATTTTGCAATAAAATTTATTATTATTTTATTATATGAAAATATGCATGCTAGGTCCAACTCAGAATCTAATTACTTAAAATTATTTATATCTCGAATACAATTACATTATAATATAAAATCTATATTGATAGATTTTGTTACAATAAACAAGATTAATGCTAAATGGATTTAATACGGCGATAATAACAATAAACCAGAATTATTAACACAAAAACTCCATATATTTGGATTGTTTAAATGCTAAAATTATGATTACAATTAATTTATGAGATGAAACAAAAACTTTGTTTTTATTACATTAAACTATAACTTCATTTAAAAGTAAAACACATTTTATTACAGAATAATGTAATTGCTGTCCAAGAACATACTATTGTATCCAAGTGGCGCCAGTGTTTAATTTAGAAAATAATGTCTTTCGTTCATCACAAAATTAGGAGGATTTTCTATTACAATTTGCGGACAAGTTAAGATTTATTATTGCTTATTTATTTTCATATGCTTTGACTTAAGCTTTTTCCTACTTAAATTTGGCACCTGCATATACGAGAAAGAGTAAAATTAAAAGTATTTGGGTATTCGAGCCAAGAACTGAAGAGTACATGTTTACAGTTGATCAACCTTGAAAATTAAGATAATTACTGACAGTAACTATACCTCTACGAAATACGTTATTCTGTTGGCCACTGCTGTGTAAAACAATATGGCTTCCATGTTGGCCTATTTAATAAATTTCTAGTGCCTTACACGGGAATTTATTGTACATTTAGATATTTCGTAGAATATGTATATTGTTATGTTACAGAGTTATGATAATCCAACAAATCTCTCATGAAATTGCTGTTCTATTGTTTTAAAGATTGACATTGGTAGATACTGTAATTAAAATAAAACAATGTAGTAAGTAATATGGAGTAAACATAATTACAACGTATATATATACTAGTTTCAAAAGGTATTTTCAAGTACATGATACTTTTATTAATACGTTTAGCTATCAGTTTAGAACGCAAATACATGGAATTTGAAAAAACACTCTACTTATAATATGTGATTAAGCTATTTTATGCATGAGAAACATATTTGCTATTAAGCAGATTGAGCGCCAGCCGCCAATGTTCTTAAATGTGACAAATATTTATATTCTGATTTCTAAGAAAGACAAATGTAAACAAACATACTTTGGAGAACGAAGTAAGTAGTTTTCTAATTAATCTTAGTTGTTCGCTCATAACATAACATGTTACGCTTATATAAAATAATTTAACCAGTCATTTGACTGCAGCCGCTAATACCCGGAACAAAATCGTATGACTAATATGAAAAATAACATGCGGTACCTTATAAAATTTAATACTTATATTTTATTTTCTTAAATATTAGGAGTGGTTTAAAGGAGGTTTTGAATTTCTATGAAAACAAATAATTAAGCAAATGGAATTGAAAAAAAATAACAAATATTAATTTCACGTCTTTCTGATTAAGAAAATGTATATATTTAATTTACTTGGATGTACTTGCTCGCCTCAAACTGTTTCAAATCTTCTTAATTTTTCTCCATCATGTTCAAAATAACGCTAACTAAAAACATCGGTACCTGTAACAACGCTAGTATTTTATAGAATGAATCATACTTTTATCGTGGATACTCAGCACTTTTATGGGATACTTACTAAAATAAATAAAAAATATTTATATTTGCAAATGTTTGTTATTACTTTCCATATCCTTACAAAGAATTAATCTGCTTGATGTTGCATGGCGCGAAAGTTTGCATTATTTTTTTCATTCTAAATTATACTAATGGGAAACGAGTGGATTCACATACGAGTTCCTCGACCTGTTTCTGGTCTCCACAACACTAGAATTTTATGAGTCACATTTGTGGTTGTACTGGGCATATGCAAAAAACAGTTCCCTTCTAAATGGATTTAATTAATGTAAGCCGACTGGGAACAAAACAAGCAATAAAAACTTTAATAATTTTTAATTATTCCGAGAAACGTAGTTTTTAATTTTTACACGGTGGTCCTGCACGTTTTTCAAATATATCCTGCAATCTATCATCACCATTTATGCTATGCGGATGATTCATGCTAATTGTACAGGGACGCGCGCTCCTATATTCCCTGTTGACTTATTAAAAACGAAATTAGAAGTTACTACGGGGATTATTGTAAGATGTGTCGTTACACAAAGTTAACATTGTTTCATGCCAACATTGTTGGTTTTATTGCTTGGGAGGTTCATGGTTTATTACACATTATTACTTGAGTCTTGGTTTGTCCACAGACGACACAACGCTTATTACTCAGCTGTTTACTTAAATGATTTTCTTTTTTTAAATGAAATTAATTAATTATATTTTGCTTTCATTTATTATTCTATGTTGAATGGAGACAGATTATAGCAACGTTTCAAATGCATATAAAATATTATCATTACGAAATTAAATATATAAAAAATGTGGATTGGCCAGAACTCGATTATCTTATACTTAGTTATCACTAGAAATGCATATCAAACAAACTGTCAATCTAACCAATACTCCACAGTAATATTCAGAATATGTACCATTAACGTATTTTATTACGTTCCTTTTATACCATAAGATATACAAGTTTCACAATTTTGAGTTCGTCAGTTTTGGCATGATTACAAGACTTATTATTATTGCGTACTAGAAAATAATAATATAACAATTTTCTAAAATTGTAGAATATAGTATTATTTTCTATGTTATTAAAAAAAAAACTCTTCGGCGTACAACCCCAACTTAAGCATCTTAACTGCGGAAATAGTTTTTCGGCAAATGTTTTATTTATTTAGTATATAATGAAAATTTTTGCCAATATCCGTTATTTAGAAGTTCTTCATACAAAGTCAATATCTCTGTAACATATCACTATTTGACCTTCGAGACAGGCGCCAGCGCTGACGATCTAAACATCTTGAGAATTCGCGTAAGGAATTTAAAATTCTTACAAGATCGGTTCCGATAGTTTCAATTCGTCGCACGTAGTTTAGGAATACCGTAATACCGACGGAGGGTCGACTCGTGGCGAGCGCTTCGAAACACAAAACCGCACTAGGATTATGATTAATTTTCGTGAACTCTGGGCGAACTCTCCATAATCGGATATTCAAGATTGCCATAAATTATTATAGAATTAGCAGTGTAGTGTGTATATGTGTAACACAGGACAGGGACAGGGATGGTAGAACCAAGTTACCCGCGCAGTGGTGGCTGGCTGGGTGGCTGGCTGGCTGGCTGGCTGGTTGACGGGTTAGACGAGTATGAGACGGAAGCTTAGAGCAGTTCAAAAGTGGAAGCGAGATAGCGAGACATCGGGCGACTGTGAAATTGTGCCGGCTCAGCAGCGAGGTGATTTACCGACACAGCTACTTAACCCCCGTAGCAGTTTTATCTCCATTAGTTTGAACACTCGATTCTCGCGCTAAAGCACGCTATATTTTATACATGATAAATTAGTGAGTCCTCTCTATCCCTTTGTCTCTCTCTCACTCACTCTCACCTCGTCCTTAATTATTAAACACTCATATTCGGAAATAATATACTGGCATTACAATGAAAATTTAATTCTTTCTGTCAGAATTGCTTTTAGTCTACCTAGTTAAGTTGGCTTAGTTATTCACGATCCGAATGTGAGATCTGTAATGGCAGTGGGCAAGTTAATTTTGTGGTGATTGTATTAACTTGAAACACATGCAAAATATTTTGCGACTGTCGTTGGAAAGCATCCTGCTGCAACTACCGCTGACAGCGTTCTAATCGTCAACCATGTGATATGCTGTCATAGTATTTATATCTTAAGCTAATAATATCCCGATGGTATACTTAGCTTTGCTGTGTTAATACACACGCTTATATACAATTTTCAATAAACTAACAAATAAAAGTGTTAAATGTCATCAAATTTAAAAAAATGTTCATAATAGATTTCTCCTAATGATGTTAATAGTTAATTAATCCAACATTCAACTGAGGAGAAATGAAAATGAGTAGAACTTATACCACATCTTACATAGAGCCATTTTTGCTAAAGTGTAATTTTACATTTTAATGCTAGTGTAATTTTGCACACATTGAAAGTGTTCTTAATAAATGGCCAACCTATTATAATATTATATAGCCATATATTCCTTTTCTATAATGAAATGTCTACATAGGAATATTTACTATCGCGTATTCCTCTTGTAAATTACATTTCAAAATTTCACAAAAACAAATTCCAGTGACAAAGACAACCAAAAATGGTAGTGTCAGTTTTGATGATTGTTATTAATTTTCAAAGGATTTAAGTAACCCTTGGCATACCACAAACAACAGATTTCCGGATCTAAATATTCTGATTTATGTACGTAATTTTACTAAGAATTACTTCTTTTGGCAGCTACCTGTTATTGTATGTGCCAAAGTGACAAATATAATTAAATTTGAATTATTTGACGGAAACCTTAAACTACTACAACTACGTATTTCATATAATGGCAAAGTTAACTCAAAATAGATTAATAGGCAACGTATTATTAGGAAATGCAGGGACATATTGAAATAGTTTATCAAGTTCAAACAAGAACAATCTTAACAACAGGATAACCTGCCAATGTATGTAATGAAAATAACGCAATTACTTGAAAAGTTGGAATTATAATGAAAATTGCACCGATATATCTATTAGATTTTTTACTAAAGCAGACGTTGATTAAATCACATTACATATTCATAATATTGAAAATTGCATGTAAAATTTAAGCAAACACAACGAAAGCAAAAGTATATCAATTACTCGACATTGTATCGCTTTATTCACCACAATATACCTGAGTTTAAAGTGAGATCATGTGAGATATTGAAATCCCCCATTGCTGTCGTTTGAATTTAATTATTTGGCTCAGTTCACTAGAGGGGACACAATTTGACACATTTAAAATTTGAAGATATAGTTATTTTTAATAAGTAATAAACGCTGCTCCACAAATCAATTCACACAATCAAATTATCAATCTTCTATCCTCACTGCTAATACAAATTTTGAAATTATATCATTTGCAAAATTTACTTTTCCTCACCTGGTAAGTAGTTCGTATTTGACCGCTATTTTTATTACCAATTACATTTATAAATCTTTCAGATATTAGTAATAAAATTTATGGGATAAATGATGGTCAATAATTGTAAATAGAATATTATGCACTACTTACAAGTTTTCTGAAAATCCAAAGAATCATCGGGCACCCCAACAACTTCAATTAAACACAACACTAAACTGAACACTACAAGTGCAAGGCAACGTTGATTAAAACTGCCTTTTAAAGAAAAACCCTGAAGTAGCATTTTCCGTCAGTACATAAACAATTAGGAATAAACCAATAATGGCTAACCCATTTCAACAAGCATGCACATAATCACATTCCAGGTGGCGAACTGTCAATTGTTTCCGTGTTGTCAACGCGGTGGACATCCGTGTATAAAAATTTCCTTTTCATCCTAGTAAGCCGCGATCTGTTTGGCAGATGCTTACACATGAGTGTGACTAAGTAAAGTCAACCGAACCTACTAAATCCCTCTACTCAGTACAGTGACGCGGTTTTGCATTCGACGACGCTCCACGCATGAGTATAAATAAAGTATTGTAGGAACTCAAAAGTCAGAATACTTCGTGTGTTATTTGTTTTTATTGTGAATGTTTTTCTTTTTTTTTTCTATCTGTTCGTACAACTAAACTGGATGGTACATATTTTTAGAACGGACGCTTTAGTTGAGTGAGAACCCTTTTGCATTTCATCAATCTATTTGCGGATAGAGATCACATGTTTGTTTTTACTGTGTTTATTACAAACATTTCATTGGATTGGAGCAGGTGTAGTTTTGATTTGAATAGGTTTAGTTTAGTTAATTGTTTGATGATTGGTATTTACAGTCAGGATTATATTTTCAGATCATAGAATTTATTATCATCTAAAGGAATATACTTTTTCTACTACAGTGACATCATACCCAAAAATTCTGAGGATATAGTCGATATATTGGTAGAAAAAAGCTAAGAACTACTTTCGAGATATGCAAAATGTTGTGAGAGTAAGCAAGTACTTCTATTTGAAATACCCTATTCAAAAATAGAAGGATTTCTCTCCAGAGATATACAATTCTATAATTAAAACATCATATATGTTTATCTGTATTGGCTATAGAGCGATCACACACACACCGGCAGACACAAACGTCATTAAAACAAGTCAATATTTTAAAGTAAAATTAAAAGAATTCAAACTCAAAAAGAAAAATAATATATGTTATAATTATAGTATCAATCTCAGTAGCAATCATCGCACTAGCTTTCAACCGAGGTCTGTTTTTGGGGCTAGAAATAAATTCTACATTAATTCTATCTAAAATAAAAAAGAAACATATATCAACTGTTATTTTAGAAAATGCTCAACATTATCAGTGATAAAAATAATTCTTTAATATATAGAATTATATTTATATATATATGCCGGTAACCCTGTTAAAATATTGTATTATTTATGAACTATATATATATATATATATATATATATATATATATATATATATATATATATATATATATATATTTATATATAATAACATAATTTACGAATAATTAAGTAAAATTTCATTTTTCTTTTACAGTTCTCCTGTTCTTTTATTTAAAAGTATCATTTATCAAGAGTTGACGGACTTCTCTCTAATGATATTTTGAACCAACTTGAGACCCATTTTAAATCCAATGCTGTCAATTGTCAAGAGTAAACTTCGACAGTGACTGTCACATATTGTAGTTGACATGAAAGTACAATAAATAATACTTTGTTCGTTATTAGGCACAATTTTTTTCTTTTTTAAATCCTTAGTGCAAGTCTAAAAGACTCTAGCGCGTTTTCTTTTCTATTATCCACTTATTCAATTTTTTATTAATTATATAAAAAAATTACCTTCGTTTCTTATTTATTATTTTGGGATATAATTCTTAGCATACTTTCTATATTTTTCCTGGTAGTTTTCCACATTAAGTATATTACTAATGTTATGCACAGTAATCAAATTGAAATCTATTTTTACAAAGTTGTAGTAGTATACATATATTTGCTTGATTTTTTTTTTTTTTTTCAGAAGGAAATTACTATGCATGTTTTATTTTAGATATCTCTCCTACCTAGTAAACTACTTCCGCTATATCCTATATAAGTAGCAACTTAATCATACTAAGTAACTGGAGAATTATAGCATCTTTTTTTTTATAATTAGGCCACTTATGGCAGCGGTTTAAAGATAGGGAAAAATATTTGGCGGAACTCTGTTTTTTGCTTAATTTCTTATTGAAATTGCGCGTCAATCCGCTCAATATCTTGTCTCCGGTTGGTTTCACTTTAACAGGTTTATAAGTATAAATAATAATAAATAATGTTTGGTCTTATTCGATATATAAGCAAGCTTAAGTTGTGTATTATTAAAATTTTGGTTTAATTTATCATTAAAACATATCCTCGTGTAGCTCAAACTAGATTTAAAGTGGCAGTAGAAGATAAAAAATAGTATTAATGATTGTACAATTGACCGTGATATAAGATGTTTTTGTCTATGTTAATACACTTTGCGGAATAAAGATTTCTGAATTGGGGCCAATGTGTATTTCTGTTTGTGTTTGGGTCTATGCGAAGTAGTTACAAAACCAAGAATCCTAGACAACAGAAACTTAGTATATGTACGCAAACCTCAGGCTGAAGCTTGAATTTTTATCATAAATTAAGTACACCCTTGCTATTTAAGGGACCTTATTAACGAAATAACATACAAGTTATTTTAGTTTTAGTGCCACCATCTACCAGTGGCATTACCAACTAGAGACCTACATTTACGCAGATTAAATTATTCATATACATAATTACAACACTATCATAATAAAATACAAAAATAAAACAATCTTAGATACAAAGCTTTCAGCTCACCATGTAACTAATATAAGCGATGCGATCAGCGGACTTCTCAAATCTTGAATTCAAGGCGACGAGACTAGATCTTTTTATTAATGAGAGTTATTGATTATTACAAACGCATCACAGCATCACTATAGCTCTTTTTTACATTCTGTACGATAGACGAGCTAAAAATGCATACACATTTAACGTCTGACTCCTGAGCAACACTGGTTATCGTTTCGATAGTATCCAATATGTTCTTATTTGAGTTTTCGATTTTTTAAATTATTTTATTTACAGATTATACAGTTGTATATACGTTTCTCTTATATTAAAAATAAAATAGACCACACACCCTAGAGCTCGGATTATTGTAAATAAATTATGGTATAATCCCAGACTTTATATTTTTAAATATTTCATGTAATATCCTCGGATTTAAAAAGTAGAATAAAAACGAAGACCAAATAATTAATATCGTATTCCGTTCGAAATTCGAAAAATAAAATAGCATTAAAATCTACAGAGGTTTTCATTCGAACACATATAAATCTGAAAAATATGCGAAACATTTTTTGTGGAATCAATTAAATTCCTTAAATATTACACCAAAATACCCAATTCGATGCAAATATGCTCAACTCATATATAATACTAGTATGTTTCATTTGAAACAGAAAAATTATTTTTTGTAAACATATTTCTATATCCATGCAGTACTTATGTTATTACAAAAACTTTATGAAATGAATGGGAATCGGTATAATATATATTTTGCCTAAAGTAGAATACTATGGGAGCCGTATTGTAATGATTATTTTCAAATAATTATATAAATAATATTGGTTTTCATAATCGCGGCGTCATCGAAGGGAAAAACAGCTATTTAACATTTGCTTACGATTTATGTAATTTCATGTTTTATGTTTTTATTCATAATAATTTATATAGTTCCGGATTGAAAGCTAGATATATTCACAGATAAATCGGGGTATTTATATAATAATTTTTTTTATTGTTATTAAAATAATATCGGTGAGGAGTGGACTGTAATATGTATATGATATGGACATATATTGCCCAAGGATTCAGCTAGAATAATAACCTAGAATTTCTTCTTTTGTTTAGTTATCAACATTGTCTCACTCATTCTAATACATTTTTTCTGGTAATTAGCCATTGTAGCCGATTTCCTCTAATATGATCGCAAATAATAATAAGCAATGACTCAATTTTCGCGGTAAATATACCGTGGTGAATTTTTTAATATTCACATCAATTTAAATTCTAATTATTATTTAAAATGTAACCACAGTATTTAATTATACATAATTATACAAAATTCTGTATTGAGTCATAACACTTTCGAACAAAACATAAAAGATGCAAACGTGATCTCATTCGGTTTCAAAATATTTACGATGGTATAATTATTTTTGTTTTCGGAACGTCTACATTTGGGGTGGTACTTCACAGAAAAGCCATAAGAGTTTTGAACCCTCATTTAAATAAAAATGTGTCTTTAACAGGAAGAACATTATTTGAACAGGTCGTCAGCAGTTAATGTCAAAGCGACAGTAAAAAAAAAATCAGTGTGAAATGAAAACACGACTGCACAAAAAGATGTGAAGATACAGTTGTTACGTTGCTTATTTAAACAGCTTGGTTTTGTGCTTGTTTACAGTTTTGTCTCGGATAATAAAGATTATTTTTCTCGTTATTGCGTACTTACTTTAAAAATACATTCAGAAAATGTGTTTAGTTGTTATGGAAATCTCTACTGATATGTTTAATAGATATAACATATATTAAAATATTGCTATTGGATAGATATTTAATCATCGGGATTATGAGATCTGGAGCTCTGTCCTAATCCGAAATTCGATTCGAATACAATTTATATATTGTATTATACATTGATATCATTTGGAAGGTCGTATATATTTCGAGGAAGAATTTGTATCAGATTAGAATGAGGCTAATTCAGATATATTAAAAACAGATTTCTAAATGTACATCATATAGTATCGCAAATAGTTGACATAAATTATGATTTAGTTTTGCCAAAATGGATTCAATAAACAAGGAAACATTTTTATCTTCAACTAAAAATTTATAAGTCATATCTTTCAGTAATATAAAAAATATGGCTATTTCTGCTTGAACATCATCCATGTTACATTATTTATCTGACGTTTAGAAACGAAAGATCGAATCATGATTCAATCGCGATGATATTTTTACCATTATATTTAATCGTGATTCTAATTTATCACGATTCAGAAAATCATGATTAAGAAAATAATAATTATAAATATATAACATTTTGCGTTTTATGTTAACTATTAGGTTAGCAAGTATCAAACTTCGCAATGCGGCCAACATGCATGTATGGAATAATCTTCTTTCCCCTAAATATAAATAGTTTGAATTCCCAATAATCATACAATGCTGAGATTAACAAATCGATCGTTTATCATGCACTGTCCAACGTCCGATAAATTTAAACTAAGTTTTGTTAATCGTTGATATTAACCTAGCATGGGCCATAATACTTTTACGCTAATTCTTCCAATATGTAGACTGATTAGATAAGACCCATTTCGAAATATTTCATTTTGATATCAGAATGGCCGTCAATACACTTGAATAACATTCAAATTGATTGTAAAAGTAAATCACACACTCGTGAATAAACATTTCAAAATTGCATTCTATTCAAATATATACAACTTGGACTTTGATTAGTTCTGAAAACAAGTTTAGTTTTTAATGAAATGAAATTGCTCAGATAATTCCATATTGGTTTTGATACCATAGCCCATTGAACAATATTGTTACATAAAGCTACTTGAATATTTTCATTTCTATTTCATTAAAATCAAAGCTACCGATTGAATGCTTAAGCGAAAAGCAAACATGGTAGTGATCGGTGATGAAAATTCGCGTTTAATTTTGTGCGTTTTACACAATAACCGATCAAAATAAAACATCGCAATCACAGATGAAAATGTCGAAACAGGAAAATGCTAAACCAAAAATTTATGATCAGATAAATAATACACACACAGACACATATATGAATTGTACATATAGCATGAGCTTGTAATCCACCATATAGCTTTTCCGATTTATTATAGAATTAAAAATTTTTACTCTCTATATCCACGCAATAATTTCAAACAATTTATAATCTCATATGCAATATTTCAGCTTTATAGGAATGCATTACGGGTAAAACGGTATTATCGCTGTTTGTATGTACACAGCGCGAAATGATGTCCGACAGCGTGTGCGAATGAGTCTCTAACAAATAGGGTTATTTCCCAACAGCCGACGGGCGAAACACTTTTCTACTATCAGTGCAAAAGATTTTGCATAACCGAGCAAACTTGAATACGACATTTGGTTTGCCCCTATCATTATTTAACACCTACACACGCCACCCTTACACACACATTTTATCTGCGCATGTATGGACTAATTAGAACAAAATATTGTGAAAGATATCTTAAATCTTTAAAAACAACTGTAGCTAAGTGTAAAACATATTGATTAGAATACAACAAACCCAAAATAACAGACAAATTAATTTCCTATCATTATAACTATCATATAAGTAAGTATAAAATAAAGTATTAGAATCATCAAAAAAACGACCTCGATTATTCGTTGTCAAAGTCCTAAGTCTGTTAATTTTGAATAATCTATGGGTGTGTAATTGTCAGAGAACGTTCTACAGCCAATACTGTTGAACATAAAATTAAATGATTTTACATTTATAATTTATATATTCCTGAAAAGAGAACCATCTATTTTTGAAAAGGATATTTTAACACGAAAATTTACAATAAAATGTATATTTAATAATCTTTTTGGAGGTTGGTTTTATTTACAACATTATTTTTAGTATCATCTTTATATCTCTACGAGAAGTGCCTATAAGGATTTAATACATATTTCGTTGAATCTTTCTTTAATACCACAATAATAATAAAAAAATAATGAGGGTATACCACATGTTCTCGCAATAAATCATTTATATTACTGTACCTAGTTTTTTTTTAATGCTGAATGTATATACGTTCATCGAATCCACTTTGGATTTTGAGCATTTGATATAGTGTTCCTCCTATATAATTTTAACACGATATGAATGCGTTTTGGTGCAACTCTGTTTATATTTGAATGTATATTACCAGTATGGACATGAAGGGCGTCACGAGAGGACGAGAGGGTTATTGCTCCCGGCTAAAAATACTTTCATGAGTATTTAATGCGATTTTATTTTGGCTTTGTTTCACAATAAGGGCTGTTCAACATTTTGAAATATTGTTACTGATATAAATAGGCTTAAATTTTTTTTGATATAGGAAAATATTTATCTGCTTATTTTTATAATTAAAATATATAAATTTTGCTTACCTTAGGGTTACAAATTTGAATAAATCTTGTAGATTAAAACTAGGTTAAAATTATGTTATAACAGACGCACGACCGAATGCATTAGCCCGTCTGTACTTCGTAGGCAAGTGAAAAATTGTATAATGATCCCGTTTTGTCACGAAAACAAACTTCATATAGTTAAAGTTTAAATACGATACATATATGGAAAATGAACAATTATGTATTTGCTAATTATTGTTAACCTGGGATCCTCTCAGCCTCTCTTTCAGAAACCTGGCAGTTTAAAACAATGAAAATGAAAATGACAAGTAGACAACTTGAAACGCTTTTAAACGAAACATATGAAGAAATTGTTAGAAAAAGAAATGAATAAGCTGAAACTAGCCGTCATTTAGAGTTAGAGTTCTAAAAATAAGAGGACAAGAAGTGAAGGTCTGAATAAACGTCACGTGAAATGAAAACTGTTTTTATTTTCTGTCGTACGATCGTGATTCTGAGAGCTGCTAGACTTGGACATCTTTTCAATTCGCCGGCCAGTTGGACACTCTTTTTCACCATGTCGGAGAATTGATTAATTTAGTTAACTAACAAAAAGAAACGCGGAAAACATAATAAGAGCAAGAAGTCTTAGTAAGTTTTCTTACACTATAAGGAAGGATGTTTTTCTATACTCGCATTTGCTGCTTGTTTTTTAACGCTCTTACTTAAATTACTGAAAAATATTTTATATTTAATTGTAAATGTATTTACTTCCTTTCAAAGAACATTCTGAAAGTGTATTAACATAATTATAAAATTACCTGCATACATAACAATAATAATAATAATAATAATAATATATGTATATATATATATATATATATATATATATATATATATATATATATATATATATATATATATAATTTTGGGTTGATGTCTATGTGTTTGTCAGTAACAGGGTCTGAGCAAATACAAGTGAAGTTAATAATATGAAATTTTTAATTAATATACACGTCGTTTTCTTTTCTGAATTCGAGATCGATATATATATATATATATATATATATATATATATATATATATATATATATATATATATTCCTCGCAATCCAGCAGAGACTAATTTAAAAACAGTCCGCTTTGAATAGAAACCATGTTCGTTTGATTATAGTTCTTTTCAATTGGCATGATAAAAATGTCCATTTCACAACGATTCAAAGGATTTCATAAAATTGTGTACCGGAATCTATTGTAAACATCCATAACAACATAATACACATTCGCACCAAATATAACCAACCATTAGATAATTCATAATCTCAGATGTAGCCAACTGTTGACAGATGTTTACATATAAATACGTAATTGAATAATCAATCGTTCAGCAATATCGTTCGCTTCTGCGTATTCATTAGTCATGTTTAACGTTACTTTTATTCGTGTAATTTTATCTTTAATTCGGAGCATGTAATATCTATTTGAGTGGTGCAGCCAACACAATGTTCTCGCTAATTTGACGGCTCGAGACGCCCATACAGACATATTTGGTTACAAGTCTAGTCTCATATTCAAAATATCTCCAACATACATACAGCAATACGACAGACGAGTTTCATACAAGCTGAACTAAGGGCCGCAAGCATACAGATAATGGAATACATGTGTGAAACGTACGACGCAGTCTTATCACAGATAGTTAAAAGGATAATACATCATATTGATACCGTATTAATTCCTTTGCGTTGTTACGCATTATCAAAAGTTTAAAATATCAGTTTCTTTATTAAGAAATTCTAAACTCGAGATTTTAATTGAATACAAGTTATTAGTTTCCGTAAATTGATATTGACTATTTTCACTACAATACATCCATCTCTATACATACAAAATAATGCACTTGAGCTCATTTTGCATATAATATCTGCCTACAAACCCCAAAGCCAAACATCATATACGTGATATTATAAGCCAAAATTTCTCTATAATGATCAAAGCTTATTACGAAAACGAAACAATGACATATTGATACTGCGTATCCCGTTTTAATAATAAATGGGCTATTGATGCTTTATTCGTCGAATTATATATTTAAGGTAATAATTAATTATTTTATTATATATTAACAAAATTTATTTAATGATAAAAATGTATCAGAAATAAAATTAAATACATCAATATGCCTGATTATAAATTTGCTATTGCAATAGTCGTGTTATGAGTTATGCATTTCTTTTTTTTATAGAACAAGTCCAAATAGCAAAGCATTAATATATCAATGTCAAAAATGTATTCCAGATGGAACTTATTTCGCAGAAGATGCATGTAAAAAATCACCCTTCATATCCACATACACTATTAAGAAAGCCAAATGCATGTATTCTTAATTTTAATAATCCATTCTTGTTAATTATAAATAATAAATAATTTAAGTCAAAAACACTATAATGCTTTGTAATTTGGGTTAGAGAAAAATGTGTTCCTATTTCCTACTTATTGATTACTGAATACAGAGCTATATTCTGGATTCACCCAAGTTTCTTATATTAAGTATTAATTACGGTTAAGATATTGTTATTAAAATTGTCTTAAGTAAAAATTTTATCTTACAAAGTTTTGAATATAGAACAGCCTTACCATAAATAATGAGCTTCGAAAAATGGCTTGTCAAAACATATATCCGCAAGAATGCTAAAAGAAACGTACGACCATGCGGAGCCAGTGATGATATTTATAGAATAAAATGATTGTTAACGAACAATGAGATGTTGATATCATTAACTATTCATGTATAGTCGAATAATACGTGAAGGACGTGTATTTACTCCCACGTATCATATTATAGCGGTGAACCTGGGTCTCCCGTGGTATCGTCATTATTTTACGAAGAGCGCAGAACGAGAGCTACGGAACACTGCGAGACGAACTACTGATATACTATGTGCTTGGTCCTATGCCGCCGTTATGAAAATGGTGTATGAGACAGTGGCGGTACAAACACTCGGTTGAATGTCAAAAAACAATAATATCTGTTTTATTCAAATACGATATATACCGTGTGTCGAAGAATTTGATAGCTACACACAAGTAACGCAACTAAATGAAGAGAACACTAGCTAAATTGAAAAGAAATTTCAAACGTGAGAAATGTTCTGAAAAGAAATTCTTTGAAACATAAGCAATTATTTTCGTCTCCTTGTAGCACACAAAAATAATATCATTTTCTGTCTACTGCGAACAGTGTGCCTTGTCAAACAGCTGTAATTATAAGTGTCATAAAGAAATAACACTAGCAGTTTGGAAGACCGGTCATCGTTAGTTAAGCTTTAGCATCAGAATTTCAGGCGAAAATATGATACGTAGTAATCATATTACAGATACATACAGAAGAAGTTAGAACAAGAAAATATATTACAGAAAACAATAGCAAGATATCTTAACTCTTGTGGTTGGTGATTCGATATCACAATAGCTGTTTAACTCATTTGTGCATCAAGAATCGACGTCATAAAATATTTTATTTAATACCTAAACAAGTGCAAAATATACCTTTCTATTATTTGACAAGAATCATATTTCCTGTATCATTTGCAATAAAATAAATAATTAAAATCTAAATAAAATGGTTATTTATTTATTTATTTTTACCTCATTCAATTTAAAAATGAATTTATCAAATGAACTAGAGCGCATATTTTGATCGTCAAATCATATGATGAATTTTTTATTTCATTCTTGCATATTGCATATATTTTTGAACATTATTTTGTGCAGATTTTCATTTCTCTTGTTATTACAATAATGCATATTGAAATCGTGACAGAATTATGCATGTAAAACATCGAGATAAGATGAACTAAACTTAAGCCATCAATAGTAAAGATTGATGAAGAAGGACATATTTTTAGACTATTGTTTTTCAGTTACACTTAAGTATACTGTTTATCCGAATGACAGTGACATATTATATAAAAAATCATTCTCCCACATTGATAAGTTTTGGCTGCAATTTTTATCAGTGATAAATTCAAACTTTAAATGCACTGCTTTGTGTGCGAAGAAAATAGTTTTGGCTTTGCTACTACCATTAATTCTACGAAGAAAACACCAATCCTAACCTTGTTCTCATTTTCGAAAAATGTATGCAATAAATTTCAGGAAAGCACTATTTTTATCGAATGAACCGGGACGTTTCCTAGTTTGAACTGCTGTGTTTTCCCTATTTTATACATTGGTGTCGTTATTTATATGAAACGTATAGAAAATACTGCAAAAACGCATTGGAAACTGTTTCATTGGTTTCGTGAAAAGGGTAGAAGGTTAATGTGACGCTGCAGATTAAAATCAGTTTTTATATGATCTACTTGTATCATTTTGGTGGATTAGTGCTAAAAGTACCAATGTCATGTCATTTTATTTTAATACGAAATAACTACCCAATTTGTAATGTTGTATTTCTTTCTTAATAACATGAATTTGGTAAGATGATGCACAACAAATATTCATGAAGTCATCCCGAATACAGTTTGAAGCAATCAACGTCGCAATGTTCATTAAAAATAGTTTGTGATTGAATAGATGAAAAACAACCATATATTAACCCCGCTCTAATTATCCATATTATACGAAATTTCCTTGGCGCATACACATGGGTAATGTGTTAATTGTCCCAAAGCTATGTGGTTATATAACTGTACGAACGCATCATATGGATAGACTGTGTATGGATGCGAACCACAACCACACTGACGCTGCGCTCTTCTAGCCCTGCGATCAGGGCCTCATTACATCTTCATTAGCGATCCTGCTGATTACATACATATACTCAAACAAACAGGCGCACGCACGCACATATCAAAACACATATATTCAAATACACCCGCCCATGCACAGAGCGAGAGGAACGTATAACATACCGCATAGCAAACTCATGCATACATGAATATCCTATTAGCGGGTAGGCACCTATATGTCGGACTTCCGCATAAACTAAGCACACACACTAACAGCGATATGATCATATTTGTCCAAGATATATATGAGCATATTTGATAATTGTAGTCTAGGATCAACAAACATCTTTCAGGATTATACCCTTTCTGAATTGAAACCGCATATATCGATGTTGTTCCATTGAATTGGTAGAATGCATTTCAAAAGCAATAATTTTTTTATAATATTTAGCTGAAAGCATTGATGACTGCACTTATTCTTGATTGTGTAAATTTACAAGAAAGTCTTATTTAGTTTATTATTTTTTTTTTCATTTAGTAGTGTTTGCACAACCGCGTACCATCCTGACGTCGAATTGAATATTTCTGTAAGTTCATGTGATACGCTAGGTGCCAAGCTTCCAGATCGCACAAATTTTCGCAAAAGAACATGTATCCGTATATTGCAGTCAGCCATCTATCAACTTGTTTGATGTATTATGTGATTAACTTGGCCGCTTCACGCCCATCACTAACTGAACCACTCACGTTTCCTGAGAACCAGAAATGTTTCACTGACGTCGAACATCGCATACAGATTTTCTTTTTCTATTTTTATTTAGCTGTAAAATTGACGAATATTTTTGACACAACGTAATGAAATATTGGTAATGGTGAAATTACTTTCTTGATGGGTTCCTTATTTAACTATTAAATGAAGCCTAAGTGCAGGCACCTATGGGTTCAATTCACCTAATGAGCGCGTAGGCAGTGAAAAATAATTATTTAAGAAAATATAATAACTAATTTTTTAATTAAAGAGAAAGACTTTCAAATTTCTAGCAATTTTTGTTTGAACATGCACCATTTACTGAAAGATTATTTTTGAAAATAGCTACTTTACATTGGTTTCCTGGCCACCATAATATCATAAAACATAGCAATTCAATAGAATATACAGAATGAAAGTTTTTTTATGAATATTTATACTGGTAACTTATCCAGTCCCAGTTAGTTTTGCTTGCAAATAATGGTAGGAGATTTATTCGCATGCAAATCAACCTACTCTACTATAAAGGTATAAGTCCAAGAAGACATCATGGATCACCGATAAGGGCATAGTGGTATGTGTGATTCTGTACGTAGACTGTAGTACCCGCACAAACCTGTCGCTTACCGAAGTAATCACAGATGAAATATGATTTCGACTAACGGTGTGATTCGTTCCGAACTTCGGTTACTGTGCTGCAGTTCTATTCATGCATATAACAGCTGATAGTGCCATCGGATATATAAGTCGACGCGTTCCAAGTATATTTTCGCTAGCGCCTAAATTATTGCACAACGTAAATTACTCACTTCATTTTAGTCGACTATGCTTTATACAACATACATTGCTTGGAGGCTTAGAGTATTAGGAAATATATAATTTTGTACAGATATGGTAGTTATTACTAAATATATCTAACTTCAATTCTGAAAATTACTTAATTATTTATAAATATCGTCAAATTCATATTAATTATTCCGTAATTTCTTCTTTAGGATAACTTTGGATATATAAGGGCTGCTTTATTTAAAATGAGAGGGTAAGCCTCTTCGGTACATATATTATATGTATACGTTTAGAAAAGATGTGGCCCAATCTCAGGTATTACGACTGTATATACAACAAAAACGTAATTTAAATATAATATGGTTCGTATAATGCATTCATTTATTCATATATTGGTTTAAATTCGAACAAAATCCTTCATATTTGAAATGCATAAACTTTGTTAAAACGATCTATTTTAAGTCGTGGGATCTACATTTAGATATATAGGTAACAAGGATAGCACGAATAGGAATAGCACTATATATATATATATATATATATATATGTTAGTAACACGCGGCTAATCTCAACTGGAAGCGCATAAATGATTAAAAGTAAGCGGGGTTCGTCGCATTAAATCCGTTACACAGTGTGTCTAGGGCGATGCGATTAAAATGACCGTGCATCCCCAAGGAGCCCGCTCTAATAGTCATTTCACCAGCCAGTGTGTGCCCTATAAATATAACCATGACCTGGCCATTTATGTCCATTTCCTTGATCAATACGAGATTCCGGAGGACTTACTCTTCGGATTTCAACAAATATGGTGATAGGATTTGAGATGTAATGAAAATATTGGTGGGATTCTTAGTAAAATAATATATTGAAAGCGTAAATTTATTATTCGCCTATTCCATTCTCTATTAACTTAATATTACGATCTCGGAAACTAAGGGATGACAAGGTTGGTTAAATTAAATAAAATTTGCTTTTTATTATATCAATATGTAAGGGATCCAAAATAACGCAATTGTAGTTATTTTTACAATTTCCTTACGGTAAGTAGTAATAAAATGCCCCAATAAGAGTGTCGAAGCATTTCATTGTAATTAGATTTTCTCTAAATGTTGTCAAAACAAAGTCTAATGAACCACAGCTCAAAAAAGTACAATTTCAACAAATTTATATTAATACACCCTCATCTTAAGCCGTACAGATGAACAGTACAGCACATTAATTTAGTGAACATTCGTAATAAAACTCTCCGGCTGGTCAGTATGTCCGTCCGTACGATTTGGTCGAGCGCGGGTAGGCAGGCGACGCGACGCGCTGTTTAAGCTTATATTAATGCTCGTTGTCTCTGCGTAGCCATCTAAAGGGGCCGTCTGACGGCACTAGAACATGAATCAAGCGATTATGTGGGAGCTAGTTGCGGCCGACGAACAGAAGCTGAGGGATGATCGTATTAACCCCTGTTGTCCACTGAACTGGTCGCTCGCAGTTCGGCGTTAGCTGCCTACTGCCAACCCCTTCGTGTCTCGCATGTTTCAAACACACTCCAGAGGCGTACCTACTTAATTATCAAACACACTTTCTTTCGCATTAGAATATCATATCTTGATAAATTCATGTAGTCAGAACAGATTTTTTATTATATTTACTGTTTGAGATACAATTATTATCTAATCGATTCCAGTTCATCCATTGTGATTTAATTTTGGGTTATGAATTTTAAACGTACAAAAAAAAAAAAAGAATAATCAAGAAATGGCAAAATGTTTTTTTTTATATTGTCACAGACACACGACCGAACACTATAGCTCTTCTGTATATATTGCACAACAAGTTAAAAAAGACCAACAAATCAAGCATAATGATAGAACACATTTAATTGTGTGTCTTATTGAAGATTGGATAGACGCCCTGGAGTTTCATGTGACATTTAAATTGGCAATAGTATGTTTACGGATTTGCAGTCAGATGTCTGTTGTCGTTTTCGAAGAGGTCTAAACAAATTACCAAGCGAAGAGGATATATAATGAAAACTGTGTGATATTTCTATGGGTAGTAAATTTTTTCCCTATTCTAAGATGTTCTGGGACTAATTTTAGATTTTGCTGATTTGCTCAGAATAAAAGTAAGGTATGTTAACTACAATAGTAAAGCGACACTATAAACCTTTTCTTAGATTACTCGCTCACGGCTATGACAAATATATAGACATTTGATAAATTGAATTGTTTAAAAGGTTACTTACATTTTGCGCACTAATACACACATTTTTGGATTTATTATACTAGTACGCGCTTTTCATACAAATTGCGAATAAATGCTTTAGGTGCCAACATGGAAATTTCTCTGCACTGCGATTAGTAGTTTTTAAATAATACGACTCAAACATCAATGGAAGATATTCAAATCGTAGTCAGGGAACTATGAAACGGATATATCCATTAAAATCTAGCAATAAATTTTTGCATGATCTTATTCCTTATGTATAAAATTGAGTATTCAGATAATAAGAATAATTTCGAAATATTATTGGATCTATCCGTTATGTGAGTCGCTGCATCCACTTTGACAATATACTCAACGGCAGTATTATATATATATATATATATATATATATATATATATATATATATATATATATATATATATATATAAATTGTGCAAACTAAGTAAAAGAGAGTTGAATGATTTCCGCCATTGTTTTCTTTTGTTATTTTTAACTCCATGGTGTAGAAACATTGTAAAATCTAATATTTCAAATTTTGAATATTTTTAAAATGTCATCGAGTAGTTCTATGTGCATTCGAGAATATATTGGAGAATTCATGAAATATATAAAACCCTACATGATTTAAGACATTACGTTGGCTTCCTCACGTAATGTAAAACAGAATGGAAATATGATCTGTCATCTTGTGTCTCCAGAGATTGTGAAAAATTGCCCAGTCTCCATATGATGCATTAATCTTGGCAGAAACCACCAAACTAGAATTGTATCATATTTATACGACTTTCACATTATACTATGGGACAAATATGTACATACTTTACCACAGAAATGTTTTATTTTAAAAGACCAATTGTACATTGTCACTTATTCAACACTAGCGAATGCCACTTCCAACATACAGAATGAATTGAGTTTGTAAAGGTTAAAATAGTAATATAGAGTAATCCGAATAATATACAAAATAATTGGTTTAAATTTTGGTATTTCCAGGATATAGGTATGCTAAAGTATTATGATTATTGTGGTGAGAAGTAGAAGTGATTAATTTTTTTGTATAGTATAATATAATCACATACATTAATCCGACACTCAAGTTTAAAATAAAATTGCATATGTATACGTTTCATAATGTCAGTATTAATTTGTGTTAATTAATGATATTTCTCCGCATGAGATACCATTTTGCCTATTTCAATTTCAGTTATCATTAATAATTTCCGAAATATAGTAGTTTGTAGAATCAATTTTTTTTAATAAATTATAAAATAATTTATTAAAAAAAATTGATTCTACAAACTACTATATTTCGGAAATTATTAATGATAACTGAAATTGAAATAAAACCAACTAAAACCTTCTCCAAAATGACATAAAAATATGAATTGAAATGACAAATATCAAGCATATTTTCTTTTTATTCGCAAACAGTAAACGCCTTGTGATCTGAATTTTTCATATCTATGCAATTACTATTTAGTAAATATAAAGCAACGAGTTTTAATAAAATAACAAAATAAATGTCTTTCAATGTAGCATAATTTCACGGTACGACATGTATGACTTGCGTTACCAGCAACATATCACCCTAAGATATGCCACGGTCATGGTCAACGAGATTACAGGTGAACCAGCATTCGTAATTTAAGTGATAGTAATCTGTATATTGCCGGAGGCCGGGCACGAATCCAGATCCCTGTATTGGGAAAATGTAAATTGACAAAATTAAAGGTAAATATGTATACTGAAAGAACTGAATTATTATACCTATATATTAAAAATCGATTAAAGAAGTAGTTCTTGAATACGGATTTCTTTTATGACATACATTTCTGTCAGTGTAAATAAAAGATGGAATTCTCTTCTCAAAATTAATGCCAAAATTGTAACGCTACGGCTAAAAGTTTTTTTTTTTCTTTTAGAAATGCTTGAAAGTGATGGAGCATTTTTTATGATTTCGAGAAAGGCTACGCCACTGGTGGCTGCTATCACGCATGACCCTTTTGTCATTAGTATCCTGTCAGGTTTATTTGCTAGCACCCAAGCAGTTAAATCCGCTACATTTATATTCTAATTTATTTGTGTTCTTGTGAGCAATGGTGAGCACTTAAATTTCAGGTGATCCAATTTTTTTCCCTAAATCCCTACTTTATTATATTCTCAATCATGATCATATTCAGAAAGATCTTAACTCTACTGTAGGTACTATAAGTAACCTAAAAAGAATCAATATTGGGTAGTTACTATGCAACTAAATTATAATTTATTAAATTAGATACAAGGAACAAATTTTACTAGCCAATAAACAGAATTATTTAACGTTTGTAAGATCGTACTATAAATACTAATTATCTATTAGAATATGTTTCGAATTGACAACATAACTGCTCACAGAATTCTTAGAACTAGAAGTTCCAAATTTGTTTCGCCAAAGGAATCGTTTAAAGAATATTCGAGTGACAAATGAGAACAGGAAACAGGATACTAACGGAAATAGTTTGTGAATTAGCAATAGCTATTTTTAAACGTATGAAGAATTTTCTTCTTTGTTCTTTCTGTATTAAATTTATCATGCAACTTATAACATTAAATTAAATTAAACAAAACTTTAATTGAACCAAAATATATCGCAAAATTAATAGATTTTCTTTGATTATAAGATAAGTTTTAGTTCATACATTTCACCCGTGTCTTGCAAGCATGCTAGCGCTGTGTCATGCTTCAATTAACTATTGCCAATTTAGACCCTACGATCCCAGCAAATAAATTACCTTTGTATTTCCTTTTACGTCTATGATAAAAGCAGGTATATTCATATCGTATTAGGTCAGTGGTATTGGAATTACCATTGTATTGAAATGTAAGCAAAAATTTAATTATCGTTCGCACAGCAACATTTTGCTTCATAAGCAATGAAAAGCAAGAGTGTTGCGAATATTGATGAGTGTATTATATAATAAAAAAACGTGCCCGATCAAACAGCGGATAATTTAAAGCACAAAGGCTTCGCTTTCCAAAGCTAATCAGGCGTCCGTGTGTGTGTGTGTGTGTGTGTGTGTAAATTTGCCGATGAGTGACGTGGCATTTTCTGTAGCGCATCCTAATGATTGGCCACTCAACAACAAGTAAAATAGCCGACCGAAAATGTAATTCATTTGTGTAGTAAATTGGAGTGTTATTTAGACTTCGTTAGCGTTGATGCCAAATAATGATAAACCACGAACCAAGAGCCAGCGCCGCCACTTGACTTCAATTTGTGTCTTGTGCGCATCGTACGACACGATATACCACGATCCCGCAATAACTTCCCGCCAATTCGGCCATCGATTCTGTTTTAGGTAATCATTGTACATTTAATTTATAGTTTCTACGTTATAACTGTACGTTGCTTAACACAATAACGAAATTAAAAATTCGTTTCACCTCGTAAATTTAGAACTTTGAATCAGACAAATAAAATTGTATAACCATATTATTCCGCATTGTCGTCAAGCAAACTATAGAAACACATAAATAAAATTATAAAATTCTATACAATCCTATATATGTCGCAGTTTTATGCGGAATAAAATTAATTAACTACATGTGCGCAGCTTTATTTGTTTGACTCTTTGGTATTCAACGATCCATAATAATATGTCTGCGATAAAAATCTATATATCTTTTATGTGAATTACAAATTGTATTTGTTTTTAGATCAATTCAGTAAATATAAGAAATAATTCAATTTTCGAACTCAAGATTTTAACGGAAAATACAAAACCGTGTAATTGAAATGCCTCATTTACATAGAGTTACCATGATTACAAGAAAATTCGCCACCCAATTAGACAGATGGATCGGTGAGAAGTGAACTGTATTATGTATATGATATAGGCACATGGTGCCCACGAGTTAATCTATTCAATATATAATAATATATCAGACGGAGAAAACGAATTTGTGATGTTATTGCTGCCATCTATATCCCAGGTTTTGCAACATTGATTATCATATAGGAGCGCACTGTGGTTCCGACGCAGTACACAGAAAATTCACCACGCCAGAGGACGGTAGTGGTATTTTCTATGGTTAAGGTTACAGGTTGATTCTACTGTTTATAGATGGAAGCACTACATACAAATACGAAGCATTTATGCTAATAAAAGTGGTAATATTTGTTGACGGGTAAATATTTATGTATCAGATATACATGCGTCAGTCAAATATTAGTTTGTAATTTGATTTTCAAATTAGCTATAATTTTATTTAAAATAATATTGATAATGGTTTTTCAACTGAATTAAATTAAGCACATATAGCAACTTTTTTATATTTGTATTATAATGGCACTAGTTAAAATTTTATCGATATAAATATGTACCACATATGAACATTCATGCCATATGCGCTGTGTGGCAAATTGCTTTAAAAAAGTATTAAACTAAGCAATAAAATGAATTGTTGTGATGGCATCTGTAGCTTTTCTTTGTTATTTGTCAACCTGCTAATGACAAAATGGAAACGTCTTATCTTCATATCAAATATTTAATATCAACAGCTTATACCTTGACAATCTAAACAAAGTTGTTATAGAAAGCACATTGAAATGCTCACTCCGTCTTTTTCTTTCTCGTGAATTATCAATGGCAATTCTTTCCTTTATTTCACGGTATCAGAAAAGCATTACACTACAGTAGGATTTATTTAATCATACAAAATAGGTAGCGACTTTGCGACGACGTCTCACACAATACTTCGTTTCAAACCTTCCTGATTCCAAAAATATTTGCTGCCCTAAATATATCTAGAAAGTTACGGATAATGGAAATAATTATCCTTAAAATTTTAATCCAACCGTTTTTTAAACCGTGCTAAATCGATTGAAATCGAATCGAATATCCAATTTGTATATATATTATAGCTAAATTAGCATTACGGTGGATAATTTAGTTATTAGAAACCTAGAGTGAACTAATTGCTTTGAACGGTAAATAATAATAATCGCAAATAAAGCAGTCACTTTCGAAAGAAATTCGATTTGGAGATATTTATATAAAATCAATGGAAGGGTTTGGCAGCAGGCGTAGATACATTAATGGCTTGAATAAATCATGGGGGTACCTTTATTCTCTTTTATTGGTAGTTTAGTCCTTATATGAGATTACCTGCGTCGACTCGGCACGGCACGGCGCGGTGTGGCACCGGTCTGTCTGCCTGTCGGTAGGTAGCTATAGTAAATTAAGACAAAAGCAAAGTTTAGTACGGTAATAGTTTAACGGTGGTGAACGATAATTGCAACGTTGTTCGTTAAATTTGGTCTGATAGATTAGTGTATGCATTAGTTTAACGAGGCAAACTATATTACATTAAACCTTTAATTTAAAGTTAAATTTGTAATCTAGTTATTTTATTAACAGGAACGAAATAGAAAACGGATTATTGCATTTTAGCTATTGATATAACAATGATAGTCGCATTTATATGCTAGGTTTAATTTGTCACTGTTTAATCTAGTGAACATTGAAACACTGACAATACATGACAAATCATTTGAATTTAGTTTATATATTATCAGTGAATTGTATAAAACCGTGAATATACATAATTAATGACTGCAAAATTGTTTTATTCTATGGTAATAGTGATATTTAGTTTTGTTTAATTAAATTGGCATTTGATACTCATCCAATCGTTGGTTCTATACATTGAGAGAAAATTTTGTATAATTTTACTATAAAATTAATGTCATAAAACTCATTCAAATTTACTGTGAATTTACATAAAATATTAAATTAGACTCTGATGCATTATTTGGATTATAAAAAATTAATTAAAACACAAATGCATTATATTTTAATGCAACATTCAAAACTAGAATGTTATCAATATATATAAGAAATAAATTTTTATATTTACAGATTATGCATTGATTTCTTATGCTATATTCATTGATATGGAAAACGTAAATTAAACAAAGTGAATATTGCTAATAACCTAATTTCTTCAATATTTAATAAGAACCTTTGTTTCTTTATATCTCACCGTTTTTGAATTATTTATAGAGTAGCAGGAGTAAATCGATACTTACATTTAAATAATTCTTTTCAAATATAGAAGAATTTCTGTCCAAGGATATACAAATCTCGAATTAAAAACATTATAATTTTATGTTCACCGATATTCGATGTTTAAACATACCCATACACCATTCAGGGACCTTCGAAACGGATATATCCATTGTAATACCGAAATGGGTCATTTTGTGATCACAACATTTTCTTTCAATATAACTAAAGATATATTCATTGTTAATTCTTTTCTGTTTCTAATAAACGGATACAGAAATAAAGGGAACAGACTGAAATATCACTGATGTAATTAAATTTAACATGTTCATGTTATAAAAGGATATGTACGTATACACCTTTTTCGAATTTTGTTTTGATGTATATAAAGTCATATTTTGTTGCCGTAGATAGCGGTTACGAAATTGTACGTTGTGTCAATTGTAATTATAATAAATAATATTATATTTGATTTATAATTATTATTATTGCATGAAAGAACTTTTCAATTATTATACAAAAGTTTTAGGACTATATTATATGAAACTTTTAATTATGAAACTGTATTATATGCAGAATATAAATTTCGAACAAACAATAGTACTGAAATTGCAAAGGCAAACAAGTGCTTTTTGTAAAATATTTTCCATAATTGTTCAGGGGAAAAAACCAATTTGCATTATTTATTGTGTTTCGATATAATATTCAAACCTAACTAGCGTAGAGACATTTTTATTATTTATGCGACTGCGTATTTACGTGTGTGTGTGTGTGTGTGCAGATCAAACTTCAACGTAGAACACAGCACAACACAAATTCAGGTACATATTTTCACATAACGTTACGTATGTTAGCATTTACGTAACGTAGTGCGTACTGTAAAATTAATGTATTCACCCTGGCCTCCGTAAACAAAATCGTAAACACATATCCATCATCATAACGTTCGTATATATATACAGTGGCGACTCGTGAATATTTAACGCCAGTAAGAAAATGAAATTTTATTTATTTCTAACATCAATATTCAATATTGAGAAATATATAGATTTTGATAATTTACCAATTTTAATTAAAAATGTAATTTAGAATAATTTATGCTGTGCAAAACTATGCGCTTATTCATTGCTTATATATTATAAAAAGAAAATCTTTTTTTTTCATAAACCAACAGATTACTGTTGAAAATATTCGTGTCAAATACCAAATTGGTGTTAATTCACGAAGTAATAAAAAACCAGGGTTGTATTAATTACGGTATTTCATTATTTGGATAAATGCCTGTGGAAGCAATGCTATAATATGTACACCAAATTTTGTTTATATCGATCCAGTAACTTCAATGGAGATACGCCTACAACCTTGCTCTTCCGAGTAGGCGACTGTCATACATCCAGGTCTGAGTTGCATTTAATTGCAAATATATATCTGTGTATATTTATTATCTATGTGTTTATATTTACTATTTTATTTAGTTAAAAATATTTCAGACATTGCACCGAAACTATCTTATATTTAACAGAATAATTAGCATACAATAGTACCGACGAATTAACATTATTACTTTCTTTTACAGTCTAAAATTCAGGAAAATCTTCGAATTGGTTATTTTCGAGATGATTTAAATAAAATATTTCCTCTACTTCAAAACAATTTATAATCTCACTATTGGCAAGTTAGGTATGTACTGTATAATTTAAAATATACCTTTGATATGACTGACGAGTCGCCACTGTATGTTTATATGTATGCTATGGCAGCGCACAATAACGTTATTTTTTTTTTCGTCCTCGTCTACCTAGTAATTACACACATTTCCAACAGGCTCTGTTTTTCGAAAGCCTTTTATGAAACTTTATACCGTTAGTGCAGCGCGGCGTCGCGTCGGATGCGGGGGTTAGGTGCTGTGGAATGAACATTTGCGGTCGAGGCCGAACGGGTCACAAAGGGTGCCGGGCACGCTAGGGCAGACGCCGTCACGATATCGACCAGGGCCGGCTCAGTGCATACTCCATGGTTCCCCTCAAATATGCCAGTAGAACTTAATTTTGTATTATGTAGGTGAAACTGACAAAGTTATTGTTTGACCCAATAAAAATGAAAATCAAATTTCTATCTTAAAATAAGCAAAATAAATTATAAATTCAGATTGTCAAAGGATGAGAAAGTCGATTGAAGGCCCCCCAATTTTATTTTTATTTATATATATATATATACATATAATAAAAAAAATTTACGCTTGAATGAATGTTTAAGTGAACATCTAAACATGAACAGGAAAACTTCCATAAATAACAAATACAAATATGTTTTATTTAAGCCACCTATTTTCAAACACAAAATAACAACCACACATTTCCAAATACACCAAAATAAATACTGATCTGTAGCTGTCATTGTTTTTGTTCATCAAACAATCATTGGTAGGTAAATATGTTTTGTAATTCTCTTTAAATTGGCGATGGAATAAATTTTTCTGTATTGGGGTATAAATTAAATTAAATTTAAGCTATTTTTGATGCTGTATCATTTATTTTTTAATGCATGTGGTTGAGATACAGTATATTTAGATGTCTCCGTGTTCAACTTTGTAAATAACATCGATGAAATAAGTATCATCGGTTATATGAAAAACGATACAATTTTCAAAACTTTTCGTAAGTAGTTATAGATATACATTTCTTAAGGAATATATCGCTTAGTTTATAGATGAGAGAAGTGTGCACCTGTGTAAGGGAATTATAAATTTTACTAGTTGAATTCACATACATTTTAACTAAACTTGGTAAATGTTATCTGAAATATAACTTGTCACTTATTTCAAAAATTATTGGTTTATAAAATATAATTTCTTAATCTGACTTCAGTTCCCTTAAGACTAGCAAGAAAAGTAAAAGTTTCATATGTCTGATTTTTATTAGCTCGTCCTACGACAGTACATACAGCAATAGTGTATGGTTGTATGTCTGTAACATTCTAATTATTTGTAAAGGTTGTCAATGATCATTATTGTGACATATTATTGATATTCGTAAATTATTTTTTATTTTACAAACTAAAAATAATTCCCAAAAATTATGATATATGGATTAGATTTTGTCTTTGTTAAATAATACAAATAAAAAAGGTTATTGAAATAATAAACGTGAGAATTATAGAGTAAGGCGCCATATACGTACATACGTACATGTATGCCTTCATGTGTCATGTATAATAATACATAGAAACCTAATTAGTGTAAAACATCCCAATTATAAACTCATATCAAAATCGGATGTGCAATGCATGTATGTTCGCATGTATAACTAGGTAGTGGCAATTTATCAGGTTGAGTGGCGTGCTGAAATGTACGCTAGCCGGAACTACAAAGAACTATAGTAAGAGAAATGAGTGTTGAGGAGACTTACGACATGTTCAAAGTGTGAATATATGAGTAATGTTCTTTTTTACCTGGCGAAAGTCGACTAGTCGGTGCGCTACGTACAGCGTTTGGTGGAAGGAAATATTAGGTGGAGAAATATGTTTTTGACTCTGGGGTTGCCATTTATTTCAATCCACGCCTGTTATCAGGTAGCCGTCGACCAACAGCAATCCTTCATTGTACCACCATTGGCGGCGAGCGCCTCCGGCCATAGTTGGATACTTCCTGCGCTGCTACCAATCTTCCCTGTCTCGTCTTTACATCTACTACGTATACATGCAGTTCTCAGATCGGTCTTGAAAAGTTATTCTCCTTAATGTTTATTCTGGGTTATAAATATGTTCAATTGTGATGCCTGGTGTATTCTGTTTTATAACTTTTCATCAACCTAGCCTAAGATTATAATAAGTACTATACCTTAATTTTAATTAATATAATTCACGTTCTTATGGCAAGACGCTACCCTGAGTACCTATTCACATTCAAATTTGAACTCGAAATAAACGCGTTAAATTCTTATCTAACAGTACAATTGCGATATTATTCGACATGTGATTTCAAGTCGAAATTTGAAACAGAAATACGACCCGTGCCTCAGTGCAGAAAACGATAACGATGTTTTTAAGTAATACAATTATATGTACATTAGAATGTACCATGTATCTTTGCGGATTGAGGTTAGGTGGAAGTTTCAAATCGATTTCAAACTAGCATGTACACTTAGAAATCGATTCTAATAATGCATCTGTTATCGAACAGTCTGCTACCGAGAATACCGGTTTTAATAAAAGTTTCAGCCAGCGAACGATGCGGCGCCTCCATCATAAGTCGTCAACGCAATCCCGAAATGTAAAAAGCTGACTTCTAGCAAATAAACAACTCGCTGCGTGAAAAAGTAGTTCGGAATAGATATCCATTGAGAAATTCTTTATTACGAGCCACTCAACAGGTTCATAATTTATATTTTGCGAACAAACTTGGGGAAGACTAAAAAGTAATTACTTTTTCGGGGGGCTCCAGTTAATTTCTATTATACAATTTTACACTCATTAAAAATGATCATATTTTATGTTTACATTCTCTGTGAAGTGGTTTTTTCAATCTGAATAATTTAATTTTCCACATGTAAAATTTAACACAACCAATTTAATTTTTCATTGTGATTTCATTAGTCTATTAGCTTCAATTATTTGAGTTTACTTCAGGTAGACATTATATATATATATATATATATATATATATATATATATATATATATATATATATATATATATATATATATATGTATATATATCTTTATATATATACCTTCAAAATGTCGTCTATGTGAGTGATTCACTTACACAGTATTCCACACAGCACACATACACGCACTTTTCTTCATAATTTGGCCATAGTAAGTACAGATATCTACGGTGCTGACTTTATTTACCAACGTTAATAAATAACACAACAAATATATCATAATCTCAAATCAAAAGAATCGTTATTTGGTCTTGTTATGAGTCATGGAATGTCACCCTTGAACTGTCGAACGTTTACTACATCGAATATTCGTTGTTCATGAGATATTCCGCAAATAAGATCATTAATCGACCACGCATTTGCTGAAGGCAAGCGTTGTTTATAGTCATCAGACATGAACAGACTTTAGTTTAGGTAATGAAAATTGATCAAATAATGAAGTCTGTCACGGGTTTGTCTTGTTCTTCACGATTTCGGAGACGTATTCAGGTAGCGTACTCGTGATAAAATATTTAAATTAAAGGGGATAGAGCAAAGGTTATGGGGTACGCAGAGCATGCCTTTAAACCAAGGGCGGCAGCACGTCCGCGCAAACCTGATTATTCTATTTAGTTTTGATTACAAAGCACACTGATATAGCAGCAATCTTTTTTATATTCCGCAGTTAACGTTTGTACGTTTGTCAAATAGGTTGGCGTTCGAATATAATTCTCTTTTACTGATACAATTACAGTTTATTTGTTAATATTACTCGTTGATATTTAGACGCGATTTTACTGTAATTTCATGAGGCTAAGTATGTTGCATATTTACAATTATAGTGCATCATCCCTGTAATTGCCAACTGAAATTATTATTATATTTGGCACATTTTCCCCTTAAATATTCCCATAATATGGGAAAATTTCAATAATTACTGCTTCAGAAATATGTATGGGTGACAGACTCTCAAGAAGCTACAGCTGCTTATATCTCATTTTCTATCATGCAACAGTAAATATATATTCATTTTTAACATATTAAGCTTTATATAACTAATCTCGTAAAACGTACCATATAGATCTATAATATATTTCGTGTTATGTCAATTCATAACTTTCTATGCTGGTGAAGTAAAACAATATATAAATAAACAATTATATATATATATATATATATATGTTTTAATTAGTGTAATATGTATAATATGACCGTGCATGACGTATAATTTTTATCAACATATATGACAATTACCTACATCAAGTATACATGATATTCAATTATACTTATTGCATAATTATCACTGTTCATTATTCATGTTGAATTTTGTGAAATATTAATTTAACTCTCGGCAGATACGATTGTCGTTCAAATTGACCTTTGCATAAATCATGTAGGAATATTTTATACATGAAAATAATTTGGTACAAAAACGGCCAAAAGGTTGTAAGCTCATGATTAATTCTGTTTTACAAATTATGAAAATATATAGGCATTACAAATATTTGGAGTGTCGTGCTTAATGAATGCGCTACTGTTAAAGCAGTTGAAGATATAAATACGAACCATTAATTTAGTCAGCATATACATCGGAAAAAATATTCTTAATATAATCCGATATATTTGTTGGCATATTCTACTGCTTCAATAATAATAAGTTTTAAAAGAAAAACACATTTTATTTTAAAATGAAGATTAGGTTGGAGAAAAACTAAATCCTATTATTATTCATTTCGTTATTTTTAATAAATTAATATACCTCAAAATATCTATATATTTTCTTTGATTATATATACAAAAAATATGTACTGATATTGTCTGTAATATCTATTTTTTATCATTATAAAAGACTTCCATAATATTATTATAACATAAAGCCATTTTATTATTTGTGCATGATCCAGATTAAACATAAGGGACTCTTACTAAAGTTATAATCATTAATCTTGTTATACATGCCAGTAAACCTCATATGGACTTTCATCACTATAATGTGAGTTATATCTTAATTCATTTCATGACTGAAGCTGAAGGTTGCGACGTTTCACCCATTATCAAGACCTATTTTCTGCGAGAATCTTTTATTCAGTCAGATTTCAAGAAGCGTTCAAGCATTGTACGTACTTCGACGAATTTTAACGAGTAAATCATTCAAACACTAGCGTTTTCGTTTCTTGAATTAGCAATAAATGTATTATCTCAACTACCCTTTGTGAACGCTATACTTATCATGATTACTGAAGTAGAAAATTGCACGTTATTGGAAATCCATATCTTTACTTCCTTTACAAATTTGTATACACACTAGTAATATTTATGTTAAGATCGAACTGACCGTAGTGACGATCACAAATTATTTGTTTATACAATCAAACATTTATTTTGTATGTTGAAAATATTTATAAATTTCTTTACTTAGCAATAGTTCACAACAAGTTCACCAACAAAAATATAGACCCACATGTAGAAGTCATTGGAAAAAATTATCTAAATGAATTCAAGGGCCATTATACAGATATATCCATTAAAATCCCGAGGTCATTTTTTTCTTATGTTACAATACTTTATTTCATACGCTACGTAGAAGAAAGAAATAATAATATGTGTACTGAAATGTAAATAACATATTATTCATAACATAGGATAAATATGTGGTTTATTATACCTTGGTACGCCGCAGAATGGACCATTACTTAAATAAAACATCTAATATTTATCATTGTAATTTGTGGGAAAAATGTATTCTCGACATAATGTTATAATACACAGAAAGTGGAATCAATATGGTAAATATTTAAATGTCACAAAAGTTTTGTTGAATTTCTTTGTACTAAGTCAATATTTGAAAGCACTTAGGATATTCTATATGGGATATATACATATATATATATATATATATATATATATATATATATATATATATATATATATATATATATATATATATATATATATATATATTTTATAGTAGAATTGCAATAAAGACTGTGGAACAAACAATGCTTTTACTTCAACTATTAGATAGTTAACTCAAACAAACAAAGTTAATTCTCATAAGAATTCATCAAATATTTCTTGTTTTCTATCTATATTTATAACAATTACTCAAGAAATTTGAATACTTATGATACCCATACATTTAATATTGAAGCCAATCGATTCGTCGATCGTCAAGTCAATATATGCTCAAATTTGTTTACATGCGATTTTCTAATATAGTTATGCCGGGTATATTCTGGTTGCTACAAGTGTGAATGTTTACGGACACGCCCTACATACATCGGTTATTATTAAATTGATACAAACCAACACGAAACCCCACTTGCCAACTGTTCAATAAATTAATATTTATAATATTATATAATAGACTGTAGTAATTACTTAATAAATTAACCAATTTGATTGGTAAAAAATTTATGAGCTTCCGAGCTCATTGCAATAGCAATATTAGTTGGGAATGATCTGTTTAGAATTGTAATCGGTGACTATTTAATACAACCAATTTTCATCCAATTATAATCATTGATCAAAGCACAATCTGGGGCACATCGAAATCCGAGTATGCTTTGATATTCGACAAATTATAAATAGTATTAGTAACTAGATCGGAAGGATCATGGTTAGCCTAACGAGAGTTATACAATATATAGAAAATTTTACCAATATCTAATCATTTATAAAGTTTCTCAATAATGAATCTTGACTTTTGTACTAATAAATTGATGCCAACAACAAAACAAGTATTAAGTTTAATCACCAATCTTTTTTTCAAATATTCCCCCAGATGAATTTAAACTTTTTTAATAAATTCTGGAGATGCCCTATATATATTTATTTAATTAATTAAAGTAAATATCTATACTCTCACGGGTTCTTTTCCCAATTCGGTAATATGAATTATCATATGATATACGGTGCCGGCATCCTATCTTAGATATCCTGAGAAGAACGTAATGCAAAGACAGAATGCAGAACTTAGCTTAGTCGTTACCTTAAAATATTCAGGCGTCTTGAGCTGGAGCAAGTATGCGAACATAATTTTTGCATGAATTGTACATAGTTTATGTATGTATCAGGTATGTCGCTGCATATTCATAAGTTCACGCTATTCCCTCTAGAATCCTTTGCAACTGACAGTTACGAACGTATATTTAATTTACATTCTTGTTAGTTGATAATTCGTGAAGAGCGAATTACATATTACTTTATTATAACTTACAAACATACAGCATAGCAAAATGTTTCATGTATTTCGAAAAAATTTAATGCATTCAATGCATCACGTTATTCAAGAAAAAATAGGTGCATTTTGAGCAAAATTATATGAACACTTAATTTTATTCAATTATGGGTTCTTTATTTTCAGAAGATTTGTTTTCACGAATACATCTACTATCCATATAATATTATATTGTATTTAAATCTTGCTATCATTGCAATGAAGCAATATCAATATGTGTGGTAACTAGGGAAACGTAAATTTTACATATTAATCTTCAAAGACAATATTTCAGTAAATGGTTGAATTTTCGAAAAAACAATTAAAGCAAAAATTGCTGGAAATTATAATGACTTAACTTAACTCATATAGAAGAAGTAGCAAGAGCACACCTGACCTTTATACTAGGCTTAAGTTTGTAGCTTCTGAATATAACGTTCAACAGTTTAGCTTATAGAGAGATACCATTTACTAGTTGATACTACACGTGCGATATGCGTATAGTGGGAAAGCTTGAAGCGACCCCAAGATCTATAATTACTATGCAGCCCACATAACGCTCAAGTAGTATAGAATAATTCTATAGAATTCAGTCATAAATGTCGGTGGGTCCACGAACCGTATCAGTGTAGCCAGTGCGCGCATTTAGCTTGCTTCTAAATAAGTTTTGTTACGTGACTCGAAAGGACGTCGTCCAAGGAATATAAACCTTTGAACACTCACTCACTTAAAGCTAGTATGCTGGGATTGACGCGTTCGATGCTATTACTTCATAAATAATATAAAGGCGGCGCTGCGGATTAGTTGACGATAGGAAATTAACGAACTTGTTCTAACCCCTTTGCTTTTACTATCCTTGGATGTCGAAGATTAATGGCTATTCTCCACTGTCTTGACAAGCATTCTATCATTTGGAATTGCAATATTGGCTACAGTGATTCTATTAATCTTAGACTTCCCATCGACTATATATACGTTTATTACAATTTATAATATTTGATTTAGTAAACTCTGCACTGCTGATTATAAGATAGACATAATTTTAATTATTAATATGTATGACAAAGATAATTTGCGCTATATTTTAATACAGGTACTTGTAATTAAATATTATATGTAGAGATTATCACTAATTTTATTTGAAGTGCTTTAGACAGCAAATTTCATATTAAATTTTCACAATTTATGTATATATATATATATATATATATATATATATATATATATATATACGAGAATTGTTCAGAAAATAACCGAATATATTACTTTTACAGGTTATTGGTTGGCAACATTGCGTTGCGCATAACCTCCTCTGTAACCACATGTTCTTGGATTGTTGATAGCAGGTTCAGTTTTCGTGATATTGTTATTTGAGTGCAACGTGCTTAAGTGTGAGTGACGACCGAATGCTTCAGCTCTTCTGTACTATGTACGGCGAGCTATAAATGCTCAATCTCGTAAACATTGCTTGATATTATACAAAATATTCACATTTCAAATTTATAATGATTCAATTCAAATACATATTTCTTTGTGTTAGCTACAAACAGATATTGTGACAAGGATGATTTTTAAAACTTTTTGCAAAGTTTAGAACAATTAAGTGCTATTTGCGTTAATACACTTTTAAGTTATATATTTTGAACATAAAAGATAATTCAAGCGTAAGAAGCTTGTGAGAAAATGTTTATAATTAATAAATATGAGCCCTTCCTCTATTACGTCGGTTTGAATTAAGTTATTGTAATTAAACTTTCGCTGAGAACATGATGCATCAAATAGAAACATCACAGATACTTTCCTCCTTTCTGACGAACTTATAATTTCCAACAATTAATAGTAATTAGTAATAAAATGCAGAGCCAAATTAGGTTGCAAACTTTTCGGACGGAATTAATTTGTTATTAATTTAATTCGATTATTTTCTCGCTGAACAGAATAATTACGAAATTACCTGCAAATTGATAATGGGAAATATGTACGACACTGACTGTAATCCTATATGTTCACACACATGCTTCAGGCGGTAGGATCACGTCTAATGTTCATAGTTTGGAACTTGTATCACCACTGGTGCTAAGCCAATTTGATACTATCTAATTTAATTCTACTTATTAGAATTCGCGTGAGAAAATGTTACAATAATACTAGTTTCATTCCACTTGCTTGGACGCCGCCGTCGTCCAAAGGGAAATATTGTAATCATCAATAATTACAAATTTAAGATTTAAATAAAAATTTAAGAAAACAAATAACCCTCTAGTATTTACAATATTTATTATACATATTAAAGGGGTTTAATATACTTATATGGTCAGAGTATATGAAAACCAGAGCTAGTTTGCTACTAAGGTTGGCTTATAGTGTCTAGTAAATATATAAGTGGAAATATTACATGGGTCATTGCAGATCTACCAAATCGAGATGCTCTAATTAAAGTAAATATTTGCTAATAATTGTAACGTTTTCTTGGACGAAATAATAAAGGGAGAATTTTAAAGATCAACAAGCGTCTATGTAAGCACCAATGCTTCCGGCTCGTCATACTTAGTGTTTACAATCGAAAAATTAATTATGCACATTTTTTATAACTACCAATATTTTACCCTCTATACGTTATGTATAATAAAAAATAATTTCATCTCAAATAAACCCATGACTGAAAGAGTAACGGACTTACATGCAATTTTATACAAATATGGAATAAGGAAGACGTGAAGCGAATTTCTTTGCAAAATAATTATGGAAACTACTACAGCCATAAGAACGAATACTTAAGGATGTATCATGGTGAGTGTGGCCACCTTATATTGCAATATTGGTAAGTGTCGAAGAGGCTTTAGACGACATGTACGTAAGAGAAGGAGGAACAAGTAACAAGGAACATTAGTTTTGCGCGTATTGCAGTGTACTGTTTGTCGTTGGCTGGAGAAGCAACTCGGTATATTGGTGTGGAGAGGAGTGGGAACGGGAGATATTCTCGTTAAACACCAGCCTCCCTGGATACAGCACATTCTCTAATTAACAAGACATCCTAATGAAATATCCCTTGATTGCGACACCGATCAGACCACGTATTATATATTATACGTACGCGACCCTATCTCTCGCACCGAAATAACGAGCCAAGGGTTTCGCTTGCATCGCACCGGTACTGGCAGGATACATACCTAGCTGAAATCCAATTGTGGATCGTATATCTACTATATACAACGATGTTTCACCCTAAATTTCTTTTTTGAAACTGTTTGGCGTAATTGTTAATTATATTTTCACTGAACCTTGTATATTTCACACTTTCAAAACATTGCCTAGGTTTAGTTTTTAGATATATGTAACTACAAATATAAGCTTTTTACTTAATATTAACATTAACAATTATCATTAATATTATATCCCATATTACTAATATAATGTGATGGAAAAGTTGAAATATATCCAACTTTATGTTAGTCAATATAAATGGTTCTGAAAATAAAACAAATAGTATGTGTTTCAAATCATACATGTAATAAATATTGGAAATACCAATAGGTGTCATGGAAACAGTGATCAAGAAATATAGGAGCACTGGGTATAATAAACGCTTATGGGGAAACGGTTGATCGAATTATATCCTTACGATAAATTAGAGTTTGGGGGATTCGTTCTCCGAAGTATCAAATTAACTGGATTTAATTCAATTATGATCCATCACAATGAGACTGCCGCAATAACATCGAAACAGGAAGGATAATCGTTGCTTGAATTTATTTTGAATTACTTCGAATTACCTCGAGCAAATGACGCTACAACGGAAAGTTATGACCAATAAATACACCTATTATATTGTTCTATATATATATATATATATATATATATATATATATATATATATATATATATATATATATATATATATATACATCATTCATCCCGAAACGGTGATAACTGGGGATTTTAACAAAATCAAAGGCACTTCTTTAATTTAAATTCGGAAATAAAACTGAAGGGAATGTTGCCCCGTTTTACAGATCATCAGTTTCATTTTACCACTGTACGGGCGCGCAAACACGAAGAATTCAATTTTTGTACCGGGAATGATGGCTCAAAACAGTTATACCACGATTACATGTACATTTTCAGTTCCCCACATAGCTCGACGTATGCCTCATTTTTAAAATTTAGAATGAGTTACATATATTGCGTATTCAAAGTATGAACCCAAGAGGTAAGGATATACGCAATCAAAATGCACCATAAAAGATATCTACAAAATGCATTTTACCTTTATACAAGCAAATTTTCGAAAATTAAACTCAGACATAATTTTTTGTTTTTACTTGTTGCCTATTATTTAGTAGTCGGGATCTGTGTACCAGATGCGAGTATCTCTGCGTAGACTGAACATTAAACTGTCAATATTTGCTTAATTACTCTTGTTTTGAACGTAACACGTTTATTCGGAAAATTCTTATTTTCGTAGGATACAACAGTATGATTTATGTTCTAGCACAAAATTTTTACCGTCTAATATTCTATATATTAAAACTGTTTAAAAGCAATAAGAAAATAAATTAGTAATAATAATAATAAAAATAAATATTAATAATTTAATTAAAAATAATAACAATAAATTAATACATATTTGGAATAATATTTTTCCGTATATAAAAGAATTAAGGATCATTTATTGACATAGTGGCATAAATGTAAATCAGGGTTATGTTGTAAAACGGAATAAGTGCAAGATATTATACTTCGGTATTATCTGTGTTTATACTTTGATGATTATAAACCAATTTTGAATTTTATTTATAAAATTAATAAATACATACCTTATTTCCGGAGTATTGCGGTCATTTATTAAAATCATCATCCACATGTTCATCCCCATAACATATGCTTTTGAATTATTACTACTAGAAAATTTTCAATTAATAAACTATAATTAAATATTTTTCTATTTTTACGCATAAATGCTATCGAAAACTTGAAATTCTAATAAAATATATCTGCGCTTAATGCGTTCAGCTTCTCATTCATTCTTGTTAAAGCAAGTCCATTTATCTTCCCATATACTACACCTTCTCTTCGTACAATTAATCATACTTTATGTAGTTTTAATATACTCGAGTTTATATGAATCCATTTATTTTTAGAACAAGTCTAAATCCCTCTTTCATATGAATACATTTTTTCGTTGGATTATATTTCAACATCTACATAAAGAATGACATCAAATGGTACGATGTTTTTCATTTTCTTTCGTATTTGTGCAAAGAACTAACACACAATTCGTACTTCTATTAAGAGCATAACCGCTAGTGAAATAAAATGATTTTTGCACACAATGAAACGCTTACGTAACGTACTTTTCTTGAAAAGACGTATGTTTTCTATACATTTCTTTCTAATAACTAGCTTACTTTTTTAAGCTTACCAAACAGTGAGGTATAATAAAGAAAGCTACCAAAAATATATATACTCTAAAAAAGGATTTATGTATAGGAATTCATTAGTTCATGACAAAGGAATGTTATGTTAGGACCACAGCGACATTATATATTTAAGAATTATCTTAAAATTATTTTTTGTTTAAATTATCCTGATATCGTCAGAGATGTTGTTACAAACCGACCGAATGTGTGACATACATTCAAATATATGAGTTATATTATTTGCGGAATCTGGAAGACGTAAATCAAATTTATATGCATTATTTATATCCGTCAATGTTATTGATGGCGCATGACCAAACACTAGAGCTCCTTTGTACTATCGAACGACGAGCTAAAAGAGTATATTATATTTTGTGCCAACATCACATCAACAGTTGTACACGCACCATATATTGGGAAAGACTGTAATAGAGGTTAAATATAAATAAGTTAGTGGAGTAATTGAAATGCCCGCTACTGAAGTGTTTGTTGTTGTTGTTGAGTAAACTTGAAAAATTTAATTTAAAAATATAGATAAATGGCACAAAAACTGAAGATTGATTAAATTAGGTTAAATTGACCCTAAGAAAAATATGAAACACTTAAAATAACGATTGCTGTCCTGATTTATGGTATCAACGTTGTGTTATCAGCAGGGCAATTTTTTTGCTCATATCACAACAACAACACACATTATTTATGAGTGCCGTCATATACGTGCAAAATTACTTTAGTGTGGACTATAATTATCGATTAATAAAATTGATGTCGATGCGTTTATCTCGACATGAGGAAATTCATTAAAAAATTAGGTACCTACAGCAATATTAAACAATTTTCTGTAAAGTAATAACCAGATGTCGACAGCAAGAGGGGTCAATCGATAATCTTTGGCCACGACTATACCTATTAATTTTCTGTTATTAACGCGGCATTATCATTATGACTGTTACCGCTCAGATATCTGCCTACCTACACTGTTAACGCTAAAGTTACTGGAAGCCACTGACACATTCATCTGACCAAATTTTTACGTAAAATATATAAATTATGTTTAATAATACAGAGGGTTCTGCAATTATGAGAGAATTGTAATGATATAATAGTTAATATATTTTCTAGCTAGTCGTAAAGTAGTACAACAGAGCTATAGTGTTCAATTGTGTACTTTGATATATTAGGAATGCACAGAAATTGCAAGGAAAAATTGTCGAATTTTTGAATTTCGTTGTCCCGACCAATCGAGTTTGGTTTATCTCCAAAAATACAGGTAATTTACATGATTTCATTATAATTGTAATTATTTTTTCTCCAAGCTAAGCTTTATAAGATGTACAGTATTAAAAGGGGCTCTATCACTCTATAAGAATGAGGGCGATTGCGAACTGCAAATGAATTCAAATAGGACACAAATGAATATGAGGAGCAAATTTGGTTCAAATCGTTGCGGTACCTTCAGAGGAGTAAAGGGTACAAATTTTAGTCTATCGTGTAAGCGAGCGACTAACATCGAATTAAATAAGCTATATATAATTTTGGATTCTAGTCAACGATATTTAATTCCTTTATTTAAAATATTTATTGATCAGACTCACGATAGAATGTTATAGCTTTTCTGTACTTCGTATGGTACCGTGAAGTTAAAAAAGGTTATTGGATTTTAAATGCGACAGAAACAAACTAGGCACTTACACTATGTATGTACAAAATAGTGGAATTCAGCCTAGTACCTTCAGAGGGGATGCGGTCACAAAGTTTGTTTCACGAGCGAACAATATAATCTAAGTAAATAATTCATGAAGGAAGATGAATTTCTGTAGATTACTTTATTTTTTATTCTGATATTGTTACACACACGCGACCGAACACTGTAATTCTATTGCACACGCTGTACTACGAGCTGAAAATGGTTTTTGTTGTATATAAAGCAAATTATTTTAATTTCATTCGTGTTAAGACTTTCACAATCTAAATTTATTCAATGTCAATATTATTCCAAGGTTAAGTGTGTTCGTGCAAATTTAAGAGTATTTTATTCTGTAGTTGAAACCTTTTAGTGCCCATTCAAATTTCAATAAAATCCGATTTCTTTACGACATCTTTTACTGCGAATGTCTCCTCGAGGACTCAATCAATTTATCATCTTGACAATCAATCGAAGGTTTGTGTTTCGTTGTACTTTAATGAAAAGAAATAAATTGAGAATTGCGATAAAAGTACAAATTAAATACCTATCTACTTTATGAGTGTACACAGAAGGAATCGATGTTCGCAAACAGACGCGGCGCGTCACGTCTTTTAACGGAGATTTGATCTTTAAGGAGTTGTTTGCATGACATGTTCTTCAACGTTTTATTAGTTTTATATTTATTGGTACGTAAAATATTTAAGGCAAACATAGAAGGTAAATATAATAAATATATAATATAAGCTTCCCTTGGGGTATGTAGGTGGGTAAAAGAAATATAAAACAATATGATATTTTATTACTTGATGCACGCTAAACATTTATGAATATTACAAAATATAAATTTTGTTTCTGTGAAGCATGTTTTGGTTTTACTAAGTTAGAATAAATATACATAAAGAGAATAACATGGAAATATTACATATGGCAATAAAATTGGAAGTTTAAGACAAAACATCAGGTCCATTATTTCGAAGGATTTCCGCTCTGCTTTGGGTTATATCTGAAGCGCCACCTATCAACTTCAATTACTTATATAATCCAGTATTCGAAATACGCAATTTTTATCATACAATCAAAGTTATTCCCTTGATTAATGACTGCTTAATTAATATGATCGGAGACATATCGGAATAGATTTTTTTAAGTAGTTATTTATATATGTAACTATAACCTAAAGTAGAGTAACAATACCTTTGTATTTCGTAAAATTATATTATTTGATGAAATACCTTGAATAGTAGCGCAAAAATTGCATAGATTAATTAAATAATATACCAAATTGAATGACGCCGTGTAACGGAATTTCTTGGAACTAGATGGTCTTGATGGCTTATCTTAAAATATAATTATTTTAATTATAAAATTGAATATTATGTGATCTATTTACTAATGTATTTGCACTGCCAGCATATAGAATGCGTGAGGAAGTAACTAGTCAGTAAAATGAAACCATTCGTACCAGTAAACTAAGTTGAAATAACTGAAAACCGGTGTTGTAGATTATTTTTCGATTGTAGGCTTTCGACGTTGATTTGATGTTGTGTTGAAATGGATTAGACGTTGGGTTGACGTTTATTGGACGTATTGAAGTTTAGACGTTCTGTTGGCGGTTCGATGTTGTACGCATGTATCGATGTTAGTCTAAATGTTGTGTTATATTGTTTCAACATTATTTTAAAGTTAAAAATTAGAATAAACAGATATCCCAAAATATTTCAAGAGTAATGATCTACTAAATATCTCTTATTAAAAATTGGGAAATACACGCAGTCGTAAGTCAGATTTGAAATTAATTATGACATATTTCAACGTTATTTGATTGCCCTACTACTCACAAATTGTACATTGCATATTCTACGAAAATTGTCAATAGGGATTCAAGGACCCTCAAATCGACTACATCCATTAAAATTTTGATGTTGATTTTTTATGAGATCACAATATTTTGAGTTATGCATAGCGTATATGATAGAAAAAATAGTTTGAACCAACTAGAATGAGTTTTAGTTTCAATAAATTACAACTAATATACAAGAATTACATTGTATAACGCACGGTTGTTCCATCGATATTCTTCCTCTGATTTAGGCAAAATATGAAATTATTTTGAGCCACTAACACAAACTATCTACTATATTCCATAAGTATCATAAAAATAGGCAAGCATATTCGTGATGATAATGGGATAATGGGCTGTTAAGATAAAATAGATGATCGTGAAATTAAGATGTAAATAGTCGATCCATTAGAAGCCAAAAAGCAAGTCTCATTACGGTGAGAACATTAATTGGGACCGATCCATCTACGGCCGGCCTAATTAAGTATTATTATAATGTAATGGCCACAAGGGTCGCCCTACAATTAACACTTGACGCTAGTGCCATCACTTTCCTGCTGTACGTTTTCTTTTCTTTGAATCTACGCTGCACCATTCTGAAGTGAGAATCTAATCAGTAATCTAAGTTATAAATTGGAATCACGTGCCTTCTTATGTATCCCATTGGAATACGATCTTTTTCTCCGATTAAACTGTTCTTTTTTATTCGGAAACAGTCAGAGTTTTAAACTTAAAGCGAGATTCTACTAAAAGTTGCCCGTCTTATACGACGGTATATAATCAGATAATCCTTCGTAAGTTAAATATATATTAGATATATGTAGTACTGCGTTCATTCTACCCATTTTTTAAAAAGTTAAAAAAATAGATAATAATAAAATGTAAACAAAATAGTTTTTCCATTCAGCTTTGCAAAGTAGATAAGTCCAATGCATGCCCTGTTAAAATTCATAATTTGTGCCGTGAAACCTACCGAAGACGAATTTTATTTTTTTGAAACATAAAACAATTTAAATATTGGTAACAAAAAGGACCCGAATTTGCGCATTGGTTAGTATTAGTAATATTAAATATGATATCGGTAGATATTTTGGATTCATCAAGCTACAATATTCAAAATTATGGAATAGAAGCCACTTTTTGTTTTGTAATATATTTTAAATTAACCGCAAATATTGGTCTGAACAACCGAGATTAAATGGCTGTTATTGTTAAGCATTTATTATACTACAACTAACAATATATATATTTACAATATAATTAAGTTTAGATATTACATTTAAAGTAAATATTTGTTACGGCAACATTTTAATAGTGTATTACAGTATAGAATGTGACATAGGTAGATTTTAGTGATTATGAACGGATTATGCATAATGGATAGAACGGCGAGGAGTACACAAAGTATTTTTTATTCCGAATTTATTTATTATTTCTGAAGCATACTCAAAACAAAATATACAAATATACTAAAAGAACAATAGAAAAATAAAAGAAAAAATTCATAACTATGTATGTACTTTTATAAATTACTTTTCCATTTCATAATTCCACAAAATTATAAAAGAATCTAAATGAAAACATATTTTTATTTCTTTCACAAAAAGAAAAGGATATGAATTTTTAAACAGATTAATGTCAGGCTTCGCTTACATTTCATTTTATTATTAGCATGACTGCGTTAGTATTTTCTTTTTTGTAAGTTGGATATACGTTTATATTTATAATATAAGGTTGTTAAATAAATAATCCCTTTATGAATTAGCTTATTGCATATATTATTTGAAACATCAAATTTTCAAAAACCAGATACTTATATTCTTGGAAAATTTGAAAATTATATTATTTGTAGTATTCAAAAATTTTATTTCGAATCGATAAATCTGCAGTTTAAATCTTGGATGAACTATTAATTTTTCAGCTATAGGACTTTTCATTATGTCCAACCTTCCTGCTAGTATGAAGTTTTAGGTAGTGCAAATAAAATAAATCTGGAGTGCCATTTACTCGATTCACCATGTATGTAATATAGTATTATGATGTTTTATATTCTATCTGCCATTGCCATTGAACAATATCAATATTTGTGGTAACTATGGCAACGTAAATGCAATATGGCTAGTTTCATACTATTTCGAAACATTTTTATACCAAAAGTTGCTTGAGATTTTAATACTTTTAATTTTTTTAGTTAATTTTTTCTTTAACTGATGTCCTTTTCGAGAAAATATTGCTATTCTTTAATTCCATTTATAGAGTGAATGTAAACTTTGAACCACAATGTCAATAACTGTGTACGTTCTACATGTTTTATAAATGATGATTTGAATGCAATGACTCTAGTCATTGTTTGTAAACTACATTAAAAAAACGTGCTTAAGTTTCACCTGTAAGTCGAGCGCTACTCAAGTATCGATCGTATACCTACTAAAATATGAAATTCTATTAACGAAAAGTTTACTTTGCTTCATACTTTTATTTGATGAACTGTCTTCATGATTTATATTCAACTTTAGTTTTAACTATATAACAAACTAAAACCGCAATTGAACTTTGATTATTTATCATTAGCAATTCTTTATCGAAACTTTTAAAATAATATTTTTTTTGTATGTAAGTTATATCCATTTTCATATCCTCGGTGACGAGACAAGCACCTTTTGTTAATAACATTTTTTGATCCGATAATATTGCAGGCACGACCAAACATTATAGCTGTCTGTACTATCGTGCGACGAGCTTAAAATAAACTATAGTACATTCGATGTGTGTATTGGAAAATGGTTTTATTACATAACAGGAACCCATGGCAATATCACTTGAATTGATTAGACGTACTTCGACTCAATATGCAGCAGCAACCAGCCGCTTCCAACACACATAATAATTTCGTAATTACAGTAATGGGCGGCCATTTTGTGTACAAATGGTGTCCAGGACGAATGAGAGGTTGAGATACGCTAATTCTATCCAGACAAAGTACATGTTATAAAATTACGGTATGGACCTCGACGTGAGCGTTTTTGTTTATTTCAGGGTGTTGAAACAAAAACATCACCAGCCTGGGAACATGTATACCTTTATAATATTCATTACCTTTTTTCGGGGTCCTACCGTGTGGAGCTCATTTCACAAAGCGTAATATTTGTTAATGAATACAAATGTTGGAAAATTGTGTTGGTTGTTTTTGCTCTGCGTAAAAAGATTATGGAAGGAAATCGTCGGTAAAATTAAATTAAATGAATTAAGTCGTGTTTGTGTGAATATTCCGCTACTTTAATTATGATTTATTAACAATATAATTAAGGTGCAATTATTATATTAGTATAACTAATTTGTGTTTGGTAGAATATTAAGATTCATATTATAAATGTAAAGAAAATAAAAAATGCATGTTCATTCTAAAAAGTTCATGTTAGGTTGGAAGAAAATAAAACTGAATATATACTTCATATTTGACTTATTTAATTATGTGGATATAGTAGTTTTGCTAAATAAAATAAGTTCTCCATTACCTTGCTATATTTATTTAGCTGCAATTAATTTTATAAAGGGGAGAATTGAGTAACACGGGCCACTCTTTATATTTGATATGTATTTAAGGGAAGCTATAGGTATGTTAGGAATTACCGTAAAAACAAATATTTTGAGCTAGAAGTACAGTATGTACAACAGGGCTATAGTGTTCGATCTGCAACATGCTCAGTTTTATTTATTTTACTGTATATAGTAAATTAGAAATTTTTTAATGGCTCTATAAAAAAACAGCTGTTTGTAAAAAAATATTTTGACCTGCATAATTGATATTTATTTAAAACTGGCGCTAAATGCAGCCCAATTGCGTTAATAACCACGTGTTGTTTAGAGTGTTAATTTAGCACCAAAACATAAAAAGAAAATTTACAAAGGCTCTAGTGAGAATAATAAAGTAAAATTGCTAAGTTAGGCCAAGTAAAACTTATTATGATGAAAAAAAAAAAGTATTATTACCTACGATAAAGGTGGTAAATGCCGAATAATTTGAAAATAAGCATTCTTTGGTCAGTCAAGGCTCAATTCAATGCAATTGTATCAAGTGTGACGAGTCTCAGCTTTGTTTCTACATCAGTATAAATTTGGGGAAAGAAGAAAAACACAAAGTTTTATAAAATACTTTGATGTTAATAACAGTTTTCTAAAATGTAGCCAAATAAGCAAAAACGAGGTTTTACGCATTTACCAGTTTAAAATTAATATCAACTATGCCAATCGAAATATTATTTGACGAACAGATATAAATTTCATCAAAACCAAATAGATCGCAAACTAAATTAAACCTTATTTTGAAAATGTGAATTTTAATTTAGTACACCTAAAGCCATTAGTTTGAAAAGAAGGTTCACTAATCTTGATAGCACGACTTATGAAATATTTCAAAAGTTGTTAATATAAAACTTCCTGTCTTCAATTCATAGCATCAAGCATTGAAACGAACAAAAACTGTCCGGAAGTTTGGCAGTGTAGCTGAGATGTTGGCGGTGGCTCTGTCAGATGGTCCAAGGCTTGGCACGGCACACCTACCTACGACGGTGTGCAGTGTTGTCAGAAATCGTTTGCTACCAAAGCCTCATCATGCGCGCTCGCTGCGGAGATTCCACGGACGTGACACAGTCCTGTAATTATACGTACCATGGGTGGGCCAGCGCATCACCATCGCATCGGCCGGCTATCGGCTATGGCTTTGGTTTGGACTCCGGTTGGGCGGCACAGCAGTCACTGGCCTCTTAGCTACGTAATTGATTACATGATAAGGTTCCCCAGCAGATTATCTGATTCTTGTGTTGTTGTTGTTTCTTTATTTTTATTCTTTTTTTCCTTTCGGCTCACTGTTCAATACTGTTTTACCCTGAGCCGCAGATTGTGGGAGGAGAGTAAGTAAGGTGGGATTCAGAAACTTCGCCCGCTTTCATTGAAGTACGCTAGATAAAACATAACGAACGAAGTAACTGAAGCTCATCCCGGATCTATTATGAAATTAAGTATCAATGTTTCTATTGAATGAACAGCTGTCTTCAAGTGAAACACCTAATTACTTTCCCGTGCAATCTATGAAAAATCTAGAGTATTGAAAAATTAATTCCTTAGAGCTTGTATGTTTATTTGTTCCAATATAGAACAAGACTTGAAAACGCAATGAAGCAGAAGGCTATTAATAACCATATTATAAAACAAATTGATTTCTGAGAAGGTGCAGCAGCTATTTTCAGAGATGATTTTTTTTTTACACGGGAAATAAAAATATTTTTGTCGAAAAGATATATCACGCAGAGAACAATACAAATTGAATAGATATTATCTGCCAAAGGCTGTAGGTAGGTATATAAAAAATGTTCAAATAATAAAAATACAAATCAATATGTCACTCATCTTGAAATAATGAAACAAATTGATTTCAAATTTAATAAGGGCCTAAAAACTATGGTTCAACCAACACTGGCAAATTTGGCAAAAGATGAACTGAAATAGACACATTTGAATAAATTATTTCAGAGAGAAAAACTAGAAGAAAAAGAACTTCAAGCCTAACGACAATCCTCCCTCGCTGTTATTATATAGAATTTAATAGGAAGCTAGTGTTAATTGGTCCACTATGACTTACACTCTCCTAGGAAATAATATTACAAATATAACACGGAACTATGATTAATACGCTAAATTAATTCCTCAATGTATTAGAACAAACTTATTAAATTAGAGTATATGAATATGTGTAAGTTGGACTTACTGCGTGCATCGCCATCTCTTGATTATTAAATAGCCCAATCGACCAAAACAATAGCAACCGAAATGTTATTTATTGATTATTAAATTAACTACCAAATCTACATAAAAATAGTTAAATTGGATAACAAGCTAAAGGAAACCAAATTAATGATGAACAATATTTAGTGTACTGGTACACAATACCTAAACAAGAATTGATATTTAATCACCACCCACATCACAATAAAAATATTGACGTTCTAGAATCATTAGGGTATTAATTAATCGCCAGTGTAATTATATTTTGTATGAGGAGCTTGTCTTGTGGCTAGTGATTTGTATTGATAAACAATAAAACTTCCTATGAATATGTTTCTTTTTATATCAATATTTGTGAATATAACAAAAGGGAACAATGGATGTGTATGTACCTATGTACATATTGTCTGTATTCTATTCACGAACTTATTCACTATAATTAATATAAACTGACCATGTATAGACGCAATTTTGATATGTATGTTCAAATTTAGTAATTTTAATACGATCTAAATATAAACCGATTTGCCAATATGCTATTTATATAAAGAACAAAAATTTTACAGAGAAGGCTCGGAGTGCATAATTTGAAATATTTTAATTTGAAATGAAAATTTCAAACAGATTTAGTATTTCAAAGAAATATTTCAAATAACATAGAATATCTATTATCAATTTCAAAGTCAAAGAGTTGCATGTTATAATTCAATAGATTAAAATACTTCTTTTTAGCTCGCAGTATGAAATACAGAAATGCTTGCCATTTGGCCATGTGTCTGTAACATTCTTGGATTAAAATATAAAAGCTAGTCGCCCTGAATTCAAAAAATATATATAATTCATCAATATCTGCTGGTCAGGATAGACAAGCTGATGGAAATTAAAATTGTCATGTATATAGTCAATCATTTTGGTTTCTCACTGACAGAAAACGTTTTCTTTTTCTTATTTAAAAAACAACCTGTTTTGTTTAATTTCCAATTCAAATATAACATGTTAAATACTTTAAAAAATTTGCAGTAGCTCTTAAAAGATGTATAGGCTTGCTTAGAACTGTTAGATTACTGTTACTATTTAATGCCAATGACAGATAGATAGTTAATGTTTTTGGGCTTTTGCTTGTTGTATCGATTGACTGGTATAACATAAAGTATACAATTAATGAGCTTGATTAATTGATAGGTTAAATTAATAATGATTATAAGCAATTAATTCCCTTGGAGAACACCTAACTCAATAAAGTTTGATAGCACGCTAAAAGAGATGTTTTCAAAGGTTGATTATCGGGTAAGGGAAATACCAATAAAACCCACGTTTTCGATAGAAATTGATCTTTTTTCGGCAACAAGAAAAAAATAAAGTCGGTTGAGATGTGGTGCGGTGATGTAACACTAGTGTAGAAGAGAGGACGAATCCGGAAAGGAACAAGTAATCAATTAGGAGATGTCTGCAGCTGTACGAGATAGAACATGTGATCAGAGAGAGTTGTGGCCAAATGAAATCCACGAATTTAGTTGTACTCTAGAAGCGGACACGTTACTTTCTGTCATTGGATACGGTTCACTCGCCTCCTCCAACCGGTGTGTTTTTCACATCGTCTTCTATTTTATTTGATCTTCTTTTTTACTAACCAAGAATACCACACACTCGTTAAATAACTTTCAGCCGAAACATGTAATATATTACATAATCGTAATAAAAACATGGTAGTGTTGAAATTTTTGTAAAATATTGTTTGGTTTCATAACTATCGTAGGGTGAATTTATTCCAAAATACTGCATTATTATAAATACAGATAGGAAGTACAAGAAAGTCGAGTTAAGGCCACTTCGGTTTTTGCTCGTGGTATGACGAGTGCAGAGTATGGGTATATATAAGTGAGGTATATATTACTAGAAAAATTTCATTTTACGTATTACCGTAGAATGCAAACACGAGATTCATTAAAAACATACACTCTGACTCATATTTAAAACGTTTGCTATATTCAAGGTTTATTATGTGAGCACTCATGAGTGAGTAATAATGGCAAACATAGGGGCCTCTGAATGCATAAGGGTAGAAAAAGTGACTCACCTGTGCTGTATCATGAACAGACAAAATTTATCATTTCATATGTGACTCGACTGCGAAAGACATGTGTGTAAGCGTCACCTGGTTTAAAATGTGGTTACAAACATAATTATCATATCACAATCATAATCTCCATACCGCATATGCTTTCTTCCTGAATCTGTCTATCATTTTTTAATTAATAAACGTACAAAATAAGTTGATATTTTTTCGGTTAATTATAATTGTACTAGATGTGTTTTGACACGATGCACGAACTATAATTAGCACCATCACCGTACAATAAATTGAACTAGACGCGTTGCTTGTGAAGTATTCGCTTAATTAAACTTGATTTTTCATTAAAAGAGAAATACTACTAGAGGTCGTTCCATATAGAAATGGAAACCATTATTTAATTGTCAATTATATTATGCCTGTCAATTGGGATTCATATTCGGTCTTGAGTTACTGTGACAGTAATTCTCTTCAAAAATACTAAAATGAAATGTTAATTTTTCCAGCGAGATTGTTTATATGTATGTTTGTCAGAGAGCTAGAATCATTTGTTTCTGTTTTTCAATAAAGTCAAATGCAAGCAAGTATTGATATCGCAACTCGGCGTTACGACTGAAGCTAAGACACAAACATAGAAAGAATGCTACAATTGTATCACATTATAATTTGTAAAATTAGGATAAACTTTACTAGAACACCCATTAAACAAACAAGAAAGTTATCTTGAAAATTAAAAACATGTTAAAACTTAAATTGCTCCTATTAAACTTGTTGAATGAGCTTGTTAAACTTTATCACTATTTTATGCCGGCATCTGTCATTCGTAACCGTGTGTTTCTGTGCCATAACAATAAATTGCGAAAAATATACACTTTTTATGTGTTTACTTAATACTAGTGCATTATGAATCATTGCGTAAAATATAATAAATGTGTGTAGTGATTTATTATAATATTTGTATATTAAACTAATTATTAGTTAACTGCTAAACATATTTTATTAACTATGCTTAAACACTAATCACGTAATTTCAACTATAATTACAACTTACAATACCGGTAAGATATATGTCTTCCGTTTTATGAAAGTCACGATATTAGAATAATAAAATAAAAAATAAATAAACGAGTTTAAAAGCATTCATTGCCTGAATGAACAATTTGTTTTGAAATTTTATTTTGTTTTGCCGATTAAACTGGTTAACCAATTATAGTTCTCGGCGATTACTGCCAACTTCCTACAATATAATATTTGAATTTACACATTTACTCACAATATATCACCAATGCTATTTCATCTATATTTGTTCCACTTGAAATTATTGTAGGTATTAATGTTGTGCTTGGTTATAATTCGAATTTGTGTAGGTACACATTGTTGTCAAATTATATTATATGGGTTGGTATGGTAGCGCAGTTCTCATAAGCACTAAATTTTGCTATACGTATTCCCCCAAAACAAATCGATTGTAATCATATTCTGTACGCATATTATTCGCACGATTCGGAATGCCCGTAGCGAATTAAATCGTAAAGTTCCACCCAGATTTTCGAATACGACGACTAAAATATGAAATATACGTGTTACATCTCTGATATCATCAGAGTCATAAATACATGTGAAATAAACCACGATTTTATATCTGTTCGTTGGGATTCGTAATAAAATTCGATCAAGGACAAACTTTTTAAGTTCAACATACAAACCCGTTTGTATATTCTTGGAATGTTATTTGGATATCTATATATAGTTTAACATGACTAGTAGCTTAGGTACTAGGTTAATTAAGAATTATACATTTTTAATGGCTTTTTTTTTTACCAATATATAGGGAATATCATTTAATGTTATAATTATTTTGTAAGGGCAGTGTTAATGGGGGCTCCAAATATTGGGGTCCTATAACTCCAGAAGTATACAGGTAATAGGATATAAACTGCGAACGGATTCAAATGAGATGCCAAATAATATGTGTATCAAATTTTGTTCAAACCGTTTCGGTACCTTCAGAGGAATAGCGGGTATAAATTTGGCATATGAGTTATTTATGCTATTGGATTCAGAGCGACGAGATAAACACTTTAGCTCGTCTTTACTTCGTACGGCGAGCTAAAAAAGCGAATGAAACCACTGAAAGACAGGATAAGAAGAAGCCACAGAGTACGTTTCTAAAACAATCATAATGGTCGTCTGTGAAGTATAATAATAAAAAGCGTGTGAGTTTTTATTGTATCTTTAATCCACATTACTCAAAAGTGAATAAAAATGTCAGCACCGCCTACAATCAGTTTCATTTATCATCTTTAGTTTCAGAACGATTTCAAGCTTGCTGCACTTATTTTAATGGAAATTTTGACAAATTGTTTTTCTCTATTGATCTTTCTATGGAACACACATATGAGGTTCGTTTTTGTATCGTTCATTTTAATTTTAGGAAGTAAAATACTCGATAAATTACACGTAGACCATCGTATACTTTTGCAATAATGAGATTAACATATACCTACACCATTATTTTACTGTATTGATATTGTAATTAATTGCATTTACTTAATTTCATACATCAACATGAAATATGTAGTTAATTTTGAAAGTAGTGCATCTATGACGTTGAAAGTATACTCTCTTTCAAAAGTTTTTTGATGTTTGATAGATGTTAATATTAAACATTTATAATATTAACATGTTCAGTATCAAAATATAATTTTTATTCATTCTTGTAATTACTAACAAAGCGGTTTAATATTTGTAGAAAATTAATTAGAATACATTGTTTAAATAGCTAAATTGAAACGTACATTTTTCAACATGAACTTTTTAAATGGATTGCGAATCAAAAAGTTAAAATCTGTATCTCTGCGAGCAGATTGATTGAAATCTAATTTTGAATGTGGTAAAATTCAATATATGAACCATACCTGAGTGATATATGAAAACAAAAACATGAAAGCACATATCGCAACCTGAGTAATTTGTTTGATTGCTTCGTGTTTTGATGGATCAAAATAAATACACATTTATAATTGGAAATGTACTGAATTATAGTATCCAACTACGAAAATGTTTCAAAAATTATATTGCATTGGATTTGCATTGCAAACCTGTATGTACAAGTGCCACGTTTAATTCATGACAAATATCGTATCAAGCAAAATCTATACCAATGCCTTCGGCACCTCGTAAAATCATTTTGGTAGATTAAGAAAATAAAAAAGTAATTTCTTTTATCCACTAAAGTCTTAATGTAGAAAATCTGTCTACAACTACTAAATATACGAGATATATTGATTAATAATAATTAAGAAATTTTTTATTGAATAATTGCAACAATAGTCGGTGCTTTAAAGCAATTGTTCAAGTTAACGCGCTAAAATATTTTCAATTTCAAATTTATTATCTTTAGTTATTTTTTATAAAATATGGGCCATGAATTTAAAACAAAATACAGCAATATAATATTATAAATATTAAAGTACTCCAGCAATTTTTAATAATTACAGCGAGTTGATTGCATAGGTACCAGTACTTATGCTTGTTATTTGTGTATTAAAAATAAAATTTATAGGTAAGCAGTTCAATATCCTTTTATATTCTAGTTTATATTTTCAAAATGGCTATGTGATAAAGTATTCTTGAGAAACTCTGATTACCCTTACAGTTGAATAGTATATTGGTTTAAAATGACAGTCAACTATACATTTCAGGAATGCGATTTATATTTTTATTTAATTGTAAACATAGTATTTTTGTGACCTGATTCTTCATCGTTGCACGAACTCGTATTCATGATTATTTCATACAAATGATTCATATATTTCACTAATTCTCTATTCCAAATACGCTTTACCTGTTCCTTATGCACCAAATTTACCATAGTAAATCTAAAAAATTAATATTTTATATAAGATACCGGATTGGCATGATATTCACTTCCAACTTAATAATGAAAAGCTCGTTGAATTATTATCAAACATTAGATCAGTGAAAATGTGCTGATATTAGTGTATATTGCATACAAATTACGTTTACTAGAGTCGTGATAGGGCAACAAATGAACTTAGATCCCTTAACTATCGTTCAATAACGAATTTGCCTAACTTCGAACGTAAATCAGAAGTATTCAACACATACATCGCTTGATATGCAGAATGCAGCGACCATCTCCAGAAGCGTAATTACGGCCAGAATGCCAACTTATTCCGATGAGCCCCGGTTTTCTCTATTCAGCTATAATTATGAATACGGTTTATCAAGTAAGTGCTCAATTTATTTTACACTTTTGATAAATTTATGCTCTAGAAATTGATTGTTACTTGATAAGAAATTAGAGCATTCGAACGGCCAACAAATGTGATGTATTCTGTGTGGCGTGGTACAACAATAAATTTCTTTTGTAAGGTTTTTGACATTTACAAATCGTTATTGTTCCCTGATTACTGTTTTCCGTGCCATTGACAATAGCTTTATAAAACTCGTGTTAAATAAAATACATTTTCTTAAAACTATTAGCGTTAATATGTTCAAGATGCATGCCGTTTATGAGTTGCCTATTTTTGAAATAAAAATTCGGTGCAGTGATAGACTGCAAGTAAATTAAATTACATTTCTTCAGTGAACCCGGCTCTCATAAGTTTTTTTCTATATATATTGCTGTCAATAAAATTCATTAAAAACCATGTAAATATAATACTAAGTCTAAATACCATGTTTGATAGAAAATTATATTACTGTTAGCGGAATTTCTTTTGATAGAAAATTGTGGTCTTACTCCTTTATTTTACAATGATTTATATCACTCTAATGTTGCTTTGATTCTATTTGCACAGTTACATTCACGGTTATACTATAATTGTAACTTGCACACGACACCCCTGAACATAATATTCCAGAATATTTATTACTCTTTCAAAATCAAATTAATCTTCATAATTACTTTCTCATACGAATGTAAAAAGGAAAAATGGTAATTATAGGCATTATTAAACTCGAGATTTCATCGAATATCCTCGTTTAGATCAATCTGACTATTTTCGGAATAAAGTCTACTTGTATGTTTCCTGGGTGTGTGAGTGTGCCTGTATGAATTTGTGTGAACGCTCTAGAGGTAATGCTGTTGAAGATAATGGAACCTTAATCTTCGAGGAAGATGAACCGCCCATTTCTGAAAACTATATCTTAACCGGATGTAATGATTTAGTTCTGATTTTGTTATTTCAATATCTCGGTATGAGTTGGAGAAAAAGTTTTACTTATTAAAAATAATGATATTAACATTTCCAGCAACTTACATTTTAAATAATTTTTCGAAAAATGTATAATTTTCTGAGAAATCGCTTTTGATACCAGCAATGTCATATTTACGTATCTCCAGTTACATATTCCATAGCAATCGTAGCAATATTTCAAAAGAAATAAAAGATTATTATAAATATAAAGGGGTGAAAGTATATTAATGTTAAGTGAAGACCACTTCAGCTTTCATGAATAGCTATTGTGTTCATTACGACAAATCTTTACCTACATAAAAATAATAATATCTGTAGACCTTATATACTTTAGTAGATAATTGTTTATTGTTTTTAATGTTATAAGGGTAGAATTTCTGGTAGTTATTCATATAAGCTAACTTGAACAGCGATGCAAATATTTGTAGTAATCAATTATGAATTAGTTGCAATCGATGTTCTGGTTTATCCATGAATATGTAAGTAATTTTTAATTTACAAACTACAACAAAGTTCAACGTTGTGGTAATTTCAACTAGAGTTTTGTGGTTTATTTTATCCCGGATGACAATAATCAATTAATTAGTAATGTGTATATGATATAGCATATTGCTGTGGTTAATATTGGTTTGCACGTATCCATATACAATATTCAGAATTAGAGTCCGAGTTCATATTTATAGAATTAGTTGATTCATAATAATTAATCTAAATCTTTGATTGGCAGCTTATATATTATTGCAGCATATTGATTAAAATTAATTAGTTTTGAATATCCGATTATAAATCAGTATAATATATATGTTTAGGCAATGTACGGCAATACAAAAAGGCTACAGTGCTTATACGTACGTCTATAGCATTTTTGGAAAGAAATTTTTTTTGGACAGAAGTTCGTTTCACGTTTTCTTGTTATCTATATTATATATTGGATGTATGTCGCTTGCTCGCTTGGTCGGTCAAACGACCTGTGTTTGCGACCCCATCTCCTCTGCAGGTATCTAGCCGATGTTAACCAAGTTTAGTAAGAGCATAGGTACAGCATACAAAATGTGGCACAAATACCTTCAGTTTACCGAACAACGAGCTTATGTTTAAGAATGCTAAATATTAAAAACAATTTTTTATAACTATTGATTTGTTTTGATAGGGTTCATTTTTCAAGCATATTAATAAATAAGATAGGTGCATATCGGATAAGTTAAATATCAATGAATATTGAAGGATCCTATTATTCCTGTATTATAAGAGGAATAAGCTTTAAAATGTGAAAACTAATTTAATACTATTTTCAGAAAATACTTCCAATGTAATATAATGTTCAATTCAGTATCCAGTATATAATATTGTATTGCTATTTATGGGAGGATGTATGTACTTTAAATGAGATACATATGTTGTTCCAAGTAACCATAGAATTACATGTAACCCCATTTGACCGCACTTGAAATTAATTTGCCGGTAACATTTGAATAAACAAAGATTTAGGAAACAGTTCTTAGTAATTTAAACTGGCCAGTAGAGAATGTAATTACTAATAAACATAAAAGATATTACGATAATAAATAGGACATGCAGACATTAGCATTATAGTTTGCATATACACAATTCTGTAGATTGCATTTTGTTACGTGCATCGCAAGCAACTCGCCTTGCACTACACTGCACTGAACAGTACAATGGCGCTGTCGGGCGGACGATCCGTGAACGAATAGCCTTTGCTCGTTGTTCGCAAGAGCTAAGCGAATGCTGATCGTAATCCGTAACGCACACTGGAAGCTGTTTGTCTACTGAAGGATACAGCTTGTCCGGACGATGTTATTCCTGCATGTCCATCTTAATCCAGCCGGTGAACGTATACGGATATGGCCAATGCCCCACTGCGTATATCCTACTCAAACCGCAATGTTGAATACAAAGGTACACACCAGCTAACTATACGGAAAGTTGAACAGTGAAAGTGAACTCATGTTGACGCCAACACATCTGGGATTATTATACGGTAACAAGTTTGCTGATTTACGGGCATCTACAAAATCTTCTACAAGATACATGACTAAATAATAAAATTTGTTTATTGTGTTTTAAATTTATTCCGACAATGCCATGAAACATAATCAATATGTTTGGTAACTAGAGAAAAATAAATATATGCCATTTTCAAAAGGAATTTTGCAATAATGTTTTCGTACCCAAATTTATGAACCTAAGTTAATAGAAATTTATTTATTTTTAATAAGCTTCCCTTTTTCTGTAACTCGTAACGATATCGAGATATACAAATAAATAACAATCGTAAACAAGCACTTCCGGCTTATATATCTTCTTCGAAAATAGTATTCTTTTTCAGGAATATGCAAATCCTTAAAACAACACTTCATATTTCTAGGTCAACAGTACTGACTGTAGAACATTCATTTACAAACACATATCGATTAATTTGTGAAAATAGTCAAAATGGATGCAGGGACTTAAATTACCGATATTTCCATTAAAACTTCGAACTTAATCCACTGATCACAATACTTTCTATCATAGAAAATGTATAAGAAAGTTAAAATACAATATTTGTTTCCCAACCGGTGACATATCAATTTCTGTTTCTTCAATATAAAACCAGAGAGATTAATATTATACAATCTTAAAAATTACTGTTAAAACTAATTCTTACGGGGCTACGGGGTGATCTTACCCAACACCATTGCAAAAACTTGACAGAACATTAATGATCCAATCTAATACCGTAGGGGAAGCTACAAAATAATTCTACTACTATTTGAATTATAATTTCTATAAACTGTTATCTATACATATAGGCTAGATTATAAACAATATTCCTAAATATACACTAATTATGTTTGAATGCTGAAGTACAAATGGATATACAGGAATGATACAAAGTTATCAACTTTGGGTTCAAACGATCTATAATACCCCTGTTCGCATCATTTATTTTCCTTTCAGTGCTAGATACAACTCTGCTAAAGTTTATACAGAGTGCGCAATCTGTTTAATGTAGTACACGGTGTGAGAATTTCGTTCAATGCCAACCCTGGTTACGGTTGAGTTCTCAAACATGCGATCAGTTGTGAACGATGAACCGGTGCGCTCAAGTTCGGCAAGGTAACCACTACGTACGCTCTTCGGCTCTCCCATTCCCGCCGCTTCAGAATAAGAGACAATCGATCTATCTTGGCCATTTCACCAAGTGATAAATGGTCATTACCGACAGAGGAACCTGTAAAATACGAGCGCAGACCGATTCACCGCCGAGTCTCGCTCGCTCACACGTTTCCTGTTTGACTTAATATGTTCACATGCTGGAGGTTCGGATACTGAAATGAGTATAAACTCAATTTAAACTTCAATTGTTTACATATGCTCAGTATTGTTATTTATTCTGAATTCAATTTGAGACCTTTGTGGTAAATATCACGTTTTGCTATAGTATATATATATATATATATATATATATATATATATATATATATATATATATATATATATATATATATATATATTAATTAAAATGTCCAATATGTCTCAAGTATAGTAGAAGTTCTTCATAAGTAATAATCATCTGTTTATATATATATTTGTCAAATTTAACATCTAAATTATGTATTATGTTGTCATATATATTGTTCATTAAATTTTAAACAATGCAAGTAAAACATTTTAGATACTTTACAAATTTAGGATGGAGCTACTTATATTCTAAATAATAAATTTTAAATCCTGCCAGGCCTTTAAAATCGCTATTTGAAACATTAATTATTTAAAGTAAATTTAATAATGTATTACTTTATGAAGGCAAGTCCTTCAATGTATATGTGCGCAAGAAATGTGTCGGTCAACTGACATTTCTTGGTACATCATTTCGTAATATTTTGTTACTCATAGAATAATAGTATCAAAGAAATGCGAGTTGAAAGCATGGTGACGGGTATTTATGCTTGTTTATTTTATAAAGCCTTCGTTCTACTCTGCATGTTTCCCAATCCCTTCATTTTCATTGCGAAATATTTTTACGTATTTATTACTAAATATATATAGAAACATGTATAAGCTCAGAGATATTAATAGTTCAACTGTAGGAAATATAGATTTGCATCTTTATGTAGCAAGTATAGATTGAAAAGAAACTTACATATACATAAATAGGTATTTTAATACTTCTCCAAGCGTCTAAGATTTGCAGCTGTAGAATTAAAGTTTTAATCAGTTTCGATCTTTCATGTGACTATGGAATAACTGTTTGAAAAGTTTTCAAAGAACAATACGTATACATGTCGGGGACAAGATCTCTTTAGTTCTCCCCTGTTTGATAGATTCATTGTTACATTTTGCTACGTACCGGGTACGGCTTCTCGGTGTCATGCATTCTGAATCATTCGAGAATTGATCGAGTCTCATTTATCTCCTTTGCCCGCTCTTTTGTGTATGAAACGCATCCATTACAGGAACTATTTACCTGTTTCATCAATCGAACTCTGACGAGTCCCAGCGCATTGTTATCAATTGAACAACGGATAAACCAAAAGCACATAAAAGAAACTGCTGGTCAGTCTTTTAGACAAACACACATACGTATTTTCGTTCTTTGCGAAAAACTTGAATACTGGTCAACAAATGATAAAATAGACACTTTTTAATAAATTATCATTGAAGATATTTGATAACACCAAAGAAATTATTATTGAAGCACTGTACTTGGCCAACCCATTTCATCATTATTATTGTTGGTATACATGATAAAAGATAATTCAATCGAAATTAATTTTTATTATTGAAATATAATATGAACATACACGGCTGACGAGCAATAAAATATAAATTTGTTCAATTTTGAACGCATGTTCCCTTCTCCTTATTTACTGTGTAAAAATGACCTCGCTTAACGCTATTTCATATGGCGCTTAGTCGGCTAGGAACGCAATCTAAGTGTTAAACGAGGTCCTACTGTATATCGATACTAAATAAAAGATTGATTAATAATATACCGGAGTTAGTATAGGTCAATATGAAATGCATAATTTAAACAAATCATCTACATCTACTCGTACAAGGTAATATATTTGTCTTTCTACAAGGGCATCAGTTTGAATACGGTACATGATAAAACAAAATAACAATCTAATTTTCTGTATTCACGACATCAGGACTGTAAGGAATGTGGAAGTGTATACAAACTTTTTGGTTGTTTATGTTGAAGGCTAGAGGCAATCACTAGCCACTGTGCGTGATTGCTTTAAATTATTCTCTGTGACAACTTGCACTTGTTATGCTCTGTAATCAAGAGCGTATTGCAAATAGCATAAGAACTTCAATACGTTGCGACGGTAAACGTGCAGTGCCACTAGTCCAGCACGAAACGTATCTTCACTTACCGATTTATGCATTCGGAGCGCCCTTACCTGCACGCGGTTGCACCAAAAACTTTATGTGCTTGCATGTGTATGTAATTCTGTGGTCCATATACTCTTGGAGAAATGTGTTTTAACCGACTGACGCGACGTGGTTGGAAGTGTGTTGTTGTGTCTGTGAATGGCATAGTTCAGCACGCGATGTCACGACATGAAATTTAAAATATTGTGTTTGAAATTTAGATGCTCTTCCGTGAGCATGAAGACTGTATTATCTAGCAATTTCGCAAGCCATTTCCGTAAGATATATTTCATTGCATGGTGGAATTACACTTATTTTTTTACATTCAAGAACAAGATTCATCCGATTTTTTTTTACCAGTCTCATCTCGTCTTGTTCCTAAAACGCCCACTTAAGTTTTGCCATTGCTTATATAATTTAAAAACACTTGGGACATTTTGGACAAAAAGATACTGACTACTGCTTTCAACGGTAATACACGTTTTGTGCATGCCAGAATTGATTTTACTATATTCTAAATAGCGTCTGTACGTGGATCTGTGTATGCGTATGTATGTGTGTGTGAATGCACCACCATAAAATTACTTGAAGATATATTTTGTTTATAAAAAAATGTTTGATAATAAATCTGGTAAAACTGGTAGTCCAGTACTCTTACTCTTGCTACTGTAAATTGTATAAAATTACACTATTGTGTTGTACAGAGATCTATTCTAGGCCCTAAATTATTTATCCTATTTATAAATGACATATCGCTCACTATATCATATGTCAACCAGGTAATTATGAACGTGGATAATACTTCGATTATTCATACCCATCATCAGATTGGTATAATTATCCAGGATATGTGTATGTACTATAATTTATTGAAATGTTTAACTATTAGTACAATGATTTAACATCGAAACTTAATTGCCACCAAAATTAATCTGTAAATTACCGCTCACGGTGACCTCAATGTATTGATATATCAAATCTATTACAATGTGCACAGTAAGTATTAGAAGTTATTCCTAAGCATTTTCTTAATTGATAGACTGGTTTATCTATGTTTAATACTATACATATATTTTTAATCAAATATGACAAAGATTTACTGTAAATATATTATTGATTGTGTTATTCTTAAATAATCAACGAAGTTACATGCCAAGTGTTGTTATTCTGTTGAAAATTACGTTCTGCAAAACATAGACTAATTTGGTTGTACAGAACATAATTATTTATTTCGAATTAATAACATACTTGTAGTCACCCTCCCTCGCCATATTTTTGGCCATAGGGTTGGCATTCATGCGTGGTTTTCGGACGTGTCCTCTTTTTTATTTCATCGGGGAACATGTTGGAATTTAATGACTATTCGAAATTACAGTTGGCGATAGCTATAACTATTTAACTATTAGGTTTATAGAGTTATCAGAATTATGATGTTTCGCATATTTGTACTTTTTTTTACTATGTTACAAAAAATTTATAGTGTACATGAACAAATCTATTACTATATTATGATATATATATTTATTAGGGTAGTCATTAAATGAAGAGAATTTCGAATTTCATACTTGTTTACAGATTATTTTGATTTTCAAAATTATTATTAAAGCAAATGATCAGGCTAGTATTAGCATATAACTAATGTCACTAATCTTGCCTAAATGGAATCTGTCAGTAATCACACACGCACACATCCGTAATAACAACGTTAATTCACAAGACAATAGTTGGTGTCCCAGATTGAGATTCTGTGCAGATTGTTGTTAGGCTGGCATTCTGCCCTTGCTATTTTGAGAAACTAATCAATGTTGGTTAACTCTACAGTTTACAATACGACGTATTGACATAAGTTACAGAATATTCACAATTACAAATCAAGGATAGGCGCGTACACCAATGCATTCAGCTCGCTAGATGGCAAACTAATATTAGTTATGCATAGTTTTCATTATATTTGCAATATAGTATTATTGTATTTTAAATTCATTCTACTATTGTCATATCCAATATCAGGGTTGTGTGATAACTAAGCAAAACGTGGCTATCCTCAAAAGTAATTTTTATAACAATACCTTTTAATCTATAGATGCATTACGTATAAGAAAGTAAAATATAATTATTAATCAGGAAATTGTATATCCTTTGGGATCATAATCTGAAGAAACTAAATATTTTTGTGTAACTTTATTTAAATATATAAATAAATTTAAATAGACGTAATATGCAGTTTAAACAAACAAAAAAGTTGCAACTGTTTTTTTCATGATTCCTGAATTTTATACATATGAAAGTAAAATATGTATTCGACATGAAACCAAGCAGTTAAATATATTTTGTATTTATATTATTCATCTACATATTCGTATGTATATATTCTAACATTAGAGAAATTAGTATTTGTCCATGTCTTGTTGCACTGCATCCATTAAATTTCATGTATTTTAATGGAAATCTAAAACTGATGCACTTTTAATGCATTTTAAACAACTTCTACTAATTTCCTGGTAGCGCTCAAACCGAATGCATGAGTTATATCAAACGCACTTTTACTTTACATCCTGGATTTGAAATGGAATAAATTAGAATATAAATGTAGTGGTTCTAATACAAATTGAAAAGCAAAGCTTTGGTTTCGAAGCGGATAGCCTCTGGATTAATATCTTTTAATCTAGATACATTTGGTTGGACATGGTACTCAAGGGGGCACAACAAATATATAGAACAGAAAGCTAAATCCATTTAGGCATAGCGGTCTCTCATAGATGTGGTAAACGAAACATACTGTAATTATGTTAATGTCTCCCACAGTGAAATAATCATGAGTCTGTATTGCAATTACATACATGGTTATAGAAATGAAAACCTACACGAATGTACTATGCCAGTCTCTGTGGAGCTACTAGCTATTTGTAGTTTAGCAGCCATTGCTCCATAGTTGTTTGCCAGCACCTAGAAGCACGTGAGTGTGTGTTTGTGTTTATTTCTATAGCCTCCCAGGTGACATGCACCCAAGATAATTAAACGTGTATGGTGATAGTGTAATTACTTGAGGATTATTTAGCTTAAGCAGTGACGCAACATATGATCACGTTGGCTGCTCACACTGATATTTATATAAAACGTACATGTTTTTCTTTTTATAGTAAAACTTGCATTGTTACCAAATTCATACCATATTGCTACATAGGACCACAATTTTCATTTTTCAATTAATTTTAAGCTTGTCGAAGTATATACACTTGATTAGTGGGTATAGAGACATGCATAACACAACAATAAAAGCAATTGTTTTAATTAATTAATTGTAATTAATTTATTTAATGATATTTTAAATTGGAAGCCAATTTATACATGATAACTAGATTACTTACCTTACTGCATGTGTTCAGGGATAACGCAGTAAAGTTGAAGCTAAGAATCATACTATTAGTATAATTACTATTTAGTAATAATTTATTTACTGTAAACCATTTCATAGTAATAATTTCTATTCGAAAAGCATCATCAGGATTGAACCATACAAGTCCTGACAATGAATTATATTCAGTACGCCTCTATACTGATCCAATGCCATTAGCCGTAGTACCAGCAAATCATGGGAATAACACATACTAACATATAGTCGCGCAAGTGCATACACAGAATCTCTCGCTTATCGTGTGGCCAATGTAGATCATTATTGCACCTTAGTGTGTCATGTATGCATGTTGCTGTATTTGCGTATATGTGCGTATCACTGTATCTATGGTGTGTTTCTGTATATGTAGGTGAGTTGTATATGCACATGTGTGCATTTATAAAGCAGGCTCTAGACGCCGTGGTCAATGGCAACCAATGTTGGCGATTAGGATTTGCCGACGTGTGGATGATGCACATGTGTCAATTGGCAATATATGATAAAACAGTGGTTTTCGTTTATCGTATAATGACATAAAAGAGCTATAGTGTTCGGTCGTGTGTCTGTAGCAAGCGGTTTCAAAAAGTAACTAGCACCAAAATTTGTTTTACGTTTTTCTTATTCCAAAAATAAATAACTCGTATACTCTGTTGTATTTCGCACACTAGCTCCTAAGGCAAACAAAGATATTAGCACAATTTTAATCAAATTATGTGTGCATATTGAGTTCCTAACGAATTTTGAATGCAATTCTCCGTATACTCCTAAAGTTATAGAGCCCTCAAAACTGACATTAGAATAACAATTAAAAATTTCAAAGAATCTATTAATAATACAATTTATTTAATTTTATAAAATTGTTCAATACCCACCAATCATACATATTTGAATTACTATTTCAAAACCCAATGATTATCAAAAAATTTTCTTCATTAACTCAGGAAATGGTTACTAAAACGTTGGATTAATTTTTATTTATGATTGACTTGTTGAATAAATTAGTACCTGCATCTATGCTTGTTACATTTAGTAACATATTGAGTCTGTTATTTAAGGCGTAAACGGTTCTTCGAAGGTAGGTCAAAGAAAATGTCCAATATAATTCTGAATGACTGGGCCAAATTTGCTTAGTTCTGTGTTCACAAGCTAACTCTACTTATATTAAAAATAATATTCCATCTTTCGTCACGCTTCTTTCTGTGGTTTAGTCTAATTAATTGGGCACAAGAAATAAATGATGAAGCTGCACATGAAACTACAATTTCATTTTCAATCCCAATTTTTACAGCCAACTTAACTTAACTGGAACAACCAATCACAAACATTAGCTGATATTGACGATTTAGTCTGGAGTCAGCTTAATTCGTGTACATGTATGTACGACTGAGTGTTCTTGATACTGTGAGAGTATTTTGATTGTGTTAGTAATCGTGCGTATATATGTGTACATATACTAGTGTGGAAGCGTCACTCAATAATGGATGTTGTGGCACGTGACAGTAATCTTATTATGTGTGATATAAAACGCATTGTTGTGGAATCACACCATAGCGATATGTGTAATTAATGAGTATAATACCACATACTGCACATATACCAATAAACAAGAATAGTCAAAATTGTACTTACGTAAAACGTATTTGTCTATGTTTCCGTTGCACAAAGTGGTCTATTTAGAAGTATGGTGGCAGCGCCGTAGGTAACTCGGACTAGGTCCCTTACCAAATAATTTATATTTAAGTCTACTCTAATTTCTATCTTGATATATATATACATTTATATCGCTTCCTATGAATTAAACTACTCATCGTTCCTATTATTGGATTTGTGCTATAATTTGTAGTTTAGAAACTATCGCGCAACCGTTACCACTAAAATTGCACTAAGTTTATTATGTGGACGGCATAACTGAAGCGTATATCACAAACTATCACCGTTGCACTAACCTTTTGTGAAAGATACTTGAATTGATTTTGATATTGTGGTTTTCATAATAACAGACATTTCAATTTTGTTCTCTACCCCCATCGAATACAACATAACTCGCGCTCTACAGTAACCGAATCAAGTGTACCCTATTTGTATATACAAGAGCTGTAATGAATATTCGGTTTGTATTCGGTAATCAGTCAAATATTTGTTACCCAGTCGAATTTCAATTATTTATTGCTTGTGGTCGATTACGTGTTTTATTTATTATTATTACATAGAAAATTTCAAATTGAACACAATGTTTAATTTAAGCAAATTCGGTATATTTAACAAAGAACAAAGTACGGCGTTTCAATTCCCTACTGTGGACTTACATGTCAGTATAAACAAGAAATATGTATTAATTTTATTTGAGAAGTTAACTCTCAAATATTGTTACAGTTATGTTTTAAATTTTAACATTTGTTGAAACTCTGATTAAAATTAAACCACTTGGTAAATACGTATTAACGGATACAACAATTAAATTTAGCAAATACAATAGCGCGTTTCTCATAAAGTTTATGTATTTGGGAGAACTTTTCAAACCATAAATATATAATAATTTAATATCTCAAAAAAAATTTGTATAGTTTCACAAAATTCTTTATTTACGACTCGTTTCGATTATTATACCATCTTCAGGTCTGAGTTATTGCTGTAAAGCATTCAGTGACAAACGCAGACGCACACACGTGGAGACACGCATTTAATTTGGCCGACTAATCGGTATTTCATCCAAAGAGTCACTGTAATGTGTCATTTAGTTAAAGTATTATTCGTTAAAGCCCATCGTCATCCGATTACAAGTTTTGGTTATCCCTTCATTAATATTTTAATATTTGATTCGGTTGGATGTTGCATCAGTAACTATAACCTGAAAAACGAACGTGACTGCTCCGCATGTGGCTTTATTTCCGTTCTACGTGCGTATTTATTGATGATGCTTGATTTTACACAAATCCGAACATTACCGATATCCACGCGTGCTAATTCCGCCGCTCACCTAGCACATTTGTGTGGCTTGCTGAACATAAAAATCGATAACGGGGTACTTAAAATATGGTTAAAAGTGTACACATTAAAGGCAACATATTATGATTTACAAGCTTTGCAGAACATAGTATTAGTTTTAAAAATTGTTTTTATACATATATCAGCATGTTTGAGGAAAATAAAATAAAAACATTTAAACTGTATTAATACCTATTATAATTTAAAACAAATATGACCGTCGCTACACATGATATATTACTAGGAATTTATGGAAATAATCTCTGGGTATTAAATAACGGATTTGTTGGATCAAAAAGTTTAATTTAGTCCAATATCATATTTTGTTTTGTATTGTAAAATAATATTGATTTTATTTAAAACCTTGATAAGTATTAAGCTAATCATAATTATCCCAGTATTAAACAATAAAATGGGAGAGTTCTGTCAATTTAATTAACTATACTATTATACCAATTCGTTTTAGAGTAGTGAATTATTCAAATTGATAATACAGTTAATATTTCTTCATCCGTAAAGTACAAACAAAAAATAGACACATGTATATATAACTCCACGCCTTTTCTCATAAATATCCTGAAAAACTCCACGCGCTTCATTTATCTTCAACCATTCATACATTTCCTAGTATGTAAATTGTTAACTACTTGTGTTTTATTCAATTCATTCTCAATCATATTCATCAAATTATTTCAAAGGCTAGCTTTCATACTCAATTTACTAATGTTACCATTTTTTGTCAGTCATTCATTGGACATTCTCTTTGCCATCCGAGTAGTATTAAAAACATGTAGATTTCCTAGAGGTTTTAAATTTAATTAATGTTGAAAACACTATCTTTATCCTAATTATATAATTATTTGTGAATAGGAAGTTACGATCAACCTACTATAACAACTAACCTCACTTGAAAAACGATAATATGTATGTTGACCTGTTAATCTTTGTCAGTTTCAAACAGTGAACTTCTGAAACAACAAACCACAGCTTGTATTTAAAAAGTCGTTCATTGCGTAAAAGACTCTTTGCAATATTCATCTAAGTTGACAATCTGTATGATTCACGAAAGACATCATAAGCAGAAGCTGTAGCAAGAACAATGTAATCACCAGCAAACACTCCGTCATTACCACTCGACGCTTCGTGTAACAAAACATCCATATCTAGATTAAATAACTAAGTCGATTTAACATAACCTCAATTCCTCTTAACATTAAAACTGTTAGCTCTTCATTTTCAAATTGTTATCACCTTTAATAAGATTTTGTGTATTCTAAAAACGATCTTTTAAATTTACATATTTATTCAAGCCATGTTTAATTTGGATTATCCAGTAAGATTATCTAATGCCCGATGACATAAAAATCGGCCAAATTTGGTAGTTAAGGAGGTAACCTGCTTCTCTGGTCATTTTCAAACGCGCACAACTCAAAGGGGAATTAAAATTTTCGAATGGGGTGGAAAGTAATTTATAATCATTTATTTGAAGTACAAAATTAGTTTGTATTTATTTTTGATGCGTCGCCCGGGTGTCCTGCTTTCTGCTTGCTCTGGAGATTACCGTTGGTAGAACTAAAAAAAAAAAAAAAAAAATCCAATAGACTTTCTTGAAGATTAAGAGTGTCGAACCGAATTTTCGATTTTTAAAAAAGTAACGAAATTATGGCGTTTTGAACAAAATTTTCGTATAAAAATGTTAATTACATTTATTTAAATAAACAAATCCGTCAACAGCTACAAGACATTGTATCCTTCAACGATATAACTGACAGTTACTCGCAATTTTCCAGAAGCCTCTGCTACAGTTACGTAAAAGAGAATGTTGATACCTTATTTCTTATAATTCGAATCTCCAGAATGTCAGTGAGGTCGTCTATGTTGGTCGCGAAGCGCTCTTGATAGGTAATGGCTTTTGGATAAATTGCAATAAATATTATATGATGTACACAGCTACTTAAGTACTTAGTAATTACGTCACGATGCCGAGTAAGTCTCGCGGTTGTAAATCTTTTCTATTAAACTAACTTGACAGTAATGATCGCGGGTTATTAAATTGTGCAGGTTTGTGTGGTCGGCCTGGATGCCGCTAAGTGTCCTACTACAATTCTGAAAGCGAGTGGGAGTACTGCTGCGTCGCGTCGCAATGCGCGGATGGCCATAATTTTCTAAAACGCGACAACCAGGATTGCTTTTTGGACGTAGTACTAAGCCAAATAACGTAGTATGCTGTTACCGCATCAAACATACTAGATACAGTGTGTATCGCATATGTTTCATATTTGAATGTAATGTGGTTCTTTGTGCGAGTAGGTATGTACGTTAAACTCTGCTAAATGATGCAACTTTGCGGTGCGCGTAAATGATTCATTGCCTTCATGGCTGCAACAGTTTTCAACATCTATTTATTAAATTTTAATTAGATGTTTCAGAAATGTTCCACCAAACTAAAATTTACATGCTTATGCAGGAAAACTAAAATCACCACTGTCTATACACACTGTTAATGCATATTCAACTTTGCATATATGTATACACATTTGTGTAAATTAAATTAATGATCTATACACTGCCTGACAAGAATTTAGTTGACGAATACCGGAATACGCTGTTATGATCTCAATGCTAACGATGTGCGCTTGCTTGAATTAAAAACCTAATTTTGCTATTCAATATTCTTTTCATTTCTGTCAACAATATAAAAATTTATAAATGTGCTATCGAATTGCTATTTGCTTGGAAACAACATTATAAATGATAAATAAGTATATGTCACAAATTAAATCGATATTACGATATGTAACGTGAACCAGATGTCATGGAATAATTAATCTTCTGTGTGATTTTGTACTGAGCTAAAAAATCCCATTACTCGCCAGTTTCTAATCAAAATCAAAATCTTGGTTGCTTATGGAATTGTGTGATTTGTACAATCTTCTTTATTTCTACAAACCCACAAGCAGCATTAAATAAACGGTTGTTTATTTTTTAATCTTATTTTCTCTTCGTAGAGCTACTGATAGCACCGAAGTGATTATGTTCAATGTGTTTCAAACACCGTAATCCTATTAAACTTTTTTTTACCTTTGTCTATTCCGGGACAGCAGCTGTCGATACAGTGGACTAATATGTGATTTGGTAAATATTTTATTTTCTATATAAATTGCTTGTTTACTTCTTAATAATAAATAGGCTGGAATCCCCTTCACTCGAGTAGTCTTAATAAATATATATTTTAAATTTTATGAATAATATTGAATTATTTTGTTTTTAATTCATCGTCAGGGGCCCTATTTTCAGATTTTGCTGTAGTAAACACATACAGGAATCATTTTGAAATTAAGCAGAATTTATTAAAGGTTGGTCAATACAATATTTCCTTATTTACATTCGTATGAGAAAGTAAAAATCAATTTCTAAAGTAGTCCTTTTTTAAATTGATATAAATTTTGGAAAATATAACTATATTTTAATTATACGTACAAGAAAGTTCAGTGTAGCGCACTGCAGATTTTTCAGTTTCAATTCTTTTAGATATAATATTTCTGGATTCTCCTTACAGTATTATCCACAGCTTTTCTACTTTACCTTACTTAAAATACTAGAGCATGGATTGCACAGTTTAGATTCTTATATCTTACCTTAACGTTTACGTCTTACGTATATCTGTAATCTTCGTATTTCGCAGAAGAATTTAATTAAAATATTGCGAGCGACTACTGCTCTGCAAACGAACGTTTATTTTTCTATCTTAAAACGAAGATAATATGAATTTCAAGCCGTATAGTATGAGTCCATGTTGGCGGACCAGTCTACTATTTTATTAATATAAAAATGATGAGAACTTGTATAACTTCCGTAATCCTTGTTCCAGTTCCAGCTAAAAGTACCCTTAGATTCTTTCTTTCATGTAATGATTTGATCATTGCATATTGTCAGAAATAATCTAAATAATTACAAAATGCTTTATTAAAATTGAAATCGACATTTGCGTTAGCTTTTACAAATGGACACTTTTATAATTAATTAAACTTTATATATTTATAAAAATATGATTTGTTCGTTCATAACAAACAGAATTATGAAGATACATGTACAGTAATCAATGCCTTCAGCTCGCTGTATAATTTATTTGGTATGTTTGGATTCACAAGTTGAAAAATATTTGTAGGCATGTCATAGAATTTTATTGTATTTTTCTAAGGGCAGAATAATGGAGGGCTGCAAATTTTAGACATATTAGTTTGGTAGTAAATGGATTTAAACTGCCAACGGATTCAAATAGGATATTGTGTCGCAAATTTGGTCCAAATCGCTCCAGTAGCTAAATATATGCACTTCAAATTCCAAATTGGTAAACAAATAATATATATAAACTAATTGTCTATATAAAATCACGGTCATAAAAATGGTATTGATATGAATAAGTGTTAAATGTAATGGTTTTTGTTTTGTAAAACGAAATTGGAACACAGACTGAACGTGCAGCAGCAATGATGCCACACTCCGAAGAACATAATTATAAATATGAAAACTTAAGTCATAGTAATACCATTTTAATAGTTACGTGGGGGCTTGGATAGCAATGATAAGAATCGAGAATCCTTTCATTGTACTCTAATAACAAAGATCTTTCTTTGTTGCGCTACTGAGAATGGTCAATTACGTTCGGTAATGAAGAATATTGTCTGAGACATCTCTTCTTGTGATAAAAATAATATCAGGCGAACGAAGAAATGGCTCGCAACAATTGGTCTCAATTTTCGCCTCGGAACAAACATTGTAATCTTATCAATCATTACTACTTACTTTTCTTATTTTCTCTTAGCATCCTTTCATTATGGTTCATTCTATTCTGTTTCTGTTGCATGTCTTTTATTGTGGCATTCCAAAGACGTCCTTATTACTTCAATACTGCTTTATATAATCGAATGCAATGTTGCTTTTGCAATTTTGCATCCAATGTAACCAAATAAAAACAGACCACTTCTCATCTATATTCTGAAAATAATAAACCGTTAAATATCTATATATTTTTTAAATTCGAAGATACTGGTTCCATCTGATTAAATTTAAATATGCAAAAATCTTATGTTGTTATAGTTATGTTTGACTTAATAAATTAATATCATATAATATATTTAGAGACCTATAGCCCCGGAAGTATATAATTAATTAAATTTAAAATGCAACTGCAACCAGTTGAGTACTCTTATTACACTTTTACTAAATTTGGTTGTCATCGGGTTCGTACCTTCAGAGAAGATGCGTCCGAATACTATAGTTCTCTGTAATAACGTTCGGTGAGCATTTTAGGTTTGTTTTGCAAAATTAATATACAGAACAATCAACAATTACTGAAAGTAATTTTTTATTGTTCCTCTCTTATGTATACATAGTGAATACCAAAGGCGTTGAATTTTAATATTGTGAATGGACGCTTTGAATGTTACCAGCAAAATAGTGCCGCAGGCAGTTTTCTTTCTGTAAAGAGGACCTGGTTTATCGTAGTTCGTAGTTCTATAAACAGAAAGATTTTAAATTAATTAAAAACATATATAGTGGCTCGCCTGGCGAAATATTTTATGTTTGCAAAAGAATTATTTTTAATATATAAAGATTACTGATATTTTAAGGTACTGATCAGAAAATAAAATATAATATATATATATATATATATATATATATATATATATATATATATATATATATATATATATATATATAAATATGTTTAGTCAATAAACGATCCTTACCGAAATATTTTAAATCCCATAGGTCAATTTATATCACAACTTTCTAACATTGTTGGTTACAGTTAAAATAAATATAAATTTATGAAGGTGTCGACGATTTCCCTTATAGTATTATGGATATTGCTCATATATTTAATAATTAAATTAAATGCCACTTGTGAATGAATCTTCCGTACGTCACTGCATTTTCTTTTTCTCGTTTCGTTATACTGACGAGTCTCATAACGTGTGTTCCCCGAAAATACTCGAGTTCCAAACAAAGTTGGCAACCGACAAACAAACCTACAAACAACGCCATTGAATCCTGCTTTTCGGCATGTATCCGATTCTAGTGCCACATATATACCTCTCCTCCTAACCGTTCACATCTGTGTGTTACAGTTTCACGGTGCTACGCACGCCAGATTGCGATAGGTAATCAATTACTTCGGTGGCGAAAGACAGTTGAATGCCAAAAGTTTTCGGGTGGCATTCCCACCGGGCGGGGGGGCGGTGGGTGGCTGTGCGATCGTTCTGTAATTCTTCACGCGCCTGCTGACTGAGCATAACGCAGAATACTATTCTCGGCAATGCGCTTGCCTGTTTATGCTCCAATGTCACGCGGATTCAAAATTAATTAAAAGCAGTAGCTGTTGCTTTTTTATGACTATTGCGTTTTTACTTTATTACGCTAAATGAAGCAGTTTTGTCATCATGGAAAATTTCAAATTAGAGAACAGAAATATACATTTTGAGCAATGACTACTGTGTATGTGTGTCGGTCTGTTATGTGATTTCACCACCACGAAATAGTTACAAGATATAAAACTAAAACTTTAAATTTAAAGCCTCAGGAAACACAATCTAAACCGGTAGTAACAGTTAATAATTACCATAAATATAATTATTACAATATATTATTTATCTTCCCCAAAAAGCGCTGTATTTATTAATAACGGCCGGTTATTATTTATACAAACTAGTATCAACAACGTTCAGTGTGAAACACTGCAGAGTTTTTATGATAAGTTGGTATTTATTACATTATAACCCTCATCTGTATTGTATATTTTAATGTGTTAATTAAAGTATAAGTACTAATGAAATTGGTTCTACGAAGCACGGATAACACAGTGCTGCTCTTGCTTATATTAGCGCAACAAATTGCTTGTTATTTCTCAAAACTTATTACTTTTATTGTTGAAACGGTTGTCATCAAACTTCAGATGATAGTAGTACATTGTTGTTTACGTTCAAATAATTAAGTTTCGCTTCATGGAATACATATTTTACATTTATCATGTTAAAACTGCATGTCTGCCGTTTTGTATAATTATATGTTTATTTCTTTCTATTAATATTATTTCGGAAAAGTCTTATGTACTTAGGATTTAATCATAATAATGATCTTAAAAAAACAATACTAATCTTAACATATTAGAATATATTAGGTGATCATTTCTTTGTAATGAAATTTAAATCAGTTTAAGAAAAAATATGACTAGACATATATTTACATAATCGGGATTCCAATATTGATCGTAACTACCAATCAATATCGAATTTGACTTATTATTGGCAGTTATACATTGTATTATATGCAAATTATATTTCAATTGGATTTATTAATTTAATTCGTTTCATTATTAGATATTAATAGCCATTAGTCCTTAAGATACATATGAAGGTAAAACTGTCTCGGCATTAAATTCAAACTTGTAAATTAATTCAGCAAAAAATTGAATACATTCCATATTTAATATAATAAATTCCCCTAGAGATCGGGCAAACTGATAAGCTGGCCTAATGCTATATAGCGAGCAGGTAATCACTCATATATTGAAATCGGTCCAATATTCATGGTAACTACCCCCCATATGGATTCTCTAGACAGTAGTTTCGTGTTAGAATAGATTGCACAAGCTGTTCTACAATCGGCCCACTCAAGAAAGGTGTTGAGCCAATGAATTATAAGTAACCTGTTCTCTTCTGACATTTATTAAACCATACCTGTAATTACTTATAATGTATTCTCCAGGATTCGATTTATAGCATTTTCAAAGAGGGTATTATTTAAGGCTTGGAACGTTGGAATTATAATCACAGCCGTATCGATCTTCCAAGAGAGGACAACACCTACATTAATGTCTGATGATAAATTTAACCCTACTTTGACTTGTTATTAATTTCGTGTATGTTAATCAAAATATAGTCATTAGGGAGTTATTTTAAAATTGAATTTTCACGAAATATGCGGCAGCATATTGAAAACGATATGCAAGAGATATTAATGAAAGTGGATATTTCGAATTATCCCATTTAAATTTAACTAACGGTAAATTTATATTTTGCGGGTACAGTTTAAAATTATAGCACATACTATATATATGCATTATATGATTTTAATAAGTAAAATACGGTCTTTTTAAATATATATTCTTTTTGTACTTAAGTACTGGAAATTGTTCTTCAGAAAATTAGACTGCAGCTACGAAAACTATGATATGTTATTTTGTCACAGAACCTACCCTGAACCAACATATCAAATCATGTATGTATAGAAAATGCCAAAAAAATTTAATATCAGCAATTTTGGTCAATAATATATCTTCGTTTGCCATCTATGATATAGCAGCACTATTCATTAGGTAGGTCCTGAAATGTGGTCTAGTTTAATAATTTAGAGAGTGTTTCTTAAAGTGGCGAACCGGAATTCGGTGGTCTTCAGTCAGTAATTAACTAAAGATTTATGTACAAATAATGATAGGTGTTTGTAAAACCACATGGTGCTAAATATAATTCATTCTATCGCATTTTCTTCATCAAAAACATACCTACATTATCTGTTCGGCTAACTGTACATGTTATTATTGGAATTTAATGATAAGACACAAATTCATTGGCGTAACTTTTTAAGTATTAAATAATTCTGCATGTTTAACAACTTATATTAATTATATTTATTATAGTTATTAATATTCTGTACTGTATATTTTATAACAACTAAATACTCCCTTCTTAGATTTGACCAACTAGAATATATTTTCTATTGTCTCTTTAATAATATCATTCAAGAGTATAATAAGAACACGTCCTATATGCATTCCTCTGAAATGTGAATGTCCAATAATATTTTTGGCCAAGTCGAAACATGAACCTTTTATTTATTAACAAAAACAAAATATATATATATATATATATATATATATATATATATATATATATATATATATATATATATATATATATATATTGGTAACTGTGTCAGTTACACTTGATTGTATTTTATTTGCAACTCAATTATGTTACCAAAATATTACTGTTATGTTTGTTCAGGAAGTTCAAAAATAATTGAATTCAACGAACTGTGAATAAAATATTCAAATTTTAATAATATTGCTGGCTAGAAACTTTAAAAAGCAATAAACAGCAATGCATGGTACATTGTTTTTAAAATGCATTTTATAAATTTACAAAATAACAACTAAATGGGAATTTGCAAAGAAGCTTTTTAGGACAAAAAGATACCGAAGCTAAATCTGTGATTAACTGTAGTGAACATTCTATGCTTCGTGTCATTAAATTGTTATTTTATTTATTTTTATTAAACTGCAAAACGAATGTTGTTTGTTCTCATTTTTAGAGATGAATTTTATATATTTCTAGCTATACGTCTAATGAGTAGCAGTATTCTTCATGTGATGTGCTGACTGTTATATATTAATTTTGAAAGCTTCTGTGGGATAATTACTGAATATCTTTTATATATGTTACTAAATGTTTCAGTGTTAAGTTAATTTATTAGCAGACATGTAGCATCAGATTACTTGTGGCACAAAATTTATGGTGTCTCCACAGCCCTTGCAATTTTTTAATGAAATGAAATGATTATGAAACATTTCATATAAAACTGACATATCTCTAATTGTAATCAGAATTTACGCGTCTGTTTATAAGATGTTACTTCAGTCCATCAGTTGAATTATGATTTTATAATTTATTATGATCCTAACCAAACACATACATGGGTGCCATGGCAACAATTATTTGCACGATTTGGTGACAGTATCAGTTTAGAAACGGACATGTTTTTGAAATATGTCCAATACATGTTTTGTATAGTTGTTGAATTAAATATGAATTTTATTCGCAACCGTGTAGAACACAATTTTTGTTGAATATTGCTATTATTTATGGGCTTGTATTACAAATATTATGCAGTAACGAATTTGTTTTACATGAAATTTCAATGTTATATCAAAATATACCTAGAGAGCAGTTTTGGCTGTCAGCCAAGAGTGCATTGCATCCGCTTCACGTTATTCGTATCCCGTACCAACTACGAAACGAACTGACCCTGTGCCAGTACTTCGTAGCCCGGCCGGGCCTGACTAACCATCTCCGCCCAAGCGACGAGCATCTGCTCGGACTCGACCCACGTTCATTTTGTACCTGACTGCACAAAGTCTAAACGTTACTCCTCTGCGCGTATACTATTACAATTATAAAGATGGGTACATTTTATAAATTGCAATTTACAAAATATAATTGCACTTTGTGTTACTACAGAATGGATTTGTTTTGTCTATGTTTAGACACTGGTACTTATAATGCAGTAATTAATACGTAATTCGCAGTTTCTGTAAACCGGAGTCGTACTTTCTTAATTAATACTTCATCGGGGCATATCTTGAATTGTTGTTAGGCTGGATATTATATTTTACTTATTTTTATATAGTCTATAATTGTAAACAATTCGTCATCGTTTTACTGGAAATATTTAATTTACTTACCATTTAATTTTCGACAAAATCCGATACAATAAACTAAACAAATTGTATAAATTATATCTTTTAACACAAAGATACATATACAAAAAATAAATAAATTTTCCGACACAGTCAGTTTAGAATGAAGTTCAAATACAAATGAATAATATATTATAAATCAGGTTGACATATCGTTAAATCAATGTAACCAGTGAAATATTTAGCTAACCAGCATTGTTACGCGAACAAACTTATCACTTACATGCATATTTAAACTCCATTTGCCTGGAACATTGTGCTGTAATTGTCGGAATACATAACGTCCTGCAAATACCATACAATCGCAGATCCCAACGCATTCTCTTATATAAATCTGTTAGATTAACTGAGCGATCTTGTTATTAAACTTGTCTCTAGGAGTTAAGTTTCAAAGTGTTCTTTAACGTCGCACTAATGATGTACAAGACGCAAACGGTTAGCCAACTTGATCCTTATTTTCTGAGCTGCTTCTTAATTGGTTTGCCGCAAGACAGGTTCGAGAGATTCATCGAACTATGAGTAACGTCTCCTTACAGTTTAATTTAATTTCTTCAACTGCAAATTCGATACGAATTCTTAATCACTCGAACTTATTATTTGCAAGAAGCTGAATAATAACGAGCCTTTTTTATTGAAGGAGCAGCCCGCGCTTGTATATCCAATATTGCGAATACAGTTAACTGTTTGCGTTGTAAAACTTTTTTTAAGTGGGAGGGAGTAGGAACTGCATCGAAAATATAATTTATTCCCCTGCGAACGACTTTATATGAGCAGCGCTGAATTTATAAGAACAAGAAAAAATGATAAATTTCAATGATAATAATACTTGCTGTTAGATTTTATCCAAGAATGTATGAAATTCGTCTTCATTTGGGTATAATTATGAATCGATTCTAGTTTCATTTTACTAAGACTAACTCTTCACTCGACATTTTCTATACTTGCTATATCCATATTAATAATAAAGATTTATTGTGCTTAATTTCATCCTACGATTGTTATGAGACATAAAGTAACATGGCTAGTATAAATAAAAATTCACTAAATAGAATATTTTACGGAAGAATAAATCTTTAAAATGCTGCTATATATTTTAATTTCTTCACTGATTATTATCAATATCTTTTTTTTACCCATACGATTTTGAGATATTGAAAAAGTGGTAAGAGTAAACCATTGTTTCAGTTAAGATATTGATTTATAAAATACGGGGTACACATCTGGCCCATATTCAACATTAAAGTTTTATAATTTTACCTTCAACAGTGTTGGCTCTAGAGCATTTACATATTCATAATACATATAGACTGATAGATGACTGAGCAAATTATCGAAATCGATTCAGGGAAACTCATAACGTGTATTTCCGTTAAAATTTCAACCTAAAATGAATAGACCTACTGTATAGAACACAATGCAATAAACTTCAAATTCTATTATACTATGTTGAACAGTTAGTAAGTCGCATAACAATTAGATAATTCTTGTATTCCATCCACGTGCTCCGTTAAACATGTTAGGATGATTGTATTGTGCGGTCACCTTGCCAACTAGGTAAGTATCTTCAGACAAATAACATGTTCTTGTACCAGCTTGTGAGGTGTAACATGTTACAATCTGTTATTCCCACTAGAATTCAGCATGTTAATTTCTGCAGTAATTCTCATCAGTTCATGTTTACTTGGGTATAACCTAAACGCATTACTTTAAGTGCTACCAGTTAAGAAACCACTAATTACTTAGGTTGCATTTGCTTAAAATATTGCATGACGTTAATTGAGAGCTGGTCAGTTAAAAGAAGTCTATACCATTTTTAGCTCGTCCAACGGTAGTGCACTCCATCTGTCTGTGATTTTATCAACTTCAACGGAACAACGAGAATTCGTTTTTATAACAAAGTATTGCCAGATCTTGTTGTTTTGACGCTATTATTAATTATTTGCGAACATTGTAAGAAAAACAATTCCAAGAGCAACTTTATATGTTACGCCCGAAGATGTTTGCGAGTTGAAAGTTTTTAAATTAACCACTTCATATTAAATGTATTGGTATATGAGAGGGTAATTTTAGCGATATTCACCGAGTATGCTTTCAATGATTTTTGGTACGAAATTAAAGTTCGTATTTATGTTACCATTTGTTAAAACAAAACAGGGAACTTTCTCGTTATCATGAATTGTTAAACAACACATTTTATGCCTATTCCAGAGCCGCGCCCTATTTCTGAATAAATATTTTCGTATGTCTGGATTTTTACCTCGTAGCCCTCCTATAAGCTTTAAGTTTATGAGAAAATATTAGTTTGCATTTTTTATACCAACAGAAAAGTTTCGGTGCTTTCACAAACTTCGAATTTATTGCCATATTTATAACATATTGTTTTACTAGACGTAATCATTTGTAACAAATAGGTTGGGGTACTTATGAATAAATATATTGCTCCTCTTGTGAATTATAAGTAACCATATTTCTTGAATTAAAATTAAAAGAAAAGTTTAAAAAAAATTGAAATTTTTTTAAATGTATTCATTCAATTAACGTTTCCGCTACACTGCCGATATTGAGTGTCAAATATGTCAATCATAAAAAAACGTTGTAATATTTAATTTTTTTACTATTCTGTAACTTATCAACTCGTGAATCGATAATTTTTTTTGTAATTACGATTATTAGAAGACTATAACGATATAATATAAACAATTATAACGCCACAAATAATATTGCGAAAGTCAAATCTTGGAAGGATATATTCAAAATATCCATGGCCATTTTCCATTGCAATAAGCGGGGACAGCGAAATAGAATAATTTCTTAGTATTTCAGAATTTGTATCAACATTTCTAATTATGTTTTAATTAAATATGTGTAAAGGTTAATTGCTTTACGATTTTCAAACATCCGTTTAAACCTTGATTGAATTTTAATTTAGATTTATACTACAAGTGTAGTTCGTTATAGCGCTTTTATACATTTGCGAATAAGTTAGTTTTTATATAATACATTTTTAGGGTATCAATTACAGTTGTCTAATTCATCGGAACGAATAATAACCTTTTATTCACATTGTTGAGTCCATATTGCAATTTATAAAGCTCCCATTTATCATCTAAAATTACTAATCATGATTAATTAAACAGCCGGTGTTCAAGCAGCACGTTGCGTGGCGTGGCGTTGGTGCAATTTTCAACCGACAGTAATATGAGATGGAGAAGAAAAACAAATGAATGAAATGGGATAAATAAATGGTAATACCCATGACTACGTGCGGTACGACCCGTTTCTGTTTGTAGATGACGTTAAGATAACAACTGGGATAGATATATCAGTCTGTATTTGCTAGTCCAGCGTGGTATGTTACGGTATGGTACAGTGGCGCTTCATTCGGAAAGCTTAAACAATTATTATCTTAGTGTCCGTTCGGTGGTCGAGGCAATGCGGGGCAACATTTCTATCAGCTGCTGACTCCTACTGTTGATACTAGGCGTGTGACTGATATTGTTACAATAACGAACGAAAATGTGATTATCGTTCCAGAAGACTCGACTTTGTAGCTTTGTCGAAGCGTAGTAACGAAAAATAGGCTAGCGCAGCGATGAGAGATTAATGATTACACGTTAACTGTATTTGTTGTCGACAATGTGAAATTGACGTTCAGATTATGAACTAAACGTACACAATGTCAACTATAGATTTATACTACCTGAATATTTAATTACAAAGGGCGTTTAATAATATCTCAGGTAAATATAAAATATATTTGACAAACAAAACTCAAATGCAAAATTCAACAGTCTTTTGTACCTATTATCTACTTGTACATTCGGTATTGAATATAACGATACAATACTAAACGGATAATATAAATATCTTATTCGTATTTGTGCAGCATCCAGATAAAACCATTGTTGTATACATATGTAATTACAGAGAACAGATTTGTTTTAAATGTCTAGTCAATAGAGAGACAAACGCGAACGAACCCATTCGTTTTTCTTTTGCAGAATGGAACATGATAAGACCGTGTTATTCTGGTGATGTTGTAAACAAACATACCCCATTGTTTACGTAGTAGGTACAGTCAGCCAAAGTGAAAATCAAATAAAACACCGTTTTGTTAAGATGAAATCGGTTTGGTTTTTATTTTGGTCGACTGTACTTCTCTAGATAAATGTTGACGTGTTCGCTGAATTATCTATGGTCTCTTTCATTGATTATAAATTGTAAATTAGGGTGAATTATCAATATGATCAAAAAGTTTCATTGGTCGATCATCCACTCTATAATGAAAATTTACTATAATTTCCTAACAAATAAGCAGTAGTTGAAATTGTGTTTTTTATACAAACATATTTGTTGCCAAGAACAGTTATTACAACATCAGAGTGTAATGGTAATTTGATAATGGTTGTAGAATCAAATACAGTCAATATGCCATAAGTCAAACCTCGAAAAAAGAGCACAAACATTTCGAAATTTAAAAAGCTATAATAACACTTAAAAATTCGACCTAAGGAATAATTCGACTTACTGAAATCCCAGATTATGGTAGTTTCACTGTAGTATCACAACAAAAAATATGTAACGATAACAAAGACAGAACTTCAACAATTTGGTTGTTGCTGATGCATTGTATCGTAGCCATGAACATTTTCTATTTCGAGTTTTACCGGAAATTCAGGTTCTGACTACCCTTGAATATAATCAGACTATTTTCGGAATGACGTCTGCGTGTGTTTTGAGACGCTGTAGAGCCAAAGCTGTTAAAGGTAAACATTTAAATATTTCAGTGTGAATGTAACGTGGAATCAAGTATAAGCAATAAACAGACGGACACATAGGGCCGGCCGGCCGGTTCCTCAGCTAGACACTGTTAGAGAGAGCGCTTACATAGAATTAGAATCGCGGAATCCCGGATATTCATGTCCCGTTCCTTAGTAGTTTGCGGAAGAATTCTTATCAGGGTTCCTCTATTGTTCCTTTAATGAATTCAAATCTAGGAGGCGGTTCGGGAAAACGGCAAGCTTTGCATCAATTTGCATAATTGTATATATTGATGTTCATTAACGAATGTTGTTCGTACTGCCTGGAATTAGCCGGCTCTGTCTTCCTGCCTTGTTGAAAGTTTAACACACAGCACGGCAACGGCAACGAACGCCATCTTCTTCTTTCTTCTTTGGCGTAGCGCTACCCTACGCTACGCCACGGGCACAAGCGGGGAAGCGCTCCACAAATTTAAAATTCGGATGGCGTAACGTCGTGTTTTCAATCGAAATGGATTGCGCGCCGTTAAATTGAGGAACAAGAACTTTTTCAATTTACTTTCTTTTTTATAGAGTGCTTAAATACCACAATATTTAGTGAAATCGTGCGACTTACGTAACCAATCAATTTCTTTTTCTACAATTGCGTAAATGAAAAGGCTTTACATCTTTTAGATTGCATTAATGAAATTATTAAGTAGTACACAGACGAGCAAAGAATTTTAAAACCAAGTATTGTAGTTTTCTTCTCTTGCATTTTGTATCTGTATTCTATGTATTTTAAGATTAGCGCAGATATTGTGGCGTGAATGTGCAAATAAAGTATTATATAAGTATGCTAATTTTACTGCAAATTGCTGCTTCACCTGCTAATTTTACTGCAGTGAGAACTTGTGTTTCCGCTCTTCTACGAATATATAAACAAGTATTGAAATTATAGAAAATTTCGAATTCGGGATTATAACGAAATTACAGTCATTTACAATCCCTGAATCGTATCGACTACTTTTGGAATGTCATATGCGTGTTTATGTGTGTGAACGCTCAAGAGCCAAAGGTGCTAAGGGAAAATTTTTGAAACTTTAAACTGACCGGGTGTTCACCTCTAAATTTTGAAAACAATATTTAAATCGGAAGTAGCAGCTTATTCCTGCTACTCTTTCAATATGAACATTTACTATTCCCTAGTTACCACTCATAAATTTAAAAAAGAAATGTAATTTTATGTTTAATAACATGCATTTAAAAATAATTAAAATAATATTATATAAAATAGACTGTGGAAGTATAAGAAAGACAAGTGCGGACCAATCCAGTTATTTTATTGATTACATGGAATTATAGTGGCTATCCTACTTATATTCGATATATGATTTAAAGATTTCGTGCACTAGATACATACGGAAAACATAAACACGACAATAACTCAAATAGGTAATAATCTACATACATGGCATATTTATCAATTTAAAATTTCTAAAGACTAGGAAATGCCGGTATCGTTAGGAAACAAATCAAACAGTGACTGCCTGTGTTTCTATTGACGAACAATTGGGTTTTGTCCGTACGCCGCCCGGTAATTAGTCACAATATTAATAATGACACCCCTCGACAGATGGAACCGCTGTCCATGCATTATTTATCCGCTAGACTGGATAGGTTGTTATCAAAATTTGAAATCTTATTGGCGCTCGTAAATTATCCTGACCTTTGTTAGCGCTAGTATTTGTTAACGTGCATGTGACTGTATATACAAGGCGTGCTATCGTGTGTACTGGTGTAGCCTGTATTATTTCAGCGTATTGGTTAGTTGGGTATGAATTTGTTCGAAAAGCAGCCAGATATCCATGGCTTCATTCGTGTTGGTATACGAAGTATATGTGTGTAAGTGTGAGAGCGTGTTTCTGTGCGAACGTGCGCGTTTATGTGGTAGCAAGCGCCGCTATTTATGGATTTATTATTGTTGTTTTGATCGCACCCCCTACTTTGAATTGGTAATTTACCATGATTGTTATTCGAGCACGTTGTTATATAGTTAAATGTTGTTGTTGTCCACTTTCATTATACTATTTAGTTTCAAACTTTAAATGTTCAATTCCAATAAGCCACCCAGTGGAACTGCATGATATTCATTTTAATATTACGGAAGTAAATGGCTTCATTGAAGAAGTTCAAGCCAGTACTCTTTTACCCCAGTTGCATCCAGAAGTTCACCAACCTAAATTGCCCCTATTTTATTTTTCAATTCATTAAATATAAATGATTATTATTACCGTTATAAAATATTATGACTAAAAGTTGCATCTATTATATTACTATAAATAATTGAGCTTTAATTGGTTACATATAGAAATGGATGCCTGCAAATTATTTATACCTACAGGGCAATAATTTGTTCAGTATACCATAATAAATATTTATTAAAATAGAGAGAAAATTTGCAAAAAAATAATAATATGATAATGTATTTCATTTTAATTAAACAGTTATTTATGTTTTCAGCAGTATTTTCATTAATATGAATATTCAACCATTCTAAAAGGGATATAGAATAAAAACTACAACATTTTTTGGTTAAAAAAAAAAAAAAACTAATATAATTATTCAATGCGTCATTGTACCTCAAAAATGTTTTGATTTAATTTGATTGTATCTAATATATAAATGATTGTAAAATATTAAAAGTGTTGGTTCATACTAGTATAATTTTTAGTATTTTAAAATAATATTAAAATTTCAATCATACTGTTATTGCTTACTTCCATCTAAGATTGAATTTACTTTCAATGTTACTTTTACATGCTTTGGTTGAAATTATGAATGCATGGATATCCATTATTTGGCATAGATCGATATCGACAACATTGTTATTATATCGAGTAAAACCTGTAAACATGTATATATTTAAATAGATAAAATAATTTTAAATAAATACTGATAGTAATTGCTAAATTGAGCTAATTAAATTAAAAAATATTTATTAATAGCTTTAAGGTTCACAATATGAAGAAACTATATAAGAGGAGTGCCAAATTTTAAGGCCCTATAACAGAAGTATAAAGACCATTGCTCTTCTGTACTTCGGATAGCAAGCTAACATCATTTAAAAATTTGGTATTATCAAATTTTTTTTTGTGTTTTTAAAATGTTACAAAAAATACATATTGAAATGTAATGTTCACATTCTGTCTATAAAAGAGATCACCACTCAAGCTCAACTACAAATAACATCAATCATTGTGAGAGAATACATCAGTTGGAGTGTGTGCATAAAGTCTGGTGAAAAAGCATACGGTACAGTTTTCCGGCCGGTAAAAAGGAACGTGAAACGCCTGGAAGCTTTCCCGTTGTTCCAAAACTTCCTTCATTGTATATGAACCAGGCTCTGTCTTCCATTTTTCCTATCCAACATACAATAACCTCTACCAATATATTGACGAATAAAAATATCTCACCGTCTAATGTTGCGGCTCCATGCTTATGCTTTATTTGAGGACACTTAGATTCTTGTTGATCTGGGGCAGTGAAACCCACCAAATCAGTATATTTTATAAATTTTACTTTCAAATCAGGACCCGAATTTGTTTATGTCTAAACATAAATTTTAACTTGTATATCGAATACAGACCTAATATTTACATACTTAATATTTTTATTTACTAACGAATTATCTTATTAGTATTAAAATTCTTAGCAACATGCGCAAAATGTATTGTTAAATGTTATAGTATGTGAAATACACATATTGTCTATATAGCAAATGTTAACGCATTTTTTGATTATATCAAGTATTCTACGTATTTGATATTGTTGTATAAAGTTTCTTCTTTGGGAAGAAACCATATAATTACTAAATATTATAATTTAGTAATACTCATATCTTTGTTATTAGTTTGTAAATATGTTTTTCAACAACGATAATTGGGATATGCAAAAAACTTCAGAAGTAATTTGTTACTGAGCATGTTCTTACATGTTTAGTAGTGAGGTGTTGAACAGTATAACATCTGCTATATATTTTAACAACCTTTGATGTATATATTATAGCATCCCACTCACAATTATCTCATCACAGCTCAATTCGACCGAAAATTAGATGCAAGCATACGATAAGCCCAACAAACTGGTACCGCTAAGCAAAAGTTTTGATTAAAATTCTTAATATGGACATCAACCAAAACAATGTCAGCTTTTATATACACAGATCCCACACCAGCAGCCCGAAGGGTACGCTTACCTACATAGTGTCCAGCGCAGAAGTGGAACATGTCGCCATGTAATCACGCTGGACTGTAAATAAAGCTGAATGTGGGTAGAACAGAATTAATGAATATGCAATAAGTACTACCACAAAGTTTTAGATAAACCTGTTATTAATTATCGATTGTGTTCGACAGCCCAAACACACACTCACGTAGATGAATATGAAACAGGGATGTAATAAGGCTGAACAAAACTTATGCCCGATGTCAAAATTCAATGCAATTCTTTTTACCGAATATTTACGAAAAAAGTATAAGTTAGCAATTCATCTTACAGATTAACGAACGAGTATATCTTGGTTCCACCTGTATTTAGTTACCTGCCAAATAGTTACAATGCCACGCTCTCCGACATAGGGCTAGGATATTTCTCGTCGTCTGATAGTTTAATGAAATAAAGGTTCTGTATCCTGAAAATGTATTTCAAAATCGGACAGTTTATTTATGGTTTTTCAAAACCAAAATACGATAAAATAATTATAAGATAATCATATAATAATTGCGACAAAACAGATTTGCGTTGATTTGGGTTCAGGGCCACACAAGGTCACAGTGAAACGGGCTCGCAACGAGACGAGCCACTGTCGCGGCGCATCGGTTGCGCTGAAACGGTCGCGGCGTAATTTTCCATTCTCTGCGACGCCCAATATAAAACAAATATTGTATGCTAGGGAATAAAATCGTTTGAATAAGTTACGTTATGTGAAAAGAAAAAACTGTGGATTCTAAAGAACACTAATGAGTACCTGGCAAATGTTTGCGTAATGATTTAAACTATAATAAGAACCTTACCGAAAAATCAGCATCATAAACATAATAATACAAAAGCAATTACATCCCAAGAATTACTAATAATTCAATACTATACGCAATAGCAAATGTTTCAGTTTATTTTATGATGTTTAGCAATGTAATCAACAAAGAAAATAAAATATATTTATATAACAATATTATTATGTGTGTTAACTAAGGAAACCTAAATGTAACAAGAATATTATGAAAGGCAATTTTTCAAAAAATTGTAGATTTTAATAGAAATTTAAAATTATAGTTGTTAGATACATTTATATCTTCAACTTTCTCTATTTCACGCCATATTCTAAATATTAAAAAAATAGCAGGTGCAAACAAACACTTCTAGTTAAAATATCCTTTACATTATTACGAATTCATTCATGAAACAAACAAATTTAAAATTCTCAACTCAATATTTCTATGTTGTTGAAATAATAGTCAAAATTAATTCAGAGATCCTCCTTTAAAAAGTCTTATGCTTGAAGATTTTCAATTTTACATACGATAGATTTTTGTTCCAAACAGTGTGTCACTTTATATTACATTCTGTTCAATAACAAGTACGAATTTGCCTTAATCCCCTCCTGTTCAATATACGCTACCTTCATCAAAAATGTATGTTTGAAGATGGCAGTATCGGTCCGTAGCCTGAGGTATGTTTGTGATATCTTTATTAATATTTGTTCAGGCAGTTTGGTTTACTGTGTCTATAAGCCAACGATTCTACAAACGAATTGAAAAGGCTAGATGGCCGTTTAAGTGGCGGAGATGACAGTAATTACCGGTTGTTAACTCGTTTTCTCTCGCGAAACGATGATGGAGAAGTGATCGATATAATTATCACACTTCTCTACTATACCTATATCTATAGCCGCAGGGACCAGTTTACATTGCCGCCCATTACCTGACTGACACCGGTTCGTTTGCAATGTATTAAACGTTGCTTTCGACAAGCCATGTTTAGGTTTTTCCATGTTTCATCTTTCCGAACTTCACACCTAAATAACTACCTACATAGATTTGTATTTGTAGTTGTGAACAAATTATATAGCTTCAGCCAAGTGATGAATGGTTATCGAAAAGAATTTTGTTTAATTGAGTTTCTTAAATTTTGTTCTGTTTCCACTTCTGAGAAGTTATAATTTTAATGTAATTAGACCTGGTTCACTATTTGGCGGCTCTTGCTCCGTTGCTTAACCTCGTTTGAATATCATGCAAATATGTCTATATGCAATATGTTAGACGGGCCCATTTAGAAGGAGTCTAACAAGGCCACTTGTTCTGGGTATTTTATAATGTATTTATACTTTAATTACGATATATATTCATTAAAATTATTCATCCCGCTTTATAATTTCGCTATTTAAATGCCAATCGAGATAGAAAACAGAGAATTTTCAAATTTTGGTCGAGTAGCATATCCAATATATTTTAAACAAATGTATTCATAATATAAACAATGCTAATGTAGTTACGCCGTTAATTTTTCGAAACATAAAATTACGATATTTTTTTTTATCGCGTATATTTGTAGAATGTTTTGTAACAATGAATATAATAGAATAATACAAAATGAAATTCAAATCATTTATATTGAAAGAGAAGTACAGTATTAATATATGATAATTTTAGTCATATTGGCATTAATCATTATTTCCATTTAAAGGATTATTTTGAAAGTTTTTATATCAATTTTGTTATACTTTGAAGGTTTCACATTGAGTTACATCTGTGATTATATCAATTTATTGTATAACTAGTCTTAAATAATGTATATTTCATTAATATCGGAATTTTAAGGTAAAGCCTCGCCTAATCATTATATTCCAGATTTGAAAAAAATAGTAGTCGATACGTTTGTATAAAGAATACATAGAAAAACTATAATTTCTATGTATGTTTCATGGTCGGAGATTTAAAATAAAAAGTACTTATTCTATCTATTTTTATCGCCGAACAAGAATATTTTGATAAGTTTTACAGTAAAAACATAGGTAACTACTAGCAAATGTATGTGTTTACAGTGTAATCAAAATATCTATTCAATAATTAAACTGTCATTATTTAACAAAATACTTTATACCTTTCAAAAGACATCTGTCTGTAAAATTTTGCAGTGTATAAACTAGTTTGCTATGGTTTTCAGTTTAAAAAGATTTAAATGCGAGTTTGAAAGTTCTTCAAATATAATTAGAACGAAAGTTTTGTGAACAAATAAAAGTAGTTTTAATGTCGGTAATGCTACTAATGTTTATAACTGTGAATGACATGATTTTCTGAAAAGAAGAGAAAATGTGAGCTATTTATAGAAATTAATTGCCTGCCATTTCAAACTATTTAAAAAAATTTAATCACAATATTAAGACTAACAAAAACATCTAAATTTCCGCGACATTTTGGAGTTTTAATTTATTTGTATATGTTGTTTTAGATAGATGACTAAGTTCCTCAACAAAAAGAGCGACTAATCAAAATTTTATTTTTGATCCTTGTAAATAAAAATAACATTAAGCCCATTATTAGAATGTATACCATCCATCCAATTTGATTACTGATTATTTTGCGAGGTTTTTTAACAGATTTTTAATGTAACAATATTAATAATATGCTTATATACACACCGACTATGGTAGAACATTTTAGGTCACCAGCACTATTTCTGAATGCGGTTTCTCCAAGTTGTGGCAATATTCATGTACCGCGTTAACCAAGTTCTGAGTACGGGTCTTGCGGTAAAATATGCTTACATAACCTAAACAATTTGCGAATAATTGTCATTTATTTAAATAAAAGGAAGGAACAAAAATAGAGTGGCAGTTGATTCCAGTTTCAAACATACTTATAATCTTTCTTACACACTTCATTCCTTAATAAAATGTCTACTCATAAAATCTACAAAACCCAATATTTATACTATCTATATGACTGTAACAGAAATTTCCGATAAATTCCAAATAATACTATGTGACTATTTCTTATTTCAAAAATTGATATTCCTAGATACTGCGGTTATAATAAGACCATTTCGTAAAAATTGTAACCATTACAACTAATATTTTTTAACGCCAAAACCGTTGAAATTGATTTTGAATTTAAGATCTGTAAATTCCAGGAATTTCTTTAATATGCATATTACGACTGAAGATTCTTGTTTACTCCTGTCATTTACAAATTTCAAAAAGGAGATAGAGAAAAAGAGAACCATATAAAATTTAATGATATTAAAATTTCTATTATTAGATAAATTTAACTATAGATATTCACATCAATTATAAAATCAATTGAAGTTAAGATCATCACATGAAATTGTGCATAAGCTCTTAATTCATAACACGGATTTAACATGTAAATTATTTGCATATTTCTCCAGGAATGTATGTGAACTTGTAGCTGGTTGTGAGTATAAAGCCCAGTAATGGAACGACGAAAATAAGTTAAAACTTTTGATGTCACGAAGCGCGAAGCATGCTATATACGTGCTTTAAAATAAGTAAAACATATGCGTGAAACAGCATCTCTTCGCGATACAAGAGAGGTTAGAGGGTGGAAAGTGAAGTTAGTCGCAGAAAAGCAAAACAAGGAATCCGCGTAAAGGTGAATGTATATTTAAGAACAAAGAAACTATAGTCGATTTCACTTGGGGTTTTCACTAAATTTTGAAGCCTTCATCTCATCATATAAACAGGATTTAAATTATAATTGGTAGACCAGTAACTTTAAGGTCTATGATGTCGGTTAGATTTAAATAAATTTGCCTGTATTTAAGATAGTAAATAGTCGCTTTGTTTTTCAATAAATTAAGTCATATGATGAAACAAATCTCGATAACGGATAAAAGCACTGTATCGATTTCTATAAAAATAATATAAGTGGATCCGTAATTGCATAATGTTTGATAAAAATGTTTTACATTTTTCACCTTGAGTTACGCAGTTAAAAAATAAATAACTTATTTTAGAAGTATTTATTTTTTATCACCAAAACTCTTAAGTTCAAAAATAGAAATAGAAAATGCCAGGCTTTATTTATGCAATTATGGATCCACTGATATTATTTTTATAAAATTCTATTTGATGTTTGTTGCATAGTTTGTCAAGGTTTTGAATTTTATTGTTTCACTTGATTTTATTTTAATAAAATTAATAAACATTGAAGTTATATATTGAGAAATAAATGGTAACAGTCATCCATAAAGAGTATGCTACAAAGTCAGAAAGGGATCTAGCAGAGATCAAGAAGAAGTAAACGTGTGTGTATGTTATGTTTATGTTGATGTTAGTTGTGAATATTGTTTTGCTTGGCTGAGAATCCGCAATGAAAGAGCAACAAGTATTTACACATGTTAGAGGGGTTGAACATGGAAAATGTGGTATATAACGTCATCGTGGCGCAAACACACAATCTCAGTTGTAAATATAAATGCAAATGGTAAAAGTTTTCGTTTGGGGTCTCCGACTTTAAATAAAGAAATGATGGGCTGACTTACTTATCATTTTCTGTGCAAATGTGCTATGTTCATTATGTATGTATTTATGTATGTTTGATGCTGCTTCGACTGCACACACAACGCGTCGCGTCGTACATATTCGATACCTGTTGTTCTAGCTTGTATTACATATACAGTGATTTAGAAATTATTTAGTACACTGGTTATTTGGTCTTAAATAACATAGCTTCCAATGTTCCAAAATCTAAATATTCAGGAGATTTGCATATCCTTGCTGGTGTAGTGCACTTCACAAACACAATGCATGGATGCAGTTAACAAGACCAATTGCTATTTCTAAACAATGTCAATAAGAGTTGTTCACAAATATTAGAGTTGCAGTCAAACATATATCTAATTAATTAATCTTACAAATAAATTATACAATCTAATAAAGGAACACTGAAAAAATCAACATTTATATATTACAAAATTACTTACAAAATAATTATTAGATGTTGAAACCATAAAACATTTTACTACTTTCAAAAACAATTTTACTTTATATGTAAGAAAATATTTGAAATGTAAATATCAGCAGATTTTTTTCAAATTCATGAAGATTAATAAATAGGGAAGAAGTTGCTGATTACTCCCCTTATTTTGTTGAAAAATTGAGGTTTTATTGCGCACTATATACAAGTTTTGAAATTATATTTGTTTAAATTTTGTTTTTTTTTCTAGCTGTTAACAAGTTATTAATTAAAAATTACATAAATTTATCATTCACTGCTTTTGCTGTAAAGTGTTCAAGGACTCACACACAAAGTCACGCTCATATACACACATACTAAACATGTGCTTCTTTATTAAAATCACAAGTCTGATAGTTTTATGATACAATCCATCCTTTCAAACCTTGTCCACGAATGTATAAAACGATTTGATTAACTTTGCATATAATTGAAAGTTATCGCATTTACAAATCACTAAATTGAAAATTACTTTATTATTTAAAAGAACTCAACTTTACGTTCTATACTGGAGTGAGGTTCATATAATTCATGATATTAACATAATATGCAAATTGCGTAGGAAATTTGAACAACTTTATTCAGCTGTTATATAATTGTTCATCACTCTTTATTTATATAAATACAAAATATTCATATTCAAAATTATATAATGTGTATCTTGCATACGATTAATATACTCTGTCCGATAGACAAATCAATTAAAGGAATAGGAGCATGAAAACTGGTCCAATCACAATGAATATAAAAGACTTGTTGATTCAAAATAGTCTTCTGGCTAAACGTCTCGTGCAGATATAAAAAATTGTTTTGATTCATCACAAAGTCTCCGACACAATCAAATTAATACCGAAGATGTTATAATAAGAGGTTTAGGAACGAGTTGGGCAATTACTTGAATAATATAATTGTTCTTTTTGTGCTAGTGCTCACACATTTCTTTAACGTAATATCTAAGAAATGGAATAGCAGTTAAAAGAAATTGTTCACGCTTCCAGTGGGTAAATAGAATATTGCTCCGTTGGGATCAATGTTAACTAATTATCTTATTAACTACATTATCTTTTGTATATCTATTCTCAGTTGTTAACTTCAGAAGTATTATAATGCGCATTATTCTTTTAGATATATCAACTTCATATATTTTTCATCTCTATCTCTTGTACCTTAAAAATGAAATGTATTTTCTTTGACCGCTTATATTTATCTTATATTGCATGTATTGACGCCATCAAAGTAATGCTATTAATAAGAAACATTTATTCTTTAATTTAATCAATTAAACATGTCATTATTAAGCTATAATTAAATCAATAAAAAATATTTTCTTAAGTATAACAAGCTTAGGTACAACGCACCTATGCGTCCAGCTCGCCTTATAAGTAATATATGCGATGCGAGCAGTATTTAATAATTATGGCCTTTTGGTTAACTAATTGAAAAAATGTTATAGATATAAAAAGTCTTACATTTAATTTAAGATTATATTAAAAAAAAATTTTTTTTTCAAATTTTGAAATTCAAAATTATAATATTTAATAATTTTTTTCGGACTTTGGGTTAACAAAATGAAAAAATCTTGTAGACAAAAAATATCTTAGAATTTTTAGTAGAATTTTTAAGTGTTTCAATTATTTTTATAAGGGCAGTATTAAGGGGGGCTGCAAATTTTGGGGCCCTATAACTCGGGAAGTATACGGGCGATTAGATTTAAACTGCGAACGGATTCAAATGGGATGCCAAATAATATGTGTACCAAATTTGGAGTGAATCGCTCCGGTACCTTCAGAGGAGTAGAGGGCACAAATTTGGTCTTACGAGCGACCGAGCGAGCGAGCGAGCGAGCGAGCGAGCGAGCGACGACTAACATCCAAGTATATAAGTTATATACATTTTCGGAATCAGGGCGACGAGACGAACACTTTTTCTTAATGAAATTTTTTGATCCGAGAATGCTACAGACACACGACCGAATGCTTTAGCCTCTTCGGTACTACGTACGGCGAGCTAAAAACAATTAATTTACAAAATTTATTAAAATCTTCTTAATGTACAGAATACATATGTTTAACTGATATTGTTTTTTTTTAAATTATCCCTAATTGTAAAACCGGGACAAATCTATTTTAGATTTAACAATGAAATCTCTTCTTTTACAAAATAATTACATTTTATGAACTATGGGTCTAAATTGATGTAACTCTATAAATATAAGATTATATTAAATTTAAACGTTTTAGGACCTATGAATGAATGAATCATACGCTAAATGAATTGTTGTGGAAGAAATTCAGTAATGTTACAGATACACAACCAAATCCATTTAAACTTAAACTACAACGAGCTAAAAACAAATTTGTTCAATCAATGCAGTATTTCTGCTTAAGTTCAATATTGTTCATGATAATTGTTAACACTATTTGCAAGAATGTAGAGCAATAATACCCATGTAACAGCAATTTTGTTAATTGTACCATTCAAAATAAACAGTTGGAACAAGATAAAACATGTTTATGTGTAATATATCATTTGGTAATTCGATTGCGTGAAATCCTATTACATAATATATAGTACCCGAAGGTAGCTCTTAAGAAGATAAAAGTATCATTTTCTCTAATGGAATGTTAGGAAGTCATTTTCGAAATATAAAGACGCGTCCTAAGCTTAAGTAACTGCCGTGCGAAGCTCCTTCCAATTTCCTCGTTGAATGGCTAATGCGAACTGGATTTCAGAATTCCTGAGTATATTAAAATCAGCTGTACCCGTGCACATTTGCGGAACACCTCAACGATTTTACATTATTAAACCAAATATTAACGTTTCACAAATTATTTGTTTTTGAATGCTTAAATGGCATTATACATTTAAATATGAAAATGCTTTTCAACATTCGTGGACAAAGTAGAAAGATACTACAGACAAGTGTCGACTACAAATTTAAACAAGAACTGAGCAGGTTAGTTATACTACTTTATTCTAAGAGTGCAGGAGTTTGTGATACAGTATAAGTTACTTATAAGTTGCTCTATCTATAAATTTACTGTTAACCTCTGACATCATTGTAAGGCAGCGAGTAAAATTATTGAATCAAGAAATTGCTCCGAGTATATTTATCTCTGTTCAAATCGAACTTGCAGATTGAATTTTTTACCATTATATGTAGTCCGTTTCCTTTAGTTGCAAAAACGGTGGTTCTTGTGCGATTTACGGATTACGAATAAAGACTGATTTCAATCTCTTCAGAAAAAATATCAGAATCGGATATATAATACTTAAAGTTAGTCTAAATGTAAGATAACACGCCACAGACAATAATAAAAGAGGGATTATTTTTTAACATATATAATTAAATATATTTATATTGAAAGTTTTAGTCAAACATGGAGGGCAATGAACTATTAATTTATTAGTTTAAAACAAATAATTATGTAACCACCAAAAACATAAATTATATTATAATTCTTGTGATTGGCTATTTCAATTGTGACAGAAACTAATTGGGCACTCAAATTTAGTAAAAATCAGTGTGGAACCTTCAGAGGAATATATATATATATTTATCGATATCGAATACGCCAGGACAAAATATTGTATCGGATGAACACAAAAATTAAATAATATACGAGTATAATATCACAGCGGCGCTATCTATGTTTGCTTGACAAAATGTAATATTACCTTTATTTATTTGTAATTATATGTATAAATATTATATTTTGAAATTTAATCAACTATATACATATTGCTGATATCGACAGTCATATCAAAGATATAATATATATGTAGCTACATTTATGGGCACAGCATATTTACCGTGGTTAGGTTCTTTTCCTGTCTAAACAGATTCAACAAATTGACAATATTTCAATCACGCACGAAATTCTTTGATGTTTTATTTAATTTATGTTCAGCTCTTTTACCGCGCTGTGTATACACGATATATATCTCCTTTCTCAAAGGGAAACCTACCTTTATAAATTTCTTGCAACTTCTGGGAAAAGTAGCCGCCTTTTTTAATACCTAAATAAATCCCGATGCAGTAATGATATATAACGTTATTGTGAACAGTTTAAATATTAATTAAATTTAAAAGTTGAAGGATAATTCTACATGCAATGGATCTAGATAAAAAGAGATATTTCCGAGTTCCAATTTTTAACGGAAATACACGTTTTGATCATCCCTTAATAGTTTACAACTATCTTCGAATTGATAACAGTCTGTGATTGGGCCATGCAGTATTCCATTTCATAGCAATCTTAGGTTAAAGTATAAGTAAGTCGAGTGAAGATAATCTTAACTTCCTTTATTCGGAAATGCAATGCAATGCCACCCTATTAAATTTCCGAAGAAAATATAGATAAGAACAATTGTTTTAACATTTGATAATTTGTGGAGCTAGCAGCACAATATATAAATCTATGTAAATGTACACAAAACCCACACGACATATTATCTTGGATGCACTATTCCATTTGTCACCAGACACGCAAATTCGTCTAGTGGGTAATTTTCCAACTTGCGAGAACCCACCGATGAAATAGAATTTATTCTAGCTGAAGGTGTTTCAGTGGGCATATTGATGTGTGTATAGGTGTGAATTCTTCTCCGTTTGGTGCTTTTATTGATTTTATATTACCTCGCATAAGGTTCTGTTATTAAATTTTCCCTAGTGTAAATAAAACTCCATTTTGTGATATTTATCCTTGTCGTTATTATTAGGTAAATAGTGCTTTTAAATCTTATCTGGCATTAATATATAAGTTATTTGTAATGTCAAATTTTCTGTTTTAGTAGTATTATGTGTTGTCAAATTATATAAATAAACTCATTAATTATGTTATGAGATGAGATATCGCGCATCAGCGCCAAAATTCAATACTTTAACCAATAGTTCCCACAAAATTTCGAATCTTACTATATTTTTCCGAATACATCGTATTATTAACTTCTAAAAATACATGAACATGTTAGAATGATTCCAGAAGAAAATAATTTAAACTAATCTATTTATATGAGCATCAGAACTTCGTTTCACAAAATTATTTCTTTACCAGATGTAGGTGTGTGTTATACCAGATGCCATGCTGAAGCAGACCAATATCATTTTCTACAATTTCTGTTCGCTGCAATGACGAATCGATCAAATAATCCGCTCGTACGTATGAAGAAAATGAACATTTGTTCAAAATATCAAATGGACAATTGACGTTATAGTACTTTGCCAAGACAGACTGAGGAAATTGATGAAATGTTCACTGAAATGAAAATTCGGCTCAATGACAACAATCAGATGAATTCAAAATGAAATTCATATATTCTTTGAAAAACAAATAAACTATTTCCGTCTATATATAATAATATCTGGCATAGTTCCTATGATTTGTTAAATATATTCTGCTTATGGCAACATAAATAATAAATGTAGGATTTTACATAGCAAGTCTCTCGTATAACTGGTAAATTTCTTAAAGAATTTTAACTATTTACTGACTTTTTCTCGCATACTTACAACGATGTAAGTCTTCAATTATAACGTGAATATAAATATAGTTGAAATCAAGCGCTATCGGGTCTATTGGCCGAAAGTCCCAACAACGTTAGTTATATTATCCGACTGAATGATAGCTACCGACTCCACGGGACGCGATACGTGTACAGTATGTTATCGAGGATTATGGGCACGCCATTGCCCATGCGCCTTATAGGTAAGTTAGGTTAGGTTTTGGTTGTGACTTTCTTTTTGAAGATAACGATACCCAGACGCGTTATCACGGGCAAAACACGGACGGTTCTAACACCTTTTAGCGCCATGTGTTGATAAAACCTGTTATATATACCTGCTTTATAGAGTCTGTCCTTTACGCGTATATTCTTGACATGTGAAATAGATCCTACTTTCCGACGTAATTACAGAGGAAAATTTCGTTTGGTTTATTTTAGTTTTGTTCCTTCGTTCTATTTCCAAACGTATGATTTCTATATTTAATAATAACTTATCAAACATTTCATGCTTTACAAAGATCAAATATCACCATTGATTAAATGTTTAAATAGATAATAGGACAATGTCCTCTTCAGGCGGATTATCATATTAATTATGGTTGAGGTAGAATTTAGAAAATACACAGTATATTTAGTTTCACTATTTAAATATAATGTGTATTTCTCAGATCCTATCCCCACTATAAAGGCTTATAAAATTCATGAATTTCTAATTATATTTATGTATTATAAATTACTGGGATAAGAATCACATTTGTAGTCAAATTGTTTTAGATTATAAGAAATAAAAAATTCTGTTGAGAATTTGTCATTTGATGTTTTTCTATTGAAATGAAATAATTTAATTAATTGAAAAGATAGGATGTTATTATATAAGTCAATTTTTAAATATCTTGCAACTAAATGTGACATGGTAGGTGCTAATAGTAAATTTCTTTTTTATTAACCTAAGATAATAATTGATAGGATTGTTTTATATATAAATTCTAAATTAGTGTTCAACTTTGTTAAAATCTTATTACTTATATTGTAACGATTCGTTACCCTGGAATTAGATATCCCTCAATATGGAATAAGGATCATAAAGTTCAGCACTTTATTTGCAGATTGCCTAACGATTTATTATATTAAGCAATGAAATTCTACGGTCGTTTCTTAATGGCTTCCTAGGGCGCGTCCAAAATAACGTGTTCGTTCTCGTTTACACACACGTTTCTTTTTATGGTAAACAAGTCGAGGAGTTACAAAAGGATCATAAATAGCATCCTGAATCAAATACTTTTGCGCGTTATAGCTTTACGACGGGTCCTTCTGATTCCGACATAAAAACATAATAACCATGTTTCGAACATCATTTACAAGAAAATATAAAGTTTCCGTGAACAATTGGTTAAGTAACTTGTTTAAATTTACTATCTATGCTAGCATTCTTTTTTCATCGTTGCTTAGATTTTCATCTATAAATTTGCCTATAAACTCACTGACACGCAGTCAGAAAATGAATAGACAAACACAGGAATGTAATATACATGAATTTTCTTTAAAATCCTTTACAATCCTAGTCATTATTCAAGACTAGAATGAATCTATTATATATTTAGATTTGGTCCAAGTAACTAATAAAATGTGTAGTAGGCTTCACTTTTACTTAGTTTTCACTTTAAATTAAATATTATTTTAATGTGCTTCAAATTCATGTTACCATTGCCATGAAACAATATCAATATTTGTGGTATCTAAGGAAACGTTAATGTAACATGGCAATTTTCTTAGTAAATAGTACATTTTCCAGAAAACTTTTCAAATAAATGTTGCTTGAAATTTTAGAAACATTTAGAAGAAACACTAATTATTTAAAATCGTGTTTAGAATTTGGTCCAAACAAGTTACAGACACAACCAACCTCGTACGACGAGGTAAGAAGCTTTCATAATGTCTGTACAAATAATGTAATTGCGAATATCTTCGTTCCTTTAAAATAAATTATTAAGAAAGTTCTAAAATTCAGACATTTCGCAGTGGCGTTCATTTCAAGGTGGCTGACAGATACACCATCCACTGTAGGTAGCATTAAAGAGAGAAATGATATACAATAGTAATTATTATAACGCAAAAGTTATTTAATAAACTATGAGCATATTCTTTAATTAATTAGAAGTGCTTGCGGATGTCGTTAGCATTCGTCTCTCAGCACGGGAGCTCTGAGCTTCACGGAGAAGAAGAAGCAAGACCAAGACCAACGACATCGGCAGAACGCCTCGCCATAATGATGCAAATAATTAATCGCGCAAATGATGGCTAGAGGCGGGGCATTCGTTCCTAATAAACTTTCGGCTATATCATTTACATACCTTAATCACTTCCAAGTGTTCCACTCGCAGTTTTATTTACGAACGTGCGCATTTACGGAGCGAAATTCTTTTTGAGTCCGTTCTGATTATTATGTTTCATTTGTTTTGCTCAAATATACATCCCTTAGAATATTAGTAGCTCTATTGATACAAATTTCGCTAATCACATTGGCGATGTAATATCTCAAGAAAATATATATTTGCTTTATATCGTTTCAAAATAATATTACATTGTTTTTACTTTCTTTTACAAAGAAATAAGTAAGTATAGGGATCACCGAAAAAATCGAACTTTAGATTTCAACGGATATGCACGTATTCCGGAGTGACGTCTGTGCGTGTGTGTGTATGTGTGAACGCTATAAATCCGAAACTATCGAAGGTAAAACTGTGAAACTTCAAACTTAAGTCTTGTGTATATGGTCTAAAATTTTGTATATTGTGCGTTACTTTTCTTAAAGTTACGACATTGTTTAATTTTATAAGTTGTTAAAATTAAAAAATACATTAACAAATCGTTTTTGTGCCATTGCTTTATCCAGAGAATTTATTACCAATTTAAAAAAATAAAAGACATATTTAGTATAAAAATTACTTAAACTTTATTTTTAATTTCTATCGGAACCTATTCTTAAGTATTATAGTTTTCAGATCAAGCCCTGATACATTATATGGACACGCAGCCTTTATAATTTTAGCTTATGTTCTACAACATGTTTCACCAGCCAGTAATAGTCGAAAAACAGTGTTCGAAAACTTCGCTGGTTAAAATATACATTTTTAACATGATACATGTTTACAGTGGAAAATTTAATCTGCAATTTTTTTTTTCTTTCCAAATCCATAAACTTTGTAGAGAATCTGAGATACGCTTTTAATAAATTATAAATCTTTGAACACAGTCCATATCCGGTTTGAATTTAATCTTAATGTTCAGTAACTGAGAACATACATATCATCGGGTCATAACGAAATTTTAAATTAATACCTTCAATATTCGAATCTCTACAGTGGATTGCATTGAAATCACTTTAAAACAATTTGCCCTGACAGAAAATAAAGTTTTGAATATACTTAAAAATATAGTATCAGACTAACAACTTTGACAATCGTCTATAGTATATTTGGAAATCAGCGATTTGCTAGTAGATCATGTTTGATTTAATTCAAACATTAAGATAAACGATATGCTTCGAATTATGTATTGGTTATAATAATTGGTGTCCGCACATCGCCAAAAATTAGTGGTATATCATTATAAGATTGAAAATATGATAATTGTTTTAATAACTCCTACCCTCTAATGGGTTTTTAAATATAGGGTGGAATACTTATTTTGTATTCGAACACTTAATCTTATATTCATTTCGTGATGTCGGCATGTATGCTAACCAAAAATTAAACTTAGAAATTATTTAATTAGTACTAATGGATCACTATGATTTATACAGGCTGCTTTTGTTTTTATAGCACTCTGACATTACACGGTTGCCATCTTCGAGATAATTATTTTGCTGTCCAATTCTTTGATAACTATGATAAACTTCAATTTTCTTCACTATATTGGGTCCGGATTTCAGTTTGACTTTGTAAAAATGAACCATACTGCACGCAACGTGTAAATAAGTTTTTGATATTTAAACATAAATTCGTGTTAGGTCTCCTTGTCACATTTGAATATAAATACGAATTCAATAATATTCCATTATATGTGGCACTGAATCTTCCCTACTTTTCTATATGAACGATATAATTACAGAGCACATGGTAAATTTTTACCACTGCAGTAATTTCAATATGTCAATTACAATAACTTTATCTGAACGTAACTCTACAGAAAAATAATACCCAGCAACAATGAAATTATCCAGATAGAATAGTAAACCAATCAAACAGAGACATGTAGCACAGTTTAGTATCTCGGCCAAAGTTGACATGAAAACGAAGTTGTCAAGTTCGGATATATGTAGATGTGATTGGCAAGACATAAGTTGTAGATTACATTTACTGAATGGTGTGACGGTGTGCAATTCCTATTTCTGAACGGAAATTGAAGGCAAGTGGTGCCGTCAACTTTCCTCGTACTCGAAAGCTGTCCAGTATGAGATCCTACCCTACACGATACCACGTCAACAGTACCCTCGAGTTGCTCTAGAAAAAAAGTACATCATTAGAAACTTAAAGTTTTTTTTTTTATATTCCTGACTAAAATAGATGTTTAGCGCTGGAGATCATTTAGGATTATTTAATGAGAAAAAGTTGCGTGCTAGACAAATACTTTGCAAACGAGTTTGATAATTATACGATAATTTTGTAATATGGGTCTTATAATAAATGTTATTGTGCATATCATTATATAATATCTATAGAGTTACTAAATTTTATGAAAGATGTTCCGTCAAGACCTTGAATATAGCACTTTGCTCCACCTATTTATTATACAATAGCGTAGTTTATGTTTTACTGTATATGAAAATGTATAACAACTATATTTAATAATATAACGTAACAACACAAAGTACCATTAAAAATAATAAAATTTGTAAATGATTTGTCCTTATATAAAGCGGTATATACAAATGCTCAATCAGCGCTTATGAGTATGTATGCCTATGTTCCAACCTAACAAAGCCTATTGTGCAATGCGTCAAGTTGACACACTGCCCACGTATCATAGGCTAGCAAAATTGGCTAAACAGTTAAAATAGAACAGCAAAAACGTTGTGGCAGCCTTGTTTTTGCTGTACATTAGCTATTATTTTAGCTGTATTTGTCTGATATTTTTGTCAGAATATGTGTTATAGCAAATTGAGAATAACAAGAAATAATTAGTACAGCGTGTCGGAACCTTATACAGAAACTAGCATCATCTTTCTTGTATCACAATAGACAATAAATTCACAAGAATAAAATTCACGAATTCTTGATGAAAAATAATTTGAAAACTCGACTAAATTCTGTCTTACCCTTTTATATTTATGAACTCCTTACCCAGAAAAATAAATGTAAATAATAGTATTGAAATTTTAAATGTTGTTGATTGGTTGTTCGGATGATTGCAATAATGAATTTGGTATTTCAACAATTCCTATCCTTTTTAATTATTGTTTTTTCTTATCTTCAAAAATAAGTGTTTATAATTTGGTTTTCATCCTTAAATGCATCACTGGCTAACAGATATTTTCTGCATAAAGAAAAATACCAAATAGAATATACAGTGAGTGTAAAGCATTGGTGCCAGCACCTATGCAAGTTTTTAGTGCATATTTCATTCATATTTAGAACAAACAAGAATTCCAATATGAAAATGTAGAATTGATAAAAAGTTCTTGTTTGTATTATGTGCCAAGTATTCCTTGAATAGAAAAATAGTACATGTTACAGAAACATATTTCAAATCTGTAGAATTTCTCCTGTGGTACAATATCTTTATAAGAAATTTAATTTCGATGAAATACAAAATACCTTCGCATGGAGTAAATCCACAAACAACATGATCCTAGCAACCATATAAACAACTAAGCTCTATGTGCATTTCTATATTTTCTTGCTGTATTTATTGTCTCTAACGTCATTTTCCTGTCTAGCATACATTTATTATTAATGTTGTATATATGCATGTGTGTAATGCAAAATAAATGGGTAAGTATATACTTTGGCATCGTGTAATTCTAGTTATGGGTTCAATTCTTTTTTATGATGTTTTTTTCCGAGAACTACCAGCACAACGAATTATTAAATCGTGCAACATAAAGTAGTATTTCTTTCTGTAAATGTGATAATAAGTATGTATTTCGCAGTGTTTACTTTTTATATTGTGTACAAATGTATCAAGAAACTGCATTTATAACACAAACTTGTAGTTATATTTCTCTGTGTTAGAATAAATATATATTTATTTTGATTAATTGATAACACCATATCTTAGATAATAGACTTCATGTTAAAATATAATAACATGAAACAGAATTTCAAGCAATCAACTTTATTCATAGTACAAATAAATAAAATCTGATGTGGTCAGCTCAAGACTCTCTTATACGTTAAGTATCAATCACAAATTTGTTGATTTTATTTCTGAATTAGTTTTGCGTTACTATTTTCAATAAACAAGACAATCGAAATACATTCTCAGTCGATAAATTTCTGATAACTGAAGTCAAATTACAAATATAAAATTATTGAAGTCTATTTTGTTTTCCTGTCAAAATGTTCCCAGGAAAAATTCATGCGATTAATTAAATATAATCCCCATACATGCGTATCTATTGCAACTTAAATATTGAATTTTAGATTTTCCGTATATCTTTTTGAAGAAACTTTTCAAACATAAGTTGTGCAGAATATTTACAAGTATTACATTTTACAACTATTAATGTATACTTTATTACTAAATGATATGTTAATTCAACTTATAGAATAAATATGTATATCTATTTGAATAGAAATAAATACTTGATATGGAAATCAATACAATAAACGTAGGAAACATATGTGACGGTCTAAAAGTATAATATTATTTCTCACATAATTTCCTGTGTCAGAGTGCTCAGATTTAATCGCAAGTTCATTGATTATTTCATTTGAACTTGACATATATTTCTTTAAGCATGAAAAAGTTGTTATCGTGCAACACGCTTCAGTTTCTATTAATGATTTTTTAACTTTGTGTAACAATTTGAATTGAAATTTTATTATGAATTCGCTATTATACCGGTTATTATATTTGTGTTCCAATACCAGACAACCTTTCCTTGTCTACATTACTATGCATATAAAGCTATTAAATGTTTGTAAAAACTGTAAAAGAAAAAGTGTGTAATAGTTCCGCTAAGCCGTTGCATGTTCATTATACTATTTTTGTAATGCAATAAATCATGACTGATCATACCATATGCGTGTGCTGCTATATTATGCATTTATTGTTGGAAATAACACATCACCACAATACTAATACAAGAGTATGAGGTTTTGAATAAAATAATGTTGGGAGTCTCCTACAGTTGGCTTTCAAGCACTACAGATTTTCCCCAAAATGAACGCAACTTTATAAGATATTTTAGAATACTAATCTAATGAAGAAATATTGTGTAGATACAAATATGTTGAATTAAATTTCAGACTAAAAAGCACTTCAATGTTTCGTGGAATTCATATCATCTGCACAAAATATGTATCTATAATCATAAATATAGCTAATCAAATATAAAGATGAATTACGATTATCTTAGTATTGTTTGCATATAATACAACAAAAGATATCTATTTAATTATATTGTAATTAAACACAGGAAAACTACTCTACTTCAAGAATGAACCAACAATTTATTAGTACCAACTGTGAAGGCATATCAAATCCTTTGATGTACATACGTGGTGGTTCTCGAAATTGCATGGGTGTGGTTAACTGCATCTATCTTGCCGACGGGCAAATTGTTCGTACGATTTGTTATGCTTGAAGATGTTCAACAAGTTTCGCTTAAAACAGACGTACAATTATCAATTCACAGATAGCATGTTAATATGCGTCTACACGATACACTCATGCAGTTTCAATTGTGAAATGGTTTATTCACATATCACGATTGCCGTCGTAGTATATACTAGCAGTCGTCTTTTACACGATACGCATTCATGCATGCAGCGCTGGATTTAACATAGAGTCAAAGACAATTGCATTAGAATGCATGCAGATACTGGTAATGAATGCCATTTAAGGGACTTGCTAATTTTATCAAAAACATGCCAATGTGTATAAAAATTTGCATCCAATCGTATTGTATATTTTAAATATAATGTTTACAAGCAAAAAAAGAAAATAATAAATTTGTAGAAATTTAATAATTTTTAGTCAAAATTTTTACATTTTGTGAATACATATTTGAAACATATGCTGTTATTTAAGTTCCATAGTTATGGTTGTTATTGACGAACGTGTTAAGAAACTATAATATTCTCTATCTTTTATCTGTGCAACAATCTTTAACATTGCCTTATAAACATCTGTGGCTTACCAATTATAAATAAATTTAATGTTATACATGCAAAAAAGTACTACAAATATTACATTTGTATGTAGATATTGATGATGGTTTGACAGGTTTATTAAACATATAATAAATCAAAGTTCATGTCCTCATATTAATATTGTAATTTATCAGGAAAACAAAAAACTCTTTTCAACAGAATGACAAATAACTTTAATTACACTTTTGAATTACTGCATATACGAGAGGTAGAGAATACAACCTAATTTCCACACACAATTTGCTGAACGTTACACCATGGCAGACATCAAAATTACATTACCTTTCTGCTTTCATAATCCGCCAGCAGATGATCTCTCATCACTCACAGCGAAATGAATGGTTATACATATATGAGACCAACCACAAAACCAAAGACTACATCATATATCAGGTTTGGACTGCAATCACACAGATATGTCATGTAATTTTTTTAATATTCATAGAATTTATAAATATACATATAATTATGTGGTGTCAGAGGATAAGGGATACTGTAAACGCGTAAATAATATATTTTTGGTCTAACGGAGATGTTTTCGCGCGACGTTTCGGCTTCGATTCCTAAAGACTTATTAGTTTTTTTTTTAATAAAATATTATAAATTTTGTAAAACGAGTAACACACAGAATATTAAATAGTTTTAATACTACAATTTCCCTGCGCATATGCATATTCGTATAAGATTTTAAATCTAAATATAATTAACTTTAATTGTTATGGTCTTTGGGTTCACAATCTGAAAAAATATCGTCAACTTTTCTAAGAATCACTCATTTACGATCTCGTACCATTTCCGAGATATTGAAAAAGTAGAAGTAAATTATTACTTCCGCTTAAGATATAGTTTATAAAAATAGGAGGTCATATTAAAGTCATAACATAAAAGTTTCAAAATTTCTCTAAACAGCTTTGTGTTCCCACACACACGTATCATGCAGAAATTTGCCAAATTTGGTTATGTAAAACGTATATTTCTGTTAAAATCTCATTTTCAATTTTGTTGATATATTTCCTTAGATACATTCGAATAAGAATACAACTGTATAACTTATAAGCAAGTGCTAATTTTACTAAAATTACTGAACTACTCAATATTCTAATATATTAAAAATAGAAGTTTGTAAATATATTTTCCCTATAACAAAAACTTGCGCTTATATTCAATAAAAGAACGGAAGCTGTATTTCGTATTACCTAGCGTATATTCTTCGATAATATGTTATTATGGAAATTCGATATCATAGGTGTTGATGCGGGGCTAAGATGCCTGAGTTAACGACCTTCACTGCCACACCAAGCAGACTAATTTCAATAGAATTATATTATATTTCAAGTGTTTCGGTTATTTGCTATGCTATGTAGCGCAATAAGAGGTACCATTAATTTTTTCTCAAATTACTCAGAGACTGTGAAAAAAGAAACGGATAATTTGTGATGTGACACTATCACTTCATTAAATAAATTTCGTGACTGTTCTGTAAAATATTATTAGTGGAGGGTATATTTAAGTTGCACTTCTAATTAATAACAACAGTGACAATGATTTCACGAAATTTCCATCAAATATACACACATTCTTGTGAATTCAACTGTAATCATATTACAGAACACATTAAAATAGAATAATTACACTATACTCGTATACGACCACAGTACAAATGCACCCATACCCACATTCGCATTCCTCGATTTGTATGTAGACAAAAGCGACAAACCTTCCGGAACCGTCGTTTAAGACATCTGTTGAACAAAACGTACACATACACAACATTGATCAAGCACGCTGTTTGATATCCGTGCATTTGTGGCGTCATGCGAGTGGATGTAGTAGATGCTCTATTGTCGTGGGGAATTTGTGTATAAAATGGATGACGGTAAATGATAGACACTCTTGGTGTATCAAACGTCGTCTCTTACCCGGTTTCGTGTTATACATGGAATTAGTTAATTTGAATTTTCTATCTCTGTCTTTTTCATTATCAGTTCTTGTTGATTTCGCTCAACATCGTGTCGTGCTCGCGCGCTTACTTCGTTTTCAACGCTAAACTTGGGTCTTCTAACACGGTTTACATTCAGATTCGTATGCTCAACAATACCGCAAATATCACAGTACCGGTACATATTTCTAACGGCTTTCACTGATTCGCATGGAAGATTCAAGTTTGTAATACAAACATAGAATAATGAAACAACAATGAATACTTACAAAATAATACACAGTAATTTTTAGCTTGTCGTACAGTATATACATAATATCTGTAATGCTCGGTCATGTGCTTATATCATTCTATGATTCCACAAATTTTTGCACAAAATTATGTTTCAGTTCTCTCATATCCCGGCACTCATAGCTGCGTCTTGCGTTGCGTTATTTTTGCAAACGCTATTAACGCAAACTGAATATGAATGTACATATAGCTAATATGGAACTGGTCTTATCTATAGTGATTTAAGAATTTTAACTTCGTTTTTCTAAATTAGCCATAAAGATGAATGTCAATTCGTTAGATCTTTTCAATTAGAGGGCAGAAGGAGATAAGGTATTTCGTATTGGTAGGCCAAATGCAGGAGAGGCCACATGGCGAGTCTCCGTAGGGCAATATTTTCAAAACAGTAATTATAATTCAGTAATCAAACACAACAAATGCGATTGTCTGGTATAGTGCACATAACCGTGTGTAAACCCAACATCAAAAGCATATATGCGAAAAGGACTAATAAATTGAGACAATTGATAAGCACAGATGGAATGAGAATAATATAAACATTCCTCATCTATCCCGCCGCTTTATATTTTTAATTTTGCGTTACCCATCACAAAGCTTTGTTTAATATACGCAACGTAAGCTATGACGCAGCTATGAGTACTTATATACCTGGACATTTGTTGCTTGCACATTCGTTTGACAAAATTTGTAGCCTTATCTCTACTGCACATACGGTACAATACACAATTAAAATAAAGTATTTCTTGGTCTGGCTCTCAGCAAAGAATAAGTCTGAAGAATTGGAATGCCACAGATTTAATGATTCCATAAAATTACCAATTACATTCATCAAAAAGGGCTGCAACTCAATTAGGTTGCATGAGCGAACATACATTAAAACAAACTCGCTATATGTAATATATTTCAGCAAACCTACATCAAACAGAATTCAGTAGCAAGTAATTCTATCATTTCGAAATTAGTATCATCAAAAGAATTAAGTACAAACTTCAAATTAATTATGATGCAGGTTTGTTCAAATATTTTCTGATAAATAATAATATACATTTATATAATATTTTAATGTTAAAATTAATCGCATAAGTAAGAGAAAATTACATAATTGCCACTGCAATATTTTGAGTAAACAAATTACTTAAAGCACATTATAATGGCCGATATTTTTATTACTCCCATCACTGCACAATTATTCTCAAATCTACTCGAATTTGACACAATGTATACGTTTCAATTAACTGCATTTCCTTTTGTGCATGCCCATTCATTTTGCTTGCTCACTCCTTGAAAATTTTTTTCAACTAACTTTGATTCATATTCATTCATTTCTTTTGAAAAGATTCCTTTTAAATATACTCAAATAGGGTTTTTATTTTGGCAAAGTACAAGGTAGAGCATTTAAAAACATGTATTTCAATTATATTATTCTTCCCTTTGTTCTACGTTTAAGAAAGTAAAGAAATTTAGTAACTAATACTTAATTGATAAAATTACATATTTGTGGTATACATATTCCGCTAAAGAATGATGTTATTTTTTATTAATATCTTTTAAACATTAATACAAAATATATGCAGGTATAAATAACAAAGTGAAATAGTTTTATTAGAAACTCTGATTTTACAAATTTCCATTGTAAGTATAAAAGTTTCATGAAAATCCATACCAGAAGATCGGGAAATATTTTCTGTACAGAAAAATATGTTTTTAACAAGTTCTTAGTGTCGCTAACTTCAACTATCACGTACAAAACTTCCAACAATACAATCAATAACGACTGAATAGCGGCAATGTTTCTGTGTCTGAAATTCTCCAAAGTACTCTCATACCGTGTTCACTTGTATTGTAGTATTTACGTTAGTGATTTCTCATATAAAACAATGGAAGAAAATAAAACCAGTTAGGAAGTTACATGCTTGTTTAGTTTCGGGTCCTCATGAGACGTGTTACATCAGTTTATATCTACCATAAAAATCGAAATGTATCAGTTCAAACAAACCTGTATTAGGATACTAGGGTTTCGGATTGAAATATATTGCTGAGAAATTTTATTATTTCAAAGCTTGAAACCCGAACTTTACTTGGATACAGAGATAGGGTTATGCTAATCAATATTATGTTTTAGTAGGCTCAAGATAATTCCGTTTATTTTGCTTCAACTTATTGCTACTGAGTAAATGGGAAATAAAGTAATTTTGTGATTCAAGAAAAATTCTTGATGTTTCAGAAAAATATATTTGGTGTAGTACCAAATATAAGATCTATTTTCTAACTACTATTGATTATTTTGAAATTTAAATTTATTTCATATGTTAGTTTCTATACTTGAAACAATTTTACATACAGTATAACCGTGATTATCCAAAATAATTGGATCGTATAACTGTGGCGAAAGGGTAAAATGTCGGATTTAATGAAAGTAATAGCAAATAAATATAAATAGATACATTATTATAGTCATTAATTCAAAAATGCAGAAATTTACAGGTGTAGAATTAGTTATTTGATACATAGTTTGTTTTATTGAATCACAAAGAAGTTAAATAGAAAATAGAAAATAAATCCGCAGAGTACAATACTGAAATGTTCATTCTATGGTAATAATATTTCAGTAAAAGTTTAATATATAAGCAACAATTTTAAAAAGAAACATAAATATGTAGGTGCCCATTTTGGTGAACATTGGGAACCAGTGATATGTGAAAACTAATAATAAACTAGCATTAAACAGGTTTCATCTTTTCGAATACCTCATGTTTATGCTGCATTTGAGCGAGAGAGGGGCTCACGAATAAATCAGCCGCATTTTTTATTAAAGGAGATACTGCACGATTCAGTACGCGATGTAGTGTGTTCTGCGGTGTTGGCTGTAGAATTCCCCTTCAACAATGATTATGATAAACGTTCGGATGTGTATTCTGTAGATTTGAAAAATAGCGCAGATGAGAGTAAACCACGACTGGCCACGCTCATGTACCTTCCCCACATTTCCCGCTGCGCTTTGCGGTAACACCCTACTAGCGTCGGTCGGTCGGTTGCACGCCTGCACGTCACAAACCGGGATAAACTTGATAGACAGCCAAGCGCAAACATATATAGAACCTATGGTAATTGCAGTGTGGTATGCTGTGCCACCGTGTGTCAAATAAGGCTACGGACAACTATTTCCTTCCTTTTTCACTACGTTTTCCTGGCTTTTCCCCATCCCTCGACTGTTATTATGTAACAGTGTATACTTATTTACATATATCGGCTGACGTTAAACGTGTGAGTGTAGGGAATATGTCACAGTCTTCTTTTCTACGCAGTTCTGTATTAGATATTCAAATATTTCTTTATTATGAAAAAAGAAAAATAAAATATATTTCAAACTGTTATTGACATAAAACTTTAAGGGGAGCATTTATTGTTAATGAAATTCTAAAATACAAATTAGTCACGTAATATAAAATAACTCTCATTTAGGTAGCATATAATTTAAAATAGCGACAATCCTATCCTATTGTGGAATATTGTAAGCATACATTTCTAATGAATAGTATAAAACTACATTTATTAAACTACAAACTTGATTGGCGGGCATATTACAATATAAAATATAAAAATGAAAGTACTTTTTAAGCATATTATAATTTTCAAATTTATTTTCTCCAACATCATTCAATCTGAAAACACTTTATATCAATTATTCTCAAACTCATGCCGTTTTCGAAATATTGAAAAATTAGCAAATGAAAACAATTACCACTTTCGGTTACGATATTGTTTCCAAAAAAAGAATGTTTATGTCCAGATCATACAAACAAGTCTCACAATTAGAGTATCATGATTTTACCTTCAACAGCTTTGGCTTTAGTGTCCACAATCTACAGTGAACGAAAAATAAAAAGGAATAATTAATTGAAAACAATTTCTGCAAAACGTATATGCACCATTCTATAAACTACAAAATATACAGAAAACGAAATGTATACATCTAAATATGAGTTTCAAAAGATAAATGTATATAGTCTGATATGCATAACTGGTAACCGTTCTTGCAATGCAAACATTTTATTTGTAAAGCGCTGCAAAACAATTTATTGGAGATATCAGTTATGAAATACAAACGCGTATATGTAAAACAAATATAACAAAAACATTCTCGAAATTAAACTCTGGTTAAACAATATTTATCTTAGCAAAATATATTTTCCTAACGTGAATGTGAAGAGCATTGAGTCAATCTACGATGTAGGTGAATAGAAAATCTAATAAATATTTATACGAATTACAAAAATAATAAATAGGATACATAAAATAGAAATATACTAGATGATACCTGATGGTTTATCTTAAAGAAAGAGAATTACAGTAAAATAATTAAAATAAGATATATACCGCAAGCAAATGTGCTTGTGTTGCTGAAGTTCAACAATACAACTATAAATTCAGCTGTAATATTATGGATCCTCCACCAAAGTACGCTATATTAAATGTTATATTGAGATTTTTAATAATAAACATTGCTATTGTATCGTGCATCACTTCCCCCAATGTTGCATATTTAACTGTATTCTATAAGCATTCTAAGCATCAATATCCATCTGCCAAACATGCATCTATGAAGATTGATTTGCAGTGGAAAAATAAAGAAGTAGCTGCAATATAGATACGTAGCAATTTTAAAACGCAAAATAAATATTGCAGACGATACATCAGCTTTCCGAAGCGACCTCTTGTGCTAGTAGAAGTCGTACAGTGTACCAGTGAACCATGTACCCATTCTCGTTCGTTCGCATATTTCTTCTCTATCAGTCAACGAGTGTTTCAAGTAAGCACAGACGCGTTTACTTCCCCTGTCCGAGCTTGCTCTTTGCTACATCACAGCTTAGTTATAGCTCCTGTGGCTGATTATACAAAACTTGTATAGAGGAATAGTAAGCAAAACGGACATTTATGCAATGGGCCCATTTTTCAATGACTTTTGTATGCCAATCTATGTTAAAAGATATAAGTATAACTGTATTTCTTATGTGACATTACTTTTGTTATTAACCACTCACAGCAAAACCAACTTCCTTGATTTACTTAAATAGTATAAGAAACGATAATTTTCAATCAACTCCTGGTTTATGTCTATGAATGAAAATTACTTTCTTTGACGAAACCTATAAGGAAGTATTGTAATCATAATAATTTTAGATCTTGAGATATTAGCGGAAATACACGTTTCGATCATCCCTAAATCGAATCTGTCTATTTTCTAAATAAGGAATATTTATTGGGATCACTTTGGCGATATGTTGATATTAAAGTATGTACCTTAATATGGAGTTATGTAGATTTTCTTTACAAATTCACGTATGGAAGAAAAACTTTATCTACGTTATATTAAAAATGCATAACAAAAAGAAACAAACTTTCTCTTTTTACTGTGTTGGCAGATGTCTACAAGGAAATATTATAATCATGAAAAAGATCGATGTTCAGGAAGTAACGGAAATACACTTTCTATGATATTCTGAATTGAAAATCAAAATTTATAGTAAATGATACAAGAGATTCGACCGGAATATCTGATATGTCAAATTGATTCAACATTGTAGTTTAACTGAAAATATTCTTTACAGTATTCTCTTTATAATTCTCCCTAGCACACATGACAGCAGATGGGGTAAGTGATTGGTTGAACATCTATGAGGTATTAATCTCCTTAAAATCAGGAGAATGCAGGAGTTTCATCACATTAATAGTAAAATATATGTCTTACAATACTTCTAGTTTCTAGGAAACAAGACTATTTGTTGTAAAATTCGAGCGTGCCATAGCTTGTTAAGAATGAATGTATATAGGACCCGCCACTGGTTAAAGCTCCACCCTTCAAGCCATCCAAACAGACATCAGTAGTCGTAAGGTGTGGGTGAACGCTTTGTAAAACATTTCTCTACGGCAGGCAGTGCGATACTAAATTGTACGTACGTACATATCCCACCACTATACTGGAGTAGCCTGGCTGGCTGTAGGTGTACGTTTCTAGATGGATTACATTTACAATGGAGGCAACAATTATTAAGCGACGTCGCTTATAAAATGTATCTAAATGTCGGTTTCGCTTTGCAAAACACTGTTGTACGGTAACGTCCTGCAATTTGGGGCAAATAACCGAATATTTTTTATGTTACACAAGCCCCCATTTTGTGTTGCTCGTATACGCGCTAGGATATATACCTACTGAAGAGAGTTTATATCCCACTCTACAGTGGACCATCTCGTTCCTAGTGATACGCTGTTTTGTAAAGCGAAACGTTTTGTTGCTGATCTTTCAATATATCTTGGATTACGCCAATGTTGCCATTTCGGAAGTGGCATACTATTTGCCTTGCTTTGAAACAGATTCTTACTGATGCTCAAATATAAAGAAACCATAGAAAAAGATACTTCCTCACTATATTTGCCACTTCATACAATATATAGCTAACATTGAACATTTTATTAATTATTTGACAACTTCAACCACAATGATATTTATAATTTTAGAAGCCATCACTATGCTATAAGCATTGTTGCCTATGCTTGTTTCTTTTTTAATTCTTTTAATTTTTGATTTTTCAAATAAATAATTTTAACAATGTTTGTATATTATATTATATTGTTAACTAAACTTTACCAGTATTTCGGTACTATACAAAATATATTATTCCTAATTATTGCACTTAGAAATATATATAGTTACTAAAGGTTCATTATGTTGGTCACTAACATAAAATATGATTAATAGAGAGACACCTATTCTGTTTAGTACTGCTAAAATATAGTTATAACAAGTTTTCGCAATTTTGCTGCTTTTATATACTATATATTTATATATATATATATGTTATTTATTGTAAAATAGCGGATATTAAAACAAGCAAAATTTTATTTGAGTGAAGCATGTGTTGCCTTTTAAATGATTATTTATTGATCAATTAATGTCTTAAACGCGTATTTAACATGTATTTAGTTGGCAGACATACGATTTAAGTTACTATTTTAAACGCTGGAGAAACCAATTTTCTAAATGATATTTTGTGTTCATAAAACTGAACACTGTGAAATTTAATATTTTACACTTCAAATATTGACTGTTTATTTAACAAAAATGAATCCTGCGCTAACAGAAATTCCGTCAATATGTATTTAAAGTAAACTCTGTTAAAATAAAAAGGTTATTATTGAAACTAATAAACATATAAAAATGATCATATATATTTATCCATAAAAAAAAAGGCAAATGGCTATTTTTTACACAAAAAAATCGTGCCAAGTGGGTCTTTGAACGACTTGAAAAATATACTGTTTCTGTCGGTTTTTCAAAGGTAGCAAAATGAAAGCAAAGTACGTCGTGGTAAATTGACATTGACAGGATGAATAGGTTTGGTTTTCTGTCTGACATTTATATTTACTTCATTTTGCTTTTACACAAAGCAAATAGAAACGAAAATCCGATGGATATAAGGCCCCTTTATCGAACGTGAAATGTTCGTGTGTTTTAGCGGACATGGGATGAAATAGAATCCGTTTAAAATGAAAGAGAAACATACGGCAAATTTCCACAGACATACACAATATGTGTGTCGATAAATTTCTTACATTTCTGAATCAGGCAACGATATATTATTGAATCTACCAATATTACACACGACCTAATCATATTTATCTTCGTATTAATGCATAACGAGCTAAGAAACATATTCCAAATCTAATATTAATTTTCATCAATTTTTGTCGATAATTCCTGTCAAGTGAAACAAGATATATTTTATGAAGTAAGATATTTGTCAATTAATTAAATATATTATTAAACTAATAATAGCCGTAAGCGTACATGTGACTAGAAATGGCATAAAATTTTATACATCCATTTACTTTCATTGTATAACTATACCCATTTTGATAATAAAATGAGAGATGATATAGATATACGAACAAATGGAAACATAAACGCTGTCGAATATTAGCAAACAAGAACGTGAACAAATGGATCACATCCTGCCCCGATTGGCATTTCGAATGTGCGACATAACGTGTGACTTGCGTATCCACAAGTTCACGTCTACACTTCGCAACTTTAGCGAACGGTTGTACAGGTATTGAAATTTATCGCCATGATTCGATAAAAATGGTCTCAGTAACTCTTACAGCGAAACAAAGTTGGGGCACTTTTCTTCTTCTTCGTTGTGTTGGCATTCTGTGACAGCTGCCTCCTCCGACCCCTGAAGGGGACTCATTGTTCGCGACTTTCCGGCACACCAGGCTTGTCACTGGTCCGGAATTCCGTGTCGTATAGGAAAGGTGTCGCATCTTCCGGACCGGCGTCCTTGGAATGCCGCTCGCAACTCTTGTAAATATTCAAAGAAATTTTGTAATATATGACGTGCTCCACTTTTTACTTTCTTATAAAGACGTATAGAAGAAAAAAAAATTATCTTGAAAACTATCTAACTCGAGATTTTAATGGAAACTCACGTTATTATCATCTCTGAATCGAATGCACGGCTTGAAATAATTATCATATTTTGATCCAAGAATACTACAGACCCAAGGTCGAATGCTGTAACTCTTCTGTACTTGGTATGGCGTGAAAAATCGTAAATCCATTAATTAACACAATAATGGTGCAAAGTAAGTTGACATTAGCGTTAATTGATTTATATGTATTGCAAAAAAATACCGACAAGTTTCTTTGGTATATAATTGTATATTTAGCATAAAATATATCAAAATGATATCACAAACTAATTTAAGAAAATCATATTTTAAAATAAATATGTATAATAAATAGCATATTTTTGCCCTGAAATTACTTCTAATTTAATTAATTGTTGAACTATGGTATAGCTTTACTATTTTTCTGTATACCTCCATAGTAAATTATAAACAATGTTGGCCAATTTATTTTCGGTATTATAATAAGGATAACTTGGTCGATAAAATACTGTTAATTCTTGAATAACTGCCTGCTGAGAATACCTTCCAGTTACTTAGTGAATATAGGGAATATTCGTAAGTGAATCCATAATTCTTCTAACAACTGTAAGACAGAGTATATTATCAAAGATAAACTAAAAACTTTGCCGCAGAACTACAACTTTTCTCATATTCGCGATCGAGATAAACCGCTCGTTATCTAGCTGAGAAAATGTATACATAAGCTGCCTTATACAGCAGTTATGTCTGTTTTTTTTTTTTTTCAATAATAGTTCTTGCCAATTATCGTCTAAATACACACGCAAACTTATAGTGATTTACATTTTGCATATAATAACACAATACACATATAACGCATGTACATAACACTCGCGTCAAATATAGCCAACTTACATTAGCTGTTAATGGCCATATTAGTGCATGCGCCAGCAATGTTAATGTTGATTGTGAATAGTAAAGAAAATCTCAAAAATTTTATATGAAAATAAAACTTGGAGAATGTGGAAATAATTATATTTGCTATTTTCAAAATAAGACAGACATTTGAGATATCTAGACATAAGATACAATATGTTTTGTATCACTACTAGGAAATATATAATACTGCTCTTACGTGCATTTCCCAGAATAAATATGGGCATACCTTCGGCACAGAATATTCTATAATCATCTATATACACAAAAATAAAATATTCGAAATGTATGCGATATGTATCTACTTCAGTTGTTGAGTTCAAGATGTATCAGTTTCTTTTAAATCGATAACCCATTTCTACAAAGCCACTACGCAAAAGACAGATACAGTATGAAGAGAAAGAAACTGAGATGAAAGAAGGCAATGTATAAGTTTCGAAAACTTGACGCAGTCTACGGATACCCAAGCATGAAATCTTATCTTGCAATATACGTTATAGGAAACTATGAAACAAAAGTGGTCTGCCAGCGACCGAAAATCGGTTTCTATCAGGTTACCTTATTTCCATCTCTATTTTACTCGGTTATCGATGCTAAAGAATATGGAGATTAATCGCTACAATCCATTCAAAGTAATTTAGAAATAGCTTGTGTATAAAATAATTCAAAGCACTACAATGAGAGCAATTGTGTTATTTAATATTTCGAATTTATAGTTGCATGGTTAAATATTAATATGTATTCGTAATTAATATTTTTCTGGAAAATATGCATGCTATAGAAATTGGTAAAATGTAAAATTTTGTTTTACTTCAATTTCGGAGAGTGCTAATCCGCAAATTCATATAAAATGACCCAAATAAAATAATTATATCGAACCAATATTTTATTTGCTACAATACCATACCATACGGCTGACTCCTATACTATAGCTTCCTTGTTTCATACGACCATGTATATACTTCATATTATATTGCTTATGTTTATAAAAGTTTCTCTCTGCCCCACTCTCGTTTATTGTTTTATCATAACGCGAGATGGTTCCGAAAAGAAGCTAGTTTCAGACACTCGGTCCACATATTGTGCGTTCGAGCGGTGCGGTGCGGTGCGGTTCGGTGCGGTGTGGTGCGGCATCGGTTTCAGGCACCGCCAGCTGGGATCCACAAACATCGCTCGGGTGTCATTACTACAGGCAATTCTGATGCAACGTGGCATCGAACGGGAATCCTTTGCGGTGTTCTTTTTTATGTCTTTCATCTTTCTCGTCTATTTTCTTTTGCGTTTTCCTTCCTTTTGCGCTGATAATATTGAACGACGGAAACGTGCAAATGCGACGTTTATGGCTAATACATACAATGAAATCTAGATGTTTGTTCAGTGTATGTAGTTGTATGCAGATGGCATCTCCACGTTAAATATCACTCACTGACATTTATCGTATATTTACGCTAATGCCTCCGCTAGACTACAACTTAATACCACTTATATTGCGGTGATTTATTAAATATTTAAAAACCATTTAGTTATCAGAAAAAACCAAAATGACCCATACATGATTTTCCTTCTTAGACAAACAATACTGACTAGTAAAATTTTCACAAAACTTCAGTGCTTAAAATAAGATTTTTAATATGAACTTGCATTTGTTTATATCTTGTTGTTTATCATTACCAAATAAATTGCAAATTTTAATAATAAAGTGGTCGAACAATATGTATATATATATATATATATATATATATATATATATATATATATACTAACCTAAATTTGCGAATAGACTTACAAAATTGGTAGGGAGGAAACAAAAATTAAAATATATTTATTACATTTTACGATATCTAAATTAAATCATTAAGTTTCGAATGGTTTTACTATGCCTGTTCTCAATATTTTACAAGATATCAAGCCAGTCTACATACTAGATCCTCGTAATATTTCACAATATATACATTTTATACTACTCAAATCTATATATTTTGATGGTCTAGTAGAGTGATCACAGATACACAGAAAGCGTGTGTCTTTCAGACTCATAGACATTAAGAAAGCAGTCAGAAAAGAATTCTGAGACCCTCAAAACGGATACTACCATTAAAATTTGGGGGTCGATTTTTTATGACCACAATACTTCATTTCAAACATTACATATAAGAGAGAAAAACGAATAAATTATTTATATGTCCTCGTGCAAAACTTCTACATTGCCATTCAAGAGAAAATAAATAGTCATAATATATTCAGGGACAGTCCAACGTCAATATCTGTAAGAAGTCGAATTGGCAATTTAACATAATTGCTATATTACATTTTTAATAAGTACGAGAAAGTAAAAGACAGCGATTCGTTTATTTACTTTACGAATACAAACCTAGTGACTCTCGTCACGAAATGGTTTGCGAACTTTCTATGTTGCAGTGAGAAACTACTTATACCCATATGGGTTAACAGATGATTTTGCGACAATATCTTTAAGGAGATATATCATAAGAATTAGCGAAACTGTAATTACTGTAATAGAAACTTTCCATCCGAAATATTTGTATATCTTTAATAAATTTGCACATCACAATACAAATATATTGAAGGAACTATTATTAAAACTAAATAAAAAGTTGTTCACAAAACTGTGTAGCTACAATATTTTGCTATATTTTCAAAGTAAAAATTAATCCTTTGAAGCTTGCACCACTAATTTCGAATTTAAATTCCATTGGATTAACTTTCACTTTATCATCGATATTTTGAATTTTTGTGTTAAGGTTTTGAACATTACCATGGGTAATTGATTGCAGAGCAAATTGCCAGTTTAGTCTACCATTTACAGTGGGTTATTAAATTATTAGATACTTTGATATTCCAATTCTCGATTGATGCTCTACATTTTATTCTCAAATTTGCTAGTCCATGTGCTTCATACTTTCATATATTTTCTATTGGGTCTACGTGCTTTGGTTTCGTTAGTAAGTTAAATTAATATATGTGTTTTAGGATTCAATTCATATCAGCATTTTAGTTAATCCAAGATCATTTGAAATATGAATGATTTTATGTTTACCTAGATATTTTCACCTACTAATAATTATTGTTTGTCAATTAAATACCGATATTAGTTAGATATATTATTAGGTCCTCAATTACTAAATATCAAACAATATAAAAATATTACCTTATAATTGGCAACCTATTGTATATGGTATCGATCATATATTCTTCCTTTTTATCATACAAATCCAATATTTGGTATTGAATTATTAAATTTGGAAGATGTTCCTTTCCAAACATTGATATTTTCCAATATTCGCCACTCTCATATATGTGGTTGACTTGATGGAGAAAGAGGGGTCAATATTTAGCTTTACAGTTTAGTCAGGCCATATTTCAGATCGTTATATATATATATATAAGGGAGTACGAATATATAAAAAAGAATACTGATAAGACGAATGTTTGTATGCGCTCAGTGAGCTCCTTTTGAACAATTCGCAGCATTCTTTGAACTGAAAATGATTTACGTTATTGATGAAAGGGATATATTCCCATCATCTTCAAGTGTCAAGGGTGCACAAATCGGTCGCCAGGGAAACAAACGCTTGAAGAAAACAGTTCCAGCAAGCGCGCACGAGACAAAAAGTAACACCTATATCAAGACATGGCATTTATATCCGAAGAGCGACGTCAAATTAATGATGACTTGGAGTTTCTTTTCCCGCAGAATTCTATTCGAAGTTCATCGTGTTTAACCTACATTCGATTATTCAACAGGAAAAATATGTTGAAAAAATAAAATTGATTTTGAATTTCTTGATCATCTATAAATATTAATAAAATCTCATTTGTGGTAATACAAATTATATTTAATAATTTTGCACACACATATGCCTGATAGTATAAAGCTTCCTAATATACATATGTATAAAAAAGAAAGAAGTTATGTTGTAGTACATTTTTCTTTTTCGGATCAGATTGTTGCTACGGTGGTAATTCCAATATGATACAGATTGGTGTAATATAAAATTTTGTACGAGTATAGCATATTAAAACAAAAAAAGTCTTACAATAAAAACTTTGAAGGAATAAATTGAGAGAATGTAGCTTGACGTGGGCGTATCAGCAATTTAAAATTCACCTTACGACGAGCAGAAAAAATGATCAGCAGAAAAGTAATTGATTAAATTGCTTGACATGTTAACAATCTCAGCAAAAATGAGCTCGTGATGAGTGATTGCGCGGGTCTTGCATATACACAGTGCAAATTTAAATTAATAAAATACTTCAATTAGGAGGAGCAAATTATCTGACGCAAATTGCACGTCTCCCCTGTTATTATGCATTACTTGGATTTTATATTTGTTAACCTGCTGTTTCCGATTTGGGTTACCAGAGATATACAATGCGGCAATTGAAATACTCCGACTGTTAAATAGTAATAGGTCAGTCGACTAGTATTTAGTTGAAATAATAACTTAATCATTGAAAATCCTATACATTACATATAATAAATTGCATAGGATTTTCAATAATTAAGTTATTAATTCAACAAGAATGTTGATTGCTCGTTTCGTATTGATACATTAAATATATTTGTATGTATAATAATATAAATATGTAATCTATTTTATTCATAAACAAAAGAAAGTATCTACTGATTGTTATCATAAAATAATACCGGCAACATTTCGAATCGAACAATTAAATTAGAGGTGATTGAATCTAACAGTTATTAAATTGCCACTATATCCACTATATATAATATCTTTGGTTGGCTGTTCCCTATCTTGTATATACTGAAGTCATTAAGGTGTGGTTATGACAAATTGCTGAGCGCAAACAACGTCAAGATATCACAAGAGACGGAACGGGACGGGACAGCCACGTCACGAGGAATCTCTGGGCGTTGTTCATTCTTGGTTCCTCATGCCGCTACATATTAAAGAAGAGTCTAAAGTTTTTTGCCGCGAGCAGTTTTCATCTCGTTCGTTCGCACTTGGCACCCAATTTTAAACCTTGTTCCTTCGAGGTTAGTTTTTGTGCTTCAACATAAATCTGTGCTCATGTATGAGACATGAATACATATTTGATGAAATGAAACTATTCTATGAATATCCGAATTTTGTATGATCAAGCAATCTTGTGACATATAGGATATATCTGGATAACTTTTTGAAAGTAACACATATATTTTTACATATTCGTAGATATTACGTTACAATTAGGTCGCTTCACTTATATAATTTAGTTTGTAGTTATAAGTAATGAAAATTAGCATTCAATTGGAAGTGCATTCATCATCGAATAGAATATGATACTAGTTAGAATTTAATATGATTACCAAAATTAATATTGTTACCAAACAAATATGTTTAATATGCTGATATAAAATTTATATATAAACAAAAATTAATATCGATGTAATTTTAATTTACGTTAATAAATATTTAAAGTATTATTTTAACATTGTCTATTTATAAGTTCAGTATAACATTTGTTGACCGACACAATTAGCTTATTCTAAATTACAAACATCAGATTATATAATTTAATACTGACTTTTCGATCAACGAGGTAATCTATCTAATACGATGGTATATAATTTAATACTAATAAAAATTATATTTTGAATGTTGTTTAATCTCTTCGATTACAATAAAATAAATAATTTAATATTCATCCATGAATAAAATAAACTTTATCGATATATACCAACTAGTGCAATATAGAGGTAAATTGAACAAGAAAGCAATCACTTTCTGCTGTTAGCGGTTATGGTTATGCTGCACATTATGAAGAAGGAAGCAAGCTGGAACTGAACAGTGCAGAGCACGTCGAAGCAATGTGGAAAATAGGGTACAGGACACCACGTACGCGAGTATGTTCCACGCGTGATATACGATTTCGCGCATCTCTGGTACGTGGGGAGTAAGTTATTAGATGTTTGTTATAAATCTGAAAGAAAGGAAAAATAAAACGAAATAAGGCCGTAGGGTTCTGAATATAACCAGTACAAAATTATATAAATGGCCTAGTAGACGTGGACGGCATAACAATTATGGGACAACGACACACATCGTTGGCCATTTATTTATTTGCTGCACACAACAGGGATGAAGATTCGGTATACTCTTACTGCAGGACGTAATATTAATACTGTTACTGTCGTAAGTATAAGTATTATGAAAAAAAGGTACTTTGGGATGAACTCCAAGAATAATAACTTACATACATAACGTTATGCTTTGCCCATAATTTTATTTATAAGTCATTATAAATAAATTTATTGTACTAGAATGAAAAGATAAGATATAATTACATGTTTAAATAAATAAGCCAAATATGCCCGAAATTCCAATTTTCTTAAGGAATAAGATTTTCGAAACAAACTCCTTCTTACTTCACGTACCGCTGTTAAAGGTGTTAGGGATCCACTATGTTCGTAAGTTTGATATTTATATATATTTTTACGAAATAAGAAATATATATTTAGCATATTCCGAAATATTATCACCATATTCATTGTTTTACCTCTCATATTTTTTGTGTCCTGTTAAGCACATGGTTTTCTTTAGGCTTTAATTTTTCTTCCCTTTCAACATTAAAAGCTACACTTAAAATCATATTTCACAAAAGTATACGCCAGTGAAAAAGATGTTCACCATTCGCTTTGAACATGTTTTTGAATTATCTTATACAGACGAATACGTACGAACTAATTTCTCGTTTTTTTTTTTGTGTTAGACTAATTACCAGTAGAGACCTACGTAAGTTTGATTAATTCTTTCGCGACCCTCATGTAAAACAATAGGGTGAACTTACTGTGACCCTTACATTGTTCATACGGAAACGCTGGGGTGTTAACCCCTCGTACTATAATTGTTAGACAGGCGCTGATAGTCCAGACTGAATAATTAGAAAGACAGACTAAAAAGGAAGATTAAAATATGTACAGGGAGAGCATGATAGATAACGAATGTTATTTTATAGGACATACACAACGTTAAGATGAACTGATTTTTATATTCTACAAGAATAGTTTGTAAGTATAAATGTATAAAATATTTTGCACTTAGATTTTAACGGAAACACACGTTGCAAGCTTCCATAAATAGATATTGACATTGTTACGTTACAATCATTGTGCGTGTGTGTAGGTATGCATTTTTATTTATGACAGTGTGTGAAAATAAAAAACAAAATTGCAGTTAAATCAGTAGGAAATTTATTTCTGAAATGTAAACCAAAACCAGTACATAATATAATATGCATTTCTAGTTTTGAAATATCAATGAGACTAACACAGGAGAATGTAGAATTAAAACAGTTAATGCAGAACATATAATAAGAAAATATATAACTCATTTACATTTATTTATTGGTTTTGCCAAAATATCATCTAAAACTCTAGGGCTGTAAGCTTAAACCGTCAAAACTCTGTGTTTACAGCAGATGTTAACAAATCAAATAAAATAAAGCCTGCAGCTGATCATTGAACCGCATAATCATTTCTACCGCATAAGTAGATGAGATTGAACAACGATTTTACACCGAATAATTAACTGGTATAGCGTTTGTCCTACACCGGCCACAACGGCTACTGCTAACTGGAGCAATTTAGATTCAATTATCTGAATATAATTTGATCACGTCAGCCCTAATTATACATTCTCTATCAACAAATTTTCATCTTTCATCTAACTTCGTTTACGAACTCGACCTGGTGCATTGTATTGGATCGAAATTCAATTAATTATTTTCCCCAGAGTGCAAAATGCTAACGTTCAATAGCATCTATTACTCCTTTATTCTACTGGTATATTGGGATTCAAAATATTGTCTGAATAATTACTTTTTTTCGTTCAAACTTTCAAGTTTTAACAGGGTTTGCGTATTTAAAATAATTTGCATTAAACAAAAGTATAAGGTACAATTTAAATATTGGAATGGCAATACAACCCTTAATGTATTTCTTAACAAAAAGATCTTGTCTTGTCATTCTGAATCCAATAATATATTTAACGCATATATAAGAATTTTTGTTATTTAAAATGGGCCCTTCCACATTTTCATATTAAACGATACCAATAGCATTTTCGGGTACGTCTGTGTTCGCTGTTAATTCGATATACCGCAAGGAACGTACCCTTGAGTTCGTGTACAAAATATGCGACTTATTACGGCTCTTGGGGATTTAGTTTTGAACAGCAGTCTATGCCGTTCTACTAAGTAATTTATTTTTTGTTAAGCCGTGAGATTCGAAAACAGTTTTAGGAAAACGGACCTGGTGACGCACGCAAGACCGAAGAATTAATTATTTATCGAACAGCGTTTCGCGTTCAAAAGGTTTTTGTTTAAATGACAGTGATATGGTAAATGGATAATGGCATATACAATCTCTCAACGAGCTTGTTTGAGATGGAACAGAAGACTGAACCTATTTCACAGTTAGAATTACCACAGAATCTATTTACTTTACGTTCAATCAACAGTTTTAGATTCGCAAATTTGTTGTGTTTATCTGCATAATACCTACTGTACTAGTCCGTGCAATAGTACGATGAAATATTTTAATAATGTAAGTAAATTATAATTATGCTGTTTGTCCCCAAATTAATAGAACCGCGGAGCCAGCATTCTGTTTAAAATGTCAAGTCAAAATCAAAGAAAATTTAATCTGTTGATATAATGCATCAACAAAAATAAAACTAACGAACGTACTATTCTTTATAGCTACTATATATTTTTCACTTTCTTATATGAATGTATATACGAGTATATTAATTTGCTCAAGTTGGAATTCAATGCGTATTGAAATTGGAATTAACTGGGTTGGTAAAACCTTATTTCAATGAATAATTGATAAAATCGGTTGTACCCGAAGATAGGTATTGTTAACTATATTATAACATAAGGACCAAAACATTGTTGAATTTATTAAAAAATATTATAATGGTTTTCTTTTTTTTGTGAAAAGAAAATATACATGAACATAAATATCAATTACACTAAAAAGGTACATCTCTGTTTGTGGCACTTTGTATTTTTCAGTAGACAGTAAACAGGAAAACATCATGTTTCATAATACAGAAATTTAAAATTTAATTCATAAGCACTCTCTTCACTGGAAGGCATAAGTAATGCGTGGCTGGAGTCGATGAAAGCAGAGATTTGTGTACTTCCACATTTTGCCAAATTAACAAGTATGTATACTGCGTGTGCTACCGAAATCAAACAAACCTTGTTTACTGATATGCTTTCGACCGAAAGCGAGCAATAAATAACATTTGCTTTTTCGGTTGAAATTGATCACGGGAATTTTCGGAGGTGGTGGATTAAATAAAATGTAGAACACGTTTCCGCTAAGTCGATTACATTTGAATATACAAATACAATTATAAATTTATTCTCAGTAGAGAATTATTTGCCCTGGATATAAACACAATTTAACATTTAAACAAATATTTATCTGTAAAGTGGGGTGCGTAAAACCAGCGTGGGTATGAAATCATATGCCATTGAATAAGATTACTGTATGGAGGATTTGAAACCGTTTGTAATTACGAGCGGTTTTAATTTTCTCTATTTGTTTATCCCAGTCGATTGAAAACCAGATACTAGACCCGATATTTGAGTCATTATTTAAGCTCCAGTTTTAGTTTAAGTTCAATATTTTGGTTTTAAATCCATTTGAGTAACATTGGTACACAAATATTATTACCATGAAAACGTAAGGATAAACCTTAAACCTCAACTGTAATATTGGATTTTAGCCGGGCTTTAACTCTCTTATTCGAAACACGAGATATTATTGGTAATACGTATATTTATCATCTCTGAATCGTATCTGATTATTTTCGAAATGACAACTGTATCATTGTGTGCACGCGTCTGTCCGTTCTGTATATATATATATATATATATATATATATATATATATATATATATATATATATATATATATATATATATATATTTATATGTGTTTGTGTGTGTGTGTGTCTTATAGCCAACACTGTTGAAGGCATAATTATGAAACTTTAGCTTAAACATGTTTATATGGCCCAAGTGTGCACCTCCAAGTTTTGTAAACAATTTGTTAACCAGAAGTAAGTGTTTACTCCTACTATATTTTCACTGTCTCGAAAACGGCATAAGGTTAATATTTCTGACTTCCTTTATATATGAGGTTTTTACGAAAAATGTACCATTTACTGAAGAATCACTTTGAAATAACTGTGTTCTATTATAGTTTTTATTATTAAGAATTTAAAAAAAGAAACATTTTTATTACATAGATAACGGAAGCATACAAGTGGCGAGTGAAGACCAATCAAGTTTTTTTTATTTTGTTTTTATTTATTGGCTTAACCTAATACTGGATACAGCTTCAGGCCATAATATCTGTATCACGGATTGAATCGCGATTTTAGAAGCTGCCCGAAAATTCAAGCTTAGATTTTATTAAGTTTGATTAGCACATGGATCTAATATTGTACGTATAGTGAGTGTGGAACAATTGAGTTGGAATGGTCAGGTGTAGAAAATATCGATTGAAATATTTATATGGGTGAAGCAGTATGAAATATGAATGCGAAGTACCGTAATGTGTAATTCAACATTGGAAGTGATGTAAATTTGTTTACATTCTTTATCATGTTCCTTTCGATATGCGGCTTTAATAAATAATAACTAAACTAATTTAAAAGACTGTTTCTACTATAAATTAGCGAAATTCACTGGTTACACATTCGTGCAAAGCACCTACTCTATTTTAACTATATATACATTTTTCATCTGTCTAATAACAAAGTTCACTAAACAATGATTAGCATATAATATAAACTAAAGTTTAATATTAATAACAAATTAAAGAAAAATACCTTTATCTCTGCAGGCAACGATACAGCAATCGAATTCGCGAGCACACAAACACAAGACAGTCAACATTCGTATTATGTAATGCACATACAAACACGTCCGAGCAGCATTCACGAAAATAAAACTACTGACTTGTTTACGTTTGATTTTAATATTCCCCGAGAGACAATTCTTTTTAATGTAGGTTGAAACTTGTTTAATTAATTCTACGACGTTTGTACACTATACAGTAAAAATTTTAGGTCACCTAAAATTAGTATGGTTTTCATTGGTAACCAGTGCGGATGTGTTAGTTACTGTATAAGTGTATTCTCAAATACGTGGGGTTGATAAGGTAAGTTGGCAATGAAATGTCATATTAAAGTTTCTGTTAATTTATAAGATAAAATTCGTTTTTATATGTATTATTATAGTAATAATTCAATTGTTGTTCCGTTTTTAAAAAGATTAATACGCGGATCTATATTATTGAATAGGAATTACATAAAGGACATATCGAGAGGGATTAAATAAATTGGTATATATATTAATGTAAATATATGAAGCGCGTAAAGTATGTTAGTAAATAACTGATTGGGGAATGTTTGTAGGTAGTTGAAAAGGGTTACAGATTATGTATTTATAAATGGTAAATAGTACGGTGGCTGAGAAAACTTATCAATCAAAATATTATAAATTTATTCTGCAATATCCATAAGAATTAAATCTCAATTATGTGTTTTATTTCAAGCTAGTAAAAAATACCAAGTTAAAATTATTTTTAAAAATGTACTATATATTTTGGGACTAGGGTTAGACTTTCTCATAAAAACCGATGATATGCATGCTATGTTTGCCATGATTTAGAGCATTTGGCTTTAAAGGAAAGTAATGTTTATGGTGTATAGTGATAAATATATATTTGAATATACATTCACAAAATAATGATTCGAAATTAAAATAATGCAAATTGTCTTATCTAACAAGTAAACAGCCATTGAAATAAAATAATAAAATTGAAGAGACAACACCTTGTAGTAATAAGTATTAGCATCTAAAGAATATTCGTACACAATTATAAATATGAGTAGTACGCAACTAAAGAGGAATATCGGGAGACCTTGTTATCCCATGAATTTGTCAGCAATTATAAAACCTACAATTAATATGGTAAAATGAACACTGACACCAGCAGGTCGACCTCGAAAAGATCAATATCAATTGATGAGAACTCAATACGTGTATTTCCGTTAAAATCTCGTGTTTTTGAACAATTAAACTTCATCGAATAAAACGAATTTAGTTACTTGATGTTTATAAGTTTTGGCATTAACTAACTGCAAAGTGAAGGTTATCATGAACTAAAATTACAGATTTTCAATAAATAATGCGCTTACTTAAGTAATGACATTTAACCAACAATTTCCATCTCTTAACTGGAATTACTAGGGACTTTTGTGTAAGAACTATTAAATTTAAATGAACAAACTTATAAACTCATTTTAGGCCGAATGTTAAATTGTGTGAAATACGTAAGCTTTCGAAACGTTCGTTGTAATTAAGCTATTTCATTTTACGTTTCACTTGAAACCTCGTAAACTCTAAACTTTTATGCTAAAGTATTAATTATTTTTAAATTCTACACGGTAGGCTCACACGGTAGGCTCAAATATCATGTTTCTAATGATTTTTGTTTGCAATACATGAACATACTTTATTTTTATTTGAGCTATGATTTTGAAATATTCTTAATATTGTCATTTTCTTTGTTGACTGCAATGTATTTGATTTTTAATTGGTTTTTCTTCTAACGATATTGATTTGAAATTAAAATTTCCATATCAACAATACAATTTTTCTCCTAATTGAAACATGATTGATTTGATAGTACAGCCGTGTCGACTGTACAAATGAGCAATAGTATTCTGTCGTATGACTATTGCATTCGCAATATTAATTTGTCAAATTCTTCAATAATATTAATCGGACTTTATCATTGTAAAATACTAAGATATTATTGCTTCTATAAAATAATATTGGTTTTGAATCATAATTGAATAAATTATAAATATCTACATGACCATTTTTAAATATAAAGTTCTTCGTTTCTACTCACAGACTATATAATAAAATTTAGATATTATGGTCAATTACAGTGAAATATGAACCTTTTAAATAATGTGTATTGATTATATATTCCATCGAACATTACATTTTTGGCTACTCGACACCAGACTGCATATCTGATACCTGGAGTTGTCAATAGTAATAATTAAACATTTTCAAACGATAGATTTCAAGTGAATTATACATTTTAAATTTTTTATTTGCTTTTCGATTTTTCAACATTTTTACCATCATTGTATCAAGTATAAAATTCAGCTGCAGTCGAAGCCGTCTGCCAGTAGCACAAACTTGACCACCCGCTGTGCGGACATCACTCTGGTCCCGGTGTGAAACCAGCAGCAGTGGTGTCGGCCAACCGAAACCCACTCACACTGTCGAACCTAGTTCGCACGTGGAGATGTGCGGTAGCACGCGTGTATCAAACACACACATACAGTCAGACAATAAAAAGAGACATAGAGAGGGAGAAACGATAAATGTGACAGAGTAAAGGAAGGAATAGAAAGAATACACGTCACCAGTGACGGATGTTTCGTAACAACGGGTGACGCATTGTTCACACGATACAGACCAATTTACATCGGTTCCGCCTACCTGGCTATACCTTTTTACATTATGCAAATTGTGTGAACGTATAGGTGCTAGCAAGCAATAAATACTAGTGATCTATATATATATATGTATATATATATATATATATATATATATATATATATATATATATATATCTGTACCTTTCCACCGAACATCACTCCAACACACATCTATCGCGGCGATCCCATCGCGGTGGCATATAGTACAGTGACCAAACGCATGGGCAGCCATTGCGTTTCCAACAAATTTAACATTGTGCTTGGGACTACCGCAGTATGCTCGAAATTCAACTCGCCATGCCATTTTATATTGAAATAGATAACTCACCTTGACAAATAATTTAGCACAGGAAATTAATATATTTTCAAACCGTGACCGCATATAAAACTCCAATATTTTACTATTCAACATTAAATATACGGACCAGAAAATTGAATAGTATTCCGTTGAACTTACTTATACATTCTGCTGCTGCCACCAAAACGCTACTGCTCTAGATACGACACTGTAAGCACGTGTTTCTATTTGAATGTTGTTACAATATCTCAAACAAAATTCAATTATATCATAGGAAAATAGAAACATATAAGATATCATTCCTATTCCAATTATTTATATATATATACAAATCTCAAAACTGATTTCAAAACTAAATTAAAGTTTTCCTGTTGGACTAGTTACAAATTGTTTTAATTTATTTTCTTATGTATAACACTATTTTGAAAATATACTAGCAAAAACAAATTATTTCAGAAGAATATCAAAATCAAACATTGTGCGGGATCCCGCCAAGGTGCCGACATAATTATATTTCGATTCACGAATAACCTTGCTAACTTATAATTGAAATGAGAATTAAATTTAATTAAATATATATATATATATATATATATATATATATATATATATATATATAAATATATATATTTAATTAAATTTAATTTTCACTTAGACAAAATTAATGAAACACTTTTTCAATTTTTGCAAATTTTCTAAAGCGTTGATAAAAAATATTTTAAACGAATAGACGCCTGTATCGACCAATGTATCATAAATAGAAAAACAAGCGATTGCCCAGAAGAACTCTTACCAAAAATAATATATCTATGACAAGAGAATGCAGGCACCAATGCCTTCAGCACGTTCTATATTCAATTAAAAGAAATACTTGTAAAAACTATTTTTTTTCATGAAGATAATTAATTTATAACCTCACATTGTCGATAGTACTAAAGTTCGTTTAATGTATTCGTGATTCCGAAAATGTAAATAACTCATGTAGGTCTCTGGATTGATCGCCCGTAGTACTAAATAAGTTACTCCAAAATACAGAACAGATTATAAAAAGTTAGATAAACATATAATATGAATAAGTAATTCGTACAGCTTGCATTTACATGGCTAATAGATCAATCCCGAAAATTGGAACCCCGCTTCATAATGATCTTTGGATTATTTAGTCCCAAGGCAATATTAATTAAATATAATATTTTTGTAATTAGATTCAATAAAACAATTGCACTCAGTCTTGATCATGTTTTTATACACAGGCTTGGGATATCTTCTCATAAATTATTGATTATATAAACAGTGTTAAAAACTCTAAAAGAAGAACTATTGTTGTTAACATGATTTCTTAGTATTGATATTCAATGGTTATAAAAATGCTTGAATCTTTAATCTACAGTTGTTCATTAATTAGTAAGTTAAAATATAGCTGAATATAGAAATAATTCAGATTATTAATTTATAAAATACAATAAATTTGCAAGGACTTTGTAATCCAGCTATCTAATTATAGCAATGCTATTTGAAACGATACACTATTGTGTGCATAACAAAAGTAATTTTAAGGAACTTTGCAATATGTTATAATGATAAAAAAAATTCAAGCTGTCAAACTCCGGAAAGCTGCTTCCAGTCGGTAACATTATAAAAAAATAACAAACAAAACTTTTGAGATTCTGCTGCAGACTTCCGTTTCGTACAAATTTCCACAAGCATATTTAGCGAACTGTGTGTCGCGTTGTCGTTTCACCTTGTGAAGGAGATCAGATTGTCAAATGACAAATAATGCAAATGTTATTAAAATATTTAACAAGTAAAATATTCATTGCTGCAACTATACAAATGTACTTAAGAATAATGCAGATATCTAGAGAATATATGTTATTTGCACAAGTTAATTTAATTATTACAAGTGGAACTAATTGTTAATAATATATTTTTAATAATTTTATAATCTTGAGGTTCACAATCTGAAAATTTATTATATATCTAAAAGTTTTTATAATTATTTTGAATCTTTATTTATTATGCTCGAAAATATTTTTAATTAGTAATTCAAATCTAAAAATTATAATTTCTATTTATTTTAGCCTTTGAGTTCAAAATCAGAAATCACGTATTGATATCAAAAGTTAAATAGTTTTTGCAGTTTCTTTAGGTATATTTTAGAATATATATATTTAATATTTGAAATGTCTATTTTTTTTCTTTGCAATGGCCTTTGTGTTACCAATTAGAATTAACTATTTTAAATATAAAATATAAGTTTCTTAATTTTAAAATATAATTTTTTAGGGAAGCATTATAGAGGGCACCAATGCGAAAATGTATAGGCTATTTAATGCTTTAGCTCTTATGCAACTCGTACGGTGAGTTAAAAATAAAATAATGAACAAAAGTTAATCACATGTTACGGCACTGTGTTTATTTAGTTGACCTCTATGACACGGCCTTCTGCCGGCATGTATAATTGGCCAAAATATCATGTTTGACGTGGATAACAGGTTCAATGTATTTCTGTTAATATATTTTGATTGATGTAGATGGAACTCGATCAATTGAGATCTGAGTGAAACGCTCCAGTATATGATTCACAATCATGTCGTTTAAATTCATGCAAGTGAATTCACAGATATCAAATATCACTGGCTCGTAGTGTTTATTTGCGTATCAGATTGTGTAGAACACACACTTTCACAGAGGCACATGCGAATTGTACTGATATTCACCAATGTCGAAGCTAGTAGCAGCTAATGTTGGTCAGTATAACAAATATGTGCATACAAATATACCAATGATATCCTCAACCACACACTGATTCGCGTTTACACATACATAAATGCATTCATGAAACTGTTCGGTTTACACAAAGCAATGGAGCAAAATATGTGTTCTCTTTAAAAATGTTAAAATTATTGTTTTTGTATCAACCATAGTTTAGCTATTAATTATGCCGTATTTACGTAACAATTTAAATGACATTAGTCATAAAAGTATCAAATCTTAGATAGCACATATAATTGCATATCTTGACAAATGATCGTTTAGTTTAAATCAGTAAATTGCTTGTTTGCTTGTGTATATGCATGTTTCTCCGTTACCCTTTCATGAATGTCACGTGCGAGCTACCACTGGCATATGTATGTGTGTTTGTACCTAAGTACGTGGCACGTGAACATCGACAAATGGCCAGCCCCAGCTGCATGCCACGTAATGCGAGTGTTCCCTAATATGTGACTACCGCCCGCGAGAAATTAGTCATGGCGACGTATGGGAACAGTACGATCGATGGACACAATATCTCTTTTAGGTAAGGTGTCGCATGTTACACATTGGGTCTGTTTGCTTAACCTAAAGTGTTCCGGGTGTGAGTATATGAGTATACCTTACCATTTAGCAATTTGTCTAACTTCATATAGTCACTGCCGGTACTCAATGAATATTGTAATAGTATATTAAATCGAAATTTAAGTTGCATAATATTTCAATCGTCTACAAATGTCTCAGCGGTATTGTATAATATAGATTTGAATTTAGAAATCAAAAGTAAACTAAACTGGTATACATTTAGGATTATTTTTACTTAGTGATGTATGTATAAAAGAAAATATTATGGCCACAAAAATATTTACCAAAAATTTATAATAAAAATATACGTTTTGAAGAAACCTGAATTCATTTTACTAATTTGTTAATGCGATCTGTGTGTGATTTTGTTTGTGTATTCCTGGAAAGAAATTCTTTTATTTTTGAAAAATATTCTTCCACCAGAAGTGCTAGTAGATTCGGGTAATTTTTTGCAAATATCGTAACGCATAAGTAACGATATTATCTCTAGTTACCACACACTTTTTGATATTGTTACATGGAAATGGTAGCTTGATTTTAAAACAGATCCAGATCTTTTTTATTGAGTAATATTAATCAGACAGTGATATAGTACAGATTGATCAGTTCATACCATTGTGTTCTCTCCAATAGAATATATAAAAGCAGTTCAACGTTTGAACGGTTAATTTATAAATTGACATACATATATAATCAACTGTTTTCGTAATAAGCTAAAACTAACGTTCAAATACGGCTAAAACGACAGTGATATTGTTCTACATTTTCATGCTGTTCAGCAATTAATTAACGTTTCCGAATAAACCAATATTTTATGTGCATTATGAGAATTGTCCAGTGCTTATTTCTGTGTTATTTAGTTAATATAATATTTGAATACATATTTTAGTATATCTTGTAGGTCATGTTGATATTCGATTCGTGTTTGGAATGCAAAGACGATGTAATTATTCGTTTTCGGTGTCCTCGCTTATTTCTTGACAGTTGAAATACCATGAAATGTATGATGACCAAGAATTCTATGGAAATAGCTTCCCGAAATTTGGTTCGAGTTTTATTAATTGTTGCGGTTTCTTCCTTGATAAAATCATATTCTCTGCTAACCATTATATATATGCAGGACCATTTTTAATGGTAACTGAACAAACATTGTACCAACAACAATCTCTTAAGCTAAGAGGACATGGATGTAGGATACGGTGAGATAGAACACATCTCTTTCATTTATTTTGTACAACTTGCCTAAGTGTTGACTTTTCATTACACTATAAGAGTTCTCATCACACACGATCTAACTGTTGGCATCTTCAGCGCATACGAGAGGGAGTCTGCTACATTGTTTCGTATAACGAATTTATTTTTTCGGTCTATATTTCTTACTAAAATTAAAATGAACTGTGTACAAAGCTGACTAACATGATTTTGAATTAGATAGATCACTTAATAAGCAAACGTTAGAAGAAATTCTAGTTTCTTCAATACTTTTACTCTAATTTGCTTCCATTTTGTTTATGATATTAGAACGTTCTCATCTGATGCTTCAAGTTAATATGCTTAGCTCATCTTACTACAATACTAGACAGCTTGTCCTTATCTCTTCTGAAGGTACTGTAGCGATTTCCCGTCGTATTTTAACTGAAGTTAAAATCCAATAGACTTTAAGATCTCGTAGTTATAAAATTTGAAATCTTCCTTAATTCTCCCTAATATTTGTAATTAACCGAATTTATTCAAATTGAGACACCAGAGACAGTTATATTGACCGGTTTTTGCTGTTTAAAATTTTTATGGTTACAACTCTTACGTGAATATTTCGTTCAAGAAAACAAAACTGCCAATAATCAATAAACCTGTATCGCTGCAGGTAGATTGTTTCCTTCAAGTAAAAATGTTATGCATACAGTTCAGACTGACTGAAATTTGAACGCATAAAGTTCCTTTAAGAATTATATAGCACAATTATTGTCGTATTTTCTTTTTTTAAATCTCATTTCGACGAGAAATACTATAAATTATGCTTGAGTTGGGATTGTTAATTTTCTATAAAATATAAAGTGACATAGACTATTCTGAACTTTAAACAAAAGGTAAAAAATAAAAAAATTAATACAAATTACATAAATGTCTCATTAGGAAAATTCATAAGAATATTAATAACTGATCTATTTTAAACATAATTATATCTTACATTGTATTTTATAATTGCAAACGTACATAATATTGTAAGTAGGTACCTTGCAAACTAAAACAAAATAATCAGTTCCTGAGCAAAGCATTATATTCAGCGAGCATTCAATTCGAAATGATACAAGCGTACTTCATATCTGCCGTATTTGTTTTATTGTTTATTAAATAAACGTTGAATTTTACCTGAATTTTTAATAGTGTACAATTGTAGAAACTAAAATACTTTCTTAAAACATACATGCAACATTCATATAACACGCATATAACATACGTATAACACACATTTATCAGACATATAGTATACATGTAACATATATATATATATATATAACTTCTATTTTTGTGACTAGCACAAGCAGTATGGAAATGTTGGGACGTGTAATTAGAATTATTTTTATTTTTAAACAAATTATCGCATTTCCTATAAAGAAAACCAGCCCAATATTTATATTCTACAGACAAGAAAACCTACATAAACGTTAAAGATAATAAACTATATAGTCTTGTTTGAGAAGTTCTCAAACAAAGGACTAATTGTCAGACTAATTGCTCTTTAAATTCGTAAATTATAAATAAATATATTTATTTATGGTTATCATATATACTAAATTGTCCTTAACATATTATAAGTGATTATAAAAATATATACTAAATTAAACTTATTATATGAATTTTATCGACAATGTAACTACATTCTTCTCTTTTCATAATAAATTATTATTAATATAACACAAAATAACAATAAGAAGGGCACTGCAGATCTTTTCTGTATACTTCTTTGGAAGTAATTAGATTTACGAGTGAAATATATTGCATAAGAATGTTGTCAGTGTCGTAATCGACAATATTTTCATGCAAATTAAATGCTGCTGTACGCAAAATTCTTACTTTTTCGTGAAAATTTAATTTTAACAATAAATTTTAAACTCAATTCCACAATAAACTATATGGTCTATGATATATCAAAATTAATAGTTTTTACAAAATGAATGGTATAAATGGTTCATTAAATTTTGTTAAAATACTTTTGCAATATATGATTATTAAAAATGTGTTAGTTCCTTTCAAAGTTATTCTTACCAACATACCAAGTCCGTGATCATCCGTTCACTGGTTCTTTAGTTATACATTTTTTGCACATTCATTAAATCTAGTGAGTTGAAATTAATACTCATGAGAGTGAAAAATTGTCACCCATTCGCGATCGCCGTGAGCATCGTTCGTACAGCGTTGCTTCACTGACTTTATTAAAATGAATTCTCAAGGTACGCTCGCTGGAGCTTGCTTCAAATTCATTGTCATGGAATATAATAGCAAGATGATGGAACGCGTTATCGACTTTTCATAATTCATTCTTTACATTTGTAAGTGGGGAAATTAATTCGTGTAATTTTATCAATTTCAATTATTTAATATCTCTGCCAATAGAAATTAGTGCCATCTAATTTCATTTGTGATTTATGAAATTATTATTCAAAATGTAGATACTTCTGGTTTCAGTCAATGATAATATTTATTTTATTTGTTCACACTGGTTTACATATGTTTTACGATTCAAGTTGCATTTTCACAATTCAAGTTTATATTTTTATATCTATAATTATAATTTGATATAAACAAAACTAATAAACAGACAAGAAACCTGCTAGTTTTGTAATGGTCTGCAGTAGAGTTGACTGATTACAGTTGATTAAATCCACTCGCCATAAAAATGCGTAGATGTGAAAAGTAGTTATTAACTTTATGTCTCTATGAATATTACTTTTTTAATTATCATACATTGGGTCTGCCGCGGAAAGAAGGTACCAGAATTAATTTCTTAATCTACTTAAAATAATTATATAAGAACAATCAATGTGATAATGTTATATTATTTGATATTTGATAAACAGAGATCGCCAGTTGTATCCCTCATTAGTATATTGGAATATGTACCCCAAAATATTTCTCTCTGTGAAGCATAATATATGGAATCAATTTAAAAGAAACTATTACTGGCTCAAATAACGTTTTCATATATGACTAATACATAGAATTTGGGGATCTTGGGTGATATATGCACTGTATACGTTTCCTGCAAGAAAAATATCTAGCTTTTCTACCCTAACTTATGTGTCTCAACTTGGCAATAGGGTGCAAATCCCTGCGGAAGACCATTGTGGCCAAGGTAATGAGAACAAGGGGACTGGCGACTGGGTACAATGTGTGAAGTTTTGGCACTCCATTCCGGAAGTTGTGTGGTTGACCAGTATCCTAAATAAGGAAAAGTTATAAAAATTAGAACTGTATTCTAAACGTATACAATTTCTCGTTATGCGAAAGACCAACGTCTCTACTCAACTTGTGTTAAATCAACTCAAATAATAAAAAAAAAAAATCCTTTAATTTTGTATTATTAAAAGAAGCAATAACGATTGGATGTAATTTTATAAGCGCGTGTATTAATAATAACAACAGTCAAGTGAAAACTACGAACGCAAATGCTATACAGTTGTGCGCGCGTCACATATATATTGCTTATAATTGCAAATAATTAACTGTTTTAATCGAATGACATTTATACGATTCGTGATACATTATATAAAGTTACCTTGTGTAAAATTACAGTATGAGTCATTATTTTACAAAGTTCGAAATAATTCCCTAAAATAGTTCTAACTGTATTCTCATTGATTAATTATAAATAATGACGAATACGTAGAAAAATACGGAGCATCGTGGATTATCTTTTCAAATTTGTTAAAAATGATAAATTTTTACCTGAAAATTTCAAATATATACAAAAGTTTAATAGTTCTTAAAACGTCAAATACGTTTCTTCAAGTATTTATCACGTTACCCTGTAAATTCATCTTTAATATTTACAACTTAAAATTATTTCTCTTAAATAATATAAATTGGCTGAGTGCTATTTAATTTATGCCATCACATGATTTTGATAATTTCTAGAGTCAGAAAGACGTAAGGAAATTTCTGTGCATTATTTATTTCTCTAATAATATACAGACACATGACTGAGTACTATATGGCTCTTTCGTATAAATTTGTACGACTTGTTAAAAATGGCATGTATGTCAACTTGTTCTTAAAATTAATGTTATTTAATAATTTAAATATGTATATGAATTATTGTTCATAATATTTAACCTACATTTACAGTGAGCTAATTAGTCATTAGAATTAGAAATTACAAATAATAATCTTGTTCGCATTATGACAAACAATGCTAGCATTCATAACCGCAAAATTAGTGCATTCATTGTAAAGTTTGTTGCAGTGAACGCTAGGATTATTTTTCATAAAAGGAACTGGGCTGTTGACAGTAATTTTTAACTTTAATTTGTAATTGGTTCGTTGTTAGAATGGCAAATTTTTTAATATTAAAGAATACAATTCACATTTTACTGATGTTATAATAATAATGTACATTTTAATAACATTAATATTCAGATCAATATGTTTCAATTTCAAAGAAAGAAAAAAATAGAAAACCTTCAATTTTCTTTTTCTTTTTATGAGATTATTAGGAAAATGAGAGTCATAATTTTCAAAATAAAGAATATTTTTAGGTTATCCATTGAGGTTCGAAATTTTCGTAACTATCTACGTGAGCAAATGAATGTTGACTATGTCATGGCACAAAATTATCCTAAAGTTTTGCATGAAAATTTGCCAATTACGCAGCACTTTCGAAATTGTTAAATTGAATTGAACCATCTGTGGCTGGGTTGGAGAGGATACGTACCTAATCGAATTTTGCGGCTTAACGTATAAAATAACAGTAGGAGATAGGAAAATATATTTTACCACAGAAGTTGAAATTAAACTGCGTTTACGATAGTTACGAAAGATTGTTGGTTTCAAAACACATTGGCGTAGTCTACCCTTATTATTGCGTGAAAATGTTTCATTTAGAAGTAGTTATATTAATTTACTAATATTGCAAAATGTATTATTTATAATTTAATTTTAAAACTATTATATTTCATTTGCTTTTCCATATCAGTATTATTATCGTATTACAACTAATGTTTCAAACAAATTATATAAATAAAGCATAAAATATCAATAATTATCTTCGATTATTTGGTTTAGGACACATTTTTAACTCGTCATACGAAGTACAGAATAGCTATCCTAATGCGAACGTGTGTGTGTAACATTATCGGTTCAAGAAATATCCCAAACAAACATATGTAGTCTCTTCGTCCTGCATCCGAAATTATATATAACTCATATACTTAGACTGTACTTCTTAATCAAACTATTTTCTATTCAATATCTTTGAAATAATGATATACTGCGATAGCGTTGCTGTAATTAAAATTCATTCATTTATAAATTATTGTGACAAGAATATAAATTCCTCAATATTCATAACTTAATTATTCATAAGTAAACCATATCTGAAGTATATTGATATTTACTTAAGGATGTCTACAATACATATCCGTCAAACCAATATATAATTTTATGGTATACAAAGTTTGTACACACATTAAAAAAAAGTTCTACCATTATTTCACAAAGCTTATGAATTCTGGTGTTGTAAGTGAGGTATTTTCAATTGGTAATTTCTTAACTTTAGCATTGAAATCTCATATTAGAATTAGCGATAAAACGCAACTTAGTACAGCAAGGACATATTTAGTTTCGGTGTTAAACACCATGATAAATAGATCGGGAAATATGAGGAATATATTATAGAAGCACAACGGTGTTTGATACAACAAGCAATATAGAGGTGTTGGTACATGAGAAGGGGAGCCGTCTACGTGTCTTCAGGCTACTTACAGGACGGTGTGGCGAATGTCGTGGATAGCACCTTCTATACCGTGTGTGTCCAAACAATCGCGCTTTGTGCGAGTACTGGTATTTAGTTATATGGCCGGTTGTTAGTGCCTGGCGTATTGGTGCGACATTGCTTGTCCGGGTAGGGCGTTGAAGCGGGCGGTTTAAGCTTTGATAAAAGAGCCGGAGTAAGGGTGGCTGTCGGCCTGATAAGGCTGGCCTGCTTGTGCCTAGTGTTGGGTTGACAGTGGGGGGAGCGTATACGAGCGAGCAAAGCCCGAAAGAGTGAAACGGTGAAGGTAAGGTCTGCGTGCGCAAGACCCGGGCGGGCGCGCTCACGTTAGCGGCTCAGTGCCGCGCCAGCGAGCTTGTATAGCGTGTCGTACATGCCAGTGTTTTGATCCGTACGGCGATACCTATACGCTGAGGCGACGCAACACGCATAACTTCCATGTACTACGCTCAATGTTTCAAATAGAATTGTTTATATAACTGCGCACGCATCTTGTTGCAAACATAATTTCCACTAATTTTCATTATTAGTATTAGTGGCTCTTCTAATAATAATCAGTTAATCGCGGAGGTGTGCGAGGACGCATTGTCGATAGTTTAGTGGGTGGTACTAATAGCTCTTTGGATTATAGTGTCGTGTCATGTTACCGTTGGTGTTGTGCTCACATCTAATACTTGTTTTATTATAACGTTGTGGTGAATTTGTGCAGAATTATACATGTGTTAGGAAACTTTCGAACAAGTTCGCATACATTAATGTGCTTGGAGTTGCCGGCGAATTTACATATCGTCGTCCGGCTCCGACAATATTTCAGCGAGGTATCTGCTACGCTCTCCTCGTTCCAACCTCACGGCCCTGTATTTTAATTACAGTCGCGTGAATCTGGCATCTCAGCACCCCTCACATTTCAACCGAAATAAATATCGTCCGTTTCTGTTCGAGTTCGGATGTGATACAAGATTACTTGGAGAAACTAAATTAAAACGTAGTTATCTGTAAACTTTGCGTGTGAAAAACACTTGTAGAATGAATTATTAGGGTAGTGTTATCATCTTCCAACGTCTTATGCAAACTAAACTGGTAAACTTGTGAATCTGTGAATGTGTTGTATGTGAGCACCATCTTAATAAATGTGTGTGCAAAACTTCGACAGGTACATTCAGAATATATAGTTTGACTGTTTCCTTCGTCTCGACACCTGAAAATAAACAAGCATCACTTTTGCTGGTTTGCGAATTATTTTACGTGCGCTCCGTGTGCTTTAGAAATGATGGAATTTTTCCGCGCGGCTTTCTTCATTCTTCTGGTTCTTCAGTCGTCCTTTTCCGGAATCGTGGTGAACGCTCAAGGTAAGGCTCGCGACGTTATGCCTCCTTTGTATGTCCTTAGGTATGTGAAGGCCCTTATCTTGTTATTCGTCCTTCAAGAATGACAACCCTAGCGCCACTCATTCTTTTCATATTCCTTGATATACAAGATTACTTTTGTCGTTCCGGTAGCTCCTTCTTCTTGTTCCCAGCATGTAGGTACGGTCTGAATGCGGTGCTACGCCGAACCTATCAAACCATTGCTATGCTTGTCCATAACAGATAAATTGGAATCCTAGCAAACGGTCGAAAAACGTTCGGAGATTTATTGAGAATACACCGATGTATTTCACAATGTATTTCCTCTATATTCATTTGACATGTTGAATTTCGAAATTTACTTTCGATTTACTTTCGTACAAATATCTTTCGGGGCAGCGACGTCAGAAACAAATTTACGAATTCGGAACATTCACTGCAAAAGTCAAAACTTTGCAAAATATTTCAGCTTACATGTCGGTATGAATAGAAAAGTTTATGGAATGAATTATATGATGAATATAAATTCTTTTTTTTTAATTTGTCGATCACAATAGAATATTTATGATTACGTTAATAAATCAAATGCAATATTGATAATGATGACACATGTTTAAGTCTCCCTTGTAATTTAATATAAATACTACCCTTTATGTCACTGGTAAAATTATCAGTATTCCATTTTAAAAAAATAGGATATATTTTCTATACTGAAAGAAGAAGAAATCAGTACAAAACAAGAAGATGCATTGAAATCTGTATTAGTATTTGGCATCACTTGAAAGAGCTAAAATACAAAACAGGATTTAGCGCAAGCCACGTCCTGTAGAATATAATAGTTGAACTAAATATACATATCATAATTATATTATATGTTAATTATCTGAAATATAATACATTATGAATTTTAAAGAAAAGTACGATAGTCTGTATTTCTAAAGTTTAGATAAGTAAATGGCTAAAAAACAACTTAGAAATGACGGAGTTTTAAAGCATTCCCATTAGCAACTTCAGAGTTATTGAGATAATGATAAAAGTTCAAGTAGAATTGTGGAGACCATTAATTGAAGTGTCCGTCAGGCATTTTCAAGAAAATAGTCAGTTTCTTCAGTCCTCACATTCAAAGTAGAACGTAATTTAAATCAACCACTGCCAACAAAACCAATATCATTACGTATTTTTACCCATCTTGCTCTAACAATTTGGTCCCCTTGTCTAGCTTCACCTTATTGTTAAATATATATTTCCATTTTCTATTTTCGTTATCTATTTTCTCAATGAGCGAAACATATTTGAATTTTTTATTGAATATTTTAATATGTTTTTTCATTTCTGCAATATAAAAATTTGGAAAATTCCAGCGTCTCATTTTTCGTCTTTAAATGAAAAAGATGTCTACAATTTAGTAGTCTGCATTATGCTTAGTGTGGAATTAAGGGTTATTGTTTTGCGACTGTTTCAGTCAATTTATAAGTTTTATTTACGGTAGCAGGTCTTCAATTCAACCCAAAGACCACTAATTATGATTCGCGGAGAAATAAACTACATCTGATAATTTGTGATATCAAGATTCTTTGAACAATATTTCATGACATATTGGCAACATTTTTTTAACAAGTCAGATAATTTAATAAATAAGTATTATTTTATGTCAATAATACTTTTAATTCAATTACTGTGTGTTCCTTTACAAACGAATTTGGATTTAAATTGACAAATCCTTTTTCCTGTGTGATGTAAATTATTCGTTCAGGGTTTTGACATAAAACGCAATACTTTAAGTGGATGAAAAAACGAATTGTCTTGTAACATGCGATAGGTTACCAATGGAAACAAAACAAAATAATTTTTTAAAGTTTGATATTAAGAAGCAATCAATATTAATCAGCATGGGTGCTGGCACTAATACCTTCAATGCATTGAATGACGATTTTATAATCAATAAAAATAAATTTTAGGTAAATTTTTTATTTGCAATTATGAATATCGTTGGCGGCGCTAATATACACGACGTATAATGGTCATGGATAACTGACGTTTGTTGATTATATTTGATGCAAGTGTGTATAAAGTTATTATGTACGTGCAAATTTGTTTACAACACATTCCGGCACAAAATAATATAAAACCCTTGGAATTGTGGTGAATATGACACATTTAAAATGTATTACGCTGATTGTCATCAAACAAATATGGTTTCTATTTGCGGCGAACTGTGTTTGAATTTATCTCCGCTAGATTGCGAGCAATTAATCTCGATCGCGAATAGGAAACCATTTTTAATTTGAAGAAATCTTTATACAATTACTGATATTTGAAAGATAATCCAAAATTGTTTACAAACCTAAATTGACAGGCAAAATTAATGCAAACGATTTGTTGAAAAATTTATATTTCAATATTATTACTTTAAATTAATTTTCCTTTGGGTTCACAATGTTCAGAAATTTTATAGACATACGAATTAAGGGGTGCTTCCAGTTTTATAAGTGACCGAACTTTGGTTCAAATCGCTCCGGTACCTTTAACGGTGAAGAGGCCATAACAGCTTACAAACGAGTACGCGAACATGTGACATACATCCAAGTATATGAGATATATACAATTTCAAAATCAGGACAACGAGAATCGAAGTTCTATGAATGATTTTAAACTGTCAATATCTGGACAAGCTTCCGAACACTATAGATCTTTTGTATTATTGTACGACGAGCTAAAAATATGTTTACGTATATATATACGAAATAAAATACTATCCAGATTGAGTCGTAACTTTATATATTATATTATTATTTTGTCCTGAATAATTTCACTTTAAACTATTTGTCAGCGACTGAACGTCAGATAATAATATGTTATTTTCACCAAGCTATTACCGATTCTTTCATAAAAATCAATCGCTATGAAAATGAATATTTATGAGGATTATTACCGATGGTAATAATTACATATATTTCACTCATTGTGCGAGGTTGTTGTTCAGACCACGATTCTGAACACGCTTCCAACAAAGGGAATTTAATAAAATCAAAGAAATATGAATATTTAAACTAATAGCGAGTGTTTTAAAAATAGGAAATACCATTAATTTATTTATTATTACCTGGAAATCCTCTTTAGTTCATCAAACATTATATAAAAAAAAGCAATAGTGCTCAGACATATGTCTGTATTAATCAAAATAATTGCGCATAAATTCGTTTCACTTTCACGTAATTCCGAAATTGTATTTTTCTCATATACTTAGATAATGTGGCTTGCACACTCACATATAAAACCAACTTTGTGGACGCATCTCTTTTGAAGCTACTGGTCCAATTTTAACCAAATTGGTACACGTGCAATTTTACTGAGACGTATTTTAAATAGATTAATCTTCTTACTACCGGAGTAATTAGGTCTCTAAACATGGAGCCCTGCTTATTATTGACTTTTGTTTAGTTAATATGTTTTTTTTCTAATTGAACCAAATATAAAATAAAATATGTATTAAAAATTAAAAATATTCAACAATAATTTGTTGAATCTACAATTGATGTATCCCCGTCAATTATCTTCGTACTCATCTTTTGCACATGCAATCATTAAAAATATATTTTCTACTTTTAAATTAATAATTTTTTTTATATATATACAATATATATTTTTATTTTCTAATTAATTATAACACTTTACAATTCACGATAGTCTGTATATGTTTGTCATATTAAGAAACCTTGCTACAAGGACAAAGTAAAATCCGAAAACAAATTTGCAACAATCACAAATTAGACTTTATCACGGTTCGATCTCTTGTCATTAAACTTGTAAGAGGATTTAAGACACAAATGTTTAATACTTAAGGAATACAAGTTGCCAGATGTTTATGTTTCCTTTAAGTTCCATCACAAAATTTTATTGACGTTACGTAAGCCTTTATAAGGAATTACGTAAAGGTCTATGAGAAATATTTAAGATCCTCCAGTGGTTGGCATTGTTCTTGACTTTTATAGAAACTTGATGCTCGAAGTGAGAAGATATGGAAATATTGTTATTTTATATTCAGCTCTACGTGTAATAATTGAGTTATCTTTTCGTATTTGCACCCAGACGACATCGATGAAAATATATTCAGTTTCACTCTTCTGTGTGAACATTATCTATAAATATATTTGAGTGTTATGTTTCAATATTACGCATAAATTCAGTTTTGTACTTCTCATAGTACAATTCGCTAAATTGTTTACTTTTCTATATTTACAAGATATTTGCCATAAATGAATTGAGTGAAATTCCTATATTGATTAAATATATTACCTTCATATACGCAGTAATTTGTCTTGTAATCATGTAAAATTTCGACCTCAAAATTTCAACGGATAAACATGTTTTAACTTTCTTTGAATCGAATGTGACTATTGTCAAAATGATGTCTGTGTATCTGTGAATGCTCTAAAGCCAAAACTGTCGAACGTAAAATTGTGTATCCTCAATTTTAAGACTTATATATGGTCTACATATGCACCTCTTATTTTTGATAGTATAACATTCAAACCGGAAATGCATGTTTATTCTATGCATTATTAGTCGTTTCCATTGAACAAATAAATATGTACTCGAAAAATAACCTCCTAATAATTGAATACTTTAACCTGATGTGCTTGTTTACTAGTGATATTTTTTGTACAACTCGAAATCGATTTGCCTTTGAGGAGAAGCGAATTATATAAAAATTAAAGATGTTAACATTTCTAACTATTTGTTTGAAACGTATTAGTCGAGGTCACAAAACATGGTTTATTACAATGAAGTTTTGTGAGATGCTCACGAATAATTATGCAAAAGGTTGACACTTTCGTTAACTTGGGTTGTACCCGCCGTCATTTCGTAAAATAGTTTAAGTTGGAAGGTTCTCTGTCATCAAAACAAGAAAATTTAGCGAAATTTAGTTTGAACAACTTAACGGAATTCCCTCTTCTTCATCATTGGGTAAGAAAATGTGACCTTACTCAACAGACGTTATTGACTGTGGACGTATTTTGCCTACCCATCAATATTTTGGAGAAGTAGAGCGACTGCTAAGTTTTGTAATCAGCGAACTCTGCCACTGACTATTGACTGTAACATACATATTTGCTGAACTGCAGGTACATATAATTATTTAAATATGCATAATTAATTGTCATTTTTACGCTATATTTGACGTTTGAGATATGTTGTGACATATTTATAATATTTTATTACAATAACAGAGTGAACGAATATTGCGACAAGACATTCGTTGATACTAAGATGTTCATTATACAATTTAATGAATACGGCAACCATGGATACAGCATCCAAAATAGCAAACCATTTTTTCTCTAACTAGTGCGAATAGTTCAAAAATAGCAAAAGTTTAATTACTGGCTCAAATATCGATTTAAAGAATTGGAAGTGTTCTTTCGGGCTATAAACATATTTTAAATATAAAGTTTCATAATTTTATTATTTACAGATATTATTGTCGACACACACACATTATATGATTTGAATAAAATCGATTTGATGTACCACATACTTGTATGTGCTTTTAAACGTATTGTTTGTTTGGAATGTTATTGGCGGTATTGCAATACATATTTCGCATACAATATATACATTCTTGCCATAGTGGCCGACTCCTCATAAACTACATTTATTTCCATGAAAACAATTGTCGATTTCTGTTTAACAAATACTGGAATTTCATAGTTCACATTGTTATTTTGATGCACATTTAGCTAATGTCTATTTACGGAAGTTTTATAAATGTTATAAAATTTTATTCATACTCTGACATATGACATAAATCCTAATAAAATGTTGGTACTTAGAATGTGTATGGTAAACATCATATTTACAATGTAGCACAAATCTCAAAATGGCGTACTAGTTTGATTTGCATAATGGGATAATCCATCTCTGCCGCATGCGTTTTATATTTGTCAGCCAGTGACGTCGAAATCATAAGCTACTCCTGGTTTTTTGTCATCGAGCTTGCTACAGCAATACCAATTGACATTCTGCCTGTATTATGAATATTTAATCAGATTCACATACATATATGTACACATACATATCTCCATATGCGAGGTGACAAAAGCGATCTATTATGCTGTGAAAATGTGGTGAACAGTTTTTTCATACATTTACATGTCACACAACTTCACAACCAATGTAGGTTACTAAATATTTAAATCAGTTATACAAATTATGAACGTGATTACGTATTACTTGAATAGGCAAAAATTATTTAAATCGGCCCGGTGCAGTTTGAAAAGATATGGTTGCAATCAGTACAGGTTTTTTTTTTCGAAGTTTAGACAAAATATATATTGTTCACAAAAGCTTTGAATTCAACGATTCTCAAGGCGCGCCTATTAGTTATTAAAAAATATGTGTATGTAACTATTAAACAGAACAAATTAATTGATTTGATTAAAAATAGCGTAGATATTATCGCACGGTATTGCACACGTTAAAATGATTGTTAGGTTTGAATAAAATGCTAATTTTGTTTTCCGACGAACTAGTTTAAGTTTGTCTTAACAGACAGAATGAAGGTAAATAATGTCTATAGTGAAATGACTAAATGCGACAGTAATGTGTTGAACCTATTAAAGATGACTAAGAGTTAAATTAGCTCGCATGTCGTTATCACGGTCGTAAGTCTGTAATGTGACATTTGTGAGAATCCACCCACGTTTCGTGTGCGCGTCACACACTATTATCATTACAGATATAATCTGACGGTTAAAGTTCAGAAATTACTACCCTAATATATCGAAATTATATATACATTATCTACTTTTTGCGTCTTCATCTCTCGGGCTACATGGTTATTTATTTGAAGCACTATTAGCAATACATAATACCTATTATTTAGTATATTCACAACTTGCATTCTTTATTCGTCAACCCTGATTTTCCTTTTTTTTTATATAAATAATTTATCAAACATTAATATGAAATATGAAACAATTTTATATGGTGCCAGTATAAGAAAGTCGAGTGAAGAGCACACCAGCTTTTATATTTCGTAAAGTGAAATAAAAGAGCAAACATATACCTGTAATGTATCAGTCTTATGGCATGAGATGTCATCATTGACTTTCAGCGGTGATATTTCTTTATATTCTTGAACATGAAAAACGTGATATGTGGTTTGGGTGTGTCGATGGTCTATGATGGCTGAAAATTTGTCACGCGAACGTTCAACAACGCCTCGTAGTGGCGTGGCGTGGCGGTGGCACCCAGCAAACGTGACGGTTTCATATATTTTAGTTATTGCCGGAGGTGGCTGTCGACTATACATCCGTTTTTCAGACATTATCGTTTTACGAGACATCCTATGTGTTTGCATCCTTTTTTACGCCTTGCGCCTTACAGGCTCTGGTAGCGCGTAGCACGTGACACTGAAAATATATCTGCCACACAGATACTGCAATGGTGAATACTTTGTCTTTCTTACCCTTCTCCCTTACGTTATTGATGCCTTTGTTTCAGAGCGTCATCCATTTTTCTCCGGAGAAAATGATTTAAACGGAATATAAATGATGTAATAACTTTTGTTTGTGTTTACGCCTGGCAGGTATTGTAGCTAACTTTATACCTTCTCGATGATATTTAATTTGAATAATGCTGAACTTTTCTTACCAATTTGACCCGACTCGCGGACCTATATTTCTGTACAACTTGGTAGATATACATATTATAGAACTGTAATTCTACATAAATATTAAATGTTTGGTACGTTTAGAAAAAGAAAAATGTTAGGTTATACTAATTAGCTCATTTGTACGATGGAACAAAACAGCTATAGTGTTTGATCGTGTGTATGTAACATGCTCGAATAAAAAGAAATCACTAGATCTGACATTGTGACTCCTTTGCGGGTACGGAGGAAATTTTAGTAAAATTTGGTATATTGATATAAAATTTTGGTGGTCAAATGTTCCCGTCCCATTTTATGTCCAGTCGTCTGCACAGGTCCGAAGTAATATCGCCCCAAAAATTTGGAGCCCCCCTTAATGTAAAAAAAAAAAATATATATATATATATATATATATATATATATATATACAACAATGATCTTAAAATTGTGAACCTGAAAGCTATAATTAAATATATGAAAAAAATATTTTTAAAATTAAAAATATGTATTAGATATATATTTTTTAATATTATAATATTCAAATATTTATAATATATACTTTATATCCATAACTATTTCTCAGATTATGAACACAAAGGCCAAAAGAAATAGAATTAGAATAATATTTTTTAAATGTAGCGATCGAATTAAAAAACTAGCTATTGTTGCAATCAATCGTTAGCAATGCCATAATGATCTTTTACATTTTATCTTTTCAAAATTCATTGGTTATACATGGATTTTGTTCTTCTAAACCATCATGTTTTCTATGTAAATTAAAACATTCACGGAATAGAAAATACGAGTAAATGGCATTGGTGCCTGCACTTATGTTAATTTCTATAATAAATATGTATTTTATAATTCCATCAGAAAATGCATTTAGTGTTTATTTTAATAATTTAATTATATTGCATTATCTGAATTTCATACGTAAAACCTAATATTTCTAGAAAAAGTAACACTATTTTTTTAATAGTGAAATCATAATTAAGACCATGCATTAGTCTCCTAATGGAGTTAGGAATAGTTATTCGTTTATCTTCATATATCAAATGAGGTTCATAAATGAATGTACCTATTCCAGCACATGATAAATTAATTACTTCCGTGGAACTTTATATTATATAACTACATATTTATTTACTGATAAAGGCCCGAATTACTCAACATTAGTTTGCGTGCGCTTTGAAGCATTAACCAAGGTTGACGGCCCCTATTTTCGACTGGATCGTTTCATGAAAGTAGTACGAAATTTATCTTAATCTTTCATTTAAATTATACTTTATGTTCTTAAAGTAAAGACATGCAATATTTATATGCATTTCTCTTTACTTCAAATTAACTATTACTATTTCTGTTTAAATAGCTTATATTTTATTTAAAACAAGCATTGCTGCAGGTTATTAATCAATATCAGTAGAAAAGAAGCCTTTCTAATAATACTTACAAAGAGAAGAAGACGACATTTACAAATAAGTCTAGTATCCGCTGCCGGGAACATGTCAGATCACAATGATTAAATGAAATCAATAGAACTTCCTCCAACCATCTTATAGCAACAGGACATCAATATCCTAGTTTAGTCGCCCAGATTCAACAAATATATATCTATTTGGATGTTAGTTGTCGCTCGTTCTTTTACTCGCTCGCTTGTCGGACGAATTTTGTGCTCTCTACTCCTCTGAAGGTGCAGGGGGGGATTTAAACCAAATTTACTACATAAAATTTTAGATATTTCATTTCGCTCGCAGTTTAAATCTAATATTTCTTATACTGCCGGAGTTAAGGGGCCCCAAAATTAGGGGTTCTCCTTAATAATGGCCTTACATAATTTTACATGAATTTTAAGTCGACATATTTTAAACTCAAAGCTATTTTATCTCTTACAAAATAGTGGTTATAAATAGATTTTATTCATTATTAATATCAGTGGTGAAGAAACTACCTTATTAATTATACAGTGAGCTGAAAGCATTGATGCCTGTACTTATGTATGTTCTTTATATTAACGATGTTGTTGTACATCACCATTAATATAGGCAACTACAGCAACTGTGAAACTATTGTATATTTTAATAAACATCTTACGGGGCAGGATAATTTTATTTATCCCTTTAAAATAAAGTTTAATTTTGCGCCGCAATTGACTATAAACTCGCCGCATTAGACATACTGGTGTCCTCACTAATGCTTGATTAATATTATTATTTTTTGCATCTTCCTTTAGCTTTGTAACATGTAATGTCCATTTAGTAAATATAGGTAGATGTACAAACGTTGATAAACACTATACGGCAATTTTATCCTTTAATTTTTTCATTTTTAATGTTTGCTTTACCATTTAGTATGCATAGAATTTTCAGATAATGTATTACACACGCAAACAGCCACCATGTTATCATAATAAATATATTATTATTTACGTTTTGGCTTTCAGGAGAAAATAAAATATAGCCATAAGTAAAAACGCGATTTTTCGACAACGCATGTACACATTTCACGGAGTTCTTGTTTATTCTGTTCACTCGACGTATATTTTATGGATTGCGTTTTATTATTGATAAATTAGCCGTTATGCTCATCTTATTGTACCATGATATATTGCTGGTAATGCATGTAATATGGATAGTAAAATTATAGGCCAGTCAGTAGGTATTTTTGCCTTACGGAAGTGCGTAGAAATTATTTTCTGATATGCTCAGCTGCCTTAGTGCGACGTTTACCTCTTACACCCTTTGTTTTTAAATTCGGTATTTTTCGGCGTTCGCTTAGCACGGGTACCCTTATTTATAGACTAAATTGAACTTAGAAAGTGCTCGTATATAATGATCCATTTATAATATATATAATGATCCAATAATCGAAAGTAGGTAATTCCCTATGATATTTAGCACCATATGAAGTATTTTGAACTCATTTTCTCAAACTTCTAAAGTACCAAAATATTAAGTATGCTCATTTGTATTGATTGAAGTAAAATGATGTATTTAAAGAAAAATTTCTTTTTTAGGGATACTATAATATTCTTGTTTCGCAACGGAACGTATCGTACATTTCGTGCCGTGACATAAATAATTCTGTCATTGGTAATCCGAGATTTCAGTTAGTCGTATTTCAAACCGTTTGCATTTGCGTGTTCATAATCCAGAAATATCACCAGTTCCTATGCTCCAGGAAGAGATGATGTAAATATTAATTCTTCCTTACCTTGTTTCATACTCGTTTAATGTGCTTCGAACTTTAAGATATTTTATTTTTACTCTACTAACTTACTAACCGTCTGTTAAATCATTTCAGAGCTTAGAGTTGTATTTTATTTTATCTAAAAGTGAATCATATAGTTTTAAAGATTTACTTTTGAATACAATATACATTGGTTTAGTTAATTTCAGAACCACCAACATATAAACGACTTTAATGATTTGTTTCTTCTATATTGTATTATATGTAGAAACCAGAGTTTTATAATTTACTTATAATAAACCAAACATATCTACTCTCTGTTCCGGTATCATGGCTATGCCATATATTTTATACTTCTATTTGCTTTAGTATGTTTTAAAATTAATAACTTATATTTAGCGGTCTCATTATACACTATTTCCCTTATATATAACATATAATATAAACGAAAAATTGGCAAAACCCTCATTATAAAATCTTTCGACGGAAAATTCTGGTGAATACTGTATATTGGTAGCTCAGCTGGAAACAGCGTTACCCGCGAATGTAATGTATCTTCAAATCAATATTAATTTCATAATTCTTTAAGAATTCTGTTTTGATGTTACTTATAAAATATTACGGCTTACTAACGTAGATATAAGCTTCTCCTTCAATAATTTTTAATATTTATATATGGAATTTATGTAAAATTCCATTATACTCCTTACAAATTTAATATGCAAATTGGATTAAATTTGACTAGCCTTTTTGTGAAACGCTAATAATAGAGATACGTTAACGAAAGCAAAAAATAACGAATGTGACATTATTTTTAAATTAAACAATCTTTATTTGTCTATTATTAACTTTAAACGAAGTTGTTTGATCTAACTCCGGACGGTGGCTTGATTAAAAGAAAATATGTGCAGTCTTTTGTATGGATAATCAAAGGGCATTTACAGTTATATTGTAGATTATATATATATATATATATATATATATATATATATATATATATATATATATATGTATATATATATACATATATATATAAGTACTTTTTATCTCCGAGAATGTTGCAGACGCACGACCGAATACTTTAGCTCTTCTGTACTGCGTAGGTTGAGTTATACATGTACGAGATGGCAAAATAGGATATGTTTTGTTTAAATATCTTTTAGTGAACAGGTTCATTAATTTTTTAAAAAGGAGCAACGATTTCATTACATTATTCGTTAGATATTATAACAGTGAGACAAATTAATCTCATTGTTTTTCTAATCCACTCCAATTCAACATCTATTAATTTTTTTCAAAATAATGAACTTCTATGTGGAGTTGTTATGCACAGAGTTGAAGGATGAAAAGGAAAAATAAATATTGATACAAATACATTCTCGAAGCGGCCAGTTGCGATAAAGAAAAACGGCTTCTTTTGAAGTAGCGCGAATGTGCTTTTAGGGATGAAAACAAATAAAACTGGAAATCACTCTTTTACTTTGTAGTTCGCGCGTCTGGACGTAGGCAGTGCTGAAGCAGCAGCGCTGTGGTGCCTCTGGGAATCTACCGACCGACAAGAGGTCTAAACCCATGTAATTCGAACCAGACGATGTAACTTGCTGTGAGTGTGTTAGTTTGTAATGGCAAAGCGGTGACTATCTTTGTACAAAGGTGTTGAAAACCACAACAAAAGTATCCCCATTCAAGCGCCATGTTACGTGTTTGTGCCAGCATCACTGTTTTGCATGTAAAAGCGTGTTTCAGTCAGTCAGTATTCTTGAAGGATTTACGTATTTACACTTGAGTTACTTTTTAAGAATTCATGGTTTCCTTCTTTTTCCTATTTGCAGAAAAGCTTCTGTTGCATTTCTAAGTACAAGAATGCAGACGCCGTCTCAACTCAAAGCACCATGAAATCATATTTATGAAAAGGTACCTACCGCTACTACAAATCCTGTTGTATATTTACCGTATTTCATTTTTGGACGGTACAAAAGATACAGCAGGTATTTAACAACTTTTTAAAGGACCATTATGAGCTAGTCTAGTCAAGTAACAAAATTTGCTAATAATAACAGTTGAATACTTGAAACCTTATTAACCTGCAAACTAATATATATAACCTACGGCATTCGAAGTATAAAACTAATCTGAAATTCAAGTACAGTTTTAGTGACAGTTTCGCTGAACTACGATATACATGCGATCAAAGTTCGTTCAGTAATATTTAATAAAAATATTATTCAAATTTTTTGGTGCGTATTTCTCTGTATTGTATTGGTAATTATTATTCAGATATGGTGCTATACTTGGGTGTAGCTTACAATTTAGTATTCTTCAGAATATAATAGATTGTATAAGTCACGGCGGTTGTGGGAAAAATATTACTTTTAAATTACCGGATTTGGTTCGCATTCAGTCTGAATTAGGGATTATAAACTCGAATATGTTCTTAAATTGAAGTAATTTACAAGGCGTTAGATGAAAAAAATTGATCATTTAACCACGAAACAATGCTTGAAAATTATGTAATATGTCATACCTAAAAAAATCAACAAAGAAAACTGTATCTGTTCTTGCATCAATTATTTCGAATATTGTCAATTGATTTTAGATACCTAACTGACTTCTTTAGTAACTAATAAAAAATAAATAATATACAGCTACAGGAATAAAGTACACGAATCACATAAATCCAGGTATATATATAATTCGGTTACAATATATTTATAAACAATCAACTGATCCGCGCGCAATCTAGCGAAAAGCCAGAAGTCATAAATAACAAGTTAAATTTAAGACTGTAGCTCATGCCTCATCTACATGAACGAAACGAAACTATTTTATTTGAATTACTGTCAACACTAGACGCAACTCAACACACCATTACTGAAATGAAACGAAAATTAGTTGCAAAGTTGTTCTCGTGTTTGTCTAAAAACAAAATGTAATTTCATTATTAACTTCTGTTGTTGTCGGTTGAACTGTAAATATATGTAAATCACGGTGTTTTAAATTTAAATTCAAAACAAGATGAAGGACGTCTATATGAACAAAACTTCAAGTTGGAAACTTTAAAGCATGAACCTAATCCTGTACTGGCGACAGAGTCTCGGCAAGGTAAATGAAGAAGAAGACGAGCCAGAAGAAATGGCGAATGACAAGGACGAAAACTAACCCATGTTCGGAAAAAGGAGAAAAGTTCTGGTAGACCACAGTACAGCGACGTCCCAAGGGATTTTGGGAATCCTGCTATTTATATATTTGAGAATTCTTTCGGCTGATATTCAACGTTTCCAAACCTGTAATTTATGTTACTGTAGAGTAGGAATCCCCGAACTACGGCCCGCAGGCCAGATCCAGCCCGCGAGGGCTTTTCATCCGGCCCGCTAATACTTTCAAAAATATTACCTATTTATGTCACAAATATTAAAACGAGCTCCAAATTTGGAGGCCCTATTACTCTGGACCTGTACAGACCTTTGGATTTTAATTGCGACGGAAACTTCTTGAGCACCTAACATATATGCATATCAAATTACGTTCTTCAGAGTTGCGGGCACAAACTCAAGTCTTACGACTGACCGGCCGAGCGAGCGAAATACATACATCCAAGTATATGAGTTATATATATTTTTGGATTCAGAGCGACCAGACTAAAACTTTTTGTGTAGTTAATTTCTTGATTCGAGTATGTTACAGATACATGATCGATCACTATATCTCTTTTGTACATTCTGTACAACGGGTTTAATATAACTTTGGAGCCAATTATACGAATTAAATAGTTCTGGCAACAAAGAAACAAGGTCTATTTCAATGCTGGTGGCAAATTATGTTATTTGAATATTAGATAATTTTTATTTGAATCGTTAATATAATTCAACCTGTTATTTTTATGAAAGATATATTAGTTAAGTTATATTATATAATTAATACTTAAAATCTTTAAATTATTGTTAAACTTTTTTTTTCTTTTCTTTTTACAACTTAGCAAGTTTAGTACTCTTAAATGGCTCCGATTTAAAATGTTTTGGACCCCTGCTGTAGATTATAAAGATCTAAAAAAGCAAATGTTTTTAAAAATTGATATATTACTCCGAATTTTAGTACACAGGAGCTGTAGTTAATTATACATAAGCTGGAATGTCTTTCACTCCGTTTTGTTTTACTTTCAATATCTATATAATGTAATACATCTCTGTTTTTTTCGAAATTCATGCTTGTATTGCCATGAGACTACCAGTATGTGTGGTAACTAGGGAAACGTAAATGTAACAAGTCTATTTTCAAAGATATTATTAGTCAGTCTCGTGAAAAATAATTACATTTTAATGATAGCAAATCTACTAAAAATCGTAAAAAAAAAATTAATTTATCTGTTTATCTGTCATATCTGTGAAATGTAAAAATATAATTCAGTAAAAAGATTCTTGCTAGAAAGTTTTGATGTGTATAAATATGAAAATAATTAACTGGAAATTACTGTAATACTACTAAGGGCAAAATAGCAAAATATTTAATTTGAGCCTAAGAATAGTTGCGAAGAACTGATTAGATGTTTGGCATAATTGCACAGTTAGTAGGGATTTTATCGTTTTTAAGTATCTTCAAAGTGGCTGCACTTACAGAAATATAATTAGTTTCAAAATAAACAATATTTACGATTTTGACAATTTCTATTTGCATTTTTTTTTACATTATACATTTGCAAGCAACTATTCGATAATTACACTTAGAGAAACCATTTAATCCACATATCCTCTATAAGGCAAGAAGTAATTCAGCAATATATCTTACTTTGCCAATGAAAATGTAACCATACAACATACAAACTAATCTCCCTATAATTATTACAATCGCGCAGAATACCTTCTCCTATAAACACTGCACACGTCCTGCGGAATAATTTGTTCACTTAATACCGGTGGAATATAAATTTTGGGTCATTTAACGAGTTGCCTTTTATAGGGGTCATATATAATGTGTAATAAAATAAAATTAAGTCTTGGAGTTTGAAGCTCTTCTTCGTTATTATACTCGTACATGACAGTCAACCTGCTAAACTAACATTGTTCAGCAAGCCTAATTGATTGAACGTTGTTATAATTATAAAAAATTGAAACCAATATTGCGAAGCCATAAATTGTAGGAAGCTCTTGAAACTGTTCCTAAATGTCCCTCCTAAAACCGATACTGCACAGCGGTCGCCAAGGCGGGAATATGTTCATGTTCCCAGAATAGGATACTCCCCAAAGACACACACATCCCGGACCACACAAGCACAGACACTAACACACCTACAAATTTTGTAGCCCACCAATATTACGGTGTGTTAGTTCCGAAACAATCTCTTATCGATTGTAAGATGTACGTACATTGATCTCGGCAATGGTTACAGACAAAAGGTGGGAGCTGAAAGACGGACAGGTATTGCTAATCAATATGGTTGCCCTCCTTCCATGTGTCTTCCTGCTTCCGTTAGAGAACCTTGAATGAGATGAGCATGACGGCATTTCGGTTTAAGCGCGCCATGCCATATAGGACAGCTACCTAATTAACCGTGCTATTCGTGGGGTGACACTCGTTTGCAATCTAGACCTATATCAGCTTTCATCACGTTCATTTATTAGTACTTTGAATACATATTTAGTGTTTAGTACATAATCTAATATTTCATACTTATGGAGTTAAATTTTACAGACGAAAACTTATTTAACACAGAGGATTTAACGCCGCTATTCTCAATAAAATAATTATGTAAGCAAAAATTATGTAAATATTTTAATAAGTAAATAAAACAAATTAGAGTAATCATCTAATGGTTTAGTGGATGTTCAGCCAGCTGATTAATTTAGCAAATACTGAGACTACGAAATGCACAAAATCTACTGACGACTGAACAAGAGAATTTTAATTGTGTGTAAAACTATATTTTTAAATGTGTTTGTAATTATTACTTAAAGAAAAAAAACGGTGAAAAGCTACCGTTTACAAAATACATGCATGCAACTATTTTTCTGGAAACGTTGTATAACTGAAATTATGTATAAATATTTATAATTTCTTCCATTTATTTTTAAAACAGAAAAAAGCTATTACATCACCTAGGTATAATAACTTAATAATTTTAAGCACGATCATGTTGCTCGATCTAAATTATATAGAATCACGCGGGCTCTGCTTTGTAGCGATTATATGCAAAATTCGATATCAACAACACAGGAAAATTTAAATAATATATTAATTTGAGAGTCCCGGTAATTAGTATATGGTGAAAACTGATTACTGAATTGATTTTTTATTCTTTCTTTGTGACTAAACAAGGCATTGCCTATGAGCGATTTTCATATATATTTTACGATAGCGAATATAATTATTACTATCTTGGACAAAATCTAAAAGGAAGTATTGCAATCATGAAAACTCAATATTTTAACGAAAATACACATTTTGGCCATCCAAGAATCGAATCTGACAATCAACAAAATAGCATGTTACATTTAGGTTTCCCACATATACTGATTTTGTTTCGCAGATATCTTGCAAGAATTTTAAGCAAAATAATGCAATTTTATATTAGATAGATAGTGGAAGTTTAAGAAAGTACAGTGAAGACTACTCCATTTTTTAAATATAATTATTTTATTTATTGATCATTAAAAGTTATTTTAACACTATCCATATCAAAGAATACAACATTTACTTTATTCTAATGATATTAATCGTGCGTGATAATCGAGAAATATTAAATAGAAATATAGAAATATAATGCGTGTTTCTTCTCTGATTAACAGTAAATTGATGTATATTTTTAAAACATTATGTTTTCTATAGCGTTTTCTTTTTTATACTTGGCACAGAAACGACCCGGTCTCGGTTTTATACATTTCCAAATAAAAAGATTACTTGCAAATATATAGTGCCCCTTTCAATTTTATAATAAAGATCTTCAATTCTATAACATTGGCCGTTGCTTTAGGAAATTCTGTCTGCGTGTTTTATTCGCTTTCCTAACAAATTTATCAAGGTGGCACAATGCGCATGTTCTCAGTAGTGGTTGGTAGTAACATGAGCAGTTGTCTATCTGCGCCACTTTAGTAAACCACATTTCTTATTTCTCAGTTTCATTCTCGTTAAGTATGCCATTCATCCCCACGTGCAATCCTTTCTTTGAGCTTTCAACTTTGAGGACACTTGTAATTAGTTAAATTCAAACGGGAAGGATTTTCTTCATCTAAGATTCGTTTATTCGGAATTTAGGTAATTTATTCACGTCTGTTACTAAAACAATGTTTTACTGGTTATTCCATACATTTGTATATGCTAGTGAACCAGGTCATTTATTTTACATGCTGGAGTGCTCGTCACTCGACTTTCTTGCCCTTAAACTAACTGTATGTAAAATGTCATAAATTTTATGCCATTATTTATAGACATAAAAATACAAATTGATAGCTTTCCGTTAATATCGTTTAACATCCGTTACAATTTTAATTCTGTGTTTATTATTACTTCTAATTAATATCGTTTATTTTGTTTCAGGTAAGCTAAGCTCTGAATATTCCTATTGGTTTACATTAACAGTTTTTTTATCGGTAAGTCATACATTTATTTTAACGATATCTCAATCATATAAAATAATATGTTTTACGAAAAATATGTAGGGTAATTTGCTACTACTCGTAGAAGCTTACGATTCTATACGTTTTTATTGGCGAGGTTCACTATATGTATGCTAAAGTGCAAATGCATGTAAGATAGTGGCACAATTATTATTCTAAATAACGAGTATATAGACAAATGATTTTTTTTTATATATCTAATATCAACATCATATATGTAAATAATCCATATTTTTTTATCATTTCAAAAATGATGTTATTTAGAAAAATATCACTTTGGCATTTATAAAGCACATTTTCCTGAAATATTTGATCACTGTTACGGCCACAAATCAACCGGCTACTTAAAAGTTCTAGGGGAGTTTTACAATACTGTAGCGTAGATTCATTTATCATTGCGACGGGAAAGCTGCGGGTTGCTATACACATTTTTCGATTATATTTTAATTAGACTCGTTTTTCTCGTTTAATTTAAGAATAATTACCATGCTGACACCACCATGTTTTTCTTCGCGTTTATTCTTTCTTTTTTTAGTAAGACGAGATTTTCTCTTTGTAATTATGTCAACTGAAGCTGAAAATATTCCGATTTATCAGATATTTGTTGGTTTTTATCGGCCTTCGTCATTTATGTTTATTTTCAGCAGACTCAATTAATGCTCGAAATAAAAACACTTAAGATTGTAAGAGGAATATTTTTATAACATACAGTTAAAACCGTAGACACTAATTTTGTATGAGTTAATCCAACTATTGTTTTATTGAAAATTTTAAAGTTTAATATAATTATTACTTTCTTATACACTATAGAGAGGTAGCTTATCGGTGATCTAATTCTAATAACTCATCAATTAAATTATCCATTTGCAGTAAAGCATTTTATGTTTGTTCTTGTATTTATTTCCAATGCGCCTATAATATTATTGGAATGATATTGGAATATTAATTTTTAATACATAATTGTGTAATTAATCTTTAGGTTTAATAAAAAAATATTTATGTGGTACTTTTATCACTTTTAGAATCGGAATATTAAAATTAGTATTAACATTTTAGTATTTCTACTGACCTAGGAAATTGCTTACGAAAACATCAATTTGCATTTTTTGCTAGTTACGGGGTATTAGCATTAGAAGGATTGTGCAAGAAACACCTTTTATCGTATATTTTATATTATCTAGGATACACACCTAACACTTGATGTAAAAATTGCACCGTGAATAATTTGCACAACCTAGCTAACAAAGGCGTTGGCATAGTAAAAAGAAACATTAATTCTTACGTAAAGGTATGAAAAATAATTAAAATTAATTAATTTGCGCAACTTGCTTCTAATAGAAATTAAAATTGCACTTGACTAGGAATATATTGCAATTATTTTACTACTCTTGGACGAAGTTAAAAAGGAAGTATTGCAATAAAGAATTATTTTAACGGAAATACACAATTTAAGAATTGATGAATTCTTTGCGACTATTTTCGAAATATTATTTGTAATTTCAACTGCCTGCGTGTGTTTGTCTGAACAATCTATCGAAGATAAATTATGAATTATTAAATTTATAGTGTGTTTGAAGCCTTCCTATTATTAATTTTAACTGTATCGAAGTTTTGTTTTAAAATTACATTAATTAAGCTTACCATTTACGGTAAAATTGCTTTTAAGATTTGTATATGTATGTGTTGGAATACTACTTCCAAAGTTGGTTGTCCAAAATGGATCTCGACAATTACTATCTGAAAATATTCTCAAATGTATGATAAGGTCATTATGATTTTTATGGAAAATAATAAAATCTCTGAAACATGTTGCTTTAATCATTTTGTAGATTCTGGAAATTTATATTAGTTTATAAAATTAAAAGCCATCTTGGAAGATATATTGAATTGAATGAATAAACTATTTAATTTTACAAATAATTCTGTATTCATAATCATAGTTAAATGAAACAAATAGTAGTTTATACATTTAGATGAAATACTTTAAGACAGGATAACGTAGAACGAACCAAATTTAATACTTATAATAGTATCCTGTTTTGTGTTAGTTAAGAGGATTGCATAAACTCGTCGTCCTATTCTATAGGGATTTTGTAAGTGTAAATTATTCTGTATTGATTCCTGAGTTTAAGATAGGAAGATCCGTATATAATTTATTGCTAAGATACGAGTAAACTTACTTGAAAATTGTTGCTGTTATGGGTATTATCTTGCTTTTGCATAAGTTTCGAATTACCTCGCCACAAAATTTGCCGAGAAAACTAAGTATATTATGGTAGATAATTGGTTTAATTTTGGTCTATCTGCAAATCTCGTTAATCATATACATATTTGCTTCAATTTATTCGGTATTGATATATTTTTAAATTAAAATTTACATAAGCAGTTTGATGAGATATTTTAATGCAAGAAACTTAAATAATTAGCAGTAATATATGGGATTAGAGTTATTTAAATTAGATCCTATATTTACATATAACAATTACAGTATGTATTGAAACGTAAATATTAAATAATTATTTCTTTCTTATACGAATGTATATCACGAAATATTTCGAATTAGGGATATTTACTACTATTCAAGTTTTGACCATCCTGATATCGAAATTGATTATTTTCTGTGATGTCTGTGTCTGCGTGTGCACGTTTTAGAGTAAATTCATTGAAGAAAAATGTATGAATCTTTAAATTTAGTACGTGTATTTGGCCCGAAAATAAATTCATATACATCTTAGGATAATTATACAAAAAGAAAGAGTGTAACTATACAAAAATCGGGTGAAAACCATTCCAACTTTCTTAATCAAATAAGGCTGGTCATTACATGTATTTCTGTTTATATCGTTTATATGATAACATTACTTCTATAAATACGTACGTATAAGAAAATATATTCCATATAATAATTAAAGTGAAAAACTTATGTTCAATATTAATAATGTTCTTGAAGCATGTGCGACCACCGGGCTTGCAAGGCTCTCTCTAATTATGAAGTACTGAGAATCTTACTCTGCGCCAATATCAATTAATTTCTATGTGCACAGGTGTTGTGTGCGTGCATGTTATTGAGTGGTACAACTTACTCTTCAGAAGGCGTTTGCAGTAAATACAAAGTGTAGCTGTGTCGAATTAAGAAGTACAGGAGGGCGTAATTAAAGTCTTGCGTGTTGACAGCCGACGGCTAAAGACTTGTCTTGCGGTCGTCAGTAGCGCAGCGCGATGAACACAAGAATCAGTTGCCACCAGCCTGATAAACACTAACGAATCAAACCTTTACAAAACGGAATTTCTAGAAAACGTTTATCCCCCTCAAGCACATTTGACATTGTCAAACATTTCATTAAAGTTTCAATTTGATTTGTATGAAGACCGCTGCCTGTCATTGTCAAATATTTGAACAAACATTCGCTCTATTCCGTGAAACTTTCTCATGAAGTTTAATATTGAGAAAGATTATATTCTTGTTTAAAAACGGATATTTACTATTTACTTCAATTTATTTATTTTCTTAGTATTCTGTGTAAATATATATTTTAGAATAGCTTGCAGTCGTACGCAAACATATCTAGAGGGTCGGGGTACCAAATTTGTTAATATATGATATTCTGATGCAAATTTATTTTAATTTAATAGATTAGAAGCAAATTCAACTAGCCAAAATATTAAATAACCTTAAATAAACATTATTTTGACAGGTAATATAGTGCCCACTGATGCCAACCTAAGAATACTTATGTTATTATAGAAAGCAGCACTAACGATTTAAATATCTAGTGTGAGCGTCAAATGGACTTCTAGATCAGCTTACTTAAAGTGACCCTATCTTAAAATCTTGGTATGAAAAGAGCATAAGGAAAATTGTGCCGCAACAACAATTAATCGGTTACATTTTGACTGTGGCAATAACCGGCAATTTACTCCTTTAAAATAAATGCATTTTACAAAACATAAATTATCTGATTTTTGTTTTCTATGCCGGTTACGTATCAAAAAATACTTAGTTAATAAAACTGAAATTGAAAATAACTGTTTGAAATGTTAAACTGGCGTTATCGTTGCTTATGAACTCCTGATCTGTCAACTTCCATTTGGCTTCAAGTTTTATTCGTCTTGTTAACACGTTGAATCCCACGTGTTTCATCGTTGAAACAAGAGACTGCGACACCGTCCTTCGCACTGGCTGCTGCATTTTATTGCTCTCTGATCGCCGGTTGAGATTGTTCTTCGTAATACGTTTCTTTGCCGAGAGATTTCATCAGAAAATTTCTTCATTTTCTTTTGCACAGACCAAGCAACGTTAATTTGTTATTGTCACAACTTTTATTTCAAAACATAAAAGAATCTGCGCTTCAACAAGAAATGACATTCCAAAAAGGTACTTTTATGATACTATAATGGATCATTTTTGTACATTTAACACTTTTCGTTCTAATTTTCTACAAAGAATCTGTTGATCCTATTTTTACTTTCTTATACGAATGTATGTAAAGAAGTATTGTCATCATGAAACATTTCTTCCAACATATCAAAATATTATAGTCACCGACGCATAAAAGATCATTATTGTACATTATAATTTTTACTCTACATATTGCTTTTGTTTCATAGATATTGTAAGGTGAATTTAAAACAAAATATAGCATTATTATAAATATTGATAGTGAGAGAACAAAAGAGTCGAGTGAAGGCTACTCCAGCATTATTTTAACTAAATAAATACTTTAGTTGTAGTCTTGCCTCTTTAGTTCATTACTATCACTTCCTATATTTAGAATATCAGTAGATTTGTTTACTAATATTGAATAAAAGCCTACTGTATGGCAAGCTAATAACATTGGTGCTTGCGTATATGCTGGCTATATTCCGTATACGTTAATTGAAGCATATCTTATCTGAAAAGTAAGTAGCAATTAATAACAGAAATAATCATAGATGATAGATTTGATAAATAAGAAAAGTCCTACAACTTAATCTTGTAGGAGCATTGTTAAAATCCCGATTATATAATTATGAAATATACAAACAGTAATTATATTGCCGCTTTGGAGTTTCAAACAGCTTCTAAATAAATGAATGTATATTTCATGTGTTACCACACATTGATTAGCTATAGCATTACTATTATACGCGTTTACTGTTCTTTAATTAAAAATTATGATAACTGCACCTAATATCGCCACACACAGTAACAACTATCAGCAATGTTACAGGATAATTAAATACAGGTATTTTATGACTATATTTATTGATTACTCATATTAAAAGCTAAAAGCATTGCTTATACGTGCACGTCCTATAACTGGTCAGTACCTTCATCATCTGTTCGCAACGTTGCTGTATAATTAAGATAAATGTTGTACAATTTAATTAACTTGTTATTTCCAAACGAGACGGTTTATGCATACACAACATACACCCACACACACACAGGCACACTTGCGTAGGGGTGATCAGAGCTAGTTATCCATTAGGGTAAGTTGACATATTTTCGCTATTATAAATGTATATCTCTGAATTGGTATTGGTTAATTTTGAGATGAACTCTATATAAATTTATAAATGCTTAAAAAAAACTATTGATGAAAAAAATGAAAAATTATATTATTTATAGTCTGCGAGAAAACTTTTAATTTTGTATTATATTGTTAATTTTTCACTATCTCGGTAACAGCACGAGTTAGAAAATTACTAAGTCATTTAGATGTTTATGATATTAAAAATTATAATAAATCTAGTTTTCTTATAAAACGTTTAATTAATTGGTAAATCCATCTTAAAACTACATTATTTTCCTATCATGAGTTTTTGAAATACTTGCAACATTATATACATTTTAATAATTCGTCTAAGATATACTAATGTTGAACAGATTTTATTTTTAATAAAATTTACTTGCATGACATTTACATTTAAATATCTTCTTATAAATCTTTAATTAAATTTATTGTGAAATAGTTTTTTTATCTGGCAAATTAAAAAAGAACGGGCTAAAACAAATACATGTTTATTTTCAAATATTTATTCAACACATTTTTCTCGTCAATTAAATACTAATATGCACCGAAGTTTGACGGATGTTATGTTATTTGTAGCCAATCATGTTTGCTCAAATTTCTGTGTGATTGACAGTGGCAGAATAATAATAGAAATCTCTTTAAAAGTGAGTGACTGAATAGATCTTCGTAATATTAATAAATAGATTTATTTTCCAACGTGATTGACAATAAATATGGCGAGTTGAAGGCGTTTGGTGCCTGTACCAATGCAATGCTTTAATATAAATTCCTAGGAAAAAACGCGACAACTAGCCCCCGATGTCCCCTACACAAACACACACATGCGTACTTACTCACACATATCATTTTGTGTGGATGACATAAATGTGAAATCGATGTGTTGTTTTGTTGAACCTGCGAAGTCTGGTCTACCAAAAGAAGGGTGGCTGGATAAAATGATTCGCTCGACAATTTTTCCATTTCCATTTTGTTTTAGCTTCCGTATACGCCCTACGTACCGGTTTCTCATGGGTCGATTGAAAATATATGCGGAGTTGCCTTTAAATTGTTTTTTAGGGAGTATTCCATTTTTCACTCACTTCCGATTTTTTTTTTGTCATCTATACTCCAGATATGTGAGAGTGTAGTAGTGTATTCGAAGGGTTTTTATATATATGGAGTAATGTTGAAATAACGTAAGGATTTCTTTATATCGTTGTGATATCTTTATTATATATTAAAATTGTTGGGGTAATATATTTTCTAGGGCTTTGGTTTTATACAAGTATTTCGAAATCAATTTCAATCAATGTAACTACATACTTATGTATATTGTGGAGCTTTGTACCGAATCCAAGTATATATCCCCACATTGTCTGTGTGCATATTCCAGAGAATTTGGTTAACTGTAGGTTCGGCTTATGTTGTTACATTGTCTATGTTTATCTGGCGAATATATGTTACCCAACATCGACTTACCTATCAATTTCAATGATTTCCTATTCGTGCATCAAATTCAGATGAACAAACTAAATCAGCTTTCATCTTGTCACATTGAAAGCTGCTCGTCTGCTTTGGATGTACAAAGCTGGTCTCGAAATATACTCACGTATAAGGAAATCAATACAATTTAAATAATCGAACATCGTGATACTAATTTGCAATATATCCTACGTGGTTTATATATATATATATATATATATATATATATATATATATATATATATATATATATAAACATATACATACATACATATATATATATATATATATATATATATATATATATATATATATATATATATATATATATATACATATATATATATATATATATATATATATATATATATATATATATATATATAGCGCCATTGCGTTTATTGTTAAATAATGATATGTAGATTTTATTTCGAAAGAAATTTTTATGTATTGAAAAGTTTTCTAAAGTAATGAATATGGAGTGTAACATTTTACTAACTTATAAAATAAACTTAATTTTTTCTAACAATTAATTAAACCGTTAAATAACTAATAACATAAACACAAAGCAATCAAAATATCGTTAGATATTTTATTTATAAGATAAATATACGTTGCTGTGTACAAGAAACAATATGTGAAGATTTAATTATACTTTACAGATGACAGTGTTTCTTGGACTATTGACTGTGTTGTTCATCAAATATTTACTTATTTATGAGTTTTATAAATATATATCAAAAATCTTTTTGTATAAATCATATTGATATTTTCAAAATTATTTAGGAGCCATATAATATTTAGGGTGGCTCGTTTATTCAGGGTACTATAACTCCAGAAACATGAAGAATTTAAATAAAGTTTGTTCATATAATTGGATAATCTCTACAAAATTCAGTGTTGACATGTACCAAATATTTCATTATATATATATATATATATATATATATATATATATATATATATATATATTTAACAGTCTTTTGTACTATATACGGTGTGCTAATAATAGATGCACTTGCGAAGTAATTTGCTTTTATCTATTGGTGATTGAATTCGCAGTATTATATTATAGCACAATCCTAAAATAAATTCGCTAGATCCAGCATACTGTTCAAATGCATTCCGATCCAGTTTGCTTTGAGCCCCAAAACCTATACTTAAATTTCCAAAATGTTCAGTGGGCGATACATTTAAATGTCTCACTATGTAAACTAATCCTAATTGCAACTACTCCATGCATCAGGTAAATGAAACACTCTCCAAACTAGAGGGGGAAGTATTTGAAATTTTGCTCTATTGTGTAGCACTATCAAGTATCCTTTGTAAACGGCCTAACGAATAAGGAAGATGCACTGGATATTACATAAAGGATTCTAATGAAAAATTCAGGGCAACATTGTGATGCCTTTGTGCAGATTACGGGTGTATAGAAAAGATATCACGAATCAGTTTCTGCTTGGCATTGATTTTTAGAACTTGCAGGATACATTCAACTCACTGCACATTGCATGGAAGCTTCCATTTATGTGGTTGATGGGTTACGTGTCGAAGTTAAGAATGCATTCTTTCCAGATACAATATGTACTACTAGGTAAACCCGTGCACACCATGTGCCTATATCATGTACAGAATACACTCTACTCTACACCGATCCATATGTCTATGTATCTAATGTTCTATCCGGAACGTTTCGATATTATAGAATGTTCTAACAGTATCAGTTATATACTGTTTTGAAAATAAATGTGTGATAAAAATATATATAAAATATATTTCTAAGCTTGTGTGAGCCATAATGTGTGACAAGCTCCAAGTAATTTGAAGCAATCTAGCAAATAAATATAACCATCTTAAGAGACTGTTGAAAGCCTCATAATGCCACTACAAATGTCTAGATTAATAAGTTGATACCAACAAGAGAAGAGTCTATTTTGTCGGAATTTTCTTTTACATCATCGGTTGCCTTTCACTGAAATAGGCACAAACTGACGCTCCCCTCAATTCTTTTGCCATGTCCCACCCTTCCTTCTATTCATAACTTCATAGCAACACCAAATGGACGGCTATCTATCTCCCCTTTCGAGTAAAATGTTCCATTTCAGAACGGATATTAAATAAAAAAATCAATCTCACCTCGTGTTCATTAACGGTGTCGTATTCCCAAAAGGGATATCAAAAGAAAAGATTCTTTTCAACTCATAACGGTGGCAGAAGAGCGCGCTGCAAGAATATCATCGAAAACTAAAGAGTGAGACTGAGTATCCCATTATATACTTGTCAAAATATGTGTGCGTGTTTGTTGAGTGCGGGTATGTGTCAATGTCGGTGGCCCGGCTAGCATTATACCAGCTTCGGGTCCAGGTTGTAATCTGCCGGTGCAAAGATAAATTGCGATACCATTGAGTCCGTTCTAATCCCTTAGCCTGCGTCTGCTGATACGTACTTGTGAAATTGCTCGTATCGTCGTCTATTTATAGGCGCCAACTTCACAAAATATACTCGGGTACACAAAAAATTCATATAAAGAACAATTCAACTCTAGAGTGCTTTATTTGATTTGGTCCCATACTTAATATGTTTTTAAACAGTGCGTAATCCTCATCAAAATGAATTTTATAATTTTTAATTTTGAAATATTTAATAAATTATTGCTTAAATGGTTTGATATCCGTCAATCATGTTTTTTAAAATGTTTGGTTTATCCCTATAAATAACAGCAGAAACGAGTAGGATCACACAAGTTACACGAAATAGTAGACTTTTTCTAAATTTATTAAAATGAAAGTATCAATTTAATAAATATTAATGATGTATGTTGGATTATTTTTTAATCCTTCATTTGGATAAACTAAGACGTTTTATTAATTATGAGGTCATTTTATTTGTATTGAGATACATTAAAAATGTAAATATGCTTTAAACATTCTAATTACACAAACTAGAAAATACCGCTATAGTCGCTCAATAGTTCATTATAATATCAGATGTAGTAGATTACAAACATATATTTCAACAGGTTTGAGTTTTGTAAGAAATGAAAATATTTAAAAATATATAATTCAAGTTTGATTATACAAAGTGGTATTGTTCGTAACAATATATCTTTTATCCCAAACGCGGGGTAAATATATATTAAATAATCCCAAGTTTATAACAAGAATTGCGAATGAATGATACATAAGGGATTAGACAAGCTGTAAATCATTGAAAATATAAAACCAAGACACGTCATATTTGATGTGTTCTTGTTAGCAAGAACATAATTTGTCGGTATAATTATACATGAAATATTATGAAGAGTTCCTTAGAGCTTTATAACGTGTATCAGCCACATCAGCGCAGGTTTCAAATAACAGGAGTGTAAACAAAATTCATGTTTTAGAGATTATGATAACAACCTTTTGTAAAATTACAGTTCATTCTTGTAGCGCCCAACCTTAATATATAATTCAAGCCAATTCAAGTTTAAGAGGAATCAGCGCTAAATCTTGGAAATATTCTTAGAAATTTTCACGTCATTTTAATGTAACAACGATATTAAATACTAGTTAAAGAATAATAGATTATAAGGTTAAATCTTTTCGCAATGCTATATTATATTCAATTTAATTATTATTCACAATAATTATCGGGCAATAAATACTATTGATTCCAATTATACGTAAGATATGATATATTACAAAAATATTGCATTGCTTATTCATCGTATAAGGGCAATAAGAATTAAAACTAAATTGACCATCGAAGTCTAGCAGGACGAACAATTCCATGGCTCACGTTTGAATCGCGTTGTAAAGAGAGTTTACAAACATAACTGGCTTGTTATATAACTCCAGTTAATAACTATGTAGAAAGGACACTATCATATAAATCTGATTTGATTATAAATATATATTTATTTAAATAGGAATTGTAAGTAATAAACACATTTGGGACCAATAGTATTTGCACCTCAATATGATGAATTTGTTTAACAATTTCTTTTCCTTTGTTTCCCTGAAAATCTGTATAGCCGACGCCTATGGTGTGTCACCCCCTTTCTACAAATTTCTTTTTCTTGCTTCAGTTCACTAAATAATGGTTAAATTTGAATGGACATCCTGCGCCTCCGCTAGAATGATTTCATTATTTTTATATCGGACTCTGCTTCATCATTCCCATTTACACAGAGGGCTCCTGCGCGTATTTATTTCTTGCGTTGTAACAACTCGTTAACAGAAACAGCGGATTACGTAGCCCTGGTTATCGATTTCTATATGCGTACAAAAGATGTCTCCGAGGTTTGCGATCCTAGACCTTTTAATTGGAAGATATCGTCAGTCGAGTCGTTTTATCTTATTTGGTTGGAAATGACATGATTCTTTTTCTGTATTGCGCGGACTATAACACTAGAAGTATACGTCCAGGATATTAGATATAAGAGGTACGGGAACTAATTGAATTTTTATATATTATGTGTACCAAATATTGTTAAACAGGATTTATACCTTTAGAGAAGATATGGTGACCAACTCAGGTCTTTTGATCGAAAACTCATTAAAATTGCATTCAATCTTCCGTCGAGATATTATTTGTAGTATTTCTTGCGTCAAAAATATCAAATGTTGATTAAATCTCTAATTTTCGAAAAATATATTAACCTTCAAATAGACATCCACTAGTTATGGTTTTGACTCATGTTTCGTAGGAACTTCATTTACATATTATATATTATAATCATTGGAAATTGTATTTTTAATTTTTGCAAATTAATTTTAATATTTCAATTTACACATTCAATATTTTAATAATAAGACGCCATCTTGACACTTATGTATACGAACTGTGTTTCGGCTCTACCTCGTGTAAATATGTATATTAACACATAAAGTGTGCATCTACGGGCCATCTCAGTAATATAATTGAAAACATGATAAATACGTCGACACAAAGACAAAAGCAGTGTGATAGATCGTATAAGTGGGTGGAGTGGTGCAAGCTTTCACAACTTTGGACACCAGGACGAAATAATTAAAAACACCATTGCAGATTTAATGAAACCTAATTGAATTATGAAATAAATCAGCCGTTGCGCGCGTCCGCTGCCGCTATAATGAACATAAATCAACACCAATTTATACAAGAGAGACTCTTATTATGAGCTGCTGCTGGCCATAGCTACGCCACGCCACGCTAGTGTTAGCGCCACCAGCAGCGGCACGGCACGGCGTCGGCGGCACATACACTCCCGCTTTGTCGTCCTTTATATTGGATATTAGTTCATTTTAAAACAATGAACGCGAAGGGTGGCGCACGCATACAATCTTTGGGAGTTTAGATAATGGAAGGGTAGGTGTCCAATTTTTATTTTATTAAATATATTGTTTTCTACAGAAGAGATATATGATAAACAAAAGATTGCCATTTTAAATAGACGGTTCTGTAGTTATAATACATATTGTTATTATTACATAGCAGTCGTAACAAGAATTTAAAATAAAATATAGCATTATTATATTTAGATAGTTAAAGTATTCGAAAGTCGAGTGAAGGTCACTCCAACTTTTTGTTGTATTAGTTTTCTCAATAATACTTTCAAAACAATATTTTTTAATGTATGCGTTGAGTTTATATTATGACTACCGGTTAACCGGTTACGAGTAACCAGTAATTACTAACCGGTTATGCACATATAATAATGTTTTTTTTTTTTTATATTTCACCCAAAAAAATAAGCTACCACTATTTGAATTATTTACTTCCGTTTATTTAATGATAATAATTGTTGGGTCACTGACCAATTGCCATAATTGAGGGGCCGCCACTGCTTGGTGCGGCCGTGACTACGGGGTCTATTCCAAGTTTTACGGCACACTATCGGAAGATGCGACGCCTGAACGTACAGTGTAGCGTAAGGCTCTTATCCTTGCAGTCAGTTACGTTGATTAGTTCGGGGCGAGCGTGAAATGTGTAGGCGACGCCAATGAAAATCCCAGTCATCAAATTCTCTTGCAATCCAGTATACTGCCATCATCATCGTCCATATTTTTGTCGCTTGTATCCAGATTTAAAAACTTTATAGCAAAGAATTATCTGATTCTCTTTATGCCCGCAAGAATTAAAAACGGTTATCTCCATGTCAACCTAGTTTTACAAACGATGATTAATTTCTTTTAACAGATTAATATCATATCAACCACTGTGTACAACAAAGCTATTGTCAAGTTGACTGACATATCAGATAATTGATACGACTTTATTCGTATTGATTTACTTCAAACTTTTGTTTTTTTTTTATATAAAAAAAAGTTTTTTACTGGTGTGTTACATTTTTTTATAATAATTTGTTGATATTTAAATGAACTGTTTCAAATGGTCTTTTGTCATACTTCTATATCATTTTAATCAAGTACCTGCCCACGTTCGAATTGGATTAATTATTGCTAAGTAATCCTTAGCATGTTATCCAGCTTTAGTTTCTTGGAAATTATTATAATTATAAATATACTTGCAGATCACTAACTTGATATTTACAAAATCGGTTAAATTTATAATTTATTTTATATTAAAAAAAATTATTATGGAATAGTAACACTCTCATATTCGGAATTTTAAATCTAACGTTATAGACGTTTTCTACATTGTAACATCACAGATTTGCGAGTAAACTATTAGTACATGTCTTTAAATCATACAAGACTAACAGATTTTAGTATAATTTGCTGAATTAATTTTATTATTGCCGATATTACAGATGAAACATTATAAAATGGGAAAGTATATTTTTTTGCAATATTAATCTAAAACTTATGAATTCCGGCTAAGATGAATCAATTATATAAATTTGCAATAGCCATTAAAATACTTATGTAAAATTTTGGAACATTTGAAAGCACAATTGTAATTTGTTCTCTGTATTCATAGTAATGTAAAACTTCGCTCATTTAATTTTTAGGAAAACAATTGACGATCTCTGTTTTGCAAATGTCAAATGGTGTTGATTTTTTTCATTAAAATTTTAGCTAATGTACCTTTAGTGGAAGTTTTATATAAATACGGGAGTTGTTTGTCGTATTTATTTTAATCTGATTCGTTTGCATCTGATCATTCTAAATACAAAATACGGCACTGCTATTCCAAATAAACCGAAACATTTTTGAAAAATAAATACCTTGGCTCGTTTGGAATAGGCTCTACAAATTGTAGGTGTGTTCGTTTTTTCGAGCTGTTCTACATATTCGCCCATCGAAATTAAAAGGCTGTTTTTTTTTTTTTTTTTTAACGATCATTGAAAGTGAATTGAACCAAATTGTATTTCTTTTGCTCTACAGCGAACAATGACTCTATTTGGGAAATAAACTGAATATACTTTGAAGTATGTCCTTCCAACTAGCTATTGATTGGAAATCAGGTTAATTGAACAGTGAGGTATTAACAGAAAAGCACGTTTCAAGTATCCCGATATTCGTATTTTACCATTTACCGAAAAATCGCTTTTAACTTATTACTCGGATGTTGCTTCCGTTGCTACTATATTGTACTAAGTTGTTTTATGACCCTCGACAAAAAATGCACCAAAGAGCATAATGTGAATATATTTATATGTAAAACACATTCCACTTCTCACAGATAATAAAATTACTAGGCTAACCCGTGGGCACCATGTGCCCGTATCATATATAGAATTCATTCAACTCCTAACCGATCCATATGTGTGTGTATCTAGCTTTCAATCCGGAAGTTTTCTGTGGTGTGAACGCTGACAATGTTTATAAATAAACTTACTGCATCTCTAAATTTTCGAACAATACAAATTATACTTAGGTACTGCTTCTATTTTTATATTTTCCCATTATATTTATAGATATTAAATAATTGTAATCCAGAAAATTTTAAACTCCGGGTTTTATAACATTACTCGTTATGAGCTTGCCTGAATTGATACAGGCTATTTCGAGATGACGTCTGTATGTGTATCTGTGCGCGCTCTACTGCAAAAACTATTGAAGATAAATTACAAAAGTGCATCAATATTCCGGTCGGAATATTTGCAATCTCTGTTTGTAATAAATTTAAATAAATATGTTATATCATTCTTTTAGAGTCATGTAAAGAACATTGTAAATTATTTTATATGAAAGTAACAAAAATTATATTTATATTACTCATTTTAAGTAATATTTTTATGAAAATCCCACAAAACATTATTAATGTAGTAAATAACAGTATACACTTTTATGAGTATAATCACCGTAAAAACAAGAAATTACAGATTTTTTCATTTTTCATGGATACACATAATGCGAAATATAAAATTCATTTCATAAAAAACTGCAATTTATGATACCCAAATCTTTAAGAAAATAGAATCTGTATCCAAGCGTACTGTTCTTACTGAAACATTTAATGAGAAATATTATACTACCGTACAATACCAGTTTTAATAGGTATTTGAATTTCACTCTGGCTTAGTCTGGTGGGTGTGCTTATAATTTTCTTCGCGTTTCTTTTGGTCCGCTTCGTTTCGATGGCGACTTATTAAGGAGATTTAGTTCTTTTTTTCTGTCTCGTTATCATCTGTTTCCATCTAGGATTTCTTCTAGTCAATGATAATTCCCTTTTAACAGGATATCACTGTATTCGCTTCGCTTAATTTTGTCTAAACATTAGTTGCATTTTCACAAATTATTCTCATGACCCTATCGTTTCAATTCGCTAAACGTCATTCGTTCTTACACTGAATTTTTAATTATAGATTCAATTAGATAAATGACATTTCAGGATATTTCTGTAGAGTATTGGTTAGTTTGACAGCTTGTTTCGGTTATATATATATATATATATATATATATATATATATATATATATATATATATATATATATATATATATATATATATATATATATATATATATATATCTGGTGAAAACTGCGTAAAAGACAGTCGAGTACTGGCTACTTTAGATATATTTTTTTGTTAAAAGCAAATTATTTGGGATTGAATAAAATAAATATCAATTTGGTATAATTAATAAACATTATACAAAAATTACTGTTTTCGCCGAGATTTATTAACTGTTCAATGCAAGTTGGACCAATGCTTGTTTTCTAATTAAAAGTACGTTGCTTTCAAATTACTAATATTCAGTGCTAAGTAGCCTTGAACATATACAAATTACATCTGCTATTCATTAAAACTTCAGCATGATTAGTTACACTTTACTTAGCGTACATTTCACCTAGTTGGAAACTCATGATTTTGCACTTCTAAACTGGTGTGCTGTGGTATCACACGGTATAAACGGTGCCCGAACACCTTACAAATCGACCCGGGTGTCGATCGGTCCATATCGTGACACTAGTCATCGAACACCGTACGAAGCGGAACTTGGGGCCAAAGTCAGTCGCATGTTTATATTATGGGGTCACATGTGGTGGCAACTACCTAGACAAACTTGGGAATTCAAACAGCATATTTAGCCGAGTTGCTCTGCAGCGTCTACCAGATACTTGCCGTTAAAGTATGACCTGTTCGACCGAAATTGCTATTTGAATTTATATTATACTAGATTCAAAGCCTATATACAGATTGGTCCTGAAGGTTTCGGATGTGAACAATAAGTATGTTGACAATCACAGTTTTTTATTAAAATTTTAAGCACATATATGTGTTTTAATTGTTGCTGCTTCTATAGCTATGTCCGTATATCCTGAACTGCTTAATCAGTTCATGATTGGTCTTTCTTCCACTTATAATTATGAAGATTGTATCTTGAAAACGACACGAGTTTAAAAAAAAAAGAATCTTATAAAAGTAAAAGATTAAAAAGTCTCAAGCAACTTTTATTTGTACAATTATCTGAAAAAATTCGTTTAAAAATAAGTTACATTTATGTTTCCCTAGTAACCACATATAATGATATTATTTCATGACAATGTTAGATAGAATTTAAAACACAATAAAATTATTTTACGTATATAGCGAAAACACGTAGGAGTAATATTAGAAACTGCTAGTTATTTACATTTCTTAAACTATTATTACTAAGAAACAAACAAGATATGTATATATATGGTGTTTATCAGTTCCGCATCAAGGAGAATGTAAGCAATTTATATTAATGCATTTGCACTGTTTAAATATATATAGCCATAACGATAAATCTTGAGAAATTGAGATAATGAAATATAAATAAATATGCATATGTGATTAATCATAATGTTACATACTTATAGCCAGATGTATCAATTGGAATGTATGTACACACAGATGCCATTACGGAAATTTCATTTAATACTATAAAAAATAATTTTAATTGACTTAGTAGAATTTTGAATTATTAAATCTATATATTATTTTTCTTATTTAATAATATAGGAAAGAGTAATTTTGATTTCATCGCAAACAATAGTTTGCATAATCGTAAGCCCAGGGCTAAAATAACATATTTATTCAAATAAATGTCGAGAAATTTTCCGTCATAATGTATCGAATTAATTCAATGACACCGAATTAAATAGAAACTCTATTCTTACAGCTTTTAAAATAATTTAAAATTATATATTAATAAAAATATTGTTTAGGTAATATTATTGTTTATTCATTTATTATCTTTTACATTAGTAAAGTAATTTCCCATATTATTACCTGTTTATCCTGTTGTTTGTATTATATTTTGTACTATTTGTAATATTATTATTTGAATTTTTTTAGAAAATGAAGTTTACTCATACCATTTCATTGAATGTTAAGAACTTTATATAAAAAATAATAATACGAAATTATGTATGGTTGATTACGTTATTTTTATGAAAGAAATTGTTTTTGAGTAAAAAATTTTCATGAACAACTGTATACCTTATAACTGATATACATGTTTAAGATAATTAACGATACTGTTAGTTGTGGATAAAATTATATATTTCTCATGAATATTAATTTAGTTTGAATACAATTTGAATGGCTCTTCTGTACCTATAGGAGCATAAAGTATAATATACGTTAACAATAAAAGGTAATACAAAAACAATTTTAACAGCATAGCAGTGAAACTCCGCAGGCCATATTACTCTACATCGCAATCCTATCACACCGATATTTACATAAAAATAATTGGAGTTGGCACATCTCGGGCGTCTGCTATAGCACACCATATTCTATTTCGTTCAAACGAGAATAATTCGGGTTGTACCAAACAGAAAATGTTTTAACGATTCCGTTATTGCTTTTGATTGAACATGTGGTTGTTTTGTCGACTTCGTACCACGCCGTGAATGTTTATAAAATCCGTCGATTGAGATATCGGTAGAGTTCAAATATACAAGAGGCCAATTACGTTTTTATATTAACTCAAAACCAGTCTCACTGATATTGAATCTTGCACGCAGTAAATCATGTTCAATTAAATTTTGATGGCGAAAAGAAGCATACCAAGTACTATACAACAACAAATCAATAAAGAATTTTCTTGCACATAAAAACACATTTTCCTCTACTCGAAGAAGAGCTGTATTTTTTTTTATATATATAAACCTGTAAATATCTATACAGGAATAAACAGTTAAACATAAATACATTTCCTGGTAAATATTAAACATATTACCAAATCTTCATGCGCCTTAATAACCATTTCTGATATATTTTTAAGATACCTTATGCAAGAGACCGAAACGAATAATTCTGTTGTTTTCTTGTTTCTAAATAAGTTTTTTTTTCAAAGATTTGGTTCACTAATAAATTATCTCAGGTTTTGCAGTCTGTTTAGCCAACAAAACAGAATTACTGCAACTGGCATAATAATCTAGTTGCAAGAACTTACGTGCCCCTAACCCCCACACCCCTTCTACTTGAGCTTCGCCCGGTATATTGAAAATATGACCAGCTTTTAGATATTTAAATATTAATTTGTCCTAGTCTTAATTTTAGGCTTAAAAAGGAAAATTAACCAGTGATAATATATGATATATCTGTATGTTTAATTTTTATTATTTCTTATAAATTAAATAATTACATACATATTTTAGAATTTACAATTAGGTATCAAACCTTGACCTACTTTCATATAAAAATTAATAATCGAAACATCTCCATCAATAATATTATATTTAATGAAAAGGCAATATATGATGTAACAATGTTATATAATAATTTAATAAAAAAAAAACCTTGAATATAAAATGATACAGAAGTCCAATATATAATGAATAATATATTTTTATATGATAATATTCAATAATTTATTGGAAAGTGTGATAAAGTTCCGTGCAGTTTGACAAATTATTGTGATAATATCAACATTATACTCTAATAGTACTTCGAAACTTTGTCATTAGCACGGGCTTTAAGTTGTTTTTAGCCTAGTGGGGATGGCTGATAGCAATTGAACGATGAATATATTATAAGCGGCGTATCAATGAAACATGCGGTTCTACCTGTTCCGACATGTATAAAAGGTAATCAATCTTTGATCGTATCTCTATGACAAGCATATACATAATTCAGTATTTGTTCGGGTCATTGTCGGTATGGATTTTAAATGTGACATTTGATGTGACAGTTCAGTCGACACAGCATGGAAAACTTGAATATAGTTTGCTGTTTCGCTATTTCATAATTGGTAATTTATTACAATGGAAGAGTATTTTTTTTTTTCGTCTTAAGATTCATATTTGCAAATTTTAAAATTCAAAATTATAATTTTTAATAATTTTGTGTGACCTTTGAGTTACCAATATGATAAAATTATGTAGATTATATATTAGATGTCTTGTAGAATTTTAGGATGTTTAAATGAATTTTCTAAAGGCTGTATTAAGGGGTGCTCCATATTTTGAAGCCCTATAATTCGGGGAGTTGGTGGACGATTGGATTTAAACTGCGAGTGGATTCAAATGAAATGCCATATAATATGTGAGCAAATTTGGCTCAAATCGTTTTGGTACCTTCAGAGTAGTAGAGGGTACAAATTTGGTCTTACGAGCGACATCCAAGTATATTTTGAATTCAGCACGACGAGACAAACACCTTTTGTTAAGTTTTTTTTTTTTTTTTTCGAGAATGCTACAGACACACGACCGTAAGCTTTTGCTCTTCTGTACTTCGTACGGCTAGCTAGAAATATATAAAAGTTCCAATACCATAATATCTCGTGGACTAGTTGTAGTGTTTTATATAATCAGTACAATATATATTATGATAATTTATGTAATGCGTAAGTAATTGTCATAATCTACAATTTACTACTAAAACGAATAATAGTCGTGTATCAAATTACAAATTATGGTAAAAATTACTTACGAAATTAGTTCATAAATTTAACGCAAGGGCGGCTATCGCTAAATCACTTTACCAGTATAATATCTTGCATATTATAAATAACTTTAAGTTGCGGATATTCTAGTTTCTGCTTCGCACTTCTTATTACATGGATCAATGTTTGTAATTATGCAAAATTTTGAACTTAATTACAGTCAAAGTTCACTTTGTACTTTAGAAAAGATATTGATTTAAGTTATTGATATCAATTACTAAATATTTATCGGTATCTGGGTGTCAACTCACAGTATAAATATAAAACTACTTGCGGTTATATCAGTTTAATAGCTTAAAAATATTGATTTTGCTGGCTATTATGTTAAATATATTTGCTTTATATTTGCATAATATAATTCGATTATAAAACATATAGAATTTGGTGTTTGGAAATTCTGTTTTCTATTTTCCATGCTGATCCGATATGATTGATAGCCTTCCTGAGGAACTGTCAGCATATTTCCCCCATAAATTTATATATATATATATATATATATATATATATATATATATATATATATATATATCATATAAGATATTCTTTGCATTTACTTCCGTGTGCATGTAGAATTGGGTTGGAGATCGATGAATAAATGATAATATACATCACCGACGCGAGTTCAGGCACAGCTTGTGCGTCTGAAGATGCGTACGCACTTTCCTCTTAAACTTCAAGTTAGGTTTATTTGACGCGGGATATATCAGTTGTCAAAATATGCTTGCCTTAACAACGATGTTCGAGCCTGCTTGTATTTATACGATATCAGACGCTTCAGGAAACTAATATCTTTACTTTATTATTTACTTTTACAAGAGAATTTATTAGTTAAAAGGCTTTAGCTCATACTTTACCTTTATTCTTCCTGTATGAATAGCTGCAGTGCTGGATTGGTATCTGTAACATACATAATTGAATATTTTCTTGGATATAGAAATTTTAAGTCTACCTACGTTTCCAATGTTTCATGTTTATTAAATATTTAATGCACAGTACATGAATAATAATATAATATTTTTAGGTTAACATGTAAACATGTATTAAAATAAATATATACAAAAAATAATGTAAATTACATAAGACAATATTATTAGTAATTTAATATAATTGTATGTACTATAATCAAGATAATAATAATCGAGATTTAATATGTTGTTTATTTTAAGATAACCTTCACCGTACTTACTGGAATGACACTCTCTTGAAATCCCTTAATATTTTATGACGACTCTATATATCAGATGTATAATGTTGTTGGTATGACTTTGGAAGTGCCAAGTCCCCGCTTGACGTGCGCGCAACCAGTCGACTCCGACTCCCCGGCTTTCATATCAGATGCACCATCAAATTCCCATCAACGTTGAATGGAGAATGAAATGAGATATCTAAGTGGGCTCGAATGATACCGCACTAGGCCAGAAATGCGCTCGCGTATATCTATCTGTATAGGTGCTACTACACGAAGTGATTAATACGCTTTGAGATCGAGATGTATGCGTTTGACTTCTGTGATCTTCAATTTTAATAACCGATAATGGTATTACGAAATTAACCAGCATTATATTATTATCATCTGGGTCGTTAAAAGCTAAATATTTGATGCTTATATTGGTTTGGTAGTTTTCAATTCCGAATTTTCATTGGATGAGATCGACTCCAATTGTAAAAATATTACCGTATTTTAAATATAATTGCTCGTCGTACGTTATTACAATAGATCTATAATGTTTGGCCATATTCGCGAAATTGTATTTTTTTTTGCATGGTTCCACGTCATTTAAGAAGTATTTAAAAATAATTGTTTAACCATCGTCATGAATCATTCCTTGCCAGTATCCATTATTTCTTGACTTGCGTATTCGAGTCAGCTCGTCTATACGTGAGTCGAAGACAACTCCTTTGAGAACTCTACTGAAAGTAAGATTATATTTTCCATTTGTTGGCTCGTACACATTTTGAAAGAGTTCTCCTTGCCTACCTATCCTTCGGTCGAACTTGGCCGGTGAACCGTTTTTGGCTTGGGAGTTGGAAGCAAGAGGCAAAAGCAAGCCATTCGTTTCCGAGCAGACGAGCATTCGGCATGTAAAGCTTACTTAAGCAGGCGGCACGATATTCATTGCTGTTTTATTGAAGTTGAAGTAGTGGCCAGAGAATCACGTCGGTGCGTGTCTACGAACGGGTAACCACTTCCCCGCCATCGCTGATCGCTCATTCACTGATTGGTTCTCTCACGTCTGGTGAATACTTCTAATTTCTACCACGCTCCTTGGGTTCACAAATCACTCGGCTGAATAATATCTAGTTCGTTTGCGTACTGAAACTGTGATGGCGGGTGATGCATTTGAAATATCGTCGTGCTCCTTATTTGAATATTAAATCGATCAAATTTTTCATATCCGTTTTTAATTTTCAAATACTTTTTTTTTATCTCTTACCGTATTTACAATAGTTATAGTGTTTGGTCGTGTATCTCTTCTATTCTCGGAATCAACAAAATATTACACAAACATTATATGTTTTCATATCGTCCTAATTTCGAAATATACTCATATATGTGGATGTATATCGATCCTAATGTATTAAAATATATGCAGTGATCACTACACTGGACTTTCTTGTTGGAATATTCAAAGAATATGTATTGCTATTTTCTGGTAGTACTTTGTTTTATTATAAAAGGGTTTATTCTTGTCATTTTCACTTTCAGTTTATTAAAACCAATAAGTTCCCCTAAATATGTGTTCAAAAGCATTACTCTCATATTCAAGCCATGGAAATGAAAGGCAAGCGTAGGGTTAAATGAGTCTGCGTTCTATTTGACGTTCTTGTTATATTATTTTCTTTTATTTATCATAGCTCTCTGCCAAATTACCTGCCATTTGTTTGTACACTCCTGACAACCCTTTTACCTTTAACAGTGTCCCTCTGTCGCAGTGTTGCTAAATGGGTGAGGAGGATTGGCGGATGTTCTTGTCGTTCTTCCATCGTTCTGCCTGCTTACAAATGGTTATGTTTTTAAATGAACCCTCATGCCGTGCTCGCTGGCTGTCGCGCGTACATTACGTGCGTCCCATTGTAAATGAAATGAACGCGCCGCGCCGCGTGCTCGCTCTCTCGTTTCGTCGTGCCGTGCAAGCAGCCGAATAATTACATTAGATAGTATACACATTATATCATGAGAATTCGTTCTACTGCATTTACTTTTCCCATATTTATCACCTCGTATTTTAAATACAGACTGTTAACAATTTTCTTTTGTTGAATCGCATATTCGTTTCGTTCCTTATGTGTAACATTTATTAAAAATAATGCCTAGTCTCTGAAATTTATTTTATACAGTAGACTGAGAAATAATATTTGTTTATTAAACATTAAGATTGTTTGAATAGTGATAATTTTTAGTAATATCATCAGTGTTATTTTAATTTAACACATTGCTTGTAATAACACTAAAGTTGAGCCAATAATATAAAAATATGTCACTATTTATAGGCAAAGGTTTCTTTGTGTATTTCGATTATATTTTTTGAAATTTTACTTGACTACGTGGCAGAGCAGGTTTCTCCGTATGTGATGCCGTCCCACTCGTAGTTAGCATTGGCAAACATGAAAGAAAATGCACTAAACTATTTAAATTTTAGTTGAATGAGTAGAAGCTTGAAAACAATTAATATAATAAATAGATATCAATTGTGAAAATAAAGCAAACAAAAACGTTTCGTTGAATAGAAATTAATATTCGCTGCTTCTGGGTGGCAGTATAATGCAAATATTGCAGATTACATTTACAGGAAGCAAATGAACCTACATTTATTTTCTACGTTATAGCGTTAAACGATATAAGTGTTCAAAATGCAATATCAGCATAGCGAGAAATTGCTGACTGCAACGGTAATAGGTGTAGCTTAATTTACACGACAAATAAGGCAACCGGAAAATCGGTGAATCCGCCATTTGATATTGAAACAGTTGCCACGGTAAATATTGATTTCATAAATACCCAACAGCAAGCATGTTTAAGGCTGTAGTTTCGCAAAGTTAAACACTCTCAACTATACATATTATTTATATTCAACTTTACTCTGACGACAGAACTAATAGGCAGTCAACCTTGCATCAGCATATAGTTAAAATCATACCTCATTATGCGCTTATTATCTTATATATTTCCAGGATCGTTACGTAAAACCATTTGCCATATATTCTTATTTTTTAGTCATATAAAGCTTTATAAGACTAATCTATTTTAATTCGGTAAAATATGCATGACTTAGGCTTGGTTATACAAAGATATAATCCACCTTTCAGATAATCACAATCTTCTTTTTTATTCGAATATGTAATGACAATTCAATTACCGCACTAACACCATGCTGAATATAAAATTATTTATAATTTTTCGTAATGTACGAGAAAAATAAATAAATTAACGGATTATTTAAACGTAAATCCAACACCTGGTACAGTGAGCGAAATCGATGTTTATATGAAATCAATATTGCCCTTGAGATAACCAAGGAGTTTATTATCTTTATATAGATTTACAATCCGTATTATTTGAAGATATTAATTTTATACCACAGTAGAAGTATAAGCATGTTTAGCTGAAGACTACTCAAAATGATGAAATCTTAAAATTCCCTAGAAAGCATGCGTCTTCTTTACCAACTAGATAAATGATAGCTAAAGAGAAGTACTGTTGAGCTTGTTAAGTATTTATCAAAATTATATACGTAAGTGTAGTGTGCAGTAGAACCGGAGTTTTGAACCATTGATATAATGTAGATAGATACGTCTGTAAGTTCACAAGACACCGCCGCGTAGATCTGCTGGTCCGACGCGGCACCGGTCGTATATCTTTGTAATATGTTTACATATAACTTAAACTTAGATTTATGTTTCCTTAGACTTACTTGACTTTTCGTACTCTCGCGTGTACCTTACATATGTATTAACCTATGTTCAGCGACCAGATTTTCTAGTTCTGCTTAAACATATCTAGTGTCATGTTGAATTTATAACTTTAATATACTTATACCTAAAATAACTGAAATTTACATAACATCCGTGCCTATAAATCAAATACTTGGGTAAACATTCATTTCTGGTTTGAATATTATGCTCAAAAATAGGAGGTGCACATCTAGATCATATACAAGTCTTACCTACTTACACATGAAGTTTGAAATGACTCTGTAAGTGTATTTAAATATGTTTTATATGTTCATGCGGTACCATTAAATTAAAATATTTCAAAAAAATTATTGGTGCAAATGGCCATAAATGTTTATTTGACGAGTCATTTAATTGAAGATATTTTATTTTCCTAACCTATATCTTAGTATACTTTTCGTTCAGTGTAGTAAACCCGTAAAAATACAAGACTTTAGGTGTTCTCAGCTACTATACTAAAGTAATATTCCCCACTATATAGACATCTACGATATAACATTGTTATTCGACGAGCTGGGTGATACATCTACATGAAATCAACCATAAAACTGCACTTTGTGGCTGTTATTAAAATGTGTGTGTGTGTGTGTGTGTGCATCTGTGGGATAAGCACATCAGAATGTAGCAAATGGCTCTATGATGATGATGGTGTGTGAGTGTGATATGAAGCATCTCCACACGATTTAGTCGTGGTAGCGTGTGTCCGTACATACGGCTATTGCGGAAGCAATAGAGAACGAAGAAGAAGCAGCACCAACAGCCTGACGCGACGGGACGCGACCGAACCGAGTCGAGCAAGCGAATAGAATCTCTGTGCGCTGGGAACACCGGCGGCTCTGATTTATGTAATTATCCCCTAACATTTGTACTTCGGGCGGAGCTCCATTCACACATTCATTGCATTATGCATTATTCTAGAGAATTAACCTTTCTGTAAACTTCATGGATCTACTAAATGAGTGAAAATTACGATTGGGTACCGCACGGAAACTATTGCCACGTTATGTTTGGGAACTGCGGACGACCAACTAGCACTGGGATTCAATAAACTACACTAACTTTATCCTATCCTGTGACCAGAGGGTACATCGTTTGGTTTCCGTTCATTTTAGTACCATTTCCACTTCCTTTTCTTGGTTCTGGATTTATTTACTATGTGACTAACTAAATTCTGGAACTAATGATATTCTACATCAATTTCATCTGACGCTCATTGCAAACTGGTCAGCACAAATCTGCCATTTTACCACATTTTCAGTAGATAATGAATTTATGCTCAAACGGAGACTATCATATATAATTATTTTCTACGTAATTGTCAATTTGAATTTGTACTATAAAATTTTAATACTCCACAATTTTGAATTTTATTACCTTACTTTATTAAATTTACTATATTCTTATATTCATCCTACCCTGGTTTGTAGTAAATTTCTATGTATTGCAAAACGATAAACTCATTGCTCATCATCAATAAGGAACTTATATATTCTCTACTTTTAATCGTGCAGTATACTATTTTCAAAATCACTATTGGGTTTTCCAACTTCCATGCACCTAGTTAGGATGAATTGTATATTTTGTAGTTATATAATGGTAAAATCATAACGATCATATTATTAATGTTACTCTAAATAATGATAAGAATTATGATTATGGATTAGTATAAATGACAAAGATCAACTTGGAACGCAACTCGTGCCTAAGCCGAGAATTGACTGTATTTTATTAGTTAGCTGAATTATTAATATAAATAACTTACTAGGAGTATATTTTAATTCTACTATAATGTTCAGTTCCAGAAATTACACTCAAAAATACTCTAAATAATCGTAACCAATAGTAAGTATTGGGTTCTATTTTGAAATTAACTTTCTTGGAAGCTAATATTGCAAAAATACATTCGAAATTTACAATTTACTTGCAAATTTATGAATTTCCGGGAGAGTTTCCGCAGAAGTAACGTTTCGTTACAAACTCGTAGTAGTATAAAATAAAATTTAATCATAATAGAATATAGTCAGGAAAAAAGTGTGGCATTGCAACTTGTAATGGGGTATTGCCTTCTACAGTGCTTGCATTAGGGGTAGAAAGGTTACAGTGAGAAAATTATGAAGCAATTTTGTGGGTGCGCCGTCATTAGTCTTTCGTGGCTTGGGTGATGTGGGGGCTGATACTGGGGCTAGTGAAATAGCGACACGGAACAATATGAAGTTGCGTTTTCAACACGCTCCAAATAGTTCTAAACCACATAATGTTTCATATAATATCACCCCTCGGAATTTCTTGTTTCGTCTGATACGAATTGTTATGGAACTTTTATTTTTAATAGCTATTATTTTTATTACGGTTCTATATCAACACTTATATTTCTTATAAAGAGATTAGCTACATATTTAACAGCAACATATTATTAATATATAATGAGATTTGTAGTTTCAATATTATAGACATTTAATTATGAACAATAATACACACTCTGTACGTCTATCACGTATACATTAGTAGATAATTTGGAGGAGGAGAGAGGTTACTTAGTGCACTAGCCTTAGATTTTCAGTGCTACAGGTGATGTCACAAAACTGTGTATTTTTTATTTGGACAAAAAATCCATATTATGTTTTTCAGAAATTAGTTTTCAAATTCTATCAGATATACACATTTAAGATTTCCTAAATTATTATTGAGTATTTTCGCATTGGTATTGGTAAATCAAAAATAACTATATTAAGAAATACCGAAACAGAGAGTTACCATAATAAATATTGAACAAAATAGCAAATTATAATAATACCAAATTACCATAAAAGCAAATTATCAAAATAGCAAATAACCCTAATAGCGAATTACTATCATAGCGAATGGAAAGTGAAAATAATTGTGTGTGTGTTTGCAAGTACTATGAGGAAAATTGTAAATAATTTTGATTGATAAGTATTTTCTGTCATTCAATTTGAAGGACAATTTATGTTTTGTTATTAAAGTAGCCCACAATCAATTTTCAACTAATAATAATATTAGTTCTGGTTGACGTAGGCTTTTAAACTTTCTGCCGAAATCAAATAAAAAACCCCAACGTAGGTAAAGCTAAGAAACTAATGTAATTTGTCTTCGTCGTCCTTATTCTGCGTAACTTTAACTTTAATAACTTGAATGGTGTGAAATTAGGTTCCCCGTGCAAAAAAACAGAAGATAAAATAGGATGGCTGTAAGAAAAATGATCCCTCACGGTAGAATAAGAAGACTTAATAGGCTTGTGCAACATCACTTGCCGGAATAATTTTGTATCTTGAATTCCGTTGAAACTAATTAAATTAATTAATTAATTTAATTAATGCGTTCAATTAAAAACTTCTATTGCAGTTCGTGTTTCACGTTTATACGTGCTAGAACTTGTTAAACATTGCTATATATCTTTGGATTTTTTTTCCACCCCTCCAAAGTTAAAAGTTTTTCAATTTCTTATTTTGTAAATAATTTGCTTGCTTTAATCAGTCCGAAGTAATTAGTACACAATTACGCATTGCACTGGTAAACAACGTTTTAATGAAACCTAATTCAGTGTGAAAATTTCATGATATTTTTGTAATAGAAAAACAAGATTCATAAATAAGTAAGTAACTACTGTGCATCCAAGCTTAAAATTCTGTAGTCGTGTTCTATTTACAAAATTACATAAGTTGGGAACAAGCGATTCGATTTTCGAGTTTGTTCGAATACAATTAGTAACGCATAAACTTGTTCTCCCTCCGGATTCTAAGAAATTACAACCAGAAGTATCACCTTTCTCTCTTCATTACAATACGTGCACCCACATTCCCTGCAAGCATTTATCATGCCGTCTTTTACATTGTACATATCACTTTTTTCATTCAGACAACGACACATTTTTCTATTCTTTTCGATCGTTTTTTTCTTTTTTTGTTCGTTCTTTTGTGCCGTTCAAGAGAAAATTTGAAACGACGCATTTCTCTGCAGCAAACAGCAGAAGAGACACAGAACTGAAGAAAGTCGATAGCGGAGTGATATTTACTTCAACGTTTGAAGTTGTCACGTTGTTCTGAAAGATTGCAGGCAAGCGTCTTCTGGTGAATCACATTTCTTTCTATTCGCTTATAACAGCGAAATTGATTTTTGATATAAATAGTTGCAAACTGTTACCATTGTTTTGCCGTGTAATACGTACAATTCTTACTTGTACGGTTGTCTCTAATAGCTACTAAGTGAATTTCTAGGTTACATCGGTAATTGTTTAGAACGTTATGATGTTTTTAACATGTTCACGATGACAGTTATATTTGTGTGTACATGATTTACTAAAGAAAATTTTTAATATTAAACGAAAATTCAAAAGTGTAAAATACTCGGAAGTTGGACTTAGCGAATTAAGAGAAATGCTTTTAGATCCGCAGACGGTTAATGAATTTTGCGAGGTTCTTATTAGCGTTGTCGTAATATCTTGTAATAAACCCAATATGTAAAAAAGTTAATAATTTAAACATACTATTCTAAAATTGTAGATGATTTTAAAATTCAATCATGTTGGGAGTGGTCGATTTTCGCTTTTAATGATGTAATATTGATATGTATGTTTAGTGAATACAAAACCATTTCAATAAATATAAATAATATTTTTTTTATAATTATAGTTCAAACATATAATAACTGGAATTTGATATATTTTTTTAAAACATTGAAGTATTTGATGTTTGTATATGGGGTACATGAAAAAAAAAATGCTATTCGAATAGTTTTCCATTACGGTATTATATATTATCACACACTGTTATTCCTGACAATTTTTCATTTGTTTGTTTTCAAAGCGAATCGTTGGCTTAATGCAATTTGTTGAAAAAAATAAAATAGTGATTGTTGAAATTTCTATTTCGTTATAATTAATGTAGTACAATTATTTTATATACAGGTGATTCGTGTCTACTGTGAAATATGATAACAGAATGTTAGGAGGTTCTTTTAAGTAGCAAATGTTATATCCGATTTACTTTAGTTACAATGTTACAGGAGATCTAAGTGATATGAATAACTTAATAAATATTTTAATTTAAAATTAATTTATTTCGGACATGTAATTATATGATATTTCTGATTCAAAATGATCTTAAACACACTGTTGAATGGTACTGCCCGAAGCGTGAATCACCCTGTATTCTGGAATAATTTAAGTTATACATTGAATTTAGATTTTGTTTGTAAATTTCATAGTTACTACACTGCTAATTACATGTCGGAACAATGCATTTCAAACCAATTTATTGTTTACATATAATTAATTTGAATTATTTCATTAATCTATTACTATGCACATTGTGTTCTATTATAAATTGCTATGCAATCTATACAGATATATATATATATATATATATATATATATATATATATATATATATATATATATATATATATATATATATATATATATATATATATATATATATATATATATATATATTATATTATCATAGTTGTAGCAAATATGTAGGTTTAATATGCATTAATGTTGTTCTTCCGTAATATGTAATGGAGTACCTACATATCGCAAATTAAGCTTTATTCAAATTATCTGACGTTATATACAATTATTTGTTATATGTCTCTCTGTTTACACTTATATACTTATCTAAGAAATTATTGAATTTATTACTTGTTTTTGGAATGGCATCTGCATGTATCTGTATTTGTGTGGTAAAATTATTGAACTAACCATAATAAATGTTAAAAATAATATAATTTTAATCTAGTCAGCAGTAGATGGCATTATTCACCGATATTGTTATGCTCGCTACTTGTTTAACACTTTGGCTATGCTTTGGATTTTCACAATTATATTGCTTGTTGAAATATATTAGTATAGATATTAAATGAAAAATATATAGCTGAAATGAAATATTAGAAAACTTGGAAATAACATAAGTAAGATTTGTCGTATTTGTAATGAATATTTAGTTCACAGTTTTATTATTCTTTTAAATTATATGGTCAACCACAAATTCAGCGCTCAACAGTTCCAGAACTTATGATTTAATCATTTATAAGCATATTCATAAATAATGCTCTAAACATATAAGAGAATTACGAGTAGGGAAGATTAAAATGCAAATTTTACAAAAGTTCTTACGAATTTCTCGGAAAAGTTTAATGAAGAAACTTAAAATTAAAAAACTAAATTGAAATATTTAATTTATCTATCTTGTTGGAAATATTTTCTATAATAATTTCTTTTCTAAAATCTACTTAGAATGAAAAATAAGATTCTCGGTATAACCGTCCAATTGGTATATCTATATACGTATATATCTAAGGCAATTTTTCAGTATAATTATTTGATTCAAAATTGAATAATATCAAACATATCGATATTAATTTGAAAAACTTTCTCAATAAGTTGCAGTCACCTTCACTCTACCTTCTTATACGATAACTATCTATATATTGTAATATTGTATTGTTTTGTTCTAAATTGATTCTAAGATTGCTAGAAAATATAAATGACTATTTGAAAATTTGATTGTTCGGTTAATGATACAGTTAAAAAGAATGTAGTCAGTTGTTAGAAATTTAAATATATTTTACTTTTACAAAAATATTGTTTTACTCAAGCTGATTTCGAGATATTGAACAAATATTAAAACTAAACAATTATTACCGATTAAGATATGTAATATAATGTTATGTACGGGCGCTATGCAGGCCTTAAGTACCTACTTTGTTATATACATTCGTGGAAGAAAGACGAATTTGAAATTTTGCGTTTCTTTAGAAATCGTATATGTATTTATCAGTATTGCTGATGTGGTACATTATGTATTTTTTAGTTGCTTTATAAGTGGTAGAAAGTTATTTACCCAATTTTGCATTGAACAAAAACAGAAATAAAATGCAACCAATAAAGGGTTAAAGTAACAAGGCATTTCTATAAAAAGAATTAATCTCGCACGTGCAGTTGATACGAGCATGGAAAATATAGGTGAAAATATTGTTCTGCTAATAAAAAAGTCAGCTTTACAATGAAATACATTGTGCCAACATCGGGCACATAGTTCAGAAACGGCAGATACAAAGTTTAGCGCACATTTTATGACATCGCTTTATTCATTAACACAATATGTTTCCAGTGTTCTATGCATTGTTTATACCGTGTTGTGTGTTTTGCTCATTCGACCTAACACTGCCGCGCCAGCGACGCGACGCCTGGTTCATAGTTTTTTGCTTTGCCGCTGCTACTCTTGTCGTTGATGCACAACTTCTCGCGTTTACTTCTGTCATCTGAGTAAAACATGCATTTTCCATAACCAAAGTTATATTATGTTGCGAAAATAAAGCCGACTTGACTAGTTGCTGATGTGATTGATGAGAAACCAAAATATATCTTGGTAGTGTCGATGTTAAAGGTTCCTAATCGATAATTTTAGCTCGTCGTACAGAATGTATAGGGATAGGACGTCTGTCTGCATATCGAATCAAAAAATTATGTACTGTTGTTTTTATTTTTCTAATCGTTGATACTGCTATAACCATGAAGCCAGTAAATATGGTAATTTGGTACAAAAGTTATATATTGACAATTATCAAAATCACATTTCCAGTAAATAGTGCAATTATTGAAAAACATTTTAAGACAAAACTTATAGGAAATTTTAATATGTGTTGTTTTACTTGTGCAGTTTTCGAGATATTAAACGGAGTAAAATTGAGCAAATAATTATGGTTACATTACTTCCTTCAGGGTAGTAAACATATCCTGGATTGCGTGGATTGTTTCTAACTTGTGTATTTGATTACTTACTGAGAATTTGTGTTCCTAATTTTTGTTTTCTTAATTTCAGGTAAGCATCTTATTCATCATCAAATCAACTTTCGGTATATTCAGTAAAAAATTATGGGGTTATACAAAAACCATATATGTCAGAAGTTAAATGGTAGAAAAACATTTTTGTAGTACACACACTTTGTCACCGTTCATCGTGAGGAACGAAAAGGCGAGAGAAGTCGCGGGAAAAGAAATCATACCACAGGAACAGTGACAGCAATATGTAAGGGTTGATGCATGGCAGCAATATTTCAATAAAACGTGCTCCATATATTAAATACATCCTACAAGATACGGCGCGCTATACTCTATCCCTTGACACTTTAGCACTATCGGTCGAATTATATGTTAAAATAACTTAAACGACATATTTTTTAAGTAACTAATCTAAATTATTCTAGCCGTAAAAATATATGTTTTGAAATATCTAGGAAAAACAACTTACATGTAATACAAGAGGCTATACCAGTTTAACTACCTAAGAATAAGGATATTTTTCTAGCATTTCTTTAGATAAACATGAGCTGACTTTGACACTTCGACCTTATTCTATGCATATAAAGACATCAAAATATATAAAAGAAGGAAAAGGAAGATTTTTTGAAATTGTCACACTGGTGAGAAATATATTATTTTTTTTAAATCACTTTTATATTAAATCACCACTAATTTCTATAGTAATAATTGAAGATCTATATTTATCAAATGCAAAAGTAATGTAAGTTTGTCTTACTCATTGATGTTTAGGTACAATAATTTTAAAATGTTCAAGGTATGCAGCTGCTACATTTTAACTTGATAAGCATAAAAATTTGTGATTTCACAATTCTCAATTTCGCCAAATCGTAAAAATGATTATATTTTACAAACTCTGCCATGCATCTAAAATATCGTGGAATTGACTAAAGTTAGATAGGATCCAATGTTAGTAGTACGTTGAGCGAATTTTATACGTTAGTATATCGAAGTAAGTTCAGTTGAGGCGAGATGAACAGAATAATCCATGACCGCAGGGCAGGTAAACTCATAAACGGTAGCGAGATGAAAGGAACCAAGCTTGGCAAGCCTTTGACGTCTCCGCATTGGTGTCTATAAGGCAACGTTCATGAATGGTAAATGCGACGTGCATGGCAGGTATATGGAACAAGACTGACATACATACATCGCCTTCGCTCGCTCGCTTCTCGCTAGCCATGCTAGCCCAGACAAGCGCAAGGTAGCTATTTCTTTTCGTTTCTTCTTCACGTCTAGAGGCGTCACACGTTCCTTACGCTGTGTGCGCACGAACGAACACCGCAAACGAAACAAGCTAAACCGCTTGGGTTGTATGCCAAATTATTCGGTTAACTACTTGATTTTTCTATTGTTTGCATGAGTGGCAGAATGTCTCTATGATGGAATGTAAGATACACACATTTAAATTCGAATTGAATACTGAACTGAGAAATATTATTAATTGAATTGTATATATACAGAATATATATATATATATATATATATATATATATATATATATATATATATATATATATATATATATATATATATATATTTATATATATATATATATATATATTATCAACTAAAGCTGTAAGATAAAATATACTTGTAGATAAATGTTGCAAATATTAGCGGTGTATATTTCTATGCTAATTTATTGATAAGTAACTATCTGTCAGATAGAGGCTAATTAAAATGGTATATTTTTACCAATGGATTAAAACGATCCAGGGTCTTTATCATACTTAGGTAACAACTGTTCCCCACAAACACACGTTCAATTAAGTAAATAAACCGCGTGATATAGTTGTGCAATTAAATTAAGTAATCTCATACGCATTAAAACTAAGCTACTACATGTGTATCCTAAACTATTTCAAAGGAGAAATAACTGCATAGCTTACGATTTCTTGAATATCATGTAAGTATTTTTTTTTGTCGTGTTTACAATTATCCTTATAAATATTTTGTAGGAGTAGATGATTCAAAATTAATTGTTTTGAAAGTAAATATAACCTATTAAATAATGTTAGGTATTTTGTAATTCTGTCTAAATCGATGCAAGAATAGTATTCGTAAAGTGATTTATCAGCAAAGGGCAACGCCGTCGCAGTCGATTTGTAAACATATCGTATCTGCAATTATTTTCTAAGCTTTGGCATATAATTAAATTTAGCATATAAATATAAGATAAATTTTAACATTTATTTTAGTTATTAAAATAGAATTATTGTTACTTGTAACTATATTGAAAAATTTAGAAGAGGAACTTTTAAATTAAACACAGCAGTATTATCCTAATAATAATCATATCAACACCACGACCAATTAAATATTTTAATTTTGTTTCGTTAGTAAACATTACGAATTAGTTCTGCATTTTGTTCCGAGCAAGTTAAAATTTTGTTCTCTATGTTATTCACATTTTAATCTATCTCGGGATACCAAGTAAGAATAAAACAAAAAAGAATAAACTATTTAGCATGCAGAGAAGTATAAATTAAGTCTTGCTCTATTTTGTAGTTATGCATTTTAATTTAATTAAATAAAAATATGCAGTGTCCTATAGTCGACTATCTTGTACGAATAATTAAATAATTTTTGTGAAATGTTTATTTATGTATTATTAGAAAAATGGCGCAGCTAATTTCATTGCCATTTGCAACTCTACCTCTTAAAGTGTAAGGTCACATTAGAAATTAAATAATGATATTTCTTATGGGAAATGAGCAGTTGTGGGACACAAGACTCTTATAATATTAATTTATTTATGTTCTTAATTATGACTTTCGTTGATACTGCGATAATTATTCAACTATTTGGTAAACATGTATTAATAATATACAAATGTGATCATCTAGTTCAATTATATTATGAACCACTTATGGATTCAGACTCTTGTCACGATATTATGTAAATAAACGACAAAAGATTATCGTAAAGTTCTGCAGATATTTTTTACTGTTGTTGGTTTTATTTAAAAACAAATTCATTCTCTGGATCATGACTAATATTCAAAACTATTTTCAAACTGAAAAATGATCAAAACCGATATACATATATACATTAGGTAAGGGCCAAGTGTATAACTACCGCCACCAATTCAAAGAGAAGAAGACGTAGTGGCTTCACCTTGCCCTTACCGTAGCGCCACAACTGTTAGGCAGGAAGAGGGAAGACAGCAGGCGTCGCAATTTACGATCTAGCAGGCTTTGCACCGGAATTTATCCATCCCCTGTGCGGGGCAACGTTAAACCTCTACCTTAATCTTGATTATTACTCGGCATGCGCCATATTTTTTGTGTCGGTTCTGATAAGATATGAGTATTATCACGATGTGAAACGCTGTGATCTATAAAGATTCGCCGTACGCCGCGCGTAACGAGTCTTGAGCGCCCGTGGGTCACCTATTACTGCCGGCGCGGCGCCAACTTCGCTTGCCGCAACGGACTTACACCACGCAAACCATCATTTTTCAACAGGCACCGCTCGCTGATATAGCGTGCGCTTCCTTAACATCTTTTTGTGCTTTATTTAAACACTTATCTTGCTTTCTTTCTTTCAACGAAGTTTTATTGAGTATAGTTATCTCGAAAGAAGAAAAATCAATTTACAGGTGACAAGCTAACTGCAGTTTGATGATTCAATCAAACGGAATAAATTTTTCGCTTGTTGGGACTGACATTATTTTATAAAACTCTTGTGTAACATTCTATAAATACTTATCACACAAAATACATTAATTGTTCAAGATATATTAAAACTTTGGAATAATCAGGTGATTCATAGTAATTAATCAACCTTGCTTGCTTCGTAATCATGATTTTTGCTTCTTTAAAAGAAAGTATTATGATCACAAAATAATCAGCCACGAAATTTTAATCAAAACCTCATTTTGAGGGATCCTCAATTCATATTGATTATTTTCTCATTGATGCCTATATGTGTGAATGATTTACAGTCTATACAGTGCAACATAAAAATGTGGTGCTTAGAATTTTAGATTTATATAACCCGAAAAAGAAAATATCTTATTATTTAAACGGATATTTCAAATGGCAGTGCTCCTGTCATTTTTTATTATTTTGAAAACGACACGAGTTCAAGAAAACGTAGGTCATATTATTTATAATAGTTAATGGTATTAAACATTTTAGCAACATTGGTTTGAAATATGTTCTATACATTGCATTATTCTACACTTCGTCCAAGAAAATAAAATATTAAGAAATTTAGATGCATATCTAATTTGTAATAGTTTAAAATAATAATAATATTAAATATATTCTTTCGCATAAATCAACTTATTCAAAAGATGCTATTCAATTTTCTTTCAATGTATCACTTATACAGGTATATTAGAGTATTCCTCCGTTGGTTTAGGGCTTAACCCATTTGATTCGTGGAGCGTTTTTTTCAATATATTTGAATATTATAACATGAACTAAAAACGAAATTAGAATATACAAATCTTCAAGAGCTCGTTGGTCTAGGGGCTATGAATCTCGCTTCAAGTATCGACTTGGCACCCGATACGGTGAAAGGCCTCAGGTCAAAATGCCCGAGTGAGTTCAATTTCATTTTGAAATTATATTTTTAATATATTTAATCATACGTAATTTTGAAATATTTGATACACTATAGATTATTTTCAAGCAAATATAATATTTTGTAATATGCTTAACTTGTGTGTGTGTTTAATTTTCGTGACAATAATGTATTCAACTTTGCATTGTTTGTCAATCAATCAATAACAATATAATTTTATCTATTTAAAAATCAAATTTATAAATTTACATATTTCATTAATTTTGTATTATTATAAATTATTCAATACACAAATATAAATAGCCTCATTCACCATAATATTATTTAATTAAAGGTTTGATTCGTTTTTTATTTTTTAATAGTCAGTTGCGGGTTTAATTTTGCAGTGACTCAACATATTTTAATAGTTATAAATGATCATATGTTAAAATTGAAATAGGTCAGTTATCTCCGTGTTTTGGGTTTTTAATACAATATTTCAAATTTTTTACAGCTTAGACGATTTTCACAATAGCTCGGGCCACTGTAAAAAGGGCCTGGCCACTGGTTGGGTACATATATACATATATACAATTTAAACAGTTTACATTCGGAGTAGCATATAGATACTTATGTACTTACATTTCAATCACTGTTTAAATTAATTGTAATAGGTGGTACCATTGATTAGTGTGGTTCAGCTGGTTCTAGTTATTATTGGACGAGAGGGGTAAAAGGGAATAGGTCGTAGGCAGGTATTACATGCATCATTATCACGTGGTGTTGATGCAGGCCATATTGCATACACGCTACGCGTAGCGCAAATCAATCTCGCATGTGCGCTCGCTATTTAACCGCTGCACTGTTCAATCTATGTAGTTTGGTTGCTGCACTCTTGCACCAACCACGCCATCATGCTGGCTAACGCTCACCGATAACTGAACGATACCTACCTACCTTCTTCCGCGTTGCACCACTGCGCTTTGATTAAATTTTCATTCTTGATCTTTATTACACCATGAACGATTTGAACGCAATCGATAGGTGAAAGAATAGCGTTTGAAGCTCTAATGAAATTTTAGAACAGGTGCCAATCGATATTTACTGTTTTTAGATTAAAATTTATGATTATCGCTGAATATTATAGTTGAGTGATTTTCGGTTTTCACTAAATATTCTGTGGATCAACATTTACAATTTTAAAATTATTGTCGACTGGATATTTTGATTTGCAACATTGAATTTCTAGGAAACTAAGGATAGGTCCTTGGTGTTGTGCTATATATATATTAACGCTTCTTTATTTAAAAGACGTGCAAGAATAAGCTAATAAAAGCAAAGTAAAATTTTTTTTTTATCAGAATTATCTCCAAAATAATATTGTATAAAAACGCCAAGTTTCAGATACATAGATATATAAATATGCAGATATGTCTGACCATATATCTATGTATCCGAAACACTTTTATGTTGTATCCATGAATACTACAATTATAAAAATATATTTTATAATAATCATAATCGTCTACGAATTTAAAAATTTGAAACATTTTACGATGTATGCTTTTATTTCATGTTTTGTGTCTGGTAGTACGTAAAATTTACATAGCGTTCCAAATAGAAAACGATTATATATTAATTCAATATCAGGGAGTGGTTTGAATTCTGTATATGATAAGGGCATAGGTGCATCTAGTTTATTATTGACTAACCCTTGCTCTATCTTACTCCTTTATATAATTTTTAAAAAATCCTCGTGTTCTTATGACCTCACGGTTCTAGTTTATATTTATATATAATATTAGCAAATTGGAAAACGTATAAAGATTGTAATGATACTGCGTAATCTTTTATCAATAAAATACATACGTAAAGCACCAATAAAAATTGAATAATGCCATTAAATTGATAAACTTTAAGTAAAACCAATATTTGAATGGGAAAAAGATACAATTGGCGAGCAATTATTGTAAAGTACGAGGCCGTTAGTGAACCGAGAATACAGAGATAGTTTGTACGATCGACGGCAAAATGGCGAACAAACGGCGCTTCGGTCAATGGCACGTAAACCAGAACCAATGATTTATTAATAACGTCGCGTGCAATACTAGTAAAACAATATTGGATATGGAATATGGATACGGCGACCTGTATCAATATGACATAAATTTTACACGAACCGGCGCCTAGAGTAAACAACTACCAATTGCTGCATAAACATGAGATAAAAATTTGACAAAATTGTAGTGTACACAATCATGAAACCAGAATCTCTCTATCTTGAGTTACATCTATCTCTATTTAAATTTATGTACATATGAATTAAACCATAATATGCATATATATTTGTATAACAAAATCATTATTACGGTATTTAACTTGTGTCAGCACAATTATCATACCAAATAAATATTCATTTATTAATAATGCTACGATATTAGATTAACTTCTATAGAATAATCAGTGAATACATTTAGATTATACAGTGAACACATTTATTTGTATTTGTCTGTGGTTTTAACGAAGTTGTGTTATTTTCAATAACAATATTCAACGATCTCCCATATTAAGAACGTTCCTTTTTTTTCTTTTTCGTATTATGTTATACTTTTTAGAACTGATTCTTCAGACAATATTACACGTATATTATTTTGTTGCTCGGCAATAAAAATTAATTCCTCCAAATTTGGCGCGTTTAACTTCGAATTTAACAAATACTAAAATTGATATTTTCACCAAGCATTTTTCATGTAAAGATGCATCGATGAGATTAAAACAAATATTTTAAGTGCGATGCTTAAGCGAGATTGATATTTTATCTTAAATTTACATAAGCAAATGCCCTAAATTCAGTCTCACAAATACTAATTCCTAATCACTAAGATCCTCGAATTAAATCACGCCTTAAATATGTAATTTTATAACAAAACTACAAGATTGCGTGTAATGTAGACAGTGCTTATCTGACTGGTGAAAACATTTCTCAATTTAGTAAATTACAATTTGAAACAACGATTCGTGATTGAAGTGTTTCTTTACTTGTTTTCATGTTATATTATGTGCTTTGAAAGTACATATACATTCAAAGAGCGAAACATAAAAAAGGTGTGAAGAAAACACCATTAACATTATTGCATGAATATGTTTGGACGATAAAATTTTTAAGTTGTTTCCACATGAAAGATGTTTCCTAAAATAGATCTTGCGTGTGGATGATATTCTTGGAGGGGAAACGCCGCCGCCGCACTGATCTTTGAACTTCATGCCATTCGTTACTCTCTCAATTATCTCCTTAATTTAACTGTCTCACTAAATAGCCGTATTTAAAAAGAGACTTGAATGTATAAGCGATCGTTATACGTATATATATAATATATTCTCTCTGTAAATCTATTTTTAGCATAGGGAAGCTAATATATTAGTTGCATTTTATGCATGTAACATATTCTATGTATCATGATTTCGTTAATTATTAATTTTCTATCACTATATTTGAAACGAACCACATGTTTAGAAATAATTTTATATACAAATAATATTAATAAACACACAATTACAGAATAATAATATAAAACAAATACTACAGACATAAATGTATTAGTAACAAATACACATTGGAAATGACCTTAACTCGGCTCTCTTATACTTAGTTTTCACTTTATATGTTATTTAGTTATTGCGTTATAAATTCACTCTACCAGAGTCATCATGAAACAATATTAATATGTGTGGTAGTTATTAATCTCTATCTAATGGCGTTTTCGAGATATGCAAAAAATAACACGAATAAACAAGCACATCCGATTGAAATATCCTTTTCAAAAAATAGGTTATCTTTCGCGGAATATACAAATACAGTGAATACAGCATCTAGTTTTGGCGTAAAAATTCAACACCTTGACTAACTGGGAATAATTAATAAAGTTATTTAATAATGTTTATATAGGAACAATATTAGAATTTCTATTTACCTAATCGTAATTTTTTGTGTAAAAGTAAACAGATTTCTGCCTTTATCGAAAATGAGATGCATTATATTTTAGGAAAACAATTCAGCTGAATACAAAATTCGGATATACAATGAAGGTACCGTATGAAATTGCCCTAACATTTATAAATTTACATTATCCATATAATGGTTCTCGTGGAAAGTGTACGCAAGACTATATAAATTCATATTAAAATATCTTATAAAAAAATTCTGTAAAATCAAAAGCTATATAAGTTATTTCACTGTGAGGTAAGCTACGATACAAAACTGCATATTTTAGTACCAAAATAAATATGATTAAATCAAGTCAACAAACTAAGTAAACCTTTGTTTTTAAAACAATCGCTTAATATTTAAATTGAAACGATATTCAATTTATATTTTTATTGACTCGCGCCCATCTCTGAATTCGTCCACTTGAAAATCCTTACGCACATACATGGCTTCACGCGTATACTTGATAACACGAAGTTGGCGTTTGAGAAGACCATGGTGAAAGGCGTGGTTGGAAGAGAGGGGGAGGAGGATAACGTTATCATGTCTAGATTGGTTCTGTCAGAATGCAGCGACAGTGGTGCCGCTTCCTTTGTCCTCTATAAAGCAGTAGCATCCGAACTCGAGGCGACAATGAGTCACTCAGGTCGCGCGCGACGAGGACAGACGTGGAAAACGAGCAAGATTGATGTACAAGATGACTTATTTGTAAGGGTCAACACTTGGTGCCCCGCGGACTAGGAACAATGAGACGTTACCACGGTCACTCGCTCGCGTTTCCGCTATGACAGAACAACGTAATCTCGTCCATAGAATTACTAATGGCTGGATAGACTCCTCCTAGAAGATAATTGATACTGACACGAGAAAAAAAATCACCATTGGGCGACCTTACATTCAATCATGGTGGCTTATAATCCTTTTTAATAATATTGGTTATTTAATATATCTGGAAGGTAGACAATTTTATTTTATTATCATAACTACGATTCGTTGCCACCTGCGTCATCAGGTGTACTGCAATGAACTTACATGTTATTTTGACAACAAATTTCGTACAGTTTCATTAGCTAATAAAATTGCATACAAATGCGCAAAGTATATTAATTCCCAATAATTAGCTATGCATTCTCAAACTTCCAGGAGGATCTATAAACTTGTTCTGGGCTAATATCGAGACATAATTATACAATGTTCCAGCTATATCAATATAGATATATGCCATCGATCACCCGTTATTAGAACAATTTGACAGCTAGTCGAGGGTCACTGAATTTTATAGCAGTTTATAACTACAACATTGCATCAGATTTTACAACCTATACCGTGCAGCACAAAAATTTGATGCTTATAATTTAGACTTTGTACATAAATTCAACCTACTATTTTTAGAAAATAATATATTAATCGGACAACTTATTTACTTTTGCTACTTTTTAAATATCTAGAAAAAAAGAAGCAAAGAAAAATTTACTCTTTTAAAAATTAAAAATTTTAAAATTTCTGGCAGCTTATTTTAAAAGTTTAAAAAAAAATTTACTATTTACTGAATGGTTGCTTTTGGAAATAGTCAAGTTACATTGACGATTCCATGGTTTTCACACATATTGCTATTATTTCATTGTCAATGGTGGTACGAATTCAAAACAAAATAAACAATATTATATGGATGGTGGAATTATATGACAGACAAGTGAAGTTTACTTTCAAATTTTTTGTAGTTTTAATATGGATAAAAATATTTACTTTTGATAAAGAATTCTATTGGATTTTCACAAACTCATTGTCGATCATGTTGATGTTTGAAATATATGCTTACTAACAAATTCAACTAGAAAATATAAATTAAAAAGAACTTTATTGACGAATTCCTTTAATTTATTTTCATATTCGCCAAATATTTCGATTTAACAAAATTAAATTAAGTAGGGTTATTATGTTTGGTCATTTAACCGAATATGTTCGACAACTGTATTGAAAAATACTTTGAAACTAAATCGCTCCTGTAACATTCGTATGCGTGTCCACTATTATCATATCTCTGGATAGTTTCATACAATCTTATCATACTTTTGCGCTCCAGTATTACGCTAAAGAACCAGAGCTTCCTCTGGTTCTCCTCAATAAACATAATGAAATGGGAACTGACAGGAGGACCATAAAATAAATGAGATCGCACGAAACACAAACCATATTTAAACCCTGCTGTTTCGCTCACAATGCAGTTTTAGAATATATGATTCAGCGGTAAAGCTTCACGATATTGTAGGATATACCGTGCAAGTAAATGAATTTTGTTAAACCGAATTACTTATAAAATATGGCTTTATATTTAAGTTAATGCTCTTTTGCACGACCAAATATTTCTTAAGTTTACTGATAAAATGTTTCCTTTGAGAAAACTGAAGTAAGTTGAAATAATAATGTTGTAGATAAAAATAATTATATTGCTTGCTAAAAATATTGCATTAATTTTGTTTATTTGAATGCTAGATGATTTGGCCTAAAATATACAGTGTTTATTAATTGATTGACTGTTCACTGATTCACTGTGAAGAAATTAGAAATTATATTGCATAATGCAGTTTGTTTTATGACAAATAATCCTAACGTTCACAGCAACAAAATATATATTAAACGCGTTAATTTTGTTACTGTGAATGCTAGTTGTGTATGTAATAAAACAAGCTGGATTATTAATTATACAACATATGTGAAGTTTCCTGAATAGGAAATTCCATAATGTATAACGCCTTAAATTATGCCAAAGGAGCAAGGAAAGATATTATAATAGAATAATAAATCAGAATTAGTCGATTAAATATTCCTTATGTTCGATTTCCAGGAACAAAACATGTATAAATCTTTCTTCATACTTCAGCAGAATTAGCAAGGAAATCGTTGTATGGCAGACCCGGAAGATAGGGGTGCCTAGCTTCTAATTAAATATGCATTTGTATTATTTAATTATGGATGAATATACTCCAGGCAGTACAATATACATATATATATATATATATATATATATATATATATATATATATATATATATATATATATATATATATATATATACATACATATATTTAAAGTATAAGTGAAATTCCGTGTTTCATAATAGAGATGAATATGCCAAGAGAACGAATACGAAATTCGATACAAAGTGTGCATTCACGTGTATACCTACCTAATAAATTACAGTTAATAATGCACATATAATCAATCCATCATTTTCACATTAAATCATAATATGATAGTGATGACATATTACATATAATCTGCATGCGTGTTTATTTCAATACCGAATCATATAATATAATGTGTGATAAATGGTATTTGTGAATGAAATGTAGATTTTTAGATAATACAACTTGGAAACCTACGTTTGGATACAATAATCGACCTCGACATTTTAATTGAAATATCCGTTTCGAGCGTCCCTGAATTATTTTAATTTCATCTGTTTAGTATATGTGTTTGTTTGTATGTGTCTGTGTAACTATGTGTCTGTTTGTCTCTCTGTCTGTCTCTGATTATCTATCTGTTTGTATGTCTGTCTGTTTGTCTGTCGGTCTGTCTGAGTGGACGCGTTGAACTTAAAGATATGATGTTTTGAATGTATGGTTTGTATATTCCCTAGAGAATATCTTCGGATTTTGAAAAGGATATTCTGCACATATCAAAAGGAAGACGGATCTTACATTTCGAAAATAAATTTGAAATTTAAGTTTAGAAATGATCTTTATTTGTATACCAACATCCATATTACGTGCACAATTAAATCTTTTCTTATTCTTTTGGGAAGATTAATCCATGTAATCTGAGGCATTTAATTTACATTTGCGAGAAACGCTTGAATTTCTTGCAAATCGGATTGATTTTCATTTGTCTGGTGTGATACTTTTGCAGTTAATTTCTCTGGCAAAATTATAGCTTCCCAGTTTTTCTTTTCCACACTATTAGGTGGCAAATGTATTATTCGTGGAATTTTGATTATAAGTAACACAGCGTTGCATGGCACGAGCACATTCGTAGTTTGTTTTGCATGTGTTTCGAAAACAACTAGCAAACGTTATTATCATATAAGGGTTGCGTGATATGATGGCTAAATAGAGTAGCAAAGTCCTTGGCATGAAGGTCAGACATTTATATCGAATTACTCCACATATGTTGGTGCACCGATAACCGAAACCCATTCTGCATGCGGTACGCTGAGACTGGCGTGTTCTTAATTGATGCAATTGATCTTAATTTTAAAATCATGTGCTTGAGTGTTCGGACGTTTTTGCTTTATTTTTCATTAATTCATTATTGTCATTAATATGAGTATTACACCTACTAGGATATTGACCTCGTCTGAACTTGGCGGTTATTAATACAATTATTGGATGTGCAAACAATATTTATATGTATATATATATATATATATATATATATATATATATATATATATATATTATTCCTTGAAAATAGGTTATTATTTATTCCGAATATGCCAAATTTTTACTCATTAACTTATATATATATATTTTTTTTTTTAAATATTTATTTTGATATATGAATATTACTAATTTCTTTTTCAAATATTAATAGAAAAACGATCACCATTTTAAAAATTTCTAAAGAAAAACTTGATTTGGTTAAAATTTGTTGTAATTTTTTTCACGCAAACATATGTAACGTGATGATATTTAATAAAAGAAAATCCAATTCCTGGAGGCGAATTTTTCTAGAAAATACGTTTTTATCAGCTGAAAAAATTGTAAAGAAATAGGGAAAACATTGTTTATTCATTTATACACTATACTACATGAACTTGATGCAACAACATGTTTTCCCCATTGATTTGAAATTTTTGCAGCTTTATAAAATTCGCATATAATAATGTATTTTCAAAATACAATTTATTATCGGAATTTCACTATTATTCGCATAATATATTTAAGTAAGAATATTATAAATATTTTTAAAACAAATCCTGTATTGAATGAAGCATTCCGCAGGAAAACAAGATTATCGTGTTGTCATGTATACCTTATGAATGTCGTGCTAATGCATCCATGAGAATTGTTAAGGCCTCTACTGACTTCATTAAAAACAAAGTTTGAAGTAAAATTTATAATTTTATGATGACGTTACGTATACTACGTTTCGCGAATGAGCTATCATGCGCATATTTAAATTGAAGTGGTATCACGTATGCTTGTCCTATTAGTTTTAATCTATAATAACAGAGAAAATAGAGAAAATTATTAATTTTTTTAAGAACTCTATACAATATTTTTAATGCATTCTATTTCGCAATGGTAGGTCATTGTAGTCTGGAAATTGTAAAATATAATATATATATATTGATGGCAACTATGGAAAATAACCTCTGGCGTTTAATATTATGATTTGAGAAATTGTACGACGGTTGTGATATTTATTGGAGATCTGGGATTTAATTTCCGCTGCATGAGAAATTGGTGGCGCCCGAGTATAAATTCAAATCGGAAAGGTACGAGCTGAATTAATGGTGAATAATGGCAAAATATATAATTCCATTTTCTATACAGAAGTAAATTCAATTTGCAGTTCATTTGAAGTTTGTGCGCTAACAACAATTATTGTTCGTTGCAAATTACGGTCTTGCATTATTTTCCGCAATAATATTAACCTTCCTGCTACGAGGTTTCGGAAGTTGTGAAGTATATCAATAATAATTGGAACAATCATATAATCATGGTAACCATTTTAATTGGCTCATTATTCCTGCTTTGTGGAACTAAAGTTGCCCGTCATTTTTTTCAAAATGTACATATTCAAATAATTTGATGAGTTAATATAATTTTACTAATATTTTTACTTTCTTGGAAGTAATGAGAAATTACGTACTCGAGATTATAACTGAAATTAGTATTGAATTAAATACTTTCGAGAGAACTACCTAAGTATTGATAATAAATACATAATGAATCTTTAAATTCAAAGTTGTATTACACCGAAAGATAACATATTTTTATGCAGAATTACGGCTTGCGATTCCTACACTTTCACAAAGAAATTGCACGTTTAATGGATTTGCCGATATAAGTTTTCTGTCTTTTCAGCGTGATGTATGGTATATAGGTGTATTCACAGCGAAACAATTAGTAATTAAGCTTAGAAATTACAATTAATAAATCTAGTTTGTTTTGTGACAAACAATGCTAGCGAACACAACAGAATTTATAATTAATTGTGCTGATTTTGTTGCTGTGAATGCTAGCATTGTTTGTCATCATACAAACTAGATTTTTATTTATAATTTCTAAGTGGTTTGTTGTGAATACATCTTAAGTGTTTATAGCCCAATTTCTTGTGTCTAGTATACCTATGGTAACCTCCTCCTACGAATTATATTCGAAAACAAAATACTGTATTCATAGAACTTTTATTTTTTAATTTATATAACATTTTAGACAGATATAACACCATTTGACATTTGAATAAAGAAATCACCAATTGTTGCCATGGTAATATAATGTGATTGATTGTATAGTGCTTCTATGAATGTAACTGTTATATTTCGGGCTAATTTTTTTTTTCTGACTTTTTGACAGTTCAATATGCCATTTCAGAATTGTTCTTTCTTTTTATATCGACTCGGTTTCCTTCTGCGTTTATCAAGGGCGTTGTTGAAGTTGTAAAACTGAACATTGCCTGTTGCAAGTTAAAATACTACAAAACTTTCTTGGGCTCGTCCGGGATTTGAACCCGGGACCTCTCGCACCCGAAGCGAGAATCATACCCCTAGACCAACGAGCCGATATATAAGAATTTATATACTGGTGTGGTTCTTAGGCGATTATTTTTTACATTTACTATCTATTTAATTTAAATTGTTTTATTTTTGTTCTAAATTCATGCTGCTAGATTGCCTGAAACAATATAAATATGTATGGTAAATGGAAAAAGCCTTAACCAAATTAATTCGAATTTTTATTTCTACAACTTCTTTACGAATTATATTTACTCTAAGTCTTGCCGTTTCCGCGATTTCACAATAGTGCAAGGGTAAACGGGCACTTCCGATTAAGATATTGTTTTCAAAAATAATCGATTAATGACGCTTTTCTGCTGATATTATTTTACTATCTGGGGTTAGAGAATTAGTGATACAAATAATAGTTTATATTAAAATTCTTTATAAAGTTTATTTGAGAAATCTGTTGAGTTAATTATTTGACTATTTTAATAAAATTCATGTTAATAAAATATATTCAAAACGAAATGGAACTCACTCGGGAATGCGGACCTGAGGCCTCTCGCCGTATCGGTTCCTAAGACGACACTTGAAGCGAGAATCGTAGCCCCTCGGCCAGTGAGCTCTCGAAAAACTATACATTCAAATCTCGTTTTCAGTTCGTTATAATTTTGAAATATATTGAAAAAAGAGCCATTCGAGTCATCTGGGCTTTGAACCCGGGATCTTTCACGCTCGAAGCGAAAGGCAATCGGCTTGCGCCCTAGACCAATATGGTGATGCCTCATTGTAAATGATGATTGGTGCTGAAAACAATTTTTTATTTATTTTTATTAAAAAATATATTAGTTTATTATTGGTTCCAACTAAATAGTAAATAGATAATTAGATATTTTTATGAATTTTTCTGATACGTTAAATATTTTCTAATGATAATCATTAAGTGTAGAAGTATAAAGGCTATTGGATTAAAATGCGACGGGTTACTCTAATTTGGTTATAGTTATAGTTGGCCCGATAGCTTTAGATAATTTGTGACCACAAATTCAGGACCAACAGAGCGAGTGAGCGACGTACATTCAAGTATATGAGTTATATATGTACATTTCGGAATCAAAAAGACTTGAAATTAATTTTTGTAAAAAGAAAAATTATATCCGTCAATATTACAGACGCACGACCAATCACTATGGCCTTTTTACCATACTGGTGCGTCGAACTAAATATTGTAATTTGCTTCATAACAAATATAATATTTTGAAATAATTTTTAATTACTATAGAATCATACGGTAATGATCGCGTCCAATAACTTCATTGCAAACTGTGGATGATATCCAATTATTGTGTTAAAATGTCAAATCGATATTTGTTAAAAACTAGTTAGCGTGGAAATAGCCGCTTTTGTTTCTGGACTCAATGAATGCGATTATTATTGCGAAACTAGTGCAAAACTGCCTGAACTAATATAAAATAATGCAACGGATGACACTTGACTTGAATGGTGAATGCTCAACACTTATTCGTTTTGTTTTATTAGGCGAGCCAAATGGGCATACGTTCTATTGTGTAATGCAATGTATTTCTCAATAAAAATGTCGACGTCTTCTCAGTTTGGCAATAAAATACTTTCTCGTTCGCTATTTTCTCACTTATATTTCCATATTCTTTTATCCGATCGAGTCGCGCTTTTTACTACAATTTCTAGCAGGAATAGCGCGAGAGGAATACGTGACAATTGACATGCGCAACCTACAGGTTACCGTAGCGCGGATGCTGTCGTGCAGAATTATCAGACTATGTATCGTCAAACTTATCTTTAGCTCGCCGCACATATGCAAATGAGATATACTGTGTATCTGTACCATTATTTTAATAAATATAACAAGAGTGACCTCTCGAATTCCTTATTCTTGAAGCTCTCTCTATATATATTTAGTGAATTCATTTCATTCTAAAGATGTCGGATTTAGCAACAAATCAAATAATTAGTAATCACGAATAGAAATTACACATATTAATTTAATTTAATTTATTTCAAACCAAGATAACGTTCACATCGACAAAATTAACACATTCATAGGTGAAATGTCTCCAAACTCCATGTGTCAGATTGATACTACGTTTTTTGTTTGCGATTTGCAATATATTTATATCTGAGATTCATTACTAACTTAATAAATTTAAGTGTAAATTTTTTCTATGATGACAAACTTATGGCATTGATGCACCTATGTGTGTTAATTGTTATGTACTATTAATCTGCAAATATTGTGTAATTTTATTCGACTAATTTCCACAAACCTGCGTGAGATACAGCGGAGTGGGCTCACGAGCTTCGGAGCGACTTTACATTGGCAACGTGTTCGCCACACAGAAGCGTGCGATCATGACATTTTAATGCATTATATGAGTTTCGCGTATCTGCCTCATTTCATATATATCCATTTTATATTCACATCATTTATTATATTCATGTATATAAAACGGAATGATCATCATCGTACGCATCGCATTCTGTGTTTGAACCAGAGCTATCAATGGATATTGTTTTAGAATTTTTTACAGGTACAAATGTAGTCATTTGAATTTCTGATGGTTATATTATTACATATATTTTAGCTGAATACGATAAATAAGCGTATTGGGAATGTTCAAAGATCAATATGTAGTTTTTTTGGCGGATATTTATCGTGAAAAGCAAAATTTTGTCACGCCCTCTTTTTTAAAACAAGTACAGCTACACCTATGCCTTCAGCTCGCCGTATAAATACAAACATCGCAAAGCGTACCAAATTGCCCGTTCTAAGAATCTAAGATACAGATTTTAAATATAAATATAATTATTTTTTATTAATATGGCTATTAGATTTACAACCCGAAAAATTATGAATGATATGAAAAGTCTTATAATTAAATATAAATATTTTTGGTATATTCAAAAAAATATTGATATATTTATATAAATAAATGAATAATTATGTATTCGTAATACGTAATCTAAATTTATAATTTTACAGAATAATAAATTCAAAAATATATATAAAATCATCTATATCTACAGTAGAATAACAAAAAGATATGCGTGGAATTTCAATATATCAGAGCAGTAAAATTATACAAATTCCTTGCATTTTTTATTTACATTTAAATTAAAATTAAAACTCACTATTTAGCGGTGAATGCGAAAAAAAATGTATGTACACAAATAATTGAGTTCATTGAAGCTATAATTTTATTTGGAGAATTTTGAGAAAATGTTGGTAATTAGATTGATATATAAACGTTAAAAAGGCAAAAGAACGGTTTGAATATAAAGCATTTTTTAGGAGTGCCCATTGATTAAATCAAATATTTTGAACAATTTTAAAATAATTATATAGTAGACATTTTATGGAATCACTCTACTGTAAAGATAATTTCACAAAATACAATATTAAACAAATATATGTTTTAGTAGTATTTAATGTGAACAAGTGATTTCAATTCTCAAGTTTCTTCAAATACCAACGTACACGCAATGTATAATTCTCCTTATTTTATATTCCATTGCAGATGGTTTGAATAGTAGAAAAAGGGATTTAGTTGGACACAGAGAGCTTATAAATGGTCATTATTAATTATAAATTATTTGTAGTAAAAAGTGGTTTCTAATGGGTTTGATATATATATATATATATATATATATATATATATATATATATATGTCATAAATATTTGTATTTTAGTTAATAATAACAAATTTGATTAGAGCCTATAATGTATAATTTTGTTATATTAATAATAATGTTAATATTAGTACTTGCAAATATCATCCCTTTTTAATATCAACACGACTATAGTTAAAGGTTAATTTAGCACGGTAAATAGTTATTTTAAATATATTTGATTTATGCAATAATATAATACAATTTATGCGCGAGCGTGTGAGTCAAAATTTAAAATGCAAACTACGAGCAAAATGCAGATATTTTTCAATAAATCTATATATAGCAGACACATTGTGCGTTGCAAACAGTGGAAATTAAAATATTAATATCTCATTTGCAACACAGAAAATAATTAATCACTTTTATGAGTTTCGCCAGCCCAACTGTCAATACTAAATAATGAATATAGATTTTTTTTATGAACACTACATACGGCTGCTGCTGCACAGTATTGCACTGTGTTGTGATTTTCTTGTTAAGCTACACTGCAGTTATAGCTTTTACACGTTGTATATGACTGAATTATTTATATATTGCATTCGCATATCAAAAACATCCGGAACCTAGCTCTCCATACTAATGAAACATTTTGCTGATTTCAAACCATGTTACAAAATGTTTTTTATTATCACGTTGAATGACAGCATAATTTTCACATAATACACAAAAAGGTTTATTTCCACCTATAACATGTATACACCTATAATAATTGTATATGCGAACTGCACACTACACTGCCTGTTACAAGATAACAGTTCCAACGCGCTATAGTATTGTTAATTTATTAATTATAATTTTAAATAACTATAGCTTTTTTGTTCACAATCTAAAATATATATATAAATATATATATATATGTATATATATATATATATATATATATATATATAAGTAATAATACAAGTAAGTGCCAAAATATTCTTCAGTCGTTGGGGGGACCCAACTACAGAAGTAGAGAGACCGAAGGAGACACGGGTGTCTGCTGTAGTACTGACAACAATTCCCAGGAGTTGACACCGGTATCTACCACGGCACTCAACATGTTATGTAACTGATAAAACAGCCAACCAATGCATATAATCTATCTCGGTGGAAATAAACCTTTTTAATAATATAAGTAGGTTTTCTTGCCAGTTCAGTACTGGACTAAACATATTATAACAATAAATGTGTTCAGTCGTATGTCTGTCACAATTTCGAATCAAAAAATATATATAATAATTTGAAAATAGGAAAAAATCAGCATTAATTAAGAAGATTGTTTTCTACATTAAGAAATATATATTCCACAAAATTGATTATTGGGTAAAAGATACTTAGTTTTTTTTTTTTCTGATTTAATGAAAGAAAGCAATACGCTTTACTGGGCTTTATGCTGCCCTAATATCACTATGCTAAATAGTGAAAACTGTACTGTGACCGATTCTGAAATGAATTCAGGAGACACAAGTTAAAGTATTTAAATAATTTTGCTATAATAAAAGCCGATATTGCATAATTTAAATTTTATTGGCGTTAGACTTTAAATTTGGGAACGTGCAAATTTCCTGAGCTGTGAATATACTATGCATTTTGGTTTTTACATGTCGCATATTGTATATAGGTATGTAGATAGTGGATGTATCTGTGTACGTGTGCCTGTGCGCGCATTGACTGCAAGCGTTTATGCACATTTTCTACTGCAATCCGTGTAATCCGTTTGCATTGATTGTAGATTCACATCCGATAACAAATAAAGTGTAATTTCCCGTTTTTACTTTAAATGTGTGCGTGTCAATTGTTTTTTGTTTTCTATTTTGGAATCGTATTTTACTGCCAAATATGTCCATACGAGTTTTTGTTAAAAATGATATTTGATATTCATATCACCGCAATACGTGTTATATCAAGTATTTTGATTGTCATCAATTATGTTGTACTTCCTTACAGAACGACGTCTGTGCGTCTGTCGCTAATGTCAACTAGATAGGTAAACTTTTATAATTATTAACAAATATCAAATATTAAAGTTAAATAGTGACTTGCATAAATGTATATTGATAAATATTACCTATAATACATACTATGTAGTAGATTCAGTATATTAAAAATATTTTTTTTTTAGTAAACAAAAACAAAACAAAATATACCTACTCGTCGGTTGAAAGCATTTAACATTTTCCTGGGCGAAGAGTAGCACAAAGTTCTTGCTTTAAAAATAGATATTTATTTATTTAAAAGTAACGCGCTGTTGAGTTTCATACAAGGTAATAAATCTCAGTTGGCGGACTTGATGTAAATATTAGTGACGTTCCCACACGTTCGCTGTAGCAGGCATCAGAGTTTCGTATTTCAGAACCTGCTGCTCCTGAGGATTGAATATGAATCGAGTTACTTGTGCTTATTGATTTTTCTGGTATCAAAGTTTTAATAAGTTGACGAATTTCTTATTAGTTATGAACCGACAGGTGAGGTGTCCGTTCCTTATTGGTTACTCTTTCAAAGTATTAAAATGATATAAATCCATGAAGAAATTCTTTCAAGGAAGAAGTTAAATTTAGTTTTGTTATTGTGAATAAACACTATTTAATAAGCATTGTTTTAGAATTTACCTGATTTTACACGAAAATCATGGTTAAAATATTTATTCGTTTGATGCCGTGACTTCCAATTTGAAGCATTTATAATTTCGACTGATTACAATATATAACACCTTTGAAGAATTTCAATTTTGTTATTTTGAAATTGTGTAATTAATTGATTTTCACACAGCGGTTTTGTTTCTTTGTAGAGCTTATTTTAAATTAAGAATTCAAGTGTGGTCTGAAGTTCCAGAACAAAGAACGCTATATTTATCAATTTTACTTTCTTACACAAAGTGATAAATAATGCTTGTAAACATGAAAAAAAATCAAACTTGAGATATCAAGGGTCAAATTATTCTTTGATTTTAGTATAAATTTGAAGTTTTAAAGATATATCCGGATTTTACCCATTTTCATGATATATTTTGATGTTTAGATGGTTTACATTGCTTATTAATTTCAATCTTTGACAGTACAAGCTATATTCCTTAACTTTCGTTAATATTTAATAAATAGAAGAAATTTTTGTTCTTACATTATGTTAGCTATTATTACGTTTTTGTATTTGTCTTAATTATTTAATGTTCTAAACAATATTTTTCTTTTCAGGTACGTCAATCGTTTTTTACTCTATAGCAATATATGAAGAGGCAGAGTAAACCATAGAAATATTAATCAGAAAAGCAGACATTGAAAAAAGGTAGAAAACATATCATTGAAATGAAATTGAATAGAGAAAGGGCGACTTATATAAAGACTTCTCTAATCTCTATAGATATCTATTCGTGTTACGGCTCTTTGCTTTTGTTTGTTCGCCGAAACGTTTATTCATAGTTGTATTAGTAAAATATACTTTATAATAATTTGCCAAATATCTTTATAACAAAGAAATAATTATCATAAGCGTAGTAAAGATTTTGCAATTCGTTTATTAGATTTTAAAGTATTTAACCAATTCGAGGTCCCCTGAGTGCGGGTTGACAATTTTTTCAATAAAGTAAGTTATTTCGCAAAAGCCAGAACGCTGCCCTGGTGCACTCTGGTTTGGTTCAGAGAGTAGCTAGTCTAGTCTGGCTACACGAAATACTCTTTTTGCGCCAATCGAATTTATAAACAATCAGTTAATGTAATAGCCAAAGTTTCAATACCGCTGTTGTAGAGGGTGGATCATGTTTATGCGCAGAGTTGAATGCGTGCATGTGTGTGTCTGGCTATGTGTGCGGTTGTTGGATGCAGTTGATTTTCTAATTGCACACCGATGTAATCTGAAATGTACCGAATGGATGTCCGCTTATCACGCTAGTCTCGTTAAAGGCATTCATTTGAAGGGGCATGAGAATTTATGGCCATCATTATAATCCAACAGTCATATACATGACTGTATAAGTATTCCTAATGTGTGTGTGTGTGTGCCTTCTGAAGTCAGCATGAACGCTCGTGTGTTGTTCAAGTGTGAATGTGAAACTGGGAGAGTGCAATTATTTGTGGCGTTTATATTGTAGCGCGAAGAGGTACGTGGTTCTACCGGTGCCGGTAAGGTGGTATATTCACAGTAGTAGCTTACGAAACGGGGTCTCGATGCCGTTCATCAGACGCTCAGGTACGGACGGAAACTCTCCGACTCCCCGCGTTCAAACTGGCAAGTGGCCGGACTAAACTGGAAACATAACTTGGCGCTTCCGTTACGCCTCCTTTAGGATGCATTAGTAACTACACGTGAGGGTCTCTCATCGATCATTGCGTGGCCCCTGAACATTGTCAACTGGCCCTGGCTTGCCTACCATTCTATGTTCGCTTCCTAGCTACCATCGTTCTTCCTTCCGTTCCTATTTACCCAGTCCCAGTTTTCTGTATAGCAAAGGTTCAGTAGGTCAATGCCAATCTTATGGATAAATTTACTGTCCAGCTTTTTGTATGCAGATGGTTACAGACATGCCACATGCACTATAAACATTCCTAGCAAAGTTGTTATCAATATTATTGAACTCTCGTTTAAAAGGATTATATTTCCACAGGAATTCATTATAAAAAACATTTTCACAGTAACTACTATAAATTTGAGAATAATATCTAAAATTTGAAAGTGGAATCAAATATAGTAACTTTCTAGCAAGCCTTGTTCTTCCTTCCATATCTACCTAACCCAGACCCCAACTTGCCTGTATGGCTGAGCTAGGCCTAAGCCATCGGCAAATCTTTAAATCCTTAAATATAAATTTATATTTTTGCAGGATTTTTTCCGTTCCAGTCCAGCTATTTTTTATCTTATTTCTATTCAAATTCTTCTGCTGCCGCTTACATTTAAACACTACGATTTGCCTGTCCTACGTAGCTTTCTTCTTTTCTTGACGTATCTCTTGCACTGAAAGAAAAATGAAATAAAATGAAATGTGGGCAGAATAAAGGTCCGTCAGCAAGATAAATAGAAACTGTAATAGGTCACTGGGAGCTTTGCATGGTGCATGCGATGTGATACGGAGCTATTTTGTGACGGTGGTCAGACGACTGCTTCTTATCTGCTATACATGGTATCGTGAAGGTACTGCATCCATACTGGCTTGATATAGCACTATCACAGTGTTTTTTTTTTGTCAATTTTCCAAAGAAAATTATATTTATGTTGTCACCATTGTATTCTAGAATCACTTTGTTGACTAAAGCTCGATTTAGACAGACATATATTTGTTGTAAAATTTACATAAGTATTTTGCTTAGACAAGCATTGGTACTGGCACCAATGTTTCTATAGCTTGCTGTATAATCTATTTGGTAGATGTTTTATATATCCACTGATATTAATAACTTTTTTCTGACCTCATCTCCTCTAAAGGTACTGGGCCGAAACTAACCTAATTGTGTACCCATATTACTTGAATATCGTGTCCAATCAAATTGAATTTAAAATCTAATATACCATATCGTCGACCTAATGTGAAAAGTGCATAACTCCAATTTTACCGTATTTGGGTTTTTTACGCTATCTAGTAGACAATTATAGAATCTTCAGACTACAACCTAAAATATTGACAAGTAAGGATATATTTTAGTTTCCCATTTTCCAAATCTTGTCAATTAATGTAGTAAATCAGTTTGTCCTCTCTACAATAAAAAAATTTTTGTATATATTCAACCTTTGATATTCAATATTATTATTTTTAATTTATTACTTTTTCCAATGATATTTTGAAGATTATATTGTAATAATGAAACTTTAATGAAAATACCCGTTTTAAGCATCCCTGAGTGCATATATGCTATATGCACGTACTAGAGCAAATAGTATTGAAAAATATATCAAATTAGTAAATTTATGTTTCATGGTTAGTGTTTCATAACATATGTGTAAAATATGTTTGCATAACTGCTCTTACTTTGTTCATTCTTTCACATTGAAATGCGTCGGTTTTCCTGCATATTGGAATTTTTTTCAAATTTTCTGTGCTGCCTGCGTTATTTATCATCCTGAAAGAAAACTGTCAACCAGAAAAGAACATAAATTTTAATGCGTTTTTTCGACTTCGATTTCTATACCAATATTTCTTTTTCGCGTACACGTTCCGAGGTATGCATTCTCTTAAATAATGTAGCCGCTTCAGATTATAGTACATATAATATTTATATCATTGCTGATACTTTATGAAAGAAGAAATATTACTCATAAAAAGTTATTTTTTGATGGTAATTTTTAGTTATGTTGATTACGAACATCAATAAATAATAAGTTATGTATTTATTTTATTTTTGTACTGTCACATTACTCTCAAAATAATAAACAAAGCTCAGTAAAAACAAAAAAATTAAATAAAAATTAGACCGTTACACTGTAAAGCAATTAGTAATTTAGCCTAGGAATTACAAGTAATAATTCCAGTTTGTTGTATGTCATACAAGTATATAAGTATATAATATATACGTTAACGTTCACAGCAACGAAATTTATCATACATTGTGTTAATTTAGTTGCTTGGAATGTTAGCATTGCTTATCATTATACAAACTAGATTATTATTTATAATTTTCTAATCTTAATTACAATTTGGTTCGCTGTAAATACACCGCGGGGCATTTGTTAGTTGGACAGTTTACTAGGGATATATATATTTCAATTGAATACAATGTAAAAAAAAAGTTGAGTGCAGGCCAGTCCTCATATGTTTACCCATATTAATTATCAGCTCGGCGTATGGCAAGATGGAATCATGTATTGTATTAAAATAATTGAGTGACTGTTCATGACAGATTTATTGAAATGATTTTAATTCAACATATAATTTAATAATGTAATGAATACGTGGTAGTTGTTTGATATAGTAAAATATTTGTATGATAGGGTCTAAATTATATTTAAATTAATACGTTTTGAATGATAATGTGTGGGTATTATTATTACCCATTGATAAATATGTGCATTCATTATCTAAATTTAATGATGAATATTGCATTTTGGGTCTTGTTGTGTATAAGGCTTAGTTTAATTAACCTCATATAACAATATTCAGGATGAAAAATCAATATTTAAATTTTAAAAACGAGTATCTGACGACTATTGTCTGGTCCATCATAATGCTACAGTACATGGTCTTATGGGTAACACTGTTGCAATATCTTCCTCATATGAACTGGGAGTTGAAACGAACCAACAATTCGACAAAAAATTTAAATATTCATAATTTCTTTTACTTCAAAAACTTCTTAAACATAAAAACTATTTATAACTATAAAGTTCATTCAGATTGTGGATCCAAAAGCTAGAAAAATGAATTAAATATAATAATTTTGAAATATACAATATTGTACTGATCGCTTTATAAGACTGGCTATTGTTGCAATCAACCAGTAGCAATGTTATTATTATCCTTTACATTACATCTTTTCGAAATACAGTGGTTATAAATAGACTTCCTTTCAATAAAGATTTCTTTTTTCTATATAAATAAGAAATAAACCATTCACTGAATAGATAAAGTGGTTAGCTAAAGGCTAAAGCTAAAGGCACCTTTGCATGCTTTGCTTGTCTTTTGATAAGTGACTTTATAATTTTTATTACATAGTGCATTTGGTAATATTCACTGAAATTAACAACTTAATTTTACCCTGTATACTTATAGTAAAATTTAATGGTAGGAACATAACTTCCCTTGTATATAAAAACTTCAACCGTGACAATAACATGATTAAGGAGCTTCGCCGTGTAAGTAGATTTATGCACTCATTTAATATATTGTCACTAACCACAAATTTATTTAATCGGCATTCGGTGACTATACATACACAATGTGCATGGATAACATGCTGGAGCCCAACGGAGCACATAATTTAATTCATATAGCATATAGGGGATTAGGTTGATGTACGGCACAATCTTTCACATACGACATACTGGACATGGAATATCCTACGTGTATATTGCAGCACGTGCTCCTCTACAGAGCTGTCTTCGGAATATTTACTGTTTATAGGCTCTATTAAATGTATATGCCACTTTCGTATATTTTAAATTATGTATTTTTTTTTTATTCACGGGTTTGTCCAACATTTGAGTAATTTATTGTTTTATAGCTTTTTAAAAGCGTAAAAAAGAGAGTAAAAAGGTGTTGATATCCTAATTTTTTATGACCATTTTAGACCTTGACTATATGATAGTTGTATTGTAGTTAAGATTCTAATAATTTAATAATCGTAATGATGAAAATTTTCAAAATAGTAATATTGACGGAAATACATGTTTTGACCACCCCGGAATCGATTCTGACTATTTTCAGAATGACCTCTGGGTGTGAACGTTCTAGAGCCAAATCTATCAAAGGAGAAATTACAAAACCCTAAATCTAAAATAAAATTATGCAATTTAATTAAAAAAAATAAAATTAATTAATTGAATTAATTAATACATATTCTTTGACTATATCTACAAGAAATGATAGTCTAGACCAGTAGTTGTTAGTCCGTGATCCGCGGAACACTGATGCTCCCTGAAGCCACTTCATGTGTTCCACAAAAAAAAAAAAAAAAACACAATTAAAATTTTTTTTGCAAAAGAAAAATTAATACAATGCTTAAAGTTTATGTTGTAAGTGTTCCGCACAAAAAAAGAATCAGAGTTTCTTGTTCCCCGATTTCAAAAAGCTTGAAAACCACTGGTCTAGACCACTGCAGAATTGTTAAAGATTCTCTGTACAGATTTACAGACTTGCTCAGAATCGCACAATTAACCTATAATACAGCACTGCAACATCTGTATGATACTATCGGTAAAGTTTCGTTTGAGTCGCTCCAGTGGCCGTTCATTTTACGCCATTTTGTTATACCGTCCACCATTTCGCGTGACACAGCGTAGCGGTCATTCGCCATCTTGATATCTTTAAATTGCACCGCGGGGAGACATAGATAGTAAATAGAGTTGCAACATGTAGTATATAGCTATGGCCTCTGTTACTCTCTCATCTCGTAAATAGCTGTATGTACTATAAATATCACACGCGAATCTATGGGCAAGTGACCACTGTAATTTGTGCAGCTTTTCTTCTTATCACTATCGTTTTCGGTGAAAAGCAATTAATTTTCATCCGGCATGATAACGTTTTATTGCATACTTTATTATTCGATGTAATTATACGTGTTTAATCTGTGCTGGACAATGACGCATTAGTTTTTCTTTTACTGACCTAATGTATTTCTTGCCTCAGAAATATCTATAACCTATTCTGTTTAATAATATACACATTTTAAGGGATCGATGATTTTAATTTGAGTTCCACTCGTTTGTTTAATAACTAATAAAACTAATTTAAAGCAACTTTGTAGGAAATATACGATAAATATAAAGTTTATTTTGTTAAAATATATTTACTTGTAAAGGTATTATAAATAATAATCTATTTTGCGCAAAACGTATCACGCTTTAATTAGAATGCTAAAATGACGTGACAGAACAGAAATGAAATAAATAATAACCTCGATCAAATTGTTTCGTAGCAGACCAACTTACTTATTTCGTAACTTTAAATGCTAATTTTTTGACCTTAGAACTGATCGTTGGAAGTGAAAATAAGAATACGAAACGAAATAAATATGAATATTTAAATGTATTCGGTTAAACTTTCCTAATTTGGAAATTAGGTTCGCAGATATTAAAATGAATAAAGTTCTTTTTTTTTCATATTTACCTAAATTAGAGTTTTGTATCATGAAAAGTTTCAAATTCGAGTTTTTAACTAATTTCAAGTGGCCGTACAATATAATATATCTATACTTTCATTATTGCCATTGATCTTTTCATTAGTTCTTAAAATGAATAATATTTTATTTAGAAATACTAGATATCATATTACTTAAAGAGATTCCTTTGTTATTTTAATTTTCTTTTTGTTGCCAAGAACCAACATTTAATGAAATTTCTGTTTCAATGCCGCTGGGTTTTGGTGTCGTTCTAAAAATAAGTTTGCGGTCGCGCTGGTTAACCGAATATTGGTTTGTAAATTTCCGTATGATTTTCATATTATACCAAGCAGAAGGGTTGTGCCCAACTGTTTGGAGCATTTCATCGAGAGTAAAACAGAAGGAGAATACATGCATTCACCATGACAATAAACGCAAGCACCATATATGAACCATGGCATGTATGAAAATTGTTCATTAGATTAGATTGGATTAGAAGATTTCCTTAAGAACCGTTGCTCTTGTCGCTCAGAATTGAATGCCATATATATATATATATATATATATATATATATATATATATATATATATATATATATATATATATATATATATATATATATATATATATATATATAATATATATAAAAGTATTTAAAAGTTCTAAGGTATTATTTATCTTCATGTTTTCTTCATACTAGTGACTTAAGGCACCATTACAAATTATTAAAAATATAATTTTAAATTTTAAAATATGCACTAATTTTTTATTTTTAAGTATACCAAAAAAAAAATAAGATTGATGATTTCTAATTGTGAACCCAAGAGCCATAATAAAGACAATTATTTTTAAATTAAAATTTAATGCGTAAGCGCGAAGTGGGAGGGCCTTGCATTAATAAAATAATTTCTTTCATTGTTTTGTTTCCGGATGTTTTATTTTGGCCTCGCTTGTTTGAATTATTTCTGCGAGTGATTATAGAAAATCAGAAGAAATTGCTTTCTTCTTAATTTTTGCTATTCGTATGTTGAAGACGCCTGGCTCAGTGCTTGTTTTTATTGGAAGTAATACATGGAGTGTTATATATTTTATTCTATTTATTTTTATGAAAGATTCTATTGTCTTCAAGATAATTATCTTTATTATTATTGTGATAATTAATTGAACGTAAAAAATTATATTTCTTGTATGAGCTTTTATATGTGCCGTCAGAGTATTTAATATGCGAGTTTATTATGTGAAGCTCGCCAATCTTCAGTGTTACATACCTAAAATTGGGTTATGTTAACTCCCTCTATTCTTATCTCAATGGAGCGTTTCTATTTCCTTTGGCTTTGATTGTGGCACTCGTTAATGCCATGTTAAACACTTTGTAAGATATCCGTTTAATAAGCAACGAGAACATGTGTCCATATTTCTTATTCTGTATATATTTATGTCATATAAATTTGCATGATTTATGTTCACGTCAACGTTTTTCTGGCACATTATTTTGTATTTATATTTATGTGAAAACATCGATCATGCAAATGTGTTTTATCCATTTTCTAGGGTTGTTTTTGGACAACAAGAATCTCACACTTGAAAATAATATTATATAACTTTATTTTATGCATGTTTTTTATATAAGAGTAGAAGCAATCAGTGATATAAATATGAATATATATTTTTAACAATTGTATAATAGTAATTAAATATTGTAATTTTATATTTTTGATTTTTAATAATAATTCTGTTGATTAATAATTTACCACGTACTTACAAGTACTCATTGAACTTATCTTACCATATATTTTATTATTTCTTATTCTTTAGCTACAACACAGTTTACAAAAACTTGCTAGAATTTTCGTTTTACGAAATCTCTGCTTATTAGATTATTTCCGGCAACCATGACGGATCACTGACTAAATTAAATGATTAGCCTATAAACATAACTTATAATTAATTATATTTATATTACTCGTGTTTGTAACGAATATAAATAGCAAATGACTATTAAGAACATATAGGGTCGTACAATGTACGCACTTTAATAGCTTCAAACAATTAAAAATTATTGTTAAAGAAGTGCCAGCTAGCTATCTAGTTTCAATTACAACAAAAAATTCATAAGTTATGTGTATATTTGAATATAGCTTGATTTATTTTTTGCATTTGTCGGTGATCGCAAAAAAATGTTTATGAACAAAACTCCGGTAATGAAATAACAACTTTTTTCGCTTGTTTTTGTTAACTAAGAGATTACTTGTAAGTGCGTGATACATTATTAGGTCATACCTCATCAGGATTTTCTATACGAGAGTAAAAACTTGAGAACATTATAATTAAATTTAAATTTAGCGGTCGGAAACGAATCAAATTCGACTTTTGTTGCCTATTTTGCACAAGGAATATTATATATTTTGAATAAAATATTTATATATTCTCCTCTAAAATTTACATTGGCAATTATTCAGTAAAATTACATATATATATATATATATATATATATATGTATATATAATTTGAAATGTATTATAATATAAGTGGGCAAATTCTTATGAACGATAGTGTATATTAAATTTATTAGCATATATTCTTGTTCACAAACTAACCATAAAGATATAGAATTCAATAAGAAAAATATAAGCTATAGAATCTCGCATAATAGCAATTTTTTCTATAACAGCTTATAGATCATAAGAAAAATGTTATAGAAGCTATAGATTCCCTCAGAATTCCACTATAAATATGAATCTTACCCAACTGTTGTCTGAAAAATAAAAATAAATGTACAATACAAAATTGAGGGTACAACAAACGTAATCGCATAGCAACAGCCACGCTCCATTATGAATTTTTGGGGTCGAGGAGTATAATTCGCGTAAACCCAACCTACGTCCCATTCCCCCTGAATAATTGAAACAGATGCGCGCCCGAAACACAATAACCCCGAGCCAAGGGTGTGTTCGTGTGCCACATATATAGTACGTTCAGTACACCTACACCGGTTTTACGATTAAATCGTAATACAGGTACTCAATTCAATAACCATAACTGCAAATGTGAATAGGATTGTACGAATAGAATACATGTCATCTCTCTCCTACCACCATCGCACTATGCCTGCAACTGTCTTTGTCTATTCATTTCTTCTCTTCCTTTGATGAATGTTTTATTATGTAATAAATATACTACGATAACTGAAGTGTTCTGCAGTACTGGAAATTTCTATATCATTACGAGTAAACGGCGAACTTAAGATAACAGCGTACTGGGTATAGATTCAACGGAACAATTAAATACTATAACATTATAATTGGAAACCTACTAGATATTTAACGCGATGGTTTCAGTGCTAGCAAAAGTTAATTATTAATTTAACCTATTCACTAATGCGTTTTCGTGCTTAGAGAGCTTATTATGACGTCATAATAATGGCAATTATGTAGTTAAATAATACAGTGGGATTTGTTTTTTTTTTCCAAAAGATTGTATTATATACTTAACACTTTCGTTGGTGAAACATTTTCAATTATTATAAATTAGAAAAACACACTTGGTAAGTTTCACAAAATCTTTATTAATATGTCTACAATTGTTTCGACCTCTCGGTCATCATCAGGAACAAATTATGATGATGACCGAGAGTTCGAAATAATTATAGACATATTATTAAAGATTTTGTGAAACTTACCAAGTGTGTTTTTCTAATTTATAAATATTGTATTATATTTTAAAATTTAGAGTGCACTCGACTTTCCTATATATAACTTTTATATATATATATATATATATATATATATATATATATATATATATATATATATATATTTACAATCGCTTTTATTGTGACCAAATTAACGTATGTGTAACAGAACATATTAAATCTCATTATAGTAGAATAATGTTTTTAAATGTGACAAATTCCAGTTCCCAGTCAATCACATTATTCGGAAATAAAACAGTCCAACCGCGACAATCTCTGGTATTTAGTAACCTCTCTAGTGTTAACTGCTATTTGCGAAATGGCTTACCCTCAGATTTGTCACCTCTGGCACCAGTTTACGTGATTGTGAAAAACCAAAAAGAAAAGCAAGTCCAACAAATATTTGGTGTGTGTGTGCGGTGTGTGTGTTTGCCACAGTGGTTTCACACGTAGGTATCTCGAGCTCCCTATCCCCCAGCTACACACTAGTCTGCCAGGCAGGCAGGCGCTCGCTCGATCTGTTTCGCTCGCTGCTGTCTGTCTGTGTTCATGTTCTATGCAGGATGCCGTCGGCTCACAATGGCACCCCTGAGTCCACGGCGGGTAACGCGCACTCACACTCGTCTCTAAAATAAAGAAAAAATAAACACGACCGTACACTAACATACATATATATATATCAGACTGTGTCATAATCATATTTTATACATCTATTGTCTGTCAGACGCAGAGGTTACCCTAGTGAAATATTATGTTTCTGTTATATAAACGTTCATTCTGCTTGCCATGTGTATATACATAAATATAATACGATATCGTTATTGTGTGTATATGCCAGCGTACTTTTAACTAGAATCCTGATATCCATGACTCTCTTATTCACTTTTCTATAACGCCAGGCTCACATACGACCCCATTAATTTTTCATGGACAGACTGACCTATAATATATCCCTAAAAGAGTAATTCAAATTTTAATCCTAATTATTGTCAATAAAACTGGGGTAGTATATTAATATAATAGTAAAATTCGACTAATAAGTTTCTTGAACATATAAAAACAAATTATATGTATTTATGTATATTATTTGTGCATTTTTAAACTCAGGGATGCTGTAAACAATATTTTGTATTGTCAGATACTTTAATTAAATAAACTAAAATAAATCTTTGTTCTATGTTCAAGCATGATTGCTTAAACACTTGGGGGCCAATACCCGAATTATGCATATACTTTTTGCAAATATCTATATTTGTTAAGATATTTTTCGTATACATAATAAATATTATGTAAATCGTTTATTTTCTGCTGTGATAATAGATCACGTTGCGGCGAGCTAGAGGCGTTGATACCCGTTTTAATGCTTGTTAAATTTAGTTTCGAAACTTAAATCCATGAAATACCGTAGGGGTCTCAAATAAACAGAAATATGAGCTAGTGTAGATCCCACCAACGAAGGTACATCGGTAATCGAGCGGGTGTCAGTATAATATCGCAAAAAGCGTTTTAAAAGCGCCACTGCTCTGATTAGATTTAGTGTTAGATTAAATCGTTTCCACATGCATTCCTCAATTAGAAAAATTAGAATAATGTACGTTTGTATATTTTCTTATAAATTCAAAAATTGACTTCATCGATCAAAAAATCACAATAATTTTGCTTGACATTTTTTTCCCGTAAGATATACCATTTACTGAAATGCGCTTTTGAGAATTACCATTCTTATTATGTTTTACTATTTACTATATATATTGAATTAAAATACAATAAATCAATATTAAGTATTGTGTAAATTAAGTATTAGAAATTCAAGTCTAGATTGTTGAAATTGTTTTTAAAATACATGGACCAGAGTACAAATTTTCCCAAAGTACAAAGATCCTCTTTACATGTTGTACAGGAAAATGACAATAAAATAAGTACCAAATCAACTTGACAGAAAAGGAACTGTGGAGTAAACATTGATCTTAAACCAAAGTTTGCAAACCTTCTCTATCATTCAGAAGAAATGTACTTTTCAATCTACGATCAATAACACGAAATTATGGAGTAGTTATCCGTCTTGTTCGAGTATTCAAAATCTATACATGTAGATAGAGATTGGTTCGTTCGTTCGTTCGTTCGTTCGTTCGGTCTTCTTCCTCTTTAGTTCTTTTGCGGGAAGTACACTTGTCAAGTCAACCATTTCTTTTTCCAACGATAAAAGCTTTGTGGTGAGCGTTGGGCTTGACAAGCAAGCGGCAGTGGATAGTGGTGGATCGGTAAAGAGAAGGGGTAAAATTTCACGAAACGATCTCTCTACTTTCTCAAGCGAGTGTTGAGTGTCACAAACAATATGACAGTCGACGGAAACAAAGCACTTCTCGCTCGTAGAACCCAGCCGCACACAACCGGATAACACACAAATGTAAACCTAACCGAAGCGCGCAAACTTTTACCACCGTCAGAATACGGTATTTAATAGTGGAAGTTAAGTTAAATATCACTTTAAATACTACTATTTTTCTTTATATTAATTTATTACGTACTTATACGATTGTATAAGGAAGTATTGTTATAATGAACATACTCGAAGACAACATTTTAACGGATTCCCTGAATTATGACCATATATTTTCAGGTTTACATTTGTAGAATTTATGTGTATGAACGCCAAATCTGTTGAATATTAAATTATGAAACTTTTGAATTAATACGTTTATGGTCCAAAAGTCAGCATTAATCTAAAATAAACTATAAAATATCTGGAGTGACCTTCACTCGAATTTCTTAAAGTGTCACTATCCTTATATAATATTGCTTCATTTTGTTTTAAATAGATTTTACGATTGCTATGAAACAAGGTCAACATGTATTGTAATTATGGAATAGTCAAAACGTGTATTTCCGTTAAAATTAACAAGTTCAAATTATTTTGAGCTAACAATATATTCATATAAGCATTTGTATAAGAAAATAAAAAGTATGAAGGATAATAAAATATAACACATTGAGCAATATGACTACTAAAATAAAATAAATAAAGTATACGCTGGTCAATCAGTAATAAATATAATGAATACAATAAACCCGCACGACAGTATAATTTCACCGACACATTTTCGATCCGCACATCAATCAGCCGTCCATTTTTCGGCCATTGAAATATTTGAACTCCATTGAATAATAAATAACGAACACAGCACCAAGGCAATAAATGCGCATAAAATAAAAGGAAGTTAACGCAATTGTCGATAAATATTCAACCCCAAAAAATATAAAGGATAATAAAAAATAAAAACGTATTCACGACTGATATTTCACTGTGTCACACACAAACGTTCACATTGATGGCAACTGTTACAGTAACAAAAGCTAAAAATAAACAAGCATAGGTACAAAACACCTGTACCATTATATGATGAAATATTGATCCTTAAAGTACATATTATTAAAAGTTAAGAAGATATTTTCATTACGTTGCAATTCTTTCTTCAATATTCTCCTACATATAAAGGGAAAAAAGTTGTTGATTCAAACGTTGACCTATTTGGCGTCGTAGCTCTCGTCCTGCCGGATGTACCCTGCGGAAGTCTTGTTAGACAGAAGAACGAATTCCTGTTTGCGCGTCGCAAAAAAACTTATTAACCTTACCTTGTTTTTCTCCTGTCAGAACATATTTAACTCTGTATTCGCGCCAACAGACAGCATCATATCTTTCGAAATTATACAATATTTCAGCATATACAACTTAGTTGCTTGGCTCGCTCGGTTTGTTCACCGTTTGATAATATTTTATTTATGATTATCTATTTATGGTATGAGATGCATCACGTCATCATATTTTAAAATGTACCAACAATTTTAAAATGAAATGTCTTTTCTTCTTCTTTACCTCTAGAATCTAGTAAAAACTTTGAATTCTTTGTATCTACCTTCGCCAGGTCATATTTTTTAATTCATATTTACTTAATACTTTTACGCATTCATGAATCATCCATTATTTCCACATGCCTATTCCAATTTATTCCTAGAGCTTTATGAACCTGACAATGACAGTTCCAAGACCAACTTGATTGGTGGATAATATATAATAACTGTACTGTTTGTTGAGGATCAAAAATATTCGTTGACAAAATGAAATTCAAAATTCAAGGGTTATTATGTATTTATATGTATTAACGGATTTATGATCGAAAAGAAAAGCGGTTGATCCTGAGAAAGGCTAAAATAAATGTCCGATACTAAATCTCTTCTGTACAGACAATATATTGAGTTAATAATATACGAATGAATTCATAGCTAATGATAATCCAGTGCATCAATTGCAGTTACGGAAATTGTGTTACAAAGTTGTGTCACCTCAGTATTTTTGAAAATGACATAATTAACTAATGTTCGTATGTACATTAATATTTTATGAAACGAGAAGCTGAATAATTGTAGTTTCGTAAAATGTACAAATGTTTTAACCAGAGTTCGTTTTCATAGGGTGATGAAAAAGTTATATTTCATATTACGCTAAAAGCCCTCATTAATTCCTCGTTAAACGGGTATAGCAGGGAAAGTAATAAAGTTGCTTATTAACTATAATTTAAAATTTGCAGTTTACTTTCTTCATTTTTAATACAGTATAATGTTGTTATAACTATAGTTAAAGGAATATAAATTTGAATATTATTTTATATCATGTGTATATCTGATAATGCATGTTGATTTTGCTGTTTATTTGTCACTCACGTACACACCCAACTTTAAATTAGTTTGTTGCAGCTATAGCCAAGTTAATGGTAAAACGTTAATGTAGTTACGTTGCATAACCACACTGATTGTTATGCTTTGACAAGGTGATATATTGCAAATTCGCCGATAATATCATTCATAAATTATAATACCATGTTACAGGTTACTATCTTGTCGAACTCAATAATCTTGAATTTACTTAAACAAACTTAACCTTTTTCGAAAACTATCTTAAACCAAATAGGGATCCACACAGAATGCCCAATCGGCTAGTGACTACCCGGTCATTGTGTCTAAACGAAAAATGTCATGATGAATGACAATTTCGTCGATCGAACTTCGGAATCATTTGGAATGTATGCGCCGCAGAATTTTGCAAGAAATTGTGTTTTAGCTGCTTGGTTCCGGAGAGTAACCCTCACAGTTTCAGAGGTGCATGCAGTGCACCTGGAAGATACTCTTCGTCGTAGCAGAGAAACTTCTTGTTTTTGTGTAATTATTATAGAAATGTAAAGTAATATGTCGATGGAGCATCGACGTCGATATCTCTTTATTAGCCAGAGACCAAATAAGTAGAATCTCACCTTAAATAACTATTTGTATTATATATAGATCCTTAAAAGAAAGAAAATAGGGTAAATGGGTCGTGACAATTGGTGAAATATAAAAAGTAGCTTTACTATAAGCAAACCCATTGACCCAGATGTATATAATTCCAGAGAGGTTGACACCCTTCACACGGGCATAGTAAAGTTGTAAGAGCAAGTTACCCTTGTCAAAATCTCAATCCAGTGATATTCTCTAATGCCTGAGAATGTCTCTGTTGTAAACGTCACCGAGTCTAACTTTATAGGGAAGTTTGCAAATAATTTCTTCATCAATAACGTCTTGCTTAGTTTCTATTGTTACTATACATTATTGTATCCTTTACCTTGACAGAACAGCGTTATAGCTACAGCAATAAAAAGGAGGCAGAGCGTGTGTTAGAGTCGCAAAGATGTACTGGTACTTGTGCTAGCGTGCAAAAGGTTTTCCCCCTTAATCAAACCTCATCCCATACCCGTCGGTGGGATGAGAGTAGATACTGGTGCTGCTCACGAGCTCTTCAGATAGAGGATACCTTGTAGCCAGATAGCGGTAATGTTCCTGGGTATACTGCTTTCAGAAACATTTGACCCCATGATCATAAAACATAGTCTAGTATTATAAATCGGTGTAGGTAATTTTTATAAAGTTCATATTCCTATATACCTAGATAAAATTTAGTTTATTTTATATCATTATATCTGGAATGTTTTTATCAGAATTTATATGCGTTATTCGAACTAGAATTTAAATTAAAATAAATTACTAGTTAACATAAATAAGATCTTTGCTTTCATAATAAATATACGATTCTTTAATACAAGCGTTTGTCCGCGGCTTCTCTCACCCCGCCCACTGTCTGACCATCGTCTTCATGTCATTTATTACCATTACAGACAATTATTGTTACATTTTGAAATCTACTGTACCTATTTTTATAAAATTTGTCTGAAACATGTCAACAATTAAATATAATTTTGATCAGCGTTTCTCCACTTATAAGCGCTCATACAGGCAGACAGAGAGACATATTATAATATTTATTTTAATCGGAAGCTGTAGCAAAAAAAATAGTAAGTTTTTGATGCTATTAAATATTTTCTAAGGGCCATAAAAAATATAATTACAAATTATAATTTGGAAGTTTATTTTATTCAATAAAATAATCAGTGTTTGTCTGTTTTTGTACGTTTTGTTTGTACCAAAGAGAGAAAACTACTAAAACTCAGAACAAAAAATTAACAGAGAGAGGGAGTGCGACGTAGTCCATTTCGAAACCGATGCCGGATAGTTCAACTAATGGCTCTGAACTATTAACGGGTACAACAATAGATACTCAATTGACGGAAACATTGTACGGGGCAGTATGAGGTGGGTTCGTAACTTCAGCAGATGAATAGAGACCGTGCTATATATATATATAGAAGTATAAATTCAGTTCAAATAATTTTCGCTATATCAACAATGATCAAGTACCAACTGGCTCTGGTAGTTAGTGCCCCTCCTTACACGCCCCGAATGTATTACGGAGGGTTCCAAAAAGAAGTGAATTTATAAATTTATTGATTTATGAAGCTGGCATTTATTTATTTAGGTGGTTTTAATACAACAAAGTAGGTTTTATTTGGTTCTTGATGCCATCTATTAGACTCAAATTATAATAATAATAATAAGGAAATAGATATATTATAGGTAAGTGCCAACCTCCCATTCAATTAATCTAAAAATAATATGTCTTTCTAGAATATACAAGGATATATATTTACAATAGTAAATGTTCCTATGTAACACAGAAGGAAGGATTTATTCGTGCTACTTTTTTACTATTTTGGAACAAGCACGACATTGAGAATCCCTGTGCACATAGAAAAACATAAACTCCACAACCCTGTATTCATCCCATTTCCAAAATGAATTGGTATTTCTAGATATTGTTGAGTTTTTCTAGGATTTTGTACTATTCCTATTAGCTCAAAAAAATCTTTATCATCTGCTATGTAATTTAAGTCTTCCATTATTATTACGAATAACTGATGAATTGGATATGGCAACTGTCAAAAAGTTGAACTAGGGTTTAAACAGTCGATGATGACGGTTCAGTAGAACTAGAGATTAACGCTGGATTAACTACTAAGTTGTTGATGTACAACAACACTTTCCCAATAAACTTAGATTATAAATGAACTGAGTTAAACTGCTATTGTACAACCGGCCCTAAATATTGTTTCTCAATTTTCTCAAAAAACCGTTCCAGTATATAAATATGAAATCTCATTTTTTTATTAACGTTCAAATTGTCTGTATTTTTCTAATGTTGTCCCCAACACATTACTTCACAATGTTTATAAATATACAAGCTCTTTACTGAATATTTTTCATATATGTGCCAAAACAAATCTCATTGTTATTTTTCTGTACCTAACCTACCATACAACGGTACTTTTAAAATCCTTTTGTCATATGCCAAATATACATCACGAATTTTAGCTCATACAATGGTTGGATAATCGACTTATACATGTGACAGCTGAATATTGTTGTATAGGTGGCGCGGCTAACCCGCAGAGTGTTATAGAATCCCGCAGGATATAAATTGGATGGGGACGTCAAAAAGCTAGAAGATATAAAAGTAAATGGTTGTTGCATTGAATGAAATAGCGGCAAACCAGTGGCAGCTTTTTGAATGGGCGAGGGCCACTGGGGCGAACCATATTTACACCCTAAATTCACGAGGTGGAGTCAACGACTCGCCGACTCTACAGAACTGGAGATGTCAAAATGCGTTGTAATTAATACCCGGTTAACCAATGATTTAACAATTAATTGACTAACCATAGAGAAGCTATACTATTTTCTTGTTCGTATAGCCATGGATTATTTATCAAATAAAAATGAGATAGTTTCTTCAATAAAAGTACCAGTTACGAGAAAACTGCTACGGAATTATATTTAATAAATCGTATGAACTATACCTGACAACATTATGACCGGGAAACAAAATTGACTCAAATAATTTGATATTTGTCATCTGTTATAATAAACAACAAATACTATTAACTGATTATTTAAAGTTATATGTAAGTAGCTTAATTGCGATGTGTTTGGACCTTGCATATAATTTAAGTTAAATTGTGTATACCAAATCATCGTTGTTTTGTGAGATGTGTAATGGTTGACATATTTTGCATGAATTTCTTAAATTTCTATCAAATTTAAATTTTAGAAAGCACGAGCCGCCTATGCGTATAGCCACCATCAGTCTAAAAAAACCTCTGGAAACCCAGCGGACCCTTTTATATTATAAATAGTGAATGCACACACTACACCGCATCATTGCTGGGAACGATTTATAGAGCTGCGCGATGCGAAGCAGAACAACACCTCCATATTTCGGGTCGACCGTGGTTTGCTCTACAGGGGGTTCTTAAGAGTACATAGTTAACTTTTGATGCCTTAATCACATTATTGCGGCAGCGATGTGTGGAACTGATGGTTAGGGTATTCTCTTACGGTGTAATTTTCGTAAAAGTACTTATACTACATACGCATATTTTCTTTAGGGGATTATAAACTCAAATTATTTTCAAGTTTCGGGGTAAATACTAGTAAATTATAAAAGTTTTTATTTTGGATAAAATTAGAACGATAGCACACTTTTAAAATTGAATTTAATAATGAAAAAATATTTTCTCGAAACAAATATTTTGAGCTAGGTAATCTGTTAACACAACTAAACAAATATATTCAGCGTCAGCTTTTAAAATTAAGCTGTTCTATCTCAAGTGGTAATTAGAAAGCAGATTGTTAGATATGTCTAGTAAACATTCTTCAAATAAGTTTATATTTATAATACGCACAATGACAAAATAAAAAAAATTGGTATACTGTAGATTTCGTAATCAATATGAGACTAATAAATGCATTCATTTGTTCTCACTAACACCCCCTTTCTTGTCTAAGCACTTTAGGCCCCCCATGTGCGGTTACCTTCATGAGGAGTCGTTTTTTTTTTTTAACCGTCTCCTGTGTGTAACGTTGAGCAATGAATACATTAATGTATTAAGGCTTCGCAGACTGCTACACATTGTCAACACTGTCTGATGTTAACAATGACGATGGCAGCAGCGGCGACAGCGCCATGCACGAAAAGCATCATCATCATCGTTGCCATCATATGAAACATAGTATAATGGACTACCGTGCATTGCATGTAGTATTACACTGTTTGCTTGATGGATTGTTGAATAATCCCCCACTATTGCTGGTAGACTCTCTTACATGCTGTCTGCCAGCACGAAATGATAATGTTGCTATGCGAAAATAGTAAGATACGAGTAAAACACTATGCAGCCGCCGTGAAAAATTTGAGTACCCTGCATTGTCATTTGAACATTATAATTACATTGTGTCTACATACTTATTATTACGGGCGATAAACAGAACGATCCTCTATGCAAATGATGTACGATTGTAGTAACATGGTAGATTGAGTGGTTTGATAATTATATTTTAGTGAAACAAGCATGCATGATATTAACTTGGGTTTTAAATTATATATTAATTTGAAATAGTGTACACGAGAGGCAGAAACCCAAATAAAAAGGGAAAGCAGGAGGGGCTTTCACTCAACTTTCTTGTTCTTTCGGTGCCTATATTTATAATGTTGCATTATTTGGCATTAAAGTCTCCTTACGATTAATGGGACACAAAGTCAATATATATTGTACCTACTGAATCGTAAATATAAAACAATCAATTTCAAATGGCGATTTTTCAGTTAATGGCACATTTTTCGAAAAGACTTTTTAAACTATTTAATATCTTCAACGAAAGGGTCGATTCAAGGATGGCCAAGAGGTGTATTTCCGTTGAAATGTATGTATGTGTGTGTGATAAGCCGGATATGAAAAAATATTTGTATTTTATTATAAATATTAACATTTATAACTAGTCTGACAAATAAAGCATGGTTAAAAATGACAAAACAAAGTTCGTACATTAAAATATTAATGTATAATAAAATGCTTCATATAATTTTTATATTATTGATTAACACACTTTAGACAACAGACGTACTTAGTGTCGATCCGTTGCAACGTGTTCATAAAAATATTTAACACGCCTGGGGGTTGAAATAGTACCTTTATCTCCCAAGGAAAGTAGTTTTCAATAGGCCCATTTTAATTATTCAATCAAAAATATCAATTTATTTACGTTTATGGTTCAGTTTATATAAATTCAATACTTCTACATTAACAACATTAGATTCGAATCATTTCTTCATCAGCTTGACAGTAATTGATATATTTATAATTGTTATTGTTTGCAGTCATGGCATACTCATATTTAGGGATTCAAGAATAAATAGTTGTACCCGAATTATTCAGTATAACTAACATTGTGTATTTATTCATAATTACAACATATATTATTATTTAATCATTTAATTCACTCAAAGTATTTGTTTGTTTTTACAATTGTATGCACTTATGTGAAAATTGATTATCGATATTCATTTATGTGAATATGAATATTTCATAAATAAAGATTTAACCATGAGATATATTTGTTAACCATATTTACCTAAAGCATAAACTTTTATAGCCGCACAAATTGAACGTAAAACTGTCATAAAAATAAGCATGATTTATGAGACTATTGGTCCATGATATTGCACCCTACTCTTTCGCAAGAAAATCTCAAGGGTAATGGAATACTTATAATTTCAATAACTGGTTTCAGTGAGGGTTTAACAGAATTTGAACACCCCTTATGTGTTCTGAATTCTCTCAAGTTTTTATAGGGAAGAAGAACTATGTTTCATAGGCCATCCATAATCAAACTACAGACTCGTCAGGTTCTTCTTTAATGCGAAGAGAAATCGAACAGAATGTGGCCTTTGAGTTCACAAATTGAAAATATGTTATTGGTATGAAATGGGTTATAATTCTTTGAAAACATTTTTGAAATGTTCGAATATTTGTTAGTGAATATTTAAAATTATTATTTGTAATTGTATTCTTTAGCATTTGGGTTCACTATTTGAAAAAACTTGGTAGATATAAAATATTCATTTTCGTACGGCGAGCTAAGAAGGAAACCGTTTTTGACAATACATGTTTAATGCGAATTCATAAATATATAATTTTTTTAATATGCAATAATTATAAGTTCTCCTTTTAAATTCTAATTCACGTTAATTATCTTGAAATCTTAGAATTTGATTACGTCAGTCATTTCTTGTTAATAATGCGAATACAGATATCAGTTTGAACATTTAATATACTAGTCATGCCCTTAATTAAATGCCAAATATTTCATTTTATAACGATGCAGTTGTGGAAATGGTTATCTTCTGACATGAACGGAAAATGAATGAAATTATAAACTAACACAGATACACGATGTTAAAATAGAAAATTCAAATTACATTTCCGATAGTTTCTCAGAAATTTAAGTATGTCATAAAGGAGTCACCAAATGACATTCTTATCTGAACGCTATATATAGTACCTATATGTAAGTATTGTATATGTCACCGACAATGAAGATATCGACTTTACAGTAGCGTAACAACAGCAAAATTTAGTTTGATATTATCAAACAATGAATATCTATATTAAAATAGGAAACAAACTTGGTCGAAGTCTAGGAATAATAATGAGACATCACAGATTTTTTTAGTTAGCGCGTTCACTCTTGAATAATATAAATTATTAAATCGTTTATCCAATGATAGAAATAATCGTTGTTCTCAACTTATTATAATTGAATAAGTTATTGCCACCAGTATTAACCAGTAGTAAGAATGAAACTGCCATTTAATATTTCAACAATGCGGTTGTTCACAGTGTGGATATTGATAATCTAAGCTAGAGTAAAATATTTACACCGCTCTATTGAAATTGGATATTACATGCGCACAAACAAGTTGTAGGTATAAAGATCCGAACTTATTTCTACTTTTCTCGTCTAGACATATTTTACGTTCGCTTATTCACACAGCAAAAAATTACGTCGCTATGGTTTTAATACTTTTGTTATTACTCTTGGCCTTGAATTCCCTTTCCGCACCTACTACTTTAGCGGCGAGCACTGTAGGTTCCTAGAGAATATATTATAAATTTGTACTATATTCCAAGCTTGGTCATATTTCAGTATAATACATAACGTGACCTAGGTTTGATATTGAAAAATCCATCTCTCATACACAATCACAAATCACAATTAAAGAAGTTCCTCTGGCAACCCTCTATAAATTTGTATTGTTACTATTGTTCAATCTACATTTGTAATAGTAATTTTTAATGAATGCAAAAACTTCCACATAAATTAATTAAAATACATGCAAACATTAATGTCGAGGAAAATCGAAATAAATTGTTCTGCAATTGTGAGTGGTATATGTTAAATGGGTTCAGGAATTCACCTTGTCGTTGATTATCTAGGGGAGTTTGTGGTTAGAACTATTTGCGTAAATGTGGTTGCAAGGAGTTTCCGGTACTTGCAAAGTGCTGGTAGTTAATATCTTTTCTACCAGTAGCATAGCACACTTGCTGCATGTGTATTTGTTGATTCTAGTGCCATGTTGGAGAATAATGAGTCATCTAGAAACTGGTCAGAGCTTTGATTCTGGTTTAATTGCATTATGCGACATGTAAACTTTTCTGCATGTAATAATGCCAAGGCTATCAAAAGGCTTCGTCGTAAAATCTTAAATCTATTTCTTTCTTCTTAGCGCTTCAACTCTGGCAATAAAAATTTGGGCATAAGTAATTGAAATCATTGCCTACAAAAATAAATTGCTGGAGTGGCCTATAATAATTATAATAATGCTTTATTTTGTGTTAAATTTACGCTAAATTTGCTATGAATCAAAATCTACATATATTGAATATAGAATAACCATTTTAAAAGGTAATTCTCAGTAAATGGTACGTTTCTCGATAAACTATATTAAACAAAAGTTTCTAGAAATGTTAAAATCTTAAACTTTTTTCTATAAATCATTCCGTTTCCGAGATATTGAAATAATTGCAAGAGTAAACTGTTACATCTAGTTAAAAAATTATTTCAAAAGTGAGAGGTGCACACCAGGGCCAGTTTTAACTTTCCCAATTTTTCCTATAACAGTTTTGGCTGTAGAGCATTCACACAAATATACAGACGTCATTACGAAAAATATCTGATTCGAAAATGTTCATGATTATAATACTTTCTTTAAGACTTCGCCCAAGAAAGTAAAAACGAAGTTTATGATGTGTGACTATACATATGCAAAGTCAATATTACATTTTGAATACCTCTCAAATAAATTCAACACACCAACATGATATGTGTTATAGGTAATAGGCTTGAATTACGACACGAAAACACCTACCGTTTTCATACCTTATTGATGTCTTCATAAACTTCAAACATTGAATATTTTTTTCAATATCAAAAAAGGTCTCGAAATATAAATTTCATGTACAAATTTTTTTCTTGTGTTGAATTAACAATCTTTCACATGATACAATATGTTGAAATGTTTCAAATTCAATATCGCATTTCAATAGTTTGGTGAAGTTATATGTTGAAATAAATCAGAATCACGGTGTAACGAATGAGGACTGATATCAAACTTTTAGTCAACAATGTGTGATATGTTGCAAGGTTATACATAACTGCAAATATTCTTCCTCTTTGAGTTCGCCAACAAAACACATATCTTTTGTTTCTTATGAACGTTTGTGACAATTGCGTGTCTGGTTGAGAGAAGTCTAGGATCACTCGACGTGCTCGTTTCCATGTGATGCGTGTTCCAGCTCTTCTAGCATTCACAATTCAATTATATTTTATGTTACATCTTCCGCATGGATACAGTCCGTTGTTCAGAGTTTCCCATCTGTGACGTCTGCTATTCGCACCGACAATGGTTGCCGAGCCCTGGCATGACAACCTGCCGTGCGCCCTTTATACTTGCACGCGCATACACACACTCAAAAGCACAGTGTTGCGCGTCGTTTATACAAAACAACATTTTCGCTTGCCCCTCAATTCAATATTACAATAATTATCATTTAATAAATAATAGTGACAATCAGATTAAATTTCTCAATTTCAAAAATGTTTTTATTTTACCAATAAAATATTATTATATAAGGGTAAGTATCGTAATGATGATAAAGTTTTTTAGTTATTTTCAGAATGACGTGTGTGTGTGTGTGTGTGCATGTGAGTATGTGCGCGTTTTTTTACCAAACTTGTTGAAGGAAAAATTATGAATCTTTAATCTATAGAAATGTCCAGGAGAAAACCTTATATTTTTGAAAATAATATCTCAATAGGAAGTAATGGTTTGCTCTTGTTATATATATATATATATATATACTTCAATATTTTCAATAAAATAATTATTTTACTTTTTTTTTTTTAATCGTTTATATATTTTTGTGTGATCGCGTCGATCGTACGCCAATTTAGATACTGCTTTGTAGTTACTCCACCATATAGCGCTATCGTAACATTACATGAGCGAACCAATTCGAAAAGGTTGTCACCGATAGAAGGCAGCAACTGGAAATATTCTAATTACAAGTTCGTGTGTAAACACATGTTTTTTTACTCACCACATTTCGAATTTTTATACGTGCGTGTTGTGTGCGTATGTTCGAGATAAAAGAAACTGATAGGCAGACAAAAAGATTCTCATTTCGTTGAAATATTCTCTTTCAGCTCTTCTACCAAATTTTTATGTTCCATTCATGGAACAAGTATAAAAGAACACGCACACCCAATATTTTCGTGTTAAAATTTGTTTCAACAGTTTTCTATTCATTCGTTTTTAGTTTGCTGCTGTCGAAGTCTTGTATCTGTAATATTTTTATAATCTGAATTTCTTGCGCAGAAATTCTTTCGATGTTTCACCGGTTCTGGGAATGTATTCAACTCATATGTATGTAGTTTGCATATAAGCTCGCCTATGCAACAATTCATATGAATTGTTCGATTATGTGCAAGTATGTAGAGTCTGTTAGATATTCCGTTAGATGTATAAGAGCATATGCGTTGAATGCCTATTCTCTGCAATTCATAGTTGTAAAGACAACTGTCACTGTGTTACAAAATTCGGAAATTTGGAAAGAACCAATTGTGGTTTAGGAAAAAGAATTAAATTGCAATATTTTTACTTTCTTATACGCTTTATGTAATACAATGTATCATGATCACAAATACATTGACCGCGGAATTTTAAGTGATTTCCGATTTGAGAATTTCTGAATCCTTTTTGACTATTTTGCCAATGTGTGTATTTGTTTATGATTGGTCTATTCCAGAAAAGAATATCTACTATTTTTGAAAAGTATATTTCAAGTTGAATCGAATTTGTGGTATATATTAAAAATATATACTCACACTGTCAATTTAAATATTTCGAAACGAAAATTAATTGATTTATGTAGCACGATGACGTAGACAAAGAGTCTAATGGACAAGTGAATGTTCCGGGCGAAACCGCGTGAAGACAGGGTATTTATTTGGTTAATTGATGAGGGTATACCGCTCCAACCAACAAAGCAAGCCAGCTAGCTATCTGTCTATTTCTCAGAGCGGTACTACATATATACATACATAAATACATATACCTACTCTGTGCTGTACATAATGTGGTGAGAATGTTAGTATTATGCGGTGTTCCATCAATACTCGGTAATAATATTCAAGTGAGCGAGTCTCAACAAGGAATTAACGGCAAACTCAACAATCGTTGGAAACTTGGCAGAAAGCCGTACGCAAACCCCAAGCGGTAGCAATGGATATAAGTATTACCATGGATATGGACATAATTTTAATCCTGGCAAGCATAACTATTAAATCAATTTAGACGAATCCCTATATTTGGCCTGTAAGGACGGTGTATTGTAACGCTAATGAGAGCCAAACTACTAAGTCGACGCAATAATTTTGCTATTTCAATGTTTGCTACAAATTTACAATTTTAGTAACATTTTAATAGTAAATTCTTCAGCACACAATTGCCCAGTCTTGCAATTTTAATTTTATATTAATGTAATTTGCATCTAAAATTTTATTAAATGCAGAACAGTAGTATAGCAAAATTTTCTGTGTAATGCGATCGCGTCGACAGACGTGAATAATATTGACTGTTGTGGTGCTACTATATTTGTGCGCTTGTCCATATAAAGCCGGTTAACTATTGGCATTCGTCTGAACTACTAGTATAAACTCTAATCTGATTCTGCGCCAAAGGTATGCTTTGTTTTGGATTATAAAATTATATTTTAATGGCAATAAGTAATATAGTATGTGATTTAGATAAGTTATTTTACACTTTTCCACAGTGTCATTAACATTTTCTCTTTATTACAAGTTTACATTAAAATAATTAAAATGAATTAAATTCCATGCTACTGAATAGTAAATGTCTCATTTATTTTTGCGTGTATGAAAGTAGTATGCAAGCTAAAGCAAATTTACGACTTTCGTATTTGCTTATCAAACAATTAAATTTGTTCGTTGAAATACCAATGATTAAATACACCATGTATATTCGTATAATACAGAATATGCAAACGAAATCATTATTATTACAATAGCAAATGTACAATGCTCCACGCCAATTTCTCTAGCACATACGTAGTTAAGACTACGAAATATATTTTGTGCTATATAATTTAAATACCAGTAAATATATACATATATATATATATATATATATATATATATATATATATATATATATATATATATATATATATATATATATATATATATATATATATATATATATATATATATATATATATATATATATATATATATATATATATATATATATATATATATATATATATATATATATATATATATATATATATATATATATATATATATATATATATATATATATATATATATATATATATATATATATATATATATATATATATATATATATATATATATATATATATATATATATATATATATATATATATATATATATATATATATATATATATATATATATATATATATATATATATATATATATATATATATATATATATATATATATATATATATATATATATATATATATATATATATATATATATATATATATATATCGAAAAGATTATTATAACACTTTTGTAACTTTGTTTTAAATTCCCGAGAATAGTTTTTATGAATTCTAGGTGAAACAAAACGTGTCGCTTTAAACCTCGACTTCAACTTTTATCTGGATTACAATACTTCATCTTAGGTCCGGTATTACTCTCATTACTTAAAGTTCCAATTTTTTTTTTTTAGTGTCCTTTGATTGATATTAGTTCACAAATATCGTAACCATGAAAACGAAAAGATTGACTAAACTCACGAAGCTAAAATTATCTACATTACAGCATCTACACATAATGTAAAATTAGTGACTGAATTTGTCACAAAGTAAAACAGTTTTTGAGGCCTGTGTATCACTAATTCATAAAATCTTGTTCTCTCACAATATACCTACAAGATAAGTATCTCCTAAAATTTGTTAGCCTGAACGAAATTTATAATTCAGGTGACACTTGAAGCTTTATTGTTTCAGAGTACAAAGTAGGGTAACAAGATAACCGTTAGCAAGGTAATACGTTTATAAGCGAGGCAACGCGAGATACGCGCGAAAGTATTGCTAAAATAAATTAAATTGTTCTACCTACCGAACGTACCGGAGCTAACCTCACTTTAAACAGTTAAAATACGGCGAATACATACACTTTTAAAAATAATTAGCTGAGGTAACTAACTTTTTGTACAACAATAATTTGGTTTTGTAACAACTTCTAAAATTTCATTCGTTATTACATTTTTTGTTTGTTTTGGGGTATCAAGCAATTATTTGCTTTCTTATAGGAATCTATTTTAAAGGAAATGCATCGAATTTTTATATTTTGTGATAATGTGTGTTTGTGTGTGAGCGCTCAAGAGCCAATAGAAGTAAATTGGTACACTTTTTGTGAAATAATTTCAAAAAGTTGTTAAAATACTTGGTTTTTATTAACAATAATAAATTAGGTAGCCATGTTATATGTGAACCAAGTTTCGTTAAAATTGTTCGAATACCATCAGAAGAGATTTGGCATTACGACCAAGCAACAAAATTTATCGATATTTTCAAGTTATGTAAATTTTCGAAACGAAGTAAACAACAAATGAAATACAAACATATTTCGAACTTAAGAATGTTTCAGACATGCGATCGAATACTATAGATCTGTTGCAAAACTGATGACCTGAAATTGAACATAGTAAAAATAATCAATGCATATATTTCGCTAACATAGAACCCATCAAATCGACTGAATTAATTTTTTTTTATTGTCATAAAGTATGGTTTACTTTGGAATGAACACAACAAATTCAAAACTTTCAAATTGCTTTTCATTCATTATTTGAAACAATAGGTTGCAAACTTTTTACGTAACTTTTCGCCGAACAATTGGGGAAATAAAGAAATTAATTAACCATCTGTGACATGCCGCTCGGGACAGACGAACCCTAAAGTTTGCCTATTGATCCGATAAAGTCAGATTTATTTCATTAAAGATTTAATCAGTGAGGAACTCGAGCTATTTTGTAAAACAGTGTGCATTGCAGTTTCAATATTACCTTCCTCTTCCCGGCCCTGCAAGAGTTGTTGCTGTTAGAAGTGGGGGAAGTGGTGGGGATGCGATCGCTCACCAATGAGAATGCCGCGCTGACTGAAGAAAGAGTGTAGCTGTAGCGCGCTAGTTTGAGTTGAAACAACGGAATGTTTGGAACGTTATTACTTCAGAGGAACCCATTTGGTCGCATCAATTGTAAGCACAATACGTATATGGAAAGTTCTAGTTCCCTATTTTATTACTTGCATAAAGGTTTACTTCAAGTAATCTATTGTCTAAACTGAAATCGAAATAGATATAAATGATTTGAGGAGTACAGATTATTTGGCAATATTCAAGAACATTTATAGTGGAATTCTGTGTTAATCTATAAATCTATAGAGAATTCTATAAATTATTGACAACGTTATAGCAGGTTTATGAATTAAAAAAATAATTTTATTATTGACTTTACTTAATAAACTGAACAACATTGTCTGATTTTCTATAAACTGAAGAAATATTTAAACAATTGTATTTATTTACTATTATATAGTGATTATAAAAATGTTATTGTAGAATTAATAAAACTATTTACCATTTGGGCACACTTTTATGGTACACTGCAGACAAATACTGGGTCACAGAGACCCCGTCGCATCGATAGCAGTTACATGTTAATTAATTGGTGTGATTTTGAGCAAATCTATCTTTCTGCAAAGATCGCGATAATCAGTAAAATTTTCAAAGGCCTTAATATATATATAATATACATATTTATATATCCGTTATAATTTTTATAATTGCATTACTGCCTTCTCCACTTCGTCTAAATGAAAAATACAACAGCTATAAGCAACTCCATATCAAGTGTAATTTTTATTATACTCGGATGCAAATCTCACGAACAATAATTTATTTTAATTATGTTTCATACCTTGCCATTAAGGTAATTTTTCTTTACTTTGCCCATGCTTTTATAAGCAATTTTTTTTCTGCAATAATAGCATTAAGTATTAGAAATACAGGCGTGTTAAAATACACAATTCATGTTACTATGGATTTTTTTTTTTTTTTCTATAAATCATCCACCGATACACATAGACAGTCACATACAGACGTAATCCACAACATAGGCAATACCAAAATATGTATTTCGCTAAGAATTTCAATTACATTTTTGTTCGTAATTACAATACTTCTAAGTACTGTAATTATGAAAAAAATTAGAAGTCGTGTAAGACAATAAATAGGGTTAAAATAAACTGATTTTCTTTTAATTTTCTTGGTTTCTACAGATCTACGTTGTTTGTAGGGTTTCTGTCTACAATGTAAGAAATACATGATTTAGTTAAAATCCGAGCCTAGACTGTAATTCAATATTCTTGAACATCTATTATGGAGAATTATTTCAGTCTTAGAATTGTATAAATTATAAGTAAAACTGGTATTCGATTGAAAGAAAGAACGAGCGGTCTGAATGTCGAATGGATAACATGTCAAAATGTTAAATTAATCGAATGTATTGCCTGATTGTCAAGTGGACAATATGTAGAATGGTCTATACGTCGATAGAACATAATGTCGACTGGACAAAATAACACAAAGTGTGAAAATTCGTTATTTCCCTTCTAACTGGACGCAAGTGCGTTGAACTAAAATCTATATTTTATTTATGTAGTTCACCATTCATTACAAGTACATAAAGAAGATCTACAAAAGAACTAAGTGTTGTAAAAAGGTCTGCGTTTATTAGTTCGTTTTTGTTTTAATTATTTCGTCTAGTAAACACTATCATTACTTCCGATTTAATTTGGAAAGGAGCAGGAAACAACGAACCGTGAGTGAAGAAAAACAAATGGCAAAGGAATCACTGTACAAACGGTTGTGCTTTACTCGCTAGCTGGTCTCGCTCGGTCTCTTTTTTTTTTACCAAACCGCTTTGTTTGACAGAAGTCCGATTCCTAAGAATGATTTACCACGGAGTGGCGTACACAATCGATGTTCAACATTGCGCAACATACCTATATACCTACGTCTCAGGTTACGTTGTTTGCAAAAAAGAAGTAGGTTATGTGTACACATACAAATCATTCTGAAGTATACCATAAAGCAAATTTAGTTTGTTCTTCAGTTGACTTTCTTATTCGGTAAAAAGAAAGAATTTAAAAGCCGGTTTCATTAATTTCCTTAAAGCTTACTTTAACTAAATAGACTTTACTGGAAGGAAAATAAGGATAGCCTTATGCCATTTATATGTGGGATAAAGAGAGATAGCAATCGTTTCCCTGGCAACTAAAGGAACTTTAAGGTAAAAATGCCTTTAAATATATTATGGCCATAACTCTTTTGAGATAGTTGATAAGACAATAATATTTACAAGAAATTATCTTCTGGAACATACTTTAAGGATAATTGAAATCTAATTGTAAATTTAGAATATAAATAAACAACAAATTATAGCCAACAAGTTTTAGCAAGACATTTCTAAAAATTAGCTTTAATTAACATTAAATGTATAGAATTTCTTGATTGTTGAAACAATAATTTTAATATATCCAAGACAATTATATTTAACTGGAAAATATCTTAGTTACATATTATTAAATGCCTGGTAAGATTAATCAAAAATTATCATTTTTATAAAAGATTTTGATAGATTCAAAAAGTATATGAAAATTAGTTTAATACTCATTCCATTTTATAAATTAATTGAATGTCTACACCCATCAACCCCATAGCGAATAAAAATGTAGATAACACGAAATAAATTGGAAAACACTAGTAGAGAATAAAGGCACGTCATCACTATTTTGGTTATCACTGTGTCTATTTGGAGCGTGAATCTTATCTAATAATTTGATTCAATTTCCATACATATCTTCGAATCTAAATGGAGGTCATTTTCAGGGGTTCTATGGCCATTGTAGTTACGCCAGCGTTTCGATTGAATATCATGCTTGAGTTAGTTTATTTAAATACATGCAAAGATATATGCATTTGCCTTACGTAATCCACTGGCAATATTCAGTCCGTTCATAAGATGGATGGATGGGTAACAGGAATTAATATACTGTACAAAATGGACATAGAATGTTTAGAGAAACGATGAAGATACAACAAATGTATAATAATATCTAAACACATCGTAATGTGTTTTTATAAATTGTGCTATGATTTTTTTTTTCTTCATATTATACTGCTATCAATTCAAGATTAAGTTAGTATACATATTTTGCGTTTCTCTGCAGAAAACAGGCATAGCAATTATGTTTTCTTCATTAGTATAACAATAGTTATAATTATTATTCTTTTAAATTAATTTTTAGTCGCCGATCGGTGAGCTTAATGCATTGGTCCGTGCGTGATTTGTGTGATATTTGTGAGATGTTAAACACGACATAGTTTCCTACTATAGTCTTCAGTTCTAAAAGAGACTTCAAATATTCATATTTTAAGGGCCACCTCTGATTTTCGTCTGCATAACGCTACTGGTAGTATCTGTCGTTAGTGTCAGCATTCCGGGAATCTGGATAATCTCTCTCGTTTCGTGTATATTCATGCTATATAGATATAGCTTTGTTCGTTCGACCACGTATATCTAAATCCCGTATCGAGAAAGAATTCTCATACTCCTTGCATAAACTCTGCTTTGCACCAGCGGAACAGCTATTGGACACCGATTTATGATTCGAGACTTGATCGTGAATATTTCAGTTCGGAACTGTAAATTGTTTTAAAATATTGACACTTTATTCGGCATGGTTGTGTGCTTAAGCGTCAAATGTACAGTCTCTGCTAAAATTTTAAATTGCTATTGCTACCAATTGCTTCGTGCCTTTTCTACAATATTGGAAAAAATCTTTTGAAATTAACCAGGGTTTGTGTTTCTTGCAGCTTTTTATATTCATAATATTTAAAATTTTTACAAATGTGTTCTTCTGTACATTCTTCTCATTCGTAACTACTAATTCTTATATTATTAGTATCTATACTTCAAATAAAGGTAATTTTTTATTTGCATTAAAATTATAATTATTATTTTAAATATAGCTTAACAAATACATTTCCGTTCCTTTTCTAACGTAGTTGCAGAATTGAAAACCAAATATTCTTTCAAATTCAATTTCAAAAACATGTAAATACATCAAGCTTAGGCAGTAATATGTCTGTTAAATATTCTATGAAATCGTAGAAATAAATTTCAACTAGAAAATAATCTTGTACTAATACCTACTACTCTGGCTAAAACAAATTTGCATGAGCGACTTGCAATAACGGTGACGCTACTCATAAATAATTGGAGCAAAAGTCTCGAGTGCTGCAATCACAATGTAATCTCTGTTTCTATTCAAAACTATTACTAGGCTTGAGGACAAATAGAATTCATCCTTAATAAGTTATTGAATTAAATTTATATTATTTTTAAGTAAAACGTATATTATGAAAAACATTTAAGTACAGTTTAGTGCTATTTATCCCCTTGTTTCATTTATAATCATCAATTGGTTCATACTTTATTTTCTATTCGAATTGCTTAGTACCTGTATTTCATAATATTTCCCCATTTATTGAGAATTGAAACAATATTGTGGTGAATCGTTCATGGTCACGTATGGAGAAGTATCATATATATATAACTAATTTGTCAAAAATATATCATATAGACGGAAATTATCCTTTATACTTTTTATGATAGGTTTTTTTTTTAATTATTAATATCTCTAATATAAACTTGGTTATTTATTATTTAAGGATTTGATCAGTTTATATTTTTTCTAAATTAACCTACAACGCATATTTTAAGAAATGTAAAATACATTATCTCGCACAATTAAATAATATGTTTGTTTGTTTGTATATATTTCATGTTAATAAGTAATTTATGCGTTAGAGAATCGCACCTATGAATTAGCATAGATTCTTTCTTGGTACACATGTATGAATATGCTAGAATTCAACGATACTATTTAATTATTCATGTAATGGCGAATTTGCAAAGTAAATTTTATGCATCTATGTGTCTACAAAATTTGGATGCGATGGTATGGAGCGCTTCAAGAATGGAATGCATTTTAATTTATAACTGTTGTTTATTTAATCCGCGCGGCTATTATCCAATGCAGAATTTCCATATTTTCATTATTGCAATACATGAAGTTAGTAATACTACCGGAGGGAGTATGAATAGATTATTACGTGAAGTGCTTTAGTATTGTTGAAATGAACTATTTTAGCAGAATAAAATTAAGAATATGTATTTATTATATATATATATATATATATATATATATATATATATATATATATATATATATATATATATATATATATATATGGAAATATGAGCTGAAATTACAGAGTGTTAATTAGATATTATGATTGGGCTTATAATTATTTATATAAGTTTTCAATATCCGTTTCTTAGAAATCTGAGAATCTGAAAGTATAAAAGAGTTATGGAATATTTAAATATTATAAATGCATTTAATATCAGAGGAGAATGAATTACATTTTTGCAACCGTACTTTTCGTCAAGCAATTGTTTGATATATTTCATGTCTGGCAGTTAAACTACTAGCCCCTTCTGTATCCGAACCACAAACTATATACAACAGGGTAACTAAATTTAAATAAATTATTTAATTAAATTTGTAATTGCATCCGTTTAATTAGCAAATGCGAACACATCGATAAACAACCAAAAACAGAATCAATGTTTCCACTCATTCAGCAATGAGATAGTCGCACACTACTGTTTTCTAACTCTCCTGCTCTAATGGTATAATATTAGTTCGTGTAGTAGTATTCCCGAAATTGAAATTCGATGTAACATTAAGTGAGTGTTACTTGCTGCCGAATGAATTGAGATTTAGATTGAAATTGTACATATTAACATAACTCAACATGCAAACTGAAAACATCAAGGTATATCATGCATATTTTAGTAAATAGCTAGGAATAAACATAAACGTATTGAACAAATTCAAACTTTGAAATTCCACGAAATTTGCAATTTAATATAATCTTTGCATATTTTGCTTCGTTTTCCGATAAAGCTGACTGTTTTTAACTTATGGTAATTATTATTTAACTACAGTTATTAACAGTTTTCTAATTGCTACTGCAATAATTATCACAATGAACTTCAGAGTACCTTCAATTGAAGTTTTAAATGTTTGCTGAATTCATCGTCTATCCACAGCAAACCGTATAACTAACTCTACCAAGTTAAATCGTTTTAGAATGAAATACAACCATAAGTACTGGGCCCGACTCCATGATTAACCGATGTGGAAATTCAATTGATAAAGGTGTGTTAATAACTATTAAGGTGTATTCACAGCGATCAAATTAGTAATCACGAATGAAAATTGCAAATCCTATATTACAGTTAGTTGTAATAGACACAACTTTACCATCTATGGAAATCTAAATAACCCAATATTTGAAATAAAAGTTCGGTTAAGTTTACATGAGAGATTATCAGTATAAAAACAATAATATCCAATGTTGAGTGATTTTATTAATATTGTAATCATTATTTAAGATACTTGATATTATTGAAGATGAAGACTATTTCACCTCAATTGTTCAACAATATGAATTGCTGTGGAACAAAAAAAAAAGGTTATGTATTTCTCTGCCAATGCTTCTTTATTTTTGTAAACAAGTATATATAATCCGCTGCGCTATAAACACCCCTTAACGAAGCTCTGAAAAACCTAGAAAATGTTCCCATTATTTATTGTGGTACAGTTTGGAGTAGTAGTATAATAATGTTTTTTAACTGAGTACGTACATTTTAAAACGATTAAAAAATTGCTGACTCAAAAGAATTGACAAAAGAAAAATTACATAAACGGAAAACTTTTTTTACGTTTAACACCGCAGTTCATAAATTTTCCACAAAGTGAAAAATTTATACCTCGCAAGTGGATAAACTCGGCGCGATAATAAAAATTTTATAGAGAAACTTTTATTAACATTAATTTTAAATGAATTATATGTTCTACATTATGATGCCATCCAAATTAATGAAACTGTGATAAATGTGCGTAGACACTTCTCAAACGGTATGACGGGAGTGTACTAAATTCAAAGTAAAATGTAAACTGCAGTGGCCGCTATTCGACATACAGGTTCTTCCACTATCTATATTTGTAATTATGCTACATTTGGTTTTAAATTTACCTACGATAGCTATGAAACAAGATTTATTGGTACTTTTTTCAAAAAAAAATAGGAGTTGCACATTTTACAGCTTGATATGTTTTACTTGTGCGTTCACAGAGCATTCAACTTAAATAAATTAACTATTAATTTCTGTATGTTGGGTATGAGTTTATAAAATTTTATTTTAAAATAATTGTATACTAAATTAAAATTATCGTGATGTTTGTAAATAATATGTTCTGGGCAGTGTTGCTTATCGATTTGATAGTATCGCCTATCGTTAACGTGAGGGAAATTGTAAACTAGAATAACTCTGGCGAATACATAATGAGTTTCTTTTGTACCACCGTCAATGTAAATGATATTCAGTATTAATGCACATATGTATGTGCTAATACCGAAGTAACTGAATGGAATATAAATGAAGAGCAACTGTTTAATATTGTTTGCAACAAAACATATTAGGGAGAGAAATAGAGATTGTAAGCAAACATGTTGCGTATTTACGTGAAATTACAAATTTCGGACGAAAATCAAATCGATAAAATTACATTCGCATTGTTGTGTGCCAGTGTCTGCGGGATTGTGCGAGAGGGAGTCGGTGGTGTACGTGTTAACCACGCGTCAGCACATATGGCCGAAGTGCCAAGTCACGCATGGTGTTTGCCGAACGATTCACGCCTATTCACACCATATGTCACGATCCAGGGAACATCTAATTTGTCCCCGAACGTTCGGTGAATCTCACACCAGTAACACAGCTCGCTAACACATCAACCAGCCACCGCACCAACGCCGCAAAAACAACCATTCTGGAATCAAATGGAAGAAGTAGGTCGAGTATTATCACCAGAGCAGGACCAACGATGGCCAAATTTTATCACCACAACTCTAAGAACTTGTTTTCACAATGTGTAACATTAATGTAACTTCGAGCAATACTGATTATAAACTCGTCATTCAAAAGAGTGATGGTGCATAGTAGGAATTAAAAAAGATAAATTACATAGAAAATCGTCAAGTCACACAGTGCAAATTACTAATATACTCAGTCGTACTTAAAACTTGAGTTTATAAACGTACTTTCTCTGATGATACCGGACCAATTTATCCAAGTTTGGTACACATATGAGATATGATAAGAATAACCAAAATGTTTCAGTCGTATTGTAAACTTAATAGTTTCTTTTTAGTTTCGGAGTTATAAGTTTATAAAGATATTGAATTATATGGTCATTGCGACTTGCCTTAAGAAAATTATCTCATTATTATAATATACAATATTAATTATTTTTATATGTTTCCTGTGCCATTTTTTATTTAAAGCCGCTAATGTTACTGACACATACCCGAACACAATAGCTCTTTTGTACTACCGTACGAGAAACTAACAATGTGCATTATAAAATTAAATGTATGCAAATGTATTTATTTTAAATCTAACAAATAAAAGTTTAGCCGTAACAATAGCATCTGTAGCAGTGTTCGTTTGATAATCCTAGAATACAAAAGAGAAAAAAGCAATTGCTTACTTTATAACCTCGCCCAACAAGAACACAGAATACAAGTAAAAGATAACAAATACGCGATACAAACAATAGTAAATTGGAATAAGTAAAGCTGGTGCTGCTCGCATTTTCGATTAACTTGGGTGACGGAACTAACAAAAAGTAGCATCTCGCGTTCGTTGTCGTGATTGAAGTGACAGTCGCCAAGCAACAAATACTCGTAGCTCTTTGTATTACATTTAAATTTACAGTGTATGTAAATGATTTTATACCTTGTCGCGTAATGTATATAAAACAGCTGACGGAAATATATGGAAGCGTCAAACATTTAATGCTTACTTTATGTCTCGTTTTTCACTGTTCGACTATTACGTTTTGTTTTCCATTTTATTTTCTGTGCATATTTCAGACTGTTACATCACTATGTACTTTCCTAAATCTTCTTTTTTCTTTTCATTCTTTGTACCTGAAACTTGTAATAAATTCTCTCTGTAGATTTTATTTATTCTCAGTTTTCTAAATAGAAAAATAAATAACGGTTTTCGCATTGCAATTTTAAAGCTCAAATATATATTTAGAATTGTACATAATTCATTATTTAGAGTTTAGACCTCTAAAAAGCTAGTTTTTGATATAGTGTATTTTGTTTACTGCAGTTGCATTTTTTAGACCGGTAAACGCAGACGCAGACGATGTGCTAATGAATAACCTCCATTAAGAAACATAGCAAAACATCGCATGTGCCAAATTGAAAATAATAGCGGTGGATATATATCAAAAAATATAACTTTATAAATTCGATACTAATGTAGCATATCATAAACTCATTTTGCCTGTATGAATCCGCCACGGTTTCCATAAAGCTATGCAAATTGCACCTATTTATTTTTGTAGCTTATTTGATTGATTTAATTTGGTTTTTAAGGCTTTACTGGAAAATACTCGGATCAGAAAACTTATTCATTTATTCACGTTAAAGCGTTACGTGAAATTGCGTGTTGTAACTTAAATATACGCCCCAATATGCTTTATATTTTGGTGAAATGTGGACACGTTGACGTTCAAGTGACGCAAGTTAAAATTATACACAATTCGTTATGCAATGAACCCGTATATCATCAGAGCTGATTGCAAGCACGTTAGAAAAATTAGAGATTCGCGTGAGGTCCGTTTTCATTTCTTAATAAAGGCTGCATTTTATTAAGCTAACTTTTGATAGGATCAAAGCAAGATTACAATTATAATTAGAGTATTTGCCACGATCATGTTTCAAACGTTATTATTTTAAAACTTTGACCTACATAAAATATCATGAACTAAACATCACCTAATCTAAACTACCAACAAAAATATGTCTATTACGGATTTGTTCAATAAATTGCTTGTTAGGCCATTGTGTTTAGCCGTGAGTCTGTAACAATGTGATTTGAATTTTTTGCAGATAATTTCGTTTAGTTTCTTGCTAATACCGATAATGTATATATCTGATTTATTGGGTGTATAACGGTCGTATATACTATACGACGAACTTAAAATTTTAAGTTCGTTACATTTAATGTAATATAAAAATATTCTATAAGTGATTATGACAAGTAGTTCGGACCGCTCTGATCGGTCTGTAGACGTTCGAGATGATTTAATACCATGTCAATAGTTCATCGGTAAGTGTTTTATTAGGAAAGCGGTATTAGTTTGAAAGTGATGAGTTTAATATAACTTTAACTGGGAAAACCATCTAAAAGTAAGTTTTAACTTGTGAGGTTAGATTTGCGACAGGAAGAGCTTACGTATAAGCGAAAGCCAAACGTTGCTCGCGCACAGAGTGTTTTCTCGGTTTCGGATAGATAAGAACCACTTTGCGTTATTCTTACCCATCGTATATTCGTTGCCGTTTACCGTGAAAACCGTACGTAATAGTGTAATTAGTTGGATTCCTTAGAGGACTACCTAACTTGGAAGATTTATCACTCCCAGTACTGAGTATCAACAAGCCTTGTGACCGACTTAGCCCTAGCAACGCGTATATTATTCCTTCACCAATTGACTCATATATTATGAGAAGAAAGCAAAATGGAACTGACAGCGTGCTGAATTTTAGTCAAACGTTTTGTTTCGATTTCTTCAATCTCAATAACTCTTCGTAACAGTAGCGTGACTATAGGGAAGAACGGATGCAAAAGAAAGAAAGCCGCATTTTTAAGTACCTACTCAGAGTGAGTGCTTGTGGGCCAATTAATGGAGATCATTGGATATATAGCAATATAACGAGTGGGAGAAAAAAGTGCGCCGCTACTAGATCTATTACTAGAGAGTATCCAAATATATGGCATGAATAGGCTCATCGTAGAATAAAAATCAGTGACAAACTGTAAATAAAATATAAGACTTGATACACAAATATTACTTCCAAGTTATTTAAAATTATTAAATTTCGGATACTTAATATACATTCTCAATCATTTTGGAATGTATCCTAAAATATTTCTGTTGGAGTCAGTATTAAGCTTATATATAAAACAACATATTGATCGACCTAAACTGTATTTGATTAAGACATTCCTGAACGCGACTGGAGATATCAAGTATCGTAATCGTATTGATTTAAGTTAGACAAATTTAAATTAGTTGCATTTTATTACTCAAGCAATTTAAATATAGCACTAAGCGTTTATTTTAAAAACTCGAGAATATAGAGAAAACAGATAAACATCTAGAACCATTGTGCTAAGTTACGGTCAAGCAATATACCTAGTTCTTACTTAGTTATATGTGTAATAAGAATGCATTTATAGTTCGGATTCAAAAATTATTTATAAGATCGAAAGTACTTATTATTTGAATCATTTAATAATGATTATTGGCCTAAAAGAACTATTACCAGATATTCCCAAATCTACTGAGAAGTTGCATATTGCACGCAACAAATTAAAGCTGCAATATTTGCATTTAATTTATTGCGTAATATGAGCAACCGGTATTCGGTCTCTTTTTCCATATACTCTATTTCACTTAGTTCGCCTTGAAACCGAAGCCACATCGAAATTTGGCAATGAACATTTGATTCCAATTCGAAATGTGAAACAATATATATATATCGACCCACAAACAACATGCGAAATTTTAATTTTCTGAATTCGTATGATATGCCTTCTCAGTCAGATCACGGTGTATTAAACAATGGCAATTCATTCTGATGTTTTATTTTCTACAGTATTTAGTTTAGCAATTTTTTTCATCTACACGTTATTCCATACTTCATCCCGGTGATAAATCTTCTGCAAGATTGCCTTTGCTCGGCTCCTTATGATTGCACGTTCCACGTGTTTTACCAAAGGCAGTCAAGGTTAAATAAGCAGAAGAAGATGAAGTATAACAATTGTTGGGAATTACAAATACCAAGAAATGAAACAATCGGCTGGAGAGTAAGAGAATATAAGAAACTTACTCGGAAATTAAAGACAAAAGAATTTACTAATAATGTTTTGGTGCTGTCTTGACCTAGATTTTTAATATTAGTTGTTGAAAACTCTAATTTGCCAATATTGAAAATCAGTTCATTGAGTTTCAGAGATGATTGGAGATGAAATTCGTTATTGATCTCTTCAACTGGGCCCCTGGGGTCACTTACCGGTTTAAATTGTTATTGTAGACTTCGATACAAAAAAAAAACTATTACAGAATTTGATTGATGTATATTTGGTAAAAATCAGAAGATAAAAAATGATCAGTAAAGAATTCTAGGTCAAAATCATCCATTTCAAATACATTCGCTTTGAATGTGTACAAATAATTTCCACCGTAATTATGAAATAAATAATTCAGCGACATTATGCATCTTCGACAATTTGGAGAATAAATTTATGTTTAATGGGTTATAATTGAATAGAGAGATAATCCAGAGATTACGTTTTTTTTTACAAAAAAAAAATACGATAGTCGATTTTTTTCTTTTATAGGTTATGTGTGTTGATATTTGATTACTTTGTACAAAGACACAAATAGTTTTATATTTGCTCGCCTTTGACTCTGGTCGACCTCCAATCGCTCTCTTTCTCAACGTTCTTGGTCGATATTGGTCTACCAGATTAAATACAAAGGAAATTGTATAGTTAACTATACTTATTTAGTGTACTGTATAATAAGAAGACGTTTTTCTGTAATTAGTTTAGAAATATTTATTTTATTTATAAAATGTCATTTGTCTAGTTACAATTTTTAAAATGACTTCCGTGTGTATGTTTTTGAACACTACTGCAAAAAGTATATAAGAAGAAAAAAAATATATTTTAAGTTTTTTTATGTTTGAAAACAATCTAAATAACAATGAAGTTTTCCGAAAACGGCATTAAATAGAGAAAATTATATTTTTCCAGTAGTAGAAGATATAATGTTGTTGGAAAATTGCATGCAAAATTAGTGAATTTATTTGTATTGTTCATGGGTACTATAGTTACATACTTGATTTTTTTTATGAGTCTAATCAGTTCATTTTCTATTTTTAATAAAATCATTTACCACAATGTATCTCTCTTTGGGTATATGTTCAAAAGACTCTGTTACAAAAATGTAATTTTATTTCTTTACAGTTTTACAGAAAGACGAACTAGTGTGGCCATCGTTTTTATTGCAAATAAAAATTAAATACTTTAATAATTATGCTAAATTATACAATTATCAGTAATGGTTTTCAAGCCAAAAATAAAAGGAAAATAACAATTATACATTTATATGTAGTTACAGCGAAAGTTTTGGTATAGTATTTATAAAATGCTGAACATTAGGTCTGCATCTCCGCGACGCAATAGTTGTAAACTTTAAAGTTCATAATTGTGAATTACTATCAAAGTAAAGTTTTAATTCGTTCTTGTGTTGCAAGTGGAAGTATTATTGCGTTTTTGCAATATCTGGGCAAACGAGGAGTTTTAATACTTTGTGCAGCAGTTGAGCCTCGACTTTCTCATATCATTCAATGAAAAGCCAACCCAAATAACTTGCTCGTCTCATTTTCTTTCATGCTTTTGTTTGCAGTTGCACGCTTTAATATCAGTTATAACCATTCTGCATTTGCCAGACACCGTAATTCGTTCACGAGATTTATTTGCTTTGATGCTAATTTTATATGATTTATTACGAATAAATGTCATTCCATTGTTCTTAATATCAGTATCTATTCGCTACGCATTCACTTGGGAATATTTTCACTAATAAAAAATTAGTTCTTCCACTTTTCGTTTGTCACAATCTATGTACGAAAAGCTTAAGTAATCGACTGTTTGTTACATTCCCAAAATACTTACTTTTTTCCTCGATTGAGAAATACTTAATTGTTGCCAAATTTTTCGTACCTCTTCTTCTCTGTAGCTCAAGAAAAATTAAACTGGAATAAATCAATTACAAGTAAAGGAGATTACATACAGATAATCTATTATACGAATAATTATTTTTAAACATAACAGCAGTGTATACGAATACACCATCTATTTAGTATTGGCATCCATGCCAGTATCTATTTGGTTAGCTAATTACAACAAGTCATTATTTGACCGAATACGTAGTAGCGTGTTAACTAAGTATGGACAGAGTTTAAATAATTACCTACCACCCGTCTTGTATTCCCTAATTACTGTAATTAGTTTCAGAATTGGTCCTATATAAGCGCTCTCCATGATGTGAGGTTAGATCAGAGGAGGATCAGCCCATTCTGAGAAGTTTGGTTTAGAGAATATGCGAGCATGTATAAAATATATATGATCCATACCAATAATTCGAAACAAAATTTTGTGTTGTAATGTTTATTCTAGAATATCCTGTAGACTCTTCCGAATTATAAATGAAAAGTGTGTACAGGGCAACTTTTGGCAAACTCATGCCAACCGTTGCGTAAATTTAAAACGCACTAAAGAAATTTCATATAAATATAATAATAAATATAATTTTATTTAACAATTTAGGTTAGATATATAAAGCGACAGAACTTTTTGAGTAACCATATAATATGTCCGGTACCCTTAGGGGATATGCAGCCACAAATTCAAATACAAACATTTTTAGAATGCGCAAATGTAGTACCATACGACGAGCAAAAAGGAAATTGTACTGCATTAAACAAAGAATTCTAAATATATGTAAATTTGACCCGAATTGATCACTCCAACCGTCCGTTATTTATATTGCTCTTTTGTTTATCTTACCTCTATCTCCTATATCTACTAATTTGTGCTTTCATTCCTTTACTTAGGTACACGATAAATGACAGCAACAACCGCTATTTTGCCCCTGTCAGTGCTGCTTCGAACCACCAGCACCAGTGACACCTCTCAAAACATTCTAACTGTCGTTAAACTTCGACCATTTGACGTGACCACACTTGTATACCTAGCACTACGTAAATTTCTACTAACAATTAGAAGTTAAATGCTCAATTTACAACTAGAACTAGGTAATCTGGGTTTAAAGACTCCGCTAGGTTATATTTGCAGTTCTATTGTTGTCAAACTGTTTAAATTACATCGATGATATATCTTGGATGAAACCTTCTACGCTAATATTAATTTAACTGCTTCATAAACATCATAATAACCAAATAACCATATATACATTATACTATATTTTCTACAAAATTTGTAAAAGAAGATACTGATAAATTATAGCATTGTCTACAATGTTTGGCTCACGGATTTATAGGGGCCCAACATTTGGAGGTCTCTAACTGTAATTTTCTCCGCTAGATAACGAGCAATTAATCTCGATCGTCCACTAAGGAGCACTTCAAATGTTACGATAAAATATCTCTTTTAATATTAAAAATGCATATTAATCTTGAGTGAAATATATGATTTGACAGTTTCGCTCAATAGCTATAGTATATAGAGAGATACTGACATGACCCTGATGACAACTCCAATGATAACAGGGATTGGACAAGTAACATAACTTATTTAAACAGGTTAAGAAGTTACGTCGATAGTTAATAGTGGAAGTGAAATATTAGTTTTTGCTCCTTAACTTTGCAAAATCATACCATATTTGATATAAGTTTGGTGAAGCGTGCACTGTTGTGGATGCATAACTTTAATATCCAATTTTGCAAGTCCACTGCATACTTATAAAAGCACATACAAGCATATAATGTATCAAACATCATATATGTCATCCTTAAAAAGAAGTTTTAACTATTAAAGCATCTTAGGAGGCTATCTATATATTTCGTATTTGATCCTAAATTGAAAGGGGCTGATTAAAATTAAAAATAATCACTCAGTTGCAAGAGGACCTTTACCCTCATCATTTTTATTTATTTTTTAGGTTCTTCAATATGGTTAATAATAATACTTTGAATATTTCCTTTGTAAGAAAATTACATTTGATATTCACGGACGTTGCCATAGTAATCATATATGTACATAACTTTTTATCAGTTTTTATATGAGTTTCTTTAGCTGCCCACCGCAGAAATTTAATTATATTTTTACTACTGCTTATGACAACTTAGTTGTCATAAGCTTAGGTTATTTGTTAAGTTTTTAATTTTGTTTTTTGGTAATATGGTTGATGTTTTAAGTTTTAGCCCACAACCACAGACTTCAAGTACATTTATTATAATGTTTTATCAAAAGGTTTTACAAAAATAATGCAAATGATTATTCTTACTTCAAGCACCTCATAATCAATCATTTCACCTCATTTATTCCAAGTAAAACCTATCGTTCTCAGCTCATTTCACAAATATAAACACAAATTTGAATTCTAGTCAAAACAGTACCAACACAATATATTGTCTGTTTCGTATTACAAAATATATTTGTCTCTTCATTAAATAACATTTCAGTACGCCCCATAGCGCATATCTTGTTTTGACTGAAATATAAATGTTGCATATTAATTCTTGATTCAATAGTGCGCGAATGTCGACGTTGAATTCATGAATGTATGTACTTACACACAGCAGTAAATAAGAGGGCGCCGCGTGCACCCCAACAAAATATCTTTACGTTGTCTTCCTTACTGCTAACACCATTCGCGTTTGTATTTCCTGTCTTACGTAACGAATAGCGTTGGGGTAGTGGCAGGCAGCGCCACGCGCGCTAGTGGCATAGAACATAACGTACGTATCTGATCGTGTGTTATCAGCGCTTGTGTGCTGCTTAATCGGCTATGCAACACACGCCGCATCGTACAGAGAACAAATTACCATAATTGTGTAATCTTGCCAGTGTCACTGACATTGTTATACTTTATTATTATTATGATGTGAGGGTTGAAATCGCAGCGGTTGCGAATATTTCCGACTGCTGTTTGCCGCCAATGTGCGTTTGGCAAACAACGTTATATACCTAGTTACGTAGTCTAAGGGGGGATGCAGGTCATGAAGATGAATAAAATTTACTTTTTATGTGCTTTCACTGGGGTAAATTGTTCAATAAATAAATTACAACACCTGATGTAGACATGTACCAAAAATATATGCTTTAGTAATAGGGATGTGTTGAGAATATCATTATCTTCATGAGCTCTTTAAATATTCTTATTCCGCCTACACTAAATTATGTGGTTAATGGATAAATGTGATTGTTATTCTAATTTGATAGAATGGCTGAAATAAGAATTTATATATTTAAATGGAGAAGAATAGGTTATTGAGAATGAATTCGTGAACATAAAAATAAAGTTCGTAAGAATTACGTAGAATATACAAGCTTAGGTACAACGCACCTATGCGTTCAGTTCGCCTATAAGTAACATATGTAAAGCGAGCAGCGGACTTTTTAAATAAAAGAAAATATTGTATTTCATTATTATGGCCTTTTGGTTAACAATTGTTATAGAATAAATTTACAGATGGATTGAGGAAGAGTAGAATGTATATGGTATGGGCACATACTGCCCATTAACCTAGTATATAATACTTATTTAATTTTAAGTGAAATGCATTTTTCATAAGCACTGATCTTCGAATAGATAACATACAATGGTACACAATTAGATGCGCAATGACATTCACAACTCGTCAATGAAATCAATTGTTTTATTGAATTGTATAAATAACAATTGTTTTTGACCCTGATAATATTATAAATAAACAACCATATTGTTCGAGCTAAAAAAAATATTTTGAAAGAGAAACGCCATAAATAATACTCTATATATTATTTATATCGAAATGCAAAAGACTGATTCAATGTATGTTTACATTTTGACAATGAGAAATTCGAGTGAAACAAAGGCAACATGTATGTACATGTTTCTGTTTGCTAGGCAAATAAAACGCGCTCTGTGTTCGCGTAAATAATTGGCATTTGAAAAATGAATACGATCAATTTCAAACTGAAGATGTACTCTATACGCATACAGAAACTCGAGCTACATACATCACAATACATAAACTATTACATAGAAAATGAAAAACAAAATTCTATCGATTTCGCAATTAATCTGAAACAAAATTGTCATTATTTGATTCGTCCTTTTGTTTTTAAATGTTGTGCATTTAATTTACAGAATATTTTAATTATTTTAAATGAAAAGGAAGTTTCCACTATATATGTAAAAATTATTATAAGTATCAAAATAATAAAAGAAATACGTTCTAGAACAATTTTGATGCTTTACGCTTTACTTATAACCTTGTAATTTCAAGTTCGATTTCACACACTATACTACGAAAAAGAAACTCAAAAATAATGTTAATTACCATATGCCGTGCACGATGTAAATCTTGTGCATATACATTTAAAATCTGATTTATAATGAATTTATTCGTAAAAGGTTGCTGCAGATGGCAGGACGCGCGTGTAAATAAATTCGTATTGAGCGCGCGTGAAACGTTAGCAAACTAATATCCGGAATAGTCGCGCTATTGGCTGTAATCATTATTGAATTTTTCCCTTAACCGGCGTGTGGCTAAGGGTGAAAGAGGAAGAGAGTGGAAGCGACATTGCTTGCTTGATAGATAAAATGAAACGTCTGTTATATTACACAATACATCGCGTGACACAAATTTGCATTGCGTGACCAAAACTGTAATTTGACAGTATGCGCGTGTCACTCTAAACGTGTGTGCGATATTTTCTCTCCAAAATACTCGTGGAATTTTTGTTTTTCTTTTTGTGTTACAAAAAATTGGAGCAAACATAATAGAACAATATAATAATAGATTCATAATTAATCTTGAATGAAAATTTTCACCTTCTTCAGCTTTTTTACCGAATGCACACTTACTTTCTTACTTATGTAACCAGTTAGGAAATACCTCATTTGGTGTTACCAGTGGGATGTTTGCAGGATAACAGAGCACAATCCCGTAAAATCACACAAGTTACAAAAAATCGCATTTCATAACGTGGTTAACTCAGATCTTTCAGGGTTTTGAAATTGGACTGTATTTGATTTGTCATTAATTAAAATCGTAGAAAGTTATTTGGTATGTTAAGTAGTTTAATTAATAATAAATTAATAAATAAATAATTCTCTCTATGTTTTCGACGAGTGAAAATAGCTCTATGCAAATTTCCGTATTGACATTCTTTAGAGCATTGATTACTGAGTCTGCCAGGAATCAGCATAAATTATTTTCGACGAGGTTTATTAATACAAAAATTTTATCATCATACTGCTTATAAGCATTGCTATAATTAAGCAATTGAGTGTACGAAATACCAATGAAGTCTTTGCTAACCAGGGTTAAAACATAATTACAATTATACCCAACACCAGCAACGAGTTGTTGTAAAATAATAATTATCTTCATCTTGTCGAGGTGTAAAGTTCACAAAGGTTGTAATATTTCCCTTAGTGTTTTATTTTAATTACAGGGCAATCTCAAATATGAAATTTTAATATCGTCATTTACTTCCCAGGCGAATCTTTGTCATATTTCATATTTTATAGCTCCAAACGTACTTTGTTCATTTCTCTAAATATATATTGTTTGGAATACAAGGTTTGAACTTGGTCATCTGCCGTTAATCTATTTTCAAAATCAGATGAAATAGCACAATGGAACGCGTGATTTGGCACAACTGAAATTGCACACCTACTTATGTATTTTATTATAATAGATTAAAAAACTGGAGTGGCTTCCATTTGACTCTCATAGATAGACTCATGGTTTGTAACGTTTTTCAAGCATCTCTGTGGAATTCAAAAATAGTTATTTTTAACTTAAGCGCTACGAAATTTATATATATAGTAATTATGGAAAAGTTGGGGTAAACCTTTTTTCTTGATTGAATAGTAAATTTAATGTTGAAATAAAATAGACGGGAAAGCAGTCACTGGTTCAATATATACAATTAATCCCTAATTCTTTGTAAAATAATGAGGAAATAATCTTCTGAGGATGACAAAAGTTTTTGTAGAAACGTCGAGATTAATTGAATAAATTGAACCAATGACTTTCCCGTCTTTTTTATTTTTATTCTACTGTATCCATAGGGCTGTATGTAGATCTAGACCAATGGACTGATACAATGAATTGCATTGTTATGCATGGAATTAATTAAAAATTGAGGAGTAAATTATGAAACTATTTTGAAATTGGCCATGAACTAAGATATTGTTTATTTACATTAACACAGACGAAAATTCAAAACTAATAACGTGCATTATTCTGTTCAGATCACGAATTCTTGTACATTCACTACGTATAAGAACGTAAAAAGCAGAGTGGCGCAGTGGAAGCGTGCTGGGCCCATAACCCAGAGGTCCGTAGATCGAAACTACGCTCTGCTAATGTGATTTTTCAACAATTAAGTTTGGAGTCCCTTATATTTTGAATTTGACGAAATAATAAATATGATTCTCTTAATATTATGAACGCTGAGAGCAATATGATAACACTCAATAAGCTGTACTAATTAGAATCCATACAATGTTGACGGTAGCATTAACCTGATCAAATTTAAAATTAATTCAATTTAATTTACAAATTTTATATTTATTAATTTACTACCTTTAAATAATCTTACAAACGCTTAATTTTAATGAATCCGAACTCCACACAGACCTGGAAACGCTTACTTGTTGGTTTCTCTCTCTCTCTGATTCTTACTAAATTTGTTCTATCATACCTTCGTGATTATCTCTCTATATTCAGGATATTACTAATTTTCCTAAAATGTTGCACTTGTGTTTCATTCAAAAGATTTCTCTTATGGATTGAGCTTCCTCACAGGAATTTGATTTTCCTTAGTTTTTTTCTTGTTGGTTTCATTTAAACTTCCCGAGTATTATGTACTACGGCTGAATATTTTCCAGTTATAGGATCCACCTTAGATACTTAACATATACGCATCCATTCTGTCTGGCCTTGTTCATTCAATTTTCAAATGTCTACCACGAACATCAGTATGTTTTTTACAATATCCTACATCATCAATCTTATTTTGTGCCATGGCTATGGTAGCTGCTTTAGTCACCTGTCTTATAAAATGTTCTTGTTCTCAGTTATCTGCATAGAATTGGTATTTCAATGTCTTCTCTACTTCCTATTGCAACTTTACTATTCTATCTCTACAGTCTTCTTTTTTGAAGATCATTATTTTTATTTTTTCGGCGTTCATCGCCAATTCTATCTTCTCCAAGTACTTCGTTGTACGTCCCAGAATCGATAATATATCTTTGTGATTTATTTTGCAAAATTAATAAATTTACTTCCAGATCTTTCTGTGATTACTTATCCCACTTTTCGTAATACTCGTAATATAATATATATAATCCTCTTTGCTAGTATTTTATTATCTCTTGTATAATTTCCTCATTGTCAATTGTGCATGAACATATCTATCTATGAAAATTCGAAAATCCGAACTAGAAAGGAGGGGTCCTTTTTAGTTCGGATTTTCGAATTTTCGTACATCGTCCTCGTCCTCTTCTGATATGCGTTTCAATCTTCCTTGATTTTTCAAAATTTTCACCAATTATTCAGTATCATAGCGCATTATGTGTTTCGCTGTTTTTTCATCTCATTAGAATTTCCACTCTTCACTAAAAATCATCATGGGCTCGTCCGGGATTTGAACCGGGGACCACTCGCACCCTAAGCGAGTATCATACCCCTAGACCAACGAGCCGATACATTGTTTTTTAGTTGTATAATTATAATTGATTAAAAATTGAAAGGAATTTGGAGAATCGCATTTGTCGTAAATTAGGAATATTCTGTGGCATTACATTTTACAGTAACATGAAAATGAAATCGTGTATCACATTGAAACAATGCTACCACGAACACTTTGGTTGCATTACGTATAAGAACGTAATAAGCAGAGTGGCGCAGTGGAAGCGTGCTGGGCCCATAACCCAGAGGTCCGTAGATCGAAACTACGCTCTGCTAATATTATCTTTTATCATTCAATTTATTACCCTGCTTTAAATTAATCTATAAAGACCTGAGAATACATACTTGTTAGTGTCTCTCCTTGACCCTTATTAATTTTATTATGTCATGTCCTCGTGAACTTTTTTCTCTCTATATCCAGTGTCGAATATTCCTTATTTTCCTAAGATGTGTTTCATTTTAAGATAATTCTATTATGGATTCCTGCTATTGCTTCCCCGAAGTTATTTGATCTTTTATCTTAAGTTAGTTTCTTTTCAACTTCTAGATCATTATATTTGAGTATGCATTCTTCCTGGTCTTATTCCTTAACAGTGAATCTACGGGCAATTTTGCACTACGAATATGAACGTAAAAAGCAGAGTGGCGCAGTGGAAGCGTGCTGGGCCCATAACCCAGAGGTCCGTAGATCGAAACTACGCTCTGCTAATAAGATTTTTGATGGCTTGTATATTGCTATTTTATTAATGCTAATAGCATGAAAGCCGAGACTAAAATATTTAAAATATTTAATTTAGAATAGAATACGGGGCGCTGACAACTGAAGGTTCTGGTTATATATGACGCGTATGTATTGTTATAGTCGTGCAAATTTGTTCACAACACATTTTGGCACACATCTTTAGAATCGTGGTGTGAAAAAGACATATTTAATTACTGCACATATTGCTTATTTAAAAGTGACTACCCCTTCAGTTTGTGCTATGCATAAACTACTTTCAATATTCAACAAATAGATCATGAGCTTATTGTACACCACAATCCTACTACGCTTACTGTCGTAAATTCGTCTGTTGATATATTTCCTCCATATTTCTTGCCAGGTTTTCGTATAATTTTGTCGAGACTTTTATAATTTTCATTTTGTATGCTTCCTTTAAATCTGAACGGGCTTTAAATATGTTTTAAGTTCGCGTGCCGTCACGTAATTTAGTTTATATTGTGGTCGACTAAATGTATGTGCGATACAATCTGTTTTGATTATAGGCGTTTTCATTTCAACGTCCAGATCTGCTCCGAGTAGATCCAAACAAAACTGATCTGTATTTAAACGTTCCATTCAAATATAAATACATGATTTAGTAGCATTCTATCTCAAAACTGAATCAAAATTACATTGCTAATTGAATGTATATCAAGATGCCATCAGAATCAGTATTTCGGTAGTTTAATTTACTAGATATCAATGCAAGCTGTGTTATTTTACCCTCGAAAGTGTATTCCTGAAAATCCTACCTTCTTTTCAGAAATTGTATATAAATACAACCAAAATTTTTCTTGGGCTCGTCCGGGATTTGAACCCGGGACCACTCGCACCCTAAGCGAGTATCATACCCCTAGACCAACGAACCGATATACTGCTTTGTATTATTGTGTATTCAATTAATTCAAAATTAAGGAAAAAGTTTTGGAACAATTTTGGAATATGCCGTTAATTTAGAAGTTATGTTTAGTTCAAATGATTGCGCGCTTCTGCAATAAAACCCATGCATTATACTACAACAGCCAGAGTACGTTCTCTTTTACTTTAACTACGTATAAGAACGTAAATAGCAGAGTGGCGCAGTGGAAGCGTGCTGGGCCCATAACCCAGAGGTCCGTAGATCGAAACTACGCTCTGCTAATATAATTTTTGGTCTTTTGGCCCACTACTAACACAACAGAGATTATATTGGGTTATGTGGATATAAATGTTCAACAATACAGATACAGAGCTTGTTCTGTCAGTTGTTAACATAACAATATTATTATACTAGCAATGGTGGCGAGACTAACCATAAACATAACTGCATACACAAGTTTGAGTAGTTTGACTTATGTATACAAATGCTTCAGCGATGTATGGGTTATTCAAACTGAAATAAATAACTAATTAGGTATCACGTATTACTTGTTTTGCCAAATTCGATCGGTGATAACCCCATTACCGATGTTGTTCCGTCATGTTCAAATCTAACTACACACAGCAAGAAAATTTCTCTCTTGAATTTGTGTTTTATTCAAAAATATTCCGATCAATATAACAGTGTAGAGTAACTGGTGCGCGAATATTGAGCAATTCTTTTATTCTGGAGTTACGTTTGTCGATGATGAGGCAAGTTTGGTAATTCTGAAAAACAGCTGAAAAGGATGACATTCGCAAAGCACAGGATTGGCAGATTGCTTATCGGAATAATAATAACTTCACAAAGGCTGGCGAAAATTGACTTTGAATATTGAATGTAGATTATCTGCTGCTTCAGTGGAGCATGTTGCTTTTTACGAAACATAAAATGTGAATCGCAAGTGGGTGATCACTGATGAATAATTCTATTTTATTGAATTTATTCTAGGCATCGAGGGGAAGTTTAGCAATAAAAAGCGCTCTAAGCCAAGTGAGATTTTATACTTGGAATTTAAAATTATTTGAAACGTTAATTTGAACTTAAAAATCTTGATAGGTTTCAACTCAGTTGCGTATGGTAATTGTGGTCGATATTTCTGTTAAATATTATAAATATTACCCTCTTTTAAATAAATAATAATATAAGTCCCATAAGGGATGGAATATAATAAAGACACATATTAGATGAACAGTTTCATTGTAATAATCTCCCAGTTCTATGTCTCTTTATCTAAACATGTGTTGACTAAACCTTGGGAGAAAAGCAATATATGTGGATGTAACGTTAGGGTGTGCAACCGTGTAATTGACTTCGCCAACGCACTAGAGGCGAAATTCAATTTTCTCCAGCTTCAGTAAACCGTTTCTAGAATTCTTTCACCGAATTATAACTTCTGCATCCCCAGCAGGTATCTAATTGTTCCGCGAATTCCTCTCGACTATCAAACTTTTCTCATCTCTCTGTTTCATTCTCTTCACTCTCTTGCTTCCGCTTATCAGCTCGTGAAATTCTGTGCAACAGAGAGAAATGGATTGTTGAAATGGAAACCACGCCCCGCAAAACCAATATAATATTGCGTGTATTTTTCAGTATAATCTTCTGTGCTTTAAGAGTCTTTTTATATGAAAACAAAAGGGAAGTAAAGATTAATATATACGGGTCGTTTCAAAAACCGTATTATTACGCTCAAACATGTACGTACAAAATAAGACAAAAATATAGGTCTTTGTAACTTATGAAATCTTTGAACGTTATAATTAAATTGAAATAGCGATTCTATAAATGATATTACATTACTTTACTAGCTTTATGTTTGCATGATACTATTTCGTTGTAGTGAATTCTGTTCTCTCAATTGTTGACTCTTCACAATATTGATATAGTAAGATTTCATAACCCTTACATAATAAAACTAGAGGTAAATGTATTAACAAGTTCTTATCTCTTCGTAGAGACTGTACAAAAGTGCCTATAGTATTCGGTTTTTGTCACAGTAATTAATTTTTAAATATGTTGTATATATCAAGAGAATTTACAATTTATATAATGTATCTAAAGATAAATTATTTTTTGATCGTAATAAATTTGCAAACGATATTCAAATAGTTTTAATTGGCATTTAACTATTTACTAATAAATTATTATTTTCATTTTTAGGCAAATTCATCAGTCATTTTCCGGGTCAGTCGCAGTCTACAGATCCACGTAACAACCGTAAGTATATAATATGCGCATATATTCTCTTTAATTATTTATAGGGATGATTTCAATAACTAGAACTCATCAAATTGTTATTCTATATTAATGGCCACCACCGTGTGGAACATCAAAAAATGCCTACACATACCGCGTAGTTCTCAAAATTACACATTTATGTTTTACATATTTTATGAAGCTCTAATTTCAATTTGTTATTTACCTCATAGATTGATTGCGTAATAAATTGAAACTGCTAATACAAATCATTTATGATAGTTCAAATTCTTGTTCGTCGCAAAACAATGTCTACTTCATTTGATATATGCAATAACGAAACGCATTACCTTTAACCTTTGCTAGCAATTTAGAAAAACTACTAAGAGAAATAGAGAAGCACACAAAAATTAATGACGTAGAAAATTTCATGAACATTGGGCAGTCATATTTTGATGCCGTGTACGAGACTGGTTGCTTACTATATTGCAGTTTCATTAGGTTCATTTATTTCGTGATAAGAGGAGAATATTGTAACAGTCACGTATAATAGGCGTCTGCTCAATATTTCATGTAGGGAGCGTGAAATCTCTGTGATCGAAGAACATTTCTCAACCGGGATATTATATATAGCCACATTAAACCTGGCATATTTCGAGTAAATAGTTCACTACCTATTTACTATATTTTATTTTACTAAATTCAGGTTTTGCATACAAAGCGAAAAACGCATTTTAATTTTAACACGCCGTATAATTCCAAAAAACTATAGTATTCAGCCAAACCGATGCTAGCACAGGTGTTTATAAAATTTTGCAATTAATATTAAGCTTGACAATTGTTACAATAACTAGATATGTATTAATGACTGATTAGCAATGATACTTGAACAATATTATAAAATAAATTAGAGTTGCCTTCACGTGACTTTTTTGTCCTTTCACGTTATACTGAAAATTGTCAGATTCGATTCGGGGATGGTCAATACGTGTATTTTCGTTAAAATCTCGAGTTAGAAAATGTTCATGATTGCAATACTTCCTCTTAGACTTCGTCTAAGAAAATAAATCGTCATTCCATTCAAGTAATGTGCTACCAATTATAAATACGTTTCTTATTTAGGAAAATGTGTACTCAGCAATTTTCATTTCATAATTGTAATTCAAATTAGTACGTAATTATCTCGTAATAGAATACGTTACAATTACTAAAATAGTTTTGCTTCAATTAACTTGAATCTGAATTATATATATTATAATTATACTCTACATTATATATTAATTTTAATTGAAATTGAATAAAACAAAATAATGATGAATATCGAATTTACTCTGCATAATGTTACATTATATATATATATATATATATATATATATATATATATATATATATATATATATATATATATATATATATATATATATATCTGAATTCGGGCATTGTCCAAAAAATTTGCTCAAAATTAGTTTTGCAATGCTCAAACTCAAAATTTTCAATTCAAAGAATAAATTTTTTAAACTAAACATATGAATTTATATTATTTTTCTTGACAGTTTTGAGCGTAAAAAATTAGTTTTTCCACGCTCGGGAGTTGAAACTCGTTTCTATGACAAACAAATCATGGAAGAAATAGTACATTTACTCCCTAGGGAAATAATATGCATATTATTTCTCAACGGTATTTTCTTTATAAGACTTATGTATACTCAATTAGAATTATACTCAAGTATTTATTTATTTGTAATTTATATTAATGTTTACATTGGTGCAATTTATAAATATGTATTCATCTGATCTCTGAGGTTTTCTGCCGTTATATAAACAAGGCTATAATTTAAAGAATGGGTAATGGGTCACCTTTCTTCTCAAAAATGTATTATTCTTTCACCAGCACTTAATTTTTACATTTTTCTTTCACTGTAGAAAGTCTTGGATTCGCGCTCAATCTTCGTTAAAGTAAATATAAATCATACGAACCATGCTTAACTACTGACTTACCCTTCAGGCTCAACTTTGGGTGAAAATTTTTTTTGCTGGTATGTAATAGGGTAAATAAAAAAATCACTTTACCGAACCGTAATACCTCAATAATTAGTAGAATGATATTTATTTATTAATTGTATCTTCAATAGTTTTTGCAGTACAGACGAATGTATGCTCGTATGATTTACATAGTGTTCCGGATAGACAGGTGTAACAAAAGCGCGAATAACAGTTATATTTTAGTGTGTTATTATTCATGCCTTATATTATAAACAGATTATGAAAATGTCAGCCAATTAATAAATATAACAATGTCTGCCTCTGCCTTAACTAACCTAAATGTCAGGGAGAACAATTCCCCAACAATTTTGTCTATATCGAAATGTCATGTACTTGTGGTTTATAATCGTTTAGCACAGCGGAGCATAGGACGATCTAAGGGTAACGAAGTCGAAAAATGAATGCCTCAAATCTATTAGCTGCATGGGCACACGTCGTCAACGCTTGGTTGCCAGGGACAACAACTGCGTCGCCGAAATATCGTAAAAACAACGATAAATTTCGTGCTCAGAATTTCGATATTAACACCCGATAATCACCGCCGTAAAAGGGCCGGCACTGATGCGAACTATAAACTAGAATGAACGTACTGGGGTGTGATACAGTTTAAGTATTCTCCGTCCCAGTGTGCCCGTTCCCTACTCTAGTGACCATAGTATGTAATATTCTGATTGCAACCCACCATATTTGTTTATTTTTGAGTATTGTCATAACACAGCTATTAAAATATTTGGAACTACAAATTGCTTTCATCGGTTACCAATTTTACTAATCGATTGTGATATAACCTTTGGTTTCAAATCACTCTACGAATAAAATAAAATATCGTACAAAGAAATTTGGTTACGGGATGTAAAACTCACGTTAAGTTTTCGTATTATTTAAAGCTCTTTTCATATTTATAAATGCACAGTCAATTACAATTAGTGAAATTGCGCTGCAGTAACATCCCAGGCGCCCGATTACGCAATGCGCCCAATCTTTGAGCACGCGCAACGGACATCTATAGCTTCACCTTAACACGTCTCGTAGACTATAAAGGAAATGTGCGCGAATGTAGAATGTCAAGCTCCAGTGGAATTTAGGGGAATGCGAATCGTCGAGCGGCCGCGTGGCGAGCTATGCGAGAGATATAGAGGGTAGAGTGAGGTGACGCAATGTTATGACTTGGCGGGTGAGGGTTTGACGTGATATCTTCCTGTCCGTTATTAGATTGCAGGACCAATATGACCCCTGGACATTTCACGCGCGCAATAGTGCAGATATACAACATAGCCACTCTTTTCCTCTCCTCTCTTTCAACGGTCTCTCGACCAAACTACCGACTTTCATAGTGGTACACGCTCACCGTTATACAGCGCTATCCAACGGCGGGTCGTCAGTTATTGGGCAAAGAAGGCCCAGGCTTCAATAATCAGACATATGTTCATAGTATGCATGCAATATACAGTAAAACAAACAAAAGTGCAGGAATCAATGCCTTCACCTCACCAGCTGTCAAGCTTATAATCAATGAAATATTATAAAAATATAAGGAATCATTTTTATTACCACTGTTTTTATTATTTACTTTTGCTTACGTAATGTTTAAAATATTATATAGTGATCACAAAGAAGTTCCACCTCGAAATTTTAATAGATATATCTCAGTTAAGAGTATTTAAATTTATTTTGACTATATTCACAATGACGTCTATTTGTGTGTGTCTTTGAACGCTCTACAGCATATACCATTGAACACAGAATATGATGCTTTCATTTAAGATTTGTATATCCCTGAAAAGGAATCCTATTTTAGAAAAAAAAAAAAATCAGAAATGCGTGTTTACTCGTGTCATATTTTGCATAACTTGAAAAGTTAAGAATATTAACATTTCTGGCAGCTTTTGTTTGAAACGTTTCTTTGAAAATATGTTCTATTTATTGAAAAAGAGATTCATCAAAGTTGTATGTATTTACATTCTTTACACAAGGTGAGGTGAAACGAATTTCTATGCAATTTGTTTGATTTCAACAATGTAACAGACACATGCCCGAACACATTATCTCAATTGTATGATATGACGCACTGAAAATTTATTAGGTGGATTTACATGGTGGGTAGAAGTTATTACTTAAAAATGTATATACTTTTTAACTAAAAACTGTATTTTTAAGGAGTAATTTCTAGTCTATACATATAGTTGTATATATTTAATGGTCATTTCATTTTTCACGAGTCGACCCTGTTCCCTGATGTACCGCGCAACTCTCATAACGTCGCGACCCGAGATTTTTCTGCAGCGTCAGATTTTTATTACGTTTTGCGACGATATACTTTCGTCAATCAAGATTTCATTATAGATATTGGTGTAAATTTTAATATCAGGATTCAATTTAAAATTTTAACTTTTCCCCATTTAATACCTATATACTTCTTTTTACTATTCATGAGGACCATCTTGATCTCGCTCCCTATTTTGCTCTTATGTTAATTTTGTTAAGTGTATTTCTAATGTAGTCCTTTTTTGCTATATTTGTCAATTATATTCAAATTGGAAATAAGTGAATAATGGGCATTACTTCTTTAGAATGCTGCCTTGGAGATTCTTTTATTTACGTTACTGTTGAATATGTATATAGGATAACAAAAACAAATAAAATGGAGGAATTCTCCGCAAACGGATTAACCTCCAAAAGTGGAACAAGTGATAAAGTGTGTAATAAAAAATATAAATAGATACTAAAGCTAGACAAATAGATGCTATTTGCTCTGTAATATATAAGTGCAATAAGGTGAAAATTTAAGTTTCATGAACAAGTTCGTATTAGGTATATATACAGAGATATATTCCGTATATGTTCTCTGTCTAGCAATAGTAAATATTTATTAATTTCTAACATATTCAGCGTTAACTAAATAATTTAGTAAAACAAGCCGTCGAGCCCCTAGAGCAAAAAATACTTAGAATATGGTATATTTTTAACAACAATTTTATTATTTATTGATAATTAAATGGTTGGTTGCAAAGAAATATCCAGTTACCATTTTACATTTACAATAATAAAATTTCGTTGTAAAATATGTCTGTCTAACGAGAATTGTATTTGAACTATATTTCAAAATAATTATCAGTCTAATCAGTTAAGTTTTAAACATAATTTCATCAGTTTGTTTGAATTATATAAAGCTTCATATGCAGATAATTGTAAATATTAATTAATTTTATATAATATTATTTTTGTATGTTAGAAAATTCAAAAGCATTCGTATAATGTAAAGGTCTACTATATGAGTGTTCGTATTTACTGCCGTCGAGAGAATTACGCATTAAAGAGTAACTTTGATGCGACCGGGTATGACTGGAATGACTTTAACAAATATTTAATATACGCGAAATGAGCTAATTAGCACTGCTGGATGTACTGCGCATGAACGCCGCGATTTAATTACACCTTCATTCGAATATATACCTACTCATGTTATTGGTATCTACATGTGCTTTATTTGTCTGTCTGTCCGTGAGTTTAGTGACAATGACGCTTTTCCGTAATCACATATGTATGATGCACACAAACCAATACAACATATAGCTCACATGGGTGATATCATCCAATACGTTAAATTTTTATGAATGCGCAGTATACATTTATAATTATTTTTTTGTCATTAAAATCCACTTTTAGTAATTAAAATAAGTGTCACATTTCATTTCTTTTATATTCAATTATAAATTGAAAATCATGAGACGCAGGTGTGTTCCTATTAATAAATTTTGCACTTAATCATTTAATCGTGGAAATATTACCTCTAAAACCACTTATCAGAAGCGTGAAGGCTTCATGATGAGTTTGTAATAAAAAATGCGATAATAAAAGATATATAACCGCGCAGGGAAGTGTCTTGTTTCCTGCTGAAATTTCACATAAATTACGTGACCCTATAATTTCTGCTAAAGGTTTAATGCTGTTTAAAATGAACATAAACCCATCTCTGGTCATAAAGGATCGAATTGTCAATTTTCGTAAAGTCGTGCAACACACCTATGTACCTTTTAAAATAAAGGGCGAGCAATAGTTGGAAGTGTTGCCACACACAAGGCAATGGCAACAAAGACGACATTAACGATAGCAGGGTCGCTCGTGATACTCGATTCCGTTCGACGAGTTTTAGAGCACAAAGTTACGTTTGCATTCCGCATTCTAATTTCTTTCTGGAACTCTTCGGCCCGCTGCTTCTGAACTAGTTTTTTAAAACTTTTACTTCTGTCAGATTCGGTACGCGGGTGGAAAACGAAATTCTTTTAAAATCTAACTTTGATCACCAGGAAAAAGGCAAAGATGTGATATAAATATAAAACAACCGTCGAACACGAAAATAACTACAGCGTTTACTTAGAAAATTATTAATGTTTACAATTTTGAATAACTTTGCATTACTTTATGTTTCTAGATAACTAGTAGGGTCGGCCACCAATGAATAAAATAACTTTAACTTTATATTATGCAACATGAAAAAAATATGAATGAACATCCACAATCGCTTAACCAATATTGCCATTATATTTCTACTTTCTTATACGAATGTATATGAAGTAGTATTATGAACACGAACAATTTAGAACTCGACATACAAGTTTTATTCATCCTTGAATCTTATTGTGATTGCCCTAGGTTTATAGTGCTCGAATGAAAACCTCCTATTTTTTGGAAACATTATCATACGCGTAAGTATTGGTTTCCTCTTGCATTTTTTTCAATATCTAGAATACGGCATGGGAGCGAATAATATAATCCAGTAAAAGTTAAAGATATTAAAATTTCTAGCAACTTTTTTCGAGAAATATATCTATTACTGGAAAATCTTTATTGTTAATAATACCATTCTGATATATAAAATCCATTTTCAAGTGCCTCTTTTTGATATGTTTTAATTTTCTAATATCTCTTGTAACACCTACCGATGTCTTTCATTATCTGCATATTATGTGACAAATAAAATATTACTGAAGCATTGTTGTCAATTATATTAGCATATTGCAAACTAGTATTATTGAATGTGTTTGTTCATTAGCCAACGAAGGTATTAATATGCAGCTTTCAGTGTTCGTACTGGTCTTTGTATTATACGAGTATTATAATATGGGACAACGCAAATAACTATGGCAATCCATATATTCTATAACTAGAGGCGTCATTATTTGTTAACAATATCTTGGTCGATACAGTAGTTGGCTAATTATTAGGGACACTTTTAAATTAGTCAAAATTACACTTTAGCATACGTTGCACGTGTTCCAAATTTACATTCTCTAATTAGATTATAAAATGGTATCGACGTAAACCATAATAGTTCAATAATTGATTACAGTATCTAATTATTATTTTATTTCCTTTGAGTGGTGCCAATATTTGTATTTCATTTCGGCTTGTTTTTATTTGCGATAATTTTAGTAGGTATGATTCTCTCATTCGAAATACAGAATTTTTATTTTATTTCCTTTTAGTGGTGCCAATATTTGTATTTCATTAGGGCTTGTTTTATTTGCGATAATTTTAGTAGGTATGCACAACCCATTCGAAATACAGAAACTTCACGATTACACCTTATCTTATCTCATCTTGTTTTGTCTTTCGATCAAAATCAATACAGCTATTCTAAAGAGTTTTAATTCATAATTAAAACAGCTTAAGTCATCTCTAAAACAGCTTTTTACATATACAATACGGTGTTACATATACAATTAAATAAATAATAACTATATTTGACTAATTTGTTATTAAAATTAAAGAAAATGAACAATTGTTTGAGTACAAAATTTATTGTTGCAATCAATCAATCAAATTTGATTAAAATATTTTACCTCTGGCTTTTTTGATCTTGAAGCGAAAATCATTCGCGATTTATTTGAAATGACATTGAGATATCACCAATAGACGTATATTACTGAAGGAAAACCCAAAATCAGTGAACTTGTTATGCATACTTGCAACTTATATTTGGTGGAACACAATATCATATTATTACTTAAGTATTCAAGCGTTCATCTAAGTGCAAAATCATTCCGCAAACACCTAGTAAATTTCAATGACAAAACGGTATAAATGTGGGCAATTTTGGCAGTCGCATTCAAGGTTTCCTCGACGTAAGACTTATACCACACGAACAGGATATAACGAGATGTAAATTGATTCCGGCGGCTGTTTTAGTGTAGGGTAGAAATTGCTGAACTTTACGTAAGATGAACCGTAGTCTAAACGGTAACTTGGTTAACCGCCGTCTTTCTTTTTTTCCGTTCTTTTTCATGTTTGCAAAAATAATATAAAAGTGTATTTCTTCCAAGAAAACATTGTTTTCTAGATGCGTACATTGTTTGCATGCGGTATATTGATTTGCAACATAACAACGTTTGATTTCAACCGATGCACCTACATATATACATATATACATATATATATATATATATATATATATATATATATATATATATATATATATGTGTGTGTGTGTGTCTGTGTACACAGCGATGTCTCTAGATATTTAGTAAAGGAACACTGTTGGTTCATTCGTAGTTATTTTTTCAACAAATATAAGAAGAAACAAATTCGAAGAGGGTTTCGTATTAATCAAATCCACTAACTCTCATTTGCAGAATTCTTTGTTATTATTATTTGTATTACTATTATAAATTTTCAAACTCGCGATTTTAGAGTTATACACGTTTTGACCATCCATGAATCGAATCAGATTATGAACTTCTGTGTACGTGTGTTGAATGTAATACCAACTTGTAGACAAAATTAACTAACTAGTTTTATTTCAATGCTCTTTTGTCATGTTACTGTCCATGTGATATTGTTAATGATATTATTGAGTTATATTGTGCTATTGTTCAAAAAAAGTTAAATGATGGACAGCAAGTAAAATGAGGAACATTATTTTGTTGTAATGTAATAGAAGTACCAGAAATTGCACTTGCATACAAGAACTTGTAGAAATAATAACTGCCGCAATTTTTATTTTACACAATGCAATTTTTAACAAACATACTGACAGGCACACGGATAGACATATTTGAGAAAATGGATTATACGCCTAGGACTTCAAAACGACTATATCCATTAAATCGATTTTTGTATGTTTCCCTAATCTTTTTTCTGTATAAAAGAGTGAAAATATAATATTTTATTTTATCGTAGAGTTTACTCAACTCATAACGTGACACTTACTGTGCAACCATCATTTTATTTTGCTTTACCTTCTAACCTTTTTCGCCCTTAATTTTTTTTAAATGTATCTCAAAAAGAATTTTATATAGATATACGCGGTGGGCGACTCTGGTTGTTTTAATTTTCCTCGGTTGAAAGTGTATTATCTTTTAGTTACCTAGTTAGCGTGCTGCCTCTTTGAAATTATCCCCACCCGTATACGTACTAAAAACAGTTAAGGGAGAAGGTGGAATGAAAAAAAAAACTAAACAAGTAATTTGAATATTTTACACAGTGTCGCATCACGGACATTAAAAAGTTTTAAATGAGACTACAACATACACGCAGCCACTCACAACACAGTCTCCCACGGCACACATTCGCTTTCATTTACATATTACAGTGAGGATAGCCTTGCTACTGTGACGTCATCTGGTTACTGGGGTTCGGTACAACACACATCATAATATTACATCAAGAGCACCGTGAATTTTACCATATCTGCAAGATCCCCTACGCATACTCCCCTATATGTCTCTATAATTCCGCCTTCTTGGTTGGTATAAATATTCATTTATTATATTGAATAATTATAGACTAGCCCAACTATCATAACAATTATAAGTTTATAATTTCACACGAACATGAAGTTTATTTATGAAACTAATATACGTTCTGCATATTAAAAACAAATAAGGATTGATTTATCAGTTTTTGTCGATTGGATCTTAAAAAATTCAAGATAAAAAAATAAATAACATACTCACAAATAACCGTGACGTTAGTGTGCAGCTTACAAACAATTGGAATATTCTTATTTCTGGGAATACCGGGAAAGAATCACTAGATAAACAACTTAAAATTTTATATTTAAAGTTACAAAATATATTGCTGGTTTTATTATTAATTTCACAAAGAAAATATATGCATGACCAATGTTTATATACTATACAATTTTTTTTTTCAAGTTATTTTACTTGAAGCTTCATCAAAAAAGAAAATGTAATTTGGTTTATTCAAAAAAATTAAATTATAATATATTAAATATTAAACACGCCATATCTTCCCCAAAATATAGAATTGTGCTTATGATTATATATATATATATATATATATATATATATATATATATATATATATATATATATATATATTCATAAGGATACAACAAAACGAATTTCTGTGCAAATTATATTTGATTCCAAGAGCTAAAATGCAGTAGTATTTGGTGGAGGTGCTCCAGCTTAAACGTTAAATATCAAATTAATTAATTTTGTAAGCGTATTCTGGAATATTTCATCTATTGATGTCACTAACAATTGGCCTTAATATGTTAACTGTTAAAAGATTGATCCATGTTTCAATGGTATTTCCGTATTTTATAATTAATTTATAGTTATCGAAGAACATAAATTTCATTCAATTTGAAGTTGTGATATGTTTATTTTGAAAGAAAAAACAAATATTAATATTGTAATAAGCATTTCTATAATAATAAAGTCATATACGATACGGTTGATTCATGGAAAATAAATTCATCCAATTATCTCGCACAAAACATGAAAATTGTAATAAAATATATCATTAAACGTATTTTTTCATCGTTATAAAAATAAATGTGTATATGTTAGCATATACTTCACAGTAGTATATTTTAACAATTTATATATTTACTACAATACATCTGTTTTTATTAAACAAAATGTAAATTTAGAAATATATATATATATATTATTTATACCCAGTATATGCTAATGAAGAAAGATGTTGATAGAATATAGGCCAATATTGGTGTGCCAATACGTGATTTTCCTATATTCATTTAAAATGCATGATAATATTTTATAACAAAAAGCATCTTACAGGAGAATTGAATTATGCAGTCTATAGCCAACGTTTCACAGCAGCACTGCCGTTAGACAATTACGGATGTTCCAGAGAGCTTTTTAGACAGATTATTTTTACTCAGAACGATGGTAATCTCGGACATTTGAATAAGTGTTTTGCAAACTTTGGATTTAACAGTGAACATTTTGCACTTTCCTTACTAATTATGCAAAGCAATGCTCGAAAGCAACTTCAAAGCTGCTCTCTCTTCGTACTTAAACATTATTTACAGGAAAAAGAACAACTTGCTATGGAATAGCCCAAGGCCCATGCAGCATTCTGTTTTACGGCAAATAATTAAAATTACAAATGTTTAAACGTTCATTTCTGTTTGTATGCTATTCATTTTTAATCTGGCGAGTGTTGAAAAAGTCTTAGCATTATCATGTGCTTGCAACATAATATTTTAAATACTTTAGAAATTAAATAACAAACTGGATGAATACGAATGATAAGATTATTTTGCATACATGAATAAAAATTTGGTGAATTTACATATTTTGCAAATTATTCGAAACAAATTTGCTTATATAAGATTCAGATGATGTAAATTAGTAGGTGGATATACCATCTGATTTCCATACGAGCGAACAGAAATTTGAATTGTCAATTCTAAATTAATTGTTAAATTATTTTTGTAATACATACAGCTACTTCTCGGAGTTTGCAATATTTAACTATCAATTTACAAGTTAAATGTAAATTTTTTAAATCATGTCAACTCCTGTTGCTTTTCACGCGAGTTTCGTTGAATGTACATTGCCAGACAAATGCTACAAATTCAACTGAAAATTGAAAAACATCTTATTTTTTCGTTTCTCAACAATCTATTTCTATTTTATTCTATCTTGAAATATAACTTCATATATATATATATGCATATAAATCCATAGTTAAAAAAAGTATTTTTAAAGCAGATATTCTCATCTCATCTGGACTTTCCTGGCAGTATCAATCTGTGTTGCATAATTAGTAACAGTTCATTAAAAACATAAAAAATTCAAAAGAATTAATATGTAGATATAATGCAACATTTCGTTTGAATGAAAGTGCTTCACACGGTGATTCTATTTATGTCAAAAGGTGTGCAAGGTGCTCAAGCTTGTGACCGCATTACACCAATGTGCTTTTCGTATTGCTTTCTCTACACAAGCGCGTTACCAGTTCTCTATACAGTGTAGTTCTCTCACGATTTTGCACTCGAATGCTTGCATAAATTAAGCGCGAAATTTAATAAGCTGTTACACAAATAAATACGAAATAGTTGAATATTTGCTTCGGGGATAACCTCGCTATTCGCAAAGTTACACATAGAAACGTGAATTTATTAACTTTCCCCCGTTTGCACATAGTTCAACAACGCATATATGCTAACGGGACTCTTCTTCTCCTCGCAGGCATTCTGCGGTTGTTCTAATGTTGTTGCAAACAACCCATTGTTGTAATGGAAATTGTCTTTGTACCAAAACGGTTACGGAACTTGGACTATTTCAATTTCACTAGACCAGCACTCACAACTGCACTATTTTGTCAACGTATGCATATAAAACTAGAACTAGAACTGCCATACATTTATTTCTTCACACCATTTCACTTAAATTATTGTGGTTGAAATTCTTCAGTAGGGATATAACCTACATTTAAATTGCGTTTTAGAATTCAACGTTAACAAAACACCAGCGTTTCCTAAAACAATATGTATGCACTAACATCTCAGATATGCAAAATAATATGTTAAGCTATGAGAAAAGGAAAGTTTTGTGCTCACAAAAAAAAATCTTGCTCGAAATTTTAATGGAAATATTCGTTTTGCAGGTCCCTAAATCCATTTTGACTATTTTATCAATGACGTCTGTGTATGTTTGTGATCTACAGCCTAACATATTGCAGATATAAATAAGATGTTTTGAATTTTATATTCGAAAATAAACCATTTCTCTTTGAAATGAAATTTTCAACCGGTAGAGCTTGTTTACTTGTGTAATTCTTTGGATATCTCGATAACAATATGAATTTAAGAAGAAGTAAATCTTACAAATGTTTAATATATTACACTTCTGCTTCAAATGTGTCTTCAAAGAATATTTTACTGAATTTATCACCTTTACGTCTACGTTACCCTAGTCACCACACAAATTGATATTGTACTATGGCAATGGTCTGCAAAATCAATATCATATTCGATTTAGGTCATAGATACGTTTCTTCTTTTATTTTTCATAAAGTAGAGAGTTTATGATTTTTTTTTCTTAATTAAAATTTTAAAACTTGCTTAAATATAATTGCTCACAACTGGTATGTATTCATAAAGTATTTCAATAATTAGATAATGTTTAATTAAAAAGTTTTGTATTTTTTGTTTAATTTTAATTATTGGATATTGATCTATAATAATAACGGGTACATTGTAGGGAGTAACTGTGTATATGTTTCGCATTAATAATTTTTCCTAATCACATTTTGAAAATTGTGTATTGGGTATAGTAAATAAAAAATACAAGTAGAAAATAACAAGCATAGATACACGCACCAGTGCCTTCAGTTCGCCGAGGAGATGCGTCAACTAATTTGGTCTTACAAACCAGCGACATAATACAAGTATATAAGTTATATACATTTTTGGAATCAGGGTTACGAGAAATTAACTTTTTGTTTAGAAATAATTGATCTGAGAATGTTACAGACACACAAACAAACAAACAAACAAACAAACAAACAAACATACAAACAAACAAACACACAGTATAGCTGTTTGAGCTCCTGTACGCAAGGCTAAAAGGACTAGAAACGATATTGTATTTTAACAATATAATTTTCAATTTAGATATAAATATAGAAAGTGTGTGGCAATTTAGAAATAACATAAAGAAAGAAACATCAATACCATGTATCGGCATTTGAAATCTAGATTGTGCGCTCTTACGCGAATTGCTTTAAAAATTTCCACCGCAGTTACCACACAAACATAAAAAAAAACGTATATATACAAACACACACATGTGCGCGCTCAGTTGGACTTTTGTTATACAGCGATCGCTGTACAGAGATAGGTGAACATGTGGTCACGCCAAGTTTTCAGCACGGCGCGGTGCTCCAACTAGCGTGTAATAAGCCAGACTCGTTAGAAATGAGAAAAATGGTTGGACACGTAAAGAAAAGTTTACGTCAACAAATACTTTGTGTTGCACAAACATTTGCCCGACGTTTAACAACACTTACTGCAATCTTGTGTAAATATGTGTCATTTCTCATTTCTATAGTTTATATACAACTTACAACTGACATCGGATATGTTTTCAAAATAAAAGCTATAATTATTTCGTAAAGTATAAATGAATAATTGTTGTACGCAATGCAAACGGGGCTTGACGTTGTTATAACTAATGGCAACAATGATAATATGAAATTTAAGTGTTCATTTCATCATTGAAAACATCTGAAGTGACCTTCACTTATTAAATTACTTGGTTTGTAATCAGTTTGGAGAGAATTATATTTTCATGAAATATAATTTATCACAAATCACACAGGCGTACACAGTTTGTAGCTGCAATTTTTCATTTTTGTAATTACGGAAAAATTAAATTAAAATTACTACTGGTACATATAAAATTTCCCAGCAGTCTATCTCTATGCGGCATTCGAGATAATTTATAAGTTATGTTTTGTATATGAGTATTTAATAAAACTTTGTAACGCCCAGAGGATATGAGGAATTAATGAAATTTTAAATTAATGTATGGCCACCGACGAATTACATGGATTTAACTACACCACGTCACTGCAAGGAAAAACCACTTTTTTTACGTTTACTTTTTTATATTTTTCCCGGCTTAATGTTATCAAATAAAATTTAAAAATGTATAACCACTATTAAAGCCGGTTTTAACATAATACTGGACAGCTTGATAAAATAGGAATGCGCATGAATTGAAACAAAGGGCTCACTAATATTTTATTTTTGAATATTTTGCGGTATTTTTTCAAACACTTCACTGAAAAATAAAAATAAACTACGGGGATCATACCGTTTTCCATAATCCCGGGCGGAACCACATGTGCAATTTACACAATCAGTATACTACAATACAACACACAATTACGAGACATTTTAATATGTTCAGCTTTTATAAGACTCACTTTTTCTCGTACTCATACCGATACTGAAAAAGTAGCAAGAGTAAACTATTACTGCCGGTTCAGGAAACGTTTTCCATTTTATTAATTTAAATATACAGAATAATAATTAAATAAATTTTATCAAATAGTTTTCTTTCCACTACGTTTGATTATGCTCAACCGTGCGGTGATGCTTTTATCATTTGATTATGCTCTTGCACCATCAATAATAATTACAATTTCTAGATATTCCCCAGGTGACTACACCACGTATCGTTTAAAAGGTTGAAAGCTTACATATTTCTTGACGCTAATTCTGAAAATACTAACGATCATTTATAAATCATACATTTACTGTAAAACAAATAGCAAAATATTGGTAAACAATATCGTAACCATAGACCATAAGTCGTCAGGGCACTTGATATGGTTCCCTACAATTTGACGGCAAGCTAAAATATAAATAGAATCAAGAAATATCTATTTCATTAAGCATAGGTCGGATTTAATTTTTTGTTAATAAATTTGACGGATATGCCATACTTCTAAACTAAATGATGTGCTTTCAATTAGGCATGTGTTGCTTTAGAAAACTTGTGAACTGAAAACATATAGTAGATTTAATTACAGCATTTTGAACTTTTATTACCATCATTGCATTTATTATAACTTGTCATCATGTTTCTTATTCAAGCATAAATTCAAACTAGAACAATTCGTTGCTTACCATAGTTTTCTGTAGTGCTTTATTTATGACGGCAACAAAGCTAACTTCATTACTGTATATACAAACGTAATTACCTTGTTGCCGACGCGCGTAAGTAAATTTCTTGTACACGCTGCTCTGACAAATGGTTTACAGAACGACTTCATTCTGTGCTTGTCGAATAGCAGAAGTAGGTAGGCGGTTAGTTTCGTTAAGGCAGTCGGTTCGACGATGGAGAAAGTACGCGTACCACCGTGCCGTTGCCGTTTAATCGAACTACTAACTGCGGCGCACTCGCCACTCCAAACTACGTGGATTGGCTGGCAAAACAGGTTACCAATCGGATGTGTTTTAATCAGAATTTCACGCTTCGTTATTGCACAATGGATTCTCGTTAATCAGATGGTGATTGCTTCAAGAGAACGAGATCGCGAAAAGAATATAAACCTTTATCGGTTTTGATTTTTGCCAATTCTTTTCGTGGTGATTTTTCTCCTTTTTGCCTCTGCAGAGTTTTCCAATTAATCTCGTTTTACGTTAGGATTATTCTATTTCAAAACTAGAGTACCTATATTATCTTTCTATTTGAAGAAGATTAAATTTTGATTATCTTATCTTAGGACTAAATGTCATAGAAATCTTCTATGTATAGATATCCTTTATTTGTACGGTTGATCCTCTTCTCCACTTTTAATAAAATAATTTTTAATCAAATGTCTGCTTATCCAAGATATGTTTCAATTTTCTTATAGCCATTTATTAAAATGAATAAAAAGAACTGCCTCCATTGTTGACCCTATACTAATAAAAATCTAGAGGTGCACGTCCGAGTCATATATGGGTATTTATTGATAAAAAATATAACAAAGTCAGTCAAAAATTACCTTAAACATTTAAACTTTCTTTTATACATTCGTTTAAATAGGTAATAAAACATACCAAATACACAATACTACTCAAAGAATGTAATTGTTTATATCTGGCTCAGATGCCGGTTTGAGTTTGATAGCGGTGTACAGAATGATCGTGAGGAAATAGTAATAAGCACATCGATATTAAATTTATGGCGACTATAAGAAACGACCGGGCTTGAGATGACCTGTCCTGACCAACGTTGCTCTATATTTACAACCGATAAACTAAAACTTAAACTATTTTATATTAAAGAGCTGTCTATATCCTTGGTTACGTTAGTAAATAACGATTTCGCTTTATCTAGCTATTATATATTGATGGTAAAGCATGTCTTATGGATATTTTAAATATACTACCGACATTTTCAAATTCAATATGGAACGATAGTTAAATAAACCTTAGTTAGGCTTAAGATATATTTTGATCCGAGAATGTTACAGTTTATCACTTCTAAACTTCATACGACGATTTAATTATGTGTTATATATCGCAAAAGTTCTTCCAATTTTGCAATTTTCGTATCACAACAGTCATTATTTAATTTGGTTTTAACAAATTTCGATTGGCGACCTCTAAAACAATGATTGAACGAGTTGTCGCATGATGCAAGCCTAGGCAATGCGGCGGCTACGCCACGCGGTTTTGCGGTTCATTCCGCAATCATTACAAGTAGGTCAGAGAGCATTAAATTGCAATTGGTCCCAGTGTAGGTGTACTAACCTATCGAGTTCATGTATATAGATAGAATGGGCGACTTTAGTAGGTGTCTGTGCATTCTATGTAGTGCACTTCAAACCTATAGTAGTACATGTAGGAGCGGTCCGACGGTTTCGGTCAAAGACACCTTCCCCAATGGTAAGCCGAGCGCATACACACCCATAGTAGATATCCGACCCAAAAACGGCGTCATCCCAACCTCAATGTCAACATCCTCTATGGCTGAATTTGTGATGCAAATTATGCAATCTCATTCTCTCTGTAGGGTTCTAAAGAAGTGCACTAGAATATAATATTGATGAGATACGAGTACGTTTTATGCTATTTTTATCTACAATGGTAGTTTTGTCCCATTTTATTTTCTTGGACACCGTTGTTATGATACATTTTCCAACGGATATTTAGGCGCTATATTTGTGAGGTAAATTTTATCAAAATTATGTTTTGTGTTATTGGTATAGCATTACGTTGGTCACTTTAAATCTCATATGTATTCTAGATTTTCCACAGTGATTTGCATAACTTGTTCGCATTTTATACTCATGGGCATGAACACAGCTATGAGAAAGCAAATGTTGATATGAAACATAAAATTTCTCAGCCAGTCAAGGTGCCAAAGAAAACTGAAGTTACGTTGTAAAGATTGATTCATAAAGTGATACGTTATCAAAAGATGTTATTTTGAAGCTTAATAATTGTTTCTCACATGTAATACTGTGCAATGTAAAATAAAACATACTTGAAGACTGAAGTTAAAACAGTAGTATGTGTACCTTATGTGAGATGTATAGTTTTTCTCTCTAAAAGTTGATGCTTGCCTACTTGCAGCATTGGCATCTTTACCGACCGACCTCTGTAAAATTACTTATATTCCACTCTGAATAACGTTTTACGATCTAAGGGACTTCTTCCCTATACGAAGAGCTGAGTGTTATCGCCAACCTAGATCAGCGTTATGAAAGAGAAGGAGTTTTATATTGAAGCATCGCCGAGCTCGGTTCCTTTCACTACGAATATTACACCGGCCTGGTCTGGCTAGCTATTGCTGCTACTTGAACGAGCACGCAAATTAAAAATGAAGAAATAAGAAAATATATATGAAAAGGAAAATTAAAAATATATGTCTGAATACTGACCGGATATCTCGTATACTCTGAATCTAAATAAAATCAAAATTGTATAGACTCTCAGTAGTACGATTTAAAAGATATTAAAAAGAAATAAATCATATATATACGTAGTTTAATTAGACCACATCGTCTGTAATTTGCAGCATGCATTTTTTTATGGATTTAATGGTTGCAGTAAGCAAAAAGAAACTGAAGATTAATATATGTAGTGAGAGACTAATTTGTAATGCGTATACAAATATATAAATCATAGTCACGCTGATATTGAGAACAATTTATTACTTCAGTGTTTGTTAAAAAGTTGCTAAGATGATGGAAACATATAGCTCCGTATTGGTGACCAATGTAACATAAAATGTATTAACCATCTTTATTTGATGAATATCGTGATATTCAACATTCCAAATCAAAATTTCCAATCGAAATAAATTTTCAAATAAATATGCTAGTCACTGACATATACACAATATTCCCCTTCGGCGCCGATTGTACGATATGAGCTACATATATGGGATCATATTAAATATAGTGAATATCGAGCAACAATATATTTTTCTTTATATATCAATATATGATGTTTCTTTTTTGTGGCATTACTTATGTACATCTAGATGTTATTACATTTTATATAATTAGGATAGTTATTTCTTACATTATTATTTCCTAATGAAACAATCATGATTGCAGACGAAATACGTACGATATTTATTTGTTGAAATTACAATTCATTTTTTAGTTAGTAGGAAATACATCCGCGATAATAACAACTTTTTCATATTTAAGCATAACACTATAGCGACGTAATACAAATTTAAAAAACAATAAGATTAAGAGGATATACTACCTCGATTAAAATACATGTTAACGTACGTTACGAAAGAATTTTTTATAGAGAGTGACTATTTGTTGTTATCTCCTAATATTGGTAGACATCATAACCATGGAAGCCTGAGACGTTTCGTAATAAACCTCCGGGGTCGCGGGTCTCCCAGTGTGACTGAATTGAATTTTGGGATTTGACTTAACGAAACTTCTTTTTTCAGGTCTAAAATGTTCTAAAGTATTAATGATACTATGAAAACCAATAGTGAATACCGTTCCACTTTACATGCGCCAATTCTTCATCATCTCACCGAAAATATTTCCCCATCTATAAACTAACAGATTTCATAACGCTTAATCCGCTTGGTATGGTATATATTGCTACACAGCAGCTCTTAAGCGGACCGTGTACGTACACTGAATACGAAGCGAGCAGAGCTCATTTTTAGTCTAAGTATAAAGTTAGGTTACGATCGCGAGTGGAAAGTTATATTCTTTGGGGTTTCAGAAAACGTGAACGCGCGCGTAAGTGTATAGGTAACTGCAGACGGCCAAAGCTTGTGCGATGCGATGATGTCGCTTTTGCTACTGCCTTTCCGCATGTTTATACAGAACCATTTCGGTCGTATGAATATTAATGCCATTAAATTACTAGCGCAGATGAGTTAGCGCCCCAGGGAAGTCCGAACCCACTTGCTTACTCCGCCATCACCAAAAGGTACATACAAGGATATTTCAGACAAGAATTATTGTTACTGTTCTTAGCTTTTAACAATTTAGTTGTATTGGTTTTTCTTACTTGTACACGAAGAGGAAAATTGGGACAGAAACAATAATATAACAAAAAAAAATTGTATGTTAAAGCAGTGGTTTTCAACTACCGGTACCTTTTGATCCGACAATGCCACAGAACTCGATCGATTGCTTTTGCACTTTTGTACTTCGTACGACGAGCTAAAAAGGAATGTACTAAGTGAAAAATTATTTATTCATCTCAGAAGACGTTAAATAAATATCTTAGCATTTTTTTTTTTTTTTCATTTTGCAATTAATACACCTAACTTTCCACTATAGCACGTTTGTACTACAGTCGAACTAAGAATATGTTATGCTTAATTCCAGTAAACTTAAGACTTTATAAATGAAAAACTCTAGGAATTCATATATAATTGAGAATAAGCAGGAAAGCAGCGTTCAGATTACCCATTTCAAAATTATCCAAGACTTGACTAATCACTAATTGAAAATAATAAATTTATAAGCGAGATGGCTTATTCAAGGTTTTATTATGTAGAAAGGAGCTCACCATAGCAAAACATTGAATTTCTGGGTAGTACCTATGCCTGCACGTAAAGCAAGAATCTGGAGTTTCTGTTGGTATACGTTGATACGCTACGAAATGTAGATGTGTATAATTGCTTCTAAACTTTACAAAACTACTTCATAATGGTGCAATTATTATGCATGGGCTTGTAGACAGGGGAAAACAGAATTTGCGAGAATTTAATTGAAAATGTCATTATCTGTACGCGTTCACCGCCAAACAAAAGTATTCAATTTGCGTCGTCGGTACTATACTTGATTCATCCGCTTTAATATTTGATATGATTTATTTAAACTATAATGTCACTCCTATTATTCAATTTGCTCTTTTTTATAGCCACTAACTATTATGCTGCCACTCAAGAATTTTTGCAAACCGACGGACCCTTGAGTTCAATCTGCTGAATCTTTATGTTACGGTTGAAATAATGAATCTGGTTTGTATTAATAACAATCAGCCATTATTAATAACAGCTGCTTCTTTTAGTTTTAGTTAATATAAATAATAAATTGTAATAATTTTATTCACCACAAACATACATCCAAGTATATAAGTTCCAGAATATTATGGACACACGTACGTACACAATAGTTTTTAATACAATATGACGACTTAGAAATGATTAGGATTAGGAATTAAAACAATATGTATGCCAAATCTTTTTTTTTATTATTCATACTATTCCGATACGCGCATTTTGGTTTAATTTTGCCAATTATTTATAATCGGAAATACTGTGAAATTATATATATTTTTTATATTTGCTATTGCACAATAATTCATTAGCTAAACTATCCAAAACGCACGTTTTTATCTGTGCAGCTATTAATGTTTCGATGCAAAATAAGCTGTAGTGACCCTCACTCAACTTAATTATACTGTTAATATATATATATATATATATATATATATATATATATATATATATATATATATATATATATATATATATATATATATACATTAAATTTAGAAATATTGTAAAAGAAAATACCTATGATCTTAAACTTCAAAATAAGTATTAATTGTCAAAATAAAATGTTGTTGCAGACAAAATAGAATTAGTACCTAAGATTAGTATTTGTAACCATTGTCAGTGTTCACACGACAGAAATGTTGACGTATTAATCAGTAAGTAAACTTTGTCAATTGATGAATTTCAGACAGCCAGTAATAAAACAAACGTACAAGATCTATTGTTAATGAATCTCTCCCTAAATTACATTGTTTTCCGCAACTATGTGGTACGGTAATAACGAATATACGAAGTATAAATCTACATATAAACGCTTGCAAACTTATACACACAAATACTTATACGTACCTGAAGTATATTAAAAACTCCCCCATGGGGCACGTAAAGAAATAGTTCTAAAGTCAGGAGCTAATTAATTTTGAGATTTAATTAACGTTATCCCGCCTCCGCATTCCGCCATTCATTGGCGGACTCACGTGCTGCTCTGTTCTTCCATGCTGTGTAATGCAGCACATCCGCATACCTTGACTACAGAGCAGGCAATGGAAAACCTTCCCTTCTAGCTAGTGATACGGTGAAAACAGTTCCGTACATATTTGTGTTTAGTAGCAATAATATTTTCGGAATCATTTAGTCGAGATATAACCATTCACAATGCAAGCTGTTTACTTTCTTGGACGGTACTAACTGGAAATAGTCTTAATCTAGAAATATTACGGACTCGATTACTCGCAACTGAAACCATTGTTACTAAAACTTAGATCAGGATTCCACATTTATCGAGAAGAATTGGGACTAGGACATTAACGGCTGGCACAACTACGTAGAAGTTACACCCTCTGTTAATGGGTTATTAATTTATACTGTTGAGTAGGGTCTATATATAAATTAATAAATTCTAGAATGAGTGTTTTATTTTCCTTTTAGATATTTTCATAAATTATTAAATGAAAATATATATTACTAATAAATCAAATACACTCGCTAAATACAAAAATATGTATTGTTGAAAACTCTTGATAATTAGCAATGGATAATGCTCGAATTTTATGGAATGCGTCCATATTTAAATTTCACTTACATGTCACAATTACAATTAGATACAAATCGTATATTTATAATTACGATCCAGGCAATCTCAATCTTAGTAATAGTAATTGGTCGGTTATAGTGTATGTTTATGCATTATCGACCAGAAATTCAAATTTCTTATTACAACAAAATCTGTTTAATATACACATATATATTTGAACATACCCATTATTTATTTGACATTAAAAGGCAAGACAAAAGGAACTTATATATGTTTATATTATTATACAAGCTTTATACATATTTATTTATTTATTCATTAATTCAGCAAAATAATTATTTATAAGGCAGCAAGTATTTACCACATATTGTTATTTTTAATTACAAATTAATCTCGTTTTTGTTTTAATGCGATTAATTTCTGCAAAATTTCATCTACAATGGTGTACTAATACGTCTATAATTAAATATTTTTAATTATTTAATAATTTCCATAAGATTTGTGCTTTTCGCCACAAAAACAGCATGAATTCGGTAATTTTCTGTCCAAAGGCATTAATTATTATTGAAATTTCGCTGTCAATGAACCAAACAAAACTAAATACGATTAATATTTTGGCAGCTGTAAGTAGATATTCTCCAAAGCAAATATACATGAACTGTGATTGACGTGTCGATTTGACAGATATGGGGGAGTTGAGAGTGACAGTTTTGTTATCGAACACTGGCATGAGTGCAAAAAAGAGTTTTAAATTATTTTTTAAAGCTTTTTAGCATACATAATTTCATACTTACTTGTTGCCGAGATAGCGGAAAAACATGTTTAATTACATAAAACTGATTTGAAGGAATCCTATTTCATGATTTAGTTGCCCTATTTTAGTTTTTAATTTCATTCTGTTTTAGGAACGAAATAGAGATATTTCTATTTAGTTAATTAATTTGTGGTTACTACCTATTATTATTAGAGCAGCGATATGTAATAATATTGATATTGTACATGTACGTATATAATTTCGATATGTCAGATTAAAACCGCTGGTTCGCGTAATACTAGTACGACGATACGGTTTTTAATGCTTCACTCGGTTAACGGAAAGTTGTCGAGAGTTAGCTGCGATCCCATATTTCTCGACTCGTTTTCGGCAGCGGCCTATTCGATTATAGCAAAAGCAACTGGCTTGTGAAGTGAGTCCCTGCCCTGGCCTGGCTCCCTTCCTCACCAAGTCCAATATTACTTAACATTAAATCATGTTTTAACTAGGGCGTACAACGCAGAAACAATTACCTCCCGGGAGATCAAAAATGCAGATATATTCCAGTTCCGGCACAGTATCACCATCTCGTTCTATCCTATGGCGTTGGATCAGTCGTGTGGCGTTCTCGCTTGTTTTAGCTTCGTTTCCCATTTCCTTCATCTCTCTTGTGGCGCTATATATCACGGAGTCACTATACCACAGTTAGTTGGTGTTTTCCGTATTGCAAGCTCTATTTTATAAAACATCGCGATGTGATTATCCAACGTGGTTACTAGATAATTCGGGGTTCGTTCCTTAATATTTTTAATTAATTAAACTTTTTCCATGATCTATCTCTTTATTAAACTAAGTATAGACTTCGTTGAGCCATTGTGATGCTATAAGAATAAGAAATAAAATAATTGAAGAATGACCCAAAATATATCATGGATATTTTATTACACGTTTGATGTTTTTAATATTTTGATTAGAACAGTTTATTTTTTGTGTTAATTTGAGATAAGTATAAGCTAAGACAAAAACCAAGAAAATATGCTCTTTATCAGAATATTAAGGTTACACAATGTAACTTTGATATCCTGGTAAAGAACACATCTTCTTGGTTTTTGCCTTAGCCAGAAGTATTACGCTGCACTCCCGCATCATATATTTTGCTACTAAAACTTAGTTGTCGTAATACGCATTTAGCTATTTTTAAATACTTTTATTTTATTATTATTGTAAGTATAAAAGAGTCGAGTGAAGGGTACTCCACATTTTTTACTAATAAACGAGTACTTTGTAATGTCACCGAGTGGTTCTTGTGAAGCGGTTTTCTGAGTAGGTAAAGAATTGGCTGGAACGAACTTCAGAACTGTATTTTCTTGTTGGATACATATTTTATCATAATTGTTGAACTATGTTGACTAAGCGACTTATTTCTAATTGGCAGAAATACTTTCTATAATTGCATATGTCTACTATTACAGCATTTCTGTATTTATGTCAAAAACGACATTTATGTTTTCTCTAGAACTTATGGAACATATCTGGATATATATGGGTGATTAAAGTCAAATTGAACCTCGTAGGAATATAATTCAATAAATTATTGATCCGTCCCCATATGCTTTTAATGGAACAGTTACATTCGAAGTTGGCAATATCTATAGTTCTATTTTTCATTCGTTTGCAAGAAAAAGTTATGTCTCGCAACTGTAAGCTATGGTTTCTTTCTTAAGAGGATGAGCAACCCGTCTTGCATGCAGGTGAGGGACGGGTCGGGTGTTAGGGCAGTATAGCACGTGTAGCTTGTTGGGCGGTGCTAATTGTGTGACGTTGTGGGTCACTCAACGGAGTGGGAGCACAAAGTACACTCAGAATTAAATTGACTCTCCGTATGCTTCGTATCTGATTTTTACACAACTATGCATTATTATTCTACATATACAAATAACGATATCGTTCTAAAATATATAAACAAGAATGCTCATACAATATATTATAACTATTGGAACGTTTTTTTTTTTCAGTTTCAGAAAAATGAATTATATATTCAATATTGAAAAATACGTTTATTATTTTAAAAAAAAAACACATATTTTAATAATAGAATTATATTTACAACAAATAATATTTTTTATATATTATAAGAATAACAACAGAATAGATATGTATATGAATGATAATTGGTCTACCATTTTACTACGAAATTTGTGGCCGCACATCATCTCTGAATGTATGGGGCCGTTTTTAGCCATTTGAGATACAGGAAGATCTGAAGATCCCGGAGCGATTTAAACCAAAGATGGTATTCACATATTCTTTGGCATCCCATTTGAATTTGACCGTAGTCAAAATCCTATCGCCCGTATTTTCCCGGAGTTATAGGACCCCAATATTTATGTTTAAATATTCAAAAATTTACGATGTTTTTCTTATATGGAAATTTTAAAATAATTTTCGATTAACAGTTTTTTTATTTTCTTTTTCTCGCATTGCTGCAATTATGTAATCAGGATCCCTTATATGTCCGTTACGTGGTATTCGTGGATCTACTAACTCAGGTAGAAGGCAATATGTATAAAATTTAACTAATTTTTCTTCCATGTGCTTCAACCAGAACATGTCATCCCATTTTTTATGTAAAACTAACTTGCTGCTAACAGAGCTAGATACAAAGTGAACACATAATTTTATAAAATTGAAATAGAACATTGTAGTAATTGTTGCGATTTAAAATAATATTTACTTGTGTTGACGAATGTGAGTCATGCTCTTATGCATGGATTCTAAGCACCCTGCTATTACAAATAAACAAAAAAATATAAACAGTTTTGGGCATTATCATTAGTAAAAATATATGATAATATAATAAATATAGGTACCATAGGCACCAATATCTTCGGCTCGCTGTATAAATTATTTGGAAGAATATATATTAATTCCTTGAGCTCAATTTTTTTTGCGGCATGCATATATGAGGGGTGGCTTTAAGAAATATCTTCTCTAATTTATTTTTGGTCACTTTCACGTTAAGCGGAATTGCCGAATAATATTTCAGATTTAAGTAATTTTTCTAATTTTGTCTTTTTAATGGTAGTGGGTAATCCTAGGAAAATAAGAATGGCAAATTTGAATTCTTTGAGCTCAAATTTGTATACATAGATGTGCGGCATGCATATATGAGGGGTAATTTTTTAAGGGATGAACCTACCCCTCTAAAATATTTTTTTGGTCACTTTCACGTTAAGCGGAATTGCCGAATATTATTTCAGATTTAAGAAGATTTTCTAATTTTGTCCTTTTAAGGGTAGAGGGTAATCCTAAGAAGTTAAGAATGGCAAATTTGAATTCCTTGAGCTCAAATTTGTATACATAGATGTGCGGCATGCATATATGAGGGGTAATTTTTTAAGGGATGAACCTACCCCCTCTAAAATATTTCTTTGGTCACTTTCACGTTAAGCAGAATTGCCGAATATTATTTCAGATTTAAGAAGTTTTTCTAATTTTGTCCTTTTAAGGGTAGAGGGTAATCCTAGGAAGTTAAGAATGGCAAATTTGAATTCCTTGAGCTCAAATTTGTATACATAGATGTGCGGCATGCATATATGAGGGGTAATTTTTTAAGGGATGAACCTACCCCCTCTAAAATATTTCTTTGGTCACTTTCACGTTAAGCAGAATTGCCGAATATTATTTCAGATTTAAGAAGTTTTTCTAATTTTGTCCTTTTAAGGGTAGAGGGTAATCCAAGGAAGATAACAATGGCAAATTTGAATTCCTTGAGCTCAAATTTGTATACATAGATGTGCGGCATGCATATATGAGGGGCAATTTTTTAAGGGATAAACCTACCCCATCTTAAATATTTCCTAGGTCACTTTCACTTTAAGCGGAATTGCCGAATATTATTTCAGATTTAAGAAATTCTTCTAATTTTGTCCTTTTAAGGGTAGAGGGTAATACTAGCAAATTAAGAATGGCCAATTTGAATTCCTTGCGCTCAAGAGTTCCTTGTATCTGATTCAATATATATATAGATTGTCGAACTCAATTTTTAAGGGTTGAACCAAGGGTAGTTCACTCTGAATTTTAATAAATATATATATAATTAATTCAGGGGCGAGGATTTTATAATGAACTACCCTCTAAATTCAACCTATAAAAAATTAGTGTAACACATTATTGAATAAGACCCTAGAAATTCAAATGTACCACCTTATATAATTCTCGATTGTATAATATTTTATTAGAACAAAATACTACATGCTGTCTATGAAATATATTTCATCGTATAAATACTTTTGAAAATATTGTACTGGGCGGTGCCAATTCACTTCTAGCAATATAGTTAATTTTATAAACGATAGAGGCGCCCTGCAACAGTCACACATTTTAGAGAAATAACACGAAAAAGTACTTTTTCTGCGCCTTCACAGGGAGTTCGTTTTAAATAGAAAAAAATTGAAATTTTCAATGATGTGAAATGAAATAACAAACTTTGAAATGATCGGATTAGATTTTTGAATTTGGCTTACATATATCTGTAAGAATTGTTTAAAAATTGGACATATTTATACATTTTTATTTAAAAAGTGGAACCAAAATTGAAAATTTTAATCCGATCATTTCAGAGTTTCATTCATTCCAAACGTAGAACATTTTTTCAAAATTCGATACTAACAAAAATAAGGGCTGTGTGAAGGCGCAGAAAAACGTCGTTTTTCACATGGGTTTCTCATCGTCTTAAGTCACGTAGTAGAACAAGGTATCAAAGTAAAATTACATCGCTAGCAAATAATGATTTTCAATATAAAATTGTTTGTCACTTCTGTAAATACCAGACGTATATTGTTTTCTCTTAAACTATATCTTATATTTGAATATACGAATTTGTAGTTTTGCGTTAATACATTTTCTCTCTCAATTATGCAGATCATTTGAAGTTTATTGGTTTTCAATCTATGAGAAATATTAATTTTACAAACAGTGCAAATGGTGAAAAATGAATCATGTATACATTCTAGTTAAAATAAGGTAAATATTTCAATCTCACATACATATAAGTATAGAAGAATTGGTCCCTACTTTTATTTATCTTAAAGCGACATGAAATAAATATATAGTCGTCCATGTAGCGATAAGAATTTCGGTCAATCTCTATATTCCAGTCAATCTCCGGTGCCAAAGCCATTTCTAAAGATCTTTGATCACCGAGATATCCTTTCTTCCTTAACCGCATTCTCCCTTGGCCTTGTTTGAATGAAACCTTTTTGGCTACAGCCTTCAAGTTTCTAAACAATCTCGAAACATCGCAAACAGGGAGAATCGGAATGTAAACTACATATAAAAATAAAGCACGAGGTGAAATAAAGTCATTGTAATATTTTTAAATATATCTTTACAAAAATCTGCAGCAAATATTCTATTTTATTATCTGGAATTATGATCATAAAAAAATCAGATTTCGTGTATTTAAAGAAAATACACGTCTTGGATTTTACTGAATTGATATTGCTTGTTTTTGAGATTTTGTATGTATATATGCATATGTATATATGTGCCCTAAAACTATTACTATTCTCAAACATTTTCAATTTCATATTTTTATTATGAGCGACAGAATGGGCTCATTGCCAATTTTCAACAGCAATATTTACTAATGCGACCACTGAATTCTACCCACGAGGAAACAAAAATGTAACACACAAAATGATATTTACACAGAAATCCCAGGCAAAGCGAACTGTAATGGTAAATACATCAAATGTCCACGTCTATGTTACGTCCACGTCCACGGGAGAAACACGGATATTCTCTGGACAAATCTGGCACACCAATCCCATTTCTTGTCAGCCGGCATGGCGTGATGTCCAACGTGTTATCATGTGCGATTTACACATTCGTTCGCGCTCGCTCGGTCTTAGTAACGTAGAAGAGCAAGTAAAATTTCTGTGCGATGTTGGGGAATGCTCGACGTGATGTGCAAGCTGGGGAATGTGTGCACATCCTCAGTTGGCCATGGTACGACGGTCTCATTTGTTCGGAGATAGCGTTGCCTGGAATGTGGCACATAAGTTCGAATGAGGGCTGTTTATTTAAATTCTATCGAGCGCAGCGGCAAATTTACACGAGGCAATGTGTTCGTACATTTTATTAGTTTTCACTCTGACGTTAATGTTATCAGTATAAATTTGGTTTATATTCTTTGTTGTTTCATTTTATTTTTATTACAAATGCATCAATGATGAAGCCCGATTTATTTTATGTTGTGTATATGTCGATTTTTTATACAGAAACACACAGACAGAGACATCGACAGATGTAATTGGGAAAATGGTCAAAATGGGTTTATACCGTCAAAACGAATACTTCTATTATAATTTCAAGGTCGATTTGTTTTGTGGTTACATTACATTTTTTATGCATAACGCATAAGAAAGTAGAAAGGTTTTTACGGGAGTAATATGTCCGTTTATGTATATTAGTGCCACTGGTTAATGCCTAATGGGATGACAATTTATATAATTGTTCCATTTAATTATACTCTGAACTTAGCTATCGTTCTTTCTCTAAAAGTTAAACGAGATAAGTAATGAGTTTTATAGACTGTTTACACTACCATTGGGACATACACAAGTTGTCTTGGTAATTATCTGTATTTATGGATTTAGCGTCCTATAGTATATTAGCTTATCTTGGGAGGTAAATATCTAGCTATTTTTCTCAGATTTGTTAAAGAATCAATCATTTCTATGTGGAATATAATATGTTTAAAATCATAAATGAAATTTAAAATTTTTAATTAAACTAATGTGAGATATCATATATGAAAAAGTGAAGAACAATATTTGCTCTAATGAAAGAGTCCATATTACTCCTGATTCCTAGTATCGTACAAAAAAATAATATTTAAACGTAGTCGGAATTATTAAATATTCTTTATGCTTTGTATTAATTTAATAATTTAATGTGTTTTCTTTGTTTTAGGTAAGTACACGGATTCAACTAAATTTAACAACGTGCAGTCAAACATATTCAATGATGTAAGTTTGCACGTACTTTTGGATATTTGAATGTAATTATACTACATCATATTTCGCGTAACTGATATTCTGGATCAGTTTTGGGTTGGTTGCTTGAATTGGTTCCAAGACAATTCTTTTTCCTCCAGTTCTTTACGTTTTTTTTTTCGACTTCAAGATTCCTTGTCATTCTTTCCTACGTGATGCTTAAGGATTTCAGTACATTATTATTTGTAGTTTACTTTTATCCTGTATACTTTTTAAGATAAAGGCTCGTTTGCGTGTGTGTAAAACATTGAGTATAAATTCGAAAACCTGTCAAAAATAGATAATGAAATTTTAATTCAAATAATTGTTTAGCCTTTGAACTAATAGAGCAAATACATAAAAATTAAATTCAAAACACATGCTGGCATTTGTCAACATTAAAACAGGACAAACAATCCATGATTGTGTTGTTATTTGAATGTCATTAAAATTTGTAAAATTCCAATATGACGTGGAAAATGTACGTAAACATTTTGCACAAAGTCATATTTTCTGTTTTGACATAAATACCATTGTATAACTGTATTCTGAACACATGTTGAATAAGCGAGGATCAGAATTGAAGCACATAAATTTTACGTCCGCATTCTCCGTGATTCCGCACTACCGTACTACATTTCACAATATTTTTGTTGCGAAATAATTGGACACTGTGTTGCGCTTGTATTATTCCATTGTTTTCATAATTTGAAAGGCAACATTTACGGTTAATTTTTTTTTTTAAAGAAATTCTATTCAGTACTAAATTAAGTATGGAAATTCGTGTTTGACACTGCATTGGGTAAAATGCCGATCCACATAATCTATATGCTCGTCGGTGCTTGGCGTATTTTGATGAATACAAATATTTAATGATGCAATTGTTAGTAATCAAAAATTATTTGTTAATGAAATCTCGAAGTGTTATTTGCGAATCGTTTATGGTATATTTTTATAGACCATTTTATATGATCTTCTATTAAATCCAAGTAGCTATAAGGAGACATTGAGAGTAGATTACGTGAATTGTTTTATTGACCTCTATGCGTACAGCAGATTTAGAAATGTAATGAACCTGTGCTCTTTCAGAAACCTAGAAATATAATAAGAAAGAGCACTAATAGTAGAGTCGGTTTTTTGTCGCAGCTGCGAAATATAGGGGAATAGAGGATAACATGTTTGCCAAAAACGTGATTGTGAATGAAGCCACCCTAGAGCAGCGTTGCTGCTAGCATTTCGACTCGTCTCGTTTTATCTTTACAACTTGATCTCTAATTACACAGCTCGTCCGGTCATATGTGCTAAGGGCCAAGGGTTCACAACCATAATTGGTCTGTTAGTTGCGTATCCGGAATTCTTCGAGCACTTGCTGGAATATAAACGCATAGAGGTCAATTCGGCGCACAGGCTTTTTGTACCAGAATCTGAAAGCCAAAAAACAAACAAGGGATGAAGTTCACTATTTATTTACAGCAGCAAAAAATTCATTTGGGGCATTTTAATGGGGATTACCAACCATGTGTTACTCTAATGTACAAAATTAATTAAATATGTTACGTCTTTGTTACCCTAGCAATACATCTAAGTTGACTACAAACATATTGTCTGCATAAATATATATGATACCAGAAACAATTTTAACATTCTTAAGGTTCTTTCACAGAGGGTCAAATAGCAATTTAGATTAGAAATTACAGTTAATATCCTCTCGACTACAACAACTGTAAAAAGGATTGCATAATTTTGTATTCCTTAAAATGAGAGGTATATAATGCAAGTCTCATTGTGAAATTACAAGAGATGCAAAGGATTTTGTTATTTATGAATTCTTATAACAACTAAATATCACGTCATAAAATGTACTGCATTGGATCAATTCATTTATGTTTACTCATGAGTCAATTAAGAATCACAACAGTACCAGCATAACTGGCTGTAAACAAAATAATAAACTTGAAAGCACTTTTCTTTAGAGTTGAATTTTTTTCTTTTATCGTTTTTTTTTTTTCACAGAGCAGCTTTCGCTATAGGTACCGTCGGCCATGCTTTAACTGGTCGATGTAAGCACTTTTTCTTTGTTAATTTATCTCTAAATTCGTAATTCCGTGCCGGCTGCGCACTGCGAACGCTGACATACCTAACTATAAAGTACAGTGCCGTTTTAAGGTGAAACTGCCCTGAAATCACATGAGAACCTTTTTTTTTTAACTGAATTGCAACCAAATATATGTTACAATATTAATGTTAATTTTCATCGCACATCATGTTGCAGCTGGGGTGCAATACGAAGTTTTTGAGATGTTGTTTTTGACAAACTTCGTATTAACAACTGACTAAGAAATTAACATAGTTCAAAATATAAAAAAATATATAACAACTTTTATTTAAAATGTTTTTTAGAGAAATGTACCATTTACTGATAAATCGCCTCCGAAATTCACTTGGTTTCATTTGTTTCTCAAGTTATCACACCTAATTATATTATTTAATGACGATGTTATATAGATAATGGATTTATTTATAATGAAGGGTTTTATAATTTTCTTTTATCACGACCTGGACTGGTCAATATACGGTTGGAAATTACTGTAGCAAATATAAACAAACTTAATAAATAAAATAATTTTACTGTTTAATATAAAGCTGTAACCGTTCGAGTGAGATATAGAAAATAACACGTGCTGTTACTCTAATCTCGAGGATAACACGATCAGTAATGAAATATGCCGTATTTTATTTACTATCCGGATAGATCTAGATTTTAATACTGAAATCAGCTTAAGTGTAAAGAATTCAAGTTTTAAATGATGTGTGCCTTTAAGACGGGTCTGATATAGGAACGGACGTTGGCGGTGGTCGATGGCGGCTAGATCGCGTGCCATGTTTTCTTTTCCGTTCTCTTCTGCTCGGTCGGTATAAGCGTCCGTGTTACTTTGCGTCGCGGCGTGGCGGTGCCTGGACTGATGGCGTGCACCGGCTTTTATAGTGCCAACTGCTTCACAGAATACAGCTAATGGACTACGAACCTACAAACAGGAAAGAATACTTAATGAATAGTTTCAGTTTATATTTCCTTACGTTCTATATATTCTCTGGCTGTACTGTGCCGTGCCGCATGCGTTATTATTCTTCTTGGGTGTGAGACACTTTACTAATTATTTAAGGTGCATTTCGTTCACCTTCATAGTACATTAAATATAATTATCGACTTTGTGTACCTATACGTCATTGTGTTTACTGTTTACCTTTTATTATTAACTAATCTTTCACTGATATAATCATTATTGCTTAAACTTGAATTTGGTATTTGCATTTTATGAATCGCCAAATATTTGTCTTTACCTACACACTGGTAATTTAACTAACTATAAAATATCAAAATTAATGTAGTTATAGTGAGTGAAGTTATTAATCTGCAATGAATATATTCAAATACAAAATAGAAGCAGTATGTAGATTTATTATTCTGATTTTTGACGAGTTAAAATTATATTGTTATATAATGACACATAATCCAGAAAGATTGCAATAATACCATTTAATGAAACTGTCTCAAAAGTAAATGGTACATTTTTCGAATAAACTTATTTTTTACAACAAAATTTACTGGATAAAAATATATTTTTAACTTTTACAAGAATATATTTTTTTCTAACTGATGCTTCTTCGTGATATGATTAATAACAGAATAAATTACTTCTATGGTTTAGTTGCAGTGATTGCTTTCAACAATAGAAAGTTTCCTCCAAATAGGCGATCTTTATAGTATTTATCTTATATTTCCGACTATGATCAATCGAAAAATATATTTTTCTACCAGGCAATCCTTATATAAATACGTATTTACTGAATTATTTCTTTAAATCGTACTGTTCAGTTTTTTTTTTTTTTGTGATTGATGTAAGTCAATTTTTTTATGTAAAATCATTGCAAGCGGATAGAGTAATTATAGTGAGCTCTATATTGATATTGAACTTACCACTATGGCGGGTCATCAATATCTGTCTATATATTTGTTACGTATTAGTTTCAATAATTGAAATGATTTGTGTTTCCGACATTCCGGTTTGTCCTTTCCTTCTAACTCATATCACATTTATCCGACGCACAAATATCAATTATCAATGTATGCATTATTGTTATACAATAGAACAAGGATAATGACAAATTTGTAAAATAATCATACACAGCGAAATATGCAAACAACCCATTACATCGATGGAAATAAATAATAAATAACAATAAATGTAGTCGACTTTAAATAAAACGCGCATTTATTTATTTATTGATGTTGGTATAAATCGCTCTTGAAGCTAGCGCTGACAATGGGGTTGAAAATAAATTTTATTAATTGTTATTCATATTAAATTAAATTTAGACAGTATATACGTGATAAATTACATATAAAAGAGATAGATACATTTATTCAATATTTTAAATGTATTGTTACATTATTGATTTCAATAGTGAATGTGTTTTCCATAATTTTCATATTGGTAATATTCTATTTAATTATAAATGCGAACAATCATAACGTTATTTCAACTCATAATTTTAATCTGACAACTATTTTAAATTAACATAATTAAAAATTTATTGAAAGCAACAATGGGTTTCATTAAAATTTTCACACTCAAGTCCGACATGGTAAAATTCAAACAAGGTGATTTCAATTTCACCAAATATTATAAAAATACGCAGTAGCTATATAAACACCAAATAATGATAATCTAAATTTTGTATTTTGTATAATTTTTGGAAATGCTACTTGCACCAATGCTTATTTTTTGTTGCATCTTATAATTATTTTTTTTATATATTTTTTTTTGTTAAGACAATGCTCGTAGAATAATTTATGGTCGTTTATTTACTCAAAAAGATAAAAAAGTGTTCTGCTTTTTTAGCTAAATAGTTACGTGACAAAAATATATAAATAGTTCTATTTTGCATAGTCTTTTCATTGTTCGTATAACAGAAATGAAATTTACTATTAGATTATTAGTTTTACGGAAGCTATTACAAATATAATTTCATAAATGTTTTGTTATTTAGTTAGGAAAATAGAAGCCATTTTGAAAATATCTTTCGTTCCAATGTAATATCACTCTACCATTATGCTCTGAGAGCAAGTTTCAAAGCTCCTTTTTCTGTAATTTAATTTGGTAGGAACGTTCAACCATTAAGCAACGATCTAAACAGTTTGCGGAGCAAAATTCTATATTTGATTAAAGCTAATTGTGGTTCAGACATTAGAGTGCAGTATTCACTTTTATTGTCTTCGCGAAAGGAATTGAAGACACAGCAAACAAACAGATGGTATCGAAAACATAACAACAGTATGCTATCTTTAATTTTGTAATACTGTATTTTTTTTATCACCACATAACCATAGTATAATAATGAATGGTTAAGTGTATTCTACTTGAAATAATCTAACTACTAAAACGAAATAGGAAAGTACAACGAGGCGTATATATAATAATTAATTAGAAATCTTGAAAATATATACATAAATATAATCCATAGATTATATTTATTTTGTTCCATTTAAAGAGATTTAGCTTGTCGTACGAAGGTAAATCCATTATCGATATTGAAAAATGTTTGCTTACATACTTGTTTTGTGATTCCGAAATAGTCGGATCACTTACATAATTGTATAAAAGTCGTTTATTTTATCTTTCGTTTATATATTTTGTCTGAGAAAATATATATTTATTCCACCAAGGAGCTGAAAGTATTGGTGCCTGCAGCTATGCTTGTTTTATTAATTATGCATCTAAAATACAACAAGTTTGTATGTTGCCACTGAAGTATTTGCAAAGTTATACTCTTAAGTTTGTTCTTTATCACGACAGAATTTTTTTTCAAGAAGCCTTTTTTAAGAGTCGAGACGAAACCGGCAACCCAATCTCGACGAGACATCTGAAGTTTCATCTCGGTTCCGTCTCATGGCATCACTACCAGAGATAACTTTACTCGTAGAACTGACTTGAAATGATTTATAACTTAACCATTTGACGTTTATATATTTTTCTAATATCTAAATTTAGGTTAATTTCTCTTTGCAAGAGTCTTGCGGCAAGATATGGAAATATATACTATCCTTTCTTAAATGCCAAATATAATACCTGTTTTTAACTACAAAATTAAAATACAATTTAATTTTAATACCGCAAATTACCATATTTTATATATAACAAATATAAGCAACATTTGCTTTTTTCAAAAAATGTACCATTTACTAAAAAATTACCTTTGAAAATAGCCATATTACAAGTACATTTCCTTAATTACAATACATATTGATTTTGTTTCATAACAATCGTAGAGAAATCTAAAACATAATAAAGCAATATTAGAAATGCAGATAGAGAATGAACAAGAAAAAGTCGAGTGAAGACCACTCTGGTTTTTTTCTTATAAACTATAACTTTTTTTGTACTTTTCTATTTATATTGCGTGAGCAATGAGTTGGGTCCTAGACGATTGTAATTAGATACATTTTGAGTTTATATTCTACGCAATAATGTAGTTTTATTCGGCCCATTGTCCCAAGTTCGTGATTTATCTATTCTCGTTGTGGTGGATGAAATTGAAAACGTATGTTTTTTTTTTTTTATCTCTTTAACGGAATAATAAAGCAAATACAGAGTTAAAAATATATACGTTCATTTTTCTCCCTTGCGTAACTGGTCAGCGCACGTATAAATAAGCGAATATCGATTAACCCATTTGCATCTGTAAGTGAACTGGTACACGCGCAGGTAAACTAGCCTTGGTTTCCATCGCACAAAAACAGAGAATTTGCATTGTTGATACTGATATCTTCGTAGAAACAATTTATCTGTAAGCGGCTCTATTTGCATTTTCCTGATTAAAAAATAAATTGGTGTACCCTGAAATCCGTTTTCTCTTACGTAGAATTGTATTCCTACAGTTTGGATAGACATAACCAGATCCACAAATTTACTATCAAACCTCAATGTTTCGTGAATTTAGACAATTTCAATTTAATATTATGTATATGCCATTTTTAAAGCATTTAGTGAAAAGGAAAATGCACAAGCTGTAGCTTTTTGTCTGTACTAAAACTTTAGTCGAAAATATGTAAATAAGTTCTTTTTTGCTAATAATTATTCATGTCCATGTTTCTATTAATTATTTTTCTTTACTTCAGCAGCTGTAAATTACAGTATCTTACGTGCCATGGTCGGTGCACTGAACTAGATAATGTATGCAAATGGGTTAGAAGCTGTCATAAATTTCATTACAGTGTTACATCGATCTGAAACAAATACTTATTTTCTTTGTAGTTCTTATTTAATTTTCATTTTATTTAACTTGAATGAAACTTTTATTAATTGTAAACGAGAACAAGACAATACTGTTTGCAACACCGTAACTCTAATAATGAAAACTTTATCGTTTGTACTAACAAATTAAAAAAAAAAATCTTTTTTAGTTTAATCTTCAAAACATGTTCCTTTTTATTTTGTATTCGCCAGAAATGTTGGTCACGTTTGTGTTGCTTTTATATTATATTTTAAGGTTATCATTTTATCAAACATGTACATTTTTTGATAATATCAGTTTTGCTGGTTTGTCCTTGCATGAAATATTGTATTTAAATTTATCTTTTAACTCATTTGAACTACATACAAATAAGGAATGATTAGCATTAGATTTTTTGTTGTACCTCTAAGAATATTAATCAGAATTATTATTTATTTATTTCATTGATGTGTTAATCTAGAGGAAAAATATCGAATTCGCACTTCCATGTGCTTAATTCTACGGTAATATATGAGATATTGCATTCGGTCGTGTGTCTGTAACATCTTCGAATCGAAATATATCCTTTACAAAAAGATATTGCCTCGCCGTCTTGTTTACGAAAATGTGTTTAATTAATCTCCTCTAAAAGTATCGGGCTGATTTTAACGAAATTTGCTGCTCAAATAATTTAAATCCATTCAAAATTTTGCAATCATCTTAATACTGCCCTTAGAAAATTTCAATATTCTTTTATAATATTTTATATCTACGAAGTTTATTCAGTTTGTGATTTTTTTTATAACTATATTGCTTTCATTATTGTGTATTTTTTTATCTCTAGAAAAATTTGTGGTTATAAATTTGTTCTCTGCAGGTCAGTGGTGAAAAAATTGTTTTCTTCTAAAAAAAAATGTACCAATGAGATTATACGCATTGATGCCTGTACCTATGCTTGTTAATATTACCATATTCGCGCCATAGTCAACGTAATGAGTTTTGCGCCAAATCAAGATATTAAAATGCATCTATCGACTTGAATACATATAAATTATGTAGGTATCTACATAAAAATCATAATACTTGTGTTTTGTAATGTTTTATGTATAGATGCGCGAACTGTATAAGCATCTTGCATAATTTAAAAGACTGCAATGTAAAATAAATAAAATAATTGTATTGCGGATCCAATGTAGTATTACAAAACATATCAAGCCAGCAACCACGTGCAACGACCTGCAATGCTGTTAAATTACATATTATACGGCAAAAATTTCTTTGTATACTTCTGGAGTAATGAATATCAGAGACATTGCTAACTTTATCTGATAAATATTATAACTAATATTGCTTATCACGTTGACTGTGGAACCAATTTTGGAAAATTTCTCAAAATATTTCGATTCTTGCAAATTTAAATGAAAATAATTTTCAATGAACTGTACCTACTATATAAAAACGTTATTGACTTTCGTAATTGCATTTTTTAATTATCGGCATCGAAGTCTATCATGGTACCGACAGTACTTTACAAACAAGATTCGACTTCTTGTGCGACTAAGTGCTATATTTTAATTTATTGAAATTTATTCATTAGTCGGTAAAGATTATATTTAAATTACTGCTTTAGACGTATTTCTGTGTATTTTTACTTTATTATACTCGTAATATTAACGTAAATACACGTTTTGATCATCCTTGAATTGAATCAGACTATTTTCGTTTTGACTTTTGTGGTTGTGTTTTTTGTTAAAGGAAAAACAAGAAACCTTAAACTTACGACTTGTATATGGCCCGGATATATATATATATATATATATATATATATATATATATATATATATATATATATATATATATATATACCTAATTCTATTTTCGCCCTTGCCAATGTTTTAAATAGAAGCACCAATTTTAATACTTTAAATCAATGTATCCCAAATGGGGTTCCATGACGTGAATGTAGGGGATCCACTAGATGTTTACATTAGCTTGTTTTCTACTTCATATGTCCGAATGGGGTTCCATAACATTTTATAGATCTTAAAAGAGTTTCATGAACAAATTAAATTAATAAACACTAATGAAGGGTCGATATTCCGCAAGGTTGGTTATTGTGGTAATTTATCAAGAATTTTGCTGTATTTTGATGTTGTTTTCATGCACATATTAATTTAATGTACCTCTTCATTCTTTTTAAATTCAATTGTAGACGGTCTAATCTAATATGTACTCCATGCAATAAGAAACGCTATCGTCTTTTATCTTTTGCAATTGCCACTGTACCAATAAAAATGTTTACATAACATATTGGACAGTTTATTTTATTTGTTCCGTCAATACTAGATACCAACTGGTCTAGAGTGCTATATAGAACAAGTGGATGACAGTTGACCTCGAATTCTTTCCCTTTATATTGCCCCAGTGTGTCACGTTGAATTCTTTTACGAGAAATAAAAACCGATGAACGTACAAGCAGTCTGCTGAATAAACGAACAACGGGTCGACTTAACAATTGTACACGATTCGGTAACATGACATCGCGGCGTTGGCGGATGTGATCACCGCCTTCCTTGACCAATTGAAGTACGTCTGCGTGCGTATTTGGTTTGTGTATGTATGGAACGGCAAGTATACGTTTAGTGTTTGATTTTATATATGAGTGTGTGTGTACACAGACGTTTGGTCATATGTATAAGTGTTAGGATATGTTGATATGTAGGTGTCTGAAGCTACGTTTTCGCCAGTACATATATTGGATATTTGAACAAATTCATACCTAAGAGGCTAATGCACGATTTAAATTATTCGAGCAAATATTCGTTTTGCCCAATAAGTAATAATTTACTCAAACAGAAATGGTGATTTTATAATTAATTTACAATACATATTGATTTTGTTACATTGCAATCTTAAGATTAATTTAACTGAAAATAAAGCATAATAATAAATACAGATAGAGAAAAGATAAGAAAGTCGAATGAAGGCACTTCAGTTTTTATTTAAATAAAATTTATATTAAAGAATCAGTACATACATTATCATAATTGTATTATATACATAAATGCTAAATCTATATCAATAAAAATAATGCTAATTATGTTTAAAATAATAATAAACAGTTCTTACGAAATTTTGTTTTCATGTATTCATCAAATGTTTTATTCATTAAAAGAATAATGATTTCACCGCTAATGTTTGCTTCTCGTAACTGCAAACGCCTTTACCAAACCAAGATTGGTAGTACAGCTTTGGTTAGTAAATGATCCAAATACAGTAAGTCAGTTAACTAAGTATTCGATGTAAACGTAGCCTATGTATGTGACATCATTTGGTGGATGGTTGCTATTCATGTGTTTGTGTATGTGTGTAACGGCGCTTAGTGGATGGCATCTCTTGACCATAATATCGTGTGTGATGTGTCTGACTGTGACTGTCTACCTATGTGTGTGTGCGCCATTGTTAGGTAGATGGCAACATTTCTTGACAAATAGTTAGTGTGTGCGTGTGTGTATGTGTCGTTTGGTGGATAGTCGCATGTCTTGACCGCTTGTGTGTGTGTAGGTTAGAATAGAAAGGACCCTTGGTCCTTAACGACGCACCTCGCATTGGACATCGTCACGAGAACAGCCCTCGAGTGTGCCATTTACGGAGACGTGCCGACGTAACACTGTTGTTGTTAGTTCGACATTTCTCTGCCCTACTACACTATGGTGGCAGACTTTCAGCAAACATGCTATACGTACGCAATGCTCAGCAATCCCCTGTCGTACACCACCGATACTTAACTAGGTCGCTCCGTTTTGCAACTATGTTTGTTGAATAGTGTTTTACTATGCGCTGCTCCTGTTCCAATTGTGTTCTTGTTGTTGTTGTTCGTTGTACTTGTTGTACTGTTATTTCTCGCTTCACTGATTATTATTTAACTTCTACTCGATGCAGCAGTATTTTAACTACATTTTGGATCAAGGTAAATGCAAATTCAGTTCAAAGATGCGTGAAAATAGTAAATATACTTGTGATGAATAGAATAAAGGCTATACATTTGACCGAATGGATACAGCTGTTTCGAGGTATCTCGAATATGATTCAATTATTTTTTTAATTATTTCGGTTTCAGTGTTTTTATCTATGTGTATCACATTACTTAATTATCAGCGATATTTTGTATTTGAGCCAAAAATATATTTTCGAAGAGTTGATTCGATTTTAGGCATAATCGCTTTGTTGAGAGAGTTATAGTGTTTTAGAATGTCCAAAATAGCTGCAATTTCAGAAAAATTAATGATATTGTTTGTATTTCTTCTTTTAACAATTGGATTTTAAAAATACGTTCAGCAAATTGTAGCTTTTATTTCTATTTTGTTATATTGCTATTATATATTATTGTCTTAAAAAATAGACATGTTACATGTACGATTCCCTAGTCAATGGTAGCATGTATTTAAAATAAAATAAATCAATGATATATTATATAGACAGTGGAAGTTTAAGAAAGTCAAGTGAAGACCACAGCTAAGGTTTCTATTTTCCAAATTCCAGTGTTATATGCTGTTGTGTATCCAATGGAACATGTGTAACAATCCATGTCTTTTAACGTAATAAAAATTCGAACCCGAAACGTTTGATTGAGTGTTAGAATTACAACGACAAGTGTTGGACTATTTATATAATAATTACAAAATTTCAACAAAGTCTTCTTTAAGGATATGGTCGCCCCATAATTATTCACAATTTCTTTGTGAGTACATAACGCTCGTAAGTATATAATGGTGAAGATAAGAACTTGAAAACAACATTTGCCACTAGTTAACCGCATGCCACATCTAACAAGAACCAAAGCTGCGTATATTTGGTGATTATCTACCCCACATATATAGCAGTAAATAATCCATGCATCATTACGAAATCGATACCCGCCCGGTTCGATAAAAGTTAAAATGAACATTGAGCATTCTTTAGCCATCAAAATTTTCGTTGTGCCCGAAGTTCGCCTAATTTCCATAAATTACATATTTGTCTGGCTGGACTGGAATATTGATCAGAAATTAATTATAAGGTTCTGGTGGCAGAAGCGCTCAGTTGGTTTTCAATGGTGACATTCGTAGCATCACAGATTCACACAATTGCCTCATTTGCATGGAAATTTTCTCTGTGTGAAGAGGCCATTAAAGCAATATGGCAGAGAGAAACTGCCGTGCTGGACAGCGGCAGGCAGCAGCATAAGCCTGCCATACGACTGGTTGGGTTGGGTTTGGAGCCTCATACGTACGTAGGAATAACGGAAAGAGAAAAAGAGTAAACGCATGGCTTGGCGAGAGTCACTCGGAACCGTCGTGCGGAAGCGTGGAATATTAAATTACGAATAAAAAAGCGACGGTAAAGTTCACAGGGCCCGAGGTAATCATATTTGCAAAACGTCTATGTGCTAAAATAATGAACGTTTTACTGGCACGTCCGCTATACAGAAGATTCACCCGATAATCCGGTAGCCGCACACTGAAAATGAGAATTCACACTCGTGAAAATAATCTGCGCATTGTTAAAATTTCTAACATGCACATTACATTTGTTTCAAATTTTATTTGTATTCATTTAAATATAGCATTTTCCTTACCTGCCCTTTTAAATATACATATATATATATATATATATATATATATATATATATATATATATATATATATATATATATATATATATATATATATGTAATTTAAAAATATAAGGGCAGTATTAAAAGGGGTTTTAATTTTTAGGGCCCTACTACTCCTATACTGACGATTGGATTTGAAATGCGACGGGAATTTTTTGGCCACCCACATTTTTTGTATGCGAAATTTCAGATATATTATGTATATATATATATATATATATATATATATATATATATATATATATATATATATATATAATGACCCATATAAATATAAGGAATAAATACTAGCAAATGTAATTACGAAGCAATTTCGTTAGATAAAGATATCGGTAAGCCAAAGCGTTTGAAACCCAGAAAATGGAACAGATACCAACAAATCTCATTAAAATTCAAAGTTTGCACAGGGATGTCTAGCTACGTGATGAAACTCAACTACAAATCTACTTACAGTGACACTTGAGCGAACGAACGTACAAACCGTTTCTGCAACACCGCAACCGCCTTGTATTTGTTCGATCTGCACCTACATAAATCCAGAATGCATTGTGACTGCATAATTCGAGATTATGTTACAATGTTGATTTGTTACTTTCATAATTTTGAAAATTAAATGTAGGACTTCCCAATTAGTTATAAATATAATAGCTCTTACAGTTCTGAATAATGGGATACTCTCCTTAAATATGAATGACTATGTCTTCGTAATATTAATAAAAATTGATGTTGCCCTGAAACGGTATCTGTGAAAACGTAATTAGTAAATGGTATATTTTTTCGAATAAAAAACTGATATTATTTTAATAAAAATAATTCGGGCCAATTTTTCTTTTTCATCATGATAGGTTTTGAGTAGTTTTATTTAATTTAGGAATATATTTAAGACAAAAAGTATAATAATGTATCTGAAATACCCTTATATTCAATATACAGTCATTATTCAACGGAATATCTTGTAGCGTTAAAATAGCTAATTTCTAACAATTGTTATTTGAATATACGAAGTTGATGGTGGCCAGAAATAACACAAATCGAAGCGTTATTACTTTGAACTAGACGTACCTGATGTTTGTTTTAAAATATTTATACAGCAAAGTTAAGCTAAATTGATGCAGTTTACTGTGGCCGTAAAAGTTACTGGGTACACAATATTTAATTATGTAAGGAATAATATGTAAATGTACTTCTTTTTAATTCCCCATACTGTGTATTCACAGGAAACCTTGTAATCTGAAAATCAATTATTCAAACCACGTTGTGCTGTGAACTTGTGTGGTTGTTATTAGTACGATGTATTATCCAAACAGTGGCTGAGCTGGATTTATATTAATATTATTAAAATTTATTTTGGTTTGGATATCAATCCAAACCAATATTATTTTGTTTTCGACACCACAACATAATACATATGCATGACGTTATTGTATTAATAGGTTTATATTTATCATTACATATATAAGCATGTTTTAATGAGAAGTGTGATCACCCGTCAAAATAGTTAATTCGCATAATTTCTAGAATAAAGCAGTGATAGCGAACCTGTGACACATATCTCATACAAAGTGACATATTGACCCGCCACATAAATTTACTGAAATCGTAGAATCTATTTGGTTTAGATTCCATTTGATTACACGGAAAATTAACAACAACGGATGTGGTCAAAGAGTAGAATGAAGATGCTGAATATGGGTACTTTAGTACGTCTATAATAAAAGTGTTCTTCGTTGAAATAACTGAGAAATATTTCTATTTGTCTAATTTAACTTCGTATTGTAATCATGAATATTTTCGAGATTTAAGAAAGAAAAAATTTCTTAGTTTGCCAGCATTGATAGATAATATTTGAGATGATTTTACGACTAGTTATGTTCGCAACATGTATAAATCTATGTCCTTGCTGGTTGCGTATGATTATAAATTAGAAAAATGGTCAACCTTCTAAAATCCTCAGTTAGCGACAACTGTCGCTACTAGTAATATATTTATACTGTGATTTAGGTTTCCCTAGTTACCACAGATATGGATATTGCTTCATGGCAATAGTAGAAGGAATTTAAAATACAATAAACCTATATTACATACATAACAAAAACTATGCATAAAATAGTCGAGAGAAGAGCTCTGCAGTTTTTTTTTTTTTTTTATTAATATCAAATCGTCGCAATCACTTGTTTCGCCTCGCCCATTTAGTTGTATGTATGTGTTGAACGTTGCAAATGAAAAAGACATTTGCAAATATATTGCCCATGTACACATTAAATCGATAGACGCGAATGTACTGCCCTTTTCCAAATTCCATTTTCGCAAGGAGAGAAAAACTAGTGGAAATATACGGTGGGTTAAGTGTCGTCAGGTCGTCACATCGTTCGGCGTGAACAACGATAGAACTTTGTTGGTTACAATGTGTCGTCCTGGGCGGAATCTGCTGCGCTGAAAACCACTGAACTCCGGACACTATATAGCAGCAAAACATGACGGTCTCCCTACCACACTAGCGATCGAGAAGAGGGATGAATGTGTCAACGACAACATTTTGCCTCGCCCCATGAACAGTTGGTAGCATTGATTGCCAACACAATATCAGCCGCAATAACAGTGTTCTGGACACGCGGTCACGCGTACCAACTCACAAAATTGAAGATGTTAAAACTGCCCCAACGTAACGGTGTTGGGTTTTATTGCGACCCGTAACATCGATATATTGCAGCACTAAAATACGTGCGTACTAAAAAATCTGTATTAAAAAATAAATATTCTATTCAGCGTTAATATGTACAATTATACATTTACTCGTTTATTTAGGTCATTCCCGAGTTTAATTAAACTTACCGAATAAAAATTGTTGATAGCTTCATCGAAACAAAAACAAAATGCTACTAACATTACTGTACCCTTAAAGAAATAGTCATATTCTTGGAAGCAAACTGAGGTTGTAAAATAATGAACTCGAAATATATGCTGTTAACAAAACTTTTAAAACAAAAGTTGTTTAAAAATTTAATATCTTTAACTTTTATGAGATTCTCTTTTTCTCCAAATCGTGTCCTATTCGAGATGTATAAAAAATAAGTTGAGTAAATAAGCACTTTCTTTTTTGTATAATTTTCAAAAATACGAGGTTTTCTTTCCAGAGTTATACAAATCTTATTCATACAATGCATAAACATTAAGAAAATTATCAAAATGAATTCAGGGGCCATCAAAACAGTTATTTTCATTACAATTTCGAGATCGATTTTGTGTGTGTTCGCTAAAATCTCTTTGATACATATGATATAAGTAAAATGAGAAACTCAAGAATACAAATATATTAATTAATCTCAAAACTGATTTTCCAGTAAATTTAAATGTTGCATTTTAGTTAGATTTTATTTAAGATATTACTTATTAAGAATCATTAACTTTTATATAAATTATGTTTTCTCTAATACTGATACTCTAATATATTTGTCCTGGTATTCTTAAACATTTTAATTTTTTGATTTTATACTTTTAAGTATATTATTTTTCCTAGGAAACCCATCATTTGCATTTGGTTTCATTTTTATATCTAATACTATAATTATAAAATATACATACGAATATTTTATTTGAAACGATATCATAAAAAGCTTTCGTTTTATTGGTTATGATTTTTATTGTTCTTTCTAGGGATATGCAACTTTTTAAACAGCTTTATGGTTAAAATCGAAATGACATATATTTTATATTTTCTTTTATTGGCCATATATTTTAGAGCTTTGATAGCTATCGTATTTCGCCATTTTCTGTAGGCAGGATTCAGAACTACAATATCTTCGATAAATGTGTAAGTTGCAGCGCAGTCTACATTATTTTAAATCAGAACTAGCGACATGTCAGAATCGTCAATACGGTAAGTTATTCTCTAGTTACATTCTTGGAAGCAGACAAAAGATAGTAATATATATATATAGATATATATATATATATATATATATATATATATATATATATATATATATATATATATATATATATATTACTATCTTTATATATATATATATATATATATATATATATATATATATATATATATATATATATATATATATATATATATATATATATATATTACTATCTTTATATATATATATATATATATATATATATATATATATATATATATATATATATATATTTGTGAACATATGAAAATATCTGCAAATACCTACTAATTAAACCACTGCACAGTTTTCAGAAAACGTTACGTGAACATGAACATCGAGCTTGTTTAAATATGTATATGCATATGAGCAAATACACAATTATCTTCTTGTTTTCGTGACAATTTTCAATTTTACTATTCTCTAATTCGCCTGAAATCAATCAAATCATAGTACATTCACTGTACCGTTTATTGTCTAGAATAAATATTTAAAACAGATATCAGAGTACAATATTGTTCGAACAACTAGCGATAGCGATCGAATGATTATTAATATTTATAGCAATAACGAATTCTCACAATACAAACATTTGCTTTCACGTTATGTTTTAATTTTTTTCTGCCATTCAAGTCCTTATACTTGTTTAGTTTATCTCTTTAAAAATCAGGGGTTGTGAATTTGTTTTCATTTAAAAGTCATTGGTTATCATTTTTTTTTTTTTTTTCTCTTTATAACTTTATCCTATAACGGATTAATGTCTGCTTTTTCTATTCCCGTCTAAATATTTATTTTTTTAAACGTTAAACTTTAAAAATGTCTTTCTTAAGTTCTTTATATTTTAACAATATTTGCTAGAGAAAACTAGATTTTTCTTTTCACATCAGCAATTTTTATTTTTGAAAATATTTTGCTTAAAAATGCAATAGATAGAATTTGTTACCAGAGTGCCTTATTCATATTTTAGCGAAATACGATGCCCCCAATTCAAGTAGCTCTCATGTAAATCAGATAAGTTTTGAATTTATCTTAATGGCTTACGTAAAATTTTTATTTTTATTACGAATATAAAGTTTATGTATATTACATTACAATTGCTTTTAGGCAATATATTTCAAATATCACATTAAATAAAGCTGATTGTAGTTTACCTACGTTTTGTTTTTCAAAGTATTTTGTTTGTAAATATTCTTGAATAATATAAATTCAACACCGAATATAATATAATTAAATACCAGTTAATCAAACACTAGCTTTCAAATGTGCAAACTTATTGCCATTGTTCAAATTCAAATGAATTTATACGATTCATCATTTTAATAATATTGTACATACATATTTGAGTATTACTTTGGTTTTTAGCTCATTGCCCGTTTATACAAAGAAACTTTAGAGTTCAGTCGTGTGTCAGTAACATTCTCGGGGTGCAAAACATATTTAAATTCCAATTAGACATATAATACCAGAGTTAAAAAATCGTAGTACCTCTTAATACGGTATTTGCAATTCCTTATGTATGCTACAAGTATATATAAAAAATAATAAGATATTGGACGTAATGAAAGTCAAAAGTCATAATAGAATGTGAATCTCCTTCAATCATTTCTGTTCTCAAGCTTTAAAAATTAGGGGTTGTAAACCTATTTTCTTCATAAAAATAATCTAAGTACCTAAAAAATGGTTCAATATATATATATATATATATATATATATATATATATATATATATATATATATATATATATATATTTTGTTATTTATAAGCTGAGGGCATTGGTGTCTGTATTTATCTAACTAAACAGTGTCTGTTTATCCACTAGGCCTACTAGGTACGAGCCCATTGGCTCCAAACTTATGGATACACCAGACGAAGCGCTATCAACGTCGAATTGTATTTTTATATTAATATATTATACAAATTATTATGCCTAGGGGCCCCAAATAATTTTAATCTGGCACTGATGACAGCGAATATTTAACATAAATTTGTTTCTTTTTCTGTATACGAGTTGATTACATAAAATATTTATTATTATTAAATTTGGTGAAGTTATAGAACTAAATTATTAATGTAGTTCTCAATTACCTTATGTAGCAAATTGGAAACAATTTTTCGATAAAATATTTGCTTTAGAATTTGGAATTTAAGATGCATAGGTCTATGTTACGTAAAACATCCTATATATATACTCCATTAGAAGGTTAACATAATTTATTAACTAGAAACTTTGCCGACATGGTGCTTAATTACAAAGTTTGTTATAGTTCAGAAAAGGAGTTGTTTTAAATAAGTTTAATAATGATAAAAGATACCGAATTTTTTAGTTAACTTTTTTTATATATATATATATATATATATATATATATATACATATATATAAATGTAAACAGGTGTAACAATTTAATAGAAATATAATGCAATATTATAAAACCGCGAAAGTCGAATGCTGAACGTTCTAAAAATTAAAAGTTTTAATTAAATAACAAAGGTAATTTTGTCGCACTATTTTAGGTGATCTTTTGCATGTGCGTTCAATATTTTTAATATTACACTAGGTTAAGAGAACACACATCTGTAGTCCCTTAGAAAAAGTTCCTTTGTATTTCTCAAGAATAACATCGTTAGCTATGTAAATTGTAGCACGTACCCTAGTGTGAAAAGTGCGTTGCTTTTACCCTTCTAATTATGAGCAAAATAAATCTTAACAAAAATAACAAGTTTAAAACATTGATTTATGTTCATTGTGTCTGCGGGTCTTCTGCTTCTGACAATTTAGTACTTGAATTTCGAGTTCAAAGATTGATGGTGTTTTCGAGGTTTTTTTCTAGTAATTTTGAAGAGACTCTCGAGTGACCCGTCAACAAGTACAACTAACTCGTCTAACTCGCACAATACGTGCCTCTGGAAAAAAAGTTTTGCAGTAAAAAACTGCTTTTTTTATAGTAATAAGATATATTATAAAACGATTTGTTGACTTTTTCTTATCCTTTTGCTGATTTCTGTGTACAATTTTCTCTTTTCTTATTCAATAAATTACTCTAACGAAACACCAAAACATCCTTTACCTCAATTTAGGCTTCTGGAATCTATATGAAGCTATACATTAGTACTAGATTTACTTAAGCATGTATAATTTACAGCTCTTGAACTCAGTTAATTTAATTTTTACATGGTTGTTTATTATGTCTATTGGTATAACAACGTCAATATTCGTAGTATGTTTAAACATTTCCTTTTTACCAGTGAGACTTGTTAAAATTTTCATATATTGGATTCCATATATTCTTCTATACGATAAATCAAACATATTATATCGAAACACGCCCTTTTTGACAATATGTTCTCTCTGGTACTCAACCCCTGACCCTTGAAAGGTTCAATGGTACCAAACACAGATGTTCATATGACGAGCGACCTTTGTGAGACTTTAAGTGATATTTATTGTTCAAAAATGTTGGTTTCGCACCCTGCGTTTTGTTTTAAACGACTATCGCTTTTCACATTCAATATTCAAATTGGACAGATTGATATTCCTTCCTTTCAACATAAAATACGATATTTATTCACGGGTTCCAACGCATCAAAATGGGATGGTTGGATTAAATATGTGTAACAAAGTATACAATATCTTATAGTCTTGTTTTTCAGAAAGAAATATCAAGAATATCTTACGTATTGATGCAAAATTCATAGCAGAGGTCGATTTCCATGTTATTTATTTCAAAGGAGAGAATAAATGATTGTTGACAATATTCAAACCCAATTAAAGTTGAATTTTGTCAATTCAAGAACTCTGGAAATCTTTATAAAGAAAATTGATATATTTCATAACAGTGTTCTGTTATATATCTGTTAAATTATCAAAATGGAAAAATATGTACAGAAATTCGGTTCTAGCTCGGCCATAAAACCTGAATTTGTGGTAATATCTACTAGTCTGATGTATTCGATTTTGGTAAACATATAATATTGCATATTCAATAGTTCTTATATTTTTTCAAACCAGGTTCCCCCCTTGAACGATTTTAAACGAGAAAGGAATACATGAAAAAGCAAAGAATTATAAGTTTTAGGAGCAACACGAATTATTTTGGTTAGTAGTAGTATCGATTATTCTGAGTAAAAATGGTCAAGTAAACATGTATCCAATTAATAATTGATGCGGATTTACAGCTGTTTAAGGTTTGGGCGTAAACAGCTTTTTTTATATTTTAAGAACCATAAATAATGTATTGTATTTGTATTTGTTGATTGTTTCAATGATACAAAACACGAACGACTGACAGACATCGAAGTATATGTGTTCCATATTCGGTATCTACGAGACGTAACAGTAAGGACATATTTTAGAATTATTATTACTTTCCTTATATCGTTGTAAGTATATGTTATATATTTTTTTATTAAACCAACAAACACAATATACCAAAACAGCAAAATAATATTATTTTGAAACCTAGTTTTCTAAATATCACGCACACGCATTTCATGTACCAATATAATATTTTTTACACTAATAACTATAATTTAGATAACGTTCTACATGTTTAGGCAATTTTACACATTCACACGTTCGAACATTTTCAGTGGCATATAATTACATAGATACACAACTAGAAGGTGTGAAAACTACAGAAATAAGTTATGGTTATGTCCTCAATTTGAATACAAAGTTTTTGTAATATGATGATTATAATAATGATCATAATAATAAACTTTACAGTAAACAAAGCTTTATTATTTAAGTATAATTAGAAACTTGAACAGAAAACACATTACAGAATGTTTGCGAATTTTAGTTATAGACCGTGACTAGTTGTCTATAGGGGCATACTGGGTTTATTTCCGGTGCTGTAGATGGAACTTCACTGTATATCAGACGATATATGTAGATTATGATTAAAGACCGTGCGTTATAATTTATTTGTGTTCGTTATAAAAGCAGAGCAAACATTTGTTTCTAAATGTTTCTTCAATGAATATCTTTGACATACTTTCATCAATTTTGAATGAAATATTCTACTAAATCTATTTTAACTGTCACAGGCAAGAGTAACCTGGAATTTTTATGTATTACTTTTGTATAATTTTACCTTGTTGCTATTATTACTTAAATGACATTTCGTTTAAGTTAAAAATAAAACAGAATTTAGTTGACTAGATTAACTTGTTTCTCAATGACGATCATTTTTAAACCAAATGGGCCAACGTTCTTAGGAGATACGATACCCGTGTAGTATATGAGTAAGCATAAACAAACTATGTAGGTATTAAATGATATTAAACATTATATTTTAGTCGGCTACAATCAACTAAAATATATTTTCAAATACATGACTTGGGGATTATATTTGAGAATATACACATACACAGAGATTAACCATACCATAACATACGTGAATCAGCGCTTAGAATACAACACAATGCTTCAAACAACAGGCATGGGTCAGCAAGTGGCAAACCAGGGCTTGTATAATACTGACAGAGTGGCACCCCTGCTAAAACACGTTAGTGTGACCTACCCATAGTTTAGAAACTGCGCTGTGCATACGTGAGTCTACATTGTGACAGTATTCTGTCATATATACATATATAGAAATTCTGGCGGGCGAGCTGCGAATCACCACAGACAGCACTGACAAATATACATATGCTCATATTATGGCTCTGCGGCTGGACAGGCAAGCGATGACCGGGCTGGCTGATGCTACACCCCGTATTGTGGTTTACCGCATTGTCACCCTACGGCCTGTTCAAAATCCGGACACTCACTCTTCTAGCAAGCTCACATATACTACGTACCGTTTTTACACTCGCCACACACAACAGTATATCTCCGCTAAAACACAGACGTGAACAGACACAAGTATGTTTTGTTGACGTCAATGTTCAGTGGAATGATATATAGAGAAACTAGTAATGTTTAGGAATTTCGGTTATAAATTAAATTACATTTCAGTTTTCTAATGTACCTTTATTTATTTATGTATAAAGATATGTTGTTAATTGTGTAAAATGTTTAATAAAATCATGAAAAGAATCGTCTGCCCATTTAATGTCTACATATTTTTATGTTGTATAGCTTATGTGTAAATTTATATTTACTTTTCTGTATTGTAAATATCAAAGCAAAATTTTTAATAATACTGAAAAAAGTCCAGAATAAACCTTTCTTTCCGGTTAGTAGATATCAGTGACAACCTGATGTAATCCCTTTTATTAATAAAAATCCTTTTGTAGATAGACACAATTTCCTTTATTTGACATAAAACAAAGTAAAAAGCTTTTTTTTTTTTTATTATGTATTTGCTTTATAAAAAAATAATAATACTTTTTCCGGATATTAAAATGAAATTCATTTTGAATGATAGAATATTTCAAAGGAAATTTTTATATTTTGGTTAATTTACATTAAAATTGAAAAAATATGTATACACTCTGACATTTCTTCCGAATTTATTCTGTTAAATTCCATATCTTTTATAATTAATCTTGAGATTATATATGGTTTAGATATGCGCCTTATATTTATGAATGTTTCAATTTCTGCTACTTTTGTAAACGTTTGATTCAAGTAGTGCTAACGTGTTAATTCATGATGTAATCAATCTTGCTTGCGTACCTCAAATTTAATCCTACTTTATTTTTTATGAAGAAGATACACCCAGTTTTCCGTCACCAAATGGGTATCGTTTCAGATAAAACAACATTTGCCGATTACCGTCAATACACATATCGGACAATGCGAATCAAATGAGCAGCAGAAACAAGCGAATATTATTGAAGCGATGCTCCAACGTGAACCTGTGTAACTAACGGAGCATTTGATCTGTAGAATTGTGTATGACCAATAAATCATTTTGAATGGCACCGTTGAAACAATTTGAATATCGTTACTTCTGTACTGTGTTTATACATCATGTTATTCTATCTCTGCTTGTGTTTGTGCAGCCCAATGTATTATTATATTATAGACTCAATAGATAGGTTATGTACTGGCATGTTTGATTGTTTCATAATTGTTTGCATGGTTACTGAACATTACACGGATTGTAAACATTAATTGGTTATTTCTGTTATGTAATTTGCATATAGTCTTGTACCATATAATAAGGTTTTATAACTGCTTCAAATTTTACACGCTTTAAGACGCATCCCCATAGTGGCTTGTCCTTACTAGTCGGTGTAAAGGAGGTACCACACTAATATCGTAGTCGAAGCTTCCTATTCCAATTAAATTATTGCTATAAATAATGTTTTAATATAATTTTAATTTTAGTTAGAACTATTTGCATCTAAATTTGCGATGCAAATCTGAATAACTCTAATAAAGCAAACATACATATTGGGAGTGGCACTTGACTTTCTTATTTGCATTTACATATTAATAACTTTAATTTTTGCCATAAGTAAATAATGATGATATTAGCTATAAGTGAGAAATTTTTACTGTAGATTATTTACAAATACACAGATCTCGAAAATAGTCAATAATAATCCTAGGAAGCTCAAAAACTGTATTTACGTTATAATTTCGAGTTATAATATTTTACATTACATATTAGACATTCAAGAAAGTAAGAATAAAAATATTGGATCTCTCAACATAGTTTCGAGCGATGGCACGTTGTTTAATATATCAAATACTTCAATCTCAAAATTTAAAAAAAGTTTTAATACTGTTGTTATATATTTTATATGTTTCAGTGGTTGATTGAATAAAAGAAAGGAACCGCAATCGGTTGGTTTGTAGAGTACCTTGGTTGGTTAGGTAGTTTTTAAGTTACACACGAGTGCTTCTCTACTCAGTCGATAACGAGGCGTGGTTCGTATAAGCACAACCGGTCGATGTCGCATGTTTCACACGACTTTCAGTTTATGTTAAACTTCAGACATAATAATTTTTATTCGTGACGTAATTCTAATTAAATTATTCATTACCCAGTCTGCTTTTTTTGTAGAACGACAATTTTATATTTACAGCAGCCATCGTGGTCTAGTGCGTAGCACGTTAATTTTAGCGTAATACAGTTCTAGCGCCAACCGGCTCGGATTCGTATCACGGTTGCACTAATGGTTGTATGTTACCCATTTCCCAGTGGGGCATACAGCAGCATATAACCCTGGTACTACAATAGGAACGAAATCTAGCTTACGTGCCTCTATTTTTACGTTTTTTAGACGTATAAACTACCAAATTGGTTTTAAAATGACATTATACTATTTTGAGGCATTACCTTGTACGCCTTTGAATCTGCAAAGCTTTTGAAATATCCACTTATTTGTTATATGTTATTTGTGATTGGCCTTTAGTTGAAATTGTAATGTATATTTAAATATAATTATTTTGAAAAACTATTGCCTTAGGGTTCATATTCCGAAAATAAATGCTATGAATATAAAATGCTTTGTACATTTTTTAATCAAATTAAAATGTATTGAATATTTCAAATTTAATAATTATTATTTTTAATAATGTCCCTTCGCTTCCGAATATGAAAACACTTTTTAGACTTTCTTGTTTTTCTTTTTTCTAATTGATGATTCAAATTTTGGGGCCCTATAACTCCGGCTGTAAATAAGATTCTTAAGAATATGTGTAGCAAATTTGGTACAAATCGCTCAAGTGCTTTCAGAGGAGACGATGGCTTTTACGAGCGAGCGTGCGACGACTAACATCCAAGTATATGAGATATATATTTGGATTCCGGGTGACGAGACAAAAATTTTTTGTTAAATAAATTTTTTGATCTTGATGTTAGAGAGGCACGACCGAATCCTAGAATATGTATTATATTGTAGGCTATTGAGCTTAGTCAAGTAGACAACCTTCTTTAATTTATTAATGGGCAATTGCAGCAATGGAGCGACGTCGGTCATTTGGTCTGTGTAATTGGTATATTCTGAAACCTTCCCTAGAGTCACAGCGGTGACTTTTTTCAGAAGTTTCGGAACATAGATGTTAAATATTTGATTACCTTCTAACTAATGAACTATCCTTGTGGTGAGTGCGGTTCCTTGTATATTTAAGGCGCTATACTTTTCATACTCATTGTTATTATATATTATATCACATTACTAGGTACACCCATGGGCACCATGCCCACATCATATACAGTTCACTTCTCGCCAATTTTTACACTTAATATAAATGATTAACGGTGAAATTCTGAACAAAAATTTATGTATATGAAGTTTTGATAATCCCTGCAATTTTTAAAATCATATATAACTATAATTTTTTCAAAAAACAAAATATATATTTAAAATATTTAGTAGATTTAATCAAGTTTTACTTTCACATACTAACGTATTCACGAAAAATTTCAAACTCGAGATTTTAACAGAAATACGTTTGTGTCTGCCTTTTATTCCTCTTGAGCAAAAACTGTTGAAAGTATAATTATGAAACTTTAAACTTAAGACTTATATAAGACCCGAAAGAAAATCCTCTATATTTGAAAACAATATTTCAACCAGAAGCTGTGGTTTATTCCAGCTAAGTTCACTTTTCGGCAACGACACGAGTTAAAGGAAAAAAATAATTATAAAAGTTAAAGATATTAAAATTTCTAGTTTTAATTTAGTTTGAAAAGTTCTTTCGAAATATGTATCATTTACTGTAAAATCATTTATGAACATTACTATTTGACATGTTCGTTTCTCTAGTTACTATTACATAGTGATATTCAATTAATATATATATAATACAATTTCAATATTTTACATATTTAAGTTACAGATCAACAGATTTGCTTAGGATCGCAGTAATAGACACATAAGAACAAGATAATTTAAATATGTAGTTCTTCATTAAATAGGTGTAAATTTTTAGAATTACTTATAGATTTAGATTTAAATTATTTGTTATTTTATTTATGACAGCATTGTTAATTTAAACTAGTAAACAAATATGTTGAATATACTAAGATATTATATATTTACATAAAGGCAGTGTTTACTAAGCAATTTATTATATTTAAAATAAAATAAATGAAATATTGTATCTATATGGTATTTCATTTTCAATGGTTGGTAAATTTTGTAACAAAAGTACCCCATTGTTTCGTATATTTCACGCGGGCTTGCCTATCTTCCGTTGTTTACAGCAATTGTAGTCTATGTGTGACCTGAATAATATATACGAACTCAGCTCCGTGCACACTACACCAGTCCAGCACAACCCAACGGAACACATGCCTGTCGCAATGAACGAACACGGCACGCGTTCTTTATTCCAAGGGACATATTAACGATAATTATGAATTCTTTGTGGCATTCTCTTGACGTAATGAAACATTTAAACGTATCACACACACTGAAAAATGTTCATCTCTTCTTTTTATCTCATCGTACGGCACAAATGAACTATAGTGTTTGGTCGTGTATGTTACATTGCCGCTTTCAAAAAGGTTCTATACATACATTCTTTTCACGTCTTCTTGATTCCGAAAATGAGTGTAACTCATAAACATAAACTTTGTGTACCAAATTTGGTATTCATATGAGTGCCTAACGAATTTTGAATTACTGAATTCAAAACCTTTTGCTTCCGGAGTTATATGACAATAGAAATGTTTGTAGAAATGCATGTTGAAAATATTACAGATTGATAATCAGATACTATAGCTCTTTGTACAAACTGAACGAAGAGCTAAATTATATAAAACCTGGTTAAGTTCTCGGGATTCGTTTAACAATGTCATTCTTTGATGTTAAGGTATCATTTAGAACTGCACGGAAAAATCATAACGAATTCCCGCTTTGCAAACTGCATACCAGTCTTACAAGCCATTTCTTGATCGTTGTTCTATTGTATTAAAGTAGAATGTAACCTATTAGTTATAAAATCTGCTGTGTTGTAAACGATTCTATTTAAAGATATAATTCATGTCATTGTTCGGATTCATTCGAAGGCAAGATTTGTTGAGTCACGGTAAGTTTGTAGGTACATCTATATTTGTGTATAGTATTTATTGAATTATAAATTCCACTGAATATGCGCACATCTCATAGAAATTTGTGCTGTCTAAGTGTAATTTAATTATAATTGACTTCTGAAATTATTATTGACGTGCAGTCTTTGTGTGGAAGCAATATGCATGACTATGAAGTTTTGAAATATGCTATCAAGATAATATAATTTTAATGTGCATCGCATAGGAATTAATAGTTCTAATGTTGTTGTATTGATGTTGCGATAACGTCTGATCATGCATAATATTTACTCCAATGATATACACTTTTGAAGAATTTTAATCATGTATATTACATTATTAAAATGTCTTGCTTGTTATTTCTATATATTTTTTATATCGTTATGAGGTTCAAGAGTGCATGTTTAATTGTTTTGCTGTTTATAGTTTCTATATTGACCGAAAAGTTTCTATATTGATCGCGAAATTGTCTTATACTAGAAAATTGCATTTTTGTTTAACTTTTATAAGCTTCACTTTTTCTCTAATTCATGTGATTTTCGAATTATGCAAAAAACAGCAACTAGTATTTCTGGTTACCATATTGTTTTCTATAGTAGTAGGTTTTCTTCCAGGGCATATACAAGTCTAAAGTTTATAGATTTATTATTTTGCATTCAACAAACTTAGCCCTAGAGTGCGCAAACATATACTCTTTCGTTTAATTCAACATATACTCTTTCGTTTAATTCAATCATTCATCTATTTATTTCGCAGGCTACTCTTTCTTACTCCACTTATAAATATGTTTCGGCAGCCTTTCTTTCAACAATCTCTCAACCTGAGTAAACCATCTAATTTATCCATCAACCATTTGACGTAAATATTTATTCATGATAAGTTTCTTAAGAATATGATTCTGTCTTACAAATTCGATATGTTCGATATTGTATACAAGAAACATTTGATGTACAATTAATCATTATATCTCCGAGCACAAAATTTGCTAATGAAGCAAATGGAACCCAAAGAGTAGATTCATTATGCAATTTTCCGCGATTCTTTGACAAACAGAAAAAAGTTTCTGAAAGTTTCGTTCAAAATATTTTTTCTTACTTCGAACGACAACCGTGAGCATTGCAATTTTCGAAACGTTGTAATATTTCCTAATCATATTAAAATTTTGCTAAAGGTTTATATAACTTCTTTAACTTCAAGAACCATATCTACTGCGAACCAAAGTTTATCGTAAATTACGAAGTTTTGTGAGAAATGCACGAACGACATGTTTCCATTAACGCTGAGAGTATCTCTCTCCAAGATCGTTAAAAATACTATTTGTTTCATTAATGATCTCAATTCAAGCATTCATTCTATAATTTTATTTGCCACTAAGAAAAATGATGATGCCATTTTAATGAAATTCAATCAATTTTATACGTCTGGGGTTTCTTAAACTCTTTTATAAAATATTGTTTAAAAATATGCTATGGCCGTTCTAGAGAAACGTATATGTAAAATAACAATTTTCAAAGGCGATTTTCTGTAAATAGATAAACGAAAAAAATTCAAACAATTTCTGTTTCCGAGATAATGAAAATGTTGCAAGAATAAACTGTTACTTCCGGTTAAGTCAAATTCGATTCGGTGAAGGTCAAATCGTGTATTTGCGTTAAATTCTCGATTTCGAATATTTTCATTTACAATATTTCTTTATATACATATTCATATTAGAAACGAACCATTTAAATAGATAAACAGTAGACTTTTAAATTTCCTTCGTTCAGTTAATTTATAAAACATACGGGTACTTATGAAACTTCTTCAATATTTGAACATTTCTTTTATATTTACTTTTTTGTAATATTTTTAATACTACATAAATATATTCGTTCTGGAGTTTTCCTTTTTATAGTATTTGTGTAGTTCGTTATACAGTTTTACGAGTGCTCGGAAAGTTTCTTAGCATTTAACGATGCACACAAGCACTGTTTCCAAACTATGTTGTACTTGTTAGATAGCGTTGCCCGTATGTTCGTCTGCACTTTAGAGAATATGTGCATACAATTATCCTTCAACGCCAAATTCATATCATGAACGCATTAATACCCAATTTTAATGTACTTCATATTTGTATAATGTCACCCAGTCTCCTATTAAACAGACTTCATCATCTCAAAATTCATTTTTATGTAAAAATAGTAGGTGAAAATAAAACATAATACATAAAACAGTTATGTAAGATATTTTAATATACTTTTGGTTTTCAATTTGAGTCTGTTTAACTATTGTATTTACTGAATATGTAAACACTAACACTATATTCATAAAAACTTCAAAACAAAACCACTCTTAAATCAATCCTTATCAACAATAACTCTGTCCGAAGAAATCCCCAAATTCATTAAAAATCACATTAGCAGAGCGTAGTTTCGATCTACGGACCTCTGGGTTATGGGCCCAGCACGCTTCCACTGCGCCACTCTGCTTTTTAGATTCTTACACGTAGTGCAACTAAAGTGTTCGTGATATCACTGTTTCAATGTGATACACAATTTAATTTTCATGTTATAAAATTTAATTTAATAATTAAAAATTTACGACAAATTCTAAGCAATATATCGGCTCGTTGGTCTAGGGGTATGATACTCGCTTAGGGTGCGAGTGGTCCCGGGTTCAAATCCCGGACGAGCCCAAAATGATTTTTAGTGAAGAGTGGAATATAATCGACAGATAGAAAGAAAAAGTATATACCAATGGACTAAATTTTGATAGTTTCCGTGTAGGATAATGATACCCCTAAACCCAAATTTATTCATCATCTCAGGTCTATTCGGATTAATTTAAAGTAGGGCAATAAATAGAATGATAAAAAATAATATTAGCAGAGCGTAGTTTCGATCTACGGACCTCTGGGTTATGGGCCCAGCACGCTTCCACTGCGCCACTCTGCTTTTTATGTTCTTATACGTAGTTAAAGTAAAAGAGAACGTATTCTGGCTGTTGTAATGTAATGCACGGGTTTTATTTCAGATGTACGCATTCTTTTGAATATAACATAACTACTAATTTAACAGCATTTTCCAAAATTGTTCAACAACTTTCTCCTCAATTTTGAATGAACTAAGTACATTATAATGCAGAACATTATATCGGTTCGTTGGTCTAGGGGTATTATACTCGCTTAGGGTGCGAGTGGTCCCGGGTTCAAATCCCGGACGAACCCTAGAAGATTTTTAGTGAAGAGTGGAAATTCTAATGAGATGACAGTTTGCGCAGAGTAGGACAGAGATACCGAGAGATACTACTAAACCCAACTTTATTCACCATCTATTTGTCAGATATTGAAAAAAATACATCTAAGCAAAAATCTTGACCCTTGCATGCAAGTTAATTTTGTAAATTTGCAATGGCTTAAATTAAAATTGATAACGTAGGACTCCATCGTAAAATACATAGTGATATTCGTGGTTGAAATTTAAAAATCGAAGGATCAAGACCAGACAGAATGTTATACTTATGTATGAAGTATGAAAGGTGAATCTTTTAACTGGAAAAATATTCAACCATAGTATTTTATACTCGACATACCTTTGAAGAAGCAAAAGCAGGAATCCACAAGAGAAATCTCTCATAGAATGAAACACAAAGCAACATTATAAGAAAATAAGAATTATTGGACCCTGAATATAGAAATAAATTGATCACGAGGACATAACACAATAAATTTTATAAGAGTCAGGGAGACACACACAACAAGTATGAGTTGCCAGGTCTGTTCGGATTCATTAAAATGAACCGTATGAAATATTATTTAAAGTTGGTTAATGAATAAATATTAAATTAGTAATTTTAGTTTTAATGTTGAGGAGGCAGATGAAACCGTCAATATCGTGTCATTTATTGTCAGCGGCAATTTTTAGTATAGCATTATGCAACGCGTTTATATCAGTTCCTGTAAGAAATACACAGTAGGTAGACTGGTCAGAGGCGGTCGAAAGGATTACGTAGTACCTATTGGTTATGATATTTCTCTGTCAGTATAGTTTTGCTGTTCAATGAGAATGGTAGTGTTTTTGTGATTTGTGCCCTGTGCATCTGGTATGGAGAATATTAGTGGTGAGTTTAACAGGTACAATCAACCATAATATTATTGATGAGAATAGCATTTTGAGTGTTGGTAATATCATATTGCTCTCATAATATTAAGAACCACTAATATGTAATCGCCAGATTGAAATCACAAAGGACTCAAAAAATATCCCAAAAAATTATTCAAAATCATATTAGCAGAGCGTAGTTTCGATCTACGGACCTCTGGGTTATGGGCCCAGCACGCTTCCACTGCGCCACTCTGCTTTTTACTTTCTTATGCGTAGTGAAAGTAAAAGTGTTTCTGTTCTGACCATTTCAGCATAATACACGTTTTTAGTTTCACGTTGCCATTGGCATTAGTTGAACTATACTAATTGACAGCAATTATCAATATAGTTTCACAATTTTCTTCCCATTTTTTAATCGAATACAGCACAACAACATATCGGCTCGTTGGTCTAGGGGTATGATACTCGCTTAGGGTGCGAGTGGTCCCGGGTTCAAATCCCGGACGAGCCCAAGATGATTTTTAACTATATGTCTGTAGGAACTATACCAAAATTATATTTATCAGTTTACAAAAATTAGTAGCTCTTGTACATCTACCAATTTCTGAAGATATAAACGAAATATATATCTAGAGAGACATGTTTGTTGAGAAGCAAAAAAAATGAGATTCGGGAATTGATTTTACTAAAAATCTTATAATTTTTTATAGTTTCTTTTTAGTTTCGTAATTTTCCATGTTCTTACATTCGAACGGCTTAATCCAAGCATATATGTGATTACACTTTCAGAATACGGAAGACGTGAAACGTATGTCTGTGCAAAAATATTTTGAATTCGCCAATGGCACGATCCAACTCTTTTGTACTACCGTAATGTGAGTTAAATTAGAACCAGATATTTTCCACATTCGTATTACACAAAAAATATATTGTTTAATAAATAATGAAAAATTAAATAGGATATATTGTTACAAACGTGATATCTGCTTAAATTTATAAATCTTGTTAGCCGAAACAGAGGGGCAAAGTAAGCTTCCTTGGTATGATGAATATATTTCGAACATATTTCATTTGATATTCACATGCGCTAAATTTTCAAATGGAAGTCCAATTCTCTGGGGCAATTTAAGAGTGCAAAATCCGATGACGTAAACATGAGATTCGTATACGAAGGTTTTCAAATAAAATAACTTGGAATATGTTATGAAGGCTACGTAGCCTGTCAAATATGGTACGCATCTCAACTACATCAGGATTTGGATATGGGGCACCAATTTCAAGAGTGTGTGTGGATGTGTGCAACTGAGTGAGCATGTATGAAGAAGTGTGCCCGTCGAAGACAGATCTGAATATATCTGATTTCATGGTATTGACTGATATATGTGTTCCTTATGCACCCATCGTTACCACGCCTTTCAGTCTTCACTCTTTTTCATAGGCAATAAAAATTTACATAATTGTTGGCAGAAAAAATATTTAAATAATATATGGCTTGGTACTTATCGAAACTCCACGTTTTAGTAGTTATCATATAGTTGTGGAAATATTTATTCCTTTCTTTCTTGGAAATTTACTTTGGTTGAATATAATAAACCGGAAACAACAATACATATGCTAAAATTGCAAGCACCAATGTTTCCAGGTTGCTTTATGGTGTAATTATATTTTATCCACACTTTTAATTACACCTTTTTAGTTGTAGATATCAAATGTAAACGTAACCACAAACATTTTATAGATTTGTTTCCGCTTTGATATGAATTCTCTTAATCATTCACGAGTTTTAATAATCATTAATGTATTTAATATTTTCCGTAAATTAAAGATCTGTCCTTATTTGTAATCTGTGCCCAGAATTAAGTATTCTAATATTCCTTGGCTTCCAGAATACAGAAAATGAATCGTTTGTATAAACGTAATAAAAAGGCCCATAAATTAAATGCGTTCGCGCTAATAAGAATCAAATACGGTACGAACGAAACTGTAGGGAAAATTCTTCTCTGTGTGAAATATTGACTATTTTCCGGTCATTGGTGTGCACTCAATAAGTATCAACCGAGCAGAAGCAATAGACTATGGTGTACGACCCTGACAGCTCCCGAATGATCACCAAACCAAAGCACAGTCTCTCTCTTTCACAGCCGGGCACACAGTTGTTCTTTGTCGCCTCTGCGGTGCTGGTGGCACCGCGCATATCGATAGTGCTGAACTCACATTTCATCTCCTGCTGCTATTCTAAAAAGGAAGTCTTCGCCTTCCTGTTAGCGCCCCAGATTTTTTCTTGCGTGTGAAATATGACTTGTAGATAGTGTCCGACATTTGGTACCTAGCTAGTTTTCGATATGTGTAAAATCTCTTTTACGATCATCTTTTGGAATGGTCAATATGAAAAGATGCACTGCGACATGTTTATCATACATACATGTATAACGGATATCATATTGACTATCTTATGCATCGTAAAAGGAAGTATGTCAAGTATATTTTCAAAATATTCGTATTTTAACGAAAATACACGTTTTGAGCTTCCCTAAAATAATGTTGAATATTTTCGTCAGACGTCTTTGTGTAAGTAAACAGCAGAAACTATTTCAGTTATAAATAATAATTTAAACTGAATTTTGCGTATTACCCTAATGATAACACCCAAATGTCGGTCACATTTTAGGATTTTGTTTCAAGTTTTCCTGATTCCGAAAATATATATTATATTACTCATGTAATTTACCGCATTAGTTTGCTTTGAATCAATATGTGATTATTGATCAAGTTTAATTACTATTTATATTAATTTCTCTAATCAAATTTCAAATTAGTCAAGATAGCGCACTTTTCTCAATTGTAATCTAATCATTATTTTCTTTAATTTATAAATATCTTACACTATCTGCTCAGGAAGAGTTCCAGAAATTGTTGTTTTTACGCATAAACGACGTAACTATTTTATTCCCGAGTATACAGAATATGTTAAATACCGTGTGTCGGAAAATTTGTCAGTTGCATACAACAGTGACACCATAATACCTGAGTTCGTGCTCGCATCTCTATTGAAGGTACCGGGCTTATCCTAACCAAATACGTAAAATATGATACGATGTTTAGACATGTTTTGGTTTTAGTAACAAAATTGTATTTTATGAATGTTTGCGCAATGTTTATAAACATATATTTCATATAATATTATGCTGATAATAATATAATAAATATATAAACATATACAAGTTTCATAATCTTAACTTATTGCATGTTGGGTAAATGGTCCCAAACTTTTGGTCTGCAGTGTATATTATATATTCTGAGAATATAAGACGGCTCAGTCTGAATTTAGTAGCAAAACATCATTTGTTGACTATTAATACGAAACGAAAACTCCATTAGGTTGGAATATTTTGTCCGATCATAATCGTTAATTATAAAATAATATTTCATAATTCATATATTCATAAAACTATTCAAGACACGGTAAAATATTCTAAAAGGCACCTATATCGTATGAAATACATTTAATAATCATTTGTAATTCAAGTGACGTTTATAAATACCGTTTATGAAAAGAAGTTGAGTATTTGAGTACGCATGCCAGGCAGACTCAAATCGTGAAGTTTCGTCATAGCACTAATGATTTGTTTTCAGGTTACGGAAAGGTCAGGTGAATTTAATTAATCAATATTTGTCACGTCGCAACGGAGAACCTGTACACTTGCTCATATTGACATAGCTTAAATAATTAATGTGCCATTATGGCGATTCGAATATTTCCTTTTCAATGAAACTCGCAACGCCGCGCAATGAAAGATATTCCAATTAATGTTTAATTGAACTTATTAATTATGAATAAGTTAAATATAACTGAAGTTGTTCCTTTTGATATAAAATCGCTATTTAATTTGATCAAAGAACTGGAAATGTTGTTAAATATTTCTTAACTACTTTAATTTTGTTTTTTATTACATTATATTTATTGTAATTTTCCATAAAATTGTATGAAAATTTCCAACCTTCAATCAGTGTACTGATTAGAAGAAAGAAAATATCCTTTGTAAGTTTTTTGCTCATCGTACAGTAGTACAATAGAGCTATAGTGTTCGGTCGAGGATATTACTGAATTATTCTCATAACATATGTGTGAATGCTTTATTTATGTCATTTCCTAAACTGATATTGACTATCAGGACGTAGGTTCCTGTGTGTGGGACAGTGTGAACGCTTGAATATTTAATTTATGGAAGAAAATCGCTAACTGAATCGTTATCTATTACTACTTCTATGAAGTTAGAAGTTTATTTACAATTTTGGGTATATAGGCATACTCCAAATTAGAATAGGTTAATTTCTATGTATATGTAAACAATTAGAACATAATTGAAAGATCTTTTGGTTAATGTAGTTAGAATTTTAAAAAACTTTTAGTGTAAATAAAGCAGTCTATGTAGAATGACTTAACTATTTTGAAAATAATTTAATATTGTTCATTATATTTCGATAGTTTATATTTACTGTTTTACGCCTTCTTAATTTTAATGTATTCCTTTATATATATATATATATATATATATATATATATATATATATATATATATATATATATATTTATTTATTTATTTTAGGGTAAAATATGCTTGTTATATTTTTGACAGTTTTATGTTGTAATCAGGAAATACCTGATGGTTATACTTTATTTTGATGTCAATAGATGGTGATTATGAAATTTCACTTTGTATAAGTGCCCTTTAAGCCTAGTTTCTCTACATTTACTTATATAAAACTAATGTAGACATTAGTATGTATACCACGGTATAAAAGGTTTACATAAGAAATTATTTCTGTAAGTTGTCATGTCGTCATTTATCATCATTAACATTATTCAAATCTAACGCACAGTATGGCATAAGATTTATTACCTAATTTGCGTAAATTAGGTAAAAGAAACTACATTTTTATAGAAATAAATTTTCATGAATGCTAGACTGCTGATTCAACTGTCAAAGTAAAACAAGCAAGTTTTACTAATATTACGAAACGCGTTTTAATTATTTCTACTCGGTTCTTCCAAGTTATAACAGATAACACACAGTGGCGGATTTAGGCATTTGTGGGTTCCTGGCCCTAATTTAAAATGGGACCCATTACCCCGATCTTTAGCTAGTACTAAATCTTTCGACTCGCTCAAGTAGCTTTAAAATTAAGTGCATGCCCGATTTAGTTTGCATTATTTCTCTCAAATTAAAAACCCGTATAACATATTCATCGATTGAATGCTTACAAATATTTCATTATTGCGTCATTATTTTTAACAAATAATATTTTTCTTGTTTTCTCGCTCGATATTTGCTCTACATCAGACTTTCTTATACAACAAATCAAAGAATATGTAATGATATTTTACGTTATAATTACATCATTATTTTATTGGACGAAGTATAATAGGTAGTATTATAATCATGAATATAGAATGAAGACTACTCCAGCATAATTAATTTCAACAAGAATATGCACATGTATTTCGATATTTTTTGTAATTTTGTTTCAAACTCGTTGATATTGGAACAGATATACATCATATAAATTTAATATTTTTTAAGTGTAAATGGTATATTTTTAGTCTGATATTGCAGAATTTTTATGTTATTCTCGAATCAAACGCGCATGTCTCATCAATGAAATCAAACTTATTGCTTTTTTCGCCATATATTGGTATGACATTTTGTTAATTGACTTTTAATTAAAAACCTGTGCTTTGAATCATATGCAGAAACAAAACAAAACTAAAAAAACCAAATTACAGCGGTGGCATGATGAAAAATCGTTATGAATTTTGTGATGCCTCATATAATCTACAAATTAACTTTTTAATCATAATGATCACAATTTCATTAAAAGCTTACAGCAAAAAAATCCCATTAAACAGAACTGATCCATATACCTGTGGTGCCTGTACGGTGTTGGTGGACATATTCACGTAACCGTAATACTAAAAGCATTCTTTTTTTTTTGCATTCTTGTGTGTTTTTAAATTTTCAAGTTTTATTTTATTTTTGTGGACATTATCAGTAAGTATGATAGCTAACCGTACAACGTTTAATGATTGTGTGTTTGTTACATTATTTGGATTTCAAAAGTAAGCTAATGAGTTTTTGTTTTGAAAAAGGAAAATTTAACGTATCGAACATTGTACCCATGGTTCGTATTTGCTATCGAAAAGGGAATTTAAAACATAAAGCTTTATTATAAATATAGACAATGACAAAGTCCATTTCAATTATACTTATTCATGTTTTCTGTATACTTTATAAAAAATAATTGTGATTTTCAGTTAATGAAGTAGACGAACCCTTGAAGAGGAATAGCAATTATCCATACATGTCATTAATTTAATTAAATGAAAAATAAAATTTAAATTCATAATAATATTTATTTAGTAAATAAGTACTTAGCAATATGAAGTAGTCGTCAATGCGTAGTTTGTGTAATATTTAGAATTCATGCAATCTACGAGAACGAAAATTGATCTGAAATAATATATGTGTTGATATTAGTTTCAGTTGTCACAATAAACTCGGCAAAATATATTTATAATTCAAAATAACTCCATAAATTTTCAATGAAAGAATCTAAATATTTACATGAACAACGAACCTGACCATGTCCTCAGGGTACAGTCATTATGGAGAAGTAGGTCATGACGTGAACCAACAGTAGTGCTAATTTTATACATAAACTCGACACATATTCACCTGCTTGAGCAAGGCGTTTAATTGCAAAATGTTCCGTCTTTTGTGTAATGAAACGAACAATACGAATAATAACATGAAAGCAAGAAGAATAGTTGGGTAATAACTTTTTATTTATTATTATATAACTGCTATTATGATACTCGTACTATTAACAGTAATACTAAGTACACAAAATGTAAATAAATAAATAAGTAAGCTAGTGAATTCAGTAAATGCAAGACCCAGTCAATATTGATAATAAACAATAACTTTGTTGCAGCAGCAATTATAAATTGGCCCCACGCGAAATTTCAGATATTTCCTCTAGATAACCGCTATTATGTATCTGAACATCATTCATTGTGCATTTCGTAGTTTGAAGATTATTAAATGAGTAATGTTACATTATTTATATTTATATAGTAGATTTTCTTCCAACAGATATACATCTCTATATTTATAATTCAAAACTAGAACTAAAGAACCGAAAAGATAAGTAAAGAACCGTTATAAAATAATCGGTTCCAGTTCCGGTTCTGGTATTTATTGAAATGAAATAACTACCCGGTTTGGTACCGGTTTTTGATCTTGCATACAATTTCAGTTTCTGCTCCGGCTATCATCATATTATTCCAATTCGGTTCTCAGTTCCGGTTCCAGTTCAGTTCAAGTCCCTGCTTAATATACAAAACAATGCTTCAATATAATGCAAATCTCCCATATTAAAGAATCAACATTTTTAAAATATTAATAATTAAAGTAGCTTGTCATAACTTCTGCAGTTGAAAGCTATAGATATGAATAGTACTCCCACGAAAAGGAATATTCAGAGATCTTGTTATCGCATGAATATGTCTGCAAGTGTAGGGCCTTAATTTGAAGTTGCTGGAACAATACAATATTCTATTTATAATATATCCTCGCACACACTTAATAAGTAAGGGCGCAGCAAAGAATAAGGCAAGTGTCAAAATCGTGTTGTAAAGTGAAGTGAATTCATTCCAGCGAACGACCTTCGCCGTCGCGTCGCGCGTATATTGCCTGCAATGAACTATAAACATAGAACTGACAGGCCAGAAGACGACGAGAACGTTGCTTATTCTGGAGAGTAGAGTCAACAATCAAGAAACTTGAGACATGTTAACTCATAGTACATTTTCTAGTCAACATGAATTATTTAGCATAAGGTTCCCGTGGGACACGATCCGCGAACGAAAGGCAGCGAACGAACATGGATGAACACTTGGCCTGGCCATCATATGCCGCGAGCGACGCCGCTGCCGCGCCGTTGAGTTCCGTTGGTCGCACAGAAACTGCGCGACGATAACAATACTTGACTTTGATCGATTGCACATTGAAATATCGCCAGAGTAATCCATAAAGTTGACTTAGAAGTCAATCTTGTATCTTGTTATTTTCACTTACTTCATTCTAAATGCGCACTTTATTAATAAGTGCCGACTTATTTTGAAACAGCAGTTTTTCCAAATAACAGTATATATTGAATATTATATTTGAATATATTGGATTAGGTGACTAATAAAGAAACAATCTATATTTTGTATTGAAGAAATAATTTTTGATAACGTAATAAATTAATAAGGTAAATGGTACAATTTAAGAGTATTAGGTGGTTTGACAGTTTGTTTGGCATATATATTTGGAGTGAAAATTACGTATACAGAAATCGAGTACAGGTCACTCCACATTTTGCGGCATAAGAACTGTTTAAACAAACATTTATTTTATTTTATAGTTTGATTGAATTTCAAAATTTAAAAAAATATGTATGTTTGTTTATATTGTTTGATAGGTTTTTCTCAAAAAGATGCTTACCTCATTTCTTTGTTAAAAATAATTAAGTGGAACAGTGGTGGTGTTTAAATAGAATTTATTTTAATTCTACTTGTAAAATTATATATTCGTTTTTCTTGTGCACTTCTCTAATCTTTAATTAATCATAACTTTCTTCAATAAAGTCATACATAACTACAGAAAAAGTTTCAGAAATTGCAGTGATTTTATTTTTTGCATAACCGCAGAGTGAAATATGCGTTATCTCTCACGAATTCAATTCGAATTTTAACTGGAAAACTAATTTTAATTTAACTTATTCTTTACGAACTCTTGTCTAACTTTAGTTTCTTGAACAAACAAATTTGACGAGCAACTCATAACAAATAACCGATATTTAAACATTTCGATCGAAAATGGTCTTGCGTCAATGAAAGAGCAAGTTAATGGACTGAATGATTTTGAAGCATGAACCGTTTATTTTAATGCAATTGACAGAAAACTGGCCAAAATAATCCTCAATTCTATAACATCGATGTCATATCATTCTTCTTCTTCTTTAGGTCTTTTGAAGCCTGTGACAACAAACTTAAATACTTACCCTCTTTGGGGATATATGTATGCTTGATTGATCTTTTTTGATACAAAAGATGATTGAAGGTATTCATTCTTTGATAATATACGTATATTTCATATTTACTGTATAAACTAGGTTACGTAAATATCATTTAATATTTATTCTATTTTTGGTATTTTTATTTATTAACCTTTCAAAATGAATGATGGAATTTTTTTATATATTGGCAAACAATTTTTTAGCTGTTTAATATATTTAATGATGAAAATTATTTCAAAATATTTATGCATCATATCCGAACCATTTTCTAACAGATATGATAAATTCGGCTTACATTTAATTATGACACAACATAGATCAACTCTTTACCAAATCCGTGTTTTTGCTGCGGAAATATGTTTTTATAAATATGTTGAAACTAAATAACAAGTCATATTGAATTGCTTCCAGCTGAATTCAAATTATTTAGAAATAAATTCAACTAATTATAAATGAAAGAAAATATTATTTAAATAGTATTTTATTTGTTACTACCAATTTGAAATCTGGTATTTCATTGTTTAATCAAAATTAATAAACATTGCTATTTATGTAACCAGGAAATGCCTTATTTTGTATAAAGAAGTGAGATGTTTGCGGGGCAAGCAAAGCCAGTTGCCTCAAAATTAGTTCCACAAAATATGGTTTAATACATGAATTATGAATTTCATGAATATCATTGTAAATAAAGTCCTTACGCTTATTAGTTTGAAGTTTTGTTTATACAGAAATGTGTCATTGAGTTTTCTAAAAACTGCAAAAAATATTCGCAAAATGTCTGACTCAAGTTTAGATATATTAAGTGATATCGGCCACAAAATGCACTACCATTAAAATAACATTTCAAACTGCAAACTGTTGGAAATTGTCTTGGTGTAAAAATGATCATTTTGTGGTTAAGAGTATATTTTATTTATAACCAAAATTAAGTCATTTGAATGATATTAAAGTGCACTATTTATATGTGCGAATAAAATTGGCATGAAATTTAAATGTTATATTTTTTATAGCAATTTTATTTTATAAGTATATGTGAATATACATCAAATATATTTAATGTCTTTCAATGATATATTTATGGATGACTAAATTATAACAATATTCAATGATAATATTATCAAAAGCTCTATTCAGAATATAATATTTACATCATCTATATCAAACCATATAACAATATCGTTCTATGCATATAAAACTTTGTTATATAACTACGAAACTGACAATAACAATTCGTTCGTATGCTCGATGTACTCGTGTCAATTTTTGTTTAGACTGTTATATAACCTTTACAGCGAGCTCTGTTCATTTATATTGTTCGTGTATTTCATTCGTTTGATAGCGTGGAAATATTTGTTTTCAATCATCGCAAACCGAAGATTCGCGTTGCGCATTTTCAGTATCTATATAGTGTCATCGTTTGCAATATTTACATAAAACCAACGTTGTTACCGCATATCTTGTGGGTGTTCAATAAATTTTTGATATCCTCTCAATTTGTACTCACATACCACTGAGTCCCTAGGTAGATAACAGTGGCGACTCGTATAGGAGGAATGCTGGGTAAGGCTTTTACAAATTGTATAGCTATGTTAGTTTGAAATCTGATCGACTAATCGTTTTCAATGAATACATCAAATAATATTAACGTTTTATTAGATATAATACGAGTGGCTCATTTACTCTCGTTTATTTTAAATCCAGCAGCCCTTATACTTCCAGAGGCATAGAACCCTAAATAATACGACCCTGATGTTTTTGTATACATTTTAGATTTTGAATGTATTTAAAATGTCAATAAAAAATAATATTTAAGACATTTTAAATATTCAATAAATTTGAATTGTGTTAAAGAGCAGTTATCGCCATTAATTATTAAAAACTGGGGCTATAATAAGGTTTACTTAATTATTTTTTTATGACTAGAAGCTCTACAGGGAGCTGATGTCTTTGGTGCTTGCATTTATGATTGTTGCTTCAAATTATTTATAATATTGTCTACTACCTTTAAATGTATGACAAATTTGCTGCAAATTATTACATGTTTGTTTTACAAAAACAAAAACTGTTGTACATAAAGAAATATATCTAGTTATAATTTAAAGCAATATTTAACTGTTGCTCTGCTATGAACTTAATGCGGTAGCCGCCACTGGTATATAGGGGTGAAAAGTTTCGAGAAAAGTTATTGATTCGCCTGTGGAGAATCTGCAAAAGTTTTGTTAGAATTTTCTTACTAACACGCCACCTGTGAGAGCACTAAACTTGCTCTTATTCTTCTTTCCGGCGACGTTATTGCCCGAGGCCATCTGTCGCTAACGTGTGTAGTCGCCATCCATTTCCTCGGATGACCATTTCGCAAACGCTATTATTGCACGAACGAGTTTCTTTTGATCTTCTTTCTTATATTACGTACACACTTTCTCACTTCAATTTATTTCATATTTACTTGAATTAAGTTTTGCTTGAAAATACTTTTCTAGTTTTCTCACCGCTGCACTAGTGAAAATGGTGGATCTGGAAATAGACAAACTTATATTTTCTAAAGAAATGTGCTGGTGGCAAAGAGTTTGTATTTTCTTAAACCGTGTTTTATATTTTCAAACTTAGTTGCACAAATAATATACATCATCACCCTCTAAAAATATTAGGGGCGAAGTGCAATTTCTGTATATTCATCTTACTTACAACTAACATAATTTATTATTTTTATATCAAAACACAATAATTAACTAAAAGTAAATCTTACCTTATAGCATATATGATAATTACGTATTTATTTTCCTATATAGAAAGTATAGGAACCGAGAAAGAAATCGATGGTTAGATTTTAAAGTATATAATCGTTTTGAGGTCCTCTGAGTACGATTTAACTATTTACTCAAAAATATATGTATGTGTGTGTGTGTGTCTTATTTTCAGTATATCCAAAATGGCTGCATTTACAGAAATATCTGTTACGGACAGCACAAGATTTTCTCATAAACATTGATACAAATTCACGTGAAATATTTTAAAGTTCTGATGTTAGCAATAAATTCAATAATAATTATTAACTAATTAATATACCTTTCAATAAAATAATATCTTGTAGTTTGACTAACGATTTTATGAAGTTCCGTATATCTGGAATGTCATCAGTGTAAAACTTTAAGCATTAATATTATAATTACAGTAATCTATTAAGAATATGTATACCAGTTAAATGACTAAAAATAACGTAAATTTTCATGAAATAGATTAACCAGAGATTGCCCGAAAACTGTGCAAATATGCTGCGTGCAATAAATTATTTAAACTTTCTTTAAGAACATATGTCGTGTCTTTGATGACAGAGTCTTAAACGCCAAAAATAATAATAAAGTATTAGCATCAAAATATAATATTAGGGTTCGGATATATGTGCAGTATATTATTTTTATAAATAGTTTTGCAAGGGACAGGAAATATATCAACTTTAAATATATCCAACACCAACAGCACCGCTGCCGCACCGACCTCAACGCAAGGGAGTTCGCATGCGACCTCAATTTATAGAGCAAATGCATAATGGAACAGCCTTTCAAGTAGAAACACGCCCGCATGCTACTAGCATGGCTATTGCAGTCTATCGCATACAAAAATCCGGATTACTCTAAATTTCATCTTTCAATTTTGTACGATATTCTACTACTAGAAAACATATTTGACAATATCAGTACTTCAAAAGTGTCTATACATTGTCGGCTTACATAATAATAATAATAATAATAAACTAGAAATGCTGGTAAAACTTTCGTATTATAGTACGAATAGTACAGAAGAGCTAAAGCATTTAGCTAATGTTTTTGTTTCGTTGTCCTAAATCCAGAAATAAAATATATCTCATATACTTGGATGTTACTCCGTGCTTATTCTTAGGTATTCCATTTAAATAACTTCAAATAAATATTATTTTAACAGCACACTGGTGCCAACCTAAGAATTAATATATTATTATAGATGGCAGCACTAGCGATTTAAATATCTAGTGTGAGCGTCAAACGAACTTCAAGATAAGTTAACTTAAACCCCTTGTCTTATAGTCTGTGAAAAGGATATAACCTAAAATCGTTTACAAAATGTGCTTACTTTTCAAACAGTTATGGGTTTAATGTAAATGACGCTGTGATCAGATTTCAACTTTATATAAAAATAAAATGTGGAAGATTAAAACAAATATGTATGAAATTCATGCATACAATAAAGGGCATAATGGATATTATTTATGAGCCGCCTTTCTAACCCGTAGGTCAAGTGCGGGTTAATCAGTGTCATATCTCTTGCATACACGCTGCTTTGTTTCACTTTCGCGATATTTAAAAGTACAGAGTTGTTTCAAGGAGGAGACAGACTTTTTTGGATGTTTCGTGATATTTAGAGTCGTAATTACACTTAACGAATAAATCGTATTATTTCATGAATATTTTTGTACAATTTAAATTCATAATATGTTTAAATATATATATTGTAACATTTTGTAATATATTTTGAAACATGGTAAACCCTCTATACATTCATCAGCTGTCAGTTGTCACCTATTTGGACATTTGACATTTATTTGAAATAAATGCGGTGACGGGTGAGACAAAAGAAAACAATTTATCAACCACAATTCCATAATTTGAAAAATATTTTAACATAAATATAAATAACATACTATCTTATAACTGAAAACAAAATTGAGAAATTATGTTTATAACCACTAATTTTAATTTTAATGGAAAAACAAAAGCAATTGTTTCATTGCATATGCTAAATTTCTAAATTATTAAATTGACATTATATTTTACGGCCTAATGACATTTTATATACATGAAAAATCTTATTTTTAGTTAATGGGATTTAGGAGAATATGGAATTTTCGTATTGCTTGGCTCTGGTTTGTAATTTAAAATTTGGGTAATTTTTAGCGGTTTAAACCCCTTTTTAGAAGAAAAATTTCTTGCGCCACAGATCGGAAGTCAATCTTCTTGTTTCCATCGTGTTTGACTTAGAGTTATGTACTCAATGCACATTTATATATGCATAGTCAATATTATTGCACGAGCAGAGCCGCGGGCATAAGCTACTCCTTAATAAAAGAGCCCCTGGTAAACCGGGCCTCAAATTCTACTTTGAAATTATATTGTCAGTCTGTTTCTGATTGTAAATATTTGATATTTATGATAATTACAAAATTGACAGTTAACTGATTACTCTATTTATAAAATAACAGTTTTATTTACTTATTCAAAAACTTCGCTCACTTCGGTAAATTTTTTGTTGAATTCAAGGAGTCCTTCAAATAGTAAATTGAGTACAAAAACTATGAATAGATAACTAAGCTATATAAGGAATACTAGGTAAGTCTCCGAGTTTAATTACCATACACAAGTATTATATCTCGGAATGAACCAGGACACCTATATAATTTAATAAAAATACAAATAAGTAAATACTATTTGTAGAGTTTTATTATATTTGGTTTGTTTTAAACTTCTTTTTTTTTTGTTTTACATAAATTCAATGTAAGTGTAAATGCCGCTGAAAAGCGAAAAACGGCTCTGTATCCTATCCAGATCACACCGAGACTCTTTATTCAACATGTGTGTATTTGTCTGTGGGCGACACGTTTAAAGTGCTGTTAACCTCTAGCACCGAATACCAAAGTGCCTTCGTCATCAGACAGGACACAATCTCCCATTACATCTAAAATAATGTTTTCGATGCTCTCGATATATATATTGAGAAGAACCTCTTGTGAACGCCCCAAGTGTTGAATGGCTCGTATCATGTTTACAAATGAGAATTGCCGCACAAGTGGTAGGGACGTCTTATATTGCTAATCCGACGACCCGTAAAAGAGGCATTGCTAGCAATATCCGGTTCCGGTTTCCATCATTACACCAGCCACAAAATGTTTTAGGACATGATAAAACACTTCTTATATTCTTTTAAGTGTATATACTTTCAAATATTTCCCAGGTATAAGCAAGTCGCACATGGACACATAATGTGAACTGTTTAAATTTAAACAAGCATACGGCGAGCTCTTCTTCAAGGACAAACTCTAAAACTCGAGCTTTTAACGGAAATACACGTTTTGACCATCCCTAAATCCAATCTGCCTATTTCTGGAATGTCGCCTATGTGTGTGTGTGTATGTCTGTGTGAAATAGGAGTCACGATAACGTGAAAAAAGAAAAGTTATATTCTGTAATTGTGATCTGGAGACTTATTGATTGAACTAGAAGCTGGCTACTGGTTGTTAAGCCCCGTGTAACATTACTCTAAATTGACGCGCACAACGTCGTTGCTGCCAAGAACAACTAACGAATGCGAAACACACGTACCATCTACACGTCATTATCGAAAGAAACGTCTTTGTTTTTCTTGTTAGGTCGCAATGGTGACTCACACAAGGAGAATAATGGGACGCAATCGTCCTTGTATTAGGATTACACCCGAAATGAAGGTCATATCCAAAACCTTTAGTTTAATAACGAACTATCTTACTAAATAAAATTTTAAATATTATAAATATATAGTTTTTCTTTTCCATCTAATAATTTTTTATATATGCATATATGTTAACAACTTGACAAGTTTTGATATCATTTAAGTCGGAATTTGGCATTCGCTTGATAGCACAATCAGTAAACGCTTATTACAAAAGAAGCAATTTGAGAAAAATGTATTATCATATTGATCACCATATGGTATAAAGACCGTTACTGCTTTCTTGAGGTCAGCTTGCTAACTTTGTTATGCAATATCCGTCACTACCAATTAAAATACACTTTGTTTCATAACAGAGGATGCTAATGAAGAATGTGTCGTCTGTTTCAGGTGGTGTCCAGGCGCATGTTCAAGGCATCGTGAAAGGCACGGCCCTCCTGCCGTGCGATCTCACTCCGCCCGTGGCTAACGACACCGTTATACTGATTGTATGGTATAAAAACCAACACACGCCGATATACAGGTGAGTGTAAACTAGATTAATAAAGGTCTCAAAGTTGTTCACATTTTTTTGGTACCACCACTTGAATTGTATGAAAGTAAACGTTCGCTATAGAAAACGAAGTATAAAGAGATGACAGCGGTGTAAATGAGATTTTTTAGAAGTATTTTTGGTATATCAGTATATGTGATTTATTTGCATCCGCCGCATTTTGTATGCTTGGGAATAAAATCGTTTGTATAAGTCGCATAACTATTATATAGCTAATTATGTTAGTTATAAATCTTTTACAGAAAATAATTATTTGACTAAAGATAATAAAAGCACGCACCGGTAGCAAATTTATAATTATACTAGTAAAATTACCATACACAGTAAGCAAGTGGTATCATAATTACTTAAAACAACCACTTAGATAACTTAAAAATTATATGCCTGCGCGCTATTCACATTTGTACTATCATGATATAATCGGCTTAAAGTATTTAATGGATATAGCTGTTTTGATATCCCTTGAGTATTTGAGTATTTTTCTCAATGATGTCTTTATTGTGTGTGGTCGTGTTTAACCGCGCATTTGTGTGGGTGTGTTGATGTATGTGGCAGTGTGTGTTTGCTTGTGTGTGCTTATGTGGCTGTGTAAGGCCGTATTACTTAGAAACTGCTAAGACATATTAGCACCAAAACCAAAACTGATGCAGGCAAAATTATGAAACTTTAAACTTAAGACCGGGTGTGCCTATTTTTAAATATAATATCTTAACTGGAAGTAACAGTCTATTATTGCTTTTGTTTCAATATCTCGGAAATAGCCTGAGTTAGACAGAAAGTATTCTTATAAAAGTTGAGAAACTGAAAATTTCTAGCTACTTTTGTTGAAAAAGTTATTTTGAAAATCGTACCATTTACTGATAAATCGCCTTTGAAAATGGTTCCTTTGTTTATACTTATCTTCAGTTACAATACATATTGATATTGTTTCGCAGCAATCGCAAGGTGAATTTAAAACAAAATAGAGGATTACTATTATATAAATTATTGTTAAAGGATAAAAAGTTCGCTACTTCAGCTTTTATACTGTTTATTTCATAATGTGGATAAAATTCCATATTTTTTAAATGTATCTTTTAGAATATATGAACGTAGTATTTCTTTGTTGTAAGATTCATATTATATATAAAATATGTCAAACGCAAGCTACTTCAGATTCTTTGTATGTTTGAATAAAATAAAAAGTTGTTTTTGAATTGAAATTCCATAACTTTTGAAAAGTTAACTCGAATGGCAAATATTTTAAAGGCCACAAAATTGATCATGTGTTGTCAAAGAAACTGAGAATACTTGAAGTTTCACATTTTTATCCTTTGTTTTCATTCAGTAATCCTGCATCGGGGAAGTTTTACTCTAAATGTCATATCCTCCCATCTTCCGTAATCCACTTTGCGGTGTCTAGAATTGGTCGTATGTATTCTCTTTAAAGAAAATAGCGTTGAGAAATCTCATATATAGGTAGGTAGGTAGCTACAAGAGTGAGCAAAATTTTTCCATTGGGAAATCTATACTACATAGATGCATACCGTGTGTTGCTCAAGTAATGATGGTGCACTTCGTACGAATTGAATTCAACCATAAGAATCATAATACAGGAAACAGAATAAGTTCAGTTCAAAGAATAATCATTACTGGTTGTGAACTTTAAAACAATAAATTCAGCTCTTTCTCTGTAACGAACGAACATCTTGCTGCATTATCATGTAGGTTAAATAAATATTTTGTTAAAAAATAAGTTATTTAAAATGGATACTTATTTATTGACATCGAAAAAATGCGATATAAGAAGGCGCAGTCCTAGGCATATGATCATAATAGAGGGGGCAATTATCAAGGTTATATGCCATGGTTATCAACATTTTACTTATTCTTATTATTATTAGTTTTAGTCCTACTTTCAAACTGCTCTATTACTGTTACTCTGTATATGAGGTCCATTCATTTAAAAAAGAAGACTAATTCTATTGTGATGATGAATACTATGGACATCAATGCGAAACTAAAAACGAATATTACATTAAAACATCGAGAACTTAAACAACTTTCACTACGTATAAGAACGTAAAAAGCAGAGTGGCGCAGTGGAAGCGTGCTGGGCCCATAACCCAGAGGTCCGTAGATCGAAACTACGCTCTGCTAATATGATTTTTGGATAAATGACATATAATCCAGGAGCTGTCGTACAAAGCCGTGACTTACTAACATCAATCTAGACTTTTGTGTGTGTGGTAATTTGGTCATGTCTGCCAAGTATACGTGATCGGGAGAATTTGTTCGCGGGACATAGCTTACCTACTATTAATGAAACTGGTACTGTTTTTCCTTTCTTTTGATTAACTATCAAAGCAGTTTATTTTATAATTCATACCTTATAACATTACAATGACAATAAACAAACTGCCCGACATATAATTAGGAAGGGTCCGTGTCTGACTCTTTGGTTTGAAATGTATTTACCTACAATCTGACTAACTAGATTAATTTTTGCTCTACTAACTAATTTTATACTCTGGATCATGAAAATGAACTTGTCTGACAACATGGACGAAACAAAACAGCTCTCTGACATTCTAAGAGTGTCGTATTCACTTTTTCTTGTTGTCGGAATTATTATTTAATATCTGTTAATTTCAAAATACTATAATAATAGTTGTTTTTGTGAAATTACAAGATGTTGTCATCATCGCATGATAACTACATGGTCTCTCCAATATCATGTTTACAAGGTGCAAGTGAATTATTTTCCAACATTCATTCGCGATTATTATAGAAATATTTGACCGGAAAACGATGTAATATAAGAAATTCTTAACATTTCTTAAATTCATTATTTCTATTTATTGATTCAATATTAAATATTTCTTGTTATTCGTTAATTAATGTATGCTGAATCAAATATATTCGACCCCAATATGGCGATGGAAAAACCCAAGCTCCAAAAAATCATGTTAGCAGAGCGTAGTTTCGATCTACGGACCTCTGGGTTATGGGCCCAGCACGCTTCCACTGCGCCACTCTGCTTTTTACGTTTATAATCGTAGTGCTAAAATATCCGTAATTTCACAGTTTCAATGTAATGCAAGTTTTTACTTGCGCATTACCGTCTATGTGTATTTATTTGCACGACATTCCAAATAAATTACATTATTTACGGAGCATTACAAAATAGTTTCCCGAATTCCGTTCAATTTTAAATTAATTACAAACCTAATTTGCATACAATATATTGGCTCGTTGGTCTAGGGGTATGATACTCGCTTAGGGTGCGAGTGGTCCCACCAGCAGGACGAGGGAGTTAAAATTCACTCCCAGTACCGCTGCTGGTTGTAAGAGGCATCCGATAGGCGAGGAGTAAATCTCGTTAAAAAACTCCTTACCTTCCAAAGATCTGATATGTTGATGTGACTGTTAGCTAGGGTGCACTTGTGTTTCTCTAGTAGCTGCACCAAAGCCTTCATTCAGATTTATTTCAACATATTACTTCAACATGAAATGTGTTTTAGTCTTACAATGCGACATGAAGATACCTACCGTTTCCTTACAAAAATGAACCTAAACGTGACAAAGTTCAAGCATTGAACATTTATTTCAATATCAAATATAGAAAGAAATAGATTTAAGATTTTACGACAAACAACGTAATCAGAGTTATAAATCAATCAACAACGTCATCAAATTGAATGAATTGTTAAGTTTGAACTAGCTGTAGTTAATAAAACTTATATACTATTGTCTTCCCGCGGAATTATAAAGAATATGATGAGTAAGAATTTCACATTCATCTTTCTATAACTCATTACTGTCAGAATTATAGCCAGAAGCAAACCTACATACATTACTAATGCGATCGATTCCCAAGTGCAAATTTCAAGTGTGGCGGTCGATGCTGGTAGGTGGGATTGCAGAATATATGATTAATACCATTCCATCTTGTACGTCCGTAATCATATTCGTTTCTAATTAAGCACTTGACGTTTGAAACGCATTTGATTTGTGTGCAAAGCATTGATTTCAAATCATGATTGATAGTGTGCACGTGATGAATCGTTGCGCTGTCAATAATTATGTTCACGATGTGTAGTTGAGTATGCCGCCGACAGTCTTCACGACACAAATATAGATAAATTATTTTACATACTTTTCTTTTTCATTTTGCAAAATGTTCCACATTTTCCTCGCGTTATGTGTAATGGCTTTTTTCCATATACCTACCTAAATGCATTACTTCAGAAAGCTGAGTTTCGTTACATTAAAAGATTCTTCTTTTTTGCCAGTTACTAAATTTTATTTAACGGAAAGTACTCGAATATAAGGTGTGTCCTAGACTATATATAAATTTCAATTATATAGACTTTAAAAATATTTGTTATATCATCACATAATTCTATTGTCATATTTAGCTCGTCGTACCATAGTTTAAGACAGGTATAGTGTTTGGTTGTGTGTCTGTAACATACTCGGATCAAAAAGCAACTCATTCTTGTATGCTCGTATTGCTGGTCCTAAGATCTGACTTTGTGACCTGGCCGATTTAAACAAATTTTGGTAATTGTATAAATTAAATGCCCAACAATTTCTCGTCGCAGTTTTAATACAATTGTCTTTATACGTCCGGAGCGAATGAATATTTTCTATTTTTTACTTAATACGTTATATGGCGAGCTAAAGGCATTAGTGCCAGTACTTTTTCTTGTTTCACAATAGTGTTGCATTTTAATATTGAAAGTTATATTTTCAATGAAAGTCACTTGTAGTTCATTACATAGCAATGTTCTGAGGTTTAATATTCTAGAAAGTATTATATTTTATTACAGTAATTCATTTCACGTGTTCCTGATTTTGATAGTGTATATAATTCTTCTCTCTTATTCGCATTTGAGATTAGTGTATTTCTTACCTACAGCAAAAAAATTAATAATAATAATTTGGATAAAATATGTCGCCGTTCTTATCCTTCTTGCTGATGTCAATATTCAAAAATGTGACACCAGTATGGTGTATCGTTAAAGTATTTGCCCCAGTAACAAAAGTAATTTTAGAGTATAATTAATTTGCATCCAACCATGCTATATTTTACCCTTTAAATTTTATCGTTTGATTTGATATACAGCGGGACAATGTTGCATATATATTTCAATATAAAATCAAAAACTAAAAAGTAGGTCAACCAGACTTTCATATCAAGTTTTCGTTATTTCAGTGTTCGCTTGGCAGCCCTCGTTCTATCCTTCTTTAAGCGATTTCTCTCTCCTTTTTTAATTTGCACGTCATCACGTGAAGCTTGATTTATGCCATGTACTCAACAAACGCCACGCCAGAAACTGACCCCTTTTTACATCCGCGTTAATGAGCATTTTGTGTATGTAGAGCTTTTGTTAAATACAAGTTTTTGTGGGTTTTAATTACTGTTAGTATATTACTCACCTTTCTTGATATTTCTATTTTATATAAAAATGTTATTCTACAATACAACTTCACTATTACCATGAACCTAATTTTAATATTTTTCAATTAACTTACTTCCTAAATTAAATAATAAGCAAAGGTCTATTTAGAGCCCAAAACAGCGCACTCCACATAATGTTTGCCTGTGTAATTGTCGTATTTCTCTGCTTTTTAGGGGAATAGGTTCCCCTACCAGTGCCATCAACTTGTCACTTGCTTCCTGTGCTCATAGCTTTTCTTTCCTCTGCTGCCATATAAACGAGAGAAACGCAAAGAACGTAAAGCATATTTTCTCTCTTTCTATTCTCCGCCTTATAAGGAAGAGTAGGAGCCTTTAGTAACACGCACTAGAACCCCGATTCGCGAAAATTATAGAGTTCATTTATGTCGGTTTTGCAGTTCTAATGAGTATTGCGCAATAACAAATGTTCTAATTTAAGATAACCATAAGTGTAACCACTCTGCCAAACATGCAAGCCACACATATGTTCATGTATTATACGTATAGTGTATAGGGGCGTGGCTAGCGAACATTTGTTATTACGCAATACTCATCAGAGCTCAAATTATCTTTACTAATTCTTAACTTGTACACGAAAGCGAGATTAAAGTTGGAAACGGAAATCGATAATATTCAGAATCTATTTTTGTTAAAATCCCGAATTCGGTATTGTTCATGATCACAATTCTTCCATATAGTCATTCGTATAAGAAAATAATAATTTAAGGGCGAGCCCCTTCAGTTGAACCATCTGAACCATAGTAACTCGCACTTAGCTCTTAGTACATCACGTACAGTATGCTACGCATTATTGATATACTGTCAAAAATTCCGACTATGATGATTGATAAACTTGCACATGATTTTTTCAGTCATCAATTATTAAAACATTTGTTTTTATGTCAACATTTCGGATATTAATTATTCCTTCATCAGAACTAAAAGCTGTTTCTAATCGTAGCGAATATTTTGTACATTGGAATTGTTAATATTGTTTGATATATATTCATTTATTGTTACAAACTACTGGATGTGTCCAACAATATTTTCAAATTTTAAATTTAATTCAAATGTAAGTTATAGTCGCTTCTATAAGAAACAGTATTTAGTCCTGATGAAGATATAATTAATTTCCTTAACGTTAATAAACAAATAGTTTGACTGATAAATCCTATAAATCCATGTGCAACCTTATATTATTATCTTAGTTTGAATCACCACATAATGGTATACAATGCCATATGAATCTCAGCAACTTAATATTAAATTGTATTCAATCTCATTGTAGTCGTATCGTTTCATGTTAAACGAATTCCCTTGTATTTCATCCACTTTGCTGCGTATTTCATGACTTCGCTTATGGACGGACGGCCATCATATCCGCATCCGTGTATAGTATACACATATCCCAACGGAATTACCGTACCAGCTTCGCATAATCCCTTCCGCTATTCGGTGCGACACCCAAACCGAATTCTATTAGCCACTGGTCTAATGAATTAGTGCTGTTAATAAATTCATTATCACACTGATCTCCGTATATACCTACACGCTATAGATACGCATCCACGTAGGTAGATTTTCGAGTACTTACCTTATTTGCGGAATAGTGTATATTTTTAGAGGATTAAACTCTAGACTTACTCATCACACAGATTGTGCAGATTCAGTTGTGTATATCTGTGTTTATGGACGCCGGTGGGCCTCCTAATTTTTTGTTTACTTTCTTATGCGTTATAAAAGAAACTATTGCCACAAAACAAATCGATCTATCTGTGTAAACGTTCCACTGAACATAAAAAAGTGTTACGATGCGTTTTAAATATATGTGTTATAACAATATCCGTTTATTAAATAAGATATTATGTGAACATCAGTCTTCTATAATACTTTATTTCAGAAAGTATTATCATTTACAGTCTATCTACCAGTGAAATAGGTCGTGTATTGAGAGTGATAAAAGTGAAGTGTACTATTTCAGGTGAGGTTGGTAGCTAATCTATAACGTATTATGATATTTGGATATTCTACTATATGTATTGTTGAAGTATATGCAGTATGAATAGGTGAAGAGAGACTAATCTGTTGAATTGTTATTGATATTAATATATGGACGATGGGACAAAGTCTCCGGATTGGTAATGAAGTATATTTATGGAGTAAAGTAAAGAATATGAGCTAGATCTAATACATGAGATTTGAGATAATACTAAAGAGTTGATTATATAGAATATAAGTTGTGTTGAATGTCTGAGGACGTTTACTATTGACAGTGGTCCCATCGAGGCCTATCCGGTGTTTATCTGAAGGTCCCAACGGTGACCTGTCTGGTGTGTCCGGTGACACCCCTGATTGATGTGTTTTTCAGAAGGTGGTCCATCACGGTTGGAGTGAGGCGTGTGTCGCCCACGGAAGACCCCCTCTCATACGTAACCTTAACGCTTACGTATGAGGTTTGACTACTGGAGTTAAATATATGGGGTTTTGGTATGACTGTGTGTGTGTGTGTGAGAGAGGAATATAGACCGGCTCCTCACTGAGTTTATACAAAATAGATTAATAGCCCGGATTCCGCGGGCCGTCACGTATAGATATTAATATATTTATTTTTATGTAATTGTATGATAATATTATTGGTTTTAATGAAATAATAGTAGTGCAGGAAAAGTATCAGTGTTTAAATATCGTCGATAAGCTTCCAACTACAACAAATCATACACATACATCTGGACGTTTTTTTATATAATATGTGTGTATAGTAAGAATTATGTATAAGAAAGTCGAGTGAAGCTCACTCCAGCTTTAATTATTATTACAATGAGAGGTACATAAAATAAATCAACATATCATTATAGATAGTAATATACAATCTGAATATTTAGAAGCTTTCAACTAGTACTTCACTGTTTAAATAGATATGATTTATATATATTTATCCCCATCAATACTTCTTCCATTCATAATTAAATATAGTTATTTTCCATGAATTTTTTATGTATTTGATAAATTGATTGCATCGCATGCACACAGAATTTAAAACTCGACTGTTGGTTATTCGGTTGATTTGCGTTCAATAACTGCAATGTGCATGTGACACCGTACTGGCCAGATTATGTTATTTGCAAAATACAGTTTGAAAAATATAGGATTTAAAAATTCTCGTAACCCAAAGGAAATGGAATCACTAAGAGTAGCGCGCAACAGGAAATTGTGGGAAATGTGTTTCCTGCTCTTACGCACCGATTTTAATGAAAATCAAATAACGTTTGCTTTCCTATTTGAAACGACAGAAATATTGCAATTTTTCATAACAAGCTTTCACATCTTCCTGTTTTCGTGAACGCAGCTATTTATATATTGTTTCACCCATATAGTTAATCAAACAGGACATTATAAATCAGAAATATAATTAGATTCTCGAATTACTTCAAATGTATATTTTCGGGGCATGTGTATTTACCAATAACATTTTGTTACAAAACATGCATTTATTCTGCATAATTATCACATATTTATATTGTTATTTTTCCAATAAAAGGAACATCATATTATTATATTAAATTAATACAAACGTACAGCAATACAATAAGACTTTTCGGAATGTCCGTTGACCCTCCTTTTATAATAAAATAACATAAATTCACAACAAATTATCTCAGTTCAATATCTGCAATTATAAAAAACATTATTTTTCATGTACGTTGGTGTTGAATATATGATTAATCATCTTCTACGTTGAATAGCTTGTGGGCATGACTCCTATTTTAGTAGACATCCTCTGTTTTCAGAAGTTGCTTTTCACCCTATCTCCTGCACAGCTTCGCATACATGATACTACTTGCCCAAGTTCTGTGCCTTGGGTCATATTATAAATTTGGCGTATCGAACATTTTTACCTGTATTCTCAAAACTACGGTGATGGTGTATTCAAAAGTTCCTTCAGAAAATACATCTCGCTAAAGAAATTTTAGCTTGTCTTTACTCAAATATACTTGTTAATGGATATCGATTAATTAAACCATTAATTTATATACAATGTTTCACTAAACTACCTACAGCACACTGAAAACATTAGAGCTTGCACCACCCTTTTTACTTTCTTATTCGAATTTATATAAGGAATAAAAATAATGATACAAATCGAACTTGTTATTAGTTATAATAATTTAGTATTTTAGTAAATTATTATTTCCGTTAGGACACTAATTTGGAAATTAGGTTACACGGGACTAGGGCGTGGCATGTATTTAGGACACCCAACACTACAATAGTTATAATAGTGAAGTACAATTTTGTGGACACTTGCTAAATGATGATATTAAATCCAGTGTTTGTATTTATTTTGCGGCAAGAATAATTTGTTAGTGTCACGTGAGCGCATTATATCTCACAGGCCTTGTCAGGGCTCACTATACAAGTTAAGCTTGTTCTCTAAAGCTATGTACCTACTGAGCTTATTAAATCATTGCCCAGGACACGAACTCGTTATATTTGCTAGAAGCGACAAGCGACGCTGTCACTGTCCGCGCGTTGCATCCCTGATATGACGCCAAGAACACTGTGCTAACCGAAACGTATAATTACACCAAAGATAAAATTATACACAGCGGTAATACGATTACATAAACAGTTACTATCAATGGTTCCATTACTACAGAGAATTATTACCAAACTAGGTTAATCCCGAATACATTCCACTCCACCATCGATCACTCTGTCTATGTTTCTAACTTCCTATCCGGAACGCTATGTAAATCCTACGAACTAGTATACACAAGCAATATAAATATATCGTAAGCACACATTTATTTTTGTTTATTTTATTATATATTATTATTTATATCATTTCCGTTATAATATCGAGGACCAACATTTTCAAAATTACTTTCTTATCCGAATAAGATATTTTAAACACAGGGTATTGATGCCTCTTCGTTCATCTTCCTGTACTGCTGATAGGATTGCTAAATTTTAATGCGCGTATTAATATTTTTACTCGGTTAGCCATCCTTGTATAGCCATATAACTGGTATCACGTTTACCTTAAACTTCATCTGAAACTGTGTTTTACGAGCAAAGTCACTTCGCGGACCCAAGAACAATGGAGTCTATGTGTAGTTTACCTACCTACTAGGCATACCGTGTATTCTCCCTAGCTTTTTAAATGACTGCCCTGGGCATAGTACATGCATATGTAATGCAATTTTAATGTCCCATTTCAAACTTCCAGCGTTAGATGGGGTCAGGGGCATTTCTCTTCGTCGATTAACATGACAAACACCATTGTTACGTAAATAATAATAGTCGTATTCTTTAAGCTTGTTTGACATGGTTCAATATTTCATTTGTCATTTTTAGAAGCGTTTGCATGTTTTCACGGTTATTACTGTAAACTTATACCCTGCTGTGAAAACATTTATTTTATTAATATTATTATATCAAACTATTTCGTGTTGTTGGTCAAATGATGCAGATTAAATGTCACGCACTAGTTACAACTTGTTCCAGGCTATGGGTCTGAGGAGGAATCAGGGGTATTCCAACCATCAGGAAGGTAGTTGCGATCGATTAGTGTTTATTCTTTTTACTTCGTTGCCCAGTATATGCAAAACAACTAAAGTATTCGGTCTTGTGTCTACAATATTCACGAATTCAAAAATGTTGTCACATATAATCCTTTTACGTCTCCCTGTTTTCGAAGATGTATATACTTAGATGAAGATCACTAACACAAAATTAGTTGGTCTTTCTTTGTAGATTCGGTATCGACCCAATTAATTTCGATACTTTATACTTCTAGAGATAATGAGTTCTAAAAATAGGACCCGGACTATTTACTAACTAGAACATTATTCTTCTAATACATATATCTTCTAATTATTATTCGCAAGTAAATACAAATTATATGCAGTTAACTTTAGATTACTCTACTAAATATATTTCCCAACGGCACAGTTTGTATTAGCTACTGTCAATATTTAATAATTAGAGATTAAAAACAATGGTTTCAATTGAACAAACAGTAGAATCGGTTTTATAAAGAATCCGGTTAATGTTGTCAGCGTTTACGCAAAGTCCGTATTGATTACTCCATTCGTGTGGTATACTTTTGGGATTATTTTCATTCGTACATAATACGGGCGAATATGTATGAGTTTCATTACGAAAGTAGGGAAATGAATCCCTCCTACTATCTGGTTGTTGTTTTTAGTATTAGTATAAATTCTTTACGTGAGGGATTAATCAGACTTCAATACACTTGTTTACAAATACATGAATCACAGAAGAAGCTTTCGAATGATACAATAATCCTTATTGTGCATTCATATCTCGAGTAGTAATTTGCGATAAACTATAATAATTTCTTAGATATTATATTTAAGTAATTTGTCTAATTATTAATTGTTACTATAACACTATTTAAAACTTTATATTATTTTACTACGCGTTATTTTTAGCATGATCTGATATTTCAGTTGGAAATAAATTATGTTTTTATTGGAATTCAAATAATCTCAAAGGCAGATTTTAATTAAATTATGTAATTGAATGAAACATATAAATGCGTATTTAACTTCCTGTAAGTCTTCATTCGATTCAAATATCATTGTTATTTTAGAGCTTCATTTTATACAAAAAATATATATATACATATATACCGCATTTCATTTACTTTTCCGATCAGTCCTTCCTTCCTGTATATCCGCACAAATGCCCATTATAGATTTAATATGTAAACCATGAATGGCATTTGAAATATTTTACACCGCCAAACAAATTTGTGATGTATTTCGGATCGACTAACTGGATTGTGGTTTCATATTTTCAAATAATATCCTACTGTTGGTACTTTAATGTTTTGTTTTGTTCTGCTTGTTAAATTTTATATCTACAATAACAATATCTTTTGATGACAATACAAGATATTGTTTTAGAATTATTGTTTTATTATTTATTGATGCACTGTGTTCAATTTAATGAGTCGTTTCAAAGCCAACACCATCTAATATAATTTTTAATATATTCATCTAAAAGTTATTACATACATTAGTAGTTTGCGACGGTAATAGCATCTTTTGTGGAATAGTTATTTGTGTTTTACATGCATCAATCTAACAAGAGAAGCAAGAACGATTTCTGCTTTCACTAGCTATGTGTTCTACGGTCGCTTTAAAAATATACCAAAACGTAAATAAAATATCTCAATTTTCCCCATTGTCGATTTCAAACTCCCTTGGTGATTTCTTGTTGTGTTTATTATTTATGCAGAAAAACTCACTTTCTGCTCAACTGTTTACTTACAGTATAGTCGTAGAAAAAAAGAATGCTAAAGTGACTGGACTATTTAAGAATATTTTGCTTTGCTTTTTTCTTTCCCAAATCTTAAATTTAAAACATCATATTATGATGTATAAAACTTTTTGAGAAAAACAGCTTCAAGGGACGGCTGTTAGTGATTGCTCATCCTAACACCAGAAATAATGTTTCCTTGGTAAATTATTTAGGTCAGATATGATGATGAGAAACAAATCCGTAGTTCTAGTGTCTGCTCGTAAGCTTGAGAAATGAGCTATAACTATAAAGTCACACGAAACATGGTCCGAATTCAGTTGCAAGTGTCATATATTCCATATTTCATACCCTACAAATACGGCTGCTTGTTTTTGTTGCATGAAGAACCGACCAACCTACACTACGAATGAATGGATGTTGGGTCGGGTCTGCCTTGAAGCGAGCGACAGACAGTAGCGTCCGGTAGGCGGAACTCGTGTGACGGAAATAAATAACTTTATAATATTAATAATAGCGGTTGTGTCTCTCGCTGAACTGTATATAATAATAACCCAGACATTTGCCCCCTGCTTAATTGAAGCGCAGTTTTAGCACACAGTAAACACTTGCCATTGTCATTTTTCAAAAGCCAAATATATCTAATTCATTTTATGTTTTTATAATCGTACTAATACTAATAAATTGTCATGCAGTTTATGCAAATATATAACTACAAAGAACATTAAATATTTACCTAACTTTAAGATTAGGTTGGATTTGATTTTTAAGAGTTCAGTTTGAAATCATTTACTCTGTAAATATATCTTACAATTAGATAAGAAATAATAAGCAAATATTTTATTTCAAAATCGCTTAATATTCTCATATTGATATAACAATATGTTTAATTTAAATTTAAGATTTATATATCTTTGGAAAGAAAATCTCCTATTTTTGAAAAGGATATTTCAACCGGAGGTGCTTGATTACTCGTGTCATGTTTTGCATAACTTGAAATTGACATGAATTATGGAAAATGTGATTCTAATAAAAGTTAACGATATTAAAATTTACTGAAAAATCACCCATTGTATTATATAGGTAGTGGAAGTATAAAGAAGTCTAGGGCCCCTCCAGATTTTCAATTGTATAGTTTGTATTGCTATATTTTAATTGCATTGTACACAAGAACGAAAAACTCTATAATAATGCCTTTGGTGAAAACATATATAAAGCTTAGTTCTATAAGTGTTTTTTTTTTTTTTTCGAATTTTAATTTGTGCACTTCTAGATTCATTATATTTCTAATGTGAATATGCACAAAATCTCATTTAAGGGAACGGCAACGAATAACTTTTATTTATTTAAAACCAAAAATAAAAGAAGGTTATAATTGCATGAAAGTTGTTTTATTTGATATTTAATATAGCTTATTAAATATATATATTTTTAATAATATATTTTGTTTATTGGCAAATTTCAACTTAAAGCTAGTCATCAACTTATCCTTATCACAAAACACAGTTATAATATAAACATTTACGGGTATATCTGAACCAAATTATGTTTGTATAGTATATAGAGAATTATATTTAGCATTTACAATATTTTATTGAAGAGATACATTTTTAGAGGGTAAGCAATCAGTAGTGGTGTTACAAATTTTGATGTTCACAGGAATTTTATTATATATATATATATATATATATATATATATATATATATATATATATATATATATATATATATATATATATATATATATATATATATGAATTAATGATAACATTAACATCTCATCAACGAACTTATAAATGAACCGACACTAAATGGTGAAAGTGATGAGTGTGAGTTTTAATGTAATCTGACACCCCCAAAAGCATAATACCAGTGATGAAGTGCTAATTAAGTTCGACAAGGTTTTGCAACTACCGTTAGATGATACAGTATCCGATACGATAATAGGCCATCAAAACTTCACAAGAACTCTTCAATCCTGCTCTTTGACCTTTTCCATGCACTACGCCCTTCTTATATTATCTCATCTCATGCAATACTAGTTTACTGGAATGAGAGAAGACGAATCCAATACAAACACATGCCAACGTACACTCTACAGACACGATTCGGATCAAAACTAACGATCAAATTGCGCAAATAAGTTACGAGATTGTTTCTGAAGTTTTCCCTGTGCTTATATGTTTTCTAGATCAGTCTTTGTGCACGATATATCTATCTACAAGTGACTCGGGTATCCACTTTAAACTTTGTAGATTTGTTTTCTATTGATACGAATCCCTGTTATGCCGTATTTACTACATATATTGAAAATAATGATTGTTCCCATTTATTCTTTGATCTTTGTAAGGTAGAGTGTTTAATAAAACCCTATATTGCTAAAGATTAAAGACTCAGTTGTACAACAGATTCCTTTATGTTCAAGAATAACATCAAGATAAATTGTTCCTTGGGTGATTATTGGTCTTATCCTTTTAGTTCGTCATATGGTACAACGTATAAAGTTACTGTGTTTGATCGCGATAAAAATTATACATCTATGCTTGTTACTTTGAGCGATAATTATGAGCATTACTATTTTCTAGATAAACGATTCTAATAGTCTAAAAAAGAAATTCTTAACAATTTTACTAAGTAAATTAAGACATTTTAAAGTTTGTATCAAAGTCGATTCAGATTATTGTAATTTATTCAATCCATATAAACGTAAACTTGTGTGTATTTTATATAAATAAATAATGTGTTGGCGTGTTTTGAGTGATGAATTTTCGTACATAATAATACTCTACTTTAAAATAAGGGAATGGAAAATGTTATCTGCCACTCCAATGTAATGAAAAATGGATTGTTGTTATTTATTATTTTTCAACGTACTTTCTTTTGCAATGCTGGAAATTTTAAATTCCACGTTTCTAAGTAACCAGAGGCTTGGACTGTACTGCGTAATTGTGGCCATAAATTTGGCTCTAATAACACCACTCAGCCGATTACAAATAAAGCAGAAAATCGCTCGGCAAACAGATAAGTAACTTATGTTCGCTTTCGTATTTACAGAAGAAAAAAGTGCTGTAAATAACGTGTACTTGACACAGGAACGTTTGGAATTATAATAAAAATGTCGCTAATGATTACGCTTGATAATGAATCGCTTCACAGCTTTAATTACCTACGTTTACTGCTATTTTATCTTTCATTTTCTGCTGTTATTCTATTTGTACAATTTCCGTACTCATCCGATATAATTTATTGGGAAATATGCGCAGCAAGCAACATTATTTATTTTCTAAATTACCTACGGTTATTTCGAATTGTTTGATCCCCACATACCAAAGCTGGAAAATAAAAACCTTAACATTCGGTATAAAATTTTTCAATGATAAAATCAAATCACAATCGAGTAAATTCATGTCAATTTTCTCATGTAAATATCAAAATTTGAAATTTACAGGTATACCCCGGTTAGTAACGAGACAATTAGCATGGAAATCGCTAAAGTGCGATTCAAAATTATAAACCATAGATTCATTTTTGTGGGTCTGGATTTCATGTAGAGTGGTTTTATTATTTTCACCGTTCAGCGGTGGATTCGAGTACGTAGTTTTACATACACGCATTAACCGCACTGGCTGGGGTATTCACATAATATCTAGTGTTCTTAAAGTGTATGTACCAAATACATTTAGACTTAATTGATGAAATTTTAAATTGTGAATATTTCTTTTATAACCACAGTTTACTTGTAAAATATAGTAGGGAATATAATTCACTTTCATAAACAAGCATTGGTGCAAGAACAATTATTTTCATTACGCGGTAATACACTCATTATATATGTACATGGTGTCTAATAATTTAGATGTTACCAGTAAAGAATGTGGCGTACTACCTCCAACATTTAAATAAAATGGTTATTTAGTCCGCGTCATCTGCACTCTTCTAAGTAGCTTGCTTTTTGTTTGTGCTTTGCTGATTACAAGTGCAGCGCGGAGCAACCATCCATCCATCCGTCTAAATAAATAAACATAGAAATAAGACGCTGTACTGTACACAGAAGCGCACAGCAGAAGAAAAAGAGTAGACCAGACCGTCTTCGCTTGAGTGGAACATTAGCATCGCTGAAATTAGGTTCCTTAAATTGTTCCTAAAATATGCAAATTATGTATGATTTGCATAATGGTGATGACTGCTATTGTTTGGGCATGTTCATGTTCGTGTTATTTTGGCTGCAGAATAATTCGGCCATTATCACCACAAGTCGATGAGTTCTCCGTCGCCAACCGCAAGGAGTTTTGAGTAATGGAACTTTGTTTATTTGCCAACTTATATGTATGTTTATTCGAACGCTGCATCACATTCTGCTGCTCGTCGTTCAAAGTGCTCTTCTATCATTACCATATCTAGTTTTGGCGACGAAATATACAACTTACATTAAGAGGGTACACCTGTTTATATCTCGTTCTACGGTAAATATCTATTAATTTCTGATATTTTTAGCTTTATATTAATAATTTCAAAAAAGTGTTATGTAGATCCGTACAATATGGCATGTTTTTAGCTCGCCGTACGAAGTACGGAAGAGCTAAAGCAATCTGTTGTGTCTGTAGCATTCTCGGATCAAAGAATTTCCTTAACAAAAAGAATTTTGTCTCGTCGCTCTGAATACATATAACTCATATGCTTGGATGTTGATCGCTTGTAAGACCAAATTTGTGCTCTACTTCTACAAGTAATGAAAATTGGTTTGTACGCTACGAATTTGTTCAGAATAGGTATTGAACCCGATGGAGTTATAAAATTAACAGAGTTTCTAACAGCTGCTACAGATTTGCACAATATCGATGTTTCTCTTTTTTTCAGCTTGTAAGTTAAAGTTATAGAAATTCCCGTTCGATAGTTATATAAGTCCATGAATTTATTATGTACGCCAAGATTGAAATTTAGATTAACATTTCAAGCATTGGTGCAACAAATTATTTTATATAAAGTTAATATGGAGAGCTTTGAATTTTCCTGCTCATGGACATATGTCACATTAATTTAATACACTAAATTCACTGTTCTATCAATAAATATGAATTGTTGAACCGCACATTAAAACTGATTATCAAACATAGTCGGTGCCCATAAATGTAACATAACAATCAGAGAAATTTGATAACAAAATTCACATACGATATGTCAATCCGCAAAGCGAGGTATTTCAAACAAATAGGGAAGAGATGAATAAAACCAAAAAATGTGGCAATATGTAAATATTCTGCAGCCCCAAACTTTTGCCCATTTGAAAAGAAAATGTTCGTTCGTAGTATAGTATACGCGCGTGTATTTGCATGAAGTAGTACTGACTGCGGGCGTTCTCATTCTATGACGGTTTGTCTTGTGGAATGTTGAACTCCCCAAAGTGTTCTCGCTTCGCTCTATATCTCAATCTCGTATCTATCGCTCTCTCCAGATCGCTTCCTCAAACATATATTATATAGCATGCGTAATAGTTTCCCAACGGGATATCCGACGGAGTTTCACGTTTTTACTTTCTTGAACGTTGTACAAATCGACGTACCTATTGTAATCATGAAATATTTCCAACTTCAGATATTTACACGATTATGTTGCCTCACTGAACATATATTCTTTATATATTCTTAAATATGATTTGATATTCATTGATAATATGATCATGCAACACATAATTGCATGTTAACAATGGATACAATATATATTTTCCAGTAAAGACCAATTACATAAAACGTTGTAGAAATCTGTATTGAACGATATATATATGATCGAAGTATTAGGATAATACAAAGAAGTATAAAATTTTCTAGTGCGTCGTTGAACTGACCCGTCTATTGGCTCAGTTGGTAAATCTTATCTTTTTTATAAGAAAGTTGAGTGAAGGCGTCTCCAGCTTCTACTGAATCCATATTTGAGTATTTTCTCAATTATGTCTGTGTATTTATGTGTGTTCTTGTGTCTGTCTTAATGTGTGTTTGTCTCTTGTGTGTGTGTCTGTCCTATGTGTGGGTGTGTTTGTGAACGCATTACAGTCAATGCCGTTAAACACAAAATATGATATTTTGAATTTAAGATTTGTATATTCCTGGAAAGAAAATCAATCTTTATTATATTTCAACCAGAAGTTTTTGATTAATCGTATCATTCTTTTGCATATCTCAGAAGCAGAGTTGAGTGGTGGCCACTCCAGTTTTATTCTGTTTTTGCTTCTTTTTTATATAGTTTGGCCACCATCAATTATTTTTATAAATGGTGTATTTTAAATTGTTTGTCATATAATCGATTACTAGTAATTGCTCTGTAGCCTTTGAAGTTTAGATCATTTAAGAGTAACTTTAAGAAGTTCCAGTGAAGAATGTAGAACTGACTAAAATGATTGATTATAAAGATTGTATAGCCTGCATATGAGACTGTCTATTTATCCATCAGTGGTATGCCACCCGACAGAAAATCCAAAATTATTGAAATCTTGTTACCAGCATAATTCTGCTGTTTAATTGCCAACTTAGTATTAAGGGTTTTTTACTCTTTCATATATTTAGAAATGTTTCTTTTGTTACAGTTACGATACACGTGGACCACATAACGAACTTGCAACACATTGGCATGATGGTCAAATTTTAGACGAACGTGCATTCTTTAGAACGATCACCGAACCATCCACCTTGTCCATTGAAAATATCAGCGAAGTAGATGAGGGAGAATACAGATGTCGTATTGACTATCTTCGATCTCCTACAAAGAATATTCGTGTCAAACTCACCGTTATCGGTATGAAACTTTTTATATTTTTACTTCATAAATTTATGAGTCTGTCATTTAATTAATTCCTAAAATTGGGTAATTCAAGAATTGAAATTTGACAAAGTGCCAAATGCGCGGAAGAAATGAAAAGTTTCTTTTTATAGACTTATGGAGAAAGCAGCGATAATACAGAAACGTGTTTACAAGGAACCGTTAAAGTACAAGTAACTGTATATGATATGGGTACAGTGTGCTCACAGGTTAACCTGTTTGTATATTATTTATGATTCCAAATTATTGAAATCTTCACAATTATTAACACATACGAAATTTATTTATATTATGTTAACGTATTCCCAAAACAAATATAAATTTATTTAGTGACTTGTTGACTCGACTAACTATGATTTTTTTCTTCGATGAGAGAGTGTGACTCGTTCGCCCAAGAGACCACCCATTACTCTCACCGCCATTTGTCATATTCTGACTTGGAGTTACAGGTTAGTGGCTGTTGGGCGAAACCAATGGCGCTATCAATTATAAATGAGAAAGCGGAAGTGAACAATGCGCTTCGAAACATGCGTCTAACTGTTTTAACTTCATCGTATATTACAAACCATATTGAAAACGACCTTTTCGAATATAATGTCTTCTAGTATCAATTGTAAGAGAGCAAATTTACGATTATTTGACAAGGGAGATTAAACTACATCATCGTATGTTATTAAATGCAGCAATGCATGTTAGTTGAACTAATGTTATTTCAACGTTCCTTACTAACAGGAAATTAATTTAAACCATTTGCAATGATTCGTGTGTAAACGTAAATATTATTGAATCGATATCTTTTATGGATGAAGTTATTATTTTGTTTTCTATATTGGAACTGCTCAATTTCAATCTCCAATCCAGGTTTTCTACGTGTTTATTGACAACGATTTGAATATCAATATTCTCATTTTTATTTTTTCAAATAGTTACCTATTCCTACTAACAAGCAAACTCTTACGTAGTCTCGGCGGAAACAACATATTTATAACCACTGAATTTTGATGACATAACATCTAATTTTTGTGCTTTATTAACGTTCGTTGTATATCAATAAAAAAGTTGGCACATTTTTATTTTAGAGATAAGGAAAATTCTTTCCTTTGGGCACAATAACTCTAGAGGCATATAGCACTTTGTAATACTTTAGAATCGAAGCAGTCACTTATGTATACGCTAAGAGAATCCATAAATATTGAATTGAATATCAAACAATTGAATCTACGTCGACCAAATTCTTGTTTAATGCGATGAATTATACTTAAATATGTATTCCTTAAATAATTGCAGACCTTTCAAAGTTTGACAAATTCTTCGTACAGAATTACACCATTATACTCTTTTATGGTGCTGTATGGCTGCAAGAATACTTAAATTTAATATGACGATATTTATGAGCTAGTTCATATGGAAAACCATATTGTTTAGTTGAACAGACAAAAATAAACTGGAGAAATTGCTGACTGCAGCTACTTGTATTTTCTATTGTTCCTATCTATTCAAGTGTATAGTAATGCTTTCTTACGTATATTTATGCCATCTCCTGTCGTTATTATTGATTCTCGAATAAAGTGTTATTGAGAAGAATAGACTCAATGCTATGTACCACACAACACCTGCTTGACAATTCTGCAAGCGTTGCGTAAAAAATGTGGGAATGCGGTTGTTACTCAGGGCTGCTCGGGCCAAAAACTGCCCCCGTACCTCAATCTGAACATTCTTTCACTCCGAATCTCTGATAGGTAGACGTGTGCAACGGGACCCGTCCTTACCTCTTTTCTATTCCAATCTTTTATTTGTCACTGTACGTTGACGGCATGTCAACTTTCGTCGCTAGTCTTTCCCGCACGCTTCACCGATTTTCATCTAGTTTCTAGGAATATTTCTTTGCGAAATTTATCGTCCACGTTATTACCTTCTTTCTAAGGTATATTCAGCAATGCGGACTAAAGTGGAATAATAATGAAGCAGAATATTTTTTCACTTTTGCATTTGAACTTACACTGATAACGGATCAAATTAAATTGTATTTATTAATATACAAATCGGCTTAAGGATTTTCTTCATTTGTGTACGAACTCGTGGGTTCCCAGCTTCTTTCCGAAAAAATATATAATCATTAGTACTAGACTCATTCGGTATGCCTGCTTAAAGTGTCTATTGCAAACGCATAAAATAGAATAAATATAAAAATACCGATAAAAATCTTAATACGCTAATACTACTTTGGACCAGTGCATTTCAAGGAATCATTAAAATAAAATTATATAAGTGTATTTTCAATACTTATTAATCCTTCGTCAAGGAAAATGCAGTTTCTTTAGTAAAGAATTTTACGTAATTACCAATAAGTAGGTGTCTTTATTTAGATTTCTCTAAATTTGGAAGTATATGAGCTATTGCATTTAAAATGCAACGGAAACTAATTGGGTACCATATTATGTATATCTAATTTAGTTGAAATTGACCCGGTCCCAGTGGAAATGTACACACATTGATCTTACAAGCGTGCAAGCAACGGAGATTACTTAATATATGACTTATATACATTTTCAAAATCTTGGAAACACAATACAATCTACATCATATATCCTGTACATCCAATATCGTTCCATTATCAAAACGCACTCAGTTTACAGTATACAGTCAAACCTCGGTTCACGAACTTAATTCGTTCCGGTAGACCGAAATGTTCGTAAGTCAAAACTATTTTCTCCATAAGTATTAATGTAAAATGGATTAATCTGTTCCTGAACCCCAGATGATTGCTTATTTAAAATCCTACAAAATTACCAAACATAAAACATGTTCGTAACTCGAGTCAGTTCTCCATTTGTTCGTAAAGAGAATTGCTCATGATCCGAGGCGATCGTGAACCTAGGTTTGACTGTATAAAACAATGGAATTCTTATACTATCTACTATTTTGTGCTACTTATTCGTTACATCCTTTGGATATGTATTATTTGCTTCTCACGCCGGTTTTCTCAATTCTTTTCTATCGACCCGCAGCCTCAACTCGTTGTGCCCGCACGATTCTTAGTCTTTCACCGAATTCTCTCGCATGTTTCTTGCGAAACCGATCCGCTATCGATTCGCAATGAAGGCGACGGTGCGATAATGGTTTTTCCCTAAGCCCGATGTTGAAAACTTCAAAACGCGTTCTGAAATCCAAATTTCTTTTTAATATTTATATGCTTGCATGCGAGTCGAGTCGTACGCTGAATTTCATTGCATTTCAATAGATATTGCTCATATTATACGACGTTAAGGTAGTGAATTAGCTCGTATGAACCGAACCCTCTTCTACAATAACACATTCACCAATTGTTAGTTGCGAAAGCATAACAGTTCATAGAGGAAACTGGAGTAGAAAGAGTAAAACATGGTTAACGGTTTATTTCAACCGAGGAGCGCTGCATTTCGGTGGAAAATTATCATTAATTGGTTTCATGAGTAAGACAGTGAAACTACGTTTCGAATGTTTTACTGCTTATTGTCTTTGATTTTTAACTTATTAGCAAAAATGTCACGGCAGTTATATTTGCCAAATAAATCATAACCAAAATGTTTAAAATATATATTACTGACTGCATATTCTGAATAAGAATCTCTTTTTATATTCTAGACAAAAATAATACGAGCATAACTTATTATTAATTTGTTATGAAACCAGCTACAACTGGTAACCCAGTTTTCTGTGCCACGAAGTAGGTATTCCCGAATCGTGTGATTCGTTCTTGCAACTTCAACCTGTATTTCATCACAATCCTATAAGGGATTAGTCACCATCAAGATTGTTCATCGCGATATTTCCGCAACCAATTTAAAGTTGTCACTTATATTTGACAGGTCATTGTGATCGTAAAACTTTCTTAAATTAAACTCATGTTTTCTTTTTCTTTCTTCCGTCGGGAGTTAAAAAAAATACGTTTTAATATTTACTGGAGCACACCGAAAAAGTTAATAGCACAAAGGTTCATAGTGTCACGAACAGTGGTGGCTCTTACAGGAAGAACGATGGGGAACCGCCCTTCCTGCCACACATTCAAATATGTTTTTAATGTCGGCTGTTAAGCCATTGCGATCTGACGCACGCATTTGCGTTAGTTAATTACAGTCTAACTTTTTTTATTATTATTAAATTAATGCTAGGCTGTTATATCATTTAATTTACCTTTATTATACTTCTGGGCTCTCTCGTAGGAAATAATATAATTTAATTCAAAGAAGCTACATACAAAAAAGGCTAACTTTTTTTAAAGAATGGTATCGTTATGCAATGACAGTGACAAAATATTTGGTCTAGTAAAATGACCAGCGGAAAACAGGGTGCGGAATATGCATAGAATATTTCTACTCTTTTCCTTACATTTATCGAAATTAGTTGTGAATTATTATTAATTACAGTTTATGTGGTAGATTCTTACATATTTATTACTTTGACCTTTTTATTTGATTAGTCTTAATACTGGCCGGTTATTATTAATATAATATGGGCCTCATTCGCGGCCAATGCATTTATTTTTTAACAATAAAAGATGTAATTAACATTTATGGAGTTTTACAGGAACATAAATAGAATTAGTGAGATATTCACTTTTTCCTCGTCTTTTCTTTTTTCAATTTAAAAATATCGGTTATTAATTTGTCAATGGAATTAGCTCCAAATAAGTTGTAGGTTTTAACTTATTTACTTTACAATCTGAGCTAACTAGCGCTCAACCTCAAGTGCATTCAGTTTAAGCAATTTTTTAAGTTCAAAAAATTAAAAACGAAATCTTAAAGTATGAATTATCCCTATATACTCTAAGTTATGACACTATTAGATCATATTGGAATACGGAAAAAGCAACCGAAATACATATTCAAAACAATAATCGCAAACAGAACAAATTCAATATTATATAATACAAAACAAGCACAGTCCCTTAGTCTCTTAATATTATTTTGTTAATTGAGTCCTGTGCAATTATTTTCGTTATATATATGCCCATTGCTTTTGCTTCCCCTATATGTGGATACAATATAAGCGTTGCAAACAATATCGAATTCCCAAATGACGAATTGACATCATATCGCATCCCATCAAATACCTAATTTCGAATATACCAAATATCAAATAAACGTAAGGTCCAGTGAGCCAAATATTCCAATAACTGTGGCTATACAAATGATTTTAGGTATAATTAAGATGTATTATGTAAAAGGTTTATTTTCCGTCGAGAGTTATTAACAGCTCGCCACAAAGCTTGTTTACTGTTCTCCTTTCCTGAATTTTACGTACAATCCGCTATTGAAAAGTTCCTAGTATCTCAAGTGACTGGATAAGTAGTAAGAAGAACGTGCAAAGAGAATGCGACGAGTGGACGGATATAGAATAACCGAGCGTTTTAAGTTTTAATTGGTCATGAATTCTCACAAATGACCACTAAGTTACGCGACACACGCAGAATATTTAGTCGCATTGGGGCACCCCCTATCTGTTACTTTGCAACCCATTGCGTCCGTTTCGTTCTGCTACTACGAGTTGCCGAGAAACTTGCCACTTTCCAAGACATTTACTTACATACTTGCTGTTTTTCTTACTCCACGTATTGTTACATGCGAACATATTAACAATGTTACTCCAGTCTAAGGATTGTTTCTCATTCTATGAGTATATAGAAGTTTCTGACTACTACACCGATCATGCAAAATTTACTATGCCTACTGTCACTACTGGTTACATATCAAACTACTCTATTGTAGGGTCATTTGCACCGGTTATACCTAAATACATGTGAAACTTAATGTTAAGGTCCACCGAGTACGGAAGAATTCCGCTCCGATTTGGTTTAATTTTATAGTTGGTGCCACCATTCAACTTGGTATATTTATTTAAATAAATGTTAACGCTACGATCAATGATATTTTGAAGGAATAATATCTAGTTAATTAAAAAATAGGCTGTCCATATCATCAAACATAAGCAATAAAATAGGCTTAGATATTGTAAATCTGTTTGTACCGGAAATACATTGCGGCATATTATCAATGCAATTTCATCCCTCACATTAAAAGAAATAATTTTAATATTTGTTCTAGTTCCCCCGCAGAAGCCAACAATCATTGATGAACGTGGAAAGGAGGTAGCTTCCCGTGCAGGCCCGTATGTTGAAGGAGGCGACATGAAATTAACTTGCATCGTCACTGGAGGTAAGCAAAAAATATTTTGGTAAAAATCGAATATTTAAATAAATGACTATAGCTGTATTCTTTTTGTACAAATTCTCACGTAGCTTCAATTCAAACGCATGTTTTGCTCTGTCTGTTTAATGTGTGAACATAAGATATGTTTTAGCCGAGGCAAGCTGAGTTTTAATGTAAGCTTACATTGCAATATATGTTATATTACTCTCAAATAACATTCATTTTATTTAATACAAATTAGCTATAAAAGATCTAAGAAGCAAGATGCACTAGATAATCGATTAGAACAAACGAGTCGTCTAATTACAACGCAAATCTATATCCGATTAGTAAGTCAAATCCTGTTAAAATATAGAATTGACTAATCCCGTGGTATCACTAATCTTCTTGTCAAACTTCGTAGTTTGGTTTTGTGTTATAAACCGCATAATTAATAATAAGGCTGGAAATCCTTCGATGTAACCAAACACAATGTTTTCTTTTCTTTGGTCATTAACTGTGCTATTTAATTCTTCGCCCCACACTTATTATTAGTTTCACAAACTCATATATTTAGCAAATATGTATTCCGTAAATAACAGAAGGTTGTAAAAGACTATTTTCCTAAATTAAGTTTATTATACCCGCCGAAAGAACATTTCTGTTTCGATAACTGATTTCGTATTTAGTTACCATTGGGCTGACCGTCACCTTGGTAGCTTGTTTCTCTACTTTTAAATACTGCTGTTCTTTACTGGATTTTATAGCTAATTGTAGATAAAGCAAATAAATTACATGAAATATGAATAATATTCATGTTATTACAAGCTTAATGAACAAGTGCATTAAAATGGAACATATTTAGACAAGTAGTAGAAGCTCTTTCAACGAACCGCTGAATAAGTAGAACATTTTGCAAAAACAAACCAAGTATTTGCTGGTAATTTTACAAAAAGGAATACAAAGATAAGAGAGATGGTTTTGTTGTACTAACAGTACTTTAATTGGACGATGAATTGTAGCTAGACTTCTAGAGCACTATATTTAAGGTAGAATTCAGAATTACCTATACCGAGGGTGGTTGTTGCTAAAGTATTGCCTACGCCCCATTACATTTCCAACCTTTTGCGATTTATTTTTAATCTAAGGGGGAACTAGTTGTTCACCTTTTCCACATACGTTCTCCTTGGCATATTTCACTAGTCTATTCGACAAATTGTTGGAAAGAATGACTACGCTCTTCTTCAGAATAGATTTTTTCAAGGGTAATTTGGTTTTTGTATAGTAAACCATCAATATGTTTCCGTAGCAAAGAATCTTTTGTTTCGTTACTTCTTTTTACGAAGTATTGTAATAATTCACATTTTTTAACCGAAATGCATGTTATGACCTGATCCTTGAATTGAATCTGCAAAACTGTGTGTGTGTGTGTTGCTGCTTTGAACATAAATCTGTTGAATGTAAAATTATGAAACTTTAATCTTACAACTTGTTTATTTAAAACCAAATTACGTGAAAATTATGTGTTAGAAAATTTAGTGAACATCACTTCAGCTTTTAAGTAACTTATTAATATTGTATGAGCACATTTGCCAAGTTTAATTATAGTTTATAGCAATTCTAATAGTGGAATTATAATTTCACTACTCGAGCGTACTTCTCTTTTCTTAAGAGGAATCCCCATGGTTGCTCGTCCTTACAGGTCGGTGTAAAGGGGGAAGCGCACGAATATCGTAGCGCCATAAGAGCCAATGCTATTTACTACTTGAAGCGTTCTAGTTGGAGCGTTCGTTTAACCCTTATAATACTTGCTAGTGAATTTTTTTTAATAAAACTTTTAGAATATTCCGGTAGAAAAATAGTCAATGTACGCTTGTCTAGTTTTGAATTTTTAAATTTGTCATCTCAATAAAAACTATGGACATTTGAAAATAGGGTAAATATAGAACAATATAAAAAAAAATCTAAGTAAAATATTGAAAATCGAAAACTTGAGAGGCATAGAGCGAAGTTTTGGCTATCTGAAAAATAAAAATTTCATTGATTTTAATGTTGTAATAAAGGAGTTTTAAGGGTTCGACGAAACCTTGTTTAGTTATGTTTTGCTATGTTTGCAGCGGCTATGGGGATTCCTCTTAAGGCCCGATTTACAATGTGGATAAACTTGATTGGTTATTTCTTTGCGATAGTTTAGTGCCACATTAACTTACCAATAATGTTTAGTCATATGACTTTTATAATCTATTTTATTCCCTAGTGTACAAAATACGCTGTATGCCGTATTTCGGAAATAAATATATTAGGAGATGAATAGCTCGGCTTTAAATAAATTAGACGGCGTCGCTTGTATGTATAGGCAAAACTATAAGCGAGTGCACATAGCTCGAAAACAAAATGGAAGTCAATTGATGTAATAATAAACAATGCCCTACATTCTATTTACAGGAAAACCAGAGCCATCGGTAAAATGGTGGCGAGGTGAAATATTGATTGATTCGACGGATACAAAAAGTGGTTTCCAAAACGTGAAATCAAACCAGTTACTCGTACGCAATCTTCAACGATCCGATCAACACGCCACCTTCACATGCCAGGCGTCTAACAATAACATCAGTCAGCCGGTGTCAGCCAGCACCACCATTGAGATTTATTGTAAGTAATGAATCTGTATTGCTGTCTGCGCTTTTCTATATACTAGGTATACATTTCTGCTTTCTAATAAATGGCAACATGCCGTTTTATTTTCTAAATAAAAATATCGTCTGCTGACAGGTTTTTATAAATAACAGTCAATCATCTTTTCGGTTCACATCAACAACATTTAATCACAATTTGATAGCAATATTTATTATATATATCTATGTCCTAGGATGTTAACTAAGAGACGATTTGTTAATCGTGCGATATTGAAATTTATTAGTATTACATTTAAGAGAAAACTTTATCGATATCAAACTAATTTGTTATTTTACTCAATCCGTGTCTGCGATGCAAATGAGATGCCAAGAAATATGTATAGTAAATTTAGTTCAAATCGCTTCGGTACCTTCAGAGGAGTAGAGGGTACAAATTTGGTCTTACGAGGGAGCGACGACTAACACCCAAGTATACGAGTTTATTTTCTTGAATTCAGGGCGACGAGCCTAGAGCTTTTCGTTAAGGAAATATTTTAATTCGAGAATGCTACAGACACACGTCCAAATGCTTTAGCTGTACTTCATACGGTGAACTAAAAACATAACAACTATCATATAGTTATCACTAATAAATGTCAAACTAGCAAAATTAAGCACCAACTCGTATGAAGTGCTAAAACATCATCCCAATGGTGCTACTCGTAACGTCATCATTATCACGAGTGACATGACTTAGCACCAGTTAATAAATACAGAATCGGGGTCCAGAACTAACATCGTTGAACTAGCTGAAATGCGAACAACCTTTACTGGTTATTGCATGTGAACGACCCAGAATATTGATTACAGCTAACTTCAATTTGTTTATTCTCCCTTTACAACTGCATTTATCAAAATGCAAACGTTCTACAAAATCAATCAAAGAGCACTACGAAATGTACGTAAAGTTTAAATGGCATTCATATGTCCCCCAATTTCTTCCATGTAATCGAAATGCCAATCTGAACATGAATGATATGAAATGGATGTTTTCGTAATTAACTGCATCCTGTATGAAAATAATAACGCCAATATTTAGTAGAAATGCCATATTGTGATATATGTTTTAGTAGTCTGATTGTATTTGCGTTTGTGTCGTTAATATTAGTGATTTTGTTTTGTTTATTTATTAAACAAAGAGATTATACATAAAAATTTGATTCACGTCTTAATTTCGAAAATTTATATTACTCACATTCTTTGATGTACCTCTTGGTCATTTTGTGACCTCCTCTGAAGGTAGATGCCCAATTTTAACCAAATTTGGTATTCATATACTTACATTAAAAGAATATATAAGAGCAATTAAAAAAAAATATATTGAAAGTACTACAAGAAGTAAAATTATTCTAAATTTTTAATCACAGAAATATATGAACTAGGGCAAATTTTAGAACCCCGCAAGGACGCCCGAAGACGTCTCTAAAAAGAGGATATGTCCGCGGGAACTAGGTCGTCTGCTTACCCTAGGTTACATTCATAGGCGTAAACATTTTTATATTCCTATGTAGCCGGAGCCTAGGTATTACTGTCAAGGATATATTATTTAATGAAAATTTGCACAGCTGAAGTTTTTTTTACCTACTATTTATTTCATTATTTTTGTACAAATAATAAAATAGCCAACTGTACTAAATTCATTTGAAAAATTCATAATTAACATTAACGCCTATTCATGTGAAATCCCGTGCACAATATTGATTCTATTGATTTTAATACTAAATTCAAATTTCTTTTGTATATGATATAGACACATGATTATTTTATTTTATTTTCGAACGATTCGATTTAATGAATTTCTGAACTATTCGAATAATAATTACTAAAACGAATAATGCGTGAAGTTTCTTGTGAAATCAATTTTAAATTTAGTTTGAAGAATACAACGAAATAAAATTGCTTTTCGCACCGGTTAAACTCTTAAGGAATTTTTAATAACGCGTACCGGCTGCTCAACTTCAATTGTTTCTTTCTGATAATAAATTTTATGGAAACCAAAAAAGTTTGAATGTAAATTAAAAAGAAATAAGGCTGTGATATAAATATATTACAATTCTTTTTCGTTTACTGTAAGCAGAATATATAGCTTTTAAGAAACGAAGTGGAAATGTAATATCAAAGCTATTACATTATCTCTTTATGTAAACAAAACATAAATTTAATTACGCCCACTATACAATATTAGAATAGCGGATCGTTTCTCAAAGTGGGATACGAACTGGAACTACGTTACACAAAATTAAATATTTTAGCTCGTCGCACTGTAGTACAAAGGAACTATAGTATTCGGTAGTGTTTCTTTAATATTCCCGAAATTAGAAATATTTTTCGCAAAATTTGTTTCACGGCTTCCTGAATTCGGAAATAGATATAATTTACCACATATGGATTTAGCTTTCAAATATATTATTTTTGAGCCATCAGCTATAGACTCCATTTTGCTCTGATTAAAATTTTTTTGCTTTCCTCCTTTCATTAATATTCAAATGACATTATTGTTTATTTGAAAACAAAGGGCATATGACAGTTCTAGTATATTCAGCACAGTATTTACAATATATTATAATTAAAATTTATTCAATAAATTCCATTTACAATTAAATTTATACAAAAAATTCAACATAATATGACAGCATCAAATATTCCATTTACCCAAAAGGCACATGCTTTTTTTGTGTGTTTTTTTTTACCCTTGTTTATTTTTTCAACAATATAATTTCGTCTTGCTGTGCATCCGTGTAAAATAATGAAAGTTGAACGTGAAATTTTTGGTTAATTTAAAATAAACTCTGACCGAAATTTATGCAAATTGAAACTTTATTTAATTTCGAGCATTGCAATTATCAACCTACAGTCACAGCGGCCGCGTGTTTTGAATTCTACACATATTTCTGTTAGAAATTAATCTGTACATGTACAGAAATGTTTTAAATATTGTCATATCATTTATGCAAATCGCCCGTAACTCATAAATGACGTTTGGAAGCTCGTACATTTATTTTCATAATTCTGCCTCTGTTACACGTAATATTATTAATTTAAGATTTACTATGTACAATTTACAGGCTATTCGAAGAATTCTGGAAGCTTATTCAACCTTACATAGTTAGTGGCGTTGCATACAAAAATCCCCAAACCTTTACCAGAGAAGACTCCAAAAAAATTTTATAAAATATTATAGAATTCTTTACGAATTTCAAACATACTCATGTATAGGTGCTGGCAGCGTTGCCTCACAGTACAGCGAGCTTATAACTTAGTTGTTTTGTAGAAACAGTACGGTACCCAACTTGTATCCAATTTGTGGTACCTTAAATTGTATCCAATTTCATTTATTAGAGTAGGTATAGTATTAATGGAATTTCTACCGAAAGGCGAAGGATAGTGATGAAATTGACCAAATTTATATTGAAGGGGAAATGGTTCTACCGTCCCCTATTATATATCACCAGCATTGGCATATATCAGTGTGATAATTACAAATAGGGATGACTGATTCTGATGCCGAAACCACAGGCCTTTTCACATTCACATCATCAAACTATATATGCAGCCTATGATTGCTGCAGCACTATACTCTAGCTATTCGAGACTAGAATGTCACGTTCTGTTTGTTTCGGTACATGATGCATCACTTGTCCAATTCTATTTCTGCTGTTATTTATTGTTTTGCTGTTTATTGATCTGTCCGCTGGGGTTATTGTTTTGCTTACATTTAATATTCGTAAACACAGCATGTTGTCAAATATTACATTTTTAAATTTGGCATAAAATAAAAGACGTTCCAAACTTTGCGTCAATCATTTAAAACTGAAACAGACCTTAGTCTATTTTACGTTTTGATGAAATTTGTCGGAATCCTTGGACGAATATTTCAGTCATCAACGTTTATGAATGAAATTTGATATGAATGGTTAAATCATATTTCAAGTTTATTATCTTGACTTGTGAAACTTTACAGTAAACTCAAATATTTACATTAGAAGTATACATTTAATCAAGTTAAACATTAACCCGGAATTACTTAATACGTCTGTGGACAATTTCCATACTTATAATATACATAAAATATGACTATTTTCAAAGCCGATTATTTAATAAATGTAATCTTTTTTCGAGAAATATTTCTTGCAAAAGTTGTTAGAATTTTTAATATCTTTAACTTCTATAAGATTCACTTATTCTTTAACTCGTGTCATTTTCGAGAAGTTACACGCGTAAACAAGTACTTCCGGTTCAAATATCCTTTTCTAAAATAGGAGGTATTCTTTCCCGGGATATACAAATCTTAAATTTAAAACATCATATTTCTATGTTCAATGGTATAGGATGTCGAGCGTTCACACACACACACACACACACACACACACACACACACACACACACACACACATACACACACACACACACACACATACACACACACACACACACACACACACACACACACACACACACACACACACACACACACACACACACACACACACACACACACACACACACACACACACACACACACACACACACACACACACACACACACACACACACACACACACACACACACACACACACACACACACACACACACACACACACACACACACACAGATAGAGAGAAGTCATATATACGCGCGCTCACACACATAGACAGACGGAAAATGAGAGAGAAATCAAAATAGGCAAAATGGATTCAGAGGCCATCAAAACGGTTAGTTCCAAAATAAAGCCGAGGTAATTCTTTTTTATGATCCCAATATTTTCTATTAAACATTACGTATAAAGAACAATATTGGTTTTAACAACGTCCTTATCAAATTTCAATCAAACGGCTACCCCAGAAGGTATGCATTCCCCCCAGTAAGTTAAGCGATGCATTAGACTGTCACATAACGTATATGCAACGCGAACAAAAAGTTGCCCGGAAGTAAGATCACTTCTTCTGCAAAGTTCTAGCTAGTCACGTTGGCTGCTGAACAGGATTCAATATGGGCTGTCGACACGGCATATTCTGTGCTGCGGTCGTCCGGTAATCTGCATAATGGCTTGTGAATATTCGTTACTGTGCGACACAAGACTTCTGTAACCTAACCAATAAATTATAACGTAATGTCAAACTGTGGTTACCGGCTATGGACGGCCTCTGCCTCTGCTCGGGCTCCTGGCTGTTCGCTACATTCGTTGTGCTGCGACTGCAACTGCGACTGCAAACCCGCTTGCCAGGGATAAGCCAATGTCTATCCATAACTGCACTATACGCTATACTGCACGTTAATTTCAACCACACGAAATACACAGTGAAAAGCTCCAACTATTTGACAATAGTGTCATGAGCTTTGTTTGGCGCTGCAGTTTTAATTAATAATTAAAATGATAAGACCAAAATAACCTACATTTCGTGTATGTATATTCTCAGAATTTTGATTAAAGTTTTATTTTATACATCATAATATAATTCTAGTTACGATATTTGAGTTACGTATTTTGTGGTAAGGGAACTGTAATATTGGAATTTAAACAACATTATTCTATTTTAGTGTATACTAGCATAATTTATATATTAATATTTACTCGAATAGAGTAAAATAGAATCAAACTACAACTACAACAACAAAGTGAGGTTGCTGCAATTTTTAATCTTCTGTTCTGATAGTGTAAATATTTATAGAAAATAAATCATATTTGCCAATTTCGTATCGATAAGAAGGCAAATGTTGGTCACCAAATTCTCACATATAGAATTCTGCGTATTTTTTGAGGCGATCTAATATTTATTTCGTTTGCATATAATATATCATGAAATGGTTTATGTTTGTTATCAATTTTCCCATTCTACATTGTAAATACAAGAATTCAATTCATCTTGTACAAGGGATCTTTGCCTCAGAGTTTATGCTTTTCTTGCGGGTATATTTCTGTTATTCAAATTTCGCTCTTCCGTACACTTCTTTTTTCTGATAGATGTTTACTTTCTTTTATCACATAATAATGAGAATATACCACATAATATCAATATATATACTTTGATTATTCGTACAAGAAAATCGCTAGAAAATTTATTATCATAAACTTTTTATAGTTTAATTCTTTTAATCATGCCGTTGAAAATATATTAAAATAGTAACCATAGTAAACCACTATTTCTGATTAATATATTCTTTTCAAAAATAGGTGGTTTACTTTTGAGCACTTTTCATGTCTTAGGTTTAAAGTCTTATAATTTTATCATTAACAGGTTTTCCTGTAGAGCGATCGCAGGTACGTATATAGTCAGAAACGTTTCAGGGAACGTAGTTTTGTTAATATCTTGAGTTTAAGATATTTCATGATTACAATACATTCGTATAAGTAAAAACTCCATTTATACTCTAAATGAATTTATATCTTATAAAAGACAGCAAACATCTTAAAGAAGACACCTAGACAATTGTGAATATAATAAATGTTCCACCTAAAATAAAGAAAATATATACACTTTTGGGTTCGGAACATGTGTAATATTTATATTGCATGTCAAAATATGACAGTTGAAAAAATATCGCGCAATTTGTTATGCCTATACGCCTCCAGTATAATATACCCAAGCTTCTATGTATGCATGTTGTGAATATGTATATATGACGAAGGGGTTTTGTTAGAATACAGCTCAGGCATTATTTGATAGTTCCTTCCTCACAATAAGCATTACTTGAATATTCATAAGCGTAACGAATCGTATAATGCGTGAATCGCGTTTACCAAGAGTTTCTCTTACCTACCTACCTATAACTTGTGTTGCTTTGTATAGCTTACCTAGTGCTAAATACTAAAGCCCTGTTTTCATCATGTATAAGTTGTGGATTCATGTAAACAAATCTACCTAACATATATTGGTAACGCAAAAAATATATAATAATCCGGTTTGTATTAATAATATCCGCGTATTTTGGTAAATATAAATAATCAATTGTAATTATTATAAATTCTTATAAATCGTGCTCAGTGGATCTTGAAACTAATATATAGTAATAAAGATTCAGCAACCGTGTCATTCTCCCTGATTCCAAACGTTTATATATGTAATATGTTGCTCCCCTGTACAACCAAATTATGTGGAGGCATATCCTTTGATGGTTCCAGACCGATATTTTTAATTACCTTGGTATTATTACCAAGAATATCAATTTACTATTTATCGCTTGAATGAAAACCTATAAAGTCTTTGTGTCCCAAAATAAATGACGTAGGGTAAGGACCAAGCTCTAGTGATCTGCCCATAATTTGAAGTATGTTGCATTCTTGGTTGTCAAAGGAATATTAGTATAACGATGAAACCACGATAGTTTACCTTAGGCGTAGCAAAATATATTTGTATAATATGCCACTTAGAAATTAAATCCGTCGTATTGGAACTAAATTCGGTTCTAATATGCTAGACTTAACAGATTTACGAAACGGTGTGTTAGCTATAAGTGCTTATCCGTTCCCAGAATATATATGTATATTCTCTTTTCAATCCATTAGCACATGGCGTGATTTTCTCGACTATGGTTTTCATATAACTTGAGATCATCTTGTGCATTAATTCAGTTTCTTACATAAGATACCCTACTCTCAATTCCTTGAAAGGATATTAGCATATGTCTTTAACAGTAATCAATGCAAGTAACTAAGGCTTCATTCTGGGATATATACCATATTTTTTCTGATACGTATTGTCCTTTTCTTTTCTAGTTCGTCCATTAAACGTTGAAATCCTTAGCAGTAATCAGCCATTGTCCGCGGAAAGAAAGTACGAGATACCGTGCCAAGCTGTTGGATCGCTTCCACCTGCAAAGATCAGTTGGTGGATGGACAATGAAGAATTGCTCAATCACACGCAACAGGTAAATTAATACTGAACTGCATATATTCTCATTAAGTGGATACAATTATGTATATACTGTTTCACCTTAAAACTTTTTAGCCTATTTACAATAATATTATTTAAAACATTATATTTCAACTTGATTTCTAACTAGAAGAAATCTGGAATGCCCTTCATTCGACTTATATTTACTATCTACAGTATACAGTTCTTTTATATTTTAAATGCATCTACCATTGTCATAAAACAATATCAATATGAGTGGCAACGAGGGTAACGTAAATGTAGCTTGGTTATTTTCAGAGGGGATTATTCAGTAAATGGTACATTTTATGAAAGAACGTTTTAAACAAAAGTTTCTAGAAATTTAACCATATTTAACACTTGTATAAGATTAATTTTTCTCTATCTCCTGTCGTATTCGAGATACTTATAAAGTGACACAAGTAAAAAAGCTTTACCGGTTAAAATATCCGTTTCAAAAATAGTATTTTATGACCTCAGCACATGACTCGTATAATATGATTGTATTTTCTTTAAACAAATAACAACAATTTTATATTTGTACTACGTATATAATAATTGGAAAAAGCAAATACAACAAATATTTACATCAAAAACAATACCCTTATATTGTGATTTAATTTTTTTTTATTGTTATCCACGAGCAATATTTTAAATATTTAATAAAACAAACATGTTTTTCATCAAAATTTAATAACTAAACCAATATTTATTGGGGATTAAATTATCCATAAAAAATGATTTTACTTTTTGCATTGTTAATGTAGTAAAAAATAGATTTGAGCGCTAATTGTCTGTTAAATGTTGAATAAAATTTAAAATTTAATACAAATCAGTACTGCTCTTTTATAACCGTAAATCCGTTGACTTGTTCAACTTCTCGATACATTAGTAACATAGCTGGAGTGGCCATCATACGACTTTCTTGTTCTTTTACTATCTGTATTTATAATAATTCTTTATTTTGTTACAAATTCACGCTACGTTTGCTATGAATTAAAATAAATATGAATTGAAACTAGGGTAACGTAAATATAATATATTTATTTTCTTAAACAATTTTTCTGTAAAAGGTATTAATACTTATTTTTTTAAATAAGGAACTTTTGAATCATATGTATCGAGTAACCGTTTGAGTTCGAAGTTTTTCATCATTACTTCGTCAAAGAAAAAGAATCACGAATCTTTTACTGGTGTTCGATGTTTGATGATTTAAATATAAGAGTTCCAAAAGGGCAGAATAATTAATTTGGTCTGGTTTGCTATTAAGACTTCCTTTTACTTATTTACTAAACCAGTCGACACATATTTTGTCATTTACCGTATTATCTGAATTAGTTTGAAACCTGATATATTATCAGGTTTCAAGCTAATTTAGTTGCATTCATTTTAAATATCGGTTTGGCGATAGCCGCTTCAAAATACATTAAAAATTAAAGTATTAATTTATTATAGGATGCACTCAGCGGGAATACAAGTACATCTACTTTAATTCTACTGCCAACAAAAGCAGATAATGGCAAATCACTCACCTGTCGCGCAAATAATGTGCTGGTTCAAGGGGGCGTAGAAGAAGCAACAGTTAAAATGAACGTCTTTTGTAAGTGCCTTAATAATTTAACTCAGCGAAATTATTTGGGGACAATAGCGCTGTTGATGCTTTGTGTGGAAAAAAGTTATCTGACACATTTTTGGGAAAAGGCGTGATATGCCAAATTGTAAGCATAAAATAAAAGCCTTTTTTCGAGTATTAACCCACATGCATTAAGGGAATACGGGTTAGAGTTGATAACGTAGTAATATAGTTTTGTTTTATGGAAGCGTTTCGCTATAATAGTGATCCGCGCTAGCACACTCTAGCTTAGATGGTTCTTCTTTCATTTCCCAAGCTGTACTAATACAAACGACGGAACTAATAAATAATAACAATGGGTATTTCATCTTGAACAGTTGTACCAATGCTGCATCTCTCATTGGGATCCAACCTGAATCCGGATGATATTGAAGAAGGAGATGACGTGTACTTTGAATGCAAAGTAAATGCAAACCCATGGGCATACAAAGTTGTATGGAAGCATAATGTAAGTAGTTTCTCATTTTCTATTAAATATATGTTCATACCCAACAAAAGAAACAAATTTCCTTTTCTTTTTAAACCTGAGTACATAAATCGCGTGTTTATTTATACAAAGATTCTATAGAAAAGTAAATAAAATGTATCGCGTTTTTATTACAGAGGCAACTAATACAGCACAATTCAAAAGGTGGTATTATTATGAGCAACAGTGATTTAGCTTTGCAAGGAGTTACCAGACACAATGCTGGAAATTACTCTTGCACAGCGTCTAACGTTGAAGGGGACGGTGATAGCAACGCTGTTCAGTTGAAGATTATGTGTAAGTTAACGTGCTCTTTTTATATATAATTTATATGGCTGCCTCAGGTGTACTCCATTTGAGCAAAGAGTTATTAAAAACATATTCAAACTTTTTACCTGTTACTTTAGATTAAATAGAATTATACATTTTTATTAAAACAAAAAGAGAAGAACGGTATACGTATGTTTAATAAAATATTAAAAATCTGGAGTGTCCTTCACTCGACTTTCTTATAATTAGTTTTCACTATATATGTAATATAGCTCTATTGTGTTTTAATTTCATTCTAAACAGAACCAATTTGTGCAGTAACAGGGAAACGTAAATGTAATAATTTCAAAGACTATTTTTCTTCATATAGTACATTTTTCGGAAAAACCTTTGAAGCAAAAGTTTTAAACAAATTTAATATCTTTAATTTTTATAAGTTTCATTTTTAGCTCGCCGTACGTAGTACCGAAGAGGCTTAAGCATTCGGTCGTGTGTCTGTAGCATTCTCGGATCAAAAAATTTCATTAAGAAAAAGTGTGCGTCTCGTCGCCCTGAATCCAAAAATGTATATAACTTATATACTTGGATGTTAGTCGTCGCTCGCTCGCTCGGTATCTCGTAAGACCAAATTTTGTGCCCTCTACTCCTCTGAAGGTACCGGAGCGATTCACTCCAAATTTGGTACACATATTATTTGGCATCCCATTTGAATCCGCTCGCAGTTTAAATCCAATCGTCTGTATACTTCCCGAGTTATAGGGCCCCAAAATTTGGAGCCCCCCTTAATACTGCCCTTATAAAAATAATTGAAGCACTTAAAAATTTTACTAAAAATTCTAAGATATTTTATGTCTACAAGATTTTTTCATTTTGTTAACCCAAAGCCCGAAAAAAATTATTAAATATTATAATTTTGAATTTCAAATTTTGAACTTTTTTTTTTTTTTTTAATATAATTTAAAATTAAATGTAAGACTTTTTATATCTATAACATTTTTTCAATTAGTTAACCAAAAGGCCATAATTATTAAAAACTGCTCGCATCGCATATATTACTTATAAGGCGAGCTGGACGCATAGGTGCGTTGTACCTAAGCTTGTTTCCCTAAGTCCCTTTTCGAGGTGCAAATGACACAAGTAAACAAGCATTTCCTGTAAATATATCCTTCTTAAATGCCAATCTTAAATTCACAGTATAGCGCACAAACAGACACACACACTCACAGCCGTCATTGGATATATCAAGCTTTATGATTTATGTACTACATAAAGTTTATAAAGTATCATATTTATGAAATTTACGTTAAAAGTTGTTTCAAAACAATTAAGTTTCTTAACAAAACACATGCCCTTTTGTGGTCGCAGGAACTGAAACTCTAAATTCATTTGATTATTGTATAAAAGTAACTTCTCCTTTTGTTAAATTGAAATACCTTTTCAATTCCTTTGAAAATGTATGTACAAATAATAGTAATATAGGTTTTTATTATAAAAACAATATTTGAAATTAAAATAATATTATTTTAGTTACAGAATCACAAATGAAAAATTATTCTACACCAATGTAATACTGTGTTGCTTTTAATAAAAGTCTTTTATATGTTTTTTTTTTTTATATGATGAAATATAATTCTCTAGAGGAAAATAAGAATTATGTCATGAAAGGTATAAAGGTCGTATTTTCCAAAATATTCGTTTATTTAAAATTCTTCTTATAGGTATTTTTTATATATCAAAATGAGCAAAATATGCAAATTTAATTAACCCCGGAGATTTTGTGATAACGCGTGAAGTGCCCTATGAACTATTTCATAAACTAAGAAAATGGAATTTGTATGTTTCAGACAAACCACTGTGCCGAATAGACCAAAAGCGAGTATACGGCGTCGCCCGCCATGAGAATGCAAAAGTGTCTTGCGATGTAGACTCTTATCCGCCACCTTTAACTTTCAAGTGGTCATTTAACAACACTGCTGAAACAATAGACGTGCCACAAACCAGATACAAGTCCGGTTCCGAGCACACACGATCCGTCTTAATGTACACACCCGTTTCAGAACTTGACTACGGAACGGTTATGTGTTGGGCAGAGAATACCGCAGGCCGCCAACGCGAACCCTGTGTATTCCATATAATAGCGGCTGGCAAACCGGATGCACCATTCAATTGTTCACTTTTAAACCAAACCACCGAGTCACTAGAAGTCGAATGCATGGAAGGATTTGATGGTGGTCAACCGCAATATTTCCTTCTTGAAGTTTACGACCAACAAACGTCAATGTTACAAGCGAACGTTTCGGCGAAAGTTCCGTTATTTACTGTCAGCGGTTTGGATCCCGGCAAAATACTGAAAATGCTCATTTACTCCGCTAATTCGAAGGGAAAAAGTGAAGCGATATTGCTTGAGGGGTTTACATTGAAAGTAGCAGAGAAACAAACTGGTAAGTTAATATCCACAAGGGACTCGAAGCGAAACGGAAATAATACTATATTTTGTACTTTTTGTGCTGTACAGAAGGCAAACAAATATGCATAACTCTTTTAGTTGAGATAAGAGAACATATACTGTTACATTATTTATTAATTTTTTACCGTAATAAATAGCGAAACTAAATATACAGTATATTTTCTAAATGTAGTTTCACAAAATTCAAGAATAACCATTTTTATTTTTGTTTGAAACGATTTTTTCTTTCTTCTTCATTATTATGTTACTTTATATATGGGATGGACCTATGTAAACCTACCATTAGTCGTTTAAAGGTTTACTATTTTTAATGAACTCATCCTAGTTCTAAGAAATTTGATATGCAATTTGTTCTCTTTACTTTATTTTCGAAAACTTGGTGTCAAATTTATAAAGCGTAGTGGAGTCAAGCATGTAAAAAAAAAAACTGGAGTTCGTCTTTCTTATACGTAGGTTTCATTATAAATAATACATATATATATATTTAAAATTTTATGTATCCACTGATATCTCTGTCTAGCAACGATAAATATCTATTAATTTCTGACAAATTAAGCTTCACATAAATAATTTCGTAAAACGTGCCGTGAAATATCTGAAATATGGCATAATTTTAAACAATGAAATATTATTGTAACTATAAACTGGTAAATAGAATATTTTTTGGAATCAACCATTTTACAGATACAATAAAATTTCGTTGTAAACAAAATTGATATTGTATGGTGACACGTTTTACGAAATTATTTATATAATACCAAATATATCAGAAACAAATTGATATTGCCAAACAGAGATCGAGATATAATCAGGTGTGAAGTGTTATTAGATATAGGAACAACACAAATTGTTATTTATTTCATCTCCATAGCAAGTGCAAATTGCTATAAATCGTCACCTTTATTTTGAATTTTTGCCGAGTTTTTGCTCTAAAATACATCGCCAAATGAAAATTTGACCCTTTTATTTCCTATAAAACAAAAAAAGAATGGCTTCCGGTATAAACAAACAAAGGCATTCAATGTTTTAACATTGATTGACATAAAAAAGAAACAGCCCTAGAGCATTGCACACATTATGGAAAAGTTCAATGATAAATAATAAACGCATTCATGTTAGTTATCTAATGATACATGTTATTTCAAGCCCGCAATCCATTCCCCCTCATCAACATTGCCATCCACAAAGCTCTGTCTCCCTCCGGAAAAATGTTTGCCAACATCACCATTTTTATTTATTTTGTTACACAATCTAACGACAACTTCGATTGAACAAAAAAATAACACTGTTCTTCAGAACAAAAAGGAAAAAGTCTATTTCGTTTCGAGTCCCTGCTATCAGCAAACTATAAGATCAATAACCACACGTAATAATGTCTAGATGTCTCTCTGATAGGAACACAAACACAATTCGAATTTGCGCCAGTCCTCGGAGTCCTTATCGGTATAGTTACAGCTCTGCTACTAGTCACAGTGCTGATTATTGGTGCTTTGAAAATGCGATCAACTTATCGGAATGGATCACATCCCACTCGGCCCGGAGTGTTACAATTCAAGGAGAAAGTAACGCTACCTTCACGGCCTGAAACTGAAGATTTGTACGAGAAAGATGACAAGAATCCTGATGTTGTCCCCTCCAATAAAGGTAACTGAATTACAATATATATATATATATATATATATATATATATATATATATATATATATATATATATATATATATATATATATATATATATATATTATTCAAAAAACGTAGGATAAGTTATAACGGAACCAATTAAATAGCGAATTCACTGTAATAAATGCATTAATTGCATTATTGACTAACTACTTCATTTTTTAAACATTCGTTGCTGATTTTACTGTCTTTTGTGTTTGCAGATTCAGATTATCAGCTTGGTTCCGCTGCGCAAACACCTGGTATGAATAATGCAGTGAACTCCACGGAATACACCGCAGCACCGGTGCATGTATCTCCGCTAGCTGAAGCGTATATTGCCCGAGATCGAGCGTATGCATCACAACCAGTAAGTTTAAAATAAAAGTCAAATTTAGCAATTTTAACTGTTTGTTTAATAAAAAATTTATATGTATAATTTATGGTGTGACTATGAGTTACTTTGTTAAATTAACTAGTCTGTTACATTGTTGAAAATTCTTTATCTAAACACAATCTACGCTTGAATTTGCCATAAAATGATCAATATGTTTGTAAATTTATTATTTATTGTCAAACAGGTATAGGTGAAACATTATTACTTCCTTTTTCGATCATACACTTGTGTCAAAAACCCTGTTAAAAGTTAGCTAGTCTGAATAGCTCTTGACAGATGAGTACGTGAACAGCTGACTCCGCTATATTATCAGGATCGCGCCCGTACTGTATAGAATAACACAATATGCATAGTACTTCATAAAATATAGTGGTAAATTATATAAATGGTACCTAATCATTTCAATCACTATGTTTTATCTCAGAATTTCCGTTCAATAATTTCTAAACATTATTTTGTTACGTACCAAATTAATTATTTATATGAACCTTTCTGAAATTGTTAATAATGGCTGTTCCACAAACTGACCCTAAATCAATGTCCTTTCTGACCCAAAAACAGTAGTTTAGGTACTCAAATATCAGATTGAATTTAATATTAATGTGCATTAACAAAAGTACCTATTCGTCGAGCTGCTTAAATTTGATCTTACGCATGTTTTGACACCTTTCATTATCTAAAGCCATATTGTTTTATTTACATCGTAAATACGAGTTAGAAATGTTCTTTCTAACAGATTTTATTAAATTAATGTATAAAAGACAAGGCGTGATTTTATACCGATATAGGAAATACAATAGTAAAGTTTGCCGATATTTTATTTTTTTCTAATTAGTTTTAGAGCAAAATATGTAAGCAGAGAAATTAATTTAATGCTAAATGGTTGTGTTTCCTGTATAACAAAAAATAAATTATGTATCAATAATATTTGAGATATCGCTCTTAAAATTATGCTCCTAACAATTAGACTATTTTAGAATGTAACTTAATACAATCAGTGTATTTTTAAATTATAGGTAAACAACGAGGTAACATATGCTGAGTTGTGTCTCGCCCGACCCAACACTTTGGATACGGTAACCGCCTATGGTCGCGTCCGAGAAGAGCCAACCATCTACGCGCAAATCGACCACGGAAGACGCCCGCCACCGAGCATGCACTCTGCTGTGATAAACACAAACAACGCAGTGAATGGTCCATCATCTATTACAGCACTGACTTCGCCAATAGTCTCACCGGTTGCAGCCCTGTTTCCTACCATCAAACCAGTCATGTACCATAAAGAAGTGGTCACAGTTCGAACGCCGCTCATGGGATGCCAGCAAGAAAGTTGTGTTTAAATTATATTATGATAATTTGGAACTTTGAACAGTCCAAAGGTTTTCTAAACTAAAGCGGATATAAGTGAGTTAGTTAAGTAATAATTGGAAGTGATTTATTTATTTATTAATATTTCTAAATAAAATTATCAACATGTTTTAAAAAAACATTAGTTTATTGAATTTTTATAATATACTGCAAGTATAAATATAATAAGAATAAGCCCATGTTCATTTTATAATAAAATGTTTTGGTGTGACAGGACAATGCGTAAATTAAGTTTGTTGGCAACATGAATGGTGTAAGACTGGATTATCACACAAAGACCAAATTGACTGAAATCATTTCAACATAATATAAAACTAATGCGAAAGCTATAACTTATACATTATATTGTGAATAATATCAACTTATTTTTATTCCCTGTATCATATTATAAATGCTGTATGATTCACGGTCAAAAGTGTAGAAACCAAACTTGTATAAATTTGCGAATTCGTCATTGCACGGATATAAATAAAAATTAAAACTATTAAGAGATGTTCTAAAATATATTTTTCTTTATGTTGTTATAGTTTAAGCAAACAATTTTTGTTTGCAATTAAAGGAATATATTCAGAATCTACCAGTGAGGGACTACGATCGCAGATACATCAACAAGGTATACATTAGCGCATTCGTGGTAAACCACATATAAAACAGGATTCGGTACGTACAACGCACCGATGCGTCCAGCTCGCTTATAGGTAAGATATGAGATGCGAGCAGAGTTTTATAATTATTATGGGGTTTTGGTTAACAATTTGAAAAAATGTTATATATATATAAAAAGTTTTACAATTTCTTGTAGATTACTTTGATAAAAAAAATTAAAATTATATTTAATCATTTTTTTCGGGCTTTGGGTAAACAATATGAAAAAATCTTGTAGACATAAAATATCTTAGAACTTTTAGTAGAATTTTTGGGTGTTTTAATTATTTTTATAAGGGCAGTATTAAGGGGGTTCCAAATTTTGGGGGCCTATAACTCGGGATGTATACGGGCGATTGGATTTAAACTGCGAGTGGATTCAAATGGGATGCCAAATAATATGTGTAATTTGGTGTAAATCGCTCCGGTACCTTCAGAGTAGAGTAGAAAGCACAAATTTGGTCTTACGAGCGACGACTAACATCCAAGTATATAAGTTATATATATTTTTGGATTCAGGGCGACGAGACCAACACTTTATGCTTTAGCTTCTTCGGTATTTCGTACGTAATAAAATTATAATACGAAAATAAATAATGAGAACATTGAAAATTTTACCTTTTCCCAATAAAATATAACAAAAGTAACTTTTAGATACTATCTTTAAAAAAAATCTTATTATAGTATAGTTTTTTAAGATTTCTAGAAGTAAATATCTCAAAGTAGTGTAATACTGTCGCATTAAATATTAGTAAAATATTTTACAATTAGAAAGATAACTATTTCCAACAATATTTCACCGGAAATTTAAAACACTGAATTTATAAAATTGTGACAAAATCATTCACAATTTTTAGTTATATATTTTTAACGGTGCAAGACCTGAATATATCTAAATGTGAATTTTCTAGTATGAAATATTCAAATAATTATACAAGAAACAATTTTATTTTCAAAAATAAAATTTATGGTCGCTAATTAAGTACAGCAAATTTATAATCGAATAGAAAAAATCCAACTTATATTCTTTGTTAAACGTGTTTACCGGTAAACAGTGTATCTGATATCGACTTCTTTATCTAACTGCAGCTATGACGTAAGTTGCTTCGTAAGTGAGATATACTGTAGAGTGCTTATTGATAGCAATATGAGATGCTTTCAACTCCACTTTATATTCGAGATATCCTCAGGCCTTTCGGTAAGCAAGGAATTTTTTTTCAATTAGTTTCTGTCCAGAACGACGGCGAAGCCGCTCTTTTTTCCGGGGATCACTCCATTTTATTCCACTAACAATTTGGTAAATTTGTTATACTAATAATAAAATGTTTATTAAATAATTATATTTCAAGTATAAAAATTATACAGATTCAATTTTTGTTTTATAACATACAAGCAGCCATACAATATATAAATCACACAATTTGTAAAAAATCATTAAAGCTTAATTATTATATAAAATAAAAATTGTTAAATATGTATATATACACTGACTGTTCAATTCATGATTTTTCTCGATTCCACTTACAATAAAGAAAAAGATTATGGTCTGAGCAAGAAATACAGGACAAACGAACAAACCTTATAAACTATAGACAATTTAAATTTAACTTACATTTTCGTACGGGATGATGATGTATGTATATCACTTATATATATGTATATATATATATATATATATATATATATATATATATATATATATATATATATATATATATTAGTACTTATATGATGCTAATAATTATATTATTTTAAAAATTATATGTATAAAAAATATCTGGAGTGGTATGCACTCTTTCACACTTTCACTTTCTTTCTAGTTTTTCACTAGATATATATATATATATATATATATATATATATATATATATATATATATATATATATATATATATATATATATATATATCTAAAACCTGCTGTCAAGCTAACCAATACTCTACAGAAAAATTCTGAAATGTCATTTATCTAATAGAGTCTTTTGTTTTCCTGACAAAAAAGCAGATGATCCGATTTTATAAGCTAGATGCGAATCCATGGCAACGTAAACAACATATTTATAATGTTTCGTAGCATTTTTCTCGCAACTGGTACATTTTTTGAGGAAATGTTTCAAACAAAAGTTGTGCGAAATATCTTTCATTATGAACATAACTATATTTGCCGTAAGTGTAGCCGTTCTAGTGATATTGGAGATAGAACAAAAACTGAATAGAGTAAACATACACTTCCGGTTTGAATATTCTTTTCAAAAATAGGAGGTGCACATCTAGTCTTAAGTTTGAAGTTTCATAATTTTAGGTTCGACAGTTTTGGCTCTAGAGCGTTCACAGAGACACAAACAGACAGACGTCATTCCAAAAATAGTCACAATCGTTTCAGGAAAGGTCAAAACATGTATATTACTTATTACTTCGTAAAAGAAAGTAAATATAAAATTCACTGGTTCATCCTATGAATAGTCCATCAAATAATTTAGTTTAGAAACCTTATTTGTATCGATAAATTAAACAACATGATATGGCAATGAATCACACTTGATAAAAATAAAATAATAAAACCAAATACACACTTTTCGTGATTAAAGCCTTTTTTCGATTTTTGGTTATGATAAATGAAGCATTCAGCTTTATTTTTCGTTTCATTTATGCAATTTGGAATGCCGTCGAAGATGCGCAATTTGTGAAAATCTTTTATTGCAGAACTCGCATAAAAATGCTTTCTCACCCGTATGTACAACAAAATGTTGCTTTAATTCCTGTTTCGTATAAAATGCTTTCCCGCAATGTTCGCATGTAAAATCTTTCTCACCGGTGTGATGTTTTAGATGCGAATACAAATTACTTGAACTACCAAAACGTTTGCCGCATAATTTGCAGTTAAACGGCCGCTCTCCATTGTGTACCTAATAAACAAAATTGGAGATTTGAACTTTTGTTTTATAATAGATCTAGTAAAACTTACCATAATATGTTTATTCAATTCTTGCCGCGTGGAAAATGCTTTTGGACATGTCGAACAGCGATGCGGTTTAACGCCCGTATGAATTCGCATGTGTGTTGTTAGATGACCGGAGTTTATAAACCGTTTCTCACACAGGTGACAATGATACGGTTTCTCACCCGTGTGGATTCGTATATGTTGCGTTAAGTATACTCTTCGGTTAAAAGTTTTGCCACAAGTATCACATTGATGCTGTTTTGGTTCTTTTGGCTCATTTTTCACTTCTAAATCAGGTGATTGTGCTGCTGATTTTTTTATTCGTTTAATTTGCTTTGGGGGAACGGGATCTAGACGTAGGGGATTTTGCATCATCATATGCTATAAAAAATATAAATTATTTAAAGATAACTGGAAATATCTGGTGTGGCCAGTACAAGACTTTCTTTTAAATAATGATACAAATTCACATAAAATAGTTATGGATTAAACTCCTGTTTTGGTATTAGACCAAAACAGGAGTTTAAAATATCTGGTGTGGCCAGTACAACACTTTCTTATAAAAAATAATACAAATTCACATAAAATAGTCATGGTTTAAACTCCTGTTCTGTCTAATGAATATAATACAGATAAGTGGCCTTCACTCGACTTTCTTATACTTTCACTATCTGCTTCATAGTGCAGTTTTTAAAGGATGAAAGTGAAATAAGTGACTGATAAAAAAAAAAGTGAATAATAGTGAATAAAATATTCATTTTGTTTTTAGACCGTTTTTGAGGCCAGATTCTTAATCTGCGACCCCAAAAATCTTGTGTTATCAAATTTCAGGCAATTGATTAAATAAATAAAAGACTAATACATATTTTAATTAAGTGTGTATTAAAAAAAAGCTAGAGTGGCCTGTACTCGACGTCGGAAACAGTAAATAAAAGTGGAAATAGTGAATACGTGGAAACCGGTATTATGTATATAAATACTCAGATTTGTTTGTTTGTTTATATGTGCGTTTAAATGTGTAGAACGTTTTTTTTTTTTTTAATATGCAGGGCTTCCAGAGCAATTTCTTATACAAAGAAGTGAAATAGTGTAGTTTTTAATGGATAACAGTGAAATAAATGACTGATAAAAGATAAAAAAGTGCATAATAGTGAATAGACGCCATTTTGTTTTTAGACCGATCTTGAGGCTAGATTCGTAATCTGCGACCCCAAAAACCTTGTGTTATCAAATTTCAGGAAATTGATTAAATAAATACAATATTATGTATATAAATACTCAGATTTGTTTGTTTAATTGTTTCTATGTGGGTTTAAATGTGTAGAACGTTTATTTTAAGTATGCAGGGTTTCCACTGCCATTTTCTATACAAAAAAGTGAAATAGTGTAGTTTTTATAGGATAAAAGTGAAATAAGTGACTTAAAAAGACAAAAAAGTGAATAATAGTGAATAAAATGTTCATTTTGTAGACGCTATTTTGTTATTAGACAGAATTTGAGGCTAGATTCGTAATCTGCGACCCCAAAAATCTTGTGTTATCAAATTTCAGGCAATACATATTTTAACTAAGAGTGTATTGAAAAAAGCTAGAGTGGCCTGCACTCGACTTTCCTTTTCGTAGTTTATACTAGAAATAATCAAAATATCGACAGGCACAAATCATAATATGATTGATTAGACTATATGCAAATACATGGTAACATAAATAAGATATTAAGGATTTTCCGTAGCAGTTTTCTCGTAACTGGTACATTTTTTGAAGAAACGTTTAAAACAAAACATATTTGCTAATTGACACACACCTTCTCACCTATGGGAAACTTTTCTGTAAACTTTTACCGTAAAATTTAAAAAAGTCAACAATGTTGACGAATTTTTAACGAATTTTCATAAATTTATGACACGAATATAGTGAATAAAATTTTAAAATAGTGGACTATAAGTGATCGACTTCGGAATAAAAGTGGAAATAGTAAATGCGTGGAAGCCCAGAATATGCAAACTGGCATGGGCAGGAATCGAACCCTGACTTTCACGGTGAAAGTCGAGCCATAACCATAATATATATATATATATATATATATATATATATATATATATATATATATATATATATATATATATATATATATATAATCTAATGGTCTATATTAAAACAAAAACACTTTCCCAATGCTTTATTTATAGGGTGTAAGTAAAAAGTGAGCATTTAAGATATCTTACATCTGGTTGTTCTGTAATCATAACTGGCGCTGAAATGAGAGGCGAAGCTTGCGGAATATTTTGTATTTCAGGCATCATTTGTGTGTCATGAGTAATTGGATATAGTTGTTGTTCTTCTTTGATGCCAATGTTGAATCCTTCCAAATCTGGAGTAACTTGCAAATGTTGAGCATTGCCAAAATATTGCCGTAATTTCACATCGGAATTTTCGCATTCTTGCTTAAATTGCCATGCCACATTTAAGGCCCCTACACATCTGTTACAAATCATTGAAGGAAGTCCATCCGCTTCTAAAACCTAAAATGCATTTGTTTTGATTTTCCTTGAAATTCCATTACATTTCATTTGTTTTCGCTCAATATTAAATTTCTTTACCTGCACAGATGCACATGCCATAATCATGAGGGAAAAGTGGGGCGGTTTAGAATTTTCAAAAATACTACACATCTTTTTACCCCCTTGGTTTTTGTCTAAACACACACGACAAATATTATTTAAACTCATATCAAAGTAACAATCAACCATTCTAGATTGGTCGATGGGTTTTAATCCAAGATCCATTTCTAGGCTTTGTTCAAACTACGAATCTACACATCACAACGCCATATTTTGTTCCGCTTTTACCAAACAAAAATCACAGGATCCTTTCAAATGACATTGAACGACCTTCAAAATCGTAGCTGTTTCGAGTAACAACAGTTACAAAATCTGTTTTCCCATTGTAACTTTCGCATTATCTCTAAAATCCGCTTGAAATATAAGCGATTACCATTTAAATACAATGGTTTAAGGCGTGTTCACAGCGAAGTAAATAGTAATTAAAGTTAGAAAATTACAATTAATAATCGAGTTTGTATTATGAAATGCAATGCTAACATTCCAAGCAACAAAATTAACACAATGTATCATACATTTTGTTGCTGTGAACGTAAACCTTGTATATCATCCTACAAACTGGAATTATTACTTATAATTTCTAAGCTTAATTACTATTTCTTTAGCTGTGAACAATAGAATACAATGATAATCAGTTGTTAACCAGAACAGCTGCGCTTTTCAAGGTCAATCTATACATTTTAGTTGTGTAAATAAGACTCTTATGTATAGTTTGATTCACGGATTGTTTTAATTGCAAATTGCCCTGACTTTCATCTAGTCAGCTTGGGTTTTTATAATCAAAAATGTACACTTCAATTACGTATTATAAGCTAAAACTTCGCCATGAATTAGTCAGACTCGCTAAACTTAACTGATTATTTAACCGTTAAACAATCAGTTATGATAAAATGCTCCGCTATAGTAGCCGATTTGATGGAGAAACCTACTCTGCCATAGTACATTGTAAAACTCCATGTACTTTGTTATTTAAATTGTAGAATCAAATTAAAAGGGATTTATATAAAAATATACTATGATTCACGGATTGTTTTAATTGCAAATTGCCATGGCTTTCATCTAGTCAGCTTGGGTTTTTATAATCAAAAATGTACACTTCAATTACGTATTATAAACTAAAACTTCGCCATGAATTAGTCAGACTCGCTAAACTTAACTGATTATTTAACCGTTAAACAATCAGTTATGTTAAATGCTCCGCTATAGTAGCCGATTTGATGGAGAAACCTACTCTGCCGTAGTGCAACGTAAAACTCCATGTACTTTGTTATTTAAATTGTAGAATCAAATTGAAAGGGATTTATATAAAAATATACTATGATTCACGGATTGTTTTAATTGCAAATTGCCATGACTTTCATCTAGTCGATGTGGGTTTTTATAATCAAAAATGTACACTTCAATTACGTATTATAAACTAAAACTTCGCCATGAATTAGTCAAACTCGCTAAACTTAACTAATTATTTATCCGTTAAACAATCAGTTATGTTAAATGCTCTGCTATAGTAGCCGATTTGATGGAGAAACCTACTCTGCCATAGTGCAACGTAAAACTCCATGTACTTTGTTATTTAAATTGTAGAATCAAATTGAAAGGGATTTATATAAAAATATACTATGATATGTATAAAATTTATTGTTTCTTGTGTGGGTAAAAGTAAAAACTATATTCTTTTATTTTCTAAATACATCTGGAAATTTTACACGGTGGCAACAATATCCATTATCAACTACTACATAAACCGTTTTTAATAAACGTTTAACTTTTATATGGATATGTTTAAAAATAAAATAATTTAGTATATATACAGCCGTAATATTATTTAGAAAACTATTGTTTTGACACAATTCACATATATTTGATATATTTATTAATAAGGAATGTATTTTAGTATTAAAAATTAAAAATAATGATATGGCGTACATCTACATAATTGACCTCTACAGGTCCGCAGTACATGAATATCGTAGCATTATTTGCTAGTGAACCGGAGCGTACCCTTGCTAAAAATGGCCCATACCCATAAACTATAATTCATGGCTTAATGATTTTTATTATGTAAAATGAAAATTACAATTATTTTACATCCAATTTTTAGCTTATCGTACAGATTGTGCAAAAGAGCGATAGTGATCGGTCGTGCGCCTGTAACAATCAATGCTCATAATTACATACAAAGTTAACGTTCACAGCAACAAAATGTATCATACATTGTGTTAATTTTGTTGCTTAGAATGTTAGCATTGCTTGTCATAATACAAACTAGATTATTATTTGTAATTTTCTAATTTTAATTACTATTTGGTTCGCTCTGAACACGCCTTAAACCATTGGTATTTAAATGGTAATTTATAGAGGATCAAAGTAGCATTCAAGAGATATAAATCTAAACTTAGTTTAACTTAGGACTCAAATAAACAATAATCTATATCTCAAAAATTTAATACTCCAAAACATTTATGAAAACATATGTTAGAACCATTTTAATAGGAAAACAAACGCTCCAGTGGACAAGTAAACAATTATTGGTGCTACGATATGCATGTGTTCTTTACACCAACTTGCAAATTAGTGCAAGTATCTTAAATTTTGTCCAGTTTCACGAACTGGTAGTATTAGTACGAAATAAAAACGCTTAAAAATTATTATAAAATAGTATAAGTAGTAAATTATGTGTAAATATATCATATTTTAATAAAACTTATAATAGATAAATTATAATATATATATATAGTTAAATAATACTAACCAACAAAAATTAAATTGATATCCGTAAATACATGCACGTTATACAATAATTGGGAAATTTCTTGGGATCAATGTGTACATTTTTAGCTCATCGTACGATAGTACAAAACAGCTATAGTGTTTGGTCGTGTGTCTGCAATATTATCGGATCAAAACATTTGCTTAACAAAAAGTGTAATTGTAATGTATTATAATTCGGTTTTCTTTCTTCACAACATCAGTGGTAACATATCTGGAGTGGCCTGCACTCTACTTTTTTTTACGCAGATACAGATTTGGTATATATATATATATATATATATATATATATATATATATATATATATATATATATATATATATATATATATATCCAAAACCAGCTATCAAACTAACCAATACTCTACAGAAATATCATTTATCTAATTGAGTATATTTTGTTTTCCTGTCAAAATAGCAGATGATACGAATTTATAAGCTACATGCGAATCCATGGCAATGTAAACAAGATATTTATGTTTCGTAGCATTTTTCTCGCAACTGGTACATTTTTTGAAGAAATATTTCAAACAAAAGTTGTGCGAAATATGAATCTCTTTCATTATGAACATAACTATATTTGCCGTAAGTGTAGCCGTTCTAGTGATATTAGAGATAGAACAAAAAATGTATAGAGTAATACACTTCCGGATTGAATATTCTTTTCAAAATAGGAGGTGCACATCTAGGGCATATATACAAGTCTTAAGTTTGAAGTTTCATAATTTTTCGTTCGACAGTTTTGGCCCTAGAGCGTTCACACACACACACACAAACAGACGTCATTCCGAAGATAGTCACATTCGATTCAGGGAAGGTCAAAACGTGTATATCCGTTGAAATCTCGAGTTCGAAATTTTTCATGATTACAATACTTACTTATTACTTCGTAAAAGAAAGTAAAAAGTGAAATAGTGTAGTTTTTAAAAGCTAAAAGTGAAATAAGTGACTGAAAAAAGATTAAGAAAATGAATAATAGTGAATCAAATATTCATTTTGTAGACGCCATTTTGTTTTTCGACCGATTTTGATGCCAAATTCGTAATTTGCGATCCCAAAAACCTTGTGTTATCAAATTTTAAGTAATTGATTAAATAAATAAAAGAGTTATACATTTATTAATTAAGTGTGTATTAAAAAAACAGTTTTGGCTCTAGAGCGTTCACAGACACACAAACATACAGACACACACACAGACAGACAGACGTTATTCCGAAAATAGTCACATTCGATTCAGGGAAGGTCAAAACATGTATATCCGTTGAAATCTCGAGTTCGAAATTTTTCATGATTACAATACTTACTTATTACTTCGTAAAAGAAAGTAAAAATGATTTTTTGGATCCCCCAATATTACAGCCACATCACCGAATACTATAACTAATTTGTATTACCAAATGTACAGCATCAAACATAGAATATACTTAATCAAAATTGAATTCTTAATAATTTGGTAAAATAATTATTAAAAATCAAAAAAATATTGTATAGAAAATAATGCATGCAATTCGTAAAAATCTATGTTATAAATATGTTTCGAAGAATCTTCAAACAAATCTGTGACCTAATATTATATAAACACAATGGTCTATTTATGCATTTTCAAATGCCGTATCAAATGCGCTTTCTGCGAAAACCTTTTATTGCAAAACTCGCACAAAAATGCCTTCTCCCCGGTATGAACCAGCATATGTTGGTACAACTGTCCCTTGGTCGAGAACGCTTTCCCGCACTGGTCACAATGATAGTTCTTCTCACCCGTGTGTATTTTCACATGCGTATTTAAATTACTAGAGCTAGCGAACCGTTTCGGGCAATACGAGCACGAATATGGTCTTTCACTGGTGTGAATCGCAATCGTATGTTTCGTTAATTGTTGCGCGGTCGCAAACGCTTTGCTGCACGCGGAACAAACATGATTCTTTTCACCGGTATGTGTCCGCATATGCGTATGCAAATGTCCGCCGTTTATAAACCGTTTATTACACAAATGGCACAAATAAGGACGCTCCCCCGTATGAATACGTATATGATGTATCAACCCGGGCTTAGTGCGAAATACTTTACCGCACGTATCGCACTGGTGGTGCTTCATTTGTTTCACCTTTTTCGCATTCCCCCCAATACTCACAAAGTCTAACTCTTGCTTAATGTCCGTGTCGTCTTTCATTTTTTGGCTGGTACTTGCTTCGATTAATTCACTGATTTGCACTGTTGTTTGTAGTTCTTCAAGTTGTACTTCCTGGTGCTCTTGTTGTAGATGTTCTTCTTGTTGTACTTCTTCTTGTTGTTGTTGTTGGTGTTGTTGTTGTACTTCTTCTTGTTGTTGAAGTTGTTGTTGTAGCACTTGGTCTTGTTGAGCTTCATCAAAACCTAATGGATCTTTTTTTATCTCTAATGTGAAACCTGATAAATCAGGGGCAGCAGGTAAATTGGTAACCGTAGTAAAATACTGGCGTAGTTTTGAATCCGAGGTTTCACATTGTTGTTTGAATTGGTATGCTACGTTTAACCGTGCTATGCATTTGTTACATATCAGTGATGGTAGACCATCGCCTAGTAAAACCTATAACAAAACAATTTGAATTTTATAACAACATTTCATTTAAAATAATATTATACCACATAAATATTAAAATGATTTTAGTACCTACTAAAAGTTAAATCAGATAAAAATATCTGTTGTGGCCAGCACAATACTTTCATTTAAAAAACTGATTAGTTATTTATTTTATTATTAATTCTTGCTACGATTGCTATGAAAAATATATCAATATGTATAAATGTACCACTTATTTTTCAATAAAAGGTACATTTTTCAAAAAAACTAGTTTAGATAAATGCACTTATGCGTCCAGCTCGCCTTATAAGTAATATATCCACTTATACGTCGAAATGTAAATGTACCAGCTATTTTTAATAGTGATTTTTCAATAAAAGGTACATTTTTTAAAATAACAAGCTTAGATAATCGCACCTATGCGTCCAGCTCGCCTTATAAGTAATATATCCACTTATACGTCGAAATGTAAATGTACCAGCTATTTTTAATAGTGATTTTTCAATAAAAGGTAAATTTTTTAAAATAACAAGCTTAGATAATCGCACCTATGCGTCCAGCTCGCCTTATAAATAATATATCCTCTTATACGTCAAAATATAAATGTACCAGCTATATTTAAGTGATTTTTCAATAAAAGGTACATTTTTGAAATATACAACTTAGATAAACGCACCTATGCGTCCAGTTAGCCTTATAAATAATATATCCACTTATACGTCGAAATGTAAATGTACCAGCTATTTTTAATAGTGATTTTTCAATAAAAGGTATATTTTTCTAAAAAAAAACAAGCTTAGTAAAACGCACCTATGCGTCCAGTTCGCCTTATAAATAATATATCAACTTATACGTCGCAATGTGACCAGCTATTTTTAAGTGATTTTTCAAAATAACAAACTTAGATAAACGCACCTATGCGTTTAGCTCGCCTTATATTTAATATATGCAATACGAGCAGCGACCTTTTAAAATTAAACAACCATTTATGGCTTTTTGGTTAACAATTTGGGAAAATGTTATTGATATAAAAAGTCTTACAATTCTTTGTAGATTATTTTAAAAGCGATATCTCAAATATTATTGATACATATACTGTTTACTTTATTTTGTGATTTATAGGAAATACAATCATTTAGCATTAAATTAAGTTTTTATTCTTAACAATTTTTCTCTAAAACTAATTAGAAAAAACAAGATTTGGTACGCGTAAAACGCACCAATGCGTAGAGCTCGCCTTTAGGTAAGATATGCGAGCAGTGGTTTTTAAACATTATGGCCTTTTGGTTAACAATTTGAAAAAATGTTATATATTATAAAAAAATTGTGCATATATTAAAATTCTAAATTATATTTATATGCAAAAATCATGTAGATATAAAATATCTTAGAATTTCTTGTAGAAATTTTGGGTCTTTTAGTTATCTTTCTAAAGGAAGTATTAAGGGGGGCTCCAAATTTTGGGGCCCTATAACTCGGGAAGTATACGGGCGATTGGATTTAAACGGGATGACTAATAATATGTGTACCAAATTTGGAGTGAATCGCTTCGGTACCTTCAGTGGAGTAGAAAGCACAAATTTGGTCGAGCGAGCGACGACTAACATCCATATAAGTTATATATATTTTTGGATGCAGGGCGAGGAATTTTTTAATCCAAGAAAGCTACAGACACACGACCGAATGCTTAAGCTTCTTCGGTATTTCGTACAGCGAGCTAAATATGTTGTAATCTGCGATTACGTCACAGAAACATTAAAAATAAACACTTAAGTGTTTTTATATGTTTACTGTGTTTTTTCTACTACATAAAACCATTAGAAATAATTTTAGACTATTTTTTTTAATATATATATATATTAAATTTTTGATGTGAAACTATGTAATTTAGGCATATTGGCTGTTTAGTTTCGTAAATAAATAAAAGATGTTTTAGATTCGTATTTGTAAAAAAAATCCAAATAATGAAACCTAACGTTACGGTTTTAACTCCTGAAATAGTTACTTAACCTAAAACCTAAAGTCTAACTTAAGCTCTAACTATTAAATACATTATTATTACAACTGACATACGTATATTTTCCCTAAAAAAAAAATGAATTTCATAAAAAAGTATAACTACAACTCTGCTAAGGCCCAAAAACAAAACGAATTGGTAGTAAAATTATATTGAGAATCAAGTGGTAGGAAAAGACCCTGAATGAAGTATACTTTCATCTGTCAAGCTACTTGATTTTGTTAGAAAACAAAGATACTTCGCATATTTTTGTATCACAATATTGTTTAAACAATAAAACTGAACTTACTTGAACTTGTGCACAGGACATGATTAAGTTTGAGAAATGCGGTGGTTTTATTGGATCAAATATAGGCGTCAACTTTTGGGGTACCATGCCTTTTTCTAAACACACCCGGCAAATATTCGTCATGTTCATCGTTAGATAATAGTTAAATAATTCTCCCGACTGCATTTTGAAAATTTTTATAATACACAAACAATAACAACGAAATTTACTCAAAACTTATAACACTCCAATCAAACACAATCAAACCTGTACTTCATTTTCCACATAGCGTATTTGCCCCGAAGCCCGATTCACACAGCACAATATATTTTATAAATTCTTTAAAATCCTAATATATATGAAAATTATCCAAAATATGATATAAATATAATATATATTTGAATAACTTCAAATCTATTTAATTAAATTCGAGTATTTTAAGCTATTTATGAATATATTCCTTGTTTCTAGACAAGTGTAAGCTAAGCTTAATATTTTTTTCCGACGATTTTAAAGCTCATTTAATTAAGTTTTGTATTCGTTTTCGTAAAACTAGTAGCATAGAATAACATAGGGTTTAAAAACTGAGAACAAATAATATTAAAACGTTTTAAATAGAGATCAAAGTTTCATTTATGCAGCATTCCCATAAACACGAGTTTACGTATCCGTGATCAGGTGTAACCAATTTGAACAGCGAATTGATAAAACGGACCAATTCAAAGATACAACGTATGAAAATTGGCTTTGTTGACCTTTTCACGGATACGTATAACTTGCAACATGCATATTAGCACATATTTATTTCATTGGCGTCACTTCCGCTCATTTTAGCCCGCGAATTATAAAAATTCCACTAAACAAACACAATAAAATAATAATATTTAGGGAATAACAAATGAAAATTGAATGAGTTTCCTTGATTAGACCAAACGCCGTTTTATTTCACACCAATTGGAAACATATTTTCAATTTTTAATTAGACCTATATTTTGCCACTAATTATTAAAATAATTGACACATAAAAAAATTACTTATAAAACAAGCAGACGTCGTCATTCGTTTCCATAAATATAACACAGGTGTATGCGTTGAGGGGGAATAATTTCATATTTCGCGGGCGAAAATGTACAACTTTTTTATCTATTAGCTGTATTCTTTTTACACCAAATCTCGGCTAGGCTCAATTAAATGTTATGTTTTTGCTCTGTCTGCCCCATGGGTAGACAGAGCGAGAAGATGAGTTTTAACCGAAACAAACTGAGATTGGGAACGTCACACGAAGTGGCTGACGTCTGGTGGTGACAATTGGTACCAAAGTTATGTAGGACAACAATCGTGTTACCCATATATCGCCATTATAATTACAAGTTGATTTTATATAAATTTCTGAGTGAAGTGTTATCTAAAAAAATGACTAGTGCTTGGAAACAATATTGCTCCGTACCACAATGTGCTACGTATCGGTCAGCGAATGTAACAATGCATGTATTTCCTAAAAATGCAAAATTGCGCAAGTTATGGACGAACGCTCTAAAAATAGGAAAACCTGTAACAAGCGGATTGATGGTATGTTCTTTGCATTTTGAACCTACAGATTTTTGCCCAAGTAAGTTTAAATGATATATGTATATGTGCTAATAATATTTTTTATAATACATATTTGTATTATAGATACACGTATGCGAAAGAGGTTAACTAAGAATGTTGTTCCTACAAAAAATATACCAGTACGGTTACATGACAAGCCAGTTTCATCAGCCCCAAGTACAAGAGAAAAAAAGGTTTATGACAAGGGAAAACAGAAGGTATATTAGTTTAGATCAACATCATCGTTGAATAAACTAATTCAAAAGTTTTGTGTCAGGGATGAAATGGCAACCCAGAAACTTGTGGATGTCGTGATTAGTGAATCCAATATTATTCCTACTTCTGCAAATGTTGAAGACCTGATCTACCACAGGACATTTCTATTTCTGCGAATGTTGAAGCTGAGGTTTCACCGGAACTACCTCAGGTGGACGTCTTTAAATTGTATGAAGAAAAAGGCGTGCAAGTAGATACATTGCATACCAAACCAATATATAATTTTAATTTAAAATAACAACAATGTTTTATATGTTTTAATAAAAATATATTTATTTTCATAATCTTGGTATTATTTCGTTGATATAAACATGTTTTAGAATATTTCTCAATTCTTTACTAAACTCTTTATCGCCATCCAAAACATCAACTGGTAATTCCATCAACCTTGTTCTTTTGTTTATGGGATGGCAATACACCTTCAGCGGCAAATCTAGGCTGTAAATGTTGTCGGACGCAGATGAAGTTGACGCCCCGGATTTTCCCCAAGCTTGTTCCAAATCGGTGCAGCTGATCTCTTCGAGAGTTTCCCGTCTAACATAATAATAAATACAAATTGTTATAATACTAAATAAGGTATATTAATTGTTATTCTGGCCAAAACGGAATACCCTAGGGGTAGCCAGGACATTGTCAACTTGTAACGATGAAATAACTGCATTTTTATACCTTTGATCCATCTAATTTACAAATAAAACTTTACAATCATACTTTATATATTTGTTTTGATACTCAACAGTAATAAAATGAAATCACTTACCTATTAGAGTATAATAGAACGGCAGTGACATGTTTACACATGCCACCCGAGCCTGCCTTACAAGAGCAAGTAGCTTGCCACTCAGCCACATTGTCTCTTAAAATTATATTCATTTGATGGGGATGTGTCTTAAGGTTACTCGTTTGTAAAACATAGCCGACTATCTCTTTATTTTCTACAGTGTCTTTTTTTAAAGCCACAAAGAGTCAGATGGCCCGCACTATATACTTCTTCACCTTCGGACAACGGACGAACCCGATCACCCACAAATATAAAAATATCACATATAGACACAGCCATCGAATTAGACTATTTAAGCAACATTTGAAGCACGATAGTTGTTTGTAAACCTTCAGAATACGAACGAAACGTTTCCCTGACAGGCACCCATATTTGTTTGTTGTCCTACATAAACGCCATTTTATTGTGCACCGACCTGCCACCTGGATTCAGGTGACGTTCCCAATTCCCTGTAAAAAGAATACGGCTATTGTATACATATTCTTCTTTTTTTTTTAATTTAAATATAGATGCAAATGCAAACGAAATGTATAAATACGAAATATGCTATCAACTGTTTGTTAAAATTAAATTACGGATAACGCATTAATGAGGACGAACGTCTATTTGACGCTTCATGTATACGTGAATACGTATCCATGGGAATGCAGCTTAGCGACAGCGATGTAAATTTTGACAGATGCATTGAGTAAACATGTGTAGTTTATGTTTGTTTGGTTATTTTGAATTTTCATGTTCAATTTTGTAGTATGGATGTAACTTTTAGTGATTTAGACAAGTAAAACGAACATTATAGTGTTATTCTAATGCAAGATTTTATTCAACAATGTTGTTTATAGTGCCATACAATTAAGTAAGGATAAAGATACAGAAGGTTTTGATTTAAGAGCTGGTAAATCATGGATTTATCCCACAAATTATCCACTGCGAGATTATCAGTTCAGTATAGCGCAAGCTGCGTTGTACAACAATACTTTGGTAAGTCACATAATGTAACTTTGACATCGTAAAGTGATTTAACAGCGAAAGTGGCGCCATAATAGGTTGTAAAATTACTACTTATAGCCGCCATTAATGTTTTTTGACAGTTGATTAACATTGGTATGTTTACAGTCAATTATAGTATTTATTGTTTAAAAGAACACATAACAATATTATATAAACATTAATAATCATTATAATGCATAATTTTACATAAATTATAATTCGCAAATTACGAAATTGTCAATAAATGTCAGGATTTGTACAAGTAATGGCGACCACCGAATCAGTCGATCTGTAATTACTTAAATAATGCCTGCTAAATATATATATATATATATATATATATATATTTAATCTAGAGTTTCGGAGATAAAAACAATTTTGGAGGTTTTTATTTTTATCTAGGCATTATTTATGCAAATATGAATCGATTGGTAGTTTTAGCTCGCCGTACGAAGTACTGAGGCAGCTAAAGCATTCGGTCGTGTGTCTGTAGCATTCTCGGATCAATTTTCTTAATAAAAAAATGTTAGTCTCGTCGCCCTGAATCCAAAAATATATATAACTTATATACTTGGATGTTAGTCGTCGCTCGTAAGACCAAATTTGTGCCCTCTACTCCTCTGAAGGTACCGGAGCGATTCACACCAAATTTGGTACACGTATTATTTGGTACCCTATTTTAATCCACTCGCAGTTTAAATCCAATCGCCTGTATACTTCCCGAGTTATAGGGCCCCAAAATTTGGAGCCCCCCTTAATACTGCCCTTATAAAAATAATTTAAACACCTAAAAATTCTACTAAAAAGTCTAAGATATTTTATGTCTACAAGATTTTTTCATATTGTTAACCCAAAGGCCAAAATAATTAAAAACCGCTGCTCGCATCGCATTACTTATAAGGTAAGCTAGACGCATCGGTGCGTTGTACAAAAAAAAATTAATTTTAAATATGCACTAAATTGTATTTTATCAAAATAATCTACAAAATATTGTAAGACTTTTTATATATATATAACATTTCAAATTGTGAACCAAAAGGCCAAAATAATTAAAATCCGCTGCTCGCATCGCATTACTTATAAGTTCGAGCTGGACGCATCGGTGTGATGTACGAACCGAATCTTGTTATTTTTATCTCCAAAACTCTAGATTCAATAAAAAAATTAGCAGGCATTATTTATGCAATTACGGATCGACTGATATATAATATTTTTAAACATTACTGTTTTTTTTTTGAGCTTTATATTTGGCTGTAATGATTATTTGTACTTCTCCAATTTAAAAACCGCTGCTCGCATCGCAATACTTATAAGGCGAGCTGGACGCATCAACGCGTTGTACGAACCGAATCTTGTTATTTTATGTCTCCAAACCTCTAGATTCAATAAAGAAATTACCAGGCATTATTTATGCAATTACGGATCGAACATTTACAGTTTTTTTATTTGAGCTGTAATTATTTGTACTTCTCTAATTTAAAATCTTAAGTCTGTCTTATTGTTTAATATACTTTACTTAATGTTTTGTTATTTATGGGAATCTTAAAATTTAAGGAACAGTGTTACAAATGGCCGTAAAATACGTTTTGCTTTAATTATGAATAGGTGAGTCTTCCAACGGGTTTGGGTAAAACATTTATCGCAGCTGTTATCATGTATAATTATTATCGATGGTATCCAATGGGTAAAATTATATTTATGGCACCCACCAAACCTTTGGTAGCGCAACAATTGGATGCGTGCTATAATATCATGGCAATACCAGCTAATGTTACTGCCGAAATAACAGGTATAATTACCTATTTTGCGTAAATTGCAACGTCGGCCATTTGCTTTTTTTTTTTAATTATTCCTAAACTTCAGGATATTAAAAAAAAAATATATAATTTCAGGATTAAAAGTCAATACTACGCGTGCAAAAATTTGGCGCGATAAGCGTGTATTTTTTATAACGCCTCACATCTTACAAAATGATATTGATACCGTGTTAGATTTGGCTCCTCAAATTAAATGTATTGTTATTGATGAGGCGCACAGAGCGTTGGGAAAAAATGCCAACTGTGAAGCAATACGAAAAATTCAACAAATCAATAGTAATTTTAGGGTTTTGGCCCTTAGTGCTACACCAGGAAGTAATTTCAACAGTATTAAAGATGTACGTTAATGCATTTGTGTCAAATATATTATAGAATAATTATTAAACCAAATTTGGCATTTTATTGTTTCTGTGTCGCTTAAAAATAATTTTTTTATTATTTAGGTAATAACAAATTTACTTATATCGCATATAGAAGTCAAAACTAATGAAAGTGTCGACGTTGCGCCATATGTTTTTCAGCGAAAATTAGATACTATTGTTATACCGATCAAAGGCAAACTTTTGGCAGTGAAAAACGATTATATTAAGGTAAATATTAATTTGTATTTTCTTTTACGAAGTAATAAGTAAGTCTTATTGTGCGTGTGAACGCTCTAGGGCCAAAACTGTCGACGGTAAAATTATGAGACTTCAAACTTAAGACTTGTATATGCCCTAGATGTGTACCTCCTATTTTTGAAAAGAATATTCAAACTGGTAGTGCATGTTTACTCTATGCGTTTTTGTTCTATCTCCAATATCACTAGAACGGCTACACTTACGGCAAATATAGTTATGTTCATAATGAAACATATTAATATTTTGTACAACTTTTGTTTGAAACATTTCTTCAAAAAATGTACCAGTTGCGAGAAAAATGCTACGAAACATTATAAATATCTTGTTTATGTTGCCATGTAGCATGTAGCTTATAAAATCGGATCATCTGCTATTTTGACAGGAAAACAAAATAGACTCAATTAGATTAATGACATTTCTGGATATTTCTGTAGAGTATTGGTTAGGTTTTAGCCGATCTTAATTCAGATAGTGAATGGTTTGATGAATTATTTTAGGTATTAGATGTATATACGAGGCCATTATTACAACATAATATTTTTACTGGAAATTGTGCCAATTTAACTAAAGGAAGAATCGTATTAACTATGAAAGATTTCAAGGAAAGAGGCAGGTAATTCCTATACATTTTTTATTTTAAATGTATTTAGTTTTACAGGTTTAATTTCTTTCAGGCAACATTCCAATTACGGCTTTATATTAAGAAACTTAAATATATGTATAACATTATACCATGGTTATGAATTATTAATACGGCATGGACTTCGAGGATTTTTAGTATTTTTTGATGGTAATTTAAATATATGCATTACAAACCTCCAAATTTCTGTAACAATTTAATTATAGGTAATTCAAATCCACTAGTTAATTCAATCCATGAATTACATGCAATATTAAATGATGTTCGAAATTATATTGGCCCTTTTCAAGATATTGAAATGCTTCCAGATGGCACAATACCTGAAGTATATTAAAATTATGAATTTATTTTAGTTTTTTTTTATTATTTTGATAATTTTAGGTAGAAGGTGAAATGATTTATAGTCATCCAAAATTCCAAACACTTGGTGAAGTTTTACTAGAACATTTTGCGAATGTAGACGATACTAGAGTAATGGTATTTTGTGAATACCGTGAAAGTGTCATGGAAATTTATTCTATGCTATTACGGCATAGACCAACTATCAAACCTAGAATATTTTTGGGTAAAGGTGCCTCAATGTCTCAAGCTCAACAGTTACAAGTATGTTATATTTTTGAATAAATTGAATTGTATTATATATATATAGAATTTATTTTTCGATTTTAATTGTTAGGCCAGATTGATAGGATACATCAAATTGTTGGCTGTCTGTATGTCTTTCTGTATGTCTGTTTGTATGTCTGTCTGTATGTCTGTTTGTATGTCTGTCTGTATGTATGTCTGTCTGTATGTCTGTCTGTATGTATGTTTGTATGTATGACTGTCTGTATGTATGTCTGTCTGTAAGTCTGTCTGTATGTTTGTATGTCTGTCTGTATGTATGTTTGTCTCTGTATGTTTGACTGTCTGTATGCATGTCTGTTTGTAGATCTGTATGTCTGTTTGTATGTCAGTCTGTATGTCTGTCTGTTTGTATGCCAGTCTGTATGTATGTCTGTATGTACGTCTGTATGTATGTCTATCTGTGTGTATGTCTTTGTATGTCCGCCTGTATGTCTATCTGTCGAAAAATTATGAAACTTAAGACTTGTATATAGCCTAGATGTACACCTTCTATTTTTGAAAAGAATATTCATACCGGAAGTGCATGTTTATTCTGCATTTTTTGTTTTATCTCGAATTATCTCGTTTTAACGGCTGCACTTATACCTTTTAGAGCAATAAGGCCATTATAAACCTTATAAACTAAGGGCCGGTATTACAAACCATTTAATACACTATTAAAATGTATACGTTCGTTAAAATAAACAAAATCCCCTAATAATAATAATAAACATCAATTTCAACAGGCAGTTAGAATGTTCAAAGCCGGCACTTGTAACACATTAGTATCTACATGCATTGGCGAAGAAGGATTAGATGTGGGCGAAGTAGATTTAATTGTATGTTTTGATATAAGTTCAAAATCACCGATTCGTATGGTCCAAAGAATGGGGCGAACAGGACGAAAAAGAGATGGACGCGTTGTTGTCCTTGTCACAGAAGGAAAAGAACAACAAGTAATGCAAAACCTTACGAACATTAATTTTTCCCTTCTTATACGGAATGGTTTTAGTTGTTGGATGCGTCGATGGCCCAAAAGAATTCCATGAACAATTTACTAGAATCTGAACCCATAAAAAAATGTTTATACAAATATAATCCAGCAATGATTCCCAAGGATATTAAACCAGAATGTAATAAGATGCATATAACTGTTTTACAACCGGAACCAATAAAAAAGAAAACGGAAAAAATTAAACCAGTCCAGAAGAATACGATTAAGGTAGTATTTGTTTAATTACATTATGATTTGTTTTTAAATTTAAAATTACTTTTAGAATATGTTTGATAATATTACTGCGTCGCAGAGTTCTTCCAGTTCAAATGCATCGTCTTCGAAATCAAATAAACTTTCAAAATCTTCTGTAACGGGTAAGACATTTAATCCCCATTTACATATATATATAAATACACACATACATAAAATCTTTCCCATAAATGGGTGCAAAACTTTCCAATATTTATTTTAGCTGGACGTTCTAGTCCTCAAACTAAAAAATCGTCCTTAATAGATAAACAAGGAGATATTCGAAGCTTGTTCACGAAAATTTCATCCACTAACCAGATATCAACAGTTAATATTGGTAAGATTATATTTGACACAGGGCTTCCACGCATTCACTATTTCCACTTTTATTAACTTTTTCCGAAATCGATCACTTTTGTTTGAAACATTTCTTCAAAAAATGTACCAGTTGCGAGAAAAATGCTACGAAACATTATAAATATGTTGTTTACGTTGCCATGGATTCGCATGTAGCTTATAAAATCGGATTATCTGCTATATTGACAGGAAAACAAAATAGACTCAATTAGTTAAATGACATTTCAGAATATTTCTGTAGAGTATTGGTTAGTTTGACTGCTTGTTTTAGTTATATATATATATATATATATATATATATATATATATATATATATATATATATATATATATATATCTAGTGAAAACTGCGTAAAAGAAAGTTGAGTGCAGGCCACTCCAGATATTTTGTATACAAAATTGCTATGGAAGCCCTGTTAACACAATCAACCTATTTCTTGAATATTTTTATATTCCTTTTATATATATATGTTTAGATCCGAAAGTGTATATCATTGACGATGAAATAATTGAAGACAATGATTTAAAATCTTTAATATCAGGAATAAAAAGTTATCTAAATAACAGCACAAATCTCAGCAATACTTGCAGGGTTTGTGATGGTTTATTCGATTGTAAACTCATTTGTAGCACTCGAATAAATGAAGAATCGGGCGAGTGGTCACCCCCAGATAATTCAATATTTGACAGACTTACCTCTGATATATTCAAAACATTTTCCGATTCTATTCAAAATGACACGAAAACACCGAATAAATCTAACTACGATAAAACAAAACTAGAAAAAGTTGATAATGATGATTTAGATGAAGCGCTAAAACACTTTTCGCTCGACTCCATTTCTGATATTTTCGCTGACGATAACTCAGACAGTACAGTAGATAGTTATGCTGAGAATCCCATAATGTTTAATCAATCTTTAGGGGTATTTAAGAGTCTTAAGCCGAATGAGTCTTTTATTCGAACTGTTACACCATTAGATTTTGTTGATGATGTAGTAGTATCAGATTCGGATCATTCGCCTGTACTCAGTAATAATAATGCTGCAGAATTTAAAAGGAAAGTATTACTTTCCCAAAGTTCTACACCGAATACTAAAATTGTGAAAAAATTGAAATTTACTAATTTAATTGAAGATTTAAATGTTCAAGATTTTGTTACGCAACAATCACAAAATGCCAGCAAATCTAACATAAAACAACAATTAAAATATGATATTTCAACTGTAGACGATTTGAATATTACTGATTTTGAAACACAAAATCATATAGAATCAACGAAGTCAGAACAAATTGTTTCTGATTTAACTAGAAATAGTTATGCATTTGTTCAAGATTTAAACGTAAACGATTTTGTAACACAGAAAAATGAAACAAACATCCCAAACAACAAAACTAAATCTACCGGTTTAAAGAGAAATAATTCTTCACAAATAAAACAATTATCCATTACAACTTTTATAGAAAATTTAAATACTAATAAACTAAAATCACAGGAAATTGATTCGAAATCACATAATCATTTTCAAAAACAAAATGCAAACGATTTAAATATAAGTCAGTCTACTGAATCGAAATCTAAATCACTTGCGACTGATTTTAAATCTTCTAAAACTGAATTACTAAATACAAGTGTACTTAATACGAGTATCGAAGATGATTTTGATATTTGGGATGCATCAATCTTCGAAAATAGTGATGCTGAAGATATTCCTGAGGCAAACGAAATTATGACTACAAATTCCATCGATAAAACTGAAAACAAAGTTGCATCACCAAAACATCTAAATGGTTCCTTAGCTAAAGAAAATCCGGAAGGAGAAATTGATTATGATTCCGATGCGACTGTAATACTTGATGCAGATTTAGTTTTTAGCGAAAATGTAGCTAATATATCTAATGAACTGAATAAATCTAATAATAGCGATTGCGTTTTACTGTCGTATGAAACAAATAATAAATTTGAAGAGATTGAAAAAGAATCTCCAACTCATCAACATCATTTAAATGATTCAACAGCGAACAAAACTAACAATAGTTTACTATCTGTAACGCAAATGATTGATATTTTAAATGATAGTACAAAATACCCCAAAAATGAATCTTTACGAATAGAGACTTCGAATTCTAATACAGGAATTTACTCTAATCTTACGAATAAAAACGAAATTAGCAACAAAAATAAACAAAACACTTCCAGCGATTTAGATAATTTTCTGTATGCTGACCTAATTAGTGAAATGAAAGAAAATAATTGCACAAGTTCGAAAGAAAACTATGCCAATAATGTGAATAGTTCATACAAAGATAATTCAAAACGAAGTCAAGTGATTCCTGAAAGCCAATCCAGTATTCGGGCAACTAATGTCGAACCCGATTTTTTTACTGATATTTCTTTTTCATCATTTGAAGATAATAAATTTACAAATAATAATCAGTTAATAAAGGAACCGGATTCAACGAAATATGGATTATTAAAAGAAAACATTAAGCAATCAAATATTATGCATCCTAAACCTTTAGCCACTATTTGTATAAGTGAAGATTCGGAGGAGGAACAAAGTCTACTAAGTTTCTCGCAGAATTCCAAATATAATAAACACAAAAAATTCAAACTTAGTCTAATAAAAAAGCCTGACACAAATTTTGAGAACGTACTTCCAAGTCAAAGTAGTCCAGTAGCACCAAAGAAAAAATTCTACAACTTAAAAAAACCGGTTATACTATCGGATAGTGAAGAAGATGATTTTGAGATGAAATCAACATGGTTGAAACCAGTGAAAAAACCAAATGTTACCCCGAAAAGAAGCATACAACGTACTAACAGTTTGCCGACAACTAAACGTAGTTTAGCTCTTTCACAGAAACCAAAGCAATCTGTACAGTCTCAACCATCGAGAGGTAGACATATATTGCAACTTCTTGAGAACAAGAAGAAGAAAGAACAGAGGAATGTAAGTAAACTTATTTTATCTGGTAATCTGTGTACGATATATTTATAATTTAATTGGTAGAAATTAGCGTTGAATTTTATCGATGCTGAAGCAGAAATTGAAGATGATGAACATTATGTAGCGGATTCAGATGAAGAATGTGATAATGATATGTTAGAATCTAGTTTTATTGATGATACCCAAAGTGTTTTAGATCAGACCGATATGCAAGCGAAATATCTTCAATCGGTCAAGTAAATTATATTTGCAAAGATTGTGAAATTTAAAACTAATTAAATTGAAATTAATTCGTAGGAGTCCTAAATTTAAAAGTGGGGCTTTTAAGATTCCTCGAAGGCCACCAGTGGTTGAAAATGTGTTTTCCCAGGACGTTATCGAACAAGATGATACTTATATGATGGTAAGTATCTTTTGCCCGTTTAACAGTGCAAGTTATCAAATTTATTTTATGCAGGATTCGTTTTGTGTTGGAAACGATATAGCGCCAACTCAACGAAATACTATGACCTATTTAGAACATGCTGAAGCACAATTAGAAGAATGGCGTAAAGAAAAGAAAACGAAAAAAAGGAAAAGAATTTTACAAACGGATGATAGTGATTAACAATATTGTTTTTTCCACAAATTTTACAAATGTATATACATGTATATTAGTTTTTATATTCTTTTCCAGTAATAATATTAACTTTGTAAGTAATTGTAATTAGATATGCTGTAAAAATTATAATTTCAATTTATAAACACAAATACATTACAGATAACAGTGATATTATTGATTAATTATTGTTAATTATTTATTTTTATATGGTTATTTCGTATTTCTCAATAAAACATTTATTTATCAAAATGTGTTTCTAGATTTATCCTATACCAAACAACCACCTATATAATGCATCGATTAATAAAGTATTTAATTGAGATTTTTATTTTTCATACCAAATTTAAATAACTATGATTGAAATTAAAATAATTAACATTAAACACAAAGAAAACATGCAGTAATAGTTTCAATTTTCCACTACATATCTGTGAATTGTACGCATGCGTGTAACACATGGCAAAAATGGATTCATTCGGCCAATGTCGGTTTAGCTCGATTATTTCCGACATATTTGTATTAATTGTTGTAATAATTTCAATTAAAAGAGGATAAATTATTGCTTTGATTGTTATATTAAAGGATGATTTTTATAATAAATAATTGTAATTAAATATACTGTTAAAAATTATAATTTTAATTTATAAACACAAATACATTACAGATAACAGTGATATTATTGATTAATTATTTATTTTTATATGGTTATTTCATATTTCTCAATAAAAATTTATATATCAAAATGTGTTTCTAGATTTATCCTATACCAAACATTAAAACAACCACCTATATAATGCATCGATTAATTGAGATTTGTATTTTACATAATAGATTTAATTTATAGTGGTTGAAATTAAAATAATTAATATTTAACACAAAGAAAACATGCAGTAAAGGATTGTTCACAGCTAAAAAATTAGTAATTAAGCTTAGAAATTATAAGTAATAATTCCAGTTTGTTGTATGACATACAAGGTTAACGTTCACAGCAATAAAATTTATTATAAATTGTGTTGCTTGGAATGCTAACATTGCTTGCCATAATACACACTAGATTATTATTTGTAATTTTCTAAGCTTAATTACTAATTGTTTCGCTGTGAACAATTCTTAATAGTTTCAATTTTCCACTGTAAATATATCTGAATTGTACGCATGCGTGTAACACATGGCAAAAATGTATTCATTCGGCCAATGTCGGTTTAGTTCGATTATTTTGTATTAATACATAGTTTCATTTAAAATAGGATAAATTACTTTGATTGTTATATTAAAGTATGATTTTTTAAGAATACATTACGATTATAAACATTTTAAACCCTGTTTAAAAAAGTATGCGTCATATTTCGGGCGCGTCTGCTGAAGATAACAACAAAAGAGAACATGCTTATTAAATTGAAGCAAGTTTCTCCCACTATATAAATTAATGATCGTGTTTAGGGTTTTACTAGCTTTATAAATTAGTTTTGATTATATCAACAGTGAATTTAATTAAAATACGTTGCATTTATGACTGTATGTTAAGAAATTCAAATTATTAGCAATATCCTAATTTAATTTTCTGAAGCTTCTAGAATAAAATAGAAGTTTGCAGTTTGGTAACACTGCCTTTTTCTATTGTCGCCATTTCTGTAACAACGTGCTTTGTCGTTTGTACATTAGTAAAAGAAATTTAAAATGTTTGGCCAAAGATCCCAACCAATTTTGGTGTTAAGTGCGTATTTAATTAATTTTGTGTTTGATGTGTGTTATAAGCTGTGTTTAAATAATTTCAGGTCAAAACACACGACGTGATTCCGGTAGAAAAGTGCAGGTGGAAAACATCAATGCCGGCAAGGTAATTTCAATTTCAATTTTTATTAATTTAGACTCGTCTTGTAATTCTTATTGAAGGAGGATTTGAATATTAGTGATTCTTTTAATTTGTATTATATGTAAACTGTTGAATGTCAGTAAAAAAAACTGAGAGGTTATGATTTCCGGGTAGGCGATCGCAGATGTAATCCGAACATGTCTTGGGCCGCAAGCGATGTTGAAAATGTTGATGGACCCTATGGGTGGCATTGTGATGACGAATGACGGCAATGCTATCCTTAGAGAAATCACAGTTCAACATCCGGCAGCGAAAAGTATGATTGAAATCGCGCGGACACAAGACGAAGAAGTGGGAGATGGCACCACGTCGGTGATTGTACTCGCTGGGGAAATGTTGGCGGCTGCCGAACAATTCTTAGAACAACAAATGCATCCGACAGTCGTCATCAGGCAATATCGTCAAGCCTTAGAGGATATGGTTGAACTTTTAGAGGGACCACTCAGTATTCCGATTGATCGAGGGGACAAGAAAGCGTTAGCGAATGTGGTACGTTTTTTTTTTTTGTTAAAGTTGCGTTTTTTTTGTTTTTTTTTTTTGTTTTTTCATTTGTATAAGAGATAGCATGAAAGGAAGATACTTAATTCTTAAATAAATATATATATATAAACTTGTATAGATATAAGTTCGGTTCTGGTTTTTGTTCCGTAGAAAATAACAGTTTTTTCCGTTTTTCTGTTCAGCTCCGAGTAATTAATTTTTTACTTTCTTTTACAAAGTAATAAGTTAGTCTTGTAATCATGAAAAATTCCAAACTCTAGATTTCAACGGATATACCCGTTTTGACCTTCCATGAATCGACTGTGACTGTTTTTTTTTTAGGAATGACTATATATATATCTAGATCTAGTAAAACCTGCGTAAAAGAAATGCGAGTGCGGGCCACTCCAGATATTTTTAAATATAATTTGTATTAAAAATGTATTATGATTTTTTTGTAACATTTATTTAATCGAATTTTTTTTCGGCTCAGTTCTGGTTTTCGTGCCGACAAAAATAACTGTTTTTTTTTTTCGGTTCAGTTTTGGTTTAAAGCTCTGATATACAATGAAATAAGACGTCTGTAGAGTGTAGACTACAATTAAATTAAAAGTATTGATACAAATAATATTAAATATATTTTTAAGTAAAAATACGTATTTATGCTATGTTTATGTTCCATTCAAACCGCTTTAGTTGTAGGAAACGGGTAATTTTATAAAATATATTTTGTTTCTGATATGTGGTTATATATAAATGAATTATTTGAAAATAATTCAATAAAACTTATAGAACGTGAATCAAAGTATGTACATTATTTAAAAACAAGCTGGAGTGATCTTTACTCGACTATTTATTACTTTCTTTTAAGTAAGTATTGTAATCATGACCAATTTCCTTTTTTTTACCTTCCCTGAATAGATTGTGACTATTTTCGTAATGACCTAAAATTATGAAACTACAATCTTAAGACTTATATATGCTCTAACTGTGCACCTCCTATATTTGAAAAGAATATCCAAACCGGAAGTGCATGTTTACTCTATGCTTTTTTTGTTCTCCGTCCAATATCACTAGAACGGCTCCAGTTATTGCAAAAATAGTTATGTTCATAATGAAAGATATTAATATTTTGTACAACTTTTGTTTGAAACATTTCTTCAAAACATGTACCAGTTATGAGAAAACTGCTACGAAAAATCATAAATATCTTGTTTATGTTGCCATGGATTCGGATCATTTGCGCCTGTCAATATTTAGACTGGAAAACAAAATAGACTCGATTAGATAAACGACATTTCAGAGTATTCCTGTAGAGTATTAGTTAGTATTGGACAGTTTGTTTGGAATATATATATATATATCTAGGGAAAATTACGTAAATGATAGTCGAGTGCAGACCACTCCAGATATTTTCGAAAATAACTTGCTAGAAATTTTAATATCTTTAACTTTTATATGATTTACTTTTCTATAACTCGTGTGGTTTTCGATATATACAAAAAGCAGCAACAATAAACCATTACTTCCGGTTAAGATATTGTTTTCAAAAATAGGAGGTTTTCTTCCGTAGCATATACAAGTCTTAAGTTTAAAGATTCATAATTATTCCTTCAACAAGCTTAGGCTTAGATCGCACACACAGAATTCATTCCGAAAATAGTCAGATTCAATTTAGGGATGATCAAAACGTGTATTTCCGTTAATATCTGAGTTCGACAATGTTCATAATTACATTATTTTCTTATATACGGATAAGAAAGTAAAGAACCCATTTTTCACGACCAAACACAATGATCGGAGAATGGTGCTCCAACTTACATTCGGTTTTAAATGTAAATGTGGTAAACTTGTTGTCAAAATACATAACTAGAATTAATAAATAAGAATCGATAGCAAATTTATAAAGTCATTATAGTAGAATAAAAATAAATATGTATTGAAACAGTGCATTATTTTGCTTGTAATAGGTGAAAGGATGTGTAGGAACCAAATTCATTGGTCGTTGGTCAGATCTTGCTGTTGGTATCGCATTGGATGCAGTCGAGACAGTAACAGTTACCGAAGGTGGCAGGACTGAGGTCGACATTAAACGTTATGCCAAAGTTGAAAAGATTCCCGGTGGCTCTATTGAGGAATCTAGCATTTTATCTGGTGTTATGTTGAATAAAGATGTAACTCACCCGAAAATGCGTAGACGAATTGAGGTATTTTTTCTTTATTAATTTCACGATATCAGTGCACTCATTCTTCGTTCTTGGTTTTATTCTAGAATCCTCGTATTATGCTATTGGATTGTCCATTAGAATACAAGAAAGGCGAAAGTCAGACCAATGTCGAACTTAGCGGTGAAACGGTAAGAATTTGCTTAACTCTTCGGGGCTGAATTACAAATATCCTTATTAATTTTGCAGGACTTTACTCGTATGCTAGAAATTGAAGAAGAATTCGTCCAGAAACAATGTGCCGATGTCATTGCGCTCAAACCCGACGTCGTCTTCACTGAAAAGGGTGTTTCAGATCTTGCTCAGCACTATTTACTGAAAGCTGGCATAACCGCTATTCGTCGTGTCCGCAAGAGTGACAACAATCGTATTGCTCGAGCATGTGGCGCCACTATCGTCAACCGAACAGAAGAACTACAAGAGTCTGACATGGGCATGGGTTGTGGTTTGTTTGAGATCAAGAAAATTGGCGACGATTATTTCTGTTTCGTCACCGAGTGCAAAAACCCGAAAGCGTGCACGATTTTGTTGCGTGGCGCCAGCAAAGATATCTTAAATGAGATCGAACGGAATCTACAAGATGCGCTACATGTTGCACGGAATATTGTCCTATCGCCGAAACTAGTGCCAGGCGGCGGCGCCATTGAAATGGCGGTTTCCCACGCGCTTTTACAGAAAGCCACACATGGACCTTACCGCGCTATAGCTCACGCACTTGGTAATTATTTAAAACAATTTACTCCGAACGGGATCTAAATTTATTTGTTCATTTCCAGAAATCATTCCACGTACTTTGACCCAAAACTGTGGCGGAAACACGATTCGTACTTTAACCGCGTTACGCGCAAAGCATGCGGCTCATACAGACGCAACAACGCCATGCAGTTGGGGCATTGACGGTGAATCTGGCAACTTGGTTGAACAAACTACCAACGGTTTGTGGGAACCATTATCGGTCAAACTACAAACATACAAGACAGCTGTGGAAACTGCCATTTTGTTATTGCGTATTGATGATATTGTGTCTGGATCAAAGAAACGAGGTGATTCCAACGAGCCAGCGAAACCATCGCAAATGGCAGAAGGAGCCGAATAAGAAGTCTTGTGTGTTATTTATAATTTTTGCTTTAGAATTCCTTGTTTTAATCGTTAATGCGTTAGTTTTTACTTACCTCATTGATCTATCTCATTTTCTGTTCAATTTTGCAAGCATAATGGTGCGTAATATTCACGAATTATAATATATAATCGCATATGAATAATTTAATAATTAATAAAATTTTCATTCAATAACAATTTTTGTGTTTTTACTTTCTTTTACAAAGTAATAAGTAAGTATTGTAAGAGATTTCAACGGATATACACGTTTTGACCTTCCCTGAATCGAATGTGACTATTTTCGGAATGACGTCTGTGTGTCTGTAAACGCTCTAGGGCCAAAGCTGTCGAACGAAAAATTATGAAACTTCAAACTTAAGACTTGTATATGCCTTAGATGTGCACCTCCTATTTTTGAAGAGAATATTCAAACCGGAAGTGTGCATTTTTTGTTCTATCTCCAATATCACTAGAACGGCTACACTTACGGCAAATATAGTTATGTTCATAATGAAAGATATTAATATTTCGCACAACTTTTGTTTGTAACATTTCTTCAAAAAAAGGGGCCAGTTGCGAGAAAAATGCTACGAAACATTATAAATATGTTGTTTCCGTTGCCATGGATTCGCATGTAGCGTATAAAAACGGATCATCTGCTATTTTGACAGGAAAACAAAATATACCCAATTAGATAAGTGACATTTCATGATATTTCTGTAGAGTATTGGTTAGTTTGATAGTTGGTTTTGGTTATATATATATATATATATATATATATATATATATATATATATATATAAGTCTAGTGAAAACTGCGTAAAAGAAAGTCGAGTGCAGGCCACTCCAGATATTTTACTATTGGTCAAAGTCCATCCTACCTCAACATCAATAAAATAATATAATAACAATTGTATGAGCGTGCGCATACACGTTTAAACTTTTAGTTTACCTTCGCAGTAAATTAACAATCCTTGATTTATTTGTTAGATCTACAGCTCTAAAGGCGTGTTCAGAGTAAACCAAATAGTAATTAAGAATAGAAAATTACAAATAATAATCTAGTTTGTATTATGACAACCAATGCCAACATTCCCAGCAACAAAATTAAGACAATGTATGATAAATTTTGTTGCTGTGAACGTTAACTTTGTAATGTCATACAACAAACTGGAATTATTACTTATAATTTCTAAGCTTAATTACTGATTGTTTCACTGTGAACAATCCCTAAATGCTACTAAATAGAATTATAGGAGGACATAGAAGATGTTTGTACAATATTGAAGCACGAAACCTTATTAGTAATTGCAGATTAAAATCGTTAAAAATGAATTCTTTTACACCATCTGCCGTTAGAATTTTTTCTGTTTATATAATTGTGTTCATGTGTTTATGCACGTTTAATCCTGCATGATCAGAGTTTAGGTAGAAAGATTGCACAACCTGTTTGTCATTTCGTTAGTATAATTCTCATTGTCGAACAATCACAATCTCAGTGTTTTGAATTGTGTGTTAGTGACCAGTGTGACTATAAATATGGATGGTAAGTTTGATTTTTATGCTCTTATACGAATTTATTAGATAGTATTGTAATCATGGTCTAGATATTTTAACGGAAATACACGTTTTGACACTGTATCGTTTCTGACTATCTTCGAACTAATATCTGTGTGTGTGTGTGTGTGTGTGTGTCTGTGGACGTTCTACAGCAAAAACTGTCGGTACAATTATATAACTCTAAACTTAAGCCCTATAAAGGGTACCAGAGTAGAAAGTCACTTATTTTTGAAAACAATAACTTAACCAGAAGTAGTGGGTTATTATTGTTACTTTTTTGGAACGAATATATTTTTATATAGGATCAGAAAACGTTAAGAGCAGAACGATGATTTTTATTTTCATGCTATTGGGACATTTAATTTAACAATGTTTACTAATTCTCAGATATACATTTGTTCTATAATTTATAAAATACTTCCTAACTATATTAAACTAGGGTCACCCGTGGGCACCATGTGCCCATATGGTATACAGAACATAGGTCAGTTTTGACTGATGCCGAATTTTCATGTAATTTAATAATAATAACACGGTTTTTCTTCATTTTGTATCGTTTGACTATAATAGTAATACAAATTTCCACATCGCAAAAAATAATAAAGAAAAAATCGAGTTCTTTCTTTGAACGCTATTTTGTTCTTAGATCACTATGCTGAGATTAACTAATCGATCGCTTATCATGCACTGTGTAACATCGGATAAATTTAAACTAAATTTTGTTTAACTTTGATTTAAACCTTGTATGGTGCATATGTGTTGTATCATTTTGACAGTTTCCATGATTGTATATAAGAAACAGGATTATAAATTTACTTACGATTGCTGTTTATTATTTGAATCGATTATTCAAATAATTACAAATCCTTTTTACACAACATTTTTAATGATTTGACATTTGATTCATTATTGTTTATGAATTAAATAATCAGGCTAGATTCTGAATTTTGCAGTATTAAACTGATGCAGTGTCACAACGGCAGTTTTAAAAGTAATGATAATTAGTTATATGCTAAAATACAATGGATTGTGCCATCAAAAATAAAAGAATAAAATTGCCAACCAAACATGTTTCTAAATATGTTTGAATTATCTCTTCAACATTTTATTACTCTAATAATCAGTATTATAAATTTACTTACTTGCAGTTATTATAATTTGACGAACTATAAAATCTTACCGCAACTCATATTTTCAAAAATCACTGCATCTTGGCCATTTTGAAGTGAAAATATTAACTATGAATTAAAATAAATGTACAGAAACACGTATTTGCTAAAAATATATGCTAATTAGGCAATAATATGCACTTATTTCATATTATATACTTCAAAATTGAAATTATAACATGCTACTCCCCTTAAACTTAAGATTAAACTTTGAATTGAAGATTTATCACACAATAACCAATTTTGACATTTCATTCTGACGTTTGATTCGTTTTTGTCTATTTCAAAGCAGACTGAACTTCAGAATCGTAGTGATTGTTTTATTTCAGTATAAACTATTTGATTATTTTTTATAACATTATTAACAGTCGCCATGGTGCAGTGGCTAAGTGTCATGCCTTTCACCCTGGAGGTCGTGAGTTCGATCCCCGTCTATGCCAATCTGCATTTTTACAAAAAAAAGCGTTCTACACATACACACTCACATACAAACATTTCTGGGTTATTATATTAATGATATTTGTCTCTGACAAACCTTTTAAATTGCATGTAAAACAATATTTAATAGATAACTGTTTCTATTCTGTAAATGAATTCCTGTTGTAAACATTCATTGTGATTTCCTGTAACGAGTTTTGGCTAATTAATTATTATTATGTTTCGAATTTCATATTATGTTCTAAGTATAACTACATTATTATGTACCTTCTAATTTCTTGGTACAAAATCAGAATACCAAATTACCAAGCATAAAATGGGACTATATACCATTATCATGTCCAGAATTCCAGAAAACGACGAAACCAGTAGTTAAAGTAATAAACAGTGCCCCGTTAAAAGCAAAATTCATAAATATAATACATTTATACTTTTATATACCTCCAATAATCTTGCGTTATAAAATCATTTAGCCAAAGGTACAGCAAACTATGCAAACCTTTACTGTACGGGGACATAAAGTCGAAAATCGGAAACACTAGCGAACAGACAGTAGCCGAGGTACGTTATGAAAGGTATTGTGACAAGATGACCCAATATTTGCAACCGTGTCTGAATAAACAAGCTAAACTAAGTCTTATTCTCTGTTCATATAGAGACTAGCATATTATATGGTTGTCGGTAAAGTAAGGGCGTTGTATTTTCAAACAGTGACGACAGTTTTATGATCGTATTGTTGCTGGAAATTGTCGTAGTCGGTGAAGTAACTCAAAGTAAATGTACTGGCGTGTCTAACGCGTAGGACCGAGAAATTCTATCGGTAAAATATTTTTGACGTCGGACATCTGTAGCCAATCTTGGTGGCGACTATGCCGAATTTGGTCAAAATAACACGAACATTTTTGTAATATACGATGAGGTAAAAATGGGGCACGATATTAAATTGGTGTTGTTATAACTTTATAATTGGTTGTGCGATGAAATGATGATACGTATTCGAGGCAGTCAGTGACTGATGCCCGACAACGAACCTTACAGTGCAAATAGGATTAGGCTATGATACGCCCGAAAATGAAGTGCTAATCTCCCCGCACTAACGAAAACACCATGTGCACCTGTGCCCTCGATCATTTATAACAGGGATTGTCAAACCAACTCGGTACTCGTCCACCTAACTTTACTTATTCAACAATTCAACCCTCTCTGCTTCATGTGGAATTGTACAAACAGACTTGATAAATTTCTTCAATATTTCTATTATGGAATTAATTATTAATTGGTGATAATGGAAACGTATTGCGGATATAAAAGTTTTTTGGGTCTATAATGAGAATCTGTAAGATTTTTAAAAGGCTGTAGTTCTTTAATCCATACATATTTCAATATAATTAATTACACAAATCAAGTATTGTTCAATATAAAGAATCAGTCTATAAATTATTCAATTAAAATATGTTTTACACTATCAATTTTTTTAAGAATTTACTCAGAATTCCACCATTAATTCAGAAATATTTAAAATAATTTTTGTCTCGGAATTACGAAACAAGTTGGTCTGCTACGACATATTAAAAATTGTTCACAGCGCAACAATTAGTGCTTAAGCTTAGAAAATAACAAATAATAATCTAGTTTGTATTATGACAAGCAATGTTAACATTCCAAGCAACACAATTTATGTTAAATTTTGTTGCTGTGAACGTTAACCTTGTATATGTCATACAACAAACTGGCATTATTACTTATAATTTCAAAGCTTAAATACTAATTCTTTAGCTGTGAACCTTTAAGGATTGTTCACAGCGAAGCAATTAGTGATTAAGCTTAGAAAATTACAAATAATAATCTAGTTTGTATTATGACAAGCAATGTGTTAACATTCCAAGCAACACAATTTATGATAATTTTGTTGCTGTGAACGTTAACCTTGTATGTCCATACAACAAACTGGCATTATTACTTATAATTTCAAAGCTTAATTACTAATTCTTTAGCTGTGAACCTTTAAGGATTGTTCACAGCGAAGCAATTAGTGATGAAGCTTAGAAAATTACAAATAATAATCTAGTTTGTATTATGACAAGCAATGTTAACATTCCAAGCAACACAATTTATGATAAATTTTGTTGCTGTGAACGTTAACCTTGTATGTCCATACAACAAACTGGCATTATTACTTATAATTTCTAAGCTTAATTACTAATTCTTTAGCTGTGAACCTTTAAGGATTGTTCACAGCGAAGCAATTAGTGATTAAGCTTAGAAAATTACAAATAATAATCTAGTTTGTATTATGACAATCAATGTTAACATTCCAAGCAACACAATTTATGATAAATTTTGTTGCTGTGAACGTTAACCTTGTATGTCTATACAACAAACTGGAATTATTACTTATAATTTCTAAGCTTAATTACTAATTCTTTAGCTGTGAACCTTTAAGGATTGTTAACAGCTAAAGAATTAGTAATTAAGCTTAGAAATTATAAGTAATAATTCCAGTTTGTTATATGACATACAAGGTTAACGTTCACAGCAACAAAATTTATGATAAATCGTGTTAATTTTGTTGCTTGGAATGTTAGCATTGCATTTCATAATACAAACTCGATTATTATTTGTGATTTTCTAATCTTAATTACTATTTACTTCGCTGTGAACACGCCTTTATTCTGGATAAATTCAGATACTTCTACTAATGCTAAAACTATAAAATCCCGACGGGAAATCACGATATCTGTGGTGATATACTACCTTTATATCGGTCTCGTATCATTCGTGATATCGGTGCCGATACAAGACGAGATCAAGACTAATGGTGGAATTCTGAGCTAATCTGTAAGTCTATAAGGATATTCTATAAATATTTAACCGCTTATATAACCGCACTATAATAGTGGAATTCTGTTTAAATCCATAGAGACGTTATAACATTTTTATGAATTTTATTTTTATCATTGAATAAACTGAATAACATTGTCTGATTTATCTACAAAAAATTGTTTTCTGTATAAATCTTTAAATCTATGGAGACGTTATAACATTTTTATTAATTTGATAATTAATTTTATCATTGAATAAACTGAATAACATTGTCCGATTTATCTATAAAACATTGTTTTCTGTATAAATCTTTAAATCTATAGAGACGTTATAACATTTTTATTAATTTGAAAATTCATTTTATCATTGAATAAACTGAATAACATTGTCTGATTTATCTACAAAAAATTCTGCAAAATATAATCATTTTAAAAGTATAAAAGAATTTAAATATTTATAGAATAGTCTTACAGATCTACAGATTAGCACTGAATTCCACCATAAATCTGTCATTGACTGTCGCATTCTTGACTGATATATACGGAATATCCAAATTTGAAACATAATTATGCTAGTACTTATATTATTATATAGGAAAGAATGGACTGTATATGATATGGACGCAATGTGTCCATGGGTGCGCCTAGTACATTAATAGTACAATAATAATTGGCATGATGCGATTTTCATGTATTCTGTGTATGTTTACTATTTATATCTATATATTAAGCACCTCCGCCAAAGTATTAAGAAGGTGAATTAATCATATATATATATCAGTTTGCTTATTTATAAATTTAGCGTTCTACACATACACATATACCAAGGTATTTATATTTATAACACCTAATATAAAATGAAAATGCATACTGCTATAAACTGGCAATGAAGCGATTGTTCCTCGGCCTATATTCTAAAATGGTAGTGTTCGTGTGAGAAACGGAGGTCTGAGAAGACGTTCGTTGCAACAGGAATAGCGAACAGAAGCACCAGTTTGGTGCAAGATGTAGTAGGTAACGTAAGGGGGTGTTATGTTAGCGACGGCTGAGTTATTTACCCGTCCAATAAGAGGTGGTGCAGACGAGCTAGCCGCTACGGGATTACCTACCACCAAATTAACTGATCGTCACGATTTATTGAGCAGTAAATAACAACCAATAAGTCTATCACGAATAGAGCACCAGCAGCTATTAGATTGACATCACGCTTATTTATTTATTTTACGATATTTTAACATAATTTCATTATAGAACTAAAATTTGTAATCAACATACACTATCAAACTGTCCCCTAACGGTGGGCGCAGCAATATCGGCAACGGTTGTCTTATAATCGATCTATATTCGATGTATGATTTACGACTCTGGCAGAACATAAAATAATTTGTGTCCTCATTTCACAATAGCCAGCATAGTGGCACTATCCTTGATCCTAATCTTCGTTTATTCTCATAGCAAAAAATAAAGGGAAAGCAATTGAAAGGAGATAGTGCCAATATGCTACCGTGGGCTTGGCCATAATACGAGTATATATTTTTCTGTGCGTTTATCGTTATATAGCTCGTCCTAATTTCGTTTTCTGAATTGCTAGTATAGTTGCTACTGGCAGTATCCCGTGGTTTCCTGTGTGTCCTTGGCCTCCATTTGCTATCTGAATGTCTCTCTGCCAATGTTAGGTTAAGTTAACGGGCAATGAAAGTTGAGGAAAGTGTATTGAATTCTAGCGAAAGTTCTATTGTAGATTTTTGGAAAACATAGAGCCACAATGTTTGTATATATTCATGTCAACAAATATATACACTGTCACTTTATTTTTAGTGTGACGAAATCATTGCCTATTCAATGCGTATCGGAGGGATTTTCAAAAGTAGATTTTGTTGACCTATTTTTACTTTCGTTTTGATGAAGTTGTTTATTTTGACAACCATATACTAACATTTATTTAATTACTTTTGCTCATAGTACGTTCAAAACCTTATACTCTGGAGTAAAATTAACTCTGAGTAATTTGATCAGCTGATCAAAGAGTTAACGTAGGTTTTAGAATGGCATATATGGAGTAAGTGGTGTAGATATGAATTTTAAACTTGTAAAATAAATATAAATTTATCTAAATATAGTAAAGCATTAAATAACAAAGTATTGTTTTATAAACACCATTTTTATCAATATGCACAATGAGGTAATAATCTTAACTGCCAATATATATATATATATATATATATATATATATATATATATAAAAATAATAATATAAATCACTGTTAAACTGTATTTATATATACATAATTTGAAATAATTATTGTTTTCTATAAATTGTTTGTTCTATGTAAATTTGTAGTTTGTAGAAATTTGAAACTACTGATGATTTAGATGTTGAAATATATATGATTGAAATCATGTTTATATATGGTGTAAATACTTGAATTCAATTAAAAATATCTGGAGTGGCCTGCAAATAGTCACATTCGATTCAGGCAAGGTCAAAAAGTGTATATCCGTTGAAATTTTGAGTTCGAAATTTTTCACGATTACAATACTTTACATTGTGAAAAGAAAACAAATCGTATTTTCTTTTTTTTATAGTTTAATATGTCTAGAATATATTCCTAAAAGGGTTTTGCGAAATTCGACTTTAAAGAAAAATTATTTAACTTTTAAGTACACCATCTCATTTTTCGATTCTGTTTATTTTGATTATAACGACGTATATTTATATATATATAAAAATATATATATATATATATATATATATATATATATATATATAATAAAAGGAGTAGCGGATTACTGGGTAAGTTACTAAATAAACTATTTATCAATGAAAGATAGTAAAATTATCAAATTATTAAAATTAAAACTGTTAATAAAACTTTAAAAACGTTTCTATCTCGAATTAACGTTTTCAAAGTTGGTGCAAATGATTCAGAAAAAACTATAAGTTCAATTAGCTTCTAGTTTACAACATTCTATTTGAAATTGTTTCTTTTACGCATTGAACCTCTAAAAATGCATTTTGAATAAAACCTCGAATTTTGGCACGCGATTTAATCAAAAAATTTAATAATTTTTCCCACTATTTTTTTAATAGAGCGCCAAATATGGGCATTTCATTAAAAAATTCACCTTAGAGGTTCAGTACACAGTATTTTAATGTATCTTTAAAATGCCGTTTAGATTTTTTTTTTCAAACGATTCTGTGACGAAAATTACTTGCACCATTTACATCTTTTTTTTTCTTGAACCATATTATTTTCAAGTTTATGCATTTAACTTAAACATAATCCATTTTTATATAAACAATAAGGATTTCGAAATAAAATGAGTTAATACCCCCTTAACTTATTACTTCGTAAAAGAAAGTACTTAGAACAAGTCTTCAAGATCTCATTTGAACTCAAATTCTGTTCCTTACCAAAAAACAACTAATAAAATCTCATAAATTATAATTAAGTAAAAACAATATATCTCATTCGCAATTATATTATATATATATAGCATATTGGTATAATAATAGCATACGGCAATATAATCGCGAACATAATAAACAAACGAGCCGGTTGCAAACGAATTCACGAAACAAACAATTCGATTTTCATGTTTCGACACGCCTTGTTAAATAGAAATAAAACATTTTATTACCGAGAGGGGTGACTGTGACACAGATAAAACAACCCAACGCTACATGAAGGGGTTACATGAAAGATGACTCTGTATTATCATACTAGAATTATAATTATATTACGGATTAAATTCACATATGGCAACTAATTTTCTAATGCAAAACGTATTATTATAGCTCATCGTACGTTACTACAAAGAGCCGATCGTGTGTGTGAATAAGAAGATTCGAAAATAAAAAAATCAGTTTCGCACGAAGACGAAATACTGGTCATATAGTTCGAAGATTTGGTAGTCTATAGATACCTACTATACGGTAAATTGTCTGTCCCGCCCCGTCCCAAGAGCCAAGAGGACACAGATATATAAATAAAAGTAAGAATAAGAAGGAGCAAAAATGGTTTATTATTATTGCACCCTGCCAGCATGATCCTGTACCGACACCGACAAACGGCAACTCTGTTATACTGCACTGCACTCAATCCTCCGATAGTTTTACAACATGCAGTAGCGTTCCTCCATTATGACTGCTATAAAACGAAAGTACCTTGTAAAATCATTTATATTTTATACTTTCTTCTAAGCAGAATTTCTCAGCAGAACTAATCGCTCGTATTCCAAAATATTTCGTGCTACGGCTACTGAACGGTTTAATCAGTTTTATGGAGACATATTTATAATATGTATTTACGGTAGGTAAAACCAGATAGTTGCCTTATTGCCTTATTTATTGACATACAAATATGAATTTTGTTTTATGCGTTTATAGACTCTTGGATCAGTTTACAATTTTCGATCATATCTAAAGTCTACGAAAGAGTAAATATTTGTAGCTCGCCGAAGTACCGAAGAAACAAAAGCATTCGGTCGTGTGTCTGTAGCATTTCCGGAACAATTTCCTTAACAAAAAGTGTTTGTCTCGTCCCCCTGAATCCAAAAATATATATAACTTATATACTTGGATGTTAGTCGTCGCTCGCTCGTAAGACCAAATTTATACCCTCTACTCCTCTGAAGGTACCGGAGCGATTCACACCAAATTTGGTACTCATATTATTTGGCATCCCATTTGTATCTGCTCGCAGTTTAAATCTAATCGCACGTATACTTCCCGAGTTATAGGGCCCCAAATTTTGAAACCCCCCTTAATACTGCCCTTATACAAATAATTAAAACACTCTAAAATTCTACTAATAATTCTAAAATATTTTATGTCTATCAGTTCTTTTCTTATTGTTAACCCAAAGCCCGAAATAAATTATTAAAAATTATAATTTTGCATTTTAAAATTATTATCGTCGTAGACCAAATTTGTGACCTATACTCCTCTGAAGGTACCAAAGCGATTCACACCAAATTTGGTACACATATTATTTGGCAACCCATTTGAATCTGCTCGCAATTTAAATTTAATGGCACGTATACTTCCCGAGTTATAGGGGCCCAAAATTTGAGCCCCCCCTTAATACTGTCCTTATACAAATAACTTAAACACCCAAAAATTCTACTAATAATTCTAAAATATTTTATATCTACAAGTTCTTTTCTTATTGTTAACCCAAAGCCCGGGAAAAAATATTAAAAATTATAATTTTAAATTTTAAAATTATTATCGTCGTATACCAAATTTGTGTCTATACTCCTCTGAAGGTACCGGAGCGATTCACACCAAATTTGGTACATATATTACTTGGCATTCCATTTGAATTCGCTCGCAGTTTAAATCCAATCGCACGTATACTTTTTGAGTTATAGGGCCCCAAAATTTGATGCCCCCCTTAATACTGCCCTTATACAAAAAATTAAAACACTCAAAAATTCTACTAAAAATTCTAAGATATTTTATATCTACAAGATTTTTGCATATTGTTAACACAAACCCCAAAAAAAATTATTAAAAATTTTAATTTAGCATTTTAAAATAATAATTTTTTATTATGTATAGATATATTTTATTGCCATAGCAAATTTTAATGTAATTGGTAAGAAGCTTTTTTCTTGCCAACAAAATTAAAATCAGGTAATGTTTACTCCAGTTATTATTTTATTATCTCGAAAACGACACGATTTTGTATATTGCTATTAGGTAGATAATACTAATTTACTTAAATACAATTTATGATTATTGATCGTTAATATTTCCAGAATTTGGGTGATTATCTAGTAATGTTATATTTTGATTGTCATCAATCATTAAACGTGATGACGAGAAATATAAGTTTTATATCTTCTTGTATAGTAAAATATGTTATTATAGTACGTTTATTGTTACTAAAATTTTACTACAATGCAGATAAAGTTCAAATGTTTCCTATATAACTGAGTCTAACCGCTAAAACGAACACTAATAATATAGCAATTATGAGCAAAATAACCATTGGTTATTAGATATTAAACGAAAAGTATTGTTTTATCATTAAAAAGAAAAATTATTTCGAACAGATTTATTAATTGAACAATGAACCAATATTTTCAGTATAATTATAAACTCGCTCTATAGCGAGCTGAAGGCGTTGGTGCCCCTGTGCTTATTAAATAATTATATTTGTTCATTAGTTTATATTTAAATTAGGGACAATGTCGTATGAACTTAAATTCAAAGTAGCTAAGCATTTATAAAGCTGTCGCTCACAATTGAGCCAAAGTACAATAATAATTCTTCCTGCTTTACGGTTCCGATACACCGCGCGCATACCAGCACATATGTATATACGGAGTCTGCATGTGTATGAAATGGTGAGCGCGCGATATCCGACCAAAGCTCTCATCACTCCGCCCGCCGAGCCCTTTTGCCGCGTAGTGCGGACGGGACGCCGAGCCCAAGCCCAAGCCCAGAGCCGGAGCCACCCCTACGTTTATATGCATGTAATCTAGTCCGTGAAATAAATAGCTGTAATAAATTGCTCCTGCGCTGCTGGCTGGCGGCAGTTTCTCGTTCGCGTTTTGTTACTGTTCCGTATATAGCAGCAGTGTGATGCGAGCAAGATGCAGTTTATTCGGAATATGTTGCCTACTGGAATGTTTGTTGCTCGCATAAATGTATGTGTGGCAAATGAACACTGTTAATTGATGAACTCGGAATGAGCTGAGGTGGATTATTTGAATTACCGCATTTTGTTACACGTTTTTGGTTTTCTCTCATCTTATGGCATAAGTATGTTGAGTTGATACATTATAACAAATATGACACACCAGGGCAGAACAGGTAAAAACAGAAATAAACATAGTTGCAAGCACCAATGCCTCCGGCCTTTATACGCATTGCTTGTTTTGTCACAATCTGTATTATGAATATAATGCTTCTTTTTTCATTCAACCTCCTCGTCTTGTTTATATCTCGTTCTCTGTCTAACAACGGTTAATATCTATTGATTTCAGACATATTATGATTTATATAATTAATCTTGTAAAGCAGAAGCATACAACCAAACAATATATACAATATGGCATATTTTTTATAACGAAATTTTATTACTGTAGCTGTAAATTGGTATATAATTTCCTTTTTTTGAATTACTAGATGAATTCGATTAAAACAAATCTATCGATGCGTATTTGTATAAAAAATGCCTTGAACAATTATGTTTCCATTGTTCTCCAAAAAAGGATTTTTTTTTAGTTATTATTTTTTATCTTTGAATATGAATCGAAAAAAAATATTTACCAAGCATTCTTAATACAAATATGCAACGCCTGATTTTTATTTTTAATTGTTTTATATATACGAGGTCTGTTGTGCCGAAAATCAGATTACTGTCCTCCCTCAGCCTCCTTACTCCGATTTTTGGCTCAAAACTGACGAATTGAGAAAACTGAGTGTGCGGGCGCATTGTCGAGGTGCAAGAACCATGAGTTGTCTCGCCACAACTCGAGTCTTTTTTTGATGTTTTTTTTCCGTAATTTTGTTTTAAAAGTTTCTGTGAAAGTTTTCCCCAGTTTCACGCAAAATTTTACGTTGTATCGTTGTTCAAAAATCGTCACGTTGACCTCAAATAACAATATCATGAACACTAAACGAGCTATCAACAATCCAAGAACATGTGGTTACAGAGAACGTTATGCGCAACGAAATGCTGTAAAAGTAAAAATAAAGTATTAAAAAATAAAGTTCAGTTATATTCTGAACAGACCAAATATATATTTTTACTTAAATATTACATATTAAAATACAAAATTTATTATGGTTTATGTGGTTTATATATATATATATATATATATATATATATATATATATATATATATATATATATATATATATATATATATATATATTTAGTTTATGCATTTTTTCGGGAATTTTGTAGCATACGATTGTTACAATAATCATAATTATACGTTCATATCTCATGCAAAATGTATATAACTCATACAATTAGATGTCTTTTGAAGTACTAAAAAAAAAATGTTATACCAATAATATGGGTAACTGTTGTATTTTTAACATATTTTAAAATTTCATAGCTCATATAAACCCGGCGTTATATTAGAACCTTAAACAACGGAGCTGTAAACCAGTTTCTTCAAATTGAACTCAAAGAATAAATATAATTTATTAAAAATTGGTAATAATTCTGAAATTGAAAATATTCAATAAAATAATTGCATTTATTGTTGAATCTCGTATTGTTCGGCATCATTCATCGATGGATTATCTGTTTATAAATTCCAGTGGTTCCAATTTTGCTTCTTTTAAACAAAATTAGTGCTTATAAAATATATTCCATTTGGGTTAATTTAACAAAGGGTGTGAAATATAATTATATATTCAATAATATTAGACTAAAATAGATTAACTTCTTGTTATTATATATTTGGAATCAATTTTATAAATTCAATATCAAATAATTTGTATAATTCTTAAATAAAGTAGCTAATTTATAAAAAATAGTAAACATAAAAGTAATGAGTAATGATATTCAAAATATGAAGAGGTACCAAAGTGATAAATATGTGTTAAAAAGTGTAAGCGCAGTATAATTGGGATAGCTAATGATGAATAAGGTTTAGAGGAACAATAATGAAGAACGCCATATGAAAAGCAACCCTTTTCAGTGGCAAGTACATAGGACCGAACTGCCGCTGAAATTGGTTCCTTGTTTTATGTTAGTTTTTCCCCTAGCAATTTTCGTCGTCCAATCACACGCGGCTATTCACCGTCAGCCAGCCAATCCCTGCACTGTTTAGACATATAAAAATACTCTCCCTCTATTATCTACCATGATAGTGAGCGCTACCGAACCTCATGGCCTGCTATTCAGGATCTGATATTGCCGACAATGTTGTATGAAATCCATATATACATATATATATATATTCGCTAGCGTTTCACTCTGCCACACGCTTTTAGCTAGCGCGGTGAATGAGAAAGATAGCGTAGAAATAGAAAGAGAGGCTGGAACGTTTAATAGAATTGCCAGAAAATTGCTCGTATCAATGTTATACAATCTTTGCTGAATTCGTTCGTATACTGGCTGGCTGTATCAGTGCGCAATCTTAAAAGATATTCTTCAAATGTTTTTCGCCTATCCCTCGACATATCTGATGTTTATACGTCGGTTATGCGTTTCATAATTTTCCCCAACGAGATTTCCCATTGTTTCAATTCGGTTTTTATCGCTCTTTCGTACTTTCTTTTCTTCTTTTGTTTGTAAGCATAGAATTAGTTTACGAATGGATCATTTTTGTAGTGCGCGAAGTTGTTATATCCCATTGTTTAAATCAGTTCTTTTTTTCTGGTTCGTTCCTTCTTTGATATTAACGTCCTTTTTGCAATAGAATTATTTAGTTGATTCAATTTACTAACACGATTATTATTTTTATTACAAAGTAACATAGATATTTTTTGTTGTTGATAACTCAATTGGGGCCGTCCCTCTCTCTACATCAAGAATACATTATGTGACACTCTTCGAATTAGTAAAAATTAACAAGAATAATTTCTTTTCGGTATAGATATTGTTTTCAATAATAAGAATTCTTTTTTTCAACAGTTATAACTAAAGCATTTGCATATTCTATAATATCGATATGCCAAGATAATATGCTCCTATCTATACACAAATTGATAAAAACCAAATGTAGATAACCGATTTTCATTCTGCATATTTTACATATATTCGGAAATTGATGCATATACCAGAAAAATATGCATAAATAAATTAAATAAAGCAAATATTGTGCAAAAAGCATTTTGAGAACTGGGATTCCCCTATATTTTACAAACCGTCCGGCATCACAACGCAAAAACTAGGACTTTAATAACAAAGATGTAGGACATATTAGAAAAACAAGATTTGGTACGCGTAAAACGCACCAATGCGTAGAGCTCGCCTTTAGGTATATGCGTTGCGAGCAGTGGATTTTAATTATTATGGCCTTTTGGTTAACAATTTGAAAAAATGTTATAGATATAAAAAGTCCTACAATTTTTTGTAATTTAGTACATATTTTAAAATTCAAAATTATAATATATAATTTTTTTTTTCGGGCTTTAGGTTAACAATATGAAAAAATCTTGTAGATATAAAATATCTTAGAGTTTTTAGTAGAATTTTTGAGTGTTTTAATTACTTTTATAAGGGCAGTATTAAGGGGGGCTCCAAATTTTGGGGCCCTATAACTCGGGAAGTATACGTGCGATTGGATTTAAACTGCGAGGGGAGTCAAATGGGATGCCAAATAATGTGTGTAGCAAATTTGGTGTGAATCGCTCCGGTACCTTCAGAGGAGTATAAAGCACAAATTTGGTCGAGCGAGCGACGACTAACATCCAAGTATATAAGTTATATATATATTTTTGGATTCAGGGCGACGAGACAAACACTTTTTGTTAATGCAATTTTTTGATCCGAGAATGCTACAGACACACGACCGAATGCTGTAGCACAAATTTGACCAAAAATTTTGCGCACTCAACAAAGGATATTATGGATTTACGATACGCCAAATTTCTTGGAAAATTATGCGCAAGAAAGAAAATAGCAAGTGTTGTAAAAATAAACAAAACATCCTCAACAAGCCCAAGCACAGACATACGTTTCGGGTGTATCGCCTAGCTTCGCCATGCGTATAGTTTAGTAAAACGGTACGTCGTAGAATAAAGCATCGCTGTCGGTTATAGGTAGCTATAGGCAGACCTATGGTTTACAATGGGACGTTTTATTATTTTACTATTTTATTGATATCCATTAGGTTATATTAGGGGGTGAATTGTGCCGACAAATTTTCAACGCTTCGCATAACTCTGGGTCCCTTATACAGATCCAATGTTAAAGTGCAGTTGTAAAATATTCTTACCCGCTTTTATAACAATCATAATGCACGAAACCGTTTCGAAATGATTTTTCTGGTTGAAATATTATTAGTGTCTGGTTATTTCTTTAAATTACAACCACGTTTATATGATGGTCGAATTGTTGGGTTGAAATGCTAAATTGTGGTTATAAAGATTGCGTTTAGGGTTAACCAATTGCTGAATTTTGTATCTGTTCTGTTATTGTTGGTTGACTTCGGGAATGTGGTTTGTATTTTTGTTTAATTTATTGTCGATGGATATTTTATAAAAAAATCCTAAAACTGCTGATTTATATCCGATTCATATATTACAATCAAATCTAAATCCACTTCGGTAATTACGCCACTGAAAAAACAAATATGAATTCAATTTATTTAATATAACTATATTAATTTTACTGTACTCAAAACTGGGATTTATTTAATAGTAGTAAATTGATCCTTTTCTCAGTGTAAATTGTATGGGTAAAAGCACGTCGGAGCAGCGACAAAAAACAGTTCAAATGCACGAAAAATTAAAATGTTCAGATGTGCATTTTTTAGAATCAATATTCTTCGTATCATCCATTATTCACAGTAACATAATTCAGAAATTTACAATTTTCTCTAAAAGTTACGTAACGGAAACTCTTCGAAAAGACATTCGCTTTTCCATGAAAATGATTATTCCGTAACAGAAGCGGTGGCAATGATAGACAAATCATGGCACAATATAAATGTCACTTTTGAAACGGTAAATATATGAGTTATACAAAGGAATCCACTAAACAAAATATATATTTGAATTATATTTTACTCTCCCTCTCAGTGTGATTTTTTGTTGGGTTTTTTAGCTTAGTGCATTTTTTTACTTTACACTTTTTTTAACAGTCAGTTGTATATATTTCTTGTGTTATTTTTTTGCTCCACTTTCAATTTCAAAGGCATTTTTTAACAGAAAAATACAGTTTTTTTTTTCTTTTTTTTTTATTGTGTAAATAAATCATTGGTAAAGCTAATTTGAGCATTTTGAGCAATAAATTAAGTTTGACACGTGTCATCACCGTACAGTAAAACGTAATCAAATTGTTCATAATTCTTTTACTGTTTCTCTGCTCAGAGGTCTCTAGATTTGAATACTGATTGCAACCAGAAACAATAAAACTTCCTGTGATTATTATTTATTTTATAATTTACCAAAATATGTAAGAATTTTTATATCAATAACGTATTTTTAAATTATGAACCTTAAGCTCATAAAATAATTAATAAGTATTACAAAATTTGGATTTTAAAATATTCAATATACGACTGATTTTTATATGGTTTTTTTTATAATTTTATAGTTCAAACATAAGGCGTTATAATTAATATCAATTAAAAACATAAATCAAAAGACAAACAAAAGATTAGGCACCAATGCCTTCGGTTCACCGTATAATCAATTAGGTGGCATTAAATTAAAAAAATAATTAAGTAGAAAAAACATTTATTAAACGACTGGTATTCCTAATAAGGAAAACCTATTTATAACCACTGATATTTAAGAAACACCCAAACATATGGATGTAAACAATTGTTATATTGAATATTTAGATTATTTTTAATTGTTTTAAGGCCTTTGAGTTGACAATTTAATAATACTTAATAGAAATTAAAATTCTTATAATTTCTTATTTTTTTGATAATTCGAAAAATCATTATTGTGGATTATTTTTGTGTGACTTTGGGGATATAAGGCACTATTAAAAAGTGCCCCATAATTGCTCGTTACTTCAGAGATGAAGCTACAAACTCAGGTCTTACGACAGACCGATCGAGCGAGCGACCGACAAAGATCCAATTTTAATAAATATATATATTTTGATTCAAGGCGATTATACAATAAGTATTAAGGAAATGTTTTGATCTTAGAATGTTACAGACACAACCGAACACTACAATTGTAGGACAAGCTAAAAATAGATTATACGGCGAGCTGAAGGCATTGGTCCCTATACCACGGTTGTTAATACTAAAATTGGATAATAAATGAAAACAAATAATAATAACAATATAATGACACTAATAAAATAACAGTTAATACTCACATAAACGGACACGTTATGTGTAAACTATAACATAGAGTTAATGTGCAAAATATTTTCATATTTATATAGTTCGTATATGGTATATGTAATGATTTTAAAGAGGCAATTTTGCTAGGTAATTCATATTTATAATGGTCTCGTTATTGCTAGAAATCTCAGAGGGTTGTAAAATAATAAAATTACGCTATACGTCGCAGAGGTTTATAGATATTTTGTATAGGTATGCCGTGCCGACAAAGGGTGTGTGAGATGAACGATGTGAACGACCCTTTCTGGCGGCCGTTGTCCTTTGCGGACCCACCGCGTTATATCCTTATACTAACTTTTATGGTTCGTCACTAAAATACTATAATCACGACATTTTAGTTATATGATCGATGGCAACATACATAGTCTCCATCCTCCATGTTAAATATATCGGTAACATACGAGTACAAGTGAGAATTCCCATCATTATATTAAAATATAACATATGAAAATCGATAACTTTATCAAAAGGGGAAGAATATATAAATAAAATGGAATTTAAATGTGTAGTATTTATATACTGATAATATTTTTGCAACTTTTTCTCTTATCAAAATACGGCACGAGTTAGAGAAAAAGATTTATAAAAGTTGCAGATATTCAAATTTCTTGTTTTGTTTCGAATATTATCTGAATCTTTTACTAGAAAACTACTTTTGAAATTCATAAATTTATATTTATTGTCTATGATAATCGCAAGTCAAAACTTACGAAATATTGAAACTATAAGTATAACCATGAAAATTTTAACAGAAATTCACGTTTTGACTATCCATAAGAAACGTAATAAATAAATCATACGTTTTTTCAAGATACACGAATACATTTTTATTGCGTCAACGTGTGATTGTAAATTATTAGAGGAAAATTAAATACGGATTTTTTATGACCGGAAGCAATTTGAAAGCTTATATAATAGTAGTTTTAATGGATATGGTCACACATCTTTTAAAACAGTTTTAGCGACTAATTTACTTAGCGCAGTAGATTTCTTTTGACTAGTTGTGGCTGCTGATGCACTTTACGTTTTATAGTATATAAATTATTGATCATAAAATTAATATTAATAGCGTTATAAACTACAGACAAATATAAAAAGGACTATTATAGGTTTCGTTAACTTTCACTATTTTGTGAAGTGTCAATATTTTTGCCAATTACTAATTATATATTACGTAAAATTACAAGATGTATTAATATTAGTAACCCAAAGGTCATAAGACAATATTAAAAATAAGAGATAGAATAAGAAGAAGGTAGCAAATAGCTACCAGAAAATCAAAATGTTACAGATGGAAAATCAAGTGGAAACTGTAACTTCTGTATTACCAACAGTAACCATTAAACTTGCAACTGTTACAAAACAACTTCCCAAAAAAATGCTTACATTTCTTAAGGCTGCCTCGTGGACAATAGCTTCTCGCCAAATTAACAGTATAATCTCTACTATGCGTAGAGATATAAAACGCAAAATATTTATACACAGAACCCCTATTTCGTCACAGATTGGCAGTCGAACGGTCACTATATTGAAATTGAAAAGCATGACTGTCGTCAGTCAAGTCTGTTTGCTTTTGGAACTGTCACTAGTCGGTTGCCGTGACGACATATTTCCAAAATAAATGTCTTCATTTGTTTGTTCCATGGCGAATCTGAGGTAGTCCCGCTGTCCGCTCTCTTTCACTAACCCTAAACGTAGACAGAAAAGAGAATTTACGGTGTCTGCTTTGAAACGTAAAGTGCATGACGGACGCTTTTGCGAATGTGTCTTCTGTGGTTTAACACCATGTTCTAGCGGCGGGGTGCTTGGTTTGCTTGGCGTCTATGCACACAATGCACGCTCTAACCATACACTAGCCACTATTATTTATTTCATTATATGTATCCATTACTCACAAATAAATCATAATTATTTTTAATAAAATTTGTATCTTGTTAAATTTTTACTTTCTTGGACGAAGTATTGTAGTTAATTAACGGAAATACACGGTTTGACCATCTCTTAATCGAATCTAACTATTTTCGAGGTGACGTTTGTATGTGTGTTTCTGTGTGAGAACGCTCTAAAGCCAAAACTGTTGAAGGTATTTTTGAAAACAAATCTTAACCAGAGGTAAAGGCTACTATTATTATTATTTGCATATCTCGAAAACAACATGAGTTAGAGAAAAATGAATTATATAAAAATTGTAGAAATTTAAATTTCTAGCAACTTTTATTTGATAAACTTTTTTGGAAAATGTACCATTTACTGAAGAATCGCCTTTCAAATTTACAATTTTATATTTACGTTCCCCGAATTATAATAGATATTAAGTTTGATTCATAGTAATCATAGGATGAATTTAAAACAAAATAAAATATTATTATAAATACAGATAGTAAAAGAACAAGAAAATCGAGTGAATGCCACTCCAGCTTTCTTTTAAAACAATATCGTCGGACTATACCGGTATTATATAAATTGTATATTGTGTCGAAATTTTTATATTTATTTGACGTTTGAAAAATATACCGAGCGGCAGAGTTATGTATATATCTGTCTATATATGTGTATTTTGTATCCATGGTTATCATATTTACAAAATTGTTTCATGATAATCGCAACCGCATCGTCATCGAATATAAAATTTTGAGACAAAATTGTAGAATTATTATTGTAATATCGGTGAGAAGTGGCTTGTATATGATAAGGGCTCATGGTGCCCACCTGAGCTATTAGTTACCAAATATACAGATCAAAAATAAATAATCAATAATATAAATAATAACGATTTGATAACTTTTATGTGCTTGATGGTAGCGGTTCCACCAATAAGTACTTTATTTCAAAGTTATACGAATATATATATATATATATATATATATATATATATATATATATATATATATATATATATATATATAATTTGATAAAATATATGGAAGTGGTCTCCCATTTTATTTACACATAAATTATATACTGTCACAACATTTTGGTCGGTATTTCGTGCTACAAGAGATTTACTATATGTCATGGCATAATTCCAAAATATTTCGGAAATAATCTATATTTGAGTGAAAAAGTTTATCAATTCACAACACAACGAAAATCATAACTATAAATCTTGTCCTATACATCATTGACTTGTGAAACACTGGTCCATTATTCATGTCGATGTTCCGAAACACACACACACACACACATACATAGATATATACATATATCGCAGTTCCATCCACAAATAAACGAATGAAAAGAACGAATCCATCGCAGCAAGGAGAAGTATACGAGGCAAGAGGAGGTTTGTTGTCGCGCAGATTTTACTCGTTGAGTTGCCGGGGGCGGTGGCGGCGTGTCATCACGGGCCACTGCTGTCACCATGATTCTGTACCCGGTTGATTTCCCAAAGGTTGAATAAAGTTCGATTTAAAAACGAACCGGGTTCCGTACAGGACACTGAATGTTTTAAATTTTATCAGACGCCCCTTGAGGAAATGGCGCGACCGTGTCAACTCTGCCTTGATATACAACTCACACACTCTAGTTTGTTTTACTATATTCACGTTGGTACCTCTGTATGTATGCTGTATATCCCCGGTTTCATGTGCATCTCCCAGGCATTCCTATATATATATGTATACAGTGTGCACCCCTCCGTTTCCTCATGAACGGAGTGTTAGGGATATTTCGGTTTAGTTTTATTAGATCATGCCAAATTTTATATCTTGGCACTAAATGAAGCTAAAATAAAAAATCCAATACTAAATTGATTAAAGGCTCACTACCCCTGCACTGGTGGATTATTAACTATAAATGAAAGATCAAAATGGATTGAAAGAAAACAAAAATTATTATTCAAATATTAATTGTAAACTGTTTAATATCTCACAATTAGGTGAACAAACCATTTTCATATTTCTCTTAGTGCTACGGTTTTCCCAGAAATATAGGAACAACTATTTGAATTAAAAATTAGATAGAATTTATCTATTTTTGGAGTGAAATAAAGAATTGAATCAAAAATAAAATAAAACGATTTATTTCTTTTAAATACTAAAATATGAAAAAGAGATATTTTATTAGAAAAAATGACAATATTGCTCCAATGTAAATACATTGAATGTTTATATTTTTAAATTTTTAATTTAACATAAATGATGTTGCACAAGTCAAATTATTTAAAATTTGTTGTATTGTATCGGAACTCGACTTTTTTGTCCACGTACACGTAAATATAAAATTACAATTTTCAACGGCGATATTTCAGTAAATGGTACATTTAAAAAAAGACTTTTTGTACAAACGTTTAGTAAAAAAATGTATAAGATTTATTTTTTCTCTAACTCACATTATTTTCGAGATATGAAAAATGTTTCAAAAGTAAACCTTTCCTTTTGATTAAGATTTTATTTTCAAAAATAGGGGTTGCACACCGTTTAAAGTTTCTTTAAAACAACAAGTTTTGGAACTTCGTCCGAGAAAATGAATATTTATATCCATTTTCTACTAGAAATTGATGTTTCACCCATGCGTTTCTTTTTTGATTTAATTACCAAAACAGTTAGTCAAATTATATAGAATCAATATGATAAATCTAGCATTTCCCTGTTACTATTCTTGCTACGCCGCCTATGATACATAAAAGTGTGATATACCTGTATTAATATGAGCTATAAGATTAAAGTTTCTGTTGCATGTGGATTATAAATGAGAAGTTTATGCAGAGGTCAAGTTTTAAATGAATTACCGTCGTTTACCTTTATTAAATAACCATTTTTTAATCAACGTGGTTTTCACACTGTCAATAAAACTGTCGCAATTATCTGTGGGTTTTCGAATACTGGATTTTAGTTTATAAATTCACAATATTACACATAACTCAAATAAATTTACAGATTTTTGTTTAATTCTTAATACATATAAAAGTTTACTTTGACAAAATATGTTATACCAGTCTTCAACACGTATACGTTCATATTTTGATACCTAATATTATTTTAAAATTCTAAATATTCATTAATATCATTCTAATTATATCAAAAATATCTTCAAGTAATAAGACATTAAAAAGACAACGGGTTTGAAATGATTTATTATTTCTATACTTTCTGTAGTACAAGAAAATAATATTATAATAATAAACATTCGAAGTCCTTAAATGGTCATCTGCCAAACAAATGTAATGCCACAAATAAGAAACGAGTTAGGGCCTAGGACCTCTATTAGCCTCATAAAAGTTCGCAAATTTCAGGGTTGCAAAATCTTTTATTACCGTTAGTGGTAGATTGCATTTGCGTTCGGTACTTTAAGCTTGCTGGAGTCAACGTCCGAAAATGATTTTACAATGTGGTTCTAAGTAACGGCACGTATACCTACACCTAATAATATTCATAACTGCACAATTTGCCAATATATATTCCTATAAGAGTGCTCTGGTTGTAACCAAAATGTAACAGACTTGGATACCGTTTCGTACCATTATGCAAATACGACAATAAATGTTTAAAGTGTAATAATTGTAAATACTTTTACCCTCGACTAAACTTTAAGGTATTTGTCATAACTACATTTACAGTTACGAAATATATTTTCAGCAAATAAGAAGAAAGATTATATAGATTATAAAATTATATACGACCGAGATTTTATTTTTCGTTCTACATTTTACAGTTACTCGATTTATTTGTTATACGGGCTGAAGGAATAGGTGCCTATACCTATGCATTTATGTTATTGTCTTTTATAATATTTAAACTGCTCAATCACCACAATGTATTAGAGCCTATTATTAGCACAAGTAATAAATAAAATGGAACACACGTCAAGCCGTAATCGTTTTATTTAATTTCGAGTACAGTAGGTATCGGTTCGACTATAGTGGGTGATGTGTGCGCATTGAACCGATTGATAAACGATCGTGGGTGGCTGGTGGTCCAGAATCGTTGCGCATCTGTCAGCGGTCATTTGAACAGTCGGTAAATTGTTATAGCTTTGTTAGTGTCTCCAAATTGACCACAAGCTGGCCACTGGTCAACTAACCAATACATACAACGCCATATTAGTGCTAATAAGACTTTATAAATGTACACGCGTGCGCTCCAATATTAAGCGGGGGTGTTGATTGCCTTTCTATTTAGGATTTATTGCCTGATTTTGTGTATTCATTGGTTTTAAGCGAATATGTGACTTTGTATTTAATTTGGGCATTAAAAGTAATTTATTATAATTATAATAAATCTAAAGGTGTATTTACATAGAACCAAATAGTATTTAAGATTAGAGAATTACAAATAATAAATGTGTTAACCATAAAGCGTTCCGAATAAATATATATACAAGTTTTTCAAAAGTAAAAAGATAAAAAAATGTGGAACGCTTCACGATTTTGCGTGTCATCCTTGCGCAGGGGCCATGCTAATCTTCTCTGTATCGTTCCAATTTTAGTATATGTACCGCCGAAGCGAGTACATAAAGGATTCATCTTCATTTGCTATATATACTCAGTATGACTAGCAATTAGCATACAGGAGAAGTAATCCATTTAATATTAAAGATAACTCACTTTTAAATAGGTATATACAAATTCTGTTTCTCCAGTAATTATCTTAGATAATAGGTAAACATAATAATGTTTACATATAATTAGTTTATACCCTCGATATTGCGATAAAAATAAAACATGGCAAAATAGCATATTCCGAGCCAATAACGACATTTACAGGAATAAGTCTTATTACTTTCTTTTACAGAGTAATGTAAGTTATACCTACACTTGTGACAAATTTTATTTTTAAATCGGATCAACCATGAGTTACATCATTTGTTTCTTGTTTATTGAAAACAAACAAGCATTACATTGACAGTTATCTGTATGAATTATTATTTAAAATATTGATTTCTTATTAGAATAAATTGTATCAGGTAAATAATTATAGAATAAATTTATATTATATATTTGCTAACATAATTAAATAACAATTTCAGAGTTTTACTGTGGAGTTTGACAGTTTAAGTATGTATACGATAAGTACTTCAAATGCAGATCCATTATAAATTGGTATAATTATCCAGATATTATTAAGTTATAGTAATTTAATTTGAAATTTCATTTTATATTTGTCAGCAAAAGATTTTGTTATCACTTAATAATAATTATTATTATCTGCGCCCGTTTTTGCCAGAAAAACAAAATAGACGTTTCAGTGTATTCCTGTAGAGTATTGGTTAGTTTGACCGAAAACTACGTAAAAGAAAGTTGAGTGCAGGCCACTCCAGATATTTTTTACTCCGTACAGCACCAAATAGTTTTCTAAACTTCACTTCACCATATTATACTAATTCGATAGGGGAAATATAAGAAAATCGAGACCACACCAACATTAAAAAAAAAAGGGTATAGTAATGATTTACTCTTATTCCTATTTTTATTGTCACAGCATAAATTAGAAAAATGTGATTAATATAAAAGAAAAAGATATTAAATTTTATTATTTGAAAAGTTTCCTTATAAAACCATACTGGAAAATCGCTTTTGAAATTGTGAAATTCATATATTGTATCTATGATACTTTTATTTACTAAATGGTTTCATGATTTTCTGACAAAATACTATAATTACAATGTACTTAAAATTTCAACTATTGAAGCTTTACTTTTAAGTCTCGATCCCGCCTTCCAAGTATATTTGGTTAAACTACCAATAAAATATAAAATATTCTTAACCAAGGTCGAAGAACCGATGTGGTTATATTTTACCAGCGACATATTATAATACATTTCAAAATACCACAAATCCTAAAATATTGTATAATTTTTTTCCCTAAAAACTCACCACCAATAAAGTAATTTTCGTTCGTTGACCGTAAATGGTCAATAGTGCCGAAATACGCGGTCGACTCACACTAATAAGAATTTAAAAATAATTTTGCAAAAGGTTCATAAAACTTTTCGAGGTTACGTCTCTGTGAGTAACCAAAGGGTCCACAGATAGTGATTATGGATGGGCTGGACTACCGTATCCGCAATCTTAGTTTTGTATACCCTAAACGGGTCCGTTTTATAGTGGTATAATAAACAAATAAAATGTTTCCTTTTTTGCTTGTTTTCGTTCGACGACCTTGCAAGTTTGGTCATAATTTCCTGATTCTTGCGATGGTTGTGTATTAGGATAATTTTTGAATTGCTTGGTTTTGGTTTCGGGTGGTTTTCGTAACTTTAGATTTTCGCAGGTTGTTGAACTAATATTTTTGAACAGTGGTTCTCAATAAATGGACTTGGTTTACTCATTGCTTATACGGTTGCTATTCTTGATCAACACATTCTTAGATTATTCTGTGATTTAAAACAGTTAATTATCAAATTGATTACATTATACAATTTGCAAAAATATCTCACTTTTGTTAGTGTTATTATTAAAGCAATTACTGTATTTAAATTAAATTATTATGTTTTGTCATTCTTTTATGCCCTTTGAGTTCACAATCCTGAAAAATATTATAGATATAAATACTGTTATAATTTAATGAAACATTTTTGATAAAAAATAATGAATATTTGAAATTTTCTAATTTATTATTATTTTATTGCCTTTGATTTCACAGTTTGAAGAAATTTGCTAGACATGAAATATCTTCAAATATTTTACAAATCTAGTTAGTATTTTTAAATGATTTGTAAAGACAGTATTAAGGAAGGCTCCAAAGTTTGAAGCTCTATAACTCCGAAAGCATAAAATCGATTCAATTAAAACTGCGTAAGCAACTTTTTGGACACTCTCATTGTATGTATATCAAATTTCATTACAATCGGCCGGGTACCTTCAGAGGAAAAGCGGTTACAAATTCAGGTCTTACGACCGAGCGAGATACATACATCCAAGTAAATAAGTTAGTTATATTTTTGTATTTAGGGCAACAAAACAATAACATTTTGTTAAGGATAATTTTTGTTGCGAGCATGTTACAGACACACAACCAATCACATATCTGCCTTGTACACTACCGTACGAGCTAAAAATATACCACATTATAGATATTGTATGGTTCTAGACGTATTACGAAATTATTTATATTAAGCTTAATATCTCAGAAATTAATTGATATTTACCGTTGCGAGATATAAACAGGTGTAGCCTCCGAAAGTATTAATATAGCTTGATCAGGATTTAGTGATGATTTTTGAAATACAGTGTATGCTTGGGTTTATAATATTATTAAAATGTTTGCTCATCGCTGGTGTAGGCATTAGTATGCAGCGTTATAAACCGCATTTCTGGTGTTTGAGGGTGTAAACACACGAGGCGAGGGTAGTTGTCACTGCGTAACTAAATTGTTTCGCCACGCATTCGTATTATAAACGTACAACACAACTCCTCCTATACTTTTAGGTATATACATGTTTCGTATATTGCCATCCGGATATTACCGTTCAAGAACTATTGACTTTTACAACTTTGTTTAACCATAACAAAGCAACGGTAGTTGTTTCTGTAACCACGTAGGTATACCTAGAATCCATCCTTTCCCAGAAACATAGTTTTTGCACCAAACACATGTTTTTGTTGTGGATGGGCAACGAAAATAAACATTGGAATTGATAGGATTAGAAGAAGAACTTTTAATATATATTAAAAACAATTTTTGTTCGTTTTAAATGGTAGGCGGTAACTAATCCCGTATTCATAGAAATAGAAATGCATTTGAAATCGAACTACCTTTTATTTCCATAGAAACAATGAAAAGGTGTCCAAGTATCTACAGTTTTACTTTCTTGGACGTAAGTCTAAAATGAAGTATTGTAATTTTGTAAAATAATTACAGAAATGCACGATTTGTGTTACACAGAATTAATATTAATTATTTTTGAGATGACGTCTGTGTGGATGTTTGTGAACGCTCTACAGTAAATACTGTTGAAGAGGTAAACATTAAAATGTGTTGCCAGAAAAACACCAAATCTAAACAGATTACTTTTGCAGCATTTTTACCATCTAGGAAAATAGCATTAAACTTGAGAGAACTTATTGCAAGTTTTATTTTTATTTTTTCTTATTATACGAATGTATATAAGGAAATATTGTAATCATACAAATTTTTAAACTCGAGTCTATAACAGAAATTATAATGTGTATATAAATATGTTTTATATTTCAATTCAAACTAAAATTACGTAATTATTTTGATCAGTTATTTGTTACAATCGTACGACGAGTTAAAAAGAAATAAATAATTCATGCTCCTATTTTTTTTTTCCTAATAATAATAAATATTTTCCCTCTCTATAACAGTGATACATATTTACATGAAATATCATTAATAATCCAAACAGATCAATAACAATTAAGATAAGGATTCGATATGCTCCGTATGAAAATTGTCTCCGCTATAACAAGTCTTATAATCGTAGCAGAGGGTTGCAGATGTGCCCAATACAGTATTTAAACGGCTTTGTATCTATTGGATAATGCAGATAAATGACTTGTACATCATCCACGAGAATTGCAATGGGAGGGAGGGTTGCTTATTAGGTGGACATATAGGGTACGTATATGGTGTGACAAATTTTCGTAACCCCCTTGGTATACATGGGTAAGCACGCGTGCGATTGTTGTATATACATATATATATATATATATATATAGATATAGGCTATTTTATATATGGTTAATAGTTTTGTAAGATCGGAGATTACCGATTGTTATTTCTATGGTGATACATCCGTCGCTTTTCATTACATTTTTGATTTATTAGGGATGCGAATGGGGTGTGGAGATTGTTTTCGAAATATTTTATAAATTAAGGGTATATGAATTATTAAACACTTGAAGAGTTTTTTTTTTTCTCTTGTTGTGAATTTGATGATTTAATTCGCAATCAATCACATATGCAGAGAAATGACATATTGGCGAAATGGGTCATTGCGTTATAGGTATACGAATTATCATTCAAACCAAACATGTGATGTACATTTAAAAATGTGTTATTTTTAGTTAAATTTTAATACTTGTTCACAGTCAGACATAAATATGTAATATAGATTAATTGTGTTTTCCTACGTTTCTGTACGTGGGACCAATAGAAATGTTATTAAAATTCAACATTTGATATTTTATTTCTCTTTTATACACTTTAAATATTATTTGATAATTTATAATCTACCCTATGTATATGTTTACATTCCTATATGTTATGTATAAAAGAATGTATTATAACAAAATTAAAATCGAACTCGAAATTTTAATGGAAATATTTGTTTTGATCCATTTTGATCATTTTATCACTGACATGTGTGTGTGTGTGTGTGTGTGTATATATGTGTGTGTGTGTGTCAATACAGCCCCATATCGTTGAACAAAAAAATGTGTTGTTTTAAATTTACGATTTTTATATTCCGGAATAGAAAACTTATAATTTATAAAAACAATATTTCAACCAGAAGTGCTTGTTTACTTGTATCATTTTTTACATTACTCGAAAATGACACGAATTACAGAAAAAGTGAATCTTATAAATGTTGATAATATTAAAATTTCTTTTTGATTTATAAGTTTTCTCGTATATTCTACAATTTATTGAAAATTAAGTGTAAGAATAAAGGCCACTCCAGATATTTGTTTTCCGCTAAAGTTTTTTTTTTACGATTTATGCTTCTTGTATAACCAATATAAGAATAATAATAATGATAAAAATATGAATAAATATCAAAAGCTGTGCTTTTAAAATAGTAATATTTATTAAAGTAATTAATTAGATATTCATTTGATGAATATCGTAACATATGTATTTTTCAACCAAAAATATATGATTTTCATACAAAAATTGCCCACCTAATTGTTGCTGCGCCAAATATTGCCACATTTCGAATATTTTTCCTCCCTTACTGATCATATTAAGCAATATGGGCAATCGGCATGCAATTCTACAATTTTCAATTCTCTACAAATTATCTAAACCAAACTAAAAATTAAATAAAATTGATATTCAATAAAATTAAAATTAAATGAAATTTTAATCACCACAATTAAATATAACTACCCATCTATTAATCTATCTATATATATATATATATATATATATATATATATATATATATATATATATATATATATAAAAAGATTTTTTGAAATTATCACACTGATACTTAATTACACAATAGGTATTTATATAATAATACGCGTTTATATATATATATATATATATATATATATATATATATATATATATATATATATATGTATATTGTATATATATATATATATATATATATATATATATATATATATATATATATATATATATTATATATATTATATATATATATATATATATATATATATATAAATATATATATATATATATATATATATATATATATAAATATATATATATATATATATATATATATATATATATATATATATATATATATATATATCATTGATCCCAATAAATTGGTTATTACGTTTAAATTAATTTCATATTATTGCAATTTTTTTTACAGGCTATACTATAAATAAATATAATTATTCAAACTCACATTGTATATTTATATAGTATTTACTGAGAAATCGCATAAAACTTTGTGAATTTCCATGGTTGATATTTGTGAAATTAAATCATAGGCAAAAAACATGATTTTCAAAATTTGAAGCAAAATCTAACGTAAAGAATAATGACACACCACAGTTAATATCTGTGTTCGTTTTTCCTGCATAATGAAGAAATGGACAGATCATGATCTGAGCAAGAAATGCAGGTCACACGAACAAACCTAAATATAATTTGGCAGTAATTATAAGGAAAATAGGTAAAACAATGAAACAGCAGATTTATATTGTAATTGCACTAATAATTTATTATATGCTCGTACTTGAAACGATAAAATTTCTTATATTCTAATATATACATAACTTTCCAGTTCATCCAAAGCTCAACATATCTAAGCTTAGATTAAACCAAAATACTCGAATCGACTAATAATTCATGTTATGATGGCTTACGTATCAAAAGTTTTGAACAAACTGCACCTACATCCATACACAGAATCCTAACAAGTGAATCTCAAAGTGACAATATATATATACAAGATAATATATAACTCTATTAATAAATTATTCAACATTGTGTCAGATTAAAAAAGAAAACAATATATACAAATATATTTACACAAAGGTACGAAAATTGGAACAAGTTCATTTACGTTTCACATTTATATGGTTTGAACAATTTCGGTTTCTCCGACACTTGAATGGAGGTCTGCGTCGGCGATACTTTGACAGGCATCAATAAACCTTCAGGTGCCGGACTTAAACTGACATCAGAATGCACAGGCGAACTTATTGGCGACACTGGAAGTTGTCGTGGGATCTCATACGGGTATCGTGGCAAGTCCAGACCTAATCCAAGATTCATATGCAGGTTTTGACCGGCAAGGTTTAAACTTTGGTGAGCTGCACCAAGTGCGTTTGCGTTTTGGAGGTTTAGAGATGCTGGATTTGGCATTGGGAGTGATGTTTGGGGCAGCGCGAATCCTTGGCCCCATGGGTTGTATCTGGGGTAGTGTGGGTACATTGGTGGTGCTTGGGGGTAGTGCAGTGGTAGGGTTGAAGCTGCGGCTTGGAGAAGACTTGCTGCGAATGCTGGATCGGTGTAGACTGCTGCGTACGGCCAGGCAATTGCCATGCGCTGGCGCTTGTCCTTCATTCTACGGTTTTGGAACCAAACCTGGAATTAAAGAAAGAAATATTTAGATACATGTTCTGTATAATTCAACTATCAATGGGATGATGTTATGTTACAAAATATGAATTTAAGAAACTGTAAATAGTATTGTGCAAGTCGCTAACAACCAATGAATACCAAAACACAATTTAATGTTGCCAGTGTAAATAACCGAAAAATTTACATGTTTCCTTGAATGTGTTAATATGCTATAAGCAATGGACACATGATCATAAAAAGAACGTCTTTGTGGGTTGCCACTGCCCAGTTATTAGCACATCGGCTACTCAAATAAAACGTTTGCGTTGCTTTTAAGCCAACATCAGAGAAAATGCCGACAATCATCCAATTTTCAACCTTATGGGTATATGATGGAAGACACTTTAAAACAGACGCCGACTGATCCGGTAGCCATGTGCCTAATGGTGTAGATAACGCTCGAATCATATGTTTTATGATGTGCTAACTAGTCAGGCCTCTTCTAAACACCGGCTTCAGGCTATTTCTCATTCATGATCGCACGCTGTTGTGAAACATTCATTTTTACTACTATTGCGTTTCTAAGAATAACACCATTGTCAATGAAAAAACATTTCGAAGCATTTGAGCGCTCAATTTTGTTATATTGTATACAGATTCGTATTCACCAATAAAACACAGCCTTGTATATATTATATTTTTGTAGGTAATCAAACCTCAATTGAAATTGTTCACCGATGATGACATTATTATTTTTTAAAACAAGGTAAATGTAATAAATATAATCGATTAATTGTAAAATATACTTTAAGAGATGTAATGTATTTATTTTTAAGGGATTTCAACAAGTGTGCCCTTATTCTTATATACTTTTTACCCTCAAAACAAGACGTAATACAACTGCTATTGAAGGTTACTTAAAATTATGACATAATAAGTGTTGTTTGCGATGCTTACCTTGATGGTAGATTCGGGCAGGTTGAGCTGAGCTGCCAATTCACACCTTCTTGGTCGGCTTACATAGTTTTCTTTGTAGAACTCTTTCTCAAGACGACCAAGTTGATCGCGGGTAAACGCGGTACGGTACCGACGGATATTTGGATCGTTGGACATAGACGACGAGCCACCGGTTTTAGAATCGGAACCTGGACTTGTACAATCTGGAAAATACACAAATCAAAATTAGTAAGACACTAGTAGTTTATCAGTAATTATCTTGGGGCAGATATACAGGTTATTTTATTGTATATTGTAAATTTTATACTCCTATTTAGTTCTAGTTATGTTCTTCGTTTAAATAAAGTAATTGTTGGTGGTTAAAGGATCCTTGCGGATACAAATAACCAGTATTACTATTAAAAAAAAAAAGCAAAAGGTATATATATCCAGAACACTGTATTACTATTTTCATGGGTCTTACATTATTTTTTCAGTTAAATAAATTCATTTATTTTAATTCTAACAGTACTAAAATACTTTTTCAGATATAATAATGTGATAAATTAAATAATTGAATACGTATTTGTACATAAGATTGGGTGACAAAATTCGTATATTCTCCGAAATACTTCATTTAAAATAAATAATAAATAATTTTACCACTTATCTCGCCCAAATTTATAACATTATAATTATTATTCAGCACAACTAAATTTTAGGATAAATAAGTGGAGATATTACAGTTCTCCTCAAAATAGGAGGTTGATATATTGAAATTTGAGGAGAACAATAAAAAAGTGTATAAGATCGTCTCGTATGATGAATTTGATGAGATCAGGGAATGTCTTCTTGAAGAAGATATTAATAATGTCGAATTATCGAGGATTATTAAACAAAATACTACATTCTAAATCTCATTAACACATCGAGGGAAATAAAAAATCGCACTAATAGAGACGCATGTTATACAATGCAAATAGAAAGACACCGACAAGTCTAGACTAGACAAGTGGCTTGACGGAGACAGACACGGACTTATATGGGAAAATAAAAATGTACCGGCGATGTTCTGGCGACCAACTTCCGATACTCAGAGCTTAGAGTGCGTTTCACAGATATGATATACTGGTAATTGAAAAGGAAGCAATCGTCCGACGGGTAACAAAAAGTGCCCTAATAAGCACTCATTCAATTGATAGTTACCTTTGTTGTAATGCTGCGTGGTGTTCGGCGATTGCGGCGGCGTAGTTTGGTGTTGATGCAGATTGGTGTAATGCGGCGGGATCACATCCAACACCACTGGCGTAGTACCTTTAACATCCTGTTGATGGTAACTTCTAAAGCCTCCCTGTTGCATAGCCATTGCAAAAATAGTCCAATAACAACAACAAACACTTAACTAAAAACTCGAAAAACCACCAAACAATCACAATAATAACACACTGTTAAAAGTAAAGTTCACGTGAATACTGGTGCAGAGATGCAAGTAGAATGATTGTTGTTGAGCTCTTCAGATGGCCTTTTTGGTGCCGGCGGTAACGTTATCGAGGGGCGGCGCTCCGGAGCCAGCTCATTGGCTGCGGTACCGCGGTCGGTGATTGGCCGTCCCGCCCTTTACCCCCTAAAACCTCGTGCAATAAAGGCTATTTTGGCACCGTAGAACGTTTATGTTGCTCTAAGTACATGTCCGGATGCATTATACAGACATATCAGCTATTTTCTCGCTTTCCTGCTCCCCCCCAGGCCGCACATGTTCCCGTTCACGCAACAGCGTTTAACGCGGCACGAGATATACAATTTAACCTTTATTGATTGCCGCCAGCGCTTTATGTGCGCCGGAATAAAGAGATTTCGTATTATTTTATCTTTGCAATCACGATTTCATTTCGGATTTATATGTTTTCGACGCGAAGTTAATTGTCCCCGGTTTATGCAGCATCGTTGTGGATTTCATTATTCTGTTATTATCTGCCACTGCGTTTCTTCATCTGTCCGTATGTTATCGTTTCCGATTTCTGTCATTATCATACAAACCATTGATCATCGTGTTTTATACGCTTTATTAAATAAACCGTACACATTCTATTTTAGTTTTTAGAGTTGTTAAATTAAGAATTTGGCAGTGTTTCACATCGATTGAGATGAACCATCATAGCTTAATTCACATTTATTGAAAATGTATAATCTTGATGTCGAAATAGATGATTGCATTCAACATAAATATTTTTTTAATAGTTAATACTTCAAAGGATTGTATTAACTCAACAATAGCGTGTTTATTACTTATCTCTTCATTAAATAAATGTGTAATTAATTTTAACAAGAAGCATTCAAATCAAATATTTGGTAAAATCTCATATTTTGAACCAAAATAATTATTTAACTCACACAAAAAAATATATAAATTTATTTTTCACATATGTTATGTCTTTTATATAATAATAATAATAAATTTCGCTATTTTTCATACCGTTTTTATTTATAGTCAACATATTTACAAGTTACAATTACTAATTTTTGAAGAAATTATACTAATTTGTATAACAATTCAAACCTCAACAATAAAACAATTCATATTTTTCATATATATCACGATATTATGTTAATTAAAAATTACTCATTTTACTCTTGTAATTTTACTGAATTATAGTAAAATTACACTATAACTCAAGTTTTTTTTCCAAAATCTAATAAAGTTACATACTTTCTTTATATTTTAGGTGAATAATTTGTAAAATTACTCATTTTACTCTTGTAATTTTACTGAATTATAGTAAAATTACACTATAACTCAAGTCTTTTTCCAAAATCCAATAAAGTTACATACTTTCTTTATATATTAGGTGAATAATTTGTAAAATTACTCATTTTACTCTTGTAATTTTACTGAATTATAGTAAAATTACACTATAACTCAAGTCTTTTTCCAAAATCCAATAAAGTTACATACTTTCTTTATAAATGTAATTTTACATTAAAAGTTATATATACATAAAATTACATATATTTTTTACAGTGTACGAGATTTTATTCTATGTTATATTATATGATATATATGCAAATATCTTATAATTTAACGTACAAAGTAAAAAATCATGTTTGCATATACATTGAACATTGTTTTAATTGTAAAACTAGAACTAATTAAAATGTATTTTTATAATATTTAGTAAAATATCTTCAATTTTATTGTAATTGTTCTATAATAATGTATAATTACAAGATTAATATAACTGTTTTACAGTGTAATAAAACTACAAATATTCTCAAATTGTTTGATCTATGGCAATCATAGTCAATTTGCTTGATAGTTTATCTTTAAAACAAAAAAGGGGTTCTCAAACTGTTTGCATCTTTTAAAAACATTAGTGATAATTTTTTATTTTATTTTTTAGGGATTATTATCATGTTTATTATTTATTATAAGCCATGAAGCGATCTGGAGGCATTTGCGCTTGTATCTATGTTGGTTTTATATAAAAATGTACGCAGGGGGGACTCGCATTAATTAACGTGGACTTATAACAAAATACAAATCATAGAGTATTTAAAATCGAAAATATGCATTAGGGTTTAATGTTATATTGATTTTTTCGTATTTCTAGTCTAGATGAAAGATTCGTATAATTTAGCAGGGAGTTTGCAAGTTGAATCGTTCGATCAAACTAAATTTGCACTTATGGTATCATCAGAAACGTCCATTTACAAATTATGATGATTGCTGTACTTGTAGATATAGTAAATAGCAAACGGTAGTCTAATCTATGCAGAATAAATTATCTAGTTTTTCGTATGATGGGCTGGATTTGCGGTAATTCGGGCAGATCTTACACTGCGGCAAATCCAACCATAATTCCAAATAATTATCTGAAAGGCCGACGGCAGCCGCAAACGTTGACCTAATGACAAAACCACGGCCAGCCTCCTGATTCTGACGACCCTGAACATATTTTATAATACTCTAATACCCATCTCTAACCCCATGCACCCAATGATCAAAGTATATTGTACTATTAGCAGATTATAGAATTGGCTTTGCCGATATCTGGACGTACCTTTTGTTTCCCCTGTTGTGGCGACATGCAAAACAGATTTGTTCTCGTTATGTTAAGCCGAATTTCAACTAGTTCTGTTTTCTGTTGTCTCCTTATACCCAATTTTATGCAGAAAGGTTTACATCGGATTATATGTATACAATTCTCTGTTTGTGACTTTGGGAATTTTCCTGTTAGTTTCTTGGAAACTTTTATTATAGATTGGAATAAACAGGTTTGGTTTTGCAAGTGAAGAGAGTGACCAAATTATAGTCCAGTAACATGCTTTTACTTTCTTCACTGATCTATACACTATAGCTATCTTCCGTACGACGAGCTGAAAATGTAATTTTTAATTATGTTATATCATTTGGATCATTATTTATATTTATTTAAATTTGAGAAATTAAAGTTATTTTCTCACATATTTGTTGATTTAGTGATGCTGGCAATTGGTAATGTTTACCGAAATTATTATGCATCCATATTTTGTATTTCTAAATACTATGCAGTTACTGGTTTCGAAAAGGAACTTATAATTGGTGTAGGTATAGATTTTGTTTCATTTTATTATATTACCTGAAGCTCCCAAACCGAAACTTTTTTTTTATTGCTCATAATTATTTTACGATACGATTATATAGCGATATTTGTTAGTCAAATATGGTTTGAAAAGAAAATAAACTTTGCAAACGGTTTTGTTTATAATGTAACGGTGAAATCGGATAAGAGTTCTTAAAGAAAATGTTATATATATACATAAGTATATAAATTATATACAATTTCGCACCACTTTTTGTTAAGAAATATTTTTTATACGAGAATATTACAGACACATAACCAAACACTATAACCAGGTTATACTATTGTACGAGCTAAAGGTAAAAAGATTTCTGCGGTATATAAAATTTCTCCAGATTAAACTCAAAGTCAAAAACAAATTAGAAATTGAATTTTTTTAAATTAAAATATATATTTTGGATATATATATATATATATATATATATATATATATATATATATATATATATATATATATCCAAAACCTGCTGTCAAACTAACCAATACTCTACAGAAATATCCTGAAATGTCATTTATCTTTCGTCTTTTGTTTTTCTGACAAAAAAGCAGATGATCCGATTTTATAAGCTACATGCGAATCCATGGCAACGTAAACAACATATTTATAATGTTTCGTAGCATTTTTCTCGCAACTGGTACATTTTTTGAAGAAATGTTTCAAACAAAAGTTGTGCAAAATATTAATATCTTTCATTATGAACATAACTATATTTGCCATAAGTGCAGCCGTTCTAGTGATATTGGAGATAGAACAAAAAATGCATAGAGTAAACATACACTAACTTCCGGTTTGAATATTCTTTTCAAAAATAAGAGGTGCACATTTAGGGCGTATACAAGTCTTAAGTTTGAAGTTTCATAATTTTTCGTTCGACAGTTTTGGCCCTAGAGCGTTCACAGACACACACACACACACAGACAGACATACACACAGGCAAACAGACGTCATTCCGAAAATAGTTCTCAAGTTCGAAATTTTTCATGATTACAATACTTATTACTTCGCAAAAGAAAGTAAATTTAAAAAGTATTGTCTTCATTAAATCATTAATTTATCAAAAATAAAATTTTACAGTTTAATAAGAAGGATTTTCCTATACTTTTTTGTTGCGGTTTTATTTAAATTTCTTAAAAATAACAATCAAAATTAATTAATATCCTAAATTACGATGGTTTTAGGCAAGAAAAGTGAATACAAATTTTCCCTGATTTGATATTATCTATTTTTTGTGAATATTCTACTTTAAAAACTGTTGAATCTATCAATATGAAAATTTGATTTTTAATGAACGCTAAATAATATTTAATCCTGCCACATTTTCGAAAACTATACAGGCTAGAAAAAGAGTAATTTTAATAAAGTTATAAATTTTGAAGTTTTGCTTGTAAATGTATCTTGAAAACTGTTTTGGTGGAAGTGACCTTCAACATTTAGAGAACTATTACGTTGATCTACTTAAGTATAATTACTAATTAGTTCAGATGTTATTGAAAATCTAATTATTTACAAGAATCTATCATCGATTTGTAATTTGTAAAGTACAGTAATGATGACATTAATTTTTATCTTACGCTGCAATATTCGGCCGACCTTTTATAAGTAGTGGAACAGGACAGGCGCGGTACAGGTATAATGGGGCAATTCTACGAACTGCAATAAGCTTATTAATAGCGATTATCTGTTATTACCAAGCGGTGTTCTTAAACATGTTTATTGCCATTTGCACAAGTGTGCAAAGTGTTTAGTATTAAACGAAAAATTATTTACAAACAAACAAAGAAATAATGTTATACACCTAAAATTGCTACATTACATTGTATTTAGCTGTTGATGCAAATCACATACATCTATTTTCCTTGTATTTATTTAAAACAATTTTTTTGTATATTTAAATATAAAAAATAAAAATAAACAAGTTTCTCTAACCAATTATACAAGTTCAAACAAAAATTAGTATCGACTAAAATTGCACATGAAGTAGTCAGCTAACTCATATGTTGTGTTGACAATATAAATTAGCATTACCAGACAATTTTATTACGTATAGTAAAAAATATTTGGCCTTGAAAGGTGAGTAGAATAATTAAACTCAAAAGAAACGATGATAAGTAACAAACAAATAATACACAGAATTTTTATAAATTATTTATAATAATTTCTATTTACCAACATAATTTAACTAAAAGCATGTGTAGTAGCAATAAAATAATAAATTATTTAATATATTTAACAAGAAAACTATTAACGAGTATTAGTACAGTACCCTTCTTTCGATGAATCATCCATAAAATCAAACATATTATCTGACCCACTTCCACTATTATTAATCTCGTCCGGACATTTTGTATAAATAACTGTACTGACACCTTCAAAATAATGTTCTTTATCTTCGTCTCCAGTATACGAATAGAACGGACAACCGAATTTCCGAATAAGCAACAATAACAACATCACTGGATATGTAAAGAAAAATATGACATTCAAACAAAACTCAACTCTAATATCAACCACTCTGACTGTTCTTTCATTTGTTTCTGGATGCACTGGCCAACCTTCGTCATCGAATTTCACCGATATACACTGCAAATCATATTCATAGTATCGATCCAGTTTCTCAATACCTATTAACATATCCAAACCCCAAATGCCAATTGGTACATAGCAAAAGAATCCAATTAATGCTTTGGTTAGTCCCATCAAAAGTAGAATGATGATTAGAAGGAATAAGAAATAGAAAAGTCCAAACATAGCTTTTTCTAAACTGCCCACTTTAACCATATTTGTAGTTAGCGGCATTGATCCAATGAAACCTGCAGCTCCATAGTGTTCCATGGCCATTGGAATGCAGCCTAGACCAGTAGTTTCATAGCAAGCGCATAGACAATGCCAGGCACAAATGCATCTATCACGTTTCACTATTCGGATTCTCCTGACAGCAACAATTTCATTTCTGGAATTCAGAGCTTCAACGGTACAATAGATATTTTTGCTAGGCAAATATCCTAATAAGCGGAAAGTGAACGTAAAGTGGTGTTGAGGAGGTATAAGAGTTGGAGAACCTTCCATATTGGACCAATCTGCTGGGAATTCCAAGGGGCAATCCGCTAGGCGAGGATAAAAGACATTTGAAATCAGTCCATTATTATGGATTTTCATAGTTATAGTGGTACCCGATACACTAAGACTTTCCACATATACTTCAGTTATTTGCGCAATAGCTATACTCCGAAAAATTATGTTATCGTCCGCCTTGACATCAATCTCGATAGTACTTTTGATTTTGTCAGTGAACTGTATAGCAAGATAACTAGCATCACCGTTTTTTGTTGTTCGCAATGCATCATCTGGAACTATGGCGAAGTTTTTCAGGAAGAATTTCCCTCTACTCTGTAATCTATCACATGTGTCTTTATCTTGCCTCCATAAATGTCGAGGTTGGTTCTGAAGACATGTATCCTTAGAAACCATACAACGGTCAGGTTGGTTATAAAACGCGGAATATCCAACTCCAGCGGCATTACACCGTTCTCCCGATGGTTCTAAGTCGGTTCGATCAACAACCAAAAATTCCGTGGCACCACATTGAGTTTCTGGATTTCTATCATCTTCCCCAGTGTATTGAGGAATTAATAGTCGTTTCATTTTTGGGTCCAAAGAATATGCCAACGACTCCCCCGTCTTTTGCAGATTCTCGTATGTGATAGAAAACTCTGAATTCTTAGCTTGATTTTTGTTTTGAAATGACCCAACATTTACAGTCCTCCCTTGAGTTAGATCAACCCAGGTAGTTGATCCATCTTGCTTCTCTCGTTTTTCAAATATCCTGATGAACAATGAATGCTCAAGTACAGGTTCAGATATTTGATAAACACCGTACCACAGTTTGGAAAATCGAAGACAATGCGCACTGTCGGAGTAAGAGGATGGATCCGCACGCTTTGGTAGCCATTTATCGTCACAATTTTGACCTCCTCTTGTTTGAAGATGATTTCTTTCGTTTTCAGTGTCAATTGTTAATTTTTCATCTTCATCTGTGCGCTGCGCACTTTGTATGTCAGCCCCATCGAATTGTTTAAGTATACCTTTATGTTTGTTTTCATAGTTGTTAAATGCATTTTTATTTTCTTCATAATCATCTTCTAATTTTGTTTTATCGCTTTGAATGTTTTTCTCATTTTCGATTAGTTCCTTTACGGCTTCATCCTTGTGTGTATCTTCATCTGTATCGTCTTGAAAGACTGGCTCCTCATAGGGTTTATTTTCCGGTTCTTCATTCTGTGTATCTACAGCCGTATCGGCCTGTAAGACTGGCCTATAGCGTAGTTCTTCATTTTCCGATTCTTCATTCTGTCTATCTTCAGCTGTATCATCTTGTGATACTGGTTCATAGAGTTTATTTACCGGTTCCTCATTTTGTGAATCTTTAGGTATATCGCTTTGTTCATTATTATCGTTCTGTTGATCATCTTCTTGAAATTGATTAAATTTATTCATATTTTCCTTATTCTCATCTATATCTAAAATTTTCTCTGGTTGAATATTATGTGTTTTGAATTGTTTACGTTCCTCCTTTTTCTCAAATTTATCAAATACATTAAAAGGTTCTATCTTTACCCCACTATTATAATCTGGTAGAGTGTGCTTCGCAACTGGTATATGCTGTATTAACTTTGGAGTTTTATATATGTCATCTTTTAATTGACTATCAAAATTTATTTTACCATTTTTCATTAGTGTATTGGTTAAACTCGGATGACTTCGTAAATAATTTCTATCAAATTTTTTCACAGGGTCATCGTTCCGTACAACTAAAACACGTGGCAATTTTCTTGGTGTTAGGCGAATAATATGATCAACAGACTTAGTTCGAATTTGGTTTCTGTAATCATTGAAATCTCTTAAACCATGTATTGATTTCTTAAATCTAACCAATGGTTTATCATACTGTGTTTCTTTATGATTTCTAATACGATCATTCTCTCTCAAACTGTTAAATAGAAAATCGTGTACAAAAAACTCTGAATTATTGACGGTCGAATATAAATCCATACTTCTAGGCTGTCTTCTTACATTTTTCGTATCATCACAAGAGCAACAAAATCCCTGACTAAACGGAATGGATTCTCCATTATATCTAATATTGCCACATGTAGGATGATCTGTCAAATCGTCACAACCTAAGAAATTTGAGTTTCGCTTATTAATTACTTGTTCTTTAGCTTCTGCATTTACAACGTATTTGTATTTCAAGCCGTAGAGTTGCAGCAGAGGCTTTTGGCGAAGAACTATCACATATGGATTCAATAAGCTAACTCTTTGTCCATTTTCTGAATCAATCACGTGATCGATAATGATGTATTGATTGTGAATACTCGCTTCGCCTTGGTTAAGTATTTTCAATGACGCCCGAAGTTTTTTACCACATTGAATCGCATTTGCGTCGATTGGCGAAATCGAGCCACCCTCGCCTTTTGGTTTCCGAACAAATGGTGACACCATAGGCGCACATTTGGTCATCGTTGCTCGAAGTTCTATTTCGAATTTGTTGCAATCTACTGGCAGCGTATTATTGCAATTTGGTTGACACTCTCGTTCATCGATATGTTTCGTAGTTTCAACTTTGTCTGTCAGAATTAATTTGTATAATAAAATTAATGTAAATATTAAAGTGTACATTTGTAAATTCATTTTGCCCAACTTTGACATCTGTCAAATTCATCTTTTGTTTTCTTCGTTACCTTATACAAATGTATATAATCATGAACATTTTCTTGAGATTTCAACCGAAATACACGTATTACCTGAATCATTTCTTACTAATTTCGAAATGATGTCTGTCTCTGTGGGTCTCGAAACGAAATCTTATCTTATTACATATGATTTGTATAAGTTTCTAATTGAATAATTCTTTTAAAAGTTGTTAGTGTTTAAATTGTATATACATATTATTTAAACAATAACTGCATATACAGAAATTATTATATGAAGACTTCATCTTTGTAGTAAGAAACGTTTATAATATCACAGCGTAAACTTATCTCTGGCGTAAACAGAACGTTATAGCAAATTTGGTGCGGTCTGGATGCTGAAAGCGCATTTCCGTTCCTTGTTGAGACGCGAAACTTGGATCAATAGAATACACAACACCGTACAAGAATCTCTTTTCGACGCGTTGAAATGGTACAGCAGAATAAACAACTTATATTATCACCTGATTTTAGTAAAATTTTATTCATATTCATATTGTTATATTAATTTACTTTTTTTAATTAAAAGCATTCTCAATTATGTTATTTAACGAATAGATATTTGAACTTGAATTTTAAACAATATAAAGCATTATTTTATTAAAATATGGAAGTGTAAGAGTGAAAACCACACCAGCTTTTTCTTTTCTAAAAGTGATAGTACGAGAAATTTATAAGTATCATAAAATTTAGTTGGAGTTTACCCGACGTTTCTATCTTGAAAAATAAAAAGTCGTCAAGCTGTATAATACGTTCTTCATTTATATCTATTAGTGGCATCGTCACAATCCTTTCGTAATTTAACAGACAGATAATTGGGTCTGAAGAGAGACACTTATGCATGCATTATAGCAGCGCACAAGACATGCAATGAAAGATAGGAGAATTAAAAACTTCGGCTACATCATATACCGCTTCAAAAAACAGAAGCTTTTTTAACGTAAGATGTCAGTCAGTAGCGGCACTATTGTTAGCAATTAATGGTGCAATTCTGACCAAGAAGAATCTGTAAAATATTGATAGTGTAAAACATATTTTAATTGAATTGCAAACCGTATATATATTGAATTTATAAGATATATTGAACATAATGCATTTTTTTGTGCAACTTTAATATGTCTCCATTAAAGAACTTTTTCAAAATCTTTGAGATTCTCCTTATAGATCTATAGACTGAATTGCACTAATATTTTTTTTCCAGATGCTTCTTTTATCTATTCAAAGATAAGTAGTTGTAAATATGTTTTCTTTATTACACACGCATGCTCACACACATACAGACAGACATCCTGTAGGAAACAGTCAAATCATACCTCTATAGGGATATTTTTCGTGTTCCTTATACTATCTACATATATTAGGTTATAACAAGATTAGGTACAGGCGAGCAGCTGATTCCCCCGTTTCTGCGCTTGCGCATTACATTTTGAAATTAACCATAATTGTTCTTAATTATTATGGCCCTTGGGTTCACAATTTGAAAAATATTTATAATTATAAAAAGTAATACAATTTTTCGTAGAATGTTTTGATAAAATCAAAGAAAAATTCAATGTATATTTTGAAATTCAAAACTAAAATTTTGGGTTACCAATATGAAGAAATATTGTAGATATAAAATTTCTTAGATTTTATTATAGAATTTTTGTATGTTTTAATTGTTTTTCTAAGGGGGTTCAACTTTTTGTGGCCCTATAACTTCGGAAGTATACAAGGGATTGAACTTAAACTGCGAGTGTATTCAAATATTTAGCCAATATGGTTCAAATCACTCCGGTACCTTCAAAGGGGTAGAAAGTACAAATTTGGTCTTACGAGCAAGCGAGCGAACGACGACTAACATCCCAGTACACTGTAAAAAATATATGTACATTTACATAACTTTTACTATAAAATTACAACTAAAAATAATGTAATTTTACCCAAACTCGAAAATTTACTTCAATTTTAATGTAGTTTTACTATAATTCTGCATAATTAAGTAATATAAAATACATGTAATTATGCAGAATTGTAGTAAAACTACATTCAAATTGTAGTAAATTTGACCGAAATTCGAAAATTTACTTCAATTTTAATGTAGTTTTACTATAATTCTGCATAATTACATGCATTTTACATTGAAAGTCTTGTAAATTTAGATCTATTTTTTATAGTGTATATGAGTTATATATATATTTTTGTATTCAGGACAAGGATAAGAACACTTTTTTGATCCGAATGCAACAAACACACGATTTAATGCTTTAGCTCTTCTGTACTTCGTATTGTGAGCTAAAAATCGAGATCTTTCTGGCGAAACCATTACAAAGTCTCTGTCGTAATTGGTCACGTGATTGATGCAATATCAAGATAATATTGATTCAAGCCTAATTTCGTCTCGTATCGTTGAGAACGAGACACTAAAGCCATATGGGCTAAAGATATTCGGCAAATATACTTAGAAAGATGAGTGCAATTATACGAATTAGTCGCTCATAAATGTGGTTTAACATATTGTTCCCGGAAACGGATATACCAAGTACGGCGCCTATGTCATTTTTATAAGCACAGACATATCCACACACACACACACACACGCATTACGCATGGTTGACTTGCTTGTATACCGACAGATAGACGCGTGCACACGCGTGTGCACTTGTGTAAGTGAGTAGGAAGTTAAGAGGCATTTACATTTAAGTGATTTTTTAAGTAGCCCCTGTTTTGGCCATCGGATTCCTGTCCATATGTCGCTCACTCATTCCATCTCTTTTCTATCTTTGTTAGCTCATCTATGTAGTATATATGTAGTGCGAGTGGCGCCCCTTTTTTATCGACTAAATTATAAGACAATTTCAATGTTCAATGTAGTCAAAACAGGAAGGGGAATTCAACAACTAAACCACCCCCTTATTTTATTTTCACATTCGTTGATGTCAGCTATTCACACGGGATAAATGCTGTCATCATTTATTATTCTTGCGGCACTTTCTTACGGCAAATAACATCTAATATTTTTTTCAAAATAATAATATTTAGGTTGGTCTTCTACCTAAAAAAAAAACAATAAATTTAATACATATGTGTCAACTGCCATAAATGTTACAGTCGAAATATATGTATGATAAAACACACACACACGCAAAGCTGCCAACTAGAATATAGTTAAAATCTCGATTTCTTGTCCTGATTACTTAAGTCGAAGAGCGTAAAATGTGTGAGCAAAAAATAAAGACATCATTACCACCCCTATAATAACGCAATAGCAACAAGATCGATTGTTGTCTGTCAGATTTTTCAATTACCCGGTGATATGAGATGACAAGCCGTAGATATTTTTTAAGTTAGCTGGTGTTAGCACCGCCGTTCGCGCTCTGAGTAGGGCGAAGTCTCGTGGGTCCCATTTGTGCTACGCCTCGCCAACGAGCAAATAATCCCCGTATCTGTGAGTATCCTCAGCTTTTATATTTCATTTATAAAGCCCAACCCCAGAGCATTTCGTCGAACGGCTTGAATACACCATACAACAAATACTAATTATATTTTCTTTTTTTTTTTATATATATGAACCTTTTTCACACCTTTTTTTGGTTCTCAGACTGCCAGCGATCTACACTGTTTACTGTCGAAGCAAAGTTATCTAATTTTAAGGAACTGATCTTAATTTCAATTATTTATACTGAAAATATGTCAACGTAATGTAACATTTGTACAATAAACCGACATAAAATTATTTATTCCCTTCTTGGACGAAATATTGTAATAATGAAAAATCTTGGACTCGAGATTTTAATTAAATTACAAGTTTTTACCGTTCTTGAATCATATCTGACTATTTTCGAGATGACGCCTGTAAGTGTGAACGCTCTAAAGCCAAACTGTTGACGGATAAATTATGAAACTTAACCAGAAGTTCACTTTTGCTATGTTTGTAAATATCATGGAAATGGCTTGAGTTAGAGAAACATTATTCTTTTATAAGTTGAACATATTTACATTTTGAACAACTTTTGTTTGAAAAGTTTTTTAAAAAAACGTCTTTGAAAATAGTTATGTTATATTTAAGTTTGCCTAATTACAAAACATATTGATTCTGTTTCATAGCAATCGAATTGATGAATTGAAAACAAAATAACGCATAATTATAATTTCAAGTAATAATAGAACAAGCCGAGTGAAGGCCACTCCAGCTTTATTAGAAATTAACACATGTGCGAAAGAAACGTTTTGATAAATTCTCAAACAATTTATTCTATTAAAATGTTACTAAATTTCGTAAAGTTGTAATGCATAAAAATTAACTAATTACACTGGAAGAAAATGGATAAGAATGCGTAATATGGTGAAGTTTAACTTTACATGAATAAATGGGTGTAAAAATGAATGATACGAAGAAAGGATCTAATACTGGTATTAAATTGTTCAGGGGTAATAAAGATGATTCAGGAACCATAAGGTGCCATTATGTGAACTTTATTATTTTCCACCGGAAATATAAAACTATATATTTTCCATGTCAGCTTGTTGTGCTGTGTAAACCCGTCTTCACGGCTTTCTAGATTATACTCAATTATTAAACAATTATGCTACGTTTACATGTCTCCAGGGATTCGCTGGAAAATTGTTCCGGGCTCTGCCATAACAACGAAGCTTATTCCCTTATGATATTAATAACGCTGTATACCATGTCCTAGTGGATACACCACAAAACCATCTTGTAGGCCTTGGTACAAATCCAAATGGTTTAAGTAGCGACATCTATAAAAAATATATTAACTTCCAATGCGTTTAAAACTTTGTTTTGTCGTGAAAGGGAGATAACTACACATAAATGATGCTATTTTGATCATGAGCCACTAGAGGGATATTCTATCGGCGTAGATTTTTTTTTTCAAAAACTGAAACAATCTTGTTTTAGTTATTTCTTAAAGCTTCTTTATATGTATAATATGTCCTGTATGTAATATTAGTTTTCGATTCATTTTTACTTTCTTGTGGGCTATGTATAACAGAAAATATTGTGATAAATGAATATACACTCGTACCTCGCCTAGTGCACGGTATTACTAGGCGAGGATTAGCTCGTGTTCTAGGCGGTGGTGCACTAGGCGAGGTACGAGTGTATTCGTTTTGAAGGCCTCTAAATACAATTTTCAAAACGGATATTTTCGAACAAGCTTACTGTGACAGGATATAATCAATAATATATCGGTAATTGTATCCAAATAGTGGATTAAGAATTAAAATAGTCAGGTTTTTAGAAAAAAAATAGTTTTAGATCCGTAACGTGGCCGAATCCAATTTTTTTTTTAATCTTGTCCTATATCCGACTATTCCAATTATAAGTAATATTAAATAAATATATAAAAACTAATTCTGAATAATATATTTATTGTTACGAAACTTATATCAAACCAGAACATGTTTAATATTCCTAAACAATGTAAATATTAAATTAATTATCGATGAGCTTGTAATTACAATTGACCAACATTGAAAGACATTTCATGGCAATCTAGAGTGTTTATGTTGAATAAAATAACTGAAAATGTATTGCTGAATTGTGGTATACAGATTAACCGTACTTTTTGATCTTCAGGACCATTGTATAATTTTGTTTCATATTTCGGCTGATTTCCAGCGAAGAACACATGTGGACATTCTTCAATAATAAACGGGTCGTGGTCATAGTACGGATAGCTGCCAAGAGTGTCTGGAGCTGTCGGTGCTATATGACTCCATTTTAGACACTGTTCTAATGCTTCTATAGATTTCTCGATGCGACTATAACTTGTTATATCGGTTACTGGCTGTCCTGATGTACCTTTAAAGTAAAACAATGGCATATTGGTATTTTTATTAATTACTTTCTATCGCGAAGTAATAAGTATAGGAAATAGCCATTTTGATTATTTTCTCAATGATGTCACTGTGTTAGTGTGTCTGAGAACTCTCTACAACTTATACAGTTCAACGTAAAAATATGTTATTTTGGATTTAAGATTTGTATACCCCAGAATAGGAAATCTATTTTGAAAATGATATTTCAACCGGAAGTGCTCGTTTACTCGTATCATTTTTAACTATTTTGGAAATGATTGCATTTACAGAAAAATTTATAGATATGAAAACTCTAGTTATTCTAATTTTAAACAACTTTTATTTCAAAAGTTTTCTCCAAAACTGTACCATTCTCTAAAAAATTCCAATATATATATATATATATATATATATATATATATATATATATATATATATATATATATATATATATATATATATATATTTAATTTATAGTTTTCTATTACTGCTATTCTATTGTTTTTGTCAAAGTAAATGCCAAAAAGGCAAGATTTGGTACGCGTAAAACGCACCAATGCGTAGAGTTCGCCTTTAGGTAAGCGTTGCGAGCAGTGATTTTTAATTATTATGGCCTTTTGGTTAACAATTTGAATAAATGTTATAGATATAAAGTCTTACAATTTTTGTAGATTATATTGATTTTAATGCATATTTTAAAATTCAAAATTATAATATTTAATTTAATTTTTTTCGGGCTTTGGGTTAACATATGAAAAAATTTTGTTGACATAAAATATCTTATTTTTATTAGAGCAGTATTAAGGGGGGTTCCAAATTTTGGGGCCCTATAACTCGGGAAGTAAACGGGCGATTAGATTTTAACTGCGAGCGGATTCAAATGGGGTGCCAAATAATATGTGGAGCAAATTTGGTGTGAATCGCTCCGGTACCTTCAGAGAAGTAAAGGGCAAAAATTTGCTCCAACGAGCGAGCGACAACTAACATCCAAGTATATAAGTTATATATATATTTTTGGATTCAGGGCGACGAGACGAACACTTTTTGTCAATGAATTTTTTGATCCGAGAATGCTACAGACACACGACCGAATGATTTAACTTCTTCGGTACTTCTACGGCGAGGTAAAAATACCAATAATAGTTTTGCAAATTATTATTGATTCTTGGTATATATCTTTGACAAAATTGAAATTTTGTGATGCCAAATTTGAATAATGGAACGAAAACACATTCCGTACATCAATACTGTAGAAATTTCGTTAAATCTCGAAAAACATGTGTATATGAATGAATATTATTGATTCTTGGTATATATCTTTGACAAAATTGAAATTTCGTGGAGCTAAATTGAATAATGGAACGAAAACCCATTTCTAGAAATTTCGTAAAATATGTGTTTATGAATCGGCCTTTAGTCAATATGATTTATTTTAGGATGAGTAAAAAAAAATCTCATAACATACAGCAAAACCTTACATAATAAAGAAAAATGCCAGAATTAAAACAAAAGAAAGAGAGATGAACAGGGAGAGTAAGAAAATTAGACCTATGAATGACGAATAAACGAGAAATGAACCAAGAAAGCATGAATGGCGAACATAAAGGGAATAAACGAGAGATGAACCGAGAAAGCAAGAAAACTTTCTTTTCTTACCTAATATTTTCAACCCTGCAATTTCACATTCATACGGATTCGAGACACAATTCAAATGTTTATATTTGGCGGAAAGAGGAAACATGCATTTATGCAAAGGTTGTTGCGACAACAAATGATTAGAAGGGTCGTATTGACCCGGCATTAAATCCACATTTAAAAATCTCACAAACTGATTCAACACTTTGTCAAATTGTTGTACAGCATTAAATGTTTCACTAGATTCCACGACTTTCGCCACCAAACTTGTCTTTTTCTTCACTTCAGCGGAACTGCGAATACTATTTCCAGCAATTATAAGTCGTGCGATTTTTTTCACTTCATTTTGGACAGAATCATCACCCATAAATCCAATTAACCAATCAGTAAATAGTTTCAATGCCATTATATTGTTGGCATAATTTACTAGATCCAAACCACTAACAAAACATATAAACTTTTCGTTACTTTGAGTTAACGGGCGATTAATTTGCGGTCTACAATCAACGAAACAATAGTCTTCCACCGAAAATTTGCCCATTCCTTGATCAATTCCAAGTAAAGCACAAGTTACTCCAGTCACCAAATTATGTATATTTATATCACCAAATATCTGGTATCTTTGCAATTGATCTTCAATAAATAATAAATCGGAATCATCCGTAAAATGCGTGTAAATTGGTTGAGGCACTAACGCGTTAGCTTCTGCGATTTTTTTCAGTGGCGAAGGTTTCAGTTTTTGGTCTTTAAACAATGTTCCAGCGACAATACATTTGATATTCGGTGATTCTTGTAATTTATGTAACTGCACTATCGGGTATTTATCACCCCATTTCTTCGCAATACGACCATTTAACAAGGGAAGCATGCTATCCAAACGGACAGTGTATAATTTACAGTATTGGTTTTTAAATTCGACATTTCGCTCGATGAATTTTTTTGTTAGGTTAGAATATTTACAAGTTACATGCTCGGGGGGTCTGATTAATCGGACTGGTTCATCAGCAACATCGCCGAGTAAATCCGTATTAGTCATTATTAAATTTATAATCACAACGAAGAATTAACAATAACGCGAAGGGCACGAGAAACGAAAATCACAGCTGTCAAAATATAATATGAACCAAATTAATCTTATTAGTAATCGTTCTTTTCTATAAATTATGTTGTTTTATGCAAATGTATTTAGTTAAATAATAAGTAAGTCTTGTTAAATGTTAAAGTCGAACCAACAATACACAAAAATATTATAATACTCGCGGTGGAAGTAATTCCAGCAATCTGATTGGTCGGCGCCATTTGGTGTCATTAGACAGTTGTGGATTTCAAGATCATGTACCATTTAACTACGTTCGTTTGCTTATACATCGTGCACTGGATTCTTTCAACTGGCTTTAAAACTATTAATACATAGAAATTTAAACCGCTTTTAAATAAAACCTTTATTACTTTCTATGGCAGCATTATTTTAAAGAATCTTTTCCTTTAATATGGCCAGAACTGGAAGTGCAAATATAATATGAACCAAATTAATCTTATTAGTAATCGTTCTTTTCTATAAATTATGTTGTTTTATGCAAATGTATTTAGCTAAATAATAAGTAAGTCTTGTTAAATGTTAAAGTCGAACCAACAATTCACAAAAATATTTTAAAACTCGCGGTGGAAGTAACTCCAGCAATTTGATTGGTTCCGCCATTTAGTGTCGTTAGACAGTTGTGGTTTTTGAAGGTCATGTACCATTGAACTACGTTCGTTTGCTTATACATCGTGCACTGGATTCTTTCAACTGGCTTTAAAACTATTAATACATAGAAATTTAAATCGCTTTTAAATAAAACCTTTATTACTTTCTATGGCAGCATTATTTTAAAGAATCTTTTCCTTTAATATGGCCAGAACTGGAAGTGCAAATATAATATGAACCAAATTAATCTTATTAGTAATCGTTCTTTTCTATAAATTATGTTGTTTTATGCAAATGTATTTAGTTAAATAATAAGTAAGTCTTGTTAAATGTCAAAGTCGAACCAACAATACACAAAAATATTTTAAAACTCGCGGTGGAAGTAATTCCAGCAATCTGATTGGTTGGCGCCATTTGGTGTCATTAGACAGTTGTGGATTTCAAGGTCATGTACCATTTAACTACGTTCGTTTGCTTTTACATTGTGCACTGGATTGTTTCAACTGGCTTTAAAACTATTAATACATAGAAATTTAAATCGCTTTCAAATAAAACCTTTATTTATTACTATGGCAGCATTATTTTAAAGAATCTTTTCCTTTAATATGGCCAGAACTGGTAGTGCAAATAATATATAAAACGCATTTTATTTGAGCGGGAACGACAGTGAACGAGTGTAAATCTAACCCAACGGTTCTATTGTGTACTTGTGTTATTTTGTTGAAAATATTCGTTTAAATTGTTGCATGTGATTGTGTAAAGTGTTTAATTTAAAATGTGGGGCAAAGGAGATCAAAGTAAGTTATTTAAATAGCAAAATATTCTTCAATACGAAAACTATAACCTATTTAGGTATGTCAGGCGATTTTGGTAATACTACCGGCGGCGGATACCTTACCAAAACTACCGATTTTGATTCACCGAAAGGAACTGGCAAAAAAGTGGGACATATAATTATTAAAATTATTCTTGATTTTATTATATTTTGTAATTTTAGCCAGCGGGCACAGGGGGGAAACGAGCTAATTCTGTTACGCCGGTCAACATTGCAATGATCACAGGTTGTCGGAAAGAGGAATTTACTCTATTCGACCAGCCTACATTTATTGTAAGTTTATCTGAAATTACAAACAATCTGCGTATGCTCTGTTTGGTCTAAACCAAAACCAGCTATCAAACTAACTAATACTCTACAGAAATATCCGGAAATGTCATTTATCTCATTGTGTCTATTTTGTTTTCCTGTCAAAATAATCAGATGATCCGATTTTATAAGCTACATGCGAATCCAACGTAAACAACATATTTATAATGTTTCGTAGCATTTTCGCGCAACTGGTACATTTTTTGAATAAATATTTCAAACAAAAGTTGTGCGAAATATGAATCTCTTTCATTATGAACATAACTATATTTGCCGTAAGTGTAGCCGTTCCAGTGATATTTTAGATAGAACAAAAAATGCATAGAGTAAACATACACTAACTTCCGGTTTGAATATTCTTTTCAAAAATAGGAAGTGCACATCTAGGGCATATACAAGTCTTAAGTTTGAAGTTTCATAATTTTTCGTTCGACAGTTTTGGCCCTAGAGCGTTCACACACACACACACATTAGATTATTATTAGATAAATGACATTTCAGAATATTTCAGTAGAGTATTGGTTAGTTTGACAGCAGGTTTTGGATATATATATATACATATATTTATATCTAGTGAAAACTGCGTACAAGAAAGTTGAATGCAGACCACTCCAGATATTTTTTAATACTAACAGTGAGATTATCAATATGGTAATTTTTCGTTGTTTTATTTATATAATAATATATAGATATTTTTGCTCATAAATAGTTGATAGTTTGTATAAAGCTGCATTCGTAATAAAATAATCAACAAATTCAATTATACTTTTACGTAAGCTTGAAACTTTAAAGGATTGTTCACAGCGATTTATTTAGTAATTAAACTTAGATAATTACAAATAATAATCTAGTTTGTATTATGGTAAGCAATGCTAGCATTCCAAGCAACAAAATGAACACAATTTATGATAAATTTTGTTGCTATGAACGTTAACCTTGTATGTCATACAACAAACTCAAATTATTACTTATAATTTCTAATTCTTTTGCTGTGAAGAAAATTTGGTAATCTGTTTTGAACGTCTTACTGTATTTTCTCATCGAAGTTTCGAAGTTATATAACAGTGTAAAATTAGTACATATTAACATTGTGAATCCAGCTTATGACTTAAAATTGTAAGCATTTATGTAATTTCAGCTGAAATTCGTTGCAATTGTAAGAAAATTTGAAGTTACTTCAACAACAGTTACATACGATCTTGAAGATCACACCGGCACTATAAAAGCGGTTTTATGGCTGGAACATGATTCGGTAACTTTAATTAAAATATATATATATATATATATATATATATATATATATATATATATATATATATATATATTCCTAATACAAAAAAAAAAAATCTAGGCGACCAGCTCAGAAATTCCGGTGGACAAAGAAAATATCTATGCCCGTGTGTATGGTACATTGCGAGTTCGAAACGACGCAAAAGTAATAATGATCCTGAAAATTGCCCCGATTGACTCGTTGAATGAAATTACTTGTCACATCATGGAAGTGATTTTCGTTCTAGTTATGGCAGAAAAGAAAGCGAAAGGCGAAGTACGCTTATTATTTAAGCAAATCAAAAAATATGTTGGTATTTAATACGATTTGTTTATAGGGTGTTGCAATTCAGCAGAAAAATCCAGGTGCAGAATTGTCGAATTCGATGGCAACGTACGACGGCGGTGCGGCCATGGAAGAAGTAACAATGACAACAGTTCAGCGGCAGATTTATCAGTACATGAAAACGGTTCAAATTACAACAGAGGCGGGAATTGACCGGAAGGATATCTGGGCGCAGTTTCCACCAAAGCAACGCAGCGAAGTCGAGTAAGAATTTTTGAACTTTTTTTTTATAAAGAAGCTTACGTGTGTGTTTTTTTTTTACAGCGATGCTATTCATTTTCTCGTTGGGGAAGGCCATATTTTCTCAACGGTCGATTCCGATCATTTCCAACTAACAACAACGTAAAATACAATTTATTTTCTGTAAATATAATAAGATTAATATTCAATCATTGTTAAATATTTATGGTTTAAAAAAAATAGAAATAAGTTTATATATTTTTTTTGTAATTTTCCCATAATTAGACAGTTGAAATAAATAAATTATAAATCACTCAGCAAACATGTCCATCGTTTTAATTATCAACATCCTCTTCGTACTCTTTGCCAGCATGAACAAAATTTAGTCTCAACCATTTCTTCATGTTGCTCCTCTTCCTCCTCATCCTCTCCGTTTTCTGGAAAATCCTTTTATTAGTACTACCGACATTTTGATTTTCTCTAGTTGTTCTTTAACGCGAGGGGCGCATTACTTTCGAAAATACGTACACAAATTCCAATTCCATTAAATTCCAGCCAATTCTTGAAATTCCAAACAAATTCCATAAATTTCAAACAAATTCCAATGAATTCTGTAAATTCCAAACAAGTTCCATAAATTCCAACAAAAAAATCCTGTAAATTCTATTGAATTCCATAAATTCCAATGAATTCCTGTTGATTCCAAAGTTTTGTACACCTAATTCCAAAGTGATGTGCCTCTTGTTTTAATGTTTATTCGATTTAAATTAAATCTGGTAAATGCATTAAAAAGGCAAAAATGTAATGCCGAAACCAGGGATCGAACCAGGGACCTTTAGATCTTCAGTCTAACGCTCTCCCAACTGAGCTATTTCGGCTGGATACCAAGTTTACAGTGTAAAATGCTTGGATATATATATAATAAAATAATTAAAATTGAATTATTATTAATTTATGATTGCTTTTGCTACATAAGACTATATATAACGGTGCAGGGACGGACTGGCCATTAGGAAAGGGAGATTTTCCCGTGGGCTGACTAGTTATTGAGTCGGGGAACGCGTGTTCCATAAACATGTGATTCGCGGTGGTTAGGATGTGGGGCGGGTATTTTAAATTTTCCCTACTTTATTTGGAGCCAGTCCGCTCTTGACACGGTAAAATGAAGTATATATTTCATAAATAAATAAATATATATATATATATATATATATATATATATATATATATTTATTATTTATATATATATATATATATATATATATATATATATATATTTATATATATATATATATATATATATATATATATAATTTTTAGACGAGGTCTTAAAGGAAATGTTGTAATTAAACATTTCGGATATACAAATATACTAATAAAATAATACATGCGAATTCTTCCCTTAATGAAATAAAGTTTTGTAGAAGCAATTGGTATTATTTATTAAAAAATTAAATATTACATAATGTCACTAACCATGAATATATATATAATTGAAAGTTGTTTTGTTCTAAAATATGAAAACAGATTTTCATAATTTTTTTTTATAGGACAAAGCTTGTTTTTATCTAGGAACAAATTATATTTACAATTTCTAAGTATTGGTAAATGTTTAAAAAACGATATGTTCCATTATATTCCAAAAGTAATTGATCTTTTTTGGATATGTGTAGTTTTTCCTATTTAATAAATAGAAATTGTACAAAATATATGTTTCTATTGGTATGAAAACATTCTTATAAAAACAAATCTGTGTTAGGAAAATCTTTAAAAAAAACTTTGATAATTCCAACTCTAGTGGCCCAGAAATTAAAAGAGAACTCCATTCCCCGGGAAGAACAGAGTACCGTTAGAAAATATTTTGTTTTACAGAGATTTAAGTTTAATATATATTTCGTGATTTTATTCGTAGGCACTCCAACTAATCTCGAATATATTGGAAACGTGAATTATCAAGAGATTTCGAATATATAATTCTGGAGCCGCTAGAAAACTTAGTAAAAGCGTTTTATTTATAAAACAAACATTTGCACGAAATCATATTTGTATCAATATGTTATAGTTGATTTCTGGTTATTATTCAATGTAATTATTATTCAATTCACAACCATATCACACAGTTTGCTACAAAACAACAATGTTTCCCTAAGGATCTACATATAGTAACCATTATTTCTTTCTGGTATAAAAACAACAGACACCTTCACACAGAAACTAAAAACTATTAACGAACAAAACATTTTTGTTTAAATATTGGTTTTTATTCTACAAGAATCCCAGATTTCGTATTATTCAGTTAAAGTATAAATTATAAAGTAACTGGTATCTAATTTGTAAATAGTACAAATATTTACTAAGCTTAACTAAGGTTGTTTTGTTTATTTCATTATTTTACAGATATACGTACATAATGAATACTTACAAATGACAATATTATTAATGATAAAACGCAAGAAAATACACTATAATTTAATATTCATTTTGTGTTAACTTCTTACCCGCTTTTAACTTTGTTTGACGTAGAGTTTTTATCACCCCACTTGTAGAAATATGATATTATGTATATTCTATTATCTATTGGTTTGTGATGAAAATAAAAATGCTAACTAACAAATACATACCTAATTTTAATAATTGTTTACCAGTTCGTGTGATTCTTAATCCTTTTTTAACAGCGAACCCTATTTATTAGATTAACTTATTGTCGATCCCTGGCTATTCACTTCTTGTTATTTCAGTTCAAAATAATTTTTGGCAAGTGTTTTGTTCCTGTACCTCCACAAAATTGTTACACGACCTACAGTTTAAGAACCACTAGTTTAGAAAATGATTACTCATTTATAAAACATTCTCTAAACCCTGACTGTAATATAGTTTTTATTAAAAAATTGTTTTCATAAAATATACTCAATAAATATTCTAAAACGTTTAACAACAAATATTAGTATGAATCTTAAGATTTTGGCCACCCCACCCGGGGTAGACGATATACTTATGTATTTTCTATTACTTAATGTGTGATAAAAATAATTCTAACTTATAAATACGTTGTTTTAATAATTGTATATTGACTTTTTGTTTGTATATTACTACATTATACATACTTATAGAGAAATACATATAGTTATAATCAACTAAATACACTATCCGTAAATATTGCTTAGTTTTATAAATTTATAAAACATGTACAGGTAAAAAATCGATAATAAATAATAAAATAAAACGATTAAATCATTATATACTTCAACTGTTTGGTTATATGGCACAAACAAATCTAGGATTTTTGTAAATTAAATCATAAACATTTACAAAACACTTGATTATATGCAATCATTTGAACATTACCGTGTTCATATTGCAGACAATCTGATGCAGTGTATATATTTTAAATCAATCGACTAGAGCAAAACTTTGCTATTGTCCTGTATCCTAGTTGCTAGGACTGCCGCCAGGAACAGGATGCCAAGTGTGATCAATGCAGGGAACACCAGATACACATGTATCAGCGACGTATACAATGGTATTGCGAACAGTGCTGCTATATGGTACAGACATCGCATTACCCCATGAGCTGTACATCTAAAAGAAGAACATATTTATGTTATAAATTTATTGAAAATAATTATTTATTAACTCTTGCAATAATTTACTTTAAATTTTCTTACCTCAAATGACATGGATACGCTTCCACTGTAGCTACGATTAGAGCGTTCATCGCGCACATCATAAACACTTTAAGTGTAGCTTCCACAATCAGAATAGAGACAAAATTCGCAAGGAAAAATATGCCGACTGAAGCCCCGCCGCCACAGAACAAAAACACTGTTGCTAGGAGCGGTCGAGAGCACCACGAGCCCAGTGCGAACCCTATCAGGAGAAGTGCAGGTATCATCGGAATCGACCATGATAACGTTTCGACGTAGAGGTCGTGCAGGTATATGTTGTAGTCAAAATCGATGCCACATTCAGAAACTAACGTTAGGAATGTGTTGTTCACCATATTGCAATGGATGAAATGTTGTTCGGTCAGATCTGTGTCGATAAATCTGAAAAAAATAGTCTTGTTCTTTTGGATATTCAGTAAATAAATTTTCTGTAGTATTGATATGAATTATAGGGTTTAATTATTTTATAAAAATAAATTACTGTGAATTGTACTCCTATTAAACGGTTTATAAACAAATATAGGTACAGGCACTCCGTATTTATTAAATGGTAAACAGATATCATCGTAAATCGCGGAAAAATATCGTTCTCACGGGAAATGTATGAATATCGTGCTATAGTTACCTGGAGTCCCGTATTGTAGAATTTTCAAAGTAGGTCCTGGACGACTTAACATTAGAGAATTCCGTTTCGTAAAAATCACAATTAATGAAATTGACATGGCTAAAGACAACACGGCTGAACGTAACATTATGAAACGTTGTGTCCTTGTAACGTATATTCTCTAAACTGCTGTTGAAATAACTGCTGGTGTAGTTGGCATTAGATATATGTCGCGTCAAATCTGCATACTGATTTTCGTTCAATTTACGCGTGTAAGCTGGTGCATACGTAGAGATGCCCATATAGCAAAATCCAACCAACACATGGACGCAGGCTAATAGTAACGTTGTTCGCATGTGTGGAGGCGATGAGATGCGAAGGAAAGCTTCACGGAACTGGAACAAAGAAAATGTGTCTGTGAATAACAATAACGGCATAATATACAATGTTAGCTTTGTTCGTTTGTCTCTATTCCACTTATAATGAACAAATAAGACAGATTATGATCTGAGCAAGAAATACAGGACAAACGAACAAACCTATTGTGTATTTGGGTTCAGTTGCTATACACATGTCAAGCTACCCAAACTAATGTTCATTATGTCATATTATGTATTTACGATTTGAGTATTCTCAGTAAATTAAGATTTAAATTTCTCATCCTGTGTACTAAACTCTAGTTTATCGACAAGCTTCGTAAGCCAATAACAAAAAAAGTGTACCTATTTGTGAATCTATAACTATATGAAAGTGTGTACTAAAAGTAACTCTTCCAAAAAATCATTAATCATTATTCCAAATGTCATTTGTTGTGACATGCCAAAAGCGAATTTAATTATAGATACGCCGCGAGACTAGCCCATCATGTTCGAACGCGGTGGGGTATAGTTCAACCCTATGACGTAATCACACAATCAACGCGGGTATCTCTGTCTATTTTCTCTATAGCATATAATGCCAGTGACATTTCCTGACATGCCACACCCTGCAGTATTCTTCGCAACTGACTGAACACCATTTTCATTTATTAGACAAATATGACTATATTTAGACTAGGACACGGGTTGCTAAATAATTTCACTAATGATCAAACAACTATAGACACATAGTAATTAGAAAATCATTTAAAAATAATGTGGCTAGATATAATTATAGTAAACAAATCGGTTTCTGGTTATACTTACAGTTGATACTATCATTTGGCAACTGCCACCAAAAAATATTAAATACATAGCAGTGAATTAATTGCTAACATGTAAACATTTTTGCCTGATATCGACATATTTTTACTAGATAAACTCAGGGCGTTCATCAAAATAATAGAGAAAGAAAAATTATCATTACTTATAAAGTAAAAACAATATCATATTATTTTAATAAATGCTCAAAGAACAACATTTCGCTGTTTTGCACTTAGTAGTTTTCAAGTCATTCGATCCATACACACACATACATACAGAAATCATAGAGAAAATATTTAAATGGTTCTCTCAGTGGACCTAAAACTGGTTATAATCGTTAATCGAGTTTCTTTTATGATCTTTCTATATAAGTAAAACATTATGTATCGGAAATACAGACTGGAGTAGTATAGAGACCGTGCGTGAAACTGATATACAATCTATCGGTTAAATTTTGACTAACTAATGGGAGACACACAGTAACTTCAGCCGGTTTTATGACAATGCTAAAAATGTATAATAATACGTAGATAAAATTTTATTTTGTAAAAGATTTTTACTTTCTTATAGCTAATGTATAAAAATGTGTTTCTGTTTGATTTGGAACGCTCTAGCGTTCTAAAACCGTTGAATTAACTACAGTAACTTCAGTCGGTTTTATGACAATGCTAAAAATGTATAATAATACGTAAATAATATTTTATTTTGTAAAAGATTTTTACTTTCTTATAGCTAATGTATACAAATGTGTTTCTGTTCGATTTGGAACGCTCTAGCTCAAAAACCGTTGAATTAACTACAGTAACTTCAGTAGGTTTTATGACAATGCTAAAAATGTATAACACGTAGATAAAATTTTATTTTGTAAAAGATTTTTACTTTCTTATAGCTAATGTATAAAAATGTGTTTTTGTTCGATTTGGAACGCTCTAGCTCTAAAACCGTTGAATTTATAATCATGACGTTTTAAATTTAGGATTTATGTATATTTTAGATGAAAGCTTTATATATATATATATATATATATTGAAAGAGATTTCTTAACCCGTAGTGTATGTTTATTTGTGATATAATATAAAAAAATAATTAAATTTGCAATGAAATTAAACACTTTAATTTCCATTCTGAAATTCAAATATGTACGTTTTCCAATTAATTCTTCATATCTAATCACTTCTATTTAAAAAGTTTCATTAAAAAGTGCACCATTAGCAATATTAGCAAGAGGAAAATGCAAGAATCTAATATATCTTGGCGTATTACTGCACTTATATAACAATTAATAACACAATAATTAGCATTTTGAATTGAAATTAATAGAGCAAAATAATGGAATGCATATGAATACAAACGTGTAGACCATCTTTCGCCAATGGAAAAAAATGAACATTCACGCGGCAATTTGACGATGAAATTCTCACAATTAAATAATTATTTACGCGGATAGTGGATATTTTGTATTTCTCATAGCATTAGGTCACATATTTTAAGGCCACTTGGTAATACTAAATATCGTTTTTGTCAACTGCCACCAAAAATATATAATATAATTACCGTATCTAAACCATGACCAAAGGCAGTTCTTGCTGGACTAACTGGGCGCTCTCTGTATGCGCTACGACTTGGCAATTCTAGTTCTGTCAGTCCGTACTGGGTACGAGCTTTATTGAGCCTGTGGAACCGTTGATACACTTGCAGGGCTTCCACTTCTCTAGATGCCTCCAGGAGATACCTATAGCACACACACACAATTTCCATTAGTGTCCAGGAGTTTTCTTTTTTTAGTACAAAAGACAATTAAATAGTACATAAAGAGCATGAAGCCCCCTAGGACTAAACATCAAAGGACTCATTGCTTATAGTTATTATAAATATACGTTATGTGAAGTTGTTAATTTATGTATTTATTTTCATTTTAAAATGAGAAGGAAATATGAATATTTTTCTTTTAAGTTATGAAGGCATATCGATAAGATATATTACAAATTTGGAGATATTTTACTAATATTTATTCGCTTGAAGTTTTGATTTATACCTGGGTGACTCGCTGGCCCACACCAAGCCAATGATACACGCGATCGTAGGTAGCGTGTTCAGTAAGAGGAGTCGATGCCACGAGCTCCAGTGTTCCCTGCTGTCGAGGACGGTCTGTTCGCCATCGCTGGGCAGTGTCAGGTGTGCCAAGATGGCTGTAAATAAGCCACCAAGTGGCCAGAACGCGTGCAGCAGGCCCGTGTATCGGGTACGTGTAGCTCGCGGACATATCTCCGATAGGTAACTGAATGCAAGTGGTACTGCACCTGCTATACCCAACCCTGAACAAAACCTGTCATAAAATTATAGTAAATATGTAGAGTACAAATATACGTACATATAGTTATTTTATCAATTTTACTAGAGCAATTACTTTCAGAGGGTTCAGAAACTTATCAGACTGGGAGTCGGAAATTGGTCATAAGAACCAGTAGGTACAATAATTCGGTTCTTAAGCATAATTTTAATAATAATTATAACCGAATGTCTACTGAGGATACGTTTAATTATTTATAATGTATTAAAGTCGCAATAATTAAAAACAGAAAATATATATTGTTTCCGCTTATTTTACTCCAAAAATGTCACTGTTTAGTTCTACTAAATAGCGTAACTAGTTCCTAAAACTTGAAATACATTATACTTTCTCGTAAATAAGTTTGTTTTCAAACTATCTTATTGTATAAGGTCGAGACTAGAAACTAAATTTAAAAATAATACACTATTATGTTTGCTATATTTGATAGAGTTAATATATAATTTTTATTATCAACATAACTAAGTATACTAGCCATGCAATACAGCAGTTTGGGTTTGCCGTAATTCAAGTGTATATTTGTACAACGTTAATATAAAGAGAATAATGGTGCTCTGTTCTTGCTATGTAATTATTATAATGCATTAGATTACATTGACTAAGCTTCTGAACGCAATACAGTAACACATTTGTTAATTAAAGAGCACAATAAAATACAGCCATGACCGTGTTCATGAAAATTAAATCACCTGCAGTATAATAAAATATATACATCGAAATTTTAGTATTTCGTTAAAAAAAATTCAGATTTATGAAAATATATAATTTGTTTTAGTTTGGTAATCGATTTGCAACAATTTAGAACAAAAATCAATTTATAAGCGATGCATGATCCACTTTATGCATCAGAGGGATAAATATATCTTTTACGTCGAAGCCAACAGTTGTATTACTATGTTATAACCAAAATAGCGAATGAAAGTAAAAAAAAATGTAAATCGTTATAAGTTCAAAGTGTAATTTAACCAAAAATCCAGGTTATTCTTAGGAAAATCATGCAAATTTCTTGAACGAACATGCATATTTTATTGCGCAGCATTTCACAACAAATTTAATATTGCATTTACAATTTCATTTTATTAGAATTATGTCTAGACGTTTTTATATGTTAAATTTTAATATACGAAAGCCAATGTTTGAAGTTTAAAAGAATAATGAAACCAAGAAATAATTCAATTATCTTCTATGAATATTTAATAGTACAATTTGCAATTAGAAAAATGCAGTAACATTTTGAACGTGGGTGTAGCGCTATAAGTTTACCTGGCTGTCATGAATGTTCCATACGTGGGCATAACGGCTGCAACAGCGGAGAAAAGCGCTGCAACGGACAATGCACTAACCAGTGCACGACGCCGTCCCAAACGATCGCCTAAAACACCCCACGCCAACGATCCGATTGCTAACGCTACCAAGCTTATTGAACCTTGAAAAGAATACAACGAAAACGACCGTGAATACATTTACAAATATCAACTTCAGAATCTTATCTATTTATAGCTAAAATATTTTGATACACACTATAGATATACTTTCCATATTTGAATGCAAGTTTTCTTTGAGGGGGAATTGATATTTATTATCTTTCTTTGCAGTTTTATGAGAAAATAAACAGGGCAAACTTCAAGACATTGCGAAAAACTGTTTCCATTTTTACGGTCTTGGGCGAAGTCTAATTTTAACGGAAATACATATTTTATGAATTGATATTGACTATTTTCGAGATACTCTATACTCTTGTTCTTTCCCTATTTTTATAATAATGCTATATTTTATTTTAAATTCACCTTACGATAGCTATGAAACAAAATCAATATGTATTGTAACTAGGGAAACGTAAATATAAAATAACAATATTCAAAGGAGATTTTTCAGTAAATGGTACGTTTTTCGGAAAAACTTTTAAACAAAAGTTACTAGAAATATTAATATCTTCAACTTTTAAAGTAATCAGTTTTTCTCTAACTCGTGCCGTTACCGAGATATTAAAAAGGAAGCAAGAGTAATTACTGTTACTTTCGGTTAAGATATTATTTTCAAAAATAGGAAGTGCACACTTGGGCCATGTGTCTTAGGTTCACAGACGTTATTCCGAAAATAGTCAGAGTCGATTCAGGGATGGTGAAAACGTATATTTCCGTTAAAATATCTTCATGGTTACAATACTTCCTTTTAGACTTCGTCCAAGAAAGTAAAAATAAAAGATAAACAAGTTTAAAGTTTGTATGTAACCCAGAAGAAAATGTCTTAATTTTGCGAATTAAAATTTAAACCGGTAGTAAAAGTTAACTCCTGCTGCAATTTTACTATCTCAAAAACGACCTCTGAACCTCTATTCTGTATTATAATAATAATAACAACTCGTGATTGTGATATATATTTTATTATTGTACTTAACTGTCCAAAGACCAATTACAGATTTCCTAGGATACATAAATTACAAGTAATAAACTAGATATGAGAAAAAGAACGATACTTTAAATATCATATAATGATGTATTATACGTCGCATATTCACGAGCAGCTGAGGTGCTATGGCCTCATCTGTGTTGCTGCAAACGTGACATCATAATATAATGATTGTTGAAATGCACCGGTAGATATCATAAATATATATCACCATTTGCTTCACATTCACAATCGAGAATATGGTTGGTAGATGTTCACGAGGCGAGACTGTGTATTATGTTATTATGGACGTGTATATTTCTTTATAATACATTCCGGCATACAACTTTATGAATTTTTTTAAATCGTGTTGATATATTAAAAATGTATTACGTTAATTAACAAGACCTGTTATCACACAAACTTGTCCATATATATAAATAATAGGGACCTTGGTGGATAGTGTTTCTATGGAATTTGTATAAATTTGCCTAGCAACAGTGTCACTTTGCAGTACAACCGTTTAGTAGAATGTTCGTGCTGTAAGGCCGTAAAATAAACATTTCAATACAGACAAAAACGACAATGGTGTTTAAAGTAATTATTTAAAAGTCTGTCTGTTTTATATGTTCATGTCGGGACAATTGAATGAATTGTGTCCTATAAAAGTGTCATTTGTGTAACTACCAAAACTATAAGCCACCACACCACGCCTATTTTCGGCGCTTTGACGTCAGCGCATACAGTTAATTGTCAAATCGTTGTAATAAAAATAATTAAAAACGGGATATCACGCAACATAGTTTGATTCGTGACCGTGATCAATAAGCTTACAATCACGCGAAATTGGTGACCGCCTAACCAGCAAAACAACATGAATGAGTAAACTCAGTTCCGTCATAAGGGGGACAATTAAGTCTGTTGAAGGAAAAATTATGAATATTTAAAGTATATACCCCGAAGAATCTTTATAACTATAAAAAGTCTTATGTTTTTTAATGTTTTTTTTTTTTAATGGTGTATATCATTTCTATTCGGTTATAACGATCCGTTAGATAGGCAATGGCCGTAATAACCAGAGTGTATTTCAGTATTGTTTAAGGGGAACTAAAGACGGCTCTGAGTAAACTAATCGGAATTAAATTACAACCGGCGTACTATAATTACGCATTACAAACTGTCATTATTTCATCATTTAGTTTGGTTTAATTTAGGAGGTAAAAACAAGGAAATATAATTTGTTTTTGCTATGAATGTTTTATACCTAAGTTTGCGCCTGTGTTTTCGTGCGTACTCAACCGAGTCTTACATGTCTGGCAAGTTGGTTGCGTAGTCACGTACCTAATACGAATTTATAATGCAATATAAGATTGAAAACTTTTTATTTATGTGCTTATAAAAGGAAATATACATTGTTTTACTTAAATTCGTTTCATATAAAAATATGTTTCATTTTTTCAGTAAACATTCTAGTTTAAATTAATACTATTGAAAAGTAATGGTAGTAAAATTTAATAAAACAGACAACGTAAACAAATGTGTAGATCATTTTGGATTAGTAATAATACATATATTTGAACTTGAATTTATTTTTCGCTTTCGTATTGCATTGAGGAAGTGCCAAATGGTCGTCGCAAAAAAATCTATTATTTCATTTTGGCAGTGTTGATATTTTCAATTTTTTTACCAGAAATCATGCAATACAGTTTTCTTATAACTATTTATGCAAATTATACTTATCCTGATATTTTTTGCGTGTTTGTGACCTACTTGCAAAAACTTATAAACATGATACTTGAAAGTTTTTGCGATTTTTATGATAAATAGGAATAATTAGCAAAGAAATCAATAATACGAATATGTCGCACAATATAGCTGTTGTGCCAAATTGAATGTATACATAGACACACATAGAAAATGCAATTTCGGTAGCATTAAAAATTAAGTTATGTCCACAAATTTCTTTAAAAAAAAATTATATTCATAATTATATTATTAATTATAAAAATTCATTAGATGTGAAGCCGAAGGCCAGAAAAAAATATTAAAATTAATAATATTGAAATATAAAATGTTTGATTGAGTTGATTGTTTTCCAACAATTGCTTTTGTTTTCATTATGTTATCTTTTCAAAAATTAGGTTTTCTACCTGAAAAACCTCAGTGGTTAAAAGAATTGTATATACAGCGGGCTGACGCTGTCTGAGTTTATATAAATGCAGAATGCAAATTTGGGTTTAAAATTGTTAAATTTGAGCTCTTGACTTACCAAGCCAGTTCTTGCGATGTGTTCCTATACATAATTGTAATTCGGCAGCGGGTAGAACAAAGCCGAGGACAACGAGTTCACTACAATCCGCCGCCAGGCCAAGGCCGAGCACCAGCGCTAGGAGGAGTTGTGCCCGACCGACGGCTGCCTGTGACAGCGCATCCTCGTGGAAACCGACGAGCGCCTGGCCGCCGACGATGCCGGGGGCACTGCCTCCCGGACTGCCAGCGACCACAGCAGCACCTTGCACTGGAACAAACATGAACATCAATCAAATACACTCACATGCAAATTATCGTTAATCGTTCAGTTCATGACAATATTCGGGCATGATATGTAAAATCAATCATTTCATCCAAACTAGTAGAGAGGGAAATTGTATATAATCAGACGCAATTTTGTTGGATAATTACTATAGTTATCATCGGACATAAATATGAAGGACGTATTTAGATTCTGTTGCTTTTTCGGTTTTTCTTTCCTTTATTTTATACCCAGCAGCTGGAGTGACCTATACTCGACTTTCTTATATTTTAACTATGTTTAATATTTCATTTAGCTCTACGGTTCGATTTATTGGTTGTGTAGTATAATTTTGCTAGTAGGAATATGTCTGGCACCAATAAACAGACACCTATCATCGTCTAGTCAGTGTCCCAATCCAAACTTATTTAGCACACGTGCGTACTTGGGTTTACTCTTATAAGTGTGTATCATGTGTAATGCTTTCTATTAATTAAAAATGCTCTAAAAACAAAATAATCATTATCTTGTATATTCACTGGTGTACAGCTCAAAGAAAGATATAAAATATTTCAATTTTTACATTATTATATACGAATGTATATAACGAAGTATTGTAATCATTAAACATTTCCACTTCGTAATTTTAACGAAACGTTTTTTTCATCCCAGAATCGAATTTAATTAATTTCGGATTGAGGTATGTATGTATGCTCTAGAGTTAAGCCCGTTGAAGGAAAATTGATAAAGCTTTAGAATCTCCTATTTTTGAAAAACAATATTTACGACGAAGTAATGGTTTACTGTTGATGCTTTCTGCATATCTCGAAAACCACACGAGTTAGAGAAATAGTGAATCACCTGAAAGTGAAAGATATTAAAATTTCTAGCAACTTTAGTTTGATCACTGAGAAATCCCTAATTACAATATATATTGATCATTCCAAATGATATTTGCTAACGGGTCAACCTGTATCTTATCTCCAAACTTGTAATACAAATTAATATATGCAACATACTGGGAAGTGCCATGCCATCAGTAAGAGGGTCAATCCCGGGAATGATTTCCTGTGAAATTCAATTAATATCCAATCCCTCGTTCAATCTCGATACTCAGGAAAATATATTTATTCTCTCGAGAATTGCTACTGACTTACAGCAAATAATAAACGTCACAAAACAAAGAATTATGAAAATTATACTAATTTATTTTCGTGCGCAGGTTCTACAGGTTAAATAATCAACCTGAACATTATACACACGAATTTATAATATTTTGGACACATGTATTATGTGCAAAAATTCAATTAAAAAAATGTTTTTTAGATTAATGTTTTATTTTCTTATACACAATACGTAAAATAAAGGGTTAATAACCCAAGAAAATCGACCTCGATAATTTAATAAATAAAGCTATATTACATAGATAGTGAAAACTAAATAGTTATAAGAAGATTTTTTTTGTCGCAGTGTCTCTTGACTGACAATATGGCACCAAAATATCAAAATTCCGCAACTAGACAAAATGAAAAATTATATTTTCAACCAGATATGGCAACATGCCATGCCCTGACAAATCAATATGTCTGCCTGATATATGTTCATGTAATGTAACTATCATATGCTTACATTATTGTAACTCACCCGAGTCATTGAAAGCAAAAGTGGATCTCATTACATTCAAACTGAGATAGACATACACAAAATACTCAATTGATTCTAAACGATATATATATATTTTGTTAATACGAAATCGATAATATAATTAAAATTTAGGATCCTCAAAACAGATATATATCCTTATTAAATTTTCGAGGTTTATGTTGTTTGTGATCACAGTTCGTTCTTATATACATTAGGTATAAGAAAGTAAACATGCATTGAAAATCAAAAGTGAATTAGATTTCTTTGAATAAAATCTTCCTTTGAAATTTATTTAAAATGACCCTTTAAATAAAAAGCTGAGCTCAACGTGTCCAAAGTAATATGAACATTTATTTTAAATTTCAAAAGACGTATAGAAAAATATGCAAAGTTCAATTTGATTTTGTTTCCCTTTCAAAGCACTTTTTAATATTCTCAAGTTCAGTGGCACACGGTAAGCTGAAAGAAGATAAGGAAAAAAAAAGCAAAAATATATAAATTAGCTTTTGATGATTCGCAATCGGATTATCGCGTTTGTGGATTATCGGTGAATTGAAGAATCCAGATAACTGTTCATTTTCAGTAAGTCAATAAAAACAAATATAGGTGTAGGCATCAATACTACTACTATTATGGTTACATTTCATGAACCGTTAAAGATAATCACTTCCCAATATTCCTAAATATTCACCGCCAGTAGCCATAATTATTATTAATATTTTTTGTCCTTTGGTTCACCAATATGAAGAAATCTTGTAGATATAACATATCTTAGAATTACTTGTACATATGTTACTTCTTTTAGGGCAGTATTAACGAGGGGCTTCCAATTTTAGGGCCCTATAATTCTGGAATTCGCCCCGGTAGCCTCAGAGAGCTTAAGTTAATAATAGGTTTAAGCTTGTCTCACAATTAGCACAAGTTACGCTCAGCGTGTTCTACATATTGATTACCAATCATATTGTGTATTAATTTTAAATTCAATAATATTGTTATTATACTATAAATAGCATGTCATCGTAAACACATATTTGTTTGTTAATATTACTAATGCTTGTTTAATTAAAATAAGTGTAAATTCGTTACACCATTGCCAATTAATTACCAGCAAAATAAAACAATATACAAAACCATATCAACTGGGGACAAAACAATCCCATATTTACGTAAATTTATAATGATTGCTTATTGTATAAGTGACTAATACCCGATAATATAAAAGTAGTTTAACGCTTGAACCATGGTTAATTTCCTAACTCACATATATATAACCAACTATTTTCATAGTTCAAAACTAAACTAACGGTCAAACATGATTTAAACGGTACTTTAATTGAACTACCATATTCGTGAATTCAAAACTCATTCAACAATTACCTATCGTAACCGAACATACAAATATTTAATTAAAACTACAACTGCATAATTCTCTGAATGTATTATGACCCAGAATTCCATGACTTCTTCCAAAGATTCGATATTCGAATTATTAATTTTAGAGTCTTCTTGTTGTTGAAATGATTTCTTTATATTTATTACTTTCTTTTACTTAATTATGGGAAGTATTGTAATCACACAAAATTTTGAACTCGGAAATACTCGTTTTGATCATCTTTGTATGTGATTGTGTGCTAACACTGTTGAAACTAAAATTGTGAAGTTTCCCTTTTTTGAAAACGATACTCTAACCAGAAGAACCAATTTCTTCTCGCTCTTTTTCAATTACTCGATTACGACATGAGTTAGAGAAAAGGATTACTCTTATAAAAGTTAGAGATACTATAATTTCTAGGAACTTTTGTTTGAAAAGTTATTTCGAAGTATATACTATTTAGTGAAAAATCGCCGTTGAAAATAGCTATGTCACATTTTCGTTTCCTTAATTAGGGAAAGTTTGCCAGAGATTTTGGCTCTCGTACAGTAGTACAAAAGAGAGCATTTGGTCGGGTCTGAGGTGGAATCAAAATATATTTGCACAGAAATTTGATTCACGTCTTCATAATGACGAAACTTTGAATAACTCATATACTTGGATAGTAATATATCCCTCAAACTATGCACAACGAGCAACAGAATATGTAAACATGGCGGCCAGAAGAAGGCAAATAGGCCACAATACTTTACATTATAGCATAACTTACATTGCAACAAGAAACAGGTGATTAATTGAAATTTAATAGCTACAACTACAACAGTATTAGTCGAATACAGCGTTTTTCATTTCCATCCGCAAAAATATATCAAGATGCTGTACGATACCAACATTTTAATGGCGAAAAAGTAATGAGCCATGAAATCTGAGTAAATTTCAATTTAACGATGATAATAATATGCATGTTGTTTACGCTAAGTTGGATTTGAATATCGAGTTCGATTTTTTCGTGGTTACAATACTTCCTTATATACATTTATATAAGAAAGTAAAAATTAATTAGTCGAGCACGACTACCTTGTCGGATATCATGCCCATACCTAATAATTCTGACATGCACTGTTTTACAACCACTATTTCAAACCGAATCAGTAACAAAAAATTGCTCTCTTTCAAAAACAATTACACAATGAAGAAATACCTATAGATAAAATAGTCTCCGAAAGGTAAAGGAATAACTCAAAATTTAATGCGCATTTGACAACGATATTAATTGTATTCGTTTCACATAAAATAAGTGAGTGGCTCAACTCACTTCCGTACAACCTCAGTTACTTTCATCTTGTTTTTACTTTTGACGCAGTTTAGATAAACTGAGAATAACTGAGTCAAATGTCGCACTACCGGCTAAAAAATCTCATTTTGAATGTGTTTGTTATGATCCAACCTTTTTTGAACGGCCTTTTGGCACAAGCCCCGCCAAATACTGAAATTCATATACTTCTTTCTTTATTGATATTGTTTTTTCAGTGGGAAACTGTCTCCTAACATCAGGTTTAGATGCATTGTATCTATTTAAATTTTTGTGCCAAATAACCGACAGATTTAGAATCTGACCGTGTCACTTGTTGTTCAGTTCATGATTTTTCTCTTTTGTGGTTGTGGCTATGAAATAGAAAAAGGGCAATCGATGTAGAACAAACGATTAAGGCTTGTTCTTGTGTTAGTCTTAGGTCCATGAGCATCACTTCACATCGGCTTAGGTAATTTTGAAGTGAGTTGAGTCACTCAGTTATTTGATGTAAAACGAATACAGCTATTCATACTAAAACATAAAATTGCCCGATGAATTAGTCCAAATATTTATAAATATATAATAATTACAGGAAACTAGTGATACAAAACATTACTTGATAGAAAGTACTAACAATAACTAGAAATCTAGTACAGTTTTGAATTAAAACATTTTAAACATAAATTAAATTTAAAATGTTTTAATTCAACTCAACCCGTCCAACTTCCGACTATTTCACACTAGTAAATCCTACTACTTGGGCACACATTTCATATGTTATAATCATCTAAAACCTAGCCAACCCCCCAACAAAACAATTCACATGACTAAAATTCCAAATACTGTTAACATAACAAGTTCACACAATACACATGCAAACTATCTAATATTAAGTCACAAACCCCAAACCCCTCCCTATATACTTTCAACGTGTATACGACCCTAAATTCTGACCCAACACCTATATCAAAATGTCTTTCGATAAGAGCAAACCTCGCCCGCTCTGTAGGTTATTAGCTATTCAAACATTCTCGGCTGGTGTAGTAGACGCAAGCTTGCATTAATAAAATATTCGTTATAGGGAGAGGATCGCGATGTCGCCAAATGCCACTCAAATATCAAACGTGCCTATACCTGCATTGCGCCTGTCGCATTTAACATCACCGGCCATAGTAGATAGGTATCTATAGAATGCACGGGTCAGCTGATACACTCTGTTCACTCATATATGTTATTATAGAATCTATATAGGGGAGAAAATCTCTGCGTAAAAAACAGGCTAGATGTGGAGTACAAAATATAAAATACAACATTATTTATTTATTCGCTATCGAGAATTACGCTGGGGGCGCTGATGCACGCCTATATAGGATGCTAACGACTAAAGTTTCGTTACACTTGACACGAGTGTGTATTATGTTATTATGAACGAGCAAATTTGTTTACAACACATTCCGTCCCACATCTTTTGAATCGTGGTGAAAAGGACACATTTAAAATGAATATCGCTATTATTCGGAACGGACTGTGTTTGAATTGGTAGAACTAAAAATATTTTAAGTTGGTAATATTAATAAGTACTAAATGTTGGTCCACTTTTGGTTATATTTTTCTGGTTATATTGTTGTGATTTTGATATTATTAAACATATCCAAACAACTAACTGATGAGATTTATTCAAAATACTAAATACCAACATTATAAATTAACCTAGTTCTACCAGAATCTACACACCTTATTTCTATTAGTAAGATTGAGATTTCATAGTAGTAACTATACTAGCATCGTAATTATAATTGTGTCATTTTTGTGAACTCTATTCTAATTGTAATATCTAATTCATAAATGTAATTGGTAAATGTAAGTGTATATTCGATTTGGGAATGAACATTAAAATCTTGAACTGTATGAGAGTTACCTCTAGGCTCGGTCGAGCCGTTGTGAGTTGGGTCCGCCAGCGGTGGTACCAAACAAGCAGATTCTTCACACATCTTTCACAGATTTCGACTTGTTTCTGGTCCTTTGTAACCGGTACGGGACACGTAAACACATCTGTAACAAAAAAACAATATTTTTTGTTAAACAGTTATATTATAAAAATGTTTTAAGACATAGCTTTCAGTATCATTAATATAATAACCAACCCAGAAATGTTTGTATGTGAGTGTGTATGTGTAGAACGCTTTTCTTTAAAAATGCAGATTGGCATAGACGGGGATCGAACTCACGACCTCCAGGGTGAAAGGCATGACACTTAGCCACTGCACCATGGCGACTGTTAATAATGTTATAAAAAATAATCAAATAGTTTATACTGAAATAAAACAATCACTACGATTCTGAAGTTCAGTCTGCTTTGAAATAGACAAAAACGAATCAAACGTCAGAATGAAATCAGTCAAAATTGGTTTTTGTGTGATAAATCTTCAATTCAAAGTTTAATCTTAAGTTTAAGGGGAGTAGCATGTTATAATTTCAATTTTTAAGTATATAATATGAAATAAGTGCATATTATTGCCTAATTAGCATATATTTTTAGCAAATACGTGTTTCTGTACATTTATTTTAATTCATAGTTAATATTTTTCACTTCAAAATGGCCAAGAAGCAGTGATTTTTGAAAATATGAGTTGCGGTAAGATTTTATAGTTCGTCAAATTATAATAACTGCAAGTAAGTAAATTTATAATTCTGATTATTAGAGTAATAAAATCTTGAAGAGATAATTCAAAGATATTTAGAAGCATGTTTGGTTGGCAATTTTATTCTTTTATTTTTGATGGCACAATCCATTGTATTTTAGCATATAACTAATTATCATCACTTTTAAAACTGCCGTTGTGACACTGCATCAGTTTAATACTGCAAAATTCAAAAATCTAGCCTGATTATTTAATTCAAAAACAATAATGAATCAAATGTCAAATCATTAAAAATGTTGTGTAAAAAGGATTTGTTATTATTTGAATAATCAATTCAAATAATAAACAGCAATCGTAAGTAAATTTATAATCCTGTTTTTTATATACAATCATACAAACTGTCTAAATGATACAACACATACCAACTGTATACCATATGGGCACATGGTGCCCACGGGTGACCCTAGTATAAGTAATATTGTGTTTTAAATTCATTCTACCATTGCCATAAAACTGTATCAGTATTTGTGGTAACTTAAGGATTGATCACAGCGAAGCAATTAGTAATTAAGCTTAGAAAATTACGAATAATAATCTAGTTTGTATTATGACAAGCAATGCTAACATTCCAAGCAACAAAATTTATCAAACATTGTGTTAATTTTGTTGCTTGGAATGCTAGCATTGCTTGCCATAATACAAACTAGATTGTTATTTGTAATTTTCTAAGCTTGATTACTGATTGTTCGCGGTGTGAACAATCCTTTAGGGAAACGTAAATGTAATATGGCTATTTTTCAGTGAATGGTACATCTTGTAAACACAAGTTGCTAGACATTATTTTAACTTTTTCTCTAACACGTGTCCTTTTTGAGATGTGCAAAAAAGCACTTTCGGTTGAAATATCCTTATCAAAAATAGAAAATTTTCTTTCCCAAGATATACAAAACTAAAATGCAATAACATATGTTTATATTCAACAGACACACACACACACAAACAGATTGAAAAACTAGTCAAAATAAATTCAGGGACCTTCAACACGGATATGTCCATTAAAATTTTGAGGTTAATTTTGTGTACCTAAAGAACAATTATACTGAAACAAGATTTCAAATTATAAATGCAATAGGGGAAAAAAGTGAATTTCTATAGGCATCGCCAGTTTTGTGATTCAATCCAAGTAATCATAGAAATAATATTATTCGCAAGGGGAAGGGGACTGTCAGTTTCTGATCACAAAATGGAAGAGTAGGGATAACTAATAACGAACGACGAAACGTGATTCTCATAATCATGATTACTTTGATTGCGAATCAGAGTTCGAAGAAACACACGTCTTATATTCGTCGCGAAATTAGAATATTTGAAACTTTGTTCTCTTATTGAAAATCTTGTTGAAGTTTTAGCACAGAATTTGTTATGCACTTGCAAGTGATTTCTTATAGAAATGTAATGAAACTATTTTTAGCCCCATTATTTAACTACAACATTATTTAATTTTAACATTCCTGAACATGTGAATTAAAGACGATATGTCAATTTAGTAAAACTTCACTCGTAAGTGTATAATAATTTATGTGATAAAACTTCATCACGATTTTAAACAAAATTTCCTGAACTATTATTCAAATATTACTTTTGTTCCTGATATGGTTCATATTCTTGGTATAGCACAGAAGGGCCGATATGGTTCAAATTAATTTAAAAGTATTAAATATATATTATGCCCTAGTTAAGAGTAGCAAGAAACCATAAAGGTCAACCAGGTACATAATTGAAAATTATGTATATATTCTGCAAAATATTCGCCTTCTAGAACCACTGAGCATAATGATCTTTCTTTTCGTAACCTTTAGCTGCTTGAATAAATTTCCAGGTCCTAGTTAGTATATAAGTAGATTCAGAATATTTTGGTACATTTATTATTTTTTATTGCAAGGCGTAAAAAACCTTTTCTGTAATAAAATGTCCATTACTATATTTGATATTCTATTTATTTTCTATTCTGCTGAAGTACACAGCAAGCAATTAATCAAATACTGGTTTATTTATATTCTACGCCGTATTTCAGTACTTTTTCCAGAGACCAAAACACTGTATAGACACGCCATACCGGACCATATAGTGGAAAACACATGCAACGCATTGAAAATACAATAACAAGAAAATTCTACTATAAACAGTAAAAAATGGATGTAAATTAACATCATTTTTACTGTTAAATTACAACAAAAACATTGTCATTTTACCGAATTTAGTAACCACTATAATTATGTATTTTGATATTGGTTTCGTATTTTACAAAATATATTTCCAAGCACGCCAACCCATTACTTAGTTCCGCTCCTGTTTTAGATGTTATTGCGACGGTATTTTTTGCCCATATTTGGAAAAATATGGCAATCAATTGATCTTTCTTTGCTATAGTACGGTTGGTTCTGTAATTTATTTTGCAAATGAAAACCTAACTCAAGCGGACAGACTGAACGAAATAGTTCAAGTTTTGCCACCAGATATCGTATAAGTTTGCGTCGGTTCTCAATATCACGCGATATATTACAATGTTGAAGCAAGCCGACATGAGAAACTTACTTTCTTATACGAATGTACATATATAAAAAAGTATTGTAATGCCAAATTTCGCCAATGATTTTTATCAATTTCGGATTCAGAGACGAAATTTACGATCGATTACTATAGCTCTTCTGTACATACTGTATAGCAATCCAAGACGGATCATTTTAATGACTTTAAGCTCCCTTTCTTTTATTATCTATATTAAACTCGTAGTCGAAGTATACTAATGAAATATAGAACACGTAATGATACGATTTGAAATTAAATGTTAGATTTACAGGAACTCAAACACATTTCTTTTCGCAGTAATTTATGTAGGTCCAAAAAGGTATAGTACGAACTAGTGAAAAGAATGTCAAGAGAAAGTTTGAGAATACGTGGGCGACGTGGCTAGAGTAAGAATGAGTAAATGACTTCGGAATAAATGGATACATATTTAATTATTCTAGTCTGGAATCAGTGTCCCAGGTCAATATTATATGAGTACTATATAGTAACCAATAAAAATTATAAATTTTATAGTTTAGCTCGCCGTACGAAGCACAGAAGAGCTAAAGTATTCGGCCGTGTTTCTGTAACATTCTCTGCTCAAAAAATGTCCTTAAAAAAAGGTATATAACTCATATCATTGGATGTTAATCCTCAATCGCTCGCTCGAGCGAATGAGAAATATAAATAATGGTTAGTTAATAAAATTAAGCTTTATTTATTCTAATTTGAAGTTTGTGAGTCGCTATTTTAAGCATTTATGTTAAAATAACCGACCACAGAACAAATATAAATAAAAGTGCTACCACGTGAGCGTCAAAAACAGTATTTCAATGTGAATTAGTGACGTACGAGTTACGGAAACATTGTTTGAATTGTAAATCTTACGTTTAAGGAGAGTAACTAATGTTATTATTCAATTTTTAAGTATTTAATATGAAATAAGTGCATATTATTGCCTAATTTGCATATGTTTTTAGCAAATACGTGTTTTCGTCCATTTATTTTAATCATAGTTAATATTTTCACTTCAAAATGGCCAAAAAGCAGTGATTTTTTTAAAGTTGAGTTGCGGTAAGATTCTATAGTTGGTCAAATTATAATAACTGCAAGTAAGTAAATTTATAATTCTGATTATTAAAGGAATAAAATCTTGAAGAGATAATTCAAACATATTTAGAAACATGATAGGTTGGGGCAATTTTACACTTTTATATTTGATGGCACAATCCATTGTATTTTACCATAATGTTCTGTATACCATATGGGCACATGGTGCCGACGGGTGGACCCTAGTTATGAATATTTACTTTATTATACAAATGTATAAATTGGAAGTAAGGTAAACCTTCGAATTCGAGCTTTGAACGGAAATACCCGTTTTGGAATATATACATATTTCACAAAATTACCTACGGCGATCAAGAATTATTGTAGCTACGTATATTTACATAATAAACACGTATTTGCATAACGAAATGAAAGAAAAATAGGGACTTCGAAACAATATTATCGTAAGTTTATTTAACTTTGATGTTTGTTTCGTTTTCACCGATATCACGTTAACGTATTTCCCAGAGTTCTGCTAATAAATTCAATTACCTATGCATCAAGCAAGAGAATAGGAGAGCAATTAGTTTAATTTCCCAATTTATACAAGTTATGGCATAGTTATTGGTAACGGTTCCACTTTGACATGCTTTTAACGTTAAACGGTTATCGGTTATCTAACTATATTTTGAAATATTAGTGTCTATAAGTGTTATTATGAAAGGGTAACATAAATAACGAGACACTAAAGATATTTTTTGTAGCACGAACGTAACAATGAGGATTGATACTACAGTCTACAGTGTAAAGCGTGATTGATACAACGCTTTTTCTAAAAAGCTATTATATAAAACAATGGTAATCGTGTAATTAATGGGGAAAAAATCCAATTACAAGAAAACAATTTTATAACCACAGATTTTTTTAAAGAAGAAAAAAATTACATATAACTACATGTTATTGACGAGATACGCCAAGCATGTGCACAAACATGATTAACGAACAAAACAAATTAAGATTCAACAATGGAAACAATTGTTTAATTTTAAATTTTAAAAATTTACTTAGTTATATATATTTTAGGTATCAAAAAGGCGTAAAACAAATTTCTATGCACAGATTATTTAATCCCGAGAATGTTACAGACACGCGACCGTATCCTAATGAGTTAATTATATATTATTATATCTCTTATATCTGCTATCCATCTCAATTTAACATAAGGTATCCCATATTAGGATCCAACTAATTTTTTATATCGTTAAAAAGTTATCTATTGAACACCTGGTGTAATAAACTATTTTTGTCATTTTATCAGTATATAAATCTGTTATTACCACTTAATTTATGAGTTATTTGAACACTGATATAGACACGATAATATTTTATGTCCATCATATTATGGCTTATTTTTCTCTCCAGCAGATCTTCATTATTCTATTTATAATTTTATTTCCACTGGAACAAATTTTGCTTCTAACCTTTTAAGGAACGATCAATATTAATTTTATTACTAGAAATTTATGTGCAGCGAAATAACTTAGTATTATTGTTTTACTTTTAGTATTCTAATATTGCTGATCATTGGCGCTGAATTATAAAATTAATAAAATTAATATATTCTAATTTGAAGTTTGTGAGTCGCTATTAAGTATTTATGTTAAAATGACCGACCAAAGAACAAATATATAAATAAAAGTGCTACCACGTGAGCGTCAAAAACAGTATTTCAATGTGAATTAGTGACGTACGAGTTACGGTAAGATTCTATAGTTGGTCAAAGCACAAGTCACTACCACGTACTAATCCATTGCAAAATGAAAACTATAGCACGCATTAACCCGCTTTGCGTAATGACAAAATGGTAGAACGTATAAAATTAATCAAAGCAAAAGCGCTCAATTTGTGGTTTATTTGGTCACACGTTCCGAAATATAATCAAATTCATGGAATTAAGCAGGCGAAACATGAAACCGCGAATAAACCATATACATTTGATCATACGCACAAGTGTATCCAAGCGACATTCATCAAAGTATATGAATTATATATTTATTCAGAATCAGAGAAATGTTCAAAAATGAATATTTCAGTATGTCTTCATCAGTATACTAGTGAGGTTAGAGAAGTTTAGGGTAGGTCATAAACTGGAACAAATATTCATTACAATCTGCGGTGCATTGAAAGTCTCATAAGTTTATATCTTCCTAGTAGTTTACGTAACGATATTTTGTGAGTTCAATTTCCTGATAGAGAGTAAAGTATCTTTCTTAAAGATTGTGGTTTGATACTAATCTGCTAATGTAATAGAGAAAGAAGTACGAGACTTTAATTTTAACTTCCTTCCTTCCTGTTTGAGAAATCTCATTATCTTAAAAAAGTTTTACGAAAATGCTTACCAAGGGCTAAGGGGATTACAACTTCAATAAAAATATACCTACCGGTGAAAAATTATTTGCTCACTCAAGTGAAAATTTTATACGTGGTACTTAAAACCAGTAATGGTTATTTCCAACCCTCCAACTTAAAATCTCAAACTTAATTTAACCTAAAATATTCCTAACAAATGACTATAAGGAATTAAAATTTTAGTTATCTAAGGTGGATTTAATTATACTTTGAGATATTTAAACTCAATATGCGGAGTTTTAAAAAGTAATAGATGAAAAAATGATTTCGATTTTCAAGTTTCGATTTATTCCCCGTTCAGATTTTAACAATCTACAACCAGAAATATATTTCTCTTATTTTTTGCACCATTATTAAGTAAGGTAAAAAAACTGGTGAGGTCTTTTTTATGGTCTGGTTGTGCACCTCCACCATAATCTTAACCGGAAGTATACTTTACTCATAATTATTTGATAATATCTCGAAAACGGCATAAGTTAGAGAAATAGTGATTCTCATAAAAGATTTATTAAAATTTCTAGCAACATTTGTTTAAAAATTAGTTTTCGAAAAATGTACCAGTTATTGAAAAATTGCCATGTTACATTTACTACACATATTGATATAGTTTCAAGGCAATCTTAGTATACATTTAAAACAAAATAAAGCAATATTATATTAATAGTGGAAATATAAAACGAGTGAAGGACACTCCGGTTTTCTTTTCTTACTTTCCCGTAAATTGTGATTGCTGTGAGTGTATAACAAAATTAAATGATACTTAAAATCAGTTTAAAAGGTTATTCTTAAGTGTGAATATTTGTAATTTTACTTAATTGTCACGTTTCTATGGCAATAGGTACAATAACTGTCGTGCCTCATATTACATGTAAAAATATATGCACATTCCACATGCTACATATGGTAACATTCTGATAAAAGTGACATGTACATAGTTTAATGGCATTTGTTATGCATGATTAATGATAAACATAATTATATAATATAAAAGCTGGCATTTGATATGTCCTTTGATGTGAAAATGGAAATTACCAACTAAAGTGCTAATCTTACTCTGCTTAAGTTTTAAAATACCTTGTTTTTTTTTTTTTATTAAATACTAATTTGTATACTTAAAGACAATAGTCTATGGTTCAAATGTATTTAAAAATATTTCTATTCACATGTAAACACATTGTTAAAGCGTTAGTGCAGTGTTTATTTATCACAAATACGAAATCAACGCATATGTATGTTTAAATGCATTTATGTATGTGTAGAACGCTTTATTTTTGTAAAAATGTAAAAATCTTCAATAGATTTTTACACTAGTACAAATACACGTACAATCATCAAACGCAAATTATTAATATTAATTCAATTAATCTTAAGTTCGGAAATGTTCATGGATACAATACTATCTTTTAGACCTTGACAAAGAAAGTAATCTAATAATTTGAACGAACAATTTTTTTTCCCCTATTTTCATAATGTATTATTTTGTACAGTCCTTGAAAAATATTTACATTAAAAACTGAATTGATAAAAGAGTCACTGAGTATATATATATATATTTTTATATCTCAAAAGCTAATCAGGGCAAATATATTATTAATTAACACGAAACACGCAAGTTTATGTGAAAACAGATGAAATGATAAAGCAAATTATACGCCTTTTGATGAAAATAATAACGAAGCATTATAATTCGATCGCATAGTGGTGAACTGGAATGACCATTCAATTGGAAATTTAACTTTCTCATCGTGTTTATAACTCAAAACACACGCCAGTGAACTTCCGATCTTGCCTGATAATTCTAATCTTCGGAAAACAGAAAGATGAAACAATGTACCAATTTTAAAATACAAATAAATTGGAATTATATTTGAAAAACAAAACAACCTCGTTTGCATAATAACTGTTTTTAATTATTATGGCTTTTAGATTCACAAGGTGAAAAAATGTAAGGGCCCTAAGCACCTTTGCATGATTGTTCTTAAAATTGATAAGTATTTATTTTCCATTGAAATTGATTCCTAAGCGAGCTGCAATCATTGGTGCTTGCTCGATATAAATCTGGATTTATTATCAATCAAATCATAAACCATGTAAGTTGTCCGAGATTCACCCTAAAGTTGGAGAGTAATTGAGAAACATAAAATGTGTCAGATTGAGATCGAAGTTCCGGCCTTCAGAAATCGTGACTGGAATTCGATAGATTCGATAGAACTTTTGGGGAAATAAAGGTTAACTCGTTCAGCCATGCATTTTCAATTGAAAAATGTCTATCATGATGGAGACGGTGTCGTATCCATTCAGAATTCAAAATCGTATTACCTGTATGTTTCTTGCTGTCATTGTTGTAATTTTTTATGTTTAGCTCACCAGACAGGAGAGAGTTATAGTATTACGTCGTATATCTGTTACACTAGACTTTCTTGTACGTATTAATATAATTTCAGAATATTTCTGTAGAGTATTGGTTAGTTTGATAGCTGCTTTTGGTTATATACATATATCTATATCTAGTGAAAACTGCGTAAAAGAAAGGGCCAAAACTGTAGAACCAAAAATTATGAAACTTCAAACTTAAGACTTGTATATGCCCTAGATGTGCACCTCTTATTTTTGAAAAGAATATTCAAACCGGAAGTGCATGTTGACTTTATACATTTTTTGTTTAATCTCCAATATCACTAGGACGGCTACACTTACGGCAAATATAGTTATGTTCATAATGAAAGAGATTAATATTTCGCACAACTTTTGTTTGAAACATTTCTTCAAAAAATGTACCAGTTGCGAGAAAAATGCTACATGAAACATTATAAATATGTTGTTTACGTTGCCATGGATTCGCATGTAGCTTATAAAATCGGATCATCTGCTATTTTGACAGGGAAACAAAATAGACCCAATTAGATAAATGACATTTCAGAATATTGCTGTAGTGTATTGGTTAGTTTTGATAGCTAGTACTTCAAAACCATTACAAATTGGTATTGGTATCATTTTCCACCCAGTCATTTATATATTGTTGGATTATTATTTTCTAATTTTATATTTTTATAATCAAAAATCAGTGAAAACTGCGTAAAAGAAAGTTGAGTGCAGGCCACTCCGGATATTTTTTTAAATCATTCATCTCAAAATATTTCCTTTAAAATTTTCATGATTGCAATACTTCTTCTTTATACTTGGTCCAAGAGAGCAAATATGATATCCTGTATTTATTTATTATGTACATTTATGCGATATAAATAGACGAATTCCAAATAAAGGACCCACATGTTATGTGTAATTCAATGTGCAATGATGTCAATATTGTAAATACACATTTTTATTCTGCCAACATATTCTATGAATATATCATTTACGATCATATTTTTGCCACTTTTATTTATTTATTACAGAACCTACCTATAAAAAAGAAATATTTTATATTTACGCTAAAATATGATAGCTTTATCGCGCGTAACATCCAACTTTTCTTCCGATATTTTCAATTAAATTTAGTTGACGTTGTCCGCTTGTTATCGCTTGTATACATTTTATCAATTTTTCCATGATTTATTTTCAAGAAACTTTGCTTGGTCTTCCAAAACCAAATGATACACTGTACATATTTCAACTCACTCAATATTGGGAACTGTATCGGTTTTCATGAATCAACTAAAGTAATTTATTATAAAGATGACAGAAAAGAAACTGTATTGGCTAAAACGCAGTAATAGTGCCAGGAATAAATAAAATTAAATTTGAAAATACGAAACTGACGGTTTGAAAAAAACCCTCAAAATTCAAGTAACAAATATGAATTCAAATCTCAAACGGTTACGGTTCTAGTAATTTGAAGATTTGAAGTGTATATTGTGTGTGGTGAATTTTGCAAACAGTTATATTGATGTTGTATGCCAAAGGATTCAGAGACCATCAAAAAGCGGTGATTTCCATTGAAATTTCAAGATCGAGATACAACATCGAATAAGAAAGTTAAAAATATTGAATAGGTACTTGTTTGATTTTCCACGAAGTCTTCTTTTCTTTTTAACAAAATCTTTTATAAACTACTTACAAGTTTGCAGACTTTCAAAATCTAGCTCATTAATAATACGTTACCTACTCGTAATTTGTTACAACTTAATCTAAAATGAAGTATCCTATTAAAATTTAACTCATTAATCTTCGACAATAATAAGATTGATGTAAGTATAAATTTAAATTACTTTTCGATCTTGAGAAGACAGGTACATTTTTCATATTCGATTATACATCAGAATCAGTTCTACCAGAGTTAAGAGCTGAAAAAATAAAGAGGCACAATCTGGTTATGAAATATTTTACCAGTTAATGCGGTTCTGAATATTGAATATAAATCAAACAGTGACTAATCAGAATAAATAAAATCGTATTTGCGCTGCCACCAATACGCATTTCAGAAAAGAATTAAATTTAATCGAACGAATTAATCAATCCGTTTTCTTTATTTCTTTATACGTAGAAAAAAGAGCTTACCTAAAATATATATTGAATAATTCCGTTAGCGCAGATAGACATTTTGAAAATAATCGGACTCAATTCAAACGTGTATTTTCGTTAAAATCTCGAATTACTTCGCCGAAGTCGCATAACACATTTTACGTTAATGTATGTTAATCCAGTGCAATGCATACCAAATTGCATCCTTCGGTATAGTCAAAGTGATGATTGCCGACGTTCTATACTTAGCTCATTAAATCATTAAATAAGCAAGGATATATGAACAAGTTTGTTATATATATATATATATATATATATATATATATATATATATATATATATATATATATATATATATAACTGTAAGCAAAATATGATTTAAGGTACAATTTACAAATATGTGTAAAATACTTACAGATGTATAAGAGATATGCATTTAAAATGCGACGAAAACTAATTGGATGCTCATTTTATATATGTATACCAAATTTAATTAAAATTGGACCGGTATACATTTAGAGATGCGTTCACAAAATCTGGTTTAACGAACCAGTCACATATATCAAAGGATTCAAGTAGTATATTGAAAATTCTGAACATTTATTTATTCTAAAGAAGTTTTCTATTTATACTGTTTGCCCAAAAGTGAATTAATATTTCGAGGTCAATTTCTTTTCCTACCTGGATTAATAGAAATGTTATCGTCTTCTATAATAAATGAGGATGAAGCCATTTGTAAATAAATGCGGTAGATAACAGAGTTCATTGTCTTCAAGTATCCGATAAAATGTTAACTGTCACAATATTCATTACCATAATGTACAAACACTTCCTCACTGTTAAGATAATTTTCATGTCTAAATATAGCCCCTGAATATAATGGCATCAGCAACTTGCTTGTCGCACACGCTACGCACATCACATGTATATATACAACCATCAAACTTAAAAAATATTATCTTTTGGACAATTCAAATATATTAATAATATAATGTAACCTTGCATAAAAATTATAAGATAGATAAGCAAATATATAATTAGCATTTAATTATGGTGCAATTGTTTACTACTATCTAAATAAATATATTCTTACTATACTTATGTTTGTATGTTAATACATATTTTAAATACCTTTTTTCTGCAAAAACAAAAAAAAAAATACCAATAAGAACTATATTTTCTATTGTATAAGAAATATTGAAATCATGAATATTCTCTCGAAATCTTTAGAGAAATTTACGGTTTGACATCCCGTCGGGAATGTGTGGGTCTGTGTTTGTCTGTGCCTCTGTGTGTGGGTTTGTGTGTCTGTGTGTATGTTTAAGGCTGTATGAACGCTGCAAAACTGTTGAAGGTAAAATTATGAATCTTAAGAGGTTAAGACTCTTAGTATGTATATGGCGCGGATGTTTGATAACAATAGCTTAACCACAAATAATGGTTTACTCATGTTGTATTTAAGCAAATCTCGAAAACCGTGGGAGTTAGAGAAAAAGTGTATATTATAATAGTTAAAGAGATTATAATTTCTAGCAACTTTTGTCTGAAGAATTATTTCGAAAAATATACAATTAATTGAAAAATATCGATTAAAATAGTAATGATACATTTATGTTTAATAGTTATCACACATTGTTCCATGGCATTGGTAGAATTAATTTAAAACAAAATACAGTTATATTAATTATACACATTTTGGATGTATTACATAGTCTAGTGTGGGCCACTCCAGTTTTTTAATTAAATTGAATATTGTATTTCAAGTACAAATATGTTTTACTTTCATAAAATACAAAATACTTTCTAAAATGTACATTTTTTATTTAAAATACATTTTTGTCTTGTATTTTTATCATTTTACATGGTAATTTACTCACCTTTCCCGAAAATCATACATGAAATAAATTGAAAGATACGCAAAAACATAATTTAACTTATGATGCAATTGTTTCCTATATATAAAATAATTAATTCTTACATTATTTATGTTTGTACATATTCAGTAAAATAATGGTATATTTATTTAAACTATAAAATAATAATCGTATTATAATTACTAATACAATACCTGTTTAAAAACCAGACTGTAATGTTAATTTATGCAGCGAATTTAAATAATATTTGACAATAACATCGAAAACCCACTAACATTTACACGAAAATACACTGTGTTTAGAGCTACAAAAACACACGACACTACAAATGCACCGAAAAAACAATAAAGTTTTTTCAAACAAGCGAGTTTAGACCCGCCACAAGAAAAAAGAAAAACACTTGCATATCACTAGAATACGTCCCGAACTAAGAGAAGACAATGGTATACTGTATAACTGTATACACAATCACCGTAGTTACGCGCTGCTATGTTTACAATCTGTGCTGTTTTATAACACCCGACTAATTACAACTGTGTATTGGTAACAACTTACCTGGACGACGGATTGTAGCAATTTAAACTCGGTTCTAACTTGTGGATGATGGCAGGAACGTTTTAAAGACACACATACACGCTATTCACTTGGTGGCTATTGATTGCACAGCATGACGAACAACGGGGGTTGTCAAAGGCGATCGATAAACTTAGACTGCACGCCACTGAAATCGTCTCTAGCCCAAACTCGTGTGTTGTTTGTGGAGTGCCCGACGCGAATGTACGACACTGATGCTTAAAATAACTACTTTAGCTCAACTGTTTCAAGATTAGCCATGAAATTATACACAGCCAACACATTCATTTCAATGATAATTTTACGTGATTCATAGAATCATACCATATTATCTTTATAGACATGTATAATCTATTTCATATGAGTATTAAACATATATTTGATTTGTTATATTTGCGTTAGCTTCTGCATATTTATTTGCAAGATACAAGTTTTTTACACATAGACATGTTATCACATAGTCACATTAGAAGTACACAATTGTTATATAAATTATAATTCGGACATTTTATAAACAGGTGCATATTTTTCTTGTGCGTATTTATAAATTATGAAATTTTGGCACAATTTTCAAAATATTTGGACTAAATTGTTCCGTTTAGTTCCGTAGGGATGACGCTAGTAGAATTTGCAAATAAAAAACGAGCCTAGCGTTCAAATTCTTAACTTCTACTTTCTTATACCGCCACCACAGTATAAATATATTTATACAGTATAAATATATTTATACTGTGCCTCCACTATCTACATAATATATCTGTATTTCGTATTAAATTCATGCTACCATTTATCATATATTTATATATCATACCACTTTCGAAATATTGATAAAGGTAGCATGAATAAACAGTTACTTCCGGTCGAAATATCTTTTTAAAACAAAGGAAGTTCTCCTTCCAAGGATATACAAATCTTATATTCAAAACATCATATTTGTATGATCAACGATATTGGCTTTAAAGCGTTAATTATACACAGACGGGAAAATAGTCGAATATTTCCATTAAAAATTCGATATCGGTTATATTTTCTGATCACAATACATTGCGTATCGTATAAAAAAGTAAAAAATTTGTTTTAACGCTATAAGCATCTATTGTCTAAAGTCTAAAGGATCCCATATAGCACAGAATGTGCCTAAAGACGTCCAATAGACGTCATATTTTAAGTTGTCATCCATTGGACGTCTTTAGGCATTTTGTGCTATATGGGATTGTTCACAGCTAAAGAATTAGTAATTGAGCTTAGAAAATTACAAATAATAATCTAGTTTGTATTATAACAAGCAATGTTAACATTCCAAGCAACACAATTTATGATAAATTTTGTTACTGTGAACGTTAATATTGTATGTCATACAACAAACTGGAATTATTACTTATAATTCATAAGCTTAATTACTAATTCTTTAGCTGTGAACAATCCTTAATACATCGCATATTTTAATACAGAATTAGCTGTTTCCTACTAAGAGTATTTAAACCGCAGCCGTAAATACATCCCCCATATAACACAGAATGCCTAAAGACGTAATAAAGACGTCTAATAGATGAAATATTTTAAGATGTCGTCTTTTAGACGTCTTTGCTATATGGGATATTACGCAAATAAACTAAAAACTCGATCGACCGAAAATTATTTAATATGTTGGCAACACTATAGACAATAACAAAATACATTCATACAATAGTCATATGACTAATGTTATCCATGTTTTTTTTTTTTTGGTCTTGTGACTCATTTGACAGTTTATTTGATGGTTAGATCTAAGGAAACTGTTTAATTTTTTACTTTTCTATTAATTTGTTATAATTATATTATTGAAATGGTTGTAAAGTTGAATTTAATTGTTGCTGTATGTGAAAATATGGGTATAGGCATCGATGGAAAGTTACCATGGAAATTAAAGTAAGTTTCCATGATCTCTGCACAGCCTTCTCGATTTTTTATATTTGTCTAATAATCTTAGATCTGAGATGAATTATTTTACAAAAATGACTACAACTACCAAAGATCCTAATAAGAAAAATGTTGTTTTAATGGGTAGAAATACTTGGGATTGTATTCCATTAAAATTTAGACCATTGAAAAATCGATTAAATATGGTCTTAACAAGGAATACTAATTTTAAAATTGACGATAATAATGTTTTGATTAGTACTAGTTTGGAGTCGGCTGTTGATAAATTATCGCAGCCTGAGTATGCCGATAATATCGAATCTGTTTGGGTTATCGGAGGAAGTCATGTTTATAAGGTTACTTTATTAATATATATATATATATATAAATTATTAAAAAAAATGCATTTTAGGATGTAATGCAGTCGAAATATTTCCATAGATTATATTTAACAGAAATTATGGAAAAATTTAAGTGTGATACATTTATGCCTTCTTTATCAAATAATATGATACTTGTACAGTAAGTAGTAATTTAATTAAGTTTTCGTGACTTAATTGCAGGAAAGTATCACATTTGCTACTAAATATATTTGTCAAAGCAAAATATTCAATCCATGTATTTATTATTTCAGAGATCCAGATGTTTCAAGTGATGTTCAAGAAGAAAATGGTTTAAAGTTTGTTTATAAAGTCTATGAAAATACTAAATTTAATACCATTTAAATAATTATAAATTTGAAAACGTACATTCCCTATTTTTCAAATAAAATTTTATTGAACATAAGTCATTTATTTACAAATACATTGCCAAAAAATTAAAAAAAAACATTTTATATTCTTTTATATACAATCTTTGATAATAATATATACGTTAAAATAAATCATCATTTATTGTTTTATAATCTATATACAATATTTCTCTATTCAAATACATAAAATAGAAATCTGAACAAAATATTCTCAATTTACAATTAAATATAAACTTTATTTAATGTATAATTAAATATAATCGTTAATAACCTAAATTAAAACCTACCAAGATTTTTGAGCACGCCGCACAAGTCCGAAATCCAAAATAAATTAAACTCTAAAATGTATCACTTGGTTCTTTAAAATAATTTAATATGCAATATTTATCATTTAAAATGCGATTTTTCTAAAGGATATTTTTTAAATTAACATGAATATATTTTATAAAATCAATCGGTGGAAAATAAATCGTTTTAAAATAATACTTATTAATTTTAAGAACACATTATTATAACTTTTTTTATAAATGTAACCCAAGAATGTGATGTGATTACGAGTCAACAATGAAATCAATTGTTTTATCGCTTATTTTAAATTCCAAAATAATTCTTTTATATGGCCTAGGGTTAAATAAATAATTTAATAATCTTTAGCATCGTCAAATATTATAATTGGAAATCGGACTGGTGAAACGTTTCTGTTTTCCTTTGTATTATTAAAATCATATTAACTATTTACAACATATGAATTCTAACACAGTGTTAAATCACAGTTAGATAACAGAAGGTGACTGGAAATTATGTTGTTACCGATAGATAGTACGCGTTACATTGCTACAATAATAATATTGAATGAAGAATTAGCACTGAATTTCTGTAGCTGATTCATGTGACGACGACGGAATTTGATGTTTCTTTGATTGCGTTGGCATTTGTCGGTTGTTGGCCATTTGATTTTGCTGGTTTGACCAATCGCCAGTTGGTACCACCGTTCGGTAGAATCTTGACGTCGTTTTGTTAAATATTGGTAATAGTTCACTTGCCTCATTAGACAGCGCCTTTTTAAAAAAAGTATACACAGTTATTATATAATTTGAAACATTTGTTTCACAAATTATATTTCTAAAGTTAAGAGATTATGAAACTTTTTTTTTATTGCCTTTAGATTCACAATCTAAAAATGTACACAAAATCTAACTTTATTTTCTTTTACAAAGTAATAAGTAAGACTTGTTTTTTATTGCTATCGACACCGAACACTATAGATCCTTTGTACTACCAGACGACGAACTAAAACTATGGATTTATTATTTATTTACTATATAAAACACTAAATACGTTATTATTTCACAATAAATAGTATAAAATGTTAGCTAATATATATATATATATATGAAAAATAATCGAAGATAATCCACATCTGTAATCATTAGTTAATTTTTAAACAGCATTGATCCCTTATTATTACAAACGCTTAAATTGAAAATCATCTATGGTCTAGAATGCAATATATCCTTTTGATTTACTAACCTTCATATAGATAATCGCATCAGTTCCATAACCCTCACAGGACATCAAAGTTAAATCACCGTGAAAATATCGTGCATACAACCTCGAAATTGGTAATCCATAACCGTAACCAGCAAGCGGTACTGTGTGTGCGTCGGATTTAGACGGTTGCGGTGCCGTCGAATACATGTACTTATACAATTGATCAGTATGTGATCGGGGAATACCACCACCTCGATCCGACATCTATAATAGCATAATACATAGTTTCATAAAACCTTTATTCAAACGCAAATATATTTCGATTTTATCATAACTAATCCCTAGTTGCACCACTAACGCTTAGCTTTAAGTAGCACTGAAATCTTGCTGTTATGGAATCTCAGTCTGGTGAGAAACTGTACATAATATTTATTATTTACATTGGTTATATACCGATTTCACGTTCTGCTTGTGTATTCTTTAACAATTCTATCAGTTCTAACGCAATAAGTGATATAGTATTTTATTTAAGTATGCAGTATGCGCTACAGTATCAAATTTTCAAGAACACATTGGATTTTTAGACATATTTAACTAATTATCAAATGTGATAGCTCTAAGATATTCGATAAATGCTGCCCAGAACTTCCTTCTTGGAATTCGGATAATGCAGACAGAATTTGGAAAAACAAACAAAAATATTTTAATCGTCGGAGTATTTTATCTGTGTGTGTCGCTATAGGGAAACTGGTCCCTCTTCAGCGTGTTGTATGGTGTCAGTGTACCTACTCCTAAACTAACCCTGTTTCCCATGTGTTTATAGTCTTAGAATAACGCGATGACCAGAGAATTCGTCTGAGTTTACTACTACAAATTGAACTATTCGCCTATTTTTTTATGTGAAAACTTAAGGGGTTATACGCAGCCGAATAAAAGCGATTTTTCAACATTTTTTTCTGGATAGATATCTTAATTTATTATTGTAAAAATTTGTATGCATTTTGTGGTAGGCTATTAACTTTATATTGATATTTTTTATTTGTAAAAATGATTTTTGAAGCTGCCATAGCCGATCTCCGGGAGTTTCTCTTAAAAAAAAAAAGGGGATTTTGCGGTGTGTGCACGATATATCTGGACTGGATCTTGTAAAATGAAATAACAAAAATAAATTCGTTAATATAAGGGGTATTATCTGGTATTTAATCGAAGGAATAAGCAAAATATTATTTATTTACAAAATGGTGGCTTCTCAAACACAAAATGGCGATTTTCGCTAACAATTTTGGCCTTAAATTGTTTATAAAATGAAATCTAATTATCGGCGAGAAATAACCTTCAATTAATGACTAAAAAATATATTTATTAAGCTTGTGTACAAATTTGAGAGTGATCGGTTTAGCCGTTTCCGAAATATCTTGCACACAATCCGACTTTACAAACATAGTTTTGAGAGAAACGCGTTCAAAGTTTCAAAAGCACTTAGTAAATATATTTTTACAAATATGCGCGTGTAACTTCGAGAATATTCGTCGGATTGACATGAAATTTTCTGTGTATATACTTAAATATATGTACATTACGAAAATATAATATAAATATTATTAAAGAAAATGAAACAATTTAGTAAAGATTACCTTAACACAGATATCTTCTTTTCCTCTAACAACTGTTACTTTAATTGCAGGGTACTGATCGGATGAACAATGATATTCCATCACAGCTCGCATTGAATTTTTAAACAATTCAAACAGCATGTGATATAGGTGTGATGGCACATAAACTATCCGTATGTCACTATCTTTTTCGTTGTTTAATGCTATTGAAAACATACATTAATACTTGAAACGTAATCCCAAATATTTCGTTAATTATACCAAGGTGTTCATGTTCTTGAACCATTAAATCTGGAGATGCTAAGTAGTATTGGTCGCACAAGAATCGTGCATTTTCGTAAGCGTCTTTGATAACGCTTACAAGATCACATTGCGGATCTATACAGCCGATATGTCGACTCTGGATTGGCCCAACCGCGGTTTCTAATTGCCCACCAAAAAGCAAAGCTGAAACAAACATATTGGGTAAATTGTGTGATCAAACGAGTTACAGATTGTTAACTTACTGTGTTGATTGATCAGCATTCGTATCGAAATCCTCGACATGTAGAATCGATCTAGAAAATATTGGATGCTGTGTTCTGTGTGCGTGTCCACGTCATGCGACTCCTTAAGTTCTAATACACCCTGTGCCATTGTTTCCACAACGTCTGAGTGTCTGTTTCGGATTTTAATAAGACTTTCGCAAAAGTAATCCAGTGTTTTGGGGGAGATCTCGTATTTTTCAAATTCAATAATCTCGTGGAAACTCCTTATGTACCAATCACTCACTAACGCTACTGATGGCATTCGTAGAAGATTCTCTGGTAATAGTGCGATTTCTTTCATTATGTTTGCTAATCGCACTGGTAGTTCTTTTCGTAGGAAAATAAAGGATTTCCTTTCGCATGCATTCAAACCTGAAAATAAAAATAAACATATGAATTATATGAATTTTAATAAATATTAGTAGCGTAGCTTAATCATTATTTGAGCAAAGACACATTTTATAGATATTTATGTATACATTTAAACGACTAAACTTTCGTAAGTTCATCTACGAAAGTAACAAGATTCGGTACGTACAACGCACCGATGCGTCCAGCTCGCCTTATATGTGAAATATGCGATGAGAGCAGCGGTTTTTAATTATAATAACCTTTTGGTTAACCAATTGAAAAAATGTTATAGATATAAAAAGTCTTACAATTTTTTACTTTCTTTTACGAAGTAATAAGTAAGTCTTGTAATCATGAAACGGTGTTTTAACCTTCCCTGAATCGATTGTGACTATTTTTGGAATGACGTCTGTCTGTCTGTGCGTGTGTGTCTGTGAACGCTCTAGAGTAAAAACTGTCGAACGAAAAATTATGAAACTTCAAACTTAAGACTTGTATGTGCCCTAGATGTGCACCTCTTGTTTTTGAAAAGAATATTCAAACCGGAAGTGCATGTTTACTGTATACATTTTTTGTTCTATCTCCAATATCACTAGAACGGCTACACTTACGGCAAATATAGTTATGTTCATAATCAAAGATATTAATATTTTGCACAACTTTTGTTTGAAAAGTTTCTTTAAAAAATGCACCAGTTACGAGAAAAATGCTACGAAACATTATAAATATGTTGTTTACGTTGCCATGGATTCGCATGTAGCTTATAAAATCGGATCATCTGTTATATTGACAGGAAAACAAAAAAGACTAAATCAGATAAATAACATTTCAGAATATTTCTGTAGTGTATTGGTTAGTTGTGATAGCTAGTACTTCAAATATATATATATATATATATATATATATATATATATATATATATATATATATATATATATATATATAGATATATATATATATATATATCTAGTGAAAACTGCATAAAAGGAAATCGAGTGCAGGCCACTCCAGATATTTTAAGATTATTTAGATATTTAGTATATATTTTAAAATTAAAAATGATATTTAATAATTATTTATGGGCTTTGGGTTAACAATATGCAAAAATCTTGTAGACATAAAATATCTTAGAACTTTTTGTAGAATTTTTGATTGTTTTAATTATTTTATAAGAGCAGTATTAAGGGGGGCTCCAAATTTTGGGGCCCTATAACTCGGGAAGTATACGGGCGATTGGATTTAAACTGCGAGCGGATTCAAATGGGATGCCAAATAATATGTGTAGCAAATTTGGTGTAAATCGCTCCGGTACCTTCAGAAGAGTAGAGAGCACAAATTTGATATTACGAGAGAGCGACATCCAAGTATATGAGTTATATATATTTATGGATGCAAAATTTATTCAAATAGGTGTATTAAGATAACAAGACTGTAAACGCAGAAAGTAAAAATGTTTGTTTGGCTATAATGCCGTGAAAAATAGCACGTAGTCATAATGCAGTAACGTATATTTCCATACAATAAACACTAAAGTCGAAATGGGAAAATACGTCAAAAACACCGCAATTAAATTTGCATGCATATTGCATTGAACATGTATATTAATTTTATGAATTTTTACTTTCTTATACGCAGTAATAAGTAAGTCTTATAATAAAAAAATGCCCTTCTTGGATCGAATCGAAAGTAAAATTATGAAATTTCATACTAAGACTCCTATTTTTGAATCTCCAATATCACTAGAACGGCTGCACTTACAGCAAAAATAGTTATGTTCAAAATGAAAGATATTAATATTTCGCACAACTTTTGTTTGAAAAGTTTCTTTAGAAAATGTACCAGTTACGATTAATAATTAAATAAATAATCTCGAACAAATTTTTAAAAATCAGAATCAACTATTCAAGTAGGCGATAACTAGATAATTAATTGGTGCACAGCCTTGAGAAAAATAAATGTTCTATCGTTGTCTGGCTAGCGATTCCTAGAAGTCTCCGCATGTAAACAAATATGATTGCGCAATCGTCCGCGATTCCGAGAACCCAAGTGCAAATTCACGAGTTACGGTCAAAGTCCAGTTTGTTGTGTGCCTGTGCGCTCTCTTCTATTTATAATAAAGGCGACACACACCTTTGCCTCGGCCAATGACAGAGACATTATTATTACAAGCGCGCATGTGCGTTTTATGAGTTTGTTTTTATCTGTAAATAGATTGACAAGAAATGAAACAATACTGATAAGATTGTTGTTCGGTATAAACTAGAAACTGCACTAATTTAATGAAAGTTAGGAATTAATTTAATAACAATAATGTTTATTTTCAAATATCTGATTCTTAATAGTAAATAAATAAATGTTATAACATCAACAATTATGTTTACACAGTAAAAAATCCAAACATATGATTCTTTGATTTACAAAACATCAACAAAAATCAACCAATACTAGAGATTATAACAAATAAAGTATACAAAAAATTCTAATAACCTTTAAATAAAATTAGCACGACTGCATTTGATGTTAAGTACAAAAAAACAAATTTTATGATCACGAACTTAACATACAACTTTGTTAATAATTATTTATTTATTTATTAACATATGCGCCGCTATAATAAGGAATGTTTCATCTAAAGCATGATTTTCATTTCAAAGCATCATTTATCCTATAAGTAGTTCGAGTAATAATTTGTTACAATTTGAGAAAAGATTAAAGTTTTGTTTTGATATAACGTAAATGAGGCGTGTACTTTACAAGGTTGAAACAATTTTTATTATTGTTATTGCGAACTATAATTGTGTACTAGATGTTCCTTATCAATTAAAAATATCACTTTACGTTTTTTATAAACGAGAATATATAGTATTTTTTGTCACAGACCATGCCAAATATTTTAATAAGGTACCGCAGAAAATGAGAGTAACTTTACAGAAATAAAAAATAAATGTTTCTGCTCAGTATTCTATATTAACCCAGATACAATATATATGTAGTTATTTTGCGACTTATTTTTGGAAATTGAATCCTAATGATTATATTTATTATATAATGAGCTTATTAAACGATGTTCGGTGTTAGGGTGTGACGTAATGGTATGCCAATGTCAGGGTCGGCTCAATATAACTGCAGCGCATACCTGTTGCATTTGTATTGAGCAGTGGTTAATACATAAACAACAAAGCACATGAAGTACTTGACCTTCGTTGAAATTATGCAAACGACAATAATTATTATCAAAGATGTCCGACATAAACCACTGAATATACAGAGGTCATATCACAGTCTACGATTAACGACAGTGAACTGAACTGATTCTGTTCTTTACCAAACATTTTAACCTAAAACTTAGTTCCACGCAGAAACGAGAATACTCTAAAGAGAGAATGGTAAAAACAGAGAATACTCAAGGAGAAACTTAAAACAGAGAATAAGAAGAATAGAGATCTCAGCGAAACAGCGAATGACCTAAAGAGAGAACGACCCAAAGAGTGAATGAGAAAAACAGATAAACGAATTGCCATAAACTGAGAAAAGTGCCTTTTGATCCGTGTGTTTATTATAAATCGAAGTATGTATAGTATACATTTTCTACGTATATTCATATTTCTCTTTTTGGGAATTTATGAAACCGTAGTGTTATTTTTAATTTGTTTTTGCAATTAGCAATAAAGCACCGTTCGCATACGAGAACGGAGATTTTTCTTTTATGTTTGGGGAATAATTCATTGTGTTTTGCCGCGCACAACACATAAATATATAACAGCTGCCAGATTAATAATGGCCGACATAATAACCACATTTTCTAGTACATAGCTTTACCGACAGAGAGCGAGTATCGTTCGCAAATACGTATTATAAAATTTGGCAAAAATAAATGTATAAAAATATTACTCAACAAGTAGTGTAGCTAATTATCAAATCCTTATTTTGTTTTTGTTATAATTTATCATTTGAACTGACTTTGACGACCAAAATTGGGGATTTGGACAGGTTGTCAATGTGTCTTACTCTGTTAATTTGGCTTCTTAGTATGCAAAATAAGAAAATTGATTACTCAATACGTAAAGCAAATGTTTTGTATATTTGATAGTACTCAAACAAATGGTGCAGTTCTGAGGAAATTTATGCATCTATATGTACAATCCGTACAATATTGATAGTGTAATATACATTTGAATTGAATTGCAAATCATTTCTAAATTGATTCTTTAAGATATATCGAACATAATACATGATACGTGTAATTAATAATACTAAAATATGTGTCCATTAAAGAACTACAGCTTTTTCAAAATCATACTGATTATCATTATAGACCTATAGACTGGCTCATAAGTAAATTGGGTGATGCCCTAACAGATCCAATTTCTAAATAAATGAAATGTTTTCGCACCAACGCACCCCTACTTTAGCTGTTTTCATCAAATTCAGACTGGGTATCGGATAGCTGAAGAGGTAACTTTTCATGCCGCACCAGTTCGTGCCACTACCTCGTTTCGTGCCACGTGCACACAATTTATACCTGATGTATAGTCCCACAAGCTAAGTGATTAGCGAAGTGGTATTTTTAAGGATATCAGCGCAAATTGTAAAGACAAATGTACACGAATAGGGATAATTGGTTTATATAATTTAGGTAAATCCATATAAAATTGGGACATTGGCATAAGGTAGAATTTTTGTGAATCAGATATAAGTGATTTGCTTCCATTGGGAGCATCTTTGATTTGAATGTGGAATTAGGATATTTGTTGACGGATGGGAAATCATCCGAAGACAGGAAAGTCGTAACTTTTTCAACATATGTAGGGTGATTCAAAATTACTATTGTGTTGCCTTTGTCGGCTTTTGTAATAATAAAATAATCTTGTTTGTATTTATTAATTGATTTGATGCCAACAACGGGTATAAAACACAAACTATAGATCATTTTATTAAACAAGCCGCCTGCCTTCAAATACTCATTTTATTTTATCAACCCAACAATCAAAAATGAAAACAGAACCATTTAAATATCTACCATATCTCAAAAAATATACAAACTTATGGTGCGATTCTGAGCCAGTCTATAGGTCTAAAAGGAGAATCAGTAAGATTTTGAAAAAGCTGTAGTTCTTTAATGGACACATATTTTAGTATTATTAATTACACATATCATGTATTATGTTCGATATATCTTAAAGAATCTGTTTAGAAATGATTCGCAATTCAATTAAAATATATATTACACTATCAAAATTTTACGGATTGTACTTATAGATGCATTTGCTCAGAATTGCAGTATTAGTCTCAAATAAGTTAGCTAAATCAAACAGAAATTTTTTAGGTAAACAGATTTCATGTCAAAATAATGAGTATTATATATCCTATGTAAATACTGCGGCACGAAACAGATCCTGACATTAGGTACGAAACGCCAGAAATACAGGTATTGGTACGAATCGGGACAGCACGCCAGCTGCTAGCTTGAACTGTCCATCTATATTCAGTTATATTTATATGGCAAGTCGTTATACTTTTGGAGCGTTTACAATTTTCATTTATCAAATGATTTCGTTCCGTGTCGGTCAAACGAATTACATGTTTGTTTATATTTCTTGTTTTGAATATGCCAGAGAATCCAATCTACTATAATTGGAATACCGAATATTGTCTCAACATTTTTGGCATTTGCTAAGTATTCATTCAACAGCCATCCGTGTTAGATTACGGAGATTCTCGAACATATGCCTTTTGTGATTCAACACTTTCTTTTATACATTACGTATATACGAAAGTAAAAATGCATAATACATATATTTAACTAGATAAAAATAGAGTATGCCTACAGCAAAATATAAATAATACCTTGAAATAATTGTAATACTAACAAAGAGCAATAAAACCTAGTGCCAACCATCAAGGCAAATAAAAATATAAAATAAGATCTTTAGCCAAACCACACATGTCTTCAGACAATGAGACGCTATATAGTGCTATAGTGCACGTGTCTCCGGGCGCATGTTTTATTGGATAACATTCATTCGATTCATATATTATGTTCGTACGTGAACATGTTTTTCTCATTATCGTCTTTCATGTAAAAACCTACTATATAATATATGTTACAATAGTTCACTCATTTTATCTATGCAAAAGAAAGACTCAAAACTTGATTCTACTTTTGAAAAAGAGCTCAAAACTCAACAAGAAAACAGCAGTACCAGATATAACCAGTTTAGTTAGCAAAGGAAACATTACAAGTGTTCTGTATATATTTAGAACCGGAGGTCTTCACAGAGATCTAATTGAATTAATCTGCTAATTATTTTATTAATGGTCTCTGTTAAGGTGTGTTCAAATAGGGATTAGTGCGCATTGTAACGTTGGTATTGCAGTGGCAGTGCGCAAACATAAAGGATGCACTGTTCACATAAAAGATTAGTCACATAAAAGATGAATCCAAAAATATATATATAACTTGTATACTTGGATGTAAGTCGTCGCTCGTAAGACCAAATTGGTGTCCTCTACTCCTCTGAAGGTACCGGAGCGATTTACACCAAATTTAGTACACATATTACTAGGTATCCCATTTGAATCCGCTTGCAGTTTAAATCCAATCGCCCGTATACTTCCCGAGTTATAGGGCCCCAAAATTTAGAGCCCCCCTTTCTCAATAATTCTGCGACTACTATTTCACGTGCTAAATTACAATTACTGGCAACTAATATTTATGTGAATGCACGGCTATGAAGCCGTGACGAACCGTCAGCGTATTATCTGGCAACGGTGCGGCGCCTACTTCCGCAGTGAGAACGCCAGCTGGTCGCGTTCTCCCCGCAAGCGGACATTCCGCGCATGTGAACTGCACAAAGTCGTTATATTGGTTGGCCATGTTGTTTCGGTTGACGCTGCGGAGAATCGGAGATTCCGCTTGCGTTTCACACAGTCTGAGTATTACTGTGTGGAGGCCATGTTGTGTTGTAGCGGATTACAATATGTTTGATATTGAGAAACTGATCCACGAGGTACAGAGGCATGATTGCCTGTGGAATATCGGTTTGAAAAGTTATAATGACAAAGAGAAGAAAGCTGACACTTGGGCAATGATTACGAAGGAAATGTACGAAGACTGGGAGACATATACGCCGTTAGAATTGTCCAAAGCTGGTAAGAATCATTAGTTTATTGAAATAGGCATTATAAAATGCGGGGCCGGTGACAAAAACAAAATACTACAGTCCATTTCACTTTGGATACGTAATTCGTATATTTGGTTGATTAACGCATGCGCAGGTAAAGGGAAAATTATCTCTTCAGCGTGCCATGTATAGTGATCCAATTAAATATGGGAAATGTATCTAAAAACATATTCTATTTTTCTATATGCAAAGTAAATTTAAATGAAATATGTATGTTTGTTCCGATTTATCCGAAGTCCGTTGTTATATTGGGATCGGTTATAGCGAAGTATATTTTGAATATACGGTTTCTCAAATGATTATTTACAATTATAATTTAATAACATATAACAATAGATATAAATATTTATTGTTATTGAATCATACGTAACTATTGAACTATGCGCTTTATTGTGAATTCATATCTACAAATATTTTCAAACATAATTGTAATCTTCATCTAAACTATTCTAAACATGCTAGCACGAAATGACCAAATTGCAAAATGGTATAAACATGTAAAATATAAATCAAAAAGTGTGGTATATTTCCTTAGAGACATATTGCTTTAGTTTTACAACCTGTTTTTGTGTAAAACGATATATTTTTTTATGATAAACATATAAAGATTCATATTTATTTTTATCTGCATCCGACTTATGATAAAACAATATTATTCAAGATAATAACCCGTTTTATATGTATGTTCCATATTTAATACAAAGTATAATAGTATATGAATAACATACCACTATAATAAATACAATTTAAATGTATTCAAGTACAGTGATGTACATAATTTATTTCACAATATCTCCCATAAGAATAGTATTGCTCTATTTGTGATATTAATGTGGATTCAACTATATATTCATTCAAACACGAAACATCGCTCCTTTTCCGTCGAACACGGCCAGACGGAATCGCGGTTCGGATTGTAAAAATATCTGAAGTGACCTACACTCAATTTCTTTTACGCAGTTTTCACTAGATATAGGTATATATATATAACCTGCTATCAAACTAACCAATACTCTACAGAAATATCCTGAAATGTCATTTATCTAATTGAGTCTATTTTGTGTTCCTGTCAAAATAGCAGATGATCCAATTTTATAAGCTACATGCTACATGGCAACGTAAACAACATATTTATAATGATTCGTAGCATTTTCGCGCAACTGGTACATTTTTTGAAGAAATGTTTCAAACAAAAGTTGTGCGAAATATTAATATCTTACATTATGAACATAACTATTTTTGCCGTAAGTGTAGCCGTTCTAGTGATATTGGAGATAGAACAAAAAATGCATAGAGTAAATATGCACTTTCGGTTTGAATATTCTTTTCAAAATAGGAGGTGCACATCTAGGGCATATACAAGTCTTAAGTTTGTAGTTTCGTAATTTTTCGTTCGACAGTTTTGGCCCTGGAGCGTTTACAGACACACAGACAGACAGACGTCATTCCGAAAATAGTCACATTCGATTCAGGGAAGGTCAAAACATGTATATCGAATTCGAAATTTTTCATGATTGCAATACTTACTTCTTACTTCGTAAAAGAAAGTAAAAACATTAGTCGATTCAACAATTGTTTTTCGATAACAACACACAATACTAGGAATCCCAAACGATCCGATAAAAATCTGTATCATACATAACCACCTTTACAAATTAAAACTGAAAATGAAATCAACTGCATTCTGCATAGAGGACAGCCTCGTTTTCATGGTTATGGCTTATGGGATGGTTAAACCTTAAAAATGTAGTTAACCTTACAATTTATGTAATTTGTACAGCTTAAATGGAAATCCGGCATTTTCCACTTTGCTTTTGAAACACTTCCGTTAAATTATAATTGGATTTATTTTCTAGGTCAAGAAATACAAAAGAAATGGAAAAATGTAAAGGATTACTTTATCAAAGAACTACGTCACCAACATCATAAGAAAACTGGGGTTCGTGGATCAAAACGACATAAATACATCTACTTCGACATGTTACTATTTTTACTTCCAGTTTACGCAAACAAATGGTAATTTACAGTATTAAAAATGATGAATATTCAACAATTAATGAATAATCCAAATTTGTATGTTTAGTTACAGAAGCGTACCAGACGCAGAAACCGAGTACAATGAGGAATATGCCGGTAACTTTGTAGAAGTTTCTTTGGATGCCGCAGAAGTTGTAGACAGCAAAAAAAATATCACACTCACAGAGTTTGTAGACATGGCTAGATCTTCAAATACATCAGCTCATGTTGAAGAGAGTAAGAAAAATCTAACACAAACTGAATATGTAGACACTAGATCTTCCAACTCAACACAAATATCAAGTACTGAGAATAAACCGAGAAAAGAAACTTCGGTGGAAGATTTACTGTCGGTAAAATTTGAGGAAATTGATGCTGACAAAGCATTCCTTATATCACTGCTTCCGACACTCAAACAGTTTGATGATACTCAAAAATTAGATTTTCGAATTGAAGTGTTAAAAATTATAAAGAAAATTAAACAATCAGGTGATCCTTTATCAAATTAATAATAGGAAAGTGTAAATGAACGACCAATTAATTGTGAATTGTATATCTGCAATTCGGTGTGTCTTTTTATACAATTTATGTGACCTTTTCAGTAGTTATTGTGCTCTACAAATTTAATGTATCTATGTCACAATGTAAAAATAAACCCACCAAAAAACGGTCCAATAATCCAATACCAAACCAGAAGTACGAATAAAAGCATTTTTTGTTTTTATAGAATATATTTTTAAATACTATTTAAATGTTAAAATAATTGTAATTGCTGTATAATAAAATTAATTTAATTAAAATATATGTTACCTCTTCTATTACCTATATTATAAATATCGTAAAACCGTGTAAATCCATACAATATCTACAATATGGTGCTTCTTTTTTTACAATTCCATAAAATAATCAATTTACCAAAAGTTACAATGAAATTTCGTATTAAAAAATTGTGCCATATTGAATGATTCTATTTATTATTTAAATAAAGCTAAATATGTCAGAAATTAATAAATATTAAAGTTGCTAGACAGAGAACGAAATATAACCGTTTTTGTTCGCTTATAAGAGCTTTTACTGTATTGTATATTTCGATGCAGTTAACGATTAATTAAATAATTTTCAAGTATCTTTTGTGCAAAACACAATTGTTTATGTAAATATCTGGAGTGGCCTGCACTCAACTTTCTTTTACGTAGTTTTCAATAGATAGATATTAATATATAATGAAAATAACTGGATAATTATACCAATTTATAATGGATCTGAATTTGAAGTACTTATCGTATTCACTCTTAAACAGTCAAATTTCACAGTTAAACTCTGAAATTGTTAATTAATTATGTCAGCAAATATATAATATAAATTGATTCTATAATAATTTACCTGATACAATGTATTCTAATAAGAAATCAATATTTTAAATATTAATTCATACAGATAATTGTCAAAGTAATGCTTGTTTGTTTGAAACAAATGATGTAACTCATGGTTGATTCGTTTTAAAAATAATAAAATTAGTCACAATTGTAGGTATCACCATGGCAACGTAAATAAGATATTTGAGTTTTTTCGTAGCAGTTTTCTCATAACTGGTACAATTTATGAAGAAACTTTTCAAACAAAAGTTGTGCGAAATATTAATATCTTTCATTATGAATATTGCTATTTTTGCCGTAAGTGTAGCCGTTCTAGTGATATTGGAGATAGAACAAAAAATGTATAGAGTAAACATGAACTACCGGTTTGAATATTCTTTTCAAAAATAGGAGGTGCACAACAAGTCTTAAGTTTGAAGTTTCATAATTTTTCGTTCGACAGTTTTGGCCCTAGAGCGTTCACAGACACACACACACACACACACACACACACAGACGTCATGCCGAAAATAGTCACATTCGATTCAGGGAAGGTCAAAACATGTATATCCGTTGAAATCTCGAGTTCGAAATTTTTCATGATTACAATACTTACTTATTACTCTGTAAAAGAAAGTAAAAATAGTGCGAAATTTTGAACGAAACATTTGTTAATTTCGTAATTCTTTTATACGAATTTATACTATAATTATACGATCTAGATCGTATAATTATGGTATAAAATATAAATTCGTATATTAAAATCTTTAGAATTATGAAATTAACAGTAGTACTCAAAATAAAAGCATTTATTTCTTACAAATCATAACAGATAGTATTTATAGAAAATTATTGCGCAATAATACTGCTAAATTTATTGCGCAGGTAATGAGCAATAACACTGGTGTAATGCGCTTCTAAATATGTAACCTGCTTAACACTGCCCAATATTTTATTTACATATATCCATTATTAAAATCGTTAATTTCATTTTAAAAATAAGAGGTGCACATCTAGGGCATATACAAGTCTTAAGTTTGAAGTTTCATAATTTTACGTTCGACAGTTTTGGCTCTAGAGCGTTTACAGACACACACGTCATTCCGAAAATAGTCACATTCGATTCAGGGAAGGTTAAAACGTGTATATCCGTTGAAATAACGATTACAGGACTTATTTATTACTTCGTAAAAGAAAGTAAAACTCGATTGATTTGAAATGCACAAGATAGATTTCCGATTTTTACTCGTTTTATTTAGTTTTTAATTTCAATTTGAAACTTTAACCGATTAATAATCGATTGTTTCGTTTCTATATCGATTTCGATCATTTTTAAAATCATTTATGGGTTTCAAAATATAAAATTCGAGCAGCCCTAATGTAGAATAGACTGTAAAGACGATTTGTACATCGTATATTCATGTTGAAAATACAACTTGTCCTATTTCCAAGATTATATTGAGATCATCACCCAAAGTAGCTGAAATCTGGTTGTCACATTTGGTACCCTTGAGGCTAATGTGAATTTCAGTGATTATGTGATTTCCTGTGTGTTAAATAATATATAAAAACTGAGTTTTTGTAAACAGTATTGTTCCGTACCACAATGTGGTATTATACAAAGAATACAAATAAAATATATGTGTATGTTTTGTTTTTTTTTTTGTTTTAAACTTTGTTATCTCAGTCACCAATCGCGATATTAATGTGCGTCGAACTGCCACCTGGATTCGTGTGACGTTTTCAATTGAATCCAAGAATAACTCAGACGCATGAACATATCGAATATAAGTTTCGGTTCATTGATTTTAAACCCTTAGGAATAAGTAACGGTTCTTTTTTTGTCGCTGGTTCGCTGATAAAAACATGTATTTTCGTTTTATTTCTCGGGGCTTTTATATGATTTATGAATCGTATCCATATTTTTACTATACCACAAAGATGAAAAATACAATTTTCGTTCGCGTAGAAATTGGAAAATCTGCAGTGTCGAATTGGAAACAAAATATCAATGTGGAGTTTTACTAGGAAGCCCAGTATATCGGTAACCCTTTTATTAAATATTAAGCATATAACTATTGGTGAATTACATTTTTGGAACCAAGATTAGTAAATTGATGTTCGATCAGCGCCGCAGGCGATATTTATGGGTCAAGTACAAGAATAAAACAAAAATAAAATTACCTAATGTGTTATTGTATTATTTATATTAATTATGAAGTATAATTGGTTTTCCTGGTTTCTAAACAAGGTCATGTTCAAAGTAAATACGGTTACCCTGGATAGACTAATCAATATTACGAGAATCCCATTAGACTATATGTTCTCGTGTGTTACATTTTCATGAGAATGATTAGCATAATTCATGAAAAATTGTAATAAATCTAAAATTGACATGTGTACTGCAATTAAATTGGATAATTAAATATTGTACTAATTTTCGAATGAATTACAATAATCTTTAATAAACACAATTTTATTTACATTTTCAATAAAACCGGCCATTTTATTAATACCTTCGAATTAATAAAATACAATTTAAACTGTTTAAAATCACCCAGGGCTATTACAACTTGAGAATATTAATTAATTATTTAAAACGGTGTTAAAAGTTAATATTTAGGTTCGTTTGTGAAAACAAAAATAGCTTCAAGGAAATTTTATGCTCTTTGGAACATTTAAAATCTAGTAGGCCAAACGACGAAGTTCATTCACACGCGGAATCTAATGCGTGACAAGTAAAAAAAAACAGAATTCTTCAAAATAATATATATATATAATGACGCTAATTATTTTAATGCCTATTATTTGGTTCGTTACGAAATATTATTTAATTTGTTTTTCAAGTTCAAATTAATTCAAATGTACATACTAATAAATGTTATTATTTTTTTTCGAGCTCATATATTAACATGAACAATGGAAGAATAAGTTCTTATAATATTTATAATAAATAGATTTTTTATCAATTAATTCAGGGAGATTCATGAAAATGTGAAAACAGTGTGGAAAATAGGTCCAATTCTTTTTGATTATGAAATTAGAGAGCCTGAAAGTTTTAATAAATGACAATAAATGTTCTAATACACTGAATTTAAAACAAAATAAAACATTATATATATATATATATATATATATATATATATATATATATATATATATATATATATATATATATATTTATAATGAAAATTACGTATAAGTCGAATGAAGGCCACTTTACGTGTCTTTACCTGCAAAAGTTCGCTGTTGTACGAAGTAAAAAAAAAGAAAAAAAAAGCTAGGTCACAAACATATGTTTAAATTATATTATTTATACTTATAAATTTATTCGGTGTGAAATGAAAATTAAATGAATTAATTTTACTTTTACAAACACTAGTGAAAGTTTGAGGCAAATACCGCAAAACAACTGCAGTATTTATGTGTATATAAACTCCCTAGATTTTCGATAAGAATTGTACGAAAACCGGTTTGCAAATTCATTGGAATTGTGCCAATTGCAAAATCATAAATATAGTAAAATGCCGGTTTCATTTTAAATAACTGCCGCAGATATTAAAAGACATTAAACACGGATCAAAATTGAAAGTACTAACAATTCTTTATTACTTTTAAAAATATTTATAAATGTGAGTTTAGAAATAATAAAAGTATGATTCTGAACCGTTAAACTAAAAAATATATAGATACATAAATTACGATATTCTGAAGATAATTATTGTATTAAATAACGACTTCATAGCATTACATACGAGTGCTCCTGTAACGGATTTTCTGAGAAGCAGTTTTTACATCGATGTATCGATAAACGAGTTGGTCAACGCGAAATGTGAACTTATCTACAATCTACATGAATAAATTTACAATTTTCACACGTTCGGTAATGGTGAATTTATACATAAAATTAAAATTAAATTAGGAACTAAAATTAAACAAAGAAATTACCGTTTATACGGTAGTAAAATTTATAGTTGACGCATGCGTAATTACGTGTTTTAAATTAGGCAAATATTAATAGAAAGAAAATATGGCGCGAATACGAATAAAAACGACAGTAAGACAGTTGAAATATGAATAAAACTGAATAAGTTGATGCACAGCGCATGCGCATCACCTAATGAATTAACAACTAACCTAAGAAAATAAGTTTGTCAACTTCTATTTTAGTACTAAATTTTCTTAATAATTAATTTACTGTAGGAACGTTGACATACGTTTTATATTGTTTAACTTATTAATGTTAATTTTGATTTGTATAAATCCACCATAACTTAACAGGACCAATTATTAATATCAAAAAAAAGAAATATATATATATATATATATATATATATATATATATATATATATATATATATATATATATATATATAAGCGTTATAATTAACCGCGATTTAACCGAAAAACATAACTTTACAATTAAGGAAACGTAAATGTATCTTAGGTTTTTTTTCAAAGGCAATTTTTCAGTAAATGGTACATTTCTCAAAAAAATATTTCTAACAAAAGTTGCTAGAAATTTTAATATCTTCAACTTTTACAATAAACATTTTTCTCTAACTCAAGTCATTTTCGAGATACTAAAAAATATTTCTTAATTAAATTAATGAGCTGTGAAATTAAATCTGTCCCGGTTAAAAAGCGGAGATTTAACTGTAAATTATCATAAATGTATTATTTTGATATAAATAATTGATTCTTCTAAGTTAACAGACGTCATTTTCACGCATATTATATTTAATTTGTATGTAATCGATAAACCTACATATATGTTACATTTATAGCAATTTTGTAGATTAGAAAAACATAATGATTGAAATTGGTGACTCATAGTGTTATTGATTAGTATTTATGTATTTTTTTTTTATTATTTCTAAAATAATTTGCGATAAATTCAATTATTTGATTATTTCATGTTTTGTTGTTGACCAACATACTAAATAAACAAGATTTGGTACGCGTAAAACGCACCAATGCGTTCGCCTTTAGGTAAGCGAGCAGTGGTTTTTAATTATTATGGCCTTTTGGTTAACAATTTGAAAAAATCTTATAGATATAAAAAGTCTTACAATTTTTGTAGATTATATTGATAAAAATAATTTAGTGCATATTTAAAAATACAAAATTATAATATTTAATTTTTTTTTTCGGGCTTTGAGTTAACAATATGAAAAAATCTTGTAGACATAAAATAGCTTAGAATTTTTAGTAGCATTTTTGAGTGTTTTATTAATTTTTATAAGGGCGGTATTAAGGGGGGCTCCAAATTTTGGGGGCCTATAACTCGGGAAGTATACGGGCGATTGGGTTTAAACTGCGACCGGAGTAAAATGGGGTACTAAATAATATGTGTACCAAATTTGGTGTGAATCGCTCCGGTACCTTCAGAGGAGTAAAAAGCACAAATTTGATCCGACGAATCAAATAATATAATAACCGTTGCATGCGTGAGAACATATAGAAACCTGAATAAATACGAAATAAAAAAATGGAATAGTCCATGAAAACAAATTAGGTTATTTATGTGAAAAGTAACAATATTTTAATTAATATTAATATAATAACTAACTAAAAATTAGTATGGTACCAACTCGAGCTCGAAAATTATTGTTTAAATTAATTTTTACTATCTTATACGTATATATGAAAATATTGTCTCTAAATCCGAATGATCTAGGAACGCCACTGCCTTTTTATGTCAAATATCACATGTCAGTGTCAGTCAATTTTATTTATAGAAAAAACAAGCATTAATTTTTAAATATCTGTTATGGAATATTGTTTTTTATTAGCTAAAAATTGTGTCTAAATATAAAGCACTTAAATAAAAAAAAAATTAACATTTCAATCTAAAATGTCAAATGACGATTTTTATGGTCCATGTAATGCAGTTTGTTGAGCAATTTATATGTTTATAACAGTGTAAAAATGAAATAAACCAAAAATAACATACCGAAATCGATGAATTTTTTGATTGTCAGTGGCGATGGGTTGAATTGAGAATAGAAATCCAGCATCTTCACAACACCTTGACATTGTCGCGCCGTCACCCTCATATTTATATTGTTTTATTACTAAATTGGTGCACAGTTTTCTAAACACGTCTTTCCTCTAAAGATACATTTGTTAAACTAATGTGACCTTGACAGGAAAGCATGCATGATAGCAATAGCAGCCATCGCTGTGGATAGTGGTTCTACCATTTAACCTAAATAACGCGCAGCTTATCCACTCCCACCACCAGCTGCTCTGCCTCTGTCGCATTCGCCGCATTCTAGACAAACGCGCGTGTTCTAGAAATACTCCAAACTAGAGTATATCTCTAGTGATAAAAATTAAATACTTAGTAAACAGTGCAATCAAATAATCCTATTTTTTCTTCTATTGTTTATCAAATATTATCTAATGAACTACTTTCGGAATACTATCGCGATAATTTAAACTATTTGAATATTTTGCATGCATCATTTTGATATTAGAGAACTAGAAAAGCCACTGTTTTATTTATAGAGCAAGAAGCTTTTAATTTTAAATATCTATTATGGAATATTGTTTCCCTTTAGTTAATAAGGATGCTTAAATATAAATCACTCCATAATTCAAGGTCGTACGGTACCAAACATTTTTAGCTCGCCGTACGAAGTACCGAATAAGTTAAAGCATTCGGTCGTGTGTCTGTAGCATTCTCGAATCAAAATATTTCAATAACAAAAAGTGTTTGTCTCGACGCCCTGAATCCAAATATATATATATAACTTATATACTTGGATGTTAGTCGTTGCTCGTAAGACCAAATTTGTGACCTCTACTCCTCTGAAGGTACTAGAGCGATTTACACCAAATTTACTACATATATTATTTAACATCCTATTTGAATCCGCTCGCAGTTTAAATCTAATCGCTCGTATACTTCCCGAGTTATAGGGTCACAAAATTTTTAGCCCCCCTTAATACTGCCCTTATAAAAATAATTTAAATACTCGAAAATTCTATTAAAAATTCTAAGATATTTTATGTCTTCAAGATTTTTTCATATTGTTAACCCAAAGCTCGAAAAAAAATATTAAATATTATAATTTGGAAATTTTAAAATATGTGCTCAAAATTTTATTCTATATATCAAAATAAATTGTAAGACTTTTAATATCTATAGTAATTTTTCAAATTGTTAATCAAAAGGCCATAATAATTAAAAACTGCTGTTCGTATCACATATATTACTTATAAGGCGAGCTGGACGCATCGGTGCGTTGTACGTATCCAACATTTGTCATATTTTATTGAATTTAGAAAATTTATGAATATATTGGGAATATATTTAGGCAGGAAGCATTGTTTTTTAGACTAAAGGATTGTTCAGAGCGAAGCAATTAGTAATTACGCGTAGAAAATTACAAATAACAATCTAGTTTGTATTATGACAAGCAATGCTAACATTCCAAACAACAAAATTTATCAAACATTGTGGTAATTTTGTTGCTTGGAATGCTAGCATTGCTTGTCATAATACAAACTGGAATTATTACTTATAATTTCTAAGCTTAATTACTGATTGTTTCGCTGTGAACAATCCTTAATGCTTATTATTTATTGTTATAAAACACGAAATTTGTAGTTTTTCTTTCTATTATTCTATTAATTCTAGGGATATGAGTTAGGTTAGGGAGTTAAAACAATTCTCGAGGTCTTAAGGATTGTTCACAGCTAAAGAATTAGTAATTAAGCTTAGAAATTATAAGTAATAATTCCAGTTTGTTGTATGACATATACAAGGTTAAGGTTCACAGCAACAAAATTTATCATTAATTGTGTTGCTTGGAATGTTAACATTGCTTGTCATAATACAAACTAGATTATTATTATTGTAATTTTCTAAGCTTAATTACTAATTCTTTAGCTGTGAACAATACACTTGTAAATTAGATAGATTAAAAAGTTGCACTATGTACGTTTCCGTTATTTTTACTTGGTGACTGTCGGCCATCTTGTTTTCATGTTGGAAGATTTTTGTAAAATGGTTGATTTTTTCGTCAGTTGATAAAACAGATCTCTTTTTACCGACATATGTCAATTTGCGGTATCTGACGCTGACGAAATAATTGGTTAGGTTTCGATAAGTACAAAATGATTTACTAACTTATGTGATATTTTACAAACTTTACTAAAACCGGTGAAACAAAATGAACATCGACACAAACAGCCCGTACAACGGCGATACGGAGGCACAGGAACAAGAACGCAGATACTTTCAGTCGGTTCTATTAACTTTTAGAAGTTATAGGTAAATGTAAATTGTAAAAAAATGTGTGTAAAGCATCGTATCATTGATTTATTTGATTATTAGGGAACAATCGTTGCTACGGATCGAGCGCAATGAATCGTGCCTCAGCCAACTATCGGAGAAACACAAAAGTTGCCTTGACACCTACAAAGGGGATTTACAGAATTTAAAGCGTTGCATTGAAGCGAACGCGGAATTGATTCGGTTGTTGACGCGCGATTCGCATAATATGTTTGATAATGTTAGCGACGATGAAATCTTGGATTCGTCAAGTGATGGAGCAAGTAAGACGCTTTCGGAAGGATTGGATAAGGTGCAATCAGTGTTTAAACAGTTGATGCGCGATTGGAGCGAATTGGGTATTGCTGAGCGATCGCAGTGTTACCAACCGATAATCGATGAGATATTGGAGCGATATCCGGAAGTCGCGTGTGATAGGAGCGAGATCAAAGTGTTGGTGCCCGGCGCCGGCTTGGGACGCCTCGCGTTTGAGATCGCGTCGCGCGGATTCACTTGCCAGGGGAACGAGTTTAATTTGTTTATGTTAATTGTATCGTTTTTCGTATTGAATCGCTGCCAGAAAGTCCACGAATACGAAGTGTTCCCATGGGTACGTAATTCTACCAAATCACAGTATAAGACTTCCTTTACGTAGTTTTCATTAGATATATATATATATATATATATATATATATATATATATATATATATATATATATATATATATTCCAAACAAACTGTCAAAAAACACCTATACTCCACAGTAATACTCTGAAATTGTAATTAGCTTATTATTACTTTCTTTTACACAGTAATAACTAAGTATTGTAATCAGGAAAATTTCGAACTCGAGATTTCAACGGATATACATGTTTTGACCTTCTCTGAATCGAATATGACTATTTTCGGAATGACGTCTGTGTGTGTGTGTTTGTATGTGTGTGTGTCTGTGAACGCTCTAGGGCCAAAACTGTCGAACGAAAAATTATGAAACTTCAAACTTAAGACCCTAGATGTGCACCTCCTATTTTTGAAACGAATATTCAAACCGGAAGTAACACTAGAACGGCTGCACTTATGGCAAAAATAGTTATGTTCATAATGAAAGATATTAATATTTCGCACAACTTTTGTTTGAAAAGTTTCTTCATAATTTGTACCAGTTATGAGAAAACTGCTACGAAATAACTCAAATATCTTATTTACGTTGCCATAGTGATACGTACACTTGTGACAAATTTTTATTATTTTTAAATCGGATCAACCATGAGTTACATCATTTGTTTCTTGTTTATTGAAAACAAACAAGCATTACATTGACAGTTATCTGTATGAATTATTATTTAAAATATTGATTTCTTATTAGAATACATTGTATCAGGTAAATTATTATAGAATCAATTTATATTAGATATTTGCTAACATAATTAATTAACAATTTCAGAGTTTGACTGTGGAGTTTGACTGTTTAAGAGTGAATACGATAAGTACTTCAAATTCTTATCCATTATAAATTGGTATAATTATCCAGTTATTTTCATTAATTTATATATATATATATATATATATATATATATATATATATATATATATATATATGTATATTAATATCTATCTATTGAAAATTACGTAAAAGAAAGTTGAGTGCAGGCCACTTCTGATATTTTTATTATGTTATCTAATTATGTTTCTTCAATATGAAACATAAATGTTGATTCTTTAAAATTCCTCTCAGTCGATCTATTTGTGGTAAACAGCGCAATAAGACATACATTATTTATATTTTGTTTGTTTGTCAATTTTTACTTTCTTTTACGAAGTAATAAGTAAGTCTTGTAATCATGATAATCTTCGAACTCGAGATTTCAACGGATATATACATGTTTTGACCATCCCTGAATCGAATGTGGCTATTTTCGGAATGACGTCTGTCTGTCTGTGTGTCTCTGAATGCTCTAGGGCCGAAATTGTCGACCGAAAAATTATGAAACTTCCAACTTAAGACTTGTGTATATGCCTTAGATGTGCACCTTCTATCTTTGATAAGAATATTCAAACCGGAAGTGCATATTTACTCTATAAATTTATCTAATTGAGTCTATTTTGTTTTCCTGTCAAAATAGCAGATGATCCGATTTTATAAGCTACATGCGAATCCATAGCTACGTAAACAACATATGTATAATGTTTCGTAGCATTTTTCTTGCAACTGGCACATTTTTTGAAGAAACTTTTCAAACAAAAGTTGTGCGAAATATTAGTATCTTTCATTATGAACCTAACTATTTTTGCCGTAAGTGTAGCCGTTCTAGTGATATTGGAGATTGAACAAAAAATGTATTTAGTAAACATGCACTACCGGTTTGAATATTCTTTTCAAAAATAGGAGGTGCACATCTTGGGCATATACAAGTCTTAAGTTTGAAGTTTCAGACAGACAGACGTCATTCCGAAAATAGTCTTATGATTACAAGACTTACTTATTACTTCGTAAAAGAAAGTAAAAAGTAATAACCAGTTATTGTCGCTTTGAAGTCGGTTATTTAAAAGGGCGGCCATTTTGCTGATTTATAACTATAGGCAACCAGCATGGACAAAGAATTGTACATATTACGAACATATTATGACATATTTACGATAATATATCTTTATTATTGATTGGTACATGATTATAGATAATCATTCTAATTATAATTTATTTTATTTGTGTTTCTGCACCAATTGAAAATTAAACACTGCGATAAATGTGCAATTTACTTTAATTATCGCTTTTCATACACTCTAAGTAATATTCGCCATTGTTTAGAGTCTAGAGGTTCTGTGTGCTCACATTGCTCATTTCCAATTGCTATATAAAATAAAAATATTTATTACTAGTCTTTGCACCAATTAAAATTAAACACTGAGATATATGCGCAATTGACTATACTTGCCGTTTTTCATAGTTATCTTACCGTCAGAAACCAATAAATATAAAAAAGTAATTATTGACTACACAATATGTGCATAGTCAAAAAGCTATACAGTATCGGTGTTTGTAGAGCCATCTATTGCTGGCCTGATTCATTTTTTCGTTTTGGCAGCCATCTACTAGATTTATATGCGCGATTAAATGCGTAGAGACAAACAGTCATTATGGTTTTATATTTATACTGTGACCAAATCATAACAGGAGAATTTCCTGAAATCCATCCCAAAGGTGGAATTACATAATTCATAACAAGACCAAATTAGGTTTATTAATGCCATTTAATTTATATTGGTAAACAAAGTGTAATAACCGTGAATACATGAATGATATACATTTAAATTGAAAATTAAATTATCTAAATCTGCTCAATTTAAACATGAAAATATTAGATTAAAAATCTAAATATTTGATGAAATGTATGTGTTACTGTTACAGGTTCATCAATATGTGAATAATTTGTCAGCTGAGCACCAGATCGCTAGCGTTAAGTTTCCCGATGTGCAACCGACCCCATCCAATGCCGGCTTCTCGATCGCTGCCGGCGACTTTCTAGACATATACAAAGAATCTGCGGAATGGGATTGCATAGCCACTTGTTTTTTTATCGACTGTGCCAGCAACATTGTCGCGTTTATCGAAACTATTTATCATATTTTAAAACCCGGTGGTTATTGGGTGAACCTTGGACCACTGTTATATCATTACTCAGACATGAAATACGAACAAAGTATCGAACCTAGTTACGCGGTTTTATGCGAAGTTATTCAAAATATTGGCTTTGTAATGGAGAAAAGTAAAACGGGGGTTAAGACGAGATATTGCCAGAATCCCAATTCCATGTTACAATATGAATATGATAGCATTTTTTTTGTTTGTAAAAAACCTGCGTCCTAGCGCTTCTATATTCACATGTTTAACTAGTTATATTCATTATTGTATTGCGTTATTCATATTTCACTGAATACAAACATTTACAAATGTCTTATTGACACAACACATGTTTTATTATTTCAATTCATTGTGTATAATACGACTATTACAAAAGAAATATTTTCATCATAATTCATTTTTTTCAACCAATTTTTATCCTGATTTTCTTAAGGATTGTTCACAGCGAAACAATCAGTATTTAAGCTTAGAAATTATTAGTAATAATTTCAGTTTGTTGTATGACTTACAAAGTTAACGTTCACAACAACAAAATTTATCATCCATTTTGTTAATTTTGTTGCTTGGAATGCTAGCATTGCTTGTCATAATACAAACTAGATTGTTATTTGTAATTTTCTAAGCTTAATTACTGATTGTTTCGCTGTGAACAATCCTTTAACCAGTGCAATTTATGTATAATTTCTCGTTAAGCAATCTTGCAGCTGTTACCCGAAACAACTATAGTTTTTAAGGTCGTGTCCGAAAATTATATTTCCACCGCATTTGATTAAAAACAAGCTTAGGTACGCATCTATGCATCCAGCTCACCTTATAAGTAATATATGCGATGCGATCAGCGGTTTTTAATTATAATGGCCTTTTGGTTAATAATTTGAAAAAATGTTAGTGATAAAAAGTCTTACAATTTTTTGTAGATTATTTTGATAAAATAAAATTTTAGTTCACATTTCATAATTATATATATTTTTTTTGAGCTTAGAATTAACAATATGAAAAAATCTTGTAAAGATAAAATATCTTAGAATTTTAAAAAGAATTTTTAGGTGTTATAGTTATTTTTATAAGGACAGTATTAAGGGGGGCTCTAAATTTTGGGGCCCTATAACTCGGAAAGTTTACGGGCAATTGGATTTAAACTGCGGGCGGATTTAAATCGGATACCAAATATTATGTTTAGCAAATTTGGTACCGGTACCTTCAGAGGAGTAGAGGGGAATTTGGTCTTACGAGCTAGTGACGACTAACATCCAAGTATATAAGTTATATATTTTTTTGGATTCAGGGCGATGAGACAAAGCCTTTTTGTTGAAAATGCTACAGATACACGACTGAATGCTTTAGCTTCTCGGTATTTCGTACGACGAGCTAAAAGAGCTGAAGGGGTCTTCACTAGACTTTCTTGTACTTCCACTACCAATTTAATATAATATTGATTTATTTGGTTATATATTAATCTTACATTGCCAATATGTATGGTAATTAATGAAACGTAAATGTAACATTGCTATTTTCAAGTTAAACATTTATCAAAAGAAAAAATTCAAACAAAAGTTGCTAGAAAATTTAATATCAACTTTTATAAGTTTTATTTTTACTGTAACTCGTATGGTTTTCGAGATAAGCAAAAAGGAGCTAAAATAAACCATTACTTAATTCATAAATAGGGAGAGTCAACAGGGTTAGCTCATTCCGATAATAATTAGATTCGTTTCTGGGATGTTAAAATATGGGTATTTCTATAAAATTTTCAAGATAATGCGTATAGGAAAGTAAAAAGTGTATAGTACAGCCATCTCTTGGCTATATTCTATAAGTTATGTGTGCTGAGTGAAAGAGGATTAGGAGGCTTGAACAAGCAACATAAGTGCATCTCTCTTTTAGATAAGCTTTATTCGTTTATCCTGCACGAACTGTTCAGTTCAAGTTTTGTCTCTCTTTCATTATAATGAAAATAAGGACAGATTATGATTCGAGCGAGACATGCAGCACAAACGAACATACCAAATGCTAATATAACAAAAGAGTCTATCCAATATCCATGTTCTTTTGGTTACAGAGAAATGTTCTTAAATACAGCCAATCACGGTCCATTACTTAGGTCACGTGACCAATATGTCGTCTAGGATTGGTGCCACTAACTGAGCGCGTTCTATATGATAACTAATGCTTGAAAGAACGAGCTCCTTGCATACATTATTGAAAAAACAGAACATTTAAGAAAAATCACGTTTTTGGTGTTTTGCGTACAAAATTATATAATTCCAAGTTTAAGGCCACAAATTAAATTATAAAAGTAAGCACATTGTGTATGATATTATTTATTTAAATTCTCTGGTTTTTATTCCGTTTTTAAAGGTGTGATTTAATGGTAACCTCAAATATGTATATTCTTTAGTATGTCTGGACGTGATGGTGGTAAAAAGAAACCGTTAAAGGCACCAAAGAAACAGGACAAAGATTTGGATGATGATGACGTAGCCCATAAACAGAAAATGAAGGACCAAGCAAAGGCAATGGCAGATGCTAAGGTCAAAGCATCGCAAAAGGGTCCGTTGGTCAGTGGAGGCATCAAGAAATCGGGAAAAAAGTGACATATATATAACAATCCGCTCGATTATTTTTACTCTAATTGTCATAAGAACTTGCTATTTAATATGAATGGATTACATTTGTCATTATTACAAATAAAATTATATAAGTAACTTAAAATTTCGCTCTATTCTTTTCCATAAACGATTGTTAATCGTCGCTCGCTCGTAAGGCCAAATTTGTGCCCTTTACTCTGAAGGTACCGGAGCGATTTACACCAAATTTGATATACATATTATTTTGCATCCCATTTTAATCCGCTCGCAGTTTAAATCCAATCGCCTGTATACTTCCCGAGTTATAGGGCCCCAAAATTTGGAGCCCCACTTAATACTGCCCTTATAAAAATAATTAATACACCCAAAAATTCTACTACAAATTCTAAGATATTTTATATCTACAAGATTTTTTCATATTGTGCACCCAAAGGCCATAAAAAATTATTAAATATTATAATTTTTAATTTTCAAATATGCATTAATAAATTCTCACTTGTGCTTTTTCCATATTTTGGCCATTCAGTAAATAGGTTATTCGTGTTCTTGCGCCATTTTGGCAATTCGACAGTTGGTTCTTCACTCTTATGCTTTTCTACTGATTTCAACATAATTCTTTGGCTCTTTTAACCCAATTCGATATTGTTCTCGCGTTTAGGGGATTCGTTATTATGTACATTTTTATTTTCTAGCTCAATTGCCCTTTTATATTTTATGTAATAGACGATTTTTTCTTAAAGCGTGTTCAGACCGAACCAAATAGTAATTAAGTTTAGAAAATTACAAATGATAATCTAGTTTGTATTATGACAAGCAATGCTAGCATTCTAAGCAACAAAATTAACACAATGTATCATAAATTTTATTGCTGTGAACGTTAACTTTGTATGTCATACAACAAACTGGAATGATTACTTATAATTTCTAAGCTTAATTACTGATTGTTTCGCTGTGAACAATCCTTTATTTCTAAAGTCAAAAGAACATTACGATTTTGTTTTGTATAATTAAATAAATACACAGATTATGCGCCAAGAAAGATAATACCTTTCTGGATAAGCCATTTAGATACATTTATAATATAAATATGTGTATTAAAACGATAAAACCCTATACTTTTTATTTATTTAAATAGAATTCTATTTTGATTTATAAGTGCATTGTGTATTTTTGCCAGTTTAGATTACATATTTTATATCATTTGAAATTTTTAGGAAATTATATAACTGTAAACATAATTTTAATACAATACATTTAATAATTTTCTATGTGAAATTTCTAGGAAGTCGAGTTTATATATTATATTTTATTTAAATTTACACAGGCGAACTTAATTAGAGAAGAGAAAGAGATAAATCGTATAATAGACATATTAGGCATCTGCTATATTATATTGATATTGTAAGTCAATGATAAATATAAATAATTATTAGTTAATAAAATTAAGCTTTATTTATTCTAATTTGAAGTATGTGAGTGTCGCTATTTTAAGCATTTATGTTAAAATAACCGAACAAAGAACAAATATAAATAAAAGTGCTACCACACGTGAGCGTCAAAAACAGTATTTCAATGTGAATTAGTGGCGTACGAGTTACGGAAACATTGAATTGTGAATCTTATGTTTAAGGGGAGTATCATTATTCAATTTTTAAGTATTTAATATGAAATAAGTGCATATATTTTTAGCAAATGCGTGTTTCCGTACATTTATTTTAATTCATAGTTAATATTTACACTTCAAAATAGCTAAGAAGCAGCGATGTTCTGCACATGGTGCCCACGGGTGACCCTAGTTTATAAGAATGATTGAATATCTCAGTTTATAATTCTTTAAAATAAGTATTCCTTTGTTAGTAAAACAGATAATCTAAATGTTGGCCAATTAATAAAATTTGGTGATATTGTTCAAAATAAACAAATTCTAACACACGTAACGTGAATTTAATCAGATGTGTGTGTATCAGCTGGGCCACTTATCACTAAAATGCTCCCAATAAACAAAACAAAATGTTCGTAAATCCCGCTTTGCGCTGTGTCATGAAACTTTCTCCGTAGGCCGCATCGACCAATCATGGCCGGCCTCAAACAGAACAGCTGACTTTAGTATTCAGACAACCAGTGTACTGTCAACATATAAAAGTGTAGTTGCAGTAGCTCTTGCATTGTTAGGAATATCATTTTTTTTCCAATAAATATGAGAAGTATACGACGCAGAAAATATATTTGCAGTGTCATATTATAGCAAACAGTGACGTTCAAGTGGTTTTGGCAGTGAAACGAATAAGGTTTGCACCACTTTGCTAAGCTTTTGTGTCTCGACCGAATTTTGCATGGAGCCATTTTGTCTGTTATCATTATAAATAATAATTACGGGATTGTTTCTTAAATTTAAACTATTTGAAATTGATTGCCTGATGTTTAGTTAACAGTATGGAAATATATAGTTTCATGTTGGTACTGTTGTACGACCTGTCAATTCTAATCAAGGTTGCTGGGTTGTTTTTGGTAATGAACAGTTATTATGACGAACAACCCAGCTATTATTATAGTTTGTGGCTGATTTGGTGATGTGTATTTTGTATTATGAACGGGCTTCGTTTGTTACTATTAATAATTACTCACTGTTTTGTTGCTGGAACAAAGGAGTTAACACTTCGTATTGTTTTTATACCTGAGACATTCGGGGAAAATAATTGAATAAATAAAATTAGTCATTTGTTTTTTTTTTATATTTTGTTTTACTATTTCTACTTTTCTGGACATGACAACTTCTGAACTTGGGTTAATTGCGGAAATGTACGTCTTGAGCTTCCTTAAATCTATATTAAGTACTTTCGCGTATTTCGTATTATATTATTTTATTACGAGAAGATAATTTGGATATTTATATTCATAATATGGTTTTATTTTGATTTAAAAATTATTTTTCTACACTTTTAAGAAAACAAAACCGGAAATTCTATAAATTGAGAGAAAGTAAAAGTAATAATAGTTTCTTACAGATAAAAAGATTTTTTATCTCTATATTATTTGCACTTTATCAATAATAACTCCTTTCATTTTATTTAAATAACCACATTTCATGGACTGTTGCATATTTAGAAATTGATTTAGCGTTTGAAAAAGATTGCGTAATTGAATCTACACGTGTTTCTATAAAAAGAACGTGTATATAATACACCAACTTGCTGGGATTCGGATGGCATTATAGCTTTAGTGTTTATTATTTTGTGTAAATTATAAATAATTAAGTAGGAAGGCCAAAGGTTTATTAATATATTATGATTTCGCACTTTGGTTTTTAGTTCGCCGTATAAAATGTACAAAATAGCTATAGTGATCCGTCGTGTATGTCTGTAACATGCTCAGATCAAATAAGAATCTTAATTAAAAGTACTTTTCGCCTTGAATCCAAATATATATACTTGGTTCGGTTAGTTTGTCAAATCCTCTGAAGGTACCGGCCCGATTTTAATGAAATTTGATATATATTTAATTTCCACGCCCGTAAAGTTCCCGTTGTATTTTAAATTCAATCGGGTGTACAGGTCCGGAGTTATAGGGCCCCAAAATTTGGAGCCCCCCTTAATACTGCCCTTAGTCAATTTTAAATATTTTTAGAATTTTCTACGCAAAATTCTAAGATATTTTGTGTTGATAAAGTTTTTTCAAATTGTGAACCCAGGGGCTATAAAAAAATTACAAAAATTGTAGATTTTTCTCATATTATTTTCAGCAAATGGTACATTTTTCGAAAAACTTTTACGACGAAAGTTGCTTGAAATTTTAATATCTGATATATATATATATATATGAGAATTATTAAATATTACAGTTTGTAATTCTTTAAATATTATTCCTTTATTGTTTATTGCAAGTTTAGTCATCGTTATACTAAAATTGCAACAAAATGAAATAAAAAACATAATTTTTATTTATTATATTAAAAAAAAATGCATTATAAATTATAAGATATTTTATATTTATAATATTTTTACAGATTATTATGAATCTGAAGGTAAAAAAATTAATATTAATATTGAAATTTTAAAATGTTGTTGATTGTTTGTTGGTTGATTGCAACAATAAATTTTGTACAATTGCTATCGCTTTTAGTATTTATTGCGATGGGGCTCGCTGGAAGCACTGGCGCATGCGCCAGTTCTTGTTATATGTCAGATATACATATTAAATTGAAAAAAAATCTCTTTGTTATCTAAAACAGGCCTAAAGTCGCAATAATAAAAATAGATTTTGGACACTGATGTAACTTTTCGTAATAAATATGTTCAAGGATATTTGATTCTCAAATAAATTGCGAACTTGAATCACGTCTTTGTTTATTGAATTAATTTATTATTGCTATTAAACTGCGATGTTATTAATTTATAAAGCGTAGAACTTTTCATACAAAAACAAAAATTACAAATAGATATTTTATTTAGCTCGCCGTACAAAGTTCAGATGAGCTAAAGCATTCGGTCTTGTAGTATTCTAAAAGTACTTACTTTTCTCGTCGCCCTAAATCCAAAAATATATATAACTTATATATATATATATATATATATATATATATATATATATATATATATATATATATATATATATATATATATATATATATATATGTTAGTCTGAAGGTACCAAACCGATTTGAACCAAATATGCTACACATATTCTTTCATAGTTTAAATCCAGTCAGTCGTATACTTTCGGAGTTATAGGGCCCCAAAATTTGGAGCCCCCCTTAATACCGCCGTTAGAAAAATAATTAAAACATCCAAAAATTCTACAATAAAATCTAATATATTTTATATCTTCAAGATTTCTGCATATTGGTAACTTATAAGCCATAAAAAATTATTAAATATTATTTTTTAGAATTTTAAAATGTTTATGTATTTATGAGAGGCCATTTGCAGCGAGCCAATTAGAAATTAAGATTAGTTATGTTTATGCTAACAAAATGTGTATCTGGAACGCAGTCAAATATTGAACTGCGTGTCAAGGTATTTCCTGAAACAATGGGGTGTTGATTTGTCATTCTATTGTATTATACAAAGAACTTCATTAAAGCTTTGCATGCATAATTATTATTTAATTTTTATATAGGTTATATGTTAATATTATTCTATATTTAGTTATGTTCGTTTGTCCTGCACTGACTGCTCAGTTCTGTCCATAAGTGGGAGAGACAGATCAAGAACTGAACAGTCAGTGCAGGACAAACGAACACAGCGCAAGGGACTTTAGAATTTAGATAATCGTTTCAAAGAGAACACTTTACAGACGAATTGGCTAATGTATATGGGCACATTGTGTTAATATTACCACCAAACCATTGTATTTATAAAACCCAGGAATCATTTGTTATTCAGACTGAAAATAATGCTTATTCCGAATTAAATTTAAAGTTATTATTTTAATTATTTATATAATTAGCACATTACAAAATCTCAGTGGGCTCTAATGTAACGAACACAAAGAAAAGTAGATGAGTGGCCCACGTGTTTACGTATGATTTAAAATTACATGACATCACTTGAATAAACAATGAAATTATTGCCGTGATGATCGACTACACATACATTTACATTAATTGCATCATTGATATCGAATCGATGATTTCCTATTGTGATTATATTACAATATGTAACATTAATACTCAAACGTTTGTGTTTCCGTTACTCAAATTTCAATTTTGTTTTATATATTTCAATAAAACATTAATATAAGTATCGTTTAAAAGAAATTAAAATAGAAAATTCGTTTATGTCTACAAGGATCGATTAATTGAACTCCTTTCAATTCCATAAATTAAAAATGTTTTTTTTTTTTTTTTACTTTAACATATCCACAAATGAGTTTAAAACTGTTAATAAAAAGTATATACATATCTATGAAAACTATAAATTAAAATGCCATGTTTTTACAGATAATTGTAAGACTTTTTATATTCATAACATTTTTTTAGATTATGATTTCAAAGGCCATAATAATTAAATATTATTTTGAATTTAAAATATACGTATGCATGCGGTGGGGATTCTTTTCTTTCAACGGTCAGGCATAGGTGCCTGGATATATGCTTGTGGAAATATACATATTTTAATATATATATATATATATGATGTATGTGTTTGTGTAAATGAATGACTATGTGTAGAACGCTTTGTTTATATGTTTCTGTTTGCTACCAGTTGCGAGGAGCCTTTTTAATTTGTTTATAAGAAACAAATGCTACGTTAAATGTTAACATAAATATATTTATGAAAACAAAAATAGAAGTAATATATATTGTGTGTGGCTTGTAACAAGCAGTACATTTATTTATAATCACTCTGTGAGCTTTTACACCACAGATAACTTCACGTCTATTAGTTGAGTTTTGAATAAACATCAAAATACCGACCGTTTGTTGCATATCGAGTTGTGTAAATAATAAAGATGAAAAGGTATCTTTTATAGAGAAATCAACGAACATACAACACTGTGTAAGGGAAATGCTTTATTTATAGGGTGTATCCCCATGATTAGATTTATATTTACAATAAATTTGAATGAAAATTCGCCACCCATTACATTATTCAATTAGACAGGTGGATCGCTGTACATGATATGGGCACATGATCCCACAGATTCATGAAGTCTATAGTTTAGTTTTTAATAAAACGCCTAAATTACAATACGATGAATCACGTCTAAAGAATATTTTCTAACAATTGCAAATGCAAATAAAATAATTAACATTGAGCTCTCAGAATAACAATCAGTCATATGTTAAATACGTGTATTTTAATTATTTAAAAACGAACATTTTATCATATATATATATATATGTGCTTGGTAAAACATTAAAAAAATATTTACATAGATTTTATTGTACGAAAATTAAATAAAGCTTATTACGAATTTAAATTACAAAACAAAGGTAATGTTATCTTTAAACATATTGATAAAAATAGAATAATTATATAATCTAGGTTATATGTATTTATGATAATAAATCTAAACAGAAATGTGTAAAATTAATACAGCGTAAAATAAAACAAAAAAGAAAGATATATTTGCCTGAAATGTGCAGTATTCAAGAATCATATGTGATCTATTTATAGATGAAAAATGGGAACGTGTATTGCATACGGAATATGGACGTCGCATTGTCTACGAAAATATAAATTAACTTTAGTCCGTGGGGTCATGTCCCCTATCCCATCCAGACCCGTAATATTTATATTAAGGGGTTTCCACATAAATGACCTGCAATCCTTTGTACATATATATTTATATATATACTTGGGTATTATAATATTCTTGGAATTTTCGTTAGAACTGCTTTAGTATAACGAATTTTGGCACTGCAATAAAGAGAAGATTTATATTTTATATTATTAGCAACTGCGAAGGTCTACCTGACGTCTGATCTATCAGGGCTTTTGTGTTCAAAATAATATATTTTTGTGAACTTTTAGCGTCTTTGTTAATGAAGCGAATGGATAAGATTACATGCTAATTTTCTGTATACAAAGTTCTCTAAATTTAATTTACGAGTATTTATTATTCAAATTTAATACAAGCATAGGTGCAGGCACCAGTGCATTAAGATAGCAAGCTTATACAAATAAACTGAAGTGACCTGCACTCAATGTTTTCATACTTAGTTTTCACTTTATATATAGAACTGAGCTGGAATTCAATTCAAAAGGAATTTCAAAGAGCTTAAATACATTTAGGAATATAAATTCATTTAATTGAAGCGCTATTTTGATAATGAGAACCTAAGGCTTTGGAATTGAATTCAAATGAAAAAGAAATTGAATTGAATTAATGAATTAATCAACGGCTTTATGCCTTCTAAATGGTTTCAAGCCCTCAATAACGCTTCATATCCTAAAAAATGCTTCAAACCCTCAAAAAGAATTAAAACCCTCAAATGGCTTCAAGTCCTCAATTGGCTTCAACCCTTCAAAGTAATTTCAAGGCCACAAAATAACTTCAGGCCCTCAAAAACGCTTCAAACCCTCAAAAAGAATTCAATTTCTCAAATGGCTTAAACCCCTCAGAATAATTTCAAGGCCTCAAAATGACTTCAAGTCATCAAAATGGCTTCAAGCCTTCAAAAATTATATACTTGTATACAAGATCCCACATTTACATAATTTTCACAATAGTTTTACGATTAAAAAACACCGAAATAAATAACGGAACTAACCTAATCTTTAATAACAAAGGTAGAACGAACTAAATATGCTTAATCTTTGTTAATTGTCACTCAAAATATAACAGAAGTTGACAGACAGTAGATAATATGGCTTCATGGTTATCCTATTGCAATCATGACGTCAATCTTGAACTTTAACTTAGTTTCAGGACTTCCGAAGTAATTTCTCGATATAATGTTTGCGTATAAACTCTGGAAACTAAATTGACATTTTGTGTCACTTGTTCATTTGCAGATTCATCCGAATTTAACTTTCCTAGAAATATTTAAATATAATTCGTTCATGTACAAGAATATTAAGAAGCTTTTGAGCAATATGCTAATCTAGATGTCGTAAACGTGACACTACAATTTTAGTAGCATTCGTTTTAACACAAATTTCGGCTAATTTAATTTTAAACTGAATTTAGTTTACTTATTGAGTTGGGAGATTTTCACAAAACAAATAAATCGATTAAATTCGAAATATAAGTACAATCCGTAAAATATTGATAGTGTAATATATATATTTTAATTGCATTTGTGACCACAATATCTTCTTTTATACATAATGTATAAGAAAATACAAATGGCAATATCCAGTAATCAAGTAATTTGCAAAACAGAACAGATGCTAAAAGAACTTTCAAGTCTTTCACAATCCCCAACAGATTTGCAATGGATATGGAATCATTCTACGAAATTGGTTTGTGAATTGCTTATCATCGAAAACAGATTATTTGAAATTCGTTTTTTCGTCATATCCATTTATTCTATGGTTTGTTCAACTCTCAACTTGTCGAAACCAACTGATTTCAGTAATAATTTTGTATCCACCCCCAAAAGCAGCCCTGTCTACGTCGCCGTGGGGTGTATGACTGCTCGAACATTGAACAGCAACAACAACGGGTTGATGCGCTTTGCACTCCTCATGCTTTTCGGGTTCAAATACCCTAAGTAGGCGGCGGCGACAGACCCCTGGGTTGAACGTCCAGTCAGGACAGATCCGGCTTTAGCTTTATCAGCTCCTATTATGAGACACAGCTTAACCAACATAGCTTTTGCACTTTTAAACCAAATTATAATTAAAAGGATTTAATTTTCTTTCTTTTAATTTTATACATTATTGCATATAATCAAATACCAGTTGCTAATTCATATATTAACATGCTCATTATTCAAGCTTAGTTTATTTTGAAAGTTTTGATAATTGTAATCGTTTTGAAACTTTTCGCCTATTGTGTATTTAGTTTGGAAATCAAATTTCTCATGACATCAAAGCTATATATTAATAATTGATTTATTCTTGATAATTGAATAACTCTTCATGCATAATTCATGGTCCCTTAATTCTTGATCATCGATTAACAATCAATTTATTTATAATTATATATACAAACATTCTGATGTTTTGAATGAATGTGTAGATCGCTTTGTTTATATGTGTTTATGGTTACTACCAGTGGCGGGTTATGCTTTTTTTTACAGTTCGAACTATAGTGAAAATCTTTTAAATAAACAAATGCTACGTTAAAATAATTATTAATACAAGATATAAAAGCAATTGGAGTTGTGAGAAACCGTAAGATTATTTAGGAGTTTATATGAAGAGATATATGTATATATATATTTGAAAGTTCATAATAATCGTGGCGTCATTGAATATCTAAATGTATTAATATTTACATTATTATATCAATGAAGAATAGACTGTATATGATATGGGTACATGGTGCCCACGGATTAATCAAGTATATAAATTTATGAATCCATTTGTAATCATCGTGAAATATTTACCGATTCTTAATTGTATTAATTGATAATGAAGTACTAATAAAGTAGATTAATTGATTATATACCCTGAAAGAAAGGACTGTAGTAACCAGAAATCTGTCTGGTTGGTGTAACTAGATTATTCTGGTTGAGGTTGAATGAATGCCGTACACAGATATCTGGAAACTGTGGAAACTAGATTGAGTGTGCCTTTGTCATCACAGCAACTTGGTTGCTGCAACTAGATTGACATTGTTGGGGTAACCACATGTAACTACGCACTCTGTATGAGTCAACCATTTTCTGGTTAATTCAACTACATTTACTGCAACTATACGTTCTAGTTGAGAGCACAAGATATTTTTCTTTGAGTGTATGTTTTGTACGAACGATTAATCGATCTCAGAATTCAAATACTTATTTAATAGTTTGGATACGCCAAGATTGTTAATAAACTTTACTAGTTTTGCTAGTTATAATTTTGATAAAAAAAAACAATTTTCGATTATTTAGATGTAATTATAAATACTATCAGAAAATATAAATGCATATGTTAGTCTTTCCTTTGTATTTACCATCAAAATTAAGTCAAGTATGATTATCACAAAATCATATTTTAAAAGCTGTGACGATTTAAAAACACATAAGCGTTTATTTTCATAAAAACATGAACTAGGATTAGTCCACATACCACATGCTTGTACGGCGGCAAAAAAGTGGGACTAGCTCAGTCGACTATTTTACTGTACTGTACAGTAATAGAAAATTGGACACCATTTATAGTGAGTTCTAAGAACTATTCATAAGTTACCTGTTAACAGTCCTATTCATCAAGGTACAATTCGAATAACAACAAAATGAAAATTTCACTTCCATTAAAAGCCCAGCAGCACCAGAGGAGACAACTCGCAGACACGCTGCTATATAATAAAACAAACGCTATACTTGGGCAGGTTATACCATATGTCTGGACGTTGCACCGTTAAACGTTCGTTTTTCCTAACGGTGTAACGACCGATATACGCCTCCCACAGCCAATACTGCTAGACTACACTGTGCACTCAATCGCCGCACTTTTCTTTTGTTTATCTCCGGGCAAGTGTATGGAAATCTGTAGATTCGATTTTGATTTTCTTTTATTTTGCGATTTTTTTTTAATTAAATAAATCTGGTTTGCCAGTTAGATTTTATCATTATATTTATTCTTTTGTAATCTATACCTACATTTTAGTTAGATTGAATTGTTGAACTCTTTTGGTTTTAATTTAAAAGGAACCCAGGTTGATTGTACCGGTTTTTTTTTGTATCCTTTTGTTATGTTTTTTTTGTTGCTGTTTTTGTTTCGCGTCCAGACAAAAGAAATACGTAATGTGTGATTTTCATTAGATATTCCAGTGAATTATTTCCACGAGGCAATGCTTTGTTTCTTTTTATTGATTATTAGAATTTATTTATTATTTAGGAGGAAATAGTTTTCACTCCAACATGATTGCCTTTTAATCAAACCATATAATTAACTATCGTTGACCTTGGAATTATTTCTATCACGCGATTATAAAATTGAATAAAATGCATCTCAAGTAGTTACTAAATATTATATAACAGATATTCATTATCTTTTTACTTTCTTATACCTAATGCATTAAAGAAAATAATGTGATTATTGAATTTTGACTATTTTCTGAATGATGTCTGTGTGTATCTGTTTGTTTTCACTGTGTGTGAACACTACAGCCAATACAGTTCGAGGCATGCCAGGCAAGCAGGCTGCCTCGGAGCCAGTGAGGATACTCATCGATTCTTTAAGCAATCTTGCATATATAAAGATATGTAAATATTTATTAAAATTTACATTATTATTATTATTATGTCGATGTAGAATGGATTGTGTATGCTAAGTTCGTATTTATATAGTTTATATGCTATAGAAATCGGTATTTGGTAAATCCATCAATTTCCCTTGTAGGGTGCGTAATTGCATAAATCTGTCATGTGGAACCATCTAATGGAAAAGTGATGAACTCAAATGATATCATTACTTGATTGTATTGTGTGTAGTGTCATCTAACCATGAATTCATTAACTATGAACATAGATGTACATTCTGATTGTAAATATATCCTTATTATATATATGTATTTGTATATATTTGTATTTCTCGTTTACTTATTAGGTTTATTCGTTTGTCTTGTATTTCTTGCTCAGTTCATAATCTGTCCTGTTTCTTTATTATAAGTGAAAAAGAGACAAACCATCAACGAACAAAGCTATCAATTAATTTGTTAATATTAATGATCCAGTCATTTTTGATTTGTATTGCGCTGGGCTTCAATAAAATGGTCCAGTTTGCAACGCTTGCATATTTACAATAGAATGCGTCCAATTTTGGAATTCTTAGCATTGCCGGAATATCTGACAATTGCTGGAATTTCTGGCCACCATCCAATTTACCATGGATTCTCTTATATCTGTAAATTATCTTGAATATGACGAAGGATTTGTAGTTCTAAAATTATTTCTAAATATACGACATCTAAGAATTAGCTGATGTTTCTTTAAATTGTAGTTTTAGAGTGTTTACATTCTTATCTAATAATCATCCTCGTTTATGTTTATGGAATTGTTAGAAAATTGAGTTTTAAACAAAGAATTAACATTTGTTCCAAGTAATGATGGCATTTACGTCTGCAATTCTCGTCTTGTTGCATTACAAAATCAAAGATTGCATTGTTTATTTCAAATATATTGACAATACGTATCAAAAAGAGCAATTTACTCAAATACATTTTGGAAACAAAAGATGGCGTTTTTACCCCTTGGGAAGGGGTCTAAAACGCTGTAGAAATGATACAAATTTAGAAAAGCGGCCCAGAGCCAAGATAGCTCATGTGGACATTCCATATGTAAACTACTAAAATCTTTCCGTTCGGAAACGACATCCTTGCCTCCTTGGAAGTATGATAATTTCGTTACATTAGCGAATAGATAAGAATTACATAATGGCCTTTTTCTAAAAAAATGTCCACGTGCTAGGTTCAATAATAATCTTTGAAAAATTTAAATAAAAAACTAGTTTTCCATGTAATCACGATCACAATCAATGATAACATACAACTGCATTTCCATGAATTAAAAACGAATTAAAATCAAGTATATGTGTGTATGTATGTGTACAGGTGTCTTTTGTTATTATAGTTAAAATGTGTATGAATATCAAGAAGGCCTTGCTTTCTCGTTATTCAACGCATACAGTTGGCCTTGGAATCAGCTGTGTGTGGCTAGTGTTGTCGTGTGTAGAATGTGTGCGTGTGTAGGAAGGGTCCAAAGCGAGCCAATCGCCAGTACTGGTGGCTCTATTGATAACGTCATAATCTAGTCGGGGCAAGAGACGTATCAGCTGTTACTAGGCACATACACTTGCACACATGCACACCCATAAACATACAGTAAACGTATGTTTATGTTTTGTTTCATTTACACTTTTAATAAATATACTAACATGTGGTTGTGGTTGTTTTGTCCAATCAGTATTTTTATGCGGGCTTTGCCTGTTTTTGTTTTCGATGTATGTTTTGGTCTGGTTTTTTGTTGTTTTGATTTAGATTTTTTCTATTTACTATCTTTAGACATGTATTTATAATTGTTATTCTTTGATAAATCAATCAGTACACGTGTCTAATTAACGGCTAGCTTGATTAGAATTGCGCCTGTAGGGTGGATTTAGCCCAAAATTCTAGTGGGGTTCAAAGTTATTTAGGTTCCTTAGGGTGCATTTATAATAGAATTTGTCCACTACAAGTTCAATAACTATCTTTATCTAGCGCACACGAATGACAACCATCCTACTTGCGCACTAAACTTGGTGGGAGTAGGACAGGTTGTCCATATTGGAGCGTTAGATAGAGATAACCCATTTTTACTCGGAAACTTGACGTGAAACAATGCAGTTATAAACAATCCTTTACAGATATGCATAAATCTGATAGATGGAAATTATTTTTCAATGTGGGGACCCCCCTGTATCTACTACTAGCTCCAAATGCACAGGGAGAAAGAATTGATCGAGGGTAAACAATTCCTGGGGTTAATAACAGTTATATTAAAATCTTGACAATAATTACATCAACCTATATAGTAAATTGTACATTATTAACTGTTACTTCTTTAAAAACTATTCCTCTAATGATAGAAACTTCAAAGATTGAAGATTAATTATCAGTAATCGATTATCTAACATGTTTTTTTAATGGTTCGTAGAGGTAAATATTGGTGAGGATTATGAAATAATTTAAAAAATCAACATTTTGATGAATATTTTAAAATAAATAGACTAAGCTCAGACCATATTCATAATATAAAGATTAAAGGTCAATTCACAGCGAGCCAATTAGAAATTATAATTACTAATCCAGTTTGTTTTATAACAAATAATGCTAGCGTTCTCAGCAACAGAATTTAAAATTAATGCGTTAATTTGATTGCCGTGAATGGATTATTATTTGTAGTTTTTAATCTAATTACTAAATAACTGTGAATGCAGTTTGATAATACAACAAATAAACTCCCAATTTTGATAAAGATGTTAAACTATTTACTGGATTTCTAAAAATTAACTTTATACGTGTTATTAAGCAGATATAAATAAAAATAATAGTAGTTTAGTTGTAAGCACGAGTCACTTACAAACAAAAATGTAAATTTCGTGAAACCGTGTATATGAGAATACCCGAATAGCAAATTTACTAATGATATGAACAATACGATTATAACGAGTGGAAAATTTCGCACGGAAATTTCACAGTAGGTGGCTGCGTACCAATCAACTTTACTTCAATAGAAAACTCTTGTTATGAGTCACATTGACTGCGGGTCAAGTACTACGTTGTGTAGCACATTTTCATAGAATTGCGAACCGTGTAAATTGTATAGTTTGTTTCCCATGATGTCGTTTGTGTTCAGCGAATAGACGATACAGTTACAATTTCGTTAAAAGTTTTCGGAAATTTCCTAATCTTCTTTTGTACATTTCGTATTTTAATTTAATATTTTGCGTATGGTTGAATTTACAAGCCACCAATGTTGAGTAATCGAGAGTAGTAACAAGGGTGAATATCAAATTCGCCCTTAAATTACTGTTGTAAATCATACAAAAGTTATAAAATATTTACCGTTGCTAGACAGAAAACGTAATATAAACAGGTGCAATACCGTAAAGCTAAAACAATCTAATCCAATATATCTTCTATCGTACTCAAGATCTTTTAAATGTTGCGTATTTGCATAAAGAAAGGCTGGTAAAAATATATTTTTATGTCTACACCAATGCAAGTATTACATAGACTGGCATATAAAAAAATCCGGCCTAGGACGTATAAATTGGTCGATTGTGTTTACCGAATAGCCGCCTAGCGTGTATACACGTACAATTTGCTAAAAAAATCTTGGAAATTTCCATCTAATTTTGCATTTGCGCCAGTTTATATTTTAAATGAATATTAATTATGGGTAACTTGTTTTTATGTTTAATAATTACTTATATGAATTAAGAGGGACGGATTGTAGTAAAAAATATTCGTTGCCATAACCGGACGACGAGCAAATTGTTATTTTCCCAATATAAAGCAGAATATTTTAGCACAATTAAACGGCTGGTTCAAATATACACACAAATGTATTTTGGCACTAATAAATTCATAAAAAAAATTATAAGTACACAAAAAATATTAAGTTACACGTACATCTGCACTGTTGGAAATTCCCAAAAATTAACAATGGTCAATTGTGAATGTTCTCATTTTCCCTAAATCGCTTGAATTTGGGGAATCTGTGGTTTTAAACCACAAACAACAAAGTAATTCTGTATGTTGTTGGTTTGCTCGTCAACTATCAGCGACAAACCATCGCTTACAAACGGTTAATTTTTGTACTGGTTGTTGAGGAATATGCCCCAATTAAACGGAATGATGAGATTGCTCTTATTTACTTGATTGTATTTCTGTTCTTTAAAATCTGGTTCGAATAAGCGGCTGTCTCGATTAACCGGTGTACTGTATTACAATAATTCAATATTTATAATTCTAAATAATACTTTAATCAGTGAATCTGTGGTAGTGGTTCGTCTTAATTGAACTTAGTGCTGCGTGTTTTAGAATAATATTTTTGTTAAAAAATTAATAATCGCCTTACGGCGACTGGTTAATAAATCTGCGGAAAATAATCTTTTAAATGAGCCTTTTAATTATATGAAGAAAACTTTTTATAACAACTGATTTTTGAAAAGATAATATCTAATTAATGTGGTGTCAACGTATGATTTATATTACTTAAAAAAAAAAACCACGCATGATTGGCCGTGAAAAAAAAACATTGTTTTATTGATTACTATAATTTTACTGAAATGGTGTCCCAAATGAAGTCTGTAAACGTTCTACCGCAAACATAGTTGAAGATATATATGAAACTTTAAATTTACAGTTTGTCGCACAAAAATCTATTATATTTTTAGGTTTTATGTACGAGAAAGTCCAGTGAAGGGCACTGCAGATTTTTTGAATAGAGTGTGACATTTCCGAAATGATATTATAGCGCACACATAACCTTTCTAAATATTTGTTCAAACGTATCATCGCTAGACATGTCACTGCTTTTATCGGTTTTCACATTTTTCCTGAAATACCATTGATTATAAATGTTACGAATGTATTATAGCAAAAATTGTAATCAATAAAACTATCAAACTCGAGGTTTTAGTAAAAATATACGTTTTTGATATATACATATATATAAATTGCCCAGTTAGTCGCTTGGTATCGAGGGATTAAAGTTTTGTTTATTTCTGATAGGTAAATGAGTAAATATTTACTTAGAAATTATTAATGATGTTTTCAATGCGATTAAAATAAAAATGGTTTGTTCATTGACTCAACATAAAACTCGACAAGACAAGAAAACAATTAAAACTTGGAATTATCTGAGAATTTTAATATAATACAATACGTAAAATTTCGTTTTTAAAAACACACTACATTTAGCAATGTTGTGCTAAATACATACAAAATTAATTATATAATGAAGATATGCTAATGCGCAGCGATACAAAATGAAGCGATTGTTAAATACAACAATTTTTCATTATATTTAGAATTATTTACATTTTAAAAATCTTTAACAACTTTGGTCACAAGTATACGTTGATATTTCTCGAGTATTCTTCGCGATATGCTGTTTTTAGGTTTAATTTATTTTCATAATTACTCTGAACTACCTGCAAAAAATTGGCTCTGCACTAGATATTTGATTTATCAGTTAATTATTCACAAATGTATGACTACGAATAATTGCCGTTTGCACAGCTGTTCCGTATATTTCAAGGTCACCGCTGGATAACTATGCATACATTTCTAGTGTCATACTCGTTTAGAATATATATATATTTTTATTATAAAGCGAATATTCCGACTATATAATATTGTGAATTTTGAGTTGAAACAATCTAAATTTACATTGTTATCTACACCAAAATCGTTTGTATTGTGAACCACTGGTTTAGAGTACAGGTTTAGGTTGGTCGTATTTCTATCGGTCAGCCGCTCGAATATTGAGATTAGGTCAAAGAAATGGAATGGTCTCATTGCCGTAATACCATTTGCGCAATATGCACAAGCACCGCACTGGCTGCGATAAACCGTGCAATTTATATGCTAGGTACTGCGAAACAATCTGCAACTCTAATTAACTTTCTATCTTATTTATGCTTAATTATGCTGGTGCTTATGTCGTGTTTTCGTTTTATTTTTCCGCTGTACGTTGTTATAATAATAATAATTGTCATCAGAACATTATAGTTACTTTCAGGAACAAATTGAACAGTAGAGTTTTTAGCAGTTTAGATAAAACTGATTTTCATTGCACATGCAATAAGATAGTTAATTAGGGGTTCGAAACATGTAATTTCAAATTGTTTTATTCATTTTTACTTTCTTGTACGAATGTATCTAACAATTTCAACCTTTCAACAACGGCACCGGTCGCACAGACACCTTTAATAAATTAAGTACAACCTCTAAAATCATCCCATTGATAAGTAATATATGTACTGCAGTTTAAGAATTATTTTTTAGATTTTATTATTTATATTCTTAAAATAAACCAACATATTGTTAATATTCATTTCCAAAGATTATCTACTAACAATATCGCATGTTTCATTTGAACAAGGAAACAGGACCAACTTTTACTTCTTACGCGGAAATCGGAAAATATCTACATTAAATTTATGACATAGAATTCGTTAATTAGACACCATGTTAATTTATAATACATACGGACTGATATCGTGACATGGCAGAAAGCAAGAACCATCTTTATTAATAGTTTCTGGTATGTGAATACTGCGTGCATCGATGTATATACAATATCAGACTTTATAATATTCAACAAATGTAGAATTCCAAAGATATCGCATAGGTACTTACAACTTTTATATGAACACATCAGGATGTGTGACATAGATAGCAATAACAACTAATTAGTGTATCTTGACGGTAATTAAACAATTTACTAAATGTTTATTACTTAACTCGATTTCATTCCACATACATTTCAAATATTATTAAACATAATTGCAAACCGATATGTAAAATTGTTCTGTACCTCGTACGACGAGCTATATATATATATTATCGATGCGTATTTCCATAACGGTTGTCTGGTAAACATATAATTGATGATAAAAGTTATATACTTCCAAAATAGGCGCTTTTTCCTTCGTACAGCGAGCTAAATAAAATTATAAAGGTTGCCAACCACTGGTACCTCTGCCAATTTAAAGTTGCGCTGGTTGTGATTGAGGTGTCTAAATGATTATAGCTGCATTTACGTCTAATGCCGATAAAATCTTTGAGTGCTTTCCTCGTAAAGAATTTGAATGGACTCCAACAGCGACAAAGACGTATTTCAGTTTTACGAAACATTCGTACAGGCTATAAAACAGATGTACACACGTAACGAAAATAAATAACTGAAATGACCATGAACGGGGCAAGTGCAATGGAACCTCAAGATCGCTAGGCTAAATTGGCAATACTTCTGCATTGCAACTAAAATCATCTCGTTTTTATTCACTGACGCAAGCAGTCTAAAAGTTACATGTATTCACATTTCGCTCACTGAATTTGAAAATTTTCATGATTACAAGACTTACTTATTACTGCGTATAATAAAGTATATTTGTATAAAGAATGTCTAGTAAAATTAATTTTTCTATCTCATGTTCGGAGATTTAAAAAAACTATAAAAAAGTACTTATATTTTTGAGTTTTTTTTTTATCAGTTAGCTAGGATTTTATAAATATATTTATCAGACATTCTCTAGGCAAATACGTATCGTTAATGATTTGTCTAGGGTTAGCAAAATAAAATTTTGATAGTTTTATATTTTTCTGAGAATTAAGGGAGTAGGCGAGTAGGTAATATATATTTTCGAAATAGACGGATTTCTATTCAATGTACAAATAAGTTACATTTCGCTCACGTAATAGGTTTATGTTCCTGTTGTTCACGCGATAATCCCGTTTGTAAGTAGCTTTGCCAGCAGTTTTAATGGATTACAGCCAAAGTAATTATTGATACGATGAAGGATTTCTGATATTTGTAAGAAACTAATTACGGTGCTTCCTGTAATAAATAAATATCTCGGTATACATATTAGGCTTGAATTTACTAGATTGGTTACTGTAAAGTGATTGTTGCAAGACAAGTTTCCATAAAATCGATTTAATTCATCAGCTAAACAAAAATACTTTTTTCCAGTTCCATTAAAATAGTGTTTAGATTGTGAGTTCTATTTAAGAATAAGTTAAAGTTAAGTATAATATAAAAATATTATGTTTTTAAGGTCGAGGTCACCTTAAAAGCACACTTTACCCTTTCAAACTTGAAATCTATGTGCCACATGGCATTGCACTGATTGTGACGCGCATAGCTAATTATTATGTGTACACATTATGACGTGTCCCTTAATTAGTTATTATCAAATTAAATACCAGAATAGATTAAACAAAACGAGTTTGTGCCAACTATATGTCAAGCAACACCTTTTTATTGTGAAAGTTTTCACATTAAAATCACGAGATATATTTCTAATATCTTCCTTGGGAACGAAGTTCTAAGATTAATATTCTGTTAAGAATTAGTGGCTTATGTCAATTGTCAAAAGTTTTTAGCTTAGATTCAATTTTTATTTAAGTTTTGTTTGTTTTATAATGTCACTCAGGTACATTTATATATATTTAATCTATGATTTTCTTGCAAGAATCAGTGAGTACGAAATAAAAAAGTTAAGGAAGTAAAGTAAATTTATGGAGAAAACTAACAATATAACAGAAAATCTGAAAGGTGGTATTGTAATAATTTTTTTGTGCAATATTAAAGGTTAACTGCATTGTTTTCTCACTATATAATTTTGCAATCGACCTACTTCTGATTACAAAATATTCATAATTTTTTAATAGTTAAATTATATTCCTTTTTTTTTTTTTTTAAGAACAGTCGCTACTCATATAAATTTCATTAAAGGGAGGTTTACTTCTTTGGCATCAAAATCTTCAAACATGCTTGAATTTTTAATAAATTAATGTTTCTCTTTTTGTTTCAGGTAAGAGATCATTACATTGCCTGAGAATGAAGTACGCATACGGTAATAAAACTATATTAAATATTATACATTCGAGACGAAAGCACTTTTTTTAATACTTTTACCCAATGTAATTGAATTAATGGTAATTTATTTTTAAATTGACCATGCTTTATTATAATGTGTATATATTCGCAAAGCGAGTTCACGCTATCTGATACATAATTATTGTTATTACTGAATAGAGGTTATAATTATTATTTTTATTACAATTTACAATACGCATGTGACTATCAATTTTTTTTTTTATTATAAACGTGAATATTTTTGCTATACGTTTTTTTTTTCTTTTGTATAAGGATATATTTTTTTAAGTTTCTACGTCTTCTGCCTGTGCCAGATTTAATGGATTATAGGGATATTACGTGTTGGTAATGAATTATGTAGTTTTAGATGCAGCAACTATGTTAGCTGTCACAACAGATTCTATCTAACCTTATTTTTTCCGGTGTTTTTAAAACTAATGTCTTTTTACAAGACGTCACAAAACAACATTTTTGAAAGTCATATTATGAAAACAACTACATTTATTTAGCAAACTGATAACAAGTAAATAATTGTTGACACATAACATCTACCCCCAAATTAAGTAAAACCTCACTATTTTAAAATTAAAATGCACTTATTTAGTTTAAAGATTCAAAAATTTTATTATACATTTGAATTTTAGCGTTTTAAAGTACATTGATACGGTTTATAGCAATTATAAGGCTTCAAAACTATTATGTATGTTATTTTTACTTTCGTGGACGAAGTCTAAAAGGAAATATTGTAATTATGAAAATATTCGACCTAGGCGACCACCTTATGTGTGATTTATAATTGGCTTATCGAAGCCTTACTTGTGTTCCGAAGTCAAAGGATACGAAAGTGGACATTTGAAGTGTGTTAACACAATTTTTTTAATAATCACTGATAAGTATACGGTTTTTGATTCACTTAAAGTTAAAGATACTTATCGTTAGATCATTTTATAAGATGCTTCTTGTGTGCGAGAAAACTTTTACTTTGTGAAATTCTATCTATAGAAAAATGTATAATTATTTTCACTTTTCCGTGCCAGTTGGTGAACCGAAATTTTTCTTAAGTAATTACATCAATTGTTAGCTAAAGCATTCGGTCGTGTGTCTGTAGCATTCTCGGATCAAAAAGTATTTGTCTCGTCGCCTTGAATCCAAAAATATATATAACTGGAAGTTAGTCGTCGCTCGTAAGACCAAATTTGTGCCCTCTACTCCTCTGAAGGTGCCAGAGCGATTCACACCAAATACACATATTATTTGGGATCCCATTTGAATCCGTTCGCAGTTAAAATCCAATCACCCTTATAATTCCTGAGTTATAGGGCCCCAAAATGTGTAGCCCCCCTTAATACTGCCCTTATAAAAATAAACACCCAAAAATGTTACTAATAATTCTAAGATATTTTATGTCTACAAGATTTTCTCATATTGTTAACTCAAAGGCCATAAAGAATTATTAAATATTATAAGTTTGAATTTTAAAATATGCATAAAACATTGTAAGACTTTTTATATCTATAACATTTTATCAAATTGTTAACCAAAAGGGCATAATAATTAAATACCGCTGCTCGTATCGCATATATTACTTATGAGGCGAGCTGTACGCATAGATGCGTTGTACCTAATTTTATTTAATCCTTTCAGTGTAACTGCTATTTTATTTTGAGGTATTGATGTCGTTTAAGGCGTGTTCAGAGCGAACTAAATAGTAATTAAGATTAGAAAATTACGAATAATAATCTAGTTTGTATTATGACAAGCAATGCTAGCTATTCCAAGCAACAAAATTAACACAATGTATGATAAATTTTGTTGCTGTGAACGTTAACCTTGTATGTCATACAACAAATTGGAATTATTACTTATAATTTCTAAGCTTAATTACTGATTGTTTCGCTGTTAACAATCCTCTACTTTATATCATTAGATAAAGTAGATTAATGAATCGACATGATAATTAAATTAACTGAATATACAGGCTGTGCTTTTATCTGATTAAATGCAGAAAACTTTATTTGAATTTTTCTCAGTTAGATTGAGAAGTATAGCATTTTAGTAGTACCAATCATTTTCATGTAATATATTCCATAAATAAACAATTGATGTTCCTTTCAAAGCTTCGCAAACACGAGTGGCTACATCGAATGTAAATACATACAACAAACTCGCAACATTTCTATCGATTTTGTCGGATAAATATATGATGTAAGTGTATTCGCACACAACATTAACATATCGTCTATAAAACAAAAGTTGGTTCGCGTATTTATTCAACAAGCGTATATTCGTATACGAGGTTGTTAACTAGATACACTCTAGGTGTCACCCATAAATAATTAAATTTAGCGCAGTGACAGTATCGTCCGCCCTTATGCTCTGTGACCTGCATTTCATTTCATCAATTTTGCAATAGTGGTCAAGCAATTCCTTTGATTGGGTTAGCGCTTTGTTCACATACACAGCTATTCATCCGATTGAGCAGACCATGGTTGCCATATTGATTTTTGTGTTCTAGTTTCAAAGAGGTGTTGGGCCCATGTTACATTTCATTTAACTTGATGCATCAATTGTTTGTAAATTAAATGCGCTTGACACATTTTAAATATTAAATTCGTGTAGTCAGGGGTGTTTGAAAATGAGGGATATAGAGATAACAGGAATAATTGTAAAATAATCATTGTTGTACAATCTTTCCTTGCACGGTAAAAAGATGATTTCTATGTTTACTACAGTAATTGTAATTATTATGTCGATGAGGAATGAACTGTATGGGCATATGGGCTAACCTAGTTATACATATTCATCGGTAGAATTTAATCATGTTGAAGATTAATAAGAGCTTTGATGTAAAACAATGAAATGGAGCACTTGATTGATTTGAATTCGAAACGTGACATCAATTTCTTTTATTGGATCCATGATAAAAGTGGCTTCCTACGCCTCACCAGCAAATGTAATCCATGCATTGTAATCCTCTTTTATATGCGCATTCCTTTGAAACTCTAGGATCGAAATTGATTTATAGCATCGTTACTCGCTATTGTCTGATTCTGATCTGTTAGCTGAAATATGTTCCCGAACTGTTTGTTCCCGGTACGAATATACTGAAAATGAACAAATTTATTCTGCTTTGACTCAAATATCCACTGAATCATAATTTCTAGTATAATAATTCCGACCAAACTTTAGAATTTCATGTTACAGTAAAATTAGCCTTGTTTTCAATATTTATTGTCATCAATATTTAAATTAAATAAAGTCGGGATTAGTCCTCCGACAGTTTTTTAAATACCGAAATAAAGTGCCTTAATAAAATAATCGGGAGTGGCCTTCGCTCAACTATATATGCATAAATTAATTCAGGTTTTTGTTTGTTGTGTTTTTTTTTATGCATGCTGTATAAGAAAGTAAAAATAGCAATCGGCCTAACTATTATCGAATCCTTGCTCGTCATTTCATCAATTTATTTGTGTAGTGTAGCAATAAAATACTGTCGATCAATGATGGCCAAGGTGGGTTCTCAGGCTTCCGGTAGCTCTCGTTGCCATAGCTAATTATGCTTAGCTCATCATTGTATTACAAAGAGAATGTAAAAGCCGATCGGAATGACCTACTGGTAGTCCGTTATCATTTCTGGATAGTCGTCCTCGAAGCCTGTAAAAGATCTTTCTTTTTTTTACATTTAATATCTTGATTGAATTGCCAATTCAGAATATCTTTATAATTACAAACAGAGAACAAGATTTTCAAAAAATTTCTAAGGATAGTATTAAAAAGAGCTCCAAATTGTGGGGTCCTACAACTCTGGCCCTAAACAATTTCTTTTTGTTCCGATAATGTTACAGACACATTTCTGTCTTGGACTATCGTATTAACGAGTTAAAAATGTATATAGAATCTATCATTATGGTTTAACTTCGTTATGTTTTGAGTTAAGGAAGAACTAGATTTAGTTACGAAATATTAAAATGAGGCATCAAACATTTCAGTGATGAATCATAAATGAGATATAAGACTACAATTGTTCTGTATCCTATTTACAAAGTTTATCATCGAAAACCTTATCTTCTCTGGAACATTAACTCTAGTTTCAGCCTTCGGCAAATTTCAGTAATTAATACATTATTGTGTTTTTGATTGATTCATTAGAATACTTTAATGAACTCAAGACGTCATGATTCGAAAGTCAAAACAATCGCATTCGATATACAACTAATTCTATACAATTATCTATAATGGTTCTTCCGCCATATTTACTTAATTGTCAAATACGATAAATCAGAGCAAATAACTATTCCAAGAAATGACGACGATTATAGAGAAAGACACACATCTATATAAGATAACGTCGAATATATTAAAAAATATTCCTAAATTGAGTTATATTATTATACTTGTATTTAGATTTAAAAAATATTTAAAATGTGCTAATGCAAAACATTACAAACATAACGTTGTCTTTCTCCATATTAGTTTAAAGTTTTTTGCACGGCAAACCAAAGGTTCATAGCATCCAAGTATATGGAGTTATATACATTTTATGTTAAGGCTTTTTTTTTTGGATCCGATAATGTTACACACCACTGAATGTCTTCTTTACTTCGTAAGGTGAGCCAATAAAAATGTTGAGCTTTAGACGAACGGGTGCGACTGTATGATTTGCGGAATTGCTCGCGAACTGTTCTCGATTTGAGCCAAAGGTCGGTTGGAAGAAAGGATCTTATGACATTTCAGCTAGTGAAAATTGGTTTTGTAATATTTCGAAGCCAATTCGTTTGGTAGAATGGTTTCATATTTTATTTGTGCGAATAGTTATCGTATTATATTTCATCCTAGTTGAAAAGTCAATATTGCGAATCAACCGTTACAGGTAATTATATAGAATCAGTTATATATTGAATGTTATTGAATTTGACATTCGCATTATTTACCTTGACCCCAAATATATTGAGTGTCATATTCGAATACATCGAAAACCATGTATCGAACATAAATATTATACTTCAATTATTCTACATAAAATAAACAATTTAGAAGGCAATAATTATTACCAATTATATAAAAATGAAACCTTAACTTCAAGTCTACGCCACTTAAGGTGCATTTATAATCGCCTTGCTTCACGTCACGTGTTCTGTGTAAAAATTGGCTATCTCTATCTAACGCACCACAATGGACAACCTGTCCTACTCACACCACTCGAGGCTCGCAGATAGAAATAGATTTTAGTAATCAACTAAAGTTTTAGTTGATTTCCAGCTATTTAATTAATTTAGCACAACTAATGAACTATTTGATCAAATAAGTAATTCAATTTTGAAAACTTTTAGAATATTAGTCGCTTCATCTAAATGAATTAGAAAACTCAACATTATTTAACACTTTAGTTGATTACTATAATCTGTTTTTTCTGTGCAATATAGCACTGTAACAGTATACAGTATTCGCTGGAATGATCATAGAAGTGCTTAGGAGTGTTTCTCTCAATTAAATTTATCGACTAGAAATGATACCAAAGTCGCTTTCATTACTTCGTTGGGAAAACATTCTGATTACCAATTCGAGACTCGTTTTAAGAAGACTGCAAATTACATTCATAAAATTTGACGTTTACATGAACTTTGCAAAGAAATTAAGGATGTGCTTTATAGCTTTAATTGTCAATAAATATTTAATTACTACGTTTGCTGTTTTAGCTGTTATACTTATGATATTATTCGATTATTTAGGTCGACAAAATTGGACGAAACTCCAAAATTGTTTTAATAGGAATTCGTGTTGATAAATCTATTAAATGAATTTCTCTGTACTGAACTCAAATATTTTCCATTAGTAAATATCGCAATAAGCACGTGTGAAGTGTCGGATACATTTTGTAAATTGTGCCCATTCCGATTCGTCGGTCCTAGTATGCCGTGACCGAGACCCGAATTTTGCGTATACTTTCTCTGTTTCGTTTATATCGATTGCTGCACACTGCTGCTTCCCTGTTCGATTGCCAGCTACGCTACAACCTTACGGGTATTCTGTGTTGAGGTTTATTATCGCAAACAATCACTACGGATGTATAAACATCAGTACCGTAACAGATCTGGTTTTATTTCTTACACTATTTTTTTTTTTTTTCTCTGCCTTTCGATCTTTGAAATAGCCGGTTGGTTTATATAGGAAGTGTGAGTGGCAACGGTCTGTTCTGCTGTACTTTGACCCAGTTTTGTATATCTAATGCAATCTCACGCACAATTATAAACGCAGACATTCTTTAGCGCTATCCCACCGCGGTGGCGTCAATTTGAACTATTTCTGTTAGCGTATTTGGGTCTATGCCCAGCATAGCCAAATTGAATACCGAAGGTTATCTTATATAAGTTTTAAGGAATCAGAATTTTAAATAATCAGATGAAAACTGCATTTAACTCGCCGTATATTTAAATTAGGTATGAAAAAATATACTAAGTTTTAGCTCGCCGTACGTAGTACCAAAGAAGCTTAAGCATTCGGTCGTGTGTCTGTAGCATTCTCGGATCAAAAAATTTCATTAAGAAAAAGTGTTAGTCTCGTCGCCCTGAATCCAAAAATGTATATAACTTATATACTTGGATGTTAGTCGTCGCTCGCTCGTAAGACCAAATTTGTGACCTCTACTCCTCTGAAGGTACCGGAGCGATTCACACCAAATTTGGTACACATATTATTTGGCATCCCATTTGAATCCGCTCACAGTTTAAATTCAATCGCCCGTATACTTCCCGAGTTATAGGGCCCCAAAATTTGGAGCCCCCCTTAATACTGTCCTTATAAAAATAATTAAAACACTCAAAAATTCTACTAAAAGTTCTAAGATATTTTATATCTACAAGATTTTTTCATATTGTTCACCCAAAGGCCATAAAAAAATATTCAATATTATAATTTTGAATTTCAAAATATGCATTAATTTTTTTGGTTTTAAGCACAAAAACCCTAAAGAAAATGATAAAAGATAATTTAAAGTGTTGTTGTTGGATAGATTAACGAATCTAGCCATCAGTGGATGGCATTACAGTTCCTTATATTATTATGCTCGCTACTTGTTTTTGACAATATCAAAATCCATAAATGTTTATTATTTTCTCGAATAGTTACTTAATTTTATACTTGTATCAGTATTAATTATTGATAAGGACATTTTCATTTCTATAAAACCAAGGACACTTGTAAATCTAAACTTGTTAGTTAATCTATCTATATCATTTATTCAGTTTCAATAGAAAGTAGTATTGCTTTAAGTTTAAATTGACCTCAACCTCTGCGGGTATGTAACACACACACACACAGTATTTTACAGAAAAATAATAAATATAATTTACGAATTCAATTTACAATACATATTCTTTATATTTTCTAATTTTTCCAAGCAATCCTATGTTATTTTGAGAAGCCATGTTCCATCTATTAATGTAAATACAGCTAAATTTTATTGAAATCCCTGAACAGCTGCTAATCGCCAATCTACAAATTGTCATTTTGTTTAACAAAATTGATATGAGAAAGAGATTACGAAGCCCTGCATTTATTTATAGAGGGTTCACACCCTAAACTTGCCACATAAGCGTGATTCATCGTGAAAGTTTCGGAAACGAACATTGTTTTCAAGGATTTTCAACTAATCTCATTTAAGTTTGTTTATATTTGTTTTTCCTGTTTGTCATTTGTTTTGTCATTTGCCTGTTATAAATTAGTTTATGAAAACATCAGAATATTGTTCCTTTGTGCAGCATATCTACGGCGACGATATTATAACTCGTGTAACCAAGCTTGCTCTGGGTTAGACGTAGTATTGCCATCTTTTTTAGGACACTCAGGCCCTGTTTATGAGTAATTATTAAATATATTTAATAATTATTAATTAAAATTGTTAACCACTAATCGTTTGTGCTCGATTGATCAGTGAGAGATATCTTAATAATTATATATTTTCTATTAAAAGAAACAGTGTTTTCGTTAAATCAATAAAATATATTAAAAAGAACTGCCTGCAGCTATGTTTTTTACTTTCTTTTACAGAGTAATAAGTAAGTATAGGGATCACCAAAAAAATCGAACTCGAGATTTCAACGGATATACACGTTTTGAACTTCCCTGAATCGAATGTGACTATTTTCGGAGTGACGTCTGTGTGTGTGTGTGTGTGTGTGTGTGTGTGTGTGTGTGTGTGCGTGTGTGTGTGTATGTGAACGCTCTAGAGCCGAAACTGTCCAACGTAAAATTATGAGACTTCAAACTTAAGACTTGTATATGGTCTAGTTGTGCACCTCCTATTTTTGAAAAGCATATTCAAACCGGCAGTGCATGTTTACTCTATGCATTTTTTGTTCTATCTCCAATATCACTAGAACGGCTGCACTTACGGCAGAAATAGTTATTTTCATAATGAATGATATTAATATTTCGCACAACTTTTGTTTGAAAAGTTTCTTCAATAAATGTACCAGTTACGAGAAAACCGCTACCGAAAATTTTGAGAATCTTGTTTACGTTGTCATGGATTCGAATGTGGCTTAATTAATCGGATCATCTGCGCCTGTCACTATTTCGACAAGAAAACAAAATGGTCTGAATTAGATAAATGACATTTCAAAATATTTCTGTTGAGAATTGGTTAGTTTTGATAGTTGGTACTTCAAAACCATTAGAAATTGGTATTGGAATAATTTTCAACCCATTCATTTATATAAGGTAAGCTTGGTTTTCATATTGTTTCTGTTGGATTATTATTTCCTAATATTATATTTTTATAATCAATAAATATTGATGAAACTACGTAAAAGAAAGTCCCGCGTTGGCCACAACCCATTTTTTTAAGTTTATCTTTTGTTCGGACATAAAAAGGTTCAGTTCAAATAAAAACGGTTGGCTACGGCCAATCACAAGCCAAATATTGGGCACGTGGTTTCGTTGTAGGAAAATCACTGTTTCATCGACTAATAAAAGTTCGAATATCGTTTTTACTTTCTTTTACAGAGTAATAAGTAAGTATTGTAATCATGAAAAATTTCGAACTCGTGATTTCAACGGATATACACGTTTTGACCTTTTCTGAATCGAATGTGACTATTTTCGGCATGACGTCTGTCTGTCTGTGTGTCTGTGAACGCTCTAGAGCCAAAACTGACGAACGAAAAATTATGAAACTTCAAACTTAAGACTTGTATATGCCCTAGATGTGCACCTCCTATTTTTGAAACGAATATTCAAACCGGAAGTGCATGTTTACTCTATGCATTTTTTGTTCTATCTCCAGAAACACTTGAACGGCTGCATTTACGGCAAAAATAGTTATGTTCATAATGAAAGATATTAATATTTCGCACAACTTTTGTTTGAAAAGTTTCTTCATAATTTGTACCAGTTATGAGATAACTGCTACGAAAAAACTCAAATATCTTATTTACGTTGCCATGGTGATACCTACAATTGTGACAAATTTTATTATTTTTAAAACGAATCAACCATGAGTTACAGCATTTGTTTCTTGTTAATTGAAAACAAGCAAAGCATTACATTGACAGTTATCTTTTTGAATTAATATTTTAAATATTAATTTCTTATTAGAATAAATTGTATCAGGCAAATTATTATAGAATCAATTTATATTATATATTTGCTGACATAATTAATTAACAATTTCAGAGTTTTACTGTGAAATTTGACTGTTTAAGAGTGAATACGATAAGTACTTCAAATTCAGATCCATTATAAATTGGTATAATTATCCAGTTATTTTCATTATATTATATATATATATATGTATATTAATATCTATCTATTGAAAACTACGTAAAAGAAAGTTGAGTGCAGGCCACTCCAGATATTTATATTACTATATTTAAATAGTTATAAAAACAGCAACGTGAAAAAAATCTTTCTTCTGCTAATTTAGATGTAAAACTTTCCTTGTCGTTTGTTTTAATTTGTCGTTTTCTCTGTTAAGTTGTACATAATTTCATTTCATTAATTCGATTCTGCGAAGCGGAAATATATGCAAGCGTTTAAACTAGGTTAATTATTGTGTATACTTTTGATTATTTTATTTTTATTACAACAATTGACAGTTCCATTTTTTTGAGACGTATAAAAAAAATACATTTCTATTCTGATGTCACCGCAAATTTAGTTTATTTACACTGTATATATTAAATCTTCTTTTTCGGGATATACAAATCTTAAATTTAAAACATATTAGAATGTACGGTATTGGCACACACACGTCATTAAGAAAATAGTCAAAATGGATATTTCCATTATAATTTGGAGGTAGATTTGTTTTTTGTTGTAATTATTTTATACATACGTATAAAAAAGTTAAAAAGTATAATCCCTTTTTAGACTAGTAGACCAAATAAATAGTGAAAACTTTTACTAAAATAAGATGGTATTCAAGCAGCAGGAATCCAGGGCGTATTGTGATCGAAATTTATTCAGCAATGTTTCCTATATAATCTAAATTCATTTGGCAAACACCGCAGAGACGTAGCTTGGATAATATAAACCAGTCGCCCGTGTGCAAATGCAGATACTATTAACATACCATATATAACATACCATATAATTACGAATGTATACAATTCAGGCTCTATAACGTATAATTGGATACCAAGTCATGAAAATGGGAATATGAGTTATGTAAAATTTAGTTTAAGTTCTGAGTAGTATTAGGTGGATTAATTATTACGTTCAATAAACGAATTTGTCATTTGTGATCACTTCTGCAAACAGTGCAGGTTTCTCCGGGTACACCAGTTCCCCTATTTTTTCAGGAGTACAACTACACATATTTATCGTGTTTGTATCTTGAGCGGAAGTGACAAGGTCATTGTTTCAGTCTATACAGAATATGTAATTCCCTGCAAGAGAACTTTGAACGCAGCCTTCAGTATTTACAATTACGTTACTGATTTCAAATAGAATTACACATTTTAAGTGTTGTAACATAGCCAAAGTGATGCTGAATGTGGGAATCAAATTAAAATAATCAAACACCCACAGTTGATTGAAATATGGTTCTTCTCTATTTAACAGATCAATCAATGGCTAATCATCTGTGAAATTGACTTTATGAAGTATGTTATAAAGTTTCGCTATAGAAATTAGGTACTTATTTTTATTATATAACTTCACACTTGGAAAGTATTTGAATTTCAGTGAAAGTAAATTATGTATTTATGGTTACTATATACATCATAAGTATTTAGAACATATTAAGCAGCGTTTCCCAACCTTTTTCAGGCTCGAACCAGATTAGATTAGTTTTAGTCTCGCGAACTAATGCCAGAAGATATATTCATAAAATTAGGGACACAAGGAACAAAAAATATAAATTAATGCATTGATCTGAAATATATTTCATTATTGGCCTAGTTACATATTTGCCCTAAACGTGCCGTATATGAAGAAGCCTTATTTAGGTCAACCATTTGTTTGCGCATGCACAGTCCTATTTTAGGTCACGTCCTAATTTTGTTTACGGCTGTAAACTACACATAGCAAAATTTGTTTCAAAACATTTAACTGGATTGCAATATTATGTTTGAACATAAATATGTGATGTTTTGAATTTCAAATTTGTATATATGTCGGAAAAGAAAACCTGTTTTTAAAACGGATATTTCAACCGGAAGTGCATGTTTACCCAAGTAGTTTTTTGTACACTTCGAAAAGGTTATAATATTATTAAAAAGATTAGGAGATTTTCCCCCCTGGGATATATAAATCTTAAACTCAATACATCGTATTTTTATGTTCAAATACAGACGTTATTGAGAAAATAGACAAAATGGATTCGGTGACCATCAAACAGGATATTTCAAATATGGAGGTCGATGTTTTTTGTACATTACGTATGAGAAAATAAAATGTTACGGATATTTTTCTTTTTTAGTGCAAATATTATGCCTAGGGTTAACATCCTAAAACTTGACCCTGTGGGCACTGATTATAATTGCCACGGTTTGGTATAAGTTTATTGTGATATAATAACATTTACAGCTGTTAGTTCATTATTCTGACTGTACCATGTCGTGACTTAATCGTGATCGTGACTACATTGATAAATTATAAGATATACCATAAAATTTGTATCATATACTTAATATTAAATAACCTTAAATAATAAATTACATTGCATACAATCATTTCTACATATCATTTGCACTCATGTATAAGTATTATAATTCATATCTCCGTTAGAGACTGATACTTATAACATAAAATGAAAACAAGATTCGGTACGTACAACGCACCGATGCGTCCAGCTCGCCTTATAATTGTTTCTAATTATAATGACCTATGGGCTTACAATTTTAATTTTTCTTTAAAAATCATTTTTTGATATTGACACATAACGAGCATATAGGGAACTGTAATGCCATCCATTCATGGCTCGATTAGTTAATCTAACGCATTAATTATAAATTGCAGTGAACGCTAGCATTTTTGTAATAAAATATACTAGTTTATTAATTGTAATTTCTAATCTTAATTATGAATTGGCCTTTATAGTTCTGTGTATTGAACTGTGAAGTTTCATTCGTAGTACAAATAATCCAGATTATATTTTATGACAAGAAATACTAGCATTCACAACAACAAAATTAACGCATTCATATTAAATGTTGTTGCTGTGAATGCCAGCATTGTTTGTCATAAAACAAACTGGCATATTAATTGTAATTTTCAATCTTAAATACTAATCGGTTCTTTGTGAATGGACCTTGACACCACAATGTTTTTTTTTCTTTCGTTAAAAGTACTTGGCGTGCTTTGTTTTGTTTTAGATTAAATAGTGCGACTGCCCAATGCTTATTTATTTTTTTACTCTGACAGAAATAACTGGAAGCAAGCTGTATTTAGAACGATGCATTTTTGGTTTGCGCAGTAGAGATACCTGAGGTTCTAGAAATATTTGTTTTCCTAACTTCTGTTCAATGTAGTTTTAGAACAATATTATTGCAATTTTATTTGTCTCCTGTTCAAATTTGAATGTATTTTTGAAGAGCTTTTATAATTTATTTCAGATTGTGAATCAAAGGCCAGAAAATAATAATTTTGTAGTTTTAAATATTTGTCTTTTACATTATATCTTTTCTAAATGCACTGGTTACAAATCGGTTTTCTTCAGTGGACAAAATAATGTTTTCTATTTAAATAATAAAATTAAGACGGCAAACACGGCAAGCTATAGGCATTGGTGTTTGCTCCTACGCTACTTTGGTTTTATATCTAGCGATGCACAACCAATCAAAGCATTTTATGTTTGCAACGGTAATAAAGTTCGCCGTGTCCTGCACCTAAGCTTGTTTATTTACTCCAAGCCCCCCAAATACCACAATATTATCTAATTAAATTCTAATTAACACGCAAACAATCTAATGAACAGGAAAATAATCCTCAAGAATTGACTACGTGCTTATAGTTGTATATTTCTTTTTCATAGAAACCCAACTAGTTGCTTTGTATTGTAGATTGTAGACAAATAGGTATTAGTAGATTATAATCTCTCCCTGACTTTCCTTCCTAATGGGCAAACTTTAAAACTAGTTGTGCTGATAAGAATATGGTATTTGGTGTTCATTATGAATAGAAATGGAGAACAGTACGTACACCAATCTGTTTTTAACTGGTAGTTTTGGTGAAACGTAGCATTGTTCCTATATTTATGCTACAGTGGCTTTGTGAAGTGAATTTTGCTGCCAGAAGTGTAGTTGGGTTTATATTCAGTATTTAAAAGGTAAATAGTAATTATAGATTATGGTGCGATTTTGAGCAAGTCTGTAAATGTTTCAAATATTCTAAAAAGCAGTAATACATTTATTTAATTCGCCGTACGAAGTACCGAAGAAGCTACAGCAATCGGTCGTGTATCTGTAGCATTCTCGAATCAAAAAATTTCGTAACAAAAAGTATCCAAAAATAGATATAACTTATATACTTGGAAGTTAGTCGTCGCTCGCTCGTAAGACCAAATTTGTGCCTTCTATTCCTCTGAAGGTACCGGAGCGATTTACACCAAATTTGCTACACATATTATTTGGCATCCCATTTGAATCCCCTCGTAGTTTAAATCCAATCGCCCGTATACTTCCCGAGTTATAGGGCCCCAAAATTTGGAGCCCCCCTTAATACTGCCCTTATAAAAATAATTAAAACACCCAAAAATTCTACTAAAAATTCTAAGATATTTTATGTCTACAATTTTTTCCATATTGTGAACTCAAAGCCCGAAAAAAATTATTAAATATTATAATTTTGCATTTTGAAATATGCACTAAGACTTTTACATATTTTTAAATTGTTAATCAAAAGGCCATAATAGTTAAAAACCGCTGCTCGCATCGCATATATTACTTATAAGGCGAGCTGGATGCGTTTAACCTAAGCTTGTTTAGTCTAGAAGAAAATTTTTGCATTGAATAATAGTTTTGTTTTGATTTTTATTGCAGTACATATTTGCATAATTGTTCAAGTACACAAATAAATATTACCATCACATTTATAATTCAAATATATTTACATTTCAAAACACAAAACAATTGAAACGTTTTAATAATATATTTGGTAATGTTTATTTAACATAACCTTAAAATTGTTTAAATATAATTACAAATAAACGTGTTTTGATATTGAAACATTGAAAGTGTTATAACACTTTCATAAATGCAATAAACTACTTATTATTGTTTTAAAATATGTTACATTGTTATGACACTTTTGCTTTCGGTTTATATTCAATTTATACAAATAAGAATATAGTGCAGTCGTGCAGTGATTTAGCAACAAACGAAACAAAAATTATTTGTGAGGAAGAACTGCTTTTTTTTAATACTACGTATAAAAAGGTAAAAAGAACAAGATTATAACTTTTAAAATGCATTTATTCTAGGATTTATAAAAAAACTAACCTTGGTATTTTAAACTAGTCGAATAATAATGTTCTTGGTGTGAATTGCCAAAAGTCGTATAATAAACGAAAACTGGAATAATAAACAGTCTTTTTAAATCAAATAAAATGATCCTTTCTTTATATACAGCGTATAAGAAAGTAAACATGTTTTACGTTCCTGATTCCGAAAATATATACATATCTTATATACCTATACTTGAATGTATGTCCGATATACATCCAAGTATATGAGTTATAAACATTTTCGAAATCCGAAAGACGTGAAACGAATTACTATAATTGTTTCTTTAATACTGTACATACGACCAAATACTATAGCTCTTTTAATGCATACTATACGACGAGCTAAACACACATAATATTGCAAAATCACTAAACTAATAGTAAAATTCTAAGTAATTCTATAAACGCTTGAACAGTTTCATTAATTTAATAACTCATTTTATAATTGAATTAAGTTAATAAATTGAACAACTTAATCTGATTTATCTACAAATTTGGCAGCAAAATATAATAATTTGAAACTAAAAGTACTTAAATATGTATAGAATACCCCTATAGCTTTACAGATTAGCTCAGAATTCCCCCATAAAGTGTAAAGGATTGTTCACAGCTAAAGAATTAGTAATTAAGCTTAGAAATTATAAGTAATAACTCCAGTTTATTGTATGACATACATTTTTCAATTTATCATAAATTGTGTTGCTTGAAATGTTAACATTGTTTGTCATAATACAAACTAGATTATTATATGTAATTATCTAAGTTTAATTACTAATTGTTTCGCTGTGAACCATCATTAAAGGATTATTCACAGCGAAACAATTAGTAATTAAGTTTAGAAATTATAAGTAATAATTCCAGTTTGTTGTATGATATACAAAGTTTAACGTTTACAGCAACAAAACTAATTATACATTGTGTTAATTTTGTTGCTGTGAATGCTATCATTGCTTGTCATAATACAAACTAGATTATTATTTGTAATTTTCTAAGCCTAATTACTAATTAATTCGCTGTGATCTCAATCCTTAACAGTTGAAATTCGCTTGTTTTAGCAGCACAAACTTTTGATAATAAACATTACCAATAAGCGGGGTTTTACGAGATCAAAAAATTGTTGGTGTGAAACAAATGTACTTTGATCTGTGAATTGCTTGTGTTAACAATATAATGGTTCCCTAAAAACGGTTAGATAACATTTCAATGTGTAATGTAAATGTCTGCGTCGCAGAATAAAGTTCAGTTCAGTTTACTTCCATGTATCACTGATAAAGCAACATAAATATGTAATTACACAGATATCTTTCTGTAAATACAATTTATTACATACGAAACTACCAGATATTCGTTGTACATTGCGATTTCGAATGATGAAATATATTTTTCCGATTAATGTGTTTGTATAACCGATGAAATAAACGCATTGTAAGCAAAAGTTTAATTAGATTCCAAATTTATGTGATTTTTCTTTAAATTGATGCAGTCATGCCAGGGGCAGGTCTTACAAGTACGTGGGTAATATATTACTAAACTTGAAGAGCAGCTGAGTCGCGTTCCACCGAAATAAATGACATATTTTGTTAAACGTCGTTTTTCTTCATCAGTTTTCCTGTCGTCATAAACGCTTTTCATCAAAATACTGTTATACAGTTACACCATTTATCATTACTAACACAAAGTTCGAATTGATGGTATAAAGCATTTAGATCGTTAGGATTTAGGGCATTAGTCGTAAAAAATACTGCTTTGAATTAATAAAGCGTAATTAATGTATAAAGAAAACTTGTAATGTCCAAATGACAGATCAGATTAGTAGAAAAAGCGAATGAAATCTGCTACATATGTTTTTATTCCATTCAGTTCCCTACTAACTACTTACATGCATGTGTGTTATGCTGGTTGCATAACATTACGAAAGTGACAGTAAATTTGCCTATTTATAAACTAGTCGTGTTCATTTCAGCGACTCTAATCGATTACATAAATATATTTGGTATGTTACTGAAATAATAAATTATTTTTATCAACGTCGTACAAGTGTTTTATTACAAAAACGTTCTTAAACATATGTAATTTTGTGACACATAGTTTTAAGTTATTATTCACTTATTTGAAACGTATGTAGTTTCTAGAAATAATTCTTTAAACATGTCTCACTATTTAAATATTTTGTGCCGGTTTTATTCATTTTACCGATCAATATATATATTCAAATGTACTGTTTTTCAATATCTTCAATAACCAATACACTCAAAAACACGGTCCCAGTCGATCTATTTGTGATATCCGTGTTGGCAAATAACAAATATCAAATTACTTGAATCTACTTTGTTTCCTTGTCAAAATGTATCTATGGCAACATAAATAAGATATTTAAGATTTTCCGTAGCAGTTTTCTCGTAACTGGTACATTTTTTTGAAGAAATGTACGAAGTATTAATATCTTTCAATATTTACAATAATATTTTTGCTATAAGTATATTGGAGAAAGGATAAATAATGCATAGAGTAAACATGCACTTCCAGTTTGAATATACTTTTTACAAATAAGTGGTGCACACCTAGACCATATACAAGTCTTAAGTTTGAAGTTTCACCATTTTAGGTTCCATAGTTTTGGCTTTAGAGCTTCCATAGATACACATAGACGTCATTCCGAAATTTTGATTCGAATTCGATTCAGGGAAGATCAAAACGTGTCCATCCATTGAAATATCGAGTTCGAATTTTTTTATAGCGTATAAGAAAGTAAAAATATGTATTTTATGTATATTCATATAAGTTCCCAAAATTGCTAAATATTTTAACTCAAATTTTATAAAATTTCGCACGGGTACTTAGATGTGAACAAAGCATTAATTGTAAATGGGTTAATGCGGGTGTAAGTACCTTGATCCAAAATTAAATTTTATTAATTTATTTTCGTGAACAGCAAGGACATATTTTACATGCTAAAATGTATTACAAAAACAGATAATTTGCATAATGCAAAATTAATTTTATAATTTCTTATTAAATATATAAACTTTGATCCAACTTGAAACTTTAGTTAAATTTAATAACAAGTACTGACCTGCAAAGTATCTAGCACAACTATGTGCATTGTGTTAGGTACTTATTGTCATTTAAAGAGCACCTGCTCGTTTCGTATCTAATTACAAATATACATGAGTTTTATGAGTCATATTTTAAATGTATGCATTCATCATTTCCTTAAATCATAAACGAATTATATACCGATTGTACTCATTGTCTTCTTCTTTTCTTCTATTTGCTAAGAAAGTGCTATTGTGTGATGCTAATCTAGTTTGAAAGAGCATTCTGTACAGTTTTGACAGATTTATATATTTTTTTTGTTGAAACCAGGATGTTTTCTTGGTATACTTTTTAATTTTTTGTACCTTTTTTCCTAGAATTTATATTTCTTAGCAATATTTGTTTATTCTTATTTGTTCAAATACTGCAATTTAGCCGAAAATTGAAAAATCCGAGTTAATCTTTAATTATGTAACAATATATCTAGCGAAATTCATAAAGGAAGTTATGGAACTATATCATTAATTAATTAAAGAACTGTAATATTTTATAAATTACGCAGGGCCACGTTCGAATTTATAGTAATTGGCCTTGAGAAGGTTAATATTTAGTTACGAACAAGTAACAACATATATTTGAGATTTGTACACTACACACTAAATACACTTCAAATCATCAAATTCATTGAAGATTTATCACAAAAACTTTCATTCTGACGTTTGATTCGTTTGACTGAACTTCGGAAGAGAAATATAAACTATTTGATTATTTTTTATAATAATATTAGCAGTCGACATGGCGCAGTGGCTAAGAGTCTTGCATTTCACCCTGGAGGTCGTGAGTTCGATCCCCGTCTATGCCAATTCGTATTTTTACAAAATAAACCTTCTACACATACACACATTCATTTCTGGGTAATTATATTAATAATACAGATCAATTCTCATCGACATTAAAATAATAATGGTTTTGTTTAATTTGTTCTCAAATGTTGGCATTCCATCTGTGATTATCATGAAACAATTTTGTAAGTGTGGTAACCATGAATACAACATCCATACGTAGTGTACCGGATACACAAATACACACACACACACACACACACACACACATCTTAGTAGATAATTATTAGTGAAATCAATTTTGGAATGAAAATGAATTCATTGGAGTCTGATCTGCACCGCAGGCGATATTTTCCCTGAGAATCGGTCTAAACCGTTATAGAAGCACTCAAATTTAGAAAATCGGGCCATTCTCTACATGGCTCTACTGCCCAATTTGGCCTTTTTGCCCCATTTTTAGTTACTATTAGGTGCATTGGCCAACTAATAACCGAGTAGATTAGATAAATAATATTTATTAGTAGGTGGCTCGAATAAATTTATTATGAAGTGAAGTGTCTGATTCTCTAATGTATTTTTCTGATGTATGTATATTAATGTTTCAAAGAATGGCTATAAGATTGGATGTAATTTTTTGTTGTAGATGCACAGTTCCGCGGGTGATTTGGAGCCACCGCGGCTAGGTGGCGCTGAAGTGTTTGTCGGGATAGCAGCTCTAGTGACCGAGGGACGTGCCAGTGCCCCCAACAAAGTGGAGGTCAAGTCCCGCGGCTTCTCCGAGGGCCCGCATTGCGCCTTCAGCAAAGCTTCTCTGGGCCACGTTTGTAATCTTGATAATCCGCTGGTGAGAAGCTTTCATTTGATTGAAATTATGGTAAAAAAATTTAGTGCAATGCAAAGGACCTGTCAGGATACTCTCTCCTTATAAGTAAATATTACCTTTCTTAATACTACATTAATTTTATAATATAAACCTTTTATGAGAGATCTCATAACTGTAATGCCTTTTGTACAAATAATTCAATATAAAACTCAGTGACGCAGCGGGGCCAATAAATTTATTCAATAAGAAGAAATAAACTCGCGAATGAGATTTACCCAGGTTCGCCGAATAGAATTTAGCAGTAGAATGCGCGATTTTTTTTCCTATTTTGTAGTGCAAAAGGAAGAATTGCAATCATGAACAATATATAACTCGAGATTTTAACGAATATGTATCTACATATCGTCGGGCAAATTTGAAAAATGCATTACACCAATTTTCCTGCCAGGGCACTCTAGATATATAAATTAATTATCTTGAGTGCAATATACTTCTTGTTTTGTTCTATTCATAGCTTAGTACGAGTAACATGGTACAAAACAAAACCGTTGAGCTTAGAAAAAAAGTTATATATGTATACAAAAAAATATCTTCTTTTCGATGTGACTCATAAAGGGTTAATATTATATTTAATTCATAATTATTTTATCAATCCTGTTTTGAATTTATAAATGCTTGTTTTTACTGAATATGTGTAGGCCCAGTTTGATAGTTTATAATATTTAATTGTTTGGGTATTATGATGTTTTAGTGCATCAAGTATGATAAGATCAGTACGTACGTCCTATCATTGTGGCAGAAATCGCTGCCGTTGTGTATTGATGTTCTTCTTGTACCAAAATGTTGCTGCGAAAATGATCTGGTGTGCAATCCATCCACTAGTCCTGTACCAGTTGGATCGTCCATGCTGCTGGAGCAATGGCATGTCAATGTCTCACATAAAAGGTATTCATTTTTCAAATGCTATTACTCATCCGGCATTATTTGTGCAAATACGCATCAAATCTATTTTACTTATACGAATGTATATATAGAACTATTGTAATCACCCTAAAGGTCCGTTAGATAGTCATATTTTATAATATAACTAGGGTCACCCGTGGGCACCATGTGCCCATGGTATACAGGACATAGGTCAGTTTTGACTGATGGCGAATTTTCATGTAATTTAATAATAATAACACGGTTTTTCTTCATTTTGTATCGTTTGACTATAATAGTAATACAAATTTCCACATCGCAAAGAATAATAAAGAAAAAATCGAGTTCTTTCTTTGAACGCTATTTTGTTCTTAGATCACTATGCTGAGATTAACTAATCGATCGCTTATCATGCACTGTGTAACATCCGATAAATTTAAACAAAATTTTGTTTAACTTTGATTTAAACCTTGTATGGTGCATATGTGTTGTATCATTTAGACAGTTTCTATGATTGTATATAAAAAACAGGATTATAAATTTACTTACGATTGCTGTTTATTATTTGAATCGATTATTCAAATAATATGTATAACAAATCCTTTTTACACAACATTTTTAATGATTTGACATTTGATTCATTATTGTTTTTGAATTAAATAATCAGGCTAGAGTTTGAATTTTGCAGTATTAAACTGATGCAGTGTCACAACGGCAGTTTTAAAAGTGATGATAATTAGTTATATGCTAAAATACAATGGATTGTGCCATCAAAAATAAAAGAATAAAATTGCCAACCAAACATGTTTCTAAATATGTTTGAATTATCTCTTCAAGATTTTATTTCTCTAGTAATCAGAATTATAAATTTACTTACTTGCAGTTATTATAATTTGACGAACTATAAAATCTTACCGCAACTCATATTTTCAAAAATCACTGCATCTTGGCCATTTTGAAGTGAAAAATATTAACTATGAATTAAAATAAATGTACAGAAACACGTATTTGCTAAAAATATATGCTAATTAGGCAATAATATGCACTTATTTCATATTATATACTTAAAAATTGAAATTATAGCATGCTACTCCCCTTAAACTTAAGATTAAACTTTGAATTGAAGATTTATCACACAAAAACCAATATTGACATTTCATTCTGACGTTTGATTCGTTTTTGTCTATTTCAAAGCAGACTGAATTTCAGAATCGTAGTGATTGTTTTATTTCAGTATAAACTATTTGATTATTTTTTATAACATTATTAACAGTCGCCATGGTGCAGTGGCTAAGTGTCATGCCTTTCACCCTGGAGGTCGTGAGTTCGATCCCCGTCTATGCCAATCTGCATTTTTACAAAAAAAAACGTTCTACACATACACACTCACATACAAACATTTCTGGGTTATTATATTAATGATACGGTTGAAAGATTTTAGTAAGATAAATATGTGGGCATAGTAACACTGCAATGAAATAATATAAATATTTCTGTCATTTTTATATTTATATATCATTTTTATATTTTGTTTTTATGGTCATTTTCATACTATATTTATAATTCTACTATCTAAAGAATATATACTGGATGCAGGTATTAATGTTCTCTTTTTTCCAGAATTCATGACTTTTCGACAAACTTAAACATAAACCAACTGATTAACGCAATAAGATCGCAGTTATATTTCTCACAAATCTCCGCTTGGCTCGCAACACCTGATGAACAAATCCGATTGAGTTTTCAGGACAAGTCGGTCGTGTACTGTCTGACAGTACCGGGCGAGACATACGGATGTACAAAATTCACAACGAACTGTCAACACCACAATTTTCCCACAGCTGATTTAGGCAACGGCGTCGTATTGAACGTTTCACTGTCCAATTTACCACGCACCGAAGAGATACCACTATTAAAGTGTTCGAAATGCGATGTTCCAATAATGCCCTCCTCGATGGAAACGAATATTTCTGTCTTAGACGACAGAATGCAGATGTCCTGCACGTTGAAAGGTAAATATTCACAAAATGAAAATATACTATTTAATGCTTATTATTAATTTCTTATATAACTGTTCCCAAAACATTAAATTTAAAATGCAGTCACATTTCATGCGTAATTTCAACGTAGGTAAACACCGTTGCGAGGATTACGACGAGCTCGATAATCATTGCTGCAAAAGTCCCCGCTATAAGAAAAATTACAAGAATTTCTTAAACCTCGACTCAACACCGGGTGATTGTGCACCATCAACATCGTGTAATGTATTTGGCGGAGGGGAAGGAACATCCAAATCAAAACTACAATTGAATTTCAATGTAGATTCTGATAAAAATTGTGATAATAAAACTACAGACCTTACGAAAGGTCAAACAGAAGCATCTAAAATCGATTTAGAATTGAGTCGAAAGGAGTTTGTAGAAGTGTTAAGCGTTTTGCGACAGTCAGGTCCGTTAAAACAAAACCAACTGTCCAGCAAAATTGATCTCGGTAAACAAAGCAAAGGTGATATTTTACTAGATGCCATTTTACGTGCAAGCAAAATACAAGATCAAAATAAATGCGAGGACGAAACGACCATTGCATTCTGTACGAAACGCACTACAATCGCGCATAATCTCCAGAATGTGGTTGAGCAAATGCGGGATGAGAGCGTGAAGAACATATCGGCGACAAGTACCAACTGTCTGGAGCGGAATAAACGCAAATGTATGATGCATAATAAATCTGGAGACTCACATTCGGATTCTGGATTGTTAGATGCTGCGTGTGTGAAACACAGTATGCGTGGTGGTGATAAAATGTGTGATAACAAGAATGATTCTATAATTAGTGATAACATTAGTAGACTAGGTGGAAATCATAATATTTACATAGATATAAATTGTGATAATGTTAAGCGGAAGAAAACGGATTATATCAAAATGTGTGATATCTCGAATGTTTTTAGTTTAGAATATCTGGAGAAACGGCAGAAAGTAAAAGTCAAACAGAGAATCACGTTTGACGATGACTCTGTTTCTTTTGATGTTAATAAATGCAATAAAAACAATAAACATTCGGGTTTTTCGGAAAACAACAATAAAACAAACGAAGATAACTATAATAGCGACGATGAGGGTTGCGTAAATAAAGAGTCGCATCCAGTTGTTGGTATACCTTCGGCGTTAGAACAAGCCAAGTTCCGCAAATCCCTGGACAGTGCAGCTTCTATGGTTTTTCATTCACGAACCGGCCTACCTCTGACCAGCAGTCCAGCGCCCGTTAGACGTGGAAAGTCTTGTTTTGACTTTGACTCCAGTATCAATTCCGTATCAGCAATAAGAAGGTACACATCAATATTTTTGCCCCTATTTTAATCCTTAACAATTAGTTTCAAATTAGAGACAACAAAGAACTAAATGAGTATCGGTCAAATTCTTATAATTTCGTTTCTCTTTTCAATAGTGCATTATTTTCTTTGGCCCACTGTTCGACAGACGAAGATAGCGAAAGCGACTGTAGTATTGTGTCGCCATGTAGTCCAGATGCAACCAATGGCTTGAAACAACGCGATATACCGCCTATCAAATACAGGCATCGAGGCCAAAGTTCTGGCTTATTAGGTATGCAATTTCATCTGAACTAACTACTGGAAAACTATGTAAATATGTGCTTGTTTTGAATATTAATATGTACATTTTTGTTGTTTATAGGCAGCTTTGAAGAATCGGTTCTTAACGGTAGATTAGAACCTGTATCAACAGTTCATGGGTTTAGCGCCGAATTAGGAGCTAGTGGTTCGTTTTGTCCACGTCACGTAGTTTTACCTGTAACTGTGTTCTTTTACACTCTTGGAGACAATGATAAAGTTTCTACACCCTATCTGGTAAGAAATTTTCTTCACCATTACTTTTGAATCGTAGCGAAAAGGGTATATTTTAAATGTATTACGTTGATTGACAAGAATTTTTATCACACAAACATGATTTCTACTCGGGGCGAATTATGTATGCATTTTTCTCCATTAGATTGTGTGTGCGATTAAACTCGATCGCGAATAGATTATAATTTTAGGATATCAATTTAATATTATTTGTTATATCTAAGTAAATAAAATCTTCTTTTTTTTTCTAGGGACATATCAACCTGGGTAAGAAAGGTTACAATGTTCCAAAAACTGGTACAATCCAGGTGACCTTATTCAATCCGCTGGGCACCGTTGTTAAGATGTTTGTGATCATGTATGACTTGTCAGATATGCCGCCAAATTCACAGACATTTATCCGTCAACGTACACTCTTCATGCCTGCCAATTGTGAAGATAAAAATCTCGAATGGAGCCAAAAGTGGCTCCGATATCTCATACATTTACGGTTGGTACTTTTACTTTCTTATACATTTATAAAAGAAATTATTGTAATCATAAAAGAACGAATTCGACATTCTAATGGTGGAAATATCCGTTTTGAAGGTGTCGGAATCCATTTGGACTATTCTCAATTACGGCTGCGTGTAAATGCTATGCAGCCAATGAACATACAAATATAATGTTTTTAATCTAAGATTTATAGATCCTCGGAAAGAAAACCTTTTTAAATAATCGGTTGTGGCCAACACAGAACTTTCTTTTACGTTTTAGTAGAAGGCTATTTTTCTTGATGCGATAGAAAAATATAAATTTCTTTTTTCTTGAGCCTTGATATATGGAATGTGTTTTCGTTACATTATTCAAATTTAGCATCCTGAAATTTCAATGTTGGTATAGATCTTTATTTTTTAACAATAAACTATCCATAAATATATACATAGAAATACAGGATATAAATTAATATAAAATTGATATTGACCGACAGAAACAATAAAAATACTTGTCACAGATATCTGATTAAAAAAAAAAACAATTATTGGTTTATAAGCTCGTCCTATGGAGAGCTTGAGGGATCTATGTTTTTCTTAAATCAAATGGTTTAGTTTATCTTATATATCTTTTTTCTTTTCCAGATTTATGAGTTCAAAGTCGGGTCGCATCTATTTACACAGCGACATTCGAATGATAATCTGCCGTAAGTCAGATTTGGACACGGCCACCGCTCATGGCATTGATATGTCGTACGAACTGCGAAGTTTTACACACAGTCCAAACAATCCAAAGTTTTCACCGCGAAAATAAAACTTTACAAAAGAAAAACACAAAAAAAAGAAAGAAAACAATAGTATGCCATGACCAAAACATCAATATTATATATTATCATATATTTAATAATTTTATTTCGATAGTTAGATTAGATCGATTTTAATTATTATATAAAACATTTATTTTTAAATCATTCTAATCATTATTTAGTCGTTTGTTTAAAACGCAATTATTAGCTGATATTCAGTTGTTCGCGATATTGTTTTAGTCTATTTGTACGATTTATTTGTTCGTTTTGAAGTGAATGGTGGTATTACATAGCATTCATCATTCTAAAGACATTGGTTTATTTATTTACACGAAAAACTCAACATTTTCAGTTTATTATTGTTTTAAATCGGGTTTAAATACATTTTATACATTTTTATTATTTATTTTTATCATTATATAAGAATTTACAATATAATATAAAATGGTTTTTTAAACCATAAATACTTAAACAAATTTTTGTTTAAAAATTATCATCAATTTTAAACGCAATATAAACGACAAAACAAAAATAGTCAGTTTTGATTAATTGTGAAATATTTTGAGGTTTTTTGTGAACTAATGTCAACCGTTTTAAAATTATTTGTTGATTAATGTGATCTTTTATTTTGTAAATTGTCAAAGTAATTTTGAATATAATCCGTGCAATAAAAATACAATAATAGTTATTAAAACCGCATATGAAAATCATAATTGTTTTTGTTTTCAATTAAATTAAAATTTGTAAAATAAAATATATTACTGCCATTCGTCCAATGTGGTGAGTATTTTGTAAATTGCGAATTATTTCAAAATATTCATTCAACGATGAAAAATGTATCATATGATTTTAATTAGTGCTTTCCGTTGTTTAGTATTTGGTGAATTTATTTCTAGTAGTTTTCGTATTAACGTTTATAAAAATTAATTTGTAATATGTTTTATTAAAAGAATATTTGATAGTTGTAAGTTACGAAACGATAAAATTATTTGTATAAAATTACATACATATATATATATTTGACAAGGAAAGTTATATATTATATATTTCCGTAAAGTTATAGTTAAGATATATTTATTATATACAATGCATAGCGAATTTTTATTAGAAAATGCGAAATAAATGTGTGATTTTATCAATCCCAATATTTATTTATACCTATATACATGTTTTGACCTTCCCTCAATCGGAATGCCGTCTGTCTGTCTGTGTGTGTGTCTGTGAACGCTCTAGAGCCAAAACTGTCAAACCTAAAATTATGAAACCTTAAACTTAAGACTTGTATATGCCCTAGATGTGCACCTCCTATTTTGAAAAGAATATTTAAACCGGAAGTGCATCTTTACTCTATGCATTTTTTGTTCTATCTCCAATATCACTAGAACGGCTACACTTACGGCAAATATAGTTATGTTCATAATGAATAATATTAATATATCGCACTATTTTTGTTTGAAACATTTCTTCAAAAAATGTACCAGTTGCGAGAAAAATGCTACGAAACATTATAAATATGTTGTTTACACGTTGCCATGGATTCGCATGTAGCTTATAAAATCGGATCATCTGCTATTTTGACAAGAAAACAAAATATACTCAATTAGATTAATGATATTTCACGATATTTCTGTAGAGTATTGGTTAGTTTGATAGCTGCTTTGGTTATACATATATCTATATCTAGTGAAAACTGCGTAAAAGAAAATGGAGTGCAGGCCACTTCAGATATTTTGATTCTGAGAACCGTACGGACATTATAGCTCTTTTGTACATAATTTATGTGTAGCTCTATGGTTTCCTCCCTCTCTTATACCCTATATCTCCCTAAGTAACCATCTCTCTCGTGACATTATGGGGTGGTGACATTATTATCTTGTTGGAGTATACATATCTAAATCTATATATTATTTCCTGTAGGTTTGTCTGCCCTGCCTAACATGTACCACTGGTCGCTGGTCGGCCTACCGGCCCTTCCTAACAAATATGCAACCTACTTTGCACGCCGATGATTCTCCTCACGTGCTGGACGCACCTAATACCGAGTGGGGTAGATGTACTAGAAAATCCCCCATATAAAAATAACAAGTGGGAAGTATGAACAGGGGGTGGGCGTCGTACATGATGTAACTACCTACTGATATCTAGCATCGAATAGAATTCGATTCGATTGCAGTCGCCTCGATGCATGGCAAAGAAGGGATGACAAGGAAAGGTACACATAATTATATATTAAAAATACTGCACTGTACGTATTCGAAGTATATGTATTGATATATTGTGGTATATTATATTGATTCTTAAATAAGTTACAGTTAGAGATAAAGGCCGCCATTTTCCAATATGCTCAACAAAACTCTCACGGGATTTATGGGGACTTTTGGTATGTATTTCCTATAGCCTAAAGAACATTTGTGCAAATGTTTTTACTTATATTTGTAAGCTACACTCAAAGGGCATAAAGCAATCGACGCTCATTGAAACGTTCTATAGTTTTCTTCCATTTTAAAACCCATGAATATCATGGAAAGTCCGTGCTGGAATGGTTCCTTGGTTTAGAAAGTACTAAGCAATTTTGTAGGACTTGGAATATCCGAGCTGGAATGGTTCCTTGGTTTAGAAAGTACTAAGCAATTTTGGACGACTTGGAATATCCCTTGGGTTTGGACTTCTAAGGGCTGAATAATTTTTTGAACAGATTCATTTGTATCTAATTTCTTCCGATTTATTTCACGTTAAATCGGGCATTAAATAAACAAAGTCTCATTATTTTTTGTTACAATAAATGCATGGAAAAACTTAAGCGTCGATACTTGTTTGTGTTACGATGCGTTTTAATTAAACGTGTTATAACTATACCGTTTATTAATTAGGATATTATGTGAGCACCAGTCGTCTTTAATTCTTTATTTCAGAACGTATAACCATTTACAGACTGTCTACCAGTGAAATAGGTCGTGGATTGACAGTGATTTAGTTAGTGTTAAAAGTGAAGTGTATTATTTGAGGTGAGGTTCATAGCTATGAACAAATCAATACGTTATAGATTAGCTAATCTATAACGTATTGATATTTGGATATTCTACTATATGTATTAATGTTGAGGTATATGCAGTATGAATAGGTATGAATCAATGTTGAATCGTTATGGACGATGAGACGAAGCATCAGATTTAGTATAGAAGTATAATTATGGAGTAAAGTAAAGAATATGAGCTAGACCTATTAAATATATATAAGTTTTTTTTTTGATATTATTGGTTTTAATGAAATAATGTGCCATGCATGAAAAGTATCAGTGTTTAAATATCGTCGATTAACTTCCGACTACAATAAAATCTACAAGTAAGAAAAACCAACTTTAGCATGTGCAGCCGACAAACTCAAAGACATACGTTATATATATACGTATTTGGTATGCTCCTAAATAAAATATATTGTGTAAGTCACTAGGGTTTCTGTACTCGATTCGACTCGACTCGTACTCATCGAGTATTTGGGTAGCTACTCGGATTCGGAACTCAACTCTAATACTCGACGAGTCCAAGTTTTAAAATTAAGCAAAAACCAGTAAATTCAAAAAAAAATTCTAGATTTATGTTCTTTTTCTTTTAATTATACACATTGCTGCGGACAATAAATACATATATATATATATATATATATATATATATATATATATATATATATATATATATATATATATATATATATATATATATTATTTATTAATATAATTACTCAGAAATGTTTGTATGTGAGCTTGTGTGTATGTGATTAAGTATGTGTAGAACGCTTTTTTATATATATATTAGTATATATAATTACCCAGAAATGTTTGTATTTCTTTCGTTATTTCGTTAGTATTTCTCTAATATTTGTACCTTAAGACAAAAAAAAAGCAATTAAATTGAATCAAATAAATGTTCAAATAGTTATATCTAGTTTTAAAGTTTAAATATTGAAAATAAATAAATTGATTCATAAATATATTTGAGTACACTTTCTATTCAATTTCTTGGCATGACCACAAATCTCAGTTGATCTTGTTATGTAATAAATAATTCTAATTTTAACAAATTTTAGTAATTTTCTTTGTTACAAAGCTAAGAGCATTGTTATTGGATTCTAAAATATTAAACCATTTCGCTTATTAATTTGAGTTTAGATTTAGATTCGGAATCGACGAGTTTTCAAAATTTGGGACTCGTACTCGCCGAGTCCTAAAAACACGAGTTTTCAGAAACCCTATAAGTCACGTTGGTTATAAGAAAAATGCTGTTACATATTCTACAGAAGTTGTATTTTGTCTAAATTATCGATATTTAACTCGAATATAGTCTTAAATGAAAGTTATCTACACGGTGTCGTATGAAAAGAAATATATTTGAATATTAGTACATGAAAAATTGCTTGAAAATAATTCAATTTGCTATATAAACAGTTTAATAAATCAACAACCCCAGTTATAAGACATATTCTACACAAGTTAGAATAGTAGCTAAAATTTATATACGTGAAATGGAATATTGAGAGATCTTATTTTCGCATAGCCACGTTCATTTTGTCTCTCAACTACTAATACAAAACATAAATAAACTGTATAGTTTAAAGGAATTGTCTATTTTGCTATCTTTAAAACGCAAACTATTAATATTAAAGTTACAATTTGTGATAGTAACAGCGTCCCCGAATTCGACGCCACTGATTTTCCTCCAGTACATAAATAATAATTTAGTCGGTAAACGCAGCTACTAGGTATATATTTTCATACACTTGGTCTGCATTTATTTAAGTCTGTCATTTTGTCCCCGTTTCTTTTTTACAAAAGGACTTTGTAATTTATTCTGGCTGCTATTCCACTTAAAAACCACATCAATTAGGATAACAAATCCATTGTTCAACAAGGTAGTAATACTATATATGGTTGGAAATAATATTATACATATAAATATGTGGTGACATTACGTTTACTATAAATTAACCGTTTCGCAGCGTTTACTGAGATGACAGAGTACATGTCAATAATAAATAATTGGAAATATTTCACTGATACGTATAATATAAAACGTCTATAATTTTAAGTTTTCTCTTAATTTCCTAGTATTATTGATAATTTTCTTTTACACAAATTACTACCAGTTTAAAAAATACATTTAATAATCATTCAATTTTAAAACATATGTCGCTATAAATATTTATAAGAAGGAAAATAAAACAAAAAAATATATCTTTTCTTCTCCTGTCTTTTTGAAAACCATTTATTATCTCTCAAAATATGAAACTTTACTTGAAGTTGGTATAACTTTGCTGCACTCCCAAGGTGAAATATCCCTAAATTAATCCTAATTCTATTACAAACAAGAAAATGAACAATCCCAGACGACTTATTTCTGCAGGACATTGGAGGGACATAAACAAAGACATAAACTGTATCTATGTTAGTTTGAAGTTTATTTTTCGTATATTGAACATTAAAGTATATTTTATTATTATAATAATATGACAAAAACACGTATACCAACCCATAATATTAAATTAAGCTTAAATAACATATATTTCTAAAATTATGAAAGCACTTACTACCTATTTAATAAAACACATATTTACAACTACAACAATTAAGGCTGGAAACGATATTCCAGTATTTCCTTGTTTTGTATTGGGGGAATCCCAGACGGTTCAGTACGTTTATCTTGGTCCTCGTCATAAGTGTCAGTTCCTTTAAGAAATTCCTCATTTGCAAGTATTGAAGGCGACATTAATATCTCTGGATAGTATTCGATTCTCTCTGCTAAGTCGGACCAATGTAATTCTATGAAAGTAAAATTATGACAATTTTATATTCCGGGTGCGAAAACAATATCGAAAGTAACAATTTACAATTGCTCATTTGTCAATATCTCGGAGAAAAAATTGAGACATTAAAATTTCTAACAACTTTAGTGCACCAGCTTTGTCAAATTGGTGTGTTTTTTATGCAAATGCCAATATTACTTTACCTTTTGGGGCTGTGTCATATTTTTTCGTTATTTTTGTTGGTCCAATATATGGTCTATAGATTCCTGAGCTATCTTTGAAATACTTTGTGTTCTAGAAAAAATGAGAATAATTATAATTGTAATGCAATTTACAAAATAATTGCAATTATAACATAATTATGATATTATAATCTATAAAAACTAAATCATTATACCATATACACTAATGGAATTAAATTGAACGATAAATTAAGCAAAATGTATTTCCTTAGTAAACATTGAATTTTGTGATTATATCATTCGAAGTAATACAAATTGACTGATGTTGCTACAATTATTAAATCCTTTAACCAATTCTATGATAAATTATGTGAATATTTATATTCTATAATATTTTGATTGAGTTGGGAAACAACCCATATAGCACAGAATGCCTAAAGACGTAATAAAGACGTCGAGTAGACGTCATATTTCAAGATGTCATCTATTGGACGTCTTTATCACGTCTATAGGCATTCTGTGCTGTATGGGAAGACGCATAAATACCATCATAAGAAACATAAAACGTTGTGCGAATATTTATCACTAAAAGCAACAATAAAGAGATTTATCAATTTCGCAATATACATTTTTAATAATAATAAGTAAAAATCAGTTTTTAATGTTTAAATTCAAACCAATTCGATATTGTAAGCGAGATTTCTTTCCCACTTTTCTTATCGATTAAGATTCATTTATTTAACAATGTATTTATATTTATTCAAAGCACTACAGTGCTTTGAATAAATAAAAATATATAGAATCTTATCTCAAATGACTCCAATAACTACTCAAGTACCAATTATGTGTCGGCAACCGCTAGTTGACGTTAATTTACCGTATTATTTGACGGGAAATTACGACGACAAAAGTTGTTATTTTTTCGTCACTTTTTAACTAAATAATTCGACAGTAAAGTAAAGCTGCATTCACATGGAACAGACTAATAATTAAGATTCAAAATTGCAAATAAATATTTAGTTTGTTTTATGACAAATAACTCTAGCATTCAGCAGCAACAAAATCAACTTGCATTGTGTTCATCATAAAACAAACTGCATTATTAATTATAATGTAATTTTGTATTTTAATTACGAATTAGGCGCTCTGAGAATGGACTTTAAGGCGAATAAACTGTTATGTTGTCGTCAGTTAAACATATTATGTATTAAATATAATATAATGACGTAGTATATACGACGAAAGTCAATAAACAGATTCTAGTTTCATAGTTATGCTACCAGCCATATATTTGTTTTATTTATATATTAATAAATCAATGATTATAATATAAATATCGGATATACACATCTCAATTTACGCATTATCGTCAAGGAGACGACTACAATCTTATAAAAATTACTAAATGGCTTCTGACTTTTTTTGGAAAGTTTGTTACTTGTGTATAAACATAATAACGCCTATTTTGTAACTCCTAAAAAGCATAATTCTTTTTGGTTTCCATAGTTATTATTATTTTTGTTTCGAAACAATGAATTTCTTTATCAGTGATAATAAAATGGAACTATAAAATATATAATGTACAGTATTGTGTGTCAAGTGTTAAAGTTTCCCACATAAACAAGGATAATGTAAAAATACACTTACCAAATCAAAATCGCGTCGACCAATTCTTGGCACAGACTTGGATGCTTTCAAAAAGAAGTTCTCAAAATCATCTGCCCCTGCTCTGCTATCGCGTTGTAAATGTTTCAGAATGATGTCCTGACCGGATGCTGAATACTTTTTGGGTATTGCAAGACATAGTAGCATAGATAGAAATATTATCTTTTTCAACTCCATTTTGCTCTCTGAAAATAAATATCTATTTGTTTAATTTTTAAATCAATAAATAAGTATAAATGATTTTTTAATTGACACAATTTATGAAACGTTATGATTTTATTTCTAATTCTACTCGATGCGAATACACCGTAATGTTGAAGTTGGTATTAAATTCGGACTAAAATAAGAATGTTTAATTTTGTCTTGAGCAAACGTTACATCAGAAAATATCGTTTTTTAGTACGGAGATAAAGAGTTAACTTACGTGGATAATGGCACACCAAATACTGTAACGAAAATGGTTAAACTTGTAAGTATTTATACATTGTTGCTTTGCATAAATGAATACGATTATAGCTGTTCAATCAAGTTGTAATTCGTTTCGTATATTGCATTGTATAGGTATAATTGCGTTGTGTTACTGCAGACGCCCTTATCCTGGTGATATCCACGATTAGCTATAAATTTTACGGACAGATGTTTTCAACGTTTAATATTCAGTACGAATGCTGATATTTTGTAATGAATTCATAATTTAATTTCGTTTTAAACACACTTGGTATTTGAGTGCGGAAACTGACCTTATTTTAATACTTCATATCTATTAGAATTATTAGTGTTGCTCGTCGAGAAATGCCAATTTCTTGTCTCGTCAAGACAAAATAGGCGTCTCGAAAAATATCAAGATATATTTCGAGTTGAGACCGAGAAATATACTGTATACAGTGACGCTGAATTTCTCGTCTCGTCCGAAATTATGGGACAAGAAATATTGCAAATTCTTGTCTCAATTTTTTCCCAAGTCCGAGAAATTTCTAGTCTCGACGGCATCACTAAAAATTATACATATTCTTAAAATAGAAGGATAATATTACAGTAAAAAAAAATCTGTAGTGTCCTATACAAGATTTTCTTGTACGTATAATCAAAGAATATCTATAGATAATTTGTGGTATATTTATATTATTTTATTAAAAGAAAAAGTATGCATTTATATAAGTTTCTCATACAATTATTTGTTTTGTTTCAAATTGTTACATAAATATATACTAAGGCCGTGCAATAAATCGGGGATTTTAGAGTATAGGAAATAAAATGTGGGACAAAAGTGGGAATTATAAGCAATATTTAAAAATAAGGGGTACATGTTTCAAGTTTGGGAAACACTGCATTTATAAATAAGTTAGCAACAAATAAACACACAGTTTGTTAATTAGTCACAACTGTTAAATCTTTACTATCAAAATGCAGCCCACTTGTCACGGCAGAGTGCAAATTGCCTAAATTTCATTATGGGTAGTTTCGAGCCTCGTCACGATTTGAGACTGAGACGAGACTAGTTTCCCTAAGGTGGCATCTTGATTCGGGCCGCGTCTGTAGCTCTCCAAATGTTTACCTGATGCCTGGGACCGTTTCGTGCCACAGTATTTACATATATTATGCGTACAGCATCTTACAGACGGGCTATTAACGGCCAATGCATCAATAAATATATTAGTTTCAATTTCACAGGTTTCAATGTGAATTTAATCTAAATTTAAATCTAGTTTGAATTGTTTGCATATAGAATTATAGAGTATTGTTCAACTATATTAAGATTTAGTACTTATTATGTACGAAAACATATTGGAAACCAATTTTTTTTTAGAATTTTAATTAGAAATTAGTTGAAATTGTATTGTAAAAATATTTAGACCTTAAAATTATTAGAATTTTAATTAAAAATAAGTTGAAATTGCAGGTAAGAAGATTCAATTAGTACATTGTTTGCTGTTATAATTTAGTTTTGTTTAAACTCAATTTTATATTGTAGATTTAATGATTGTGAAAAGGTAAAAAATAATATTCTTAAAGATAATTTTTACTATTCTGTAATAAATAATTATAAATAATAATCCTACATTATAATAATAATAATTTTAAATTTGATAGATTCATAAATTAGGTTCTTGATATTACAAATATATTAAAAATGTTTAATGATCTAATGGGGGTAATCCGCACCGGATGAAACCCCCCTAGCGATACCACTGTATTTTTAAATTCGATGTTAGTTATCGCTCATTCGCTCGATCGCTAATAATATCATATCTCTGAAAATGCATTATTATGTAATATGAAATTTGGTTAATTAGTCCACAAAATTTAAACTTATGTACAAGTATGAGTTATATACATTTTCGGAATTTAAAAAGACGTAAAATGTATTTTTGTAGAATTTATTTGGTTACACGACCAAATACTACAGCTCTTTTAAACATGCTATGCAGTGAGCTACAATATTAAAAAATAAAACACTATGTAATTGTTTAGATTTTGTATTTCATTGTAAAATTCTTAAATAATATAAATAGGACAGTGAACAATTAAATATTTTTCCCGCATGAAATTAATAAGTAATTTATGCCGAAATTGTTCATATTTTATTGAACTATATAATCGTAAGCTGTAAGCATTGGTGGTGTGTTTCAATTCTAGTTTAGTAATATATGCAATGGAATAATACAACGAAATAGCATTGTTGATTTTGTATGCCGTCTGAATACAAAACTCATCTTATAGGATACGGGTTTCATTAGGATTAAAATTATTCAAATGCGGCCATATTGTCTTTGTCTTTTTGCTTTTAATCGACTAACGCACCAATGCGAACAAAGCAATTATGCATGGTTGTCATGGTAACATGCTAGTGGGGAATGATGGAAAGGCGCGGTCAGAACACGCAAGCGTAAAACTTCGCGAACTTTCGCACTATCTCGGGTTTATTCGTGTTTTAATATATGTAGAATTGTAAAAGTTCAGCTTTTCTCTGCTAGATGTCTAGAGCAGTACTAAAAATAGTAGGATCCGGGGCATGTAATCAATCTCCTTTTCATTATCAACTTAGGCGAGTTAATTAGTAATTTAGATTATAAATTACAATTATAGTGTATTTTATGACAAATATTACTATCATTCACAGTAACAAAATTTATAAATACTTTTTGATTGATTTTGTTGTTGTTATAACTAGTATTGTTTGTTATAAAATAAACTGGATTATTATTTGATCTAAACTTAACTACTAATTGGCTCGCTTAAGCGTTTATTTCAACTGGTAAAATTATATTTATTAGTAGGTATTAGGAAAACATACAAAATTACTAAAATTAGAAAGCGAAGTACCTTTTAAATCTATACGAGTTCGGTTATCGTTCGAAATGTAGACATGTATTATTCAAATTATTTTTAAATAATCGTTTAATCAGAATTATTATTATTTTTTAATTCAAATATAAAAATCGCTGGTTACAAAAAAAATAATTAGCAAGGAAGTTGTCTTAGAATAAAGAAATGTTTAATTAATTGATGTAAATTATTATTTGTAAATGTAGCTACTTCATTTAATATCTCGGAAATGGTATGAGTTAGAGAAAAAGTGATATTTATAAAAGTTGAAGATATTAAAATTTCTAGCAACTTTTGTTTGAATAACTTTTTCAAAAAACGTACCATTTACTGAGAAATCGCTTTTGAAAATGATTATTAAATATTTCCCTAGTTACAATACATATTGATTTTGTTTTATAGCAAATGACGGGAAAGTCGAGCAAAGGTCACTCCAGCTTAGTATACATATGTTTTAAAAAATGGTGTATCGCAGTTTTACATCGTGACAGTGGTAGTGCTGTGCTGGGGCGAATCGTATCGCATCGCATCGCATCGCATCATTGTTTGCATGTCGAATTCGCATGCTTCATAGCGCACAGTTTGAAATGAGGCAATCAGAAGACACGACAATAACGACAATTGTTACGGTCGACGATTGTTTGTTACACAAATGACAATTGTCAATTTCGTCATAACGCCATGGTTAGGGAACGGCTACTGGGACATTTTACGTACCTTGATATACACATGTGTACTATATATATATATATACATATATATCTATATTTGTGTTAGTGTGAGAGAGGTGGTTCGTTTCTTTGTATAGCTCTGTGTAATAGATATGTATGTATGTATGTATGGATGTGAACAAAAAATAACTTGTTTTTGTCTGACTTTGTGTTTCTGTTGTTACGTGAGCCAAGGATGTTAGCTGATTATGAGCAGACGGAAAATTACTTTAGGTGTATTATTTTGACACTGGCCTATACGATATGCAATGACCGCATTTTCGGGTTTCAAGGCGACACGACACGACAAGTCCTACCTGATTTCAAAACATACAAAATTAAAATTTATAAAAAAAAAGACAATTTTAACATATACATATGTATATATATATATATATATATATATATATATATATATATATATATATATATATATATATATATATATATATATATACGGTGGTTTCATAGAAAATTACTGTTCAAGAAAATTGCACCACTTGCCATTTCAATGAATTGCAAAGAATAATATTAGGTGATGTGTTTCAAGGCGTAACCATAATTTTATAATGATTACATTACATTTTAAAACTATATTATACATATTACATATTTTATTATTTTAACTACTGTTTCAGGGTTGGTTAACTTGCATTGATTAACCAATTAGTAATTCGGATTTGAAATTATAAATAGCAATCCAGTTTGTTTTATGACAACAATGCTAGCATTTACAGCAACAAAATTAACGCAGTAATTATGCATTTTGTTGCTGTGAACACTAGCATTATTTGCCATAAAACTAACTGAATTATTAATTGCAATTTCTCATCTTAATTTATAATTAGCTCGCTGTGAATAAACCATTATGCGATAATAGGTTTAGTTGCAATCAATCTTGATAATCCACAACTTGTATAGGATCCAGTCTCGATCTCTGCCAAAATCTTAAAATCAATATATATATATATATATATATATATATATATATATATATATATATATATATATATATATATATATATATATATATATATATATATATATATATATATATATATATATTATAGCAGTAAATATCTGTTAATATATATGTTTTAGTTTCAAATTAGTGATAAAAGAAACATGTTATTGCAGTATGCAATAAGTAAAATACTAAGAAATAAGAGAGTCCTCTTTAGTGTGACCTTGAAAGATCTACCTTGTGTCTCAAAAACTACTATTCCTAATCATGGGAACATACGGAACTTTAAGGTAAAGTTGATTAAGTATTATGAAACCGACTGTGAGATTCACACCTGTTAAAGAGTCATTTAAAAATGTTTATTACTTAAATTTAACAATAAAATTAAATAAATAATGAAATTATTTTCCAGTAGCTAAATTTAAAAATTTCTTTAGAAAAGTCACATAAATTATATACTCTATTATCATATTATAACAATTTAAATAACTGGTTAACAAATTACGAAAACTATATATGTTATAACTACAGAACAGCTACTATACAAACAACCAAAAACTAAAGTCTCATAATCTGTTTCGCGTGAACTTAATCGAGTTTAAACATAAAACTTAATGACACACAAACAATAACAACAAATAATATAATTCTAGTAAAAATCATTTAACAGAGTATTCATTATAATGTCATACACGCGACAAGCGCCATTATTATAAACGAAACAACATGAAGTTTGAAATACCGAAATACACTGCATATTTTAAGTCGAAGACTTCTTATTTCTATTTCAAATTGTGAATCCAGAAAAATAATATTGAAAATAATAATTTTGAAATTTAAAACATTGTAATAGTCACAATGTCATTATCATTAAAGTAATTCAGTAATTATAAATAAGTTCATATTTGAATCTCCATAATATATTTGATATCATGATCGGAAGTTTATAGTAGAATCACGGAAAGAAGAAAGAAGTGGCAATCGCATGATGTTGTTGATTGTTGTTAGGAGATTGTTCTCTCTTTTTATAACTACAAACAATATAACTATAGTGGGTAATATTATTAAATTATACTTGGTTACACATTGTGTTACGAAAATTGAAATAATCTAGCTCAATTTTCAGCCAATTTAACTACGCAAAACACTACTGTTTCATGTTGTGGTGTGTTTGTTTGCATAATGGTATACACTACGTATTCTGCGCATGTGCATTTAAAGATAATGGTAGCGATCACGTTGATTGTTGTGTTGTGTTGTGTCGCCGCACGTGCTACCTAATATTTTCAGATACTCTGGAATACTTTCTCGTGCAATATTTTTAATTTACCTATAGTTGTCATTTCATTAACATAACAGTGGCTAAATACGTATTATAGCAGTTTTAATATTCCGGATTCTCTCCTTATTTTGTCCAAATTCGAGATTTTTTAGCTCGCCGTACGAAGTACCGAAAAAGTTAAAGCATTCGGTCGTGTGTCATTCTCGGATCAAATAATTTCATTAACAATAAGGGCTTATCTCGTCGCTATGAATCAAAAAATGTATATAACTTATATACTTGGATGTTAGTCGTCGCTCATAAGACCAAATTTGTACCCTCTACTCCTCTGAAGGTACCGGTGCGATTCACACCAAATTTGGTGCAAATATGCCTTAGTACCTCGTTTGAATCTGCTCGCAGTTAAAATCCAATCGCCCGTATACTTCCCGAGTTATAGGGCCCCAAAATTTGGAGCCCCCCTTAATACTGCCCTTATAAAAATAATTAAATACTCAAATATTCTACTAATAATTCTAAGATATTTCATATCTACAATTTTTTTTCATATTGTTAACCGAAAGAAATTATTAAATATTATAATTTTGAATTTTAAAATATGCACTAAAATATTTTTTTAATCAATATAATCTACAAAAATTGTAAGACTTGTTTTTTTCAAATTGTTAATCAAAAGGCCATGATAATTAAAAACCATTGCTCGCAACCAAAAGGCGACCTCTACCTCTACCTCTACGCGTTGGTGCGTTTTATGCGTACCAAATCTTGTTTATTCAAAAATAGTATTAAATGGAAATAATCTACACGGTGACGTATGAAAATAAATATATATTTGAATATAAATACGCGAAACTATACTTGAAATGATGCAATTTTTAATTAGTAACAGTTTAAAAATTCAATAATTTAAAAGATATATTTCAATAACAGTACGGCCCCTTGTAGTTATGAGTCATAACTTGTGTAGAATATTAGTTAATAATTAAAAATATGGATAGTATTTCTTTAAAATCGAGTATTGAGAACTCTTATTATCGCATGAATATTTCAGCAAGTGCTATAATCAGTTTCGACGAAAAATAAATTTACAATAATGTTTTCAAACCAATTATTTTTATACCGCGCTAAAGGAATTGGTATACCTGTTACCCTATACTTGTATACTTGTATTAAATAAATATGTCGATATTGAACAGTGATAGAGCTAAATAATTAGATATTGCTTCTTCAAAAATCAAGTGTGTTTCCTTCGTATAATTAACAAGTATATTTTAAAAGATTTATTTTACTCAGTGATTAATTAACAGCTCATCGAAAATACACTCTGTATAAATCAACCATTTCCTGGTTTATACAACTAGATTTACTGCAACTATAGGATCTAGTTGAGAGCACAAGACATTTTTCTTTCAGTGTTGGTTTATATAGATTTTAATTTTGAGTATATATTTGATAGCATTACTAATACTGTAATATTTTCAGTTTGCCTACTCATATATTGTTATAAATGTTGTATCATAGTATATAATTTGTAAGTATCATAAGGATGAAGGTACAAAACTAATCAGTCAGAATAATTTGACACCTACAAGAGTGTGTATATGTAGGTATAGCGATTAGCAAGGTACCAGTATATAATATGAGAAACAAGCGAGCGAGTGATAAATTATTTCAATATGACTATACATTTTTTAGTGTGTATGTAAACATGGAAACGGGTGGATGTGTATTGTATAGGTGTATAGGTAGTAGGTACACAACAAACAGCCATTATATGGCTATTATAACTTTGTTAAAAATTCATCTATCATAAGGTTGCGCCGGCCGAACTTTAGCTTTTTTGACCATTGGGTATTTGTGCCGCCCGCGCACACTTTGATAAATAGCACTTCGATATACTTGAATGTTTTCCTATAGTCACGGTATATATGTATTATATACCAATAAGGGAACCATGACATATATCAGTCTATATAGGGCTGTGCGTGCCAATGTGTTTTTTTCTATTTTTACTTTCTTACTCTTTATCTATAATTAAATATGCACCTTAAAATATCAATTAAAGTATTCGTTTTGAGGATCCCGAAATTCTCTATTTACTATTGGACTATTTACTCAATGACTCTCGTGTGTGTGTATATGTGGGTATGTGTGTGTGTGAACGCTCTATTTCCAGGGGTCTTTTGGGGGTCGATGATACATTTATCAATTGCAACTTGATACGTGGTGCTATTTATGCTTTATAATAAAGAAAATTAGGGGTCAATTGAAACATAAAATAGAGGGTCGAAGGTGAAAAATGGTTTAACATGAATATAATTGGACTGGTGATGTTTTATTTATCTATTTTATATTCTGTCATCCATGTATATCATGAGGTTTTCTAAAATTCTGACTATTGCAAACTCCTGAAGATGGCATAAAGGATGCCGAAGCGTAGGGTTGAATAAAATTAATTATTATAAACGACTGCTTTTCCCAAGAAACTACTTTTGCTTCCTTTTATAAATATTATGATTTTTTGTATTTAATATTTGTATATCCCTGGATAGAAAGCCTCCTAATTTTGAATTGGATATTCCAACCAGAAGTAACAATTTACTCATGCTACTTTATCAATAACAAGAAATCGGTATGAGTTACGGATATATATATATATATATATATATATATATATATATATATATATATATATATATATATATATTTCGGATCTTGAAGTAAGAAGAAGGTACGCCTAGTACCACGTACAGATTTTAATTTTGCAAAGTTCAGATAAGTAAATGAGTTTTAAAAATGTTCGCATTCCATGTAAAATATTCCAGCCACGTGATGGTCATAATGAAGCTTTGCGAACTGGAGGATTGACAAGCCAAAAAGAAGAAGATGCAAAGCCAACGCTGATGAAAAAGAAAACAAAAGCGATCGTGTATTTCATTTGTGGCTGTCATTAGGAATCTATTTATGATTTGTTCTTTTGTCGGCTGCGCCAGAGACTGGTGGCGTCAAATCTATTACATTAAACGGATCCGCGTCTTATGGGGCGGTGTCATGGCGCGGCGGTTGCTACCGGTCTTGCATTGTGGCCAGAGAGATAAGTCTGCCTTATGCCTGTATGTATGTATGTATGTAGTAGGTAGTATACCTACACATGAGTGTCGAGTCATTCTTGCACAGTAAATCATTAACGGTGATGACTGTCTTTTATTCTACACTTCTATCCCTGTCAAACCACGGGGCACCTGTCGACATCTATATGATGCTATGGTAGTGCCATCTTTTCTCACACTAATATCACTTCGTTAAATCAGAGCCGTCTGCAGCCATTTGCTGCCCTTAGCACTTATCATTTTTTATTTAATGCCCATTTATATACGGATTTTATTAAATATTCCACCCCTACTTGGATCTACAGTGGGTAAAAATTGAAATTACCAATTGTTACTTATTATTTTATCCATAGCTTTTATCATAACCTTGCATTTTTATATTACAGTAATACCTTGTAATAAGCGGTCACAATATAACGGAATTCGGGTATATAAAAATATAATTTTAATTTAAATAAAAATTCCGAGTGCAAATAACATTTAAATATATAAACGCATATGCTTTTATATTTATTTCCCTTATTTCTTTCGTAAAATTTTTACGAAGGCGCCACTTGGATATTAAAAAATAAAATAAAAACTTATATGTAAAATTAAACTATTTATGTATAATTTTAATTACAAACATATATCTACATAAGTTAAAATATTGTTTATTTAATATTTGTTGTTTTTTCAACATACACATTCGGTAAATTTACAATTTTATAAATATATATATATATAGAACTTTCGGCTCGGATATCCTTCGCCCGAATTAGTCCGTTATATTTAGGTATTAGCAGAAATTCAGTCTTGATTTATTTAATAATACAAACTAGACGTTTTGGAACTACATATGCCTTCTTCAGAAATTCAAATAACTCGAAATGCAAAATAGTGTATGGTCCCTTAAGACGATGAGAAACCCATGTGAAAAACGACGTTTTTCTGCGCCTTCACACAGCCCTTATTTTTGTTAGTATCGAATTTTGAAAAAATGTTCTACGTTAGGAAAGAATGAAACTCTGAAATGATCGGATTAAAATTTTCATTTTTGGTTCCATTTTTTAAATAAAAATGTATGAATATGTCCAATTTTTAAACAATTCTTACAGACATATGTAAGCCAAATTCAAAAATCTAATCCGATCATTTCAAAGTTTGTTATTTCATTTCACATAATTGAAAATTTCAAATTTTTTCTATTTAAAACGAAGTCCCTGTGAAGGCGCAGAAAAAGTACTTTTTCGTGTTATTTCTCTAAAATGTGTGACTGTTGCAGGGCGCCTCTATCGTTTATAAAATTAACTATATTGCTAGAAGTGAATTGGCACCGCCCAGTACAATATTTTCAAAAGTATTTATACGATGAAATATGTTTCATAGACAGCATGTAGTATTTTGTTCTAATAATATAATATACAATCGAGAATTATATAAGGTGGTACATTTGAATTTCTAGGGTCTTATTCAATAATGTGTTACACTAATTTTTTATAGGTTGAATTTAGAGGGTAGTTCATTATAAATTCCTCGCCCCTGAATTATTTAAATATATATATATATATATATATATATATATATATATATATATATATATATATTTATTAAAATTCAGAGTGAACTACCCTTAGTTCAACCCTTAAAATTTGAGTTCGACAATCTATATATATATATATATATATATATATATATATATATATATATATATATATATATATATATATATATATATATATATATATATATATATATATATATTAAATCAGATACAAGGAACTCTTGAGCGCAAGGAATTCAAATTGGCCATTCTTAATTTGCTAGCATTACCCTCTACCCTTAAAAGGACAAAATTAGAAGAATTTCTTAAATCTGAAATAATATTCGGCAATTCCGCTTAACGTGAAAGTGACCAAAGAAATATTTTAGAGGGGGTAGGTTCATCCCTTAAAAAATTACCCCTCATATATGCATGCCGCACATCTATGTATACAAATTTCAGCTCAAGGAATTCAAATTTGCCATTGTTATCATCCTTGGATTACCCTCTACCCTTAAAAGGACAAAATTAGAAGAATTTCTTAAATCTGAAATAATATTCGGCAATTCCGTTTAACGTGAAAGTGACCAAAGAAATATTTTAGAGGGGGTAGGTTCATCCCTTAAAAAATTACCCCTCATATATGCATGCCGCACATCTATGTATACAAATTTGAGCTCAAGGAATTCAAATTTGCCATTCTTAACTTTCTAGGATTACCCTCTACCCTTAAAAGGACAAAATTAGAAAAACTTCTTAAATCTGAAATAATATTCGGCAATTCCGCTTAACGTGAAAGTGACCAAGGAAATATTTTAGAGGGGGTAGGTTCATCCCTTAATAAATTATCCCTCATATATGCATGCCGCACATCTATATATACAAATTTGAGCTCAAGGAATTCAAATTTGCCATTCTTATCTTCCTAGGATTACCTACTACCCTTAAAAAGACAAAATTAGAAAAATTACTTAAATCTGAAATATTATTCGGCAATTCCGCTTAACGTGAGAGTGACCAAATATAAATTAGAGAGGATATTTCTTAAAGCCACCCCTAATATATGCATGCCGCAAAAAAAATTGAGCTCAAGGAATTAATATATATTCCTCCAAATAATTTATACAGCGAGCCGAAGATATTGGTGCCTATGGTACCTATATTTATTATATTATCATATATTTTTACTAATGCTAATACCCAAAACTCTTTATATTTTTTTGTTTATTTGTAATAGCAGGGTGCTTAGAATCCATGCATAAGAGCATGACTCACATTCGTCAACACAAGTAAATATTATTTTAAATCGCAACAATTACTACAATGTTCTATTTCAATTTTATAAAATTATTAGTTCACTTTGTATCTAGCTCTGTTAGCAGCAATTTAGTTTTACAGAAAAAATGAGATGACATGTTCTGGTTGAAGAACATGGAAGAAAAATTAGTTAAATTTTATACATATTGCCTTCTACCTGAGTTAGTAGATCCACGAATACCACGTAACGGACATATAAGGGATCCTGATTACATAATTGCAGCAATGCGAGAAAAAGAAAATAAAAAAACTGTTAATCGAAAATTATTTTAAAATTTCCATATAAGAAAAACATCGTAAATTTTTGAATATTTAAACCTAAATAAAATAAAAAATCCTATAACTCCGGGAAAATACGGGCGATAGGATTTTGACTACGGTCGAATTCAAATGGGATGCCAAAGAATATGTGAATACCATCTTTGGTTTAAATCGCTCCGGGATCTTCAGATCTTCCTGTATTTCAAATGACTAAAAACGGCCTCATACCTTCAGAGATGATGTGCGGCCACAAGTTTCGTAGTGAAATGGTAGACCAATTATCATTCATATACATATCTGTTCTATTGTTATTCTTATAATATATAAAAAATATTGTTTGTTGTAAATATAATTCTATTATAATAATATGTGTTTTTTTTTAAAATAATAAATATATTTTTCGATATTGAATATATAATTTTTCTGAAACTGAAAAAAAACGTTCCAATAGTTATAATATATTGTATGAGCATTCTTGTTTGTATATTTTAGAACGATATCGTTATTTGTATATGTAGAATAATAATGCATAGTTGTGTAAAAATCAGATACGATGCATACGGAGAGTCAATTTAATTCTGAGTGTACTTTGTGCTCCCACTCCGTTGAGTTACCCACTACGTCACACAATTAGCACCGCCCAACAAGATACACGTGCTATACTGCCCTAACACCCGACCCGTCCCTCACGTGCATGCAAGACGGGTTGCTCATCCTCTTAATATTAAATATTATTACAGTATGGTAACATTTGTAATTTACACAAAGAGATATATTTTATAAATAAAACTAGTATTTTATTCTATATTTATAGGTTTGTACATTTCCGTCAACCAAAATTTCATTTTCAAGTAAAATATAGCGATTTTTTGTAATAATGCAGAAAATGCAGAAAGTAGTGGAATATTTAAATTAATAGGAAATTACAAGGGTATAAAATAAATATATGTACAGTTGAATTTTTAAAAGAAGTCACTTCAAGGTCAAACATACACCATACGACTCAAGATTTTAGCCCCGCCCATTTTGTTAATAGCAGTGGTGTAGGTCAATAGGCACATAATAAACTTTTAATTTTTTTGAAAGTAATAACACAAAATTGAACGAATAGAACACACGAAATCGATCAAAACGAAGTAAAAATTGCACAAACTAAGAACTGACAGAAGCAGAAACAATTGCACAATAATGTGAAAATACGGTAGAAATTTCGTCGAACGCCTATGTGTTCAATAAAAAATATGATATAATACCGAACATATGTTATACATACATTGCGTTGGACACAACAACGATTGACTAGCGAAGGATGTCTGTACTCTATTCTGAAATCACGAAAACCCGCGCGACATATGGGTACTCTATCTATCCTTCTCTTATGCATACAAACATGAGAGAGATATAAACACGCTATTAGGTATCCGTGGTTCATACCGATGGCCTTGAAGTGACTTCTTTTAAAAATTCAACTGTATATACATAATTTTGTAGGTTAAGTGTTATACTGACCGCGTAATATCCCATTTAAAGTATCAAATGTCACTTACGTGATGTCATTCTTTAAACTTTGTCAAACAAGACTGATGGAAAAACTGACCGTCTAACTTCAGCATTATACAGATTTAGCCCGTCTTGACGATGATTATTAAAATGCAAATAAATGCCTAAAACGCTTAGCCATAGCGCGGGAGAGTTGTTGGTGCTAATGTTGCAGTATTAAAAAAAAAAAAATTAGCTTTAAAACATTAAATATTATTTTACGTGACTATAACTATTTTATAAACATAATTGTTAATGATACGTTAAAGCTAAAAGACAAAATATTTAGTATCTTACGGTTAAATTACGACACGTAGTTTTAGTAGTTATTTTAAATCTTATCCTATCCTTATGCTTAAATTGTAATTGAGCAAAAATTAGATAATGATTCGACAAGTCATTGTGTTTTTCGCACTGCATATAGTACTAATGTCTGTGAACTTATATATATATATACTATATTTGAAATTGGAGTATGTACTGTAAACACGTGCACATCGCGTGAAATGGGACAGAAGCCAAAAATTACTGTTTGACATTGACTGATGATAGTTTGAATAAATGTAAATTATTCCCAGAATATGCAGGAGCATTTTCGTCCATTTCCTTACGATTAATGAGGAATAAACATAACAAAAACAACGATTTATAACCTATTTGTTTTTTGCTCGTCAATCGCCCGTACAGTATATGTAAAATAGAGCTATTCGTTTTGTATCTGCACTGACAGAATAAAGGATTAATTGAATCAAGTACTAGTAGAATAGGATCAGAAAAAGATAATTAATTAATTAATTTAGTTTAACTATAATAATTTTACATTAAATATATTCAGTTAAAAGTGTGTAACATATTCGTCAAATCAAAATCAAAGAAACTTTGTTTCTCTTCTCCTTGATATATCGTTGGCTCGATCATAAAAAAATCTACGAAGAATAACCTTTTCCTAATGTTGCATATATTGTTTCCTTATATTAAATCCAAAGAACTAAAAAAAAAGTTAATAAAATAATTAGCTTTTTTGTTGCAATTCCTTATCTTTCCTACAAGCATGTTTGCGCAAATCTTGTGTAATATAAATCAAACAGTGACACCGCACAGTAATTAGATATGATCTCATAAAAAAACAGTAGTTGTAAAAGAATTTTCCTCGTTTAATTAATATGTATTGTTTAAAAGGTTTTTATTTCTGCGATATGTATATAACGTTGTTACTCCAGCGCTGTTTGAAACAATTTGTTTGACAAAATCAAATATTCATCCACGGTTCTGCATCGAGCGCTGTTACTATGACATCTGATGGAAGTACTATATTATTATATTGAAGATAGAACTTCTATAATGATATTCGTATAACCATAAAAATATTGTATCTACAATCACAACTTACAAGTATTGTAAATACGATTTTAAATTATTATATTATTTATTATAAAAGCTGGAGTGTCTTTCACTCAATTTTCTTATACTGTCACTAACTATACATAACATTGCATTAAAACAAAGTCGATATGTATTGTCACAATATAATTTTGTTGTAGAGACATACAGAAACACACAGACATCGGTTCGAAAATAGTCTGAAACAATTCAGGGAGGGTCAAAAAGTGTATTTCCGTAAATATCTGGAGTCTGGCATTTGGTGTAATTACAATACTTCCTTATATACATTTGTATAAGAAAGTAAAAATGAGTTTCATATTTAATTACAATAACTAAACTATTAGCTACTCGAAATACATTATTTTTTCTTTCTGTGAGACTTGACCAGCAGGAAAAATTAAAACTAGCTTTTGGTAAAATCCTCTCGATACAACCCTGTTGGAATAAGTTTGTCGTTTTCTAATATATGTTGGGACTGGTCTAGGTTGCGATATATTGTTTCATGGGCTTCTTATTTCGAAGAATTGATGTTCTAAACAAATCAAAACTTTAGTGGAATGGTTTTTCCAATCCTTATTTGTTTCAGTAGATGAAGAGTTTTGTAGTTGCGTTCTTTTTTATATATATATATATATATATATTGTTGTCTTTATTGCGCCGTTATATCTTCTTTGTCATGCTTTGATGGACCGTTTGTGTTGGTGTCTTTGCGAATTCGAACGTGGGAACATTTCCAGTTAAGTTTTTATTTTGGGAAATATATATATACTTATTTGAAGATTTAACTGGCAGTCAACGTTAAAGCTAAATTTCAGTGGAAATGGCAAGATAAAGCTTTTGTGCAGTTCCAAGAACATTGATTATAAAGTGGCACACAAGTAGTAAGGGCAGGCCTGGATTTAGGCGTAGGCCCAGGTTTTGGGAGGCAAAAAAACATTTTTTACTATTTTGTCGATAGTATTATTATAAATGTATATATATATTTGTGTAAATATTTATATAGTTTTAAATTAAGTAATTTACTTATTTTATAAGTAACTTAGACAGGGGTTGGCTACGTGCAGAATGTGGAAATGTGCACATAGGCCACCCTTAATTCAAAACATCCATACAAACGCACAAATAGATACAGAAGTAATGAAAATGGATTCAGGGGCCCTCAAAACGAACATTTCCTTTAAAATATCAAGGACGATTATTTAGTGTTTTCATATTTAAAAAAAAATATATTATAGGCTCCGCCAAGTTCATTTCTTTCGACAATTTTTCGTTTTGTAAATTTCATAGATTTACAAACCGATTCAACTTGGATGAATTATTGATCCTGTTTTGATGTCGTGTCGTATTTCATTTACTGGAAGAGATTAATAAAATAGTTTATAGTAATTTCAATAAATGATAAAATAGCTGGTGCAACTTAGTACCAATAAATTCACTTCACAGATAGAAACCACAACAATTTAATCAATTTCTATTATTAATCGAAGTAATATCTTTTTTCAATTGAACGGAAGCTCTAATAATAATAATAATAAAAAGATATGATTTCTCGAGAGCCGCTTTCGTCTTATTTCACACATGGATTCTCATGGCGGACCTAACCATGCCCACAAACAACTACATATACCAGTAGATAGATAGATACCGATATTAGACACAGAAACAAGAAGAGAGATATATAGAAACGAATTAAATATATAATTGAGTACATAAATGATGCCGATTTAAAACCATATATATATGTATAAACATATATATATGTTATGATATGTGTATGCGATGATTTTAGAAACGGTATATATTAAATTGGCATCATTATGTGCATTAGTGATAAGTGACTTGACTCTCAGCGCAATCTAGATGCCAACGGAATTAATCCACCACATAGAGTATCAGTTACATTGACCCATACATTCAGAATATTTATATGTGTTGACTAGAATATATATACGTGTGTATAAGTGTTTATAACCATGTATAGATAATAGCTGTATGTTTAAGCGTGTGTGTCTGTGTGTGTGAGAATAATATCAAAGTGCGACAGTAATTTGACGGGTTAACGTCAAATCAACTTGCAGCAGATGCATATCAATATCATTCACTATTATATTATATATTAGCGTGTAGCACATGTGCTAACAGGTCGCTGAATTACGCTTTATACATATATATATATATATATATATATATATATATATATATATATATATATATATATATATATATATATATATATATATTTTTTATATATATACTATTTTATCTAGGAGTCAATAGAATATATGTTTTTTTTAAAGAATAATCAGTGCTTATAAAATTGTTTCCTTTTTAAAATAATATGTTTCCAAACATATTATTTATATTCGAGCCAAGGGCATTGGTGCTTGTACTCATGCTTGGTATAGTTAATATTTTAAATCGTGGAAATTGTATAAAATATTTCAATTAAATTGAAAATAAATCTATTATCTATTTAATCGAATTCTTGTTTTAGGTATTGAATTATGTATTGATAGTAAAATACTTTAGGACTTTTAAAATGTTACAGATAACTATGGACTGGCTCAGAATCGAATCATAAGTAAATGTTACGCAAGATACAGGGTAGAGAAAGAATTCCAACAGTAATTTCGTTAATGTTCCCCAGTGTACAGAATCGTAAAAATGTTTCTGCGGTTAGAACGGATGTATCATCACACGCGATTATTCCCAGTATTTGGTGAATAGGTAGGTACCTTCTAATAATAATATTCGGTTTTGTGCCTATTCTTTGTAGTAGTGGTGAGGTCCAATGCCAGCCAGCCGCTTCGGATGGGTGCTTGATGATGAGTAGTGCCGATGCCGGTGCCGCTATGAGACCGAGGAGCCTTTCTCGCCGGTCTGTAGGTCTGTTCGCGTGCATTGTGGTGACCGTGCCCTAAGGATGATAGGTTGTGCTGTGCCGCGTGTTTCGTGATGCGCACGCCGCCCCTGGCGCCACCGTGCCTCTTGCAACCGACATTCACTCGCTACTCACTACCCTTCTGTCTCTCTATAGCACTTTAACTGATGTACACTTCGTTTACGCATGCGTCCATTAATTAAAAGAAAAACGAAAAAAAAAAACACTTTTGGTTGCATCTTTTAATTTAACTGTAGCTAATTTCAATAAATAATTGTACAATTGCCTTGCTTCTGTATTTTATCAACTTCATTGAACTGTTATAATATAATAATGATGTATGCGACATTAAAATATTAAATAGAGCCAACATTTAGTAACATCTAGAATATCAAATTTCCCTTAAATTCGTAAAATTCTAAAGCTTTTAATTTCTTCTTCGCGTTTCAATATTGCTACAAGCAAAAATTGAACATAAATAGAGCTATAATTGAAGACAATATCTACAAACTTTTAATTTCTTAAACGGAGTATTAAAGGAAGTATTGCAATCATAAATAGATATCGATTATAACGGATTTGCACGTTTTGACAATCCCAGAATCGAATTTGACTATTATCGATTTGACGTCTGTGTGTATGTGTGTGCGTGTGAAAATTACTAACTCAAATTTTGTAATAGCCATATACAACATACAATACCAAAATTTCGATATTTATTAAAGCCAAAATATATCAACTTTCGAAAAATTATTATTAAATGATTAAATATAATAAAGTAGATTTTCTGAATAGGTACGTTTGTAATTACAATTAAGCACGAATAGTAAAATTTGCTAGAAATGATTTCATTTTAGTTTTTGACTCTCATTTATCTTCGTGCAAAACAAACCAAACGTGAAATTAGGGAAATAAAATCGAAATCCGTTGTATCAAAATTTTACTGTAATTAAATATTTTCTGTTTAAAATCAGTGGCTTTAAAAATATTTTCTTCAATAAACCGCAAATAAAATATTACATTGACATTGATTATAAGCTCGCAGTACGACAAACTCGAGGCATTGGTGTCGGCACGTATTCTTGTTCTATTTATAATAATTTATTTGTCAAAATTGTATCACTTTGGTAGTATTGTTGCAATAAGTATGCGAGATATCACATGTTTTGTAATCAATTGGAAGTCGAAAGTATTAGGAATAGATTCTAAAATATAGAACTAAAAGTAAAATTAATTTAAAGTCTAAGTAATAGATTTTGTTACTCCTAAGTGGGTTTATATAGTAATGATATTGTTTACCAATGCTTAGATCGTATTTAAGTTCCATAATAATAATAATAATAATCGTTACAATTTGCAGAATCAGGCAAAGTTGCCTAATTGAAATACATCATCAATGACCTACCTATGGGCCAAGTAGGAATAGCTCAATTACCAAAATAGACGGGTTTTCATTATCAATTTCAATTTATAATTCATAAATCTTCATAAATAGATTTGAGAATGTTGCTAATTGCAACAAAGACACAAAAATGCGTCAATAGAAATAGTTTATGATGTTCCCGTTTTAAAACAATATTCCCTACAACAACTACTTATACACACATATACATATATATCTAGCCATCTCTGTTTCCATGAGACTATGGTCTGGCGCCAACCAAACACTCCCTGCGTCTTTGGGGGCAATGCCGCCTTGATTTCTTAACATCACTCGTCGTCGTCGTATGGGCGAACACACACACACATTAAGAACATATACATCCATATGCATTATGCATAACGGCATCTATGTGTTTTCTTTTAGTTGTGTATGTTAGTGCACTGCACACTGGCTGGATATTGATCACATATATGCAAGTCGAGCGAGCAGTGTGATGATGATGTTATCATCATCATACAAACATGTCGTCCTTCTGCACTAAATTCCTCACATAATTTGCAGGATTCAACCGTGTTTTCCTCAACTCAGAATAACAACTGTAGCAAATCATATATATTCATATAGTTTATAGTAAATTGATAATACGAGTCCAAAATAGGGGCTGCGTTCTAGTTAAAATGGACCCATGTTACTAGAATTCAATTCTTTACATGTCTCTATAAATAAAATACAAAAATATTTAATTATTTTTTAAACTTATCGAAAAATGAAGCACGTTTTGAGCATCTTTAAATTTATATTACCTACATTCAGTCAGTAACTATGTGAAAAAGAAATTATTCAAGAAAAAATATTAATCATTAAACATACAGTTTGTATATAGACTAAAATATAATATGTAATTCTTGAAAACAAAATAATTTTCGAATAAATAACTCTCGAAGACGAATCGAATGAGCTATTCTGACTCCCCAATCCGTTTGAGGGGACTTTTCACAATTTTATTCTACTCCCTTTAAAACAATTAGAATTTTTTACTAGTAATTCTAAGATATTTTATGTCGACAATGTTTTTCCAAATTGTGAGCCAAGGGGCTATAAAAATATAACAAAGATAAATATAAATCATTTCTTCTTTATTATATCAAAAAGTTGGGACATTTTTTATTTATAATATTTTTACAGATTGTGAAACTGAAGGTTAAAAAATATTATTAATAATAATTGTAATAATATTGAAATTCAAAATGTTGTTGATTGAATGTTGGGTGATTGCAACAATAAATGTTGTACTCTAATAATTGTTATTGCTTTTACTATTGTATTTATTGCGCCAGTTTTACTATTTTAAATATTTAAACAATTTATTTTATAAATACAAAGGTAATTAACAATAATTTCGTTTTTCTATTCATAACGTAAATATAACTTAGCAATTTTCAAAGGTGATTTTTCAGAGTAAATAGCATTATTAATTTTTATTTTTCGTACATAAGGCGCTAGAGACTTTAGTATCTTTAATTGTTAGAAGATTCACATTCTTTCTAGCTTGTGTCCAATCGAGACATTCAAAAACTGACACAAATCAGTAAACGAACACTTATTCAAAAAATAAATGGTTTTCTTTCGCGGGATAATCATATTTTTACGAACGGTGGCTGTAGAGCGTTCACACACAGCAGGACAGACACAAACATATACATAATAGTAAGAATAGAATCAAGGGCTCTTAAAACGGATATTTCCATTACAATTTCAAGGTCGCATATTTTTTTTTCTCTGATCACAATACATTCTTTTATACATTACATAATACTCACTATATTTTATTGTAAATTACCTTATACCACCGGATTATGAACATAATACATTTTTTTATAGGAAACATAGTTATTCATAAAAAGCATTATAGAATATTTAACAATAAAATGTTTCGAAAAATACTTGATTGAGAGCTACAAACAGACAATTTGGTATAACCCTGCAATCTCGTCAGTTCCAAACGATCAATTTATAAATTAACATTCACACATTCAACTAATAACTAATACAAAATATATTTTACATCAATTGTATATTTACAATTAATTCTCGCAATTTCAATAATACTCAATGCGCCCATTTTAAATTTCAATTTGTGATAAATAAATTGTTCCACATCTATTGGAATTATATGTTGAACACATATCATTCTAGGAATCAGGATATATAATATATGGTGTATAATGGAACAACCAATAGTATATCTGAGAACATAATTTCTTCGAAATCTTGTTCATCTCTTCCTGATTTCTACAATGTGAAAACAGTGTATAATGTGTCCATAACGTGGAATCGAGCATAGTCGTGCATTTTCTTATTGTCATGTTGCTCCTATTTTTTCCTGTATATATATTATAATTTTTACATCAATTAAGTGACTTCTTGCGCTGGTCTTCCCTGTAAAAGTTGAACGTGTTTATTTGCATAAATGCAAGTACCAAGTGCCTAATGGTGTTTATTCAATCCAAGACTAAAATGTTAATTAATAGCTGTACGGCCACTGGAATGTTTTTTCAATCATAAAAAAGTTACTAGTTTTATTTGATAAACCATGTTGTAATTGGTAATAAGGGTGCAAAATTGGCTGACCCAAGACATACACTTGCCATTTAACTAAAAAATAAAGTAATTAATATGAAATTACATGTTGATATAATATTCGTCAAAGGCCATTAGCTTTTACACAGAAAAAAATCCTAATCTGGGTCTAATATAGCGATAGGCCAAGGTTCGCTTGAAAGTACAGGTTATAACTTTATGTAATACTAGTATATTGCCGGTCCTAAGATGGGAATGGCCAAGGGTGTTTGATGGTATGAATTTAATAATCAGCAAACATAAGTTACTTTTATCACGACTCATTACAAACTTGGCAAATAATCTTCAACAGTTTTGACTGTTTTTATTAATAAAAATTAACAAAAATTTTATTAACACAAGTAATAATATAATTTAGCTACTTTCCGTTTTTCTAGTAACCTCAACTTGCGCACAAAGAATATATTTTGCACAACATTGACATATCTACACAAAAGAAAATAAATGAATTTTTAAACAGCAATTTACCTGGTTGTCTATTTGGAGTTTTAAACGCAAAAATTGGCAACGGTTGTCTTCAAAAGAATAGGGCGACATGAAGGGGTTGATCGTTATCTAAGGTATCGGTTACCAGGACAACCTGGCAAAGACATTTGCCGGCAGGATTTACCATTCCACCTGTCCATTTTGTCACACCTAATTATGTCACGAGATGTTTACGAAAATTGTTTTCTTTTCGTCGAGTACGACACACAAAATTAATATTAATTAGATTTTTATTTGTAAGCTAAGATATTGCACTCAAATAACAATATCACGAAATGTAAACGAAATATCAACAATCTAAGAACATGTGGTTACAGAGGAGGTTATGCGCATGCCAACCAATAATCTGTAAAAGTAATAATAAAGTTTAAAAAAATAAAGTTCGGTTATTTCTTGAACAGACCTCGTATTATAAATATATCTAATTTGGTTAAAATCGGCCCCGTGTAGATATGATAGAATCACGAAGACGTGAATCTAATATATTGATATTAAATTCGATCGTTGATTGTTTATAGTATTTTTAATACAATCACAAACCTACTTGTGAGAGGTAGTTTCATATATGACAACATTTAATATTTTATTGCAACTATTCCGGCGCTTTTATGTTGTCAAATGACATTAGAAACGTAACTGTCTTTTTATTTAGTAATATGCGGTAAATTTTCCACGTATGAATTATAAATTTTATTCGGTTAAAAGTATGTTTTTATAAAGGCATTACGGTGGATAAACTTTTCCGTGCACGACCAAAAGTATCACACCTTAATAGGAGAAAAGCGTGATGATTATGTGCTAACCAGCCATATTTTTCTTACTAAATAGCAAATCAACACTAATCAATTTTACACTAACTAACAACTATTTCCCTACTTTCCCCCTAATATATTTTCACGAAATTAGACAAATGCTGTTTGAATGCTTTCAATCCTTAGCAAAATCAAAAAATGAAGTTTGAAAAAAGTTTCACCGCATAAATATTCGGAAGAAATGATCATTAAGGTTGTCGTATTTTTAGTACAATATTTTAGCAGTTCGTTGAATTTCAGGTACCAATTCCTATAGGTCTTTTTCTAACCAATTAGAAAATCGAAAACGTAAAACATATTTCTTGAAGTAAATTCATAGATCGCGTGCAGGAATCCTAGAAATATCCAGATCGTCATCGTCGCGCACATATAAGGGGTAGTTGCTCGGCAGGATCAGGTGAGCTGCGGTGAGGGTATATACAGGTAATCATTGGTTCTAAAACTATTTCGGCGGCGACGCGGCGCCTTAGAGCGACGATTGTATTATCATCACGCAACCACTGTGGTCCAAACTGCACCCAACTAATTCTTCTTCACTTCTTTTAGCGACTGATGGCCGCATTATACTACATTCCACCATCATTTTGCACCATATATTCATATCATATATGAAATCCGTATACAGTGGTACCTCGGGTCACGAACTTAATTCGTTCTTTAACTCCGTTCGCGAGCTGAAACAATTTTCTTTGTTGGATAACTTGCGAAAATGGGACATCACATTGTCATTTGTATCAAGAACAACGAACGCAATGGTCACAAAGCGCACACCTGAGTACAACTAATTTGTGTGTTCTTGTGCTGAGGCATTGTACGCAGGTCGAGTAAAAATCTGTTCGAAATTGTGTTCGTGGGCCGATTTGTTCGTGACCTGAGGTACCACTATCCTATTAGTGATGTCATTACATCAACTAATTAATACTTTCTTGGACGAAGTCTAGAAGGAAGTATTCTAATTATGAAATTTTAAAACTAGAGATATTAACGGAAATACACGATTTGACAATCCCGGAATCGAATCTGACAATATTCGAGACTATATCTGTGTGTGTGTGTGTGTGTGAGAGTGTGTGTGTTTGTGTGTGTGTATGTGTGTGTATATTTAGACTCAAAACTGTGATTGCACCTCCAATTTATATCTGTTTCGAAAGTAGCAGTTTATTCCCAATATCTCGGAAACGTGCCGTTTTTACAAAAAAAGTGCTTTTATAAAAGTTGAAGATATTAAAATATCTAGTAACTTTTGTTTGTAAAGTTTTTTCGAAAAACCTACCATTTACTGAAAAAATCGCCTTTAAATATGTCTATTATATACTTACGTTTTGCTAGTTACAATACATATTGATTTTGTTTCATAACTAATCGTAGGATGAATTTAAAACAAAATTATTATAAATACAGATAGTGAAAGGCCAAGTCGAGTGAAGGCCACTCTCATTTTTTGTAAGTTGGATTCCATAAACGTTATGTTGATATAAAAATATTAATATAATTTTCAGAATTTATAGAAAGCAAATATTATAATATAATGGCAACAAATTCTAAAATGTATAGAAAATTGTTCGCCGTAGGAATAAATGGTGGAATTGAGTATAGACTTATTAAGCAAAGCTATAGGGGTTTCTTGGGTGAATGTTGACTTGTATCACACAGTGCAGCACAGCACAGCATCGCAGATCACACACACACACACAGGTAGGTATAGGTATATATAGGCAGTGGCCCGAGGTATACAATCAACTGACCCAGTCTAACGTGTGATTGACAGGTGACAAGAAAGTAAGAGTTTTGTTCGAAATGTAAGAAAAACCTTCGTTCACCTGGTTTATAATTAAATATATATTCCGTTTTCCTTTCTGTTCAGTTCAGGTAATCCGTGCAACCAACACCAACACCAACCAAACGCCTGGCCTTTTGTGCTAAAACAAACCGATTCTAGACAGTCGCTTGTGTTTGTTAGCTTTTTACTTTCTTTTATATAAAAATATTAAATACAAACAAGCTTCAAATAAAACATGTATTGATTATTTGAATATAAACGAAATCGGATAATAAGTTTATAATAAAACAATAATCCCCAAATCTTGAGGGAAGTTGGCATTTGCACGACATGAAATTAGAGTTAATTTTATTTTGTGTTGATTACTCGCAAGAATCGCTAGCTCGTACTTAAAGAATTAAAAAAAGTCAATGATTTACAGGCATATATAATGAAATGCCAAATAAAGGTACCTTTTTATGGGAATAAAAGCCATTTCAAAGACAACTGTGAAACATTAAAGTTAAGCGAGTCCGAAAACGGCGAAAACCATTGAAATTGGTCATGGACACTTCAAAAAGATCGTTAGGCACGTCCTAAAAATGCAGGTTACTAGATCACCGTGTAAACGGTATCGGATATAGAAGTTTTCAGTATGGTTGGTGCAAAAGGGATGAAGAAGAGGGAGGGAGGGGTGGACATGTCTGTTTTCACCGCACTCCTCGTCTTGCCCATCATATGCTGGTGTTCCTTACCGTGTGCACCTCGGTTGGCGCGCGGACTTGTAAGATAATTAATAAATTAGCCTTTTGACGGCGCCAGGTCGGCAAACTTAAAGAAAAAATAATACATTTTTAACAGGATATCTTTAGAAGCATCAACGCCTTTCTCGACAGTACAATCGCCGAGAAAAGTAGAACGATATTTGTATTTTTTAGATATTACTTTCTTGGACGTATTTGAGCTCTAAAGGAACTTAGCAAGACTTAAGGATTGTTCACAGCGAATCAATTAGTAATTAAGCATAGAAAATTACAAATTATAATCTAGTTTGTATTATGACAAGCAATGTTAACATTCCAAGCAACACAATTTATGATAAATTTTGTTGCTGTGAACGTTAACTTTGTATGTCGTACAACAAACTAGAATGATTACTTATAATTTCTAAGCTTAATTCTACTAATTCATTAGCTGTGAACAATCCTTTATTTTCAACTCGTTATTTTAACGGAAATACAAATATTTAAACTGGCGCTGCATATTTAAATACTAAACTTAATTGAAGGCTTCATTTCTTATTTTAAAAAATATGAAAATTCCGACAGATAATATTTATATTATTGGCTGTGATCCAATTAGTAATCAAGATAACAAATAATAATTCTCTTGTTGACAAGAACAAATTAATAATCAATGTGTTAATTTTGTTCCTGTGAAAGTTAGGATTGGTTTACATATAATAAACTAGATTATGATTTACAATTTTTAATCATAATTACTAATTGGCTCTCTGTGAATGCAGTTTTATTATTACCCCAAGTTATTTTATTAAAATATAATTGTAGGGGAACGCTTTCGACGGTCTAATTGTAAAAATTGTTCACAGCTAAAGAATTAGTAATTAAGCTTAGAAATTATAAGTAATAATTCCAGTATGTTGTATGATATACAAGGTTAACGTTCACAGCAACAATATTTATCATAAATTGTGTGAGGTTTGTTGCTTAGAATGTTAACATTGCTTATCATAATTACAAACTAGATTATTATTTGTAATTTTCTAAGCCTAATTACTAAATGATTTGCTGTGAACAATCCTTAAGTGTACAATGGTTCTCGAAAGGAAACCACTTTTAAATTATACTAATTTTTTTGTTTTTCAAAAATCTTCATATTACAGAAGATACGAATTATAAACATTATATTATAAACGATTACATTTTCGACTAAACGTAGGTATATCGTATATTCGAATCGATTCGGTATACTTCGGCATTGCACGACGTTGTCCGTTCGGAGAATAAACAGTGGTGAAACGCAACATGTCCTTTGCAATACAAAGTGTAAATTGTTTAAAGAAAACATAAACATTTGAAAAGTGAGATAACAGAAAGCAGTAAAAAAGGCGCACTTCAGCATACGATATAACAAACGTAAAAGGCCGACAGACAGACAGACAGACAGACACACGAGTGACGCATCTACCACCCAGCGAAGAAACCGAAGCCGTGCACAACAAAGAACAACAACTCGATGGACACTAATCACCGTCGAGGAGTATCTTTGCACTTAGGTCGATAATTTCTGACCAGTCTCTGTACTTAAAACAGTGTCGAACATAAGTTTTGTCGGGTTCGGAATGATGTGTTTCAACTTTTATATATTTCTGCCGACTTTTATGCGCGCCTGTTCCACATTCAGAATACATCGTTGACACGGCTAAGGGCCGCGCCGCAATTCGCGCCGACACCGCTGACATCTAGTTGTGGTAGGTACAGGTAAGAAGGCGGCAACGGTTCACGTTGTCTTCACATAAATTATGATTCGCCCGGTCGCCGGTCCACCAGCTAAGGACGACCTTAGTTCAGGTTAATTCGCTGTGCAAACATCCTGAAAAAGTTAATTTATCAGTGGAAAGTATCACTTTATGGAAGCTACTGTTTTTTATTTGTTTTCTACATTTTGGCGCGCTCGACATTTGATACCTGATTCGGAATTGACATCTCTTTTAAATTCGATTTTTAATACAGCAATTTCAAGGTTATCAGTACTCTTATAAACTTACAATCGTTGCAATCATTCTAGTCTTTCTACTTTGAGAAAGAAAAATAAATTTCTTTTTAAACATTTTTCTTTAAATAAGGAATCAAGATATCGTTTTGAAATTTTTCAGTTATATTTATTCACATTCTAAGAGTACAAACATATTTTTTTTGGATTTTTACATTGGTTTTTTTGGTCACACGAATTTTTTCAAAAATACAAGAACAAAATGACGGTTGAAATGACTTCGGCTGTCTGGAACATCTAATAAAAAAGACAAATTATTAAGTGTTAAAGTCGCTATAGCCCGGACAAAAAGGAACTTTTTTCATCGAAAAATAACAAAATGGCGGTCGATTTCTCGACCTCAAAAAGGGTTATTCTGAAAAAAGAGCATATTTGGTCATACGAGCGAGCGACAACCCTAACACTCAATAGTGTATAAGTTATATATATTTTTGTATCGACGAGATTATTTGACGAGATTATTTGACGAGATAAGAACTTCTTGTTCCCAAAATGTTACAGACACAGTTTTAGTTGATCTGTACTCCGTACGGCGAGCTAAAAATACGGAATGGATTACCCTAATTTCACTTCAATATAGTTTTATTTATGACCTATCAGTTACAACCCACTAAGGCCATTGTTGCTCGATTTTATGGGTTCCATGCAATAACAATCATCTGTTTAGTGCCTACAATGCCAAAGATAAATAGGTAGACACCAGTTGTAAAATTCCAACACCAGCTTCTCCATTACACAACATCGGTAGATATTCGTGTAGTTCGGTCAGTCTGTAACCAGGCTCCTATTATTTTTGCAAGCAATGCGCATAATTTGTTTCGCAACTAAAACATCTGGAGTGTCGTTCACTCGACTTTCTCATACCTAGTTTCCATTATATATATATTTTTATTTAAATTCATTCTACATGAAACAATATCCTTATTGTGGTAAGTAGATTTAACTTTGATATTTTCAAAGGCTGTTATTTCAGTATATGGTAAATTTTTCGAAAATACTTTTTGAACTAAAGTTGTTGGAAATTTTGTTATCTTTAACTTTTATAAGAATTACTTTTTCTGTAACTTATGCTGTTTTCGAAATAATAAAATGTAAACCAAATGTGCTACACATTTGGATATTCCATTTTAATCCACTCGCAGGTTAAATCCAAGCGATTTTATACAACCCAAGATTTAGGGCTCCAAAATTTGAATACTGCCCTTAGGTAAAAATAAAAATACATAAAAATTGTCCAAAAAGTTTAATCATATTGTGAGCCCAATTGCTATCGGAGATCTGAAGGCATAGGTGCCTGTACTTATGCTTGTGCTTTATTCAGGTATTCTACTGAAATTCCACAAAAAGCACAATCACAATATTATTTTAATATTATGGTAAAGCCTGTTATCAGTGTAATATAAATTAGATAAGTTTAGTGGTTTTGGTATTCGTATTCTCTGGTTGGTGCCTTCGAAACGAAGCGATCCGTGGTGGCTATGAGATGTTGACGGTCATATATGGCATAGGTACAGATGCATACAACAGAGGACATCATGAGTAGTGTCTTTTGTTCGGGTGCGCTCGGCCGTGTATAGAGACCTCGTCCTATATACGTATGTATGTATGTACCTATTTGAATGTCCCGTCCCGTGTGTCTGGCTGACGACTTGTTGGGGTCCACAACTCATGTTTATGGTTGTTTAGTTAATCAGTTAAGGCCGTTTAGGCCCACCTAGCGCCGTTAAAAGCAGCGGGGCGCCCTGCGATACCTGACGTTCTGTAATCTGGGGCACAAGCCGTGTGTACCGCTGTCCGCTGTCCGCTCCCGCCACAAGGTGTAGCGATGGGGAAGCTTTGTCTTTGTGCTCTTTTGCGCCGCCGACATCCACTTCTCTGTAGACGGCCGGCCAAATTACCAATAGACCGTTTTACTTTGTTGTTTTTCATTTTGCACATAGACTGATTCGTGCGAAATGCGTGTGGTCGATATTTTTACCTCTGATACTATGTGACTAATCAATGCTCAATTATTATTATTTTAAAATCGTCCAAGATTGTAAGAATATACGATAAATTCGCGTAAAAATTCGTTTAACGACAAAAATTCCCTTCGTAATTAAGACATTCGTTGATTCTGTGATTATCATGATTCATGAAATCATTTAGTAAATACATAACCACGAATACAACATTTACCAATATGAAAAGTGATTCTTTAGTAAATGGTACATTTTTTGAGAAAACTCTTCAAAGAAAAAGTATCGGAAATTATAATATGTTTCACTATTTAATTTGTCCTTTTTCTATAAATTACGTAAGAAAGTAGCAAAAATATACTCTGTCTGCTTAGTTTTTGTTATAAAAAATGAGATAATTCCGGGTAATAAACAAATTTTAAACTGAACTGTCTTCAACAGTATTTGCTGTGAAGCGTTCATACACACATACACACGTATATTGCCATTTATATCATATTTGTTTTCAGCGAAATTTGCTATAAATGTACTATTAATTAATTTTAATGAAGTAATTTTGCCTAATGATTTGATAAAAAGATTAAATACCTATTGTTAATTTAAGGATTAATTATAATGGTTAAATTGACATTATTATATTTACGGGCGATTTAATAAGTATTATTATTAAATTATTTAAATAGTGATAAATGTAAATAGTTGTTTCATTCTATACGGAGTATTTCCCTTGACTTTGCACAGTTAAAAATTTGGAATTGGATTAACACAAATTTCATGTTAATTTTCAATATATATATATATATATATATATATATATATATATATATATATATATATATATATATATATATATATATATATATACATATATATATATATATATATATATATATATATATATATATATACAAAATTTTGAGTTAATTTTTTACAGTGTAGATGATTTTTAGCGCGTTAATCCGTAATAGAAATAATATTTTTTGTAATTAATTTTTTTTTCTGGTGATATGCAAAATTTAATTTTATAACTTTATTAGTAATGCAAATTAAAACAGATAAAATACTACCAATTTACACCACACCAAGATCAATAATTTATATCGCAATATCGAGTGGTAACGTAAAAATAATTTGGCTATTTTCAAAGGCGATTTTACAGTAATTGTACATTTTTCTATGAAAATATTTCAAACAAAAGTTGCTAGAAATTTTAATATCCTTAACTTTTATAAGGTTTATTTTTTCTCTAACCTGTGCCATTTTCGAGATATGCAAATACTAACACGAATTAAGCAGCATTTCCGTGTGAAAAATCCGTATCAAATACAAGTTTTTTTCTCTCAGGATATATTAATTAAAAATTCAAAACATCATATTTTTATGTTCAATGGTATTAAATGTAGATATAGTCACACACGGACTGACCGACACATACACATCAATCGGAAAATTGGCAACATGAATCAAAATGAATATTTCTAAATAAAATTTCAAGGTCGGTTTTTGTGATTTAATATTTTCTTTTATATATTACGTATAAGAAATTAAAAATAGCTTAGTATATTGGAATTTAAAATTCAATAATCAGCTGAAAATCTGATAAATGTATTTCTCAATAGTTTGGCTAGCAAAATTGCTAAAGCTTGTTTTGGACTGTCTTTATTACCCTTTTTATTTTAATGTATTGTTTTTGAATAGTTTCTTCTCAATGCATGTTTTTGATTAATAGATTTAGAACAATATTCCTAAATTCGTGGTTCACCGTTCAACTGTGGTGCAAAATGGCGTGCGTGCATGTACAGATGTATGTTTTGTTTAGAAGGGTAATCAATCACATTTTTATATATAACCAATTTGTGGAATATATCAAAAAATGAAATGCGAAAGATATGTTAACAGTGTTAGAAATATATGTTTGTTTGAGAATACATTTTTAAAATTCGATATTTAATTTGCACTGTTGAGTGTTGACGCACTTGTTAGGGAATGCGTTGAGGGCCGGACGTGGTTTACATAATACGATTAGGTTAGGTTTGCAAGCAATCTTTATCGGTATAACCGATTTGGACTTATTTAATAAGGTAATTAACATGGTTGCCAAATTTATTGATTAGTCCGAATCTCACAAACATCAAATTTCATCCCATATATTTACTCACACATGCGTAATTTAATAATATCGAAGGAAATAAAATTAATAACTTTGTATTTGTATACTTTTTATTGAAGTTTATATACATTACACTAATGTCCAACTTGACACACTTCTGTAAAAACAAAACTTCAAACTAACAAGCGAACCAAATTTTTAATACAAATCGTGAAATTAATAATTTTAACGGTAGAAAACATTTTATTCTAAGAAAACTAGAAAATGTTTCATAACTCGTGTGCTTTTGCCAATATCCTACTGGTTGCCCAAAATGAAGCTAACATTTTAGATAAGTAGTTATTATTGTAGCATTTTTAGATACAATATACAATATGTTGTCATTTTCTACCCAATATTGTTTTAGACCTAATTTTTTCCGTGTATTTTTACTATTGAATCTAAAATATAGAGAGTAATTACGCCCCACTGGAATATCTATTATTATACATTTTATCTTCAACGCTAAAAAAATTTTTTTTTCTAATTTGTACGCCAAAAAGTATGTTATTAATAAAGTAAAATATATTTATCCATTTTCTAACACATTACATATTACAATTGATTGACGATTGTCATTATTCCACTATATCTAGTTTATCGTTTAAATTGTGTTTCTTCGAAAATGTACACTAAATTCGCTCAATTTAGGAAACGACAATATGGGAAGTCTCCCTCACTGGTTAATAGTTAGTAAACGTTTTGAACAACTTTCGTTTATAAAGTGCACAAAAAAATAAAACGAGTCCGCATCACAAATATGTGTTTTGGACAAGTATAACGCTGCGCGCGAGTATTGAATGATTAAGCCGTCGATCGATAACCCCGCGCTTAAATATGCCACATAATCGATTTTCGCGTGTGCCAATGCAAATTGCTTATCAACCAATGAATTGGCCATGCATTGACAGCGTTAAGTCCATGTTAAATGTCCGCATTACGCAGTGTTATTTAGTGAAAAATAATTTTATTAACTTAACGGCGGATAGCCCACACGTCGCATCAAACTGAATCAAGCGCCTGCTTGTCTACGAGGGCGTGTGCACCTCGAGCTACGTAAGAAAGCCACGCCTGTCTCTGGCTCGTGAGCCATAAAAACCAGCTTAAGCCACGCCTAGAACAAGACGCGCACCAACCAGATGGGAGCGGTGCTCCACCTTTGGCGCGGACCACTGGACAGTAGCGGTATCTATCGGGTAGAAGCAGAAACAGCCGGCCATAGCCGACTATTATATGATTATTCGTCATTATCGTATCTACTGTCGTAGGTAGTGGATGTGATATCGGCCGCGAGACCAATTTGGCCGCGTAAAAAAACAACATATGTACTCATTTTCGTGTAATTTCGGTCGGGATTAATATCGGTGTAGTTTTTACGCAATTATAGTGAGAATTACATGAATTACTTCGCATTGCGGTACGGCAATGACTATTATGTGTGTAATGTGCCACCATTAAACCAAATTTTCGACTGTTGATTTTGATAATTGAGCACTTCGGTGATTGTTGTCTGATTGGACAAGTGCCGTGTCATTAATAATTGGTCCGTCTCGACGCTGATATTTATAGGGTGACATTGATCGCGCGACGCCAACGGATTGTTGTGTTTTGTGTTAATAGTGAACATTGTCTACTAAGTTTTTTTATTGATTTTATTGGGATTTGGAACTTGGATTCATTTTATTGTGCGGTACCATCGGTTATCAATTAACAATTTGTGGATTTTAGTGCGCGCTTTTTCACAATTTTAACATTTACGTGATGCTTCAGCATTTATTATTTTAATTCAGTGGCACGAAACAAGAAATAATACTTTTCGAATTTTGGTGCAAAGTTTTTGTGGACTTATTGGATTTGAAGAATTTTTGATCGACGGACGTCCATCTAATTCGGAATATCAAATTAAGCTTCCCGCACAAGTTCCTTTACGAAGAAGACCCAACCGGTCATTTTGGTTACGATAAATCTTTGATTTTTAAATAATCCAATTGCGGTATCTGAGGATTGATCCAGCATTGAGATCTACAAATCCGGCAAAAGCCTATAAGGCAGATTATTGAAGTGTTTCGAAATAATCTTTTCATACATCGCATTGATTCAATTGATTAAATGCAAACGACACCAAAGCGGTCGTAATTGTATATTTTGAGGCCAAGTATCATCCAGCAGTTAAAGTGACTTATTTCGGGCCGTGCGGTACAGCACGAAAATACTTCGACACAGTGGAGAACAAAAGTTTCACGACGTTAAATTTCACAGATTTAGGGTCCCCGTTCGGGGGCCCGTCGGAAGATCCCCCGGGTACACCGGCAATGTCGGGTGAAGCGCATATTGGACCTCCGACGCCGCACGAGTCGAACAACTCGACGCCGGTGTCAAAAAGTGCATTCATAGAGTTACAACAGCATGGATACGGGCCGCTGAGGACGTCGTACCAGCATCAGTTCCATGCGCCGTCGGGGAATGCCCATTCGGGCCCACCCGGCGGCCACGACGGCGGCTTTCCGTCCCCTAGGGGAGCCCTTGGCGCCTACCCCTTTCCGCCGATGCACCAGAACTCGTACGGCGGCTACCATTTAGGATCGTACGCGCCCAACTGCCCGCCCTCGCCAAAAGACGACGGTAAGTCGAACATTTGCTAATTTTTAAGTGATTCACGAACAAATAATCCCAATGAAGCCCGTTTGACGATGGATTTAACATTAATTAAATCATATTACATCTAAAAGTAGAATTATTAAGATGTTTCACTACTAAAGAATAATCGCCATTTTCCAAATATAAAGTAGACGATTTTTCAATTAAATTTGCCAAATTGGGTACGTTCTGTACAAGTAGGACGTAAATTGATCAGAAAAATACTAAATCGGTGGAGATATTTTGGTTCAAAAATATTTGATTTATTAAATTTATGCATTCGTAATCACACAAAATGTCGTTTTTACTTTGCGCTACAATTATCTATCGAGTTTATAAATATTATTTTAAATACATTATTATAAACTATAATTCGTTACACTGTAAAAATACATGTAAATTTACATAAATATTAATGTAAAATTACATTTATGAAGCATGTAATTTTACTGGAGAAAATCTTGATTTATAGTGTAATTTTACTATAATTCAGTAAAATGCATTTTAAGTGTAATTTTACATTAGATATGATGTACATGTACACACACTTTTTACAGTGTAGTTAAAGTATCTATAAAACTTAAAAAGTTGTATATTTTAAATTTCAATTCCTAATTTTTTAATATAAATATTATTTAACAATCCTATCTGGGAAAAACTTTATATGCATCAAAATTTTAATTTTTATTGGTTTTGTTTGAAATATAATATAATCTAAGGCCCGTTTTATAAACGAATTCAAGTTTTTGGGAAGTATAATTTCTTTTGGATTCAAAATGCGTCAGGAACAAATAGGACTTGCTTCCTTCAAAGGAGATACGGTCACAAACAAAGGTCTTGTGACCGAGCGAGCGTATATGAATTAAATAAATTTTCGACGACAAGAAAACGCGAAACCAATTTCTGTGCAAACTACCGAACACTATAGCTCTTTTGTACATACTATACGAGCTAATGGAAACAGTAAACATCCTGTAGTAATTTTATACCTGACTAATACGTCTTAATATACGTTTTAAATCAGTTAAAATAGTTTAATTATCGATGAATCTTGAAATTTGACACCAAATATTTACTTTTGCATGTTTATATTATAGTTATATTAGAAGAGTTAAAATTTATAAATATAAACTGAAATTCGTTACTAATGATTAGAACATTATTTAGTACTAATAATAATGTGTTAAGCATTGCTAATTTTGTGATTAATTCATTATTTTAATTGTATAAAAAAAAAAGTAATAATACTTATATTTGATTTTCGTCTCGTCATTAAATAAGTTATTTCACCTATAAATGTGTTTTTAAAGTAAATATAAATATTAGATAATCTGTCTTTATCAAAGGAATAGTGAAGATATGCCAGTAAACAAATTATTATCAAAATATAAATAAATACATAACGATTTTTTCGAAACTATAAATTATTTATTTAATAAATAAAATTAATATTTGCTATCTTATAAATGATATCAAACCAAATATATTATTTGATTGTTATTTCAAGACTATACGGCAAGTTATTCATATATGAAGTAGCTTCAAACTAACACAGCTTATTATTTTTCATGTTTTCAAATTATTAAAAATTATAATAATATATAATATGGTTCATACAAGTTCAATAGTCAATGTTGTGTGTTTAATGTAAATATTTATATATTCTCTATCTTTGCCGTTGAATAAAACGAAAATATTATTTACGCTTTATTTGTTTATTAATTTATGCTATGATACAAGCGTTAATATTAAATAGTTTCCGATATTTCTCAGGATAGATTTGATTTTTCTACAAAATTTCTGTTACGTTTCTTACTAAGCGAAGCTCAATTAAATATTTCTATAAATTTGATGTTTTTGTGACGGAAAAACAGACCTCTGTGGTACTTTTATATTTGCCACATAATAAATATAAACTTCTTTTAAGTATGAAGTATGCTTTAATATACAAATTTATTTAATTATTTAATAAAATTTCATATTATTAAATTTAAATGCAAAATTAAACATATAATTTATCTAAAGTATAAAATGATATAAGTAAAAAAATACGAATTGAAACAATATTGTAGTAAAATTTCAGATTAAAAATAAAACAATTTTATTGCAGAGAATTTTATTTTACAATTGTGTTAGTTAAATAAAAAAATTTATGTCATCTTTACTTTTTTTGGGTTTAAAATAATGCAAAATTTTGCACTTAAAATAATTAAAAAAAATAAGAAGATTTGTTGCATTAATATGAAACTTAAAATTTATAGTTTTTATAAAATCCAGAAGGAAAACTCATATTTTTGAAAAGAATATCTATATCAGTAGTAAAGGTTTATTCCTGTTTCTTTTTCACTATTTCTATAACGACGGGAGTTAGATAAAAAAGGGGTTCATACAAAAGTTAAAGATATTAAAAAAAAATTTTTTTGGTTATAATTTATTTTTCTATAAAATTGTACCAGTTATTGAAAAAATAAATATATTTTTGATATTAATTAATTTATATGTTGTATCAATGGTTCCTTAGATTTACTAAATTGTTTTACGATAATCCCAATATCAATAAAATTATGATTAATTGCCATCGATAGGGCAAATGTAATATTACCAATATAGTACCCCATATTATTATACTTATTAAAGTTTCATTTTATATTTAAAATTAAATTTTAGTAAATTGTCATTCTAAATTATAATTTAAAACTTATAACTGAATCGTAATATAACACGGCGTTTCAGTTTTAAATTTGAATTGTTTTCTTTAGAAATCGTTCACACAGTAAAATCGAAGGTTTTTATGCAAATAAAAAATAAAACAAAAACAAGTAAGTAAGTAAGTTATGCAACTTTATTTGACTGTACAGAAATCTACCACATAAGTAACTTTATATTTTAGTTACATGCCAGAGTCTCAAATGATTATTTAATATTTAATAAAAAAATGTGTCTTCATTTAAATCGTTTTTAAACTAAACTTACATTTATAATCCATATAACTTTACTAGTTTTAACAAAAATGCTCAATATCCAGCGAATTTTACTATAATTACGTAAAAAACATAGATTTTTCGTATACATTTAGATAAAGAGCAGTACATTTACATTTCGAAGTGTAAATGAGTGTAAAATCTCACACATTTTTTACCGCGTTCGATCAAAAAATGTTTGCCATGTCTAAGTGTGAAGTTTGACTGAATATTTTGTAATTCACTAAAAGTTGATAATGATTGCTACAGGGAAATGACTTACACATACAACGCGTATCAATATTGATAATAATCATTGAAATAACCGATAAGAATTGAAATTATGTTTCTACTATACTACTGCAATGAGACGTGGAATTACTTGAAAATCAAGTGTTTGGGATTTCTGAATTTCTCAAGAGCCAAGATAAGCGGGCTTATACTTTTTACAATCTAATCTTAGTGTAGATAACCTTAGCTGATGCCTTAAGATACACCGCTTCATACACTTTGATATTGATTTTGTGTACTCGGACCGTTTAAGTGCAAAACTTTGATTTAAAAATAATATTATTGTCTATTTGACTCTTAAAATGAACCTAACAATATATTTTATTCTTAAATTGGTTCTTACTATTTGGCAAATATTTGTTTTCTGTGTTATCTATTATAATAATTTTTTAAATATTATAATATAAATACCTACTTAGAGATATAAAATAGATATGAATTATAAATTGCATCAATACTGCTACTTATATAATATACCAAAACAATAATATATTAAGTTCCGATTTAAATCGAAATAATTATGGTTATTTTTGACAATATTTATGGTATAATTTTTCGATTTAATTTAATATTTTGCTATTATTGTAGATAAACTTAAAGAAAACGATATTTATCTATATTTAATTAACATATTAAAATTCGAAAATTCGTATTATATAGGAATGCACTGAGAAAAATATATAAATATATGCTGATAAATATAAAAATTATATACTTCTATTATTTTTATATTAGGAAAGAGGACAAGTTAAAACTTTTTATTTTTGCCGTAACTACTTACGTTTTAAGTATTTACATACATTTATTTAGTTTAAATATTTTAATTTATAATATATTTTCTTAAATATCCATTTTTCTCAGTGTGCTAAACGTGTTTTCGAAATTTTAGGGGCTAATATTACAATTTATATAACCGAAATAAGAATGGTCCATTCGCAGTGAGCCAATTAGAAATTAAGATTAGAAATTACAAATGATAATCAAGTTTATTTTATTCCAAATAATTTTAAGAAAATTAATAATTAATGCTTAAATTATATTACAGTTCTTGTAGTATTGTTTTTCATAAAACAAGCTAGATTATTATTTGTAATTTTTAATCATAATTACTAATTAGTTCGTTGAGAATGCTTGCTTATCGTAATAACCGTCTAATTATAAAGAAATTCAATATTTGCTGCCAATTTGAGAAAATGTAATAATCACGTAATATATTAAATTTAGGTACAGGACAGCCTTAGAATAAAATTATAACAACGGCATTTATTAAACCGACGGACGAGAAACTAATCTAACTTTCAACAGAGATGTATTAATATTAGACCGAGCAAACGCGTAATTTTCAAATAATATATAATGTTATCGTAGAAGTATTATAAAAATTATTTGCAGTGTATTTTCAGAGGAAATAACACATTGTTATAAATGTATAATAAAACTACAGAACATTTAATAGAGGTTGTAACAAAGAATAATTTGCAATTAACATGTATCAGCATTTTCAATTTTATTGTGTATAAAAATATAATTTATTAGGTTCTGATAAAAAATAAAGTTTTATAATAAATGTCCACAGATTAATAGTCACTTAATGCAACCAGATATTTTCGATAGTAGAATTATTTAACAAATTAAAAACAACTTTATGGAGAACATTGTAAAAAATCTAATAATATTGATGCAGTCATGTATCAAATTGCCTTTAGCAATGGTTTTTTTGCGAAACAATTTTTATAATTTATCTATCTACCGTGATAATAAAATTTACATTTTTGCTAGTAGTTTTTTTTAGAATAGTAATAAAATTTTACGTAACTGCCGATTAATTAATGTAATCACAATTTTATACATATTGTCCTTTTGAAGAAATATATATTTGTATTTTAAAGTTCTATATATGTATTTAATTTTATTTAGTGTTAATTAATAATTTCCACTTAAGTTAATTATAGATTATTGATTTCTTTAATTGTCAATGTTTTAAAGTCATAATATTAAGACACATGGCTCATCCACTGTGGTATTAACTACATAAACAAAGCGTTCTACACATGTATTCACACAAAAACGTACATCTGGGTGTTTATATATAATATATAATAAGTAATACAAATAAAATGAATACTATATTAAATAAATTAGAATGATAATTTATTTTAGAAGACTAATAAGAGATATTTTAATTACATTGAAATAAAATAGAATAACTAACATGTCAATGTTATATTAATGAGAGTTTATTTTGGGGCGAGGCACAACGCCATTTCTTGATAATTAATGATCTAGCAGTAATAGCAACTATTGTTAGTGAATTCGCAAACTGAATTGGGTAGATTGTATGCATAAAAATATTATTACAAGAAATGATTCTAATTATTAGAAGAAGATTGTGGTGTGTTGCATCACATGATTTTACAATATGAAATAAAAGTGTTACAGTCCTGGATTACGTAATATGAAGGCTTAAGAAATGCATGTTTTTCATGCCCGTGTGTTGTTAATTTGTCTTTGGGTAAAATTGAATGCCGCAATAAAAAAGAGCCATGTTTTATTGACGATGTAAATTATAATTTTATTATGATGGTAGGGAAGAAAGAGTCTGTTGACTTTTAGGCCGCGCGACTTTATAACAGAAACATATGTGAATGTTGCGTTTGTATACCTGCATAATACCTACTTTCCGCTAACTTGCGAAACGGTAGCAAACCAAACCAAATAATTGGTTTTTCTGTTATACTCACTATATTTATATATATATATATATATATGTACATACCTGCTGTATTTTCTGACAACATTCACTTCGTACACCTATTATTCACCTTCTGATGGTTTGTGTTGAAGTCTGTTCATATAATGGATCATTCATTAGACGTAAATTGTTTGAGAAATAACAGAAAAAATTTGCAGTGTCTTTGCACTGGAATTATGAACACAAAATATCTTTAAAATGGAAAATATAGTTCTTAAATATTTTGTAAGAATTAAAACAAGCATAGGTAAAGGCACCAAGGTCTTCAGCTTGCCAAATCTATTAAGTGCACAATTATTTACTTATTTAGAAAACATATTTTTAACCACTTAGTGATTAAATGTAGAAAACCAATTTATAACCACTAAATTTGGAAATAATAATAGACAAATTTCAAAATGATTATTTTAACCATTTCTTTCTGAACGCAACGTTCACAATTTTAAAATAACATTTTAAATATCAATATTATTTTCTTTAATTCTTTTTTGATAGCCATTGGGCTCAAAATTTGACAAAATTTACTAAAGATAAAATATCTTAGAATATCTTGTAGAATTTTTTGGTATTTTAAAAATTTATTTTAGAGCAGAATTAATGAGGGATCTAAAGTTTTTGAGATATTAAAAAGTAGCAGTAGTAAAACATAAATTGCGGTTAACGCATTATTTTCAAATAGATTAGGTTTTCTTCTTTTAGCAGACAGTTTCACACTGAAAAAAAAACACATCAATAAGAAAAAGTATATGAAAATAAGTTTGCAGACTTTCATAATTTTTCTTTTTAGCATATTAACTGTGGCTTTAGGGATTACCAGACCTTTTTTGATAATCTAACGAAAATCGCCTGCCAATTCGTCATGTCACCTTTTCTTGGTCCTATATAGTTTTTAATTTTAAAGTTTTATAATTTTATCAACTGTTTTTGCTGAGAGCGATCACACACACACACACACACACATATATATACAAATGTTAAATCCTTAAATTTGATAACTCTATTATAATGCAGCTACTCTATTTTAATTAAAATGTACACAATATTTCTTATTTTGTTAATTAAAGCTAATTTTACATTATTAATTAAAAATTATTTAAATTGTTTGTAATTATATTGTTTTACGTTAATTATAAATAAAGATAGCTGTCTTTACTTCTATTCCGTTGAAAGGGCAATGATACATCATCGTCCGCGTATTATTTATTTCTCATTTAAATATACAATATACAAATACAATTTGAACAGAAAGTTTGACCGTGAAATCTGAATTAGGTGTACTAATCAATTTTATTGTAAATATAACTGTTTCACATCTATAAAAATATATAATTTATTCAGGGTTCAGTATTATAATATATTTGCAAAATAAGTATAACGTAAGTAGATTGAACAATATTTTGAATGTTTCAGTATAACATCGATGATTACTTATTATTAATACTCTAATATTTCACTTTTAACTCAAAATAGATTTTATAATGATGATAAAACATAAGAATCATTGTACAATAAACTGTAACCGTATACATATACGTAGAGTAATGTCTAAATCAAGTTATCAGCGTTTGCCACCAAAGAAAACACTTGAAAATCATTTCATTTATTTCCGTCGAGCACACAAAGCCAAGTAAGAAATGTGCTTTCTTTTAGTGCCGGTGAGTGCGTAGATAGCGGTGTATGCGGCGATAGTGTTAAAATAAAGAATGCGCAGCATCAGAATATTTGTTTTTCTTCGGCCGTCGATTGCTACCATCAACCGCCGCGCCGCACCGCACCGCACCGCACTAACATGTGAATTCTTTGATGTATAGACTAGATGCAACGCAGAACGACAGAATTGTCAATTAACCGTTAACGGAATATAACTATACGGTGGGCAACATGTACCCGTTATGTCCACAAAAAAGCGTACCAACACACACACATAATTTCGTTCCCGAGTTCCCGTTCTTTGGCGTGAGGTTTGTGTCGCTGAAGCGTTACAATCATTTTTATATATTTTATATAGGATAATTTCTATCATTAAATTAATTCACATACCCCAGTTTCAAAGCAGGCATTTTTAATACCAAAAGATGGCGTTGGGCGCGAAAAGAAATCTATAAACGTAAACTCTCTTAACATTGACACTGTTCCAATTCATTTATTCCTTATAATTTTAATTCTGTATTATTTTGTGTGAAATTAGTTCTTATTCTATTTATATTTTAAATTCAGTTTTTCTATTCTTAATTTTCGTAAAAGTATAAAAAATTCTAGCAACTTTTGTTGAAATCTTTTTCGTTTCGAAAAATATCAATATGAAAATAGTCATATTACATTTACGTTAATTTAAAATACAATAAAGCTTTATTTATATATACATATATATATATATAAATATATATATATATATATATATATATATATATATATATATATATATATATATATATAGTGAAAATGAAGTATAAGTCGAGTGAAGGCCATTTCAGATTAATTCTACCTGTTTGAAATTGGCTTGAATCCCAGTATTATTGGATGAAGTATTACCTTGAAATCGAGACATGTATTTTTTCTCATATCTCCTTGTCAACATATTAACATATATATATGTGATGAGAAAATCATGTTTAACATTTTGCACCGCTACAACATATTTCAGTCATATAAATATATATATATAGTAAAATATGATTCGTTTCTTTACGAATTTGCATGGGTGTTATCTTACAAGAGTTTTAATGATCAGTCTCGCGTTATTTATTCAAAAGCCCACTTAAGCAAACAAAACGCAAGATAAAATAATCAGTAAACAGAAATCGAGTGAAAATGTGACCGCTTTCAATTTAGCACTAGAATAGAAACGGTGAAATAGAGAACAGAACAATATAACATGGAAGTAGCTGTAGCTGTAGAGTGTCGCCATTGTGTCAACAACGATAAAACAATATCTTGAAACAACAACAGAAGTGCAGCGGCGCGCCGGTGCGGGAAAGCGTTACTTCCCTGCAAAAAGGAAAGAATAAAATGTCCGTTATTATCGCTCAATAGCAAGCGGGTCGCATAAAAGCATTCTGTTTCCGTATATGCGTTATCCGAACCCCCATGTTCGGGGCCCACTTACACTATGTCTTGTCAGCGGTCAAACAGGCCTATTGTAGGCTGACACCTACAATACCTAACAGCGTATTCGTTGTTTGAATACACACTACGTTTCTTTTTCTTTCCTGTTCCACCACCACCACCACCGCCGCCGCCCTTCTACACTCAACGAATGTTTGCCCCGGACATATACATATTGGCTGATACTGAATAGGGTAATAAACTGGCTAACAAATGACTGCAATATGTCAATAGAAATGTAACGTGAACTCTTGATAACCGACCGTTTGCTGTTCGAAATTAATTATGTTTGTTTGGCGAATGATCATACTCCTACGTTTTGTCTGTCTGTAGTAAACAATTTTTCTCATAACAATTTTTTATTGCAATATACATTGTAAAAACGTATTAGTGGAAACATCAAAACAATGACTAAAGGATTTCTGCATTACATTTTGTTCGTTTTAAGTTACAAATGTCGATAATAAAAAATGAAAACTATTATAAGCAGGATTAAAAAAAAAAAACAAGATACGTACATTACAAATTTAGTACACTGCTAAAAATGTATACTTATGTCTTTGTGCGCATTATGAAATTAAAATTTGAAATTTATGTTTTACTTGGACGAAGTCTAAAAGAGATTTATACAAAAATCGACAATTTTACCATCTCTGAATCGAATCTTACTATTTTCGGAATGACGTCTGTGTGTGTGTGTGTGTGTATCTGATCGCTATAGAGCCAAAACTGTTGAATGCAAAATATGAAACTTAAAACTTAACGACATGTATATGATCTAGATGTGCACCTCCTATTTTTGAAAACAATATTTTAACCGGAAGTATTAGTTTACTTTTAATATTATTTCAATATCTTGGAAACGGCATGATTTTTATAAAAGTTGAAGATATTAAAATTTCTAGTCAATTTTGTTTATAAAGTCATTTCAATAAACGTACAATTTACTGAACAAATCTTTTTGTAAATGGTTAATTTATATTTACATAACATAGATTTTGTGTTATTAAAGAAAATAAAGTATGATTATAAATACAGTGACAGAACAAGAAAGGTGACTGAAGGCCACTCCAGGTTTTTCTCTTTAAAAAACTGCAGACGTATAGAAACGAAGAAAATTTTAAAGTTTGGAATATTAACGTTGTGGGATTTTTAGAATCGTAATTTAATCATTAGCATATCTATCCCGAGGTTTTTCGAGATCTAGTATGATCATGTATTAATTTTCCGTCCAAAATATGTCAAAATTAGTAAATGAAATCAATATTTCTTTGCAAAATGATTAAAAAAGAAAATACAACGATAAATCAGGAATCTTATCGTTCGACTCCGTGAGCAAACATCAATATAATTTCGTAATAGGTCTTCATTATTGCAATCAATCAATAAATTTCTAGACACTACACAGTGTTTATGAACACGGTAATTGCCCGATAGTTAGTAATCAATTAGCGACAGGTTAAACGCACGTTTAATAACGTATTCAATGGTTATCAGTGCTCTGACTGATACTATCGCACTCTATGTGTGAGCAACGACGCGCGTCGTAGTGCAATTGGCACATGCGCATACTACCGACTTGGTTAAGGGTGGTTTCATGCTAGGGTGTTTGCATAAGTAAATTATATTGCGGCTACGTGTGTTTAAGGATGATTCAATTGAATTACTGAAGAGTTGCAGGATTAATTTCAACAGAAACTTTTGACGGGTGTAGAGTTAAATATGTTATAACAATAGTTGTTTTACTATATGATTTATTTCATTAATTTTGTACCGAAATAATAAATTGGGAAATGCATAGAATATGAACTTATTTTGATTGGTCTTGGTCAAGTTTTAATTTAAACTACAGAGTAATTGGTGCTAAATGTTTTGTAAACGATTTACCTGCTATTGGAATGGCACGGGCCTGATATGTTAGGGGTTGTAAATGTATAAGGGTGGTTTTTCTTTTGGCACAGCCAATTCAAGTACCCTTGTTCAAGTGCCTTTTTGGTTGTTGAATATGGGGTGCTATTGTATGTGCAATACAAAACTGGATGCTCATATCTGGATGATTTTCATTTTTAGAAAAGTGCCTGTCACTGGAGCGTCCGTCTGGTGGTGGCAAAGGTAAAAAGATGCGAAAACCACGCACCATCTACAGCAGTTTGCAACTCCAGCAGTTAAATCGACGATTTCAAAGGACACAGTACCTAGCGTTACCCGAACGGGCAGAATTAGCGGCCAGTCTTGGACTCACACAGACACAGGTTTGTTGCATGGATTTTCCACCATTTAAATATAATTGCGTTCAGGTTTAGCTATATTTAAGGATTGAACAATTAGTAATTAAGCTTAGGAAATTACAAATAATAATCTGGTTTGTATTATGACAAGCAATGTTACCATTCCAAGCAACAAAATGTATGATTAATTTTGTTGCTGTGAACGTTTACCTTGTATGTTATACAACAAACTGGAATGATTACTTATAATTTCTAAGCTTAATTACTAATTCTTTAGCTGTGAACAATCCAGAAGTTTTAATTAAATATATTGTTCCTATTTTGGATTCTTATGGATTTAAGATTTACGCATTTTTATCACTGAATCATCAATGACGCCGATAGAGAAAGAACAGGGGATATTAAAGATTTAGGAAGTGTGTACATATTTTTAAATTTTCATTGATTTTGCCAAAAACTTTTGGGTTATTACGGAATTAATAGTTAAAGGTTTACTTATCCAGTATAAGCTTAAAGATAGCTTCTTTAATAGTTAAAATTAAATTCGTAATTATTATTATTATTACCAAAAATGTTCTCAAACTGATTTTGGGTCATTAAAATGCATTCCTTCGTAAGAATTAGCAATATCGAATAAAAATGACATTACTTATGCGGAAAATTAATATTGTTGTCATTTTATGTTTTAATTTAGTGGTTAAGTAACTATTTGTGAAACATTAAATGACTTTATTAAAAAAGATATTAACAAAGCAAATGTAATGAGAAATATTTGTATTCTCTTTTGTGTATAAACTAGTTAAATAATAAAGTATAACAGAGGTACAAGTTCAATGCATTTATAAAGTATGTACTTTTTTTTTTTTTTTGGTTCAAGCTGTACTATTATATATAATGACAGTCTGTAATTCGGTCTAACTAATACAAATGTTTCCTATTAGGAGAAATGCAATTAGTGCACGTTGTGCTGGTCATAGATAAAAACACAAGTTGAAGTAGAATTTTCTTGTAAAAATAAAATAAATTACCGGTAATAGCGGGTAGACGCATCAGGGAAAGTAAATTAGCTCTCGTCAAAAAATGTTCTAACCGTTTTTGCACTAAATAGCAAACGAGCCACATGTGCCATCTAATGTGGGTATCTATTTTTACCTAAACACATACATACATACACCTTGTCTCCTAGTATATAATATATACCTACTCTAGAACAAGGTGTATATTTTAATAGCAATAATATTATTTATCATACATAATGCCTTTTATTTCACTATTATAAGCCTCCCCTATATTTCTTTTATAGAGTAGTGAGTGCAAAATTCAACATAACCAATTAAATTAACATTTAATGTGTGTGTATCATTTAGGTTGGGTTTTTTTTTGCGTGCATTCTGCCGGTAAGGAAGGGAACGACCCCGCACCTCGTGTTAGCCAATCATATTTTTCATACACGTTAAATAAGCAAGCATAAATATACGAGCCCGCTTGACATTTTTATTTTCTTTTTTATTCGTATTTCTTCCCCTTTTGTTAGACTATGCCGTAATCGGTTCCGCGTTCGCCGACCGGTAGCCATTTTGTTGCCCTGCTGCCGGAAGTTGAACCTACGGGCCACACATGTCTACGCACTTCCGCTTGTGGTTTTGGCGCGATATATATATATATATAGTGGCCTCTATCTTTATATATACGTAAAAAGAATGTCTGCTTATGTATGATGCGTAATTTATTTTATCCGCGCGCACAAATGCTACACGTTCTTTCAATTAGGTTCGTTCTTGTGGTTTGCTTGTTGCACCAACACTCTGGCGACATTTTGTTAACGGTTTTCTCCTTTGCCTATCGTCCTACGTTTCTAACATACATGATATTTTTTATTCGTATCTGGTAATCGTATTATACAATGTTAAAAATGGCCTACTATTCCAAGGAATAGTATTTGAATTTCAATAAAAATATCAGAAAATCTCAAGTAATTTTTCTAAATACGTTAAAATTTCGTAATTTGCCTAAGAAATTTTTAACAGTAATTAGAGCAATATATTACGAAATATTGTTTACAGCTTTTTACTAATTTGAAATGTAAAGGCTATAAATATCTTTTTCATAAAATATTGTTCCAATTTACTAATCCCAAATTCTTAAATGCCATTTATAGTAAGTTTTATACAGTATTTGGTCCGATGATACTTTTTCATCATGAAAATCTTATATATTTAGTTGTTATCAATATATATTGATTGTTTTGTTTCCGCAAAGAAAACTTGCATCGTTAATAATACTTATTTATTTTTACAAGAAAGTATTTTTATATCCTCTTATCTTCTTTAATTGATAGACTATTTATTTGTTAAATAAATTTATTAAATTGTTAGAAGTTCGTACTGTAAATGATACAAATAATATCATAATAATAAATCTAGCAAGAAATCTAATACATTCTAGGGGTAAATTAAAAAAAATTGCATTACGTATTTGAGGTTAACTTACACAAAAAAAAGATTTCTTTAAATAGTTTTTTGAACATTATAAATTCTATGTTTTAATTATTCCTTCTCTATGTTTACGCAATTGAAAACTGTGAAATTCGCGTATATACTTGAATAGTTATTTTATAAAACATAATATTTTGTAACTACTCAATATTTATTCTTTTTAGAAGATTATTTTTAATTTATTAAATATAGTCCTTTATATAACATTTTATTTGTTTAAAAAATGTATCGCTTGTATTATATATAATGTAATACAAGCTTTTTATTTCTAACAACTTGATCTGCAGAAACGAATGAAACTAATTCCTTGGTTTAGCAACAAACAATTAAATACCTTAAGCGATGAAATTACGTAAGCAATCAACTAATTGTTACTTAAAACAAATAGCTTCTATTTATATGCCAATTATGGTAAAAACATTTCCCTCACTTGATCTGAGAAAGCTAAACAACTTCTAATTTCATTGATAAATAATCGTGCGTATATTAGCCACCGTATATCAGCATTATTAAAACATGTATTAAAATCGAATTGTTCTTGTAATTTTCGTTTCATTACGCGCACCATTACTTTCTTACCACAAAGTTATTTTTTTAAAAGTACACCGCATGTTGTTTTTATACAAATTTACTTTCACCACTCTTAATGAAGATAATGTTTAATTAATCATACGTGCTATAATAATAATTTAACATAATTAAAATAAGATACGGTGTTTGCAAAAACACGCATTTTTCTATTCAGAATACATCAATCAATGTTTTTATTCACCTAGTATAGTGTTTTAGTAAAATTAATTCTAGTTTTTTTTTGTTATGTTTTGTATATTTGATGTATTATGGAAACGAATGCTAGTAATTAACTGATTAAAAATTGAATAATGTTCATTTTCTTATACATGCGTAAGGACTTCGAAAGTATTTAATTGGAAAATCTTTTCCTAGAAATATAAATAAATAGCATTGTACTTTTTCTCTCGTTAAAAGGGAATGCGTAAATTTATAATAATTCAATCTTCAACTCAATCGAGATTCATCCTTTTTCCTGGCAGGCTGACCTGGAGTAATCCTGGGTAGAGTGGTTACAAATTATAAACGAAATTGGCATTTTTATTTTCTTTATACGGAAATATTGTAATCTTGAAAAATTTCGAAGTCGAAATTTTAACGGAAATACAAGTTTTTACCATCCCTGAATCGAATCAGCCTCTTTTTGGAATGATTTCTGTATCTCTCTCTGGCTGTGTGTGAACATTTTAGAGCTTAAACTTGTGAAAATAAAATTATGAAGGTTTCATTTTATGACTATTTTTGAAAACAATAAATAAACTGAAAATTACAGTTCACTTCTACTACTTTTTTAATTATCTCGGAAACCAAATGAATTAGGGAAAAAGTGATTTTATAAAAATTGAAGATATTATAATTTCTAGCAACTTTGGTCTGAAAAGTTTTTTCGTAAAATGTACCATTTACTGAAGAATTGCTTTTGAGAATAGCAATGTTACATTTACGTTTCCCTAGTTACTATACATTTTAATATTATTTAACGGTATTCTAGCATCAATTTAAAACAAAATAAAGTTATATTATAATAAATAGATAGTGGAATTATAAGAAAGTCGAGAGAAGATATGAGGAAGAAGACTGTAATGTAGAAATAAAAATAGATTAATAAACATTCTTTGAACTTCTGTTCTCATAACAACAGGAAGCAGCAAAACAATAACAATGTTCCCCAAACAAAAGCACAACTATCGCGATAGTTCTATGTATCTTTTGTTCAGCAATCTTTCATGCCCAACAAACACATGTTCAAAAAAATCATCGGCACCGAAATTTTTGATCGATACCATTTTATTTAAGTTGCTGTAAAGTTAATTTTTTTGTTTTATTCCGCCTTAAAATTTCATTCAAAATGTTTAAAAACGTAGTGAACAGTAATAATATGTATCGAATCCATAATTGGCCGCGTGAAATTTAAAATTACTACTGAGCACACTCATCCAACACAAGTAGTCACCTTGCTGTCTCACCATTATACAATAATTTGTTCACATGTTTAACTGGATTGCAACAATGCGCACACAGGTGAGTTGAATTAATGACGAACAGTAGCAACAGCAATAAAATAATGGACTTAAAAAAAATAGATAGATAGCATTTTTTTATGGTTACGTTTTTTTACTCACTAAAACATGTATTAACCTTACTTTTTCTTATGAACAATGAACTTCCCTTTGCCACTTTGAAAGGTTTCAGTTTGGAATAACGTTCATAAAACTATTAATTTTTTATGTCTTCTGTAATTAAAAAGTATCAATACTTAATAGTATTTTTACCTTCTTGGGCGAAATCTACAAGGAAATACTTGAGATTGTAACGGAAATACACACAAGAATAGGGCACTAAAATTACAGTTTGGATTAAAACTATTCATTTTTTATTTCTTCCGTAATTAAAAATTATCAATACTTGATAGTATTTTTACCTTCTTGGGCGAAATCTAAAAGGAAATCCTAGAGATTTTAACGGAAATACACACAAGGCACTTCAGCTTTTCAGTATAATTCTTGTGGATATTAAGACTTATTATTACAAGGCATCGAATCTTTTATTTAAATATTTCTTTTATATTGTAAATTTTTTAAATTTTATATTTTTAAGTCTTGTTTCTTGTATTAATATTCAAATATATAATTCTTTTCATACGACATCGTGTATATTACTTCCATATAAGACTGTATTCCAGTTAAAATGCCTAATTTTGACAAAATGAGAAGAGAATCCAGAATATTTATATCGAATTTTTCTCATAACAGATGTACACAATCTATTTTATTCAGGAGCAAACAAAATACGTTGTATATTGTGTGTCGGAGAGTTTGTCAGCTGCACACAAGTATGGTAACTTCATAGCTTTTAACTTAATATGTCTGATGATTAAATATTGAGAATTAATTTATAAACATTTTGAAATTAATATTTAAACTTTTGTAATAAGGAATGCACCATAAAATTAAGTGCTAGTGCATTGGTATCCAAAATTAAAGCGAACAAGAGAGGATTAGTAATAAAAATAATTAATAAATCCAAAATAATTTTAATTAATAATTCCTGATGTAGCAAATGCTAGCACGAAGATTTGTTGTGTTCTATTTTAAACTTTTATAATATGGTTGTAGTTGGCTGTGTGTGACACGATGGCGGCCATCTTGTCGTGTTGCGTTATCATCGTACAACAGTAATAGTACCGGGAACTTGTTACACGTTTACTCATTGGACACTTTTTATCGTTTTTTTTCCTGTTTTTGTCGGTATGGTTGATGCTTCGAAGAAACCCGTCATGTGTTTGTGGATATCATGCGTTACACTTCGTAGTTAAGTGCTTTTATTTTTATACGCTCTACGTCAAATCTGTACCTTCCATTTTGTTTAATTTGTCATTCGGAAAATGCTTGAAATGTATCTTTTTGTTATGTAAATAAAAATAATTATTGTACAACGATTACTTAAAATGCTCGTGGATGGTATTTTTACATTTGATTTTACGGGGTGTCTGTTCATGATTAGCTTTTAATTAATATCTGTGGTTACACGAGGTAATTTGGCCGAAATTAGAAACGTAATGTGTCACTTATCAGTCAATTAAAAGTCACTTCTAATGAGCTTATGGTATGACTATAATCTATTACTATATATATATAGGATGATTACTATCAAACATTTCTAATAAAGTCATTTATTTCGGTTGAAAAATATTCAGTTTTCTGATTAAGACGTTCTTGAGCCATAATTCAAATTTGTTCATGACAAACGTATATATATTCTAAGAATATGTATGAATATTTTGTAAACTAGTTTATGGCAGCGAAATATATTTATAACTCCACCAATCGGCACATACGAGATCTGTAAATAACTGAACTTTATTTTTTTAAACTTTATAATTAATTTTACTGATTATTGGTTGCAGCATTGCGTTGCGTATAACTTCCTCTGTAACCACATGTTCTTGGATTGTTGATATCTCGTGATATTGATATTTTAGTGCGAATGAAAGTATTAGGATGTTCAAAATTGTATCTAATTGATTATTCTAGAAATTAAAAAAAAAAACAATAATTTAAACCAACATACTCTAGAATAAATTTTAGATAACAATTCTTTGTCATACGACAATTTTTATTTTTTTTATTACTGCCTTTGACTATTGTCGGTAAAAAAAGAACACATTATATAAGATAAAACATCGTGCTTGTTTTATGAGTGCTCTATTCAGAGAATATGTTCGCGAGCAATCTGACTTGTTTTATAGGTAATAAAATCCAGTAAAATAATTCCAAGCGATAGAATTCTGTTGGTTGGCTTCTGTAAATTGAATGTCATCGGCAAACAGAGCTCAGCGTGTCTGTCTTGTTCACTTCTTAGGCACATTGTTTCTTTCTGAGAGAATCTAACTGGGAAAGGTCACAATGCCATTGTTTTAATAAATAAATACAAAGTGATGTTGGAAAAGGATGTTCTTTTGTAAAATTGTTTGCGTTATTTTTTTACAAATGATCGCAAGAGTCATTTAAATAGAACAAGGTTTATTTATTTATACATTTTGTTCTTTTGGTTGGATTACACTAATGGAAATGTTGTTTGATATTTCCATTACTAACAGAATTTTAAAAAACATTGCTGGCACGTTTTATCAAAGAATATGTATAGATATTTTGTGGCCTAATTATTTTATTTCAAATAAATAGTTAACGGATAATTGAGCTTTACAAATATTGTTGTATTTTTTGCTCACTGTACGAAAGAGGAATGAAGCATTCGGTCGTGTGTCTATATTACTAATATACTTGGATGTTGGTCGTTTACTCGGTTGCTCGTAAGAACAAATTTATAGCTTCTATTTCTCTGAAGGTACAAAACGATATGAACCAGATTTTAAAAACATATCCAATCCTAATTTAAATCACTCGCCTTTAGACTTTTGAAGTTAGAGCCACAATATTTGAATCCCTTCTTAATACTGCATTTAGATAAAAGTTAAAAATTTATTAAAAGAAAAAGCTGCATTCACTAGCATCTATATTATAACTCTATAAATGAGATTATTCAACATTCCTTGTCCGAAATGCGCCCAGTTTGTTAGCAATATGCGAAAGTGTTGAGAAGCTAATTCTTTTCGCATTATTAACCCAGGCATCAAACTGTGAGTTTTATCTTGTTCATTTGGCCGTAATAAGAGAAAAGGACGGCCTCTGTTTAACTGTACGTATACATAGAGTACATATCGCGTGATAAAGCAAGAGAGATAGTGGCGATGATGAGATGCCCCGTTACGAATGTGTGAGTTTGTTCGTTGGCAATGCAATTTTCCAAGCAAATGAGTTTTCTCGGCGGCGGCGCTTGGCTTCTACGCTTTTATTATTATTATCCTGTGATTAATTAAACGCATGCACAATAATGAACATCTCGTATAAATTACATTTTTTTTTCTGCCATTGTCTTCCTTCCACGATGCAACAAGATAACACTATGTTACATATAGCGGTGGTTTGTACATTAGCAAAATATACATATATACAATATCAGAACGCACTTTTCCTCGCAACGAAATATAAACCTGCTGAAATATGTAGCTAGATTATTTATTACTATAGTGGTTTCGTTTGAAGACACGCATCATGGATCCTACGAAATTTTATGTAATTTTTTATGTTGTCATTAAACGACTTATCGGCAGATCGCTCATAAACTTTTTGAGAAACGAACAGTTGGCCTAATAAAGAGGGATGTTTTTCATTTTTGAAGTTGGTATTTCGTTGATAAATATACCACTGATAATTTTATTTGAATGTTCACAATCAGTTGGTCAAAATAAAATCTATTCGCTCTATTCCTTTCTTGCTATATAATCATTTTGGTTCTGCCAAGAAAAATGTCGACTTTAAAATAATAATTGATTCTATAATATCGAATATTTTGATACCCGTTATTGATATTTGAATATTAAATTAGCGTTTGTACTTGGATCTGATTTACATCAAATATATATTAGTTTATATATTATATAAAATATGTACTAGTTTTTGCGTAATATTGTCAGCTCTTTCATGTTTGGATGATGGTGTAATATTTATGAAATAAAATCTCGTTGCTATCAATTTCATATAATGTAAAACAAAAGGAACGTTCAGTAGCACAATTACATACACAGAGAGAGAAATGGTTATATCAATAAAACAGACCGGGGACATGACAATAATTAATATTTAATAAGGTCCTACTGGATCATGATATATTCGACGCAACGCCCATTTTATGCGCATTCGTTTCATTTTACTTTTATATATATATACAATAACGCGGGTGTGTGTGTGTCTGTGTGTGTGCGCATGTATATTATATACCCAACTATATGTAAAACGACAATGGTTCGTTCGTTCGTTCTTATACAGGCAAATGGCAGCTTGTCTCATACGGTTTGACATGTCGCCGGCATTACTACATGAATTATTACCATTGTCAAATCGATATGGGGCTATGCACACCGCCATCCGACCCGCCCCAACCCACTGCCCCTACTCGAGACGGACGCTTGCTTTTCACTCATAGATATTACAATCAAATAAGTGGATACCCCGAACCTGCTAGTAATTACCTTCAATATATAAGAAAAACAAGAAAAAGAAACACTACCATTATTTAGTTTTATTCAAAAAACCTAGATTTAAATAATAGAAAACTTATTTAAATTATTAATTAGAATAATATGTTTCAAGTTGGATGCAAATTTCATAAAAATTCATATATTATTTTTAATGATTGTTTATGCCCATTGGTTTTTGTTTGAAGAAACTTTATATACATCAAATATATTTTGTAGTTTTTATTTTCTATATTCAAAAACTTTCTAAGGGTCGTATTAAATAGTCAATTTTTTTTAGGGCTTCATAACTCTGGACCACTAAAGCTTCAGTCTGATTTAACAAAAATTAAGTACGCATATAATAATTTAAGTACCCAATTTCCAAAACCAATAGCTGATATACATAGATACTTCCGTAGTTATAGAGCTTTTAAGAAGGTTGTTTTTAGATTTGTAATTAAAAGCTATTCAAATCGCCTTGATTCTTCCCAGTAAAATGTTTTTTTAATCATCTGACTTGCCTGAGATGTAACAGAGACGTAAAATGAACATCTTGATGCCATGCAAAAATAAGAATCGCATTATACTTGTCTACTATAATTGAGAATAATTCGAAAAATAAATTTTGGGTACGTGATACATTTTTAGTTGTGTCTGCGTTGTCCCTTGTATCCGAATTGAACCACCAGTGTTACAATATCTAGGGTTGTAATATTAATAAGTTAATTTTCTTTGTTTTTTAAATATTGGAAGAATATCTACGCCCAATGTTGTTTTTTACGCTATCATTACGACATGCCAACCCTCTATTAACAGAAAATTACAGAGGAGACAATTCGAAAGTAACACCAAAGAAATCTAGTGTAAAAAATACATGCCCCAGCCAGTAGTATAATATAAGGGTTGTAACATGGCGGGAATATTTAAATATGCATATAATTAATGGTAATACCCATCTAACGCATTGGTTATTTACAATGATTTTTGAATTGTTTTGCAAATCTTTGTTTTTTGACCCAGTTTGAAGAACTATTCTATTATTTATGTTAATATTTTAAAACAGTTTACAAAATTAAATTTAATTAATGTTTTTAGGACTTTTTGTCTAACAAATTCGTTATATTAATGTGATTTTTTGATCAATAAAGTAACTTTTTGGTTTTATGAGTAAAAGGTTAGAAAATGTCGCCTTCGGAGTTTTTGAGATGATGGATGATGATCATCATTATACTTAAAACATGTATATAGCAATATCGTAATTTTTGTTTACTGTGTACTGACCGATTCTCGTCATTGTTTCCATTTTAAATGTTATTGAAATCAAAACTAATGCATAGTCGTTGTGTCATAAAGCTATAAAGTAACAAAATAATAGAAATATCTAAGTTGTGATTGAGACATAAATAAGAATAATCTGCTAATAAATCTAAAACGTACAATAATGTGTTTACGTCAGCAGACGATCGAAAAATGTGTAGAATGTGATTGGATAAAACGAACAAACACATATGTACATATGTGAGCATGACACAGCAGAGGCCATTAGGCGAAAGGCGACAAAGTTCGCACGCCAAATTGAAATATTTATGATGTGCAGGGTGGCTTATTCATAAAGAAACATCGCCGATTAGCGTTCTACTAATTGACTATTACACTAGCAGGGAGGGAGTTCATGCTACATAAATCGTGCCTCTTTAATTAGTACAGTCCGACGCAAACATTTCATTTTTTTATTATTATTATAAATACTCTTCAATAACACAGACATTATTATATTTTGTGATCCATTACAACGAAACATTTAAACAAAATATTGTTTGGTTAACATGGAAAGTATCTTTATCAGACTGTTATTCAAATATTAACAAGTAAATGCTTCCAGACCGTATTATTGCTCTTTCATAATCAATCACCGCGGAAAATATACCAAAAAATCTATAAAAATTGTAAGACCTTAAAAGTGCTAAAAGGTGTCTGGTATTTTTAGAGGAAATGCGGCTACAATTAGAGGTCTTATGACGGATTGAGCGACATGCATACATGTATATGAGATACATATATTATTTCATAATCAGAAAGACGTGAAACGAATATCTGTGCAAACATATTTTGATTACATGTATTATACATAGATTATCGAATACAATAACCCTTTCGTACAAATTGTAGTGCGAGACAATAACGTGTTTTATTAAGTTTAAGTTGTCATGTTTTTTAATAGTGTACGGATTAAAAATGTATGAAAAAGAAACTAGTATCACTTAAATAGTGAGATGCCCGTGTTGCCAAACGTAAATAGGCAGTCATTTAATCGATAAACTGATTAATTAGAGTCAAGTTTAATTATGTGATCGCATAATAACTTAATAATACCAGAAGTTCTTAAATAAATAAATATGATTAAACGTGACAAATTAGCAGGTAGCAACAACAACAAAACAAAATAATAGTTGTATGTTTTGTTAAATGTATAATTTTAATAAATAGTTTCGTATTTAATTATGATAATTTGCCGCATTGTATACACTTGGGTATACCAGAAAAAATCAAATTAAACTAATAAATATTAATCTCGTATATACATACATACATACATACACACATATATATCAATCTATTAGGTACTTTGCCACAAATTGCTTTAATAAAAATTGTTCTGCGCAATTAAGTACATGAGCATGAATGAACTTATAAATGTGTACACATTTTTATTGACATACAGTTGTTATGCGATAATCATTTTATTTATTTAGAAAATTGCACCTCATCATTATATACCTTCTCTCTCTCTCTCTCTTATTGTGCTCGTGTAAACTAAACATAATAAGTTTCTATTACCTGCTAATACTTAATGAACTTTTCTACTGTTTACAGTTATCATTCTAAAAGTTTTCAAATTTTACGTTATTATTCTATTGATACTTCAACATTTTTCTTCACTACAGCACGGTTAGCTTGACTTCGGATAAATACTGCCAAAAAGTAAACACTTTTTATTGAATCTTATGTCTTAATGTAATATTTATTATTTTTAACGATTTCTAATTTCAATTGGCCGCCAATTTATTTGTACTTAGGTATAAGATCCAGGGAATTTTATGTAGTTTTTGACACAAATATCGATTTTGGTTTCACATCACTTATTTATGACAGTAACTTAATACATATTTTCGAATAGTTTTGTAAGAATTAATACGTTTCTGTACAAGAATATTAATATACATTCATTGTTTGAATATGAAATGAATTCGATTGATTAGTTTTTATTCTACCATATACTAAAATCTAACAGTTTGTATGAAATAAATGTAACTAGAAATCCCTAAATCTAGTGAGTAGTTGCACATAACAAAGTTTAGCTGACTCTATTTTTGTGCTACGAAATTATTGCTACAATATTTGTTAATTTCAACGATATCAAAATAACAACATTAGATATACTGTGGCAAATGTATCTAAATGTATATTTATAAACTATCTTAATTACGAAAAAAAGTGTCATTAATTTTTGATCACTATACTTAGATTTGACAAGTAAGTAAAAAGTGTGGCAAGTTTTTTTTTCTTGGCCCACAGTGTATATGTGTAACCCAGAACCACTTTAAAACAGAACAAGATCAATATACGATAATTATTATTTATACAATTTAAATATAAACATTGCTGTCAAATTCGTAGCTAATAATTATTATGAACACATTCAGTGGCCCTGGTATTTCAATTTTAACGTTTTTACATGCACTTATACACCATCTCAGATCGAAGCCTGTTCAATGTGATCTAAATACAACGAAATTTCGATAATTACAAGCAGATAAATTGAGGGAAATAATTATTTACTATTTTATTGTACAAATGGAATTTCTAAACAATATAATTTATGTTCTCGGAAGGTTTATTCAGTTTCTCATATGAGGTACTGATCAGTCCGCGTCATCATCATCATCATACGATGATATAGACAGGGCCAGTGTGGAGGGGTGTAGTAGTGTGTGCGGGGGTGGGTTCGGCATGGGCGTGCCCGTTAGGCTGAGGACGGCGCGCGAGGGTGGTGCATCGCTAATTACAGAGAACAGAAAACCTTTGACATACGACCTTATTCCATAACGAGCTACATCGACAGGGTGTTTTGTTACTCTTCGTTGTAGGCCTGGACTTGGCCATGCCTCGCGCACATCTCTGCCATCCGTCCGTCCGTCCGTCCGTCAGCCAACTCTCTATTCACTCATTCGATATTCGGCGTTTATTTTACCAAACTGAGCCCATTTACTGTGTCATATCTGGCAGTACCAATACAGTACTGCCAGATATGACATAACAATCATTTATAATACGTTATTCGACTAATATTACTATCGCTGACTTGAAATATTTTAAATTAATTTCGGAATATTCAAATAAATTGGCTATTTTTAACTCCCCTAAATTCGTTCGCTTAACAACGACTCGAAAAAGGCCATCAGAATCAATAACTGTAACAAACCAATTAATTAGTAACATTACGATGGCACCATCCCCCTAACTTAACTGTGTCGACAATAAATTAACCACCGACTAGCCCCTAGCATATAGATTTGCATTAGGAAAAAACGAAGAAGACCATAAGTTATAATCGTAAGAGGGGTGAGAATTCAAACCCATAACCATATCAAATGGATCCCGTTAAATAGGGGAATTACAGTGCCAAGCTCTTCACAATTGTTTGTATATTGAATAAAAACGACGAGACACGTAGCTACTTTGGCTTTTTTACACGAAGATAATGAAATATGTACCATTAATAATCATTTCTTAAACTCTAATATATATGGCGCAGTTAATCAAGTTTTTTTCCTAGTTTGTGGTGTATATGCAATACCTGTAACGAACTCACATTTTTTTGCGCTCATAATTTATTTCGCGCCTTTTTTACTTAATGGAATTATTGCTTGATCGAAATACCAACTTTTATAGACTCATTTCCTCCGGTACTGAATCGATTTTTACCAATTTTGATATAAATATATATACAATTTAATAGTCACATTCGATTCAAGGAGGGTCAAAATGTGTTTATCCGTTGGGTTCGAAATTTTTCTTGATTATAAGAAAATAAATCAGACAGTAGCAGCAAAATAAAATTATGTTATTTTTTTTTAAATAATGTTTAAAAACATATTTTCTATGTACTAATAAGTAATTTTCGTCGTATTTTAAATCTTTTCTATACAATAACATATTTTCTCGTCAGGACCGTCTATCCTAAGTTTTGGTAAATTATAATTGAAATACAGTTCAGTGTATCGTTTTGTGATGATTTTTTTGAATCTGTCTGCGGCCTATTTTGTTTTATAAATATTATTCACTATTATTCAAATAATTTTTTACAATTCCTAAGTATTAGATTTGTATTTTATTAATAGATGTCACATGGTGTAGACTATGAGAAATTTTGCAATCTAGCTATACGTTATAAAATGAATAATCGCAATATGATTATGAGAGATAATTATTATAAACGAATGTCGCCCTGGTGGCCAAAGTGAAAGTAAGCGTAGGCATGTGAGTTTCAATTTTTATCTTACAGATTTATGGATTTCTTGCAAATTAATGATAAAATAGTAGGAATATTTAGTGGTTTATTCTAGCCCTAGAACATGCGTTATTATCCACACATTGAGCAAGTAAACATTTATAAGTCCTCTCATGAATGTTGTTAAAAGTCTTGTAAATCAATGGAATTACTTAATAATTAATTGATTTATCATAAATATTTAAATAATATCCATAAAATGAATATACGATTAAATATATAAAAAGAGACCGCATTTATAACTTTTTAAAGCGAGTTGTAGTAAATATCTGTAGGCGTCTTTCACGAAGGATGAATCGTTAAAGCTGTCGTCGACAATAAAAATATCCATATATATTTATTGTGTAGACATTCACAAATATCCATGGCCTGGCTGGATTAAAAAGACAGGCGCAATCAGACCTACTTTCTGCACCATATAAATATATTTATGTAGATAATAAATCACCGATGAGATGTTGCAAAAGTGTCAGGATAGAGACATATACTCTTCTATAAAAATTTACTAATCGCAGTTATATAACTTATTATATTTGATTCAAAAATCATAATTTTTATCCAATTATACATTCTCAAAATGTGTTTTAGTATAGAAGGTAATTAAGGACTCGATTTAGTTCGTTCTTTGATTAAATAATTCCATAAATCAATGGATATTACAATGGCATTGAGTTTGGAATGTCTGTTTGACGATTTTTAAGACACTTGTGGTAGAAAACAGTTGGTTTCTGGAATTAATCACGATCTAATTATTAAACGACCTTGGATTTTTGCATCGTGTTGATGTGTATGTAAATAAACACTTGGGTTTGCAAAATATACATAAAAGTCCATATTGTGCAACAATGAACAAAGATTTATTCAAATTTTGGTGCAGCCTCGTGGTATCTACCAGATGTTTTATTAGGGGAGACATTTATACTTTTAAAAATGTTAAATTTTGGAACTTCGGTTCTGTATTCAATTATGAAAAGTTCGGTTAGACCATGAAATAAGTTTTTTATAAATTATTCAAACATTTAGTATGGACTGAAAGTCATATATAAGCTGTTAGAATAATAAAATAATATATGTCCATATCCATAAGTACATATTTTATTGCATTTTAACATTTTATGCATATTATGATGTGTTATTAATTAAATAATTGTAATCGTGGAAACACAATATAATATTCATTAAATTAGTAACATGATATATGCATTGTAATAAGGAATAACTCGTTTTGCATATTTTTTTTTTTAATGATAATTGTTGTTGGATTATTATCATTAAATAATGAATGCGTTTATTTAACTATTACATTATTGCCAGCTACGCTGTTTTTATATTTAAAACAGCGTTTTTATAAAAAAGAACAATTAATTCCACGAAATAAATTATACGTTGAGCTGAAGGTATTGAAGCTACCTATGCTTGTTATAATTTATATATAGATAAACTGTATCACCATAACAATGTGGACCAAATTTTTAATTACTATTAATTTCGATTATAAAAATTATCGATCATTATAGTTAAATTTCTTAATTATGAATCAGAAATATGAATGCGTAAAATGGAAGTATTTGTCGCAGAAATATAATTCTTTGAATAAATGCCGCACGAGATAAAAAAGATAAAGAAAAACTGTGGCGATTTATTGTTTCAGTTTTATTTTCGAAATCGCGCATTGTCCGTAACTGTACGTCGAAAAATTCCCTTCATATTATTTTTTAATTACAAAAAAACACGTTCGCAACGGACCAGTGGAGGCGCTGGTGCGTATGGAACCCTCGCGTCGATGGGCGGACTGGTCCACTGTGTTCTTGCATCAGATATGTAACCTGTAGTACAAAATTATACGTTACCGATGAAAATATTATAATAAATTCCGATAATTATCATTATTAAGTTCGGTTTATATCAGAAAATATGTTTTATTATATTTGTTCATAATTTTTCATCGTGCAAAATATGCAATTTTACAGTAGCAATACGCTGTCACGATGTATTAATCAATTCTTAACCGTATTTGTACACACATTTCGTACGCTACTTGCAAGGCGAACTTCACAGCGTACCCGACTCTCCCCCATGGCATTGTTGTTGCTCTGTTCATGTGTATCGGACATCCCTTCGTCTTGTGCGATAGACTCGCCCGCTGGCTATCACATTCACTGATGGACATTATCATGCTTTTATTATTTTATTATATTTGTTTATTATTTTTCAATATTATATTGTCTGTTGACATGATAGCTTCCTGTCAATAATTGGGTGGTGTGATTGTGTTTTTATTTTGCATATTTTTGTGGTTTCGTGTACTAATTGTTTTAATTGCAATCAGGCGCAGTGACAAATATGTCTTATTATATATTTTGAAATGTCACATCCGCCTTTTATTTATATTAGTTTATTTTATCAACAATTTATGCGAAAGAACTCTTAAATTTCATGTTTTTTATAATATCTTATGACTATAGCTATATTAATCGTTAATACCTAATAAGGAGTTAGACCTACAAACACAACTAATTTCTATTCAAGCAAGATGTTCGTTTTTTATCTGTGAGATATGTAAGCGCCATATAGCTTGGTTACAAAATACCAGAATGTTAATAGCAACTTTGTACCATGTTTTATAGGAATATGGGGGGATTATAACATAATAATGTCGCTGAACAACGATAGGCATTCGTGATTGTCATTCTTCTTAGAACTTGTGTAATATTTCAATAAGTATCTGGATGGAAGCATGGCCTACTGTTATTATTACTACAATATTATTTACAAGGGATGCGGGTTGGATGAGTGTATGCAATTTTTTTTTCTTGATTTGTTCATTTCATGTTTGTTTTGATACACCGGTCTGCTAGATTGTCACCTGGGGTTTGAATTAATGTTGGCCCGATAATTAATGAAGTATAACGTCGATGGGTACATGTGTTTCTATGCTCAGGTGTTACGTTGCTTTCGTATTACGATTTTTATAGTTTCTTTTTGTAGATAATAACGCGGGTTGTTTCAGTAATATACTTAAGAATCGGTATTATTTTAAAAATACTATGTAGACATATACTTTAATGAATATGAAATTCAAACTTTGTATTTTCTGTAGGTAACACTGCATTGCAAAAGAAAATAAAACAAAAGAACTGGAGTGGCCTTCACTCGATTTGTTCTTTCATTATTTGTATTTATATTCATGCTATAATTTGAGTTAAATTCACCCAACGATTCCTGTGAAATAAAATCATTATATATTGTAACTAGGGAAAGAAAAAGAAAATATATCTATTTTCGAAGGCGATATTTCAGTAATTGAGTCATGAAACAACTTGAGTGAATTTTTAATTCTAAAAATTTTACAGATGCAACGGTACACTGTAGCTCCTTTGTACATAACGTACGACAAGGATATGTTAATAAGCTAGTATATTGTTGTTTTGACTTTGTTCAAAATGTTGACATCAACACTTTGATTTTCGTGAAACAATTAAATTGATACAACATCTGAATTCCCTACATTCAAAAATTATTTTCTCTTTTACGATATTTTGAGATATAATTCTAGCAAAGTTGTAAACAAATTTAATTTCTTTAACTTTTAATAGAATTTTGTTATTTTTTAATTCGTGCCAATTTCGATGTTCGTTGTGATTTACTGTTGAGAATAATAGATATTCTTGCAGTTTATATAACTACATGTTACTTATTTAAAATTTCAGATATTTTGCTTAAATTGTATTTATTAATTTATCAAAATTGATTACCCTCATAATATGGGATGTAGCGTGTTGATATTTATTTCTTTCTTTATAAATAGATACACACACACACACAGACACACACACACACACACAGACACACACACACACACACACACACCCGTCATCATGAAAATAATTAATATTAATTCAAGGAAACAAACTATTTCTAACCATTAAAATTTAGATTTCGAAAATGTTGATGATTACATTACTTATTTTAGTGGAACGTCGAAGAAAGTAGGTAAAATATAGTAGCTTCCAATTTGAATGTATCAAAAGTCAATGCGGTTGTTGGTCGATCTGCCCGCATAAATACGGCAATGCTTATACGACTATTTACGGCGGCTTATCTCGAAGAACATTCGTCCTACAACAAGTAGTACACCTATAATTGTCAGTATCAGCAAACGAGAATACAACGGAGAAAACAACGAAAAATAAATGAAACAAACATGAAAACAAAACACAGTTGCGATGTGCTACAAGCAAACCATCTTTGATTTATCCACAACAAAGGAATGAAGACACAGTGCGATTTATATACCAGTTTGTTCGCATGCATTTATTCCTTATACGCGCGCGCGTCCGTCCGTCCGTCCGGCTGCTCTTGATTCTTCACCAGGATTATTGGAAACACCCTGCGCAACTCGCGCTTACCACATTGGTCTTAGACCAAATCGAACACTCAAACTCCACGCGTTGCAACTTCATTACTTCAAGCAATAAATGCATTCCTGATGAACGATTGGTGAAAATGAGAATCTGCTACGAATTAGCAGGACAATACGGAGAATGGGTTCAATTCCGTATGTTCAGAAGCGGTTTCCAGTGTTAAAATTGAACTCAATACCGGTTTTTAAATTCTCCATGTGAACATGGTAATTTATAATGCTTACGAATATATAGAGACGTTTCGTCGCGTTGGCAATAACTTACGTTGACAAATGAAGTGTCAGCGTTGGCACTACTGTTTTTGAATACAAATACAAAATCTCGCACGATTTGCAATTCACATTATATGTGTTTTTTGATGCGGCCAGTTTTTGCTGGCGGTTCTGCCAGCGAATCGCCAAACTGGTATGGTGTGGACATCAGGCATCGGTATTATACAATGATCAAAGATACCGACGTATTTCGATTCTTGTTTTTCCACTGTTCACTTCTTATTCGGTGTGTTTTCTTTTTACGTTCAATTGTCTTAACCTAATTCCGTACGTAACTGTGCTCTTGTGGTTTTTGATATTTCAAACCACTGGTATTTGCTATTTAACATACCTTTACACAAATATATGTTTGTGAGCTGCAGTCATATACGAACATCTGCTGATAGACTTGTTAGCACCATGTTTATTTATCAGAAATTTGTACTCAATATTTAATAGCTGTTTAGTTTAATAATGGCAATGAAATATTATCCTTTATTCACAAATTAAATTTACGTTGGAGTCGCACTAAATGGAATAATTTTTACGTAAAAAGGTTATATAAATGTGTACAGAACATATTTTATGTATCCTTAGAAAAAATTAATAACATATTCTAATAAAAAATGTATGAAAATAAAAATATTTTAATTTTAATACCAACATAAAATTTTATATAAAACACACGCAGTATTTTGTTTACGATCAAATAAATAATTTTATGTGTACAGTCACAGTTTCAGTCGTACCAATATAAAAAAATAAAACTATATTTAATAAATTCCACCCCTTTTTATTGAAAAACGTGTACTAGCGTGTTTTTAAATATTACATTAAACGCGGTCCTACTAAAACAGTACATGGGGTGAGTGATTTATTTTACATTCAATGTGATTTTTAAATATTCAACAGTTTAAATTTTAATTATGACGATCAATATTTCTTGTGTTGCATAGAATACATCATAAATCTCGTGGATTCATTCGGAGACAGTACTATACATTTTAATCTAATCCAATCAGTTTATTTTTCGAGAAAACGAAGAAAAAGTATAGTTTAAATTTAATTTAAAGTGAGTTTAGTCCTACAAAATATATTTAGACAAATATTTTGAAAACAGTATATTTGTTTGTACTCTAACGAACCATATATGCATATCTACTATGAGGTTTCCGAACTTCAATATATAAAAGGAGAAAAACGCTAAAGCAAAATAATCTTAAATACTGTTATCATGAATTCATACTAGTATGTACTTAAAAACAGTTTAATTTATTAACTTAAACGTCGGATATGAACCAAGCGTAATATGCGTTTAATTTTGTAGGTTAAGAGAACCTTAAAACTGGGAATAAGATGCCAGTCAGAGCATATAGTCCCATCAAATGCTCCAGATGTTACAGTAATTGTGGAAAACATATATAATGACAATTCAATAACGATAAAACCGCATCTAGCGTTCAATTTGTGTGTTCACTCGTCAATTGTCAATGATCTTCGACTCATGTCAAGTCAAGTTATTTAACAACTCTCTCTCTCAGTTCTCACCATAACTTCAATTACCAAACCAATGGAACCAATAGATAAACAAAAAAAAAAAAGTGGTTCGTTAATTAAATAATGTGTTCAATTAATCGGGAAGAAGAAGAACATGTTGTAGATCTTATTTATATGTAGACAGTCGACGTACCCGGTATTATTTTGACTCAGTTTATAGATAGATAAATAATACGTATTAACCATTAGGACCAAACATGTCCGCCTTCTAGTTAATCACGTTTGCCAACATCAACTTGCTGAATGTCCCTATGCCACACACACTCTCTCACACACGAACACTTGTCGATGATGCACCATCTCGCAGAGGATGATGCCGAGGAACATATGGGGGTTGAGACGGCAAGGGAACGGAATATCTCACACACAGGTTAAATAATGACGTGTTGTACGGTTAGGTTTAATTACTTCGTGAACAACAAGCTGAGGATAGACCTAACGGCTGGTAATACAGTTTTATTACCGACTGAGAACGTATAAAAAATACTACCAAAATTCTTTTCATGGAATATTAAATTCAAGTACTTTCATACTCGATTCCACCTTGCTTTTTAGCTCGTACAGTATCTACACAAAAGCTATACTAGTGTGTCTGTAACATTATCAACATCAGAAATATTTGCACAAACCATCCGAAAATCTATATAATTTATTTACTAAAATGCATGTAGTTCGCTCATTTAAGATACTTGGCTGATTTTAACCAAATTTGGTAATATTTATACTTCTGGAGAAACATGAACCTACAAACGAACCCCTTTTAAACTTGAACTTCAGTTTGAATCCAAAGAACAAAAAATAGAGTTATTATTAAAATCTCCGGTAATCACTTCCGTCTACTGTTCTCTTCATTAGGAAAAAATTAGTGAACATAATAATGTTTGCTTCATTTTTCTTACTGATTATAAGCATGCCATATATGGCGAGCTATAGGAATTGTTGCTTGCATCTATGTTTGTTTTACATCAAATGTATCAACATTACTATATTCATATATTTCATCTCGTTTACTATATACTATATTTCATCGCGTTTACTAATAAATAAACGAGATGAAATGAAAAGCGTCTTAAATCCACAACGTTCAAATTTTATTTCTGAACAGAAATATATTTCCGTTAAGAAATATAATTTTAACGTGAGTTTAGGAATTTAAATCAATAATTATCAGTAAGTATGCCAAAATATATCAAAAACGAGTAAAATTATGTAAAAATACTTAAATATATTAATTTAATGTAACTGATATTCCAATTCAAATATTACATTATTCTGCGAATATATCTTTACAAATTCAAAATGGAATTGACTATATGTTCATTCCATGTATTTGAATGTCGAATTTTTCGGTCGCCGATGATTCTGGTTTTAGTACCACGATATTTTCCGACTGTTTAATCGCAATCATTAAGATTACAGGCTGAATTTTAATTGGTCTAACGCACATTCTATGATTTTGTTCTGAGTTTTATAGTGGTGATTTGGTCGACTGATTTAGCAGAAATAATTTGTATCAAATTAAATGTTAATACGAACACAATAAATAGTTGTTCTTTGTGTTTGGATCGGGCTCTGTGTTCAACCGACACGTGGGTCTTACGTTTCCTGGAAATATTCTTAAGAAACGAAAATACCATCGCCTGAATTCAAATCGGTTTTCAGAATAAACGCGGTATGGATGAACTTCAACGGTCGACACTTGCAATGCGAATATCATTGGTCAGTTATTTGGAAATATGTATGTTCTTTTTAGGTACTTTCTTTGCCATTAAAATTATGGCATTTGCAAACCTGAGATTTAACGGAATACACGTTCTGATATTTACTATGTTCAGAAGGACGTTTTTGCGTTTGCCGTATTATTAAAAGCATAACCTAAACAGAGGGTAATGATTTAAGCTCCTAAAATATTTATATTTTATGCGAATTACTTGCTTTATTATTCAAATAATCAAATAAAGATTTTTTATAGGGCCTGCAGATTTTTATTTCTTAGTTCGTGGAATATCTTTGCACTTATTATACCTCTAGTACTGCATCTAATGTTTAACATTGTATTAGTTCAATAAAAAAGCAGTAAACTGAATAAGTCGTATATTTATAATTGAAAATGCGAACCCTGAAGTATATATATATTGTTAATTAGTATTTTTGATGATATAAATGCCCTCATTATTAAATGTTAATAAAAAATTTAGTGCTTTTTAATATTTCAATTTAGCATTGCTGGTATAATAACTTTTACTAAATAAAATATATATATTTTGGTCTGCTGCATAAAAGATGATTAATTTCGTAATTAATGAAACCTATAATTTAAAACAAAAACTTCGAGCATCATTATTGATAATATGACTCCCCTAGCTCTATGCAAAATAATTTTAAATGATAGTTTCACAATGTTTCCTGTACAAAGATGAGAAGGATCCAATAACATTATTGAACGATCTTCTCGTGCATGGACTCCTATTCCTCATGTTACAAACTTTACATCATCTTTGCACAAAATGTAAGGTTTACTGTTACTACACACGTATCGTCACGCCTTTTTACTTAAATGAAATGTAATACAACCCTTTTTCCAATAATGACAATATTTATATATTTAATTTTATCTGTATTCACACTTCTTCATTAAAACTTTCATATATCCAATTTATATTCCGCTTACTTAATGCTTGTTTTTGGTTCAATTAATTCTCAATAATATTCATCCATTTATTTCGGGTGTAAATCCACATTCGTATAAATCCTTTGGTCAGTCTTTGTATTGCCGTTGTGATGTTGGCACAACGGAAATACAAATCATCTCAAATGTCCATTACGATATTTGACGTATCCATGAATGTCTCTTTTATCTTTCTGTGATACATCACAAGTATCTCATAATATTCACATTTCTTCTGGAAAGATTCTATAGGAGTTTACTTCACTCGACGGGGTAAGGTACTAGTAAGATTGTGTACAATAGACAGTAAATCTTTTAAACCATTAAAAGATTATTAATCATTTTGATTCGAAATGATGTCTGTGTATGTGTTTGTCTATAACAAAAACTTGAAAAAATTGTAAACTTAATGTATACATCAGTTTTAAAAACAATATCTTAAATAAAGGTATTGGTGTCTACAGAGATTCTAATGATTGTAAGACTTTATTTCAATGCCCATTTGTATAGTAATAGATTTGAAAAATGCCTTCGCCTGTTATTGAAGGACGATATATGTTTGTAGGCTAAATTATGCTATATTAAATAGGTTTGCATTCTTGTAAGTTTCAATGATTCACAAGAAAACAATTTGGCACTGTAATATTGCATCTATTCCGGATGTTTTAACTGAAGTATATGTGAGGGCAGCACATGTTAATAAGTTGTAGGTTAGGTAAAGCCGAAATGAATAATCGAAACTCTTATGCTAACTGTATAAAGAGGAGGACACAGAGAATTGGAAACGAATGTTTTGTAATATAATGTAGTACCAACATCAGCAAGAACAGGAGAGGTGGTGGTATACATAGTATACCTAGTAGGAATGTCGTGTGTTTGCGGTGTAAATCAATTCCTCTTGTCTCACGCGGCTAATGTATTCAGCGGCTTGCGTAGATCCAAGTGGGTGTAGACAGATGAATAATAAACGTTGTGCCGTTTGTTTTCTGTTTTTCTGATTTGGCCGGCCCGGCTCGGCCCAGCCCGGCCCGTCATCTCTCCATTTACTCGCGCACTATTTCCTTTTTACAATTAACGATTTTTGACGATAAACTAATTTTCGATTATATTGTTATCTAATTCCACATTGCTAACATACGGTTTAATCAGGTGGAACTCAACTACTCTGGGATGTAAATTGCAATATTTCAACAAAATATTTATTCTTTTATTATAATTATAAGTGTAGACCAATGTATTCGATTTCATTTCCCAAACGAGATGGCTTAGTCCAGTTTATAATTAGACTAACAATTGTTAGGTCCGCCCCATGGCATTAGGTGCTACGTGGGTCAAAAATTGAAAATTGGTTTAATTGCGTAAATATTCGTGGAAGTGTTTCAGGCAGCAAGTTGACCACGGATCGTGATGTCTTTTTATATGAAGAGATCAATTTCGTTTTATAGTACGTGTCGGATAAACAAGTTTTAATTTGTTTTTGGTTCGAAACCGCATTCGGTGTTCGGTATTCGGTATTCGGTGCTGTGGATATGTTATATAGCGGGTCTTGTTGCAGATAAAGTCTTACATCTCCAATTCTCTGGGGCTTCAAGTACGGCGGTGTCGGTGGTGGCGGCAGGTTGCTTGTTGGAATTGCCTAAAAGCAATTTCAAAACCTCAAAATGTATACGTAAACTTTGGCCTCCCAGCTCGATATGAGAGCAAAGTCGCCGCTATAAGCATTCTTCATTTGGTTGAATTTCGCGTGCGCTGGACTTCGGAAAGGTATATATGTCCATTGGGCGTATCTGAATTATTCTTTTCTGTGCTACATCGTGAGTCTATGCAAGCAATATGGGCGGGAACGGTACACTCCGCCACGGAAACTTACCTCCTGCTTTTGTACAGTCGCCGGCACAGTGCTGTTGTTGTTGTCTTTCGTAAACATGTTTTAATATACGTTAAGGTATTGTTGAAAGTTCGTTTATGTGAAGATACTTCACTTCACTCGGCTATGGAATGAATAATATTGCTTGTAACCAAGGATTAATTGCTTTTTGGTTGGAATATGCTGCTTGTGGAGGTTGTGAACCATCATCATCTCTTATATATATATATATATATACATACGTACTATCACATGCTGCATTCATAATATTTAGATATTCACTTTGCTGGATATTACATTTTGATACCATTTTTGAGTACATGCGTATTGTTAATTGTTTAATTGTATATAATAATGTGACGAATAATAAATAACATTTAACACATAAATAGTTACTTTTTATTATCTTTTGTTTATGGTTTCAAATCATATTATTATAACAAACATATACGTATAGTTGGCCTCACGAGAACTCAAGGGATCGTCATAAAACCATAATACTCCCATGGATAATAAATACAAAGAAACCTATTGATGTATGATTTATATTTTAAATGTGGTGACAAAACACTTGCGTGAGAAAAGAAAAACTATTGACTAGGATTTAGACATTAATTAATTTCATTATTTGGTTATTCTCAGTGGATGAATTCAAATAATATTAGATTCTTTATTACTTATTTATATTAATCTCATTAAGGTTCATCGTTGATATTTGTGATTTGTTTTTAAATAATCAGTGGAAACTCTTTGTAAATTTATATTTTCTATTTTAATCTATTTTTAAACATATCTTTTGAATATAGATATCAAAATAATAATTACCATCTTTTAATTTATGGATACATTGCCACTTTTAGTTGATAATTCGATTTATCTTTAAAAAAAATATTTATTTAAAATTATGATGCTTGGAAGTTAAAAGGAAAGCAATTTATAACATAAATAGTTTCGCCACAAATTCAGATAGTTTAATATATAATTTTGAAAATTTAAGGAAATTTGTGTTGCTATAAATGACTCATCTTTGAATAATGTTGATGTATAAATTGTATGGAGGTTGGGGTGAGTTCTGCACATGACTGTATTTACATTCATTTTGTTTGAACGGTAGACATATCGAATATTAAAATATGGCAAGGAAAGCATAAGAGATAAGGAGGAGGCGGGAAAGGAAGTGGGTAAGGAACTAAATAGTAATAAAGAAAAATGAGTGTCGCGGTTGGCGTGCAGTGGCTATGGCTAGCTACCCTGGGAATGGCATAAATTTTAAATTCTTCGTCCGTTTTACTTGAATTCACGAAGCATTGTCGGACATTGCGTGCTTCAACAACACAAATACACATGCATATTATACATATACACGCATATCATATCGACACGTCACACACGTCAAGCTATATCGAACAACGAAAATATGGACGCCAATGAAACGTCAGTACACCATTATTCCCACACTATTTCACATTGGGAAGATTTTTGTCTGCCGGCCACATACACTGCCATAGAATCTTTCAATTTATTTCACGTTTATTTCACCATATTTTTACAGAACTTTTTGAATATCTTGATAAATTTGGTTTTATTATGAATTTTGAATCCAACAACTGATATATAAAATAAATATTTGCTAATGAAACAATTTGGATCAAACAATATGGAATTATCAAAAATAACAAAACGTAAAATAAAATAAATTATATAATTAAAGTTATTATCAAACCATGGATACCTTAGTCTTGTCAACGGCGTGTATTACCTGGAATAAAAACATAATAAATATATACTTTTTATGTATCTAGTAGCAAACAGTATACATTATTTTATATGTTCCTTTAAATTTTGCACGCAGCAACATTTATCATATAATTTATAAATCATGTTACAAGATATTGAAAAATGTATGTGATAATAAGCATGTAAACGTTAAATACATTAGAGCAACGTGTGAATATTACATAATGTAATGCACCAAACACGACATGTACGTCCGAAAATTATTTCTGGTTCGATAACGGACATTTTTCAACGTTTTCACATACATTATTGCCTGCATTCACATTATTCAATATAAGTCAATTTAGACGACAGAAAAAAAAAATTATAATCGATTTAGGGAAGCTTAAAATTTAATTTCCGTTAAAATCATAAATATGAAAATTTTTATAATTACGCAATTTTTTCTTTAGTGCACCAAGAAAATAAGAAGTTGATATATTTGTAAATAATTTTGTATATGTAATAAGATGTAAGTCGTCCGCCGCTGTGGTCTGAGTTTCAAAGCCGATGATTTACTCGATGAATATAGTTATACTAACATTATATTATACAGATTTCACTGTTGGTTTTAATGATTATTATTATTATGTACTTGAAATTATTTTAACACTGCAAATTATATTCTGAACTGCAATTACTCGGGTGAATATTCATAAATCATTTATTTTAATTACGATTACTTGAACCTACATCATATACTGTCACATTATCGTGAGGTAATTATTAATTACGTGCATATAAAATAAATACCTGTAATGAACGTATTTTATTGTTGTTTACAGAAAGATCGATTACATTCTTGGTTTAAATCATTTATTTAATTAATGTGGACACGGATTCACACCATCTCAACAGATTTTACCTGATTAAACCATTTCACCTCATAATTTAATTTATGTTTTTTTTTTATTTCGTTAAATCTGTTCTTGACGATTATTGTATTATTATTATTTGGAATAGGCTACACTGTAAAACATGGTCGTAAATAACAATAAAATTACACAATAATTCGTTGTTTTTACTAATTTCTAGTAAATCTATACTAAAATTAGCATATATTTAGTAATATCAGTTACATATTTTAGGTAGTTTTTCAGTAAAAGTAATATCAATTTTTTATAGCGTAAATGTGCTTTATAGCCGTTTTCAGTTTGCCTAGAGAATTTTATAAATTGACATGAAATAAATCATTCGAAATGCATTGAATAATAAATTAAAATACATATTCGTTTGAAATTTTTAAGGAAATGTCAAGGTGTTTCAGTGTCTGTATCGAGTCACGTGGGTGGGAATTATTAATTAACATTTTGTAATTAAAAAGGATGTACTGAATTACTAATGTATGTAAATCACCGTCTGATATCTGAGATACACATTTCCTTAAATTTACTTTTTTATAACAGTGGGAAATCGCGACGACGCCATCGGACAAATTAAATACTATACTACTCTCTTTTTTATTGGATACGCTATTTAATGAATATAATTAAAATTAATAATTACAAGTCGGCAATATTTCATACTGCTAACTATGTCTCAAATAATATTTCTGTTTTTTTTTTCTTCAGTAAAATTTATAGCTATAATTATAAATATCAATATAGGTTATAACAAATAAACCGGAAAATTTATCATACCAGTATATGCAGCAGGCATTGTTACGAATAGAAGTAGATAGATAAATATGTCTAAATTACCGGTGCCAATTAAAATAATTACTTCACACTTTATCTAGAACACACACATGCACAGAAATAATGCACTCACACATGCAACATATATATCGTATTTGCGAAAAGTCATATTTCATATTTGCGCAGTTGGCCACTGGAAACCTTTTTGTTCCCTGTTTTATATTTTATTTATTGCAATTTTGAATTACTAAATTTATTTAGGTGTTGAAATATATCAACCAGTACCTTAACCCGTTAGTAACCAGCGTATTATTTTAAGAACTTACTCGAATATCACAATTTATTGATCATAAATTTAATTCTACTAAATAATTGTTAAGAAATTAATAAATAATAATGTTAATGCTAAAAGGTTTGTATCTCCGTGAAGTTAATCCACCAAAATTAAAATTCGACTTTGTTGTTAATCGTTTGGTTATTAATTTCCCACTTTTGCATTATTACATAAAATATTAGTACAATTTATATGAGCAAGTACAATGTTTATAGTATGCAAAACCAGTACGATTAAAATTGTGATATGCACATTTTTTCTTTCCATATTTTATTGCGTTTGTTGTTAAAGTGTAAACGTATACAAGTGCTGATAAAATAATCGAGTAGAAGCATCGCATGAATTAGTCAGTCGACTCTGCAGAGAACAATTTTAATCCAAAGCAAAAAGAATTGTCTCGCGCGTCTTAACAATAACAAAAGCCAGTGTGGAACAATTTCTACCGGAGATGACTGTGAACTTTGGCCAACGAACAATGGACACTCGGAATGCATTACTTTAGTATCTATCTTTGTGTGTGTGTGTGTGACTTTGTTTTATATGTTGCGTGCAAGTGTGTGTTTGAGGGTTGGCGACGGCGTCGGTGGCGGCGCCGTGTGCGAAGACAACAGGTGTCCAGCGGTACCACATCCCTCCGTCGACAGGGACCTGTCATGACTTTTAAACGGTTCCCTAACATAATTCTACTGGCTGTCATACACGGCTGGTTCGAATCATTGTTTTTAGAAACTGACCAATATTTAAGAACTGCATTTCTTATTTTTTGAAGATAAAAAATAAGAACCGCCAATTTTTTTTTAATATTTTGTTTGAATCAAATGAATAGCATTTGTTTGTTTAATTTGTTATGTTTATGTTTTGTCCATTTTGTTAGATATTTGAGTGATACTAATAATGTTTCTTTTGTTTTAGGTAAGCTGTCAAACATAGTGATAAGATGAATGCTTCTACTAATTCAGATGATCATAGGATTGTTACGGTAACTTGAATTCAATTACTATTTTAATACGTTTATAAAATATTATACACATGGTTTGAAAAATGAAACAATTTTTGAATCGAATTAAGAATTGATATACTTAAGTACTTTAAATTATAAATGTTCATTTACTCTTATAAGTTAAAATTAAATAATTTTAAAAGTAACTTACATTTATTTTTAATTTTGTTAATTTACTAGATTATTTATAAATTTGAATAAACAACCAATGGTCGTACTTACATCACAAGAAATTCATATAGAGATATATAATATCAATTTCCAGAAATATATATTTTTATTTTAACTAATTGATGAATACTTTTACCTAAAAAGTTATAATAATACATATTTTACTGTTGCTTTATGAATGCATAATGGAAATGAGCTTCAGCATCACGTGAAAATATAGGCGTAACTTCATAGTTTGGTGGGTAAACAATATTATAATTAGACACTAATTAACCAATTATTAACATATAACTTTATTAATTTGGTCTTAGTATATCATTTTGATACATATTTAATATGTAGTTACAACAATTACTCTCCTTTACATATGTAATAGATACTTATTTGAAATAAAAACTTTTAATTAGGTGACATAACACCGACAGCAATTATTTTCATTCTAAGATAAGTGATTTTGTAAAAATAGAAAACTCACCAAAGTCACGCATAAACTTACTCAATTTTCGTCCGCTCATTTTGCTCTTACGCTATTGACAATGCAAGTATAAGAGTAGTAAATGAGGTTTAGCATTGTCCTGCGAGCTAAACGACGTGTTAAAAAGGTGTAATATATTTTGTAAATGGTAATGCACTTAATTTAAATGTGTACATTCTTAAAATAATTTAGTATAAACTAAAAATTCCGGTGTAATGTAATAAGCGGATGAATAAAACATGTCAACAATGCATAAAATAATTCGTGTTTTCTTTATGCTATAAAATTCAGGCTTGAGTTAGTTTTAAGTAAATGGCTCAACTGTTACGGCCGAAACGCCTGAATAAAGAAGCTAAACATTTGAATGACAGACAGACAAATGAAACTTTTTATTCGCTCAAACATATGTTAACCGGATTTTATACACTGCCCAAAGCTACAACTTCCGACCTCCTTGAATTACTAATAAACTATATGCAGGTCACCCTCGACCGAACCGAATAGTCGCTATCACACGCTTGGATTGCATCCTTTAAACTCACCATGACTTCTCTTCTATAGCTTATTCAGCTAAATAAAATATTAATATTTGAAATAAAAAAATATACGTAATTAAAAACAGTAGTTGTCAAATTTGAAGTGAACTGACATGCTCAAGTAATTACTAATAGATTTTTTAGATTGTATATAAAGATTGTTTGACTGTCGCTGATTTTATTAATTCCCATCAAGTATTTGTGTGTATATATAGTTTTATGTCGCATATTTTACACCTTATGTACAAGTTTTTTGCATTTAGCAGCATGATAACTTAAATATAAAATATTGCAGACTGAAAAAGAGTTTTATGATTGAAAATAAAATCCATGAGCAACGGTCGCGTTTGAAGGTGAAATAATAATAAAAGTAAAAACAAAAAATGATTCGTTATAATTCCAGTAGGACAATCGCAGTACAATGAATAAAGAAACGTTGATGCAACGAAGTCAAGCTGTGTATAATTATATTGTCAGTCAGTCCTTATTTCTTTGCGGCAATCGCTCTGTGTGCCTACTACTATAAAATATATTGTATATTTACTGCTGCATGTGTCATTCAAATGAATATTACTTGCAAATGAACTACATACCTACATGCAGTGGGTTGCCGAATTAGTATAGGGACACTTTCAATTTTAGCTAAATAATGAAACAGGACTTTTCAGCTCGCCGAAGTACCGAAAAGGCTAAAGCATTCGGTTGTGTGTCTGTAGCATTCTCGGATCAACAAATGGCATTAACAGAAATTGTTTGTTTCGTCGCCCAGAATCGAAATATATATATATATATATATATATATATATATATATATATATAACTTATATACTTGGATGTTAGTCGTCGCTCACTCGTAAGAACAAATTTGTGCCTAATAATGTGGCAAGCACTTATTTTTTAAATTCGGTGGCAATTTCTTTAATGTTGCTATTTAAATTATAGACTGTTTATTATATATAAAAGCCTCATACTTTAAAAATAATGAGGAACTGACAATATAGGTGAACTTGAAAAGGTTCAAAAGATTCTTTAACCTAGTTTTAACACAGTGTAATCATCAACAACATACTGGGTAATTTTGTTTTTCCGTAAGGGTATGCAGATGTTTACGACTTGGTATTGTGTTAACTGTAAAAACTATATACAATTACATAGTGATAAATTAATTAGCTTAAGGTGCAGCAGAGCATGTGATCAAAACAATGTAATGCAGGTAATTCTACCAGTATATAACTACACAATATTGGCAAAATTTTCAAAATAACCCATACATTGTTGCCAACATCTATAACCTATAAATAAACATTCATTTATATAAACGAATCAATTATTTAATTTAAGTGTCTATATTTTAATTTGATAATACATAATTTATTGACAATGTATGACAATGAATTTTCCATTATACTACTATTTTCTTCTATTTAAATCGTTTTCGATTAATTGATTAAATCGACTCATGCCATTTGTTTCTGATAGCGTAAGAGTTTTTTTAAACATATTTTTGCATCTATGTGTACAAAATACATTATATAAATAATAGCTGGAATTATTACACATAAAAACTATTTCAAATTACAAAATTAAGCAAATAAATAAATGAGATATGAAAGATTGACGACATGAAGGCGCCTTGTTTAATGATCATGGTTGAATTAATAAATATAGCCTAAAAATCGAGATCTTAACATAATAAGTCGTTCGAATTTACTTGACATGTAAACATGCACCTTCGCAATATTCAATTACTACTAATTGTTTCTGCTTGTCGAAGATTTATAAGACTTTAGCGTGACTTCGTCTAAGTACCTATATAAACAAACTATATATTCTGTATTTTATATTACTTTCATGAACTGAAAAACAAATGAAATATTACTTTATCTTATTTACAAAAAAATACCATTTCAATGCACCATTAATATGTTTTTCTAATATATAATAATTATAACATAACCTTATTTATTTCTCAATAGCAAATAATTTCACATCGCAAAAAGGAAAACTTGATTAATTATATAGTCGTAGAACAAATAATTAAAATCTTGTAGTACAATTCCTTAAGAGGATGAGCAACCCGTCTTGCATGCACGTGAGGGACGGGTCGGGTGTTAGGGCAGTATAGCACGTGTAGCTTGTTGGGCGGTGCTAATTGTGTGACGTAGTGGGTAACTCAACGGAGTGGGAGCACAAAGTACACTCAGAATTAAATTGACTCTCCGTATGCTTCGTATCTGATTTTTACACAACTATGCATTATTATTCTACATACACAAATAACGATATCGTTCTAAAATATACAAACAAGAATGCTCATACAATATATTATAATTATTGGAACATTTTTTTTCAGTTTCAGAAAAATGAGTTATATATCAATATTGAAAAATACGTTTATTCTTTAAAAAAAAAAAAACACATATTTTAATAATAGAATTATATTTACAACAAATAATATTTTTTTTATATATTATAAGAATAACAACAGAATAGATATGTATATGAATGATAATTGGTCTACCATTTCACTACGAAATTTGTGGCCGCACATCATCTCTGAATGTATGGGGCCGTTTTTAGCCATTTGAGATACAGGAAGATCTGAAGAACCCGGAGCGATTTAAACCAAAGATGGTATTCACATATTTTTTGGCATCCCATTTGAATTTGACCGTAGTCAAAATCCTATCGCCCGTATTTTCCCGGAGTTATAGGACCCCAATATTTAGGTTTAAATATTCAAAAATTTACGATGTATTTCTTATATGGAAATTTTAAAATAATTTTCGATTAACAGTTTTTTTATTTTCTTTTTCTCGCATTGCTGCAATTATGTAATCAGGATCCCTTATATGTCCGTTACGTGGTATTCGTGGATCTACTAACTCAGGTGGAAGGCAATATGTATAAAATTTAACTAATTTTTCTTCCATGTTCTTCAACCAGAACATGTCATCTCATTTTTTATGTAAAACTAACTTGCTGCTAACAGAGCTAGATACAAAGTGAACTCATAATTTTATAAAATTGAAATAGAACATTGTAGTAATTGTTGCGATTTAAAATAATATTTACTTATGTTGACGAATGTGTCTCATGCTCTTATGCATGGATTCTAAGCACCCTGCTATTACAAATAAACAAAAAAATATAAACAGTTTTGGGCATTATCATTAGTAAAAATATATGATAATATAATAAATATAGGTATCATAGGCACCAATATCTTCGGCTCGCTGTATAAATTATTTGGAGAAATATATATTAATTCCTTGAGCTCAATTTTTTTTCGGCATGCATATATGAGGGGTGGCTTTAAGAAATATCTTCCCTAATTTATTTTTGGTCACTTTCACGTTAAGCGGAATTGCCGAATAATATTTCAGATTTAAGTAATTTTTCTAATTTTGTCTTTTTAAGGGTAGTGGGTAATCCTAGGAAGATAAGAATAGCAAATTTGAATTCTTTGAGCTCAAATTTGTATACATAGATGTGCGGCATGCATATATGAGGGGTAATTTTTTAAGGGATGAACCTACCCCCTCTAAAATATTTCTTTGGTCACTTTCACGTTAAGCGGAATTGCCAAATATTATTTCAGATTTAAGAAGTTTTTCTAATTTTGTCCTTTTAAGGGTAGAGGGTTATCCTAGGAAGTTAAGAATGGCAAATTTGAATTCCTTGAGCTCAAATTTGTATACATAGATGTGCGGCTTGCATATATGAGGGTTAATTTTTTAAGGGATGAACCTACCCCCTCTAAAATATTTCTTTGGTCACTTTCACGTTAAGCGGAATTGCCGAATATTATTTCAGATTTAAGAAGTTTTTCTAATTTTGTCCTTTTAAGGGTAGAGGGTAATCCAAGGAAGATAACAATGGCAAATTTGAATTCCTTGAGCTCAAATTTGTATACATAGATGTGCGGCATGCATATATGAGGGGTAATTTTTTAAGGGATAAACCTACCCCATCTTAAATATTTCTTTGGTCACTTTTACGTTAAGCGGAATTGCCGAATATTATTTCAGATTTAAGAAATTCTTCTAATTTTGTCCTTTTAAGGGTAGAGGGTAATACTAGCAAATTAAGAATGGCCAATTTGAATTCCTTGCGCTCAAGAGTTCCTTGTATCTGATTCAATATATATATAGATTGTCGAACTCAATTTTTAAGGGTTGAACTAAGGGTAGTTCACTCTGAATTTTAATAAATATATATATAATTAATTCAGGGGCGAGGAATTTATAATGAACTACCCTCTAAATTCAACCAATAAAAAATTAGTGTAACACATTATTGAATAAGACCCTAGAAATTCAAATGTACCAACTTATATAATTCTCGATTGTATATTATTTTATTAGCACAAAATACTACATGCTATTTATGAAACATATTTCATCGTATAAATACTTTTGAAAATATTGTACTGGGCGGTGCCAATTCACTTCTAGCAATATAGTTAATTTTATAAACGATAGAGGCGCCCTGCAACAGTCACACATTTTAGAGAAATAACACGAAAAAGTACTTTTTCTGCGCCTTCACAGGGAGTTCGTTTTAAATAGAAAAAAATTGAAATTTTCAATGATGTGAAATGAAATAACAAACTTTGAAATGATCGGATTAGATTTTTGAATTTGGCTTACATATATCTGTAAGAATTGTTTAAAAATTGGACATATTTATACATTTTTATTTAAAAAGTGGAACCAAAATTGAAAATTTTAATCCGATCATTTCAGAGTTTCATTCTTTCCAAACTTAGAACATTTTTTCAAAATTCGATACTAACAAAAATAAGGGCTGTGTGAAGGCGCAGAAAAACGTCGTTTTTCACATGGGTTTCTCATCGTCTTAAGAGCTATTATTAAAATTATTGACGAAATGTCAAATGTTTATAATTAATAATAATAAAAGTAAAGAGTGTTATTATTCAATTTAAAAATAATATAGCTTACTACAAATAAGTAATATGATACCTATAAAATAGAATATCAGTAAACTAGTTGGTATACTTGTAAGACATTTTTGTATTATTAGTTATGCGATTACACTGTAAAAAGAATCCGAATTTAAATATACAATGCTTTTAAGAGTACATTCCATCGAATATTTGAAATATATATGAACGATTGTCAATAATAGTGATTTATGAAAACAAAATGAGTCAGAAATAAAAATGTGTTTGGAATACAATTAGAATAAACTTCCTGTTGCAAGTTTTTGGTCAATCAGGTGTTATTTGAAAACAAGTTTCTGTAAATTAATGAATATTAACCATAATTATAACAGTATTCGTAATCATCCGGTGTAATATTACAATATTTATACACTGAGAAAAGGATTTACTTGAATCAATTTAGGCTAACTACTATTAAATAAATCCCATATTTGAATACAGCGAAATCAATGTAGAGTAATATTAAATAGATGCTATATTTGCAATCTCCAGATAAGGTTTATTTAATATTAATAGATCGTATTACTGTGGAATAAACTACATAAATGCACCATGTATTTACTGTTAATACATCTTACTATAGTAAAATACACTGTATTAAAGCACTATCTATTTACTATTAATACATCATATTTGTCTTAAATATGCGGTATAAGAAAATCATTTTGGGTTTTATTTATAGGAAATCAATAAAATATAATGCAGGTTATAAACATATATTTAATAAAAATACAAAAAAATATAGGACACTTCCAAATAATAACAATAACGTATGGACTTATAATTAACAAATAACTTAATTTAATCTAAATACAAAAATATATAAATATATGGTACATTCCCAAAAAAAAAAACAATAATGATTGGACCTATAATTAACAAATAACTTAAGATGTAATAATAGTTAACATTGCAGTATAATTTTGATTATTATAACATAATTTTGGGTAACACAATTTTTTTATTTAATTGTAGTAAATGTATATGAATCAATATACATAAATGAAGTTTCACATTAATTACCACAAAAATAGACAACTTTTAATTAATTTAACGCCGCCATTACTAATATTTATGATGCCAATATTTAAAATACTTACAAAATTGGGTCTATGTTCAGATAATATAATATTATTATATCACATAAATAGCTTTGACTAGTAGAATCCAGTATTCCACTTGTATTAAGAATTGAAACAATAGCTTTCCTAGTAATAGATTGTTCTAATTGTAGAAACATTTAATTTAAGAGATTTATTAAATCTCTTGCATTTCAATTTTCTACTAATGTGGATATTGTGGAACGCATGCAAAAACGAATTTTGTTTAGAAGAAGAAGAAGTGTAGTTGTGGGACTAGGTAAATCACATCATTGCCATTTGAGCTATATTCGTATCATCCAAATCCAATACAACGCCCTGTAAAAAAATTGAAAATTAATTTTAGTATATTTTCCATATTTGTTAAAATGACTACGAAAGAACGGGGATTTTCTTAATTTGGCTCATTTAGCCCCTGTCAATTTCAAGGGTAATTATTCCACAGTTAATTTCAAATGCATTACATTAGTTTATTGTTTCTAATGCATGGCAAACAAACGCACTTCACTTGTGCGTTCTTTCGATCTGAAATTAACCACAAAAGTAACGTCAGATATCGAGAATTATAGATTGACTAAAATGAAAACAATGCGTGTATTATTTCTTTTCTAAATTTGAATTCGATTCAATATTCAAAATACGAAATCGATCTACGACTCGATTCCTGATTCGCAGATAGATTCGAAAATCGAAGATCAACTTTTAAATAGATCGATCTTTTAAAATATCGATTCAGATTCGAACATCCCTAACATTAACAAATTGGCAACACTGATTATCATCCATGTGATCTTGAATACTTAAATTTATAATGTTTGTAAACGAAATACAACAATAAATGGGGTTATGTTGTTCTAACACGATTTTTTGTATATGCGCACGTAAAAACAGATTCAACCGGTTAAATTACACAGATATAGAACTAGTTACGGTATGTTTAACAAAGATTCATACTTACATCGACTATATCTGCCCTCGCACACTGCCTAATCATTTGATTTGCTGTCCAATAATAGCGATTGTAGCAAATCATAAGTAATTTCGTGCTCTGTAAATAATAATTAAATATGATGACGATCACACGCAATGAAATGACACAAAATATAGTTTACCTGTAAGTATTGGCGATAAATCTTCTAAATCCGCCTTGGACAACAACAACAACAACAAAAACAGCTGTGTTACAATCTCCGCCATTGCTATACTGTGCCCTTACACAAGAAATCGCAAAGACAGCCACACAAAAGAAATAACTTAAGCTAATTCCACATGGTACCTCATTTCCGTAAAATCGTTTGAAATTCGAACAAAGAACAGCCAATCAAAATTACAAATTAATTGTAAGCTTGTTCTGTGAAACAATAATCTTGCGAGCAATACACAGCCTATCAAGACATGTATAACGCCGATAATGTCGAACGTTTTTTCGGCGACAACGTGCCATGTGGAATTAGCTATACAGAGACATTAATGTGAACTGTGCATAAAATAAATATCTATTTAATATTAATAGATTCGATTTTAGTTTATTATACATGTATTACATATAAATGCAATATTTAAAAAATAAATTAATACACAAATCTATTACTATTAAATAAATTAACTTTATAATGAAGAAAGAAACTTCAAATAAATGTTGTATTTTTAATAAATAGACTGGTTCATTAATAATTAAGAAATTTATTAATTTTAAAGAAAATTTTCTTGGCATTAGTAAATTTTTCAAAGAAATGCTCAAATAAAGACTTATTAACTATAAAGACAAGTATTTTTCTCAGTGTATGTTTATTTGTATGCTTGTGTTATTTTCATTTTGCACATGATGTTTACGTCTAGTTTCCTTTTATTGTTTTGTAAATAAAGAAGTTAAATTCTATAAGCGAGTGCCATTATAAATTTTAATATAATAAATTTATTAAAAAAAAATTATTGCAAACGCGGCCATGTAGAAAATTGTATTTACCAAGAAACTTTAGCATCTTGTTCATATTTACTTATTATAACTGAACTGATTACTATTTTCTACAGAATTATATTAAATATATTGTACTGAATGAATATTGCATAACGTCGATTATCCAAAATGAACGGGAAATTTGTTTCTCAATTTATATAAAAACATTAATTAGACCGAAATGATAAAAATATATGTTACGAACAAAGAGGTCTTGTTAGCAAAGTGATTATGTGTTTGAATCCCGAGTCCTTCAACCCTTAAGCAACCATCATACAACTTGAATGGAAGAATAATGAATTTTTCCACGCATAATAAATTAATGTTGACTGACTAATAGTCCCGTAGTGTGGTGGCGGGCAATTTCCATGACATACGGCGATCTTTTACGATCACTCGGTATATTAATAACAAGCGAGTTGACATGCGGATGTTGTATCATCCCGTATGTTTGAACAATCGACAACATGCGTATGAACACGCGGCAAATGCAAAACAACAACAACAACACGCTTTTATTTATATTCAAATGGAACGGAATGGACAGTGTGTGATACGCGCGTATAAGTTCCTATACTGCTTGCCCCGCACCGCACCACACCCCCCCAAACCCAAACCGTGTATGTATGTACAATCTGTTGCTATTTCCTCCCACATTTTATTATTAAACAGGATATAGGCGGCAGCTTGGTCGTTCTTCCGTCGTACTGATGTCGTTGCTGTATTAAACATACAGTGGCGTACATTGCAACACTATATTTATTCCAGTACACACCATGAAACACACACTGAATCAGTGTTATTAGTTATCTTACAAGCCACCAGGCAGCGCTGTAATCCGCACTCCTGCAGTGACTATTTGCATGGTTTAAATATGCCGTGAGAAAGCCAGTAATTCTGGAACAAACTGCGTTATATATATTAATTTATTGACGGTTAAGGCTTACCGATTAATATTATGAGGTATTTTTCCGATTTATCAAAATCAATATATAAATACATATACAGTAATTTAGTATCTTATTTTATCAAAATTACTTTCTTATATCTGTAAATAAAGATCATATCCACATATTTATCCGTCAGGTGCCAAATGATAAAACATTACATTTTTTAGTAAAATTAACTTTACAAATATTATAACTTGAAATCTAATTAAATAAGGATTTAGCTCGCCGTACGAAGTACCGCAGAAGCTAAGCATTCGGTTGTGTGTCTGGATGAAAAAAAAACCTTAACAAAAAGTGTTTGTCTCGTCGCCCTGATTCCAAAAATATATGTAACTCATATACTTGAATGTTAGTCGTTGCTCCCTCGCTCGTTCAGACGTATGACCAAATTTGTGCCCTCTATTCCTCTGAAGGTACTGGAGCGATTCACACCAAATTTGGTACACATATTATTTGGCATCGCATTTGAACTTTAAATCCAATCGCTCGTATACTTCCCGAGTTATAGGGCCCCAAAATTTAGAGCCCCCTTTAATACTTATAAAAATAATTATAACATCCAAAAATTATACTAACAATTCTAAGATATTCGTTTTCGAGATACTTAAAAGTTGATAAATCCTTTTCAAAAAGTGAAAATTATCTTTTCCGGGATATTCAAATCTTATAATATAAAACATCATATTTTTATGACTGTAGGGTGCTCAAACACAGAAACACAGCCAGATAGACAAACACACACACAGAATACAGTCGAATATTTCCATTCAAATTTCGAGGCCAATTTTTTGTGACCTCTATACTATCTTTTATGCATTAAAGAACAAGAAAAGTTAATTAATTTGTTGGTTTACACATTAACGTTGAACTGCATTTCTACTATTGGCCTTATAAGCATTGTAATGGAAATTGTAGACTTATTCGAGAAGACTGAATAATTGCAGTGTTTTGGTAAATTAGACACCATAAATAAGTGATGCGCTGTTGTTTATTATATGTTCGACAGCAGTGTAGTGTAGTGCTAATGGTTGTCCGGTCCGGTTCGGTCCGGGTGGATGACATTGGCACTGGCACTAATTCACTTGGCCCGTATTCCCAGTGTGCTGCCGCTGCCTTCGCACCAACTAGCGGCGGTGCATTAGCGTGCGGGCTGCTCTCTACGTACACGCGCACCAACATGACAGCCGTATTACCTAGATACTATCTTACTATCACTATCTGCTGTGTGTTCAGAAGTGTGTCCGTCTGTCCGACTGTGTGTGTGTGTGTCTTTTTGATGCGACAAGATTATACACAGGGTTGGCCTTGTGTGTTGCAGTCCATCAAAAGAATTAGTGATAATCGTAACATTAAACATATCTATACATTCTTTGTATTTGCACTAATTTTATTCTAATCATTTCTATTAGATAGATTTAAAATTTTACTATTTGACACGAGGTTTTACATCGAAATGACAATAAATGTTAATTAATGAAAAATACAAGAGTGTATTATTATTTTTTTTTTTCTTGGGTTAAATTGTACTTTAAATGACGTGATATGTTAATTGAAGTTTTTTATATTTTCACTATCTATTTATAATATTGCTATATTTGGTTTTAAATGTATGCTACGATTCCTATGAAACAATATCAGTGTGTATTGTAACTAGGAAAACGAAATTGTAACATGGTCAGTTACGTTTCAGAGTAAAGTTGCTAAAAATGTGAATATCTTCCACGTGCCGTTTTCCAGATGTACAATTAGTAAGAGTAAATCGTTACTTCCGGTAAAGATATTGTTTTTAAAAATAAGAGTTTTTCTTCAGTCATGTCTTAAATTTAAAGATTTATAATTTGAGCGTTCACACATACAGACAAACACAGTTACTTCCAGTTAGTATCATCTTTCCCGGGATATTCAAATTTTAAATTCAATACAGACACACAGTCGGATAGACCCACATACAATAACACGACATTCCGAAAACAGTCAGAATTGATTCAGGGATAGTCAATACGTATATTTCCGTAAAAATTATAATACTCTTTTATATGGTATATGAGTTTAAGAGAGTTAAATAATTTCTAGAGACTTGTAATAAGAAATGTGCTGAAACCTACCCTGGATAAGCGGGCACATGAGTCAAGTGTGCATTTTTGCTCTGGAACGGAAAGTGCAATAGAAAACGGTCATCGTCCGTAGCTGATGCACTGTGCTTACTGTCCACTAACCTAAGGCACGATAAGGCTAAGGGTACCTTTATCTCTTGGTTATATGGGTGCTAGAAAAACCTGCACTAATTAATATAAACTCGCACTAGATTATATTACACATAGAAACTATCTTGTGTGTGTGTGTGTGTGTGTGTGTGTGTGTGTGTTTGTGTAGGGAGGTTATAGGAAATAATTGACTACGATTCCGTTTCCGAATGAACGCACAATTAAACATTTTAAAAACAAGCGGGCTGCGCTCATCTTTTTATACATCTGCAATAAGTTGATTACGATTTTTTTCTTTCGAGTTAATTTCAAATATATATTCATTATATTATATTTTTATGTTCAACGGAATTGGCACTAGAGCGTTCATACACACACACACAGATGGCATTGATAAAAAAATTTGGATTAATGTTTTTGTTTTTACAATACTTTATTTTGTACATTACGTATAATAATCTAAAATTAATGATTTCCATCTAATTTGTTGGTAAATTTTACATCAATGTATTCATAAACAAACATACAGACTGACGCACAAACACGCACACAGATGGCATTGTCAAAATAGTCCAAATAGTTTCAAGGACCCTCAAAACGGATATTTCCAATAAAATGTCGAGGTCGATTGTATTTATGATCAAAATATTTTCTTTTATACACTACATATAAGAATGTAATAATATTTGCACTACAGTTAGTATATAAAGTATTTCGTATAAAATAGTATGTGTATAAGATTAATTTCGATTTTAATTCCGACAATCGCATAAAACATTTTATGGGTAACAAAATTCAAAAATATACGTATCAATTATTTTCTATTGATTCTAGATAGTTTTTTATGGCACTTAAAACTAACGTATGCAGAAGATAAAAACGAATTAATGAAAAATTTGTCACAGTAGCTAGATTTTAATCGAAACGACAACTAGGTGATAAGATTCACTCCTATGGTTCATGTGACAGCTGTTGCTCACTGAATACATTTCTTACTATATTTTTCACCTGTTCACACCTGTCTCTTTAGCGACACACGCGTTTTTATCTCACATTCTTGTATTTTCGGGGAAATTATGCAAGTTTATATTTGTAATTCATGTTAAAGGTGTTGAACACTGCAAGCAATGATTATTTTATTCAGTCAACAAAATAATTATTCCTTCTTTAACGCCCTTTTACCTTCTTAAGCCACCTGTATACGCACCGAATAGTTTGAAGAATGCTGTATGTATAACTCGTAAATACAGGGGGATGTCAAATTATTATTGAAATTACATGTTTGATGCTCTTTATTTTATCTTTAGTCGTATATTCTGTCTGCATTTCTACTTTCTTTTACGTAGTAATAAGTAAGTAAACCATTTATGAGGTTATTTTTATTAAATTGTATGATCAAGTTCAACTGTAGTATCGAATGTGTTGTTGTTATTGGTATAATAGTTATATTAATGTTATTCATAAAAGTAGCTCATCAGCTTAAATGTGTAATAGTGTATGTATGAGTGAATAAACCTTATCAAAAATCTATTTGTAATACATACATTGCAGTTCTAATTAAAAATCAACAGTTAGTATATAAGTAGAAATTTAAAAACCGTAACGTCATAATCGTAAAACAGTTTTCGACCGAATTGGACGGCTGACTGCACCCAAAAGAGGACCAAGCTAGACCAACATAGTAGAGGCACTAAATAATACAGACACACACACATTAAATATATATATATATATAGGCAATAAAAACGGGAACTTGTATAACGATGAAAATGTACATACAGAGCAGCGCAGAGTAGAGGCAAGTTCGGTCGGTTTCCCATTAACTACACCTGACTGGAGATGACTTCATGATGTTGTTATATGTGCGCTTTTTTATCATTTTTCACACGAGTGACATCTCAAGATGGATGTCTGCTAGCTTCCGGTTTTCGTATATAGCCTTGGTCACACTCGCTGAATCCGGCGAACGTTAATTTTGATTAAAAAAAGGCACTCTTCACTGTGTGCTATCGCTGTTTCGCTCTAACGTTGTTGTAGGTTCTACATCTAACCTTGGATCATTATTATTGTTCATACAACACATGTATGTATGTATGTATGTTTCTACCTATCTCCGCTTTAACTTAATAATATACGATTCGCCATTGTGATGTACTTGCTTGTTTGTTGTGTATTTGTTTTTTGTTTTTTTAGATTCATTTGTTTTGCTGTTTTGTACAAGTTTTGTGGAAAAATATGTCATTGCATGTTGTCCACACACTGATACATACACACACACACCCACACACACATATATATATTTACAATAGGACTTATAACCAATAAAACAAAAATAAGCAAGAGTGGTATTCAGTCGACTTTCTTGTCCTTTAACTAAACTATATTTTTTATAATGCTGTATTTTGTTTTAAATTCACCTACGACATCAATGAAACAAAAATATTAGGGAAACGCGGAAACGAAAATACAAAACAACCATTTTCAGAGGCGATTTTTCAGTAAATGTACTATGTACTAATATATATATTAAAGAATTGTATTTACACCAATCAGCTGTTGAAAGAATGTAGTGGTAGCAATGTGGGTATGAAATTAATCACTAGTGTACTTCTCCAATAGAATTCATATTGGGGTGTGCACATATATGGTGAAAGTTATAAAGGCTGAATGAATAAATTATACAAGGAGAAGTTGACCATAGATGAATTATTAGGATTATATTAATGTGGGAGTGTACATACACACATATTCAAATGTCTACTTCGACTTGTATTGTTTATCAATTCCATTTATTATATTGATATATTGGTATCCACATATGTAATCGTTCGTGACTCAATAACATTTTCATAAAAAAATACTTGGCACGATAGCCAGAGGAATCTATAAGATAACCAAATATTATCTAGTCTAAACCGCGTTTTAGACCGTCATATATGTATATTTATTGTATATATTTACATATGAAATGTAGTAAAAATAATGTATTCGTTTTAAAGAAGAATATTGACCACAATTTAGATTTGTACACATAATTTTAGTAGACATAGAATCAGGTTTATTTTTATATACAAACATCGCTCAATTTTCTTATACTTAGTTTTCAATTTATTTGTAATTAAGCTTAAGCTTTTAATTTTATGTATTTTCTCAAATAATAATTTTTCTCAGTGTAGGTAACAATCATATACATGATTATACAATCAATGATGAAAACGTGTCATTTGGCTAGATAGGGTCTAAAACTTATATATGCTGTCAAATTATTTGGGAATACTAATTTAGCATAATTTATTAAACAATAGATGTTTAATTCCAAATTTTAAAGCTAAGAACATATATTGTCTAAAGTTTTAGATAGTATCCAGGTCACGAACATCTTTTTATCTTGGAAATCTTGCTTATTTAGTTGTTACATTTGAATACATAATGTACTGTTTCCCGCCAAAAGAATATTAACCGCAGCCTTAAATATACATAACAATGCTAACCTCACCTAACCTTACTTTTATAACTGTTAATAATTTAAATTCGCGGAAATAGTGTGATTTGTTACTTGGTGGGATTTGTCTAGCAAGCCGCCGTATTGTATATATCAATGCAAATAAAATGTTGTAGTACAAAGAAAGTAAAAATGCAGAGATGGCTACTGTAGATGTTGATTTTGATTGCTGAATACAAGCAGCTGATAGCGCATAATATATAATACATATTAAACAAAATGCAAATTTTTATTATGGCATATTTTGACTGGTATCAAATTAGTAAGCCACTAACTAACTAAACATGAAAAATAAACCACGCAGCCCTGCGAGACTAAAATGCAACAAAGTTGATGCCGGCATAGAGACTGGCGGTCGCTGGTCGGTGGTCGGTAAAAGCGAACGCTGCAGCAATAGGAGCAACACATAGCAGCGGCATAGGTTAGGCAGCAGGCTATATACCTGCGATGATGCGACTTGAACACCGAAAGATGTTCATCTCACGGTCCTATATGCAGGCCAACGGGCGTTCCACGGCAATAAAAAAGCAATTTATACTTATCTCAACATCTCTTATTCTCGTGTCGGGAAATTAATATTGATATAGTTGAGAGACCAGTGGTGTTTTGTCAATGGAAGAATTATATTATTAATGCTTTTGCTGTATTATGAGTTAAAGGGAACTGTTTTGATCACATTATCATATATATATATATATATATCGCTGATATGTTATTTTGTGACAGTATTTCTACTTCGGCTAGATTCATTTGTGTGATAATTTCTTTGTCATGTTTTTCTTTTTATTAGAGAATAGAATCGAATGGCTCTATTAGTCGACAGATAAATATATTTTTTCTATTGTAAATCTATATCGACAGTTTTGTTGTACAAATATTTAATTTACATATGTAGGTTACATGTATGATTTTTGTATGTTTCATTATTTCAAATTATCACACAATCACACACAAACATTACATTCATTTTGATCTACATTTATTTTAGACAACTTGGAGAATATGATATATTATTAGATTTTTTAAATTATTTATTTATTTCATATTTTTATTACATTTAGGGGGACTTAAAATTTTGAGGCCCTATAACTCCGGACCTGTAAAAACAGATTGGATTGACCAAATACTATAGTTGTTGCTAAAATGAGTAATTCCTTTGATTGTTGCGGATTTTAACTATTCATTTACTACACCGCTCATAATTCCTTAATATCTTATGTAATATATATATATATATATATATATATATATATATATATATATATATATATATATATATATATATATATATAATATATATATATATATATATATATATATATATATATATATATATATATATTTATATATATATATATTAATATATATATATATATATACATATATATATATTATGATAAGCAGTGAAGGGTTAATATATACCAATGTTGCAACTGTTCTCAATATTATGTTAAACAGTGAATAGGTTAAATCGTAAAGGTAAAATTGAAGGTCATTGCATAAGCACCAGATACAAACGACTAATAAATAACCTATACGTGACATTCATTGTAATCGTGTTGCATCTTATTCTAACCTCAAACAGAACTGCGCAATCACGCATGCGCACACACCGCGGCACATATACGTACAGCGAACAAATGAAGATGTATCAATGGGTTGCTTGATTGAATAAGGATTATTATAGAGGAGTAGGCACTTACGTATACAGCCGCAGCCCTCCGACAGCTATATCAGCCGGTAATGAGAACGTCTATTTTCGCAACGGGGTGCTTGGCCGCAAACATGGCAATTCGGTACGGCGGCCTTTGCGCCACGTCATACTGTGCTAATGGGAGGTGTTGATCAAGGGTGGCCACGGCGACATTGGACCACCAGCCAATGATGAATAAATAAATAAACAAAAAAAGAAACGCGTGCCTCGTGGTTTATTTACATTTCGAGGGTTGATACGACTGATGTCTGAATAGAATTTGCCAGTTTAAACGTGTGGTTATTTTATTGTGCTATTGTTGGAGCAGTTAACTTTCAAAACAGTCATTTGGCTTTGTGGAACATGGATACTATAGCTATTATTAATATTATTCTATTTCACTGTAATATAAATTTGATTTGTATAAATATAAATGTACTGAATGTAAATTCCTCAGTGCGAAATCTCTGTTTTGTGTGTGTGTGTGTGTGACAGTGTGAGTCAGAAATAATCAGAAGACAACAATAAAGCAAAAACGAAAGAGCAACAATTGGAGAATGTGGTTGTATCTCACACACACAGCGCAGTTGTCCCTTTCTAGTACCAACATGTGTTCGTTCTCTGTCGCATTGTCGTCCGTTTTCGATCTCTGTTTATTTGGCTGCAAACGCGAGTAAAAAATGATTGCGAGCGCAAAATGCAGCGAATATCTGCAGCAGTCGTTTGAAAAATACTTCGGTGCACTTTGTGTGTAAACGCAATCGACCAAACACACAATGAACGTACGATGTCATACGCGACCCCGTGTATGTACGTATCATCATCATCATCATGTGGTCCGCTATGTCGACTTTTATTGTTGTTTATATGTGATAATCTTTGGATTCACAGAATGGCAAACTATTGCCCCTCACTCACACACAATGCCAAACAAACTACTTTTGCCGCAAAAATACAATCGACTAATGTTTTTATCAGTGCTGTCGAGATTCACTCTTCTTTCTCTATTCATTATTCATATATGGACAAAACTATTCACTCATTACTGATTTGCTACTGTCCCTATTTACTTTCTTATACGAATATATATATAAAAAAATCAAATTGGAAGTTTTAACAGAAATACACATTTTAGAAATGACGTCTGTGTGTTTATGACTGTGTGTGGGTGTGAATGCGCTAGTGCCAAAAAAAATTACGTTTAAGCATTTAACTTAAACATGGTATAACCCATTTTTATATAAACAATAAGGATTTCAAAAAAAAAATGAACCTTTATTTTGCAAATATGATGTTAACATTGTTTCAACGACAAACTAGCAAAAATTTCAAACAAAATAAATATTTCTTAATTTGCGATAAGTGCTATAGAGAAACAAATATTTTTATTACAATCAGGGCCTTTATTGTTAAGAGTAGAGAATTCACATTAATTGGCCTCGGCCTTCTTTGATGTTTCAAAAACAAATAAAAATATTAGTTGTGTATCATCATCAGGGGCGAATTGTGGTTTATACTGTATAGGGTCTACGTCGTGTTCTAAACCGTACTACGAACGTCATAACGCCCCCCTTGAATTATTATAGTTGCATCTAACCATTGATACATTTTCGTTTGAAAGGGACGTCGTATGAAATCGAGTTAAATATGCTTAAAACGGTCCTGCACATCCGAATCGTATTTATATGAGACAAGTGAGTACACTGAGAAAAGGATTTACTTGAATCAATTTAGGCTAACTACTATTAAATAAATCCCATATTTGAATACAGCGAAATCAATGTAGAGTAATATTAAATAGATGCTATATTTGCAATCTCCAGATAAGGTTTATTTAATATTAATAGACCGTATTACTGTAGAATAAGCTACATAAATGCACCATGTATTTACTGTTAATACATCTTACTATAGTAAAATACACTGTATTAAAGCACTATCTATTTACTATTAATACATCATATTTGTCTTAAATATGCGGTATTTTAGGTTTTATTTATAGGAAATCAATAAAATATAATTCAGGTTATAAACATATATTTAATAAAAATACAAAAAAATATAGGACACTTCCAAATAATAACAATAACGTATGGACACTTATAATTAACAAATAACTTAATTTAATCTAAATACAAAAAAATATAAATATATGGTACACTCCCAAACAATAATGAATGGACCTATAATTAACAAATAACTTAAGATGTAATAATAGTTAACATTCCAGTATAATTTTGATTATTATAACATAATTTTGCTTAACACAATTTTTTTATTTAATTGTAGTAAATGTATATGAATCAATATACATAAATGAAGTTTCACATTAATTACCACAAAAATAGACAACTTTAAATTAATTTAACGCCGCCATTACTAATATTTATGATGCCAATATTTAAAATACTTACAAAGTTGGGTCTATGTTCAGATAATATAATATTATTATATCACATAAATAGCTTTGACTAATAGAATCCAGGATTCCACTTGTATTAAATATTGAAACAATAGCTTTCCCAGTAATAGATTGTTCTAATTGTAGAAACATTTAATTTAAGAGATTTATTAAATCTCTTGCATTTAAATTTTCTACTTATTGTTGATATTGTGGAACGCAAAAACGAATTTTGTTTAGAAGCCGAAGATGCATTTTGCTCTAGAAGTGTAGTTGTGGGACTAGGTAAATCACATCATTACCATTTGAGCTATATTCGTATCATCCAAATCCAATACAACGCCCTGTAAAAAAATTGAAAATTAATTCTAGTCTAGGAATTGATCCTCGGGTGGTCCATTTGGACCATAATTAGCAAAATGGCGACCATCGTACGAAAAGTGTCATTTTTTGCCACTTTTATTCTTCTTTGACGGGCCTTAAAAAATATTAATAATTGTCGGACACACCTCGTCGATCAACTCCTAGAGAATTTGATTACCTTTAAGATGCGTTAAATCGGTTCATTCGTTGTCGAGATATTCTACCACGCGATTTAAAAAATATGGTTTCGAGATAAACGCGTTTAAAGTTTCAACTTCAGACTGGACGCGCGCGAAAACGCCGTGTTTGAGCAAAAACATTGTTTTGTTTAAATCGCAATTTCACATATTTCCAACTCGAATTTCGTAAAACGGCTTCAGAAACCCATAGTCAACACTTCAAAGTGTCCGATTCTGCAAAAAAAAATCGATTTTTTGAATTCGCAAAAGGTGAATGCCCCCTTATTTTGACTCATTTAGCCCCTGTCAATTTCAAGGTCAATTATTGGTCAGTTAATTTGAACTGCATTACATTAGTTTATTATTTCTAATGCATGGCAAACAAACGCACTTCACTTGTGCGTTCTTTCGATCTGAAATTAATCACAAAAGCCACAACGTCAGATATCGAGAATTATAGATTGACTCAAATGAAAACAATGCGTGTATTATTTTTTTTCTAAATTTGAATTCGATTCAATATTCAAAATACGAAATCGATCTACGACTCGATTCCTGATTCGCAGATAGATTCGAAAATCGAAGATCAACTTTTAAATAGATCGATCTTTTAAAATATCGATTCAGATTCGAACATCCCTAACATTAACAAATTGGCAACACTGATTATCATCCATGTGATCTTGAATACTTAAATTTATAATGTTTGTAAACGAAATACAACAATAAATGGGGTTATGTTGTTCTAACACGATTTTTTGTATATGCGCAGGTAAAAACAGATTCAACCGGTTAAATTACACGGATATAGAACTAGTTACGGTATGTTTAACAAAGATTCATACTTACATCGACTATATCTGCTCTCACACTGTCACACTAATAATTTGATTTGCTGTCCAATAATAGCGATTGTAGCAAATCATAAGTAATTTCGTGCTCTGTAAATAATAATTAAATATGATGACGATCACACGCAATGAAATGACACAAAATATAGTTTACCTGTAAATATTGGCGATAAATCTTCTAAATCCGCCTTGGACAACAACAACAACAACAAAAACAGCTGTGTTACAATCTCCGCCATTGCTATACTGTGCACTTACACAAGAAATCGCAATGACAGCCACACAAAAGAAATAACTTAAGCTAATTCCACATGGTACCTCATTTCCGTAAAATCGTTTGAAATTCGAACAAAGAACAGCCAATCAAAATTACAAATTAATTGTAAGCTTGTTCTGTGAAACAATAATCTTGCGAGCAATACACAGCCTATCAAGACATGTATAACGCCGATAATGTCGAACGTTTTATCGGCGATAACGTGCCATGTGGAATTAGCCATACTTAAGGAGACACACAGGCATTAATGTGAACTGTGCATAAAATAAATATCTATTTAATATTAATAGATTCGATTTTAGTTTATTATACATGTATTACATATAAATGCAATATTTAAAAAATAAATTAATACACAAATCTATTACTATTAAATAAATTAACTTTATAATAAAGAAAGAAACTTCAAATAAATGTTGTATTTTTAATAAATAGACTGGTTCATTAATAATTAAGAAATTTATTAATTTCAAAGAAAATTTTCTTGGCATTAGTAAATTTTTCAAAGAAATGCTCAAATAAAGACTTATTAACTATAAAGACAAGTATTTTTCTCAGTGTAGGAGATGGTAAAAGATACCAGTGTATGTGTGTAGATGCGTGTGTGTGTGTGAGGGGTAACCGCAGGCTACTTTGATTATAGCTCCTAATTAATGATTCCCTCGCATTACAGATTCATAAAACGCGCAGTTTCTCAGAAATCCACAACAAACTAGAGATACCTTTACGGCCTCGCATAAAACCCATAAAACAATGAGAAAACCCCGCTCTTTTCCTTCCTTCTTTTCTTCTTATTCTTTTATTATTATGTCCGCATTAAACGCGAATGTTATCCGAATATGTTATCAAAGTATATATTATAACATATTCATTTTTTGCTCGGTATGAGTGACGCTCTCTCTGTTGCACTCGCAGCAGCGTCCTTAATCATGTAAAACAGATGAAATACATTTAAATATATTTAGATATATCGCTGTTAAACAATTAATCATTACTTTTGTGTGTGGAGTGTACGGTTGTTGATTGTACTACATTAATTTTGGTTCCCATAAAAGTACTTTAAAAGCGGCCTGTTTCCTACTACTTTATTTTGTGTGCTGACAAATTTGTTTCATTGTTTTATTTTTGTGCCGTTTTTTTTTTTTCATTCTTATAGTTTCTGAATACTCCTTTAATAGAACATCTAAAACCGGTAAAATTGGTAATATTATTGAATTAGAAATTGTCAATTTTCCAAAGATAATGAATATTTTTCTAAACAATATAGGTTTACAAGTTCTCTGAATATATTGTAAAATTCATTCTAACCCATGTACGTGTCACGAAAGCAACAAGCAAAACTAAATTTTGTTTAAAAATATCAATATTATTTATATAAAATCGTATACAGTTATTAACATAAATCGTAATTAAAATAATAATAATATAACAATAACAACATTCAACGGAAACTACTAAAGTCAATATTATCAAATATATATAGTTGCTAATGATTTGTTGGTTCTGTTAAGTAGTTTCTTATTTATTTAGCGAAATTATACCATTTTGTAAATAAAATGACATACATACCTTATTACGCATTGCGGTTCTATGCTCGACTAACTTAAAAATAAGTCAAAACCAACTTTATTGTATTATGTCATTTTATAATACTATAGATAAATAGATGTGACATAGACCTAATTCAAAAATATAGTTGCATCAAGCATTCATTTGAAAATGATCACCAAAAAACCACTAATAATAGGTTACTTCAATTTTATCTGATTTTAATACACGAATTAGTATAAATAACTATATGATTATATACATAATAATAATAAAAGACCCGATTCAAAATTTAGTTTCCTTTGTATTGTACAAAATTTCCAAATGGATATATATATATATTGAAATTCGCTGTAGATCGTAAACATGATTTTTTTCTTTTACCGGATATATGTTTATTATGAAATAATAATTACGATATATTTATAATAGTGTAAGAATAATAAGACAAGCACTTTTTGACATCGAGCTCATGGTCATTCGTATGACTGTTTTAATAGGTGTAAGGATGTTATGACAAATACAAAAAAATTTTATAAAAAAAAAAGAAAAGAAAACCATAATCATAAAAATATGAACGTTGTATTTATGGCAATTTTAACTTGTGGAAACTATACCACGTGTCTTTGAACATATTTCAATTAATTACTTGTGTATGTGTCTTCAAACACTATTTGAGAATTTGTGTCGATGTTTATGGTACGTCGCATACGAATTAAATAGTTAAATATTGAAATTTAACGTATAAGCTATATTTGTAAACAAACTAAATAAATCAATTGAGAAAGATTAGGAGACTATAAATCCTTAAATAGGTTGACTGTTATTCCTTTTATGGGGGAAGTGTGACGTTATATGTCCTGCCTCGAGTAAAATGCATTCTAATTCACAAATACCATTTTACAGATGTTTTCTTGGAGGAAACAGTAACTAAATACGAAGGATTTCCATGATGAAAAGATGCTATCGAACTAGATACTGGCTAAAACTTACTATATAGAGGTTATCAAATTATGTGGCAATTAAAAAAATTCATTTTTAAATAGATGTTTATAGTGTTTAAACTTGGAATTTAAAGTATTACATTAACCTCGCTTAAATTAAGTACTGAATATTTAAAACAAAATAGATGTTATCGATGCGTATTCATATATAAAGAATACCTGGTAAAAATATTAATTTTTTCATTGGTCCTGTTGGGCGATAAAATATATAAATACACAAAAAAAAAAAAAAAACTTTCTGTTGTCTTTTTTGTCTCAGTGCAATAAAATAAATTAAATTTATATATATTTTTAAATATTATTTATTTAAATATGCATCTGCGACATTATTTCAAAGAAAAACCTTGAAAATATTAAATTGTATTAGATTATTGAAATTAATGTATAAATGTGATCAAAAATATGGTAACCATTTATTCGACATGCTGTTTTATTTATAAAACAATTATTCGACGACTTATCTTTTATTGTAGAGTAAAAATAGCACATTTCTAATAATGATATGTATAGTGGCACCACCTATAGCAAAAACTAAAAGTGGAACGGAATTTCTTCGAACTATATGAACCTGATGGTTTATTTTAAACGCTATAAAAATCAATTTCATAATTCATTAGTCCACATTGTATAAATGCAACATTTATAAAATAGTAATAAGTATTTGTATGTAAATAAAAAGTCCAATAGAAGTTGTAGATCTGTAATTTTGTATTGGTAAATATTGTAATTTAAAATTGGTGAATCGTTTGATCTTATATTGCGTTTGATTGTAAAGTCATTTAGTTGTTTCCATAAGCAGGTGCAGTTCTGATGCATTTGAATAGTGCAGTAGTCGCAGTTGTTGTTGGCTCTCGCTCCGTCACACATTTATTTACCTGCTGTATCTGTGCGTCGGTCGGTCGTTCTCTCTCATACGTCATGAATTAATCATTAATTGCATAATGTGTCACATGAATCATCGCTGACTGCGGCTAGCTTCTAACACAAAAGCGTTTCCTGGCTAAGTAAACACATACAAAAAGTTCGGAAATTCCAAGTCTGACTTTTTACATTAAATTCTTCACATTAGTTTACACGAAGCTCTTCAAAATATGTTCATATGCTGAGGATTGTCACTATTTGACTACAGACACCCACAGGTATTTGTGTATATCCACAAATAATTACATGCAAATTCTCCACCCGTCAAATTATTCAATTAAACAGATCAACAAATCTTTACTATCTTGTTAATTAGCGACTAAGCGTGATCTTAATTATTTGGTTTTCTTGAATGTACCTACAGTAAAATCTCGCATATAAAGCTCACTCGAGTATATAACACATGCTGATTTAGTTGTCATCACTGTTAATTAAGTCTCGTGAATAATGCACGTCATGCAATTTACGCTAGATTTTATAATAAATCTGTAACACGAATTTTATGGATAATTTTAATCAAATTTGGAACTAATAGAATATAAGAGCTTATTTTATGTTTAGTTTTGTTTATATCCAAAAGCATTTATATTTCGGGAGTTATGAGGCTCTAAATTATAGGGGCTCCCTTATTATTGATTCTAGAACCAATTTGCTTTATAGAATCATTCTTTGTGTTCTTAAATTGTAAAGGTATTTAAATTAATAATACGGTTACATTATCCTTAATTATCTATTTATGAATACGAGTCATTTAAATATCACTTGATTAAAAATAGAACTGCTTATATGTGAATCGGCATAGCTCAAAGAAATTTGGCATATTTTGAAACTTATTAAATATATATGATATTTCTTGAATACTAAATAGAAAATGCATTCGCTTTCTTATATATTTTATCGTTCTTTTTTAAATTCTATTTTATGAATATTTAGACACCTGTAATAATTTTAAAATGTCTAGTATTTTATTGACCAACATAAATATAATTATCATATTGCAAGAAAAAGTTAATTAACTATGGATGCACATTGTTGATTTGTTAATGAAGTAACGACAATAATACCCGTTTGATGAAAGACAATCAAGCCTTCTGCTTTTAAATTCTTATATTATACTCGAGACTTGAACGAAAATACGTAATTAGTAATTACAGTGTCAACAAGTACAAACTGTAAAATCGTATTTCATAAGAAAATAATTTGTCTAACATTTGTATGTTAAAAAAAAATCAAGGAATGATAAAAGGTTCTAAGGTAATAATAAAGAACAGGTATAGATAGATATACGTCAGAGATTAATTATAAATTAGATTTCCATGATCAGTTCGCTATACGGCTGCAGAATACAATAAATCAATCATAAATCAATAATGTATAAAGTTGCAGAAATGTAAGATATATTACAGAGTAGCGGTTTTCTAAGTATGTACAACAGTCTGACAAAATTCCTGTACATTCGTGATATTTCAATTCCGTTTCAGTTATTTGCAGACACAGTTCTGTCTCGTCGTTATTAACAAATCCATGAAAAAGTTGCATCGAATTGTAAGCTTGATGTATATGAACATATGTAAAGCTACAATTTGGATCAGCTGGACGTCGCGTCGTCGCAGTTTGCTTGATCGTAATATGCGCAGTGATTGTAACTGTGAAGCATTTTAATGATATTCAAAAAGAATAAAACGATAGTAGCACATACACAAGTTAGTTTCATCGCCGCAGGTACTCCACATAAATAATAATAATCTACTCTACTAGCTAATAAGAAAAATAAAAATAAAAAAAAAACGTATATATTTTCTTTGTATTTATAATTATGATTAATTTATATGTGTATTGTATTACGTTATTTTTTTACGTCATAATTTTCATGTAAAAGTATCATAAGGTTAAGGGAATTATACTCGTATATAGGCTTTCCGCATTATGAGTCGATTCATGTCAGTATATTTATTTATAATACATACATACATATATATATATATATATATATATATATATATATATATATATATATATATATATATATATATATATATATATATATATATATATATATATTTTAAAGTATCGTAGGGTCACATATTAATGACTTGAATTCACTCAAATATATATATATATATATATATATATATATATATATATATATATATATATATATAAATAAAATTTTTGGACAAATTGTTATGGATTGTGTTGTTGGGTGGAGGATCCTTCAATAATTTGAGCTGCAGGTCATAGGTCACTAGATTAATAGATTTAAAAAAATAGCATAATTATTTAACAGTAGTTTAATATTTCGTAGAATATTTAACTAGAGGTAGACAATCTGTGTAGGTAATCTTGATATAATCCAAGGATAACGAAACAGATATAGAAACCTTCGAATTTAATGGCATGATGTTAAATAAGTAAAAGTTTTAGAAGCTCTCGTAAAAGTGTAATGATTAAATATAAATCAATCTTCACAGAGGCATGCACATCTAGCGATATAACATAATTTAATAATAAAAATGTTAAATTTTTATCCGAGACTGTACAAGGTACGCCTTAGGTTATATTCTGTTTCCGGAATCACACATGGTAGAACATGACATCACAACTGTTAGTATTTGTATTGCAGCAAAGCGGCATCATCATCATCATCATCATACCCTTGTTCGTTCACATCATGTCTTTGTTGGTTGCGTGCAGTGCAGTGCAGTGCAGTGCAGTGCCGCTCACCAGAAATCGTGCCAGTGTAGTAACTGTTATAAAACAATAAAGTAAAATTACTTGGAAACTATTTTGTATTCAATAAAATAAATATATAATGTTCATTTTGCCCAAATAAATGATTAAATAAATTGTGTCGTAAATAACATGACCAGTCGCCCGTGACCAGAGTCGTTAGTTCGTCTCTAGTAGGCTGTGGAAGGCTGTCATGCGTCGCACGGGTGCATTTGTTTAAATTTTGTTTACCTAACGGGGTGTGCACTCGCACATTTGCACTCAAAACGACCGACCGCTGCCGCTGCCGCCCATTGTTTCCATAAAACCTACACATTTTTGTTTCATATTCATATGAAAATTACATCTATTTACATATTATTACATATTATACGTAATTTATTTATTGAGACTCATGCGGTCTGTAAAATTACTAGAATTTTATATTTCATATTTTCCTCCAACAATATATTTGCCTTTCTAATTAAAATAAGATAAATAAAAACTATTGAAGTGGCCTTCACTCGACTTTGCTTAAAGTTCACTATTTATGTAATATAGCTTTATCGTGTTTTAAATTAATTCTAACAATGCCATGAAATCGTATCAATAAGTGTGGTAACTAGGGAATCGTAAATGTAACGGCTATTTTCAAAGGAAAATTTTCGAATATTTTTCGATAAAATTGTTCAACAAAATTTGCCATTATAATAATATTTTTTACTATAACTCGTGTCCTATTCGAGATACGTAAGAAATTAAACGAGTAAACAAGCATTTCCGCATGTAATAACCTTTTAAAAAACAGGAAGTATTCTTTCCCGGGATATGCAAATCTTAAATTCAAAACATATTTTTATGTTTCTCTGTATTGGCTGTAAAATATTCACACTCTGTAAAGTACAATCACACGGATGTCATTGCGTAAAAAAATAATCAAAATGGATTCAAAAACCATCAATACGGATATATCCATTAAAATTTCAATGTCGATGTTTTATAAATATGTTTTTTATACCTTACAATTGTGAAAATAAAAAATTATACCCTTCAATTGTAATATAAAATGGTCCTATTTTCAAAACCTAGTTTGAATATCCCTGAATACTTTAGGTACTTACCTCGAATGTAGATCGACGGTAAAGTTGATGATTGAAATGACAGAACAATGCAATGTTGAGGTGCCTACTGCATACTGCTGCTGGCATAATTATGTTGCTAATTACTTCTCCTCTGAATCTACCGCGTGAGTAATACAAAACAAAACATACAATATTTGATGAAATAACTGACTGTTGTAGTATTTATCTATGTAGTATCTGGGTCGGCGATGGCTGTGGCGGCATACGCCCTTTAGAACTAAAAACCATTAAACGGTTCGCACCATTCTGTCGATCCAGCCAACTCGAAAATTAATTCATTTCGTTTTACATAATTAAAAGTGCTTTGTGTTTCTATGTGTGAAAGCATACACATGCTAGTGTGTGTGTGTGTACATTTTTAAATTATTTTTTAAACTGGGGTTCAAGAGCAAATATTTATATAATATTGAAAGAATTTCTTTATTAACCCAGAGATATATATATATATATGTTTTCCATCGTGTCTACTCAGAAACCCAAATTTATAAATATATATGAAAACACAGTAATAAATGTTCTACAATAGAGGCAAAACAAAAATCAATGGTGTTGTGTCGCAGATGTCGATAGATAGATATCACATCGAGGTTTGCTGGTCATTGTATATGGGTGCTGATGGTTTTTGTGTTGAACATGTGACGAAAGCGATGGTGTCCCTGTGTGTATGTGTATATAAATTGTGTACAAATTGATCGTGCAATGTATTGAATTGTAAATGTAATGAAGGTAATTTAAACTAACAACTAAACGGATCAGTCGGCGCTCACCCGCAATTCAATCGTCGTTCGGTCGTGTTGTTACACACTCAATACAAACCCCACTAGTTTTTATATTAAATACCTTGTTATAGGTTCATTATATATTACAAAATGTAAGTGATTTATATGAATAATAATTTCTCATAAATATCGTAGTTTATCTTAGGAATTAAATGTTCATTTAACATCAGATACTTTATGAATCATCAATATTTAAAATTAAATTTTGTTAAATTTGTTCCTAAAAAAATAATTTAGGGTCAGTAACTGCCCAAAAAAGTGTTTGAATTTATTACGTTATCTATTTTTTTCAATTTCAAATATATATTTGCTGAAACATAACAATAACTATTTAAAATCATGAAAATTGCTCCTTTTTTTGAATATTTAACATATGCCAATTTTGATTAAAAAAAAAATAGCTGTTTTATACCACGTACAATAGAGAGGAAAGTGGTGACGTGCACGGGAATGAGCAGAAACAGCGTTAAACCTATCGGCGATAGTAAAATGTATCTGAATTTCATTTATGGTATCGGAATTTCGCAAGTATCGATTGCTAACCAATACTGAGTATCGATATCGGCCCAAATCTACCTGCAACCTCTTAAAATTGAAACAGCAGAGTGGAAAATATTTAAATTAGAGGAATACTGACCGACTTAATAAAGAAATATTTGAAATTAATTATTAATTAAACTAGTTATTATAATTTATAAAAAATGTGAGATAAATGAACTGTTTCAGTAGTTTCTCAACATTACTACACATACACAACGATTAATCGCATTTATTCCAACTCTTTTTGCAGTACTTTGCTGTATAATTTTAATTAGATTTATAGTTAATTATTGCACAATTAGATATATATTTTTTGTTAAACATGTATGACAGGTGTTCTTGGTTCATTCAAACTCTCAATTTTCTTTTTCTTTTATTCTCATTAATACTAAATGAAAGTATTCGATGCGCCAACATAAAAGAACATTGGTGCGAAATTTTTGCATAACATATACTACCGACAATTTTTTGATTCAGGGATGGTCAAAACGTATAACCTTGAGTTCTCAATTTTCATGAATACAATATACTTCCTTTTAGACTTTGTCCAAGAAAGTAAAAATATGTCTTACCGGATATTGGCTGGGAGGTTGCCTCAAGGCGAGCTGGAGGCGTTGGTACGTGCACTAACGCTGGTTTCAAATAGATGCTGTGAAGTGTGCATTCTATAAAATTAATTATTTAAATCATATATATATATATATATATATATATATATATATATATATATATATATATATATATATATATATATATATATATATATATATATATATATATATATATATATATATATATATATATATATATATATATATATATATATATATATATATAGCTTCTGTTCTAAATGAGTGTGTTGTGTAATTTTGTAAATGTGATATGTTTATTAATATTCTAGAATTGATTATTCATAAATGAACGTTTCGGTTTTATATTTTGTGCCGTCATGCAGAATTAAGTGTTGAAATTGAATCTGTTAAGTTAAAAAAGAAACTTGTCTAAATTCTGACATCATTTCCTTTATGACATATTTCTTTAAACTTCATTTATATTCATGTTTTTTTTGTTTGTTTGTACTCTTCCAAATATTATTTCTTTCACTTTAGTTTAAATTATTTTAGATTAGCTTTTAATTCTTTATTACTAAGTATACGCATATAATTGTGAACATATTTAATGGAATGAAACGCGATTGTTTCACTGTTTGCTGAATCAATGATCAGTAGGTTGCGATTTGATTGACATTAACATATTCATAGCCACGGAAACCTAAACAAATTAATTTGTTATGATGATGGAATTCTATCTTTGGGTACGGGCTTGTATTGCATTTCGTTGCTAACAAAGATATCAGTGTCTAGATTAAAATGGGAGCGTGCCGTCTAAAGACCACAGCGTATAAAGTCCACCGAGAAAAATACCCCTATCTCTCTTGCACGACTGGTCCATGGCATTTTAAGAATCACCGTATAGTAATGGAAATTAGTTATACATCAAGGTTGCAAGGGCATTTGGGAGAGTTAGATATTATATAGTATAACCATAGGGTTTATATTATACACAAAATACTTGTTGTGCAAAAGGTATTTATACACAGTGGTCTTTATACTGATTAAAATTAGATAATGCACCAAGAAGAAGAAACTATTTCGTTAAAGAAAATTTAAATTTCTAATTTGGACGCAGTTTTACGAACTTATTTGGAACAATAACAAATTTACTAAATAAATACTTTGTTGTTTTAACTAAATATTGTTGTTAATCAAACAATAAAAATGTTAAATAACATTTTTTTATTCGCTGAGAAAAGGATTCACTAGAATTAATTTAGGTTTACTATTATTAAATAAATCCAATTGCATACAGCCAAATCAATCTAGAGTTATATTAACTATATTTGCTAACCCCAGATAGGCTTTCTTAATATATATAGATTTTTTTTTTCAGTGAAGGATAACGTCTTATAGCAAACACAAAATAGAAACGTAAACTATATTTTGAAATACAAATTCTATATTGCAATCATACAGTAACTAAACATAATAAATAGTTAGCAAAGAGTCATTTTATTTTTGTTTCATGAATAATAAATCATTATCCCTGATTTATGGATGTACTTCAAGTTTAAGTTATTTTCCGTGGTTCATGTAAGATTGGCTGCAAAACTTCAACATATAACAGCTTGCTTGACAAGAAAGATTGAATTGCTTTCAGATAATACATAAGTGTAAAAATTTTACACGAAGCGGTGATTTAAATTTGATTCAAGATTTACACCAAAAAGAATAATATAACAATAATCTACTCAGCTCAACAGTACGTCACAGTTATATTTATACAAAACATATTTCAGGAAAGCAACGAGATTGAGCAAAGAATAAAAATTGAGAATTAAATTTCCGGTACCATTTCAACGAACATTTACGTGTTTTATTTATTTCAGTTTGTGAAATATTTTGTCGCATGATAGCAATATAGTACAGTGAAATATATAAATTAGGTCACTTAATATATGCAGCAATGAGTCGACATATTACAAATATTTCTTACTTATATTTTTTATTGTCCGACTTCCTGCGTTAGTGCAATCGGGTTTCCTCTGCGCATGGTGATGTAGCTGTAGATTTATAACGTCAGATATGAGTCAGGTGCGTAGCCTGGGGATTTTTTGGCGGGCAGGGGGGAGCTGGCACCGACAACTTTGCGAACATGCTGTAATAAATAAAGTCATGATTATTTTAATGTTTCTTCTGTCACCGATGTTGACGCCGCGTTTGACTTTTCGATTTGTTGCGTTTGCCCCGGTGATTTATTGCCGTATCACGTAAGACGTAACGCGCGCAAAAATATCGCATTGCACAACTTTGTGAATGTTATTTTGCTACCTATACCATTCGTTGCTTTACGTGATCGAATTGTTTTATTGCTTTAAAAGAAGAAAAAGGAATCCATATAATGTTTCCCTATATGGTTTAGTTACAAATAAATATAAATTCTTGCTTTTATTAGTAGTAAAAATTAATCGAATATCAAAATTAAATAATGGTGTATTCACAGCGAAACAAATAGTAATTTAACTTAGAAATTATCAGTAATAATTCCAGTTTGTTAGATGACATACAATGCAAACGATCACACCCTCAAAATTTATAATTAATAATGATAATTTTGTTGCTGTAAATGCTAGAATTATTTATTTGTAATTTACTAATCTTAATTACTATTTGGTTCGCTGTGAATATAGCTTAAATCTGCAGAATTTCTTGTACTTAAAATCACCGAATTTAATACAAAATATATTTTACATTTATCAAATTGGAAACATACTAAATACTATCTTATGAATATCGTAGACAAACGTATAAAAAGAAATAAAAATTAGCAGAGTACGCTTATGGTAAAAGATAATTAAGATGAGTAGCATGTATTAATGTATTAATCATTCAACTTAATTTAGCATAATTGCTCAAGTGCAACAAGATTTAAATTGCTAAAATTTCTAATATAATATTTTCGGACAAGCTTATTATCTTAATTTGACAAGGTATCTTTTTACGGTTAATAATTTTATTTTGGGTCTATAAAAATATTTAATGCTTAAACATAACATGTATTGTTTGAGATGTTTAGCATAAATTTTTATGTACTCTGAAACTATAAAAAAATAAAACATTTGTTTGTACTTGGTGGGCCATGCATGGACGAATATGATTAAAATACAAATGGACCTAATATTCTCACGTTGTAAAATGAATTATTTAAATACATACCAAATGTATGTTTCTTCCTGTATTTACATAAAACTATTATTGCTATAAACTAAATGGTATCCCATTGCTTTGATGAAAACTTTTATCTAGTCTAGGGATTGTCTGTTCAATAATCAGTGATTGTAAACTAATTATTTTTGTTTAGATATTGATGCGTGCATCTATTGATAATTTAAAATATATAGAAAAAAGTTCGACCGGTTTCTTAATATATATTTAAGTAAGATTATTACTTTTTTTTTCCATTGTGACAAGGCGCTTATCTTCATTTTTGTTACTGTCAAATTTCCATATATTTAAGAAATTAATTAAATCCGACCGTAAGGCATGTTCACACCTTTAAGAAAAGTGATGAATAAGCTGACGAAATCAATAAGTTGTCACTTCCAATCAAATAATGCAAAATAATTGTATCTGTCAAGCTTATAATTGACATTAATTATATGCAAGTTTTATTTATTATATCATAGAAATACATGCTTTTCCTTAAATAGGTATTATTGATACTTTGGTCTTATTATCTTTACCAAAACACTGATTCAATAATCAGTTTAATTATTAGTTTGGTGGAAACACGATATGCCAATTAACTTCTCAATAATTATTGCTATATTATTAATAGGCAAATTGAATATTACAACGCGCTCAAGAAATAACAAGTACTATACATAAACGAAATAAGATATATTTTTAATAAGTTTGGATGAATAACTCTCTATTGTGTAATTGGGGAGTTCACATTGGGATTTTCTTTAAGGTATATATAGATATTTTGTAGTATATTTTGTTTTAAATTTGACCAAAAAATTAATACTGTGATTTAATAAGTTGTGTATCTAAGGAAACAACAAAAATCACTTTTTTACCAACTCGTGCCGATTTCAAGATATAAATAAATTAACAAAAATAGACCCTTACGAATGTATTAGATATTATTTTCCAAAGGAAGGGTTTCTTTTAGGTTATTTAATTTTTTTTTAAATTAGTGTGCAATCATTTTATTCCATATAGACAGTCACACCTACATACCTAATCTTGAAAATTATTAAAACAATTCAAGGAAACCGCGTTGAGATCCCGAGTTTTATTTTTTTTGGTTTACAATATTTTATATTGAATATTAGAATATTCTGCACATCTGGAATTAGCTATTGATGTTTCAAATCAAGACTCTTTGGAGGTGTAGCTAATTTTCAATCTTCGTGTTTCAATCTGTGAATCCGATGCGAAATTCATCTGTTAACAACATGATTATGCATCCATCTTTTATAGCACCTGTCGAGTATCGAGTTTCAAATGTGAATGGTGTAAACTAGTATTAACTCTCAATTTGCATTCTACAAACTAATAATTTCGTGTATAGCAGCAGTTGGAGGTTATATGGAAAATAGTCCGTTCACTACACAGTATATAGTTAGGTAAAATACAAAGAAAAAAAAAAAAAAGAATGAGCGTGATTGTGTTATACTTGAGATATTTTCTGATTTGCCTGAGGGATGGGACGTACCTATCGGCCCTGCTACATGCAGCTAGTTGAATATTCGTCGAACATATGGGTATGCGTTGCAAAGCGCAAGCAGGTGGAAAATTGCGAGGTAGTGATTTTTCTGCACGCATAATTAATTTAACCTAGATCGCAGAGCCGAGTTCGCCGCGCACTAATTCTGCCGTTCGTTACGGAGATTGGATAGCGATAAAATGGGAAACGAAACGGACCTTCCTTCCTTCCTTCTCGCTTCACTTCAGCGCTACCAACATTCACCAACAACAAACCACACATACACACTGCAATGGAATTAAATCATATATCACGATTTAAATATATATATATATATATAGATGATACATCTTTTCAATAAAACTAATTCCATATTTGATGCAAGTAAAATAAGTCAGCATATTTACTGGAATTTCTACTTTCTTCTACTATTCGTTTTGTGTCTACTAAAATAATATTATTTTATCACAAAATATTAATACAAATTTGTTTATACTATAAGAAAACTAATTGTAGAGCTCCGTAATTTTTAATATTATATGTGTGGCTTGTCAAATACTAGATTATTGGTAAATGGAAATTTAAGTCTTGCGTCAGGTTGTAACCAGTCGATCAAAATCATGTCGTTGCTAAACAGTGAATAGTTGACAGGCATTTAAAAAATTTGGCGTATGCAAAATAATATGGTACTTTATATTTTCCTGTGCATCCGGTGATAATATTTATTTCTGTTATTACAAATACTTAATTATTATTATTGTTCATTTGAAAGGATACATATTTAATCTAAATTCGTCGTATAGTTTATATGTAAATATGTTTGTATTTTTGCTAAAGGATTGAAATGGCAACCTGCACTGGCATAAATAATTTGATACTTTATGGAACGACGCGCTGTCGTATGATGGACATATTTTTAAATATGAACGTGTATTTAACTCGCGTCACTTACACCGGATTGAATTATTTCACAATTTTACATATAAATAACGTGTTTTTACTTACTAGTCGACATCATGTGAGCCGTCTTTTTTTTGTTCTGTTCCAGTAATGACTATGCATAAATGAATATCATTTACAAATGACGGACATTTCATATCAAACGTGATGAAAATGTGAATAGATGCAACTTTGCCATCTTATACTTGTATTTTGATATCATACATACTGGCACCAATGCCTTCAGCTCGAATATGCCATTACAAAATAAAGTCAAATTAAGGTTCATATTTTTATAAATACTGATTTTTTTTACCAAGTAAAAAGTAAGTCATGTTTTAAATCCATTTTATAACTACTGATTTAATAATAGATAACCCACACGTGTGTCCAAAGTTGATTAGTGAGTCATTAACAATTTAACAATAAATGCAATTATTTTAATGGATATTTTAAATATCAAAATACATTTTTTATAGTCATTAGGTTCAATTCGAATAAACTTTATATACATCGAAAACCTCTGATTTTTTGTAGATATCTTGTAACTTTTTGTGTATTAAATTTGATTCATATCGGCCCGGTGCGGTTTCATAAATTCAGGTTTTACGATCGAACGAGCCCCAAGCGAACGACCGACCATCAATGACATCTAAGTATATAATTTGTATACTTTAATGTACGTTGGTCGTTCGCTCTTAGGTCAAACTTTGTTTTAATTTATATAAAATTCAGAATGAAGGTCACAATATTCATAAAAAAATCTAATTTTGAAATAGAAAATTGAATAAATCAATTTTTGTCAATATCAAATTATAATATTCGTGTATTAATTAAATATAAAATCATTGATTATCTGCTAATATTTGATGGCATTGGTGCCTGCACCTATACTTATAATTGTAAAATTCTATGAAATAGATGTTTAAATTCCAAATTTAAAAGTCAAATACACCTATTTCATTGCTCTAATTTACCATTTTCCAATAATTTTATGACTTATATAGTAAGTTTACACTCTTAGAAATGAAGATTGAAATTTTATATCATTTAAAGATTTGTTATATCTTTTTTGATTCATATGTAAATCAAAGTGAATGTTGTCTAATATATCACTATATAGGCAAATTACACCTTTAGATCATGTAAATCTTGCAGAATGTGTTGTTTCCGGTCAAGAGAATTTTGAACGCAGGATTTCATATAATGTTGAGTGTAATTGTTACTGACATTAGCCATAAATGGGCGCGAAAAAATATAAAAATCACAATAAACGGATGATTGCAACAACATAAATGATCATTTCTGTGTATGAATTATTTCATAATAAATACAAACTATCAATAATACATGCAAACATAATATATATTGAACACACACACACACACACAGCACGTTTCCATCAATCGACTGGGGGAGTAGTGAGGCAAGGGGCAAGGGGGGACAGGACATTAAAGAGAAATTCCAAAACGCGGCGTATAGGTAACACATATTAAGCTGAACTTTTTTCGCGTGACGCACGCTAAGAAACGACTATAAGCGCACGTGATAGCAGCAGCAGCAACCAACAACTGTATATGTATGTACGTATGTATGTAATTTAGTGTTTTTCGTATTACCTTTCGTATATTATACGTTATGCCGCAAGTGAAAGAAAGAATTATACTATTATATGTTTAGTTGGTTGTTCGCTAGCGCACAGACAGATCTAGCGATCGATGGCAAAAACTGGTCGAGCTCTAACGTCCGTGTGTGTGTGTGTGTGTGTGTGTGTGTGTGTATGCGATGTCCTCCGGCATCACGAAGGCTGCGGGCACGGGAAAATTGTTACAAGGTCTCTTGTGCCTCTCTGAAATAGTGATCACGTATTGTCGTTCTTTCTTTTTCTCTTGATGTTGCATAAATATATACATAGGTGGGATCTATACAACTCCAACTCTGTGAGAGACCGCACGCTATAAAATACATTGCAAAAATTACTACACTTGAAACTATATTGTTGTAAAAAATCGGTTGTGGTCAACACTGAACTTTCATTTACGTACTTTTCATTCCTAACAAGCTGTAAAAGAATACCAATACTCCACAGTATTACCCTGAAATTGTACAATAGGAATATTCGTATATTTCTAATGAAAACTGAGAAAGTAAAATCCAAAAATTTGTTATCTGCGTAAATTAAGTAAATTGTACATCGTAATATTAGCATCGGCGTGTCCTAGCAACCGCTCGTATCTGGCGATGGTCCCTTTGCTCGTCATGGCAACGGTGCACGCCCCCTTGCGATGCGCACTCTTATCAAGCAAGAAGGCAAGAGGGTAGAGTAGATGGGTAGGTAGTTCTCATCGTTGCGGCATCATCATCCTCTTTCGTTTTCCGCCCTTCATCACTCCGACTATGACTGATTTTTAATTATAATTTTTAACGAAATTAAATCGCCTTCGTTTACTTTCTGCCTACCTGCTTACTATAACAATGAAACTTATTTTATTCCATACAAATGTAGGTCATTTTCATTGCTTTTATGTTTGCTTTTTTGGACTGAATTAAGGCGGGGAATTGTAGGAAATACTCGTTTTGAGCTTCTCCGATTTAATATAGATTATTTTCTGAAATAATGTACTTTCATTGCTGTGTTTTCAATTGATTGTCGAGAAAAATCGTTAAATTTCGAAATTTATATGTTTATGGAAAAGTTTTTATTCAATATGATTTATTTTAGAATGGTTAAACAGATATTTCAAAACAAAAACAAAAATTTGCAGAAAATTTGCTTGGCAATGATAAGATAAGTGCCAGAATACAAAATAAAAGCAAGAGATGAACAGGGAGAGTAAGAAAATTAGACGTTTTAATAACGATTATAAGGAGAATACAAGAGAGATTAACCGAGAAAACCTAAATGAAAGTTGAAGGCATAGTTTTTATTTATTTCTATAAATTATGAATTCTAGTGGATTAAAGTTAAGGTTATAATTGTATACCTAATAAAGAGAAGTAGCCGATAAAGAAACACATGTAGTTCAACCATGACCCTGATTAATAATAACATAACTAATCTAATGTTTATGTAACAGCAGCCATAAACGAACCTAATCCGAATAGCGATCACATTATGCACTGACAGCCGAAATCTGATGTGCCAAAACGCATATGTCTGTTCTGTAAACATAATATATAATATATATTTAATTGCGCGAAATAGATTTTCGCAATGGTTTCGTAATGGTGTTCCGCGGAAAATTCTGTAGCATTGCAGTACGAATGTGCGCGGTCGCCGCCGCCGCTAGCGCTAGTGTAGGTACACACACAGGTGTTCTGTAAACATGTGTAGCGCGCCTGGTAATGTAGATTAATGGGTTGTAAGTAATAAAAATGCAGCGTGTGACTTAACTTGCGCATGCTTTAATTATGTTTAGACTTTATTAACGACCTATACAACCAATCAAACTTTGTTTCCTCACATTTTTTTTGAATACTTGATACATTTGAAGATGATTACTCATTATTGATGCAGGAATGTGTTCGTTTTTTTTTACATTATTTACTTTTAGTGTTTTCTGTTGCTAAATAACTCATACGCAGTGTACTAATAAACACGGCCAACTTTTTTGAACATATTAAGAGATCCTGTTGTACAGAAGCAGTAATAAACAAGGATAGGTTTACAGGCACCAATGCTTACAACATAAATTAAAATATTTATTCCACCAAATTATAGATATACTCAGAATTCCAATATTATTTACTTTATTGAATATTTTAATTTGCAAATAATTATTATAAATAATTTTTACATGGCCTTTGGGTTTACAGTATGAAAAACTGTTTTTGAAATTCTTATATTTTTGTAGATTTGTTGATTACTGTTTTTTTTTTAAAGAATATTCTAATTATTTTTTTAAATTGTATTTTATGTTCTTTGGGTTCATAATCTGAAGACATTTTGTTGCTATAAAAAAAGGGCAGTATTAAGGAGGGCTCTAAATTTTGAGGTTCTATAACTCCGGAAATATAAATGTGATTGAATTTATACTGCGAACGGATTTAAATGGACTCTGCACAAAATGGATGTGAATTTACAAGATTTTCTATGTAAAATTACAGTTAAAAAACATGTAATTATATATAATTATGGCAAAATAACCTAAAAATTCAAGTAAATTTACTAAATTTGGTAGAATTATAATGTTTTTAGTTATAGTTCTAGTCAAAACTATTATGTAAATTTTCATCCACTTTTTACAAAGTAGAAAATTTAGTTTAAATCGTGCCGGTACCTTCAGTGGAGTTAGCTACAAAAGCGAGTGAACGACGACTAATCTCCAAGTATATTAGTTGTATATATTTTTGGATTCAGGACGACGTGACAGAATTTTTTTTGTATCCAAGAATTTTACAGATATTTGACCCAATGTTTTAGGTCTTCTGTACTTCGTACGATGAGCTAAAGAAAAAAAAAACCTTACAAAAATACAAATTTCGTTCATAACATTAGTATCTACAGTTTTATAAATTATATATATTTTAAAAGTCGTGAATAACAGTGCTTGTTGGAAGAGTCTAAATTTTGATTGATTAAAGTGTTAGTTCACAAGTGTATTTATTATAAATATGTTTTGATACATGGCATGGGTGTATGTACGTACGTCTGACCTGTGCGGGCATGTCGTCAACCAACATGCAGTAGTAATTCGCTTCGGGCTTTATTTTTATGTTTAAGTTAGTGGAACTACTAATTAAGTATTTTTATATAACTAGTAATTAATTTTTTTCTCTCCAGTTGTAGTAGTTTATAGTGAAAGAATTCTTTTGAAGTAGGTACGCATGACCATACTACTACTACTACTATATGAACTATTTTTCGACATATTTAGATAAGATATGACATTGCTTTCATCAAACATGTGTTCGTGGAATTGAATTTTGAAACGGAATCATAAAAATTCGACATTTCTTATTATGTAATATCAAATTGATACGTTTTGAAATTGAAAAGATTATAAGTAAAATAGGTATATATTTTATTGAGAGAATAGAAAATAATTACAGAAATTCTGTATGGACGTACAACATTTCAGGTTTAACATTGTGAAATAGTTGTACGAAAACAAGTTCACACATATTTCTTTCGGTTAATTGGTCAGCTACGTACATTTCTCATTTCTGACACAGAAAATTGCAGCAATGATTACAGAATAATTAAAAACAGGCTTCCGATAGTCGGTAGCTGCAATTATTATACAGATAAGACGCACTAATTGGACTATATCCTACCGTTTTGTCGTATTTTTATATTTCCAAATTACACCATACTGTTTTTCAAGGTTGCTAGCATATTTTTCATATCTAAGGGCAACACACATTGGTCTACATCAAGTGTGTTACGTTTTTATTCTTTTATACAAACTAGTTTAATTGCCGATTCATATAAATATTGAGGGAAAATATATTTCCATTAATTAACATTATTATTTCTTTACCCAATTACCTATCGATGTAGGTATCCAAATTTGGTATTGAACTACACATTTGTATTTGTGTATTTATAAACCTTAATCCAACACTAATAACAATATAAAATTTCAGTACCATGAAATTTTAGCATGAAAAAATTATTAGATTATTTATAAATTTCTAATTTATATTGTAGGTGTCGTTTTTACTTTCTTGGACAAAATCCCTATTTATAATAATTATTCATAGCTATCGTAGGGTGAATTAAAAACAAAATAAATATAAATAATATAAATATAGATTGTGAAAGTACATGAAAGTTGAGTGATAGCCACTCCAGCTATTTTCTTTACAATTCTATAAGCCTCTGAAAGAAGAGTATACATGTTTCTTTTGGATTAGTAATGACATCAATATTATTTTTCCTTTTTATAAATATTTAACATAGCAGAAATGTAGTAAAAATATGTGTTTATTGTTGTATTTAGAGTGTCCTTTGAGTAGATTTAACATGAATGCATCATTCATTCATTCATTATTCATTTGACAATGAAATTCGATTAGCAGCATAACGAATGCATTTGTAAAGGAAGCATGATGCGTAAATAATGAATAATGGATTTATTTTTATTTACAGGTGAAGATATGGTTTCAAAATAGAAGAAGTAAATACAAGAAGATGATGAAGGCAGCGCAAGCAGTACCTGGAGGAAACAACAACAATGGAGCGCCTGGAAACCATTCCGGTCTCCTAGGAGCCGGTGGAAATCTCTCGTCGGCGAGTCCCGGACCTCAAGGACAAATGATGCAAGGTGAATATCATGCGATTCTATCATTCATATACTAATTTCCTTTTTTTATCAGTTGTTTAGAAATATTCAAACTATTCGGGTCAATGTAACTTTTTTATAATATAATTTAAAAAAAAAATAATCATAATTTGACAGAGAAAGTAATTGTGTAATGTTTGTGTGGATTTGGCTTCCGTTATGGGGATTTACACTATAGCAATGATATATCTTCGTAATCCAAGTGATTTGGTGTGCTCTTCGCTCGGTATTCTTATACTTAGTTTTCACTATATATGTAATTGTGTTTTAAATTTATTGCTATAAAACAATACGTGAGGTAATTAGGCAAACGTAAACGTAGCTTATCTATTTTCAAAGGCGAATCTACAGTAAATGGTACAGTTTTCAAAATAACTTTTCGTACAAAAGTTCCTAGAAAATTTAATATTTAAAACTTTTATATAATTCTTCCTCGAGTCTTTTTCCAGATATGCAAAATAAAAATCGAAGAAACTAGCACTTCTGGTTAAAATATCACTTTCAAAAATAGGTTTTCTCTCCCGGGATATTAAAATCTTAAATTTTTAAAACATAATATTTTTCTGTTCAACTGTTTTGGTTGTTGCGTCTATTATAAAATGTGCATGTTCGCTCTAAGACATAAAGAGATATGAAACTTTCGTTTTTAAAGTTTTCAGACATATTTCAAGCTTTTTGTTGCTCGGACATTATAAAGCACGTGTGTTCTAGTTAATATGACATGAGTAAATATAAATTTCTAAACTCCTGTTTTAATTACACTTTTAACATGTAATTAACATGCACTCTCATGACTTTCGAGACAGTTTTAATAGGGTTGTATAAATGCAATTAAAAAGAATAAAAATACAAGCATCTATTTTTAGTTCCGAATGAACGGTTTGCAACCAAGTTACATACATTTAAATTTAATATTTAAAAACAAATCAAAAGTTGCTGCGGATATTTTTTGTGATATTATAATTATGTTTGTATTTTGAAATCTATATATTCTCGTGATTATAAATATGTTTTCTTCTTAAGTTTCTTTCTCAACTAGTTGATTATACGGTGAGCTAAAAGCATTGGTGCCTGCACCTATACTTGCTTAGTTTTCCATTATATCTGAACAAAAAGCAACAATGCCCTCTGCCAATGAACCATTGTTATTCCTCACAATAAAATGCATTTCGGAAATGATAAAATAATTTGCGAATATCCGGTCTACATAATATAAATATATATATATATAAGATCGGACGATGATATACTTTCTTATATCTAGTTAATGTAGAGTGGTTGTACGGTTGTTGGTTGAAAACTCATTAATAAAACGGAATAGTGAGTGCGGTTGAGAGTGATGAAGCCAAGACAAGAAGAATAAATTCAGTGTGTGTCTGTCTGTCTCACTCTGTTCATTCTATAGAAATGAACACAGGCACCGAAATATGCCCGATACTTGCAATACGATAATTAATAATGTTCTCGTGACGTGTGACCTTCATATTTAGAAACACAATTTCTTACACATTTTTTCAACTTTTTTACGCGTTGTTCTTGACGTATATTGATTGAACCTGGACAAGTTTTCAAATGTTTTTTTCAGGAAGCTTACACCGTGACCCAAGTAGCACGAGTTTTTAAATCTCAATTACATTTTTAATCATCTTCATATCTTTGATTAAGTTTAATTTTAATCTTATAAATTTCGGTAATAAATTCAACATTAGTTAGTAATATATTAAAATTTCTAGCAAAAAGAGTTTTTAAAAGATCATTTACTAAAAAATTGCATTTTGAAGATGTTGTTTTATATTTACGTTTCTCTAGTTACAATACATATTGATTAAGTTTCATATGTAGGGTGAATTTAAAATAAAATAAAATACTATGAATACATAGGAAAAGAAAATGAAAGTTGAGTGTAGGCCAATCCAGCTTTCTTCTCTAATTGAACCATAATACCTTTTATTTTTCGATTAGTAATGTGATATCTTCTACAATTAAAAAAAATCCAATTTATGTTGTGATATCTCTGTTGAATCCACTATGAATTTGAATTTGATTAAAATTAAAGTTTTTTTTTTACCAAAGTTTGGAATGGCTAATCATAAAAAAATATATATTAACTTTGGTTTCATAATCCATTTAGTAATGGAGGTTACGAATTTATTATTAAATAATAATATTTAGTTCATTACCATAACGGAAAGACCTAGTTCAGAATTGAATTTTGTCGAAGTTGTTGGCGATACTTAGGTACGCGAAGTAATAAATGAATCGAAGATGAGATAGCACTTTTATTAATATGCTTGAAAATTGAAGGTTTCATTGATCAAAAGAAACATTTACAACTTAATACCTTAACTCGACAAATTGTGATGTTAAAGGAACAGTTTTAAAAACTATTAATCTCGTAGGACTGAGATACATGACTTGCTAAAATTACCTTAGTAGCTAAACTACATGCCAATTTAATCAAACTAAATAATGCCCTTTTGTTCCACTCTGGAATTAAAAACAAAGGAATATATTTTTATGGCAATTTCTTTCGTTTTCATAATGTAAATAATGAATAAACAAAATAAGTTTGAATAAGAAACATGTTATATTAAAAGTAGACATGTCAATGTTTGTTCCAGGCGGCGGTGGTAGTTCCAGCGGTTCCCCAGCGACGGGTTACATGCAGCATTCGTCGCCGGCGCCGAGTTCGACGCCTGGCTCGGACATGTCCGGCCAACACCAACCGGCCGCCAGCCCGTCCGGTTGGGACGTGAAACCGCCCCAGCAACCGTCCCTGCACCCATCGGCGTCGGCACCGCACCCCGCCTCCGCGCATCATCCTGCACCACACAACTACCTGCCACAGTATTCATGGTATCCCACGGAGAATCCCGGATTACTCACGTAAGTTTACACCCATTTATAATTACATTTCTCAATCAATTATAATATTAAATTAAATGGAGATGTGCATGTGCAACGGGAAGGTTTTGAATGACAGCGGGCATACAAATACTCCGAATAATATCATTTTGAATTTGTACAAATTTTGTATTCATATTTTATACTTCATTTAATCCTTAACCGCATAGTGTACCGTATATGGAAAATACACTATTTTCATTTAAGTAAATACGTTACGAAGAGTTATTTCTCCTCATTATTCCAAAATCTGTATAACTGGCGGTTCAAATTACAAATTATTGTTCGAAATATTTTTTATGGAAATGTGCAGAAAGAGAATAAAATTAAAAGTTTACATTATACACTTTAGAGAAATTGTAGGGAAATCCCAAATAAAGAAAAAGATATATATTTATATATTTTCCACGCACATGCACATGAATTAAACTAATTTGATGTAGATTATTTTTCAAGTAAAAAATACTAACCTCGTCATGCTTCCAAATCTGAATAGAAATTGACAACCTCACTAAGATATATTACAATATGCAAATATAGATTGGCATATCCGATAGGTTTTTCGACGGAAATAGCGATGTATTCCAATTATGTTTATTTTCAAAAACCTATTGCTTATATATATATATATATATATATATATATATATATATATATATATATATATATATAATAATTTTAAAATGAAAAATTCAGTTCACTTTTAAGTACTTGGTCGCATACCATTTCAAGGAATTTGCAAAAAAATAAACATATTTGATCTTCCAAGAAGACGATAAAATCTTATACACATGAAACAATTCTCGTACATTCTTAATTAATTTTTTTCCGTGAACAATAAATTTTATCTCCATAAATCATTTAATGACAACACATGCGCTATAATGATTTCATGCCATGAATGATGCAATACTTCCTTTATTTCTTTTTCGTTTTTTAAATTACTATTTAGCTATCTAACATTTTCTTATTAAATTCGCTATATTTTGGATAATAAGTTCTTTTAAAGTGTTTAGTAATTTTCAAACAATCATACATAGATAAAAACCAAAAATATTTAAGATCAAAACATTCCTTGGTTATTTATAATTACATTTATAATAAAAAATGTATTGTCGTTGTGTTCAATTTGAATTTTATAATTTTGTCAATGCATTCAAAAAATACCTCAAATTTGTAGTAAACGGGCCCCCGTTATTTAGGGTCCTATAATTCTGGAAGTATTAAAACTATTGAATTTCAAATACGACGAGAACTTCTTATAAATTTATTAAATTTGGATAAACTCAACCCGGTATCTTCTGAAGGAGCGACCAACATAATCTAAGCATATAAAGTAGTTAAATACTTTAAGAAACCAATTTCTGAGCAATATTATTTTAATACTGGGAATGTTACAGACACACGACCAAGCACTATGATTCTTATGTATTACCGTACGTTGCTTAAAAAATATATTTCATTAGCATAGATTCATTTTGAACATGTGATTTTGAAGCATAAATGATATGTTTAATATTATGCATATAAGTTATTTTTTAATTAACATAAAATAAATTAACTGTATGATTAATTAATGTTCCTTTTCTTTTTTGTTGCAGGGTTTGGCCGGCTGTTTAATAACAATTGATAGACTCTGAAGTGAGCGATATTTCCTTTAAATTTTAAGTAAGTGATGAACGAATTGTGTAGAAATATAAAAAAAGTGATGCGTGTTTGATAAAAATATGAAATAAAAACTCAAAGAATTTGTCCTAATATCGTGTTTTTGTTATAAATAAATATTAATATTAGTTGAAGATCTGAACATTTCACCATGTTTACACTGGCTCAAGTATATCGTGTTAAACGACGTCCATGTAAACATAGTATACCTACAAAATATTATGATTTTGTAAATATAATGTATAATTTCATTGTAATGAAAATGTCTAAATAACCAATGATTTACCTAAGAATGCCATAATGCTCTTCATAATGATGTTCAAGTCAAACACATATTTATGTTAAATATGTCATATCCCACTGTCTTCTTATTATTACTTTTTGAAATTATTTAAACTTCCTTGATGTTAATTGAGAGATGCGCAAATGTTTTAAACATTATTTTATTTACAATTTTGTTTTTCAACTTTACATAATTTTATTGCCATGGTTTATGGTTAGCAAATATATTAAATTGTTAATTATAATTACAGCAATCATCGTTTACAAATTTGAAATTGATTGCAACAACTCGCTAGTTTATTCAACTATATTTTTCGAATACACAAAATTCCTATTTTTAGTATCACATTTAATGTTGCGATTAATCCAAGATAATTAGGTTTAGGTGTACATTATAAAGAAGCTGAAGTGGCCTTCACTCGACCTTCTTATTCATTCCCTATTGAATTTATGTACGTTGACGATTTTTTCAAATTAATATTTTAATGATTTAAAGTTATCTGCGAAAATTCTGTAGACCATCCTTTCTAGAGTTTAGATAATTGAACATTTTATTTACGTATAATTTGATGTTAACAATTTTTTTTCTGGATTAAGTGAAAATATTTGTTTTTACAACTGATTTTTTTTTTTTGGTTAACTTTTACGAGGAAAGGGACGGATAGCCATATCTATGAATTATACACTTTATGCGAGTTATATATTTTAAATTATTCATCGCTTGTTTTTTTTTTTCAAATTGCAAAATAATAATTATCTTTGTCTAGTAGTAAAGAAACAAAATAGGATATTTTGTATTGTACATCATTAAACTCCTAAATAGACCCCATTTTTAGTGATAAATCGAAATGCAACGTTGATATTTAGACATTTTCAAGTTCATAACGGTATTTGTATTGAAGATCTCGAAATGAAGTGTTGACTCTATTCATTGTATTGTTAGAGAAAACAACAAAACGAATGACCGTTTTTTGGTGCAATATCTGTGAACGATGCAGATTCTTTATAATTTTGGATTAGCCTATCTTTAGTTCGGTCCTTTCTTCAAGCGGCTTATGTGTTTCGCTCGACTATTGTGAAAATATTCGAAGCGGAATTACCATATATACGTACTAACTTTGAAGCACTATAGTTATTTTAATGTTCGTTTTGTTAATTTACCATTATTATTTTTATTTCATCTTTAAACCAATTTTTTATTTTTTTTTTTGTCAAAGTTGGTACGTCCTTGTTTGATATGTATAGTGAATTAGTTCTTAACTAGAAGGAAAGGTGATTTCTGGAAATATTTCGCCCTCATTTTGGACACAACAAACTTCATTAATTCTTACTTCAGCAAACGACTGTAACTTTTAGCAGTTATACTACTAAATATTACAGATTTTATTACATTTCCATTTTTATGTTGTTGGCAAAATGTGAGCCGGATGTATTCAGAAATCGTGCCTAGTTTATGTAAATGTTGGTATGTATGTATAAAAAATTGTACCTTATACGATAGCTGAATTATTATAAAAAGTGTCTTTTATTTAGAATGAAAATATTATAATTACAGAAAAGAAACTATTTCTAAATGTGTAAAATATATAAAAAATAACGAAATATTATTTTGTATTCATTTCATTCTTGAACAATCCTAAGTGAACTTCTAATTATATTTGTTTTTTAAATTTCAGTAGTAAGTTAAAAGTGAAGTGAATAGTGCAGTATATATTAGGTACAGTATTCCAGTGAAGAAATGGTTTAGACAGAAAACTGACAACCACCATTTTTTGTATCAGTAAAGCAAACACTTCTGGTTGAAATATTCTTTTCAAAAATAGGTTTTGTTTTCCGAGATATACAAATCTTAAATTCAAATCATCGTATTTTTATATTCAACAGTATTGACTGTAGAGCGTTCAAACACAAACAGACACACGGACGTCATTGAGACAATAGTGAAAATGGATTCCGAGACTCTCAAAACGGATATTTCCATTATAATTACGAGACGATTTTTACTTCTTAAATACATTTATATACAAAGTAAAAATGAAATTTGTAGTATTTCAAAATATTAACTTGCCAACAACAAATTTATTGACATTAAAAAGAGAATATCTAGTTTTTGTTTTTATTGGGCGATGAAATAAAAACGTGCGAATAAGGAAATGATCGGTAACCTATACAACGGAAAACGGTAATAAAGAATCATCAAAACATTTTATATAACGCATCATAAAAGCGAGAAAAACCGGGTCGAAAATTCAGTGAAGTTATTATTAGTGACGATTAATTCAAGTGTAGGTGAATATTATTAAATCAAATTTAATCGTTGTTAACAAGGCAAGATGAACTTCCGGCAAGTCCAGTTACAAGGGGACTCGTTGTTGCCATCATAGATAGAACGAATTTAGTAAAGATGCTCTTAAATGGTTCATGTTTGTTACGTTACTTAACTATCATTATACAACGACCTACGACCTACAAATAAAAATATAAAAATCTTTAACTGCTTCAAACCCGTTAAAGGATTTGTACATCCCGAGATTTATAAGTCATAAAATGACCAACGAAATAGAAATGTTAAATTATATTTTTATTTTATTATATGGGAATTTAAATGTTGAAGATGAAGTAATCGAATATTTTTGATGGATTTATTTATTAGTTTATTTATCAATTTTTTTAATGTTTCTACGCATATATTTTTCATGCCTTTTACCATATTAATTGCATGTGAGATTAATGCTTCTAATTTTATATGTTCTGTTCGAACTGTAATTTATCGAACATATATTTCAACGTATAAGATTATTTTGCAAAAGGAAATAATAAGAAAACTTATACTAAAGATATTTTTGTTGTTATTATTTGTTAATTATTCAAATCTTAATATCATTAAATTTAAATCTAAAAAAAATATCTCGAGTTCGTAAATGTTCATGATTACAGTGCATCCTTTTAGATTTCGTCAAAGAAAGTAAAAATATTAATATTTTAACTAATCAGTTATCAATATTTATGATGAAAAGAAATAAGAACACCAAAGGAACCGAAGAAAATTAAACACGATATTATTCAGTTTCAATCTGCATTCAATGTCGAATCTATATTAATTTTAATTGATGTCAGCACTCCGTTATTTACACTATCTATTTTTAAATCATTATAAATAATTAAATGTAAAATTATTCTCTTTGGCAACGAATTTTGATCTGATTTTTATCGTAAATTAGAATTGCTTTCAAATATTACCCGTCGAATAAAGTATTGTAATTTTTTCGGATTCTCAGGACTGTAGATACTTTGAAGAGATATTCAAACTGGTGCGGTGCTACAAAAGAATAGAAATTTAGCATAGTACTAGTACTATTGTAACACACACATTCGTTTCAGGGAAGGTCAAAACGTGTATATCCGTTGTAAAACTTATTACTGCGTATAAGAAAGTAAAAACAACGCCAAAAATGGCAGTTTAATGGCAAACTCGTAAAATGTTCCAAAACGTGACAACCTTGAATAATGAAAGACCCTAGAATGAGAGTAGTATGGAGTCATTCATTTGGGTAGCAGAAGTGCTTGTGTTCAGAGATAGCCTATCGGCTTTCAACGCTTATATATAGTGGTACAGACTCACAATCGACTACTATTACCTATTTCGAACATACTGTACGGTGAACTTGAAACATATTACAGTCAAAGAGTGTTCTATCGCAGGTGTATACCTATAACATAAATTTCAAGGTTTTTATACAGACATGCAACATAGGCGTCGATAATCAGTTTTTCTCATCAAAAATTGTTCGTCAACCGTCAAAAGTTTGTTAGAATATTTCCGAAAGTGTAACAGTATTTTAGTATCATGATTAATTATATACTAGGTATATATATATACACATTTAGGTTTTCAATTAATTTTCCGTTATATGTGTTTGGTTAAAGTTGAGTGTTCAAACGGCTCCCCTGCTGCTCAAGTAACAGTACGCTTGTACATCAGTTATATACTCTTATATAAGTCGTTACTAAACATGGAAGTTGTCAGATATCGCAGACAGCTGATTGACAATAAGAAATAGCTTTTTTTCCTCTATTTTTTTTTTAAATTACGGAAATCTTGTTATATACACGTTATTTACTTTTTTTTTGTTTTTGTTTGTTTTTTACACTACAACGATTTTATACTTGTTTCGTTATATTTGTAATGCACATGTTGTTGATCTATTCGATGGTTACACAATTGATGGTTGTCTTTCCATTTATAAAAGAAAAACAGATCGGCAATTATCGCGTGTGATCGTATTTAGATTATTTAAAAATATCGTTATTATTTTGCATAATATTTTGGTGGCCTTTCTGAAAAAGAAATATATATATAGTTGTCTATTATTTCGGTAACTAAAGACTTAATTTTTTTCCATAACAAAAATTTTGTAAACATTGGATCAATCGATTATTCAGTATATGTTCATAAATAATGAAAAATTGAATTTGAAAATTGTCATGTTACACTTACGTTTCCTTATTTACAATACATAATACAAAATAAAGCATTATTATAAATACAGATGAACAAGAACGTCGACTGTAGCCCACTCCAGTTTTCTTATATTCTCGTAACTTTTCGATAGTCTTGAGATCTTCAGTCTCGTCTTGAAATCTCGAGAAAAGACGAAACAAGTCTCGGGGTCACGGGTACCTTTAACATTTTTCACAGACACACAATTTAGGGATGTTTAAACCGTGTATTTCCGTTAAGGCCTCGAGTTTGAATGCGTAGTAATAACAAAAGCATATATAAATGGTGAACAATAGCAAAAGTTGGCCACTTACCCATTAGACTACAGTTTACTAATCATTACTTACAGCAACTTACATTACTTGATTCTGTTTATTTTTAGATGTTCGTAAAAATAGCAAATCTTCAAAATCACGTGCATAGTACATAATTAGTTGATCATTTTCCTGTTTTTATATTATAAATTATCCTGTAAGTTTCCCTATAAAACTGAACGAACAACACTTTTTCAGTGGAACCCAAAGCGTTATTGAAAATATCGTTACAGGAAAATGATCCTCTAATTGTGTTCTATGTACATAATTTTCACGAACAAATTTGCATAAATCAGGCATATCTTAATATAACATAATCATGTTTAGGACAACCTTAAAACCATTTAAAGAAATATTATTGAAAACATGCGCTTTGACTATCCAAGTATATACATATCGATAATAAATAGTCAATTAATCGATGGATGCATGTATCATCAAAAATTTAAAATATGTACGTCTATAAAGCATTAACTGTATATTTTCTCACGTTGGTATTACATATTGTAAATTTCATGTGTAGCAGTAGTAAAACCATCGGACAGCAACACCTAACCTAACAGTGAATGGTCATTTGAAAAGTGTAAAAGTAAAGGGCATTATAAAACTTTCTTCGCACACAACATCTAAAAAATAGAAATAATAAAGAAACCTACCATACCATACCATACCATACCAAACTACTCGTGATAGCAATAAAACTATAAAAATCAAGAATGTATAAAAGAGAGAGAGAGATAGATAGAAATAGAAGCAACATTTGGTTTCAAGACATTAAACATAGAACCGGCAACTTGTAATAAAGTTACTGTTATGATGATCGTATAGCTAAAGAAGCATGGATGTTACTTTCTTCTATATAGTATATATCTACTTATGTTATTGGTAGAGCAGTAGCTCAACAAACCGTGCACTATCTATCTGAATACCGCTTCCAGTGGCTACTATTTTCAAACCACAAACTGATATTTACCATTTATTTAAATAGCCATTTCTGTAGAAACTAAAGAAATATTTATTACTGGAAAGCAAAAATATTTGTGTACGAGCTAAAAGTTATGGTACGCGGAAGAAGAATTTATTATAAATGGAGTGTAACATCAGTGAGAGTTTTAAGATTTATTTAATTTTATTTAATTGGTACCTACCATTTTTAAACACCACTATTTCACTTTAAATGCCACCTTCATAATGCACAATGTTTTACACAGTTCAGTACAATCATCGTACCTACATGAAAGTTGGGATTTAATTGTTTGTCTTCAACACAGAATCAACTAATCAGCTATATTAGTCAATACATGGAATATATGAAACAGAATAGAATTGGTAAAATGCTCCAAACTGGAATTGATCAAATTAACAAATGATCTACTTTAGGTTACTGTGTATGTGTGTGTGTGTGTGTGTGTGTGTGTGTGTGTGTGTGTATGTGTGTGTGTATATGTGTGTGTGTGAACGCTCCAAAGCTAAAACTGGTGAAAGTAGAATTATGAAACTTTTTCATGCTAGCTTTTCAATTTCTCGGAAATGGCATGATCTATAGAAAAAATGATTATAATAAAAGTTGAAGGTATTAAAATTACTAGCAACTTTTGTTTATAAGGTTTTTTTTAGAAAACGTATGATTTACTGTAAAATCGCCGTTGAAATTGGTTATTTTATATTGACGTTTCCCAAGTTACAGCATATATTGATTTTGTTCCATAGTTATCGTAGGCTGAATTTACAACAAAAGCATTATTATAAATACAAATAGTGAAAGGATAAAGGACGCCAATTTTACAGACATACGGACAAAGCAGTACAGTTCCTTAGTACTATAGTACGAGTTATGTATTATATTTGCTGCTCGGCGAATTAACTCTTAAAGTTGAGTGAAGAATTCATCCATATTTGTATTGAGAAACTGTAAATTCAAGGATGTTGTAAGACTTGTAACTACCCATACAGTAGTAAAATGGAAAAAGGTGTGACATACAATTTATAGAACGACAAAAGGTATAATAATGTGTTGGTCAGAAATATTAAGTTTAGATGATTACAATAATAAATAGGTTTGAAATGGTATAAAAATATATGCACTGATCGATACATAATCATAAATCATTACATGAATGTATCATCATATATATTATGTTGGACATATTGAAGTCTTCATTCTTTACACTGTTTAGTTTCCACATAGTATACGTAGTATATAGGTTCCGTCGACAGGTACACATTCAATAGACAATAATGTTATACAAAAGTGGTTCCCTTTTGTGTGGATACGGTCCCGTTGCTCTTTTCACTAACCCAACACGGAATAGAACACTCTGTTGTTACCAGATTCAATTTATCTTACGTTAGTTCAGGACACGCTCAGCAGGGGGCTGAGAATTAGTTCACAATTATGTTTTGACAACATGTATTACATAAAAAATTAGATAATGAATATGCCCCCCCATTTAAAGAGCTTATATAACAATGTGCAAATTCAGACATTCAAAAAAAAAGTATTAGTATTTTGCATATCTTTGTTAAAGTAGGGTCAATACACTATTAAATTATTATTATTATTATGTTACTAACGCCAGAGGAATTACATATTTATAGTTTAAACAAATTAAATATGCAATGTCATGTTTGAAAAAGAAATTCCAAAATAATTGATCCAAAGAATGTTTTTTTGTAGCAAGTTTTTTGTTGATAAAAATACGAAATAAATTATTCGCAAAAAAAAAGGTTGTTTTCTTCCATTAAATTTAAAATTTCATAAATTTATCTTTAACCGTTTCTGCTATAAATTCAGGGAAGCTCAAAGCGAACATTTTCGTTAGAATATTTACTTTCTTATACGAAATGTATTCTTACTTTCGTAAATATATATAAAATATATTTGAAGTGTTACTTATCATCAATTTAGTTACATATCTTTTGCAAATGTGATTAAATATGTCCGTGAAATGTTCCTAATCAACATAAATTAAAGGCATAGTTAAGTATACGAAAATAATATACTAATAAGGATATTATCCATGAAATTATAATAATTGTACAATAATGATATGCTTGTCTCGTATTTCTTTTAGTTGTAGATTAAGAATTTTTTTAATAAACAAATATTATAAATAGATGTATAAAAAGTAACCTGATAAAAGTTTAGTTCCGTTTCTACTTGAATAGATGAAAAAAGAAACTTATATCAATTGATATTATAGTTTTAGGGCCGGTAATATTTTATTTTCTAGTTTTGGCTCTAGAGCGTTCACACACACAGACGACATTACGAAAATAGGCAAATTTAATTCAGGCATTGTCGATCAAGTATCTTTATATTGGGCCCAAAGACCATAAATAGTATTAAGATTATTTTCATATTTATAACATTAATGAAACAATTGCTTTAATACTTGGGCTTAGGACGGTTTTATGTCCGCCAAAATAATTTATTTAACAATTAGTGGTACTGATTATTATTCTGTGGTTATAAAAATGTTGTCTTCATAAAAAACAGGTAGGTGTTTGTAGCTATATACTTGATTTATCTACGTATAGTTTTCTATAAATTTGACATCAATGATTTTCTGCCACAATTTCATACCTTACTGCTAATTTATACATTGGTTCTAGAATCAAATCATCATTTTATAGACAAAATGATAAAAAATCCATAATATATTCATTTTATATACGTAGTAATTAATGAAAAATATTTCAGACCAATAAAGCATCCCACATTTATTTAGTCTGATGCCAAGAGATAGTAGCGTAGCCAACGAGTAGGAAATATGGCGTATAATTTAAAAACTGTCGGGTTACCAATATATCAATAAGACACAGGCCGAATATTGTTAAAATATGAAATAAATAAACATGAAAACAATTCGTAGAAAAGTGAAAATACGGCGTGACGTGTAATTATAAATTCATAAATAAATATCGATTGATTTGTACATGCAATAAATGGAATTTTATATATTTCTAATTATAAATAAATTAGTCAATCGTTAAATCATCGAAACACATTATGTGCGAAACATTTTGCAAAAGAAAGCAAATTAACTTGATTGATGAAAGCAAAAGTACATAACTATATACCTGCTGAGTTATTAACAACCAATTATATTTAATATTAAATATTTATTTAATGCAAATTGAAAAAATATATATATATATATATATATGCTATATTGCTATCATTGCATATTATACATATGGTAATGCATCCAGATGAAAATTGATTTGTTAAAGATATTATTTATTTTATATATATATATATATATATATATATATATATATATATATATATATATATATAATGAAATTGTTGTTGAATTGTGTATTATATGTCTATAGGTACTAACTAATTCAATAAACTGTTTCAAAGAATTATCTCAATTTCAGAACTAAGCCAACTAAATAATATTACTAATTGAATTTACACTCAGATGCATAAAATTACCAAAACTAACAAGATTGGCTTGTCTTAATTTAAGAGTTGTGTTCAATTGTATATTATGACAGTGTTCTGGCATTTAAAAACTGATTTGTTAAAATGCACAAAGTTCGTTCTCAATGCTAAAAAAAAAAAAGAGAAAGAAAATACAACATAACATAATTTACCGTTTGTTAAAATGATTAGCTTTCACACGTCACGAAAGATCATCTAAGAAATTGTATCTCGTGTCAGTTGCAGCAAGCGAAAGAATATATAAGCAAAGAATCTTGAAGCCGTAAAACAACAGCAGCGTTTGTAGGTATAAGAGAGCCGTGCAGTGACGAAATTGCTCAAACTTTAAACATCCTCACCTCATTAATCATAAACTGGCCATTTCATCATCATACGTAGCACTAACAAACACATACTCAAGCAACCAGTGTTTTACATTCTTTTTATTCAAGACTTCTGATCTATACCGTTTTAATTTTTCATTTGTTAAAAAAATATTACTTTCTTACGGGAATGTAAAGTACTGTAACCACGAAAATTTTCGAAATTGAAATTTTAACGGAAATTTAGTTTTAAACCGTATTATATATATATATATATATATATATATATATATATATATATATATATATATATATATATATAAATCCTCTAGAGCAAAGTCCGTTCAAGAATTTATTATATTATTTATATATTTAAGCACTAAACATTTACAATAAATAATATTAATATATAAATATTTAAACTTAAGACTACTACGGAAGAAAATAATGATTTATTCGTAGTGCTTTTTACAATTCTTGAAAACCACAAGAGATAAAAAGTAATGCTTGTAAAAGTTAAATAGCAACATTTACGATACCGCGCGAGTATATAATTCTGTAAGGAGAATATCTGTCAATCTATGTCATTTATAAGTAAAATATATATTTAAACAATAACAGTAATGATACTTGTTGATACTTTAACCATATAATAATAATAAATGTATAGACTGTGTTCATTTAACTGCCATTTATATTGCAGCAAAATGGAGCAATATTTGGTGTAAGCTTATCGAAAAATGTTGTGTAAAACATCTGATTGGATGATTGGATAGTGTCAGGTGTATGTAAACGTACGTATTTCGTGTACACTTACAGGTAATATGCAGGTCCGAGAGTAGAACTTTATCATCTCATCAAATACAGATGACATCATTATCGGCGGTAGACTCTCGGCCTGACCCTTTCCAAAAGTCGCGTAAAGCTCCGTTTCCGACGGTCGTCATGACGACGTCATCCTAGGCGGGCCACACGCAGTCGATCCGTCGTTCATTTATCTCTTATTGTGTGTGTGTGTGTGTGTGTGTGCGCGATGATGCTCGGATGGACCTGCCTTTCTACTATACACTATTATACTCCATTCCACCATACTTTTTAATTTTAACAAGACATTTGTGGAAGGAACTGCATTCACAGTAACACAATTAATTATATATATACCACAAACTAGAATTATTACTTGTCATTTTTAAACGTAGTTATGAATTGTTTCACTGTGTGAACTTACAAATTAACTGCATGCATTTTCTGAAAACCTATATGATACAGAATTAATCAATTATCACTCAAAATGAGATATTTGTACGTTGTAGGTCAATCTAAGTAACTGTTAACATAAAAAGTTGTATAAATTACCACTAATTTGTAGTATATATATTTTTGCAACAAATGTATCTTGAAATAGATTCTGTCTCAAGACCTATCGAATTGTCACATTCAACTATTGTCCATTTCATAATACTTTTCTTTTACAATTTCATCCCATGCGTATGAATTTTATGAAAATATGTGACATACACTACAAGAATTATGATTTCTGATATCTGTAATTAATTTGAGATTACAAATTTTCCCTTCCCTTAAAAATACTGTGGAAGCGAAGGTTGCAGATGGATCGAGTGAGAGCGTCGTCGTGCTTGAGTTTCTGTAGCTCGTCCCAGCAGCCAGCACCACGTGGCAACCCGCACCCCCGGCGACGTCGAGACGTGACGACGACGCCAAATTATAGGCCTGCGTCGAGTCGTCGAGCACCATTTTTGAATTAGGAACTCGGAACCAACGATGTGTGATGTGTTCTGTCAGCTCTGTCTCTGTCTACCCGATGCTGCTATCTCGCTTGTGCTCTTATTTCCTATGTATAGTAGAATTTCACGCAGAGGCAGAAGCAGACTCGGATGCTGAGGGGTTGCATTTTACCCAGCCATTTACCTATAGACATGTTCTTTTGCTTCTATGTATGTATGAATGTATGTATGTATGATGTTCCCACCAAATATATATGTATGCTCAAGAGATTCTTTTTTTATTCGAATACCTCGTGCAGTCAGCTAAATAAAATATTTCACATAATAATGAACATTTTCATAGCACTTATGGAACAGGAATGTGCAACCTGAAATTTTACTTTTAATAATTTAAATGATTTTTCTACTCTCGTGTGAAAACCAATATATTTTCCCAGCTTTTACCTTAAAAATAAAATTTATTTCAGTGGTTGCCGTGGTTCAATTGTTAAAGTGATCACATACTAAAGCTAATAAGACCAAGTGGTTAGGGGTTCGAGTCCCTACACTAACGAATAAAGCATGGATGTTGTGATTATATTATAATTTCTATAAGGGACATATGAACGACGACTGTACAGTAAGAAAACATGTTTTGGTATTTTTATTAACTTGTCCCAGATCAAGCACGATTGAAAAATAAAATAAAATAATCCAAATAAGATAAAGAAATTTTTAAAGTATGTTTACTCTGCAAGTAATAATTACTAGAATCTTTTGTTCTCAACAAATATTTTATTATAAGAAACGAGATACAAGTAACGACTTTACCATTATTAATTTTACTTCAATTTTAGCAACCAATTGGCAAAAGTAGATTAAATGATTATTTTATATATGCAAAAACACATTATATAATACACATTAAAACAGTATCATTGAATCTGTGGTATTGTATTTTATAAATGACATAAACGACAGCCCTAATAGAAACAAATATCAATTCCATACATAATATTTTATCGTATATTAAGTTTAAAAATCTCATCCTGTATGATTATAAACCAGCCTAGTTGATGATGGTATGTTTTGAAGATAATAACAAAATGAGCTCAACGAATAAAGGAAAAGAAACAAAAAACGGAAACAATTAACAAAAACAATAGATAAGAAATTCAAGTGACAAAATGATATGACCTCCTAGACAATTGCAGTGACCTGATAAGCTTATAAGTCTAGTTAGCGCATCATTCATAGCTACATGCTACATTGAATACAATTACATTGTCCGGTGTGTCGCACGAAAATGGCCTGTGTGTCAAGGGTAAATAGCGGCGAATTGGACACCTCTGCGCTGATGATGTTCATGTTCATAGCGAGATGCACGGCCAACTCGGCGCGACTTAATTTTATTTCCTCGACATTTAAATGTTTACTCGTGTAGCCAGACATAGTGACGTGCGAGTTAATAATTTTTGATCGGATTATTAGAGATGATTTCATTTAACGTGTTAAGAGGTCGCGTGTTAAACCACTAAATTGTTGTGGAAAATTTAACTGATTCATTTTATTCAAACTAAACTTATTTTCCATTTCTATTCTCAATATGTACAAATTTACATTCGAACACACATAACGAACACCATATCTAATGCATTCAGTAGCTAACATAATAACTTTATAAGTTAAAAGTAACACATCCATAGAATAAGTTATATAGACACAGGTTAATAACCGTGGCTCATTACTAAACTTTGAAGACAATAAGAACACATTATCAAAACAAACATATTAAATACGTGTTTTATAATTACTAAGATTTAAGTATCGCGGCACAGAACCGAACTAAAATATTTCAGAATAACTACATTATTAATTCCTACCCTTCTAATTTTATTATCAAAATTTTTATATTAGGAGTTAGTTTATAAACTTGAACCTAAATATTCGAAGTTAAATAATTAATTATTGCTAAGGTTATTTGTTCACAATAGTATTGCAAAGACTAGCGTTGTGCTAAATAATCGATAAATCAAAAATTATCGTAATATTGATTATGGTTTTTAAATAAATCCTTTAAATCGATGTTTCTAAAATAATCAATGATTTTAGAAAAAACAATGAATTTAATTGTTGTCGATGTTTTGATTGGTATAATCAATATATTAGATTATTTTTATATGTATATATATATATATATATATATATATATATATATATATATATATATATATATATAATATATATATATATATATATATATATATATATATATATATATATATATATATATATATATATAAATTGATAATTAACAATTATTTTACTGTAGTCAATTGTTTGATTATCGTCGTTTATTTTACTACAAATCATCGATTATATGATTATCATCGATTATTACACTGTATCTCATCGATTATTTGAAAATTATCGATGACTCGATATGATTGACGTTTTTTTATTAAAAGTCATCTATGATGAAAGCTGATAATCACACAAACATTGCAGAAATTACTGATTTAGTACTTTTGAAGTTACAATGTCAAGCTAATCGGTGGAAACCGGTTAATCATTCATTATTGCTTAATTATTGGATAAAAACATTCAAACATATTTTAATCATGTTAAGGGTAGAAGAATAAAATCCTATTGTCAATTTAACAATTTGTATACTTTCATAAAACAGTTGGAGTGGTCTTCACTCTTCTTTCTTAAACCTACACAATCAATTTAATATAATATTGCTTTAATTTGTTTTAAATTCATACTAGATTTCCATGAAACCATATCTATGGAAACCTAGATGTAAAATTGCTATTTTAAAGGCAAGTAAATGATATATTTTTCGAAAAAATAATCTAAACAAAAGTTTAAATATCTTCAACTATTATGCCGTTTCCGTTATTGAAATAGTTCCAGGAATAAAAACTTTTACTTCCGGATAAGATGTTGTTTTCAAAATTCCGAAAATAATCAGATTCGAATCAGGAATGGTTACTTGTATTTCCGAAAAAATAAAATCTTGATTTTAATTTATCTTTTTCATTCTTATATATGCTCGTATAAGAAAGCAAAACTTAGTACATTTAAGTAAATAGGTTTTTCGGCAACAGAAAGACGTGAACAAACATATCTTTTGCTGAACAAAGAGCTAAAAAGTGTTGCATAGGCCGCCAAAGACGAAACTGAAAATAATCCATCCATATTGTCTAAGTGTATCGCAGAAAATAGTGTGTGAAACTAGTTTCCTTGTACAAATTACGAATTTCGCGTACGTTAGCCGCAACAAATTCAATTACATTATTTACTGTTTTTTCTGCGACTTACATATTATAACCGTGCTATATAGAGAACATCGGGCTTACCTTAAATACCTCATTCCACGTGACAAAAAGTGCCTTGAGTCGTGCAGTAAAACATACATATATATATACATATATATATATATAGTGTGTGCGTGTATGTACACGACCAACTGAGCGAATATACTATCTCTGTCACTGTAGCAAGCAAGCAAGTCTCTGGCTTTCAAGTATTCGCAATTCGCAGCCAGCCAAGAATTCTTTTTTCTCTCTGCTGTTTTATTTCATTTCTTTCTTTTGTTTTATAAATATATTTTTTCGCGATGCGAAACAGTCAGGATCGATATTTAACTGGAGCGCTGTTTATTTCCTTTTTGTACATTGCAATTCCTTTGATATGCCGCATTAAAAATCACGCGATATTTCAAATATTGTTGGTACAATTGTTGGTTCTCCTTTTACTCGTCGCGTATGTTCATACATATATTTATATATATATATATATATATAGGTGCAATTGCCGATTCTTTCCCACTAAAGGTTAAATCAACAAATCACCACACATTTTTATATCCTTAAGTATGTAATTGTACACAAATACATTACATGTATACAATATAATGTTGTTTCTCAGAAAATAGGGGAACGAGACCTTTCCTTCCCTGTTTACAATCTTTCATATCATATATATGATATGAAAAATTGTTTCTCAGTATATAAATTCAAGATACTTTTAATGTGTACAGATTATTACTTCAGTAAATATTAGCACAACAGTAGACTGACCTGCGTATATTAGCGAGGTAAAATAAGGAGCAACATATTTTTAAAAGTTCCAGGGAGAAGTATATATATATATTTCTCCACGAAATATTCCACCTTATATTCAATTATCGCATTTACAGAACGATGTTTCCCGTAACTTTATATATATACTTATTAATATAACCTGTAAATGTAGTATATTAATAAACGCTGACAACCAATTAACAACGTTGTTTCAAATATTTTAAATATTAGTACATAATGTAATTTGCTTGTTAGTGATTATAAAGATGTTAGGAAAAATATATAATTTCCAATAATTGCGCATGTAAAAATAAGCTGAAAATGACACGGAATTTAGAAAAACCAAAAGCGACAATGATTAATTACGACGAATATCATAACTCAAACAGTAATGTGTTATTATAAATGGACAAACGTAAAACGCCGAATAAAAACTATTGTAAAATTTCGAAAGTCGCTTCTACATATAGTTATGACAGTTCAAAAGTGATTATATCAATATATTTTACTTGTCGAGGTTAAAAAAATGTGACAGATTGATTAATAAGGGGAAGTTAAAGTTAGGTCAGGAATTAAAGAAAAACTACACTATTTTTGACAGGCAATATAAATGAAATATACTTAGTTTCAAATATGATTACATTACGGTTGTGTTCTTTTTTTTGTTCATGATATATTGCAATAAAATGGATGTAGTTAAATTAATAGTTGGTTCTACTTCAGTTAGTTTCTAGATCAAGTGTGTGATGTTTATTTATACTATCAATGTTTATTTTTTATATAGTTTATATGAATTATCTTAGTACTTCCTCTTAGGAAATACTTACTACTGTAAATTTTTATTTATTTTTAAACCATTTGACAATGTTATAAATTACTGCTTATCAAACTTCTTTCTTGTAAGTGTTTGTGGTAGGTAATGGCAATTCTCATCCACGGATTTCCTCCAAAACTGTGTCCTACCTAATCTTCTGACTTCTACAAGATACTTATCAGCAATAATAAGACACAAAGTCGTGGGAACCAGAAACTTAAATTAACTATACTCACTTTTTTAACTTTAATTCAAACCATGATGCTGGTAGGTACCTATTTACTAAGAATCAATTATATTGAATTATATTAAAGAAATAAATAAATATCACCGTAGGTTTTCCTTGTTTAGGATATTGCAAATTGTTATACATTTTAACTTTGTCAATATTGTTATCTTGAATAAGACTTTTATATTGTTTAGGGAATAAAATTTAAAAGTTGTGCCTATTTCAATGAACAACCCAATTTTTTATTTTATCTCTGCTTTTCAAAACACGCGGTACAATTTTCTTGAATTATTTGAATTGTACTATGCTGGTAAATGTTTTCCGAAGAATTTCAGAAATTAATAAGCAACAACGTAATACATCAAAACAATGAAATGCAACTAGAAACAAGATTAATTATTTGTGGGTATTGTAAGTTCCCAGTTAAACAAGGCAAAGCGGCAAAGGAAAAAGGAGGAAAGAGATTTAAAACCACACGGTCGGTCACTTTGTATCTATCAAGTTGGTGTTCTGGTGGCGATGCGCGTTTGTCGGGCGACGAGCGACGAGCGACGACGAGCATGTTTTGTTTCAATTCGTTATTGTTTTTTCTGGGAACTGTTGATTTTTTTCGTGCTACTGCTGTTGTGTTGTTTAATCCGTACAGTTCTTGTAGGGCTTTTTTGGCGTGTCCAATCACACGTAGTCGCACTCGCTCACATAACATACAGAAGCGAATGCCTGCGGCTTTCTTGATCGCCTCATCAATCACCACATGAGACAATGCCTTACGAATAATTATATTATACACCGTTCACACCTTGTACATGTACTACATACATACATACATACGTACACCCGCGGTCACTACCACTTGAAACTATGAATCTATATCATCCTTCCAACACCATATTCGATTAATTACATTTATTTGACAAAAGTATCAGTATATGTTGATTCATTTGTATTATATCGTGATTAGATCAAGGAGCCATCAAGCCTAAGTCTATACAAACAACTTTTTATTAATCATACAGATACACGACAAGAATCAGAGGTTATACATTTTATTTTAATAATAAAAACTGGAGAGGTCTTGTCTCACCTTTCTCATACTTCCAATATCGATAAAATTGCATATTTATATTTTAAATTAATGCTTGATTACCATGAAACAATGTCAATATTTATGGTAATTTGGGAAACGTAAATATAACATTACTATTTTCATAGGGGATTACTCAGTAAATGGTACAGTTACTGAATATTTTAATATCTTTAACTTCTATAAGATACACTTTTTCACCTATTCGAGATTATTTTTTTTTTAACTCATATTGATTTAGATATATGCAAAAAATAGCAAAAGTAAACCATTTCTTCCCGTTGAGATATTATATATACACACACGGACAGATAGACATTATACCCATTTGCATACACACACAGACGACATCATTCTGAAAATAGTCCGATTCCATTTAGGGATGTTCAATATGTGAATTTCCGTATTTCGAGTTCGAAAATTCTCTAGATTACAATACTTGCTTGCGCATAAGAATGTAAAAAATCATTATTAAATTTATGCTCGCTATTTGGCGAACTTAAACCATTGGTGCTTATGCTTGTTTGGTTGAAGAATCTTAAGAAATTCTATTGTAGAATCTTAGGTTATGAAAGTTGAGTTTGTGATATATAAAATATGCAGTCAGTCGAAAAAGTATGCCAATAGAGAACCGACATGACAATAAATGTTCTGAGGCTACACACATACCCATAGAAATGAGAGACCGGAAGCAGTGTACGTACGTACACCCACTGGTATTGTCCACACACCAGGGCCAGGGATAAAAAACGGTGTAGCCGGTTACAATTCAAGGGTCTTGTTGTCATCCGATCCGAGATGAGCTTAGGACCGTGGAGGTTACGCCCCTGAGCAGGAGGTTCTTTATGGAGATGGCATTGTGCACGGGGACTTTTTTACGTATGCCATTTAATAAATATGAACGAAAACCGTTATAAGCGTTTTGAATGTTTTGTGTTGTTACTTGTCCTTATAACGAACACCCGGTCATTGCTGCTGCTGCTGCTGTTCAAGAATTCTACCATGTAATTTCTACACTCAAATGTCTATAATTTGATTTGAACTGCAGATATTTATTTTAATTTTTGGCGCGTGCCAGTTGCAATTGTGATTTTCGTTGCCCACTCTCTCTCTCTCTCGCTCCACCAACAAAGGTGTCTGTGTGTCCGTGTGTGTGTGTGCTCCTTTATATTTTCGAGTTATGCATTGCGTCGCGTGCTTGACATGATTAGAGTATCTTCTTCCTTAATTCCTCGCTCAAAATATAGGTGTGTACGTATGAAATTATCTACAATTGACTTTTTAATTTTTTTATTACATCTCGTATAAAGGAAAAGATTATATGCATTTGATATCTCAGATATCAATAAATATACACTTTTCGAACCACCAGAACATTATTCGACATCTGACAAGTAGTGTATGTACACACATTTTACATGCACCGATAAAAATTATGAGGAAACCCACTGTAACACATATTATAATTAATATGGTTTTTAACGAATACCTTTTAAATGTTATTCATAACTTTGTATATTAAAATAACGGCTTAAGTATAAGAAATACATATTCCAAAGTCAATAAATAATTATCCTAAAAATACGTTTCTTAATCTTTCGGTCCACGACGTATAATCTGAATTAATTTAAAAAATAATATAAATAATAATAAGTTTGTTTTACTCTCTTGAATAAAGTTTAAGTGTCTATGCGTCTGAGGGTCTTTCAGCGCTCTACAGAAAAAACTGTTGAATAGAAAACTATAAAACATTAAATATAAAGTGTGTCTGTTGGTCGAAAAAAAACCTACTATCTTTGAAAGCAAATTCTAAATATTTTTAACTTGAATTTCGTTCACGTGGTTTTTCAATAATTATTTCCGAGATATCATTTAGTAGTATATTGTGAAAACTACGTGTAAGAAAGTCAAGTGAAGGCCACTGTAGCGTTATGTTGCAGACTTACGAACGAATATTACAGCATCCTTGCAGCTGAAAATAATGAAGTTTCTTATTTTTCCGAAGTAGTGATATGTTCTTTCATGTGTCACACAAACATATTATATGCATAGTAATCTTGTAAATGTTGCTATAGGAAATGTAAAATTGATTACTTCATAATGCAGATCTAATTATCAAAACCTATAAACATGATTCTTTAAATTGACAGTTTATCATTCTAGATGGGAGTAACCAAAAAGGACGTCGCACAGACCCTGTATCGTTGAGTCCCTTAATCCTTGTTCCGAATAAAAGGATATATCTTTTTGGGTATAGTTAATACTACTGTTCTCGTTTGAATGCCGCGACGAACACACAGTCACTACAGAGAACACATGATGTATTCGGTCGGGATGGCCTTTGTGGTTATATGTAGGATGCCAGGCACTCCCAAGCGAAATACTATTATTCCGGGTCGATGGACAAAACTGAATATTTGTGAAATGTGCCTGTGCACTTCTTTTCAATACTGGTCAAAACACGATATTGTTCGAAAACGGAAAATAGTATTGGCACTCTTCAGCAGCATCTCTGTTATGCGAAATTAACTAGAGAATATTTGCATTACACGATCATTTAACAGATACGTACAGTGCAGATTTGCCAAAGAATTTAAACCACATGAAATACAATCTAAGAAAATTTAAAAATTGGCAATATTTTAAATTTAATTTTGAATACATGCAAAGATTACTATGAAACAATATCAATATGTATAGTCAATGTCGTATTGTTTTCGAGATAGGAAAAATAAATTAGCAAGAGTAAATCTACTTCGTGTCATATATTCAAGTCTCAAATTTAAGACAAAATATTTTTAACTTCAACGAGCTAAGTTCTAGAGCACACAGACAGAAACATAGACAAACACACATACACATATAGATATCATTTCGAAAATAGTTAGTTTCCCTTCAGGAATGCCCTAACAATTAAAAATTGTGCCTTAGATATCTAAAAATGTATCTCATCAATATAAAATAATGTAAAATTGTGTTCTAGATTTAATTGAATATTTTTTAAGATAATTTGCTTCAAACGCAAATAATATTAATTATTAGTGTATTGAAAATAGTTTACAACCCCGTAGACCAATGTAGGCAATTATAAACCATTATAAATTCATAATCTTGCATACTTAGAAATACTCCTAGCAAACATTTCTGCTATAAACACTCGTCTTTCAATCTAATGATTAATTCTTAAATCGCTAAAAACGTACAACCTAAATAAACAAATTGATTCACCTGTTCTAGCTGACAACCAGTTATACCAACACTTAAATTTAATAATTCTATCAACCAGCATAACTTTTGTTTTTGCCACATTCAATTCATGATTAATATTTCATTTACTATATCACATTAACATATGTTGTCATTTATTAAAAAATATTATAACAAACATATGTGATCAAAACTTGTTTCTTTCGCGTACCCTTTGAAATCTGTCGGTGTGTAAAAGTGGCTTAGAATCGTCCGTCGAGTGCTGGCGATGGCGATGGCGTCTCCTCGTACCGTTGTATTCGATTGAAGCTCCCACAGTCAGACCCGAGAAATGTCAACGAAATATGCGCACGGCATTCTGGACAATAGAAAAACATGGCCAATGTACACTTGGACAAATTTATATAAACTTGTATATGTACAAATATATCTATGTTGACTGTTTGGGAATAGTACAACGACATGCGGAAATCTCCTAGCGTAATCCGGGATATACCACTAACGACAACAACAACAGAAAACTATGGGGCGGGCCTGGACTTCATACACACACGGCTTATTGAGAAACATGCCGCATGTTTTTGACATGACAGATGTTTTCATAAATATGGAATTTTGTTTTTATAATGATTTATTTTGATTCTATTTAATATGATGGCTCTTCAAACTGGAAGTAGCACCAATGCCTGCAGTTGGTCTACGACAAGGTCATATTTATTATTTTAAGAAGAAATCTTCTTTTTAAAACCATTGATATAAAAGAGTTACATACTATAATTTCAAAATTATTATTCTATGCTTAGGTGAAATGTTACAGACACACAACAAAATATGACGAGCTAAAAATAGCATATAAACGCTTATAAGTGTACCTTTTCAATTCACCCCACTGTATGCTTATAGATATGTATTATTATATGTGGAATAGTAAAATTTTCTTTTGTCGTCTAGCAAAATATTCCTCCAGCGTTGTAAATAATTAAATAATTTGCGTTTGTCACTGACACATAAATGAACACTGACAAAATAATTTTATTCTTCTTTGTTCAATGTGCTTATAACTTTGTTTCTTTTCTCATTGTGATGTAAATGATATATGTTCGTAACGTGTACCTAATAGTGTATAAATACGTATTTGCCGTTGTCAATCTGCCTGCAAAACATTGGGTCTTCGCTCACAAACTATCGGAAAACAGTAGCAATTTACCGTCAACTTTTTTCATTAAATTGTCCTGTATTATATGTTGTGATAAATAGCGAGCTCTTTACAAATTCTACACTATTAAAAAGTTGGCTCTTTTGTCCACTGGAACTCTAAAGTTGGTACGACTTGTACATAAAGTACATAATATTAAATTCTCACCTAAAAAAGTAACAATGTTTCCGAAATTCCTTTTTATATATTTATTAAGCATTCATTATTCGACGGCATATCTTTGATTGCAGCGTAAAATTGCACATTTCTAATACTCGTTTATACGAATATTCGAAGTTGAAGGTGGCGCCGCATTCAAACATAGCCCAGACCGGAGCGGTATTTCATCGAACTAATGAACTTGATAGTTTGTCGTAAGCGTATTTTAATAGAGATTCTATTATTTACGTAATTCCGGTCAACAGTTATTTTAATCCAATAACAATATTTTGGAGTTTTTAACTAGCGATATATATACGTATAAACAGGTGAATGTTCTTCAATATTTTTGGCCAGACAATGGGGATAACACGCGTACAATGTAATCTGTAATAATGAATATTTACAAATATTATTGTAATCAATAAACGATTATATTCACTTTGTTATTATAGGTGCAAGTCGAATGACACGTGGGTCTTATATAAGACTTTTTATGTAAGTTTTTTGAAGGAAAAAGTGAATAGTTTTTGTTTTATTCGCGTACGTATGTACGTACATATTTTATTAATGTTAATATAATTGATTTTGCAGCAAGGTGGTGCTGACATTATAGTAAAGAAAGGTCATTGCGTGATAGTTTTTTTTTCTACATGTAAGTTGGTGTATTCTAAGATTTATTAAAATTTTGAAGGATTTTTCAATGATAAAATCTCACTGAAAAACTAATTACATTTTTTATTAGCACTAGTTTTTGTCATTTTTCGTAAATATATATTTGTATATCGTCCTTGGTACGAACATGGTTGTGTAACTTGTTATGGAGTAGATCAGAACAATATTAACAAAAAAAAAAAAATTGCTTCCAGCTCCAGTTGTGCATAAATCTCGGCAGCAAATAAACCTATAAATAATTCTTATGGGTTGTACGAAGAACACATTTTTATAACCAATAGTTTTTGACGATATAATATTTAATTATTGAGCTTTCAGTGTGTCATTGTCTGATTAAATTTACCCAAGAACTTAAAAACTCATGATTGACAGAGTTCTGCAACAATCGAACCAATTGTTTTATTGATTAGTTTAAATTGCATAGTACATTTTTATATGGCCCTTTGGATTTTAACTGCAGAAAAACATAAATTATGCAATATTAAACATAAGAAAGTAAAAATTGTAATATCTTGTAGTTTACTAGAATTAAAAATTAATAATTGAAGGGATGCCATAAATATATCTCTCCTTTTGAAGTGAAAATGTACCAGTAATACAAGTATATATACATGATAATTGTGTTTATACAATCTACATGTTGATATACAAGTAATAGATGTTAAGGAGAATGAAGAAGACAAGAAATATAAGTATATATGGTGCGGTAGTGTGAAGTGTGACAGTGGATTAGAAGTCAGAGCGGTGTTGGACAAGTAACGGAACAGAACACAAGTTCATTCTTATCAGTTCTCTCATTTATCATCATCATCAGAGACATAAACGTGCAGGCAATGTAGATTATTAACTAAACCACTAGTGCAATATTCATTCGTTTCCTTCAATGATGTTTCTGTCTACTGTTACATCTACATAACATTTATTTATTTTAAAAGTATCATATGGTTTATGAAATATGAAATAATATCTATTCTTGTAATGTATAAAAGCCTATATATCTAAACTACCTCTTTTAAATGGTAATAGATTATTCATATTTTAAAAAAACAGAATATATTCGAGATTGAATAATAATTATCCTTTCGATTCAAGTTCCACTATTGTGATTAAATTTAAGTCTAAACATTTAAAACTGAAGTAATATTACATAAATTTAAAATACATATACAATGTATAGAATGAAAACTACGTCTAAACAAGTAAAGTGAAAGACACTGTTGCATTTTTTTTTTTAATTCGAACCTATAAATTATTATATTAATATCATGAAGATGCGAATCCATTCTAGTTTTTTAAAATATTGATAAATTAGTAATTTTAATTCCTAATTGTATAAAAGAGTTCTATAGTGCTCAATCGTATTTCTATAACTGTCTAGGAAGGAACTGCATGTCCGGATAATATACAAATCTGAAATTTAATAAGTTTATCTTCAGTCATTTTGGCTTTAGAGCATTCACATACCGAGAAACACACAGATATAGTTAGAAAATAGTTAGTTTCGATTCAGGGGTGGTCAAAATGTATATTTTAGAGAAGTATATTTTCATGATTACATATATACATTTATGTAATGTAAGTATACATCTGTAACCTAAATATACTTATAGGCATAATTAGATTATAAAATAATACAGTAAAAATTATCCGGCTTAGCTACATGCGCATTTACAAGCACACATATATATTGAATCAGCTGAGTGTGGAGCACAAGAGATTGCTTTTGATTGTTCCTAATTCGAGCTTCCGTCTGGTATCAAATTTCGAGCGTATTTAACACAACTCGCATACACACACACACACATTGAGTCGGTTTTATAAAATTCTACACCGATACTAAATTAATAATAAACCCATGTGTATTTGTAACATTCTCAAGACAAACAAGCATAGTGGACTGTACTGTAATCTGTATATGATATGGACATATGGTGCCCACTAGTAAATCTAGTTTATATTAATATATTTGCACGTACGCCTTGGTGTAATTTGCACTATAGCAAGGGTTAGAAAGTGGTAATAACTTACAGTAATAAAGTTGATAATTATTAATTAATGTGGAAATGAAACGTTTTACAACACACTTCATTTTATATCTACATGCACAGGAGAATACATCAGCACGTGTCTTTTTGAAAAGTCATCAATGTCAATGAATAAAAATCAGCGATGAAATAAATCATTGAGCTTAAATAACAATAAAAAGAATAAGTTGTGATGTGTGAATAGCTGAACCTGTTGTATGAATCCATATTTGGTATGTACACACTTAATTGATTTTTCAAGATTACAAGCCCAGATGAAACGTAAAGATTGTTATCGAAGGTGAAAATTGACAGATTTAACTTTTATACTCAGCTGATACTCCTTATTAAGACTAACTCGATATATAAAGAGATTGTTCGATGCTGATTTACGCGATTAAACATCATGTGTGATAGTTTGTATAGACATCTGTGATCCCTTACATACATATATATATATATATATATATATATATATATATATATATATATATATATATATATATATATATATATTCGTTTCTGTCTATCGCCATATGTGCTGATTTAATTTAAATCAATTCACTCCATCTCTATCATGTAATCTAATACCTATATTGAATCTGAAAATTGTATGAAGATATCTTGTCCAGCGCAGCGCCAAAATTAGAAAGGCATCTATAGATCTCATCGGAAACAAGTTGAAAACTATAAATACGGAAGTATAAAGATTATTGGATAAATAATGCAAAAAGAATATTTTTCGAACAAAAGTTATTAGATATTTTAATATCTTCAATTTTTCATATTCGAGATAGATCGTTACGTTAAGATATTGTTCCGGAAGTATACGGGCAATTGGATTTAAACTGCGAATGAAGTCCAATTGGATGCGAAAGAATATGTACCTTCAAAGGAGTAGAAGTTATACATATTTTTGGATTCAAGGCGACAAGACAAACACTTTTTGTTATGGGCATTTTTTGATTCGGCAATGCTACAGACACACGACTGAATGCTTTAACTCTTCAGAACTTCGTAGGGCGAGGTAAATTTTTTTGGAATGTGTTCCCTTACGGACAATATAAAAATCAATTGAAAAATGTAGAAATGGAATGATAAGTTTATCCGAATCTGTTCACATCAAGTGAAGCGTCACGACGCGACGTCAATAGGAAAGTCACCCTCTAAACATCATCATCATCCTCATCATCTTCATTGTGTCAACATTTCATTGATCGCGAATCATCATCTCTCTATTATGGCAAACCATCAGAATGGTAATAATCGTGTAACGTATGATCAACAATACGTCAATTCGGCGACCGGGAGACCTGAATACTAATGTAATTACTAGGGCCACGTGTGTATGGGCCACTCCACTCCACGACGGCGACGGCTGCCCACCAAGAGGGCGCTGTGCTGTGCCTACAAAATAATACGCACTATGTACGTATATGTTTTAGATGACACGAAGAATGGCACTCGTTAAACTACTTCTTAACTACACGACTCATGTGCTTGATCTACTCAACTGGATATAATTTTAAAGACTCTTGATGTAACAAGTGATTTCATAATTTTAGGGTGAAATTTACGACTAATTGTTTCATTGTTACTGGCATAGATCACTAAACAAGTATTGCAGATCAATGCCAAATTATGGGATTTGTAGTTGTTCGATTTGAATATATAACAAAACGGTTTCAATGTTAGTTAGTAGAATATACTAATAGTTAAAAAATTTATCGTAGTTCGTCTAACAATATTTCGTAAGCTTTCTCTATTAACAACCCTTAAGGTTGAGTATGACAGTAAATTAGATGAATATGGTGCACAATTTTAAGTAAATATACACTTAGAAAAAATAATATTTGAGAAAATATATTTAAAATTAAAATATTAAGCAAAATAAATATATATTTATACTGTATAGTTTATAGTAGTATAATATAATATAATGTATCTGGTGCCGTAAGACTCCACGTAAGTGGATTCGAGTTAAAATATCCCGTTTGCTTAGTACTTGTGTAAAATATAAATCAGTTTTCTGGTTAATTGATTAAAATAAATTAAAAGCAAGCAAAAACACGTTAATAATATTTCGGTAATTTATCAAATTTATCGTGAACGTTTCATCGATAATTTTGCACATATTCCATACGGTTTATTCGAAAACCATCGAAATTATATCTTTCTCTTCATAATCTTGGTACTTATCCGTACTAATTTTCAGTAATTAACATAATTCACATAATCACAGAAATGTAAACCTCAAATCAAAATATATATTCATTAGTTTTCATGAACTATTCTGCGGCATTGATGTTTTACGTACGGTTATTATATTTTAATTAGATTAATAATTAAAATTTCATTATATACCCGATATAAAAGAACAAAAATCTGAATTCTATTGCTAACAGATATTCTATGCATCAATAAAATATGAGAAAGGCATTATAATAAAAGCTAATTTCTGTACTGATTACGCAGCTTATTGATGAAGCAGCGCGGTTCATTGGATCAAGTCACGCGGTGCGTTACATACCACACGTACATACATACATACATATATGTTTGACTTATTATTATTATGAATAAGGCGCTTGCGTACAAAGAAGGCCGGACGCAGCGTGTGGCGTCATTCCTCTACACATAAACTAATAAAGAAATTTGTTCTGGCTTTTGTAATATCTCACAGTAGCTGCGAAATCATGTCTGATGCTTCTTTGCTCGTTGTTTTATTTCGACATCAATTGTAAGACATATTTGTACAATAAATATAATATACCAACTTACTGTACACTGAGAAAAATACTTGTCTTTATAGTTAATAAGTCTTTATTTGAGCATTTCTTTGAAAAATTTACTAATGCCAAGAAAATTTTCTTTGAAATTAATAAATTTCTTAATTATTAATGAACCAGTCTATTTATTAAAAATACAACATTTATTTGAAGTTTCTTTCTTTATTATAAAGTTAATTTATTTAATAGTAATAGATTTGTGTATTAATTTATTTTTTAAATATTGCATTTATATGTAATACATGTATAATAAACTAAAATCGAATCTATTAATATTAAATAGATATTTATTTTATGCACAGTTCACATTAATGCCTGTGTGTCTCCTTAAGTATGGCTAATTCCACATGGCACGTTATCGCCGATAAAACGTTCGACATTATCGGCGTTATACATGTCTTGATAGGCTGTGTATTGCTCGCAAGATTATTGTTTCACAGAACAAGCTTACAATTAATTTGTAATTTTGATTGGCTGTTCTTTGTTCGAATTTCAAACGATTTTACGGAAATGAGGTACCATGTGGAATTAGCTTAAGTTATTTCTTTTGTGTGGCTGTCATTGCGATTTCTTGTGTAAGTGCACAGTATAGCAATGGCGGAGATTGTAACACAGCTGTTTTTGTTGTTGTTGTTGTTGTCCAAGGCGGATTTAGAAGATTTATCGCCAATATTTACAGGTAAACTATATTTTGTGTCATTTCATTGCGTGTGATCGTCATCATATTTAATTATTATTTACAGAGCACGAAATTACTTATGATTTGCTACAATCGCTATTATTGGACAGCAAATCAAATTATTAGTGTGACAGTGTGAGAGCAGATATAGTCGATGTAAGTATGAATCTTTGTTAAACATACCGTAACTAGTTCTATATCCGTGTAATTTAACCGGTTGAATCTGTTTTTACCTGCGCATATACAAAAAATCGTGTTAGAACAACATAACCCCATTTATTGTTGTATTTCGTTTACAAACATTATAAATTTAAGTATTCAAGATCACATGGATGATAATCAGTGTTGCCAATTTGTTAATGTTAGGGATGTTCGAATCTGAATCGATATTTTAAAAGATCGATCTATTTAAAAGTTGATCTTCGATTTTCGAATCTATCTGCGAATCAGGAATCGAGTCGTAGATCGATTTCGTATTTTGAATATTGAATCGAATTCAAATTTAGAAAAAAAATAATACACGCATTGTTTTCATTTGAGTCAATCTATAATTCTCGATATCTGACGTTGTGGCTTTTGTGATTAATTTCAGATCGAAAGAACGCACAAGTGAAGTGCGTTTGTTTGCCATGCATTAGAAATAATAAACTAATGTAATGCAGTTCAAATTAACTGACCAATAATTGACCTTGAAATTGACAGGGGCTAAATGAGTCAAAATAAGGGGGCATTCACCTTTTGCGAATTCAAAAAATCGATTTTTTTTTGCAGAATCGGACACTTTGAAGTGTTGACTATGGGTTTCTGAAGCCGTTTTACGAAATTCGAGTTGGAAATATGTGAAATTGCGATTTAAACAAAACAATGTTTTTGCTCAAACACGGCGTTTTCGCGCGCGTCCAGTCTGAAGTTGAAACTTTAAACGCGTTTATCTCGAAACCATATTTTTTAAATCGCGTGGTAGAATATCTCGACAACGAATGAACCGATTTAACGCATCTTAAAGGTAATCAAATTCTCTAGGAGTTGATCGACGAGGTGTGTCCGACAATTATTAATATTTTTTAAGGCCCGTCAAAGAAGAATAAAAGTGGCAAAAAATGACACTTTTCGTACGATGGTCGCCATTTTGCTAATTATGGTCCAAATGGACCACCCGAGGATCAATTCCTAGACTAGAATTAATTTTCAATTTTTTTACAGGGCGTTGTATTGGATTTGGATGATACGAATATAGCTCAAATGGTAATGATGTGATTTACCTAGTCCCACAACTACACTTCTAGAGCAAAATGCATCTTCGGCTTCTAAACAAAATTCGTTTTTGCGTTCCACAATATCAACAATAAGTAGAAAATTTAAATGCAAGAGATTTAATAAATCTCTTAAATTAAATGTTTCTACAATTAGAACAATCTATTACTGGGAAAGCTATTGTTTCAATATTTAATACAAGTGGAATCCTGGATTCTATTAGTCAAAGCTATTTATGTGATATAATAATATTATATTATCTGAACATAGACCCAACTTTGTAAGTATTTTAAATATTGGCATCATAAATATTAGTAATGGCGGCGTTAAATTAATTTAAAGTTGTCTATTTTTGTGGTAATTAATGTGAAACTTCATTTATGTATATTGATTCATATACATTTACTACAATTAAATAAAAAAATTGTGTTAAGCAAAATTATGTTATAATAATCAAAATTATACTGGAATGTTAACTATTATTACATCTTAAGTTATTTGTTAATTATAGGTCCATTCATTATTGTTTGGGAGTGTACCATATATTTATATTTTTTTGTATTTAGATTAAATTAAGTTATTTGTTAATTATAAGTGTCCATACGTTATTGTTATTATTTGGAAGTGTCCTATATTTTTTTGTATTTTTATTAAATATATGTTTATAACCTGAATTATATTTTATTGATTTCCTATAAATAAAACCTAAAATACCGCATATTTAAGACAAATATGATGTATTAATAGTAAATAGATAGTGCTTTAATACAGTGTATTTTACTATAGTAAGATGTATTAACAGTAAATACATGGTGCATTTATGTAGCTTATTCTACAGTAATACGGTCTATTAATATTAAATAAACCTTATCTGGAGATTGCAAATATAGCATCTATTTAATATTACTCTACATTGATTTCGCTGTATTCAAATATGGGATTTATTTAATAGTAGTTAGCCTAAATTGATTCAAGTAAATCCTTTTCTCAGTGTAGTAAGGTACGTACAGGGTACACACACACACACCGATACATACATACAGACACAAAGACGTTATATTCAGGAAGGTTCAAAATTGTGTATATCCGTAATATTCTAGAGTAAAAAGAATTTTAATTAAAATATTTAGTTTCTTTTGACTTTGCCCAAGAAAGTAAAAAGGAATACAAGTTTTTTTTTTTAGTTATTACAGATTATCTTCTGGGCTACATACAATCTTAGTTTCATAATAGTTTCTGCTGTAGAGCGCTCAGACACAAACATATCGAATATTTCAGATTGCTGGTGAAATATTTTGATACGACGCTGTAATTATTCGTGTATATTTATACGAATATAATAATCTAGTATACTCGTATATACATCGTATATACAACCTCTTTTACATTCATGAGGAATTTTAATTTGTTTTCATACATTACCTATCAAGCAAGCCATGCCAAGCCAAGTCGAGTAGTATGCGTGTGTGTCTGTGTGTTTGTTTTATTTTGCTTTCATTTATCAGTCGATTTTTATCATCTGTTTTATTGGGTATGATGTTTGATAGATGGTAACTTATATTATACGATATTTATTCTATTTTTTCTTATTCAAACTAGACGAGTTTATAATTGTTTTTCTAGTCTGCTATATACATATATGATGATGCTAATGAATTTTAAGGATGATAGATGTTTTAATCGGTTGATGAAAGTTTCGTGAACTTTGATTGAATTGCTTTTATTTGCATGACATCATATAGATACGTTGTGCTACCTCTACCTATGCTACAGACATTTCTGTGAATGTGTTGCATTGTTGCTCTCGAAATGGAGGCCTGTCCCTGTGTCGGCTTCCCGACCGGAATTCCTTTACTGTCGTTCGCTTTTCTCATTTCTTTGAGACAGGGTCGGACTCACCTTGAACGTTCTCAAACCAACGAAATCGACCGACCGCTTCACATGGATGTAAAGTAAGTTGCCAACAAACAGTTGTTCATCGCTCAAAGAGATCATTTTATAAAATAGCTATCATTAAAAGGATCTCGTAGATAACTAAGATATATTTTTCGTACAATTAGAAGAATAAAAACAATGGTTAAATATATTAATTATCTAATCGAACATTTTTGTAATTTACAATTTACTGTAACTGCTATGGAATTTCCTAACATGGATTAAATTACTGAAGACGAATACTTGGCATAGTCCTTACAGGATGTAAAGGGGGAACACACGAATATCGTAGCACAATTAGAAGCAATAAAATATGTAATGGTTTTAATATACTATATGACAATGATTCGATACGGTCCATCGCCGTCTCAGATCAAAGAATCTGCACCGATATGTGGTTCACATCGGACTCACAACTAAGTGTCACCTGTTCATATATAAGTAATATTGCACAAATATTCTGATTACAGGAGATCATTTATTAATATCAAGCAATTTACCAGATTGTGCTGTATTAGTTTCTTAGATTTCTAGCATGAGAAATATTCTAGAATGTAACAGAAATATTCTGTCAATTTTATTACAATTGCGAACAATTTTGAAATTTTGCTGGATATTTTTAGCAATTTAATTTTTATTCTAACCAAAATATGCACTGCGATTTGCATCTGTTGATTTTGCAAGATTTATTTATATGTAGGGAGTAAGAATTACTGCAATTGTCTCAAATTTTACGGCTAGCTAAAAAGTCTTGTATTCAGTTTTAGAATCATTATAAACCTATTCATGCTCCACTTTACGAATATTTTCAGGTAAACAATTATTAAATTTGTTTATTCATGTCATAAATTTAACTATACAATCATTTGTAAATTGGTTTGTATTCGTTCAACTATTTAGCAGTCAATTTTTTTTAATGTAATGAACAGATTGATATCAGTATTTAAAATAATAATGAATCAAAAAATAAATAAAAAAAACTTGTTATATCAGTGTAGAAACACGTTCGAATGTAATTCCGTTCTTCACATATGATCGGCCATATATTTTCCGCGGTAATTTCATGTAATGTACTTTTTCTCATTAGCGTAAAGATCAAAGCAATTACGCGTGTTTTATACAAAAAAGAAATGAAATAAAAATACAAAAACGAACCAGTCCGTGTGTTTTAAATCAATGTTTTATGATTAAAACCGGGCTGTTGTTTATTATAACTGTGACACACTTTCCAAATGTGCTTGTAGCATTTCAGTAATACTATTACATTATCTCTACAGCTACCGCTACTATTTACATACATTACTATACAATTTCATTTACTTACTGGCATTCTATTTCGATTCATAGTTCAGATACAGTTTCATAACTAAATAAAAATGGTTCACCACAATTTTGTCATGTTCTGATGAGACCAACTATACGTCAACTAGTTGATATTTACTCTATTCGAAGATCACTATCATTCACCTATACTTCTCAATTCTCTTTTAACAAATTTAGATATTTTTTAAATGTATAAAAAGTTTCGCAAATAATTTACTTCCTTAGATCAAACCATAGAAACAGACAAGTACTTATTATATTTTCTGCGAATGCATGAATCACATAAGATCCGTTTATATTGTGGTAAAATACAATTTTCCTCGTTGGTTGTGACGTTGTCAAATTATTATTCTGATGGATGAATTTGAAGGTAATATAAATGATTAATAGGTTTTGTTAGTGATAGGTACAGAAGTGAAGTCATTTTTAAGAAATTTGATTTTTTTAATTTGTTGTACATCTCTAGGCTCATGCACGTACTAGTTACTAATTTATAATTTTAACTAGTTTCATGACAAAACGTTTAATTAAGAACCATTTAATTTCATAGGTTAATTGCATTATATGATGTGCTGACAACTCTACATAATTATTCTTTATGTTTACGAAATTTGAGTAATATTTCTTGTGCAATTATTTTGTAATAGGTACTAAGTATGTATACAATTTGGTAGTCTTATGAGGACCTCTAGATTCAATATACAATGTTGTCAATGTCAATTTTTAGGGCCTTATTACTCCTGAATTATTTAGGCGATTGGATTTAAAAGGCAAACAAACTCAAATGGGATCTAATAATATGTGTACCAAATTTGGCTTAAATCGCTTCGGTACCTTCGGAGGCGTAAAGTTATATATATTTTTGGAATCAGGGCAACGAGACATGTATTTTTATTTTTTAAGGAATGCCTTAGCTTTTCTATATTTCGTTTGGTGAGCTAAGCATAGCCTCAGTGTCACCTATCGTATTTGTGTGATTAGATGTACAAGAAAGCTTATTGTAGAGTACTCCATATTTAATTTAGTTGGGGTTCAGTTTTTCAACACGATTTGATGAATACAAATATTTTGTATTTAAATAATTTTGTAAATCATTGTATTTATTGCCAAACTGGTCTCCTCCGCCATTAAATATTATCGCTTTCATTGACTAAAAGAACTACATATAAGGCAATGTATTTCTTATGGAGAGATTTTCAACAGCGTTGCCATCTTTAAATACAAGTGAAATTGTGGCTAGGTGAAATAATTCTGTTCTTCATATGCTCTGTATACTGTATTAATGAATCTTTAAATCAAGGAGTCAACGCGATTTTAAATGAAATTGATATTAGTTAAAAATAAAACTTATGTTCTTTCAAGTAAGCTACCAGGTTTAAACGAAGTATTAATGAAAGAATTGAAAATAAAGGTGAAAGAGAATCGAAATTTCTATCGATTTCTCTAACTGAATGTATAGTAAACCCATATGGTTATCCTAGAATCATACAGACGCGATTTTTAAAAATTTTGCTAAATGAATATTTATATGATTGTAAATGTCCGCTTTTAAAGACAAGGATTCTGGATAGCTTTAGGCAATGTGCCCTGTTTTGTGTCGAAACATACAAATGAAGCAATATGATTTTTAATCAATTATCCTGTCATCAGCAAAGGCAATTTTTCTATTCAGCTTCATGGTCTGATAATCAAGCATTGATCCTGCTGTAGTCTATATCCTGTGAGGGCTTCGAACTTCCATATGAAAATAATACCAATTTCCTCGGAGTCTTAAATATAACGGATCAGTTTTTCTTCATCCTGGCACAAACACAAGCACACCAATCATATTACACGCACACAAACACAATCTGATTATGATATCCTTTATCTTTAATATACATGTACACTCAGACATACACACACACACACAGCCGTATACAAAATGCACATAGACGCATAGACACTAATGCGGACGTTTCCACACATACATATATAGCAATAAGTACATCTATATATGTATCTCTTGGTCGCTGTAATTTCAGAGTGCGTTCCACTTGATTACAATCATTGACCGAGTGGTTCCGTTCTGCATACGCTTGCTGAGTGGACTGTCTCCTAAGTTACTAATTGATCTAGTCAACAGCTTACACAGAACCGTATCGACACTGGCGATACGAATCCAAGCAAATAAACTAGCGGACAACGGGGCCGATTCAAATAGGAGTTCCACGCACAGGTTTAACGTAATATCTTTTAGGGATAAACTTTATAGTTTTAACGCATTAATTTTTGCACATTCTGTAAGGATATTTCGAATAGGATCCAACCCTGTATTCGACTCATATAAAGCACGAACAATTGTTTGAATCCAGCCCCAGTTTGGTCGCAGGTTGTGACGGTCTGAAGTGGCCGCTGCCACGTCTTGATACCAAACAATAAACCTTACATGGGTAGTAACAGTTGGCCGTGAGTGTGTGGTGGTTGTACCTCTTCAAAAATACCAAACCGTATAGTACTCTAGTAGGAAATACGGACGAGTGTTCGTTCGTACGTACGTACCTACTACTGTTTCATTGTTTGTTACCAGCGTAACAGAGAGACAGAGACAGATTTAAACTGATACGGTGCGCATGCCATTATTTAGGTTATACCACACACTACACATTAAATTATTGAATTGTCAACGAAGTATTTATTATCCGAGTTACCATTACTCAATAAGATACTTAAGCGTAATGGCGCTTTTTATTAAACCAGATATAATCAGTGGCTCATTGTCATTTCATCGAAATATATATCTATATATATATATTGTGAATTGATATGTGATAAATGCCGTGGTCTTTTGTGAATGATGAATTAACTGATATCTACATTCAATTTTATTATACTGTTGCTACTTGTTTTCCTATTCAGAACACGACAGAGAATTTGTTTTGAAATATTCGATTTTTCTTTTTTTTTTCTTTTAGTCATTTACTGTTATATACGTTTGATCAGTATCAGATAGTGCTTTTATAATTCATAAATATTTTATGTTACTTTTCAATTTTTTTATTGCCATTGTTAGCTTGGGAATTAACTTTTTAGCTCATCATAAAAGGTAGCTCAAAAAATTAAATTAGAATCATGTCTACCAGATATTAAATTATATATATATATATATATATATATATATATATATATATATATATATATATATATATATATATATATATATATATGTTATGGCTGATATAATTATATTATGTGATATATTCTTACAAATTGAGCACTTTGTTCTCTTTATTTGGTTAGTATTAATAATAGCCGGTTATTATTAATATAAACCGTAACATATACACCAAGATGTACGTGTGAATGTATGAATTGAATCTACTGTTTGACACTTCGATGTAGGTACCTAATTTTAAACACCAGACATACTTATTTGCTTCAAATTTGATAAACGTGTAACATAAATGATTACTCAGCAATTATTGTAAAGATATGAATATCAGAGGCAGATGATATTATTTGAGCAAAGGCAAATTCTATAAGAAGATAAATTTACTATTTAAACAATATAATTATGATAGTCATAACACAACACAAGCGATCCCATCTAAGAGAACAATTGTCATTAGCGTTAATGACATTTCAATGTAGTGGCTATGCCAGCGGTTAGGTACCACTGGCTCTCGATTAAGAAAGCAGTCATTTGTTACAAATGTCGAACCGTGTGCTGACTTGACTGACTGCTGGTGGAGGTCAGCAGACCTTCAGAAGACAAAATCATTTTTAATTTCGTTCCTAGATACTTCTCTTATGTAATGCAGGAAGCACGTTATTATATGCGACATATTGCCTTCACGACGTGATCTACTCCCCCTTACCTCTCTCATATACGACCCGCTTATTGTGTTGTTCTGCTTATCATGTGTACCATAGCTTCTTTCTATTTGGCTATTCAATTTGGGCTTTAATTAGCAGCATATTTTTTTATAATTCAATCTCTTTCTAAAACCAGTGGTTAATTAAATAGAACATCAGTGATTAAATATATATATATTCAATATAAATATATTGATGAATGATAAGAAATGAGTTTCTTGGGAAAATCAGTCGTAAACAAGTTCAAACAGTATGAATGAGATAATAATCATTTATGCTTTAAATTTGAAAGTATAAGCCATAGTTTAACAAAAGTGCCAATGCGTACAAATACCGTGGAATACGGTATAGCTAGTTTAGTGTGCACATAGCACAGATGATAGCTGGCGATCCGAGCGGCTAATGCCGGAACTACGATGGCCTTTTCGCGCGCAAACTTGTGTTACTACACATAGGCGATATACTTTTTGTTTGTTTTTTTCAAGTTTGCGTGTTGTTATACACAGATACAATGCTGTATATAATGTTGTTTTTATTTGTTTATTTATATTTACTAAATTTCGTGCGCAAAGGTAATGAGCAAGTTCTAGGAATACTAGCTTGAATTTTATTTGTTTTTGTCGACAAACACACACATTTCGTTTGATATATTTTACATGATTTTATTATTAATTTTAAATATGTCGCTCATATTCATGCACCTTCTGGAACCACTAACTGTTTTACTTAAACAAATACATATTTTTAAATTCTTAAATTATAATTTTTTTTCTCATTTTCGATTTTCGCTCTGAAATGTATTACCATGAGAAAAAGTTGAATATTATATAAAGTAGCATCGTTAAAACATATCTTGCAACAAAATTCGGATGTAGAATGCACTGAAAAAGGAATCTGCCGTTTGTCAAACGATTTCCACAAAACAATTTTCCTCCTTAGACGGTATTACGTAGTTGAACAACATTTATTCAATTTCTAGTTGCTTTAACAAGGTTGAACACGTTACAACTCCGTATATACAATTTTAAGCAAAACAAAGCTACACAAATGAAAAATAAAACGTTTATGAATAGGGAGTTTATAATGAGCGGTGTAGAGAATGTACGCCAAGGTTAGTTGGTACAATTACAACTAGGTATATTCGTTCTTCTAAGAACTCCTCAACAGATTGTTGATGTAGATTTTTTATCTTGGCAAAAATTGTAATAAAACAACAATCGTCTCTTTCTTTTTCACTCATTTACAACTTGATGTCCATTTCGTACTTTTTAATGAGCTTTTTCATCTGCAGCAGTTTTAACCATTTAGCAACCATGAAGTCTTCATATTCTATTTGCTATATCGTGAAAATGAAAATTATAATAATTATAAATAGAATTTAGTTTTTCTTCGGTTTACATGAAATCTTAATTGTAAAAATTACTTCTTTGCGAACATCTTTTACTTTCTTATACATATGTAAATATGGAACTATTGTAAACATATTGAACTCGAGATTTTAACGGAAATAAACGTTCTGAGAAGTGCCAATTTTTTATTTTGAATGAAAGAAAATGCCTTGAGATTGTATTATAAGTAATAAATGCGATGCGAGCAGCGGGACTTCCCCGTCCTACTCCACGCTTCACAAAATATTAAAAATAATTGTTTATTATTATTATGACCTATAGATTCACAATTTGAAAAAATGTTATAGATATAACAAGTCTTACAAATTTTTGTAGATTTTTTTAATATACTCAAACAAATGTAGTACAATTTTTTTCGATTCAAAATTATAATATCTTATACTGCTTGGGTAACCAATATGTAGAAATATTGTTGAATTTAAGAATACTATAAGGGCAGTATTAAGTGGGGCTTTAAATTTTGGGGCCCGATTACTCGGGAAGTATATGGGCTCTTCTAATAAATATGTAGTTATTGCTTAGTATCGACATTCAGATAACTATAGTCTTATTTAAACTTCTTAGCTCTTAAGGATTGTTCACATTAGTAATTAAGCTTAGAAAATTACAAATAATAATCTAGTTTGTATTATGACAAGCAATGTTAACATTCCAAGCAACACAATTTATGATAATTTTGTTGCTGTCATACAACAAACTGGAATTATTACTTATAATTTCTAGGCTTAATTACTAATTCTTTAGCTGTGAACAATCCTTTACAGTTTCCAAGATGTCTGATAACTATTTCTGGAGACTCGAATTAATATATAAATATTTATTTTTAGTAATAATGCACATAAAACTCATATAAACAGTTAAACATAATCTTGGTTGTCATGTGACAAAACAAATCTATGTACGTACTTAGATATGATTTTATTTATGTCCAAAATAATAGCAATAACTGTTAAATGTACTAGTTATTATAGTACCATAACACTATGCAATTGGCATTTTCAATATCAATAAGCATACACACAACTTTATATAATTTCGACATAAATTTGCTGATCGCTGATCCGTAATTGCCACTAATACAACTACACTTTGGATATATGCTCGCGAGTAAATATATATATTTGTGTGTGTGTGTATTTATTTATATATATAGTTATACGAGTAAGCGAAACACCTGTTCCATGTTACACACAGTATCAGTATGTCAGAAACATGCGTTTGTTTTATGATTTATGTCGAAATTGACATCAATATCTTTGGTTTTTTTGTACACTTTTTCACTATCTGTCCATCTTGCTTCATTCCGCACACGTGCATTTGTCTGTGTAGTATTCCAACAAGGACACAACTAGACGCAACATTCCATTAATGCATTCGCCGTACCGACATATTCTTATTTTATGCTTAAGAAATCGGGCGTGCGACTGTAGCATTCTCAGAAACGACTCATTTTTATATGAACTCGTTTCACATCCAAAAATTTTTCTATTTTACTGAACGGTTCTGATTTAGGTACACTGCATTTAAATTCAAGCTAGCATAGGTGCAAGCACCAATACCTGCAGCCACTGTATGAAGGAGCTTATTATCAATAAAAACAATGTATAAAAATGCTTTTATATAATTTAAATATGTATATACAATCTTGATTGGCGGACTTAAAGCAAATCATAACACAACAATTAGAAGCAGTTGCTCTAATGAAAAAAGAAATATATACAAAATAATTAAGAAAAAATAATGGATTCACAATCTGAACAAACTTTGTAGATAAACAGTTTTTTATTTATGTATTAAAATGTACTCTATAATCATTTTTATGTAGGGTTACGTATTTTAGCCCCCCCCCCCCCCCCCCGTCCCCCAACTCAGGTTGTATAAAAAACCAATTTATTTTAAAATCCGATACTAAATTGTCCTTATACGAAATTATTTAATACTGCATGTAAGAGAGTTTAGTGCATGCCACTCCATAATCCAATAACACATTTATTACACATTTAAAGACTAAATTAAATGTGGCAAATATATTTTCGTTGTTTCTCTAATCTCAATAACATATTCAATTTATTTTGCAATTTATAAATCAAACATTATATTTCTAAGAACCAGAACTGGAATCCGATACATATTAGAACCGGAAGTAATAATATTAATTTAATAAAACAAACTCTATATTTATTAATTACTTCTTTCAATAGAGATTTAAAAAAAACACATTTCATATACAATATTTCTCGTTTTGTAATGAAATAAAAAAATAAAATGTGTTCGTTTCAGCATTTATATCACCGATAAAAGTCAAAATTTTAGTAAAAAATAATTATTGTTATTCCTCTACTACAATTGTTGAAGCACCATTTGCAACTAAATACAAACGTTAATTGAAAACAGCAATTTTCAAAAGAGATTTTTCAATAAATGGTATATTTTTCAAAAAAAACTTTATAAACTAAAGTTGCTTCAAATTTTAAAATCATCAATAAGGATCGCTATTTCTCTAACTCATGCTGGATTCGAAATATTGAATAAGTAGTAAGAGTATATTGTAACTACCGGATAAGATATATTGTTTTCAAAAATAAGACACATATAGAGTCATAAATTTACCTTCAACAGTTTAGGCCCTATAGGGCGTTCACACACAGACTCACACAGATGTCAATACGAAAATAGATACAATTCAGAGATGTGTATTTACATTAAAATTTGGAGTTTGAATATATATCGAATAAGGAAGTAAAATTGAGAAATACTTATATTATCTTACATAAGACATGCAATAATCTACTTTGTTTATTTGTAAATCGTCTTTCTCATAGTTGCGGTGTATACACTATACATCCTTCCGCCGTCGTAATATATTAATTTCAGATATAAATTATGTATTTATATCTTATATCTTCCCGATCTGCTGCACCAAATCTAATGATTTATATTGTGCTCCGAATCGAATACTGAGTTCTCCGCAATTGCGAAATGGAAATCGAAGACTGTATAATAAGAATAAGTAACAAAATGAAAATAATTCGATATAATTTATTGAACAAAAATATGTTTCGGGACGAGTCTTGTCGAAGTAGAAAATGGTCGTCGTTGACACCCTCGCACAACACGCGAAATAAAAATGTCGTGCAGTTCAAACATACACGCCCTTAGAACGTATAGCAAAGTTTCGGACGTGAATATCTATTGGGGCTGGTGGCGCATGCGCCGTTCGCCTGATGTGAGGGTGTCACGCATCAGGGTGCAATCAATAATATAGTACATGCGCCACGTGCGCCCCTGCACCCTTACTACCATGTCGCAGCACAGGGACGCAAGGAATTGGGTATCTGATGAGAGGAGAAATGTTCTTGGATTTGGATGGATGGAAGTAGTAGATTTTGATTCCTTTGTTTCATTCAAATCGCATTCTCTTTGTTTTGAAATATTATTATTGTGTGCTTTGTACATTGATTTATATTCGTAATGTTTCTGTTGTATTTGAATAATTTTGTTTCACATTGTTCGGTTTCTTAGGCTTTCATCCAAGTAAGCCAGTTTATTTTATCATTACGAGTGTTAGTGAATGAAGTAGGTAACAAAAATATTCATTTCAGGCTAGTTAACGTCACAATTACGTTACTTTGTTCAGTAAATAGTACCAACTTACTTGATTTATGCCTATTTTATAAACATCAAAAGGACTCATTTATATGAACGCCGGAATCATTTTTAACACCAAGTTTTTTTGACAAATTTAAGTATTTGTTACTAAAATATTACGTGGGAAACAAAAATAATAATTAATGTTAGTTTATCAGAAATATATTTACTAAGCATCAAAAATATATCTATTTGTCTAGCAAAACTGTGTTTTAATAACCTGGAATAATATACGAATAGCAACAATTATAATTGAGCACCAAAATTATATAAACTATTTTAACATAATTTTTGATATTCATAATAGGATATATTTAAGATATATAAAATAACAGCATATAATTAGGAATAGTTCGCAAAAAATACTAATGAGCATCAAATATGATGTATTAGCATCAAAAACAATAAATGCCACAATAGGAGAAAAGAGAACTAATGTTGTTTTACTTACATTTTTAGAAGAAAAAAAACTTTAAACTAAAGTTGTTAGAACTCATACTTTTTTCGAAATATTTAAACTCCTGCTACTATTTATACATATTACTTCCGGTTTAAGATTGTGTTTACAAAAATATACAAGTACAAAGTTTAAAGTTTCGTAATTTTTATCTTCAACAGTCTTGGCTGTAGAGCGTGCACACACACGCATACACTCGAAAATAGTTATTTTTAAAGCTCAAAACGTGTATTTCCGTAAAAATATCGAATCAGGAAATTTTCACGACTAGATTCCGAGAACATAGAACTAAGAAACGGTTAATGTACCAAAAAAGCAGCTTGTGAACGTATTCCAAAATACCAAAATAATTAATTAATTGAAATCATTTCATGTTGTTCCAATAACCATAAAATACCTAACAATACTGGTCACAATTCAACCAAATATATAATTTAGTTTCAAAGACAATTACATAATTACTCTCTGAAATATGTGTATTGTAAAAAAGTGGTTGAACATCAACATCGGTTGCAGATATATCAGATTATTCTTCGAATTTACACAATATCGATTGGAAAAGAATCAAACATAGCAATGATGTAGTGTGACTTCTTTTTATACTGAAACCTACATAGGTAAGGTAGAGACAACTTGTATAACTAAGGAACTATAATTTCTTACTTTAATAACTCGTTTTTGCTACATTGCAAGAAATTAATAAATAATTAACCAATCATGCTAAGTTTCTTTCACTCGCTTTAAAGAAAAACATGTTCATACATTTCTTGTCATTTGCGGAACACTGTTAAAGCGTGTAAATTAATAAATAGTTACAATTGAAGATCATTAGTAAAACATATTTTAATATACAGTCACATGGCGGATCTTGTATGAAAATTTGTATAAATATAATTTCAATAAAGTTGACAAGATTATAATCGTTGTTCAGTAAAATTATGCTCATAGCGGTAACTCAAAAGCGATTCCATAGTAAATTATACGTTTCTTTTTGGGAAAACTAAACTTGTGAGGGAATGTAATATCTTTAACTTGTATGAGATTCAAATACTTTAATTTCCAAATTAGTGAAACAGTACTTTCTGTTCAAGTTTGGTTTGCAATAAAGAAAATTAATTCACAGGACCGAATACTTTAGCTTTTTTCTACTTTGAATTCAAGGCGACAAGCCTAGATATTTAATTAAATACATTTTTGATACGAGTATGTGACCGACACACGACCGAATACTATAATTTTTCTGTACTTCGTACGGTGAGCTAATAAGATCTTGAAATAATTTTATATATTATTAGACAAATTTTTGGAGAAGCGGTAAAAAATTAAATATATTAAACTATTTTCCTTATTCAACTATATATATTTCGCTCTGTATATTTAGTGTAAAAGATAAACATTAGTTTAAAGTTAATCGTTTTAACATTAACATAAACATTAGATGTGGCGCTCACTATGCAACATAGATATATTTTTATGTATAGATTGACAATAATGTTGGTATAGTAATGGTTAAGTATGTAAGTATAATTAAAGTTTGCTTAAATATTTTAGGAAGCGATGCAAGCAAGCATAAAAGCATAAGGCTCACGTAACGGAATAAGTAACGAGATTGCAAATGATTTGTATTCCAAACAACGTTAAGTTCATTGAATATAATAGAAATAAATTATAATTATACGTTAATTAAATGGTTATAGTTAATGAGTGGGGCGTTCAATAGTGCTCAGAACGGCATTAATAATGAATCAAGTAGTCATTTATATCTCAATACGGCCACATATCTTTTTCTTTCGTACGATTATCCTGTTCAAAACGACGTTAATAACGTTATAAATACAACTGACTCGTTATCAAATCGCTATTACCACATACCGTGGTTGACTCTTCACCGTAACAATTCATTATTTAATGTTCTTGTAAATAAATAACGCGAATTCGTCGATTCCGTTTAATGCGACTATTATTTTCACTTCTTGTTTCAGGTAATTTATAAGCGCTAATGAAATAATGATATACACAGAAAATGTGTGACATGACTAGACTAGCGTGATACAACATTAAGGAAATTAACAAAACCATTGTTTCATGCCAAAATTTAATAAATAAAAATAAATATTATCTTCAGCTGGCCAGCAGCCATCAGCACCGTTCATGTTTGTGCATTGAATTACTCGCTGTGTGCACTTGCACCATTAAATTATGCATTATTGCACATTATGCACTATATCATGAAAGATAAAAGCTGGAGCGACCTTCACTCGAGTTTCTTGCAATTTCACTATCTATATTTATATAATAATGCTTTTCGTTTAAATTCCCCATACGATTAATACGAAACGAAAGCAATATGTATTGTAACTAGGGAAAAGAAAATATAAAATAATCTTGATCTAAGGTTTTGCAGTAAATGATATATTTTACAAAAAAAAAACAAACGTTGCTTGAAATTTAAATACCATTAACTTTAGTTAAATTCATTTAATCTCTAACTCATGTAGTTTTCGAGATATGCAACATACAGCAAAAGCAATCCATTATTTCCGGTTAAGATATTAATTTCAAAAATAGAAGGTTTACTTCCGGGGTATTAACAAATTTTAAGTTTATAGATTATGTTTTTAAATATGCAAAAAATAATACAAGTAAACAATACAACATTCTTCAATTTAACAGATTATCGACAAATTATCAGGACATTTGTTTTGACAATTGAATTTTTTAACAATTATTATTAAGTTATGTGATTCGAGTTTGAATACTTTTTATTGACGTTATGCAAGTGGTAATATACGACAAAAGCCACTGTTTAGCAACGAAAATAACACATCATGGTCGCCGGATGAGCATTGGTGTACATAGCTATCATGCACGCATTCATGTTGGTTATTAACGCATGAAAACGTGGCTGACCGTATCGAACGAAGCAACCATATTTCGATTCGCATTTTATTTTATTTTTTTTACAAATGCATCGACTGCTAATAACGAGTCATGCCCTTTGCCTGCAACGATACACTCTCACACGTTGGCTCAGCCATATTCATTGGATCCAAAATGAACATGGAAAAGAAGGATAACGGCATTCAAGCAACAGCGATAAATAGTAAAAATATATACATTTTTACTATTATAATCAGACCCTATTAACAAGGTTCCACTGAGTGTGACATTTTTATTAATGCTTGGACATGGTGGATAATCTAATTAGATGATTAAAATTAAGGTTTTTTTTTTGGTTACTTACTATATTACAGATAACAAGTTTAAATTATTTATAAAATATTTGTTCAAATCGTATGTTAATTTAGGTAGATGCACGCCACTCCTTAAGGATTAAATTAGATGGTACTACTACTACGGCAAATATGTATCTTATGAATTATTTAAATATTTATAATTGTCAGAAACAGAAAACTTATTGTAAAAGGGAAATGCATTATCATTATATGAGTTAAAGAGGGTTATTAAAATCGATGAAGTTATTTTAAATAACAACATACGATGGTATTAATTAAATTTAAATAAATATTAAAAACGGTTAAAACATAAATTATAAAAATGGATTTCCAACAAGATAAATATATAATACAATGGAATGGTTAACCATTCTTTTACTGGGACAATATTCCAAACTGTCAATCGTGTCTCGCTGGCTCGATCATATTCGATAATGATTTAGCGATCGAATCACGTCTCAGTCCATAAATAGAACGATGTTTAAAATATTATTATATTAATTGCAGACATTTATGTGATAAATAATTTAAAAGAATTATTGTTTATTATTATGGGCTTCAGGTTCACAATCTGAAATAAATCTTATCAATACCTTATAATATTAGTTAATTAATTAATAAATCTTTAGTTCTTCTACTATTTTGAATAGCGATATAAAAATTAATATCAATATACTTAATTGAATAATAATATTTACGATTACATACAAAAACTCCGCCAAATAATTGATATTTTTGTTTTGTTTTTGGAAGTAATTTTGAGCCAATCGGTAAATAGTTGTAAGTATATTTTTCAAAAGAGTGTGTATAAATGTGTCTCAAAGAAAAGTCGGTGTGTTGTAGCAGTTCAGCGTAACAACATACAGTGCTCGGCCGCAAGAAACACAATAATTGGCGGTTTCTTTTTACAGTAATTACTCAAGGACAATATAATGTACTTATTTTAGGAGGCGAGCGGAAGCCGTACTCTGTTCAATGTTAGTTGGCTTCGCAGTAGTTGAGTTTTATACAAACATCCCAGGCACACAGCGCTACGTACTCGTTTGTTTCATCCGTCGCACATTCTTATGTCTTTTGTTGTGCCTCTTTACTTTGTTTCTGTGTGAAATTACAAACGGCAACGTAAATGAGAGAAAATATAACTACGTACAATAATAACAATAATACAAAAACAAAGGACACACTTGAACATTTTTCAAATGACAAAACAATACCTTGTTTACTACGTCATTAGAACTATTTTATTTTTCACATCAGGTTTCGTTTGTAATGTTTCTCTGTAAAAATGTAACTGTTGGCCAAAAATAAGAAGTGTGACATTGCAAGAAAAATTCTAGAGTAATCACAATGATTTGTTGTCTTTAAAAATTTAGTAGGTAATTGTAAAAAAAGTGTAAATTGAGAAATTAATGAAGTTACTTAAAAGGAAGGTAAAGTACGCTGGTGGCACTGGTACCAGGGGCAATGCTTGTTTGTTGATATTTGTTTATTTAATTAAATGTCACTGAGATAAGTTTCTCTGGATATGAACAGAATGAAATAATTCTCAAAATCTGCACCTTCGATTATATCTGATAAATTCCTAATTAAAAATCTTAGTATAATTTAAAGTAGTAATAATTAGTACATTTTGAGAATGGTACTAAAATATCTTCGCCACCATTTCTAAGTCGAGCACTTTAGACTAATTTGTGAAAATAATAAAGTTCCGCAGTCATGCCACAATCCATCATCCATTATAGCTCAGGTCTATGAATGAACGAAAGTGCGGCTTTGGAAGCACAACAAAGTGCATGTAATTGCATTTGCCATTGATTGATTTCTACTATCAAACAACAGTAAAAAAGTAGTGGAGGAAAGAAAGATGATACAACTGTGTGTATGAATTTGCCCATGCCCATGCCCATGCCCGCGTCATGTCAGCCCAGTGGCGCCAAGGGCGTTCAGACGACCAAAACCATAATTACACAGATTCACGACGGACGGACGGACGGATGGTCCCAGTCCCAGTCCCAGACTACTCTCTGCTCAATTCACTATTCTATATTATGAAAGAAACAAAACGGGCAAAAAAAAAGTCGACTTTTTTGTCGTAATGTAATGACATAGTAAAGTCGGCACGGAATAGACAAAACTAAAGGACGGATTATGATTATATAGTAAAAAGAAGAAATAGTTTCTTTGTTTTCCCGAATTGTAAATGTGGATTTCGTATTTCATGGCCAGCTGATGGTTATTAATGTGAATTAGGCTAACTGTGTCTCTGTCCGGAATACATATACCTTGTTACAATTATATTGATGCCAAAGGGACCATTCGGCGTCTGTGATTATTGAATGACGCGATTTTCGTTGCATTCGCTCTTCTCCACTTAACGACTTGTTTGAGGTTTCTTTGTAAACAGATGGCTCTGTGGTACCAACTCGTACATACATACATACCAATACAATACAATACAAACATAATGATGACATTGTACTATAGTATGTTCAAGTTTATTGGCGTTTCTCGGTATTTTGTGATTGCTGTGTTGCTTACACGTCGTAAGTGAATCTTTATTGACATATTAAATCATAGAAATATTCCTCAAGATATTTAACCTTTTCTTTGATAATATGTACCTATGTTCGGTGAAAAAATAAGTTTAGTGCAGAGTGAATCAGTGTAGTGCAGTGTACTTGTGTTCACCATACTATATTCCATACCTGGGTCTTGATTTTGATTTATTTCTTGACATACAACATGAAGACACTTACCGAATTCATACGGAAGTGCACCTAAACGTCACAAACGTCATGCATTGAATATTTATTTCAATATACTGATTTCAAATTATAATTTATTTATTTTTTATTAATTGTCATTTTTAGAGGTAATTATTTTTCTGCATTGCGAATCTGTAAAATATTGATAGTGTATAATTTTTTTTTAATTGAATTGCAAATAATTTATAGACTGATTCTATAAGAAATATCGAACATAATACACGATTGGTGCAATTAATTATGCTTAAATATGTATCCAGTAAAGAACTACAGCCTTATCAAAATCTTACGAATTCTCCGTATAGATCTATAGACTGCTTCTGAATCGCACCATACGTTCAATTGATACCATTTATTTTCATGATGACAGATCAATTCTACTTGTTTCAGTAAGAAATGAAGGAGAAATTGTGTTTGTTCTCTTAACATATTTGTTATTAAACGAACATATGGGGTTCCAACAACTAATTTTACTAAAACGAAAAGCAAATATATTATCCTCAAACAAGCTGAAACTTGAATATAATATATGGAGGACAAATATAATAAAAATATCTATATAAATAGAACTTCCCTTGATAGTTAATAAAGAATCCGAAAAAGCCACCAATTTTCTTTCTACCGCAAATTTAACAAATAATTAATAACACAAGTAAACGCAGGTTACTAACCCATAAGCGCTTAACTCGCGATGCTGTAGGTATTGTACCCACAAGAATTAAGTTGTATGTTGTATGTACATTGCACGCAACATAAACCCTTAACAATTCATGGTGTAAATGATTCTCAGAAATCGTATTACGGAAAGTATGTTATAGAATAGCTAGTGTTTTCATTTTATGAATATTTTTGTTTTACTCCTTTGCATAGAATGTCTAAAAAGAATATAAAAAAGAAATTGCAAATATGTATGTTTCTTGTTATTACATATTAGCATATTACCGTATTTTCTTCAGAAATTGCAGATATTTCGGGAGTTTAGCCAAAGAATTTCATATCGTTTTAGCTGTCGATGTACAAAGTATACAGAAAAGCTACAGTATTCAGTCGTGTGTGATACAATTGAAGAGATATTATAAACAAAAATGATCATTATTATATAATGTAAAATCGGATATGATTTTAGGTATAGATGTTTTAGATAACATAAACACAAAACTCAGTCATTGCGTGTAACTGAATTCTGTGTTTAAACATGTTTATAAATTACACAAAATACATAACATAACCCGGAACCGACCGACAATTGATAGGTCAACATTGGGCCTCGGAAAATAATGTATAATCTGAAATAAAGTACATTATAGGAGCAAGACTTAGTCATTGCGTGATAATGAATTTTGTTTTTCAAAATATGTATATATTACACAAAACATTAAATTTGGACGTTAATATAACCCTGAACTGTCAGAAAACTGACAGTTTAACATTGAACATCTGAAAATAATACAAAATCTGAAATAAAATAATTATATGTATAAACAAGAGTTATTTATTGCGTGATAATAATTTCTGTTTTAAAAAATGTTTATATATATATTACACAAAATATTAAATCTGTACGTGTCAGGCAAATTACTGTTCAACATTGGCCCATTGGCGAGCTAAAATCATGTTTCAAATTCGTGAATGTTTGCAAGATGGATATATTCTGCTGGCATTATAATGCCAACAAAACAATTGAAACATTAATAAAATGATTAGCACTTAAAATTGCAAACGACACACAATCATTCTAATTCTAGTACGAAATGTTCGGTTTAAGACACGCAACCAGTAATTTCTGCATACAGTCACAATATCGTTTGGTGGGTAAAACAGTTGTTGATAATTTTATTACACAGGCCCCAGGTTTAAATGTCTCCTTGGTTAGCACAGCAGAATGGGCTATCTAGCTGTATACCTTATATGCATTTACCAGCTAATGATTGCCTAAATAATAACGTGTATGCATAGCTGTTTTGCTACTCTATTATATCGTTTGTTAAAACATATGAATTTGCAGCATGGCCGCCTGTATAATCATAATGTATTCGAATTTACAGTTTATTATTTTATGACAATTGTCGTTATTTCGTTAAATCAGTGTCTTCTTAATACGGCCATTTTGAATCCTATTTAATGATTAAACGTTTGTCAGTATATGTACATATATATGAGCTACCAGTATATAACTACAATTTTATTAAATAGACATTTACGTTATTGCTAAGTACATATTAGTTTTCAATAATAAATGAGATTCTTGTTTTTTAACGATTTGGTAAGTATGGATTATATGTGAAACAAAACTAATGTTATTGATAATAAAATATTTAGATATGAGTTTGTGTTTGTGAAAAATTTATTTTCTTTGTTTAAGTGACATATTTTCTAATATCACATGCGACAAGCAAACAACGAAGATATAATACTAAATCAATATATTTGACTGTGTATACAAATTATAAAAATATATTACGCATTAATTTATATATAAGGTTGTATTTGACTGATTTTGTTAATTAATATTATCTTCTGATTAATAAAGTAAATCTTTGTGTTTATGTGGGAAATGTTAGATAAAGGTCGTTGGTATATTTCGACCAACTGATGCAAATTATATTAAATTTTCGTTAATAATATAATCTCAGCGTATCTAAGACAGATATTTCTTTTTATATCTACATCCTATAAAATATCTCATTAAAACATGTAGTTTAATTTTGACATCACTTATTCTCTATTTGAATTATAATTAAAGTAATATATTATAATTTTATCGTAAGTAATTATTATTATTTTATATCTTCTAATTATTATAAAAAATTGAAATGAATATTTATAAAGCAAATTAAATATGCTTTTGATTGACGGTACATTGACGCGTGTCTTGTCATATTAACTACGAGTAATAAATCAAATCATGTATTATCTACCAATAATTAAATATAAAATAAATTTTCAAATTAGCAGAATTTATTCTTCACATGACATTTATTTATTTTATTTATTTAATTCCATAATATCCATGATAATTTATTTACTGTAGAAAATTTGATAGAGAGATATGCATACAATAATTTGTAATTAAGTTTACATAAAATACAATAGATATTGTAACAGATACAATTTGAATTGTATCTTTTACTATATCTAGACTCAACTTTCTTATAATTGCATTACTTTTATTATAAATTTATGCAATGATGATTCATAGAACAATAATAAATATATGTATATATATATATATATATATATATATATATATATATATATATATATATATATATATATATATATATATATATATATATATAGTAACCATGGAAACGTATATGTAATACAGACAGACATCATTTCAAAAATAGTCATATTCGATTCAGTGATGTTCAAATCGTGTTCTTCCATTAAAAATTCGGGTACGAAATTCTTCATGATTACAATTCTTCCTATTAGCGTTCGTCCAAGAATTAAAATATATCAATGTAAGGAATTCTAGTTGAAGTTGTACGCTGATATATTGTATTGAATGGACGACGGAAACAAGTATTTTTTATTTGAATACGTAATGAGAAACAGTATTGAAATGAATCAAGATGAAAAGGAGAAATATGAAAGACGTTTGTTTCTAAGACAGCGCGTAACGAAACGCAATGATTATGTTTCGTGCTAATTTGTGCGCATGAAAATAAAGAATGGTTTGCATGCATTTGTTCACAACAGCGGGGATTCCATTCTCTCGTATATACAATATATATATCTTATATGCTGGTTCCTGCTTTATTATGCACTTGTTGTTATTTAACATTTATGAGAACTATCATCATAGCTATTGCTTACAAATAATTACTTTGAATATTCATCAGAGTCAGACACGGCATGATGGCCACTCAAGATTACCTGCGAAATCCTATTCTTAATCATTATTATGTATGTTTTATTATTTATTTATTTATACAACACCATTCATTGGAACACCGACTACTGTTTGTTTTTATTGAATCCAAATTTCATCCAACAAGACGAGAACGAAAACCAATTTTTGAAATTACATCTAAGCAGCTAGTTAGCAACATTTTTATAATTTAGAAAATTGTACGAGTTTATATGTTTGCTTGATTACCAAATTTTAAAATGTTTCTTGATAAACACAGCATGCATTTCTGTCATTATTTGAAATTGTAAATATTTACAAAAATATTATGAGAATCGTTTTGGAATAACTGCAAGCCCATTTTAGAATTACCTACCGCAAAATATTTATACATATCTGCAGATTTTTAGCTCGTCGTACAGTATTACAAAGCGTTATAGTATTCAGTTGTATGTCTGCAACATTCTCGGATTTAATTAATATTTCAAATTTTATTGTAACGCTTATATCGACTATGTGGAATATTTAAAACACTAACTTCGCTTTACATATATAGTTAATACTAAGACTATTGAAAACAACTACAGATTCCTGCATTATCCAAAAATTACGATCAAACACTATAGCTCTTATATACGACGAGCCAAAAATTAAGTTGTTGCTTAGCGAACTTAAAGCTAGGTAAACGACTGCCATAAAATAGAACACCCAATTAGAATGTTGAATTTTTATTATTATACTTCTTAAGCCACACTTAAGTAAGATGAATAGTAAATTAAAATTGAGTTATCTAAGAACCCAGAATTAACTTAGTTACTAACCGCACATCAAATCACGACACATAATTTCCCTAGAATTTTTTGTACGATTACCGACACCATATATACATTCGGACGTTTAGTGTGCTTGTTTACATTTTAATTTACATGCACCGCGATTAAAAAGACGTTAGAACTTCATTAGTTTAAATGCGACGCTTAAATTATCATATATTCGTAGAATACATCTCGTGTATCTATAGCGCAAAAATGTGTGCCTCATATGGTAAATTTTGAGCTGGTAGGCATTTTGCAAAAATAAGAAGATAACACGCCGTATTTTGATATTAATATTCCACTAATGGCTTTCATAAGGAAATTTATGTTTATACTTGCCCTTTGTTTTACTCTAAAACACATATTTCTCATTATTCCTTACAACTTTCATACATGGCCACATACTACGTTAAATATAATAATTCGAGATTAACCCTCGGGCACCATGTGCCCATATCATATTCAAAAATTAATAATAATAATCATATTTAAATTTAAAATGTTGTTGATTGGTTGATTGCTGATGGTTACAACAATAAATTTTATACTCTAACAATTGCTATCGTCTTTATTATTGTATTTATTGCGATTGTTGCTCGGTGAGCTGTAAGCAATGGTTCTTGCACCAATGCTTATTTCTATAACAGCTTATAGTTTTTGAAAAAATTCTTATAGAATCTATAGATAATCTCAGAATTCCAATGTAACTAAAATACAAGATTGGTACAAGGCACCTATGGCTTCAGCTCGCCATAAAAATAATATATGTGGTGCGAGCAGTGTATCTATCCTTCTACTCCACACTTGGCAATAAAATTTAAAAATAATTGTTTTTATTTATTATGGCTTACAGGTTCATAATTTGAAAATAAAAAATGTTATACTACATATAAAAAGTATATTTGTAGATTTATTTGATATACTCGTAAATATTTGGTGCAATATTTAATTTAATATTATAATTTTCAATTACTTTTTATGGTCTATGAATACGAAAAAGTCTTGTATACATAATTTTTTGTAGGAATATTTGATATTTAAATTATTTGTATAAGAGGGCTTCAAATTTTGGGGCCCTATAACTCGGGAAGTATACAGGCGATTGGATATTAATTGCGAGTGGATCCAAATGGGATGCCAAGTAATATGTGTAGCAAATTTGGTTCAAATCACTCCGGTGCCTTCAGAAAAGTAGAGGGTACAATTTTGGCGTTTGGCAACTAGCATCCAAACATATAATATATTTTTGAATTCAGGGCGACGAGACAACCATTTTTTGTTAAGACAATTTTTTGATCCGAGAATGCTACAGACACACGACCGATTCCTTAAGCTCATCTGTACTTTGTACGACGAGCTAAAAATTAATTTTGCCATTGTCCTGACAGATAGTAATTTCTTTGTGAAACCTGGCACTAGTTGACGAATTTTTGTCAAGAGCAATTGAAATTGTGAAAATGAAATCCAAAATATATGCACATATATATGCAATATAGCTGCTATAGGTGTATGAACGTATGTCGGCGCGCATGTATGCATGTGTGAGTACATACATAACACATATACATAGGTAGGTTCCGTCGGCGACTTGGATCATACATATTTATAAACCAAACTAAACCTATAATAACGATTCTCTCGATTCTGGCGAGGTGATTTCTGGACCAACCACGCGTTACTGCACGATCCATGCCCATCCGTGATTGGTTGTCAATATTTTTTGAGGTGGGGGTTCGACGCATTAAATTATACATTTTTTATACATAAACAAAGTTCTTGTACCTGTGGTTCAACTACATCGTTCAGGATGAGGTTTTTCCATGTATGGGTTACTTGATTCTCGGAATAGAAAAAAGACCAACGAATTATTTATTCAAAACTGTGTACCACGTCAAAAGAATTTGGTTTTACTAGAAATTTTGGGATTACTGGAAAATAAAAACGATGTTTGCTCATTCAATATTCATTCGTATAAGAATTACGCATATTTTTCATATTGGTATTGTATATGAGTATATTATTGCCTGTAGTGCAAACAGCAGGAAATTGAAAATATTACGATATTCGTTAATATTTATTTGTATATTTTTCGTAGATTTATTTAGTATTTCCACTAACTAAATTCCAATAAGAATTCTCCAACACGTCAAACTTGTAAATTAAATATATGTAATATAAAATTATAAAGAATATATAAAAAATAAAATGCTCGTCGTGTCAAAATGACACAAGCGTAGTAATTATTTAGTCATATTTCGTATTCCCAGCATTTGACTAAAATTTGGTACCTCGTTTATTGGCAGATTGTGACAGATAATACTTAAATATTCTAAATTGCAAATTTAATTTAAATAATTCTCAATTAAGTATCGAGCATGATTTAGCTCAACAGCAATAAAAATCGCCGTATTGGCTACTTTCTTACTAGTATTTACGATTCCTTTGATTTGCTCTTGTCTTCTTGTTCTTGTCTTGATTTCAAAACTAGGGTGCTTACCAAAAAAATAGACAACCTAAGAAAGAGATTTTCAAGAATCAAGATATGATGTTGATAAGACATAATCAATAAATATAAATGTTTAATAAAAAATAAATGTTTTGATTCACATCTTCTAAATTAATTTAAATAATACAACAGCAATAATATAGAGAGCCATTTAAGAGTATTGCTAATTTCGTGATTAATAACAAACAAAAAAAAGACCTTTACATAATGATAGTAGCTCTCAATTTTATCACAACTATTAAACATTGTTATTACGCTATCAAATTCCAGCGTTTCACTGAAATTTGTCACATCATATATCCAAACATATATGCATTACATTGGTCAGCTATAGTTAATACTGTGTTGTATTTATTACAACTAGGAGAATACCCAAAATGTAAAAATTCCTTGTGAAATATTCTCATTTTCCTTATTGCTCGAATTTTATGGAATTCTGCTGAGGAATATGCTCTGGATAAACGAACTGGAGTCCCAATCAAGAGATTTAAATTCCTGCTATTTCCTTGATTTGATTATTTGGTTTGTGCTCTTAAGAAATCGGCCAAAATATGTGTCTGCTTCGGTGAACTGGTAGCTTATCAGTTAACCGGAATCGCTTGTATTAAAATATGTATCGTTCCATATATATTTATATTTAAATATTGAATATGTAAACAGAGCAAATAGCCTGCACATTCCTATATGAGACATCAAACAGACAAATAAAAACTTTGTGATATTTAAGATTTTATATCCGACCAACGTTGGACTATAAGTATGATTAGTGTTTGATACTTTGTTTGTTGTCTGCTAGATTATATGTGTTTTCTAAATTGAATATTGAGTTGTCAGGTCTCAATAATGTCTTATGTACAGAATGAGTGTAAACAGTAGACTAGCAATAATAACATTTATCCGAATTAGCTTTCAAATGTAAAAGATACAAGAAATATATAATGACAGTATTGCAGATTCAGACCAAAGTTAGTACCTAGATGGTTTGCAAGGATTAGAAAAATAGAACAATATCGAGAGGCCAATTAATTTATTAACAATGCTGTAGATATGTAGAAATTATTCTCATTTAAACATCTATTTTTCTATTTACCTATCCACATACTTTCCTGTACCTAGAATCACTAATTTATCTCTTTCACGTCCAACAAATTAAAAACATTTTGGTATTATTAGTTTATTTGATATTAATAAATGCCCAGTTTTACCACCAACAGAAATTATGTTAAATTGCTTAAATTGATCACATAAAATAATGCTTATAAATTTCAGTTTAGCGCATTTTGCAAACCGTTCGATTTGAGAGTTGTAGAAATAAATTAAGATATTATCATGTATTCGTCAGATCCAATTTCGGATTTTACTATTACATATTTTGGAGATTTCTGAATTTATGGCTATATCCTAGAGTGTTGCTTCTAGATGAACATAATGAGATTTTTTTCAAAACATTTTAGTACACCTATAGCTTACAACATTATAATAATCACCGGCCAAATAAATGTTGGTATTTCATTCTCCTTAAAATAGGTGTTTAAACTCATTATCTAAGACGTTTAATTTTAAATTATATTCTTACACCTAAGAGTTTACTATTACAAAATTACCGTCAGTTAAACGCGCACATCACCTGTCATATGTAAGCACATTAGATACACAATTTATACAATCACGTCAACCAACGGTAGGATACATATCCAGCAGGTACGAGAGCGATCTCATCGTATAATAATTATTTATTTGTCATATAATAACGAAATGGTTATACTAGAGTATTGTTGATCATATCATATATTTAGCTACTTAAATATCAAAATATTTGGGTTAACACGGGTTAAACCATGTGCCCATATCATATACAGTCCATTCTTCATCGATTTATAATAACAATAATGTAAATTTGAATAACTTTGAATTCATATTTGTATTTATGTCAGATGCGTAACTGCAGAGGCTAGTTTTTGATTCGGATATAAATATATAAATCTCAAACGCAACTTCAATCTTAGATAAAATCATTGTCGAGATATGTAGGTTTGAGTGTAGCATGCGTGAAAGAACAGACGACAGACAGGGAAGATAATATACCGGGATGAAAAATGAATGTTGTATGTACCTACATAATAAATAGAGTGATTCTGAAAGGGTGAACAGGGAACACAAGTACGTACGTACGTATATATATGTATATGGATCATTACATGTTGAATTTGCACCGTTTTGTTAGCGTTCCAAACCGCAAATCGGTCATGCAAAATAGCACGCTCAAAGCACGGTATGTTGCGGCGCGGCGCGGCGCGTCGACAGCGATAGCTGTTAAATGTTGCATGTCGCCAATTGAACTGTCATAGCTTATTACCTCTGACGTTGGTTGTTTATAGTTTTCAGGTGATCGTAATCCGCTAAATAGCTCTGCGGTATCACGCCGCGGTACCGCCACCTATCACCACCAAAGTTAAACACTGCGTGAAAACGGTTGTCCGTCCGACGTTTCATGGTTTTCAAATTATTAATAGGTAAAACACAATGCATTGCTGCTATTATTACGATGGGAAGCCTTCATGTTAGTCTTGTTATGGTTATAGTTTGTTTTATGAGATGTTTTGATGTGGGTAACCAATTATTTGTGTTGTAAATTGGGTGTTTACTTGATTAATGTTGAAGTTTATAGTCTGTTTAAGGCATGCTAATGATGACAGTCAAATCGCCGACCGATGCCCATGCGGGCTGGCTGGCTGATTGATCATTTTCGAATATTTTATATATTTACAAAATTCGCTAATTATCTTTTTGCTACTATCTTCAAACATATCTGCACATACGTTCACGTTTCTTTACAACATGAGTCTAGATTTATAGAAATATCTATTCTCAAGATACCAACTGAATCAAATTATTTTGTAAACAATTTTCTTTTTTGTGATAGAAGTAAAATATAATTCTAAACTTGACCTGTATATAGCCCGGAAGAAAACCATTTAGTAGTGGTAAACAATTTACAGAAAATGTAAAAATTATAAAAGTTGAAGATATTAAATTTTGTAGCCATTCTTGTTTGAATTGTTTTTATTTAAATATATGTCATATGCTGGAAAATCGAAGACTTGTTACATTTACGATACGTAAGAAGTTATCTTTAAGCGAATAAATATTTTATTATTATTATTAGATTTACGATTCGCTATAGTTACATTGCATATTCACATATATATATATATATATATATATATATATATATATATATATATATATATATATATATATATAAATATATATCGATAATTACAGAATAAGAAAGTCGAGTTAAGGTCACTCCAGTTTATTTATGTATGTTTATATACTTGTGGAGCCGTTAACAAACCAAATTGATTATTTAATGCAAATAAGAAAAAAAAATTCGACACTCGAGTTTATATACAACCAAATCAGGTCAATTTTTAATTTGTTTATATCAAAATCAATTTTACATATCAGTTCCATTATTAATTTACTATAAATTGGTCTAAGTCTCTATTTAATGATTAATAAATACACAAATTAGCTTGCACATTGGATCTTTAATAATATGTTTGTTATAACATTTGTAAAAAAAAAAAGTTATTAATTTATAATTGGTGATAGAAACTGACAAGTGCGTGAATACTATATTATAATAATATCTAAGTCAAATATTCTTAATTATCGCTTACAATTTGATTATAATTATAAATTATTTAATGTCGTTATCAACGGGAGACAAATGTCAGTGTCAGTACTTGTTCTTGAGAATTCCTCATTCTTATATCTACATGCCAGTACCAATAGTTAAAATTATTGTTTATTATCATTATTATTGACGAAGAGTAGAGGACAGATGTCCCAGAAACACTAAAAAATAGCGATGATATGCTGTCATTTGAAACCGGTGACGAGCTAATGTTTTTGGGGACCTGTATACCTACTTTCAATTTCATAAGTATACAGCAATAAAAATTCATATTTTATATACAGCAACGATTTGAAGATACATTCAGGTCGATTTTGTTACTTGTACATAACGACTTTGTTTAGATATGTACTTGGTATGTAAAATATCGATATAACGTACCTTGAATATATCGGACAAAAATACAAATTTCATTTAAATGAAAATGTACGTATGTAGTGATGTGAGTATTTAAGAAAAGAATGAAAGAAAAGATCATGGAAATTTAATAGAAAAGTAGTATTCAAAATTACCAATTTAAAATTAGGCGACAATGTAACTAACTTCATTGTACATGTTTTGATTCGCAATTTAATTTTAATCCCTCTATTGTTTTGTATTCTGGCATTTTTCTTTTCTGTATTTTTAACAAATTAAAAAAGAAAATGCAAGCATGTAACAGCAAATACATCATGATGAGAATAAAACCACTGCAGCAAAAAGTATGAAAATAGTTGTATTAAAATATTAGGTACACTTTATAATTTATGTGAGAGTCAATAAATTATTTTTCTTAAAACGAGTTTTGACATAAATGTTTATAAAGGAGCTATAAGCAGTAGCGATTAGATGTAAATCAGTTTACTAAACAGCAGGCAAATAAGAAACGACTAATGCTTGTGTGAGCTAACAAAGAAAATGCACGCAAACATTGATTTTTTAGCGTACAACAATTAAATATGTTTGCTTGTAACCAACCAATAGGCTTGGCATATTCCAAAGTGTTATTGCAACGATATCTCTTAGAAAACCGATTTGAAAAATAATTATATATTGGTTATTAGAACAAGTTGATCTATAAATGAGTAATAATCGTAATTTTTCTTTAACACTTTCAATACCATTTTTATATTTTCATATTTTGCTATTAATTACATACGTTGAAGATTTGCTTCTTGAAAATATAAATTAGGAAAACTAATAAAAAATAATGTCCTATTCTTCACTGTTTATTGTATATAATGTACTTAATTTGACTATTCACTAATATAAGAAATAAAATAATACGATTTTTACATTTCAATTTTGCTATATTTATTAAAATCCAAATTTACCGACATTCATACTCAAATTTTTAATATTATAGCTTTATATCTTAATATTTATGATGAAATTGAAACAATATTTATGTTTTCCAATAAAATGTATTACCTTACTATGTTTAGCTTTTTAGCCGTACAATCGAATTCCGTTGTGATAACATAAAATTACGCAATGTAACAAATTCCATTTTATAAGGAACAATGGCCTTCCTTAAATATATCAACGGATGTTTGTTGGAAGGTGATTCAATAGATGGCAAGGAAATATTGACTGTTAACATCAATATCAATCGTTAAATAACCAAAATAACTGAAGAATATATAAAAGTACAATTTTGGTTCTGGTTTTGTTATAGGCATGTTTGACTGCGTATTTGGTGCATTTGCTAGGTATATTTTAAAAAAATGTATGTATATTGTGAATGTGTATAGGTGTATATACCGTTGTTTATAGAGCACCGAGAGAAAAATAGTCTAGACAAAAACACAATTAGTAAACTGAAAATGAGCCGCCAGGCGCCATGTTCACCGATATTAATATTAAAATATTCAAGAAACGCGACTCTCTGTTGGCCAAAAGGAAAAACATTCAAGAACCGACGTTCTCGCTCGTCGCTCGGTCTCCAACCAAACATGCTACTTTGTTTTTTGGACTCAGTTAATTTCACTTCATGTTTATTAAAATGTGCCTCTTTTTGTTGGAAACGCCGCTTTTTTGGTCCCTTTCCCATTTAAAATTCAGAATTTAATTATCATAAGGAATTAGTATGTGTACCCGAGGCGAGGTGGCGTTGCAGAGCTGCGTCCTTTCTTTGTAACCGGCGACATTCACTCACTGCTTACCTGATTTTATTGAATTAATAAAGCTGTTGATATGCGCGCCCGATCATATCTAGCCTGGGAATCTGGATCAGATACTACTTGCTACTTCAATGTGAATATAAGGCTACTAGATTTAACTACGATTTGCCTCCAAGCAATAATCTTGTGTGTGTGTGTGTGTGCATCACAGGGAAAATATAGATGAACGCATTTTAGTGGCGTGAAACGGTAAATAGTTATTCATATTAGAATATCAAGTGTGCTTTTGTTCTGTTTTCATCTGCAGCTAATACATCCTCTTCTTGTTCCCTATCGCATGATATTCTCACGATGCTGATGATAATGATGGGGCAAAATGATGCGTACATGATGCTATTTTCTATGGATACCACTGGTTGCAATTGACGCCCGTTTCTTTTTTCATTCGCGAGAATCAGGAAAACACTTTTTACTCATTGAAACAATAATTATGAACTAAAGATTAGGGGTTAAATAACAAGTGCAAACTATACGTTTTGCATTTAATTTATTCCTAAACAAAACATTTATTTTACTGATTCCAAATAAACTATAACAAGAATAATTTAGACCATAAACAATTTTTATATAAATCAATGATTAAAACATTCAAATCAGGGATGGTAAAATCATGTATTTCAGTTAATATCTCGAGTTAGATTTTCTTTTGTGATTAAAATAGAAGTTTGATATAATTCCTATAGAAACAAAACAGTTACCTAAATGTTACATGCATATTTTCTCGGGAGTCTGAAATCAGGAACGAACATTCCTGGTTTATAACCACGAATGAGTACTATTAATTTCAGATATACACTTGAAAATATAAATATATTACTATCATCGAAACATAATATGGTATATGTCGTGTTTTTCTTGAAATCCTCTTATTCGTGCAATCTGGAGAATCTCTTTAGGCTCATGATGACATCTGCAACAACTGATAATTCCTGGCAACCGGCGGAGGCAGATATCAATGATACCGGCAGGGCAGATCAGAGCACACTGGGTGGTATATAATTTGGCTCCACTAACAACAGCAGTAGCAAACCAACAAAGACATTTATTTCATGAACAGAAAATTGGCTACCTCCCGGCCCAGCCCGGCCCAGCCTGGCCCGGCCACATTGGGGAATGTCCACAAATAAGTCAGTCAGGTGTCCGACGGCCAAACACGCAGATTACATGTTAACTTGTGTTATTGCTGGTAATACACATCACGAGAACTCAAAATACGGGTGCCTGCTCTTTCTCTTACTTATAACCATCACCAATAATAACGGACTCGCTATTATATATATAATTGAAATAAACATGTATTATTTACAAGTTTACATATACCCTTATTTATACATAAGAAATGTTTGCTATATCTCGGTACTCGTATGGTATGCGATTGTTCATCGAAACTATTAACTTTAGCGTTAAAATTCGTTCTTAATAAACATCCGATTTTCCTCATTTTACCCGATAAGTCTATCGCATAAAGTATTAAAAGATATTTCGGGAAATAGAACGTTGTTCATTTATTTTTATATGTAATAAAAAATAACGATTTTCATGTTGATGGCAAAACAATTATTTATGTTTCTATCTTTTCAATTTTAATTTATACGATTTTTTGTAACATTACTTGACGGCTGAATATTGGCATATAGGTAATACTATTTTGATAACTTGTTATTAAACATATATAAACAACATATGTATTTACAATAAATACAAATCTCCTTTAACAATATATTCAGACAAAATTGAAATATAAATTTCATTATAAGGATTATATTCCTTGAATAACACGTTTACACATAGAATTTCAGCCGTTCTGTTCTGAAAATAGTCAGATTCGATTCTGGAATGGTTAGAACGTGTATTTTCGTTAAAATATCGAGATCGAAAAGTTTCATTGTTACAATACTTTATTTTACATTTTGTCCAAGAAAGTAAAGACTAAATATTGACCCGATAAGTGTAAAATTAAAATTATATATAAATTTATAAATGAAAGAAATAGAAATGATAAAACATTCAAAATATAGCAATCTTCAATTAGAGTATAGATCTTATAATATCATGTAACTTAAGTATAACAAAAATAATATTCCTTAATGGCGTTTACTAATGTATACTTCAACAATGTGAGTTGAAATTAATCAGCAACAACCTATATTCATCTATTTAATTCTAAATGTATCCATTTTGCTATAACCTAACCTCAAAGCTTATCACCACCAGAAACAAAACTAGAAACATTTTAATGGTAACATGACTAAGGTACATTAATAGTGGCTGGTGTACGTCAGCATAAGCAAGCAAGAAACAGTGGCGTGGGGCGTGATTGGAAAAGGCAAGGCAAGAGAGAAATAACACTATAGGTGCGTTATTAACCCTCGACATCAGTTCTGCAACCAACATATGTTTTTGCGTCAGTATAAAAATGATAATGATATCGACAAACTCTCATTAGCTTCACGCAACTGGAATATAGGTTTGACTGATTGAACTGTATTTATTTATACAGTGCTTTTATATGCTGCAGCACTTCAATGAATATCAATCATTATTTCTACAATTGACGAACCGCAATTAAACACATACACATGCGCGTCTGTTCGGTTTACCGTGAAGATAATTAATTGGCTCTTACTGTAATTATTGTTTTTTTACTTATTGAGACATGACTACCGCAGGGTTAGTTAAACGTAGATACAGAATCATAAGTTTATTGTAAATTTTTGTTAATCATACTATAATATAAATATTGGTGAAAGTACCACTATTTCCAGCTCGCCTAGGGGTTAGTGTATATTAATCTTGAAACAATTTTAATTTTATTAGCTTTGTGTGCAATTTGAAGAAACTATGAAGTGGCCTTTACTCGACTTTCATGTCCTATCTGTATTTAGAATAATGCATACAAACGCAAAAATCAAAAATTTAATAGAAATATTTAAATAAAAGATATGATGTCCTGTTGTTGTATATGACATAACTCATAAAAGTTAAAGAAATGGAATATTCGAAGATCTTGTTATCGCATGATTATATCACCTTATATCACTGTCGAGTGTAATAATATTTATATATGTTTTAATTGGAATTTGTAGAATTTTAATGAATTGTAGATCAGTATCGTACTGTTGTTATATAATATTAAAACAATGTATGTTTGGTCGTGTGTCCGTAACAATATCAGAATCAAAGTAAAATTACAGAAATTCATTTCACTTTTTCCAGATTCCGAAAACATTAATAAAAGATATACTTCTGGTCGATCGCTTTTTGACCACAATTCCTATGATGGTATCTTATATTCACTGCCCGACAATATTAACGGAACACATTTTGATTTTGAACATTTTCTGTTGTATGGATAAAATAATTTTAAATTTACCTATCATATAAATCGTATTGTCTCATGTTTTGCCAATTTAGGCTAAGATTAGCCCATCCTATTGATCACCTACCGTGAGACCACATTTTTACATACTTTGTTGGTAAAAAGTAATTGTATCAACGATTTAGAAAATGAGTGCAAGTTTTCCGTTAATTTTAACAATCAGTGCCCGAGAAATTCCCGGCGCATTTTATATCCATTAGTCCTAATACTTCCGGAATTATACAATTTTAATAATGGAACCTACCTTAATACTGGCCTTGGAAAAAGTTTGAATGTATTAGAATTGTGTTCTTCACATTGAATCGAAATGCCAACGTAAGGAAATTAAAAATAATACTTTTGAAATTTATAATATTCAATAAAGCAATTGCTTGCATTGTTGAGTCTCGAATGGGTCGATTTCCGTCGCTCATGGTTTGTTTCTACAAAATATGTTTTCCTTATTAATTCAACCGACATACCCATCTGAATCAGTTATAGATATCCTTTTGAAAATCGTATTTTTATCTTTAAATTTTCATAACTTCATAGTTCATCGACAGTTTTGACTCTTCTACACACATACATCATTCCGAAAATAGTCAGATTCGAGTCAGAGATGGGCATTTTTTTTTTCTTCTTTTTGACTTTATCCAATAATGTAAACAGGAATAAGTGCACCATCGCAGGATTGAATATAGATATAACTTATTGGAAAAGTATTTCCACAATACTTTAAGTGCACCATAAGTATAGTACTTAAACATATATATATATATATATATATATATATATATATATATATATATATATATATATATAAAACCATATCTGCATAATATAATCAGTAAAATTACATAAAATTTAATTGGCTATTTGATCTCTTCAAAACAAAACTATGTTGTTGTACTATTATTATATAAAGTAATTAAAAGGGATTTAATTACTACCTAAAATGTTACACGAGCATTGCACATATACTATATGCTCATTAGGTTGATTCATTATGAAATCCAGCAACTGATCATCATTTCATTTCTATTTCAGGAAGTATCTGTTCGAAATAATCATTCAATAATCAAATAATATATATGTGAGATGTGTGAAATACGCAGTGGTGTGAAAGCTGCACTGAGAAAAGGATTTACTTGAATCAATTTAGGCTAACTACTATTAAATAAATCCCATATTTGAATACAGCGAAATCAATGTAGAGTAATATTAAATAGATGCTATATTTGCAATCTCCAGATAAGGTTTATTTAATATTAATAGATCGTATTACTGTAGAATAAACTACATAAATGCACCATGTATTTACTGTTAATACATCTTACTATAGTAAAATACACTGTATTAAAGCACTATCTATTTACTATTAATACATCATATTTGTCTTAAATATGCGGTATAAGAAAATCATTTTGGGTTTTATTTATAGGAAATCAATAAAATATAATGCAGGTTATAAACATATATTTAATAAAAATACAAAAAAAATATAGGACACTTCCAAATAATAACAATAACGTTTGGACTTATAATTAACAAATAACTTAAGATGTAATAATAGTTAACATTGCAGTATAATTTTGATTATTATAACATAATTTTGGGTAACATAATTTTTTTATTTAATTGTAGTAAATGTATATGAATCAATATACATAAATGAAGTTTCACATTAATTACCACAAAAATATACAACTTTTAATTAATTTAAAGTCGATATTACTAATATTTATGATGCCAATATTTAAAATACTTATAAAATTGGGTCTATGTTCAGATAATAAATAGCTTTGACTAGTAGAATCCAGTATTCCACTTGTATTAAGAATTGAAACAATAGCTTTCCCAGTAATAGATTGTTCTAATTGTAGAAACATTTAATTTAAGAGATTTATTAAATCTCTTGCATTTAAATTTTCTACTAATGTTGATATTGTGGAACGCAAAAACGAATTTTGTTTAGAAGCCGAAGATGCATTTTGCTCTAGAAGTGTTGTTCGGGACTAGGTAAATCACATCATTGCCATTTGAGCTATATTCGTATCATCCAAATCCAATACAACGCCCTGTAAAAAAATTGAAAATAAATTTTAGTATATTTTGTTAAAATGACTACGAAAGAACGGGGATTTTCTTAATTTGGCTCATTTAGCCCCTGTCAATTTCAAGGGTAATTATTCCACAGTTAATTTCAAATGCATTACATTAGTTTATTGTGTCTAATGCATGGCAAACAAACGCACTTCACTTGTGCGTTCTTTCGATCTGAAATTAACCACAAAAGCCACAACGTCAGATATCGAGAATTATAGATTGACTCAAATGAAAACAATGCGTGTATTATTTCTTTTCTAAATTTGAATTCGATTCAATATTCAAAATACGAAATCGATCTACGACTCGATTCCTGTTTCGCAGATAGATTCGAAAATCGAAGATCAACTTTTAAATAGATCGATCTTTTAAAATATCGATTCAGATTCGAACATCCCTAACATTAACAAATTGGCAACACTGATTATCATACATGTGATCTTGAATACTTAAATTTATAATGTTTGTAAACGAAATACAACAATAAATGGGGTTATGTTGTTCTAACACGATTTTTTGTATATGCGCAGATAAAAACAGATTCAACCGGTTAAATTACACGGATATAGAACTAGTTACGGTATGTTTAACAAAGATTCATACTTACATCAACTATATCTGCCCTCGCACACTGCCTAATCATTTGATTTGCTGTCCAATAATAGCGATTGTAGTAATTTCGTGCTCTGTAAATAATAATTAAATATGATGACGATCACACGCAATGAAATGACACAAAATATAGTTTACCTGTAAATATTGGCGATAAATCTTCTAAATCCGCCTTGGACAACAACAACAACAACAAAAACAGCTGTGTTACAATCTCCGCCATTGCTATACTGTGCCCTTACACAAGAAATCGCAATGACAGCCACACAAAAGAAATAACTTAAGCTAATTCCACATGGTACCTCATTTCCGTAAAATCGTTCGAGATTCGAACAAAGAACAGCCAATCAAAATTACAAATTAATTGTAAGCTTGTTCTGTGAAACAAATAATCTTGCGAGCAATACACAGCCTATCAAGACATGTATAACGCCGATAATGTCGAACGTTTTTTCGGCGACAACGTGCCATGTGGAATTAGCTATACAGAGACATTAATGTGAACTGTGCATAAAATAAATATCTATTTAATATTAATAGATTCGATTTTAGTTTATTATACATGTATTACATATAAATGCAATATTTAAAAAATAAATTAATACACAAATCTATTACTATTAAATAAATTAACTTTATAATAAAGAAAGAAACTTCAAATAAATGTTGTATTTTTAATAAATAGACTGGTTCATTAATAATTAAGAAATTTATTAATTTCAAAGAAAATTTTCTTGGCATTAGTAAATTTTTCAAAGAAATGCTCAAATAAAGACTTATTAACTATAAAGACAAGTATTTTTCTCAGTGTGGCAGTGTTCATAAATTAACTTACTATAGTAAGAAGTATACTTCTCACATGTTAAAGATGGTTCTTTTTACTTGTAGTTTTTAGTTGTAGTCGGAAGCTTATCGACGATATTTAAACACTGATACTTTTCCTCTATGGTACTGTATTTCATTAAAACTAATAATATTATCATACATATGTATAAATATGTATATAAATATTAATACGTGACGACCCGCGGAATCCGGGCTATTCATCTATTTTGGCTCAGAAATTAGAATACAGGTTTGAGTATAAACTCAGTGCGAAGCCAGTCTATAATTCTCGCATACGCATGCATACCAAAACCCCATAATATATTTAACCCTAAACCGTATAACTCAAGTCAAGTAGTCAACCTCATACATAAGAGTTGAAGTTACGTATGAGGGGTTTTACAAACTCAAATTTCGAAATATATTTCAACAGTGTTAGGAAATCCAATCTCGTCTCTGCAATCGCGTTGCTATTTTCGCGATGAGTCTTACTCTAAAGGCCTATAAAATTACTTCATATTATAGAAGAAATAAAATAAAATATAAAATAGTGTAGGTAGTACTACCTACACTATTTTATATTTTATTTTTTTTATATTATTTAACATATATAGTATTAATTTTAAAATATTACAAAAATGTTCATCTTGCATAAATTTGAATAAATTCTCCGTGCCTCAATCATCATTAAATTCCCATTTGTTGAAAATTCTAATAATTTTGGCGCTGTAACTAATCCAATCCAACTTTGGCAACAAAGAACACAAAGTCCACTTTGCCCACGTAAGATTTACCGGCGGATCTATTCAAACACGGGCTTAATTGACCTTGCGACAATATAAAGAAGATCCCCGAAAATTATATATATATATACCTTTACTATTATAATAGTTGGCCCGGGTGTAATTTCGTAAATGATACCTTTTCGACGAAACATAATTTTTATAAGAACATTTTGTGGCTGTGATAATGTGAATCAAAGCAAGCCCTGCTGGCGGATCATAGACGGTTTGTCGCCAACTATGAATATTCAGGCTATACTGACTGACTGACTGACTACTTGCCGAGTCAACTAAATTGCTTCGGCTTAATCGGTCGATTAAGTCAAGCGGCATTTAATATGATATGAACCTCTCCAGTTCGTGAATACGAAAAATATAGTTTTTGGTTTAACGTTTATAATAATACCCTATTCATTTTAATATTGAGCGGCAACTTGATTTGAACGTAACGTCCAAGCATCAGGTCCAAGCGCCGTAGCACAGATATTGTGTGACGGATTTTATAATAATGTAAAAATTCAAAATGGCGGGTGATTATTTCAGTGATTACCATAATTTGTCTGAAATCGATTACAAAACTGAAAACCGTGATGCTAAGTCTCCTATTAATGTTCAACATATATGTTTAACTTTATAGGAACAATACTGTATGACCTGTTATTACATTGTTATTTCATTTTTATTTCATTTTCTTTTTGTTTCTTAATCCTGATGCTTGCTTGCTTGTCGACCGGCCGGCCAACCGCTCGCTCGCCTTGTTTGTCTTTTGTTTTTCCCCATTACATTCTTCATTTTTTATGAAAAACGCGCGCCAAACGCGAAATTAATCGCAGAATCTTATAAATTGCTAATTATTATATAGAGTTTAATCTCATAGCATGTCCGATTCTTTTGAATGAGCCATAAAAACGGAATCTACATTAACACTAAATTAATACCCGTTTAATGTCGTATATGAAACGTTTTATAATAATCATAATTATTTGATCCATATGGTGGGCATAGTAATTTGGTTCATTTATTTTGGGATGACAGATGAGGTCATAAGTAACAGTAAGTTAAATTCATTTTACCAAAAAAGGTGGCACAAATCTAAATTCATATCATTATCCGCGAACAATATTGCTCCACTGCTGTTTTAAACGATTTACGCACCACGTATGGACGAGAGTTTATCTTAGCAGACCTGAAAATGAATTTTGCGCATCTCTTATTGGTCATTATATTGCTTCATATATTATTAATATTATCTAGTATATTATACCGTCCCTAGGACAATCCATTTAATTATTTTAATTATATGTTTATTTGCTTTCTGAAACTATAAGCGGTTAAATATTTATAGAATATCCTTATAGACCTACAAATTAGCTCAGAATTCCACTATAAATTTTAATTTAATTTCATGAATTCTAATCTAATTAACAATACATAATATATTTCTCTTTTTTGCTAAGCGCTTAACAATGGCACCATAACTAATGGTCACACATAGTGCAATCTCCGAATAGTGAATCAGATGTATTGACTATTGCGTGCATGTTGTAACATGTTTATAATGCTGCTACAGAAAGGAACACATGACTTTCTTTGAAAATCCAGTTCTGTTGTAACATAATTATATTGGCAAACTGCATGCAGCGAACTGCGGATAAATACTTATAGCTATGCGCAAATAACCGAATTTCTACGTATCCACGTGACATCTGTCACATGGGAACGGAACGCACGTTCGGACGCCCGGCCAACACTTCTTTAAAATAATACACGTTCAAAATTGCAGTCATTTCCCTCCTAGTACTTACCTTAATACAATTTTTGGTTTTTTATCGTTTGACATATGCTTGCTCTTTTTGATGTTTTTTTGGCACCAGTTACATTATTGTTTAACAATGACACCAGGATAACCACTATAAGATTTTTTTTATAAATATATATTACTGGCATTTGTTAGGTAGGTATAAAGAAGTCATTGCCAAAAATACTTTCAGTTCTTCGTCTACATATATATCTTTCACTGAACAATAGCAAAGAAGATGAAAAAAAGAAAATATTAGCGTATATTTATGGTGTGATTATCCAATTTCAACTGAAGAACAAAATCAGCTACACATATGCTATTCTAAGAATTTTGTTATTGCCCAACGATATTCCAATGATGTATTGTACCGAGACTGATTTCTAAAGAAATAATATACTGAATTACAGATGCATACATTCTGGAAAAAAAACCAATTCTTGTTGGAGATATAGCCTTAATTTCTAAATTTGTTTTATTTTGCTGCATACAATGCAATAGACACATAGGGATTAAAGGCTCAGAACATAAAAATTGAAAGGTAGTCGTTTCACTTCGAGCTATTTCTATAGCAGTTCAAAATTAATATATTTTTGGATAATTTGATGAAATGGGTCAAATATGAAATATTGAAAAAGAATTAGGATGCTTTATCGCTGGAGGGTTGGTTACGCCCCAACTCAGGGGTTTCAAAAAAATAGTGTTGATTTTTGAAGTCTACCCCAAAATAACCCCTATAATATTATTTTTGTTTTAATATCCGTCGAGTTACAGGGGGTTGAAAACGTTGATTTTTAAATAAAAGCACTGATTCTTTAAAGGTTTTAAGTAAATTATTCAAAGAAGATCACATTTCCGAAAGTTAGTCTTAACAAAATAGTTAGCTTATGAAATTACAAAAATAATTCATGAATTTAAAATTTGTTTAGGCTCATCGTTGCAGAAATACAGTTAATGTTAGGTGCATTTGAACGCAGCCCTGAAAAGGTTAGACTTTTAAAACAGCCATAACTCTTGTAAACTGTTTTCTTTGGTAAAGATATATTTATCAAAAATAACAGGTGATATCTGGGGTTATAAATGGCTTAAGATTAAAGTTTAATAATTTTACCAGGCAGTTTTGTATCTAGACGTTCAAACACACATTTCCGTTAAAATTTAGAGTTTCAAATTTATCAATACTTCTTTATATATATTCGAATAAGAAATCATATGATTCTATTTGATTTATATCATGTTGTAATTAAAGTATAACGATAAAAATATCAATATCAGTATTATAATACGGTAGCAACAAGAATTTCTTTAAAACGATTTCCATAGAAATTCAATTGCATATGTATATCAGTATTTATGTAACAGATGTATCACAATATCCGTTTTCAAGTATAGCAATTTTACAAATACACTATATTATTAAATCTAGCAGAGGATTTGACTTCATGGAATCTCGAAATGCATTATAGGATTTTTCTCTATAGCTACAACATTATTTGAAAAGCTCTATTAATTTTAAGATATTTCACAACTATTTTACAACAAATTAATGTACGAATTATTACATTTTTTGCTTAAAATAAACAAATTTATCAAAAAAAAAATTATACCATATTAAAAACCTATTATTACAAAGTAATAATAAAATAATAAAAAATTAAATAAAAATGGGCATGTTCTTGGTGGCAGCGGGCATAACAGTACACTCGGAATAAAAAATATTAATTTCTTTTCATATGTAAATAAAAAAATTTGCTTATAGTTAATTTATATATTATAATATTAAAAACTATTATCCGGAATAACGTGCGTCCAATTCTGTGGTTTCACTAATAAACTTACAATTACAAAGTGAATTTATAATTATTCGACTCAGGATTAACTGGTAACTCATCCGCGATGATCTTATTATGGTGTCGGTGATATGTTGGTTATATGGCATGTCATGGAGTTATAATAATACAATTATTTCATTTTATTCTCTTTTATAATTATAATTATAAAAGAGAATTAAATTAAATATTTTTCATATTTAACATATTATATAAAACAATTGCAATCGCTGTATCAAATTTAAAATATTTTATAGCCACCAATCAAGTTTATACACACGTTTGGACTATTAGGAAAAAGTAAATGCTATTTTTAATAAAAAAACATCAATAAATGATATATTTTTCAGAAAAATCTTTTTAAACTTGTCGATTTTGAGATGTGCAAAAGTTACATAAGTAAACAAGCACCTCCGGTTGACATATCCGTTTCAAAAATTGGAAGTTATCGCTCCGGAGATATACAAATCTTAAATTTAAAATATTATATTTTTATGTTCATCACAATTACTACTATTACAGTATTTGTTTTTATAAATAACCATCAGTGCCGAACTAGCCTTTGTCTTTTGCAGTGGCACAGCATATTTTAAAAGCGATAAATGGCCATTTGTTGAAATACAAAAATATCAACAAAGGTGTAAAAATGGGCTGACCTCACCACCACTTGTAGAAATCATATTACAAAGCGTTCTACACATTCATTCATTCCCACACTTACACACAGTAAAAAATTGTGACCGTATGTAGGTAGGCATAGGAAGCAATTTAAATTATATATAGAACAACTTTATAATAATCAGATAAACGTATGTAAGTAGCAGTTTTAGGTCGATAGGATACTTAGAGGAAATTTGTTTCTATAGGAAAAAGGATGGTTATCAGTAAGGCCGATAATGGTGTGATGTTATGCATGTAATATATGTACAATCTGAAATTGTTATTAAAAATGTAGTAGAATAATGATTGTCTAATTCTGGTCACGTTTATGCATGCTTCATGTCGTACCTATTATTAATTACTTGTATTTTAATCACGACTATAGAGTAATTTTAATATCATGTACCTACCTACATGTGTGTGTACAGTCATCCACTTACGTTCATACAATATAAAGCTCATGCTTTGAATTTGAATTGCAGTTGTTATTGTTGTAAAATCGAAAATTTAGAATCGGGGGAAAATGGAATAATTATTATCTCAAATAAATCGACCTCGAGATTTTTCTGTTTTGAGGGGCCTGAACCTATTTTGACTATTTTCGTTATGACGACTGTATGTATAAGTGTGTGTGTGTGTGTGTGTGTATGGGTGTGAACGCTCTATAACCAATACCATTGAATATAAAATATGATATTGTAAATTGCCAGCAAGAATATTTCCTATTTCACCCGGAAGTGTTTGTATACTTGTGTTACTTTTTTCATATCTTGAAAACCACACGAATTAAAGATAAAATTAAAATTGTAAAAGTGAAAAATACTACAGTATCTAGCAACTTTTTTTTGAAAAGTTATATACCATTTACGGAAAGAATTAAAAAATTCAAGTAATCCCCATTAATTTCACAATATTCAATAATTGTAATCTTTATGAAAATGAATTACAAAATGTACATAATAATATCCGCTATAATGCATCCTTATATTGCAATAAGGAAAAATAAATAATTGGTTTAGTGTGAAGGTTTCAAGAAAAGGGCACTTTTTAATGTTCCGGAAATCGAGTGTATCACGATCTTGTGAAGACTGTTAAAGAATCGAAACGAAATAAAAATGATTCCAATACAAATGAACAAATTACATGTAATCTCACTTCTGTAACTATCATACTTTACCTGGGTACTAATAGCCATAGTAGCTGATGTATTCATTAAATTTTAAAAAATTGGCTACCATCATTTTTATTTTCAATACGACAGATGATAGTCATTTAGTTTGACTGTAAACTGTGGGTTATATTCTCATGTCATCCGCTATACTAAAGAACTATCATGCTAGTAAATTGTTTCATAATGAAACCTTGTCAGAACAAGAAAAAACGATAATCAATCTACTGTAAATTCTTAATCATGCTGGTTAATATTAATTTAACATTAGTTAATGTATCACATTTCCTTTTTCTTTACTGATTAAATATAGATACTCCATTTTGATATATGTTCTTCATCTTAGGGAGATTTGTAGATATTAGGATGTAATAAGAATTTTTTAAATAAATAGTGCTCAGGGTCCTTTTTTGAAGATACCTTGTAAAAATGGCTGGTTCTTCTAATTTTAGGCATAGACAACTTTAAATTTTCTATATCTCGAAGTATTTCGGCCGGACTTTCGGGTTTCGGTTTGTGGAACTTAAGGTTTTATTCAACAACTGATTGATATGATAAAGAAATGTCAATAGTTTTGAAATTGGCAAGTTAGTTACAGTTAATATAATAATTAGCTAAAATGGTAAAAATCTATCGAATTGGTGGTTCCTATGGTGAATGTTTGTGATTGTACACATGTAAGTATTTTGATTGAAGCAGGGTGGTTGGTTCGGTTGGCATGTGTGTGTGTGTGTGTGTTGTGGATCAAACACGCCATTAAAGATGCCAGCGACGTTTTTTTCCCCGCACGTTTATATATACAGCATATACAAAATATACATTTCACCAGCGGACCAATGAAAAAGCCCGAATAAATTAGCTGCACACAAAACCATCCAGTCATATTGCTTTTCTGTTATCAACTTATACTTCGTGGCAATAACATCAGGCCACAGTGAACACTGGCCGCGCTCCCATGTGAACATTATCGACAACTGAACTGCTCGATTGTATACACGGTACTGCTATATAATTTCCTATGCACAAGCACACCCACTAAAAACAACCTCACCTTACTAGAGCGTTAGTCGGATGTTTACACTTTAACAAAATGGCGAGTGCTGCGGTCACGATATTTATTCCATAAAATGGATTTTCATGTCATCGTCGTACATATACCTACATACCTACATGTGATTGTGCTATATTGTTAAATTTATTAATATTTTGTTGTTTGTGATTTATATTTGTAATTTTTAACAGTCAAAGAAATTGTGTCACTATTGTGTTTTTGTGTCAAACTGTATATTACTCATAGATTCATCGATTTTATCGTTATACTAGCCAAAGTAGTTGCTGTTCTAAAGATCAACGATTTTACTTTGCGAATATATGTTATTCAATACAAGATGTGTGTGTATATAAAATATAATAACTTAAGATAATACTATACACTCTAAAATTTGTAATTGTTGAATTTGAAATTTTATAGCCGTCATTAATGATGCACTGAAAAAATATATTGTTAATAAAGCTGTATATGAGCATTTTTTTTGTAAAATTCAAATTTCAAGAAAGGTTTCTTTAATATTACTCAATTTATTATTTATTATTAATAAACTAGTCTGTATATTACAACTGCGTCATTTATGTGCGGCTTCTGGTAATTTCTTTGAATAGTAAAACATTTGCGATTAATTACAGCAACATTTCATATTGCATATTTTACGCAAGTAAGATATATTAACAGTAAATACATGGTGTATTTGTTTGACTGTATTTTAATATGGGATTTATTTAATTGTAGAACCTAAATTGATTAAAGTAAATCCTTGTCTCAGTTTGAAATTAATAAGTATTTTGGTAACGAGAATTATTTTTATTTGTTTTTAAAAAGCAAGCTTAGGTACAGTCACCTAAGCTTTCAGTTTGCCGTATTATCAAGTTGGTCGATAACGAAACCCTATTTATAACAACTTATTTCTAAAGAGATAAATTCAAATATATTTGCAAACTTTATTATTGAGCATAACATATTTAAAAACAACAATGACATCAATTTTATTGAATATTTTTAAATATCAAAATTCTTACTAATTTAATTATTTTATATATTTGTAATTTCTAAATTATTATTTTTTAATTTATTTACAAACCGCACATAAAAATAAAACAATGCCACCGATTTTATTGAATTTCTTATATATCAAAATAATACCTGCTCAATTATTTTTATATATATATTTATATATATATATATATATATATATATATATATATATATATATATATATACATATATATATTGCAAATTTTGAAATTATTACTTATTATATATATTGTGTGCATATAATCTGAAGAATCCTGAAGTGAAACGAATTTCAATGCAAATAATTGTTGATGCTGAAAATTTTACTGATACACGCGATTAAATACTAAAATTCAAAATCTAATTTAACAGGTTGACTACAATTTGCATTTAATAATAATATTGATTTATTTCTTCAAAAATCAGGATTATAAATTTACTAGTTGCTTCTATTTTTAATTTGAATAGATTATTCAATGCACATTAATAATCTCACTCACAATAACTTTAATTATGACATTTCATAATTTTGACAATTCAATAAAAAAGAAACAGTAGCGGGGCTTGACTTGAATTTTGTAGTGGCACAGCAGTATTTAAAAGTGATAAATGACCAAATGTTAAAATATAAATAGGTCAGTTTTCTCGATGTTTTGGCACATACATCTAGATATATATATATATATATATATATATATATATATATATATATATATATATATATATATATATATATCTTTAATCCACCATATAGATTATATGGTGAGCCAAGGTACCTATGCTTGTTATTGAATAAATGGACAAATCAATTCCGGGGCAAAAAGAAAGATCGCATTCTAGTTGTATTGATGAAGTGAGTGCCCCAGCCCCAGCCCCACTCTCTCCCATACATATTCATTATTAAATTGTGACAACAAAATAACCCTTATTTTCGTTGGCATGAACAAAGTTTACACACAAAATGACATGTTCGTCACAGTCAATCATGTCTGTACGACTGTACTTACACAAATACACACCACACAGTTAGTTGCACTGGACATAATGGACATAATATACACAAATTTCGAAATGTTATTAATGAATCTGTACATGTGTATACATTATACATACATATATATGTATATGTATTAGATATATAAAACTATATACATATAATATAAATGGAAGATTCCAATCGGGAAAATCATTATCCATTAACACACTCTCATATTTGATAAATTGTGGACATTTTATTTAGGAATACAGTCAAAAATATGTTATTCCATTAGTGTAATGTAAACGTAATAAATTGATAAATTGTTATTTATATCGCCCTTGATTTTTTACAGAGATTGTCGCTACTATATTCTCGTTTCAGTTACACGGATTTATGAAGACATTATATATATATATATATATTTTTTCTTTATATATATATATATATATATATATATATATATATATATATATATATATATATACATGTGTTTGTAGCATATATATATATATATATATATATATATATATATATATATATATATATATATATATATATATATATATATATATATATGCTACAAACACATGGCGGAATGTTTTAGGTCTTCTGTACTTCGTACGGTGAGCTAAAAACCAATGAACCTCAATCATAACACGAATATATTGAACATACATCTGAGTATTCAGCATTTGTTATGCATGTCGATCTGTACATATTAACCTACATCAATTTGATTATAATCACCCTCTTAATATGAATTGAAAGAGTTAAAGAAAGAAAAAGGGTACTAATAAAAATGAAATGTAAGAACGCTTCATTGTTCGTGTAGCAGCCGCAGTCAGTCACTACTAGTAGTATAGTAGTAGTAGATAGATGTTCGCTTGAAATGATACATGGTCGTTCGTCCGTCCGTCCGTCGCTGTATTCAGAACGCGTCTTCAAGCATGAAACGTAATCGATTCGTGCACTTATATCGTGTAATTGTTCGAGTACAATTCACCTACACACGACCAATTCCACTCCACAGTTCGCTATAGCTTTACAAAGAACGGACGAACATGCATCATTCTCAATACCTACTCAAAATCTTACTTTAATGACGTTTCCAAACCTATACTATATATACTCATTGTTTTCTATTTATTACGTGTAACTAAATTATCTTACGGTTCGATTTGTCATATTCTAAAGGGTAACTTGTTTAGAGTCATTTTGATTCAATTTGCGTTCGTTTGAATTCTAGAGCCATATAGCCATATTGCTATCTTGCAACAGTTGCTATTTTGCTGCTACCAGCTATATGACCATTTTTAATAATGCCCAATTGCATCAGACCAGAGAAAAGTTCAACTCTGAAAAACCACTAAGAATGCGGATAACCGTTGTAAGCAACATAATCATATTTTCTGTATATTTATTGAAAAGGGCGATTTAAAGTTTTATGTCGATATCTTTGAATTAAGATAAATTCGATCATAATTGATTTTTTAATTTGTGATATCAGATATAACAGTTCAATTTTGGTAATAACTCATTACCTCGCCTTACCAAGTAGCAAAGAAGCTACAGCACTAGATCATGTGTCTGTAGCATTCTTGGATAAAAAAGTGTTTGTCTCGTCGCCCTGAATCCAAAAATATATATAACTTATATACTTGGATGTTAGTCCTCGCTCATAAGATTTTGTACCCTCTACTCCTCTGAAGGTACCGGAGCGATTTACACCAAATTTGGTACACATATTATTTGGAATTTCATTTGAATCCGCACGCAGTTTAAATCCAATCACCCGTATACTTCCTGAGTTATAGGGCCCCAAAATTTAAAACCCCCCATAATACTGCCCTTATAAATATAATTAAAAGACCCAAACATTCTACTGAAATTTTAAAATATTTTATACATATGAGATTTTTTCATATTGTAAACCCAAAACCCGAAAATAAAATATTAAATATTATAATTTTGAATTGTAAAATATGCACTAAAATTATTTTTATCAAAGTAATCTACAAAAAATTGTAAGACTTTTTATATCTATAACAATTTGAAAAATGGCCATAATAATTAAAAACCGCTGCTCGCATCGCATATCTTATACTTAAAAGCGAGCTGGACGCATCGATGCGTTGTACGTAGCGAATCTTGTTTTGTTATGAAATTTATTTAAAAAATTCTACAACATTATCTGATTTATCTACAAATTTTGCTGCAAAATATAATCATATTGAAATTACAAGCCTTTTAATATCTATAAAATAGCCTTATAGATCTATAGATTAGTTCAGAATTTCATCATTAGGCAATCGACATATGTATATATATACTTCAAGCAATGATATGAGATAGATAATTATTTTCTAACAAGCAAGTCATCTATGAAAATTGATTTTTTCAATTAATATATTTATTCTATGCTATCTCACTTCAATCAGAAATGATAGTGATAAATTTAAGAAGACAAAAAAAAAAGGAACGAATTTTCTGATTATATTAGGCTGTATACCAACCAAGCTGTATAGAGTGTGTATATCATTTGCACAATAAGATCATGTTAACACATAATAGGTGTAATTAAACAGTAGTTCACCACAGGTGGCATTCGGAACCGCTCCCAGCGTGCTATCAGTGGAATATGGCACCCTGCAGTGTTCTGCTTATTATATCACCGTTTGAGAATGGACCGACCTGCCGCGGATGGTGCCGGGCAGACAGGTGGCTTTGACATTCGATATGCCTATCACCAATTGTTTTTTAAAGATATATATTGATGCGCTCCTCTACAGCCTCTACTACTGCTGCTTTGTTTTACTTTTTGCCCGCTTCTTGTTATTTTTTCTTTACAAAACTATTCTCTTCGCTTGGATTTTTGTCATATTTTGATTTATTCATTTTTGACAAGAAATATTACAAAGAAAGCGTGCAGTTTGAAAATGCTATAATATTTCCTTTTACATAACTTCTGCCGCAAAATATAAATCTGTGTATTTTGGAGTATGAACATTTTTTAGACAAATATGTTCATAAACTTTCTTCGGATAGAGACCATTTCAAATATGATTATAAATCATAATTTTTACATTTAAAATATTTAATAAAATAATTTCAATCATTGTTATTAGCTCGCCGTACGAAGTAGTGTGTCTGTAGCATTCTCGGATCAACAGTTTCATTCGTGTAATTAACTGGCCGAAGTACTGAAGAAGCTAAAGCATTCGGCCGTGTGTCTGTAGCATTCCCGGATCAACTTCATTAACAAAAAGTATTTGTCTCGTCCTAAATCCAAAAATATGTATAACTCATATACTTAGATGTTAGTCGTCGCTCGCTCGTAAGACCAAATTTACTCCTCTGAAGGTACAGAAGCGATTCACACCAAATTTGGTTCACACACTACTTGGTATCTCATTTGAAGCCGCTTGCAGTTTAAATCCAATCGCCCGTATACTTCTTGAGTTATAGGCCCCCAAATTTTGGAACCCCCTTAATACTGCCCTTATAAAATAATTAAAACACCCAATAATTTAACTAAAAATTCTAATAAAATAAATAATGCTAAGAATAAATGAATGAATTCACTTGTATTATCCAAGCGGATATTTCCATTAAAATGTTGCGGTCGATCGTTTTTGTGATCACAATACTTTCTTTTATATATATATAGCGTATAAGTAAAAATGCCCAGAAAACTGTGTTACTTATTATTTGCTGGATTATATTCTAGCGATGTGTTCACTATATCGTATAATCTTTTTTATCCCATCTGAAACATTAAAGTTTCAGAACATCTTATTTCATGTCAACACTTTTTTCCGCATCATATACCTTTTTGCTCGATACTGTTAACAGTACTTTAGAGAGCTTTTAGATGTTCAAGTGTTTTAAGCTGTACAAAAGAACAATGGCGGGTGAGCAACGAGCAGCCGAGCGTAAGCGTACAGCGGCGGTTACAACTTACGGCACGTGAATGGGACCAGAGGGGAAGCGAAGCACGTCCTGTGCCTGCTGCATCACGACGACGTTGTCGTCGCTCGACGTCGCGTCGTCGTCGTTAGCACCAAAACCATGTATGATGTCTATTCTTTTCATAGTATGTGTAACAACACACTTTAAGCTACGCTCAGCTACCATGCACACACTGCACTTCAGAAATTATATTTACTTGATGCTTAGCAACCACGTAATAAAATACCTTCACGACATACACTGTGTGTACTCAAATTAAATTTGTTGATCAATAATCATACTCATGTATAATAGGGAACAAAATTGATTTTCTATATCCGGCAGGGAAATTTAAAAATTTGCTTTTGTTCTTTTATTTGAAACTTATATATATTTATTTGTAACACATATAGACACACAGACACACATAAACACGCATGCCAAAGCGAAAGACAAATTCGATTCAGGGATGCTTAAAACGTGTATTTCCGTTGATATAGTTACAATATTTCCTTTTAGACTTCGATCAAGACAGTAAAAATTACAAACGAAATTTATATTTAATATATTTTGTTCAATAGAAGATATGATTAATGTTTGCCTCACGAATCACGATAACGCATGCACAATTTAATCTAGTAATAAGAATCATTATAATCCAATATGGAAATGTAATTACATCGAGAAGTGTAAAACTAATAATTATATACAATATCCCAAATAGTGTAAAATAAAAAAAGCGTTATATGGTGTGTTATGATAGGATAAAGAATAATTCACATAAGTATATAGCCCATCATGGTCATCGAGTCAAATTAAATATAAAAATATATATACTTTACTTCATATGCTAATTATTTATAAACGTTTTAAATCTGTACATAGATACATACATACATACATTCATACATACACCTGTCACAATAAACGTACAATATCGTTTCGTTTATCACAAATCATTATAATTTATATCACAAATGTAAATAATTATCTTCAATTATCCCACATTAAGCATTTGATTGTTGTACTGGCTGAATTATTGTCTATATCCATTAACGGTTGTTTTTCTAAACTAACTTTAAGGAAATCTATTATATATTTCCTGTTGGCGTTCTCATTATTATTATTACTATTTAAATGTAGGTGTACTAATTCGGACATCGCGGCGTTAGTTGAACTATACTAAAGTGCATCTTTGATGTTTTATATACACAGGTACGTATTCTTTTAAGTTTCTTGAAGCTCAGCACTTAAAGGAAATATAGAAACTATAAACATTTTTGAAGACAAGGTTTTCAAAAATATACACATTTTGAACTTCCCTAAATTAGTATAAATGTGACAATTATACAAGTCCTAATGTTGCACTCCAAATAACAGATGAAAACGTAAGAATACTAAACACTAGGTTAAATATGAATATGAGAAAAAAACCAAGTATTAGATAGTCTATACTGTTTTTCAATATTAGATCGTTAACAATGATTTAAAATACTTTCGGCATGATGAGATTGTGGTGTAAATGGTACTGAGTCCTTCCCTGTGTGTATCACACAGCACAGGTCCATCTTTCGTGTGGGATTTGATTTATGTCGCGACATTATGAAGTGTCCAAGCAAAAGTCTCTCACGCTGTCCGCGATCACCGCATGACCGCTCGCTGAAATGTCTCTTCCGTTCTACGCTGGACCTATCCCATATACACTAACTTCTAACGCACACTAACACTTCACACGTACACACACACACACACACATTCAACAAAACTTAATTTCATAGCATCATATACTCGTAAAACGTTATACATATCCATACTTACTCGGTGCAATGCGTGAGTGTATATATTTTCACGACTGTCCGCTTCCTTATCTCGATTTCATACTTTAAGAAGATATAAAATATTTCACTGATTGTACTTTAGTGTATTATAAACCTATATACATAGATATTAATAGTGTAAATAGGAATTCACAGCGATCCAATTAGAAATTACAAATTAATAATACTAGGGGTAATAATAACATTTCATTCAATAATATTAATTTTAATAAAGGTAGAAAATAATATTGTCATAATGTTTCAAAATTATTCAATGATTTACCGAAGGAAATCAAAAATTACTCGCACTTGAAAATAAATTAAAATTATATGTAAAGGAAAATGTAATTTAGTTAATAAAGTATTGTTGTTCAATTTATATTTTATTTTATGTTCTACGATTATTTTGTTGTTTATATTTGTAGTATATTATATTAATAATTGTTTTAGGAATAAGTTTCCTACCATTGTTTAAATTAATAAATTGTAAGCAATTGCATCGAGTGTTTCAAATTAAAATTTGTTGAAAATGCTCAATGCTGCCATCTACGAAAATACATACATATACCAACGATTCACAATTAAATTTATTAAGTTAGTAATGAAACTCAAATATAAATATATTCTAAATCGCAAACAAAAAACGTAGTATCAATCTGACAGATCTAGTTTGGATACATTTCACCAATGAATACGTTAAGTTTGTCGCTGTAAACGTTAGCATTGTTTATCATACAACTAACTTGATTATTATGTGTGATTTCTATACGTGAATTGATTACTATTTGCCAATCTGTGAATCCACCATAACTCTTTGGTTTTAATTTTAGTTTTGATACATTTATTCTACACCGGAAGAATTTCAATAATTAAATGCTTTGCAAGATAATAAATCAAATGAATAAGAACTGTTATGTTTTTAAAAAAGTTAATAAACAATTTACTAACAAGCATTGATGCAACCGTGCAGAGATTCAAGCGCATGAGAGGTGTAGGATTAAAGTTAGCTAGACTAAAAACGTGGTTACTTCATTTCTGCCCACGAAATATGAAATTGTTCCTGCCCAACACACCTTATGGAGGTGAATAATGACGCCTGCTTTTGCACATGAGAATTATATGAAAGTTGAAGAAATTATAGACAAATCCATTAGCTTCAATTATATGCCCAGAATCATCGTAGGTGTAATTTAAAATTGAAATTATGTTACCAATTCCAAGGAAGTAAAACTGGTCTAATTGAGAAAGATCATGCTTAGTCTCATCTGTTATTTATCAATTTTTATTCTATCGTTTCTATTTTGTTGGTAGTTACATATTTCGCAGGCTGTGATGAACGGAAATGGCATGGTCACTTTTAAGTCTACGGAGAAAGATTGTGATTGCTTGAAAGGAGTTGCCTGCCATTCAATTTGTGGAAAAGTCGTTGCGTTATCTATGTATGTAATTATAATAAAGAATTTAAGATCCTACATAACACAATATGAAATAGCATAAAATGTATGTAGGTAACTTAAGAATTGTTTGTTTTCTACGGAACATAAATTTTGATACCGCATAAAAGATGACACGGAAAGGATATACAAAAGCCGTTAATATTGTAAAAATAGGTACATTATATTTTGTGAATAAGTGTTTTGAGTACTTCCTGAATTTTAAAATTATATATTAATAATAGTCATATATCTTTTATGATGTTTCAGACACCTAACATTTTATAGTTACTAAAATTCATTGTTCTCCTGTAACTTAGCTACAAGATGAAGCAATTATTCTTTGCCATTAAAATATGCATTAACTTTACATATAATAAACATGTGTATAGATACAGTCAATGCCTCATACAATTAAAACTATTCTTTTATAAATGATAAACACACATCTCCAAATGTAGGAATGTTGTACAAAAATGATTGTTATTTCTAATTTATTTAACTAAATACAGTGCCTCTGTAACTTTCGTATTCCCCTGTTATCGAGAAAAATAGGTTCCCCTACCAGCACCTACTATCACTTCATACTGTTTTTTTCTATTTTGCTGTTATTTTATTAATACAAAATGAGACAAGTACAGTTTCTTTCTTTCTATTCTCCACCTCTTATGGAAGAGTAGGGGTCATCCATAACGCGTACTAAAGCCCTGAATTATTGAGGATTATACGTATGCAGAATAAAATTGCAACTTTATGTTTATCCATAAGGGGAGGTAAATTAAATGGATTTCCGTGATTTATTATTTTTAATCTGCCAATGTTTCAACTTCACGACCGAACACTATAGCTCTGTTGTGCAAACTGTACGACGATCTATACATAACATATTGGCAAATAAAGCAAAACTAGACTATAAAGTAGGTGGTAAAGTTGAAACCATCCGATGAAATTGCTAAACTTGCTTTAAAACCATTATGAAAAGAATAATTTTCGAGCAAAAACCAACACTCCTTTGGTCAGTTTCCCACGTCGTTTTATCGAATGACCTCTTCCAATCTGCATATAATATAATCATGCTCTTATTTTTGTTGTCGATTAGAAAGATTTCCATCTAAATCCCAGAAATCCGTTACCATAACCTAACCTAACCTTCCCGATTGATGTTTTAACTAAAAATAATAATGAATTTAGCTCAGTACCCCTTCAGGATTATCTCTAAACAGAGCTGAAAAATCTTTGCAGGATGCAACGTAATCCTGCTTTTGTGGTGGAGTGGAGAATTTTCTGGATTCATTTTGCATTCACTATTGTCATACTCAGATTTTTGTAAATCCCAGTTAATACAAAAATTCATTGTTCAAGATTGTTTTTCAACATAACCTTGACACAGTTGAGAGCTATCAAACGACACATTATTCCATATCAAAATCAATCACATATAAATTTTGACACGTGCTAATTTTCCTGTTTTATTTCTAGGACTTGCGCTATTGTTTATTATGTTTATTCTGTCATCTGAAACGGTTTATGTTATGCATACAAAAATGGTAATATTTCGAAATGTAAACACATTATGACGCATGTTTGTCACATATAATTAGAAATAACTAAAAAAAAGTACATTAACAAACAAATCACATAATTTATTTTTGTTGACACTGTTGAATATCTTTTTTATTTAATTATAAGTGCTTTTATTCTATTTATTTGAAAGTCATACCGACTCGTTGGGAAAAGGGTGTGAATTGAAATGATATTATTTTACTTACGATACATGTATACAAATGTATACATTATGAAGTTACTGCTACGGTTAAAGCTTTACTTGATTTTGTACATTTCTAGATATATAACAGGATAATGATCGACTTTGCAGATTTTGAGTTTTTAAGAACAAATTGGCATAAATCAAAAATATCTAAAAATTAACAAAATCAAGGACAATTTAAATGAAGTGATAAACTATTTTAATATTAGTCCACTTGAGTTTAGAAGGGGCTTAAGCATCGAAAACACTGGATCGCGCGGGGGGCTCAATTTATGAACAATCTGGTTACGGTGTATGTGGCTGGGTGCGGCAACACACAATCTTCCTCGGTCGGCTGCACGCGTCCAATTGTTCACTGAAAGTACGCGCGCACGGGCAAGTACCAAGTTCCCCGGGTACAACCGGAAGTAGCGACTCTTTCAACTGTCACCGGGCCGGGCACACCAGACACACTAGTCGCCTCGATCAAAATGAAAATCGACCCTTATTTCAAGAATAAATAATGCCAGAGTGTTCTGTTGCAGTGCTCATGGCGACGATGTCGGTGTTGCTGGTGGGTGGCATGAGAAGGGTTTTTGGAGGAGAACATCGTTTAGTTCGCCGACCTAACATGGAACGTATCAAATGCCGGCGCACCTTCAATAGGTGACCTTTCTGACTTGGGGGACCTTGATTAAAGTTTATTGTTATCGGTGTAGGAGTGAGCATCTAATCTACTACAACTACTCGCTTAGTTTATTTTGGATAATTATAGCATCATAACAGAACCGTATTCTTTATATTTATTACCTTCTTGTTAACATCTATGACTCACGTTATATGCACTGAGATTAAATGATAATATATTCTTGGACATATTTCCGTTAAATAAAAGTTTCAATCGATTTCGTTTCACTCTCACATATACGAATGTTATATAAGGAAGTATTATGAACATGACAATTTCCAAACTCAAAATTTAAAGAGGCTACACCTGTTTATATATCGTTCTCTGTCTAGCAATGGTAAAAATCTATTAATTTCTTACATATTATTTATATAAATAATTTCGTGAATCATGCAGTCTAGAATTAAAAAATGCTCTAGATACTTGTTGAATAAAGTAAAGTTTAATCATTTTAATGGATTTATAAGTTAATATATGCATTGATAAGTTGTTTAAAAAAAATTAACTATGATGTTAATCAATTATCATTTGGTTATAAATATCTTGTTAAAATTTTAAAGAATACTTGAAAAGATCTATACATGAGTATTATATAATTATTAACTTTATAAGAACTTAAATAATAAGAGCAAGTTAAATTGCTATTAAGTGCATTGCTGTAACACTAAAATTCATGAGTAAATCTACCTTATACATGTACAATTATATATTACAGTATAAAATAATTACATTATAATAAATTCCATTACCACAACCCCTATTTAAACATTTATGTAAATAAGTACATATAGTTTTTCATATTATCATCACATCGTTTACATATAAAAAAATTTACGTACGAATTATCTTGTAATGATTGCGTTTCAAAAGTTTTTTAATACATTTTTTTATCTTGTGCAATTAATGTTGCAGTACGGCTAAGATAAATCAAATAAATACATGTGTACAAACTTAATTAACGGGAATAAAAAAAAATAAACAAAACATAACATGAAAGTAAATGTTGAATATTCAAAGATATTATTCTAATTATTACTTTCTTGGACGAAGTCTAAACGGAAGTGTTGTAATCATGAAAATTTTCAAACTCGAGATTTCAACGGAAAAAACACGATTTAAGTATCTGGTTTTTATGAATTGTTATATTTGTGCTACTGAATTATGCTGATAGCGAAAAGCGAGCTGGGTAGGGATTCCTCTTTATATACAAATATGTTTCAATTGGAATTCTACTTTTCAATCTGTAATAAATACATCAAGATCATTTGCAAGGCCAATACAAGCATGGTAAAATAAATTAGATTGAGTAACAAAAGTATACAAGACATTGATTGTCGTGACACACAAATCAACTGGTAGTGTTTCTTAATAAAATAAATTTACCTGCATGTACATTTATAGAGACAATCAAGCTGAAGATAACAATCCTAAAATGATTGGGGATTTAGGAAACGCACGACTAACATCTTCATATATTATAGAAACATATCCGTTGAGCATATTAAATTTAATTGAAACTCATATTACTTGTAATAATAATATTTTAAAAAGTATATAGCGTTGTAAATTTATCCACGAATTTATAACATAAAAATACATCTTACTTCCAATTATCGTAAAGATACGATGATTTTTAGGTTAGTTATTGCTTTACTAGTAAAGTAAAAGTTGCTATCGAATTGGGGAACAATTATTATGTAGGTACCTATAATTAGAAAAGTCTTTGCAATTGTTATACACTTTGTATTTGCAAAATAATTGAACATTGGTGGACCACAATTAATTCGCAAGGTGTACAATCGCAAAGTACATTGATTCCGTATAAATACGATTAATCGACAAATACAACATGTAAAGATGAAATAAAATAAACGGTAAGTAGCGGCTAAGATGGGTGAAACACAGTTTGGACATTCAATAAAATCTGTCCGCTAACAACTAACACATTCGATGGGAAACGGCGGTCATTTCTTGTTTTTCGTATCTTTTGTTTCTTCATTTCTGCTGCGTCATTCAAGATAACGATTGTGTTCTTCCACGGCCTACTGTCTGTCCACTCGCCGTCAATCAGCGCCTGTCGACAACGCAAAGACACGGGATATATCTTCGGTTCACGCTGCTGTTGTTGCTACTTCTGCTGCTGCCGCTGCTGCTGGTTAGTTGCATCATGTTTATAACCACACCGATACTGCGACTTTTGGGATCTTCGATAGTTTCGAATCCTATATACTTATTGGTTTATTCTAGTACATATATTATGTATTGATTTTTTGTGGTGTATTTATATAATTTTATTGCAAAAAGAGAGTGAACAGATATTGCAAAAAGGCATCATGAATTATAACAATTCTTTTAAAATTGTATCTAAGAAAGTAAATTGATGTTAAGAATTAAGTATTGACTATTTCTAGTATATCTACCGCAGTAATCTTCGCAACGATAGTTAATTGAGAAGACGTATGATACATTCTCTGCTGCTGCATCTTTTGTGATGTTTGCGAGAATTAGACAATATACAACTAACTTGGGTATATTATAGTCGTATATGTCTGATGCGAAATAGTCATGTGCTCGATGTGTTATATTCTACACGCATTGAGATGTCATAAAAGCATCAGAAGGTCGATCGAGTAAGTTGTTATTGGTGATCGGTTGCTGTGACAACTTACTGTCTGTGTGTTGTGTGCATACTTGTTTTATTCATATTGAGTATATAGTTGAGATTGTACGTTGTGATAATGTCCATCTTGAATATCTCACATTATGTGGGCATTTGCTAGGCTGGTTGCAGTTTTCATTTATTATGAGTAGTACTGATCCAAAAATTATATAGATAGTATATTTTTGGGGCAGTTCTTATTGCAATTATTTTAATTTATTTTAATGTGATTATATAGATCCACTATTCCCATCATATTTATATATTCAATAAAAAGAAATTAGAGTGCCCTTCACTCGACTATCTTAAACTTAGTTTTCACGATAATTTAAAATAGCTTAATTGTATTTTAAATTCATTGCCAATGTACAATATCAAAGTGTTATCACCAGGGAAATGTAAACGTAAGTATTTCAAAAGAGATTTTTCAGAAAATGTTACATTATTCGAAACAAATTGTCACGCTAAGAAATTAATTCTTTAAATTTTATTAGATTAGTTTTTTCTCCAACTCGTGTCATTTTAGAGATGTACAAATATTACAAGATTAAACCATTACTTCCAGTTGGAATATCCTGTTCAAAAATAAAAAGTTTTCATTCCCGGGATATACAAATCTTAAATTCAAAATATCAAATTTATATATTCGGTACGGTATATATTGTAGATCATTCACAGGCAGACACATACACACGCACACACACACACACACACACACACACACACACACACACAGAGATGCTATTGAAAAAATAGTCAAAATGCATTTAGGGATCCTCAACCCAGATATTTCCATTAAAATTTCGAGGTTGATTATTATTTTTTTGTGATCACAAGGCTTTCTTTTATACCTTACGTATAAGAAAATAGAAAATGCCGTAAGAGAATACATCAAATGTTCCGAAAGCAATAGTAAATAATAAAATATATAAAAAACAAATATCGAGAATGTAAATATAATCACTTTTGATGGACCCAGATTAAAGTTAATTTAAGATTATTTAAATAACAAGTATTTCCCAAAAAGAAATTCAATTTGAATAACTGAACACGAAAGTCGCTGAATCCAAATCTTAAGATGTATTGACAACGAAACAATTAGTAATTCAGCTTAGAAATTATAAGTAATAATTCCAGTTTGTTGTATGACATTCAATGCTAACATTCACAGCAACAAATTTATAATTAATTGTCTTATTTTTGTTAGTGTGACGACTAGCATTGTTTCTCATAATACAAACTAGATTATTATTTGTAATTATCTAATCTTAATTACCATATGGTTAGCTTTATGTTTCCAAAATTTTGAACTTATAAATATATAAATTTTAGAAATATCCGGTTAATAATTGTTTATTATAATTAGTTAATTATTTATAGTGCATTATAAATCTGAGTATAAAATTACAATTTTGTTTTAATTGTCCATTAGTTTGCACTAATTTTACTATATCATAGAATTGTAGGTAGGTATAATCATCTCTGTTGTTTCTCAAAGAGATTTATAATTTTAAGTACAGTCTTCAATACAAAATAGACTTAATTTACAACAGAAAAAATATCAACAAGTTTCTATCGTCAAGACAAAGTAAAAGACCGTGTAAGTAAGAATCCATGGAATTTAGTTAAATCGCTGGAATTTCAAATAATTACCAACACGATATCATGTGAAACACATACAACATAGTAAAGGTTGTAGATACAATTTAAGGGATCTAGATAGATGTGGTTCGATGGATGCGCGCGCATCGCATCGCATACATCTCCTTCGACGATGTGATGTTTTGCGTTCGCAGCGTATATACATACACATACCTAAGCGTCGATCGCGTCGGCACTGATCAAAGGCAGAATGCAACCGGTAAGATGTGCCATTGTTTTCACACACTGGCACCCGCCGTAAAAAACAAACATGGCGGACTACGCACACACTCACTCACACTGAGGTCACATTAAACACAATTGTTGCTAAAACTAGTTCTTCATCCAATAGCTTCACATTTATCTAAGGCTCTACACTTGGTGAAATATTCATGCGATAATATTCCATTTTACGGAATTACTATCCATATTTATAAATGTTAACTAATATTCTACAGAAGTTATGACTTGTAGCTACAAGGGCCTGTATCTGTTATTGAAATATTGCTTTTAAATTATTGATAATTTTAATTGTTAGTTATTACAAATTCCATGATTTTCAAGCATAGTTTCGTGTTTTAATATTCAAATATATATTTCATTTCATACGTCACCGCGTAGATTACTTCCATTTAAGACTATAATCGAGTTAAAAATCCCTAATTTGAACAAAATTAGAAGAGAATCCAGAATATTAAAACAGCATTTATCTCATAACCGACATAACTTACACAATCGAATTTATTCTGGAGCATACAAAATACGTTGTATAACGTAAGTCGGAGTGTTTATCGGCTGCACACAAGTATTGCCCCTTAATACTTATTAGCTGGCCGAACGAAGTACCAAAGAAACTAAAGCATTCGGTCGTTTGTGTCTGTAGCATTCTCAGATCAAAATATTTCATTTACAATAAGTGTTTGTCTCGTTGCCCTGAATCCAAAAATATATTTAACTGGATGTTTGTCGTCACTCTTTAGGTACCGGGCCGATTCACACCAAATTTAGTGCACATGTTATTTGGCATCCCATTTAAATTTGCTCCCAGTTTAAATTCAATCGCCCGTATACTTTTCGAGTTATAGGGCCCCAACATTTAAAGCCCCCCTTAATACTGCCCTTATAAGAATAATTAAAACACTCAAAAATTCTACTGATAATTCTAAGATATTTGATATCTACAAGATTTTTTCATATTGTTAACCCATTGGCTATAAAAAAATATTAAATATTATTATTTTGAATTTTAAAATATGTACTAAAATAATTTTTACCAAAATAATCTACAAAAAGATGTTATATCAATAACATATTTTCAAATTGTTAACCCAAAAGGGTATAATAATTAAAAACCACTGCTCGCATCGCATACATTATTCATAAGGCGAGCTGGACGCATCGGTGCGTTGTACGTACTGAATCTTGCTTTAATTCGCTAATGTTACAAATACACTACCGAACACTATGGCTCTTTTGTACTTCCATACAACTCTAGCAACATTACCATCACATAATACAAATATCATTTGTATAAAATCGTACGCATTTAATCGTAATTACCAATACAGCAAGCAAAATACATTATAAATCCTACCTTAATCATTTGCAGGTCAATTTTCATTCCAAAAAGACATCTTCATTCACAATGCACTAGAAAGTTTTTTAATATACACGAAAGTCCATATAAAATCGCGAGAAGACACTCAAAACCCCGAACATGTCACAATACATCACCTCACAGTCTGTATAACGATATGAAACTATGGATAAAATGAAATATTTTGGTTGTCGAATATTGGCTATAGTTATCATAATAGTAAAGCAATATGACCCTTATAGCAAGAGCATATTAAGACGAAATTTGCACTGGGCACTGACAACTCGACCTTGTGTTTTATTCAAGAAATAACTTGTAAATAGTTCATTTGAATTTTAATAGAAAATGCATTTCAACGGTCAAAACATGTTCAGTTTAGATTTGTGTATAGTTAAATAATATGTTTGACGCGTTTTGTGATCATTTACGTACGTTTCGTGTCTCCGATGTGTATTTAAACTAAATTACAATTGTTTTTATAGTTTTTTAAAGATTTTAGTACTAAAATTGTTTTTAATATCATTTAAATGTGTGTGTTTTGAATGTTTCTAATGAACTTTTCGCTATGATTCGCTGAGAACTTCTGTGTAAGGTAAGAAATTATTTATAATAATATTTTAACTTTCATAGACGAAGTTTAAAATGAAGTATTGAAATAATGAAAATATTAGAACTCGAAATTTGACAGAAATACACATTTTGACTATCCCAAAAACGAATCTAACTATTTTGGATTGACGCATGTGTGTGTGTGTGTGTGTGAACGCTCTAGGGCCAAAACTGTTGATTTGTATATATCCGGGTGTGCACCTCCAATTTTTGAAAGCAATATCTTAACTATTACTTTCAGTTTCAATATCTCGGAAATGGTATTAGTTAGCGAAAACATTATTCTTGTAAAATTTGAAGATATTGAATTTTCTAGCAACTTTTGTTTGAAAAGTTTTTTTGAAAAATGTACCATGTACTGAGAAATCTCCGTTGAAAATGGTTATTTTATATTTACGTTTCTCTAGTTACAATATATATTGATTTTGTTTCATAGCAATCGAAGGGTGAAATTGATACAAAATTTTATTATAAATACAGATAGTGAAAGGACAAGAATGTCAATTGACTATCACTACAGCTTCTTTATTTTTCATATTTATTTATTTATTAAATACACTGTCCAATTACAATACACGAACCGAGAAAATACAAAAACATTTATAAACGTGTAAAATCAACAAAAACCAAAAATGTTTAGATCTTAAATTATTAGTGCATTAACTAATATTATTATAATTTATGTTAATTATATTTACAATGTACATTCATATACGAGTACAGTGGATTGCTAATTATCAGGGACATTTATAATATTTACGTTACCCATAAAATATAAGACGTTTAACGTGTTCTAAATTTCTATTCATTATTTATATTATAAAATTATTTTATAGTTTCGAAATAAAAACTGTGAAATGTGTTGAATTTTTAAATATATTTATTTATATGAAACTTTTTGTCATTACTTTAATTATATTATAGTAAAACTCATATTCATACAAAAGTAATAACCCTGCAATTAATCGTAAATTGCTTTGTTAATTATATCGACAACTTTCCTTTAATCATCCGAAATTAGTTAAATACTTATCAACTCTTGATGACTTACTTAATATTATTTAATAATTAATCAAAATGCAGCTATATTATTTCGTCGGTGCCGGAAGCCAATGACAGAAGTATCGTTAACTTTAGCATGGTGAATAATGCGAACGATTCCATTGCTCTCATATTTGGGAAACCAACATGGAAAAAATAAATTGGGACAAAACTACATTGTCGGGAAAAATTGCTTAATTGTACCTTGTACTTACAATCTTTGGGTAGAAAAATTTAGTTTTATTTTTGCATATTTTAATAATTTAAAGTGTGTAATGCCTTAAAAACAGTTATGTGAGGATTTTACAATAAAAGTATTTTAAATTTTTATCATTTTTTATTACAATATTGTTTCAATGCCAATGATTCTCAGAGTTGTGGTTATTTTAACCATTTATTTATTTCCGTGAATTAATTTGATTATTTAAGGTTTATGATGGATTGGCGAGCATAAAGCAATTCGAAACAAAAATGAACGCAATTGTCTTATTGAATATTTCATATTTTAAAATTGTTAATTATTTTTGTAAGGCCACAATATGAAGAAATATTACAGATTTAAATAGTTTTATAATTTGTTTAAGATTATATATATATATATATATATATATATATATATATATATATATATATATATATATATATATCGAATTACGTTAAATTCGGTTAAATATCTTCAAAGAAGACAAAATACATCTATTGTTAGTTATGAGTGATATACATTTTCGATATCAGGAAGACGTGAAACGAATTACTGTGGAAACATTTTTTGCATCCGCCAGTGTTACAGACACACTACCGAACACTATAGCTTTTACGCTACCGTACAACGAGCCAACAACATTTACAAATCAGTTTAAAAAAGGAATTTCAAACAATCAGCGCTATTCACTTGAACAAAAATAAGAAAATGAAAAAAATCTGAAATTCCCCACATGCAATGGCGCGCGGCACGCTCAGGAATCTGTAATACCGACGACATACACACAAACACACACACACACGCACAGACAACGTCGTTACAGATGTTCACGGGAATCTGCGCACTTTGTGAAAAAGACTGCGCCGTGCATTTTCCATTATTTTCTCATGGTTTACAAAAATGCCTAGTTATTTCTTTATAAAACAATAGCCACACTCTAACAAAGTTCTCGCTTATACAAAGCTATTTTATTGGAATTATGTGTATGACAAATCATTACATTTTAGACACAACGCAATGAAAATTTATTTATTGTATATTACAACAAAAATTAATATCTAAAATGAACTAATATATTAGAAATATGATGTTGAAGGTAACATTTTAGTCAACTACTGCCACCTGTTGTCGAGTAGTCGAAGTATTTTTATATGGTTAAGATGTGTCGATAAAGAAGAACAATGTAACTGAATATAATTTTAATTGGGTTGATTGATTAAAATTATAGCAATTTGTATGTATTTAATTATATAGAATCGTTTTCGTGTATAAATTACCCCATTATCAACTCTCAATTGTACCAGTCAATGTGTCAATCTTCCAATTATGTCAAATGAACCATATTTTTTGTTTAATGTAGTTTTTAAGTGTCATGCTTAATAATATTTATTAGGAAAATTGTTAGTAAGTTTATGGATAGTTTTTGATAGTTTAACAACGTACTATAAATAGATTATTATAATTTTCCGTTATTTACCTGGCATTATAAATTCATCTTGTTTGTTTAGTGAAATTGCTAATATTATCTTTGGTCACTAATACATGTTATTTAACTTAATTTGTTTATACATATAATGGTATTGTGTCGTTTAAGTACACTTAAATATAATGACTCCATTTTGACTACTGTATGGTTAATACTTTAATTATAACGGATTTTACAAGACACATTTCATTCATATTTATAATGTGTTATAATAATTATCCTGTATTTAATTTGTTAGCTATTATATAGTAAAATGTACTATAATATAGGTATAGTGTATAAATAAATATTTAATATGTTATTATTTAATTAAATTGTGTTTACTTGCTTCGACGAAGTCTAAATGGAAATTCTGTAATCATGAAAATGTTCCGACTCGACATTTCACGGGATATACACGTTTTGAGCCCTCCTGAATAGAGATTTACTATTTTTGAATTGATGTCTGTGTGTATGTGTATCTGAATGTGTATGTGAACGCTCTAAAGCAAAAACTATGGAAGATATAAATATGAAACTTTAAGTTTAATGTATGTAGGAAACCTTACTATTGAAAATAAATACTAAACAGGTAGTAAAGGTTTACTCTTGCTGGTTTTTCTATTATTTCGAAAATAGTACGGAATAAAGAAAGATATTAAATTTTCTTATGTTTGTACTATTTACTGGACGGTCTAATTTGTAATTGGTAAATTTATATATTGTATCCATGGAAATATATTTACTAAACAGTCGTAATAATCGAAATATGGATGATTTCATTGTGATATAAATTGCAAATATCTTCAGGTTGGGCCTAAAGGCCATAATATTAAATTAATTTAAAATATTTATTACAATATTTAATTAAATAAGACCTGAGATTGTGGCTTCATCTCATTTGAAGATACTGGCCTCAATTTAACCAAATTTAATATACATATAATACGAGTATCCAAAGATTTCCCGTCGTATTTCAAAATCAATAGCTCTTATATTTCCGGAATTATTGGGTTATAAAAAATAGGGTCTTGCATTTTTATTATTATTTTAAAATATCTACAAATGTGTATAGAATTTCTTCATATTGAACCTAAAGGCCTTGAAAAGTCTTGACAATCAATTTTATATGTCCAAATGCTTGGTGTATATCTTAAGAAATTGTAAATATGATTGCTTTTTTTCAAAAAAATTATAATAATAATAAAATCCTATTGAAAATCTTGCCGTATGTCTTACTGGTGGCATTGGTGATTGATTCTCATTTTATCAGTATGTTGGTTTCGTGTTATACAAATAATACTATATCTCAGCCCAAAGAAACATATTTTAATTTTTTGTAGGTCAAGAACAAATCGGGTTGTAGAGCATTAAATATATTATATTAAAATATAAATAATTCCATTTTACATTCACTTTCCTTATCCTGTCAAATCTTATAGTAAATATTAAAAAGAAATGAAACGCTATGAAAAATGATTCTAATAAATATTTAATATTCACAATTTAAATGCAGTTTATAAATAGAATGTTATACGTGTGTAGGTAAATCTATATGTAACAGACTAGTTACGGGCATATCGTTTGATCTTGCAAGTATCGACCGACAGATCAAATATGATTACTTTCATAGAAGTACTCGATCCATTCACTTTGAAAATGATTAATTGAGGTTATAAAATAGAAAAATTAACAATCTATTATATGAAATGTCCTGGGACATAAAAAGAATCTAGTCAATTATAATATTCTTCAAAATAGTGTATGTAACATTAGCGGATACAAAAGAAATGCTCCCTCAAATTTTTGTATACATAAACAATATTATAAGACTTTTTATAGTGACCCAAAGGCCGTACAAAAATCGTTATCAATAAAACAATTATTGTATTCTTCTAATTGCATCTCTTCAAGAATCAGTTGTTATAAATGTTTTCTTCATAAATTTAAATATATATATATATATATATATATATATATATATATATATATATATATATATATATATATATATATATATTATTCCATTATACGGTGAGGTTAAGGCTCTAAGATTTCGTATCATTCTTAAAAATCAGTAGTTGTATTTAATAGCTTCATACGAATATGTAAGAAGTTGCGAAAAGGGTGTCTTTTACGCAAGCAACACGAAAATTGTTCTACGAGGCGTAGCCCATTTGGACAGCACGGCTACCACCTAAATGGCATTTATTTCGCAAGGTGTTGCTCACAAGAATTTCTTACAACCGTTAAAAATGTATAAAAATAAACGTACAATAAAAAAAACCTAGGGTCGATTTTTTATAAAATAATTTTTTTGAGGCTATTGTTGTATTCATTGGTTGTAATAACTAAAACTATCTTATTAGCTCGTCGTACGATAGTACAAAACAACTATAGTGTTTGTCATCGTGTTTGTGTCTACGAAATACGAAAATGTATATATAAATGTAAACTATTATGTCACTCGGTCGCTCGTCCGTAAGACCAACTTTGTGGACGTATCTCCGCTGAAGGTACCGAGCCGATTTAAGTGAAATTTGATATACATATAATTTTCACGCCCGTGAAGTTCCTGTCACATTTTAAATTCAATCGTCAGTACAGGGCCGGAGTTATAGGGCCCCAAAATTTGGAACCCTTCTAAATACTGCCTTAGTCAATTTTTAAAAACTTTCTACTAAAAATTCTAAGATATTTTATGTCATTAAAGTTTTTTTAATGTGTGAACCAATGGCAAAATATATATATATTTTTTTTTGAAGTATATCAGACATTGAACGCCATCTGTAAATGAAACGAAGAAGTTATGTGATAGTAACTTATTTGGTTATATTTTCCAATATATAAACTATTTGCTTCTTTGTTCTAATAAATAAAATTAGGAAATGTTCATGAAATAATTTTCAATATCCTTGGCAAATCACGAAATGAAAGATATTAACATTACCCATGTGTGCAATTTTAAATGTGGGGTTATGCAAATTAAAACTGTTATGGTACAGGAATAAATAAATCTCGGGATCATAATTGGTGGGCACAGTGTCGATGATTTAGAATTATATACGTAAACTCAGAAATTCATTTATTTCATATAAAATGCAGAAGAAATGTCATCAAACATTCAAGACAACATTAACCAAATTTTAAAGACTCGTCGTATATTAAAACATTATTGTATAAAACAATAATTTGAATATGTTCCAATAATTAATTGCTATCGCTTTTAGTATTGTATTTATTGTGATTGGCCTCGCCGAAACGGCAAGCTGGTAGCACTGGCGCTAGCGCCAGTTCTTGTTAATGTTTATTATGCTAAACAATATTATTTAATCTCTTCAAAAATCAGAATCATTGGTCATAAGAGTGTAAATTTTCTATAACTGTTTTAAAATGTTTACTTTTCAATTGTTATTTTACGTGTACTACAATTCACTTAATATACGCACTAATGCGTAAAAGAGTATAATTACAAAATTAAAATGACTGGATTTTTCGAAACAGTTGTAGAAGAATATGTCTTCTTAATTGTTATTCTTTTATGATTATTAGTTCGCAGTTTTACGAGCTGTAGCCACTGGTGCTTGCGCCTATGTTTATTATATTTAGTGTTGTTTATTGTATCCAGATACATAAGAGGTTAACAACGGAGGTTCACCTATTTTGGAACAAGTAATAAACCATTCCAAAAACGAGCAATTAATAATATTTATTTTTTGATTATTATGGCAACAACACATCCCATATAACAAAGTATCAGACAATTGTATGTTAGACTCTTCTATGATATATGCGCTATAGTAAATAAAAACAAGTGCAAGAGAAAAACATATAGCAATCCACACACATCGAAGACACTCACACGCACACACACCATATACTTATATCTTTGTCTAACACATGGTGCTTTAATGCGTGATGCGCCTTTAGAATGTTCTCACGGATCGTCAATAATTAATCCCAACTTTAATTACCTTAGATTATAACATATCAACACTAACACACAGATAGATTCATTTCACAGAAGATACAAACTGACACATTCGAAAGAGATAAAAGATACTGGTATCTGTGTGTAAAGTTTGCAGGATATCTCAGGAGGTGTCGATTGTATCGGTACGATTTTTCTGTCGCCAACTTGAAATAGCGTCTTTACAATCTGATTAAATCAGTGTAGGAAGATGGCGTAAAATGAAGCTTGGGCGCTATAAAATATTGACTCCATTGGCGCACCCACCAAATTGCACTAGTAATTAAGTTAAATGAATATTGCATTTTTTGTACTTAAGGTTGTCTGAACTTCTATTTCGGTAAATAACGACTTAATTTTCATTTTTAGCTAGTCGTACGGTAGTACAAAGAGCTATAGTGTTCGGTTGTGTCTTTGTAAATTTAGTGGCAAATTTTGTAATTTCTTCCTAATTCTAAAAATACATAATATAACTTAGTCGGTCGTACGAGTGAAGGTATCAGGCCAATTTTAACTAAATTTGGTATACATATAATACTAGTGTTCAAAATGCTATTGTCCCATTTTTAATCCAGTAACTCTTACACTTCTGCAGTTATTAGGGCCTTAACAATGGACCAGCTCATATAATTCAGCCCTTAGAAATACTTTATATATCAAATCAATCTACAAATTTGTATAAATAATTTTGTATATAAGGACCGAAAAGTCCTTGCCACAATTTAATTCAATAACTCCTACACTTCTGGCGTTATTGGGCCCTAAAAACGTACCTCTTTCTTTAATACGGCGCTTGGAATTACTGAATATATTAATTTAATCTATAAATAATTATAAGGATTCCTCATATTGAACTCAAAGGCCATAAAACATATTAAAATTTACAATTTTCAATTGTTCAATTATGTTAGATTAAGTTATTTTGTTCTATGTTCTAAATTATGCGCAAAAATTCGTTTCATGTCTAACTGATTTCGAAAATGTATATATGTGCTTGAATTATGTTACTCGCTCGCTCGTAAAATTGACTACAAATTCAATGCTAATTCTTTTGTTTCATGAGTCTACTTTAAAATGTTTGTGTTTATATATAAGATATGACGTCTATGCTTTAAATGTTGAGGCTCCAATGCTAGCACCTAGACACCCAAATAAAAATGACCGAGCATTGGTTAGAGAGAATACGCGAAATGGTTAAACCAAAAACATAATAAAAAAATGAAAAAAAAAGTTGAAAACGAAGGAATGAAATACAGAAAAAACTGTAAGTGTATTACACCGAACCGAACCGAGTATCCGACTATCCGACCGGTACCTATCCTCTCTCTGTGGCTGGTTAACCTATGGCTTCAATGTGTATACGGCCGCCTCGATCGTACAATTATACCTTTCGCGTTTGATGATTACACAGCGTGTCCGTATATTTTTGTAATGTATCTCCACGTTAAGACAACGTAATAGTTGCCCACGGCGATGCTCCTTCGCTCGTTTCTTCTTCTTGTGTCCTGTTTTAGTTGGCTTTCTGTGCTCTATCTTCACTCGTGCTGGCTTTGTTGAAACCGATGCATTTCATTGGGTTTTATTTTATTTTATTTTGTCTTGTTTTGGATTTGGGTTTATTTTAATTTTGGGGCTCATGTGATATTGTTTATTCATTTTAACACATTAATAGATATAGTGATACATATTATAAACAAACCACAAACAAAAGTAATATAATCACTTTCTAAATGAGTGGCAACAAAATCTAATTAAAATCATACATACGATGACAATATTTTAATAGTTATTAAATATGCGCAATTCTGATTCTATTACAAATGAACAAAAATAAACAATTGAAATACATACGCCATATTGACAAATGAATTATTAAATTAAATTACTTCTCAATATTTATTTTCTGGTTCAATTTATTCCTTATGATATATTTTGTGTATCAGATAAAACATATTATAATTATTATTGTCTAATTTGATTTTCTTATTGCCTATGTTTTGTGTTAAGGCCGTATCCATATGTGAAAATTATTGAAAAATACTAATTTTCAAACACGAGTTTAAAAAATATCTGCTTAAAAATTATTTATAAGAAATATATAAACAAGTGAACAAAATTAATTCTATTTCTAAAATTCAAATTAAAATCCCTCAATATTGGCAATGTTTTGTCAAATACGGTTGTACAAGACAAGATGTTGTACCAAATAATAATATTATCGTAATTTCTTGGAATATATATTGCCTTATGAAGGGAATTGTTTTCAGGTTTTTCATAAAAGGAATGTTTTCTTTACAACACAATTGACATCTGACATGGTTACGCTTGTTCTTTATGTCGCCGACAACTTAATTGACACTCATCTTTATATGTCATCAAATAGTGGCGACACCAATTAGTGCTTGCGAAGAACATATTTTGATAAGACTCTATAAATAGCTTACATAATTAATTGTATTATATTTTTAGTTATTTTTCAGTTTTATATCATTTTAAATGTTGAAAGTGTACCTAGAACGTAAGCCTTATGCTTGCATGAAGGATTAGGTATACACAATAATAGAGAGATGTTACACAAATATTTTCTTTCGATGTATTTTTATTGCTTTTTTATTAAAATTACAGCGCTTATATATATATATATATATATATATATATATATATATATATATATATTTATTTTAAAATATTTTTGTCTCTAATTATCATGTCTTCAGCTATTAGTATAAATTAACAAAAATCTACAAAATTGTAGAATGTGTACAATGAATTAATGAAAAATTAGAATATATGTACAGGAGGTATCGAAATCGAGAACATAGACGAAGTGTAAGTGAAAATTTGCCATTTTATGTGATTATAGACTATTTTCTTTAATCCAGGTACAAGACCGTTATTATATCCGTAATATCAACCTCTATAAAACTGAGATCCAACTTAATATTCACCTATATCAATCATGCCACCTCTTTATGTAATTTTAATAATAAAACAATTATACCTGTAAAAATTATGGCAAACATTAAAGAGGGCGTGATTGCAAACGTCAAAACAAGAAAATGCAGATATTATTACATTATTGCACTGAGGAATAAAACATGATTTATATGAATATACCAGGTTGAATGGTGGCGCCGTCTATAGAAAGAAACCAAAGCGGAACGGAATTTCTTTGAACTAGTTGGACGTGATGGTTTTTCTTAAATATGTAATTTCTGGCGTATATTGAGTAATTGAAAAATCGGTACTTTACTACACCGATGGCCGCTAATTAATTAAATTAGTCAGATGGTTTCTAGCAACATAATTGAAGATCCATTTAATTCAATAGTAAGAAAATTATATTATACATGTAAATACCCAGAAGTATGTGTGTATTTGTCAGAAACGATTATATATATATATATATATATATATATATATATATATATATATATATATATATATATATATATATATATATATATATGTTTCCATTGTTACTATGGCTCAAGCCTTTGTGAAAATCGTCTAAGCTACTGTAAAATTTTGAAATTGTACTATGTATGGTTCTTGAAATCCCGTTTTAAAATAAGTAACAAATTTAATTTTAACTACGAATATTGTTTCTTTTTTTAATTTCGCACGTACTTTATACAAATAATAATTTATACTAATAAAATATTGTTTTCACAACATCAAAGTAAAAAAAAAAACGCGGTACCCTTTGAAAGATCTCGTATCTGATGGTTGGTTCAAGTTAACAGACCAGCATTCAACATAGCAGTCAGTATATGATATGGAGAATACAGTACCGGTATATGACGCAACGTGAACGTTCCGTTGTTCAACTTTACGTTATATGATTGGTTGAGCGGTTAACCCCGCCCACCACCCACGCACATGGACACCATGGCACACTCACGCACCATACAGAACCACATCGCACCATGTGGTTCTTGTATTGGTTATAGATATGTCTGAATACACATGGTATATGTATATCATGTAATTGCGCCCATAAAAACAAATTTCTAAATAGGTATACTCATTTTAGTATTAAGATGTTAATTGTTCTAAATTAATTTGGTGTAATTTTTAATATAAATAGTTTCTGCCCAGATGTTTGTCCTCCGTGCCCCTTGGTTAATTCAAAGTTTGGCTATTTAGACACGTAAGTGTCACACTGGCAAGCACACGCAAGATCTTAATTTTTATTAAAACAGGGAAGGGCCGTACTAATAGGCAGGGTTCATTTAAATCATGCACATTTTTCCAAAATCTATTATATTATGTGTGTACCACTGGTCTATATAAAGTAATATTTTTATAGATTTTCTTGCATGAGGGTTAAATTGATTTAAACCGATTGACACACATTCATCCGTATATATAAAAGCGGTTAATTCATCATATAACATATGTCACCGGAGAGCTTCGTGCCCATATTAATAACTATATTGCGTTGCATTTCAAATCAATCGCATGTTTGTACCATATGCCATAATCCTTATATTGGCAAATTAGCATCGAACAACTATGTTTTATAATAATTGTTTATTGCTATTGTTGCTCATGTTATCGTCATATTCGAAGTGTGTATGGGTACTAAATCAATATGCGATATGTTAATTATAAGCTTTGCGCATAGGTTATACGATTACTTATACACTTATATGTATGTAATGTAAAATATGCGTGGTTCTGATTATATCATTTGTCGTGTTAGAACTGGAAAAATATGTGCATATATTTTGATATTTACTTTTCACTGGAAGTAACATTTATATTAAAAGATAAATTAATATATTCACTTTTACTAGATTTTGTAAATTATAATTCATTTGGCTCAATAAAGAGCCTCAGAGAAAAAGGAAAGGAAATATTAAATTAATTCAACAAAAGAATAACATATTTTAAATAATATATAATGATAAATAATTTATTTCCAATATTGCATGTTTCCTTTTTAGCTCGTCGTACAAAGTACCGAAGAAGTTAAAGCATTCGGTCGTATGTCTAGCATTCTCGGATCAAAACATTTTATTTACAAAAAGTGTTTGTCTCGTCACCCTGAATCCAAAAATATATAAATAACTTATATACTTGGATGTAGTCGTCGCTCGCTCGTAAGACCAAATTTGTGCCCTCTACTCCTCTGAAGGTACTAAAGCGATTTGAACCAAAATTGGTAAACATATTATTTGGCATCCCATTTGAATCCGCTCGCAGTTTAAATCTAATCTCTTCCCGAGTTATAGGGGCCCAAAATGTATAACCCCTCTTAATATTGCCCTTATAAAAATAATTAAAACACCCAAAAATTCTACTAATAATTCTAAGATATTTTATATCTACAAGACTTTTTCATATTGTTAACACAAAAACCATAAAAAAATATTTAATATTATAATTTTGATTATTAAAATATGCACTAAAAAATTTAAAGACTTTTTATCTTTATAACATATTTTCAAATTGTTAAACAAAATTATTTGAAGGCAATGCTATTGCATGAATTTAATATATTAAATTATGTATATAGATAATGGAAGTATGAGAAAGTCAAATGAGGACCACACCAGTCCAATAAACAAGCTATATAGTGGAAGAAATTGTTTTTGATATTATTTACGCGGGAAAATCTCTTTAAATACAAGTTTTCTTACTAGCTAATTTGAAAACTTGTAAACAAAATATTTTATGATAAACAATAAATAATGCCGTGACTAATTTATATTGTAACGTCTGCTGATTTTGACTTTTTGTCCTCTAGGCGAAGTCCAAAAAAACAAGCTAAATAGTGGAAGAAATTGTTCTTATCATTTACGCGGGAAACTGTCGCTTAAATAATTTATTATGGCATAATTGATGGTTAAAAATAATGCATGTCTTCAGTTAGCCAGACATTCAGTATGATATTATTTTAACAGCTGGAAAACTGAAACTTTCAGACAAAATTCAATAATATTTACTTAATTTAACCAGTATAATTTTCAATTATATGGCTTATATATTCCGTAGATTTAATTTCGATAAACATTGTTTCCAGTAGTTTGTAGTTACTTTTTCAAGACAATATTATTGTGAACACGAGTATCAGTGTACGTAAAATACGGGGTTTGTTCATGGGGGTTCAATTATCATAATGAGGGATCCCAGTAAAAGAAGAATACCGCCACTCATGATTCCGTTGATTATATCGGAGCCATTCCTGAAACAAAGAAAACATAAATTATTTACATTTTCGAAAGAGTCATATGCATTATTTCTTTTATATTGAAAAGTTACACGATATAATTTATTCTTGCTCGACGTACGGTAATTCTAAAGAGCTATAGTGTTTGGTTAGTTATCTGTAACATTGACATGTATATTTGTATATAACTTTTTTGCTTGGATGAATATGTATCTCCTCTGAAGGTACCGAGCCAATTTTAGTCCAATACCCACTCAGCTGATTTCAAAATTATTTATTTTATATATCAATGAATACGGTAAAACATAACAGGCTTTCTGATGCAAGTATATATAAAATTTCTAAAAATTGAGACCCAATCTAATGTATTTAATAAAACAATTGCTTACATTATTAAGTCTTGAATTTATTTATATATTTATACTCGCCAATCATGTTTGTTTACATGCTTGTGTTACGATGCGTTTTAAATATATGTGTTATAACTATATCTGTTTATTAATTAGGATATTATGTGAATACGAGTTTTCTATAATTCTTTATTTCAGAACGTATAACCATTTACAGAATGTCTACCAGTGAAATAGGTCGTGTATTGAGAGTGATGTAGTTAGTGTTAAAAGTGAAGTGTATTATTTGAGGTGAGGTTGATAGCTAATCTATAACGTATATTTGGGTATGCAATATTTTGTATTGCTGTTAATGTATTTGTCTGGATATGCATAGATCCAATCACATCTCCAAAATGCACAAGGAGAATAATATGTGCACATTTAATTCGTAAGTGTATGTGGTTCTATTTATTTTCATTAATACTTTTATATTTATTTAAAAGTCAACCAATCATTTGCTATGATTTGTTAACTATAAAATTTGTATTGTATTTCCCTGGAGAGCAAGAGAAATAAGAAAACTGTTGTTAAATAATAGTGCAACACCCTGATCACAATAAAACAATATTTTGTTAGGTGAGCATATATAATACAAGTATGCACATATTCATCAACGTTTATATCCATTCGAAAATACATTCATTGTGTTTTGCGCATTGTTTTTTATAATTTTCCGAGAAGTTGACAAACCAAGCGTGTCTTCCCACAAACACATGCACTGTGGAATAACTCACTGGAAATTTCAACCGCGTAAACGAATTTACAGGAACATGAAAAAGTGAACGTATTATTAATATTTCTAAAGATTAACAGTGATGAGTTAAAATTGGCTTAGAAACCATGTTGTGAATTTTACATTCAAGACATTCAAGAGGAAAATATTTCTAGAAATGTGGTTATCAATGATTCAGTTTGCTTTTTTTTTAATAACTGATACGTATCAGCACTTATTTACATATGCAATATTCATCATGTCTGTTTACTTGAAACTAAACACGGAAGTATTATATATTCATTATTCATTTTCTGAATTTTAATTTTTAATTTTCTATCGATGATTTGTATCATCTATTTTAATAACATGTTTAAAAATCATATAAATATAAAAAATATTGTTGCCTAATGCGTACTGGTTAACTAAATCGTACTTGTTAATTAATCTGAGTGACATCTAATAGCAAATAATAATAAAAAATACTAAATAATTAGTCGGTAATATAGGTAAAAATTTTACGTCAAGAAATTATATGAGTTTGATATTAAATTTGTAGGATTTATTTATATTGATAAATATTAAACAGGAAAATGTTTCTTAACATTCCTATGTTTCTTTTTTACAATAGCATTATTGTATTATTTGTCAAAGTAATTTCGATATTTTAACAAGTTTGCTAAGATTATTAAATTGCACTACTAATCACTATAAAGTTAAAATAATTATAATCGTACTGTGTGCGTTTTTGAAATTCGCACTTAAATTTAAATTATATAATATTTAGTTACTTTTAATTATATGGTAACGTTTTTAATTTATTAATAAAATAAGTTCATGTTGTAAATTCAATTTTCATACTATTTTCATTCCTAAATTTATCACTATTAAAATAAGTTCGATTTTGGAAACAGAATAGAACGATTTTAGAAATTAGTATCTTTTACATTGTCTTACTAAGTGTTATTTAAAAAAAAAACTGAACTGAACTGAAAGATGGTGTAATAAAACATTAAACTACAGGCACAAACATTAATTTACAAGCAAATTATTGTTGATGCTCGTAGGTAGTACGATTTTGGCAACTTTCCCATATATGTGTTTTCCCTAACGAAGGATATGTAATATTAACAAGGAACGTCTATTGTTATCGTGAACATAAAAGGGGGTTTGATTTAAAAACGTTTTTAAATGTCTATGAATACAGGTGTGTGTCTACAAGTAAATATAATAACTACCTGTACTAAATTGAAAAGCCTAAATTTTTTAGCCTTAACAGACGTTATAATACAATCCTTTAAATGGAGTGTACACATGTCGTGTGTTCGTTTCTATTTTGTTTCGTACTTTTCAACGTGACTGTCTGACATCGCGTGTCAGCCGTATACGTGTGTTGAACATTTTTCTGGACTCAGAATGTCGGTTTTCCGAGAATCCGGCGCACTTGTGAGAAAGCTAAATTCTTTTTTTTTTTTTTTACATACACATATATATCTATATACAAATACACAAACAGTCATATATACACGAACCTCGTTTGCCGTTTCGTTACACCGCGCTCTTTGCTGGAGGACGCGTTCGTAACCATTCCATCTGCGATGGCCATGACACGAGATGTTAAACAACAAAAACAATAATGAAAAAATAAAATACGAATAATTTTATTTCGTTTTCCCCTATTTTTTACTAGGCTTTTACAAATGGCTGGTGATGTCTGCCCGAAGAGACTGAGTTGTAATTGAAAATTACATTTTACATTGATATTATCTATACTTTATACACATAATGGTGTTGCTACTTACAATAATAATAGAAGTTTAAAATATATATATATATATATATATATATATATATATATATATATATATATATATATTTAAATAGTGACACAATTTAATTTTGCTTTATTTAATTCAAGGAATTGTTGACTTAACTCAAAGATTACTTGAAACAATATATATTTAAATTAATTCAATGGTATTGCCATTTCAATAACATGTTTTAAGGAGCATTAAAAGCAGCACCAACGACTCCAGCTGATACATAATGGTATTGCTAATTACAATAATAATAGAAGTTTAAGAAAGATATATGTTTAAATAGTGACACAATTTAATTTTACTTTATCTAAATCAAGGAATTGTTGATCCAAAGATGACTTGAAACTACATATATTTAAATCCAATAACATGTTTTAAGGAGCATTAAAACCAGCGCCAGCGACTCCAGCTCACCTTCAGATGAGCATGTAGATAATCTCTGCGAAAAATACCAAATTTTATAATTAAATTACAATTTATGTGGAAAATATTTTCCTAATAACTATTTTTTGAGAAAATTAAAATAGTTGTAAAATATCACTGCATGATTTTTATTACTCGAGAATTTGTGTAAGCAAAATTGTTATAATGGTATTTAAATTTCAAAGTTATTATTTCTTACAGTCTTTAGGTTCATTATAAAAAAACTAATACTATTTCTAAAATAAATTACATTTTGCATATTTAGAAATATTATAAATCCAGATAATTCGGATAACACTGTATCCGAGCATCTGAATTTTGCATTTTACGTTGTAATTACTATGTATATGCTATATCTATATATCTTTTTCGTTGTGCTCCCTGGCTCTACCGTAGTAAATCAATAAATATTTTAATTGGATTTTCTGATGGCAAGATCAGACATACACATAAATAATTATATTTTATTATCGAATGGTATTTTAATAATGTGACAAATAATTATTTTCAATAATAAAAAAGAACTGAAGTTCAAACCTCAATTTATAATACATTAACTGATTAACTATATTTAGTTATTATAAAATCAATTCGCTATAGATTTTTTCACGCAGATAAAACTTGGCAGAAGTTGCTAATAGTTACAAGTTACTTGTTAGGAGAACAAAAATTGTTCTTTCTAATTATATATGAATACCTGCTTTAATAATATGTTTACAAAATATCTATAATTATTTTACTCGAGATCTATTATTACCACAGGTTAAAAAAGTGTAAAAGATTATGTCAAAAAAAAAATACAACACATTTTAAATTTTGTCTTTCCAATTTTTATTGTGTTATAATAGATTTTACTATACTATAAATGTTAATAGATTTAACAACTACTGTAGGATGTTTTTAAATAATAATATAAATAATAAAATAAGTTTAATATCCGTGAGGAGTATGTATATGATATGGGCACACGGATGCACCTAGTATTGTAAGTCTTATCGAAAAATTCGCATTGCCTATTATTGTAATAAATATACCACAGAATATCAATATATATTAGATCCAGTTTAGGCAACTTCAGATATATTTAGCTCGTACGATAGTACAAAACAGCAAGTGTTTGGCTATGTGTCTGTAACATGCTCGGATAAAATAAAATTAACAAAATGTTCATGTCCCGTCGCCCTGAATGCAAGCATTGAAATAACTTGGATACATGAACTTGCTCTCTAGGTCGAACAATAAAAATATTAATTAAAACAATAATTTAAAATAAATCCTTTTCTTATTGTACCAACGAAAAATAAATTATAAGATTTTTTATAGTTCTTCAGTTTGTAGACGCAAAGGCCAGTAATATTTTATGTAATATAATAATTTTGTAATTTACAGTAATGTCGCAATCAATCAATAGCAATGTCATTATTGCCTTTTATCATTATGTCTCTTTAATTCAGTGGTTATAAATGAGGCTTCGTCATTTAAACAACAGTGGTTAAAGAAATGTTTTCTTTATAAATAAATAAAATTTAAAAATCCTTGCAATTAATTATATGGTGAGCTGAAAGTATTGGTGCCTGTACATTATTGGAATCAAGTAAATATAAAAATGAATGTAAACTATATGTACATTCCTATAGAGCCAAAAAATGTTTGAATATAAGTGAGTCTGAGTGTGAGTTCCGAGAAGGAATATCCAAATAGCAATATCACATGAAAGTTGAGGCCATCACGGCACGGGCACACATCATGATATATTACAACAATATAATGTAAGGCCTGTGTGTGTGTGTGTGTGTGTGTGTGTGTGAAGATAAATGTTTTATATCGAAACCCATAGATTATAAAACGTACCCTCGTATCACGTATATACGGAGGGCCATGGCCGTAGCATGTGTAGGGGCATTTGACGGCACTGGCCAATGCCGCTGCTGGGACGGGACGCAAGGGGGCACGGTGACGAACTTGCTGGCACACTTTATCATCCACGGACCACAGTATTATAAACTACTAACTATCCGATCAAAATGATTATTTTCAACATGATTTATCACATATGAGGGAACACGTTTTAGAACTTGGGATGATGATGCTACATCAAGTAACGTATGTGAAAAAATGTGGATGGCCTTTTTTTACCAACTTCTTTCTCTCTCTCTTTTTTTTATATTTTCTTCTTTATATGAAGTTCTTTTGATTTCATATTTAATTATTGTTTGAATGGGTTGCAGTCACGAAACTAGAATTTTAATTTGTAAAATTGATGAACGTCTTAGATTATGAAACAAAGAAAAGTGTTTTATTCATTTATGTATATACGTACTATAAGTAAAGGGGCCATACTTGTGTGCAGCAGACACACTCTCCGATACACGGTGTACAACGTATTATGTATGCTTCAGAATAAAATGGATTGTATTAGTCACGTCGGTTATAAAGAAAACTGTTTAAATATACCAGATTCTGCTTTCATTCTATCCAAATCAAGGATTTTTAACAAATATGGTCTACAAATATATATATATATATATATATATATATATATATATATATATATATATATAAATATAAGATATGAGCATATATTAGTACCCACCGGTTAACCAGTTCCCAAATAATTTGATGGCATATAATAAATATATTTGATAGTATTTCGGCCGCATAAACCTTTTCATCGAGGAAATCTTACGTGCGTAGTTATTTCCTATATTTTAATATAGAATGTGCTGCACCAAGAGAATTTTGGTTGCAGCCTAAAATTTGGTGAATATATCTACCCATACAGAATCAATACTAAATAATCCAATAGACTTACATTGATTTGAAAAGATCAATTGACTCAAAAGAAATTCAAATTTAAATTTCAAGAACAATATTTCTCATTATATTATTAATTACATAATTTACTGCGATCTAGATACATAATTATTCCTTATTAGAAAATGATACTTCTGTAACGAATACGACGTATTCTAAATTAAGTTGCATTTATTTGATTTATTAAAAAAGTCTTTTTCTTTTTATGTATTTCCCACATCTAACGGATAATCTAATTTTATATACAGACTAAACCCTATGGTGATCAAACCACTTGAATAGACCCCTCTAGTAACACATTTCCCTTTCAAAAATCTTCAAAATGTATCTCTATATTCTAATGGTTAATTTTTATGCCCATATTTTAGTGAACTTAGCCCATATAAGATTAAGATAAACGACTTTTGTTAATATAAGTTTGTTGCAACGTTGGTTCTTTGATGAGATTATAATGAAGATATTTTTTTTTGTTACAGAACTAGAAAATAGGCGTGGTTTCTGATAGTTTTTTTGAGTTGAGACTCTGGGTTCTTGGTGTGTTGCCATTGGATAGCACAAAAAAAGCCCACAGCCACCAATGGCATACCTACAAACATCCTATATGTATTCACAGAAGAATAATGTGTTTTTGGGCTCTTGAATCTAGATCTACCAGTTAAATAAATATGTTGCCTACAGTTTCTCCAACATTTGCCGAGTATACTCTTAGTATTATTAGGTGTTTCAAGAAATATTTGTTATATCTTGAAATATCATGTAATCGTTAAGTTTTCAGTAGATTTAGGGTTATTAAGAAAGTGGCGTTTTATGAACTACATATTTAAACAATATAATTTCCTCATACGCTTATACTAAAAACCTAAACACAGGATAAATTGTCATCATGACAGTCGAGATTTAAACGGTCAATGTAGTATTTAATTGTAATGTTTAATACGTCTCTTTGTAGATATATTAAATTTTATATATATATATATATTGTTGTATTTTGTTGCCTTTTAATTAAATATATTGCTTATTGAAAAATTGGAAATTGAACATTGCAGCAGTCCTGAAAATGTTATATTTGATGCTCAATTATACGATAGGTATTCATAGATCAATGAAATTATAATAAATCGACTACTAATGAACCGATACATTCTTGTTTTCATAATATATCGAATCACAAACAATAGTAACATACATATTACCTACACAAGTAGGTATAAGTTTTATTAGTTTGGCGTCAGATAGCGCCAATGCACGGTTCTATTTCACTTCCCACAACAGTAATTCTTATTTATTTATATTTTTGATTTTCTGGACGAAATCTACGAGGAAGTATAAAAATTCATTACAAGTATTGTAATGATTTTTACGGAAATGTACTTTTTGAATTTTCTTGAAACGATATTAACTGGTTTCGAGATAATGTCCGTATGAGTGTGTGTGTGTGTGTATGTGTATGTACCTGTATGTGTGTCTGTATATACCTGTGTGAACGCTCTACATCAATTTCTTTGAAGTTGAAAATATGAAGCTTAATATTTTACGTTTGTTTGCGAAAATATATGATCGTTATAAAATTTAAAGATAATAAAATTACTTACAACTGCATTATAATTGCAGTATCAACGAATGTATAACAATATAAAATAAATAAATATCTGAATACAGTTTTATAATAGAACAATGTACATATTTTAAGAGCGCATTTAAATAAATATATATATATATATATATATATATATATATATATATATATATATATATAAATAAAAATTTGGAGTGCCAGTGTCTAACGTAATATGTGCGCATGCGCTGGCATTTGTCACTGGCTCGTATATGCAAAGCCGTTTTCGATGTATACATACACGCGCGTATGTAATTTGATTTCAACCATAAATAACACGGCCTGACAACGGGCGTGTAAAATATTATAAGGTCCGTTTAAATTACCATGCGTATATACCTATATACGTGGATATCTGCATGTTATAGTTGCGCCGCCCACTCCCCGCACCCAACCTAAATATCACGCTTGTTGTTGTGGGGCCCCCGCGGACCTGGCCCGCTGCTCCGGCCATGGCTGCCAAGTCCCAGGTACGTGATCGATGTGCGGACGACAAAGATTTATTGATATCGGAAAATAACCAGAAAATAGCTACGCCGACGTTCAATTTTATGGTTGCTGAATATCGCATTAATCGCTATATGATATGGAAGTGATTGACGTAAGTATATGAGCACATGCGCATCAGCTAAGTAAATATCTTTTAGATTATCGACTGATGCTATTAGTTAATTGAACGCTGCTACCTTAGGGTGGGTGGATGCCTTTCATATCATTTAAAACACACCATAAAAATATATTACATGAATTTCACTCATTTGTACATTTTGTTAAAAATATTCTTATAAATATATCAATTCTATTAATCGTATATAAATTTCTATAAAGCTGATGGCATACAGTTACTAATTATAATTGCAGTGGAAACAAAAATTGGTAGTGTCCTACACTGAACTTTCTTATACATTTATATTATATTTATATCGATATGATTATGTGCAGCTATTTCGATAAAACTCTCATAATATTGTTTAACTTTATTTTTTAATGTTGGTATTCTTTGATACTGCGATTAAAATTCGATGAAAAATACATATTCATATAGATACATTTGCAAATTTCAAATCCAATTTTTAACTCGCCGTACGAAGTACCGAAGAAGCTAAAGCATTCGTTCGTGTGTCTGTAGCATTCTCGAACCAAACAATGTCCTTGACAAAAGGTGTTTGTCTCGTCGCCCTGAATCCAAATATATATATATATATATATATATATATATATATATATATATATATATATATATATATATATATATATATATATATATAACTTGGATGTTAGTCGTCGCTCGCTCGTAAGACCAAATTTGTGCCCTCTACTCCTCTGAAGGTACCGGAGCAATTCACACCAAATTTGATATACATATTATTTGGCATCTCATTTGAATCCACTCGCAATTTAATCTCAATCGCTCGTATACTTCCCGAGTAATTGGGCCTTAAAATTTGGAACCCTCCTTAATACTGCCCTTATAAAAATAATTAAAACATACAAAAATTATACTAATAATTCTAAGATATTTTATATCTACAAGATTTTTTCATATTGGTAACCCAAAGGCCATAAAAAAATATTAAATATTATAATTTTACCAAAATTTTATTTTTATCAAAAATTTTAAATTGTTAACCAAACGGCCATAATTAATAAAAACCGCTGGTCGCATCGCATATACATATTATACTTATAAGGTGAGCTGGACGCATAGGTAGGACCTAACTTGTCTAGTAAATAATAAGCTTTTTGAGAAAACTTCAATTATACCGGTATAAATTTTGTTTTCAAAAATTGGAGATGTTCTTCTGGGCCCCAAGCATAATTTTTGATATTTTATGATTTTATCCTACACCGCTTTTGCTACACAAACACACACATATGCACAAGGGCAAACACACACATACACACATAATCTCAAAAATTGTCATTATCATTTCAGGTAAGCTCGAAACTCGACGTTTTTACAAAAATACACATGCATTTCCGTTAAAAGAAAGTAAAAACACTAAAATATGTTATAAAAATACTATAAAATATTGAAAACAACATGAAAAGTTCGTTATCACCTGGAATGAAATTCTAATCTATAAACAGGTGAATGAAACACTATTTGTTTAATAATTGCAATAAATAATGGTTGTATTACTATCTACGTATTTAAAATTAAAAAAATACTATAATTCTGAATACATATACTTATTATATAATAATAGTACGCTAATGCAATATTTAAATAATACGGTAATTATTATTATAACATATACGTTTAGTAATATTTGCATGGACCTTGTTATGATTAACAAGGCAGCAAGGTTAATAACACAATAAATATATTATATTATAAATACTGTACGCATCAGTACCAGGGGCGCACACAAGAGAGCGGCAAGTAGCTTTTAGAAATATAAATATTTTGCCTCGAAATGCGCACATCGTTATATAGCGTCATTTACCAGTTTCAATCTTGCAGAGTTGTACATTACTGTGATTAGTTTTCTTAAGGATAATATCTCTTTCATATTATTACTATTTTTATTTTCGTTATTTTTACTATTTTGAACGAAGTATAATATCAAGTATTGTAACCATGTAAATGTAGAGGCACCGGCCAATGATACTAAATCTTCTGAAGATTAGTTTTGATTTATATAATAGTTTAAAAAGTTTAACTGATTCCGCCATATCAAGAATATAGATTAAATTAAGAATGTCAGATTATCACCCGCAAACGTCACATCACAGGTTCGTGCCTTACCAACCTTGTAGTTAATATAACCCTGTCAGTCTACAAACCACAACAAATCCCTAAGCATAAATATTCCCATTCCCAGAGACAAGCAAGCCGAGCTCCAACTAATTCTTATAGTAGAACTATTTTTTCTCAATCGACAGAACACGCACATTTTCAGATAACTGACAAGTGATTCTTCCCAAAGCTCAATGTTCGTTTTTGTTTTTATTTGAATCCTATTAGTCCGTTGTCATTAATTTGCATAACAATTACATTGACTGCAGATGTTAATGCCAAACGAAGACAATCAAGCATGCAGTATTCTAAGAATCTTTCACGTCAATCAATCAAAAACATCAAACGTCAAAATAGTATCTGTCGAACAAAAGAAACACGATGTTGCAAAAAGAACGGTAACAACATCAGTAATAGTAGTATAACATTCGTGAAACTGGCAGTGTAAAACAAACGTCTTTTGCATATTTTCATGAAATATCGGATACGGTAACATTATCTTTCCTTACTTTACATTGCGGCATGACCTGCGTTTTCCTGCAGTCGTCGCGTTGCTGTACACAAATCATTGTGAAAGACAAATTTACACTATACCAAAATATTTGTAAACGAACCAACAAACTACATTTACCTTGAAATAGGAACAAAATAGTTACAAAGCGTCGGCATATTATGTGCAAAAAATATCTAACAATTTTATTTGTCGAATTCCTCGTATTTTACGGTTTCAAATAATCAAATTTAAAGTGCCCTCGACTTTCTGATGCATAGTTTACCGAGATATATATGTATATATATATATATATATATATATATATATATATATATATATATATATATATATATATATATATATATATATATATATATATATATATATATATATATATATATATATATATATATATATATATATATATATATATATATATATATATATATATATATATATATATATATATATATATATATATATATATATATATATATATATATATATATATATATATATATATATATATATATATATATATATATATATATATATATATATATATATATATATATATATATATATATATATATATATAATGTAAGACCTGAATTTGTGAAGGTATCGGGCCGATTAAAACAAAATTTTGTATACATATAATCAAAATACCAAAGAAGTTCCCAGCGCATTTTAAATCGAATCGCATTAGAACTTCCTGAGTTATAGGTATCTAAAATTAAGAGCCTCCCTTAATACTGTCCTTACAAGAATTTTGAAAATACTATAACATTTTTAAGTAAATTCTAAAATATGTTGTGTATTTTATTTTTCTGCAAACTGTGAACCCAATAACCATAAAAGAATCATTAAAAATAATAATTTAGAAAATTAAAATATTTATTCATTAATCAAAATTGTATAAAATTTTTTATATCTATGACGTTTATTTAGATTGTTAACACAAAGGGCAGAAAAAAATATTAAAAATAAAATTTTGTAGCATGCTGACTGGCGATTGTTGCAATTAATGAATAACAATGTCATTATTGTCTTTTATTATTTTAAGTGTTTAAAATTTGGTTGTTAGAAATAGGTTTCTTCATTTAAATATCTGTGATTATAAAATGTTTTCTATATAAATCAAAATTCAAAACATTAGTGCCTGTACCTAAGCTTGTTGTCTATAGATTTTGCTGTAGATCATTGACAGACACACCATTTTTTTCAAGCAATTATATTTATAATGTTAAATAAATGTATTATTATGTATTTCTATTTCACTAGAAAAGTTAAGGGTTTCGCATAATTTAGCAATAAAATATGCCGGTTTTGAGTATCAATTTTCCGAAATTAGGTCCTAAAGCTGACAAAATTAGTCGGGTGTAAATAGGTCTGTATTCCTGCAGTGTGGTTGTTGTATACATATCGTCTGTCGTGCGTTAGGAAAAGGAACCAGAAAGACTCATTGTTTCCGTTTAGCACTGGGCCCCGAGAATAAAGTACGTCTCGTCACGGAATATCTCGATCAAGCTAGCTGTGCAATGCTGTATTGTGCTATGGGGGTGATGGACGCTTTACTTCTGACATCCCCCCTCGCACCAGCCCTATTCTGCACTGAAAACCCGCACTCGCGCCATCGTTCCACAGACGAGGTGTGACCTGCGACGCTATATTGCTTTAACCGTCTAAAAATATGTGCATTTCATATATATATTTAACTATTCATGTTTTTATTGAAATTATTTCTACTTTTTTCCTGATTTGTGATATTATTATTAAAATCACGTACAGTGCAGATATTATAATTATATGTTTGTTTTGTTGTTTCCACCAGTTTAATATGAATTTTAAAACTTCCTGCGATGCCTTATAAATAAATTCAACGTTTAGTTATTAGCTCGCCGAAGTACCGAAGAAACTAAAGCATTCGGTCGTGTGTCTGTAGCATTGTGGGATCAAAAAATGCCCTTAACAAAAAGTCGCCCTGAATCAAAAAATATATATAACCGGGATATACTTCAATATCTTAAATACGGCATGACTTTAGGGAAATATTACATTATTATAGTTAAAACTATTGACATTTCTAGCAACGTTTATTTATTGGCTTATTGCTTTTTGCATTTACTGTATCGTTGTTTCATGGCAATCTTGGCATTTAACCACTGGTATTTTTAATGAATAGAGCTTATTTATAATATAACCACTAATTTTTTAAGAGATAAAAACAATTGCTTTTTAGAATATTTTAAGTTTAAAATTTAATATTTTTAATTATTTGTTTAAAGCTATTGGGTTCACAAACACTTGGTATTTTAAACCTATAAAACCGCGGGCATTTTATTGGAATTTAACCATTTTTGCAACTTCTATAGCATTGAATTATATTAATCATTCTAAGTTACCTACAGACGATTACATATATCCAGCAATTGAAAAGTTGTAAAATTAATAATGAATAAGTATAATCACAAACCAAAGTAAAGTTATTTATAAATACATTATAACAAAGATGACAACAATATCCTTTAAATCTTGAATAGTATTGGCCTTTACTTTGTAAAACTCCATAGTAATAATAGGAAAAAAGAATAACTTTGTATCTGGTTTTACTAAATTTAGTAAAACCAGATACAAAGTTATTCTTTTTTCCTATTATATCCTTTAAAATAAATATTTAATAATAATTGTCCTACGCCACTGTCCAAACAATAATTATGATGCTGTGAATAATAATTATCAAATACTAATAAAGGTATTTTTATACCTTGTTATAGACGATATAGTTCTCACTGTGGCCACTGAGAGCAGCACCTACCAGAAGATCTTCGTGCATGAAAGAGATCTTATTTTCTAGTCCTTGGTAAAATATATCAAGTATTCGTGCGCGTACTGAAGAAAATTGAGACATTTTTAAATCCACTGTTTTGTATTACATTACGGTTTTTTATACAAATATCATACATTTCCAAAAAAGAGTTAAAAAAATTAAAATCTTGATTCAACTTTCTATGCAAATGAACTTAACGCCTAGAATTCCAGATAACATCGGTACGAATAAAATTAGCTAACAAAATGAATTAATGCGGATGCATAAATATTTTCATGCCAAAATCAGTTGCGAAAAGAATTATGGTTCTAATAAATTTACCATACAGGTCATAATTACATTTCCTAATACTGGACAACTGCTAAAATAATCGAATCCTATATATAATCAAGGAAATTACCAAAAATTTCTCAGATAAATAGATCAGTTATTTCTTGCTCGATAATTAAAAAATGTATGTCCTCCAAAATAAGCACTATTATAGAGTTTTTATGTTTTATCTCTGAACATGAATTATTAAATTAAATTCATATTTTTATCAAGCATTCTTTATGCAAATACGCATAGATAACATTTGTACTTGTACTTAATATATAAAATTTCAAGAAAGTATTGGCATCACGAAAAGATTCGCCTCGCAATATTCGTTTTGAGGGTTCCTTAATTCATTTTCACTGCTTTCTCAAATTGTGTCTGAGTAAGACTAAGTATGAGGAAGTTGTGTAGTTGATGGTTTACCGTAAATGTAGAAAGATTGTGTATGTTTGAAAAAGGATAGTCTGTCACCCCAATTATGGCATTATTCATAATATAAGTATGTATGTTTGAGAAGCTTATATAAATAATTGTAAATATGCGGTTAGTTTTAACGTAAGCATAGTTTTTAATATTTGTATTTCTTATCTTACACTAGCTAGCATATTAATCCTCCATATTAGAAACTATCTAAACGCGATGCGCTACAAATCTAAAATTTACGACATAAAATATGCATACGCGTTATAACCAGTAAAGGAACGAGTACCCATTTTATAATTAGATTTTTTTATAAAATGAACTGGTACCAAACGTTTTTTGTGTACCGAACATATAAAAGCCAAGGTAATAAATATACACCAACTTATTTCGCACCACACCTTGATATCATTACACCAGACCAATGAAATACCGCACACAAAACAAACTTGTGAATAGCCAATATTGAATTGGCGAGCTGTAGATCTGGTATCATATCTATGAATATTGAATGAGGTAGATTTCTCAGTAAGATTTATACCTAAACTCCGTATAATGTATTCTAACATACTTGATACTAGCCATATACATGTGCATATATATATATGCGTATATATTAATATATTTTCTGTGGGGCTATTTCAAAAACGGTCCTAGATTGTTTATGTTTCAGATACCCGTAAGCTGTCATGATTTAGCCGTCGCCAACTGGATCTATAGATTGTGAAATGATCGAGAAAGACTGCGGTATGTTTATGTAGGTATATGTCTAAACTGGATTTTATTATTGCTAAGCATTTTTTTTTTACTAGCTTTTTTATGTTGTACTTGTACTGGGTGCAGTAAAATATGATGGTAAAATTGAAAGAAATTATACTTACAACTTGTATTGTTTCTAGTTGAAAAGTTGTTGAATTTATGACAGAAAGTGGACATATTTCTTATTGTAGTATTCAACCGAATGAAACTACGTTCAATTTTGTCTAGGTACTTACGGAAAATAAAATAAAATTATGATGTAAATTTAAATATCAGATACTAGGTGCACTCAAACGCATCATGTTATCGTAAAGTAGGCTGTATATGATGTGGGTACATGATGCGTTTGGGTGCACCTAGTATCTTATATTTGAATTTACTTCATTATTTTATTTTATTTTACTTAAGGTCTGTTCAGAAAGTAACCGACCTTTATTTTTTTAACTTAATTATTAATTTTACAGATTATTGGTAGGCAGCATTGCGTTGCGCATAATCTCCTCTGCAACCACATGTTCTTAGATTGTTGATGTCTCGTTTAGTTTCCGTGATATTATTATTTGAGTGTTCTTAGATTGTTGATATCTCGTTTAGTTTTCGTGATATTGTTATTTGAGTGCAACGTGTATTTTTGTAAGATATAAACTGGCATTGGCAGAAATTGCACCCTAACACACACCGCGAAAATCGAGTCTTACCCTTACGCCATAACGACAATTGAAATTATAAATCTAATGTCCTTAAATCTTGAGATATTCTAAACATTTTACTGACGGGCCAAAATGTTTTATATTTTTAAATTATTATTTTTTATGACACTGTTAAGAAATGCTGTGATTATAAAATTGGAAGTCTATTTTGATAAATAGACAAAATGAAATGTCTTATTTATATAGTGTAACCATGATTAGGACATTCACAAATATTTATAGAGAATCAAGAGTATTCGCCACTCGTCAAATTATACAATTAGACAAATGAATCGATGAGGAGTGAACTGTATATGATATGGGCATATGATGCCTACGGGTTAACCTAGATTTAATAGGTTTGTTTACAATTATTTTATTTTATTATTAATAAAATAAGATACAAATAAAGACATTATCATTTAAAACATAAAGATATAATAGTCACAGTGTATGAAGTTATTATCTGTAATTTTGCATAACACATTTGATTTATTGTGAAATGCAAAGCACGGCATCGACAAAACGACTTTAGTCTCAAATAACAATAATTATTTAAATAAATAATCAACACATATGTATAAAATAAAGTTGTGTAAGTATAATTAATCAAGAAAACATCATACGTAGACAAGCTAGTTAACATTGATCATAAGAGAGAATGCAGTAAATATGATCTATAGATCATGTAATTATAGATCTGTATGGTAATTTGATTATCTAGTTAAAGAATATGTAAGTACGGTTTTCTCTTATGGAGTTCCTGCGGCTAAACGCAACCATTTTCTAACTGATTTGAATGTTCAGCTTATAATTAAAACACATCAAAACTGTACTTTGTTTGTTAATATTTCTATATATCAAAAACGATTATAGCTGCATAATTTAGGGAGTATTAATTTTAACAAGTAGCTTTCATGTATTAACTAGTATTTAAGAAGCTAATGAATAGTTGTTATTGTTAAAGCGTGCTACTGTGGGTGCCCCATTTAATTATATCATTTTAATATTCCACACGGCGAATCCCATATTATACATTCTAGTGATTCTTCTTGAAAGACTGATATTAAGAAGATTCAATAGATTTAATCAAAACAAACGTATCAATCATTTCCAATATTGTTAACAATATAATAGTTTCAACTAGCAAGAATCCGTCCAAAATTACGAGCAATTATTTTACAATCTGCAATGATTTATGCAGATTATCTAAACCCATGTGAATAACTTTTTCGAATTTTTTGTTCGATAATTGGTATTATTTGATGATTTTAAATGTCACTATTGAGTTAAAAATAATTTTAAAAAATCGGTTTACATAGTTTTCATTAGATATATATATATATATATATATATATATATATATATATATATATATATATATATATATATATATTCCAATCAAACTGTCAAACGATATCAATACACCACAGTAATACCCTGAAATTGAACCAATTAGCTTATTATTTTATTATGTTATCAAATATTGTTTCTTCAATATGTTGATTCTTTTAAATTCACATGCTCAGTCGAACTATTTGTGTTAAACAGCGCAATATGACATACATTATTTATATTTTGTTTATTTCACATAATTTTTCAGGTATAAGTAATACGATAATTATAAGGAAAAATCTTACATATATATTTCCATGACAATATAAATCTCGTAACTGGTACATTTTTTAAAGATATTTTTAAAACAAAAGTTGTGCGAAATATTAATATCTTTCATTATGAACATAACTATTTTTGCCAATAGTGCAGCCGTTCTAGTGATATTGAACAAAAAATGCATAGAGGAAATAGGCATAGGTTCTTAAGTTACAGAGAATACTAAAATATTTGATTGAATTCTCTACAATGTTACTTTTAATAAATTAAAAAAAACAATGGTCTCACACAGGCTGTCATTTGTTTCGTGCACAGAAAAGACAGCTGACAACCGTCCAATCCAAACACGTCAAAAGACAACCCCAGTCAGAACAGAACAACAACAACACGAACTACATAAAAAAGAGACTACGTATGAACAAGCGTAAAACAATGACGCGGGCTCAGAGCATCAGTCGTCACAATTGACAGCAGCAAGAAGAGTATAGGCATCGAACTAGCTAGAGCACAGGCCCGTTTTGAGGTTCGCCCAGACTTTACATTGAACACTGCTCAAAGGTGTCATGAGGCATTATATTAAACTTTGCAATTTACTCGAAACGTTGGTAATCAAGAAATTACTTAAATGACGGTATATCAATAATGGTAGGCGTTTTAAAAGAAATTTCATATTTATTTTATTGAAAATTACATATTGGCCTGCGATAAAAGTATCTCAGTTTTGTGGATATCGTTTAATTATTCCACTAGGATTTTACATAGCTATATTATGAGGAATTTGGTAGTAATATTGTAAATAATGATTCTATTGCCTGTGCTGAGGTTCTGTGATTACGCGGATGACTCATTTTGATATCTTAAAATTAAATATTATAAATATAATATGGAGAGCTATGCCAACCTTAGTTCCTTGAAATAGCCTCGTTTACATTCTGTGTTAATTGAATCTTATTGCAATTGTAATATTAAATTTGCTCTGAATAATGGAGCAACTGATCATGAGGTATATCGAGGGAAGCTGATAATTCTTAAGACGGCTCTGAGTCAAACATCAGACTGAAAGAACCAAAAGGCAGTCAGTCGTCTTTTCTAAGTTAGTCGACGTCGTCGTCTGCACCTTCCATTCCCTCGCCCCCTCCACCAGCCATACATTCGTCTATCCTTTACGGTTTCCGGTATAAAAAAATATATAATAACATACAGAAAACACAGTTGTAGACGCCGGTGTTCGAACTGTTGCCGTATAATTATACTACTAGCGCGCGGAGCAGAGCGGCCCTGTCTCTGAAGCACAAGGGGCTGCCGACCAGGGCTTCGCCCGCAGGCCCACCGCTGCACGCTTGCTCGTCCGTTCGTCCGTCCGTCTTGACCATTATCTTTCGCTCTGCAGTGCCAGACGTTCAAATTTGTATTTGTACCGTTTTTAGGACGAACGCACATCACAGGCCTCATACCAATGAAATTATATATTTATGTTCTGTAAAGACTGACCACTACTTATTGCATATATTGTTTCATACACACTTTTGTTTCACCAAAATTCAAACATCAACCAAACTGCTACCAGCTCCATTGTGCATAGAGACCAGATATTTTGCATATTGGATTTCGTTTTTAGCTCGTCGTACGGTAGAACAATAGAGCTATAGTGTTCGCTTGTTTGTAACATTAACGAATTCAAAAAAATATTGCACTGATATTCACGTTATCTTCGTTCCGAAAATGTATATTATTTATATACTTTTGAATGGATATCGCACGCGCTTTCGTAAAACTGAAGGTACTGGGGCGATTAAAACCAAATTTGGTACACATATAATATAAGTTTGTAATTCATGTAGTTCCCAATTTAAATTCTATATGCCCTTCTAGTGTAATAGCACCCTAAGGACTTGAACTACCCATTTTGAATACATAAAAAAAGAATTATGCAAAATTATAAGATTTTTCTTCCGATTGTGAAGCCATAATAATAATAAAATTTAAAACAATAAAACAATTGCTGTAATTGCTTTGTTTTGAATTGTTCTGTGTCTACCAATCTAGTTTGTACACATGTTTGAATTTACTCTTACAAAATTTGTGGTTATCAAGATATTTCCTTTTGAATGTTTTTTTTTTTTTTTTTTTTTTACTTAATTTCATATACGGTTAGCTAATAGCATTGGTGCTTATACCGTACTTGTAATACAAAGGAAATTCTAACCAAATTTCGTATATATTCCTTTTCATTTGGAATACATATTTTTAGAAATATTCATTCAGTAATATTTAGCATATTTATGGTGCACCGTCGGGAAGTTAATCTTATATCAATATGTTAATAAGTGCATATTAATTTTATGTGTTGCTGTTGGTTTCATATAAAATTCATATTTATCTGCAATTTTGCAATATCTATTTGTTATAGGTTAAATTAAGAAATAAAAATATGGAATAAAATATACCTTGATTGTAGATAGCAGTAATTGCGTGAAAAGTGATAAGGGTTTATGTTTAAAATATGCATATGTTGCGCGTTAGTGCATTGAAAATGCACTAAGTGAACCCGTGTATCATATACAGAATACAATCAACTCTTCACAGAAATTATAATAATGATGTAAATTTTAATCATTTTAATATTGAGATCCATTCGTGTATGTATCTAGCTTTCTATCCGGAACGCCGTTATGAACTAACTTAACATTGTTAGCAAACATTATTTCATTTTATTTAAAATTTTGACTTTCGATGACGATACGATGTGAAAGAATTTTGTAAATGTAATAGCTACGGTTACAACATATAAATATAACGTTTTTATGAAACAATTTTGTAAATATAGTAACCATGGGTACAAATATAAGTAAAGTGTTCCGGAAAAATACATACATACGTCTGGGTGTTTATATATGTAAAATATTTCGACTATTTTTAGTAGATATTCCATGCATATTTTCCAATCTTTATTTATAAGGTTTAATTGCGGAGTCAATTTAAATTTGGGCAGATGTATAATTCGAAACAAGGATGATTGAATTTTATTATATCTTGAGCTGACAAATTACAATCACTACTTACTAAGAAACAAACAATTCGTTTTGGCATTCGGGTTTCCTTGAATCTCTAAAGGCGTCTTGTTATTTATTTTTAATATGAGGTCCCCTTCGAACTAACCTAGGGCAATCTTTCGCTTGTGCGCTTTTTATTTTTAAAGTAAATAATTGGCACGATTATATAGCAAAAAAGAGCCCATCTTTCTTGATGTTTCGCAGATATTGCTAATGAGAATTATCCACCATGTAATTTACTGTTGGTTGAAGAAATGATTAATTTTTATTACACTGCACATTTTATACCCGAATAAAAGAATACATTTTTATTTGTTTTGAAGTTGGCATCTGCTTTTTGTGATCATAATACTTTCTTTCAGACACAGACGTCTTCTCGAAAATAGTCAAATTCAATTCAGAGATGGTCAAAACGTGTATTTTCGTTGAAAAATTATCATGATTACGATAGTTCCTTTTAGACTGTTCGCATGATTACAACAATCAATTCTGTATTCCAAAGTGGTCAATCAATTAATAGCAATTGCTTTCATTTTCATTATTGTTTTATATTATTGGTGCTTGTATTATGTTTATTTTTTAATATATGTTAACAAATTAGACAGACCTCTCAAACGTAATTATAATTTAGCATAGGGGATAAACAGTTTCCAAATTAAAATGCCATGTTTTGTCATAAAATATCAATATGCATTCGTTCCATGCGTATGGAAACAATAAATATATAATTTCGTATTTCAAAACAAAAAGCAACAATCCCCTTTCATTATGTGTGACGTCACATCATCTCGCCCCTAACGAACTCTGAAGCTCGTCTCATTGACACGGTGTAATTTGGACACCCTGTAAACACTGTAATTAAAAATTACCCTTAAAACATATTTTAAAAAGTGTATATACTGAACTGGGCAGATCTAAATTTGCTTTCGGGAGATGCAATGAAAGTCATACATGCTTAATAATAATTCATAAATGGATACTGTCCAGACAGTAGCTTTAGAATTAAACTATTAATTAATATACCGGTCTTTGCTTAATAATTAGTTGAGTGTACGTATAGTTTTTCTTTGTTTGTGGCTGAGATATCTCTGTCTGTTTGGAAACGGCCGGCGCCTGCTATATCCTAGGGATATTTAGATCTACAATTATACACACTTGGGGATGGCTCTTTTCTAGATAGATGACTACTAACCCTTAATTTTATTTTCTTCCTTTTCTATACACTCCTTTCTTTTGTTACCTTTTGCTATAAGTGCTGCTTTCCATCGCATTACCGGTTTTTAAGAATTGTTTTGCTTTGACTTGACTTGGCGTGGTGGCAAGTGAACCATTTTTTATTTCAGTTTATAACATTAAAATGTAATTAGCAGAGATATGTGTATTCGGACAGAGATTTATTAAAATGAGTAAGTCTGAATTTTGTTTTCAAGTCCATGCAAATAAAACTATAAAACAATTTTCGTAGTATTTCAACTTGTTCCGTCCGTCGCTCGGTTTAAACTGTTGGTAGGTAGGTGTGTAGTCAGCTCATAACTTTTTACTTTCAAATACGAACAAAAAAAGTATTAATATTATTCAAAAACTTTTAGTTAATTTATAGATGTCTTAATTTTTTTATTTAAAAAAAAGACTTATTTTTTTCTAATAAATAGCAAATATTTTGAATTAAGTAAGATATCCTTATAATTAAATTAATTTAGATCAAGAAATCTGTAGTGCTCTACACTAAACTTTCTACTTTCTTGCTAGAATACCATATATGTATTGTTATTTTGTGCTGCATATAAATAAATTATGTTATTACAAAATGATAATAAAGAAATATTCCGAAAATCTTCTTATAATAATGTTTTACTTTTGCTTGAATTTGATCATCATTGTTACTTCAATTGTCATAAATTAATTCTCCAAAAATGGTACATTTATTCAGGATAGAAATTTACAAATTTCAAAAGCAATTTTCCAGTAAAAATGAAAACTTTTTAGAGATATCCATATCATTAAATTTTATAAGGATCAATTTTGTTTTAAAAATAAGAGATTATCTTGTGTGCAACAAACCTTAAATATGCATAAAGTTTAACATATTTATTCATTCGAAATTTTTAAAAAAGCAACAAGAATTAACTTATATTTTGTTAGACAAAATTGAAAGTTTCATATTTTCATCTCCAACGGATTTTGCTATGAAGTCAAATGGCAGCATGAAATCAAACGTGTATTTCTGTTAAAATGTTGAGTTATAAATTTATCATTATTGCAATAATTTCTTTTTGGCTTCATCCAAGAAAGTAAACATTTAAAGAAATAAAGTAGTCTACTCTTCACTTTAAATTTATGTAGGCAATTTACCCTATTTTAGGCAGTCGTAAATGCTTAGAATTAAAAATTTCATTCGGAGGTTAAATTATCTGAACAACTTATACCACCGTTTTCTTGTTTCCTATGCGATTAGCTTACCTTTCTACGAATATTTCATTGCAAAATGAAAACTCTAAGTTTTATTTATTTATGTATTAAAATATGTACGGTTGACTAGACATGCTAGCTGTACTTGATAAGATTTGAAATCCGGCTTTAGGCGTATATGCGGTAACAGAAGTGATGAAATCAGCGGATCATAAAAAAAAGATACTTTAAATATCAGTGTGTTCCAGGAACTACGTTTCCCTTTAAAATCGTGACAGAAATTTCTCAGTAGCATTATGGTATATGCAAATTCTTTGATTATCTATTATTAAAAAAGTCAGGTTGCATGATCTTTCTTGCATTGCTGAATTCATCTTGTTTTTATATTGTTTGTTTTCAATTAATATTATTTGTATATTAATTATATCAAGTTCAATTCAGTTTACTAAAACACTTTCTTATATATAGTTGGACAGGGTTTCGACTCGATTTACGCATCCATAGGCGTTGTACCCGTTAAAATATTCATGTATATATAAGCACAAAGTTGTTTGTATGTGTGTGTGTGTGAATGAATGTGTACAACGCTTTGTTTATATGTTTCTATGGTAGGGTCAGGTTTTTATCGCAGTGGTTCGAGCCATTGCCATTGTGAAAATCGTGTAAGTCTGTAACTTAAGAAATATTGTAATATTCGCCAAAACATCGGTAGAACTTTTCTCAGACTTATTTGTAATTTAACATATGTCCCTTTATCACGTTTAAACAAGCTTAGATACAACGCACTTATGCGTTCAGCTCGCCTTGTAAGTAATATATAATTAGCGAGCAGCAGACTCCACCATCCCACTTCGCGCTATTTAAATTAAAAAGAATAGTTTTAATTATTATAACCATTTGGTTAACAATTTGAAAAAAAATGTTATAGATATAAAAATTTTTACAGTTCTTAGTCAATTATTTGGATATAATAAAAGAATTCTTTTAATGCATATTTTAAAATTCAAAATTATACTTTTTTAAGAAATTGGCCTTTGGGTTAACAATATGATTAAATCTTGTAGATATAAAATACCTTATAATTTTTTGTAGTATTTTTAGGTGTTTTAGTTATTTTTATAAGGGGTTCCAAATTTTGGGGCCCTATTACTCGGGAAGTATACGTGCGATTTAAACTGCGAATGGATTCAAATGGGGTACTAAATAATAAGTGTAGCAAATTTGGTATGAATCGCTCCAGCACCATCAGAGCAGTAGAGAGTATAAATTTGGTCTTACGAGCGAGCGACGACTAACATCCAAGTATATGAGTTATATATATTTTTGGATTCAGGGTGACGAAAAAATAAGTTACATGAAAAATCGCCACCTTTCAAATATTAAACTAAAAACCAAAACCTCTTCAAATTAAAAACAAATAGACTAACTCTATGGATATTATCATGGATTATATTAAAATATTAATAATTGGATCGTTGATAATATTGTATTGATTCAAGTATTGTTTTACTTCTCTGAATATAGTCCTGAATATATCATTCGCTGTATGTGGTAAGATCAGATAACCGTGTAAACGTTTAATCGTATTATCTACATATGAACCCTGTAGCGGTGCTACTTGGAACCACTTTCGTTTATCAGTTATTAATATATCACCAACACGGTTACTGAATACGGCCGTGGTTGGTCTTAAAGCCATAAATATGTTTTATCTAATCGGAACAATGAAAGTATGTTTGAGTTTCAGTAGCCTATATGCCAATCACACTGGTATGTTGTACTTATTATTTCTATAGTGCAACTAAGCTAATTATGAACCGCTATCTTTTGCAGAAGTACACACTACAAAATAGTTAAATTTCAACAATACAACTAAGATTAATATAATGTTACCGAATCTAGTAAATTTACTTGTATTTTAATGTAATTTTACTATAATTCTGTATAATTGCGAGAGATGTGTAATTGAATATCTGTTACAGATAAATGACCGAATACTATAGCTCTTTAAACCTATACGATGAGCTAACGTCAATAAGATATTTTAAAATTTAGCACGTGTGGTATTTCTTTTGTTTGCATTTTATTATCCATGGACAGATAATTGTTTTATGAGGATCCCTTGAGTTCTCGTGAGGTTGACTATAATAACAAAAGAATACAGCAGACCGGGTACCCGAAACCTGTCTGCTCGAGCTTTTTGAACTCCAATTCCCAAATCAAGTTGATTAAATACAGAAATACTTCTTATTTTCGATCAATAAATATTCTGAGCTCGATTTTTTTATATGAAAATAATAGAATTATTTTCTTTATACAATCACGGTACGCGTCTAACCCGTAGATACAAAATGGCTTGCATATTTTTATTAAAATAAATATTGGAGTAATTCCCAATCACTGGTTAAAGATTTATTTATTTATAACACTGTGAGCTCTTTCAAATACACTTTTATTAATAATAGTATAGGGAAATAGGAATATATCCTTGATAAATGCATATTTCTTAGAACCAGAATATATTAATGTAAAGATAAAAAATAAATATGTACATTGCGAATGACCAAAATTTCAAATTTTTGTAAAATAGTTTTCGTCCTATTTTGTTATTTCAAAAATAGCAAAATTAATTTTTTCCACTGGTTCAATTATCCGAAAAATTCAAAATATGTAAAGTAATTTAATAAATAATATTACTATATAATTTTTATGATTGAAATTCAAGTGTTGTATCATATTGGTGTGAGAACCTCACAGCAAACTTATAAGCAACAAGAAACAGTAAACACATTTTCCCGCCGCATAGTAAACGTCATAACAGTCGGCCATTTTGGTTACGAATGCACTGCCATCTACTCACATGGGTGGAAGCTCATGTACCATTCCACAATCACCACGGTGCAAGCAGCAATACACGAATTCAATGATGTAACAAAACACTTATAATTATTGCTAAACAGAAAATCTAACCAAAACAAAAAATAATCTAGCACTGTCAAAGGTTCACCTCACACTTCCCCCACCACAATCAGCGCCATCACGCACCAATACAAACACAAACTCAATCGTATATTATACATATATATATATGTGTGTAATTGTTTAGACTTACTGCATTTCTTAATTTCTGGATGTTTGATTGATTTGTATGATGTGACAGTGTGTTTTATATAACGTCCTGTCCTCGGTGTTGTCGAGACGAGACTAACGCGAACCTGCCTATGGTAAACATATAGCCGAAGTGTAATTTGTGTCGAAATGAGGGGAAAATTATAAAATTACATTGCTCGGTTAAACTACACTCTTTATATGGGGCCGTGTTCGAAACGTGACGCCGGTACGACCAGGCAATTTAGAGTTAGTGTGCTCGCCATCATAGCATGATATCGCATCAACCCAACCGATATTATAACCTATCTACCTGCTATTATTATTATAATAATGTGATCCAATTATAATTATCTATTATGATTCCATTCACGGCCTACATAAATGTTTAGAATATATCTACATTTAAATACCAAACTATACAACTATAAACAATTAATTAATTAAGCTGCTCTCACTTTCATTCAATTAGAACAAATTATAAACTTTTCTAGGATTTATTTGTATAATTCTTTGCATATTCTACGAGACTTAAGCATATTTGTATCTACACATAAAATTCAATATGACCTTTTGGCGATGTCTACTTCATCTTGTCCTGTAAGCTCCATGCGGAGTATAGATGAATAACATGATGACCTTTTACATGTTTATCGCAATTTCCTTCTTTTCATCTTTATCTTTTGCATCAATTTTTATGTCTTCCCATATCATTTCTGAGATGACGCAAGATTGACGCGAGAATATCAAAGACGAGACTTGGCCAGAGTCTCGTTTCGCCTCGAAATCTAGATTTAAGTCTCGCTCTCGCCTATTTCATAAAAAGCTTAATATTTTTAAGCAATTACATAGACGTAACAATAGCTTAATACAGATATATCACATATCTGTGTTGTCACATGTAACAAAATATTTACTAAGAAAAAAATAAACCAGAAGAAAATGTTTTAGAAGAATATTTATTGTTTCTGCAATTTTAAAATGTATAAATTATGTGCAAAATGAATTACGATGCGTTTTAAATGTATGTGTTATAACTATATCCGTTTATTAATTAGGATATTATGTGAGCACCAGTCTTCTTTAATTCTTTATTTCAGAACGTATAACCACATTTACAGTCTATCTACAAGTGAAATAGGTCGTGTATTGAGAGTGAGTTAGTTAGTGTTAAAAGTGAAGTGTATTATTATTTGAGGTGATATGGATAGCCCGGTAAAGTATAAATATTTATATATTTATACTTATGAATAATTATATTATTGATTTTAATGAAAGACAGTGTCATACGGGAAAAGTAACATGTTTAAATATCGTCGATAAGCTTCCAACTACAACAAATTGGCATGAGTAAGAAAATTCATCTTTAACAATATGCTCACGGTATAACATATATATATATATATATATATATATATATATATATATATATATATATATATATATATATATATTATATTATATATTTTTAACCAATTAATAATATATAATGTTTGTCCTGCAACACTCTATCTCTAACTCATGCCGTTTCCAAGATATTGAAAAATAAACAAGAATATACTCTCACTTGGTTAAGATATTGTTTTCTTAAATAAAAAGTGCACATCCGGGCCATTTCATAATTGTGTCTTCAACAGTTTTCGCTCTAGAGCATTCACATTCAGTCACACACACACACAGACGTAATTCCGAAAATTGTCTGATTCGATTCAAAGATGGTCAAAACGTGAATTTTTGTTAAAATCTCAGGTACAAAAAATTGCCAAGATTTGAATTCTTCAATTTCGAATTCGCCGAAGAGATTAAAAATCTATATATTTTATATGACAAACAATATATGTTCCTAATATTTTATAACCGTCTGTAAATTGTTTATAAACTTAATTTGTATTCCAAGAATTAATTATTTAAAAATTAATGTTCATATTGTATATTAATTAATAATAACACTGTGAGGTTATAAATTCACAAACATATATTATTTATTTTTTATTTTATATAACTAATAGCAAAAAGAAAATGTTGAGAATATAAACAGCGAACATTTAGATGTTAGTGTCGGCGAACGCTAGGCGCTCCAGTTAGCGTTTTGAACGCAGCCATTCTGGAATTAACTTTTTTCATGTGGTCAAGATAATTTGACTCAATTACGCTATTATAATAAACGTATATTGTATGTAGAAAAAGGGTACCGCGTGACTTTCTCACTATAAACAGACAACCATAACTTTGCCACCATTTTTTATTCCAAAATCACTGCTATTATAATCAATTATCAACTGACTTATTGAACTATCATTAATTTTTATAATTTATTTATCTGTTTGGGCAAACAAATATAGTTCTGTCGAAGGGCTTAACTGGGACTCTACTCGAATACTTGGTGAAATGTTATCTGAACGAAGTATATTAAAGTGATTCGATTGGGTAGCCCAGAAAATTGGTATAATTATAAGAGTTTTATACATATAAACAAACTATATTTCGCTATGATTTGCAGACTTATTAAAGCTAGAGTGGCCTGCACTCGGCTTTCCTGTTCTGTAAAGTTCATTTTTTGGTTTATGAGGAAAAGTTGTTTGTATATTTTTCCCAAAGCTTCCTATCTAATACATTTCCTATGATAACGCGCAAAGTATTATTCCTTCCATTTCTGTAATTATTTTTAATGTTGTGTAAGATATATTACATACAAATCAGGAGAGAAATTCCATTTTTCGTTCGATGCACCCTAGGATAAATTATGCATTTCCATCCCTTGGTATATTGTTGAAAATAAAACTCCAATATTGTAGGTGTTAGAAATAAAATATGTTTGTGTAAGTCCGAGTTATAAATGAATAAAATATTAAAAAAGAATTGTATAGGTGTGGAATAACGAACATATTGAAAAATGCATGGGTATAAGTTTCATGTAAATCGTAACGTTCGTGCGTAGTGCGTGGGGTAAGCGTAATATTCTGGTCAGTACACGTTTGTGCGTGTTTTAAGTGCAATCATTTTATTGCTTATAAGTAGGCCATGCGTGGTTTTCTACTTAACGCTGTGGGCTTTATCACCAGAGATCGTTATAGTTATAGTAGCTTTTGCATTATTATTTCATATATTTCCAATTTTTGTATTACTCATGGGAGTTTTAAGAATTCATATTTAATTTACGGCACACTCAAACCCATAATTTTAGGGGCACTTGTAAATATATGGGATACATATTTAATTGTAGTTTTATACTGTTTTGTGCTCGCCAAGTTTTTACATAATTAAAAAATTAGTGATTTAAATAGGATTTCTTTATTAAAAAATTCAGTGGTACAAAGAAATGATTTATTGGCTATACGGCGAGCTGAAGGCACTGGCTCCTGACCAATTCTTGTTTTCTTTTTATAACCTAGATGACATTAGAGTTTTTGTAAATTCGTATTTAATTATTTCTCGTTTCGGAGGTAACACTTTATTATTAAATATTTCATAAAATCAAGATAATTCTATTTTTATATTATAATAAAGCATACCATCAAAATCTAAGTAATAAAATCACGCGATTTCAACAGCAAGTCGGCACGTTTCACACACATATATACAAAATACAAGACACAACACAAAACATTCAATCAAATTAAATCGGAAAGCACATAATTTTTCATCGTCTGCGCGAGCCAACAGCACGTTACAGCGAATGATCATTTTTCTTAATCTTTCCTTATATCCTTTATGCATTATATGTATGTATGTATGTATGTATATATGAATACTAGACGTTTCGTTGTGGATTCGTGTGCGTGATGCTTTGATCAAGTGGGCGATGTAAATTGTTTTCATACAGGACGGACCGAAGTAATTAATTCAGAACTTATTTTCAGTTGGCCGTGCCCGTAGGACCGTTGGAGCAACATTTGAAGGGCGGCGGTGCTGCACGGGGGAGATGCTGCTTCTGCTATATGTATTTATAATATTTACAGGGTATCCATTGCGCGTCATATAAGGAATACTGTACTTAATACGACGACTGTACTTAATCCCTTGTACTCGGTTCTAATTATTTCTGTTACTTTCTTTTTCGTCCATTTGTTGCTTTCTTAACGAATATATATGGAAATAATGTAATCAACAAGAATACATATTTTGGCTTATATCTTATATTCCCGAATCGAATTTTCGGAATAATGTCTGCAGTCTGTATGTATGTGTATGTGTGTATTTCTGTGTATGTTTGTGTATATGTGTGTGTATGTACCGGACGTGCATCCTCTATTTTTAAAAACAATATAATAACCGAATGCGAGCCACAAGAACGTCTTACTCTTGTTACTATTTAAAATTTTCGAAAACGGTTTGAGTTAGAGAAAAAGTGATTATTATAAAAGTTGAAGATATTCAAATTTCTAGCAACTTTTATTTCGAAGCGTTTTTCTAAATATGTAGCATTTACAAAATGAAATAACATTTGCAAAAATATTTTCTTTTCCTTGGTAAACATTCATATTTATATTGTTTTATGGTAATCGTAGCATAAATTCTAAACAAAATATAGCAATATTATTTTATAAATAATAATATCCAGAACGTTACGTATTTATATGTTGTATGGTTCCACAGTATTTCATGATAATCGCAGCTGCAGCGTGATTGAATGTTTAAAAATCAAAAAGAAATTATTATTCAAATATCTGTATACGACATGGGCACATGGTGCTCACGGATCCACCTAGTTTATAAATAATGAAAATATAGGAGGGTCATGTGAAGGCCACTTTTCACTTAAGGCGTGTTCAGAGCGAACCAAATAGTAATTAAGATTAGAAAATTACAAATAATAATCTAGTTTGTGATAAATTTTGTTGCTGTGAACGTTAACTTTGTATGTCATACAACAAACTGGAATTATTACTTATAATTTCTAAGCTTAATTACTGATTGTTTCGCTGTGAACAATCCTTTAATTCTGTTCATAACTAAAAGCGAAATCTAAATTCAATTTTGAGATTCATTAGTCGTTTACATCAACCAACTGGCGAACTATTGTATCTGTAAACGCGAATCTAAAATAAGAATCTTTTAAATAATCCCACTAAAAGTCTTATAGTAAGTTTTGAAGTCTACCTACCTGGTGGCTTTGTATAAATGAAACTCCCTGTATATCGACATAGGCGACTATAACCAACTTGATTTTTATAACGTTTTCTTTTTATTATTTCGTCTGTTAATCATTGTTATTTAAAATATATAATTATACATTCCGCAGCCGTTTCTTGCATTATACAAGCTACTGTTTCATATATATATGTTAAAGCCAACTGACCAGATGAATATTCAATATTGTTGCGCATATATTTTCATAGGATTTACATATTCGATATGTGAGGACGTTATATTATATGGCCGACTGCATATGTCTTCGGGCAATATATTTCGTTCATACAATCTAATAATTCATACATGCGACATGTTGAAATATGCACAGAATAAAATTTTGGTGCGCTATAACGCGGGAATTTACAGGTATACAGCTTATGTTGTTGATGCTAGGATAGGCTACCTACTCGTTGCTTTCAAATGATGACGATACATGTGGCCTGATCACTGATCTTTTCTTTTTATAACCCGTTCTACGTTCTTTGCTGTTTTCGTTTTACGGCATAACTATTGAAATTAATTTTATATCATATGGAAGTTATTCAATTAAATTATACTAATTGGTAGTAAAAACAAAACTGTAGAAAAGTTACATGACATATTTTGATTCTGAGGAATGGTATTCACGCACAAGAGCGAATCCAAAACAATGAAGAGCATAAAAGAGAGAAAACTCAAAAGAGGGGATAGTAAAAACCAAAAAACAAAGAGTTTAAATACAGAATACGTTAAAGCAGAGATTAACAAAAACAGAGAACTGAGCAAAACATCGAATGGCCAGAAGAGATAATGTGAAAAGCAGAGAAAAACCAAAACGGCGTATGTTATGTTAATAGAGAATGCCTAAAAATGCGACTTGTTAATCTTGTTATAAACAGAGCATTCTCAAAAAAGCGAATACATAATTGCGTACTATTAATTTCTTTCTTACTTTACGAGTGTTCTCTTCTTTTTTTTTAATTCTCTATTTTTACAATTCTCTTTTTTGAATATGCTCTCTTTTGCTCTTTATTGTTTTGGATTCGCTCTTATGCAGGAGAACCGTGCTGGATGATTTCAAGTTTTTAACGAAGAAATTTATATTTTTAACAATACAGTGTCTTACATAAACGTAAATAAATAAATAAATTTTCTGTATTTGACAGAAAAATGATTTATTTATTTACGTTTATGCACTACTGTATTGTTAAAAATATAAATATCTTCGTTAAAAACAGTAATATTTAATCTGAAAAACATTCTGATTTTGCCACTGTAAACGTTTTATGAATGTAAACTATTTTTTTATGAATTAAACTAGACTATATGTCACTGAGAAAAATATATATTGGTGATAAATATAAAATATATATATATATATATATACCTACTTCTAATATATTTATATTATAGCAAAAAGGACAAATTAAAATGAATAGTTTTAATTTTTGCAATAACTATTTACGTTTTAAGTATAAATATATATTTATTCAGCTTAAATATGTGTATGGTACTTAAATTTCATTGAAAAAAATCTTTTTTTAAGAATTTAAATTTATCCACATATATTTAATTCAATTTTTCGATCGAGAAACGAAACCCTCGATGATGAGACGAGACTTAATCGAGACGAGAGTAGATTAGGTTAACGTAACTGGCCATAGTTCTATTAAAAAGATTTGAATAGAAATATGAATAATGCTAACACTGTAAAAAGATGACTCTTCTGTAAATTTACAATAAATCTGTAGTTTTTTTAAATGTAATTTTACAAAGAGTGTAATACTATTTTTATAGTCAAATAATATTATATTACTCTTGTTAAAATACTGGGTAAGATTTGTTTCAAAATGTATGTAATAACAATGATATATAATCTAGTGAGCAAAAACACGCAGATATTTAATTTTCTCTAATATTTATATAACAACATATATACGGTCAAAACTTTGTTCTGTTGCGGTTGGGTCCGCCTCCTCCCAAGGCGGTATAGATAGGCAGCCATTTTAGAGTTGCCGATGGCCCTTATAAACCAGTTTCGATACACGAAAAATAAAACTAACAAAATACACCGTCAAAACGACCTACCGTACGCTGCTTTGTCTGCATACTTTATCAACAACACATACCTACCTATGTGGAAATTTTTTCATACAAAAAAAATTATACTATCTAACTTCAAGATTGAAATCATTCTCATTTATTGATGTTTATGGGCAGTATGTATTTCAAAATTATTTATATAAATTTAAACAAATCATGAAGTATCTACAGATGAATTAGTGAGTTTTATACGAATTATACTTATTTTTATATATTATTTTAGTAAATAATATTTGATTGAATATTGCCGCAAAAACAATTAATGTTAAAATTATAAAACATTAAACTTAAAACCTGTATCGGGTCTGGAAGAAAACCTCTTATTTTGAAGACAATATCAACCGAAAACAATGGTTACTTTTTCAATATCTCGTAATCGGTCAATTTAGTTAACAAATTATTTTAAAAATGTACAATTTTCACTAGACATTATTTCGAAAATAGTCAGAAATGATTCAAGGATGGTCAAAACGTATATTTTCGTTAAAATCTTGACTTGCAAATATTTCGTGAATACAAAACAACCTTATAAAGTACAATTGTATAAGAATATAAAAAAATATTTTATAAATTTCAAATTATTTTTGTTACTCTTGAGTTCACAATTTGAAGAACTTTATAAATATATGTATTTTTTAATGTGTTTAAAAATATTTTAAGGATTGTATTGAGTGTGGTTTTAGCTCCTTATAGCAAAAAAATAAGGGCTATGTTATATAAAATGCGACGGGAATTTGGTTGTAATTGCGTTGGTACCTTCAGAGTACCTTTCAAAAAGTTAAGCAACATAAACCAAGCATATTAATTAGTTATATTTTCGGAATCAAGCAAAATCTTTTTGAATTCGCCAATATTATATATTTTATTTATATGCCAAAAACTTATACCTACATTCATTATTATAAATACATTTCTATTATTATTACAGATGCTATAGCTCTTTTGCATTACGAATCACGCTAAAAATCACCTTTAATAATCTGAATTGTGTATCAGTTTTTTGAATAATGCATTCTCCGTCTTTATATTTCTGAGAAAAAAGATTTTTTAAATTGTATATTATAAAATATGCCAATATTATATTATGCATATATATTTACATATACACTTATGATATTTGGCCGCAGGAGTGATTGTAATTAATACTGAACTTATATTCGTAAGAAATCGGCTTCCGTTATTGTCACGCTCGAATAATTTTATGGGAGTAGCACACACACACACACACACACACACAGCCCAACTATATACTGCAGCACTGTTGATTATTAATTTTCATTTATCTGCAACCTAATGGTGTATTACCGCTCCCTTTTAGGGTAGGGTGAATCAGTCACTACATCATACAACATATATATAATAGTAATTAAAAACAATTTATTTTATTTAATATTTAAATTACAATTAACACCTTTCCAACTATCCCATACCTAATATACTAACTAAATATTTTATTAAACTACATTGATTTTTATTCATAACTCAGAATATACGTTATAAAACAAGCGTTGAAGCATCCAGCTTGCCGCAAAGTAACCATTTAATCTCAGCGAAAAATAATCTATTTAAATAATGGACAGGTACGAAGTACAGAAGAAACCATTCGATCGTGTGTCTGTAGCATTCTCGGATCAATAAAATTCATTATTAAAAGTGTTTGTCTCGTCGCCCTGAATCCAAAAATATATATAACTTATATACTTGGATGTTAGTCGTCGCTCACGCGTAAAACAAAATTTGTGCCCTCTACTCCTCTGAAGGTACCGGAGCGATTTGCACCAAATTTGCTACACATATTATGGGGTGTTCTATTTGAATCTACTTGCAGTTTAAATCTATTCGCCCGTATATTTCCCGAGTTATAGGCCTTCAAAATTTGGAGCCCCCTTAATACTGCCCTTATAAAAATAATTAATGCACGAAAAAATTAAAAAAAAATTCTAAGATATTTTATATCTACAAGATTTTGTCATATTGTTAACCCAAAGGCCATAAAAAATTATTAAATATTATAATATTGAATTTTAAAATATGCACTATAATTAATTTTTATCAAAATAATCTACCAAAGAATTGTAAGACTTTTTATATCTATAACATTTTCTCAAATTGTTAACCAAAAGGCCATTATAATTAAAAACCGCTGCTCGCCAAAATTTGGAGACCCCCCCCCCCCCTTAATACTGCACTTATAAAAATAACTAAAGCACTAAAAAATTTTACAGAAAATTCTAAGATATTTTATATCTACAAGATTTTTTCATATTGGTAACCCAAAGGCCATAAAAAATTATTAAAAAATTTAATTTTTAATTTTCTAATTTCCATTTTTTTTTTTTTTAGTATATCAAAAAATCTACAATAAGTTTTAAGACTTTTTATATCTATAACATTTTTTTATATACCCAGATTTTAAGCGTAGAAACCATAATAAATAATATAAAGTTAATCTAGTCAGCAATATATGGCATTAATCACCGATATTGTTATGCTCACTACTTGTATAACACTTCAGCTATGCTGGTTGCATAAATATGAACATTTTACTAGGATCCAGATAAATTAAATTACTATTTTATTTATGTTCGTGCTTTGAATCAAAATACTTTTCAAAAATTAGTGTTTCGTCATTAAAAATCGTTGTACCTAAGTTTGTTCTGTTATCATGCCGTTTTAAAATATGGATAAAGTAGCAAGGGTAATTCAGCATTAGCGTTAAAGTAAGATTAAGGAGGCGATGGCACTAGTTAGCGTTTGATCTCTACAGTATATTATTTTATTGGTGGAAAAATCCGAGTGAAGTAACAACTTAAACACTGAAGTGGCCTTAACTCAACTAAATCTTAAGTAATGAAGAATATTACAAATTACTACATATGCAGCCATCTTTAGGGCAGTAGCTGAACTGTTTTCATATTACGCCATTAGAATACGGTGGTCGCTGTTGAAACTGCTAGAGTCAAAAATATAAATGTCAAATTAACGTTGACGGTGGTTCACGGTTACTTTGAGTAAGTTTTTACGTATGATTACATATTTTTGAATACGCATTACGATATCATTTAAAATTAACACTGAAACTCATTATTGTGTGTACATTTATTACTACATATTAAATTAATGAAAGATACGATGTTCCCTACAAGTTCACAAAGAAAACATTGGATGTATAGTGATGAAAGTGATATAAACAAATTAAGGGACAATGCAAACATTAATCATATTGCTCGATATGGGTCTACTGTTCCTGTACGTGTTTTTTATATCGTTTTATTTTAATGAGCACGTTTTTTCCATTTTATTCAATTGTTGACAAGTAAGGTTATGTTTACATTTTCATTAGGAAAACAAGAAATTTGATTATTTCTTGACAGCAGAAGAAGAACGAATGCTGTTACGGAAATACGAAATACATTTACGTGAATTTTGTAAAAGATTTCAACCACTTATGCCCAAATATGTTGTTGGCACCGCTTTTCAATATCTCAAGCGGTTTTACATACACAATTCTGTTATGAATTATCATCCAAAGGAAATCATGTAAGTTTCGAGGTAAAACCCAAAAAAAAAAGGAATTCCTAATAAAATCCTCTTAGTTGACAAATTCAAAATTATCTTAAAAAGTACAAATATCCCCTCCTTTGTACCAAGTACAGGAGCTAAAGTAATAGGTCGTGTGTCTGTAGCATTCTTTGATCGAGAAAATCATTATCAAAAAGTGTTTGTTTCGTCTCCCTGAATTCAAATATATATATATATATATATATATATATATATATATATATATATATATATATAACTTATATGCTTCGCTCGTAAGACCAAATTTATGCCCTCTACTCTGAAGGTACCCAAGCAATTTGAACCAAATTTGCTACACATATTATTTAGCATCCCAATTGAATCCGTATGTAGTTTAAATCCGATCGCCTGTATACTTCCCGAGTTATAGGGCTCCAAAATTTGGAACCCCCCTTATAATAATAATTAATACACTCAAAAATTCTACTAGTAATTCTAAGATATTTTATTTCTACAATATTTTTTCATATTAGTAATCCAAGGGCCATAAGAAATTATTAAATATTATTATTTTGAATTTTAAAACATGCACTTTTTTTTTTTTTATGAAATAATTACAAAAAATTGTAAGCCTTTTTATATCTATAACATTAATAATTCCCGAGTTATACGGCGCCAAAATGTGGAGCCCCCCTTAATACTGCTCTTAGAATAATAATTAAAACAACTAAAATTTTATATCTATAATATTTTCTTATATTAGTAACCCAAAGGCCATAAGAAATTATTAAATATTATTATTTTGAATTTTAAAACCTGCACTAAATTTTTTGTATGAAAATAATCTACAAAAAATTGTAAGACTTTTTATATCTATAACATTTTTGCAAATTGTTAACCAAAAGGCCATAAGAATTAAAAACCACTGTTCGTTGCACATATATTACTTAGATAATTACTTTTTACATTCTTTTATGAAGTAATAAGTAAGTATTGTAATCATGAAAAATTTCGAACTCGAGATTTCAACGGATATACACGTTTTGACCTTCCCTGAATCGAATGTGACTATTTTTGGAATGACATCTGTCTGTCTGTGTGTGTGTGAACGCTCTAGAGCCAAAACTGTCGACCGTAAAATTATGAAACTTCAAACTTAAGACTTGTATATGCCCTAGATGTGCACCTCCTATTTTTGAAAAGATTATTCAAACCGGTAGTGCATGTTTACCCTATACATTTTTTGTTTTATCTCCAATATCACTAGAACGGCTAGACTTACGGCAAACATAGCTATGTTCATAATGAAAGATATTAATATTTCGCACAACTTTTGTTTGAAACATTTCTTCAAAAAATGTACCAGTTGCGAGAAAAATGCTACGAAACATTATAAATATGTTGTTTACGTAGCCATGGATTCGCATGTAGCTTATAAAATCGGATCATCTGCTATTTTGACAGGAAAACAAAATAGATTCAATCAGATAAATGACATTTCAGAATATTTCCGTAGAGTATTGGTTAGTTTAACTGCTAATCAATACTCTACAGAAATATTCTGAAATATCATTTATCTAATTGAGTTAATTTTGTTTTCCTATCAAAGACGCAGATGATCCGATTATATATATATATATATATATATATATATATATATATATATATATATATATATATATATATATATATATCTATATCTAGTGAAAACTGCGTAAAAGAAAGTCGAGTGCAGGACACTCCAGATATTTTTAAATAAAATGGCAACCATGGAATATTGAAAAATTTTACTATTACTTTAATTTAAACCCATCTATGAAATTTTCTTTACTTGTTCTTTCCTTTCCGGAAATTTAAAATACCAATACTACTAGATAATTAAAATTATTAAATAAAATTTTCTCTATAACTACTCTAACAATAACTAATTTCTAATCACAATATAATTACGTTTTAGGGTAACATGTGTTTATTTGGCTTGCAAAGTCGAAGAATTCAACGTATCAATTAGTCAATTTATAGCAAACATTAAAGGTGATCGGGAAAAAGCTGCTGATATTATCTTAAATAACGAACTATTATTGATGGAACAGTTAAACTTTCATTTAGCTATACATAACCCATTACGACCAGTCGAAGGGCTTCTAATTGATATAAAAGTAAAAAAAAACATTTTTTTTTTTTACATAACTTTAAATAAACTAGTCTTGTGTTTTATAGACACGTTGTTCATTAAATAATCCAGAAAGATTACGTCCGGGCATAGATGATTTCCTAGAGCGATTATTTTTGACCGATGTATGTCTGTTATATGCTCCATCCCAGATAGCACTAGCAGCCATTTTGCATGCTGCTTCTAAAGTGCAGGAGAATCTAGATAGCTATGTAACCGAAACTCTCTTTGGAGCGGATGGGCGACATCGGTTAGCGGATCTGATTGAGGCAGTCAGGAGTGCGTGACTCTGTCTTGTTAACTGGATTATTTGTACAAATCAATATTTATTATTTGCAGAAATTAGATCTATGGTGAAGTTAGTTGATACTCCTCCACCTCCTAAAGAGCAATTAAGGATGCTGGAGAAGAAATTGGATAAATGCAGAAATCCGGAAAATAATCCGGATAGCGATATGTAAGTAACAACATTTACGTATTAGCGATATAACGATTTTGATTTTGGTATTATTTTACAGATACAAAGCGCGACTACAAGCAATGCTAAACGATGAAGAAGATTATATTTATGCGAAAATTGTATCTGATAATGATGCACTTGATGATTCGATATTAAAAATGCCGAAGATTTCTTCGACTGATGTATCAATGACGGAAGTAGAATAAATAAAATTTAATGATGTTGTTTTTTTTGTATACATGTTGAAGAAATTATTTTATAATTAAAAATGTATTTCAATATTAGTATTCTTGTATTATAATACAGGAATTTCTAATTGCAAAAAGAAGACATATCTATCATCGACTGTCCTTACCGTTTGCGGATTTGCGAGCGATATCAATAAGCTAGTGGCAGGTAGTTCTCATTTTACATGTGTTGCCATTTTGTTTATTTCTTTAACAAATAATAAATTATGTCTAGCATCCATAAATGCAATAATACTTTTTACTTTCTATTACAAAGTAATAAGTAAGTCTTGTAATCATGAAAAATGTCGAACTCGAGATACATGTTTTGACCTTCCCTGAATCGATTCTGACTATTTTCGGATAGACGTCTGTCTGTGAACGCTCTAGGGCCAAAACAGTCGAACGAAAAATTATGAAACTTCAATCTTAGGACTTGTGTATGCCCTAGATGTGCACCTCCTATTTTTGAAAAGAATATTCAAACCGGTAGTGCATGTTTACTGTATGCATTTGTTATTCTATCTCCAAATCACTAGAACGGCTGCACTTACGGTAAATATAGTTATGTTCGTAATGAAAGATATTAATATTTCGCACAACTTTTGTTTGTAACATTTCTTCAAAAAATGTACCAGTTGCGAGAAAAATGCTACGAAACATTATAAATATCTTGTTTACGTTGCCATGGATTCGCATGTAGCTTATAACATCGGATCATCTGTTATTTTGATAGGAAAACAAAATAGACTCAATTAGATAAATGACATTTCAGGATATTTCTGTAGAGTATTGGTTAGCTTGATAGCTGGTTTTAATTATTTATATATCTAGTGAATACTGCGTAAAAGAAAGTCGAGTGCAGGCCACTCCAGATATTTTAATATTGTGGTTGGCATACCGTGCAAATTTGAATTGAAAATTGGAATTTCGTGGTTCTGTGTGGAAATATGTCGCTTTTCATCTTCGAATATTCATGTAACCTATTTTTACGCTACAATCATAGATATTCCATGAATAATGGCTGTTTAATGAAAAAAATGGTATTGCGGCCATATTGTTACACTTTTAGTAATAGTTATATAAAATTATGCAAAATCTATTATGATGAACCAACAAAAAAATAGCTCGAATTATTTTTATAAAAACCACTCGATTTTTGCATAAGAAAACGGTTTTTTTAATACACAGTTTCGGAGATAAAAAATAAAAATAATAAAATAGAGCGTATTTTGGAGGACCGAAATTGTGTATTAAAATAAATATATATATATTATATTACCAGACATTTTTTATAGAATTACGCATCGACTGTTATTTTTTATAAACATAACTCGTGTACATTTTTTTTAGCCTCTGACTAGAGCTGGGAAGTTTGACACGATATATCGATATCGTATTGAGATATTTTCAAAATTATATGTATCGATACGCGAATACTCGATTTATATTGATATTTTCCAATATTAAATATGTGTGAAATCAGATTTTTGTAGGTACGTATGATAAAATAAATGTTTTATTTTATCATACATACTTGTGTCCTTAACAATGCATGTACGAGGTCTTCCGAATTTAATTTTTTTAAACTTTACTATTAATTTTACAGATTATTGCGTTGCGCATAATCTCCTCTGTAACCACATGTTCTTGAATTGTTAATATCTCATTTAGTTTTCGTGATATTGTTATTTGAGTGCAACGTCTTTAAATGTGAGTGACGAAACAACACTAATGTAAACGTACCTTCACTAGTAAAAATGAACCTGTTACTGAGTAGTAATCTTACAATCAGGAAGAAATAGCAAACACACATCTGATAATGCCTGGTTATATTTGAACTTGGTAATTTATCACTTATAATTATTATAATTCTTATATCTAGTAGTACATGAAAATAAGTACATTGCATAAATATTTGGTTTAAAAAAGCATAAATAAAGATATATAAATTAAATGTATCAAATAATAATCATGAGTTTTCAAAATTTCGTCCGAAATTCTGAAGTTGTACTATTGGTGAGTTTTCAGGGGTTTGTGGCTCATGAAAATTGATGTAGTTCGGTAAACATTGTTGCGAGCCTGCATTCATTGGAATCGGTGTTACCAACGATGGTCCATGATTCATTGATGACATCATATTTGGGACCATTGGAACATTAGGGTGATTCGGATAATTAAAAAACCTAGTTTAATAATCAAAATTAATTTATATGTTTTGCATATAGTCACTAAGCCATATTTTAGTTGTAAAAATAATAACTTACCATAATCTATCTCCAATAAATATGGGCCGTGGTGCCATTATCCCCATGGAACTGTAATATTGTTGGGCCAAAATTTCTACGTCATTTGTGTATTTTCGCTTCCATTTTGTACGCCGATTTTGGAACCATATTTTTATCTTTATTGGGGGAAAAAATACTATTAGTTTACTGTAATATTTTATTTGAAAAAGACGTACAAAGACCAAATACATTTCTTCATTTAAAATATCAGTGGTTAATAATGGTTCCTAGTTAAATTATAAATCTGGAGTGTCATTCACTCGAATTTCTTATATAAAGTGTTTACTATATACGACGTGAATTTTTTTTTTTGAAAACAGATTTTGCTGATGATTCAACCAGTTCTTGTGGTAACATAAAGGCACAGACAATTTATATGGAATTATATTAAATTATTTGTATTTTAGTTACCTGAGTTTCTGTTAACTTCAAACTTTTGGACAACTGTAATCTCTTTGCAACTGATAAATATTTGTTCTTTTCGAATTCAGCTTCTAGCGATTTAATCTGGGATGCTGTGAAAGCAGTGCGGGGTCGTTTCTTTCTTTCATCCGTCACTGAGTATCTGTCACCAAGACTTCCGGTATCAGAAATTTGTATATCTGTAATTATAAAAGTAAACAAATTGATATATTATCTATTATTTTTGCCATTCAAGGATTTTAATGTATTACAATAATAATCCGCTGTACTCTACACTGGACTTATACGTATAATCAAAGAAGTAGTATTGATATTTTGTAATATATTTATATTATTTTATTAAACAAGCATGGGTACAGCTCCTCGTATAAATGCAAACAGCGCAGAGCGTACATCAGTTAACAGTGCATGCGTATCCGCCGGTAATTGTTTTTTTTTTATGGCCTTTGGGTTCATATGGATAATAATGCATATTTTAAATTATGGCCTTTGGGTTAACAATATTAACAAATTTCGTAAATATAAAATATCTTAGTTGTTTTGGTTGTTTTTTCTAGGGGCAGTATAATGGAGGGCCCGAAATAACACCGGAAGTGATAAAATTTTAACTGCGACTGAATTCAAATAGGATACCACAGAATATGTGAAGTAAATTTGGTTCAACTCGCTCTGGTACCTTCACAGGAGTAGAGGGCACAAATTTGATCTTATATGCGAGCGACGACGCACATCCACGAAGCGAATATTTACAGACATTTCAGACATCGTCCAAGAAAGTAAAAATGGTCATTAGCTGTTATGATTTATTTAATTAGATAATTCAAGAGCCAAGTAGACAAATTTTATATATGTACAAAGGTTTAAATCTGATTAAAGTCAAAATATGAGATCATACCGCCAAATGATACAGAAGTCACAAACTAACATATTTAAGCGCCATTACTGTCTGCGGGACTCGTATACATACGAAATTAATGTATTTTCCCGGCAGGTAATAGCCGCAAGGCATTATGACTCTTGCTGTTACCGTTTTTAAGTCCTTTTGGCGTTTAATGTATAATTATACAAAACCGAAATGGAAACGATGTTGTTGCTGTATGAAAACGAAATCTGAATCTTAAATGGAATTATTTATATAATCCCAAATCTCAATTCATCTCAAATAACTTTAGATGTTTACGATTTTTTTAATATCACAAAACTGATTAATTGTGCCGTTAATCTAATACAGTAAACAGTCGACTTAGTGACTATTGATTACTAATCTAGATTACTACCACTAATCTAGATTACTACTACTAATCTAGATTACTATTACTAATCTTGATTACTACTACTAATCTAGATTAGTCTTTTTGCCACAGCGAGGTATTATGATCTTCGTTGGATGCATTATTTACTTTATTTACGAAGTAATAAGTAAGTCTTGTAATCATGAAAAATTTCAAACTCGAGATTTCAACGGATATACACGTTTTAATCTTCCCTGAATCGAATGTGACTATTTTCGGATTGACGTCTGTGTATGTGTGTATCTGTGAACGCTCTAGGGCCAAAACTGTCGAACGTAAAATTATGAAACTTCAAACTTAAGACTTGTATATGCCCTAGATGTGCACCTCCTATTTTTGAAAAGAATATTCAAACCAGAAGTGTACTCTATACATTTTTGTTCTATCTCCAATATCACTAGAACGGCTACACTTACGGCAAATATAGTTATGTTCATAATGAAAGATATTAATATTTCGCACAACTTTTGTTTGAAACATTTTTTCAAAAAATGTACCAGTTGCGAGAAAAATGCTACACGAAACATTATAAATATGTTGTTTACGTTGCCATGGATTCGCATGTAGCTTATAAAATCGGATCATCTGCGCCTTTGATAGGAAAACAAAATAGACTCAATTAGATAAATGACATTTCAGAATATTTCTGTAGAGTATTGGTTAGTAAACAGTTTCCATAATCGTTCCTGTAGACAAACCGTTTGTTTTGCCTTCTTTTGGCGTTTCCATTCTGTCATCAACGATTATGAATCGATGCAGAAAAATCCTTTCAAATAGGTATCATGCGAAATCATCCAGTTTTTGCCCCCGTGTAAACAAACGCAGACTGATTCTGTACTCCTGTTCATAATATGTCTGCTCGCTCAATGAGCATTACGATCGGTGAACTTCTTCAATCGCTTCCAGATTTGTGACCGGTTTTATTTTAGTGACTGTCAATAAAATTTTTTTTTTTATCGACCCTTATCAGAATGTTGACCACTAAAATAGTGACAAATGTATATTTATTGTATCCAAAGGCAAGAGAATTCATTAGTTAACAAACAAAAAAAATGCCTCACAATAGATCATGCATTAATTTATTACTGCGCAACGAAATTAGTGAAATGAAAGACAAATGCATTTACATTATAAAGAAAGGGAAACAGTATCTAAAGTCGATCTTTACATCTATCGTAGTGGTGTTCTATTCTGTTTCTTTCTGTATGTTTTTCAGATCTTTTTTCCGCGTTGACATTTTTCAACGCCGGCTTGGATCGTTAAGCATTTAAAATCTAATTTTGTCGGACGCGCCGCAAATTAGAGCCGGCATGTCTTGTCTGCACTTCCCACCAGCTCACGGGTGCATAAATTACTTTATGGCAAATTAAGAACACTCGGTGTAAGTATAAGGTGTCTCACTCACTCATTTCACTCTGGGCTATGGCTGTATGTTGGCATGTTAACTTCCAGAGCCAGCCTGATGGTGTACATTTACAAATTTATTGCCGTTTTTTTGTCTCTTTTAACCTTTTTTTGCTTTTTTTTTGAGAAGCTACATTTTATTTCTTGTTTGTTTGGTGTAACTGTTGAATTGTGGAAACACTGGATCGAATATTCTCAGATGTGAACATTTCTTACATCCTTAATAAATTCATAATATTCTTAAAAATATAATTGACTTCGCTTGAAATATTAAATTAAACTAAACGAATTCTCAAAACTGGTGTTAATTATTGAACAGAATTGATATGTTGTTGACGTAGCGACGCGGCGTCAAACTTCAAGACAAATATTGTCTTTTCTAATGACATAACTTAACGACATAATATTATATAAATAATGTAGATGCGATTAAGTATTGTTTGTGTTAGTTTCGCAGTCCGGTACTGTGTTTTAAAGCAATTAGACAACGTTTAGTGTCACTTTGTCTTCAGGAACGCTGCCTGTCAATTACCCGTTGATATATAAGCTTCGCATTCTCACATACACACACATACACACAGCCAAAATGTATGTGTTTCTTGGTATTTTCAAATTTGTATGCATGATTATTTTTGGTCAGTCAGAAAATGTAATTTTGTTTTCTGGCCTGTGTTGACTATTCATCAAGTTGTTACAAATGTTAAACGACTATTTATACAGCGTCTGTCATGTGTTGTAGCAATATTTTTTCTAAACATACACTGACGTCTGCGTATTTTATTGTTTTATGTTTTTAATATCCAATCATAATTCCATAATATTTATCATCATATGTTTTTAAATAAATTTGTAAAATTATGGTATCATTATGTCCGCATATATTTCCTATAAGGCAAGCTGAAAGCGTAGGTGCCTGTACCTAATCTTATTTAGATTTAACAGTTCTACATTTATCTTTAGGTAGTAAGTCGTTCAAAATTTAGGAATCTATAAAAGATTTAAAAATAAGTCTGTTTAAGAGCAGGATGAACATTTTAATTGGTCCACAAGTGCGATCTCGGATACTGTGAGAGTTACGGTGTCGGATAAATTAGACAAAAATAGACTGGCGAATGTTAAGTTGCTTTATTATATATATTAAATTATTGGTACATATTTTATAAATACGTTACATAACTAACAAATTTAAGGCATAGAACTGAATTTTAAAAAAAATCATGATCATTTAAAATAGACTTATAGTGGAATTCTGAGGATATCTATAACGTTATAGAGAATTCTATAAAATATTTGCAACGCTATAAGTGTTTCATTAATTTAATAATGTTAATATTGAATTTACTTAACAAATTGAGCAACATTATTCGATTTACCAACAAACTTTGCTGCAATTATAAGCGTTTAAATATTTATAGAATTACCTTATAGATCTACAGATTAGATATGTAAAGTTATGTAAAATTAATTTAGTTTTTTTTTGTTAGTTACGGCTGTTGTCATATTATTGCTTAGAGAAGCTGTATTCGTTATTGTATGCTTTCTTAATGTTAAGAACCAACTTTTTACTTTATTTTGGACTCAAAAAGGAAGTATTGCTTCTGTGTGTGTGTGTATGTGTGCAATCGGGTATTGACATTTTTGCCGGTTTGTCCAATACAGTCGAACCTCGTTAACATGAACCAAAAGGAGACGCCTTTACGTAAAGTAAAGGCCAACATCATTTAAGGGGAATCCCCATACCCGCTGCAAACACAGCAAAACATAGCTAAACAAGGTTTCGTCGAACCCTTAAAACTCTTTAATTACAACATTAAATGAATGAAATTTTTATTTTTCAGAAAGCCAAAACTTTGCTCTATGCCTCTCTAGTTTTCGATTTTCAATATTTTGCTTAGATTTTTTTTTATATTGTTCTATATTTACCCTATTTTCAATTGTCCATAGTTTTTATTGAGATGACAAATTTAAAAATTCAAAACTAGACAAACATACATTGACTATTTTTCTACCGGAATATTCTAAAAGTTTTATTCAAAAAAATGTATTAGCAAGTATTTTAAGGGTCCAACGAACGCTTCAAGTAGTAAATAGCATTGGCTCTTATGGCGCTACGATATTCGTGCGCTTCCCCCTTTACACCGACCTGTAAGGACGGCCAACCATGGGGATTCCTCTTAAGAGGAATCCTTATGGTTGCTCGTCCTTACAGGTCGGTGTAAAGGGTGAAGCGCACGAATATCGTAGCGCCAAAGCTATTTACTACTCAGTTGAAGCTTTCGTTTGACCCTTAAAATACTTGCTAATACATTTTTTCGAAAAAAAAACTGTTAGAATATTCCGGTAGAAAGATAGTCAATGTACCCTTGTCTAGTTTTGAATGTTTAAATTTGGCATCTCAATAAGAACTATGGACTTTTGAAAATAGGGTAAATATAGAACAATATAAAAAGAAATGTAAGCAAAAAATTGAATATCGAAAACTAGAGAAGGCTAGAGCGAAGTATTGACTATCTGAAAATACAAAATTTCATTCATTTTAATGTTTTAATAAAGGAGTTTTAAGGGTTCGACGAAACCTTATTTTGCTATGTTTGCAGCGGGTATGGGGATTCCTCTTAAGATCAAATTATGAATCTTTAAACTTAAGAATTGTATCTATTCTTCTATTTTTGTGAATACTTTATATTACGTATAATATTACATATAATTTTTAATCAACCATTTTTGAGTTAAAGCGTGCACAGTGTCACAGATGCACGACGATTGAGTTATGTTATATATGTATGAAAATTGGTGGCAGTTGCAGAAATAAATATAAAATTTAAAATAACCTAAAGCGCACCATGATAGAATATTATCTAATGGTTATAAAGTTGATATACAATAAACTATATTCTTAATACGATCCTGATATAGAGAGAGCATCGCGCATACTGCCGGATGCTATATTTCACAGCGTCGCATCGCCCAAATCAGCGCCCCTTATATTCTCATACATATAAACGGGTATAAGTATAGTATATGTATATAGTGGTTTATAATTACAAGACTGATTGCCGTTGCTGCTAATTGGCCTAACATGACACTGCCTGTCAAAACAACGGAGCCTTAACCACGCACACTCAGCCCAACACTGTTACCAAACTCAAAACATATATGATTAATTGCATATGGCACTATGAATACTGATAATTGGTTGTTGCAGAACAAAAAAAAAACTAATCACAAATATAGCATTAAATGATTCATTGTCTATTTACACAATGACGTAGGTGAACGCTCTACAGCCAATATAGCCATATTACATATAGTTACTATGCATATTGATATTATTTCTTTTAAAAATGTCCTGCACCTATGCTTGTTAATTAAGCGCTTAAAATCATTCATAGTCGCAATTCTATTCTTGTTGTAATAAATTTATTTTTATTAAATAAAGATGCGCAACAGATGTGTCGCATGAATATACAAATTACTAACACATAAGTAGGTATGTGTGTGTGTGTGTAGGTTTGTGTATGTGTTTATTTTAAACATACATATTTAAGCCCGGTGCTAAATTGCTCGCTTACTTGATCCCGATTTATTTAGTGTTCTGGGCGATATCAAACGCATTTCTGTTCTCTTTGATCTCAGCTCCTGAACAGTTTATTGTGATTTAAGTGCACACGTATTAAGGTAATTGTCCTGAACACGTTCATTGCCAAATAATATAACACACACACACACGCACATTTGCTGCGCTCTTGTTTATATATTATAAATTGTTGTTATACGCACCATATTTTAATGTGGGTTATGATATTTGCATTTGCTTGTAATAATTCAACTTGATATGGTTACAACTCTTATGTTGTGAAAATTTATTTATTTGATCGAGAATTAGGCAACGGAATATATTTTAATTTAAATTGGCTCTGTTGAACGATTTACGCATTTGTACCATATTACCCAATAATAGAAAAGATTCAGGAGTCTTGTCTAATTAGGGGCCAAAATAATCACGTCCTCATAGCTATAGGGAAAATAAGTAATTTACTTTCTTGGGAGAAGTCGAAGTGGACGTATTGTAATCATGAACATATTCAAACTCGAGGTTCCAACGGAAATACACGTTTTAACCATCCCTAAATCGAATCTGACTAATTTGACATACCGTCTGTGTGTGTGTGTGTATCTGTGGGTGTGTGTGAACGCGCTAGAGCCAAACAGTTGAAAGAACAATTATGAAACTAAAGGATTGTTCACAGCAAAACAATTAGTAGTTAAACTTAGAAAATTACAAATAATAATCTAGTTTCTATTATGACAAGTAATCTTAACATTCCAAGCAACACAATTAATGATAAATTTTGTTGCTGTGAACGTTAACCTTGTATGTCATACAACAAACTGCAATTATTACTTATAATTTCTAAGCTTAATTACTAATTCTTTAGCTGTGAACAATCCTTAAGGTTTATCCACAGCGTAATAATTGAGCTTATATTTTACGATTATTAAATTCAGTTTGTTTTATAACAATGTTAAGGATTGTTCACAGCGAAACAATCAGTAATTAAGCTTAGAAAATTACAAATAACAATTTAGTTTGTATTATGCAATGCTAGCATTCCAAGCAACAAAATTAACACAATGTTTGATAAATTTTGTTGCTTGGATTGTTAGCATTGCTTGTCACAATAGAAACTAGATTATTATTTGTAATTTTCTAACCTTAATTACTAATTGCTTCGCTGTGAACAATCCTTTAGCGTTCATAGCAACAAAATTTATAATTAACATTGTTAATTTTGTTGCTACGAATAGTAGCATTGTTTGTCATAATATACAAACTGGATTATTATTTGTTATTTCTAATCTTATTTACTAATTGGTTTGCTGTGAATGCAGCTTTAAACTTCAGAGGATTGTTAACAGCTAAAGAATTGTCATAATACAAACTGAATTATTATTTGTTATTTCTAATCTTATTTACTAATTGGTTTGCTGTGAATACAGCTTTAAACTTCAGAGGATTGTTAACAGCTAAAAAATTAGTAATTAAGCTCAGAAATTATAAGTAATAATTCCAGTTTGTTGTATGACATACAAGGTTAACGTTCACAGCAACAAAATTTATCATAAATTGTGTTGCTTGGAATGTTAACATTGCTTGTCATAATACAAACTAGATTATTATTTGTAATTTTCTAAACTTAATTAGTAAATGTTTCGCTGTGAAGACTTTAAAGGATTGTTCACAGCGAAACAATCAGTATTTAAGCTTAGAAATTATAAATAATAATTCCAGTTTGTTGTATGACATACAAGGTTAACGTTCACAGCAACAAAATTTATCATAAATTGTGTTAGTTTTGTTGCTTAGATTGTTAACATTGCTTATCATAATACAAACAAGATTATTATTTGTAATTTTCTAAGCTTAATTACTAAATGTTTCGCTGTGAAGATTTTAAAGGATTGTTCACAGCGAAACAATCAGTATTTAGCTTAGAAATTATAAATAATAATTCCAGTTTGTTGTATGACATACAAAGTGAACGTTCACAGCAACAAAATTTACCATATATTGTGTTCATTTTGTTGCTTGGAATGCTAGCATTGCTTGTCATAATACAAACTAGATTGTTATTTGTAATTCTCTAAGCTTAATTACTGATTGTTTCGCTGTGAACAATCCTTAAGACTTGTATCGCTTTTGAAGTTGGTAAATTAATTTATGTTTTGTTGCTTAGAATGTTAACATTGTTTATCATAATACAAACTAGATTATTATTTGTAATTTTCTAAGCTTAATTACTAAATGTTTCGCTGTGAAGACTTTAAATGATTGTTCACAGCGAAACAATCAGTATTTAAGCTTAGAAATTATAAATAATAATTCCAGTTTGTTGTATGACATACAAAGTTAACGTTCACAGCAACAAAATTTACCATACATTGTGTTCATTTTGTTGCTTGGAAAGCTAGCATTGCTTGTCATAATACAAACTAGATTGTTATTTGTAATTCTCTAAGCTTAATTACTGATTGTTTCGCTGTGAACAATCCTTAAGACTTGTATCGCTTTTGAAATTGATAAATTTATTTATGTTGTATCCATGAATAAGGCTCTAGGCTCTACAGTACGACGGCCGGTAAAATAGACTATTTATTCTTATTTATATTTGAAATGAAATATTTATTTGCATACACACTCAAGGTAAATCCGTCGCAGAATCTATTCTTGGTCTTAATAAAATATTCATGGTTATGGCATTGTTTTCCAATGTTAATGGGTGCAATATTTGTCGGAAACAGATTCATGCAATATTGTATATGTTTTATATTTGAAATATAGCAGCAACATATCTATACTTTGTTCAACTTAAGAATATGACCGCGCAGATACATTTCGCACTCTCCACCCACTTTTTCGCTTAACGGAACGTGATTTGTTCGATGAAACATTAATAAGCGGAAGAGGAGGGTTCTGACAGAAATTAACTCATTTCGGTAATTGTGCTCTGTAAAGGAGAATAGAATAGAGTTTTTTCTTATATATTTTTGTAAAAATTTGGTTGCTTTTGAGACAAGTAAGGGTCGCGGGTGTAGCTATATTGCAATGTGGTAATCATTTGGTATATTACCTAATAACTAAGGCTAAAAGTAATGTTAAACTCACGTTACACTAGAGAAGAGTCTTCATGCGCTGCTAGAAGTTATGAAAAAGCAGAGAATTAAGCTACTTGCTCATTAATCGGTTGTGGTTGTGATAAACTAATATGGAACAAAGTACGAAAAATACTAAATCGAGGATTGTGTGATACATATATACCTATTATAAAATGTATCATTTTGAATGAAAACCTTCACAAATAGTTGAAAACGCAAGACCAAATACTCAGCCTTCTTTTTCATAAGCTCAATCTTATGTCGATGCCGAGATTCCTTTACTCGATTTTCTTCACTATCTATTTATACTGCTTTATTTTGTTTTTAATTCACCCTGCGAAACAAAATCAATATGTATTGAACTAGAGAAACCTTAATACAAGATAGCCATTTTCAAAGGCGATTTTTTTAGTAAATGGTACAAATTTTGGAAAAAAATTCAAACAAAAAGTTCGTTGAAATTTTATATATCTTCAACTTTTATAAGTCACTTTTTCTTTAACCCGTGTTGTTTTCTAGATATACAAAAAGAAGAAAGAGTAAGCCTTTACTTCCGGTTAAGATAGGAGGTGCAAAAAATTCAGACAAAAGTTCGTTGAAATTTTAAGATCTTCAACTTTTATAAGTCACTTTTTCTTTAACCCGTGTTGTTTTCTAGATATACAAAAAGAAGAAAGAGTAACTTTACTTCCGGTTTGCCATTATGTTGTATAGTAAAATTACTATTACAAAAATAATTTTTTTTTGTAAAATTACGTAATATTATATTTGATATTTATAATTCGTTGCACATAATATTACAAGAATAGGAAATTTTCTTATAATGTTGTACTATGTTTCCTATATATGTATATGTTTTATACATCACTTATATTATTTAGAAAATTCGCTACTTTTTACTTCCTAGGACGTTTTTAAGGATCATGCAAGAAGCGGAAATACACATTTCGACCATTCAGGAATTGAATCGGACTATTTTCGAAATGACATCTGTGTGTGTGTGAACGCTCTAGAGCAAAATTATGAAACTTTATACATAAGACTTATATAAAAGTCGGGTGAGCACCTATTTTGAAAACAATACGTTAATCGAAAGTAACAGCTTCCTCTTGCTTCTTTTACAATACCTCGAAAATGGTTTGAGTTAGAGAAAAAGTGATTGTCATAAAAATGGAAGATAACGACATGTATATAATTGATGCATTATAATCACAGTAGCTAGTGGCGGATTTATGCATTTGGGGGCTCCTGGCGCAAATATAAAATGGGACTCCCCCTACTATGTGTTCAATTCTTTAGCTAATCCTAAGTTGTTGCGGGGCCCCGACTCAAAAAAGAGGGCCCAGGTGCGACCATAGCTTAATCCGCTACTGGCATTATATAGGCAAAAATTAGGATTTAGAACTAAAGTACAACAATGTTATTAGAATTTGGTCAGAGTATCCGTTTACTTTCTTTTTGTAATGAAACAAATATACGACAAGATATCGATACATACGAGTATTCTTTGGTTAAACGTTCAAGATAGTTCAAAGTTCAGTGTAGGAATCTGTCACTCAACTAAATGGTACATTTATTCCAAATGTGTGACGAGTTAAACATTGTCCCAAAGTACGGTATTCTAGCTTGAAATCATAATTTGAAGTATTCTCACCTTCGAATTTTCCGAAACATTCTTCCGACGATGTTGAGCCAACTTTAGATTCGTCGCGCCGCGTTATATCAACGTCATGGGTATCCGTCGCTGAAGAACTCGAATCCGCTTTCGCCGTTGCCGTTGAATTAACACCGAAATTATTCGAATTTAGTTTGTTTTTATCTGCACTATAATAATCACTGTTTATTCCCGTCGCACTTCCTGTCCATTGCCAGGGAAACGAAGCTGTTTCTGACGACTGACAACTATCCTTAGACGACGACAATTTTGATGAACTTGCAGATAGCAAATTGTCAATCATGAAATTTTTCGATTGGGATTTCAATTTACACTTTTCTACATTTTCCTTGGTTGTTATTGTTTGGTTGGTATCTTTTATTTGGTTCACATTTGGTTCATTATCTATTATAGAATTCATTTATAAATTTGTAAAATTACGATTTTTATATAGATGCAATAATATTAGTTTTTAATTTAACTAGAATTATTATTTACGATCATATTTATTTTAAAATGAATATCACAATGTTTATATTGCAATTATTTAAAACTGTATATTATTATAATTAATACATATGTTAAATAACATTTAATTGTGCTATAAATGTGAGTCCGTAAAATCAACAATCGCTGATTTTGTTGTTTACCAAGCCACTAATCGACACTAAATGGTGTCTTTAACACTCAAATGATTTCTAAAAACAAACATAGGCGGACTTTGTATGTCATAAGGGTAATAGTGACAAATTTCGGTAGCTAAGGCAGACAGTTCTTAGTTGTATAGGCTCAATGTCGACTTTAAGTACCGACGCTGCTAAGACACATCACTAATTTGCGACCAATCAGAAACTAGTTGGGGCGGTGGCTAAAACAGTTTATGGACGATGGTAGGGACATTATTGAAATATTTATCCACTAAAGATGTGTTGTAAATCGAAATTATTGCATTTTTTGTTGGGTCAATTAAGGGAATCGTTTACTGTGCTTACTTAAAAATTTAATAAGCTTTAGATATATATATATATATATATATATATATATATATATATATATATATATATATATATATATATATATATATATCCAATATTAAGCTGTCTTTAATTCACAGAATGTATATAACTCGTAAGACCAACTTTGTGGCTACATTTACCCTAAAGGTACCTGACCAATTTTAATTAAGTTTGGAATACATATAACAATAATGCCCAAAGTAGTTGCTCACCCATTTCAAAATGTAATAACTCCTAAGGCCCTAAAGGATGGTTCACAGCGAAACAATCAGTAATTAAGCTTAGAAATTATAAGTAATCATTCCAGTTTGTTGTATGACATATACAAGGTTAACGTTCACAGCAATAAAATTTATGATACATTGTGTTAATTTTGTTGCTTGGAATGTTAGCATTGCTTTTCATAATACAAACTCGATAATTATTTGTAATTTTCTAATCTTAATTACTATTTACTTCGCTGTGAATACACCTTAACAGTTCAGAAGTTAGGGGATTTGATGAAAGGAACCTTTTTATGGTTGTAGAGCGTTCAAACACAGATACACACCCAGACGTCATCGCGAAAATATTCATAGTGATTTCAGGTACTCTCAAAACTAATATTTTCATAAATATTTCGGGTTGATTTTTTGTTGTTGTTGTTGTCACAATAATTTATATATATATATATATATATATATATATATATATATATATATATATATATATATATATATATATATATATACATAGCGTATAAGAAAGTAACAATTGTAATGTATTTCCTTCAGAATAACATTTTCTTTTCAAAAATCAGTACAAATACAAATGTTTAGTAAAAATTTATATTAAGTAAATATGTTGAAAATGGCTTATTTTCTGTTGTGATTGTCCATAAGTCGCGGTACGGCAAGCTGGAAGCATTCGTGCACCAATACATTTTCACTCCCATCAGCTCTCAGTCTTTTCCAGCGAATTTCGATCCGATATATCGAGGTTTTACTTATACTTTGATGCTGAAACATAAAAAATCGCAATATACTTAAATTATCAGGTTTTTCTATCGTCTATCTATTATTAGTTTACGGTAATCGAAGAATTGAAATTGATATTTTGCACAAATTCGAAAATCATATTTGATAAACTGCTCACGGCTCACGAAGCAAAACCTTACATGCTTCGTTAATAATGCAATTTAAAAACTTTGAAGATTTTGTTTTATATATATCAATTTATATTCATCAAAAAAAAACTAGGGAAACGTAAATGTAATATGGCTATTTTCAAAGACGATTTTACAGTAAATGGTACATTTTTCGAAGAAACTCTCAACAAAAGTTGCTAGACATTTTAAAATCATAAACTTTTATTAAAGTTACTGTTTCTCTAGCTCTAGCTGCAAGATACGACTAAACAAGCACTTCCGGTTGAACTATCCCTTTCTTTCCCGGGATATACAAATGTTATATTCAAAACATATATTATTTATTCAACGTTCACATATACACCCAAAACACACATTATTAAGAAAATGGTCAAAATAGATTCAAGGACCTTCAAAACAGATATCTATTAAAATACACAGTGTTATCTTTTATACATTGTGTATGGGAAAGTAAAACCTGCATGGTTTGTCAAATAAATTAGTCAAAAGATTTATGACCTTTAAAAAATATATCAAAGAGCAAACTTGTCTCTTTTAGTGTAATACCACACTATAACGAAGAGCCGAATTTTAGTTTTGCGATATCCAAAAGAAGGGAAACACTGTTATGGATGATTTAACAGTGGGTAGGCTAAGATAGTGATACGATGCCGGTAGCAGATGCTTGTATAGTGTTAGACTAGGCGCCACTTATTAACCTATCACCCTAGAATAAAGCGTCCGACCAGGACCAAACGGAAACCATCATTTTGCCGATAATTGGGATCTATCGCTTCTTCATGTTCTAGCAACTCATTCCAGATTTAAATTCCATTAATATACATACCAACAGGTATTCTTACATAACTTCCTAGTATGGTATTAGGCATTCTTATAAAGAAACTCAAAGAATATGTATAGATTATTTGTGTTGTATTCATATTACTTTATTGTCAATTCTTGAATGTCCTTTATGTGTTGAAGGATTCTAGTACTTCTCCATCGTATTGCATAAATTTCGTACTTATTTCCGATTAGTGTTTATTCTGTTCTGGCTGTATTCTTCAATGCTTTCTCGTTCATTACTAATGGTTTCACTTTTGTTTCTCGCAACACCAATGGAAGTCGTCTCCTCTTTTGCGCAGTACCTAAAGAATGTCAATATTTTAAAAGTAAATCAATATAATGAAAGATATCATCGGAATATTTGCTTATTAACTTCTAGTAATAAAATAATAGAAATATAGCTATAATATTCTTTGATTATATGTGCAAGTCTAGTAGAGTACAGTTCAGAGCATAAAATACATGTGAAAAATGCAATAGACCCTGACTAATAATTCACAACAATGTGACAAGAAGAATAAGTCCCAGAATTGAATGAATGATTGCGTTGACTGAATGTCTAGGAATGCAAATTGCGGAATTCCTCGGCTCCTGTGAGGGTATCAGTTAGCGCCACTCTGGCGTCAACACATCCGACGTTCAGGACAAAAAATAATTATTCATTCATTTTATTTTTGTCCTGTTATCGGAGGTGAGTGAAATCAGCAGGGTAAATCAATAAAAAGATCTATGGATTTAATTTGTAAATTATTATTGTATGGATTTTTACTTTCTTATTCTGTGTATAAAAAAGTATTGCAATTTTTAACAATTATTATGTGCACTCTCTAGAGCCAAACCCGTTTTTAAACTAAAAACTTGTATATGTTCCGGAAGAAAACCTCCTGTTTTTGACAACCATATCTAAGCAGGAATGTTTTTGCTTCTTGCTACTTTCTTCATATCTTGAAAATAACACAAGTTAGAGAACAAATTGAAATTTCTAACCACTTATGTAAAGTTTTTGTATCAAAAAATGTAACAAGTACTAAGAAATCGCTATTGTAAACAGTTATTTAACATGTAAGTCTTCCTGGTGATACATATTGATATTGTTTTTTAGCAAACGTTGCATGAATATAAAACAAAATATAGAAATAGCCACCTTTGTAAAAGAAAGTATTGTACTGGTCACAACATATTTATGCCACTTCAATTATTATGCACAATTATAATTTAACTATAAAAATCAATTATTATGCAGCAAGGTTTTTATTGTAAGAAAATTCAATATAGGGCGCTGAATTTTTTCAGTTCCATGCCACGCATTGGCCCAATTTACTTTGAAATTTAGTGGATGCATGTCGACTTTGTATATTAAGGATCTCATAAATTGTGATTTAACTGTGAAATGGCCTATTAACGTCTTTAAGAAACGTTTTAAAAATCATAAATTTCGTTTCGCTCCGCATCTAATTGAAAGCACGTTGTTGGATTGTGTCGCATTTAATATTTTCAAACGTTGTTAAATAAAATTTATTTTTTCGAAATTGGTACCGGTACATTTGGAAAAGTAATCGTCGAACCTTGTTAATATGATGATTTATATATAACAGTTATTTACATTCTTGGACGAAGTATTTTAATCCCAAAAAATATCAACCTCGAAATATTAATGTTGGAAACATTACGAGTTTCCGTTATAGATATTAATTATTTTCGAGATGACGTGCGTATGTTGCAGTGAACGCTCTACAGGGAACCTCCTATTTTTGAAATCAATATCTAAACCGATAGTAGAAGTTTACTCGCATACGAAAGTTAAAGATATTACTTTGTTTTACGAAGTAATAAGTAAGTATTGTAATCATGAAAAATTTCAACGCATATACACGTTTTGACCTTCCCTGAATCGAATGTGACTATTTTCAGAATGACGTCTGTCTGTCTGTGTGCTTTAGAGCTAAAACTGTTGAACCTAAAATTGTGGCACTTCAAACTTGTGTATATGGTCTAGATGTGCACCCCCTATTTATGAATAGAATATTCAAACCGCACGTGCATGTTTACTCTATGCATTTTTGTCCTTTCTCCATTAGCACTAGAACGGCTGCACTTATGGCAAAAATAGTAAAATTCATAATTAAAGATATTAATATTTCGCACAACATTTGGTTGTGGGCAACACATAACTTTCTTTTACGTTTTAGTATTAGGCTTTTTTTGTTTAGATGCGATATAAAAATAGAAATTCTGTAATAGTTTTATAGAATTAGGACATAGGAATAGGATTCAGGGACCCTGTAAATACGTAATACGCCTTTATCATTATTATTTAAAATTACTAATGGATTAAAAAGGAGATATGCCCAAGTCGATTGTACCATAAGGAAACACTATATTTTATTTATTGATATAAATATATTTATATAAAAATAGCATCTTAAAACTAATACAAAATAACAATAAATTAAAAATTTGTGATTATGTAATTACGTTAAAAACTTATTAACAAACTTAACGTAAAAATTGTTTGTTCTACGTCATAAATCGATGTATAACATTGCTAATATCGTTGCTATATTGTATATCACTTACTTACTTAATTAAAAGTCTTTTTAAAATGGATCATACCTACTGGCAAATATATTAATCTTTTTTACACAAAATTAGTACTACATTAAATTAAGGATATCAACTTACTATTTTAAATCTATATTATCATAATTGACGGCAATTAAACAATAAAAACATACAAATATGCGAAAACGCGTTGTAAGTATATTGCTTATTCAATATTTAGCACCTACGAATTTTAAAATATCCTAGACGCGTATATGAGTAGATTGTGGGTGTTCGGAAAGTACATACACGGCCTATGTATCCAAATTAGAGTTAGAAGTTATATATACAAGCTATTTTTGTTTATTTAGCATCATAATGAATATAGAGAGATAACGATTAAATACAGCTTCAAAAAGTTTAGAGAAGAAGCGATAACTAACAGAAATGTTACTGGAAACGTGTGAAAATTAATTATTTAAATTGTAAAATTTTACATGTAATTTTCCTATAAGAAACAATTGTCAATTCTGCTTTATTTTAAAGTGTCAAGTCTGGCAAGTGAGTATTATACTTTGTTTTGTGCAAAGTTTACTGAGTTGGTAAATCTTTTTTATAAGAGCCAAGGGAACAAATCAATTGATTCTAAATACTTGACGGCGAACGTATTCAATAATTATTTCACTGACCGATGATTAAATGATATGAAGGTCGCGGTTATATTTTGTGACGTAATGCCTGATAGCTCTAAACGCGCTAATCAGTAAAACGAGGTTACATTTGGTACGAATTGATAAACTCATCAATTTAACAAAATTCGTTTTCGTATTTACATTACAATAATCGTATTCTTGACGATATTAAAGAAGAGAGAATATGTTGTTTTTGTCAACAACACATGTGAGGTTTGGCAGAATCGGCATGCGCTATGCTATCTATACTCCAACTGGGTATTTCGGTGTTCCCAACATCCGTTGCATTTAGTTCGGATGCAAGCGCGTGAGGATTATCACTATCATAGATCTTCAACGACGTTGCAATATCTTCACCCGATAACCGGATCAGTCCTGTAGCTATATTTAGAAATATTTGTTCAATTCCCTGCAAATAATTAAGGATTGTTTTAATAAAACTATGCTAATGTGAAGTTAAAAAGAGGTTTTTGTTTATTAGGAAATGCAGTTATTTTAATATATTCCAAATACTATATACCATACGAAGAGTTTGAAAACGGTTTTTAATTATTATTATTAAATAAATTCATATATGAGCGGGTAAAATAACCGAATAAATAGTTAGACCTTGAATAAAATAAATATAATACTTTTATTTTTGTATTCTGTAAACTTACCATATCTTGCAATGCTGATGATTCAAAGTAACCAGCTCCAATAAATTTTGAATATTGAATTGCTTCATCTCGAGTAACCTATATAAATAGCAAGAAAATAAATCATTAGCTTTATACGCCGTATCTTCATTCAGTTGGTGTTTTAATTTTTTTTTTAAAGAAGAAATCCTATTCATAACCACTGAAAATTGAAAAAAATATAAAAGATAATAATATTGTTATTGTCTGATTCCAACAATTCCACCTTACCAATTTTATAGTTTCGTGTATTTGATACAGAATAATTAATATTTATAAATTATAAATATGGTTTCATATAACGAGTTCTGTAGTTACTTAATGAATGCATTTTATTTAATGATGTTTGTTATAATTCACAATTCCTTATAAATTCACATATATTAAATGTCCACTTACTTTTCTATTTGTGTTTAAGTCGGATTTATTTCCAACGACACATAAGTACATAGGTTCATCAACCATCCCTCTTAGTTCTGTAACCCACGTTTTGATACTAGCGAAGGTTTGCGGTTGTGTTATGTCGAAAACTAAAATTGCTGCATTTGCATTTCTATAATACATAGGTGCCATCGATCGAAATCGTTCTTGACCTGCTGTATCCCATACCTTGAATAATTTGCTAATGTTAAAAAAATATTGAATCATAGATATGGGAGGATGTTGAGAGGTCGCCCACAGAATAAATGAATGCATACGATTAAGGATGAATTGAATGAAATACTAAATAATAATCAGTTGAAAAAAAGGATTTTATGCAACCCCAATGAACCACGTCGTACGGTAGTGAGCTAGTGTTTGGTCATGCGTCTGTAACATTATCGGATCAAAAGATTTTCTTAACAAAAAGTGATTAACTGTTTGTTATATTTGACGCGAGTGTTTATTATGTAATTATAGACGTGCTTTCGGGTACAAAACATTATAAATTCTTTTAAATCGAGATGAAAAGAACATCTTTAAAATCTATTATGGTCCAGTGTTTCAATCCTTGGTACTGACTGATTATGTCTAGATTTGTTTATCGCATTCTCTGTCTAACAACGGTAAATATCTATTGATTTCTGACTTATTAAGATTTATATAAATAATTTTGTAACGCACCACCCTAGAACCATACAATATCTACAATATGGCACTTATTTTACTATGAAATTTCATTTTTGTAGCTGAAATATGGAAATTGAATATACCATCTTGCAGTTACAATAATAAAATTTCGTTGTAGACAAATATGCCATAATGTAAATATTGTATGATTCTAGGGTGCTGCGTTACAAAATTATTTATATACATCTTAATAAGATATTTACCGTTGCTAGACAGAGAATGAGATATAAACAAATCTAGCCGCTTAACCATGATTAACTTACTGTAAGATTTGTATATCATAACCATGGTTACTATTAATCAACACTTAACCAGTCATTGAAAACCCGGGTCTTAGTTGATTAACAAACGTTGTTAACACATAAAAATGGTTTCAATTCGGGGTGGACTGTGTTTGAAATTTTCTCCGCTTGATAGCGAACAATTAATCACGATCGTGAATTGCTTTATTTTGTTTTAAATTCATTTGATTGCAATTAGGGAAACGTAAATGTAACATAGTTGTTTTCAAAAAGCGATTTTTCAGTAATAGAATTTAACCTTTAATAGCTTTGGCTTTAGAACGTTAATCTTTATAATAATGCGTATAAGAAAATAAAAAATATTTATTATTCAAGATATATAATAAAAGTAAATAAACAAATGATGGCATGCATTTTTAATCTAAATATATTGTTGGAACACGGGTCATGAATCATTATGATAAACTAGTTAACATCAAAAATCTATTGCTACAGTTTTATATAATGCAGGCTGTTATATCATAAAGAAATTATTTCATTCTTTTTTCATTTGTACGTAAAGATACATACCTGCAATTTAACCCTTAAATCTTCGACATTTATTTTGCAGGTAAAGAATGATGCGCCAATTGTTGGTGATACATAATTCGAATAAGTTTTATGCATGTATCGAGTGACAACACTTGTTTTTCCGACACCTGGTAATGAAAAGTTATATTAATTAATACAAGCAGGCATCAATGCGTACAGCTCGCTATACGAACTTTATCAATATTATAATCAATAAGAAAATTAAAAACACATTTCAATAGCCTCAGATAAAAAAAAAACGTTTATTTTTTAAGAGATAATTCGCAAACAGTGCAACTTAACAAGGAAAGCAATTGTTTTCTTTATCGCATACACGTTTATTATCATAATTATTTTTTACAACGGAATAAATTTTACTTCCTTATACATTCCAATGTGGCATATTTATATACACAATGAAATGTGTTAACCTGAATTTGTGGTCACATGTCCCTTTAGCGCTCTCGAGTTTGTCGGCGACCCAACATATATAGGGAAAAATTGGAGAAATGGAAAAATAAACATCTAGAGTGGCCTACACTCTACTTTCTATATAATATATAATTGTATATTTATTGCTGTAACTATTACGAGATTTTTAAGGGAAAGTAAACTCTTAATAATATATGCGATGAGAGCAATGGACTTCCCCGTGCTACTCCACACTTGTCATTTTATATTAAAATTAAAAAATAATTGTTTTTAAAATTATTATAGTCTATGGGTTCCCAATTTGAAAAAATTATATAGATATAAAAAGTCAATTACAATTGATTTACAAAAAGCAAGTTTTGGTACGCGTAAAACGCATCAACGCGTAGAGCTCGCCTTTAGGTAAGATATGCGTTGCGAGCAGTGGTTTTTAATTATTATGGCCTTTTAGTTAACAATTTGACAAAATGTTATAGATATAAAAAGTCTTACAATTTTTTGTAATTATATTTATAAAAAAAAATTTAGCGCATATTTTAAAATTATAATATTTAATAATTTTTTTCGGGCTTTGGGTTAACAATATGAAAAAATCTTGTAGACATAAAATATCTTAGAATTTTTAGTAGAATTTTTGAGTGTTTTAATTATTTTTATAAGGGCAGTATTAAGGAGGGCTCCAAATTTTCGGGCCCTATAACTCGGGAAGTATACGGGCGATTAGATTAAAAATGCAAGTGGATTCAAATGGGGTGCCAAATAATATGTGTAGCAAATTTGGTTCAAATCGCTCCGGCACCTTCACCTATATGATTTATATATATTTTTGGATTTAGCTCTTCCGTACTTCGTACATTAATTTGTTATAAAATTTATATAGAGTGGGTCTCCAAGAATCTGGGTTTTAAATATTAGGTCACAAACAAAAAAAGTTTGAGAACCACTGCTCTAAAGCACTAATGTATATTAAAAGAAAATTATTTGTATTATCTCCTAAACTAATTTAAGTGGAGATTTCCAAATTAAAATTTCCCACTATTTTCGCATACAATACATATTAATTTCTAAATTCCTTAAATACGGCCCTGAATTTTCAAATGATAAAATTTATAGTAACACGCCTGAGAAAGACCATGTATGGATTGTCCATATTGTAAAATAAATATTAGTTAGTCACACAAGTGATACGACACTTATTTACCATGAGTGTTTATATCCATGGTGATTATGCATCAGTAAACAAAGTAATAACCTTAAATATTGCACTCTTCATGTTTATTATCGATTTTACATTGTTATTAAGACATACCTTGAGCACCTAACACAACCACTTTTCCTTCCACCACTTTCATTTTGCTACTTTTTAATAAACTATATTATAACAAGAAAATATATCATTTTCAAGTCATTCCACTTGAAGATCAACACGTCTGACATTTCTAACTACACACAAACAACAGCTGATAACTGAGCACTGCGCTCCATAGCTGGTGGCGACATCTACAGAACACTGAACAAATTATTAGCTCGCCGTACAAAGTACAGAAGAGCTAAAGCAATCGGTTGTATGTCTGTAGCAATACCGGATCAAAAAATATCCATAACAAAAAATTATAAGACTTTTTATATCAATAACATTTTTGCAAATTATGAACGCATATGCCATAATAATTAAAAACAGCCGGAAAGTACGGCGGGGAAGTCCCGGCTGTGGCGGGAACCTTGAAATCCGCTGGGGCAGAGGTGTCTCGCATATACGGCGATCTGACGACGATTGTAACGTCTGTCTGTCTGAACGCTCCAGAACGTAAAATTGTGAAATTTTATACTAAAGATTCAAACCGGAAGTTCATTTTTTGTTCTATCTCCAATAAGACTAGAACAGCTGCACTTATGACAAAAATAGTTATGTTCATAATGAATGATATTGATATTTCGAACAACTTTTGCTTGAAAAGTTTCTTTAATAAATGTACCAGTTACGAGAAAACCGGTACGGAAAATCTAGTGATTATTACGTAAAAGAAAGTCGAGTGCAGGCCACTCTAGATATTTATGATTAGAATATACTTCCCCTTACCCTATGTATAGAAAATAAATATTTAAGTATAGTTGCTATGCATGTCTGAAATTTTATTTACATCAATATTTATTTGAGAAATTTATTTTGACATTCGTGTCTGCACTTTTCGAAGATTTTATAACAGAATTATGAATAGTAAATTTGTATATACAAATGTTAACAAACCCAAGTGAGTACCTAATAAAATACTGATTAATTACTTTCGTTCTTATTGCATTTGTATCATTTATTATTTGTATCTATTCTGAACTTGTGATCATCATAAAAGAATATTCGAAAAGTGATTTTAATAATTGTATTTTTTGTAGACCTACATCACGATGCATCCATACAATGGGAAATAAATCGTACGATTTATTTGATCCTCCATTGCCGAAACAAGGTAGAGAAAAGGTACAAGCAATTTATAATGATAAAGTAGCAAACTTGATAATACCAAGCAGAAAATTTAGAGAAGTACCAAAAGTATTCACGCAAGATGAATTTAATCGATTGAAAAAGCAAGCCAAGGTACAAATGTGTTAACCATCCCCAATTAAATTACACATGATCTTTTATCCATTCTTCTATCTCTTCTCGGAACATCACAACTGCTTCTAAACATGTAAACTATAGGTGTTAACCCTGAAAGATAGACTGGCGATAATTAAAGAAAGTGAAGAAAAACACGTGCTGAAAGAAGAAGAGAGTCACATGAGAAAGGAGAAACTGAAAAAAGCGCAACAAGAACAAAAAATAAAAGCCGGGACAAAATTATCAGATGTATGATCAGCAAAATTTAATTTCTATAATTGAGATGAAATGTTTTCATATTTATTTTTGTTGGTGTTTAGTTGGAAGGTGAGGCAAAGAGGAAGACCTATTATCTGCTTCAGCGAGCGTTCGATTTGAGACAAGAACAAGAGGATGAAGTGAAAAAAGCCAACCAACTTATACTTGCTTCAAAATGTTTAGCTATTCGGGCTGCACAAGTTGTCGAAAAAGATGTAATTCAAATATTATTTTATTGTTTATTTTGTTCGTAGTACAAAAGAAATACATATTGTACTACATAATAATACAAAATCTAAACTTTCTGAGCTTCTCTAATTTTACAGCTAATAGCAAGAGAAATAAGCGATGAAGAGTCACGTTTAGATGAAATGATGGAGGAACAACGAAGATTGTCGTTACAAGAAGAGGAACAGATGCGATTGAAAGATAAACAAAAGAAACAAAGGTATCTATGTATTGCATATTCGTGATCGAAATTAATTGTTTGCTATCTAGCGAAGAAATATTCAAAATTCATTATTCGTGCTGAATAGAAGCCATGTTTTTCTTATCACAGTTCTTGTCAATCAACTTAATAAATCTCAAGCGCTAATTCAGTTCATTTGCAATTTGCTTATGTTATCTTAACAATTTTTACAAATACAACTATCGTCATCAGTATAATCTGTAAATATGTATGTATAAAATGTTTCTTAAAAAAGATTCGTAAACGAGATGATGCAGCAAATTCATGAAAAAGAAATCGAAAAGCTACAAGAGGGTGAACGCGTTGAAGAGGAAGCCCGCATGCAAAATCGAGCGTTAATACAAATGCAACGGGACGAGGATGCGAAACGTCGACGAAAATTGAAAGAACAAGAAAAAATGCGCGCCGATTTGGGGCGGGCAAATAAAGAAATTGGCAAATATAAGCAAGTTGAGCGAGAGGAACAAAGGATCTCTGACTTGCGCGTGCAAGAATATATGCGAAAGAAAGCGGAAAGAGACAAGGCGCTGGAGGACGAATTAGTGGCGCAGAGACAAGCTAAGGAGAAAGAAATCGCACGGCTGAGAGCCATGCAAGAGAAGAATGCAGATCAGGCGGCAGCTAGGGATGAAATGAACGCTCTTCGTATACAAGAAGAAGTAGCTATAGAAACATATTTTTGTTAAATCATTGATTCTTAATTATTTAATGTGTATAGGTGGAAAGAGAATGGCGAAGAAAGGAGAAAGAAGCGGCCGAAAGAAAACACCAGAATGAAGAGAATTTGCGTATTGCTCGCGAACGGCAAATTGAGGATATTCGCAAACAACAAGCGATTGAACTTGAACGGGAGAAACAAGATTTCTTTAAGATCGTTCAAGTTCAAAAGACATTACGACAAAAAGATATAGAAAAAGAACAGAAGCGTAAAATCGAAAGTGAGAAACATAGAAAAGCAATACTGGCACAAGTCAATGATAAAGAACGTGATAAGATTGACCAAAAGAAACTGAAGTTTGAAGAAGGCTTGGCTATTCGCGCCGAACAAGAATTGAGAGACAGATATATTAATGCGGCACTTATGAGCAAAATGTCCAAACTAAGGTATATACTATACTTGTTAGCTCGCCGTACAAAGTACAAAAAAGGTACAGCCTTCGATCGTATATCTGCAGCATTCTTGGATCAAACATTTTCCATAACAAATATCAAATATATATATATATATATATATATATATATATATATATATATATATATATATATATATATATATATAATTTGGAGCTTCCCTTAGTACTACTTTTAGAAAAGAAAAGAAAAAATACCAAAACTTCTATGATATTTTATATATCTACAACATTCTTTCATATTGTGAACCCAATGGCCATAAAAAATATTAAAATATTAATTATGAATCAAAAACATCTACATTTTTTGTCATAATAATTAAAAATAGCTATTTATATTTAAAATATTATACGCATGCACGTAGTGGGAACATTTTTCTTGTTTCATTTATTCGGCGAGCTAATGGCATAGGTGCCTGTGTACCTATACTATATTATATACCGCTTTTCAAAAATTCGACTCCAAATTTTTTTTTTAGTATTTGTTATCATCTAGTCTATAATAATGATTGTACTTTCAAATTTAGAATATTCATAAATATGGTTTTGTTTTAGGGATAACAAAGTTCCAGAGGCTGTTGTTCGAGATATTGAAAGACAACTGAAGTTATAAGCGAAATTAAAAAAAAACCATTAAGGTTGTTATTTTCTACATTATTTATATATATATACTTTTTTTTTAACAAACACATGATTATTTATATGTATATATATGTATGATTTGTTGTTTTATATTAACTTATATGTATTGGCCAAGGAATGTATATAAATAAACCAAAGTGTACAATTCCTGTTTACTGTTAATTTATCTCCAAGAAAAGTACTTCAAAGCAATAAAAAACCTATTAAATGTTCATAAATCGGTTACCAATGCATGCAACTAGATGAATATATTATATTTGTTAACATGTTTGTAGTATTATACTAATTTAAAACATTTTAAATCTTCGCATGGTCGAGATCCCTGATCTGGACGAAGAAACTCGATTGCAATATAAATCATTGCATAATTCGGATACCAAACTGACAACTTTATAAATATATCTCTTAATGTTTCCAGTTGCAATATAAAACATTGAATGATTCGGATACCAAACTGACAACTTTAGTGATATTATCATTCAATATTTCCAGTTGCAATCTAGTTTCTTGATCCAGATCAGGAATCTCGGACATGGGAAGATAAACGAGTAATGGTGGGTTCGGACCCACGCGACATTGCGGCAACAAAATGAATGCTGGGAATAGTAGAGCTATTTTCGTCGCGAGTTTTAAAATATTTTTATGGATAAATTGGTTTGAGTTCGACATTTCGCGGCAGCGACAATCCTCGGACCTCTCTTTCTAATATATCTAGAATCTAGAACATTTGGCGCTGGTTGCCGCCTTCGGCCATTTTGCAAGTTGCCGCGTCAGTCCGAACCCACCGTAATACTACAAACATGTTAGCAAATATAGGGCCGGTATTATAAACAATTTTATATACGATTAAAATTTATTCGATTAATTAAAATAAACAAAATCGAATCAAAATGACATTGCTGTCATTTTGTTATTATTTAGTTGCTAAGTAAAATTTAATGAAAGATTAAATTGTTTATAATACTTATCTAGTTGCATGCATTGGTAACCGGTTTATGAAAATTGAATATGAATTTTCTTTTTAATTGCTTTGAAGTATTTGTCTTGGAGTTAATTTAAGTTAGCAGTAAACAGGCATTGTTTATTTTGGTTTATTTATTTACATTTATTGGTCAATACATATAAGTTAATAAAAAACAACAATACAAATATATATTATTACAGACATTTCAGTTTCATGATTCGAAAACCAAACTGACAACTTTATTAATATTATCTCTCAATGTTGCCAGTTGCGATCGTGTTTCTTCATCGAGATCGGGGATCTCGGACATGCGAAGACCTCGATTTGGTTGCAGCGATAGGACGCGGCCATCCATTAAGGGAATATTCACATTTGCGCAACGATCAGAGTTAGAAGAGTTCACAAATAGTGGACTGCCTTGCATTGAAATTGCCATCTCACCATGATTGGGTCGCCGTAATAATGCTATCGGTGTGTTTGCTTTCACCTAGGTCAACAAACAATTAATATTTTCGAAAGAAAACAATATTTTTTGTTTTTGTGAAATCTTCATATTACAGAAGATACGAATTATTTAAGTTTCGCACCTTATAGGCTTATGGTACTACGACTATAGGCTTATTTGGATTAAGGGATAATATGTCAGGAATGAATAGATATTTACTGTTGCTGGACAGAGGACAAGATATAAGTGTAATATCTGGATGGACCAAAGAAACAACGTGTACCTTGGGTGTGATAAGGTTGGTAGTATTCGGCGGCAACATTCTCCGCTCTAGCGGTGTACTATTACAAATTTTCGGTGGCTTCATATTGGCATCTCTTGTCATATTTGTGCGAGATAAGCTTCGTGATGAGCGGCTGCCTTTCGCGTTCGCGCCGACACGATGACTGCTACGTGCTTTTCGGGAATCGCTGCGATCACTGCTCGCCGGACGCGTCGACTCCGTTGCTGTAATATAACCTTTTGTGTGCCCATAATGAAAGCACAATGTTGATATGTTAGCATAAGGGATAATGGTCATATGAATATTAATGGAAATAAGAGTTATAAAACAAGTATATATAAAAGTTGACTACTATGCACATAGATGATCACTTACACTGATTGGCTTGTGAAGCTTCCAGCTAAATGCTGCATACAATTTAAAAAATATCAATTTTTATTTCGTTAATTATCTTGCTTTATTAATTATGTGATTATTTTAAATAAAAGCTCAAGATTTTTAATAATTCAATAAAATATACAAAATTCTTTCGGCATTATAATTTAAAATAAAATAGATTTTATAACTAGGAAACAACTAAAACACATTTAAGAATACAGATGTTTAATACAAGCATAACTACATTGCCTTCAGCTTGCCGTATTATCTATTTGGTGGAAAATATATATTTACTTTTTTTTACGAAGTAATAAGTAAGTATAGGGATCACAAAAAACGAACTCGAAATTTCAACGGATATACACGTTTTGAGCTTCCCTGAATCGGGGTGACGTCTGTGTGCATTTTTCGTTCTATTTCCAATATCACTAGAACGGCTGCACTTACGGCAAAAATAGTTATGTTCATAATGAAAGATATTAATATTTCGCACAACTTTTGTTTGAAAAGTTTCTTCAAGAAATGTACCAGTTACGAGAAAATTGCTACTAAAAATCATAAGTATCTTGTTTACGTTGTCATAGATTCGAATGTAGCTTAATTAATCGGATCATCTGCTTTTGTCAATATTTCGACAAGAAAACAAAATGGACTGAATTAGATGAATGACATTTCAGAATATTTCTGTAGAGTATTGGTTAGTTTTGATAGGTAGTACTTCAATACCATTACAAATTGGTATTGGTATAGTTTTCTACTCATTCAATTATATAAGGTAAGCTTGGTTTTCATATTGCTTCTGTTGGATTATTATTTCCTAATATTATATTTTTATAATCAATAAATATTGATGATATATTTGATAACATAATAAAATAATAAGATAATTGGTGCAATTTACTGCGAAATATTGGTGTTTTTTAACAGATTGTTATATATATATATAATGAAAACTACGTAAAAGAAAGTACCGCGTTGGCCACAACCCATATTTTTTTACTTTCTCATACGAATGTATAAAAGCGAATAATTTCGAACTCATTTAACGGAAATAAATATTTTGACCAACCCTGACCCGTTTTTAATTATTTTCGAAATGGAGTCGTATGTCTGTCTGTAGTCGCTCTACAGCAAAAGCGATTGATGATAAAATTATAAAACATTAAACATAAGGCTCGGAAGAAAACCTATTTTGAAAACAATATCTTAACTGAAAATAATGGTTTAATGTACCATTTACTGAAAAATCGCTTTTGTAAATAGCCTTGTTATATTTACGTTTCCCTAGATATAAAATATATTGACATTGTTTCAAACAAAATAAATAGAATCAATTTAAAACAAAATTAACTAATATTATAAATATAGATACTGGAAGTATAAGTCGAGTGAAGGCCGCTCCAGTTTTTTTATTTATGTAGAAAACATTCTTTTAACAACTAATGCTTTGAATGAAGAAAACCTATTATAAACACTGTACTTTGAAGAGCAAAAATGATAAAAGTTATTATGAAAGTAATACAATATTTTAGATATTATTATTATTTTTCTTTCGGTGTTTTCTTTTATCCGAGAATGTTACATATATATATAAAATGTTGGTAAAAGAAACGTCCCAATAAAGAAGAACCATAGCCACCGTAATGTGGTGATGTACGGATTAAGTTTGGATTATTAATAAAAGCAGTAAACATTCACTTAAAAGACACAATACCTTCGTCTGTTTGCTTCTTCTTCTTTCCCAGAAATGTACTATTTTTCGTTACACTCGTCATAAATGATGAAGCTCCATGCAATGTAGCACTTTTTTCTTGTCTCTAGTAACGAATAATACATTTCAATCATCCAAAATTAATCTAGGAAATAAAGTAACTCACTAGTTCAGATATAGTCTTGTTCCTCTTGTCAATACTGATCCCCGACAATATATCTCTATATATTAATTCTTCATTATCTATATACCTTTTATGGTTTTCTTCAAGTTTTGATAATTTATATTCAAGTTCTGTGTCAAGATTTTGCAGCAATATTGAAATCATTTTCGTTTCCAAATCATCGTTACTTGTGTTGATTTTTGTTGAAGATTCTTTTTTGCGTGAATTGACTCTAGTTCGAGGCATTCTTTAAAAAAATAACGAGACAAGAATTTTTTGTCCCGAGAATGTTAGACACACGTCCAAACACTATAGTTTGTACGAGCTAAAAAATGAAACGTCAAAATACAAGAAAATAAATTATTGTTCGTCCCGTAATTTAAATATAGTTTCCGATTTATATTAGTAGTATATCGCAGAATACAACTTTAATAAACTATAACGTTATTATGGAATTAAAAACAGTATAACCCGTAAAAAATTAGTTTTGTATTAAACAAGTTGTAGTAAACGCAAATTACCTTATGTATGAATACCTGTTGCCTTGATTTTATTGCACACCTGATTAATATATATAAACAGTAATATTTAGTACACAAACAACAAACTATATTATACCGTTGCTTGAAATCAAATAGTGGCGTCAAGGGATGTTAACTGTAATGACCCCCACCACTATTATGTTTCGTAATGGTGGGCAATAGCGGAAGCGCCCAAATGGTGTTCAGTGGAACTAAAATTTTAGCAACTTTTAGCGGGGAATTTAAATCTCACTAATAATTATTTTTATAAATAAGAAAATACAAATATATCCAAACATATTGTATATTATCGTTCAATAAATACATTCATTAGAATTTAATATATCACTCTTACAAATCCTTATAAGTTATCCAAATAAGATTTTATAATACGTAATCGTTTAATGCCCGATTTCTTCACGTTCAATTAAACTACGATTAAAGTTAATCGTAGTTTAAACCAAGATTATCTTTAAAAAAATGGTTTTCTTCATGCTCACGTATCACCGGTTAATCGGGGGGGGCAGTAAGGTAGGGAGACACAGCTATATTTATAAATAATACTCGTTTTTTTTTTTTTTTTTTTTTCAGGAATTATACTGAGGGACAAGTCGGGGGTTCATTTCGGGGGAAAGGGTCTTCCCGAGCGCCATCTTTTGGATTTTCTTGCTTTCTCGGTTAATCTCTCTTGCATTCTCATTAAATTCGTCAATCAAACATATAATTTTCTTACTTTCCTTGTTCATCTCTTTCAAATATCGGCCGGGAGGTAAATGTTTTTGCTTTTACGGTTAATCTCTCTTGCATTCTCATTATATTCGTCAATTTTCTTACTCTCCTTGTTCAGAACTTTCTTTTAGGTTTTCTTGCTTTCTCGGTTAATCACTCTTGCATTCTCATTATATTCGTCTATCAAACATCTAATTATCTCACTCTGCAAAATTATAGTTTTTATTTTTTATCTCTCGATTTTTATAAAAAATATATCAGTGGATTCGTAATTGCATAAATAATGCTTGGTAAAAATGATTTTTTTTATCTTACAGTTTCAGAGATAAGAAAGACCAATTTTGGAGGTTTTTATTTTTATTTATTGGTTGGTTTGGCAGTTTGTTTGGAATATATATATATATATATATATATATATATATATATATATATATATATATATATATATATATATACATATATATATATATATATATATATATATATATATATATATATATATATATATAATAAAAACTACGTAAAATAAAAGTTCTGCGTTGGTCACAACCCATTTTTATTCATATATATATACTGAAAAATAGCTGAAATCTAGTGAAAATTACGTAAAAGACGAGTGCAGGTAATTCCAGATATTTTTGATTACAATATATTGTATAGATCGCGTTACCCTATGTATAGAAAATACGTATCTAAGTATAGTTGCTATGCATGTCCGCAATTTTATTTACATCAATATTTATATGAGAATTTTATTTTGACATTCGTTATCTGCACTTTTAAAACAGAATTATGAATAGTAAAATTGTAAATGGAAATGTTAACATACGCAAGTGAGTACCTAATGAATAAAGTATATATATATATATATATATATATATATATATATATATATATATATATATATATATATATATGTACATATATATATATGTACATATATATATATATATATATATATATATATATATATATATATATATATATATATATATATATATATATATATATATTGATGATGAATAATGATCATCATATTCGAATATTCGAAAAGTTATTTTAATAATTATATAATTTGTAGACCTACATCACGATGCATCCACATTATGGAAAATAAACCGTACGATATATTTAATCCTCCTTTCCCGTTGGATGGTAGAGAGATGGTACAAGCAATTTATCCTAATAAAGTAATAGACTTGATAATACCGAGCAGAAAATACAGAGAAGTGCCAAAAGTATTCTCGAAAGATGAATTTAATCGATTGAAAAAGCAAGCCAAGGTTCGAAAGTGTTATTAACCATCTTTGCATTCCCAAAACCAATGGCGGCGCTAGACATTAAAATTGGGGGGGAGGGGCTCCCCCTCCCCCCTAGCAGGCACCAGGAAAAAATGTAGGGCGGACACACTATATCTATATTTATATGTAATACTCGTATTTACGTAAAGTAAATCCAGTTTTTTGGCACCGCCATTGCCCAAGGGTTTATAACAGCGAGTTTCCTTCTAAAATTCCATTGACGAATGCGATCCATATACCGCCGTACGAAGAAGCTAAAGCTATATATATATATATATATATATATATATATATATATATATATATATATATATATATATATTCAAATTGTTAACCAAAAGGTCATTATAATTTAAAACCGCTGCTCGCATCGCATATCTTACCTATAAAGCGAGCTGAACGCATCGGTGCGTTGTACGTACCGAATTTTGTTTTTTATCAAAATAATATACAAAATACTTTTTACATCTAACATTTTTTCAAATTATTAATCAAAAGGCAATAATAATTATAAGCCACTGCTCGCATCGTATATATTACTCATAAGGTGAGCTGGACGCATAGGTGCGTTGGACCTCAACTAGCTTTGTATCCCCAATTAAATTATTCTACACATTCTAACTTTTACATATAATCTTTTATGCTTCCTTCTATCTCTTCTAGGAACATCACAACTGCTTCTTGGTATATAATTTTAATTTCCGAACAGTTACTCTCCTTATATTATTACTCTCATCATTCCCCTAAATATATATATATATATGCTTTTTTTTAAAAAATGTAAACCTTAGGTGTTAACCCTAAAAGAGAGACAGGCGATAATTAAAGAAAACGAAGAAAAACACATTCTGAAAGAAGAAGAGAGTCACATGAGAAAGGAGAAACTGAAGAAGGCGCAAAAAGAACAAAAATTGAAGGCCGGATCAAAATTATCAGATGTATGATCAGCAAAATTGAATTTCTATAATTGAGATGAAATGTTTTGATATTTATTTTTGTTGGTGCTTAGTTGGAAAGTGAGGCAAAGAGGAAGACCTATTATCTGCTTAAGCGAGCGTTCGATTTGAGACAAGAACAACAGGATGAAGTAAAAAAAGCCAACCAACTTATACTTGCTTCAAAATGTTTAGCTATTCGGGCTGCACAAGTTGTCGAAAAAGATGTAATTCAAATATTACTTTATTGTTCATTTTGTTCGTAGTACAAAAAAAAAAACATATTGTACTACATAATAATACAAAATCTAAACTTTCTGAGCATCTCTAATTTTACAGCTAATAGCAAGAGAAATAAGCGATGAAGAGTCACGTTTAGATGAAATGATGGAGGAACAACGAAGATTGTCGTTACAAGAAGAGGAACAGATGCGATTGAAAGACAAACAAAAGAAACAAAGGTATCTATGTATTGTATATTCGTGATCGAAATTAATTATTTGCTATCTAGCGAAGAAATATTCAAAATTCATTATTCGTCCTGAATAGAAGCCATGTTTTTCTTATCGCAGTTCTTGTCAATCAACTTAATAAATCTCAAGCGCCAATTCAGTTCATTTGCAATTTGCTTATGTTATGTTAACAATTTTTACAAATATAACTATCATCAGTATAATCTGTAAATATGTGAAAAATATGTATGTATAAAATGTTTGTTAAAAAAGATTCGTAAACGAGATGATGCAGCAAATTCATGAAAAAGAAATCGAAAAGCTACAAGAGGGTGAACGCGTTGAAGAGGAAGCCCGCATGCAAAACCGAGCGTTAATACAAATGCAACGGGACGAGGAAACGCGACGTCAACAAAAATTGAAAGATCAAGAAAAAATGCGCGCCGATTTGGGGCGGGCAAATAAAGAAATTGGCAAATATAAGCAAGTTGAGCGAGAGGAACAAAGGATCTCTGACTTGCGCGTACAAGAATATATGCGGAAGAAAGCAGCAAGAGAAAAGGCGCTGGAGGACGAAATAAATGCGCAGAGACAAGCCAGGGAGAAAGAAACCGCACGGCTGAGACTCATGCAAGAGAAGAGTGCAGATCAGGCGGCAGCTAAGGATGAAATGAACGCTCTTCGTATACAAGAAGAGGTAGCTATAAAAAAATATACAATTGTTTTTCTTAAATATGTAATGGTGTGTGTATAGGTGGAAAGAGAATGGCGAAGAAAAGAAAAAGAATTGGCCGAAAGAAAACAACAGAATGAGGAGAATTTGCGTATTGCTCGCGAACGGCAAATTGAGGATATTCGCAAACAGCAAGCGATTGAACTTGAACGGGAGAAACAAGATTTCTTCAAGATCGTTCAAGTGCAAAAGGAATTACGACAAAAAGATGTAGAAAGAGAACAGAAACGTAAAATCGAAAATGAGAAACATAGAAAAGCAATACTGGCACAAGTCAATGATAAAGAACGCGATAGGATTGATCAAAAGAAACTGAAGTTTGAAGAAGGTTTGGCTATTCGCGCCGAACAAGAATTGAGAGACAGATACATTAATGAGGCACTTAAAAGCAAAATGGGCAAACTAAGGTATGTATATACTATACTTGTTTGCTCGTCGTATAAAGTACAAAGGCGGTAAAGTATTCGGTCGTGTGTCTGCAGCATTCTCGGATCCAAAAATGTCCATAACAAAAAGTTCGCCCTAAATCCAAATGCCTGTGCACCTATGCTTGTTATATTACATAGCGATTTTCAATTTAGTCTATAATAATTATTGTACTTTAAAATTTAGAATATTCATAAATATGGTTTGTTTTAGGGATAACAAAGTTCCAGAGTCAGTTGTTCGAGATATTGAGAGACAACTGAAATTATAAGCCAAATTTAAAAAACTAGTAAGGTATTTATTTTTTACATTATTTATATATATATATTTAAAAAGAGGCATGATTATATTTATATATATATATATATATATATATATAGTTTCATGATTCGAAAACCAAACTGACAACTTTATTTATATTATCTCTCAATGTTGCCAGTTGCGATCGTGTTTCTTCATCGAGATCGGGGATCTCGGACATGCGAAGACCTCGATTTGGTTGCAACGATAGGACGCGGCCATCCTTTAAGGGAATATTCACATTTGCGCAATGATCAGAGTTGGAAGAGTTCACAAATAGTGGACTGCCTTGCATTGAAATTGCCATCTCACCATGATTGGGTCGCCGTAATAATGTTATCGGTGTGTTTGCTTTCACCTAGGTCAACAAACAATTAATTTCAATCAATCCAATTATTACAAGTTATTATTATTTTTATTTATAATGTATTAGTATAATTAATATATCGTTCACGGTCTAGCAACGATATATATCGATTAATTTCAGACATATATAATTATATAAATAATTTCGTAAAACGTGCGCCGACTAAAACCATACAATATCTACAATATGGCATATTTTTTATTATTGTAGCTGTAAAATAGTAACATATTTTTGAAATGTACCATTTTACAGTTACAATTATAAAATTTCATTGTACAGGATTTACGAAATTATTTATATAAAGTTTGATACGTCAGAAATTAATAGAATTTACTGTTGCTGAACTATTTATACACTTTAGGACTCTTATTTTTCTTTAGCACTGAATTAATTTTATTTTTATTCGTTTAAGAGATTTTTCATGGTATACCTAGAACGACGAGAGGCAGCCATATTAATTGTTATAAATGACTGTATTATAAATGATAAAGTATTCATCACTTATAGAGATACTATTATAAATAATTTGCCGTTTAAATTTTTTTTAAATTTACTGCACTTATTTCATTGTATTTATTGAAAACATAGGTGTCGCGCGAACAAGTTCAGACAAGCATTGCGCTAAATGCGTTTGGCGGCTTGTACTGCGAACCTATGTATCCTAATATATATTATAAATGATTTAAATACAATGTTTCATAACTAATAACAATTTGTTATATTCATTTTATTATTACGAGTCTCGTCGTTCTAGATAGACAAAAGTTTCAGTTAAGTTAAGGGGGAACAACATTTTCTCGAATTTTTTCCTCTAAACTTAGAAATACTACATTGGTGGGGTTTGCTGCATTAAATAAAGTATATATCAAAGTTCTTTCAGGATTTTTTTTATTAAAAAATAATAATAGCTTGATGCCTTTCTTTGCGTTCTCCAGAGGCAGCTCAAAAAAGAGGTAGCGTCATGGTTACGGATGTAGCACATTTTTTTTTAATCCTAATCATTTTTTTTTAAATATATATGAACTGTCGACTACGAGCAACAAATCATAAGACCAGTTTAGAGTGCCATCTATCTCGAATAAGACTATTCGGCAAACCCAGAAAGTAAATGTAGTATAAATATCGCAAGGGTCTAACGTTGCATATTTCGTTGTAAAAAAAAAATATACTGTAGATATTGTACGGTTCTAGACGGCACGTTCTACAAAATTATTTATAGAAACCTTAATATGTCAGAAATGAATAGGTATTTACTGTTGCTGGACAGAGGACAAGATATAAGTGTAATATCTGGATGGACCAAAGAAACAATGTGTACCTTGGGTGTGATAAGGTTGGTAGTATTTGGCGGCAACATTCTCCGCTCTAGCGGTGTGCTATTACAAATTTTCGGTGGCTTCATATTGGCATCTCTTGTCATATTTGTGCGAGATAAGCTTCGTGATGAGCGGCTGCCTTTCGCGTTCGCGCCGACACGATGACTGCTACGTGCTTTTCGGGAATCGCTGCGATCACTGCTCGCCGGACGCGTCGACTCCGTTGCTGTAATATAACCTTTTGTGTGCCCATAATGAAAGCACAATGTTGATATGTTAGCATAAGGGATAATGGTCATGTGAATATTAATGGAAATAAGAGTTATAAAACAAGTATATATAAAAGCTGACTACTATACACATAGATGATCACTTACACTGATTGGCTTGTGAAGCTTCCAGCTAAATGCTGCATACAATTTAAAAAATATCAATTTTTATATCGTTAATTATCTTGCTTTATTAGTTATGTGATTATTTGAAATAAAAGCTTAAGATTATTAATAATTCATTAAAATATACCAAATTCTTTCGGCATAATTTAAAATAAAATAGATTTTATGAATAGGAAACAACTAAAATAAATTTAAGAATACAGATGTTTAATACAAGCATAACTACATTGCCTTCAGCTTGCCGTATAATCTATTTGGAGGAATATATATATTTTTACTTATACGAATGTATAAAAGCGAAATAAATATTTTGACCAACCCTGGACCCGTTTTTAATTATTTTCGAAATGGAGTCGTATGTCAGTCTGTAGTCGCTCTATAGCAAAAGCGATGCATGATAAAACAAGCTTAGGTACAACGCACCTATGCGTCCAGCTCGCCTTATAAGTAATATATGCGATGCGAGCAGTTTTTAATAATTATGACCTTTTGGTTAACTAATTGAAAAAATGTTATAGATATAAAAAGTCTTACATTTAATTTTAGATTATATTATATTGGGTTAACAAAATGAAAAAATCTTGTAGACAAAAAATATCTTAGAATTTCTAGTAGAATTTTTAAGTGTTTCAATTATTTTTATAAGGGCAGTATTAAGGGGGGCTCCAAATTTCAGAGGAGTAGAAGGCACAAATTTGGTCTTACGAGATACCGAGCGAGCGAGTGAGCGACGACTAACATCCAAGTATATAAGTTATATACATTTTCGGATTCAGGGCGACGAGACGAACACTTTTTCTTAATAACATTTTTTGATCCGAGAATGCTACAGACACACGACCGAATGCTTTAGCCTCTTCGGTACTACGTACGGCGAGCTAATTATAAAACAATAAACATAAGGCTCGGAAGAAAACCTATTTTGAAAACAATATCTTAACTGAAAGTAATGATTTAATGTACCATTTACTGAACAACCGCATTTGTAAATAGCCTTGTTATATTTACGTATCCCTACATATAAAATATATTGACATTGTTTCAAACAAAATAAATAGAATCAATTTAAAACAAAATTAAGTAATATTATATATATAGATACTGGAAGTATAAGTTGAGTGAAGGTCGCTCCAGTTTTTTTATTTATGTAGAAAACATTAATTTAACAACTAATGCTTTGAATGAAGAAAACCTATTATAACCGCTGTACTTTGAAGAGCAAAAATGATAAAATTTATTATGAAAGTAATACAATATTTTAGATATTATTATTATTTTTCTTTCGGTGTTTTCTTTTATCCGAGAATGTTACATATATATATAAAATGTTGGTAAAAGAAACGTCCCAATAAAGAAGAACCATAGCCACCGTAATGTGGTGATGTACGGATTAAGTTTGGATTATTAATAAAAGCAGTAAACATTCACTTAAAAGACACAATACCTTCGTCTGTTTGCTTCTTCTTCTTTCCCAGAAATGTACTATTTTTCGTTACACTCGTCATAAATGATGAAGCTCCATGCAATGTAGCACTTTTTTCTTGTCTCTAGTAACGAATAATACATTTCAATCATCCAAAATTAATCTAGGAAATAAAGTAACTCACTAGTTCAGATATAGTCTTGTTCCTCTTGTCAATACTGATCCCCGACAATATATCTCTATATATTAATTCTTCATTATCTATATACCTTTTACGGTTTTCTTCAAGTTTTGATAATTTATATTCTAGTTCAGTGTCGTGATTTTGCAGCAATATTGAAATCATTTCCGTTTCCAAATCATCGTTACTTGTGTTGATTTTTGTTGAAGATTCTTTTTTGCATGGATTGACTCTAGTTCGAGGCATTCTTTAAAAAAATAACGATATTTCAATCTTTAATGTGATGTTAATGCATGATTGGGGGCAGGGAGGCGCCAATGATTTTTACTGTATTTTTTTTAGCATTATTTGGCCATAAAAAATATTACATTTAATTCATATTTACTGGTGCTTTTCAATACACTATATTTAGTGTAAATAGTAAGCAACTTAAGTATAAGATATTCGACGATTATAAATTATAACATGTAAATTTCATGTATGTTACTGTGAACATTTATTTAATTATTCATAAATTGCTAAAGTATACAGCACAAACATTAAAAAATTAAATATTAATAAATATACAAATTTGGTGTAAATAGGAAGCAACTTAAGTATAAGATATTCGACGATTATAAATTATAACATGTAAATTTCAAGTATGTTACTGTGAACATTTATTTAATTATTCATAAATTGCAAAAGTATACAGCACAAACATTAAAAAATTAAATATTAATTAATATACAAATTCAGATAACATTAGTAAGAAATAAGCACAAAGTAATAAATTAATTGATGTAGAAAACACTATTTTTAAAACTGTTTTTTTTTAATATTATAAATTTTAAAGAAAAGGCATTTGGTAAGTTTCACAATCATTTTATTAAAATTCTACATATGTTTCGACCTTTCGATCATCAGGTTGATTTTTTTTTTTTTTTTGAAGAAAATCTATTTGTGGAGATAAAACACAATACAGAAAGCAATTGTTATTGATTGATTGATTGATTAACAAACTTGAAATACAGAATTGATTGCAACAATAACAAATGCGAACTACACTAGCCGTTAAAAGACCCTGTGCAGCTGAACGCATGCGTACGCACTACAATATTTTTAATTTTAAAATAATTATAGCCTTTTTGTTCACAATCTGTGAAGATATAGATATAGCTAAAGTAACCAATTATTTTTTGTGCAAAAATACGGATGGATTTAAAAAGAGTTCGGTCCATGAAATAGGAGTAAAAAACTCCACAAAAGAGTACCTTTAGTCCCCTTAAGAGAACAAACGCATTTAGCTCGCCATATAACCTACTAAGTGGCGACGAGACAAGAACTATTTGTTAAAAAACGTCAAAATGCAAGAAAATAAAATTTTGTTCTTCCCGTAATACTTAAATAAACTATAACGTTATTAGTATTATCGAATTATAAACAATATAACCCGTCAAAAATCATAGCTTAAATTTAGTTTCGTATTAAACAAGTTTTGGCAAACACAAATTACCTTATGTATGAATACCTGTTGCTCTGATGTTATTGCACACACCCGATTAATATATATAAACAGTAATATTTAGTACACAAACAAAAAACTATAGTTAACCGTTGCTTGCAATCAAAAAGTGGCGTCAAAACCAGGGAGTAGCGGGAGTAGGATCTTAACGTTAGAATAGTGGTAGGCAGTTTCGGTAGTAGTATATAAAAACCGCAGATGACGCTAGTGAAGCAATTTTAAATTTTCGGCGGTTGTAGGAATCGGTTATCCACTGATACATGTATATACAGAATGGTGAATCGAAATCGAGCACATAGGAATTTACATGCTTTATTTTAACATATACAAACTAGGGTCACCCGTGGGCACCATGTGCCCATATGGTATACACAACATAGCTCAGAATTTTCATGTAATTTAATAATTACAATTTTCAAAAATTACTGCTCTTTGGCCATTTTGAAGTGAAAATATTAACAATGAATTAAAATAAATGGACGGAAACACGTATTTGCTAAAAATATATGCAAATTAGGCAATAATATGCACTTATTTCATATTAAATACTTAATAATTGAATACCAACATGTTACTCCCTTTAAACTTAAGATTCAAACTATGTTTCCGTAACTCGTACGTTACTAATTCACATTGAAATATTGTTTTTGAGGCTCACGTGGTAGCACTTTTATTTATATTTGTTCATTGGTCGGTCATTTTAACATAAATGGACAAACTTCAAATTTGAATAAATAAAACTTAATTTTATTAACTAACAATTATTTATATTTCTCATTGACATACAATATCAATATAATATAGCAGATGCCACTCTGTGTAAAGTACAAAACACACGAAATACACTTCAAATCATCAAATTAATTGAAGATTTATTACAAAAACTTTTTTGACATTTCATTCTGACGTTTGATTCGTTTTTGTCTATTTCAAAGCAAACTGAACTTCAGAAGAGTAGTGTTTTATTTCAGTATAAACTATTTGATTATTATTTATAACATTATTAGCAGTCGCCATAGCGCAGTGGTTAAGAGTCTTACCATTCACCCTGGAGGTCGTGAATTCGATCCCTGTCTATGCCAATTCGCATTTTTAAAATAAATACATATATTGTTCATTCATTTATTTATCACAAAATCATATCCTCTATCTCTTTCTAATATCGCCCAATTCTCGACACTAGCGCCAAAAATTGCGGCAGTAGGGGGCGATATCACCTCCGTGCAGGGCCTTGAGTTTAGCTCCTCTTAAGTCCTCTATGCCCCACGTGACTGTACAATCGTGTTTGATTGGCTGAAAATATGGAAAACCATGGCCATGTGGGTAAAGTCTCATTTAAACAGTGGCGGGTTCAAATTATTTTATGAAATCCTTGGTGAACCTGTACAAGTGTTAAAACGGTGCATTACGATTTCTCATGCTAATTAAAACTGAAATGATGTTACTTTTTTAATACTTTAAATGTAAAAGAGCGTTAAAGGTACGAATTTACTCGTATATATTAGGGATCCGTCACTGATGCGACCACGGCCTATTAGAGTTAATTTTTATTTCAAATATTTATAAATGCTAGAATTATATGATTATTTATTATAATTTGCTTAATAGGTATTATGTGATAATTTATTAAATATTTCGTATGGTTGAATTTATTGAGCTATGACATGAAATTATCTGCGCGAACTACAAGTCATACTCTAATTAAAATTAATTGTTTGATGCGTTGCATATATTGTTCTATCAGAGTAACAGAGTTCCATTGGTAGATTTATAGTAATTGGTGATTATAGCAAATGTAAATTGTAATAAAATAAACGGAGTTGTAACTAATAACGAGCCGGCACTGTACACCAACGCTATGACGTCATGGTGACGCGCCTGCTCTGAATTCGTCTCGACGCTCACTCTAAACATTGATTATTTGCTTGTGGGCAAACCAAGACTGCACAAGTACCCAAAGTTTATTTTAAAACTGATACAATTTAAAACATTTATTAAAACGCGTTGTGTACACAAACAGACTATTCGTATATTAAAGCGGTTGAAACTAAACAATTTTTAAAACGCACAAACTAAACAAACATTACATTATTTTACGATACAAATCAATTGTTGCACACACACATTTTCTTTTACGTATTAACAATATTGAATTGTGGATTCGCGGTTATAAATTAAATATGTGCAACGTTTAAATAAATATTGTTTCAAGTGTATTTCATTCAATGAGCATTTTGCGCGTAACTAAACAGCAACAATGTGCGAATATTTGAGTACGGTGTGAATAAAAACTGTGGCATTTAAGAGTCAGTGCGTTTGTATTGCTGCTAGATTGATTTCGTAATAATGTAAATTGCGTGCATTATGGAGAAACACAGGAGGGAATGAAGAATGCTAGAGAAGAGGTGTGCTGATGCTGGGATAAAACAGGAGATATTTGAAGAGATCAAGCTCTGCGGTACAGGAGTTTTGAAGACGAATCAATTTGAAAACTAAGTGCAAATATGGGGAATTCGTGCAGCAGTGGCCAAGGACACAAGGATAAGGACAATATGTCCCAGAAATCGGAAGAGTAAGTTGTGTTAACTGTGTTGCACACCTTCACTCATCACAGATTTTAATACAATCATATTCGTTTCATAATACAGACTTTTGGCAATTATTCATCGATTTATACATATTAAAAGACTGGATGAAACAATTGGGTTTAAATCAATAGTTAAATTTTAACAATTAACTTCAATCCAGTTTATTATTTACCAATTTTATAATTATGTTTCACTATAGTTTATTATTATTATTAGTTATAATTTAATTGCACACTTTAATAGTTCTTAGATTAAGAATTTATAATATTGATAACCGAATCATAAATTAAGAATAACTAAAATTATTTAAAACTAAGAATTTCCTCCATTTTTTAGTTCGAAATCACATTTGAATAGTTCTTAGATTAAGAATTGACAATATTAAACCGAATCTTAAATTACAAATAACTAAAATTATTTAAAACGTAAGAATTTCCCCAATTTTTTAGTTCAAAATCACATTTTAATAGTTCTTAGATTAAGAATTGACAATATGGAACCGAATCATAAATTAAGAATAACTAAAATTAATTAAAACGTAAGAATTTCCTTCATTTTTAGTTCAAAACCACATTTTAATAATTCTCAGATTAAGAATTGACAATATGGAACCGAATCATAAATTACAAATAACTAAAATTATTTAAAACTAAGAATTTCCCCCTTTTTTTAGTTCAAAACCATATTTTAATAGTTCTTAGATTAAAAATTTACAATATGTACCGAATCTTAAATTACAAATAACAAAAATTATTTAAAACGTAAGAATTTCCCCCTTTTTTAGTTCAAAACCACATTTTAATGGTTCTTAGATTAAGAATTGACAATATGGAACCGAATCTTAAATTACAAATAACTAAAATTATTTAAAACTAAGAATTTCCTCCATTTTTTAGTTCAAAACCACATTTGAATAGTTCTTAGATAAAGAATTGACAATATGGAACCGAATCTTAAATTACAAATAACAAAAATTATTTAATACTAAGAATTTCCTCCATTTTTTAGTTCAAAATCACATTTTAATAGTTCTTAGATTAAGAATTGTCAATATGGAACCGAATCTTAAATTACAAATAACTAAAATTATTTAAAACGTAAAAATTTCCTCCATTTTTTAGTTCAAAATCACATTTTAATAGTTCTTAGATTAAGAATTGACAATATGGAACCGAATCATAAATTAAGAATAACTAAAATTATTTAAAACGTAAGAATTTCCCCCATTTTTAGTTCAAAACCACATTTTAATAGTTCTTAGATTGACAATATGGAACCGTATCTTAAATTACAAATAACTAAAATTATTTAAAACTAAGAATATCCTTCATTTTTTAGTTCAAAACCACATTTTAATAGTTCTTAGATTAAGAATGGCCAATATAGAACCGAATCATAAATTACAAATAACTAAAATTATTTAAAACTAAGAATATCCTTCATTTTTTAGTTCAAAACCACATTTTAATAGTTCTTAGATTAAGAATTGCCAATATAGAACCGAATCATAAATTAAGAATAACTAAAATTATTTAAAACGTAAGAATTTCCCCCATTTTTTAGTTCAATACCACATTTTAATAGTTCTTAGATTAAGAATTGACAATATGGAACCGAATTATAAATTACAAATAACTAAAATTATTTAAAACTAAGAATTTCCTCCATTTTTTAGTTCAAAAGGATGTAAATAAAAGAGTTTATGTAAATAATTTAATAATTATGCAGTTTTACTTAAAAACCACTTTAAGAAACGCTTTGAAATTTATGTCATTCAACTGCTATTCCACATATATATATATATATATATATATATATATATATATATATATATATATATATATATATATATATATATATATATATTATTAGCCCAAAAATAATCACAAGCCAAAATCTATTTCGATTCCGTATGTTACATATTCATCCCAGATAGCAAACACACAAAACCATAATGTTTCGATAAAAATACCGATAGAATGCATTTGTTTAAACAAAATAGACTAAATAATTGCTAATGCGCATGTAAGTCGTATTAAGCAAAAATAATAATTGTTTGATGTAAAAACGTGTGTCAATTCTCAATATTTTTATATATATTTAATTATTTTTTTAATCAAGTCTAGTAACGAATAATAAATGTAAAAACAAAATTCTAGCTCTTCTAAAGTGTAAACAACTCTTACTATAAGCGCGTTGCGTACTAGAATAGATGAGTGTTCGGATAAGGGAGGGGAATTGTCGGTGAGAGGAGTGGTGAAATTATCAACAGGGGAAGCGGCGACGCCGACGTCACACGACGCTATGACGTCGGCAGGAGGGAAACGACTTATTACCCACACAATGAAAAAAAATGACCCATATACATAGAAGCAAACAATGTCACATTAGTGAAATTTGTTTTTGTATATTATGAAAATTAAATATTCTTTCATTGATTTTTCTAATAAATGAATTTTATCTATAACGCAAAAGAATTTAGCTAATTTATTGTTAAATAGCTGGAGGGGCCTTCACTCGACTTTCTTGTCCTGTCAGTATCTCTATTTATGCTTTACTTTGTTATAAATTTACTCTGATTGCTATGATACAAGATTGTAATTAGAGAAATAACCATTTTCAAAGTTGATTTTGTAGTAAATGGTACAATTTTCAAAATAACTTTTCAAACAAAAGTTGCTGGAAATTTTAATATCTTCAACTTTTATAAAAATCACTTTTTCTCTAACTTGTGCCGTATTGGCTCTAGTTCACAAACACAGAGGTCAACTCGAAAATAATCAGATTCGATTTAGGGATAGTCAAAACTTGTATTTTCGTTAAAAACTCAAGTTTGAAAATTGTCATGGTTACTTATTTTCGACTTCGATCAAGAAAGTAAATATCTGTAGTGGCCTGCACTCGACTTTCTTTTACACAGTTTTTACTAGATATATATATATATATACAGGGTGTCCCATTTTAATCCGCCAGTAGCGATAATTCTGAAACATTGCATTGAATCAAAAAGTGTTCCAAATGAAAAGTTAATGGTTTTGAGGGGGACATCTGATGCCGTAGACTTTGCCCCCCCAGCCCCCCAAGGGGGGCGGGAACAGGGGGCAACTTTAAAATCTTAAATGGAAACCCCTATTTTTTATTGCAGATTCTGATAGAGGGTTAAAAAGTATGTAAGTTTTATCCGAAACATTTTTTTTATTGGTCGAGAGATGGCGACTAAAATTGACCTACATTTTAAAACTCTATCCGAGTCTGAGGTACAAAATAGGGGTTTCCATTTAAGATTCTAAAGTTGACACCAGCCCCCCCCCCCCCGGGGGCGGGAGGGGGGTGGGGCTATGTGGGGGGCCCGGTCAAACACTGTTTGAAAAAAAAATTACATTCTTTTTTGAATTATTTTACCATTATTTAATTTGAAAAATAAGTACTCAATCGCTATTTTTGAGTACTTTACGTCTTTGTAGGGGGGGGGGGCGGGGGTAGTATTTGGGCAGGCTGAGAAAAAAACAACCTTGTAAGGTTGTGAGTAAGTCCTAAGTAATAATAACAGTTAATTACGTGACGATTTTCGCAATTTAATTGACAAAATACCTAATTTTTACATTTGCAGCGCCATCTCTCGACCAATAAAAAAAATGTTTCGGATAAAACTTACATACTTTTTAACCCTCTATCAGAATCTGCAATAAAAAATAGGGGTTTCCATTTAAGATTTTAAAGTTGCCCCCTGTTCCCGCCCCCCTTGGGGGGCTGGGGGGGCAAAGTCTACGGCATCAGATGTCCCCCTCAAAACCATTAACTTTTCATTTGGAACACTTTTTGATTCAATGCAATGTTTCAGAATTATCGCTACTGGCGAATTAAAATGGGACACCCTGTATATATATATATATATATATATATATATATATATATATATATATATATATATATATATATAACCAAAACAAACAGTCAAACTAACCAATACTCTACAGAAATATTCTGAAATGTCTATTTTGTTTTCCTGTCAAAATAGCAGATGATCCGATTTTATAAGCTACATGCGAATCCATGGCAACGTAAACATATTTATAATGTTTAGTAGCATTTTTGTCGCAACTGGTACATTTTTTAAAGAAATGTTTCAAACAAAAGTTGTGCGAAATATTAATATCTTTATATAGAGTAAACATGCGCACTTCCGGTTTGAATATTCTTTTCAAAAATAAGAGGTGCACATCTATACAAGTCTTAAGTTTGAAGATTCATAATTTTACGTTCGACAGTTTTGGCCCCAGAGCGTTCACAGACACACAGACAGACAGACGTCATTCCGAAAATAATCACATTCGATTCAGGAAAGGTCAAAATATGTATATCCGTTGAAATCTCGAGTTCGAAATTTTTAATGATTACAAGACACCCATAAGTTATTAAAACCTATCATATTGCAACAAGTATTTTGTTATTTAAATATACAGTCAAACTTCCATAAGTCGAATCCTGAAAATACTTCAAGATATAGAAAAATATATGTAATGATATACAGAATACATAAATTCAACAGGAAAAATTCGACTTTAGGAAATGCAAGATATGGTAATTTCGCAAATTTGACTATATATATATAAAACGGAAACAAAGAAAGAGAATAATTCAGTTTCATTGCGATAAATAAATGTAACATCTCTTGACTACGTAAATACTTAAAAAGATATAGAAATAAAGACACATTCATAATAACATAAAATAACAAAAATATAAATTCGCTTACCTGATCTATTTTAAATGCCGGGAATCCTTGACTTTATAATACACCTACTAAATATTATAGTCCAAAAATTCTTGAAGTTCACTTAAAAATGAGTCAGTCAAGTTGGTATTTTATCATTTTGAGCGAATGCCAAGTGCAAGATTAATAAAGTGACAGATTTAGCTAGACGTTGACAGTTTTAATAAATGTTATTTCTAGATCTGGAAGTAAAATGGATAATTGAGAAGCGTTCTTTCAAACTCATTCACTTTTATACACAATTATATGATTTCCTCATGTTTTCGACCGTTTTTTATTAATTCCTGAGCTCAAAAATTGTCAAAAAAATCATTTAACACAATACTTCTCATATAAGTTGCATAATTTTAAATTTAGCGCCCAACGCGTAATCACTTTTTCGTGTTTACTTTAGGTTTACTCCTCTGAAGGTATCGGAGCGATTCACACCAAATTTGGTACACATATTATTTGGCATCCCATTTGAATCCGCTCGCAGTTTAAACCCAATCGCCCGTATACTTCCCGAGTAACAGGGCCCCAAAATTTCGAGCCCCCCTTAATACTGCCCTTATAAAAATAATTAAAACACTCAAAAATTCTACCAACAATTCTAAGAGATTATATATCTACAAGATTGTTTCATATTGTTAACTCAAAGCCCGAAAAAAATGATTAAATAGTAGAAATTTGAATTTTAAAATATGCACTAAATTTTTTTTTATTAATATTAAATTGTAAGACTTTTTATATCTATAACATTTTCTCAAATTGTTAACCAAAAGGCCATAATAATTAAAAACCTTTGCTCGCAACGCATATCTTAGCTAAAGGCGAGCTCTACGCATTGGTGCGTTTTACGCGTACCAAATATTGTCTCTATATAAATTCACTGTATTATTGTCATGAAACAATAATTAGTAAAACGTAGTTGTAATACGATTATTTATAAAGACGATTTTTTAGTAAATGGTACATTTTTCGAAAAAACAAAAATCGCTAGTAATTTTAATATCTTAAATTTGCATACAATTTATTTTTCCCTAACTAGTGTCGTTTTCGAGATGAGCAAAAAATTATACGAGTAAACAAGCACTTCCAGTTGAAATATCTTTTTGAAAATAGGTTTCTTTTCCTGGTATATATAAATCTTAAATTCAAAACAACATATGTTCATGTTCAACGGTGTAAGCTGTAGAGCGTTCACACACACACAGACACCATTAAAATTACAAGATAGAGTTCTTTTGTGATCACAATACTTTAATTTTGCATTACGAATAAGATAGTAAAAATAATTTCAACAGATACTTAACTTTAAGGTCCTCAAGTTACCAGGTGACCATCAAGAAGCAATCAGTTACCACCGAGAAGCAGCAAGCGATCATAAACAATGTGCTCAGTGAGAACAAGCAGCATTCCGGTGTGATTCTGGAGCCAACAACTGCCGGCCAACCAATCACCGAGAAGAAAACAGGATTATCGAAAGTTCTTAAAGGAGTTGCCACTTCTAGTATTTCAGGTGTTTATTGCTTTTTCATTAATATTGTAATTACTAAATTTTATGAGTAATATTCATAATAATTATTGCTTGTAGCAGATTCAATGTCGTTGAGTTCACCACCCGGTACGCAGCAAAGCCCTCGAGAATTTGATAAACTATATGAAAGTTCGGTACCAAAAGAAGTTCAACAATTAAATGAAAATTTACAAAATCTACTTATGGGACGCATCACTCTGGCCAAGACTAATTCAAAAACGAAGAAAATTGTTATTTATGTATCTGCAGCTGATTCTCAAGGTTTGCATTACAGCAATCAATATTATTACTTATATAAGTGGCCTGCACTCGCCTTTCTTTTGTTTTCACTAGATATAGATATATGTATATCTATATATGTATATAACCTAAACCAAACCAGCTATCAAACTAACCAATACTCTACAGAAATATCCTGAAATGTCATTTATCTAATTGAGTCTATTTTGTTTTCCTGTCAAAATAGCAGGTGATCCGATTTTATAAGTTACATGCGAATTCATGGCAACGTAAACAACATATTTATAATATTTCGTAGCATTTTTCTCGCAACTGGTACATTTTTTGAAGAAATGTTTCAAACAAAAGTTGTGCGTAATATTAATATCTTTCATTATGAACATAACTATATTTGCCGTAAGTGTAGCCGTTCTAGTGATATTGGAGATAGAACAAAAAATGTTTAGAGCAAACATACACTCCCGGCTTGAATATTCTTTTCAAAAATAGGAGATGCACATCTAGGGCATATACAAGTCTTAAGTTTAAAGTAACATAATTTTACGTTCGACAGTTTTGACTCTAGAGCGTTCACAGACACACAGATAGACAGACGTCATTCCGAAAATAGTCACATTCGATTCAGGGAAGGTCAAAACGTGCATATATCCGTTCGAAATTTTTCATGATTACAAGACTTACTTATTACTTCGTAAAAGAAAGATTGCTTCTTTAATATTCACCTTGTCAATATATTCAAATATAATATTTAATTTTGTAAGATTAATTTCATGATAATTTCTGAGATTATTAACACTCCCGGTTAAGATATGGTTTTCAAAAGGGGAGGGTTTCTTCCGGGCTTATACAAGTCTCAAGTTTAAAGATTCATAATTTTTCCTTCGACGGGATTGTTAAAACGTGTATTTCCGTAAAAAATGATTATAATACTTCCATTTAGACTTCGTCCATGGAAGTAAAAATATATGCACCTCATATAGATACAATTATGCATCAACAATTAGCGCCACAAGCAAAATTATAGGAGTACGGTGAGTGGTAATTACATTCAATGATTTTTTTTTTAGATTGTTGTGTGGAAAAAGGCGCATTGCACAATACTGTATATCCAGAGTTACGAACATATTGCAGGGAAAAATGTTACGAGTTACATATTGTTGATTTACATTGGAAAACGTTTTTGGAGAAACAACAAGATCACGAATTTCCAGAACTATGTCTTGGTGAACTAACAAGTACGTTCCGTTCCGTTCTAATAATGTTTTTATCAAACTAGTACTAGAAATTATTAATTAAGTTTCTATTCTATATATGTAGGACAGACAGAGGTAGCATACATAATTCCAGTATTATTTTTAAATAACTCCTTGGGTACTCCATTACTACCGATAACTGTAGAAAGTGCCGACTTTAAAATGGCAATGGATAGCGCTATGTACCAAACAGCACAAACTCTGCTATCCAAATGGTACCAATTGGATTGTGCTGCTCAACCACCATGCTACAGACTTCAGCCTATTAGTTCACACATACCTGGATTTAAGGTATATTTGCAAATTAAATTCAATTGTGTAAAGTTTATATCTATTTGTCAATAATTATTAGGAGACTTCGCCTGAGGAACGCGAGCGTGCATTGGAGGAATGGCAATCGGAAATCGAACGAGTATTGACAATATTGATCATTGTTTTCTCTGCAGAGTTAAGGGATACGTATTTGACAACGGTTGTGGAGCAAGAGGTTCATAATACGGTGTTTATGAGCCAGGAGTTAGCAAAACGTTGTGTCTGGATCAACCGGGTTTATACACCGACGGCCAGAACGCCAGAGCCAATGGAACCGGTGGATGGAGAACTGCATAGAAGACTAAACAACCTGCAACGAGATCTAAAGGTATTTATCCTTTTTCAACATTTAAATAGGCATAAGCTTTCGCTATTGAGAAAATGAACATATATTCATTTTGTAGCCTCAGAATTACTTTAAACCGTAACAATTTCTTTTAAACTTTTAACACCTTAAGACAAACTATCAGGTCCATCTAGTTCGAAGTAATGCCGCACTCCGCTCTCGGCTATTTTAGATGGTGGCGCTACCATCGACTTTGAATGTTCATGCACGCACAGTATTAGAAATTAGCTATATTTTTACGCTATAATCAAAGATATTCCATCGAATATAGACTGTTTATTGAATATAAAGGCATTACACGGACACATTGTTACACTTTTGGTGTCAAAGTTATATTGCTTAATTACATAAAACTACACTCAAAACCTATCATGATTAAACAAACCTCGATTACGCAAAAACCTACCAACTTATCTTTATAAAAAAAAAAACAGTGCATTCGTAATTGCATAAATAATGCCTGGTAAAAATGTGAATTTGTTTGTATTTACAGTTTCGGAGATAAAAAATGAAAACTATAATAAATGATCTATTTTGGAGGTTTTTATTTTTTATCTCTGAAACTGTAAATACAAAACAATTAACATTTTTACCAGGCATTATTTATGTAATTACGAATGCACTGATTTTTTTTTTATAAAGATTAGTCGGTAGGTTTTTTTTTTCGAGCTTGATGTTTGACCTTAAAATAATCTGTTGCAGAATCAATTGAATGAAAAGCATATAATTCGTTTACCGGTGAAATATGTAGAAGGGGGTTTGAATCTATCTGTCCCCGAGCACAGCCAATATATCAGTCAAGTGTGTTCACACCTTCGTAAACAATTGCAAGAAACAATCGATTCAATTATAGACGAACACCAAAGTAAAGTCCGTCTAAAACCCGCCCAAGGTATTCCGTCTCAACTATTCGAAGAGCTCAATCAACAAACGAATTTTTGCCAAAGAGCTGCACAATGTAGCGTCAATAGAGAAGGAGTGCTCAACGAAATTAAAAAGTCATTTATTACATTATCCCAATTGAATGCTGAATATTCATCATTAATTTCCGTTTTCTTTCTTAATTAAAGGTATATAACTAGTGAGTTGACGTCACCATTAGTTATTTATGGGCCAGGAGGTTGTGGTAAAACAACTCTGATCGCCAGAATGGCCCAATGTTGCCAACAATGGTTACCTGAAGCATTTCTTATACTAAGATTTGTAGGAATAAGCGCACAGTCCGATACCTTTGAACAACTACTCCATTCCGTTTCAAATCAATGTTCTATTTTAACGTATGGACATCAATGTTACTGCACACATGTAATTTACTTGTCCATGCGTACATACAATATTTTAAATGATTTATTTTTTGTTAAATTAATTTTAGAACTTAGATACATATTCAAAAATCCTGCCGACAGTTCTGAGTGCGAGCTGTTTACAAAGACCTCTAATTATACTCATTGATGGTATTGATCAAGTGAAATCATATAGCACAAAAGTGACCGATTGGGTGCCGAACACTCTACCCGGAAACATAAAACTAATCCTAGCCGTTACCGAAGACACTGACATGCACAAAGAACTAGCTGAACGTCTGGACACTTCATGTTTCGTGAAGATGCCACTGCTGGGCGAATTGGAAGCAAAAGGGATTCTGATGTCGAGTGTCATGCAATACAATCACAGTGTTAATTCGAAGATACAAGACTGCGTTTTGAAGTCGGTCCAAGAGTGCACTTTACCACTATACGCTAAGGTGACAAACAAATTCATTATTATAAAGTACTAGGGTCACCCGTGGGCACCATGTGCCCATATGGTATACAGAACATAGGTCAGTTTTGACTGATGGCGAATCTTCATGTAATTTAATAATAATTAACAATACAAATTTCCACATCGCAAATAATAATAAGGAAAAAATCGAGCCCTTTTTTGAACGCTATTTTGTTTTTAGATCACTATGCTGAGATTAACTAATCGATCGTTTATCTTGCACTGTTTAACATCCGATAAATTTAAACTAAGATTTATTTAAACTAAGTTTTGTTAAACTTTGATTTTAATCTTGTATGGTGCAACTGGCCATAAGGGTTGTATCATTAAGACAGTATCCTTAATTGTATTATTACACAAAAAAACAGGATTATATATTTACTTACGATTGCTGTTTATTATTTTATTCGATTATTCAAAAAATATGTATTACAAACCCTTTTTACACCACATTTTTAATGATTTGACATTTGATTCATTATTGTTTTTGAATTAAATAATCAGGCTATATTCTGAATTTTGCAGTATTAAATTTCAGTGTCACAACGGCAGTTTTAAAAGTGATAATTAGTTATATGCTAAAATACGATGGATTGTGCCAACAAAAATAAAAAATAAAATTGCCAACCAATCATGTTTCTAAATATGTTTGAATTATCTCTTCAAGATTTTATTTCTCTAATAATCAGAATTATAAATTTACTTACATGCAGTTATTATAATTTGACTCAACTATAGAATCTTACCGCAACTCATATAGTCAAAAATCACTGCTTTTTGGCCATTACGTAACTCGTACGTTACTAATTCACATTGAAATACTGTTTTTGGCGCTCATGTGGTAGCACTTTTATTTATATTTGTTCTTTGGCCGGTCATTTTAACATAAATGCACAAACTTCAAATTTGAATAAATAAAACTTAATTTTATTAACTAACAATTATTTATATTTCTCATTGACACACAATAATATAGCAGATGCCACTCTGTGTAAAGTACAACAACACACTAAATAGACTTCAAATCATCAAATTTATTGAAGATTTATCACAAAAACGTTTTTGTCTATTTCAAAGCAGACTGAACTTCAGAAGAGTAGTTATTGTTTTATTTCAGTACAAAATATTTGTTTATTTTTTATAATATTATTAACAGTCGCCATGGCCCAGTGGTTAAGAGTCTTGTCTTTCACCCTGGAGATTGTGACTTCGATCCCCGTCTATGCCAATTTGTATTTTTACAAAAAAGCGTTCTACACAAACACACTTACTCACATACATACAAACATTTCTGGGTAATTATATTAATGATTATAATGTAATGTAGGTTCTGGCATGGCAAACGTCGTGGTGGGCAGACAAAGAACATGACATAGTTCCAAAAGGTCATGTTACGCATCAATTACATCAAATGCTTGAGGAACTAGAGACAATATTGGGCTGCGCAAAAGTACAACATGCCTTAGCATTGATGACGTGCGCACGACACGGATTAACCGATCAAGAAGCAATTGATTTGCTCGCGTTCGACCCAGAATTCCACAGCAACAACACATACGGTAAGAAATTATTGAATATTTATATATTGCCACACTCATTTAGTTCCATCGACGTTATAATAAAATTATTTGTTGTTATGGCACAGTGGTCTGGGCTCCTGCTTGTCTAGCATGGTCTCGTCTAACAAAACACTTAGCACCATTCCTGCAATGGACCTTAACTGGAGGAATGTTATGTGTCCAATGGCGAGACAATATGCTCTTACAAGCAGTCACCGACCGATACAAAGAACATACGTCATGGGCCATTAATGTTCTCCACGATTATTACACGGTAATTTTAATTGGAATTATAAGTTATACAAACTCATTAAACACATTGTGTTTAATATGTTCAGGGAAAATGGTGGCAGCAAAAAGACCAAACTTTAGCCGCTCGACTAGTGTCCCAAGAAACCGTCTATGGAAAATGGTAACAATCATTAACATTTTGTTAGTATAATTATCAATTCTAATAATATTCCAGCAGCTATAATAGAAGAAAATTAGATGAACTACCATACCAATGTTGGCAGATGGATAAAACAAAATATAAAAGCTCTGTATATTTAACCGATTTAAACTGGATCTACCACAAAATCTGTGGTTCAAACTGTTACCAGTTGTTAGAAGATATTCAACTAACAAAGCAAAGCGAAAGTTCCGCCGATATTGTAACATTTTTACAAATGTTAGAACATTTTCTCGAGATTTATTCGACAGCATTAAACTATGACGGACGTCAATTCTATTCGCACTTGAATTTCTTCCTTGAAGATATACTAGAAAAGAATGAATTAGATGAATGTTTGATTCCAATATTAGAAGCAACAAGAAATCCACCTGTGATTTCGCTCATTGTTACCAACACTCAGGATGTAATCAAGAAAGAACATATGAAAGAACCGTCCGACGAGGAGAAATGCGAAGAAAACGTCGCAAATGGATTACAGAACAAAACGTTTGATCTTGTTACCCGATTTACAGAGACTGATGATTATGTTGTTAGCGTTTCAACAGAGAAAGAAGAGGTTTGCGTTTGGGATGTTCAGAAGTACGAATCATATTTTTATATTAAATTATTATTATAATAATTTGTTGTTGTTATTAATGTATAATAGATGCTTGCGAATACGAACATTAAAAAATGTTCCGTATCCGATAAATCTGCAACCAATCGATAAACACCGTTGTATAGTGTTGTGTCGACGTGAGCTACGGATTTACAATTTGGATACGGGTGAATTTGTAACAAAATTAAAAGGTGTCATGAACCAAAAGATGCCTTATTATGGTTTGCATGACCAGAGTCATTTGGTTGCGCTTAGTAGAAACAGAATGTACGTCAACTTAATGAACATGGAGACTGGAGACTGCGTTACCACATTCAAGGCTGGCGAGGATCGCTTTCTCAATTCCCTGCTGGTTTCGGGGGATGGGAGGTAATTTAACTTACATTTCTTTTATGTGATTTCATTACAAAAACTAAATTTTCGGTCATGATCTACACAGATTACTGTCAAACAGCTGATAGTTGACCTGCCAAAAAATACTGAAGTATTTATATGGGAAGTTCTCAATTTTTTTAGAAAACAAATAAAAAATATCTGGAGTGGCCTGCACTCGACTTTCTTTTACGCAGTCAAACTAACCAATACGCTACAGAAATATTCTGAAATGTCATTTATCTAATTGAGTCTATTTTGTTTTCCTGTCAAATTAACAGATGATCCGATTTTATAAGCTACATGCGCATCCATGGCAACGTAAACAACATATTTATAATGTTTCGTAGCATTTTTCTCGCAACTGGTACATTTTTTGAAGAATTGTTTCAAACAAAAATTGTGCGAAATATTAATATCTTTCATTATGAACATAACTATATTTGCCGTAAGTGTAGCCGTTCTAGTGATATTGGAGATAGAACAAAAAATGTATGGAGTAAACATGCACTACCAGTTTGAATATGCACATCTAGGGCATATACACAAGTCTTAAGGATTGTTCACAGCGAACCAAATAGTAATTAAGATTAGAAAATTACAAATAATAATCCAGTTTGTTGTATGACTAAACAAAGTTAACATTCCAAGCAACAAAATTAACACAATATATGATAAATTTTGTTGCTGTGAACGTTAACTTTGTTTAGTCATACAACAAACTGGAATTATTACTTATAATTTCTAAGCTTAATTACTGATTGTTTCGTTGTGAACAATCCTTTAAGTTTGAAGTTTCATAATTTTACGTTCGACAGTTTTGGCCCTAGAGCGTTCAGACACACACACACAGAGACAGACAGACGCCATTCCGAAAATAGTCACATTCGATTCAGGGAAGGTCAAAACGTGTATATCCGTTGAAATCTTGAGTTCGAAATTTTTCATGATTGCAAGACTTACTTATTACTTTGTAAGAGAAAGTAAAAATAGTCATTTAAGTAATTGTATAAACCTATTGTGATAAAATAGCAAGTAGTATAAATTAATTATTATTTTGTATCGAATATTTAAGAAATGAAGTGACTCATAAAAATGGCATATAAAAAAAAGTTTGAGAAAAAATCAGGTCAACAATCAGCCTAGTTGGACAGTTATTACGTGAAACCTATTAGCAGTAGTAATCATTACGTTTTAGTAAAAGAAAGTAAGTAACATAAATATGTTTTTATTCTGAACAGAGTCCTTGTCTGTGGCGACGAAACACAAAAACCTTTCCCTTTATTAGTATGGAATCTTAAATCTAAAAAATTAATGTACGATCTTAGAATACCACACCATGACTTTATAACTTCACTATCAGCTATCACTCACGAAGGTATGTGTACATATTGTCGAAATAGTGAGGCAACAGCCTTTCGCCATATCCCCTTAAAAAAAAGTAATTCTAAATTATAGCGGAAGTCTGTTGCTTGACTATCTCGACGCATGTCTGAGTAACATAATTTAAAACTGCATTGTTCACATTGCAGGTAACTATGTGTGCTGCGTATGCCATGAGATCGACGAGCCTACACCTAATTTCATTGTGGTGTACGATTTGCAGAGCGGCACACTGTTTAAGAAATGGAAACCATCGTGTAACACTGTTTCCTTGGAGATCAGTTCAGCAGGTGGCTGCGTTATCTCGGGACTCGATGATTCCCGAATTTTAATCTGGGATCTTATTACGGGTAACACACCACACCATGAATACAATAATGGGGTCTTATAACATTTCTTCAGAATTTCACTCACGTAAAATGCTTATACTGACAATACTGGTTTATGAAATGCGCTAACCAGAGCATTTTGGTTCGTCGCGACAAATCGATGGTGTTATTAGACCCCATTTCCACTCAAATAGCATACATTGAATTTGTTTTAATTAATATTGTTCAATATATAGGCAATTGTCGATGGTCACTGTATGGTCATACATCACCAGTAAGCTCACTTCGACTAGATCCATCTGGCGCATACTGTTTATCAACTGATTCCGAATGTAGAGATCGATCAATCCGACTTTGGGATGTCAATAAAGGTAAACTATTATTATTTTCTAACAAATCGCATCGCATCATCGCTCTTGTAGAAAAAGTGCTAGGTTCTGCATTGTAAAATTTTAAAAGATTAAAAATTAGGGGGTTATTTGAGGAATTGTATATACCTATTATTGTGATAAAATAGTGTTATTTAAATATTATTTCGTGACGAATTTTTAGTAAATATAGCATTTACATAAACATGGTCTATAAAAAAAAGTTTTAGAACGAATAAGGAGGGATTGGTAGTCGCATGATCTATGGCATATGGTGACCGAAAACAATATAGACACCCAGATGTATGTAAATGTGTGAACACTTTATTTATATCTTGTAGCCATGGTTAATACAATTGTTTCAAAACAATCGCAGCATCATCGAATGTTAAAATTGCTATTGTGAGTGAATTTGTGTATCGAATAATCAAATCTAAGTATAGAAATAGAATGATACGCAAAGGGGAAGGCGATTGTCAGCTTCTGATCACAAAATGGAGGAGTAGGGATAACTAATAACGAACGAAGAATAGTGATTCTCATAATCAGGATTACTTTGATTACTTAGAGTTGGAAGAAACACGCCTAATATACGTAATACATTTATAATTTCTGATTTTTGAAGAGATAAAATGTTTTTGTTATTTGGTCGATTCACAAACAATACAGAATCCGCCAAATTACCCAATTGTTCCAAAGTTACATTTATACTTCACACTAAAGATTTATTTTGTTATCTTCTAACACTCGAATTGTATCTATATACACTCGTACGTCGCCTAGTGCACGGCATTAAATTCAGAAATCCCCGCCTAGAGCACCGGCTGAGGAGAGCCCGGTCTATCCCCACCACGCTATTCTTAAAACACGAAAGAAATGCTCGGAATACCGTTTGGAACAGGCGAGGTACGAGTGTATAAGTTATTCCCATCTATGGTTACTACATATACAAAATTGTTTCATAATCGTAGCGTCACCAAATTTCAAAATTTGAAATCAAAATCAACAATTATTTGGCATTTATTCATGTGTGTTCATAAGATTTACATAGCGTTCCGAATAGAAAGCTAGATACATAGACAGATGGATCTGGGAATGTATATTATTAAAATTTACAATATTATCATATCGGTGAAGAGTCGACAGTATTTTGTGTGTGACAATGTGTTAACCTAGTAATAATAATAGAATTATTTTACCTTAATAAAAAAATGAAATTATTGTCTGGCATAGGTAATTTGATAGCAGTGTACACACCAAACGCAAATATTAGCGCTTGCGAGATAACCAGCTGCGGTCGTTTCGTGCTGCTCGCCATCGAAGGCCACGAGAATCTGCTTACTCTTCAGTTACGGGGTAAAGACATCATAGCGCTGGCGAACACACAGGCACGCGATCATGAATATGGTGACCCTGCGAACAATGGCATAGAGTTTGACCTCAAAGATACAGAAGAAGGATGCTGACCAAATAACAACTGAAGTTGTTTTCATCTTCAGAATCTATCGCATTCTCGATTCGATTTGTTTTTGTGTGTGTGCGTGTGTTCTATTTCTCAAACAAAATGTCAAAAATAACAAGTCAATCGGCAATTTTACGAACATCATCATTCATCATATATTATTAAGTACTCAATCTAAAGCAAAACAAGTATAACCTATGACACTTTACTCACAGTTCCTCTACGAATTTACTAGGCTTTTGTTCGTTGCACGGTTTGCGTTTACTGTTTTATAACGATTTTTTAATTCCTACTTTATTTGCCAATTCAAATATTACCCAAATAAAATATCTGGAGTGGCCTGCACTTTTTCTTTTACGCAGTTTTCACTGATTTTTTATTATAAAAATATAAAATTAGAAAATAATGAATGGGTGGAAAATGATACCAATACCAATTAGTAATGTCTTTGAAGTACTAGCTATCAAAACTAACCAATACACTCTACAGAAATATTCTGAAATGTCATTTATCTAATTGGGTCAGTTTTCCTGTCAAAATAGCAGATGATCCGATTTTATAAGCTACATGCGAATCCATGGCAACGTAAACAACATATTTATAATGTTTTGTAGTATTTTTCTCGCAACTGGTACATTTCTTGAAGAAATGTTTCAAACAAAAATTGTGCGAAATATTAATATCTTTCATTATGAACATAACTATATTTGCCGTAAGTCTAGCCGTTCTAGTGATATTGGAGATAGAACAAAAAATATATAGAGAAAACATACACTTCTGGTTTGAATATTCTTTTCAAAATTAAGAGGTGCACATCTAGGGCATATACAAGTCTTAAGTTTGAAGTTTCATAATTTTTCGTTCGACAGTTTTGGCTCTAGAGCGTTTACAGACACACACACAGACGTCATTCCGAAAATAGTCACATTCGATTCAGGGAAGGGCAAAACATATATATGAGTTCGAAATTTTACTTATTACTCTGTAAAAGAAAGTAAAAATACTGATTACGTACTTTGTTAATAAAAGAATAAATGAACGATATGGACAAATTTAAATTTTTCTTTTGATAGAACACATAAGGACCTAAAGAAAATTGCTAAATCTTGAATTGGATAAAATATACAAAAAAAGAGAAACAAACAGTAAACGCAAAACATACACAAACAAATATATGATTGTAAACATTTTTTCTATTACTTATATAAATATAAATTCGTTAGTTCCTTTTGTTCGTGATGAGTAAAATACGTGTTAGTATTCTAGGATAATTATTTATTCTTATGTTAATTTGTCTAATTTGGTTTTCTTTCTAGGTAGCTAATTATTATTATTAAAAATATTGACTTGCAATAATCGAAATAATTTTGAGGAAATATAGAAATTAAACTTTGAACGAAATCTTATCAAATGAAACATTTCTTACAAAACTATTTACATAATAAAATAATTTGATGTGATGTTGTTCAACATAACTTTATCGTAATTAATTTTTAATATTTGAAACAAATATCCAATAAGACCTTAGGAAATCGAGACTTTGCTGATATTTAATTTAACAGGCTTTTATTTTAAATATCTGAAAATATAGGTTTTATGAAAAAAATGCAGCAATAATCTCGTCCCCTAAGGTACTGCTCTCAAGAGCTACCAATAAAAGAGAACCAAATATGAATTCATCTGAATTTAAAATATTTTACTATGAACCGAAAAATCTATCACTGTTTGTTTCTAAATATGTCATTTTGCTTGTGTACTTCGTGATACAAAATAAACATTTATTTCATGATCAGTGGAGCGATTTAAAATATATATATATATATCCTACGTCCAGATGTTCTAATATTAATAGAGTTAAAAAAAAAACCTGAAGCTTATGAATATTTAATTCTAAATTGATATTGAGTGAAAAGAGCAAAATGACACATTTTATTATATGTATAAGGCGTAAAATAAATAAATCAGTAATAAATTAAATAGTGCTGAAGTAAATGACATTTTCAGTATTCTGATTTCAACATTTTAATTTCTTAAAACTATACATTGTACGAACGGCATAGATAAATAAATAAATAGTTATTGTGTGGCTCTGAAAATGGCGTCTATTTTAAACAAATTGCACAGCCAAATATAGCGGAATATTCTTTACATTATATATATATTTTTATTTTCAAATATGTGTTTAACTGAAGGACCCAAATGCCTCTCTATATTTAATTATTTATCTGTGTACACAAAAGGAAAAAAAGCAAAAAAAAAATCTTATGTAAATAATTTTTAAGTAAACTTCCAATAGACAAGCCAATAACGTTGAATATTACACGATCCTATTGTTAAATTAATAATAATTAATTAATAATAAAATAATATACATATTCCCATCTGGTATGTGGAACCAATATTGAAAAAAACAAAATATATATATATATATATACATAATATATAAATATATTTGTATGTTGTGATTGATTGTGAAAAATAATAAATGTGAGAACAAAACAAACAAGATTTACCTTAATGCTACATGTTATTATTTTCCTGAAGCGCATCCACATTTTGTATATGAAAATATGCAGTTAAGATTTTGTTTATATCTTCATCATTTTGGCAGGATAATCCTTCTTTTAGATAATCGCAGTGCAATTCGTTTTCCTGCGATGCGGGATTGCAGATAAAATTTAGCAAAGTCGTCTAGAAACATTCAAACTTAAACTATTAATTTGCCATTATTAAGGATCTCGACTATATATATATATACATATATATATATATATATATATATATATATATATATATATATATATATATATATATATAAAAAGGCGCAAAGTATAATATAAAATGCTTGATACAGAAATTTAGAGGATATTACTAGCGATGTGTTAATTCACTTTATGGATGTTTGTCTTTACTGAAATATTTTTTAATATACCTTCATTATAAATTGTTTATATTTTTTCGGTGCGTCTGTTATAAGTATTAATAATTTAGTGAAATTCTTCCAATCATTTTGAAGTAAACATTTTTCTATTTGTTTCGCTAAATAACCATAGCTATTCCAAAATAATGAGTGCTCCACGTTGGTTGTAGGTATTTGATTTTGTCGTTTCCTTTTTCGGGTCACTTTTTCTGGTTCGGTTAAAATTTTATGAATCGTAGCCTTAAATATTACATAAATGCAATTTATAATTTAATTCTACATATAAACACCAATATTTGTCGATAAGATTCGAAGTTCTCTTGGCAGGAAACAGCACATTCTATATTCAAAAGCAACTAACTACTAAATATATAATATTTCCATGATGAAAATGTGTCATTTGTCTAGTTTCTATGACTGCTTATATATGTGTCATCAAATTAGGATAATGCATAATTTTATTTTAAGAGGATGAAGACACACAGTACCACTGCAGGCCCCCGGGGTGAAGTTATGAAGGTGAGAAACATTTACAAACATCCATGCCGTATCATCGGAGCGGTTATAGTATTTAAACTCCAAAATTAAACGCTATATATACATTAATTTCATAATGCATTATCCTAATTTACTATTCCAAAATAATTTGAAAACATATGAAAATATGGTGTGGCCTGCACTCGACTTTCTTATACGGAGTTTTCACTAACAAACTGTTAAATCAACCAATAATCCACAGAAATAATCTGAAATTGTACCATATAGCTTATTATTTTATTACGTTTCATTAATATAAAATATAGATTGTTTCTTTAATATTAAAAACATATGAAAATGTGGTGTGGCCTGCACTCGACTTTCTTATACGTAGTTTTCACTAACAAACTGTTAAATCAACCAATAATCCACAGAAATACTCTGAAATTGTACCATATGGCTATTTTATTACGTTTCTTTAATATAAAATATAGATTATTTCTTTAATATTCGCCTTATCAATATATTTAAATATAATATTTAATTTGTACTGATTTTGAATATTTATTTTTAATAATCAATACGCATGAGATACGTTCTCAATCGATCTATATTAAAATATAATATTTAATTTGTTTTGTTTTTCAATATTTATTTTTAATAATCAATACGCATGAAATACGTTCTCAATCGATCTATATTAAAATATAATATTTAATTTGTACTGTTTTTGAATATTTATTTTTAATAACCAATACACATGAAATACGTTCTCAATCGATCTATATTAAAATATAATATTTAATTTGTATTGTTTTTCAATATTTATTTTTAATAACCAATACGAATGAAATACGTTCTCAATCGATCTATCGATCGTCAAATGCAGACATTCTCTGGTGAAATGACAAATATCAAATTATTTGAGCCTATTTTATTTCTCTGCTAACATATTATCAGGTATAGTTCATACGATTTATTATATATAATTTACGTACATACGTATGACAACATAAATAAGACCATTTCAAATTTTTCGTAGCAGTTATCTCGTAACTGGTACATTTTTTAAAGAAACTTTTCAAACAAAAGTTGTGTGAAATATTAATTTCTTTCATTATGAACATAACAATTTTTGCCATAAGTGCAGCCGTTCTAGTGATATTAGAGAAAAGACAAAAATGCATAGAGTAAACATGCACTTCCGGTTTGAATATTCTTTTTAAAGTGCACATCTAGACCATATACAAGTCTTATGCCTGTTTACACGATACATAAATAAGAACATTTCAGATTTTCCGTAGCAGTTTTTTCGTAACTGGTACATTTTTTGAAGAAATGTTTCAAACAAAAGTTGTGCAAAATATGAATTTCATTCATTATGAACATAACTATTTTTGCCATAAATGCAGCCGTTCTAGTGATATTAGAGAAAGGATAAAAAATGCATAGAGTAAACATGCACTTCCGGGTTGAATATTCTTTTTAAAGTGCACACATCTAGACCATATACAAGTCTTATGCCTGTTTACACGATACATAAATAAGAACATTTCAGATTTTCCGTAGCAGTTTTTTCGTAACTGGTACATTTAAAAAAAAAACTTTTCAAACAAAAGTTGTGCAAAATATGAATTTCTTTCATTATGAACAAAACTATTTTTGCCATAAGTGCAGCCGTTCTGGTGATATTAGAGAAAAGACAAAAATGCATAGAGTAAACATGCACTTCCGGGTTGAATATTCTTTTTAAGGTGCACATCTAGACCATATACAAGTCTTATGCCTGTTTACACGATGCAATAAATTGATCAAGTTGATTTTGAATTTATTGTCAAATTGAAACATATTTTTGTTCGTCTTACACATTTACTGTGTAAATTTATGTATAAATAACATAGCGATACAAAACAAACAAAAATAAAAGATATGTATAAAGTTGGTAACGACAAAATAGGTTAACAAATCCTGGGAATTCCCTAGAAATTTCTTGAAAATTAGAACTGAATGTTTTTTTTTCCGCTAAGAGAACTTCGAAGACAGCCTTAATTAATTAAGCTTACATAATTTGGTAATTTCTTAATTTCCTTCAATGCCGAATCGTTTTGTTTTCGTTGTTTAATATTTTGTATTTTTCTTAAACTGATGTTTGAATTATTGTTGCACTTAGAATATCTAGTTTTAGACCTTTTTGGTCGTCCACGCTTAGGCTTAGTTCTAACCATATCAATAATTAGATCATCTGTAGTAGATGTTTCTTTGTCTAAGAACCACGGTTGAATTTCATCAGCATGATCTAAACCAAATACTGGTGATACTCGGATTGGAATGATTGGATCGGGATTAGCTTTTCTTTTACGACAATTATTTTCTTGTTCTTCTATCTCTTTGCGTTTCCTTTTTAGTTTAGATCTAACTTTTACTGTTGTCATTTTTATTTTTTTATTTTCGTCGCACATTATTTGTTTTTTTTATTTTACACTTTTATATGATTTTAATCATTTTGAAATTATTTTGTAACTGTCCGTTGTTTTTAACGTCTTCTCATTTGTTTTTATAACCTATTTGCCGCACACGAGTCTCTTTTATTTTTTACTTTTACCCAACAGTAACTCTGCAAAGTAACTGATGTACATTAGAGTACACGAATTTATTTCCATACAAATTAAATTAATACAATAAATACTAAAATTAAATGATTTCACACAAAATCAAATATGATTTGGAAAATGACAGTCAGTGTTCCCATTCGCCTCATATAAGAAAATTTCAATATAACTGTTAAATTTGCAATAAATTAATAAATAGGTAGATTAAAAATATATGAATTAATGATCATTCCATATGTCCGTTCCTTGTTTTATTTAATAAGCCCACAACAAATAATATCAGGGATGGCCTACACTCGACTTTCTTTTACGTTATTTCACTAGATAGGGGAAGGTGTCATACCGGAAAACAAAATAGACTCAATTAGATGATATTTCAGAGTATTTCTGTAGAGTTTTGTTTAGTTTAACAGTTTATATATATATATAAACAAACTGTTCAAACTAACCAATACCCTACAGGAATACTCTGATATAACATTTATCTAATTGAGTCAAACTAACCAATACTCTACAGGAATACTCTAAAATGTCATTAATCTAACTGAGCCTATTTTGTTTTCCTGTTGAAATAATCTAAATAAGATATATGTATGATTTTTCGTAGCAGTTTTCTCGTAACTGGTGCATTTTTTAAAGAAACTTTTCAAACAAAAGTTGTGCAAAATATTAATATCTTTCATTATGAACATAACTATTTTTGCCGTAAGTGTAGCCGTTCTAGTGATATTGGAGATAGAACAAAAAATGCAAAGAGTAAATATGCACTTCCGGTTTGAATATTCTTTTAAAAATAGGAGGTGCACATCTAGACCACATACAAGTCTTTAAAGTTTAGTTTCATAATTTTATGTTCGACAGTTTTTGTGTCATTCCGAAAATAGTCACATTCGATTCAGGGTAGATCAAAACGTGTATATCCGTTGAAATTTCGAATTTGGAATTTTTTCATGATTACAACACTTATTTATTACTTTGTAATAGAAAGTAAAAATGTGTTAACAACACTGATAGTAGATTTTGCGCCAAAATTCAATTTAATTACTTAAATTTTTGACCAAATTTTATATATTGCTAAGCAACTATTAGGAGATTTTGTTGAATCAATAATAACAAACGTCAACATTTTTATAGAATGGCAAACTTGAGTTTTATAGAACAAAATTCAGCGAAGACTCTAGTTCCAGCGAAAACTGTAACAAAACTAGACTTCATAAAAAAGCTTACACATTTATATATGCACAATAAGTTTATACAAAAAATTGTAAGACATACAAACATAAAATGTACTTACCTCTAATTAATATTTGTTTGTTTGTTTGTTTGATAGGGTTGTTTATCTGCATGCGAAAGTTTACAAGTTTTATATTTACACAACAACGATATAATAATTCTATCAAATCTTGAGCCAGTTAAAACATTAAAGCATCTGTATTTGCAAAAAAATCGACTAAAAAAAATTGAAGGTTTGACTACATTGAAACAATTGAAGAAACTATATTTGGGATATAATGAAATCAGCGTTATTGAAGGACTTGAGAGATTGGAGAATTTAGAAGAGTTACATATTGAGAAACAACGGTTATACAAGGGCGAAACGTTATGTTTTGATCCAAGAAGTATCATTAAATTATCAGTTAATAAAATGATCGACATTCATAGTTTTAGCTCGTCGTACGGTTATAGCGTTTGGTCGTGTGTCTGTAACATGCTCCGATCAAAAAATTTCCTTAACAGTTCTTGTCTCGTCCCCCTGAATCCAAAAATATATATAACTCATATACTTGGATCTATATATCTCTTTCGCTCGGTCAGTCGGTCGTAAGACCGCAAGTTTTCTGAAGGTACCGGGTCAAATTTACTGAAATTTGGTAAACTTAAAATTTGGTGGCCAAGAAGTCCCCGTCGCATTGTAAATCCAATCGTCCGTACAGGACCAAAGTAATAGGGTCCCGAAATCTAAAACTCTCCTTAATACTACCCTTAGGACAAAATAAGATATGTTATGTTCAGCAATTTTCTTCAAAATGTGAAACTGAAAGCTATAAAAAATAATGAAATTAAATAAAAATTATATTCTTCAAACATATATAATAACTTTTTATCAAATAATGAACCTAAAGGCCTGATTTTTTTTTTAAATTTTAAACATTATAGCGATTTCATTAAAAGACTGGCTATCGTTGCAATCAATCAGTAATAATGTCATTATTATCTTTACATTAAGTGGTTATAGATTTTTTACTTAAAAATTTGAGTGGTTGAATATAAATAAAAATTAAACCATCCACTAAATAGATAATACGGCGAGCTAAAGGCATTAGTGCCTGCCACCTACACTTGTAATTATTATTCACACTTGTTTGTGCGTTTTACAGGATTTTTTGAAATTTAAAACAGCAATCTCATTAAACGACTGCCTATTGTTGCAATCAATCAGTAATAATGTCATTATTGTCTTTTACATTTTATCTTTTCAAAAAGTGGTTATAGATACTTAAAAATTTGAGTGGTTGAATATAAATAAACACATTAAACCATCCACTGAATAGACAATACGGCGAGCTAAAGGCATTGGTGCATGCCACCTACACTTGTTATATATATATATATATATATATATATATATATATATATATATATATATATATATATATATATATATATATATATACATTTGTTTGTGCGTTTTACAGGATTCTTTACTTATATTAAATATATCAGGGAACAATCTAACAACGATCGTAGATTTAGAACCACTGAAGAAGCTCCGGGTAGTAAATGCGGCTTATAATGATCTTAAAGATGTAAATGAAGTAGCTAAAGTCATACAAAACTGGTTTCATTTAACAGAAATCAATTTTATTGGCAACCCAATATCAAAACAATATCGTTATAAAGATACGATAATTGCAAATACTTTTCGATTAGGTAAATACTATGAGAAATATGATGCGAATGAATTAAAGGAATTTATTTTCAGTCATTCTTGATGAGAAAGATATTAACGATATACAAAGAAATTTTATAAAACGTTTCGAGTACGAAAAATCGCTAAATCGGACGAGTTCGAACACAAAATTTAATCAGCCCAGAAGTGAGACAATTGGAAAAATTCTTTGAAATTTGATTTTAAAATTGAAATTTTGTATAGGTATACCAGGGAGTATTGCACCGCAGATACAAAATACAATATCGAAATCTCTGATGAATAACTTATCTTCGCATGTGCTAACGACGTCGGTGCATGATGAGATGGACACGTACTTACCGTGGAGGGCGTTGCGGTTAAAACAATGTGCGAGTGACTCTGGCAAAATAATTCCGCCGTTATTCGTTAAGCAACAACAGCAACAAATGCGACGAAACAGGAAACCGACACAACGACGAGTACAATTTGAATTTCCACAAATTCCGTGAAAAACAAAGAAACATACGTGTATATTTACTACTATGTATTTATTGAAACATTTTTATTGAATAAAAATTTGCAAGAACATATAAATGTTATGAAACAAGTATGTACTATTTTATAGTTATTTTAAATAAATCATACTTAAAAATAGCTGCAATTATAAAGTGATCCATATATTAAAAATCAATCTGATAAAAAATAAAATCAATGCATCTCTATATATATATATATATTTATTAAATTAGCCGTTTTATTATTCGTATTTAAAAACAGCAATAATTTTTAAATCCATGTGATATACGAATAACAAAATGACTATTACAAATGAACCCTTATGAGAATAAAAAATAAAATAATACTTCTGTCGTCACTATAATCATAATAATATTTATGTTCATTACACATTTATAAAATACTTAATGAAACTAACAACTAAAAATGTATTAGTACGCAAGCTTGAAAAAGATGTGTACAATTTTTATTTCAAAATGAATATAATATATATATTTAATTTTCTTTTTTTTTTTTTTTGAGTTTAGAAACAATACAAATTGACCATTTTATATAATTCAACTTGTATCTGTTTTGTACCCAATTGGAATGCATCTAAGAGTTGTGTTGAACACATTTTGTATTGTTTTTGCATAGAGATTCACCGTCTATTTAGAATATTTCGAGTATTTTCACTGTTGTTAAATATACATATATATTTTTTATTTTTATATAATCCTGTGTTTGTTGTTCATTATTTCTCTTAAAGTATTATTTATTTTTGATTTATAATCTACATCTTTTCTATGTATTAATTATAAAGTTTTGCACAGCCATATTCGCAAACAAAAATAGTCTAGCATCTTGATTTTACAATAACTTACTACATAAAAAGAACATTATTTTTGAAGCTAGAGACCATTGTTTTTTGAATATGGATGAAATATGAAATTGAAATGTTATATAAGCTACATTCCTTCTACAACGTTGCTATACAAATATATCAAAAAGGGATTGAAAAATTACATTATTAAAGAAATAAAAACATTTTGTTGTTTCTTAGCAGTTATACTAAAAGCTGCCATTTGGAAGATTCTTATTACATACATATGACAAACAGACGATGATTATCGACGAATATTTTATAGTAAATAATAGATACTGTTAGCGTAAGCTTTTGCACGTACAAAAATAAACGAATAATGTAATTATGTGACCACACCACCAAAGCTACACTTGTTGTGACCCAGTTATAAATTAAAACAAAAAAAAAAAAAACACATATTTCTGACGATTTATTCCATAGACTAAGTAAAAAACATAATTAATTTGTCGCGTAGCCCAACATTACTATACAGAGGACCCTGTTGCTCGCCATTCTAAACCAGAATAACATATTACGGCAGCCATTTTGATTTGCGTTAGACAACTCTAACTCAAAATGGCGGATCTGTTAGTCACGTGTTCTAGAACAAGCATGTGATTAAAACCCTGGAATCAACTCTGTACAGAAATGTTTGCGACGGCTTAGTATTTATACATAAATTGTAAATATCGCGCGTTTTTGTGTTTTGTCATTTAAAATAATAATATGTTTTATCTATATATATATTAGTTGATTTGTTTTTTGAAAAACTAAAGTTTGGTCAGCACAGTCTGAGTCTGAAAGGCCAATCAATTATACAGCGGTTCGTACATAAGCGTAAGTCTAATCTATATATTTATATAGTTGAAACAGTAAAGTTTAACTTATTTTTTTATATAGACACGACTGTTCATAATTTTGTTTTAAAATTTGTTTATTTTATTCTCCTGTTCGACGTACAGCAGTGATATTGAGGCGAGGGTAAGTGAAAGAAGAGGAAATCAGAATCAGGCACACTCCACAATACACTGTGCACTATTGCAGAACAATATTGCACGTGGCTTGGGAGGTACATTAATTATCATCTGTAATCATTATTAATCTCACTAGTAGTACTCCTCCTATGGATAATTATACAGTAATACATAGTTTTTTAATATACCTGTTACTGCTGTTGTTGCTGTTGTTGCTGTTGCTGCTGATGTTGTGCTGTTTGTTGCTGTATTTCAATTTTCTCAACAGTCATATCCGGATTCATAGCGGTCGCTTCCTGGATAGCTTCAGCTAACGCCCGGTCATGATCTATCGGATCACCATCAGATTGAATTGTGATTTTCTGTTCGACTCGTGTTTCTATTACACCATCACGTTCCGTTTTATACTACATTAAACAAAACAATGTCAAATAAATTTTAATGATTATTAAATAAATAATGTTACGGTAATAGTTTCGACTGTGCGCGTCTTCGAGCTGATTGTCTGTGAACTGACGATTTCTCCGGTTGCCGAATAATCGCCATCTTCGGATTCTAGTTGTACTTTGCGTGCTTCTGTTGCAACAACGGGTACATTCGTTGTTGAGGTTCTATGCGCTGGGGTTTCACTACTATATACAACACTTTCTGTCTGGACTATACCACCAGGACCTTGCTCACCCTAAATTCAAACAAACACACATATTACAATTTACATTTGCAATAGGTTCTATTTTTCACGATTTTGAAGAATAGTAAGAAAAGAGAACAAGTTCTAGTAATGTTTGTAATGATTTACTATATATCGGATAACTATTTTTTACTTTCTTGGACGAAGTCCAAAAGGAAGTATTATAATCATGAAGATTTCCGAACAGTAATTCACATTTTAACCATCCCTGAATCGAATCTGACTATTTTCAGAATGATGTTTGTGTATGTGAATACTCGCGAGCTAAAACTGTTGAAGAAAACTTTAAACTTAAAACATATATAGTGCGAATGTGCACTTCCTATTTTTGTAAACATTATCTTAACCGGAAGTACCCATGCAACTTTTTCAATATTTCGGAAACGGTATGAGTTAAAGAAAAAGTGATTCATATAAGAGTTAAAGATATTCTTATTTCTTCTATAATTTGAAAAGTTTTTTTCAAATAACGTAAATCGCCTTTGAAAATTATTATTTTATATGTACCGTAGTTGCGATTATTTTCAAAGGTTATTTTTCAGTAAATGGTACGTTTTGCGTGAAATCTTTATAAACCAAAGTTGCCAGTAATTTTCATATTTTCAACTTTTATGATAATCATTTTTTCTCTAACTTACGCCGTTTCCAAGATATTGATAAAGCAGTATGTGTAAATTGTTACTTCTTGTTAACCCACTGTAGTGGACGCTACTTGTAACATACTTATTGCAAACAAATCAATTAAATCATATATATTTTTTGACGTAAAATTGTTAATTTGATATCTTATAAAAATATGGTCAGTTTATGATTTTCTATGGTAATTTTAAAAAATCTAGCTGTTTTTATATAACAAAAAAAAATCGATAAAAGTTGGTATATATATCTTAGATACGCGTATTATTTATAATTCTGGTGAAATAAATAATGTATCTAGCAAATTAAGAAAATTAGAGTCAACGGGTTAAGAAATATCTAAACCCGTTGACTCTAATTTTCTTAATATTTAAGACTGATATATGGCTCCGATGTGCACTTCCTATTATTTAAAACAATAGTTTTAAATAATAGGAAGTGCACATCGGAGCCATATATCAGTCTTAAATATTTCTAACTTTGCCTTCAACCGTTTTGGCTGTAGAGCGTTCACACACACACAGATCTCATTCCGAAAATAGTGTTCTGTTAAAATTTCGAGTTCGAAAATGTTCATGATTATAATACTAGCTTTTAGACTTCGTACAAGAAAGTTAAAAGTAGACACCCGATGTAGTAATAATGTAATAATACATATTAAAAATCCTTCACATTACTAATAGTTAGGTACAAATGAATGATGGGCAATCAATCTCAAATTATTGCATTATTGAAAACGAAGAAATATTGCACCCTTGTGTACCAGTAATACCATTGATGCCTACTTACGAATTGTTGTCTTATATATTTGAAATTTATGCAAGAAGCATCGATGTCACCTACCTTAAGAAAAACTTCGTTGTACCTTCCCGACGGATCATCATCAAAATCAATTGGTGTTCCAGAGTCTCCTGAACTTGATGAACTTACGCTGTCTCGGCGAACAAGCTATACAATACAAGCCATGCCACAAAATGGGGGGTTAAAATCAAGCAGAAATAATGATATTAAATAGCACACCATCGCATATGAAAAATAAAAACAATTTATTGGTTTGAACAATTGGAAAACTAGCTCTAACGAAAATGCCTTATTTAGTTTTGAAATTCCTCACATGAGATATTTCAACCAAATTCATAAAATGGTTAAGTAATAGTGCAAAAAAAAATTGAGTAAAAATGATAATTGAATGGTCGTTCAATAAAATTGAGCAAATCGTTCATGCGATTATTACTTTACCTGATCACCGCTGATTAGCGTACTAGTTGTTTTAACTTCCTGTGTAACAACACGTTGTTCTTGTCGCGTTGCGCTGGATGTCATTGAGGTCGCCACTGTTTTCTCTTCAAGTTGTTGGGTTCGCGCGTTCGTACCTAGATCTTCGTGTGTGGTAGCTGTGCGTGTAGTTACTGCTCGTGCGGTCACAAACGGAGACTTACCATCGTCAATTGTTTCGGCCTTCGTTCAAAAAACAAAAAAAATATCCGTGCAAAAATCATAATACTACACACATATATTTATAGCTTGTTGCGCAAAAAAAAACTAATCGCATTATTGTTAACAATTACTTAGCATAGGAGAATTAAGACTTAATTTTCATGATAATAACGAAGGTGTGACGTGACTAATGAAGCGTTATATGAAATGGGCGCGCTCATAATGTATTATTATACGTTTGTGGATAGCATAGCACATATTTAATGAAGCATGGGCAAAACTAATACGCTGTGTACAAGCGAAACACCAAATGTATTGAACCGGGCCGAAAACCTTACGTTATATTCAGAAATACATATATATATATATTCTATACTAACAACAAAAAACTAAGGCATAAATATAAAATAAATAAAAACAAAACTGTAATATAGTAAATAAATAAAATAACGAGAAAACGCACCTTATTAACTTGTGTCGAAATTGTAACTTCGCCCGTACGGCCATCTTCAACTTTCTCTTCGATATTTTGAATGACCCCATCTTTATCCTTAGTCACCACTTGCTTCGTGGTCGTTTTAACAATAACCGGCGTGCTGACTGCCGGCGTTTTCGATTTTTTCGGTATCTTCAACTGCGCCACATCTTGTAAATTATCTGATTTATATTGATCTAAATCATCGTCACTCGTTTCCCCATCCGACGAACTGTCCACCGATTTCGATGTAAACGTTTGTGTAGTCACTTTCACTTTCGTATCTTTCAAATCGGTAAAATGTGATGGATCAATTTGAGCATAGTTTAAAATTAATTCACCAGTAACGGGATCGGTTCGAGCCGTTTTAGGATCAATTTCACCGGTTTTCGGATCAATATGACCCCATTCTGTGTGTATCTTACCAGTCACAGGATCTATTTCACCCGATAGTGTTAACACTTGTGTTACCTTTGTATTGGCACTCTTTACTAGCGGGTCGTTCGGATCAACTTGTATGATTTTACCGGTTTTAGGGTCGACCATACTGTACATGTAAACGGTTTGGGTCGTTACGTTTAAGATTTTGCCGGTTTTTTCATCAATTTGACAATCTCGAGGATCGATTTCTTTTACTTTACCAGTTGGATCTGACTGTGTGATCAAGTATATTCGGACGATAATCAACTTGCCAGTTTTTGGATCAACTTTTCCATATTTCGTGTAAATTTCACCGGTAGTAGGGTCGATTTGTGAAACTGAATATAAGGGAGCACCTGTTTCATCGACATCACTTGTTTTCGTGTATATTTGACTTGTTTCCGGATCAATTTTAGTATTATTCGCATCGACCTTCGACAGTCGACTGATAACTCCTGATTTCGGGTCTAGATAGCCGTAAATAGTAATTATATAACCGGTAATTGGATCTATTTGTCCGCAAGAGTATACTGCTTGTGAACTTGTCACATCCTGGTGATCAAACATCCAAATTTGACCCGTTTTTGGGTCGATCTTAAAGTTTTTAGGATCTTTTACAGTTACTTGTCCTGTAGGAGTCACTTCTGGTTCAGTTATTGTGACTGAAATAACTCGTCCAAAATGTGGGTCAGGTTTGCCAGTCTTAGAATTAATATATCCTCCCTTGAAAAGAATTTGACCGGTTGTTGGATCAATGATACCCTGTTTAATTTCGGTTTTACCAGTTTTCGGATCAACGAATGTTAAAGTACCATTAACTGGATCAATTTGTCCGAATTTTGTATCAATTTTATGAGTTTCAGGATTGTATAAACCTGTAGATAATTCTGGTATTGCGTTTTTACTATCGATAGTATTCTTTTTCGCGTCTACTTTTCCGACGAATGTAGCAATTTGTACTTCCGGCTCTATCTCTGAACCAATTTGGATAATTTGTCCCATATTGGGGTCTGTTGAATCGGTTTTAGGATCAACAACGCCAGCTGATAAATAAATATTACCATGTTCATCGATTTCAATTGGCCGTGATTCGGTCTTGCCAGTTTTTGGATCTGTCGTAGTGATTCGCATTAACTTTAAGTTAATCACTCCGTATTTGGTCGTTACTTCACCAGTGGCAGAGTTCAATTTACCCTTTGTTGTTTCCATTTGTCCCTTGTTTGGGTCCACTGCACCAGTGTTTAAATCTTTCTTGCCCGTGATTGTTGTAATTTCAACCACAGGATCACTCTGCCCAACAATGCTGATTATTTGACCAAGATGCGGATCGGGTTTACCGGTTTTAGGATCAACAACGTTGCTGCCAACAATGATCTGGCCAGTAGTTTCATCAACTTGTGCTGATTTGGCATCAACTTTGCCAGTTTTTGGATCATTAACAATAAGTTTTCCATTTTTAGGATCAATCAACCCATATTTCGATTCTATATAACCAGTCGCTGGATTCAACGTTGCGGTGGAGTATTCAATTTGTCCTTTTTCCGGATCAATTTTGCCAGTTTTCGGGTCAATTTTTGTAGTAACAACCATGATTTTAATGATTCGTTTCTTAACGGGTTGCACATTGGAGGAATCCTGTGCGGCTTTTAATCCAACGACAGAAACAACTTGGCCCAGATTTGAGTCAGTTTTGCCTGTTGCTGGATCGACAACTGGACCAGATGCAACATGAATATGACCTGTGGATGGATCGACTTGACCTTGCACGACTTCAGTTTGACCGGTAACTGGATCTTGAGCAATGATCGTTCCCTTTTTAGGATCAATCATACCGAGTTTTGATTCAACCAAACCATTTTGTGGATTATAAATACCAGTGATGTGCTCCACGTGACCATTTTCAATATCAATTTTATTGGTTTTTGGATCTTTTCTTGCTGTAATTACCATTATTTTAACAATACGATTTTTAGGTATATTTTTTTGCTGAACAGTAACTGCTGGAGGAATAATGACTACTGCAGGAGACTGTTGCTGTAATTTAACGGGAGATTTTACTGGTGACTCAATTGGTGTTTTAGCAGGTTCAATAGTTGTTTCTTTCGGTACAACTGTCGGCGATTGACTATCTGCTGTTGCATCAACGAGAGGCTCCGTAATATGAACGGTAACAGCTCGTGCCATATGAGGATCGCTCTTTCCAGTTTTGTGGTTGATGACTGCGCCTTTGAAAACAACTTCACCAGTGTTGGGTTCAGTGTGTCCGTGGCTAACTTCAACTTTACCAGATTTAGGTTCAACAAATGCCAGTGTCTGTGCAACTGGATCTAATACGCCATATTTTGTATAAATCTTATCCTTATCAGGGTCATATAAAACATCCGTTGTATCACGTGTAGCGCTCTTCGAATCAATCGTATTCTTTTTCGAATCATATTTTCCAACGTATGTCGTTACTTGAAGTTCAGGATCTACTTCGGCACCGATTTGGATCACTTGAACTAGATGCGGATCAACTATTCCTGTTTTCGGATCTGCAACGCTAGCAACAATAATATTATCTTGTTTGTCGATTTGTATTGGTTTTTCGTGAATTTTGCCAGTTTTAGGATCACGGAAAGTGATCTTCATTAGTTTCAAATTGATCAAACCTTGTTTGGTTGATAATTCACCAGTAATAGGATTAAGTTTGCCGTTAGTTGTCTCTGATTTGCCAGAGTTAAGATCAATTTCACCTGTTTTCGGATCTTTCTTGGTGGTTATTGTTGTAATTTGTACAACAGGTTCCTTTGGATCCACAACATTGATCAATTGACCCAAGGATTGGTCAACCTTGCCTGTTTTAGGATCAATTACATCTTTAGTTAAAATTATTTGATCAGTAAGTTTGTCAACTTGAATCGGTGTAACTGATGTTTTGCCAGTTTTTGGATCTTTATGGACGATCTTCAAATTATTTGGATCAATTCGCCCATATTTCGTATCAATTAGACCCGAGACAGGATCTACAGTTGCTGTCAATTTTTCAACGGTGCCTTTCTCGGCATCAATCCTATTCGTTTTCGGATCTTTCTTTGAAGTGATGACCAAAATTTTGATAATACGTTTCTTAGGTACTGGATGACTGGCTAATAAATTAGGTACAGCTCGTTTGTCAGGAGATTCTTGAGAAGGTTCATTAGCCCCAACAATGGCAATCAGTTGCCCATGAGTCGTATCTCGTTTTCCTGTTTTTGGATCAAACACTGGAATTGATTGTAAAATAATTTGCCCGGTAATGGGATCAATTTGACCTATGATCGTTTCCTTTTTACCGGTAGCCGGATCAGTGACGGTCACTGTACCGGTTTTCGGATCAATCAAACCGTATTTTGTATCGATATGACCATCTTGGCTATGCAAGATACCAACCGAATGGTCAACATTACCATTTTCTATATCTAGATGACCAGTTTTAGGATCTTTCTTAGCTGTAATTACCATTATTTTAATGACACTACGTTTGACTGGCAGCGGACTGACTGCAACTGGTGTTTTAACTGGTGAAGTCTTTGCTGGTGAAACGGTTTCTTTAGGTTTATCTACAGCAGTTGCAAATGAAGGTTGATTGGGTACATCTGCATGTACTTTTGGCTCTACTATTTCAACAACTACCGTACGGCCGAAATGAGGATCTGCTTTGCCAGTCTTAGGATTGGTAAAACCACCTTTAAACAATAAATCCCCAGAGTTTGGTTCAATAGTGCCTTGTTTGAACTCTGTTTTACCCGATTTCGGGTCAGTATATGTGAGAGTTTCTGCTACAATATCAAACTGGCCATATTTAGTATAGACTTTGTTCTTTTCGGGATCAAAGACACCAGTCGATGTTTCTGTTGATGTTGTTTTTGGATCGAAAGTGTTCTTTTTGTTATCAACTTTACCGACAGTTGATGTCACTTTTACTTCTGGGTCTAGTTCAGAACCAACTTGGATAATCTGACTAAGGTTCGAATCTTTTTTGCCAGTGCGTGGATCAATGACTCCTGTTAAAACAATAACATTGTCGTTCTTGTCCAATTGAATTGGACGTTCTTCAAGTTTTCCTGTAGCCGGGTCACGTGACAAAATCATCATACGTTTAACGCAAATTGTTCCGTATTTTGTTACAATTTCTCCAGTGGCAGGATCAATTTTACCATTGGAAACTTCTTTATGAGCATTCGCTGGATCAACTTGCCCAGTTTGAGGATTACGTTTTGCTGTAACTGCTGTTATCTCAACAACCGCATCACCCTTACCGGATACGCTCACTATCTGACCAAGAGTTGAATCAACTTTGCCTGTTTTTGGATCGATCACACCTTGACTAATCAAAATTTGACCATTCACCTCGTCAACTTCAATGGGTTTCACTTCAGACTTGCCACTTTTCGGGTCTTTCGTTACGATCTTACGATTTTTAGGATCGATAACTCCGTGTTTTGTATCAATGTGCCCCGAGACGGGATCTACAACAGCTGTAGATGTATCCGCATGGCCCTTTTCAGCCAGAACACGATTTGTTTTCGGGTCTTTTTTACCAGTGATTGTCACTATTTTGATTATACGTTTCTTGGGAATGGCTGTTAGACGGCTAGCATTTGCCTTGTTTTTGTCGTCTGCAACAATTGTGATGATTTGACCGAGATTTGAATCTTTTTTGCCCGTACTTGGGTCAATTATAGCACCATTGGTAATATGTATTTGACCTGTGACCGGTTCTAAGTGACCCTGGACAACTTCTTTTTGTCCATTTGCAGGGTCAGTGATTATGATAGTACCATTTTCAGGATCAATTAATCCATATTTCGAATCAATCAAACCAGTGTCGAGATTTTGAGTTGCTGTTGATGTATCGATTTGACCATTTTCAATATCGACTTTGTTGCTTTTTGAATCTTTTTTACTTGTGATTACAAACAATTTAACAGTTCGTGTTTTTCCCGTTGCAACTGGTACAACCTTTGGGGGAGTTGTAGTTTGTGCATTATTATAGTATTGCTCCCCAGCCAAAAAGGCAGCCGAATCATTTTTAGGATCTTTTTGTGGCGGCAGTGGTTCATCAAATGAAGTGGGAATTTTTTTTGCACCGAACGAGCTGGTATTTTTATCAAGAGCTCGTCTAGAGTTAGGCGATTGTTCCGGTTGTGTTTTACGTTTCTCAGCGTTTTTCAACACATTTTCATCCTCACCGGGAGCATAATTAAACGCAAGGCCGGTCGCGCGCCGTGTATTCGGCGATTGTTGTGACTCGGGTGCGTTGGTCGGACTATGTTGATTCTCATACGAGAATGCATTTGCGGGTATTGGTTTGCGCGATGGTGACGTTTTATCGTCAGATGTTTCGTAATCGTATTGTCTAGTGTAGCCGGGTAATTGTGGTGAACCCATTGGGGGCCCACCCTTTTGTTTATCATCTTCGATTGTGTCCGCTGATTCGTTAGATGTATCTAATAATTTATCTTTATTCTTTTTATCCTTTTTGTCTTTCGGTGAGCGTTTAGAACCGAATCCAAAACCAAATCCTGGACTCTGATGATAAAAAAAAACAAAAACATGCAAAATAAAATATCAACATGCTTTTGAATAAAAATGGAAATAAATAAATACACACAATATCTTCACAGTACTTACTACTGTAATTGTTTAGACATCAACTAACACTACAATCACTTTTCTACAACCTGTTCCAAGTATTTTACATGGCTTAGTGCTTGAAAATTAAAAATATATTTGACCAAAACATAAGGTCGAAAATATAAGCATCGAACAATAATTTAAATATATTAATCATTTACATTGATTATATGGCGATTTTACCTCGTTCCAGTGTATTTTTTAATAATTCTACTAGTTCTAACGCCAAAATTGAAATTATTATAGTATTTTATTGAAGATAAATTCATATTTCATCCATTTATTTGCAAATAATATGTTTGAACAAGATTATCATCCGATGTAACATTTTCTAAATATTTAGGACAAAATAATAATAAATAAAAAATAATTGACAAAGTGTCAGCAAAATTCAGGCCGCGTGCGTACAAATTTCTACATATTTACCAATAGTAAAATTACCGAATGACGAATCCGTTTGATAGCAAACTTTAGCTATAATAAATATATTACCTTTGCCTTCTTATCTTTGTCTTTCGATTTGGGTGACTTTGAATCTTCGTTGCTAGAATTCAAGATGGATTCGTTGGGCTCGTCTGTACCATTCATCACTTCGGCGACATTCACATCCCGATTCTCCTTGTCTTTGTCATCCTTCTTCTTATCTCTGAAGAGACCACCGGCGGGTAGAACAGCCACACCACCGATAGGTTTCTGAAAAATTGACAAACATTTCCCTAGTTACAAAAATACAGAGAAATTCTCGCCAACGAACAGTCATTTCAATCAAAAATATATTACAAATTATAATTCGAACTAAATAGAAAAGCGTGTGTTGAACTCCAGGCATTAGCAAAACCTTTCAAAGAAAAAAGTGTAATATATAAAAAATGAAGAGACAACCTGTAAAAATAATAAGTTTTGTTGAAGAAAATCAAATAATATAAGCAATGGCAACTTTTGAATTTTGGTTAATCGGTAGTATTTCTCTAGTTCTACTGCTAAGTAAAAGAAAATGCGAAAATTTTAGTTGTAATAAAACCTAATTGAAGTAGATAGATAAAACTATACATAAGTTGCATGCGAGAATTATAAAAAGCAGAATTTCAACCATGAAGAATACAAACACTAAGGAGCGATAATGGTTTATAGATCAAATAATAAAATAAGTTGCTACAATTCATTATGTGCAAAATGCTTAGCAAGTTGCTATAGAGACCATACATGAAACTGACACGAGCGCCAAATTTACTCTAGCAGCAGGATTTTGACTTTTCGGCATTGTTACACTGTATATTTCTAAATTCCATAAAAATACTTAAAAATTATGATCAAAGTTCGGAAAAAAAAATCAGTCGATGCGTAATTGCATAAAAAATATCTGGTTTTTGTTTAAATACATTTTCGTCGGAGAAAAAATGGGCCTAATTTGGAATTTTTTATCTCCGAAACTGTATATTCATAAAAATTTGAATCTTTACCAAGCATTTTTAACCCTTATTCGGCACACTTCTCTGGTCTAATGTGCTCGGCACACTGGGATCATGTGCACCTCAGTGACAAAAACCGTCAAAAACAATGAGCTATTGAATATTTTTACTTAATTTTTTTGTTGTATCCTTTTGAAAGGGTGCTTCTTAATTTAGTAAAGGATAAATAGGCCAAAAAATTAATTAAGTACCTTTAAAAAATAGAAATAGCGAAAAAAGAGATATTTTTACATATTAAGGGCTAAAAATTTAAGTAGGTCTTCTACTAATGTGGCACTACAAGATTATAATAGAGGTTTAAGTGCCCCATTTAAAAAAAAGGTATTTATTTTCAGCAAATATTTGCAAAAATATCATATAAATTAAAAAAAAAAAACTTTTTTATTTATAATTAATCTAGCTGTTGCCAGGTGATGTACTAGACCCGCTCCCGTCCCCTTTAGGTACTCAAAATTCTTGTATTAAAAGCATGGGGTGCATATGATCCCAGTGTGCCGAATAAGGGTTAATAAAAATAACTAACCACTTTTTTCGAGCTTGCTGTTGGGTCTTAGACCATTAGCAATATTATCAAGAGGAAATTACAAAAAACTAATAGATACAGGCGTTTACTCAATTAATAACAGAACAATTAGTTTTGTATCGAAATTAGACAATATCAAATAATGAAATTAAGATGCAATTCCTAAAAAATTAACCATGTGAATGAATACAAACGTGTCATTAGCCACTAGAGACTTATTTGGCCACTTCGCTAATAGTACACGCGGTCTCTATATTGGATGTATCTCCATTGTATTCGTAAGTTCTTGGCCAAACAAAATGCAAGAGGCAAACACACAAAACACACATACAAAAACGCATAAACAATGAAGAAGAACGAATGAGTAGTGCAATTAATGAACACCTTCTCTTTATCAGCTGCTTCGTGTTTGTCGGCTTCGTACTCGCCCTCAACGGAACTAGCAGAACTTGCGCTTGTCGTACCAGTGCTGCTCTTCCTTGTCAGCTGCAGTTATTATTCAAAAATAATAATGATGAAAACATGGATTAGGTGTTTCGGAGGTAGGAATAATAATAGGAATAGAGCACACACACACACACAAACTGCTAGTTACACTAGTGTGCGGTTATATATTTGTAAGGTAACATCAGTCAATTCCAATTAGTATAATAGTTCAAACGATATTTTACAAAAGAAATTGTGCGTTCAACAACAAAACGAAATTGGTTTAATTCTCGAAATTGTGTGTGTCGTTATGTGTGACATACCTTTTCTTTCTTGTCCTTCTTCTCTTTCGGCGATTTAATCTTAGCGGGACTCAAGTTGTCCATATCGGGGATATGGTCCGGGGGATGCGACATTGTATGACGCTTGTTGCCTTCCTCGTAATTTTCTTCAGGCTTCGTTCCACCCAGAGCTTCATTCAAATAAAAACGATTTGAAGTTTTAAAACAGCGATCACAAAATTTCGGACGAGTACGACTTACGGTCCATGCTTCTAGAGGCGAGTCTTCTGCCGCTGAGTGACCGCTCAAACTGTGGTGCAGGTCGCTCAATGGGCGTCTTTTTCGTTTCGTAGTGCGTTCGGCCAGAGTAGCGGAATTTCGAGCCGAATCGTGGGAATAAGCCACCTTTTTGATTCGGATCGGGTGTCATAAGCCGGAAGAATGTATGATGTTCTACACAGGTTTTCCATAATTTCTTTGCAGCTCTGTGATTCGCCAGTTTAAAACCGATCGTTGATTCGTATTGTTCGAATTCCCCGGGTCGAATTTTAATATAGAAATTGTGACGTTTGTAGCTAATTTTCAGTATTTTCGGCCAAGCAAATCTATTTATTCTCAGTCTAGATATTAAAAAATAAAAAGATTTACCAGTTTTTTTTTTTTAAATTAATATTTATGGATAAAACAAACCTGTCTCTATAGACGAGAAGTCCCGAAGCGCATACACCCAACATGATATCAACACCTTCCGAGTCTTTCGCTGGATGCAAATCCACACCATACATTGCTAATTTCTTCGCATTTTCTAAATAATGTAATTCAGCTTCTGCTGGTGTTTGTCCTCTATTCAAAACAATCATTTAATTAACAATATTGGCAAAATTAATTAACATCACAACTTTGCCATCTGTTTGTATCATATCTAATATATAGGGCTTCCACAGCAATTTTGTATACAAAAAAGTGAAATAGTGTAGTTTTTAAAGGGTAAAAGTGAAATAAGTGACTGAAAAAAGATAAAAATGTGAATAATAGTGAATAAAATATTCATTTTGTAGACGCCATTTTGTTTTTAGACCGATTTTGAGGCCAGATTCGTAATCTGCGACCCCATTAACCTTGTGTCAAATCAAATTTCAGGAAATTGATTAAATAAATAATAGAGTTTTACATTAATATTAATAAAGAGTGTATTGAAAAAGCTAGAGTGGACTGCACTCGGCTTTCTTTCACGTAGTTTTTACTAAAAAAAATTAAAATATTGACAGGCACAAATCATAATATGATTGATTAAACTATATACAAATACATGGCAACATGAATAAGATATTTAAGATTTTCCGTAGCAGTTTTCTCTAATTTGGTACATTTCTTTGAAGAAACATTTAAAACAAAAATTGTTTGAAATATTTATATCTATCATTATGAATATAACTAATTCTAGTTATATTGGAAATAGAACAAAAATATGCATAGAGTAAACATGCACTTCCGGTTTCACAATTTAACGTTTGATAGTATTTGCTCAAGAGCGTTCACAGACAGACGTCATTCCGAAAATAGTCACATTCGATTCAGGGAAGGTCAAAACGCGTATATACGTTAAAATCTCGAGTTCGAAATTTTTCATGATTACAAGACTTACTAATTACTTTGTAAAAGAAAGTAAAAGCACATATTTACTAATTGACAATTGAAATAATAAAAAGTACACCTTCTTACCTATGGGGAAGTTTTCTATAAACTTTTGCCGAAACAAAAAAAAGTTAAAAATGGGTTTTGAGTCAACGAAGTTAGAACATTGACGAATTTTTCGCGTCTTTAATACTTTTCATACATTTATGACATGAATATAGTGAACAAAATTTAAAATAGTGATCGATTTCGTAAAAAGTGAATGCGTGGAAGCCCTGTTAATATATTATGGGTAGATGTATTGTTAAATAAAATAGGAATTACTTGTGTGTACGATGTAATTCCGCGACTTTGTCCTCTAATTCGGGCTTTTGATTTGGTGCGAATTTGAATTCCCGTAAGTAACCACGAGCCATCATATCTGGATCGTAATCGCCCAGTTCACTTTGTACCAAATAGCTGCCGAGCAACGCATGCGTGACAAACGAACACGGTAATCGGTTGTTTAATATATCGTTTCGAATCTGTAAACATAACTGGTATCTTGTGATGTCTTCTTGTAGCTGCGCTGGATCTGGCGGATAGAATTTTACTTCGAAATTCAGTTTCCACGGTTCGACTAACATGAAACAACAGATTAAATTTTATTTCATTGATTCATGTATATATGTGTGTCACAATCTTACATTTTAAGAATTTCGAAATACGTTTATCCATATCGAGCCAATTCCTAGGATCATGTCTGTCTTCGTAAACCAATCCGAAGTAATCTTTTTCTAAGAGATTCATTGAGTCGCACACTTTGTCTAGAAGATCTTGTCCTTTCGCTTTTCTCTAAACACAGATTAAACATTTATTTTGCGATTTTCTATGAGAATAGTTGAAAATTATACCTCTATGTTAACATCCATAACAGTTCCATCGAGCATAGTGATTTTAGCGAGCGCCATTTTGCCGATTGTCTGTTTTTTAGCAGGCGAAGAATCAGCATTTTCGACTCCCATTTTTCTTTCTTCCGGCATACTATACTAGCCACGTTCCTGTAATTAAAAAAAACAACTTTGTCAATTCTCGAAATATTCGAACAAGCATTACTCTGGCTAGACAAACCCAACCAAAGCTGAGCGTATAAGACTAGAATTACGAGAAAATTGATAGGATCGCAACGCGTACTTATGGCATTTTATTATTTCCGGAAGCTCCTGGCGCCGTGCCTGGCCGATAATCACATTACTAGGAGACGGATAAGTCGCGTGTCAACCACTAATAAAATCATAGGAATACGAGGGCTCCGGGCACGACATGGCTTGGAACACGGACATGACAAAAACAAACACAGACAGCGACAGGTTCGAGCTACGTATGTATTGTCATATATGAGTGTAAAACCACGTCCGGATATTGGACGCCGTCGAGACGCCAAGGGGCGCCCTACAGTTTCCGGTGGGTATATATATATAATGCTAATTCACTTTACGGCCAAACACACAAAACTTATAGTCTAACATAAAAATTTTTAGTGCCATATAAGATATTATATTGTACATGTGACATATACGAGCTTTATAAAATTGTTTTTGGGGCCATCCAGACCCAATTTCAAAAAAAATATTTCGGAAATGTATAAAAAAAATATTGATTCATTATCATAAATCTATATGTAATCAATATACAGTCAACTTCTCTAGTTGGAATCTTAAGAATTTGAAAAAAAAACAAGTTAGGGAAACAAGAGTTATAAGAATGCAGTAAATACACCTTAAAAATCTGGAGTGCACTTCATTCGACTTTCTAATACTTTTTTCACTATATGTGTAATATAGCTATGTTGTATTTTTAATTCATTCTACCATTACCATGAGACAGAATCAATTTGTGTGATAACTATAGGGAAACGTAAATATAATATGGCAATTTTTCAGTATATGGTTAATTTTTCGAGATTCATTTATTCTCTAACTGATGTCCTTTTTGACATGTGCAAAAACAAGTAAACTAGCACTTCCAGTTGAGGTTTTCTAACTATAAGGAAACGTAAATGTGTATTATGGCAATTTTTTAGTATATGGTAATTTTTTCGGGGGGAAAAAATTACTTTTAAACATTCATTCGTGTCCTATTCGAGATTTGCAAAAACGAGTAATCAAGCACTTCCAGTTGAGGTTTTCTTTTCCGTTGTAACCTAATATTAAATTTAAAACATATTTTTATAGTCATAAAAATATGTTTTAAATTTAATATTAGGTTACAACGGAAACCTATAGTCATAGAGCGTTCATTAAAAAAATAGTCTACATGGATTCAAGGGCCTTCAAAATGGATATTTTCACTAAAATTTCGAGTTTGATTTTTATGAGTACAATACTTTTATGTGTGTGTGTGTGTTTATGTGTGTGTGTGTGTGTTTATGTGTGTGTGTTTATGTGTGTGTGTGTTTATGTGTGTGTGTGTTTATGTGTGTGTGTTTATGTGTGTGTGTGTTTATGTGTGTGTGTGTTTATGTATGTGTGTGTTTATGTTTGAGTGTGTTTATGTGTTTATGTTTGTGTGCGTGTGTTTTTGTGTGTATTTATTTGTATGTGTGTTTGTTTGTGTGTGTTTTTGTGTGTCTGTGTGTGTGTTTTTGTGTGTGTATGGGTGTGTTTGTGTGCGTGTGTGTGTGTGTTTTTGTGTGTGTTTCTGTGTGTGTGTATTTTTGTGTGTGTTTATGTTTGTGTGTGTTTGTTTATGTGTGTGTGTGTGTTTAGGTGTGTGTGTTTATATGTGTGTGTTTATGTGTGTGTGTGTGTTTATGTGTGTGTGTGTGTTTATGTGTGTGTGTGTGTGTGTGTGTGTGTGTGTGTGTTTATGTGTGCGTGTTTCTGTGTACATCACATATAAAAAAGTAAAAATGAACGAAACAAGATGAAAATTCGATGTAGAGAAAAATTCTAGAATTTCCAGTGTATTAGGTACATAACACAATCCAGACAAACAACCCATGAAACATTAGGTCAACCAAAAACGTTTTTCGGACAAACATTCGAACCAATTTTCAACCAAAATATTTCCGGGGTATTGTTGGCAAATAAGGATCGGGTGCGTATATCTATGAAAAACAAATAAATCGATGCGTACAAGAGGCAGAGGGCTGGGGTCATGGAGATGGAGCTACCAGGACGTGCCTGGTTTGCAAAATACTTTGAAACATAGCGCACCAATATCTCTCGAAAACTGCCACAAATCGAAGAAGAATGATGGCATACTATAAATAGTATATTATTGTACACTACACACACTCTCGAGCATTCAATTTGAAAGTCAGGTCTGTGTGACGCATGCAACGAGATTATGTTTATATCGAAGTGGTTTCCTAAAATTATGCATCATTGAGATTCGCTGCTAGCTGTTTGACTGTATAATTTTATTATTAAAATATGATATAATAACAGCGTCATGTCATGGTTGCCAGTGGAAATTGTGTCATAGTTCTCTGTAACATATAACACAGCACAACATAATGCGGTTTGTGTTAAAATACTTGATTTACTTCATGTTTTATAGATTTTTCTAATAGTATCCGACACCAGCGACAACTTTCAACAAAACCATTTATTTTATACAAAATTTCATATATCTTTAATGACAATGGTGGAAGATGTTGAAATTATCACTTTTATTTGTTATTTTAATCACACAAAAAACTTTATTTTGTTCATTTTTACTTTTTTATACGAAATATACATATATATACTATTTTCGGAATGATGTCTCTCTCTGTGTGTGTGTGTGTGTGTGTGTGTGATGTATGTGTGTGTGTATGACAGCTTTAGAGCCAAAACTTTTAATGGTAAAATTAAGAAACTATGAATTTAAATTTTGTATAAGATTCGGACGTGTACCACCTGTTTGAAAATATCTTAACCGAAAATACTAGTTTACTCTACTAGCTATTTTTTCAATATCCCAAAAACGGCATAAGTTATTATGAAACAATGAATTTAAATCTTGTAGAAGATCCGAACGTGTATCACCTATGTTTGAAAATATCTTAACCGGAAATACTAGTTTACTCTACTAGCTATTTTTTCAATATACCAAAAACGGCATAAGGTATTGTGATACTATGCATTTAAATCTTGTATAAGATCCGGACGTGTACCACCTACGTTTGAAAATATCTAAACCGGAAGTACTAGTTTACTCTAACTATTTCTACTATATACCGAAAACGACATAAGTTTTAAAAAAAAAGTTAAATATATCCAAATTCTCTATTGTTTGAAATTTTATTCGAAAAATACACTATTATCTGAAAAATTAATTTGAAAATTTTAGATTTTCGTTTCTCTGGTTACATACATATTAATACTATTTCATGGCAATCGTAGCATAAATTTAAAACAAAATCAAGCAATATTTCAATTTATATATAATGAAATATTTGGAGTGGCCTGCACTTTCTTACACGTAATTTTTACTATCTATATATTATATATATATATATATATATATATATATATATATATATATATATATATATATATTATATATATATATATATATATAGAGAGAGAGAGAGAGAATTAAGTGTAATAAAGTGCAGGCCACTCTAAATATTTCATTATTGTTCAGCGAAAATACTTGACTTTATGTTTATAATAAAACTACTGGAACGAGTAGTAAAGATGTAAGAGTAAACCGAAGCAGATTACAAAACAAGATTTAATTGACGTAATATAAATTACAATTTCCTATTTTATGAAGTGTAATTACAGTTGTGGGTGGGTTTGTGTGTTATTTGCAATAAAAAAGACATTTAAGTAAATGCATGCAAGGATAGATTAGTCAACAAGTAACTATTTATAAATGATAATGTACAAATCCGCCAAAATGTTCAACTTAAAATACCAGCATTTACGAAAGGTAATGAACGCTTGAATGAAATAACCTAGATTATTTCTCTTTTTGGGTCGTCGCAACACGCGGAAGTGAAAAAGGTTGCCTGGCTGCACGGCGCAAAATAAAAATAAAACCAATATATGTATGTTTTTGCAGCGACGAAGCGCGTCTAGAATTTCAATGCGCGCTCTTTTAACTAATTTACTGCATCACTAGACTCAATCCTTCGCGCAGAGTTTGTGTTTGTGTCTCTTTATTTAATTAAAGTGTTCTAATTAGGTCAGGCTGCGACCTCATTTCTCGCTGAGGGAAAAAACTTGTTTGATATTTACATTAAAGGAAATTCATTAGCAAAATTGATATAAAACACTTTATATACGTACGGATACAGTAAATGAAGACACGGCCGAAATAACAACGTAAATTGCTACATTTTATATATACAATACATTAATTTTAAAGTCTTATAATCTCGATATAACGGATTCATACATACACACACACACATCTTGGTGTTTTTTATATTTTTTTTAAAGTATATCTGCATTTACATCAAATCAAATAGTAATTAAGATTAGAAAATTACAAATAATAATCTAGTTTGTATTATGACAAGTAAAGGATTGTTCACAGCGAAACAATCAGTAATTAAGCTTAGAAATTATAAGTATAAATTCCAGTTTGTTGTATGACATACAAGGTTAACGTTCACAGCAATAAAATATATTATAAATTGTGTTAGTTTTGTTGCTGTTAATACTAACATTGCTTGTCATAATACAAACTAGATTAGGTTATTTGTAATTTTCTAAGATTCATTACCAACCTTAAAGGTTCACAGCGAAACAATTAGTAATTACGCATAGATATTACAAGTAATAATTCCAATATGTTGTATGACACAAAATGCTAACGTTCACAGTAACAAAATTTAGAATACATTGTGTTAATTTTGTTGCTGTAAATGCTAGCATTGCTTGTCAAAATACAAACTAGATAATTATTTGTAATTTTTTTATTTTTTTTATTATTTGGTTCGCTGTGAAAACAACATAAAGGTGTATTCACTGCGAAACAATTAGTAATTAGGCTTAGAAATTACATGTAATAATTCCAGTTTGTTGTATGACATACAAAGTTAACGTTCACAGCAGCAAAATTTATATTTAATTGTGATATTATTGTTGCTGTGAATGCTAGTATTACTTGTCAAAATACAAACTAGATTATTAATTATAATTTTCTAATCTGTTTTATTATTTGGTTCACTGTGAAAACCGCTTAAAGATGTATTCACAGCGAAACAATTAGTAATTAAGCATAGAAAATAATATAAAAAAATAATAATCTAGTTTGTATTATGACAAGCAAGGGTAACATTCCAAGAAACAAAATGAACACAATGTATGATAAATTTTGTTGCTGTGAACGTTAACTTCCCATGTCATACAGCAAACTGGAATTAACTATTTATAATTTCTATGCTTAATTACTAATTCTTTCGCTATGAACAATACTTTAAGGTTCACAATTAATAATTAAGCTTAGAAATTACAATAATAATTCCAGTGTCTTCTATGACATACAATGATAAAGGATTGTTCACAGCTAAAGAATTAGTAATTAAGCTTAGAAATTATAAGTAATAATTCCAGTTTGTTGTATGACATACAAGGTTATCGTTCACAGCAACAATATTTACCATAAATTGTGTTGCTTGGAATGTTAACATAGCTCTTGACATAATACAAACTAGATTATTATTTATAATTTTCTAAGCTTGATTACTAATTAATTGTGTACATTTTATTGCTGTGAATGCTAGTACACAAACAAACTAGAATATTATTTGTTATTTTCTGATCTTAATTACTATTTGGTTCGCTGTGAATACAACTTTACAGTTGATAATGTAGAATTAATTGTAATGATTGCAACGATTGTAAATTGACTGTATTTTACTGTCAACTATAGTTGGAAATCTCATGTACACATAATTGTAGTTGTAGTTTACCCCTTTAGAAAATAGTAAAATCGAACAACAAATAAAAAATAACAAGAAAAATCGCGTGTGTTGTGCACATATCAAGATGCCAACATGGCGGCGCTATAATATCCTATCGAAATCAACAAACTTTTACACTATTTAGGTATATATATATATACCTTTAAACAATATTTATAGTGAACATAAATATGAAACTAATCAATAAGACGCGAGGGCGTCGGGTCGGAGCGGATTGGCGTCATCCAGGGCCGTACGGGGCTGACCCAGAGACGCACTCCACTCGGCCGGTGGTCAACGACCGGGGGCACACCTCCGCCGCCACCCCCACCACCACCATTCAGCCACAGGTGTCCAACGGCTTGAGCGTTGAGCGCATGTCTGTACATCTGCATCTACACACTTCCTAACCTAACGTCCGTTCTCTATTCCTTTAGCTTTTATTTTACAATATGCGCCAACACGTTTTGTTTGTTTGTTAGTTAGTTAAACAATGCTTCGTCGAAAGTTCAGACGAAGAGCGAAGATGAACACTGATTAGTTTTCAATCGCAATTACAGGGCCGCATCAGCCTTAAACTCTATTTCTTAGTTGATATATTGTTTTATTTTTTACTTTCTTATACCCATTACTGAATCGAATCTAACTTTATTTTGTTAACACAAAGGCTATAAAAAATATTAAACATAACTATACATTTTTAAATATACAATACAAGATACGTACAACGCACCGATGCGTCCTGCTCGCCTTATAGATAAGTAATATATGCGATGCGAGCAGCCTTAAGGGTTGTTCACAGCGAATCATTTAGTAATTAGGCTTAGAAAATTACAAATAATAATCTAGTTTGTATTATGACAATGGCAATGTTAACATTCCAAGCAACACAATTTATGATTTAATTTTTAGCTCGCCGTACGTAGTACCGAAGAGGCTAAAGCATTCGGTCGTGTGTCTGTAGCATTCTCGGATCAAAAAATTTCATTAAGAAAAAGTGTTCGTCTCGTCGCCCTGATTCCGAAAATGTATATAACTTATATACTTGGATGTTAGTCGTCGCTCGCTCGCTCGGTCGCTCGTAAGACCAAATTTGTGCCCTCTACTCCTCTGAAGGTACCGGAGCGATTCACTCCAAATTTGGTACACATATTATTTGGCATCCCATTTGAATCCGTTCGCAGTTTAAATCCAATCGCCCGTATACTTCCCGAGTTATAGGGCCCCAAAATTTGGACCCCCCCTTAATACTGCCCTTATAAAAATAATTGAAACACTTAAAAATTCTACTAAAAATTCTAAGATATTTTTTGTTTACAAGATTTTTTCATTTTGTTAACCCAAAGCCCAAAAAAAATTATTAAATATTATAATTTTGAATTTCAAAATTTGATTTTTTTTTTTTTAATATAATCTTAAATTAAATGTAAGACTTTTTATATCTATAACATTTTTTCAATTAGTTAACCAAAAGGCCAAAATTATTAAAAACTGCTCGCATCGCATATATTACTTATAAGGCGAGCTGGACGCATAGGTGCGTTGTACCTAAGCTTGTTGTTGCTGTGAACGTTAACCTTGTATGTCATACAACAAACTGAACTTATTACTTATAATTTCTAAGCTTAATTACTAATTCTTTAGCTGTGAACAATCCTTTATGGCCTTTTGGTTAACAATTTGAAAAAATGTTGTCTTTATTTTGAAAAAGTATTGTTATAACGCAGAATATATGCAATGCTGAGTAAATATTAACCGAAAACAGTAAACTACAACATTTCCAACAAGTTTTAACGAGTGCGTATAAACTTTAACTTGGCGAGAAGCCAACTTCACGAAATTTCCATGGAAAAACATTTACAAGACTCGCGTTCATTTTATTGGAACACGCAGATCAATTTTTATTCTTTGTTTTAATAAAACTTTTGCGTATTTTGGGCCAAACTCGTATAAAACCCAATTCCAGCATTTTATTTTCTTATACGAATGTATATAAGAAAGTATTTAAACGTAAATACTTAACAGAGAACCACAATTATTAAAATAATCAAATATTTTCAGTACAAAATACACTATGACCGGGAAATTACGAATTTTTAATTTGTAGCAAATTTAAAATTTCCTTATTGACACAAATCACAAATAGCAGTATGAAAAATATTTAAATCTATAAAAAGATACCTAGATATTATAATCTACGTTATTATTTACACAACTCGATAACCGTTTTGGTAGTGACATAATATATTTATTTTGACATTTTATAATTATGTGGAAGTATAGGAACGGTGTGTCTGTAGCATTATCGGATCAAAAAATTTCATTAACAAAATGTGTTTGTCTCGTCGCCCTGAATCCAAAAATATATATAACTTATATACTTGGATGTTAGTCGTCGCTCGTTCGTAAAACCAAATTTGTGCCCTCTACTCCTCTGAAGGTACCGGAGTGATTCACACCAAATTTGGTACATATATTATTTAATACCCCATTTGAATACGTTCGCAGTTTAAATCCAATCGCCCGTATACTTCCCGAGTTATAGGGCCCCAAAATTTGGAGCCCCCCTTAATACTGCCCTTATAAAAATAATTAAAACACTCAAAAATTCTACTAATAATTCTAAGATATTTTATGTCTACAAGATTTTTTCATATTGTTAACCCAAAGCCCGAAAAAAATTATTAAATATTATTATTTTGAATATTAAAATATGCACTAAAAAAAATTTTTTTTTATCAATATAATCTAAAATTAAATGTAAGACTTTTTATATCTATAACATTTTTTCAAATTGTTAACCAAAACGCCATAATAATTAAAAACCACTGCTCGCAACGCATATTTTACCAAAAGGCGAGCTCTACGCGTTGGTGCGTTTTACGCGTATACCAAATCTTGTTTAATATAGAAGCGACACACATACAGCATGAATTGCAATTACGCAAACACATCAGTCAAGTATTTTATTTTCCATCTTGGGTTGTTTGTTTACTATAACTGTATAAAATAAATTTATTGCTAAACACATATTGCAAATTTGATCCAAAACAGATATTAACTAATATTAACTTCAAGTGTTGTATTTTATATTTAGAAATAAACGGTTTTCTTTTTCATTTTATAGTTCAACGGTTTAAAAAGCTGCGTTACCTTATGGATTATGTTGTAAATTATGTATGCTTAGAAGTACACATGACGTGGTACAACGGTAAATTCGGACGCGGCTTTTGTCAATTGTTCCTTTAATTAATTGAAAACATAAATATATATATATTCATTTTAAATAATTACTGTGTGGAAAAAGAATGGATTCAGAAAGTAAAAATATATAAACAATCTAATGGCAATTTGAATATTTCCCATGGTTCGCTACAAAAACAAATCACGTAAGAGTTAGTTTTTTTGTAATTGTACGTCTTATTGCACTAGCTACATCCATTTTACTTTCTTATAAATAATCTATAAAATAATGTATTGTGATCGTAAAAAAATCGACCTATCCCGTATTTAATGTACTATGAAATTGAGGTTTATATTTTTACTTTCTTTTACAGAGTAATAAGTAAGTATTCTAATCATGAAAAATTTCGAACTCGACATTTCAACGGATTTAGATTTAACTTAAGACTTGTGTGCACCTCCTATTTTTGAAAAGAATATTCAAACCGGTAGTGCATGTTTATTCTATACATTATTTGTTCTATCTCCAATATCACTAGAACGGCTGCGCACTTACGGCAAATATAGTTATGTTCATAATGAAAGATAATAATATTTCGCACAACTTTTGTTTGAAAAGTTTCTTCATAAATTGTACCAGTTATGAGAAAACTGCTACGAAAATACTCAAATATCTTATTTACGTTGCCATAGTGATACCTACACTCGTGACAAATTTCATTATTTTTAAATCGGATCAACCATGAGTTACATCATTTGTTTCTTGTTTATTGAAAACAAACAAGCATTACATTGACAGTTATCTGTATGAATTAATATTGAAAATATTGATTTCTTATTAGAATACATTGTATTAGGTAAATTATTATAGAATCAATTTATATTATATATTTGCCAACATAATTAAATAACAATTTCAGAGTTTTATTGTGGTGTTTGACAGTTTAAGAGTGAATACGATAAGTACTTCAAATACAGATCCATTATAAATTGGTATAATTATCCAGTTATTATTAGGTTATAGTAATTTAATTTGAATTTTCATTTTATATTGGTCAGCAAAAGATTTTGTTATCACTTAATAATTATTATTATTATCTGCGCCCGTTTTTGCCAGGAAAACAAAATAGACATTGTAGAGTATTGGTTAGTTTGACCGTTTGTTTGAGATTATATATATATATATATATATATTTGTGACATATATTCATATTTTATCATCACTGTCTATAATTAACACAATTACACTAGGCGTTTGAAAAATGCGACAAATATGACATCATCCAATCAACTAATGTCGTAATCGCTAGAATATTAAAACACTAAAAAAAAAAACCACAATGAAGATGATTCGTTGCTATATAATCTGATTTTGTTTTACTACCACTGTTTTAACACACACACATGAATAATATAAAATAATAGCGTTTTGGGTGACTGCTAGACCGTGCACACACACACACAACACAAACGCTTTATAATTTTTTTACAAAGAAACTTTTATAGGGGGAAAATTCATTGAAAACAATAACCCTACCTAGCCCAGCTTTTTATATAACTACCTGTAATAAGTACAGAACGCTTATTAAAAAATTATAAATTTAGGGTAATGTTTTACAAACAGGTTGAATTTTTCCCATTTTACTTTCAAATTCATTATATATACAAATGTTCTTAATTTTATCTACCATATACATATATATATATACTGATTAAATTAAGCAAACCGTGAAGTTCATGGTTTAGCCTCTTGTCTTAGATCACAAACTACATTTAGCAATGATTACATCAACAAATGTTGGTGTACCAAGGGCGAAATTGCTAGTTTTATATTTAGCCTAGTCTAAAACTAAATCTGGGGTGCCCTCCACTCGACTTGTACATAGTTTCACTACATATATAATCTGTTCAGAAAATAACCGAACTTTATTATATTAAACTTTATTACTACTTTTACAGATTATTGGTTGTTAGCATTACATTGCGCATAACCTCCTCTGTAACCACATGTTCTTTGATTGTTTATATCTCGTTTAGTTTTCGTAATTGTTATTTGAGTGAAACGTGTTTAAATGTTAGTGACGATTTTGGAAATGTTTCAACTTTTAAAACAAAATTACGGAGAAAAAAATACCGCAAAAAGAGACCAGAGTTGTGGCGCGTCAACTCATGGTTCTTGCACCACGACAATGCGCACGCACACTCAGCTATGTCAATTCCACAACGAAGGAAGTCGTTATTCGCGACGGAAAGTTAATAAATACCCCAAAACGAGATAATAAGGTCCTTATTCACGAATACACTTCAAAAGAACCTTATGAACTGAAAGAACAAGAACAAGAAAGTAAAAATACACAATTAGATCATGACTAAGGAAGCATCACTTTCGAATATTATTGTATGATAAGAATGATTACAAATTGGTAGAATAAAAATTGGATGACCTTATGACCCGAGTATTCATCGCTATAATAATGTAACTGACACGACTATTCATTTTCTTTCAACAAGTTATTGCAATTATTTGATCTGTCTAGAAACTATGTAATGGTCCGTGTTATAAGTCGACGTTTTTAATGTGTTTTTACGAAATTAGTTTACTGCACATGCATTATGCAATTAGAATTACTTAATCGATTTATCTAACTGCATTAAGGCATTATATACACATAAAAACCCCGATGTATATGTTTATATGAATAAATGTGTGTGTAGAACGGTTTGTTGAATGTTTACTACCAGTGGTTCGAGCCATTATGAAAATCGTCACTGGAAACATTGGGATAATTGATCACTGGCCCATTGATATTTTAACCCATTTATTACTTTTAAAAAATGCTGTACCTCTGCAAAATTTGTAAATCAATCGCCACTGGTTATTTATTTGATAGACAAAAACAAATCAAATATCAAAATCAAACGCCAAATTATATTCCTATTCAAATTCAAGTAGTAAATGTACAACTAGATTATTGAAGAGATAAAATGATATTGTTATTGATTGACATTGTGTTTGGCGCATGCGTACCGTCATTAACTACTGACGTATTGAACTTAACTTCATAATTCAAGTTACAAATATGAGTTCAAATCGCATTTTACGTATAAGTTTATTGGAATAATAATTTGAAGATTTGATGTGTATTTTGTGTGCGGTGGAGTTTGAAAATAGTAAAATATGATATATCTTTTTGATGTTGTATCCAATGACACATATAATAGCAAATCTATCGTGTATTTATTTCATACAAAACGGAGAAAGCAACAAAAATATGGAAACGTACACCTAGAAGAAAATATCTGGAGTGGCCTGCACTCAACTTTCTTTTACGCAGTTTTCACTGATTATTGGTTATAAAATTAGAAAATAATAATCCAACAGAAACAATATGTAAACCAAGCTTACCTTATATAAATGAATGGCAATTTGTAATGGTTTTGAAGTACTAGCTATCAAAACTAACCAATACTCATGTATCTAATTGGGTCTATTTTGTTTTCCTGTCAAAGGCGCAGATGATCCGATTTTATAAGCTACATGCTACATGGCAACGCGTAAACAAGATATTTATAATGTTTCGTAGCATTTTTCTCGGAACTGGTACATTTTTTGAAGAAATATTTCAAACAAAAGTTGTGCGAAATATTAATATCATTCATTATGAACATAACTATATTTGCCGTAAGTGTAGCCGTTCTAGTGATATTGGAGATAAAACAAAAATTGTATGGGGTAAACATACACTTACGGTTTGAATATTCTTTTCAAAAATAGGAGGTGCACATCTAGGGCATATACAAGTTTCATAATTTTAGGTTCGACAGTTTTGGCCCTAGAGCGTTCACAGACACACATCAATCCGAAAATAGTCACATTCGATTCAGGGAAGATCAAAACGTGTATATATCCGTTGAAATCTCGAGTTCGACGTTTTTCATGATTACAATACTTACTTAATACATCGTAAAAGAAAGTAAAAACTGTATGAAAAATCGCTATCAGGCAAATGATTTAATTAAACAGATGGATCGGTGAGTATGATATGGGCATTTGCTACCCATGGGCACTCGAGATTTTTAATATAATTTTTCATGTAGCTAGTTAAAGAAACGACTGAATTGCTTTTTATTTGCTGAATGACACACACACACACACACACAGTGAAAGAGTCATCCTTGATTCGGTCAAATGATCGCTGATTGAATAGGACAATGCCGTAATAATATCATCATCATGTGGTAGTCAGTCGTCTCACAATAGATAAGTTCACATGTATGACCTAACATTAAAGTAACTTCCCCGCACACTCCTTCCTATATACTGTATTTATTTATATAATAATAAAAGTACCTAGAAAAAGTAATATAAATGAACGAATTTAATTTGATGTAAACCTTATATATGATGTGTAGTTCAAAAATCTATATATCTTAATTAGGGGGTTCTTGACCCGAAAAGAAGCCATAGAAAATGCATTTCTCACTGATTTTCTATATTTCCACTCACGTAAAGAAAACCCAATCGCAATAAATACAATACTAAAAGCGATAGCAATTCATTATTGGAACATATTCAAATGATTGTTTTATACATGTATTAATATACGACGAGTCTTTAAAATTTGTTTATGTTGTCTTGAATATTTGATCACATTTCTTCTGCATTTAATATGAAATAAATAGATATATGAGTTTACGTATATAATTCTAAATCTAATCTACATTATACTCACAGAGCCGACTGAACCAATCCCGAGATTTATTTATTCCTGTACCAGTATTAATTTCCATAACCCCACATTCTTTCGTTCGTTCGTTTCGTGATTAGCCAAGGATATTGAAAATTATTAGATTAACATCTCCTAATTTTATTAATTAAATCACTGAAACAAATAGTTTATATATTGGAAATTATAACCAAACAATTTACTGTCACATAACTTCTTCGTTTCACCTATAGATGGCGTTTAATGTCTAAAAAATATGTTTTAAGCCTATGGGCTCACAATCACATAAAATATCTTAGAATTTTTAGTAGTAGACAGCCAAAACTGTCGAACGTAAAATTATGAAACTTCAAACTTAAGACTTGTGTATGCCCTAGATGTGCACCTCTTATTTTTGAACAGAATATTCAAACCGTGCATGTTTACTCTATACATTTTTTGTTCTATCTCCAATATCACTAGAACGGATACACTTACGGCAAATATAGTTATGTTCATAATGAAACATATTAATATTACGCACAACTTTTGTTTGAAACATTTCTTCAAAAAATGTACCAGTTGCGAGAAAAATGCTACGAAACATTATAAATATGTTGTTTACGCATTGCCATGTAGCATGTAGCTTATAAAATCGGATCATCTGCTATTTTGACAGGAAAACCAAATAGACTCAATTAGATAAATGACATTTCTGGATATTTCTGTAGAGTATTGGTTAGTTTGACAGCAGGTTTTGGATATACATATATCTATATCTAGTGAAAACTGCGTAAAAGAAAGTTGAGTGCAGGCCACTCCAGATATTTTATACCATTATTAGAAGTCGCCATGGCGCAGTGGTTAAGAGTCTTGCCTTTCACCCTGGAGCTCGTGAGTTCGAACCCCGTCTATGCCAATTTGTATTTTTATAAAAAAAAAAGCGTTCTACACACACTTACATACTGTCATGCATACAAACATTTCTGGGTAGTTATATTAATGATTTTAATAGTACATTTTTCAAGAGCTTTTCATAAGAAAGTCGATCGTTCTTTTTTTTTGTAATTAAAATTCCTTGTAATTCGTTGGTATAATGAAACAATGCAAGTGATGATTATAAAATTGTAAGTACATCTCGATACAATTACTTTTAAGCTTCGAAGAGTAAAATAATGATTAATACACGATAACGTGTGAAAATAAAAGTATTTATTGTTTTTTACAACAATACCTAATATACTTTTTAATTTTCATAATAATTTCTCTTATATTTTTACATTTACACGTTTATATAAAATATAAATATGTACCGGAAAATATATAGGTAGATGTTTTCATATTACAACATCCTGTATATTATATTTAAATCGGAACACAAACAAACAGTGATTTTCCCATTTATTTATAACAGTCACATGACTCATGCAAATATTTATAACAACCGGCTAAATTTAAACTTTGCCATACATAAAATTACATACTGAAGCTCATTATACTGAAACTAGTTTTGGGTTAACCATCAAAGCCGATTACTTATTAATTAACAAAATGTGTATATATATATATATATATATATATATATATATATATATATATATATATAAGTTAGCAAAGATTGCGATTTTCTAATGCTTAGATGTTAAATTGACTGAAAAAGATGTTATAATATTGATGTTATTATAACTGTGATTCATTGGGTAAAAAAAATTAGGTCATACTGCAAAGAAATACAAAAAATGCAGTAACAGTCCGGCCCTGCACGTTTAAAAAGCTTGAAAGGTGCGCGTTGTGTTTACATTGATATTCCCTAAGTTATTTTCAAATGACTAATGCAACCTGTTCATACACACATATATATAAATACTTTAATCACCTGTTAACAAAACTAACAAAATATTCCCTAATTTTAATATTCAAACTCTTAACCAAACTCCTCAAATAACAAATAAACATCCATTGTTTACTGAAACAACGTTAATTTTAACTCATTAAATTCTCAAATTCTAATTCTAGGTACTCAAACCAGCTACTGTATACACAGAAATCTCGCATAATGTTTATTTTAACCCGAATAAATATAGTCGTACCGTAAATATTTACACAGAGATCTCATCTCAAACATATATATTTTATCGTGTGTGTGAATTAGGTTTCTGTAAGTTGGTCAGTTTACGTGTTTCACTTGTTTTTCAAAACAAAATACTACACATATTGTAAATCAATACGAAGGGGAATGCGGAATAAACAACAATTATACACACTTACGTTATCAGTTGCAAATGATATCCATTAAACAAAATAGTTCGTAATCAAGTAACTATCATTCACAACACATTCACAAACTCGAACTGAACTGGGCTGGGCAACCATAAACAACTGAAAGCAGCTACGAACGCGCCACCCCCCCTCTCCCCTCCCTGCGCTCTAACCTGTAAAATTGTTTTTATGTCCTATATTTTGCAGTAAACGCATTTATTACACCCATTTCATTCACACTTTGTTTATAATCGATATTTTATTTAATATTGTATACATTTGGCGCATTTTCTAAGAGTTTCATTTAGAATTTTAGAAAATATCCGTTGCACTATATTTCGATACGCGTAGTAATACAAAATGGTGGATACGAACACTTTTATGTATTACGTCATTTATATACATAGCAATGCAGTCACGCCCCTGTGTCGATTTAAACTTTTGCATTCGCCTAAAATTTACAGTAATACTGATATCTAAACCGGTTCTATTATTTATTTAGGTTAGATTAGGGATGATTCGTACAATTTGAACTACTACCTAACTTATTACGTAGGACATTTGATTAGATTATTTATGAATTTTCACACCTTGACATTATAAAAATGTGCATCAAACATATTTATTAAGCAATCTTTAGCAAAATTATGTTATCCACGAGTCATTTTAACGTATTTGCCAATAAATTATGTAAAGAACTCGCTTCGTATATTATTAATAATCATAAATCTAACTTTGCTTTGTGCCTATTATCGATATTATGCAGCGCTTTGAACCGAAAACCAGAAATAACCGTTATTTTTGTCGGAACTGAACCGATAATAAATCGGTTTATTTCGTTTAGGCTCAAAAAAATGGTGTAATTTTTAATACAAATCTTTAGCAAAAATATGTTATCCACGAGTCATTTTAACGTATTTACCTAAATTATATAAGGAACTCGCTTCGTATATTATTAATAATCATAAATCTAACTTTGCTTTGTGCCTATTATCGATATTATGCAGCGCTTTGAACCGAAAACCAGAAATAACCGTTATTTTTGTCGGAACTGAACCGATTATAAATCGGTTAGGCTTAAAAAAATGGCGTAATTTTTAATACAAATCTTTAGCAAAAATATGTTATCCACGAGTCATTTTAACGTATTTGCCTAAATTATGTAAAGAATTCGCTTTGTATATTATTAAAAATCATACATCTACCGTTGCTTTGTGCCTATTATCGATAATATGCAGGGTTTTGAACCGGAAATGAACCGAAAACCAGAAATAACCGTTATTTTTGTCGGAACTGAACCGATAATAAATCGGTTAAGTTAAAAAAAATGGTAGTTTTAATACAAATAAAAAAATAATCACTGAGGAGAACCGAAAATAACGTATTATTTTTCTGGAACTAATATTTTTTTAAATAGAACCGGAACCGAAAATAATACGATAATATGCATTCAATTATAAGTTTGTTTTGAATAATAGGGACTTTAACGTTTGCTAATGATTAAAAATATAGTAAATCATAGAAATTCCATTAAATTTATTTTAACTCCTAAAAGCAGCGGTAAAATATATAACGTTGCTTTATTCATTGGTTCAATGTTGATGAAATAAAACCATATAAATTAGTTTCAAACGTTTATTATTAAACGTAAAAAATAAAAGAAACAAGATACAATTCAAGGATCGGCAATAGTGACCTCAACTTCTACGCCTGGTTCAATGGAAATAGATGTGATTTGCTTAACGATCTCGGATGGGGAATGCAGATCGATGACCCGTTTATGAATCCGCATCTGGAAGCGATCCCATGTCTTGGAACCTTCACCACAAGGTGTCTTACGCGTGGTAATTCGCAGAATCTTCGTCGGCATACGAACTGGGCCCTTAACACGAAGCTTTTGCTTTTTGGCGCCAGCGATCAAATCGGAACATACTTTCTCCAGAGAACGGACATTGCGCGACGTTAAAGTGATACGGATACGATGAATTGGAGCCGTTTCTGTCCCGGGTTTTTCGGGATTTGTTTCCTTCATAGAAGCCTGCAATAGATAAAAAAAACATTTGTTAATTATTTCCTATGAGTAAACATAACGTTATAGAATCAACGTATAAAATTAAATCAAAATGCTATAGAAGCCTGCAATACATAAAACAAAAATTGGATAATTATTTCTTATGGAAGTAAACATAACGTTACAGAATCAACGTATAAAATTAAAACCAAATGCTTACGGTTACCACGTGTTCATCTTTTGGTTATTTGTTAATAAACAAAAATATAAGTAATTTGAACTCTAAATTACACAAATACATTGTTTAGCGTTACTTACCATAGTAAAAATTGTAATATTCTGGTCGAGATAATCAATCTATCCACTAAAATTGATCAGCGCTGAACCAGAAATTAGGTTTCAGCACAACAAGTTTGGTGAAAATGAACGAGGTGAACGAGTCATCAAACCGTTTCTCGGTGAATAATGTGAAAAGTCCCTAAATTTGCACCTAAATTCCCCTATTTATATTTTAAAACGTTGCAATGGTCGCTAAATGTAGTACTAAAAAGCAAATGGCGGAAATGCTACAAAATGTTAATTCAGTGTACTATATAACGTTATAAAACTCTTCCGTTTCTCAAATTAAACATAAAATCTAATTATTTCTTGAAATTTGGCTACACTGAACTAACTTCCGCTATAATATAAGTGGGAAATTTAAAATTTATATAAAACCGATAAGGCCTAATTTTAAACGGAGACCGTTATATAATATAGTAGATTGTCCTAATGCGTATGTTAATATAATGCACAGATTAATTTCTAATAAAAGTTTTCATTAATTTTTTTACCCTTTTGTTACGTCTTTGTGCAAAACCAAATAAAAATATCTGGAGTGGCCTGCACTCGACTTTCTTTTACGCAGTTTTCACTAGATATAGATATATATAACCAAAACCAGCTATCAAACTAACCAATACTCTACAGAAATACCCTGAAATGTCATTTATCTAATTTTGTTTTCCTGTGAAAATTAGCAGATGATCCGATTTTATAAGCTACATGCGAATCCATAGCAACGTAAACAACATATTTATAATATTTCGTAGCATTTTTCTCGTACCTGGTACATTTTTTGAAGAAATGTTTCAAACAAAAGTTGTGCGAAATATTAATATCTTTCATTATGAACATAACTATATTTGCCGTAAGTGTAGCCGTTCTAGTGATATTGGAGATAGAACAAAAATTTATAGAGTAAACATACACCCCTGGTTTGAATACTCTTTTCAAAAATAGGAGGTGCACATCTAGGGCATATACAAGTTTTAAGTTTGAAGTTTCATAATTTTACGTTCGACAGTTTTGGCTCTAGAGCATTCACAGACACACACACACACACGTCATTCCGAAAATAGTCACTTTCGATTCAGAGAAGGTCAAAACATGTATATCCGTTGAAATCTCGAGTTCGACATTTTTCATGATTACAATACTTACTTATTACTCCGTAAAAGAAAGTAAATATTTGGTAAAAATATCAATGTTCCATTGTTTCTTGCCCGACGATGAGATAAATACCTCCAATGTAGGATTTTTTTTACACGAATGATGGAAAATTTGTTTTCTTTTATGAGACATTCTTATGCAAATACGCACCGAAGATATTGAAAAAAAAACCTTAGTTGCTTTAGCGAGTTTTTATTTAGATTTTTGTCTGTTATTTCGAGGTTTTACTGTATTTTTTTGTGCAAAAATGGATAAATGTTGAAATAATTTGAAATCAGATAAGGATGTATAAAATATATTTTGGGAATAGTACAGAGGTAAACATTGTAATCCATAATAATAAAAATTTATTATTTAAGGTTTGTTTACAGAGTTTCTGTTTATATCTAAAATAACTAGCTTAGCATTAACATTTCATAATGACGACAACAAGCACGTTTTTCTAGTGTATAAAGGGAAATATGTAGGAAAATAATGAATCACCAATTTTTCTGTACAAAAACAGTTGCCATTCACACAATTTTTTTGTTTTATATATATATTTTTTTTGTTTTCTTTATCTTTGAAAGATGATATACAGTCATTTCTTGATGTAAAAAAAAAACAAACTGAAACGAATCCAAGTTTATCTCTCAAAAACAATGATGAATGTTTACACATCCTTTTATACAGGTAAAAGGTAAAATGAATAGACACGCTTATGAAATCAATATTTTGTTTAAGTATTTAGAATAAAATAAAAAAAAAGAATATATATATATTAAATATATACATATATTATATATATATAATAATATTGAAACCCACGCAAAACAATGAAATGCTGTACTTTACAAAATAAGTATTATGTAAAAATTAGACATTTAGAAAAAAAAAATGAATATCGAAGATGACTATATATATGAAGAACAAAAATAATAAAGAAGAAGAAGAAAATAAGCCGTCATTTTGTACTTGGAGCAATTCACTTCAAATGATTGAACCACGTGATTTGTTTGTTTTTTATATTTTTTAGTAAAATAACATTTGTCGATATTCTCTTATATATCTAAAAAAATCTGTTACTATTGCAACTGTTCACGTTGAAATTAACTGTAACAAAGTAAAGTTATAGTTAATAAAAATGGTCGATTTCGGGCGGTAATTAGTTAACTTACCGATTTTACAGTGATTTTTATAAAATCTTTTTTATGTGCAAGATCGAATTCTGGGTAATGAGCGTAGACTTGTTTACAAACGGTTTTCATTGTGATTTCCTCCAGATTGGCGCCTTCCAATATTTCTTTCACATAAGTCTTTATTTCTTCATCCTTTACACGACAAAAAAAAAAACAGAATTATTAAAAAAAAATATATATATTTATTTATATATACTTACAGTCGGTGGTTCAGGTGATTTCGATTTTTTAACCAATGGCTCATCCTCCGAACTGCTTGCTTCATTATTTTCACTATCGTTATCATCTTGGTCATCTTCTTCTTCTTCACTTTCTTCCTTTCGTTTCCGGCCTCGCTTCGCTTCCGGTTTTTTATTTTTGTTAGCTACGGCATTTGTTGCTTTCTTCGACGATGGCTTCGCATTTCGTGTGGGTGTCGCTTTCTTGCTTTTGTTGTTCACTACTTTGGCCACAGGTCCCCGTTTTCTTTTTGATTTTGGTTCCTAATCAATGCACACAGAAGAAACAAAACGAACACATTTTTATTTCATAACTAAAACTTAGCTAGGTAAACAGTATTAAAGATTTGATTATACGAGGGCTGTCCGACAAGTACTTATCCTCACCGGCCTATGGCGCCACTGTCGCAAGAGACATAACCTATTGTGTAGTACATTATCTTAGACGGCTACTGTTAAAATTTCAGCCGAATCGGACTCGTAGTTTTGTTTTGACCGCGTGTGAAAGCGGGAGTATCCGCAGATTTCTGCCGTCTAAGATAATGTACTACATAATAGGTTATATCTCTTGCGACAGTGGCGCCATAGGCCGGTGAGGCTAAGTACTTGTCGGACAACCCTCGTATATATGTATATAGTTGTTTTACCTCGCTGTCATCGCTGCTAGGTGTACCTTCAACTTCGCTAGGTTCCTCTTCGGAATCTTGTTTCTTACGCGGCGTCCGTGCGGTTCGTTTTTTGGTGACGCGCGGCACTTCTTCCTCCTCGCTATCCGAAGGATTGAACTCCGCATCTGATTCGCTCGACGATTCTTCCTTTAGGTTGACACGTTTGCCTTTTCCGCGTGCCGACCGCGATGACCTACGACCACCATCGTCGCTTTCGTCGTCGTCATCGTCCGGCGATGAATATCCTATAGTTACACACACACAAATATTTTAACTAAATAAAAATATCAAACAATATCTTCAACATTTAAAATCACTCGTTTTGTTTTCGAGATATGCAAAAATACCATAGTACACCTTTACTTCCGGTTAAGGGGCGATACTACCCAGCTGATAAACTCTCCAACATACATTATACAACGCATTTTGTATGCTACAGAATAAATTACGTCGGTTATGAGAAAAAATGCTGACTTATGGTGCAATTCTGAGCAAATTTATACATCTATAAGTAAAATCTGTAAAATATTGATAGTGTAATAATTTTAATTGAATTGCAATTCATTTTTAAACTGATTCTATAAGATATATCGAACAAAGTAGATGATTTGTGTGATTAATAATACTAAAATGTGTATCCATTAAAGAACTACAGTTTTTTTTTCAATATCTTACAGATTCTCCTTATAGACCTATAGACTTACGCAGAATCGCACTATTAATATCCCGGATTCTCTCCTCATTTTGTTCAAATTAGGGATATTTAACTCGAATATAGTAAATAGAAGTAATCTACACGGTGACATATAAAAGGAAATATATGTTTGAATATTAAGGTCAAACATGAAGCTCGAAAAAAAAACCTACCGACTAATCTTTATAAAAAAAATTTCAGTGCATTCGTAATTGCATAAATAATGCCTGGTGAAAATGATAATTTTTTTGTATTTGCAGTTTCAGAGATAAAAAATAAAAACCACCAAAATAGGTCATTTATTATAGTTTTCATTTATTATCTCCGAAACTGTAAATACAAAAAAATTAACATTTTTGCCAGGCATTATTTATGCAATTACGAATTCACTGGTTTTCTTTTTATAAAGATTAGTTGGTAGGTTTTTGCGTAATCGAGGTTTGTTTAATCATGATAGGTTTTGAGTGTAGTTTTATGTAATTAAGAAATATAACTTTGACACCAAAAGTGTAACAATGTGTCCCGTAATGCCTTTATATTCAATAAACAGTCTATATTCGATGGAATATCTTTGATTATAGCGTAAAAATAGCTCATTTCTAATACTTGAGCGTGCATGAACATTCAAAGTCGACCCAACCATCTAAAATAGCCGAGAGCGCAGCGGCATTACTTCGAACTAGATGGACCTGATGGTTTGTCTTAAGGTCCATCTAGTTCGAAGTAATGCCGCTCCGCTTTCGGTTATTTTAGATGGTGGCGCTACCATCGACTTTGAATGTACATGCACGCACACTATTAGAAATTAGCTATATTTTTACGCTATAATCAAAGATATTCCATCGAATAATGACTGTTTATTGAATATAAAGCCATTACACGGACACATTGTTACACTTTTGGTCAAAGTTATATTTCATAATTACATAAAACTACTCAAAACCTATCATGGTTAAACAAACCTTGAATACGCAAAAACCAGCCGACTAACCTTTATAAAAAAAAATATCAGTGAATTCGTAATTGCATAAATAATGCCTGGTAAAATAGTTAATTTTTTTGAACGTACAGTTTCGAAGATAAAAATAAAAATCCCCAAAATAGGTCGATTTTTATAGTATTTATTTTTTAACTTCGAAACTGTACGATCAAAAAAATAAACATTTTTACCCCAGGCATTAGTTGTGCAATTACGAATTGACTGATATTTTTTTTATAAAGGTTAGTCGGTTGGTTTTTTTTCGAGCCTGATGTTTGACCTTAAGATAGTTTTTCAAAAATAGGAGGTGCACACCCGTGCCTTACAGACAGTTTTGGCCCTAGAGCACACATACCAACATCATTTCCAAAATAGTAAAATTCGATTCAAGGATGGTCAAAATATGTATTTTCGTAAAAATCTCTATTTCGAAAATGATTACAACCTTTTCGAGTTCAGTCAAGAAAGTAGCAAAAATAAAATTAGAATATATGTACCTCTGTTATTCGCCCGGATGGCCGAGGTCCGTTTCGGTCTGCCGCCCCCGGCCGATTTCCCCGAATCCTTTGGTTCCAGCAAGAATTCACAAATTCGCTCGGCCAGTTCGTCTTTGGTGCCCTTCTTATCGACGTCGATCATTTCGCATACACTTTTCAGTTGTTTTATCTCCATTTTGAGTACAGTGGCTAATTTCTTTGCATACGCGTCACTGTCCTTTGTGAACGTGAATCCATTAAACTTTCTGATGTTCTTTTTGATTTGTATGGTTTTACCAATCGTATTAAACAGGACACGATGCAACAGTTTCAAGTCTTCCGTTTTAAACCGTGAAATTGATGCATCGATACGCGGTATTTCGCCCAGCTGAACACCATCGCCGTCGGGGATGTCTACTTTAGCACCCTGTATAGCCAGTAAACGGGAAAAAAAAAAAAAAAAACAAACAAATAAAAGACAATATTTTTGGAACACTAATGTAAATCCGTTATCTTGGCTCGAAATTTCTCATTTCAGGGAAATACTTTCCTTTTAAGTAGTAAATTAGTGAATATATTTAAAAGAATGTAGAAGGTCAATCCAATCATTAAATAGGAAAGTATCATTTTCTCGTTCCCAAAAGTAATAAATATTTCCTAATTTCAAATTAATAAGATTTTTTTTTTAATTACCTCTTTTGTTTCGGGTGTAAAATCTTCATTAAACCTTTGGACTTTTTTCCGTTCTCTGGTTCCCGATTGCTCAAGCGGTTGATCTAATAACGGCACTTCTTTTTTATCGTCACCATCCTCCGCATCTTCAGCTTCACTCGCATCTTCATCCCCTTCTTCAGTATCTTCATCTTCTGTTTTCTCTTCGATCTTCTCCTCCTTATCTTTGTCATCTTTTACCTTCTTTGCATCGTCATTAGTTTTCTCATTTTTAACTTCTTCATCTTTATCCAGTTTTTCTTTATCGTTTACTTCGGATTTCTCCTCGGTTTTCGTTGATTCCACAACTGCTGGTGTATCATTTGTTTTTCCGACATCATTCTCCAATTTTTTTTCTGGCTGCGTTTCATCCGTTTCGGATTTTACAGCATCCTGTGAATCCTGAGACGAATCCGTTGAATCTAGATTCGGTTTTTCATCGATCTAACGGAAATTAACACACATTTTATATTTATTAATAACAAAAAAAAACAAATTATTATATTTTTACATTGTTAAATTGATTATTTTAACTAAATATATTAAACTTGTACATTTAATTTAAGTAGAATTAGATATAAGAATACATTTTGGAGTTTTATAAAAAGTTTGTGAAATATTAAACACGTATAAGCAGATTTAGGCAAAATTAGTGGGGAAAATGGGTAAAAATCGTAGTAAAATATTAAATAAACATAAAATCAGTTGGGAAAAAATTGTTTGGGGCAGCGGTGAAAAAATAATTTTCGTTATTAAAATTTGCTTTCCCGCGTTTTCAAACATCAACATAACACCATTGGAGCCATATTGAGATTCCGACTAAGCAAACATGTTGTTTTGCTACGTAATAATGAAAAACAACATATATCTCGTGGCACATTTGATTAAAATATAAATGTATGTGAATTAAATAAATTATTGTCGTGCAGTATTAGTTAGTAACGTACCTCAGATGTCTGATTTTTAGCATTTTCCCCGTCACTGGACATCTTGACTGTTATGAACCGCGTCTACGAAATGTCCAATGAAATCTCACGCAGAGTCCAGCCGTCCAACCAAATACTCGTAATGCATTAGTGCCGCGACAACGTTTTCCCACTACATGTGACCGAATAAATATTCACTTGTATCGCCGTTAAAAAACTTTTGGTTCACAAATAGTTTACTGTGTTTTATTCTTTTGTTAATACTTTTATTTCTTTACACTATTGAACGATTGCTTCCTATTTATTTACTATTCACAACGTAATCATAAACGGTAAATGCAATATTGGTTATGTTGGCAATACTTTTTACATATATGAATAATGATGCGGCAATATTTGTAATTGTAATTATTAAAAATTGTTCACAGCGAATCAGTAATTAAGCTTAGAAATTATAATTAATAATTCCAGTTTGTTGTATGACAAGGTTAACGTTCACAGCAACAAAATTTATCATACATTGTGTTCATTTTGTTGCTTGGAATGCTAGCATTGCTTGTCATAATACAAACTAGATGGTTATTTGCAATTTTCTAAGCTTAATTACTGATTGTTTCGCTGTAAACAATCCTTTAAGGATTGTTCACAGCGAAACAATTAGTTTTTACGCTTAGAAATTATAAGTATAAATTCCAGTTTGTTGTATGACATACAAAGTTAAGGATTGTTCACAGCGAATCATTTAGTAATTAGGCTTAGAAAATTACAAATAATAATCTAGTTTGTATTATGGCAAGCAATGTTAACATTCCAAACAACATAATTTATGATACATTTTGTTGCTGTGAACGTTGTATGTCATACAACAAACTGAAATTATTATTTATAATTTCTAAGCTTAATTACTGATTGTTTCGCTGTGAACAATCCTTTAACGTTCACAGCAACAAAATTTATCATTCATTGTGTTAATTTTGTTGCTTGGAATGCTAGCATTGCTTGTCATAATACAAATAACCATCTAGTTTGTATTATGACAAGCAATGTTAGCATTCCAAGCAACAAAATTAACACAATGTATGATAAATTTTGTAATTAATTACTGAATGTTTCGCTGTGAACAATCCTTTAAGGATTGTTCACAGCTAAAAAAATAAGTAATTAAGCTTAGAAATTTTAAGTAATAATGCCAGTTTGTTGTATGACATACAAGGATAACGTTCACAGCAACAACATTTATCATTAATTGTGTTGCTTGGAATGCTAACATTGCTTGTCGTAATACAAACTAGATTATTATTTGTAATTTTCTAAGCTTAATTACTAATTGTTTCGCTGTGAACAATCCTTTAATGATTGTTCACAGCGAAACAATCAGTATTTACGCTTAGAAATTATAAGTATAAATTCCAGTTCGTTGTATGACATACAAAGTTAACGTTCACAGCAACAAAATTTATCATACATTGTGTTAATTTTGTTGCTTGGAATGCTAACATTGCTTGTCATAATACAAACTAGATTAGGTTATTTGTAATTTTCTAAGCTTAATTACTGATTGTTTCGCTGTGAACAATCCTTTAAAGATTATTCACAGCGAAACAATCTGTATTTACGCTTAGAAATTATAAGTATAAATTCCAGTTTGTTGTATGACATACAAAGTTAACGTTCACAGCAACAAAATATATCATACATTGTGCTTGGAATGCTAACATTGCTTGTCATAATACAAACTAGATGGTTATTTGTAATTTTCTAAGCTTAATTACTGATTGTTTCGCTGTGAACAATCCTTTAAGAATTGTTCACAGCTAAAGAATTAGTAATTAAACTTTAAGTAATAATGCCAGTTTGTTGTACGGCATACAAGGTTAACGTTCACAGCAACAACATTTATCATAAATTGTGTTGCTTGGAATGCTAACATTGCTTGTCGTAATACAAACTAGATTATTATTTGTAATTTTCTAAGCTTAATTACTGAATGTTTCGCTGTGAACAATCCTTTAAGGATTGTTCACAGCTAAAAAAATAAGTAATTAAGCTTAGTAATTTTAAGTAATAATGCCAGTTTGTTGTATGGCATACAAGGTTAACGTTCACAGCAACAAAATTTATCATAAATTGTGTTGCTTGGAATGTTAAGCTTGTCATAATACAAACTAGATTATTATTTGTAATTTTCTAAGTAAAATTAGCAAAATAATTTAGTTTTTTTCCGATTTTTGGTAAATAATAACAATAGTTACTTCATAAACTTTTTAATTTCTATACATATCAAAATATAATTAAGTGTTTTTTTATTTTTACATATTTACATAACTAGAAACAAGGTAATTATGTGTTATTCGGTTAATCCAAAATAATTTGGTACTGGTAATGATTTTAAGTACTCTAAAGCTTTATCATCTTCCATTTTGTGGTACTCCATGAATATTTTCAAGCAATATTCTGGTAGTAGTACTTTAAAATAAAAATCAGAATATTTGTATATGTTTCCATTATCGTACCGGTTCCGAAATAAACTAATAATATAAATCAGCTGGTCTTCAGTAAACGCGCTTGTAGTTTCATTTACGCGTAAATCGTTCTTGGTGAAATTATTTTTCGGTGTGTCTTTCTTAAATAATTCGTGCCGTTTGTTATAAACTCGATCATAGGTTAAATCATCCAAGAATTTGTGATCCATTTTAAACCGTTTCTCTAAATCTTTTAAACTGAGATCCTTGCAATCTTTCACCTTGCCACTTTGCTTTGGTTTTACCACTGGTGTTATTGCGTCTTCAAGATGCTTAATTGCGTTTGTTTGCATTAGAAACTTCTCCGCTGATGCGTCCACCATCCGTTTTAACTCGATATACTTGGCACTTTCTTCCCTACTGCGTAGAATATCGTCGATTTTTGGCACTTTACTTTCCAGTTTGGCCGAAGGCGAAATACAAGACTTAAACTTAACGGTTGGAGTAAAATGTTTAACTTTTATTTTATTATATCTTCGATCTTCATCTATGTTCTTTGCACTGGATTTAATCATGGTTTCATCGGGCTTCTTGAAATATGATTTTATCGTTCTTTGATTCGGTGGACATTCGGTAATGCGTTTTCGTTTTGATTGTCGTGTAACTATCGGTGATCTTAGTGATGAATTCTTCGGTTTGATCCATTTGCCGTCTGTTTTCGACGGTGTTTTATTTTCTTTTAGAGGTGATGTTTTGGTAACTGTATGCGACTTGTTTTTAACCATAATGTATATTTAACGAAATCTATACATGAAATTAATTAATACATAAGCCAATTTACTTTAAATACTCTGATTAGATATGTACGTTTACTTAAAGCAACTTTTCTATTTGTAAATTAAATATGTCATTGAACAATTTTCGATTTCGCACCATTTCTATTATACATATATAAAATGAATTTAGGAACAAGTTGCAGCAGCAAGACACGTTCTTTTAGGAATTAAAATGAAAATATTCAATTCAAGGTCAATGCTTGAGCTAGATGGTTTAAATATTTAACAAAAAATACGTTTTAAACAGATGTACATTTATTAAAATAAAAAAAAACATGTATTTATTTATTTCACAACTCACATTTGTTCCAATTTTAAGTGTATTGTGACCATATTTATAAATTAATAATATCTGGAGTGGCCTGCACTCGACTTTCTTGTACGCAATTTTCACTAGATATAGATATATGTATATATATAACCAAAACAAGCAGTCAAACTAATCTAAAATCTCATTTATCTAATTGAATCTATTTTGTTTTCCTGTCAAAAAAGCAGATGATCCGATTTTATAAGCTACATGTGCATCCATGGCAATACGTAAACAACATATTTATAATGTATCGTAGCATTTTTCTCGCAACTGGTAAATCTAATCTGTAGTGGCCTGTATTCGACTTTCTTTTACGCAGTTTTCACTAGATATATATATATATATATATATATATATATATATATATATATATATATATATATATATATATATATATATATATAACCAAACCCAGCTATCAAACTAACCAATACTCTACAGAAATATCCGGAAATGTCATTTATCTAATTGAATCTATTTTGTTTTCCTGTCAAAAAATCAGATGATCCGATTTTATAAGCTACATGCGCATCTATGGCAATAAGTAAACAACATATTTATAATGTTTCGTAGCATTTTTCTCGCAACTGGTAAATCTAATCTGTAGTGGCCTGAACTCGACTTTCTTTTACGCAGTTTTCACTAGATATATATATATATATATATATATATATATATATATATATATATATATATATATATATAAACCAAAACCAGCTATCAAACTAACCAATACTCTACAAAAATATCCTGAAATGTCATTTATCTAATTGAATCTATTTTGTTTTCCTGTCAAAAAATCAGATGATCCGATTTTATAAGCTACATGCACATCTATGGCAATACGTAAACAACATATTTATAATGTTTTGTTGTATTTTTCTCGCAACTGGTACATTTTTTGAAGAAATGTTTCAAACAAAAGTTGTGCGAAATATTAATCTCTTTCATTATGAACTATATTTGCCGTAAGTAGTGCTAGTGATATTGGAGATAGAACAAGAAATGTATACAGTAAACATGCACTTCCGGTTTGAATATTCTTTTCAAAAACAGGAGGTGCACATCTAGGGCATATACAAGTTTTAAGTTTGAAGTTTTATAATTTTTCGTTCGACAGTTATGGCTCTAGAGCGTTCATAGACATACTGACACACACACACACACACACACACACACACACACACACACACACAAACAGAGAGACAGACGACATTCAGAAAATAGTCACATTCGATTCAGGGAAGGTCAAAACATGTATATTCGTTCGACATTTTTCATGATTACAATACTTACTTATTACTCTGTAAAAGAAAGTAAATATAATTTTTTAAAGTTAACGAAATGTTTCCAGCATTAATATACGAAATGTGTTTTCGTTCCATTATCAAATTTATCATTACGAAATTTCAATTTTGTTAAAGCTTGTCATAAGCGCAAGTATAGGATATCCTATTTTTATTAATTCTTTGTACACAAAGAATTAATAAAAATTCTTTAGACTATTTTTATCGATTTGTCAATTATTACTTTGTAGCTATGAACTACAATACATAAATATGTATTCATTATAGAAATATAAGATATAGAATAATATAAAATTATTTAAGTATAATATTTTCTTTTATATTTCTTTTGACATAAATAAATACCAGTAATAGATAAATAAGATTAAAAAGAAATTAATATTTAAATTGCAACTCTTTGAGAATGGTACATTTTAAGAGAAAACTTTTGTAGTAAAAGTTGTTTAAAACTAGAATATATTGAGTTTTTATATCTATAAGTTTTATTGTAAATGCAGTCATTGTCAAGATAGTTAAAAAATGATACGAGTAAACGAGCACTTCCAGTTAAAATATAGGAAATAGGAAGTTATCTATTATTCTGGGGTACACAAATCTTAAATTCAAAACATCAAATTTTTACATTGAACGTTATAGCCTGTAGAGCGTTCACAGACACACACAAGTATCATTGAGAATCTCTATACATATTTTTTACTACGTAAAAGAAAGGAAACAGTAACGACTTTAAAATCGTCCAAAAAGTTAGATCGATTTATAAAGCGTTAGTAAACGAAATATTGTCGTAAGCTTGATTTACAAGATATCGTGGATTATTGAACATTTAACCAATCAGAGATAGAAAACAGGACAATTAAGATTGTGTGAATCCTGCTTTAGTTAGTAGTTGTTCAACCACATTCAGCCACATGGGGTTTTTGATTTCGCTTAATTATTAACATTTATAACTTTAAACATTGATATTAGAAGGTATTTAAATATACACGCATAAGCTGTGTAATAATTAGAAAAAAATCGCCTAAAATACGTGGTCTAACCTAAAAGTATTTTGACAACAATTTTAGTATTCAAAATGCCACTTTCGTGTCGCTTTTACAAAGAAAAGTATCCAGAAGTAGATGATGTAGTGATGGTAAACGTTAGATCTATCGCCGAAATGGGCGCGTATGTTCATTTACTGGAGTACAACAATATCGAGGGCATGATATTGCTGTCTGAATTGTCAAGGCGGCGTATTCGGTCGATTAATAAACTTATTCGGGTGGGAAAAACGGAACCGGTTGTTGTTATTCGAGTTGACAAAGAAAAAGGTACAAATATTTTACTAGAGAAGATTTCGTGTGTTATTTTTTGTTTTTTTTTTTTTTATAGGTTATATAGATTTGTCGAAACGTCGAGTTTCTGCGGAAGATGTGGAGAAATGTACGGAACGTTTTGCGAAAGCAAAAGCGGTGAATTCAATTTTACGGCATGTTGCGGAATTATTAAAATATGATTCAGATCGACAGTTAGAAGTTCTGTATCAAAGGACTGCTTGGTATTTTGAAGATAAATACAAGAAAAATAAGGCTAGCGCTTACGATTTCTTTAAACAAGCTGTTCTGTAAGTGCCTCCGTTTATTGCATCATCATTGCGTTTTTTTTAATATATTTACAGGGCGTTAGACTGTGAAACTTCAAACTTAATAAACCGGAAGTGCATGTTTACTCTATTCATTTTTTGTTCTATTTCCAATATCACTAGAACGGCTGCACTTATGCCAAAATTAGTTATTTTCATAATGATAGATATTAATATTTCACACCATTTTTGTTTTAAATGTTTCTTCAAAAAATGTACCAGTTTCGAGAAAACTGCTACGGAAAATCGTAAATATTTTATTTATGTTGCCATGTATTTGCATATATAGTTTAATCAATCATATTATGATTTGTGCCTATGTCAATATTTTGATTTTTTCTAGTAAGAACTTTGTAAAAGATAGTCGAGTACAGGCCACTCTAGCTTTTTTAATACACTCTTAATTAATATATGTATAACTCTTTTATTTATTTAATCAATCGCTTGAAATTTGATAACACAAGGTTTTTGGGGTCGCAGAATACGAATCTGGTCTCAAAATCGGTCTAAAAACAAAATGGCGTCTACAATATGAATATTAATTTCACTTTTATCCTTTAAAAACTACACTTTTTTGTATAGAAAATTTCTGTGGAAGTCCTGCATGCTAAAAAAAAAAAAACGTTCTACACTTTTAAACCCACATAGAAACAATCAAACAAACAAATCTGAGTATTTATATTCATAATATTGTATTTATTTAATCAATTTCCTGAAATTTGATAACACAATGTTTTGGGGGTCGCAGATTACGAATCTGGCCTCAAAATTGGTCTAAAAACAAAATGGCGTCTACAAAACGAATATTTTATTCACTTTTTTATCTTTTTTCAGTCACTTATTTCACTTTTATCCTTTAAAAACTACACTATTTCACTTTTTTGTATAGAAAATTTCTGTGGAAGTCCTGCATACTAAAGAAAAACGTTCTACACTTTTAAACCCACATAGAAACAATCAAACAAACAAATCTGAGTATTTATATTCATAATATTGTATTTATTTAATCAATTTCCTGAAATTTGATAACACAAGGTTTTTGGGTTCGCAGATTACGAATCTGGCCTCAAAATTGGTCTAAAAACAAAAGGGCGTCTACAAAATGAATATTTTATTCACTTTTTTATCTTTTTTTAGTCACTTATTTCACTTTTATCCTTTAAAAACTACTAAAAACTATTTCACTTTTTTGTATACAAAATTCCTTTAGAAGCCCTGTATTTGTCATTGGCATACAATATCAATATATCAGAAGCCACTATCTATAAACTACACACAAAATACACATCAAATCATTAAATTAATTTAAAATATTTTAACATACCACAAACATTTGAAATATCACGAGATTATTTGGACAGATTTCACAAAAATCAAATATTAGGGCATGGCATAATGGGTAAGACTCTCGTCCTTCACCACTGGAGGTCGGCAGTTCGATTCCCGTCTATGCCCAATAGCATTTTTACAAAAAAGAAAACGTTCTACACGTATAAACTCACATACAAATACATCTGGGTGTATATATATATACAATAATATTTATTTCATAACTACAAGTTCCATCATTAAAATAAATTGTATAAGGAAACTTATTTCTAAAACAATAATAATACAAATATATTAAAACAATATAAACATAAAACATAAGAGTAGTAAAATAAAATATAAATCGATCAACAATACATTACTAACTAAATAAATGCAATATCACGAGATTATTGGACAGTTTTCTTGAGTTAACGCAGAAATAAAATATTGGGCTATGGCATAATGGTTAAGACTCTCGTCCTTCACCACTGGAGGTCGGCAATTCGATTCCCGTCTATAAACATTAGCATTTTTACAAAAAAAAAAATCGTTCTACATATATAAACTCACATACAAATACATCTGGGAGTTTATATATATATAATAATATTTATTACATAAATACAACTTCCAATCATTAAAATAAATGGTACGAGGAAACTTATTTCTAAAACAATTAAATATTACAAATATTTTGAAACAAAATAAACAAAGAACATAAGAATAGTAAAGTAAAATATAAATTGATCAACAATACATTACTAAATTAACTAAATTACATTTTCCTTAACATATAATTTAAATTTATATTTAAAGTTAGTGTAATATTTGTTTTTACGTAGTGATCCTACTATTTTGGCCGAATGTGGTCTTGATGATCAAACCAAGGAAGTTTTGTTAAGTAATATCAAGCGAAAACTAACATCGCAAGCGGTTAAGATTCGCGCTGATATCGAGTGCGCGTGTTATGGTTACGAGGGCATTGACGCTGTTAAGGAAGCGCTTAGGGCCGGACTTGCTCTGTCCACTGAAGAATTACCCATCAAGATCAATCTAATTGCTCCACCACTATACGGTAATTATTCATTTTTCAAATGGTTTGTAACATTCTCGGAGTAATAAATTCTCTCATCTTCCTTATTCCGAAAATGTATAAGTCTTATACTTATACGGGGATTTCTGAATTTAATGCCGTGCACTAGGCGAGGTACGAGTGTATTTATAAATGCTTTCTATATTATAAATAAAAACAAATAGATTAACAGCGAACTGAAGGCATTGGTGCTTATATCTGTTAATTAAATTAATTTCCGTACCGATTTATTTGTTAGTTATGACTACGTCAACCCCTGAAAAAACGGACGGTCTTAAAGCACTACAAGATGCTATCGATGAAATCGAAAAAACTATTACGACGGGAGGTGGTGTCTTTAAAGTGCAAATGGCGGTAATAAGACAAGAAATAATAACAAGAAATTTTTAAATAATTGTTTTTTTTATGACAGCCTAAAGTTGTGACTGCAACCGATGAGGCTGAACTCGCTCGACAAATGGAACGTGCCGAGGCTGAAAATGCTGAGGTCGCTGGTGATGACAGTGAAGGGGAAGAAGAAGGACAAGTGTTCAGTGGCGCTGATGATGATGAAGAAGAAGAAGGCATGGAAAACGGCGAAGAAGCCGAAGAGGCGGCAGCCTGAAGAAAACGACAATACGTTCATTAATTGTACACACCACTGATCCGTTTTTACAATAAATATTTCGAAATGAGTTTTAATTCCTTATTTGAATGAAACAGTTACTATTAACATATATAATTTATTCATCTATATTTTACAAATCGGTACAAATAATTCAAGTACACGGCTGCGTATTATTGTTTTTAATTAGTTTCTTAAGGCGTTATACGCACTCAGGATTTAAAAAAAACTATTTTTTTAAATTTTATTTTCGTAATGTACATACATTTAAGTATACATACAGAAAATTACATGTCAATCCGACGAATATTCTCGAAATTTTGTAAAATATATTTACTATGTGTTAAGTGCTTTTGAAACTTTGAACCCGTTTCTCTCAAAACTATGTTTGTAAAGTCGGTGTGTGTGCAAGATATTTCGGAAACGGCTGAACCGATCACTCTCAAATTTCTACACAAGCTTAAAAAACATATTTTTTAGTGTTTAATCAAAGGTTTTTTCTCGCCGATAAATAGTTTTCATTTTATAAACAATTTAAGACCAAAATGGTTATAGAAAATCGCCATTTTGTGTTTGAGAAGCCACCATTTTGTAAAAAATAATATTTCGGCTTATTCCGTCGATTAAATACCAGATCATACCTTATATTAACGAATTTATTTTTGTTTTTTCATTTTAAGACAAACCATCAGGTCCATCTAGTTCGAAGTAATGCCGCTCCGCTCTCGGCTATTTTAGATGGTGGCGCTACCATCGACTTTGAATGTTCATGCACGCACAGTATTAGAAATTAGCAATTATTACGCTATAATCAAAGATATTCCATCGAATAATGACTGTTTATTGAATATAAAGGCATTACGGACACATTGTTATACTTTTGGTCAAAGTTATATTTCTCAATTACATAAAACTACTCAAAACCTATCATGATTAAACAAAGCTCGATTACGCAAAAACCAACCGTCTAACCTTTATAAAAAAATATATCAGTGAATTCGTAATTGCATAAATAATGCCTAGTAAAAATGTTTATTTTTTTGATCGTACAGTTTCGAAGATAAAAAATAAAAATCCCCAAAATAGGTCATTTTTTATAGTTTTTATTTTTTAACTTCGAAACTGTACGATCAAAAAAATAAACATTTTTACCAGGCATTATTTATGCAATTACGAATTCACTGATATTTTTTTTTATAAAGGTTAGTCGGTTGGTTTTTTTTCCAGAGCTTGATGTTTGACCTTAAATGATCCAGTCCAGATATATCGTGCACACCGCAAACCCCTTTATTTAGAAAAGCTCCCGGAGATCGGCTCTTCAAAAATCATTATTTTTACAAATAAAAAATATCAATATTAAGTTAATAGCTACCACAATATGCATATTAATTTTTACATTAAAAAATTAAGTAATCTATCCAGGAAATTATTTTGAAAAATCGCTTTTATTCGGCCTCCTGAGTACGTATTACCCCTTAACACGTTAAGTACATGTGGACTTATAGGAGAAAAAATTGGCCTTTTGTTACATGATGGCACTTAACGTGTTATATAACAAAATCGTATTAATTTTCCAAATATATATACATTGTATTATAGGAAACAGTCAAAAATCTACAAATATTTACATTTCAATAAATCAGATTTACTTTAGGATTGTTCACAGCTAAATAATAAAAAAAAAAAAATCCAGTTTGTTGTATGACATACAAGGTTATCGTTCACAGCAACAAAATTTACCATAAATTGTGTTGCTTGGAATGTTAACATGGCTTGCCATAATACGAACTAGATTATTATTTGTAATTTTCTAAGCTTAATTACTAATTGTTTCGATGTGAACAATCCTTTATTGTTATAATCAAGATAAATAACACATATACATACTATAATCATTTTCTACAAGTGTTACAGCAACGATTATTGTCATTAAAATAATTTATCTTGAAAATAAAAATAAATATTTGGCGATAACGTCAACAAAATACGTTATGATCAGTGTGCCAATCAATTAAAAAAAAAATCCAAATAATTTTTGTGCTACATCACAAATGTCCATAACGCATATGCGCGTATGCGTTAGTTGATCGGTTTAAAATAAACAATTTGTACTAAATGTTACATGGATGCATCAATCAAATTAAAAATAACAATATTATGTTATGAATAAGGCACTTGCACTGTTCAACCAGAGGTTACCGAAATGTAACAATTGAACTTCCAATCGAATTCGATGATTGAACGTGTTCCAATGCTCGTTCGATATCGTGTGGATGGAACACTTTATCAACAACACTCTGCAGTTGGTGATTATCAATGAGGTCCCTTAAAATGTCCAGTTGTACTGAATCCATCTCGGGTTCACCGAAGTTGCTTCGGCTCATCCCGAACATATTCTATTACAAAAAAAAAAAAAACGTATGTTATCAGTTATTCCAGATTTTATTTGGCACTGTTCTGCGTAAACGAACACGTGCGCAAGCCTGTGAGAGAAAACAGCGTTACTGCGCATTGGAAAGGAGGGGCTATAAGAGTTTCATCATACCTGTAATAAACATTTACTTCTAATATAAGTCCAAAAACAGCTCCCGACAATAAACCCAAAATGGTCGGACGGTAAGTACTCGGATAATGTAGAAAAGATGCGGCCATTTTGATTACAATATTTTTGCAATTCCTCCCTGGTTAAATCTTGTTCCTTTGTAATGAATATAAGATCGAATGGATCGCGTAAGTCCAATTCTTTTTTCAGATATTTTGGTTTATCGATTTCTAAATCTAGCTTTGAAATGGCTTGGTCTTGCGTGATTATAATGTCGTCGGCACCTAACGCTTTTGCGACAGGTGCTGCCTTCACGTTTGTCGTAACAGTAATATCAGCACCCAATAAGTGGCAGTATTGTACTAGAACACAGCCAGTCGGTGTTAATGCATCACTTATTAATATTCTATAAATAAATAAGACGACATTAAAATCTTTGAATTTCAATTCCATGATTAGTATTATTAAATTGTGATTTTATAAATATTTATATCTAATTTCAACAGTTATAGAACATACAAAATGGATTTTAATTAATGATTCTTATGCAGAATTTTATGCTCTACAATTTATTTTGCATTTTTCTAAATTAATTTGGGATGCAATGCGTATGGAAAAAACTTTTTTCTTCCCATGTTAAACATCTATGACCCGATATTTATTATTTATTTAATAATTTTAAAACTAGGTGCATTCTTGGGCATATATAGAATAGAATAACCCCTAACCGATATTAAAATAATAATGCAAATTTTAATAATAATAATGTCCAGATCCATCTGCTTATGTATCTAGCTTTCTAGCCGGAACGCTATGTAAATCTTACATTCGTATTAGTGCATCGAAAATTTTTAATTAAATAAATTTAATAGTAAATGTTCAAAATTTCATCAATATCAAAGACGTCCAAAAAATTTGAAAATTACGTTTTTTTATTCGAAAATGTTTGCAAAACAATTTTTTTGAAATAAAGTAAAATAAACATATTTTTTTTATATATTCAGGGCTTCCACAGCAATTTTGTATACAAAAAAGTAAAAAAGGGTAGTTTTTAAAGGATAAAAGTGAAATAAGTGACTGAAAAAAGATAAAAAAGTGAATAAAATATTCATTTTGTAGACGCCATTTTGTTTTTAGACCGATTTTGAGGCCAAATTCGTAATCTGCGACCCCAAATACTTTGTGTTAGCAAATTTCAGACGATTAAATAAATAAAAGAGTTATACATATTTTAATTAAGAGTGTATTTAAAAAAGCTGGAGTGGCATGTACTCGACTTTCTTTTACGTAGTGTTTACTAGAAAAAATCAAAATAAGTATGTGCAAATACATTGCAAAATAAATAAGATTTTTAAGATTTCTCGTAGCAGTTTTCTCGTAACTGGTACATTTTTTTGAAGAAACTTTTAAATCAAAAATGGTGTGAAATATTAATATCTATCATTATGAATATAACTAATTTTGCCATAAGTGCAGCCGTTCTAGTGATATTGGAAATAGAACAAAAAATGCATAGAGTAAACTTGAACTTCCGGTTTCTTAAGTTTGAAGTTTCACAATTTAACGTTTTTTTTAAATTAAAATTTATATATATATATATATATAACTCATCTTCTTGCTCTGTCTACACATGGGGCAGACAGAATAAAACCATAACATTTAATTGAGCCTAGAATTTTGTATATACCTTTTTTCGTGAGCGTTTTCTTTTGTTAATCCAGCTAAACTAACAGCGTTCAGCGCTAAACTGCCCGCAAATGGCAAACCTGCAGCACCCTCAAAGCCAATTCGCTTTGGTTTATAGCCAACACGAAATTCTTTCGCAATGTAAGTTTCCGATATGGTTCCTTGTGCCCAAAATGGTGTCGTTAAATAAACTTCGTCGCCTACATCAAAATTTCGAACACCTTGCCCGATTTCCAATACAATCCCTGAACAACTACGTCCAAGAATGATTGGAAATTCAGATTTTGTACTCTAAAAAAAAAAAATTGATTAGATGTGAAAATATATTATTTTGCATATATATTTGAGTAAATACATGATTATATTTATTCAGAAGGCGCCGAATTCTTCTTCCATAACCAGTACAAATTTCTAGGTCGACTAGCGAAACCGATGCAGCTTTGACTTGGATTAGAAGTTCATCTGCGGCTTCGATTTTCGGGGTTTGTATATCGTCGATTAAAGTAGCTCCCTTAAATACTTATTAATTAATTAAATGCAATAAACATTTATTATTTTGATATGCAAAATACGCTCTATTAGTGATGACGTACTGTAGGTGGCCTTGGTTGGTAATATCCAAACAAAAAATTTACCCGTATAAAATACATAGGCAGGTTTTGTAAGAGAATATACTTATTCTGAGAAAGTGTGGGTATTAAGACATATTGTACTTGTATGCATTACAATTTTGTTAAATACACAAATACCATCGTTTATGTCCTGTTCACACCAAGACTTTAAGACAGGATAAAATATAAAAACCTTCAAAATAGCTCATTTATTATAGTTTTTATTTTTTATCTCCGAAACTGTTAGTTTCAAAAACAAGATTCGCTAGGTACAACACACTAATGCATCCAGCTCGCCTTATAAGTAATATATGCGACGCGAGCAGCAGTTTTTAATTAGTATGGCCTTTTGGTCAACAATTTGAAAAATTGTTGTCGATATAAAAAGTCACAATTTTTTGTACATTATTTAGATACATTTTTTTAGTGCATATTTTAAAATTCAAAATTATATTAATAATTTTTAATGGCCTTTGGGTTAACAATATGAAGAAATCTTATAGATATAAAATATCTTTTAATTATTATTATAAGGGCAGTATTAAGGGTGGCTCCAAATTTTGGGACACTATAACTCGGGAAGTATACGTGCAATTGGATTCAAAATTATAATATTTAATAATTTTTTATGGCCTTTGGGTTAACTATATGAAAAAATCTTGTAGACATAAAATATCTTAAAATTATTAGTAGAATTTTTGAGTGTTTTAATTATTTTTATAAGGGCAGTATTAAGGGGGGCTCCAAATTTTGGGGTCCTATAACTCGGGAAATAAACGGGCGATTGAATTTAAACTGCGAGCGGATTCAAAATAGTACTAAATAATATGTGTAGCAAATTTGGTGTAAATCGCTCTGGTACCTTCAGAGGAGCCGAGGGCACAAATTTGGTCTTACGAGCAACGACTAACATCCAAGTATATAAGTTATATATATTTTTGGAATCAAGGCGACGAGACAAACACTTTTTGTTAAGGACATTTTTTGATCCGATAAAGCTACAGACACACGAACGAATGCTTTAGCTTCTTCGGTACTTCGTATGTATTATTTATGCAATTACGAATCGACTGATTTTTTTAACGAGGTTTGTTTCTTTATGATAGGTTTTGAGTAGTTCTACCAACTAATCTTTATAAAAAAAAAATCAGTGCATTCGTAATTGCATAAATAATGCCTGGTAAAAATGTTAATTTTTTTGTATGTACAGTTTCAGAGATAAAAATAAAAACCTGCAAAATAGCACATTTATTATAGTTTTCATTTTTTATCTCCGAAACTATAAATACAAAAAAATTAACATTTTTACCAGGCATTATTTATGCAATTACGAATACACTGATTATTTTTTTTAATAAAGATTAGTTGGTAGGTTTTTGCGTAATCGAGGTTTGTTTAATCATGATAGGTTTTGAGTGTAGTTTTATGTAATTAAGCAATATAACTTTGACACCAAAAGTGTAACAATGTGTCCGTGTAATGCCTTTATATTCAATAAACAGTGATTATTCGATGGAATATCTTTGATTATAGCGTAAAAATATAGCTAATTTCTAATAGTGTGCGTGCATGAACATTCAACGTCGATGGTAGCGACACCATCCAAAATAGCCGAGAGCGGGGCGGCAATACTTCAAACTAGATGGACCTGATAGTTTGTCTTAAGAAGAAATACATTTGACCAAAAGTGTAACACAATGTGTCCTTATAGTAAGTTATTATTTAATAAACAGTCATTATTCAATGGAATATCTTTGATTGTAGCGTAAAGGATTGTTCACAGCTAAAGAATTAGTAATTAAGCTTAGAAATTATAAGTAATAATGCCAGTTTGTTGTATGACATACAAGGTTAACAGCAACAAAATTATCATTAATTGTGTTGCTTGGAATGTTAATATTGCTTGTCATAATGCAAACTAGGTTATTATTTGTATATTTCTAAGTTTAACTACTAATTGTTTCGCTGTGAACAATCCTTTAAAATAGCTGATTTCTAACACTGGTTGTTTGAACATTCGATGGCAGCGCCACTATCTGAAATAGCTCAGAGCGTAGCGGCATAACTCTGAATTAAATATTCCTGATAGTTTGCCTTAAATATTGCAGTACAACCAAGGCCAACTAGATACGATCACACTAATAGCGCGTATTCAAGCAATAGCCCTTACATCAATGCCATTATAATTAGTGCAAACAACCGCTTGCATATGAGAAAAGAACACTGGTTGATTTTGATTGAAATTTGCGACAGTGTAACCAACAAAACTGCCCAACGCAAATCCGATACAACCGAAAAACAACTGTCTACGATTCACTGTAATAATTGTTTCAAATTGTGTTTCATTTCGTTCTGTTCGGGGGGGAAGAAAAAAAACTTACTCTCATTACGTAACAACATAAATATTTGATCGATAAATTTCCTTGGATCAGCTACTGTAAATAGGACATCTTTACCCTTTTCCGCTACTTCTAACACCCAAATTAGTAGTTCTTTGGCTAAGTCTTGCATTTGTGCCATTCGCGGGCCGTGCCACACCTCATTCGCTAGCGATACGCTACGTTCGGATAAATGTTGGAATATTATTTTGCTATGTTGTGCGGCTAAACTAAGTTGGATCTGGAATTAAGAGCAATTAAATTTTGTTGTTTTGGGGTCATTTAGAAAATACCTGAAAATCTTCTAATCGTTGTGAACCTCGAAAGATGATTTCATCCATTCTTAACTTTGATTAGCTCCAATTCTGAATCTGAATCTAATTCATGATTTAACTTGTATTGCAATCTATTTTAAAATCATGGAATATCAGAGGTCATGTATGTAATGGGCAAAGCAAATATTGTAAATAAATAAATCAAAACAATTATTTTTATAAAAATGTGTAACTTGGACAACTTAATCACAAGCATGTATTATTTTAGTCGTAATTTGTGCGATTTTTAATTATTTTGATATCTTTCGAGTTGATTTCGTGGAACTTTTCGTTTTGTTATTTGCCAGTCTTGCCCGTTTCAGTCACCCACTTAGCGCTTATTTCATTATTGTGGTGTATGAATGTTTTACTAAAAGTAAGTGCACATTTTACCTATTTTAATCCAAAATCTAATATATTTCCCGTAAGTATTTATAATACCCAATCGCCTTAATAATAACTACATGAAATCTAAAAATATTTTCGGGTGTATATAGTTCAATTTGAGGTAACCTTACTTCCAGTAAATGACTGGCAAATCATTTAAAATATACTTGCAAAATACTCAAACATTTTCATAGATTGTGCGATATAAACAATTGAAAAATACAAGAATTGTTGACGATGCACTAATATTGTTTTTTGAATCTCTCTGGAAATTTTTGATCCTGCATTGTGTTTGTGTCCGTTTGGTAGTTTTAGTATTTGTTGTGTGTGCGTGTGTGTATTTTGGTTGTAAACGACGTGAAATACTAAACGAATACGAAAATGGAACCATCGGAAGGAGGTGATAAGAGCGCTCACGAAATTGTCGTCGATGAAAAAACGTCGGGGGTTAGCATCGAAAAGAAACCAGTGTACGTTTACGATTTACTAATTATTTCAATACATATTTTTTATTCTGACACTAAAACATGAAACAATTTTTCTTTGGGGTTTCTTCGTTTTTAAGGGGTGTGGTTAATAATAAATTGTTTTATTCGTGATCATCTATATGTAGCGATGATAGTAATGAGCAAGTGGATGAATCGCATATGGATATGGTAGAAGACCAGAATGAGGAATTGGACGCGTATCAGGAGGTAACATCGGTAGAAACGAGTGAGGAACAAGAAAGTACATTGTACGGGCAAGCAATAACCACTTTTACTTATGTATCATTTATAATTAGTGCATTACTTACCGGGTAGCTTTAAAGCTCACGTGCTATCATTTTTTGTGTTGTGAATGTTGCGATTCTACTAAATGGAAAATCGAGAAAGTATAGGAATTGAAAAAAAAATTATGTGATGTATTAATTTTGGGTAAATGTTGGTTTGTTTGTGTGTTTTGCTTGCTAGGGACATTAAAATGTCTGGTGAAATCGGGGAGGAAAAGGCGGAGCGGGTGTATGGCGGTTGCGAAGGCCCCGACGCAATGTACGTGAAATTGATCTCGTCGGATGGGCACGAGTTCATCGTGAAACGAGAGCACGCCTTGACATCAGGCACGATCAAGGCCATGCTGAGTGGACCGGGACAGTTTGCAGAGAACGAGGCTAACGAAGTTAATTTTAGAGAAATACCGTAAGTGACCATTTTTACCATCCTGTTTGTGGCTTATCATCCTACACATGTACACATTGACTGTATTTGTGATGAAGGAAAATATAATTGCTTGGGAAATGCAGTCGTACGAAGTACCGAAGAAGCTGAAGCATTCGGTCGTGTGTCTGTAGCATTCTCGGATCAAAAAATGTAATTAAAAAAAAGTGTTATATAACAAAAATATATATAACTTGGATGTTAGTCGTCGCTCGTACGATCTAATTTGTGCCCTCTACTCTGAAGGTACCGGAGTGATTCACACCAAATTTGCTACACATATTATTTGGTATCCCATTTGAATCCACTCGCAGTTTAAATCGAATCGCCTGTATACTTCCCGAGTTATAGGGCCCCAAAATTTGGAGCCCCCCTTTATACTGCTCTTATAAAAATAATTAAAGCACCCAAAAATTCTACTAATAATTCTAAGATATTTTATGTCGTTATGATTTCTTCATATTGTTAACCCAAAGGCCGTAAAAAATTATTTTAAACTATAATTTAGAATTTTAAAATATGCACTAATATATATTTTTTTTATCTAAATATTCTACTATATATATATATATATATATATATATATATATATATATATATATATATATATATACATTTTTACAAATTGTTAACTTAAAGACCATAATTAAAAACAATATTTTTTTAATTTCTCTAACACATCGCATATATTGCTTATTAGGTGCTTGTTTTCAGTTAATATAATTACTTTCTGAACGTTTCGGCATCGATTATGCCATCTTCAGGAGTTTTATATCTACAATATATTTTCATATTGATAACCCAAAAGCCGTAAAAAAATATTATAAACTAATTTAGAATTTTAAAATATGCACTAATATATTTTTTTTAATCTAAATAATCTACTTTATATATATATAATATACATTTTTACAAATTGTTAACTTAAAGGCCATAATTAAAAACAATAATTATTTAATTTCGCATTCTGAACGTTTCGGCATCGCTTATGCCATCTTCAGGAGTTTAAATCGTCAATAATTAAAAAAAAAAAACTTCATGATGTTTATGGATCAATATATACTATTTTTCCCAAGAAATTGTGTTTTCCTTTATAATATTTAATATTTACACATTGTTGCAATCGATACCCGCAATATTTTCAATAACGCTATGATGATATATATGATGACACATATTTATATGATGAAAAATAGAAGCACCGATTCTTCTGTCTTAGTCATACGATGAAAGTATATTGCACTAAAAACATTTGCTCTCCCTACTTACAAATATATTATATAAATCTATAGATAATTATTAAGATATTCATAAATATTATACTAAATCAATTCGAACCATATTTAACTGAACATCACTTTTGTTCAATAGTATTATTTCATAGCAATCGTAGAATGAATTGAAAACAAAATATATGTAGAAAAGTGAAGTATAAGGAAGTCGAGTAAAGGCCACTTCAGGTTTTTTAAATTACTTATATGTTATAATGTGACATTTAATTTTTTTTTTCTTACTTCAACAGATCTCATGTACTGCAAAAAGTCTGCATGTACTTTACATACAAGGTGCGATACACAAACAGCTCTACCGAGATCCCAGAATTCCCGATTGCACCAGAAATTGCTCTCGAACTTCTCATGGCTGCCAACTTCTTAGACTGTTAAAAGAATCGCCTTAATAACAACACAAAGAAAACAAAATATAAAAAGTAAAAACACAAAAAAAAAAAAACTAAATTAAAAAAAATACACCAACACATATGACACACATACATACACACGCCGTTCTCATTTAAAAAAATTTTAATTCCTATTTATTTCGGTAGGGAAAAAAATATATCATTGTTAGAAAATCTGCGACTGTGTGGCTGATTTTGCACCTGAAATGATCAATAAATTGTTTGTAAACCCGCCCACCAAATTGGTGAAAATGTGTTTTATATTGGTTTCATTTTGCTTATTATTATCTGTAATGGAAATTTATATAGACAATTGCGGCTTCAATAAGATTTCTTCGAAATGTAGGATTCAAATGTTTTAGATAAGATTTCTTTTATTTGTGCGCTATTTTTTGTATGATCACACGTTCGTGCAGTAATAAAAATGGACCTATTGCATAATGGATAAGGGTAAGTTTAAATAAATTCCCGCTCACTCTAAACCGAGTTCAGTTAACGAATAATTGGTCACTGTGATCGTATATATGGCCTAACTATAATGGTTTAAAAATTGTGGCATAAGTCTGATAAATTACAGTAAATCGCTACAACAATATCAAGTCAGAAAAAAATTGAATCTAGAAAGAATAATTCTTGTTTTATGCATTTTATTTGCGAAATAATTTGCAGGGCTTTCAGAATATTATAGATACTTATTATCATTTCAGAATTAGTCATTAAAAAAGCCGCATTTGTTACGTCGTACCAAGTTATTTTATGTGTACTGAGTGCAATATAAGAACGGTCAAAAGAGTTATCGAATGCAGCTATAGGTAGTCTGCGCATGCGCGGTAATTGACGTGATAGTGCCGCCATAATGCAATGGCGTCCATTAGTCAAGGAAAAGACTTAAATTTTATATAACAAAACACATTTTAATGTGATTTTGTGGTTGCCTCAGTGTCCTTTTACGTTTTTTAAACAATCTATACATGTATTTATACGTACTTTGTATCATATATATATATATTATAATTCAATGTAATTCTGTAGTAGCGATACTATATGCTTCACCAAGATTGTTATTTATAATAACGAAGACTTTTAAAAATATAGAATAGAGCTTTAAACATAACTTCAATATACGTCAATACAAGAATCAAACATACTGAATGTTATAATAGTGATATAATCGAGATATTTAAAAACCAACGATTTTCAAATCATTTATTTTATTAGTTTTACTGTTAATCATTATTTATCTGACGGTTTTATGAACTATTATATACGCTTACTAATTCATTTTAAGGATAATGAAACGTCATATAATCGTTTCCATGGTTTTTGACGATTATTTAAATCTATATTGTTTAAATATCGTCTACAGTGTAGACATATATTTTGACGTTATAATTCTTGTGTTTGAAATCGTCTACATTAAAAATAAAATACCAAATCAACGAATGAATTAGTTATTCATTGATTTATTTAATGAAGCTTATCGGGTCATTACTCCTATAATTTATTTCTAAATATCTGTGATTTTGAATAAATAAGTTAAATTCTTATCTAAAATTTTGAATCCGTCTAAAATAGGTATATTTTTTTAATATTGACCAACAAATTATTATTTCTTTTATTGATTTGCAATTAAGGTGATAATAAATGATTGTTCTGTTTTTTTTTTTGTTTAGTGTTTTATTTTTTATGAACACGCTGTATATTTTTTTTGTTAGTTTCTAGTGTTTAACACGTTAAGTGCTACCATGCAATAAAAACGTTGGCATAACGTGGCACTGAACTTGTTGGAGATTCCATAATCATATATGTTACCAATATAAATGAATTCGGAATGTTTTTTAATCGAAATGTGATGCTACAATGAGAATGCTTACTTAAGAATTTTTAAAACTAATTTTTATTTGATGATGGAATCTTTTTACAATCATACTCTTCATTCAACAAAACTTAAAACCAATGATCGCTTGTTTAGACTAATTATTTTGTGAATACTAGGATCAATTTAAATTATTATTTTTCTTTTGTTTATCGATGTATATTGTATACAAATAAGACTTTGTGGACTATGATTTTCGTTTTTACTTATTAGTTTTATTATCCGTCAGTCATAAATAAATAAACAAATTAACAATGATCGAATACTTTTAATACTTTATATAAATGTTTGCCTGATTCATGTTACTTTGCTGAAAATTCATAGAATTGAAAGGAAATGGGATATATAAAAATAAATAAATGACCAACATATTTCAATTTGATATACATTTAATAAGTTGTCATGCTAGAAACATTGTTACGTCAAGGATATTTTATGAATTTTTTAAATTGTACATTATCACAGTTATTTGTGGACACACACAATGTTTTTTTTTTTTTAATGATTTTTGTGTGACCGTGCCTATACATATCCTTACTTTTTAATTTTAATAATATAAAACGTCAACGTGACACGCCTTAACGCAGTCATCATGTGTCGACCAATCAACACACTTGTTCCCTAGATAGGCCCCACCCACCCCAACATATCACATTTTAAAAATCGCGTAATAAATATACACAAATGATTAACACAAAAAAGTTCCCATTCAAATGAGTCATCAAAATACTTGTATAATCCACAACAAAATTTAAAAAAACAATCTCAAAATATAGCAAAAACAATTTCTACTAAACATTAAATAAATATTACTGAGAACGCCCTATGGAGTTTAGATACTGAATTTAGTTCATATTATAACGCCAATGCTACCTGAAAATGTGTAAAATGGATTTAAGCTGATCTACAGATCGTTGAATTTGCTGGCGTTCTTGATCGTGGAATATGTGTAAAGATCTCAGTTCACGTAACTTCCGTTCAAGTACATCCGCTTCCGTTTGTCGCCGACGAATTTGATCGGATAGATACGAACAGCGCGTTCGCAAGTGCTTCATTTCAATTGAACGTTCTAGTTAAACATAAAACGATTAAAATGATCGATTTCCATATGGCTATCTCAATATAATCATAATTACCTTTATTGCATTTATGATACGATTCCATTACTTCTTGAATACCCGGCCATTTGAATTTCTCCGTATCTGTTGCCGTACTCGCATTTTTCGTTGCAGTCATCGTGTTCATACAATTTTTCACTTCCTTTGTTTCACAAATACTTTCAATATGATGTTGCTCAAGCGACATTCGTTTCACGGTCGCCGCATATGCCTGCGCGTCCATAGATCTTTTGAGTCCGTTGTTGTTGTGATGGTAAATATTGGGCAACGGTGGCGGACATGAGCTAACGATGTCAAACGGTTGACCAGCAGTAGGTGTATGAACAGGTGCTAATAGAATGCAGTGTTTTTGTTGTTGTTGTTGACCGTTATGTCTCATATCCGATATGCGCGGCACTTGAACGATTGCACCAGCGTGATTACGTTGTTTCCGGTACGCTCGTACACAATATGTGGTCATTGGTGTTTCGCCGTCGCGTTTCCGTCGATTTTCGATTATTTTCTGCCATGTTGTTTCCAATTCTGAAATCAGGTTTTGTTGTTGAGCTAGTTTTAATAAATAAATAAATAATGATTACCTTCTCTATTTCGATCAGACATGGTTCGTAAGCCAAGTTCGCAAAAAAAGTTTACTTTGGCCCCGAAATCCGGAGTGTGATTGAGCAACGTAGGGTGTGAATCGGGCACGGGCAAATCCAAACAAGGAGGTTGTTGCCCTTCATCAGGAAGCATCGCTTTCCATGGTGCCTGCCATTTTCTACGCTCTAGTTTGGCCAATTCAACTTCTATAACAAGTAAAAAAAAAAAAAATATATGAACAAACAAAAGCACCGTTTGAATGCTATACCGTTTTTATCGACATGTGTAGTCAGTCCGAAAATCTTTAAAAACTTGAGCTTGTCAGGTTTATAGTCGGGCTTATCTGGCGGGCCGGAAGTGATCCATAAATCAACACACGGCGCATTTGTGGAACCGTCTTCAGAATCGCTCTCCGAACTCGAACAGACACTCGAGTCAGAATCAACATTAGCGACGTGTTGCTTCACCTGACTACAAACGGCTGGTTTCCGTTGAAGGCGTCGTTTCAGGCGCCGTTCGCGACGTTTTGCGGTAGCCACATCTAATTTACTGACGAGCGGTCGCGCTTCAGCGAGATCGTTTACTTTAAAACGGCCGATACTTGGTACATTTAATACCGTGAATGGTATCGTTGGCTTTTCTACAAGTGTATGTTTCTGTTGTTGTTGTTGTGGTGGTGGTCTAGGGATAATAATGTTTGATAGGTTTGTCGCCGCCAGTAGGTTTGTGTTGACGATTTGGTTGACGGTGATCAGACTTTCGTAGTCTTTCGACTGTTGTTGATTTTGATTTAGTTGAAGGTGATTTAATAGTGTAGGTGTGCCGTTAGCACTGGAACTGGCACGGTCGTGTCCTTGCTTGTGTGTACACGTTTCTTCGGTCTTTACATTCACTTTGTTATTATTATCACTGCAGTTCACTTCGTTTACATTGGCTACTTGATGATTATTATTAAATAACTCGTTATTATTACTAGACAAGTGTTCACTATATACAACGCCGCCGTTGCCGTTACGAATAAATCCCGTTGTTGTTGTCGTCGTCGCCGTTTTGTTTTTATCACTGTTTGTTGTTCTACGACAATTGGTCGGCGGCAATTGGTTGTGTCCGAGAACCAATGCCGCCGCCATAACATTATTGTTGCACATTTCACTGAACTGTTGTGGAGCCCTGGCGCTCGTTGAATGACTAGTAATTTCAGAATGATGAACGTTACCACTATGCATATTATAATTATTATTATTTAATATAGGAACATTTCTATTTGGTATGGTACGCGATTCGGACTTGGCTGGATCGCTCGCACTCGGATCGGGTGCGAGCTGAGACTGTATGGGGTAGTTGGGTGACGGCACCGGCAACTGGGGACTGTGACTATGCTCATTGCTCAACTGACCTGTTGCTGCTTGTGCTGCTGTTGTTGTTGGATCGACGAGTGTTCGGGCTAATTTTACTTCGGTCGGGTGCGTGTTTGTATTATGCGCCGTTTGCGACGTCAGACAACACACGTTATTCGCTGAAAATATAACAGGATGCATTGTCCATTGCGCAGACGCAGATGTTGTCTGAGGCGGCTCCAAATTGACAAGCATTGGTTGACTTAAACTGAGCACAGTTGTTTTGCCACCTTCGACCGTTGAACCGATTATTTGCACATTTGCTTCGCTCGTCGGCAAATGCGAATACGCCATAATATAGTTTTGAGCGCTACTGGTCGGCAACGTTGTACAACTAGTAGCTGCTGCAACCAGTTGGAATGTTGTTGGCGCCGAAGACGCACTCGAATGATACACACTTTGATTTTCGGTCTTTATCGTTTGGTCAGCGACACCGCTCTTGCTACAATTGTTCATCATGTATTTCGAATCGCATGGAGTAACATCAGTCTTCTTATCATCATCGCCGCCACTGCTCCTTTCGACTTTCACTTTACATTCATCAGCAACCATATCCTCGTATCTTGATCGTGACTTTACCTCCTCGCTGCTTGTTGTTGCTGCGGGACACTCTGCACCATATGTAGTCATCGGTGGTGCTTGCGGGGGTAGAGGGGCTCCAATATTTTGTATCTGCATGCCAGAAAACGGTGCTACGACGCCCTGCGCTAAGTAGCCACCAGTGGCTCCTTGTACCGTTTGCAGCTGCACATTTTGTGCCTGGATATTCTGTTCGAGCCCCGATGCTCCCGCGGATGATGGCTGCACCAACACATTTTGTACTTGAATATTCTGGGCTTGAATATTCTGCACATGTACATTCTGTACCGGCGGATGCTGCTGTATCTGATGATGTTGTACCGGTTGCTGTTGAGGTTGAACATGATGTACATGTTGCTGCTGGGATTGAACATGCTGATGTACATGTTGCTGCTGCGACTGAACATGCTGATGAACATATTGATGATGTGGCGATTGGATTAAAGACGGTTGTGAAAGCAAGCCACCACCAGTGTAAGGAACACCAGTTGGTGTTACTGTTGATGAAGTTATCGATGATGTTAGTAAAGTGGGTGTGACAGCAACTGTGGTTGAAGCAGGCGGGAGCAGCGGCGGCGGCAAGGGTACCGGCGGTCCATCTCCAACGCTGGTCGCTGCGATGCTGGCAGTGTTGACGGCTTGGTGTTGTTGCTGATAACTCGGATGGTGTAAAAGTACTGCTACGGGAGGCTTCCTGGCTGGAACAAAAGCCAAACAGATTATTTGTCAACTAGTCCGCCGACAATCGACGCGCTGTTCTTCTGTACAGTTCACACTGCACATCAATGGATAACAATGAACATTGCAAAACATTTTTTTTCTTCAAAATTTTGATGTTTTAATTAGAGAACGTGTGATTTAATCAGGTTAGTCTTGGAATTAACTCATTTTTTGTGACAAATAATGTGAAATTATTTTAATAAAGAATTCAATAATGTGGGTGTTAAGTAAAGGGAAATCATATTAGTACAAACAAATAAAAAACTCTAAGGTTCTATAGCTTTGATGATGAAATAAATAAATACATATCATCCCGCTGTTTCCCCAATTAAGAGGGTAATAAGATTTGATATTTATATTAACGGTATGAATGCGTTACCAGAAACATATCATAGTTCGTAGGCACCTTCAGATGGACATAGTGGGTGAGTAATCACCAAATGCAATTCAATGAGTAGTTTTATAATTGTAACTAGATAAAATTTATATATTTAAACAGTTCGAATAATTTTGATAAAAAAAATATCATGACTGTAATTAAATATAGTAATAGAAAAATAATCTTATACTCATACATTTAAGTTTAACCATCGTTTAAATGAAGTTTCAAATTGTAGTATAGTGAGGACAAGAACCTTAAAGTAGTACATCATGCAAAAACCACCACCAAATCGATAAAAAAGCCAAAAAACAAAATAATAAAATAAAAACCCAAAACATAAACACCGGTTTTTAATTACCGAAAATATAAGTAACCGTAGGAGGGGAAAATGACAAACGACAAGCAACAGCGCGACGAACGTCAGGCGCTCTGGCGGGGTTGTTCCATGTTTCCATTGTCGCGATTCCCCTCACCTGCGCTCGTATCCTGGGACACCGGGACAGCTTTAACATCATCTTGCTGCTGCTGCTGCTGTTGCTGCTGCCTATGCTGTTGGTGTTGCTGTTGCTGTTGATGCTGCTGATGATGGTGATGATGTTGCTGATGACCTGGATGCTGATGATCATTCTGCGATTGGCTGTTTTTATGCGCCGAAGATGACGTTGAACTAACATTCAAAGGCTGTTGTTGGTAACTAGAAGTAGTGGCCGGCTGTGAAGTAGCTATACTGGAATAGTTGGAGGTCGAGGGGTAAGGCGACTGCTTTTGAGTGCTAGGATGCACTGCATGAAACCCAGAACTAACATACTGCGACATCGATGTAACTGGATGAAAACTGGAATGCGGCGAATGCCGCTGCAAGCCAGGACTAGATCGCGGCGGCATTGCCGAATGATGATAACCACCTAACGCTGGGCTTTGTCGTTGCATTTGCAACGAACTAGCCATCGGCGACTGTCGCGCCAAACTACTTGGATGCAACATCGACGTCGGCATCATCATCGGTAACATCATCTGCGATTGCACCGCTGCGTGATGCGGCGACAGTACATGGTGCGGAGATATCCGTGGATGATGCGCGGCGGCGGCTGCCGCTTGTTTATCTCGTTCCCGTCGCTCTTTTTCCCGTTGTTCCCGCTCCCGTTGCAATTCACGATCGCGCTGCTCTTTCTCCCGTTCCTCCATCTGCCGCTGCCGTTGTTCCTCCTCCATTTTGAGGCGTTCGTGCATGTAGGCGAGATGTGGCGCTGGCAACATGTACGGCAGATAAGCGGAAGCGAGTGCGGCCGGCGGGTAGATTGGCGGGCCGCGCAACATGCCGCATCGCTCCAAGTATAACTGTTCCTCGAGCAGGGCAAGAGCGCCCGATGACGGGTACGAGTACGATGGATACACAGCTTCGAGTCCCACAGGCGGTTGAGGTAATCTGAGACATTCATAAATTCAAACATATATGCAAATGCGCACGCGTGTGTGTATTACCTGTCATCAGGTCGATAAGGTTGAAATCCACTTCGTGCTAACAATTGTTCGCCTGCAAGTGCAGCCACCGGAGGATATCTATCAGGCGGCGGCTGAACAGCTGCCGACTGAGCAACCGAACTATGTCGGGGTGGTTCTTGGGCTGATCTACTTGCGGTCGACGCACTCACACTCGCAGCAGCTACCGACGCACTATACAATGACGACAGCTCAACACTACTCTTCGCTACTTTGTCTGCAGTTACTGGAGATGCACCTATAATCATCATACAATTATAATATTTATTTATTTAATAGTTGACAAATAAAATTACCGGTACTATGATGCGTATCTGCGGGTGCTTGCTGTTCCGGTGCTTGTGGGCCGGGGCCAGCTTGTTGAGCAAGCGAACGCAAGGCAGCTGCAAACGATCTAGAGCCAGCTTGAGCCCCCGAGGGTGCTGGCGGCGTAGCCCCTGATCCAGGCCCTGGACCCGGCACTGAATGACCGGTCGCACTTCGATGTTTACCACCGGCAGATCCATTTGATCCGGGTGGCACCTTGGGACTTGCCGGAACACCTATCATACGAAAAAGATAATAATATGAAACTAGTTATGCAAAAGTTACAATTTGCGAATATTGAATATTCATCAAAGAGAGACAAATAGTAAAGTATTTAATATAGTTTCGTCGATGTTCAAACAGATCTTTCATCATCATGATGATGGGGTAGAAGGCTATAAAGCAAGCAAAAGGAATTTGTGCATATATAGCGAGATTCGCATTCTCTCTCTAACTCTCTTCAGTTTCTCAACAAACATCTCTTCTACATGGCGTTGGATCGAAATACTGCAGAATAATTTCTCATAAAATCAACACGCCACTACGTCAAAATACACCGAGAGCCTTTTAATATCCAATATGCAACCATTCTAAAGTCGTCGGTGTAATCAATCTAGTGTCAGAAGTTACTGACGAGTATTATATCTGGTGGGAATTCGAAAGCCTGGCATATAGCGCCCCTTAGGCAGCTTGCCACCTCTCATTCCAGAGAGGTTGCCCACCAGCCCACTCTAGTACACTTTGGAACCCTTGCAACGACCGCGCCACCAGTTATAATGGGCAGGCGGAAGGGTGTGTGCTTTAAAAGGGATCGGAGATCACGGCCCTTGAAACATGCAAATACACACACAGACACACACAGAGACACGCTACAGGCGGGGCACGGCCATTTTATTTTTTAAACAAAAAGATTAGGGTCGACAAATGTGCCGTTTAAACTTTTGATATATTGCCCTTTTATAGCTGTACACATTCCGAAGGGAAGTTCATTTAAGAATAAAGTGGTAACTGGTGCGCAAACAGTGGGACTTATAAAAGGCACTGAAGTTGCCTTCACTCGACATTCTTACACTTAGTTTTTACTATATACTTATTGCATTTTCAATTTTTTCCTTGATGTGCAATTTATCTATAAATATTGATAAGTACATATTAATTTAAGTATATACACAGAAAATTTCATGTCAATCCGACGAATATTCTCGAAGTTACACCGCGCATATTTGTAAAAAATATTTACTATGTGTTAAGTGTGCTTTTGAAACTTTGAACGCGTTTCTCTCAAAACTATGTTTGTAAAGTCGGTGTGTTTGCAAGATATTTCGGAAACGGCTGAACCGATCACTCTCCAATTTGTACACAAGCTTAATAAATATATTTTTTAGTGATTAATCCAAGGTTTTTTCTCGCCGATAAATAGTTTTCATTTTATAAACAATTTAAGGCCAAAATGGTTATCGAAAATCGCCATTTTGTGTTTGAGAAGCCACCATTTTGTAAAAAATAATATTTCGGCTTATTCCTTCGATTAAATACCAGATAATACCTTATATTAACGAATTTATAATTTGTTTTTTCATTTTAAAAGATCCAGTCCAGATATATCGTGCACACACACCGCAAAACCCCTTTTTTTTAGAGAAGCTGCCGGAGATCGGCTATGGCAGCTTCAAAAATCATTATTTTTACAAATAAAAAATATCAATGTAAAGTTAATAGCTACCACAATATGCATATAAATTTTTACATTAATAAATTAAGATATCTATCCAGGAAAAATTCATGAAAAATCGGCCTCCTGAGTGCGTATAACCCCTTAATATATAAAACTAGTTGGCAAAATTATTTTCTTATGTCGTAAGTGGTAATATAATAGCTGTGTTATGTTTTACACAAAAAATCTTGCCCCACTTCAAACTCATTATTCTTAAGGCAAAGGAATTAGAAATTAAGCTTAGAAATTATAAGTAATAATTTGAGTTTGTTGTATGACATACAAGGTTAACGTTCACAGCAACAAAATTTATCATAAATTGGGTTAACTTTGTTGCTTGGAATGCTAGCATTGCTTGCCATAATACAAACTAGATTATTATTTGTAATTTTCTAAGCTTAATTACTAATTGTTTCGCTGTGAACAATCCTTTACTCTGGCATGTAGACAAAGTGACTATGAGATTTTACCGTAGCAATCTTTTGTGTTCACAGAATAAAACTAGTAAAAAGTGCATTGTAAAATAAAACATAACACAAACAGAAACTACATAATTGAGTTTGATAGTTTTGTCATTGTAAATGCAGTTTAATGCGCTACCCGCAAAAGTAAATTATACGTTAGCATTCCTAGATACAAGTAACAAAGGGGCGAAGTCGTCTTTCATGAAAAATCGCGATCGATCCCTTTCTGCGACAATCGAATCGAAGTCGATGACTTGGCGTTTGTCGCTGTTCCCGTTAGTTCCTTACTTATCCGACTAGGGGGTCGCGAACCAACTGACCACAGGCCACGAACCATGACCCAACTCGGTTTCAGGTTACCGCCGCACATACATATGACATACACGCAAATAAATATCTAGATATTTACGGAACATTGTTCACATAGTTCACGTCTCCATATTTATTACACGTAATTATTTACACATGAAGAAAATTTAACGATTTCCAAGAAATCCTTCTTATTTCAATATGCAAATACGTTCTATTCATGCAATCTTAAATTCAGTCTCGAGATTTAGTACGGCATACATTTTCATCATTTCAACCTTAAGGATTGTTCACAGCTAAAGAATTAGAAATTAAGCTTAGAAATTATAAGTAATAATTTCAGTTTGTTGTATGACATACAAGTTTAACGTTCACAACAACAAAATGTATCATAAATTGTGTTAGTTTTGTTGCTTAGAATGTTAACATTGCTTATCATAATACAAACTAGATTATTATTTGTAATTTTCTAAGCCTAATTACTAAATAATTCGCTGTGAACAATCCTTTACTCTGGAGTAAAGAATTAACTACTAAGGGTTTCAAATATTTAGCACTAATGGTTTTGGAACGCTTAGAATTGTTGACTCTTTACTCTACAGTAAAGTTTTCGAACATACTCCTTAGCATGAATAGACAAAAAAGTGGTCACGTCATTACCGGCTGCTATATATGAAATTGTTCCCTCTCAACGCGTGAACCAGTGGCAAAATGTATAAGCTTCAATATAATCCCCGGGAATATTCTTAAGACAAACCATCAGGTCCATCTAGTTCGAAGTAATGCCGCGCTCCGCTCTCGGCTATTTTAGATGGTGGCGCTACCATCGTCTTTGAATGTTCATGCACGCACAGTATTAGAAATTAGCTATATTTTTACGCTATAATCAAAGATATTCCATCGAATATTTTTTTTTTTTTGAATATAAAGGCATTACACGGACACATTGTTACACTTTTGGTGTCAAAGTTATATTGCTTAATTACATCAAACTACACTCAAAACCTATCATGATTAAACAAACCTCGATTACGCAAAAACCTACCAACTAATCTTTATAAAAAAAAATCAGTGAATTCGTAATTGCATAAATAATGCCTGGTTAAAATGTTAGTTTTTTGTATTTACTGTTTCGGAGATAAAAAATGAAAACTATAATAAATGTGCTATTTTAGAGGTTTTTATTTTTTATCTCTGAAACTGTAAATACAAAACAATTAACATTTTTACCAGGCATTATTTATGCAATTACGAATGCACTGAATTTTTTTTTATAAAGATTAGTCGGTAGGTTTTTTTTTCGAGCTTGATATGTTTGACCTTATTATAGGTGTAATTTCAAATTGAAAATATGTTCTATGAAGTAAAACGATGATCTAAATCAGTGTTTCCCAACGTGGGGCCCACGCCCCACAGGGGGGCAATTTGATTGTTAAGGGGGGCAATTCGAAAATGGACTCGACAGCCAAAATTGAAAGAAAAAAGCTATTTCTTAAATAATTGCGGCCAATAAATTAATATAGAAAAATCTTTATTAAAATTATTTCGAATTTGAATTACAGTATTTCATTATATGTTTTGAAAATTTACTTACTGCGTTTCGTTAACAATTTCCTAGTAATTTCTTCCTAAAACCTATCATTTAAGTTTCTTAAGTGAACAATTCAATTTTTTAATATTAAAAATTATGTATATGTTACATAGGGGGGCATAAGAATTTTAGAAAGGCTTAGGTGGGGCATGGCACAAAAAAGGTTGGGAAACACTGATCTAAATGGTCTAGTCGAAGAACCTCATGTTTAATTTTATGTTTATTGTCGATTTTCATTTCATCGTGTTTGTTTTCATCGTTGTATTATCATATGTTGTGGGCTGAAATAAGCGGAAGAGGCGTGGTATATCTTCAAAATGGATGTTTGTGTTGTTAATCTAAGTTTTTTTTTTTTGTTTACCAACCATTTTGTAAAAGTAAGACCAAGCGATTATTCTGTTTTTAACTAATATTTCCTATAAAATTCTTTATAAATCTCATAATTTATATGGTTTTTTGCTCTTACGTGGCTGTTGTAATCAAATTATTAGTGGAAGTCGGTAGTACAGTACGACATCTCTGTCTACTCAAAGGAAGTAGCATTTCTCGCTCGGTGGAGACATACTCTTCTCTCAACACGAGTGCGGCAAGCCCGCGCAAGAGAGACAGAGAAGGAAATGATGAAAATGGGAAATGTGGAAAGAAGATAGGCACATAAGACACAAAGGAGACGGTGGTTGGGTAGATAGAATCAATTCCCAGGCGCTTACAAAGTGTTCGGGCGAGAGTCTACACTCAAGTGAGATAGTTGTTGCTATGTGTGTGCTGTTCCTGTCCGGTTAGACCAAATCACATTAGCCAGAACAGGGAGCCTGGACCGCACATTCACAGCCACGCGTTGCGGAATTGAAGCCACATGCTCAACATAACATCCTTTTCGTCGACATCATCGCTTCACTTCGCTTGGGTAAAACGAGTCAAAAGGGTGAATTGTTGGGAGAGAGGCGAATATATAGCACCTACTTCAAAACCATACCGCTCAATTCGCACGATCACACCCACCAACAATGCATACCTAACGCTACTACCGTTTGCAATAGAGTTCCAGTTTGTTTTATGATAAATAATGGTAGCATCCACAGCAACAAAATTGCTAATTTTAATTACAAATTGGCTGGCTGGGAATGGGCCTTAACAACACCAGAAATAATGAATAAAATATGAATATGAGCGTCGCTGAAACTTGCAAACGCGGGATTAGTACGTGAACCATGGTACGGGCGCCACTAATTACTCCGGGAGGGCGAGAGAGAGATAGTTAACGATTGTGGGGGGTGTTCACCAACTTACCCTAATCAAACATTAGTTAATACTTAAACTAGCCGGCTAAAGTTTGTCGTAGTTGTATCATATTATGGGTTGTGGGGTCACACGCAAATTAATTAATAAAAGTATGTTTCCCTAAATACTTCCCCAACTAAAACACTGCCATCTGTGTCGGTGGCGTGGTATTAAAAGTCTGCGTCCAAACAATAATTAAATGCGAATTAACGTATAACCATTTCATTCGATAAAACAGCACACTGTAGCCGACAATGCGCTGTTATCTCGAGGCTAGATTCAAAAGCGTATTGCCCCGATGGTTAGATTGAAAACAAGATGTCGGTTGATTTTCAAGCTAAACAGGCAATTTACGTCGAGAAGTTAGTACTAAGTCACTTTAAATTTATAAAATAAGCAGGTGTTATATATTTGATCAATTTAAGGGGGTATTACTCTTTCGACGGCCTATTTCAGACGGTTTTCAGGATTTTTTTTTGTGGGTTAACTAAAACACTTGGAACCTTGAGCTTTTTTGCATCTTGTTTATTAATTCTTGGAGTACAAAATGTATTTTTTTTATGTATGTGGTCCATGTCGATCCGTCTCAAAATGGCGACCATGTCCGGCGCCTCAGTCTGTGCGGCCGGAAAGGTTTAGGCACTTTCCGCTATTTGAAACATAAAATCGAGTAGGTATTATTAATCTGCATTAAATTCTACGGAAATTGACCCTCGGGCGAAACATTTTATCGAAAAATGAGAAAATTGCAGCCGTCTGAACAAAAATTTCAATTTTCGCCTGTTTTTTTCAACTTTGAGGCGCTCTGAAAAATCCAATTTTCAATATTTTGCAACGACAGAGGTTCAATTTCCGTAGAATTTAATGCAGATTAATAATACCTACTCGATTTTATGTTTCAAATAGCGGAAAGTGCCAAAACCTTTCCGGCCGCACAGACTGAGGCGCCGGACATGGTCGCTATTTTGAGACGGATCGACATGGACCACATACATAAAAAAAATACATTTTGTACTCCAAGAATTAATAAACAAGATGCAAAAAAGCTCAAGGTCCCAATAGGCCGTCGAAAGAGTAATACCCCCTTAAAGTTGCTCTTAAAATTTAAAATTGTTACTTTATGGACTTAAGAGGAATCCCTACCCAGCTCACTTTTCGCTATCAGCATTATTCAGTAACACAAATATAACAATATATAAAATACATAAAAACCAGATATTGAAATGCTTGGGTTTCAACTGTACCGCAGTGTTTACAAATGTTACCGCTAGAGGCACTAGCTAAATTAGAATACAGTTACCTTGAAAATGCTCCTACAGTTTTTCAAAATATGACTATAAAATGTATTTTTAAAAGATATTTCTGTTAATAATTGCAAGTTAAAAGTTCAATCTAGGCATGTACAGTGCCGTAAATTGCGAATATCGTTCAATTCAATTCATAATAAACCTCTTATGAAATACATCAATTTTTATTGGGAAATGTTTCATTTATTTTATATGTAAAATATATAAATTTTGTAAAATTTCGTCTGTACAGTCGTGCATTAGATCATATTTAAGCGACATATATTTTTTTGGAACGATTATATTTTAATTTAGGATCAGAAAACGACAAGAGAGAAACGATGATTTTTGTTTTCATTCTACTGGATAGGGATTCCTCTTAAATTGAATCTTTGTCTACTCTTTAAATTTCAAGCAATGGTGTATAAGTTACCGGAAACTTATGATAAATCGGTAATTAATCACACTTACCGGTAACTATATATAATCGCTATCATTTGTGGCAAAAATAATTAAGTTTTTACTTTTACCGACGATTATAGCGAACTTTGATTGGTAAAAGTAGTAAAATTGTCCAACTATGAGACATAATCGACCAAAAAATAATAAAAACTTCATTGGTAAAAGTAATAAAAATATAGAATTGTAAACAAGATAGTGAATTAAACATATTTATTTAACATTCACATTAATTATTATTATCTGATCCTCATATATTTTTACTTATTAGAATGCTAACAATATGCATAATCACCAGCGAAAGTGTATAAAATTCATTATTTCCTATATAAATAATTTTATTAATCAAGGAAAATATAAATAATCATCGATAAAAGTAAAATTTGTTTAATTTTACCGAAAATAATGGTGGTTAATAATTATACACTTATTTTTCGTATCATATAAATCAGGGATTGAAACGAATTTTAGAATTAGAAACCATCCGAAATTTCAAAAGGCATTAAAGTTACACAGTAAAAAATTTACATAAAAACCATTATTAAACTGTGAAAAAAATTGAAAGCCCTCAGATCTCATAATCTGTGCACATCGGCCCAACTGATCAAAGTGCGTTAATTCATCCAACGTTTGCACACCGAATACAGTTAACAAACTGCTACAAATCAAACACAATCCAACCCCGGCCTTGCATTATAAGTTTTCATCATTGGGCATGACCGGGAATTGAACCCGGGTTATCCTGGTGCAACGTTAATACTCTAACCACTACACCATGGACATCGGCAAGTTCTACAATGTATTCTATTATTAAATATTAATTTAGGCAATTTATGTTGAAAAAAGCTGGAGTGGACTTCATTCGACTCTCTGATACTTTCACTATCCATTTAATATAATATTACTTTATTTTGTTTTACATTCCATACTAGTTTGCTGTGAAACAAATTAATATGTGTGGTAACTAAGGAAACATTAATGTAAAAAGTATATTATCTAAAGCGATTAGACAGTAAATGACACATTTTACGAAAAAACTTTTCCAACAAAACTGGAGTAATTTTTGTTCGAACTCGTGTCTCGTTTCTGAGATATTGCAAAAATAGCAGAAGTAAACTACTACTTCCGGTTGATATTGTAATGAAATATCTGCACTCAATTTTCTTTTACGCAGTTTTCACTAGATATAGATATATGTATATATATCCAAAACCTGCTGTTAAACTAACCAATACTCTACAGAAATATTCTGAAATGTCATTTATCTAATAGAGTCTTTTGTTTTCCTGTCAAAATAGCAGATGATCCGATTTTATAAGCTACATGCGAATCCATGGCAACGTAAACAACATATTTATAATGTTTCGTGTAGCATTTTTCTCGCAACTGGTACATTTCTTGAAGAAATGTTTCAAACAAAAGTTGTGCGAAATATTAATATCTTACATTATGAACATAACTATATTTGCCGTAAGTGTAGCCGTTCTAGTGATATTGGAGATAGAACAAAAAATGCATAGAGTAAACATACACTAACTTCCGGTTTGAATATTCTTTTCAAAAATAGGAGGTGCACATCTAGACAATATACAAGTCTTAAGTTTGTAGTTTCATAATTTTTCGTTCGACAGTTTTGGCCCTAGAGCGTTCCCAGACACACAGACACGTCATTCCGAAAATAGTCACATTCGATTCAGGGACGATGTATATCCGTTTCATGATTACAATACTTACTTATTACTCTGTAAAAGAAAGTAAAAACTATTTAATTGATTCGTCTGAAATAACAATTGGAAATTCAATTAAAAACCACAATTACATAACACTGCTGTGATAAAGTCGCCCTAGAACAGGAAAAATAATAAAATTAACGACCATATTAATGGATTTTACACGCCGAATTTAGTGGTAATTTGTGTCGGATCTATTTTCTAGCTAATACACACACACACACAGAGTGTTTATTGTGTGTGTGTGTTGCAATGAAATATGACTGGTACCGCCCTTCGGCCTTAGATTTTCGATCGCGGTGACCCCGGCCCGTCACGTGCGCCAATGGTTTTGCCCCCTGACCACGCGAACGGACCCTATACAGACAGCAACCTATAACAGAGCCACTGTACCGTACAACGTTGGTGTGCTTTAAGGGGGAAGGGGGGTGGCGACGCGAGGGGAATACACACGAAGAGGGAGCGGGGCTTATATTGCAGCGTCGAGACCGGAAACGACCCGACGGCGTACCGGATATATCACGCAAAGTCAATCGACAGATGTTTATCTACTCACAGACACACACACACAAACACGGTATATTGCTTGAAGCGACAAACACTGTCAAACATGAATATATATATATATATATATATATGAGATGTTATAAGGCGAACTATCTATAGTAGGATTCAACGTGGTAATGCATATTCAATTTTACTAGATCCTATATCCTGTATTCTAAGAAAATTGGTGGAAGCGGTAGTATCTTTTAGTAATATCATTTGTAGTAGAATTTTTTAGTGTTTTAATTATTTTTATATAAGCAGTATTAAGGGGGGTTCCAAATTTTGGGGCCCTATAACTCGGGAAATATATGGGCGATTGGATTTAAACTGCGAGCGGATTCAAACGGGATGCCAAATACTATGTGTACCAAATTTGGTGTAAATCGCTCCGGTACCTTCAGAGGAATAGAGGGCACAAATTTGGTCTTACGAGCGACGACTAACATCCAGTTATATGTGTTAAGACAAACCATCAGGTCCATCTAGTTCGAAGTAATGCCGCTCCGCTCTGGGCTATTTTAGATGGTGGCGCTACCATCGACTTTGATGTTCATGCACGCACAGTATTAGAAATTAGCTATATTTTTACGCTATAATCAAAGATATTCCATTGAATAATCACTGTTTATTGAATATAAAGGCATTACACGGACACATTGTTACACTTTTGGTGTCAAAGTTATATTGCTTAATTACATAAAACTACACTCAAAACCTATCATGATTAAACAAAACTCGATTACGCAAAAACCTACCAACTAATCTTTATAAAAAAAAATATCAGTGAATTCGTAATTGCATAAATAATGCCTGGTAAAAATGTCAATTTTTTTGTATTTACAGTTTCGGAGATAAAAAATGAAAACTTTAATAAATGTCCTATTTTGGAGATTTTTATTTTTTATCTCTAAAACTGTAAATACAAAAATAATATCATTTTTACCAGGCATTATTTATGCAATTACGAATTCATTGATTTATTTTTTATAAAGATTAGTCGGTAGGTTTCTTTTTTCTAGCTTGATGTTTGACCTTAATGACATTTTTTGATCCGAGAATGCTACAGACACACGACCGAATGCTTTAGCTTCTTCGGTACTTCGGCGAGCTAAAAACTATATATATATATATATTAATGCGTTCTTTTGAATGTTTTAAATGCATGCTAAAATTGCTATGTGTGGTAAAGTATATGTGACATGTATTTTCCAAAGCGATTTTCCAGTAAAATTTTCGAAAATGTTTTCAACGATGAAAATTTTTCTCAATAGCGACTAGACATAATAAATGCTGCCTTTTGCTAATTAAAATTTCCAATAGTCTTGCAACCGCCACATTACAAACGCGAACAACCCTGTAGCTAGACAATCTAACGAAGTTGCTTCTATCGCACACCTACACACTACTTACCGCCTGTCGTCATCTTTGTCTGATTCTCGTGTCGCATAGACAGCGAGAAAACGCGCGACGCATGAATAAATCAGAATGCGCGACGGACGCAAGAAAGGGATGTAAGATACGACATGGCGGTGGGATTAAAGAGAGATAGTGTGCTACATAGTGTGGAAGCAGGAGCAGACACACACGCCTGGGGCTCGAGGGTGAATTGAGAAAAGCAGCTTGAGGATGAGGGAGGGAAAGATCGTGAACATCAGGGGAGACGCCGTTGACGATGTACGTAAATAGAAGGAAAAGAAGGCAGACGTACGACGGAAATTGCGTATGCAATTTGAAAAAAAAAAAAGAAGAAGAATCTTCCCTTCAATGGTCGCTATTCTACGTGGATTTGGATTTACGTTTGATGATTTTCCGAAAAATGTATTTGGACTTGTATTAGGGTGTTTGTGGACAATTTCTATTCATGGAAAAAGATTCCTTTTTTAAATCTCTTCTGGTTCGATACTATGTGTATATGGTAGGTATGACTTCCATAAAAAGTAACAGTTCATATCATATGGTAAGTCGCAAGATAAATACAAAGGGATCCACTTATAATGAACTTCGAGGACCATTATATGAGAATATGAATAATATATACAAAATTAAATGTATTAAACACATACGAATTATATGTACCTTTTAATTGAAAATATCTAAAACAAAACACATTAACCTAAATTAGTTTGCACAAAGGTTTGTTATTTTTATCTGAACATAACCATTACCGAAGAAGCTAAAGCATTCGGTCGTGTGTCTGTAGCATTCTCGGATAAAAAAATGCCTTTAACAAAAAGTGTTTGTCTCGTCGCCCTGAATCCAAAAATGTATATAACTTATATACTTGGATGTTAGTCGTCGCTCGTAGGACCAAATTTGTGCCCTCTACTCCCCTGAAGGTACCGGAGCGATTCACACCAAATTTGGTACACACATTTTTTGGCATCCCATTTGCATCCACTCGCAATTTAAATCCAATCGCCCTGAATCCAAAAATATATATAACTTATATACTTGGATGTTAGTCGTCGCTCGTAAGACCAAATTTGTGCCCTCTACTCCTCTGAAGGTACCGGAGCGATTCACACCAAATTTGCTACACATATTATTTAACATCCCATTTGATTCCGCTCGCAGTTTAAATCCAATCGCCCGTATACTTGTCGAGTTATAGGGCCCCAAAATTTGCAGCTCCCCTTAATACTGCCCTTATAAACATAATTAATACACTCAAAAATTCTACTAATAATTCTAAGATATTTTATGTCTACAAGATTTTTTCATATTGTTAACCCAAAAAGCCCGAAAAATATTATTAAATATTATAATTTTGAATTGTCAAATATGCACTAAATCTTTTTTTATCAATATAATCTATAAAATATCTGGAGTGGCCTGCACTCAACTTTCTTTTACTAGATATTGATATATGTATGTTTTTACAGGTGAGTGAATCTTGTTAACAGATAATGTAACTGTTTAAGAATTGTAAATATGTAATTAGATATTGTCAATAAATCTTTTTGTTTTTACAGAGAAACGCAATTACGTCTTTATTCCATAACCTCATTATATATATATATATATATATATATATATATATATATATATATATATATATATATATATATATATCCAAAACCTGCTGTCAAACTAACCAATACTCTACAGAAATATTCTGAAATGTCATTTATCTATTCAGGGAAGGTCAAAACATGTATATCCGTTTTTTTCGAGTTTACTTTACTTATTACTTCGTAAAAGAAAGTAAAAATTGTAAGACTTTTTATATCTATAACATTTTGACCAAATTGTTAACAAAAAGGCCATAATGTTTAAAAACCACTGCTCGCAACGCATATCTTATCGAGCTTTACGCGTTGGTGCGTTTTACGCGTACCAAATCTTGTATATTTATTCTGTATTGTTACATGACTTTCAAATTGGACTTAAAACTTGAAGGTATAATTCCACATTCCCATGCATACGCTTATAATGGACTATATATGTATATTGTAATACGTGAATGTCTATTATAAGCGAGTTCAATATAAACGAGTATTTTATCCGGGACTCACGAAAATCGTCCATTATAGACGAGATTTTACCAAATTAGTAAAAAAAAAAAACATTTTATTCGTAAATAAAAAGAATACCTAAAATTAAAAAATTCATATTAAATCCAATTCTGTTCCTCACAATTCGACTATAAATATCTAGATTATACCAGTGAGTATACTGCTGCATTATACTCACTGGTTATACATAAAATGTGTATAATGTGTCTGGTGTTCGAGTTGAAATATGAAACAGAATAAAAACCCACTTTCCATTACTTTTTAATCATTCGACTTCAAAGAGACTCACTTGCTCATTTTAATTTTAAACGGAATATATTTTCTACCGTGTCCGGCAATGAAAGCGGATTACTTTTAATCCTCTTAGGCTCACCGTGATGTTACGATTAACTTCATCGGAACATCAACTCGAATCACACAGATACAAACTGTACAATACCAAAGTCGAGCAAAATTAAATTACAAATATGGTTCTTAATTGTTAGCTGTAACAAAAACAAAATCATTCAAATGTTGGTGTCTCACCTTCTACTGGCGGATAATAGTAATGTGGTGGATAAATAAGCGGTTGCGGCGCCCGAAAATCCATAATATTGATCACAACAAACACACCATTTAATCACACTGGAGCGAGAAAAATATAGTCGATACCACAAAACACCGGCAACCACCAATGTTCGTCGAACGCAAAAAAAAAACCCCGAACAATTTCAATTGTTAAAGCAAACACACACCGAATCCCGAAATATAAAAACGTTTGCTTGTCACCGATCAATCTTATCAGTCAACAATCACTGACCCTAATTTAATCTAGCAACAGTGACAACACAACTACTAGTTTTACTGGGCGTGTTTTGGATGGTTGCTAAAGAAAAACCATCGTTTTTTTTTTTTATAATTTATTGATGCACCGCGTACCACGAGTGACTAGTGCGCTCGCCTGTCTGGTTCATTTAGACGCACAGTTCTGTACCGCACCAGATCTGGGCTCACTCTGCTGAACCGACGCCGACCAACGCTGGTGCTAGTGGGTGGTTCGAATGAAAATCATGTCCGCGTCTCCTGTACCCCCGCAAACACCGCGCTCTCGCCGCCCCACCAACACAGAACGACGGGGCTTGACGACGCGTGAAACTGTTCGCTACATCGAATTCCCCAAACACTTCATATATAAATATTCTAGGGCTTGCTGTTCGAAATGGATTGTTGTATTCGCAAATATGTGCACATTGATTAGTGCCCTGACATGCTCCAGTAATTTTAATTTTATCATCAAATTAGCTTGCAGTCTGTGGCTGATTAATTAAAATAATAATAATAAAAAACCCTTAACCACACAGCATTAATACATATTTCGACATTATCAGTTGCGAAAAACTAGGATATTCTGGTAAAGAGCATATCTACTTGGTGTTTGTCTTAACCAGAGATATTAATAATGCGATTCTGAGCCAGTCTATAAGTCTAGGAGAATCAGTAAGATTTTGAAAAAGCTGTAGTTCTTTAATGGAGACATATTTTAGTATTATTAATTACACATATCATGTATTATGTTCGATATATCTTAAAGAATCAGTTTAGAAATGATTTGCAATTCAATTCAAATATATATTACACTATCAATATTTTACGGATTGTACTTATAGATGCATACATTTGCTCATAATTGCACCATAAGTTACACTCACATTTTTCGCTATTAATGATAACATAGTTGTCGAAATACGTGTGATAAAGAATTTTTAATTATTATTATCTTATTTTATCCTTAAACTAAGCTATTATAATGTAACTTAATACGTATTTCGGCTTTACACCATCGTCAGAAGTGTCGGAAAGAAGTAAACTGCTAAAATTAACTTAATTCTAGCTTTAGCTTTAAGGATTGTTCACAGCTAAAGAATTAGTAATTAAGCTTAGAAATTATAAGTAATAATTCCAGTTTGTTGTATGGCATACAAGGTTAACGTTCACATAAACAAAATTTATCATTAATTGTGTTGCTTGGTTTAACTACTAATTGTTTCGCTGTGAACAATCCTTAAACCTTTATACCTGTTATATTTATTTGTGTGTATATATACCTTGCAGTTTACTTCTTTCCGACACTTCTGACGATGGTGTAAAAGCCGAAATACGTATTAAGTTACTATTAAATTATTTTTGAGACCAACCAAGTGTGTTTGTATTCAATTATTCCTTATTAAATAATCATGTTTCAACCAGTGCCTACAGCTCATACATTTAATCTTATAAACTATTATAATTTAAACAAATTATTTCGTTCCCCGGTTTACTAAATGACTCCAAAATCACTTTCCTACACTGTTTAGAAGCATAAAATACAATAGTCTACTTACTATAGTTGAATTATACAGTATAACTTGTTTCTAATGGGAAGCCATGTTTAAAAATAGTTTAAATTTGTTTTATCCATAAACTAAACAATAATAAATAATTTTAACACCTCGCTTATTAACCCGTTAGTGAGTAGCGTTCTCTTAACGGGGCAATTTGTTTTTCTTTTGTATAAAATGAGCAGCAGAAACTTTTATAAGATTCACTATATCTCTAACTAGTGCCGTTTTGGAGATATATAAAAAATTAGACGAGTAAGCTAGTACTTCCGGTGGATATATCTTTATCAAAAATAGAAATATTTCTGTCCTGGGATATACAAATCTTATAATCAAAACATCATATTTTAATGTTCAACGGGTTTAGAACAGACATATGTCATTGACAAAATAACCAAAAACGATTTAGAGACCCTCAAAACGAATATTTCCAATAAAAATCGAGGTCAATTTCATTATGATTACTTTCTGTTATACATTAAATATAAGTCAGAAGGGGTTTGATTGAGAGTAGATCATATATCGGGTGTTATGCAAAACCGAGGCTTTTACAACCACCCTCGGATATTGTCGACCCTTCACTTGCATATGCGCGGCGCTGATGATGACTTTGGCGGCCCCACGAACGTGTTTAGGTTTAAAAAGTGCGCACTTTCAACACAAGAACGAAGTTTGCAAAAGGCACACAAATATCTACAACATGCTATATAGGGAGCAGTGGCGTAGTGATGATTCGAAAAAACGAGATGAATTATGCATACGACACGTTGAAACGGTTAACGCCTCAAAGTATTCACACCACAACCGTATGTGATGTGTGTATTGTTACTATGTGGAATGCATACGTAATAGAAAATAATATTTCCATATTATATTTGTTTTCATTCCTTCAAATATTTAAAGATTTTAACTTGTTTACGAATTCAATAATTTGAAATAACAAGGTTTTATTACGCGAATATACTGCTTTTAGCTGTTAATGTAGCCATAAAAACGTATACCAGTTAATTAACGTACATTGTAAAATAGGTAATGTTATAAACATAGGAATGGTGGCACATGGTCAAAAATGAACACATTAAATTAGTAACTTCTATCACTAATTTAATGTTTCATAATTTTATATTCAACGGTTTTTGCTGTAAAGCGCTCATAGACACACAAAAACGTCATTAGTCAGGAATGCAAAAATCGTATAACTTCCGCTCGAAATTTTATTTTACACTTTCAAGAAAGTAAAAAGTGAACACGTAACTTGTGCTTTTGCGCATCTTTCTTTCGCACTTCCTATTGTTACCAACGTCACATTCCAAAATATATTATTACAATATGAACATCCTTTTAGTCTTCGCCCAGGAAAGTAATAAGTAAAAAAAAACCAATGACTTACTTGTATCTTGTTTTGGAGGTCTCTTGTCCGGATTCTTGGGTGAACAGTTTTTCCGAGCAGGTCTTGCAACAAAAGTTTGAGGCACCTAGCAACAAATAAAAATAAAACACAAATTAAAACACTATATTGATGCCATGAATTGTTTAAATTACCACTTTATCACTACGTTGTCCACTGGGTAATCGAGCCACTGTCGCTTCCGGGCTATCTTCCGGAGGTGGCGGTTGCGTAATCCAGTTATATTGGCGTTTGTCCACCGGTAGACCCCATCGCTCATATTCGAGCGATTGGGTCCGTAAGGTTTCATAACAGTCCAGGCAAACGACGGCAAAATCACCGTTTTCCAGCAGCAACGATCGCTCCGGTTGAGGGTGAAACCGAAGAAATGGAAAGTCCTGAATCAACAAAATTACAAAAAAAAAAAACAAATCAATATTGGAAGGGATTTTAAAAATTCTACGTTGAAAAATAAGATAGGGGTTCGTTGAATTTTAAATATTGATAATTTCATTTTATAATTTGATGTACAGCCATATATTTCTGTTTATCTTTTTATAATTCTGGAGCGCTTTATTTATTTGTTGTATCTATGGTTACATTTACAAAATTGTTTCATGATAATCGCAATGGCAGCGTTATCGAATATCAAAATATGAAACAAAAATTAACAATTATTTAATAATTGCTTACAAAGTATGCATTTATTTCATGTATTGTGTATGTTAGTTCGAAAATTCTACATAGCGTTCCGGAAAGAAAACTAGATGCACGGATATATGAATCCATATATCCAATTTAAATTTTGTAGTTAGCGCTGAATTTAAGGTAAATCGGAAGTTATTGGCTAGGATCTAAAGGGCATATAACGGTATATAATTTCTGTAAATCACAAATGTAAGTTTTTTAGAGAACTGTTACATATTTGGTATTAATCGTAAGGATAAAAGATGGAGAATCAACTTTTGATGTAAAAAAGTTACTCTTTAAATTTTCACAAAATTTGATTGCAAAGACAAATTATTTAAAAATTTCCGGAAATATTACTTCACTATTATTTATTGTATTCATTATCGTTATTTTGATAACATGTTTAATAGCAAATTATATGTCGTGCGCGTGTTATAATAGCTTTAAAACATAAACTACGCAATTATTCACCAATTTTCTTGTAAAAAATATAATTCACCTTGATAAGAAGAGCTCTAACACGTTTTCGATACGTCATTACCCCGCAAACATAGCAACAGTAATCATGTGTGTTATATTCGCGTCGATCGGCGGGCGGGGCGTTATTCCCTTGCGCCTCGTACCGCCGCCACTGCGACAAGAGGCTATGGTAACAGAATGTGCAAACAAGCGCCGATCCGTCGTCCCGCAACTGTTCGGCGTTCTGTGGACTAACATGTTTCAGTAAAGCGGGGAAAAATGGCGCGTTCCGGCCCTGTGGTCGACCGTAGAGGACACGGGCTAGGGTCAGGTCCGAATGGAGGCCGCACAGGAAACAGTAAATACTACTGCATCCGGGGTTCGAGACTAAGGTTCGTTCACTGGCTGTGCTAGGCGGTGTTGGTATCGCTCGTTCTCCATTACTACTACCCGTATCTTGTGCGGCTGGTATATCGTACCTAGACAGACAACACATTTGAATAAATTATTTGTCTAACTTTTAATTAGATAACGACTTTATTTTTATTTAGCAACAATTTTGCCAAAAACCGTTTATTCTATATATATTAACAAATATTTGCCTTAAGATCAAACATTAAACTTAAATAAAACCCGTGGTTAATACAGTTTCGGAGATAAAACTTCCAAATTTGGCCCTTCTTTTTTTTTTTTTTTTTTTAACAGGTTCCTTTTTATACAATTACACATTGACCAATATTATTTTAATAGAAATAACTCAGGAAAATGTTTCTTTTTCAAATTTTTGATTAACCATGATAGGTTTCGAGGAATTTTATGAAATTAACATATATACCTATGACCAAAAGTGCAACAATGTACCCGAAATATCTTTTTATTTATTCATTAAACATTATTCGACAGGATACTTTTGATTATAGCGTAAACATAGCTAATACTAGTAATATGAATAAATTTATAGATGATACAGCCAACAGAAATAACTCAGAGTGTCGTAACTGATATTTTGTCTAAAGGCATACAAAATATTTGTTTACATATATATAGAATAATCGAAAACCTTTTTCCGAGAATGTTAAAGACACACGATCTCAAATACTATAGCAATTTTTGTACATACCGTACGACGAACTAAACAAATTGCTGGAGAACCCAATAGGGACTTATGATTTTGCCGTCATCCTATGAGAAAGACAACTAGAGCTAATAAACTGAACAAAATAGATCTAGATCAAATTAAATGATGCGTCTTTTGGTTCATTGGTAAAATTAATTAACCCTTTCGCGACGGTTGCCGCAAATACGATTTGCAGAGTGTGTGTAGAACTCACGACCTCCAGGGTAAGAGGCGAGAGTCTTAGCCACCATGCCATGGCGACAGATAAGAATTTTATATATAATATCAAATAGTTTATACTGAAATAAAAGACTACAACAGCAATTAATAAATATCTAATCAAGTAAACTGCCCTACGTAAAAATAAAAGATTATACGTCAGAATAATTCAAATGTCAATTTTAAATATATTTCGAATCTTTAAAATGCATATCGAGTTGTGTACGTTGTGCCATTGTGTGTTAGCATAGGACCCATTATTACTTTTAAAACTGCCGTGGCACTGCAAAATTCAGAATCTAGCCTGATTATTTGATTCAAAAATAATAACGAATCAAATGTCAAATCATTGAAAGGGTTGTGTAAAATTGTTTGTAATACACATATTTTTTGAATAATCGATTCAATTAGAAAACAGAAACCGTAAGTAAATTTATAATTCCGATTTTTGTGTAATAATAAATGCATGGAGACTGTTTTAATGCACGTGTACAAATGTTCAAAATATTGTTTGTATTATTCAGTTCGCAGTAATACAGCAGTTACAACATTTAATAAAATCAATAGACAATTTATGAAATAATATTAGATTTTTGAAGAGGTAGCAAAGCTAGCGCCGGTTTTTTAACTAGATATCTGTCAATTAAAGATATCTAATTATGAATTTTTAATTTCTTTTAGGTTTGTTAAACGATACAAACTGAAGGAAAAAGCGTGTAAGGGTAAACCCTTATTTTTATATTGTAACTATGATTTACAAGGAAATTCTCCACCCGTCCAAACTGACCTATATTCAGTGTACCATATGGGCACACGGTGCCCACGGGTGACCCTAGTTTATTTATAGTAAAATTGAAATGCATACTTTTTGACATTTGTTTGTTTGTATATTATCATGTTTTTCATTGAAGTTCGGTAATATTCCGATAGATGAAAACCATCATAAAGTTAAATAATCATAAGTCCCTATTTGAACCAAAGCATCATCCGAATAAGCGCACTGACCTCCTCCGTTCGAGTGGCACCCGTTCAGCCTCCATACTCTCCCACTGTTGTTCCAGATGCGTGACACACCTCGTGCACGCCAACACACGTCCGTGCGAGTCCATACAAGCGTTCTCCGACGTTCGGGCAACATTACGCAAACACGGAAAATGCATTGCATGCGAATTCATGCCTTCCGCACTCGTTGATAACCATTCCATTTGCGTACGCTGAAACAACCCGGCACAAATATAACACCGATAATTCTGTCCGGTGGCCGCCGACTGGCCATTCTGTTCTTGCGAATTTGGGGCTGGCGACGATGTTCGTGATCCACTAGACCGGATATCCGCAGCTTTTCGTTTATTGGCTAGCGCGGACGATTTACCGATTTCGTACGGTTTAAAACGAATATCTGAACATGCGGAATTTGCCGGTGATTTAACGGTGCCCGGTCGCAAATTGTTGTGGTTCTGGATGTCGTTGATTGACACGTGGTTGTTGGTTATTACGTTTGATGTATCGCCGCCGAACACTTGTTGTTTTTGTGGTATTGATTTATAACAAATCGAACACACTTGAACCATTCCTTGCGGACTGATCGGACTGGCACCTGGCGGCGGTTTTAAACTAGCGATAAACGGGAAATACGCTTCCTTTTCCGGATTGGGGCAGCAATACAGCAACCGAATGGAACTCGACGGGTACTCTAACGCACACGTATAGCAAATAAATGTTGTTGTATCAATTGCAGGTGCTTGCCGTTTCCGCAAAGCGTAATTCCGTTCACCGTGCGGAACACCTTGAGCCGAATATGTATGCCATTGTTTTAATAGATGGTTTTGGCAGGCGACGCAGGCCTGAACCCGGCCCATCGAGTCCATGGGACGCGATCGACCCGGTCGCGGATGTAACATCAAACTGGGGAAAAACGGGTGTTGCGTCGATGTTTCCGGTAACTGTTTGGCGGCGATGTAGTTGAGGGAACCACGCTTGTATTCGTCGCCGCAGACGTAACACACCTCCGTCAATGAGTTCTTGTCCGGCATCGAGAGGTCTAAGATGTCGGTACCCGTCGAACTGTTCGAGTTTTGACTGAAGGTGGTCGGTATAGGCGTATTGGAGATGGGAGATTCGCGGGTTGGCCTCAAGTCCAACGCGGATTCGGGAGGTGTTGTTTCTTCATTCGAAATCTATAAAAAATATTTTCATTCTTATTAAAACCATACACAAACATAAAATATGTTATTGTTGTTAGATTTACGTTTTGAAGCAATTTATCACTATATTTAAAATTGCTACAAGTATAATGGTGCAGCAATTTTTATTTTCATGATACAATTGGCAAAGACCTATAAAACATCATTACTATTAATGTGTAGAAAACTTAAATGTTGAATGATGTTGTATAAGCTTAAAATTAGATGCTGCTCCAGATTTCGAACGGTTTCAAACATCGAGATAAACACAGTGCATGTATATCTCTTTGATTTAAATATAAATACATGATAATCTTGAGTTTAGCTCTAACCTAATTTTTTATCAAATCAATATTAAGAACCGTTGTCAGGCAGAAAAAATAAAAAAAATAAAATTAAAATCGAATGATTTTGTAACGTAACATGCGTATTTAGAAAAACGAATATTTTAACATTTATTAATTAACGAATCGAACAAAAAATATCACAGTTTACACCAAGCCCGACTAACCGGTGTGGCCTGCGCTCAAATTTGAAACAAAATATGTGTATGATAGCTTGTTAAATTCAATGTAAATCTAGTACACCTACATTAGACGTAGGTGAACATAATTTGGAATAAAAAGCATTACGGACCACTTTAGGGGTTTCAAGTGCACAAATTTCTCAACTTTTTTTTTTTTTTTTGTACAAACATTGTGATTAAAGAATGATACATATTCGTGTCAATTCGAAAAAGAAATATAATAAAAATTAGTCTTCATTATCAGGCGTTAATCTAGCAAATCAGTTAAGGCACTAGACTGGTTTATATCTTATTCTCTCTCTAGTAACGGTAAATATTAATTGATTTGTGACTTATCAAGATTTATATAAATAATTTTGTAAAACAGCACTATAGAACCATACAAAGAAAATTTATTAGTGTAGCTGTAAAATGGGACATTCCAAAATAAAATTTATATACCAATTTACAGCTACAATAATAAAACTTCGTTGCAAAAAATATGCCATATTGTACATATACTATGGTTGTACTATTTCAGAAAATCAGAAATCAATTGATATTTACTGTTCTTAGACAGAGAATGAATCTAGTGCCTTAAAGGGAAACAATCAGTAATTAAGCGTAGAAATTATAAGTAATAATTCCAGTTTGTTATATGACATACAAGGTTAACGTTCACAGCAACAACATTTATCATTAATTGTGTTGCTTGGAATGCTAACATTGCTTGTCATAATACAAACTAGATTATTATTTGTAATTATCTAAGTTTAATTACTAATTGTTTCGCTGTGAACAATCCTTAAGACATGCAATTTCGAACAATGAATTAGATTTGAACAAATTGGGTAATCGGGAAGAAAAACAAATATCGCATTAATGGGTTTAATAAGCAAATTATGTATTATAGGTTTTTTTGTTAGCTTTTTATATGTGTGGCGGAAAATTCTAGACTGTCAAAGCGGCCCTAAGTACAATTTGGGTTGGCCAGGCCTGGTTTATACTATAAATGTAGAATAATTCAAGTTCAAATAGGCCAATAAACTATGAAGAGCAAATATAAATAAAAACAAATGAAAAATATATATATAGATATTATTATCGTGATAAAAGCAGTAAAATGATTATAACAAAGCACATTTTAATGAATGAATTAATTATAAAATCAATATACCTTCTTGTGATGTAAGTAAGCAAGTGCATTAACGTATAAAATAAATAATAACTAGCCAGTCTGATGGACACCAGCGCAATAATATTTATAATAAATATAAACTTTTAATACTTGATTTTATTAATATTTATGATACATCTTGACCTCTTTATTTTGAACTTGTATATTTAAATGTTTTAATTATTAACTCGCAACAAAAAATAATAATAATAATAAAAAAATCATCATCACCTTTAACCTTGTGGTAGCCAATTTAACCTTTCACCGATTAACTTAATTTTCATACAATTAAAAGATATGATTATGATAGTTGAAAACAAAAAAATAGTAGCAGTAAAAGAAAATAATAAAAATGCACTACCACTCCTCATAGTGAAAATGTATACATCAACACGTTTTCTGCATAAATAAATAAATAAATTATGATATATGAGTTCTTCTCGAAAAGGTTATACAAATAATCAAGAAAAAAATGCGCTGGGGTCAAAAGTGACCAAGTTTCGAAATCTGCCGAGTGTTTACCAAAGTTGGAAATATCTGGATATTTTTTTTTTATATATAATTAATATAAATGAAAAAATGCCACTTTGAAACTAACAAAATTATTTGCAGCCTATCGCACAATTAAATATTAATTTATTTAATGCTGTCGTTTACCTAACTTTTATTTATAAGATATTGTTTAAAAAATGTGGAGTAGCATACACTCGATTTTCTTTTACGTAGTTTCATTAGAAATATTTCCCAAAATAATAAAACTGGAGTCGTTATTTACCGAAATAAATTGTTAAAATAAATCGCGCAGTCAGTTAATATTTTACACGGTTTTCATGGGTGGTTCACCACATATATGATCAATATTTAATATATTATTCAAAGTGGTGTTTATTTAGTAAGAAATAAATAAAAAAGAGCACATAAATAAACTGTTATATTATAACTAGAAGCAAAATTTTGAATTTCTGATTACTTCATTTTATTACTTCATAAATTCCGTGTTATTTAAGACATCTAATTAACTTTCCATAATAACGAGAATATAAAAGCAAATGTTGCAAAATGATTCACAAGAATTATGTATGTATGTATGGATGGGTGTCTTGAGAGTTCTTCAGACCAAGAAATTGGTTTTAACTCAGTCAACCATGTAAAATTCTTCGTAGATTGTATACGATTTTTTCCACATTAACACACATAAAAAAGTGTATCAAATTGTACTACAATTAAAATGTTTTAATTGAACATTCTATAATTTACATATTGAATTTACTTTCTTCGACGAAAACAAAAAGGGTTTAATGTAAGCATGAAGTTTTTTCGAACACGCGATTTTAACGGAAATACACGTTTTGACCGAGTCTCTGAGTCGAATTTGTCTATGACGTGTGTATCTATGTATGTGTATCTGTGTGTGAATTTTATTGTAATGATCTTATTGTAAATTGGTTATATATTATATAGTATTTATGAAATATTTTCAATAAAAATGTTTGATAAAATAACAATGGTGAATAAAAATTCTTTATGAACTATATAAAAAATTCATACGATATTCATTAATCGAATTAACTATTTAATAAATAAAAAAGATCGTAGCAATAGATTAGTTTTATAATAATATTGAATATTACACGATACTAGACAAGTGAAATGTTTCATCTAATAATTTAAGAATTTCCACGTCGAATATTAGCGATCAAATCATTGCTACACTTAGGATGATTTATTTTAACATTATCTTTAAACAAAACCAACGATATTACAAAGTTTAGAACGTATTGAACATAATTTAAATATATTTAATATATTCGTGATATGTATTGTATATATTAACAAAGGATAACCAGTAATTTATTTATTCTAACCTACAGTATAATTGCCAGTATAACAGCCAAGCTACGGCATCATTTATTGAATAACCTTATAATTCGAAATGAACTAAAACGATTCTTCTTTTCTATTTATTGCACATGGAATTAAGTTATATATTTCAAATTAAGTCGGTGCGTTATAATATAAAGGCTGGTTTATAATTGAAAATTTAGTGAAGTAATTTAAGGGAATAATTTAATAATGTAATTTAGTAAAGATAAATATACATAGTAGCGGTTTATCCATAACATGAAGTAATTTAATGAAACAGTGAAATAACGCAAAATATAATTATTTTCAACTTTTCTAAATTACTTCCTAAAATCCAGCCAATCATATCCAAGGTTCAATTGTAGTGGCGCTATCAAGTTGCGCTGTTGTACGTATTGTATAATAAGATTATGTATTATAAACAGAATGAAAGTTAGTATTTTCTATATACATTATATCTGAGATATTGTAATCTTATTATTTAACAAAAAACATAATCATCCATATTAGAACAAAACAGTATAAAGTAAATTTGCAAAATTACACCCACAGAAATAATCGTTACTATTGGTTAGCGCAGTAAATTTCACATCTTAATTATAAAAGATATCAATTTATATAACGTCAAATTTAAATTACTTCCTTAAATTATTTCACTAAATTTTGAAATATAAACCAATAATTTATAGGAATACTTAAAAAAACTTATAGGAATTCGTCAATTTTATATTATTTTTTTAAAACAATATTTAATAATTTATAGGAATGCTTAAAGAAACTTATAATTCGTCAATTTTATATTATTTTTTCAGACATTATTTTTGACATTTTGGCTAATGTCATTAATTTGAATGCCGAAACAATATTAAATAATTTATAGGAATGGTAAAAGAAACTTATAAGAATTCGTCAATTTTATATAATTTTTTTAAAACAATATTATATAATTTATAGGAATGCTTAAAGAAACTTATAAGAATTCGTCAATTTTATATTATTTTTTCAGACATTATTTTTGACATTTTGGCTAATGTCATTAATTTGAATGCCGAAACAATATTAAATAATTTATAGGAATGGTAAAAGAAACTTATAAGAATTCGTCAATTTTATATAATTTTTTTAAAACAATATTATATAATTTATAGGAATGCTTAAAGAAACTTATAAGAATTCGTCAATTTTATATTATTTTTTCAGACATTATTTTCGACATTTTGACTAATGACATTAATTTGAATGCCGAAACAATATTAAATAATTTATAGGAATGCTTAAAGAAACTTATAAGAATTCGTCAATTTTATATTATTTTTTTAAAACAATATTATATCATTTATAGAAATGCTTAAAGAAACTTATAATTCGTCAATTTTATATTATTTTTTCAGACATTATTTTCGACATTTTGACTAATGACATTAATTTGAATGCCGAAACAATATTAAATAATTTATAGGAATGCCTAAAGAAACTTATAAGAATTCGTCAATTTTATATAATTTTTTTAAAACAATATTATATAATTTATAGGAATGCTTAAAGAAACTTATAAGAATTCGTCAATTTTATATTATTTTTTCAGGCATTATTAATGACATTAATTTGAATGCCGAAAGCATTATCAATTCAGCGTCAACAAAATGTGCCAAACCTTTGAACGGGAAAAAGAGAATAATGGATCTTCTGTACGTGAAGTAATATACCATATTTGCATTACGGTTCAAAAATCTCATGTAAACATACATTTAGTTTTTACTTTCTTATACGAATATATATATATATATATATATATATATATATATATATATATATATATATATATATATATATATATATATATATATATATATATATAACTATATATATTGAAATAGTATACGAAAGTCGAGTGAAGGACACTCCAGCTTTCTTTTATGACCTACCTTGACTGTCTCAGTGATTCTACCGTACACATTTTTCATATGCAAACGTCAGAAGGACGAAGATATGTTTTGTAATACTTACTTACAAAATGTAACTAATCATAAACGGAGATTTACTTATCCTTCTTTGTGCAATTGCATCAAGTTGAAGCTAGGATAATAGTAAAGCACCGATTGGTTGAACGAGCATTAATATTTAATACCACATTTATTTCAGTCTGATTTGTTAAAGTTAAATATATGGATATTGTAAAGTAAAATTATACACGAAGAAACTCTGATGATAATTACATGTCTCATTAAAAACATAAATATGCATGTAACAACACCGCCAGAAAATTTGTAAAGTAGTACACACCTGCGTTGGGCGCGGCGAAGCCCTAACTCTAGGCGGTGGTTCATCACGTTGTTGCGTCGCCTGCCGCAGCGGCGCCACCGAGTGCTCCTGACTGAGTCCGAGCACTTGGGCGGCGTACTCGCCCTGCAGGCCCATCTCGGCACCCGTGTACGGTCCATTATCGACACGTTTCAGCCAGTACAAACGTTCGGCATGCGGTCTTGATTGTCGTTCGTAACAGTCCCATTGTTGTACGAGCAATGAGTAGCATAGGAAGCATGCTTTGACCGCTACGTCCGATTTGGTTGTGTAGGCCGTCGGCGATTCGTGAGATTCAAGGAATGGAAAGTATGGTTCCTTCGGCGAGTTTGCAGACGGTTTTATCCGTAGCCAATAGTGTTCGGAGTGACCAGTGTTGCCACATACAAAACACACTTCCACTGGTTCGGCAGATTGCTTAATTCCAATATTCGTATCGGTGTGCACTTCATTTTTTACATACACTTTATCCATCGTACGTCTAAAATCAAACAAATTGTTTATTAAATCACACAGGTTTTATTAAGACTGTCGTTTGATTAACTTTTAATATTATATCCTACATATGTATTGAAAAAAAAAATCTACAATGCCTCTAGACTATCTGGTTCGTGCAATCAAAGAATATAAGTGATTTCTTATCCAAAGTAAAAATTTTACTAGCCAAATTCTTATTCCAATATTAGAAAAATACTGAGATCAAATTAGTTAGCAGTAATTTTGATTCAGTTTTGAAAGGATTATATTTATATGGAACGTTTAATTGCAGATCAGTTCTGTTATGATAAACTAGGAGATGATCCTAAGCGTTACATGGAAAACGCATTATGTATTGATATTTTCATTAATTTTGTTTTGTATAAAATACAATTTGGGTATTCCAATAAAATTCTTATTTTGTTTCAAATTTTGATATTCGTTTTTACTGCGGTTAACATGCAACTATTTGGTAAATACGCATCTATATATATATATATATATATATATATATATATATATATATATATATATATACATGGAAAACGCATTATGTATTGATATTTTCATTTATTTTGTTTTGTATTAAATACAATTTGGGTATTCCAATAAAATTTCTTATTTTGTTTTAAATTTTGATATTCGTTTTTACTGCGGTTAACATGCAACTATTTGGTAAATACGCATCTATATATATATATATATATATATATATATATATATATATATATATATATACATGGAAAACGCATTATGTATTGATATTTTCATTTATTTTGTTTTGTATTAAATACAATTTGGGTATTCCAATAAAATTCTTATTTTGTTTTAAATTTTGATATTCGTTTTTACTGCGGTTAACATGCAACTATTTGGTAAATACGCATCTATAAATATAACATACAAAATTGCGACTTTCTAGTAAATGTTACGTTTTTTAAGGAAATATTTTAAATGAACGTTATAATTTCTTTTTAATTCTTTTACCTTTTATATGTATTACTTTTTCTCTAACTCGTGCCGTTTTCGAAATAGTTTATACGTATAGAATATACTTTAAGCACCGGTTTTAATTTCGTTTTTTAAAATAAGAAAGATTCATTACATACAAATTTAAAATATAAAGTTTCACAGTTTTTGCAATAAATCATCTCAAAATAGTCAATATCAATCCAAGGAAACTAGATACGTGTATTTCCGTTAAATTAACAAGTACGAGCATGTTCATGATTACAATACTTCCTATTAGACTTCGTCCGAGAAAGTAAAAACACAGTAAACACGATAATTTAAATGATTCTTACAAGGAGCATGTTAATGATTTTGAAAAAACGTTAACGAACTATCGATTCTCAAAGCGCAAAACAAATATTCTTTGTCTTTATATTCGCCCGCATTTGCGTTAAAACAGCTTAATTTTCTATTAGAAAATTCGACAGAAACTGCAAGGAAAATAAGAAAAACATCACGTAGCATGCCGGCATCGCTAAAAAACTTGCATTTTATGTCTGGTTCTTTATAAATTTAAACGAAAAATTTAACAGAGAGTGCAAAATTATTTCCGAGTTTAAAAGTAGTGAACCTGATAAAGATACAGTTGAGTGGAGCAAGATTGTTGTAATGTCTTCGATCAATACCAAAAATTAGATACATTGCCAAAAAATGTTATTGTAATATTTTATTGTTAAGAGATTAACGTTTTTCTGATAGGCTGAAGCTACAATTTAATTAAAGATGATTTTTAGTCTAAACTACGTATTCTTTATTTTTTAGTAGTTACAACAAAAGTTGCACATTAAATTAGTTTTACACACCGTTAATACTAATATTATCGAAGTTGTATGACATTTTGATAGACAAAATTACATACTTATTCAAATTTCGATTAGATATAAATACTAGTTTTTTGTAGTTTTTACTTTGAACGAAGTCTAAAAGGATATATTGCACTTATGGAATATATTGTATATTTTTGCAATGAAAATTTTGATAAAACGTATGTGTGTTTGTCTGTGTGAACGCACTAGAGCTGAAATTGTTGCAGAGAAAATTATGAAACTTTAAGCTTAAGATTTGTAAATGGCCCGGGTTTGCACCTTTAATTTTTTAACCGGAAGTAATAGTTCACTCTTCCTACTTTTTTAATATCTCGGAAATGGCATTAATTAGAGAAAAAGTGATTCTTATAAAAGTTAAAGATATTAAAATGTCTAGCAACTTTAGTTTTTTTTTTTTTATATATAGCCCGAATCTGCATCAATTATTTTTGAAAACAATATGCTAACCGGAAACAGCATGAGTTAGAGAAAAAGTCGTTCTTATAAAAATTGAAGATATTGAAATATCTAGCAACTTTTCTTTTGAAAAATGTATCATTTACTGAGAAAATAGCTTATTTACAATTACGTTTTCCTGGTTACCATATACATATTGATATTGTTTCATATTAATCGTAGTATAAATTAAAACAACATAAAACAATATTATAGTATATAGATAATATAAGTATAAGAAAGTCGAGTAAATGCCACTATAGTTTTTTTTTATTGTACATAGTCACTGGGAAATGAAAGGGTTAAAACTATTTGATTGGTTCAAACAATTTCTAATCATTAGGTGTAATATGGTGACTGGTAGGGTTACTCCGGTGCAGCCGTGCATACAAGGTTCTTTTATAAATTGTGTACGTTGTAACACGTTAAATGCCATGTGGTGTCAACGTGTTCTTATTTTACAGAAATTTTAGATCAATAATCTATAGATATAAAAAATAAAACTAGAATTATATTTGTTTCGTCTATAATGAAATTCTAAATTAAAAAAAAAGGTTTGCATTGACGTGGAGTTAATATATATATATATATATATATATATATATATATATATATATATATATATATATATACATATATATATACATATATATATACATATATATATACATATATATATACATATATATATACATATATATATACATATATATACATATATATACATATATATACATATATATACATATATATACATATATATACATATATATACATATATATACACATATATACATATATATACATATATATACATATATATATATATATATATATATATATATATATATATATATATATATATATATATATATATATATATATATATATATATATATATATATATATATACATAAATTTAATATTTATTATAATTTCTAAGCTAAATTATTAATTGTTTCGCTGTGAATACACCTTAAATCAATTTATATGATTTGATATATATATATATATATATACATATATATACATAAATATATATATATATATATATATATATATATATATATATATATATATATATATATATCAAATCATATAAATTGATTTAAGGTGTATTCACAGCGAAACAATTAATAATTTAGCTTAGAAATTATAATAAATATTAAATTTATGATAAACAATGCCTACCGTTCACAGCAACAAAATATATAATAGTGTTAATTTTGTTTCTGTGAATGCTAGCATTGCTTGTCATAATAAAAACTGTATTATTATTATTTATTTTAATTATTAATTGGGTCGCTGTAAATACAGCTACACTTTAAGTGGGCATTTAAAGTTATTTAGGACCATTTGCACATTAGAAACAAAAAATTACATTTCTTATGGGAAATTAGAGTATTGTTGGGAAAAATATTATAGGGTAGGTTTGGTTTAAGATTTTAAGCTAGAGTGGTGCATACGATTAGTAGAGGTGTGAGTGCATGGTTTAGTAACGTCACACTTAAAGTTCTACTAACTTCAAGTATTGGTGTGACCATAGCACTAAGCATTTGCAATATTCGCGCATTTGTTGTTAGTAATATTTGTGATTGTACAAAGAAGAATTATAGTTGATTGAAATATATGCATGGAATGTGCTATATTTGTATATAGTTGGCCTCACGAGAACTCTAGGGATCGTCATAAAACAATAATCCGCCCATGGATAATAAATACAAGGTGGTGTTTCTTTGTATTTTTATTATCCATGGGTGGATAATTGTTTTATGACGATCCCTTAGATTCTCGTGAGGCGAACTATATATGGAAATTCGATCAAAATTGGTGCTATTTTGAAAATTAATTTCTACTATCGAAATAGGACCGACCATGGGTGGATAATTGTTTTATGACGATCCCTTGAATTCTCATGAGACGAAATATATATGTAATTCGATGCAACAAAATAGGTGCTATTTGGAAAATTAATTTCTACTATCGAAATAGGACCGACCATGGGCGCATAATTGTTTAATGACGATCCCTTGAATTCTCGTGAGGCGAACTATATATGAAATTCTATACAAAATAGGTTCTATTTTGAAAATTAATTTCTACTATCGATTCTAGGATCGATATTTTCTCATTTATAATTCATACTAGGTGCAAGTTTGAAAACTTGCACTTATTTCTAATCGCAAAAAAGAAATTAAATTAAAACGTATCGCACGTGTTTTAATATATTAGATAGACTCGTATTTACGTTCCTATACAAACGTATATAAGGAAAAATGTCAAACTCGAGAATTAAACGGAAATACACGTATTGACCATCCCTGATGCGAATACGACTATTTTCGGAATGTATGTTTGCATTCATTGAAGGAAATGTATGGATTTTGTATATGCCCTAAAGAAAACCTCCTAATTTTGATAACAAAATCTTAACCGGAAGTAATGGTTCACTTTGGCTGTCTTTTACATAACTCGAAAACCACATTAGTTAGAGAAAAAATGTATTATATAAAAGTTAACGATATTAAAATTTCAAGCAACTTTTGTATGAAAAGTTTTTTTCGAAAAATGTACCATTTACTGAGAAATTGGGTTTGAAAATAGTTACCCTAGTTACCATATTCACGTTAACCTCAGGATGAATTTAAAACAAAATAATGGTAATATAAGAAAGTCAAGTGAAGACCACTCCAGATTATTTATCAGTATAAGCCGCCTATATCTATAAATATATCAAAAACTCATATTTACAACAGTTGTATTTAGACTAAATTTATAAATGATAAATGAAAAACATATGATCGTGGCAACATTTCGCAGAACCAATACACTCTGTGACAAACTAATAAATAAACAAATTCAACATTGCATATGACACATATTTATAAAGCACTAATATTTAATTGAAAAATTCCAAAATAATAACAGATTCGATCACAACGCACTTGAAGTCATGTTACTAAAAATGACACTTTTAACTATATATCTGGAGTGGCCTGCACTCAACTTTCTTTTACGTAGTTTTCAATAGATAGATATTAATATACATATATATATATATAATATAATGAAAATAACTGGATAATTATACCAATTTATAATGGATCTGAATTTGAAGTACTTATCGTATTCACTCTTAAACAGTCAAACTCCACAGTAAAACTCTGAAATTGTTATTTAATTATGTTAGCAAATATATAATATAAATTGATTCTATAATAATTTACCTGATACAATTTATTCTAATAAGAAATCAATATTTTAAATAATAATTCATACAGATAACTGTCAAAGTAATGCTTGTTTGTTTTCAATAAACAAGAAACAAATGATGTAACTCATGGTTGATCCGATTTAAAAATAATAAAATTAGTCACAAGTGTAGGTATAACTATGGCAACGTAAATAAGATATTTGAGTATTTTCGTAGCAGTTATCTCATAACTGGTACAATTTATGAAGAAACGTTTCAAACAAAAGTTGTGCGAAATATTAATATCTTTCATTATGAATATTACTATATTTGCCGTAAGTGTAGCCGTTCTAGTGATATTGGAGATAGAACAAAAAATGTATAGAGTAAATATGAACTACCGGTTTGAATATTCTTTTCAAAAATAGGAGGTGTACAAGTCTTTAGTTTGAAGTTTCATAATTTTTCGTTCGACAGTTTTGGCCCTAGAGCGTTTACAGACACACACACACACACACACAGAGACAGACGTCATTCCGAAAATAGTCGAATTCGATTCAGGGAAGGTCAAAACATGTATATCCGTTGAAATCTCGATTTCGACATTTTTCATGATTACAATACTTACTTATTACTCTGTAAAAGAAAGTAAAAATTGTACTTATCATTCTGACAACTGAATCAATATAAAAACACATTCTGAAGTACACATTGAAAATAATAAAAATTAAGTAAATATAGGTGTTATGTGCACTTTTAACACCAGTGAATGAACACTAGCACATATAAAATGCAATTTGAATACTGTTGTTATAACCATGTGTTTTATGGTAAATAGCCTAATTTCGCAGGCAATGTGTCACGTTTTTCGACAGTTGAATACTATCGAACACGTCTACGTGGAAAAGCGAAATTTAGGTTATTTAGGAAACGAAAAACAGCGAATATACCACTTTTATTTGTTTAATTTTGCGACTATTCAAGATGAATTGTAACAGATGGCAAAACCAGGTCAACAACTCAAAAACCCAAATATATAAATTCTAAATATAAAATGTGTTATATATTAAAAACCAATGTTCATAATCATTTTTATAATTACTTGTATGGCTTTTTGATGTACCTACACTAAAATGTGTGATGCGAAGTGTGCACCGAAAAATGATTTGCAAACAGGAGAATAAACGGTTTAAATGACGAAACTAGGATATGCTGGTTAAGTTTGGTTTGTGTAATAGTGAAATTGTAAATGTCGAAAGCGACAACGCCACACCGTGCAAACCGTAAAGTTTTACGCAATAGTGATTTGTTCAGGGTGTGTTCCATACATGGAGCACCAGAAAAACTTACATGCGTCACTAGAATTTCCATAAAACTCTCATGGAAATCCTCTAGCTACCGATGACCAGTGAAATACATCGTCATCAGCCCGTACACAAATTCTTATCTTCTGTTGGACTATGCGATACACACACACGTCCATTAATCGTTAATACAACAAATATATAGATACAAACAGCACATATTTACACACGTCACGTCACCACTATTTACATATACAAATAAATTATGGTTACACTTAGTTAGCTCGTTGGGAATTTATAAAAAATACAAACTGAAAAAAATTTAATTAAAAATGTATTCATTCATAGACGGCTGTCGCAACGGCAGCCATTTTAGGATGTAAATTAGTTTTAGCGCTGCCAACATTCACCAACGAAATATTCCTCAACACATAACCCAGTGTTACCACACATGTCAAACCAAAATATCAAATATTCTATGAAATTATTTTATTTACAATATAACAATTATTACCCTTAAATACCACCAATAGCCAACATAAGGCTATAATACTTACACAATTGTGTGAATTATGCAATTACATGTTTTTATTATATTATACCGTTGATAGATGGTGCTACTATTAAATGCTTTCACACAAAAATTAATATATGATAATTTTCTTTATTGCGGCCTATTAACTGATAGATAATGCTAATTATATGATTAAATTATAAATTTTATTATAGATATCTGCATGTTTGGGAACGTCACACGAAGTGGCTGACGTCTGGTGGTGACAATTGGTACCAAAGTTATGTAGGACAACAATCGTGTTACCCATATACCGTCATTATAATTCCAAGTTGATTCTATGTAATTTTCTGAATGAAGTGATATCTAAAAAATTAACTGGTGTTTGCAAACAATATTGTTCCGTACCACAATGTGTTACGTATCGGTCAGCGAGTGTAACAATGCATTTATTTCCTAAATATGCAAAATTGCGCAAGTTATGGGCGAACGCTTTAAAAATAGGAAAACCTGTAACAAACGGAATGATGGTATGTTGTTTGCATTTTGAGCCTACAGATTTTTGCCCAAGTAAGTTTAAATGATATATATGTGCTAATCATATTTTTTATAATACATATACTTGTATTATAGATACACGTATGCGAAAGAGGTTAACTAAATATGTTATTCCTACAAAAAATATACCAGTACGGTTACATGACATGCCAGTTACATCAGCCCCAAGTACAAGAGAAAAAAAGGTTTATGACAAGGGAAAACAGAAGGTATATTAGTTTAGATCAACATCATCGTTGAATAAACTAATTCAAAAGTTTTGTGTCAGGGATGAAATGGCAACCCAGAAACTTGTGGATGTCGTGATTAGTGAATCCAATATTATTCCTACTTCCTATGCAAATGTTGAAGACCTGATCTACCACAGGACATTTCTATTTCTGCGAATGTTAAAGCTGAGGTTTCACCGGAACTACCTCAGGTGGACGTGTTTAAATTGTATGAAGAAAAAGGCGTGCAAGTAGATACATTGCATACCAAACCAATATATAATTTTAATTTAAAATAACAACAATGTTTTATATGTTTTAATAAAAATATATTTATTTTTCATAATCTTGGTATTATTTCGTTGATATAAACATGTTTTAGAATATTTCTCAATTCTTTACTAAACTCTTTATCGCCATCCAAAACATCAACTGGTAATTCCATCAACCTTGTTCTTTTGTTTATGGAATGGCAATACACCTTCAGCGGCAAATCTAGGCCGTAAATGTTGTCGGACGCAGATGAAGTTGACGCACCGGATTTTCCCCAAGCTTGTTCCAAATCGGTGCAGCTGATCTCTTCGAGAGTTTCCCGTCTAACATAATAATAAATACAAATTGTTATAATACTAAATAAGGTATATTAATTGTTATTCTGGCCAAAACGGAATACCCTAGGGGTTGCCAGGACATTGTCCACTTGTAACGATGAAATAACTGCATTTTTATACCTTTAATCCATCTAATTTACAAATAAAACTTTACAATCATACTTTATTTATTTGTTTTGATACTCAACAGTAATAAAATGAAATCACTTACCTATTAGAGTATAATAGAACGGCAGTGACATGTTTACACATGCCACCCGATCCTGCCTTACAAGAGCAAGTAGCTTGCCACTCAGCCACATTGTCTCTTAAAATTATATTCATTTGATGGGGATGTGTCTTAAGGTTACTTGTTTGTAAAACATAGCCGACTATCTCTTTATTTTCCACAGTGTCTTTTTTTAAAGCCACAAAGAGTCACATGGCCTGCACTATATACTTCTTCACCTTCGGACAACGGACGAACCCGATCACCCACAAATATAAAAATATCACATATAGACACAGCCATCGAATTAGACTATTTAAGCAACATTTGAAGCACGATAGTTGTTTGTAAACCTTCAGAATACGAACGAAACGTTTCCCTGACAGGCACCCATATTTGTTTGTTGTCCTACATATACGCCATTTTATTGTGCACCGACCTGCCACCTGGATTCAGGTGACGTTCCCAATAGTAAGATGACTTGAATTCGCGTTTAACAGTGTCACCTAGGCGTTAAGTTAAGAACTACAAAATCAAATAAGCATATATTCCGAATTTGGATCACAGTAACCGGTTTAACATTTATTTCGTTTCTAATTAACTTTGAAGAGTCATAATAACATTAGATCGATAGTATTAGCGATTATAATCAATTTTACTGTCTATTTATTCCCAAAATACTTTTCAAATAGGAGAAATTCAATATTTTATACGTTACCGGTTACAGTGGTCCAATTACGGAATATTTATTTGTCAGAATATTATTTTGTATCTATTTACACCATTAAAACACACTGGAATATGATTTAGCGTTATATATATATATATATATATATATATATATATATATATATATATATATATATATAATAACTGCAGCTATTATATATATATATATATATATATATATATATATATATATATATATATATATATATATATATATTCTTGTTATTTATTTTATTTTGCTTGAAATGTATAAGGTAAAATAAACACACTGGAATATGATTTAGCGTTATATATATATATATATATATATTATATATATATATATATATATATATATATATAGTTTATATATATATATATATATATATATATATATATATATATATATATATATATATATATATATATATATATTCTTGTTATTTATTTTATTTTGCTTGAAATGTATAAGGTAAAATAAAACATGTGGTTATACTTGTTGAAAGAGTATCTCTTTTTTATTATTTAAAGTCACAGTTAAACATATATTATTATTAAAATATCTTTGTAATACTAATAAAATACTTGTAAATACTTAAAGACATTATCCACGCAGTTATAATTGATTTTCAACATACATTTACATAAACACGCATGTTTCTAACATATTTGCAGATTCTGGAATCGACATACAACATTGGGAAGCTTTCGATTTGTCTAACAAAGGTTTCATTTCATATAAGAATTATACAATGTACACGCGAAAGACTTCAAAGTGAAGTTTCTCGTCAACTATTGGAAGTGTTTTTATGTGTTTTATTAAAACAATCAACTTGCTCTGCTTTAGAAACAAACTAGAGAGAATAACTTAAAATTAACATTTTCTGTTTTCTTTTATCACAATAAGGCATAAATTAGTAAAAAAAATCTTATAAGCTAAACTTACAATACTAGAATTGCATTGATAGTGACTAAAAACGTTAAATAACTTAAATATTAAGTGAAATTGTTGTGTAACAAAAACAAAAAAAAAAAAAAAAAAAAACATGTTGAATAAATAATAGAAACAAATTCCTTGTTTTAACAATCACAATAAAAGATATTTCTTTTATGCGTTGACAGCAAAAGTTGAATCAATTTTCCAAAAAGACACTTGTCCAAAATACATTTAATTTTTATTTTAATACTATATGCAATAAAAATATATTATTTGAAATATAACAAAATTTGTCAATCAGACTGTGGACATAGCACTTTTTGAAAATAGTCGATTCATAATTTGTGTTCATTTGAATATTTAGTAGTAAAAAAGTAAACATCTATTTATTAAATATAACCTCAATATGAGATCTTTTGTTTTTTGTTTGTTTTTTTATAATATGACACCACTTTTAAGTCGTTTATTTCACACTTTTGTTTTTCAAAATCCCGAAAAGTCGCTTATACACTTGAATATTACTTCACAGTGATCAGTAATTAGCAAAATAAAAATTTCTAAGAGTTAAACATAATGACATGATATTTTTAATAACTGTTGCATTGTAATTGTAGTTAAATTAAATAAATGAAGGAAGGAAAAAAACATATATATGTATATAATCACGAACAACTGATTTAGTGTGCTTGTATCGTATTGTCGCCAAATTCAGTTGGTAAGTAGATCCGTTGTGCCTGTGTGATGTCTGCCCGACACAGAGGGCATCTATCACAGCGGGCCGCACAGTCAGAGCACGCTAGCACATGGGCGCACGGCAGAAACGCGGTGTTTATTGTATGGTCCATGCAAATTTTGCAAGTCATCGCGTCACGAATTCGTGCTAGCTTCTCTTGGGATTCCTGCAAACAACCAGATAAAAAAATATTAGTTATTGTTGTCCTTGAGATTAATCTTGTTTACATTTACATATTTTAAGGGTTTCAGTACCAACTTTACTTTTTATCGGTTTAGAAATAATCAGTTAGATTAATCGCATAAATATATTTTAGTGCTTATGTAAGCACTAAAATGTATTTATATTTCACTATGAAAAAATTAAACTATGGTGAACAACTCAATACTTTCTTATAAAAAGCATTATTTTACATTTATGCAACGTTTCCTATGAAACAAAATCAATATGTTTAGTAACTATCAGCGATACGTAAATATAAACAAAAATCATTGCAAACCAAAGTTGCTAGAACTTTTCATATAATTGACTTTTATATATATAAGAATCATTTTTATGCTAACTCGTGTTGTTTTCGAGATATGCAAAAAATATCAAAAGTATATGATTACTTTTAGTTAAGATAGGGGTTTTTCTTCCGGTACAAAAACAAGTCTTAAGTTTAAAGATTCATTATTTTGCCTTCAACGTACTAGAGCACTAGAGTAAACTGATACTTCCGGTTAAGATAGGAAGTGCACATGCGGGTTATATACAAATCCAGGCCTTCCACAGCAATTTTGTATACAAAAAATGGGTTGTGGCCAACGCGGGACTTTCTTTTACGTAGTTTTCATCAATATTTATTGATTATAAAAATATAATATAAAGAAATAATAATCCAACAGAAACAATATAAAAAACCAAGCTTACTTTATATAAATGAATGGGTTGAAAATTATACCAATACCAATTTGTAATGGTTTCGAAGTACTAACTATCAAAACTAAACAATTCTCTACAGAAATATTCTGAAATGTCATTTATCTAATTCAGACCATTTTGTTTTCTTGTCGAATTATTGACAGGCGCAGATGATCCGATTTTATAAGCTACATTCGAATCCATGACAACGTAAACAAGATTCTCATAATTTTCGGTAGCGGTTTTCTCGTAACTGGTACATTTATTAAAGAAACTTTTCAAACAAAAGTTGTGCAAAATATTAATATCTTTGATTATGAACATAACTATTTTTGCCGTAAGTGCAGCCGTTCTAGTGATATTGGAGATAGAACAAAAAATGCATAGAGTAAACATGCACTGCCGGTTAGAATATTCTTTTCAAAAATAGGAGGTGCACAACTAGACCATATACAAGTCTTAAGTTTGAAGTCTCATAATTTTACGTTGGACAGTTTCGGCTCTAGAGCGTTCACATACACACACACGCACACACACACACACACACACACACACACACACACAGACGTCACTCCGAAAATAGTCACATTCGATTCAGGGAAGCTCAAAACGTGTATAACCGTTGAAATCTCGATTTCGATTTTTTTGGTGATCCCTATACTTACTTATTACTCTGTAAAAGAAAGTAAAAAGTGAAATAGTGTACTTTGTAAAGGATAAAAGTGAAATAAGTGACTGAAAAAAGATAAAAAAAGTGAATATTATATTCATTTTGTACACGCCATTTTGTTTTTAGACTGATTTTGATGCCAGATTCGTAATCTGCGACCCCAAAAACCTTGCATTATCAAATTTCAGGCAATTGTTTAAATAAATAAAAGAGTAATACATATTTTAATTAAGAGTTTATTAAAATATCTGGAGTGGCCTGCACACGACTTCCTATTACGCAGTTTTCACTAGATATATATATAACAAGCAGTCAAACTAACTACTCTACAGAAATATTCTGAAATGTCATCTATCTAATAGTCTTTTGTTTTCCTGACAAAAAAGCAGATGATCCGATTTTATAAGCTACATGCGAATCCATGGCAACGTAAACAAGATATGTATAATGTTTCGTAGCATTTTTCTCGCAACTGCTACATTTTTTGAAGAAATGTTTCAAACCAAAGTTGTGCGAAATATTAATATCTTTCATTATGAACATAACTATATTTGCCGTAAGTGTAGCCGTTCTAGTGATATTGGAGATAGAACAAAAATTGTATATAGTAAACATGCACTTCCGGTTTGAATATTCTTTTCAAAAATAGGAGGTGTAAATCTAAGGCATATACAAATCTTAAGTTTGAAGAATGTTTCATAATTACACCTTTAACAGTTTGGCTCTATAGCGTCAACAAACACAGACGTTATACCGAAAATAGTTCGATTCAATTCAGGAATTGAATCTCGACTTTGCAATTTTCCATGATATATAGATATTAGTATAAGTAAAAATCGTCGATATTGTGTAAGAGAATAAAAAAGTGGTATAAAAACAAACCTTGCAATCGCTATCATGGCAGCTGGTGCACCCGCTAAGATCTTGCATGCCCTCCACATCGATACAATCGGTGACCCCCTCGGACGCAGCGCCCTGATACAGGGCTCTGCGTGCATTATCATACACCTCGCGACACGTCCGACGTATATCGAACACATACTTTTTGCCCAGCGTTGAGTCTTCGTTAAAGATCGAAACAATCGTGCCCTTTAGGTCGCGAATGAATTGTTTTGTAACAGCGCTGCGTACCGTTTCACAGCTGTAGAACGCATGTTTCTCGGTGATTGCCCGATATAAACCGCTCGCTGTTTCCCTCGAGTCTAACTTCACCTCCATCACTGTCAACTGATCCTCGATCGACAGGTACTCGAGACGGAAAACGCGTTTGTGCGATGAAGCGCTTTGGATCGCCGTGTAAGGGATGCTGCAAATAAAACATTATCATTAATATAATAACCCAGAAATGTTTGTATGTGAGTGCTTTTTTTGTAAAAATGCAAATTGGCATAGACGGGGGTCGAACTCACGACCTCCAGGGTGAAAGGAATGACACTTGGCCACTGCACCATGGCGACTGTTAATAATGTTAGAAAAAATAATCAAATAGTTTATACTGAAATAAAACACTACTCTTCTGAAGTTCAGTCTGCTTTGAAATAGACAAGAACGAATCAAACGTCAGAATGAAATGTCAAAAAAGTTTTTGTGATAAATTTTCAATTAATTTGATGATTTGAAGTGTATTCAGTGTGTTGTGTACTTTACACAGAGTGGCATCTGCTATATTATATTAATATTGTATGTCAATGACAAATATAAATAATTGTTAGTTAACAAAATTAAGTTTTATTTATTCTAATTTGAAGTTTGTGAATGTCGCTATTTTAAGCATTTATGTTAAAATGACCGACCAAAGAACAAATATAAATAAAAGTGCTACCACGTGAGCGTCAAGAACAGTATTTCTACGTACGAGTTACGGAAACACTGTTTGATGTTTAATCTTAAGTTTAAGGGGAGTAACATGTTATAATTTCAATTTTTAAGTACTTAATATGAAATAAGTGCATATTGTTGCCTAATTTGCATATATTTTTAGCAAATACGTGTTTCCGTACATTTATTTTAAATCATAGTTAATATTCTCACTTCAAAATGGCCAAGAAGAAGTGATTTTTGAAAATATGAGTTGCGGTAAGATTCTATAGTTCGTCAAATTAAAATAACTGCAAGGAAGTAAATTTATAATTCTGATTATTAGAGAAATAAAATGTTGAAGAGATAATTCAAACATATTTAGAAACATGTTTGGTTGGCAATTTTATTCTTTTATTTTTGATGGCACAATCCGTTGTATTTTAGCATATAACTAATTATCACTTTTAAAACTGCCGTTGTGACACTGAAATTTAATACTGCAAAATTCGGAATCTAGCCTGATTATTTAATTCAAAAACAATAATGAATCAAATGTCAAATCATTAAAAATGTTGTGTAAAAAGGATTTGTAATACATATTATTTGAATAATCGATTCAAATAATAAACAGCAATCGTAAGTAAATTTATAATCCTGTTTTTTTATATACAATCATGGAAACTGTCTAAATGATACAACACTTATGCACCATACAAGGTTAAAATCAAAGTTAAACAAAATTTAGTTTAAATTTATCGGATGTTACACAGTGCATGATAAGCGATCGATTAGTTAATCTCAGCATAGTGATCTAAGAACAAAATAGCGTTCAAAGAAAGAACTCGATTTTTTCTTTATTATTATTTGCGATGTGGAAATTTGTATTACTATTATAGTCAAACGATACAAAATGAAGAAAAACCGTGTAATTATGATTAAATTACATGAAAATTCGCCATCAGTCAAAACTGACCTATGTTCTGTATACCATATGGGCACATGGTGCCCACGGGTGACCCTAGTTCATTTAGATTTTCTCAATCAGGCAATTTGGGTAATTAACACTTACGTCTGTTTTTCTCCTCCGTTGTGATAAACACAGATTCCATGTGGCCCAACGCCTAACGGCGGCTTTCCATGGAACATTTCTTCTCCAAAACTCTCCAAATTTGATACGTGTTTCAGCAGCCAATATTCAGCACTCGAAGCTTTCATACCCTGTAAAATTAAACAATAAATTTAATATTCATTCCATATTCGAATCGCATTCGATTAAAATTACTAGCAAAAAATATTTACCCTGCATTCGCGGTGTTCCTGGACGACTCGGTGTAGGAAGTCGTGCGGCTTCTCGTCAGCATTCTGCGCTGCAATCGTCGAATACTGCGTGTAAAGTGCGTGTGATACACGCACCGGATCATAATCGCCAATCTCGGCTTGGGCAATCCATCCGCAGAGTTTAGCCGCTGATGTCCAGTCGGCGGCCAGTAGACGTCCGTCGACTAAGTCAAGACGGGTGTGCAAGTAAAATTGATGACGTGTCGATTCTTGCAATAATAGATGCGGCGGCACCCAAAATTTAACACGAAGGGCAAATCGCAACGGGTTCACATTGCCAATGGGATTGCGCAAGTTCAACCACAACTCTTCGCTCTTGTTGCCGATATATTTCAATCCGAAGTAATCGCTCTCATTACTTATCCCAAGGTTTTCGCACACCTGGAACAGAAAAAAAAATTACACATTATTTTACAATTAGAACCGAAATATATTTTAAATTAATCCAGTAATGAAATTTATCTGCAATTCCAGCATAAATGGATTAAGGCATTTTCAAATGAAAATCAAACGCCAAAGCATCAAAACTAATTGAATGAAACAATGAAATTAATAACGTTGTATAAACACAATTGATCATACTACATCAATTTTCGACTTGAAACTACTGTATCATTTTCCGGTATATGTTTCGTTAGAAATGTGTAAAATGTAATTTGCATACGTGGAACAGAAAATTACTGTAATAACGAAATAGGTACATTCGATTCGATACTATATAATTATTTAGAGTACATACTATTTATTTGCGATAAAATTAAAGACGTAACGGAAAAGCAATTCTATAGTATTTTCTTTAATTTTATGCGATATTCATATCTAAACAACGTGGGTGTATTATTTAGTTTTTGTTCCTTGGGGAAATTTTATAAAGTTCAACTGTTATATTTTATTTAGTTACATTACAGTAAATTGAAAGGAATATTAATTAAAACTAGTGCTTATTATTATTATTTCATAAAATAAAACATGAAAGTTGTTCAAAATGTAATTAAATATAAAGTTAAAAGCTGAAATTGTATTCGCACACAATAAAATAAAATTTTCAACAACACCCGGTGTGCAAACAAATATATATTTAGCAATAACCAAAAATACTAAACATTCTTCTACGTATATTAAAAGAATATGTATTAAAATTTCGTAGTTTATACATTTATTATTTCTTTACATATATTTCGATTGTACTTTTGTTTTAAATGTCGACATTTGTTGATACCGCGATTATACGACAACCATGGATACTACATAAATTCATTAATGCCAAAAGCGATTTTCCAGAAAAAGGTACGTTTTTACTTTTTTTTACAAAGTAATAAGTAACTATTGCAATCATGAAAAATTTCGAGCTCGAGATTTCAACGGATATACACGTTTTGACCTTCCCTGAATCGAATGTGACTATTTTCGGAATGACGTCTATCTGTCTGTGTGTGTGTGTGTGTGTGTGTGTGTGTGTGTGTGTGTGTGTGTGTGTGTGTGTGTGTGTGTGTGTCTGTGTGTGTGGGTCTGTGTGTGTGGGTCTGTGTGTGTGGGTCTGTGTGTGTGTTTGTGAACGCTCTAGAGCCAAAATTGTCGAACGAAAAATTATGAAACTTCAAACTTAAGACTTGTATATATGCCTTAGATGTGCACCTCCTATTTTTGAAAAGAATATTCAAACCGGAAATGCATGTTTAATATATACATTTTTTGTTCTATCTACAATATCATTAGAACGGTTACACTTACGGCAAATATAGTTATGTTCATAATGAAAGATATTAATATTTCGCTCAACTTTTGTTTGAAACATTTCTTCAAAAAATGTACCAGTTGCGAGAAAAATGCTACGAAACATTATAAATATGTTGTTTACACGTTGCCATGGATGCGCATGTAGCTTATAAAATCGGATCATCTGTTAATTTAACAGGAAAATAAAATAGACTCAATTAGATAAATGTCATTTCAGGATATTTCTGTAGAGTATTGGTTAGTTTGTATTGGTTATATATATATATATATATATATATATATATATATATATATATATATATATATATATATATATCACAATGTAAAGAAAATATCTGGAGTGTCCTGCACTCAACTTTCTTTTCCGCAGTTATCACTAGATATATATATATATATATATATATATATATATATATATATATATATATATATATATATATATATATAGTGATAACTGCGTAAAAGAAAGTTGAGTGCATGCCACTCCAGATGTACCTATTTCGTACAATACTGTTTTTGAGATAGTAATAAATTAGCTAAAGTAAACTTTAACCACCCATTTGGAATTATATTTTCAAAAATAGGAAATATTCTTCCAGACTACATACAAACTTGAAATTTAAAGTTTCATCATTTTATCGTCAAGTATTTTTGCACAAATGCACAAAAATACATGTCCTCTCGAAAATAATCAATTTACATTCTGGGAAGCTAACGTGTATTTTCGTTAAATTATTTCATGATTTGAATCATTCCAATTGACTTCCTCCGAAAAGTATATATATATATATATATATATATATATATATATATATATATATATATATATATATATATATATATATATATATATATATAATCTCTTATGTCATTTGTAACGTATGTCCATTATGAATATTTTGCTTAGTTTGTGAAACAACAGAACAAGATACAAAACGGAAGAAGCAAAAAAGTATATGCGCGCCATTTTGTGACCTATACGTGACCTGCGTTAGGAATAAATACGTGGACACAGTTATCTGAATGCAAATATAGAGATTTTTTCGCAAACAGTGGCATTATTGTGCACCGTTAACCCGCACCTCCGCGTGCATCATGCAAAAACAAATTTCAAATTTCCCGATATTATCATAAACATAATAACACGAATATTATTTTCAAGTTAGGGAAATAAATTGATTCGTATATTTACATTTTGCATATGTACACAATGTTTTTTTATCAGTGGTAGCACTCGGTAGGATTACTCTGGTGCGCACGAATGTTTATATTTTTAATCAAAGCTGTGTTTACACACACAAACACACAAATAGAAAACAACATTGTTATTCCAGAGTTCATTTAGTTTTGAATGTGTTTTGTAAAAAAAATCAATTTCATCTCAAGGGTGTATGTGTGTGTGTTTGTTTTGTTTGCGAAAAACAAAAGAGATATGTGTAATAAAGTAGATAGAATATTGGTTGGTTGTAACGTTTTTCAAGGCTGTTTCTAGTCCATCAAACATGGATTATCTTACGAAGCATGGCGAAAGAAGAGCGAATCAATATATGCTCTGTTGTAGTGGAAGAGAAAGAGGATTAGATGCGGGTGCCAAGAAAGCATTAAAATCCGAACAATATCATTACCCGTTGCCATATATACAATGATTCGCAAACATTCTGCAGGAAGACAGTTCATCTAATTAAGTCGCTGTACGAAGTACCGAAGAAGCTAAAGCAATCGGGTGTGCGTCTGTAGCATTCTCGGATCAACAAATTTCATTAACAAATTGTGTTTGTCGCCCTGAATCCAAAAATAACTGGATGTTAATCGTCACTCGCCCCCAGAGGCGAGAGTCTTAGCCACCATGCCATGGCGACAGCTAATAATGTAATAAAAAAAATAATCATATAGTTTATACTGAAATAAAACAAGCACTACTCTTCTGAAGTTCAGTCTGCTTTGAAATAAACAAAAACGAATCAAACGTCAGAAGGAAATGTCAAAAAAGTTTTTGTGATAAATCTTCAATTATTTTAATGATTTGTAGTGTATTCAGTGTGTTGTGTACTTTACACAGAGTGGCATCTGCTATGTTATATTAATATTGTAAGTCAATGAGAAATTGAAATAATTGTTAGTTAATAAAATGAAGTTTTATTTATTCTAATTTGAAGTTTGTGAGTGTCGCTATTTTAAGCACTTTTGTTAAAATGACCGACTAAAGAACAAATATAAATAAAAGTGCTACCACACGTGAGCGTCAAAAACAGTATTTCAATGTGTATTAGTGACGTACGAGGTACGGAAACATGGTTTGAATTGTAAATCTTAAGTTTAAGGAGAGTAACATGTTATTATTCAATTATTAAGTATTTAATATGAAATAAGTGCATATTATTGCCTAATTTGCATATATTTTTAGCAAATACGTGTTTCCGTCCATTTATTTTAATTCATAGTTAATATTTTCACTTCAAAATGGCCAAAAAGCAGTGATTTTTGAAAATATGACTGTCTTAATGATACAACACTTATGGCTAGTTGCACCATACAAGGTTAAAATCAAAGTTTAACAAAACGTTTAAATTTATCGGATGTTACACAGTGCATGATAACCGATCGATTAGTTAATCTTAGCATTGTGATCTAAAAATAAAATAGCGTTCAAAAAAAGGAGTCGATTTTTTCATTATTATTTGCGATGTGGAAATTTGTATTACTATTATAGTCAAACGATACAAAATGAAGAAAAACCGTGTAATTATGATTAAATTACATGAAAATTCGCCATCAGTCAAAACTCACCTATGTTCTGTATACCATATGGGCACATGGTGGCCACGGGTGACCCTAGTTTATAATAATAATGATCATAATATGCATATATAATAGATAAGGAACGTGAACTGTAGTATAGGCAGTGGAACAAATAGAATGCCATATTCGCGCGTGTAATGTGCCATATGAAAATGTGAACTCTGCAAACCGTCGTCGTTGTCGTTGTCGTGGAGGAGAAGAACGAAGAACGTAGAACGAAGAACAAATGAACAGAAAAGTCGGTCATGTGACCCACGCCTTCTACGTTCTACGTTCTTCGTTCTTCGCCTGCTGAACATATAAAATCGTTTGCTATAAATTTACTGGTTTCGACTAGTCATTGCTATATTCCTTCTTGACTGCATTGTTTCTTTACGGCTGCGATTGTTTTTCTTTTTATTGGCGAAGCACTTTGCTTTTAGGTTATAGAAGCTTATTTGGCCGATTTGTATGAAATAAATTGTATTGAATCATATTCGCGTCAAGGTATAACGAATTTAAAACGAAAATATGTTAGCATATATAAATTTAGTCAATTAAACAAGGAAAAAACCTTGGAATTGATTTTTTTTTTAAAGTTGTACCAGGAAACATTACTATAATCTTTCTTGACTCCATTGTTTTTTATGGATATGACTGTTGTTTATTTTTATTGGCCAAGAAGTTTGGTTTTAGGGTATAGAAGCTTTATTTGTACCGAATTTAAATAAATAATACGTTAGCGTCAATTGAACAAGGAACAAACCTTCGAATTGAAAGAATTTTAAAGTTGTAGCACGAAACTCAATAAAAATTAAACGTTTTTTTTTTTTACATTAGTAATACAGTAAAACTTCCCTAACTCGAATCTCAAGGTACAGGATAAAAGATTCGAGTTAGGGAAACTTCGAGTTATAGAAAATACACAATAAAAATATGTGAAAAAAATTAGTTGTTTATTTTAAAGTATTCAGTAATTTTCTTTTGTATTTTACAAGACCACCTTTCATTTTCTACAAAATCTTCCACTAAATTTAAAGAATTGTATATATAATCAGGAACATACAATCATCAATAAAAAGAACGAAACATTAGTGTTCAAGAAAAAAGTTCGACTTAGAGAATACTTCGAGTTATAGAAGTTCGAGTTTTACTGTAATTAATATCTCTAAATATTTTTGTACTACAAATAAGTAATATTTCTATTATTTTTATAACTAAAACAATTTGTTTCCTCTATATACATATAAGTAACAATACATAATAACGTTTTTTATTTAAATTTTATATGAAGTCCCAAACAATAAAAAGAAAATGGTATGCGAAAAACTAATTATATTACAAATAGTCAAAACATAATAATAATAACAAAAATGTAAACAATATAGTAAAACAAAGTTTACTAAAGTAAAATATAAATAAGATAATTAATTAACACATACAATATTTTCTTTAATAATATTATTTTGAAATGAGCGCTCCTATACTCTGTTCAATGAACAGATTCAGTAAGAGATACATTTTAATAGAACATTACTATTAATAAATCGGTATTATACATCTTAACATTATTGTTTGATTAGTCATTTATTGTTATTGTTATTTTCATTCGATTTGGTCTGTTATTTCCATTGAAAATTGTATTTTTCAATACATTTCCCGCGTTTTGTTAATTTTTAAGGTAATATGTTTTTACGCGAACTGTATGTTACCTAATCTCTTTTAGTCTTATGTTCTTTCTAATATGCATGTGGCTAGCCTTTTTATTAATTATTTTTCGAAAGGTTAGTGTTACAAGTGTACATCATTATTAAACATGAGTGATATTGGTTATATGAAAGCACAGTTTGTTAAAAGTGGACATAAAGTCACTTACGTATTTCAAAATTGTGCATTACTGTTACTATAAAGTGGAAGGGATACAAGAATCTGGTTCTAAAATGTGAAATTCTAGTTACTAATTGCAATATTGAAACAGTATTGAAGTTGAGCGTTATTTAGTAAATTGATTATAGTTTTAGTAGTTAAATGGGTTCTAAATTAAGATGTATATGTTTTTTCCTCCACAGCAAAAGTTTGCCATGTGCCTATTACTGAACCTGTTCATAAAACAGAGTATATAGCAACATCAATGCAGTGTCACCAATTGAATAAACCAAATATTATTCTCATAACTGTGCTTCATCAGAGCAAATTAAATTAAAATAACTGTGAAACACCATTTGTTGAATTGAATAATTCTGCCTTTTGTCCAATTTGCAATTGAAATATTCTTTACATTTGGCAACACTGCCCAAGTTGACCGTCCAAAATACTACTGAAAGTCGATATTTTGAATATAGCTTTAAAAATTGTACATGACGTCGTTATAATTTGAACATGAAAGGTGTCGCTTTGAATGACAATAGGGGCCCCAGTGCGATGCGGAACTATTTAATATAAAGCCCTCCACCAATAAAATAAAACCGGCCAAATTGTTCACACAGAGTAATAAATAATGCGCGCATCGCATAGACTATAGACACACAAACGAATGTGGATTACATCAATTTACAATCGCTGCATGTAATGACACTGACACTAGCCTTTATAAATTATTATAACAGCATTATATATAAACGAGAAATAATCGAGTTATCCGTTCATATATATATAAATTACTAAGTTAACTATGTATCTATATCATATACAGAACAGTGATCCATCTGTCTATGTATCTAGTTTTATATCCGGAACCCTACAATCCATAAAATAAATACAAACGTTTCATTTATTTTTATAATTTTCACAATCGACTATACGGTTACGATAATAATGAAACAATTTTTTAAACGTAGTAACAATGGGTACAACAAATAAATGAAGCGTTAAGGATTGTTCACAGCGAAACAATTAGTAGTTAAACTTAGAAAATTACAAATAATAATCTAGTTTGTATTATGACAAGCAATGTTAACATTCCAAGCAACACAATTTATGATTTAATTTTGTTGCTGTGAACGTTAACCTTGTATGCCATACAACAAACTGGCATTATTACTTATAATTTCTAACCTTAATTACTAATTTTTTAGCTGTGAACAATCCTTTAATATGATACTATTGTGTAAATGGCTATATTTACTTTTCATTAATCTCCCATATTGCGCAATAATCGTGACTTATTTATTTGTTGATAACAAATAAAACTGAGATTATTGTATTTATATATATATATATAAAATATAAACCATGATACATAATTATTTGTTTTGTTTGAGATATAAATATTAGGTTCATTTGAAATTAAAAACAAGATTTGGTACGCGCGTAAAACGCACCAATGCGTAGAGCTCGCCTTTAGGTACCATATGCGCGTTGTTATTAATTATGGCCTTTTGGTTTTAACAATTTGAAAAAATGTTATAGATATAAAAGATTTTATAATTAAAACAAATATATATTTAGTGCATATTTTAAAATTCAATAATTTTTTGCGGGCTTTGGGTTAACAATATGAAAAAATCTTGTAGACATAAAATATCTTAGAATTATTAGTAGAATTTTTGAGTGTTTTAATTATTTTTATAAGGGCAGTATTAAGGGGGGCTCTAAATTTTGGGGCCCTATAACTCGGGAAGTATACGGGCGATTGGATTTAAACTGCAAACATATTCAAATGGGGTACTAAATAATATATGTAGCAAATTTGGTGTAAATCGCTCCGGTACCTTCAGAGTAGTAGAGGGCATACATTTGGTCTTAACAGACAGTTATATATATATATTTTTGGATGCAGGGCGACGAGACAAACACTTTTTGTTGAATGCTACAGACACACGACCGAATGCTTTAGCTACTTCGGCGAGCTAACTAGATAATTCGGGCAATAATAAAATTTGAATCCAATATTCATACTTGTTGAATATAATTCTACGATAAAAATGAACAAGAACAGAAAAAAGTTTTGGTAACTGCGAAATGATCTCAAATATTTTACATGCCAAATATTAAAATATGATTTACGCTGTACATTGTCCTATCAGAAAATAAATTTAAAATATGTTGCTTTTTACAATAAATAGTTTTGTTATTGCTACTACTGATATTATATATGGTTCATTATTTTATCTGGACTAATAAATATATATTTTTTTTTAAATTATTTTATTAGTTCTAAGTTCTAAAATATAAATAACATAATATTTTTATTTAGTGACATGTCCATTATTTATTTGAATTTATGGGATACGATATATGAACAAATAATATTCAGCAGCATATTTGATGAAAATACAAATCGTCCCATTTTCAAGGTTAATTAAACGCATACACATAAATTCAACAATTTATACAATGAAATCTTTAAATGAATCATATTCTTTGTCTGGTTTATCGACCAATATAACTTATAACAGAAATAATACAAAATCAATCTAATCCGAATTGATTAAATCGCAGAATTGAAGGTTATAGACGTATTAAAATACAATAAAATTTCATTACTGAACCAAATATCTTTTTGAAACTAAAGATGGCAATAATGATTACTTTAATTGGAGGTTATTATTGTAACTTATGTATAAAACAGAGTCGGATTAACTAAATATAGAAATTCATATATGCAATAGTACAAAAATATCCGAATTCAACTGCCAGTATTTTTAAATCATAGCAAGTTATTTTCCTAAATGCCTGCCACGAATATAAAATTTATTTCTATAATCGAACGCTGGATATACATTTTTTAGTTCGCCAAACAAAATACAGAAGCGATAAAAAATCTACAACTGTTTTTCTTCTTGGACGTAGTTAAGAATTTTTTGTTTGTTTTATAAAAGTTGTAGATATTAAAATATCTGGTAATTTTTGTTAAAAAGTATTTTCGAAAAATGTAGTATTTATTTAGTTACATTACATATTGGAATTTGTTTCATAGCGTAGGGCGAATTTAAAATAAAATAAAGCATTACAATAAATACAGAATTATAATATTTAATAATTTTTTTCGGGCTTTGGACTAACAATATGAAAAAATCTAGTAGACATAAAATATCTTAGAATTATTAGTAGAATTTTTGAGTGTTTTAATTATTTTTATAAAGGCAGTATTAAGGGGGGCTCCACATTTTGGGGCCCTATAACTCGGGAAGTATACGGGCGATTGGATTTAAACTGCGACCGGATTCAAATGGGGTACTAAATAATATGTGTAGCAAATTTGGTGAGAATCGCTCCGGTACCTTCAGAGGAGTCGAGGGCACAAATTTAGTCTTACGAACGAGCGACGAGTAACATCTAAGTATATAAGTTATATACATTTCTGGAATCAGGGCGACGAGACAAACACTTTTTGTTAAGGAATTTTTTGATTCTAGTATGCTACAGACACACGACCGAATGTTTAGCTTCGTACGACGAGCTAAAAATAATCCAATTTGTGCCTATACTGTTCTTTTTTTTATGATGTAAAATACATGGAGTTAAAATTCCTTCCCTGAATTGTTTTATTTTAAAACCCCGAGTAATAATAATAAGTGTTATAAAAATGTTTTGTAGGTGAGTCCAACTCTGGCAGTGAGAAATACCACAATGACCAGATCGCATTTAAATTCATAAAACGTGATAAAAATGTCGAGTTCTGAACATGTGAACAAAGAATGATCAAAACTTCAAGGTTTCCATGCAACTAGTATTTGTCTGTGTATGTTTGTATATGATTTAGTCGAGTTCTATTTCTTTTATTTCACTGAAAGATTGTGGGTGAATTCGTAATATTTCAGCACTGTTGCCAAACTACACAAAAACTTACGGACTTTATATGTAAATTTATACACATTTTTTAAACCTCTCATACATATATGTATACAAAAAGATATGTGTTTCAAAGATGTTCAGAATTTTTGAAATTTACGTATCTGTAACACAATAACCTCGGAATATATAGTTTTTGATTTCGTGTAAATTTATACGGTTTAGAATCGAGAAAAAAATAAAAATGTTTCCTTTTGGTATAGAAATAAGATTTGGTTTCGAAACAGATCAATTGGCAATTATTAATCACAGTTGGCCACAATACAAACTGATCTAACTAGTACCTATGGTTGAAAGAACGAACCATTAAAATGCGACTAGTTTCTAAATTCATTTTTATCTTTTATTTTTTGGGTTTTACTATCTATATTTAAAATAACAAATTATTGTGTAAACCTTGTAGTATTTAAATAAATAATTTAAGTGAAAACCGGCACAATTTGGTTTAAAATTAAATTTCATGTCGTATTAATTAAACAACCTGTTTATAAACGACAAAAATCTTTAATCTATGAATAAAACATGAACAATACAAATAAACTTTCATATATTTATCAAATATAATAAACAATTGATATAAGAAAAACATTATCCAAAAAAACGACAGTAAACCACATGTTGGACTTTGTACCGGACAGAAACTCCCAATGTCGTAAATTATAATAGCCGTTCAAAGTCCACGGATAATAAAAAACAATAATGAGTCGTTAGAAAAAAAAAATGAGCACAAATTACGAAGACATACTACTATCGGTGTTGTGTAAAAACTTGCAGAAAAGTTACCGTTTCTCTATCCATCTCACTTCTACCTGTACATTGGCTAATTAGTGCTAGAGTGAATACGCTATAGATTGTGTATATGTATTTATAAAAGAGAAGCGGGTCCAAAGTCCGCGGCAGGTGTCGGCTGGTCGCGAGGCAACTCCGTGATTCAGGCGCGGACTTTGTACCGTGCGACAAAGAACGTTGTACTAGCTGAGCGCGATAGCGCATATACCAGTAGCTCTAAACTAATGGTGTTATATGCCACATAGCAACATGTACTTTCCAAATTTATTTATTTTATAAATATATTGGAGTTTACTTGGAATTAAGGATTAATTATATGTTATAGATTAAATATTGTTCATCTGAGAATTCTATGCTTGTGATTAGATTATTTTGATTGTTTATATTTTATTTATAGATATGTTTTATTAGAATTAAATTTATTTAGAGTTTTATTTTTAGTTGATTAGATTTATGACGGTTTAACAATTGTTGATTAAGGTCGAACGTCATCTTTATATTTTAAATAAATTTACTATTATCATATCACCAAAATAAAAATACACAAGATTCGCTACATACAACGCACCGATGCGTCCAGCTCGTATTATGCGTAATATATGCGATGCGCAAGCAACGATTTTTAATTAATATGCCGTTTTGGTTAACAATTTGAGAAAATGTTATAGATATAAAAAGTCTTACAATTTTTTGTAAATTCAAAGTTATAATATATTTTATAATTTTTTACTGCCTTTGGGTTAACAATATGCAAAAATAGTGTAGACATAAAATATCTTAGAATTATTAGTAGCATTTTTTAGTATTTAAATTAGTTTTATAAGAGCAGTATTAAGGGGGGTTCTAAATTTTGGGGCCCTATAACTCGGGAAGTATACAGGCGATTGGATTTAAACTGCGACGAGATTCAAATAGGGTACTAAATAATATGTGTACCAAATTTGGTGTGAATCGCTCCGGTACCTTCAGAGGATTAAAGGGCACAAATTTAGTCTTACGAGTGACCATTAACAAGCAGTTATATATATATATTTGGATTCAAGTCGAACGTCATATTTATATTTTATATCACCAAAACAAAAATACACACAATAATTAAGAACAAGATTCGGTACATACAACGCACCGATGCGTCCAACTCGCCTTATGCGATGTGAGCAACGGTTTTTAATTATTATGCCATTATGGTTAAGAATTTGAGAAAATGTTATAGATATAAAAAGTCTTACAATTTTTTGTAGATTTAGTACATATTTGAAAATTCAAAATTATAATATATTTAATAATTATTTACTGCATTTGGGTTAACAATATGCAAAAATAGTGTAGACATAAAATATATTAGAATTATTAGTAGCATTTTTTAGTATTTAAATTAGTTTTATAAGGGCAGTATTAAGGGGGGTTCTAAATTTTGTGGCCCTATAACTCGGGAAGTATACAGGCGATTGGATTTAAACTGCGTCGGGATTCAAATGGGGTACTAAATAATATGTGTAGCAAATTTGGTGTAAATCGCTCCGGTACCTTCAGAGGTTTAAAGGGCACAAATTTAGTCTTACGAGTGACCATTAACAAGCAGTTATATATATATATTTTTGGATTCAGGGCGACGAGACAAACACTGTTAAGTACAATTTTTGATCCGAGAAAGCTACAGACACACACGACCAAATGCTCTAGCTTCTTTGGTACTTCGTATATTTGCCCAAAAATTGAATAAAACCAAGTTATGAATATATAACGCTGAACAAAGAACAAATAAATCTATAAATATATAAAAAGTAGCAATTCGCAAAAACCGTTGTGAAAGTGGGAATTGCCGGGTGTGCCACCGTTGCAGAGCCACTGGTACATGGGCACGAGTTGGACTTTGGACTGTTTACCTTTAAACAATGGAGTTCCACACACATACTATTGCACAAACTCACATACACATTAAAGCATAGGAGATAAAGACAAGTCACGGCACGTTCGCTTCTCTCCTATGATATAAACAAGATGATTGACGGGATTGCCTAACTACCAGGGGCAACATATCACATAACCTGCACACGTTTCTGCAAATAATCAGGGCGACCCAACAATTAAAATAGAACACACACACACACGACAAATAACTAAGAATATAAGCAATGTATTTTAATCTATTTGCGAGATATGTGTGTTTCACATCATCACAAATATTCATCAATTAATTAAACTGGGTTACCTACATATTTTACGTTAAAATCGGAATTTAATACATTTTATATCGATTATTTAGCTAAAATTAAACTTGAATTCATGTAGTATTATTATATTACATGAATATTAATGTTTTTAATAAAATATATATATATAATTCTACGTGTTTTTCTATACTATTTTACTTTAAAATAGCTATGTACATATATTGATTAACTTTAACTAGAATTATTACTTATAATTTTTAGACTTAATTACTGATTGTTTCGCTGTTAACAACTCTTAAATGTGAAACAATTAGTAATTAAGCGTAGAAATTACAAGTAATAAAGGATTGTTCACAGCGAAACAGTCAGTAATTAAGCTTAGAAATTATAAGTAATAATTTCAGTTAGTTTTACGACATACAAAGTTAACATTCACAGTAACAAAATTTATCATACATTGTGTTAATTTTGTTGCTTGGAATGTTTGCATTGCTTCTCATAATACAAACTACATTATTAATTGAAATTATCTAAGCTTAATTACTAATTGTTTCGATGTGAACACGCCTTAACTCAAAAAACAAACCAAAATAAATATAACCTTCAACATTGCACGATCAACGCTTATAATAAAGTTAAAATAAGTATCGCTTTACTAGGTTCCACTTGATATCAGTTGCACAGAGTATACCTAAACTAATCTACGCTTACGTAAACGAAGAGGAAAACGCAAATTTGTTGTTAATGTTCATTTTTTGTTAGTTTTTGTAAGCTTATAATTACAATAATGATGTAACTACCTTATTCTAACATTTAAAAACCGAAATATTTGTAGATTAGCATAAATAAATTATATATAAACATATATTCCAATTTAGGTGTAATACGTTTTTAACTTAGCAATATTTAATATATATTTTCTTTAATGTTGTTATACGAAAACATCCAAAGAGTATTAATAATTTGACCGCTAATAATCGATGGGGAAATCCGTGAATTATTAATATAATTATTTAATATTATCAAAATATATGTTGATTATTTCATATTTTAAGGTTAAACCAATTAGAAATTACAATTAATAATCCAGTTTGCTTTAAGACACAATGGTAGCAATCACAGCAAATTTATAATTAATGTTGCTGTGAATGTATTGTTTGTCATAAAACAAACTGGATTATTATTTGTATGCTTTAATATTTATTGTTAATTGACAAGTTGTTTCAATCGGTTAAACTGATCGTAAGGTTTAACGGGTCGAATTTTTATTTTACACATATTTGTATCAAATAAATAAACGATTGGTAAAACTAAGTACTAGTTCGCCCCTGGCCAAGCTTTACTTGTGGTGCAACAAGTTAAAAATGTGAATAGAAGTTTAGTAGTTGAGTCATGCTGGGTTTAAACAAGCAAAAATTAAACTAAGGATTAACATTAATAAACTAAACGTTAATTTACCGAAATTGAAATTCGTCAAATTTAACAACACTGATACTGGGTTTAAACAAGCAAAAATTAAACTAAGGATTAACATAACAATAAGTTAAACTATGTAAAACGTATGACAACGTTCATACAGTAAATTAACATTTTACATAGTTTAACTTATTAATGTTAATCCTTAGTTTAATTTTTGCTTGTTTAAACACAGCATCAGTTGTTAAATTTGTCGAATTTTCTTTATTTGAAGAATGTTTCAATTGCAATTTCGGCAAAAAGCAAAATTATTCAATAACCAATTACGTTTAAAATTGTTTTTAAGCAAATAAAGCTATCGAATTTTCTCTGATTAAAATTATTTATGGAAAAGAAATATCGTAGAAGAATATTAGGTTTATTCAACTGGTTTTGTTCACTGCGTTAAGTGAATGCAATCGTACTATAACCTTAATTTAATTACAAATAAAAAAAAAACATGAATTAATAAAAACATTGATAACACAACTAGAAAAATTAAGTAATAGCCATATAACACAAGGTGCAACTACGCTGTAGAATAATTAAGTAAACAACATAAAATCCATATTCATTTTGCCGTTTTGCGATAACATATTTCAGCGATAACTTATCCGTATAATATATGAATTTTGCCCCCAAAACTTCCGCGAACATCTTTGTTATTTTATTATCGGAATCAGGTCAAACTTTGTTGTAAAAAAAAAAAACTTTTGTAAGGTTATTAAAAAAAAGTTAATTTCAAAATCTACAACTTTGAAACTCCCAAATTTTCATTACGAACACAAAAAACAACCAACAAATACTTTCACTACGATGTTTTACAATTGATATGATAAATCTCTGTCATCCGCCCACTTATGTATAGTCGGGAAATTGCCATGAAGCTTATATATAGATGTGATAAGGTTTGATTTTTAAATTCGAACGAAGAGTGTACGTGATACGTGTCCGTTGAAGTATTGACAGCGCGTGGACTGACAGAACACAGACAGTATGTCGCCATCGAGCAAAATACAGATCAAATGAACCAACAACATGTGAAACGTGCGTTTGCTAGACCAGCACATTTTATAACCGCAAGGGGAAATATTCTTATATAAAAACAACAGTTTGTAGGCTAAAACCAATGCCACAGCTGTTTGCTACCGAATTTTACCAAATAGGATAATAATGTCTATACGTATATGTTTACATTATTTATGAATGTATATAAGAAATATTATAATCTTGACAAATTTCGTCCTCGTGATTTTAATGGAAGACACGATTTGACCACATCTGTGCCTAGGCGCACTCTAGAGCCAAGCCCGTTGGAGGCAAATTATGAATCTTAAAGGCCATTCACACTTAGCCAATTAGTAATTAAGTTAGGAACTGCTAGCGTACACAGCAATGTATTATGTTGCTGTGAATGCTTGAATTGTTATAAAACAAACTAGATTATTATTTATAATTTCAAATCTGAATTACTAATTGGCTCGCTGTGAATGCTGCTTTAAGGATTGTTCACAGCGAAACAATCAGTAATTAAGCTTAGAAAATTACAAATAATAATGTAGTTTGTATTATGGCAAGCAATGCTAGCATTCCAAGCAACAAAATTAACACAATGTTTGATAAATTTTGTTGCTTGGAATGTTAGCATTGCTTGTCATAATACAAACTACATTATTATTTGTAATTTTTTAAGCTTAATTACAAATTGTTTCGCTGTGAACAATCCTTTAAGCTGTATTCACAGCGAATTAAGATTAGAAATTACAAATAATAATCCATTTTGTATTATGACAAGCAATAGTATTCACAGCAACAAAATTAACACTATTAATTATAAATTTTGTTGCTGTCAACGCATTGATTATTATAGAACAAACTTGAATTATTAATTGTAATTTCTAAGCCAATTACTAATTGTTTAACTGTGAATACACTTTAAAGGTGTATTCACAGGTAGCCAATTAGTAATCACGAACAAATATTACACATAATAATCCAGTTTGTCTTATGACAAATAATGCTAATGTTCACAGCGACAAAATTAACGCATTAATTGGTAAATGATTTCCAAAGTCCAAACTGTATTCTTATTTAAAATATAGGTTTATTTAAATTTTCATATATGGAATCGTTGTGCCTTTTACAACTAATTTTAATTTGAAATGCTTGTTTTAAAACTGTTCAATTGATTACTATTTAAAATTTTGATGCGTGATTACTAATTGGATCACTGTAAACCTTTAAAGTTAATACTTTGATAAATGTTCTGGACGAAAACAACTAATTTTTAAAAACAATATCTTAACCATTAATGGTTTACTTTTACTACTATTTTCAAACTTCAAAAACGACAAGAATTAGAAAAAAGTGATACTAATAAAAATTAGACTTGAAATTTGCTAGAAACTTTAGTCTAAAAAGTTTTATTTGAGAAATGTAACATTAACATTGAAAAATTGTTTTTAAAAATAAGTATTTATACTTTTTCATTTCGCTTTAAATCGTTTCATGAATTTAAAAAAAAGAATGCAATGTATTTGGGAAAGTAATAAATAATACAATGTTTTAGTTTTACTATATGACATCGTCAGACTAATACTAAATGTCTATAGTAAAACTAAAACATTGCATTGTTTATTACATTTCCAAATTTTAATATAGAGTTTTACAAAGTAAAGGCCATCATTCAAGATTTAAAGTTACGTATATTATACGACATATAAGAAAATCGAGTGAAGGAAACTTTAGTTTTTTATTATATGGTTGCATTTTACAAAGCATAAAGCTCCGAGTTTCTAGTACGATAAGAATGAAAACGGAAACAATTAAAAAATCATATAAAAATAAGAACTTCATGTGAATAGAGCAAAATCTTTTGTGCCCGTAATTGTCTTTGTGTTCGACAAATCTGTATTTTTTTCATGTTCCATTTTTACGAATTCTCTACAGCAAAAGAAAAAGAAACGTTACACCAACGCACAAGCACATCATCAAGTGCTCAACACAACAATATTCGCTAGCGCTTGTTAATAAAAATAAGATTTTCGGCCATTGTGCAGAGAAAGTGTACGTGATGAGGCAACACTGCCGTTGTCGACTTATACTAAACATTTCAATAATTCTACAGTTTACTTGCGAACACAGTGCTTGAGTGTCACTTGTTTCCCATGCAAATTTATTTGTAGCATTTGCGCAAATAACCAACGTTCCTTATTGAGTTGTGTTGCCAACACTGCAATTTGCATCTATTTTCTACATTTTTCACTGCTTCAGTTACATTAAATTGAGTTATATTTTGATTGTGCTAAGAATTGACTACGTTGAATTTCATTATGCATTTTTCGGTTTAAGTTTCCAAACATGCTCCAGAAATTAGTTCCAATTTTCAAACTCTTGGATATGCGAATGTAAAACAAGAAAATATGCATCCACGTTCCTTGCAATTTTATCGTCTAGATACTCTTTCAGTTTTCCCAAATTGGCTCATGTCCAATTTTCAATTCAAGTTATTTACTAACTTAGTACATATTCGGTTTAGACAGATAATCATATTCTCATAACCTCAAACCGCATTTAAATTATTTAATACTAATTTAACTAGGCTATTTTCAATGAGAATTATTCAGTAAATGTGGTACATTTTACACAAAAGATATTTCGAACAAAAGAAATTTAAATATGTTTTATAAGATTCACTTTTTCTCTAATCTAATCTAATCTCTAATTTGTGTCATTTTTGGATAAAAGAACACTTCCGGTTGAAATATTCTTTTCATAAATAAAAGGTTTTATTTCTCGGGATATGCAAATTTAAAATTTAAAACATATTTGTATATTCAACGGCAATGGCTGTAAAACATTGATACAGAAAATAGTTAACATAGATATTCAGGGAACCTCAAAACGGATATATCCATAAAAATTATGAGCTTAATTTTATTTTTGGGACTTCAATACTTTAAGCTCGCCGTACGAAGTACCGAAAAAGCTAAAGCATTCGGATCAAAAATTTCATTATCAAAAAGTGTTTGTCTCGTCGCCCTGAATCCAAAAATTAGTAAGACCAAATTTGTGATCTCTACTCCTCTGAAGGTACCAGAGCGATTCACACCAAATTTGGTACACATATTATTTAGTACCCTATTTGAATCCCTTCACAGTTTAAATCCAATCACCCGTATACTTCCCGAGTTATAGGGCCCCAAAATTTAGAGCCCCCCTTAATACTGCCCTTATAAAAATAATTAAAACACTCAAATATTCTACTAAAAATTCTAAGATATTTTATGTCTACAAGATTTTTTCATATTGTTAACCCAAAGCCCGAAAAAAATTATTAAATATTATAATTTTGAATGTTAAAATATGCACTAAATTTTTTTTTTATTAATATAATCTAGAAAATATTGTATATCTGTAACATTATTTCAAATTGTTAACTAAAAGGCCATAATAATTAAAAACCGTTGCTCGCATATCTTACCTAAAGGCGAGCTCTACGCGTTGGTGCGTTTTACGCGTACCAAATCTTGTTTTATATATTAGTCTATAAGTCAAAAGTTGGTCAAACTTCGATTTCAAACTTGTATGTTTATCGCAGTGGCTTGAACGATTTTCAAGGTCAAACAGGTTATTTAAGTTGAAAAGATGTAATACCCACATGAAGTTGGCATCGATACACAATAAGTTTATAAAACACGCGTCTTTCAATATTACCCAGTTTATTCGTTCAAGCCAAAGAATTTAATCAATTTCATAAAATGTACTTATATGTATGTCCCCATTATTATCAAATGTAAATATTTATCATGAAACAAAGATTCAGTACGATATCTTGTTTTTCCCATAAAATTTAAAAGATAATAAACGTACACAAACATAATCATAAACAAAGATCTTTTAATATCACCGAGTTGTTTGTCTATTTTAAGTTTAATTACACAGTTATTATTTTGTATATTTTAAAAGCGAAGGTAAATAATCAGATAAATAGGCATAATGACACGTGCCAAGGCACGCTCTCATTACCGCGGAGATTAATTGACATTAATACCGAATGACACAAACAAACCTAACCGAACTTGTCAAATACAGCAGGCGCGATACGCGTATAAGAGACCACAAATAATGACTATTTTCGGATTGCAATTCGCTTCGACGACAACATACACTATGCAAACAAACTTTGTTACTACACCAAAGCAATGTTTCGCATATATTTGCACCAGAAATTAATCGAAAAACTTTAAGTTATCGCCGAAACATTTGCATTATAAATATATTTCTTGGTCCGTGTTTTGAATCAAGGATTTTAGCCGAATGAATTAGTTCCCTGCGCTTTAGGGTACTGACTATATTAGAACTCATCCTTACTACTTTTATGAAAACATTTGTCAAAAATACGACATTTAGTACATAAAATTATCGCTTGAAATATTCAAACGATAATACGGCCCCTGAATATTCCATTTCACGGGAGTTCTATCTGTATCTATACATTTTATCTAATATAGCAGTTATAACTTATAGGTACAAGGCGTCGTCTTTTATTTAAATATTACTTGTAAATTGTTTTTTAAACTGTTAAATATGATAAATTGCAATATTTTAAAGTATATTTTCGTGTATTTACAATTAAAAATAATGTGCCGAGTAGATTACTTTCATAAGGTGCTAGACTTGCATATATCTCATTCTCCGTCTAGCAACTATAAATAACTATTGATTTCTGGTTTATTAAAATATATCAATCAAAAACCAAACCATATGGCAATTTTTTGCATAGCAGTAAACTAGCTACAATAATACAAATATCGTTGTAAAACAAGATTTGGTACGCGTAAAACGCACCAACGCGTAGTGCTCGCACTGGTTTTTAATTATTATGGCCTTTTGGTTAACAATTTGAAAAAATGTTATAGATATTTAAAAGTCTTACAATTTTTTGTAGGTTATATGGATAAAATAATTTTTTTAGTGCATACTTTAAAATTCAAACTTAAAATATTTAATAATTTTTTTCGGGCTTTGAGTTAACAATATGAAAAATTCTTGTAAACATAAAATATCTTAGAATTTTTAGTAGAATTTATAAGTGTTTTAATTATTTTTATAAGGGCAGTATTAAGGGGAGCTCCAAATTTTGGGGCCCTATAACTCGGGAAGTATACGGGCGATTGGATTTAAACTGCCAGTAGACTGAAATGGGGTACTAAATAATATGTATACCAAATTTGGTGTGAATCGCTTCGGTACCTTCAGAGGAGTAGAGGTCACCAATTTGGTCTTACGAGCGACGACTAACATCCAAGTATAAGTTATATATATTTTAAGATTCAGGGCGACGAGACAAACACTTTTTGTTAATTAATCCGAGAATGCTACAGACACACGACCGAATGCTTTAGCTTCTTCGGTACTTTGTACGGCGAGCTAAAAATATGCCATATTGTATGGTTCTAAGCTTCTACTTTACAGGGTTATTTATATTAATCTTAATAAACCAGAAATCAATAGTTATTTTATAGTTGCTAGACGGAGAATGAGATCTAGCGCGTTATGAAAGTAATCTACACGGCGTCGTATTCAGAAAACATTGTATTCGAGTTGAATATCCCTAATTTGGACATTTTTCAGTATATTAAACCAGAATATATATATATATATATATATATATATATATATATATATATATCTATTTTATTCTAGAGCTAACAAAATACGCTGTATACCGTGTGTCGAAGAGCGGAATATCGCACCGTAATTAAATATTATATTTATACAAAGTGTAGACGACTCTACAAATATTTCCCGTTAATTTACATTGGCCACTTTATAAAACTTGAATGAAGAACTAATTTCCATCTAGTTGGTCATTTGAAAATGCAAATATTGAATTAGTACTAGAGTTGAAAAGGCAACTCATTTTAAAATATAATTTTAATGTTTTTTTTTGTTGCTAAGTTGGTAATTAGAGAATACTCAGACAAATATGTTTTTAACAAGAAGAAAAATAAGCGTGAACACAAAACGTCAAACTTTTCCCGTCAAGACTAATAATTCAACTAGTTTCTTTTTAATCTAAAAAAAAAGTATTTTCAAAGTCTGAAACTGTCCAGTCGGGTGTCTAATAAAGTAATTTGCAAGTTTTGAAAAGAAATTCAATATTTTTGCTACGAGGTCTGTGGTTGTTTTAAGAAGTTATGGTGGTTATAAAAGTGCCACAAATAATACAAAATAATTGGTCATAACTTCATCTTCAGAGTAAACTCAGTTTTTGAACTCCCAACAAAATCAATACGTTTTTGCACAAAACTGCATTTGATCTTCAAAGGAAGTTATTACTTTTTACTCTTCTCATACGATGTTTACTTTTATAAATAACAGATGGTACTACAAACACAAACGAAATATGTTTCTTTTTATTATCCTACCAGCAAATAAGAAATCGTAAGTGTATAAAGTCTGGGGTTGACATGTGTATGTTTATTGGTTATAAAATGTTTATTTTTATTTATTTTTGTAATTTTACATCTACAGGCAACGACTATTTATTACGTACAGGTACCTGTTTTTGATCCAGACATAAATAAAAAATCACCAAGTTCAATAACCATCAGCAGGGATGTACAGAATTTTTTTAATGGATTATAGTTTATTTTTAGTGTAAGCAGTAGTTGACAATTTTATTATTAAAGTTTCACCAAGACAACATTTCTTATTTTGACTACTTGTCTTGTCTTGATTAGCAAGACAAGAAAGCATTTGTCTTCGTAATTTCTTATTAGTGTATTTCTTATCTAGAAACAAATAATCCCTGAAAGTTCAAAATTATTTGTTCCTAGACAAGAAATACACGAACAAGAAATTATCAAGACAAATGCTTTCTTGTCTTGCAAATAAAGGCATAAATATATATATATTTAGTAGAATTTTTGAGTGTTTTAGTTAATTTTATAAAGGCAGTATTAAGGGGGGCTCCTAATTTTGGGGCCCTATAACTCGGGAAGTGTACGGGCGATTGGATTTAAACTGCAAAGGGATTCAAATGGGGTACTAAATAATATGTGTAGCAAATTTGGTGTGAATCGCTCCGGTACCTTCAGAGGAGTAGAGGGCACAAATTTGATCTTCTGGTAAAGGCGAGCTCTACGCGTTGGTGCGTTTTACGCGTACCAAATCTTGTTATATTAAATGGCAGAAGACAGGCAGAATTCTTCAAATATTTTGTGTTGTATTATTTTAATTTAATTTATAACCAAGCGAATGAAACAAAATGTATTTATAATTAATAATTCTTGTTATGAATTCCTTGTATCTTGAAAAATGTATTGTCTTGTGAATCTTTTTTGGTACACACTCTTATTTTGGAATCAAGATAGCAAAACAACGTGAACCACTAATCATTATATAATATTCCATAAATAAAATAAACTGTTTTCGTTGAGTCAATGTTAGCGATAAAAATGTATTTTATTCATAGCGCATTAATGTGACAAAAAGTGAGAAATATTGCAAAAATACTACAAAAGTAGAGAGAAGGATCTTGCGTTGTTTGTGAAATAGATTTTATTTGATATGTTTTGTTTTTGCAAATGTCGGAATGTTCACCGAGCCAAGGTCTGGGGGACAAAGCATGGCGCCTACATCGAAAATACACACACATCACATATATATATATATATACAACCGGTTTTCGCGCGTATAAGTGTAAACAAACTTTTAACATTGTACACACGTGGACATACCAATTTAACACTCGTAAAAATGATTCGCATTCGTATTCTGATGCTGGTTAGTTAGGTAATGTCATCATTGTTTCATCTCAAACGATTTCATACTGCTAACGAGCATAACAAAATATATTTAAACTTCTAACGAAGTTTCAGCTTTTAAACGAGCATCTTGAAGGAATGTATTTACCTATTTTATGAACTAGTGACTACAAGACGTAAACGAAATTGGAATTTCAAGCGTTTTGTTTGTTCACTATAAGGTCTAGGACGTCTAGGTTGTATTGGTCGTTTTAGATGAAAATAAAGTCTTATATGTGCTGTCTGATACTTATATTAGTGCATACCTTCATAGAAAAGGTTTCTTCCAGAAATAGATTAAATATATTTTGTCAAACTAAACAATTTTTAACCATTTTTCATCATAGACTGATTTTACACTTTTAAGGTCTATTCGCAGGGCTTCCACAGCAATTTTGTATGCAAAAAATTAAATAGTGTAGTTTTTAGCTCGCCGTACGTAGTACCGAAGAGGCTAAAGCATTCGGTCGTGTGTCTGTAGCATTCTCGGATCAAAAAATTTCATTAAGAAAAAGTGTTCGTCTCGTCGCCCTGATTCCGAAAATGTATATAACTTATATACTTGGATGTTAGTCGTCGCTCGCTCGCTCGCTCGCTCGCTCGCTCGCTCGGTCGCTCGTAAGACCAAATTTGTGCCCTCTACTCCTCTGAAGGTACCGGAGCGATTCACTCCAAATTTGGTACACATATTATTTGGCATCCCATTTGAATCCGTTCGCAGTTTAAATCCAATCGCCCGTATACTTCCCGAGTTATAGGGCCCCAAAATTTGGACCCCCCCTTAATACTGCCCTTATAAAAATAATTGAAACACTTAAAAATTCTACTAAAAATTCTAAGATATTTTTTGTTTACAAGATTTTTTCATTTTGTTAACCCAAAGCCCGAAAAAAATTATTAAATATTATAATTTTCAATTTCAAAATTTGAAAATTTTTTTTTTTTTTTAATATAATCTTAAATTAAATGTAAGACTTTTTATATCTATAACATTTTTTCAATTAGTTAACCAAAAGGCCAAAATTATTAAAAACTGCTCGCATCGCATATATTACTTATAAGGCGAGCTGGACGCATAGGTGCGTTGTACCTAAGCTTGTTAAAGGATAAAAGTGAATAAAATATTTATTTTGTAGACGCCATTTTGTTTTTAGACCGATTTTGAGGCCAGATTCGTAATCTGCGACCCCAAAAACCTTGTGTTATCAAATTTCAGGCAATTGATTAAATAAATAAAAGAGTTATACATATTTTAATTAAAAGTGTATTTAAAAAAATAAGAGTGGCCTGCACTCGACTTTCTTAGCATTGTTTATCAGAAAACAAACTGGAGTATTATTTTGTAATTTCTAATCATAATTACTTATTGGCTCACAGTGAATGCAGTTTTAAACATCGTCCAGCGTAAAAAAATCTGTTGTGGATAGCACAATACTTATAAAAAGCTTAAATTTGTATTAAATGCAACGATGATTGCAACAATACCAATATGTATAGTAACCAGGAAAATGTAAAATAACTATTTTCAAAACCGAATATTCAGTTTATAACACAATAACAAAAAAACTAATCAAACAAACGTTGCTAGAAATGTTAATATCTTTTATACGAATCGCTTTTTCTCTCGTGTTGTTTTAGAGATATTCAAAACGTTGAATGAATTAACCATTAGTTCCCGTTACATATTTTTTTCAAATATTGTTCGTTTAAAGATTCATAATCTTGTCTTGAACGGTTTTGACATTAAAGTGCGCACAGATACACGCACTAATGCAGAAAATAATAAAAACATGATTTCGTTCAAATCTTGATTTTTGGAAATGTTCATATTACAATACGTTCTACATAAGTAAAAATAAACATAAAAATTGATTTCTGAGCTTGCTGATGTTTGTGGTTAAACATAGAATTCAACACATCTGAATTATAAATTCACACGGCATTGATCGCACGCGCTACACGTGTCTACACACACACACAAACACATTATTCTCCCACTTACAAACAGATATACATTCATGCATTAGATATTATGTATGGTAAACATAGAAAAATTATACTAGACATGATTAAAAAATATACTTTGTTAGCCGTACATAAAATTGACATTTGGTATTTTAATAATAAACAAATATAATTTATATGCGAAACGCAGTAAACAAGCAGATTTTTTGTTGGTTTATTTGTTTACAACGCAAAATATTGGAAAGTACCATTCGTAATCAAGAGATTCCTCGTAGATATTTTAGCATCAACAGTTTTGCTAAAAATAAACCTAGCAATAATTATATATAAATTTATTTTCATAGTTATTTACGCATTTCTTGAATTGATAAATTAATATTTGTAAAAGTTGAAACACAATTCTACCAGAGTTTCAAACAAAAATCGAAAAGGAGAAAAATGCAACGGCTGTCGCTGAGACTTAAACTCAGAACCTATGGATTACATGTCCAACGCTCCTAACCAATTGAGCTATCGAAAATGAGAAAGATTTATCGGTTTATTCGCTAAATTTGTCGTGGCTCAACTGGTTAGAGCGTTGGACTTGTAATGTTCTCAGCGAAAACAGTTTTTATTTTCGTTTAAAATCAATATTTGTTTTATATTTTCTTATACGCTATGTATAAAACATCGTATTATAACAAAAAAAAAAACATACCCTCGTAATTTTAATGGCAATATCCGTTTTGACGATTTGTGAATGAATTTTACGTACTTTCTAAATACCACTGAATATAAAAATATGTTTTAAATTTAGATTTGTGTATATCTCGAAAACGGTACGAGTTAGAGAAATAGTTATTTTAATAAATATTAAAGATATTAAATATCGAGCAATTTTATTTGAAACATTTTTCGAAAAATGCACCAACTTACTACACATATTGATATTTATTTCAAGGTAATGGTATTTAAAACACAATAAAGTTTTATTATATAAACAGTATAAGTTTAAGAAAGTCGAGTGAAGGCCATTCCAGCTTTTTTAACCAGATATGCTCTATTAGTTAGCGATCAAAAGGACGCAGCTATTAAATTGTAAAGCAAAAGTATAAAAAGCAAAGGTCAGAATTAACTTTTCTATAAATATGAAATACACAGATGTTATTTAAAATGAATTGCGTCATATTTATCAGAAAGCGCCAAAGATAACAATGAAAGCGACAAACAGTCTGATTTATAAATCTTTTAATAAGAGTATAAATAAACATTAGTATAAATTATGAGCTCTCACAAAAAAATAAATTAAGATAGGAAAATATGTTGTACCAAAAATATGAATTGCATCAGTTTGAAATTAACAATGCCGATATTTTAACAAAATATACAAAGGTCGTAAGATCAATCATGTCACAACTTCAAAGAACGCACCGTTCTGATATTCTAAAGAAATATTCTTTTTGTTTTGTTGTTTTTTGTAAATGTACATCTTAATTTTAAAACAGTCAAACGGTTCGTGTATTCTTGATAAACGATTTAAAAAATAAATCATTTTTGTATTCCCAATTTTTAAATCTTTTCGTAAAAAGGAAGAAATAGAAAAAAATAGAAGAGTTTCTTTCCCAGACTATACAAATCTTACATTTTTATGTTCAACGAAATAGGCGTAGGACGTTCACACAGACACAAACGTTATTGAGAAAATAATCAAAATGGATTCAGTGACCCTCAACACGGATATTTCCATTAAAATTCCAAGGCGATTTTTTATTAATGATCAATATATTGTACTTACTTTTATACATTACGTATAAGAAAATTAAATGTATTTTGGATTTGAAATGTTTGTTATTTTATAATGTTAATATTTATTCAAATAATTAGAGACTAATAATAATTTAATTTAATATACTAAAAGTAGAATATATTGTTTGTAAATAATCGTCATGATGTTTGAAAATATTTATGGTAAATTTTAAATAAATACAAAATATTTATTTTATATCTGCAACAATAATTTAATTTTAGTAAATGAAATTTATATATGTATATTATCTCTATGGCATGTATTATTATCCATGTATCCTAAGGTGGACATGGCGGTTAAGCAGTTCTTCCGAAATTTAACAAATATAATATTTAAGGTTGATTTTAAATAAATACAAGATATTAATTTTATTTGTGCAACAATAAATTAAATTGTAGTAAATTAAGATATATATGTATATTATCTAGATGGAATGTATTATTATCTATGTATCCTAAGGTGGACATGGCGGTTAAGCAGTTCTACCGAAATTTAACAAATAATATATTTATGGTTAATTTTAAATAAATACGAAATATTTATTTTATTTGTGTAACGTGTGAACATGGCGATTAAGCCAGCAGTTAAGACAAAATACAATTAATGAAAGTAATGGATGACTGTCTGAACCAATACATACATCACTCCGAAACGTAATAACGAAAATGTACGGTAACCACAGCAACAAACACAGTAACCAGTAACCACTAACCGTTGTGTTCAGTCTGCTTTGGTCATATATTAAGGTCATCATATTCTATGCGATGTCTATTCTCTCATTCGGTGTGACACTCGTCGGCCAATTTTGCACAGTTCACAATTTAAGTTGATTAAACGTTCACCGGAAATTCAATTATGTTTGGCCGTTTTGCGCACGATAATTAAATACCTTGAGCGCAGTAGCTGGCTGAAATTTACGATAACCAGGTTGCAAATATCGCTAACTGAACGCTGAAACGCACCCACAAGCAAACAAACCATTACCAACAAAACCAACCGAGAAAATCGATTTTCATTTGTTCATAATGGAAAACGCGTTGAATTATGAATATGAAAATTACATTTCTCTCAGCGGAAATGTCGCCCAGTGAAAATCGTGCGCTGTTCTCTCTACTGCTTATTACGTACGAAATATTGTGAAAATCTGGCGGAAATTTACAAGTTTTTAAGTTGTCGCGCACTTGATGCAAAACTTTAGACAGCGCACTAGCAGAAAAGTTTATTAGTAAGTAAGTAAGTAAAGAGGAAATGGTATATTTATAAATTTTCCGACACGGATGCCAACGCGCTACTTGCGCTGAGGAAATTGAATTACTTTAAAAGCATCCACTTAGGAAATTATGAACAGTTATATTTATTATTTTTTATTTTATTTACTACCACTGGGAATCATACGTTTAGCTGCGTTCACTAACAGCGAACCAATTATTAATTTCCATTAATAATTACAATTATCAGTCGGACCCGTCTTAAAACTACTAATTCAAATAGTTGAACAAAAGTAAATTAGATATGTGATTCGTTTTTTAAATAATCTAAATAAACTACAATGTATTAAATTTATGAAAATGTAGATAAAATAGCAAATTTTCAAAGGCAGCTTTTCAATAAATGGTACATTTTCTAGAATATCTTCAACTGTACAAATAGTAATTAAGATTAGAAAATTACAAATAATAATCTAGTTTGTATTATGATAAACAATGCTAACATTCCAAACAACAAAATTAACACAATGTATGATAAATTTTGCTGCTGTGAACGTTAACTATGTATGTCATACAACGAACTGAAATTAAGGCGTGTTCAGAGCGAACGAAATAGTAATTAAGATTAAAAAATTACAAATAATAATCTAGTTTGTATTATGACAAGCAATGCTAACATTCCAAGCAACAAAATTAACAAATTGTATAATAAATTGTGTTGCTGTGAACGTTAACCTTGTATGTCATACAACAAACTGAAATTATTACTTATAATTTCTAAGCTTAATTACTTACTGTTTCGCTGTGAACAATCCTTTATTACTCGTAATTTCTAAGCTTAATTACTAATTGTTTCACATTTAAGGGTTGTTCACAGCGAAACAATCAGTAATTAAGCTTAGAAATTATAAGTAATAATTCCAGTTTCTTGTATAACATACATAGTTAACGTTCACAGCAACAAAATGTATCATACATTGTGTTAATTTTGTTGCTTGGAATGTTAGCATTGTTTGTTATAATACAAACTTGTTTATTATATTTAATATTCTAATCTAAATTACTATTTGATTCGCTCTGAACACGTTTTTAAGGATTGTTCACAGGGAACCAATTAGTAATTAAGATTAGAAAATCACAAATTATAATCTAGTTTGTATTATGACAAGCAATGCTAGCATTCCCACCAACAACATTAACACAATTAAGTATACATTTTGTTAATGTGAACGTGTTAATATTGTAATCCATACAACATACTGGAATTATTACTAATAATTTCTAAACTTAATTACTTATTGTTTCGCTGTGAACAATCCATAAAGGCGAAACAATTAGTATAATTAAGCTTAGAAATTACAAGTAATAAAGGATTGTCCACAGCGAAACAGTCAGTAATTAAGCTTAGAAATTATAAGTAATAATTCCAGTTTGTTTTCATAACGAAACAATTAGAAATGAAGCTTAGATAATTAAAATAATAATCTAGTTTGTATTATGACAAGCAATGCTAACATTCCAAGCAACAAAATTAACACAATGTATGATACATTTTGTTGCTGTGAACTTTAACTTTGTATATCATCCTACAAACTGGAATTATTACTTATAATTTCTAAGCTTAATTACTGATTGTTTCGCTGTGAACAATCCTTTAGTGTGTATTAATTATTGGCTAGCTGTGAATCCAGTTTTGTATTAATTGAACCGTAATATAGTGTATAAATTATGAATCAATCATTTTCTTTATTTCTACTTACAATCTCTCTGTTTGATAAAAAAGAAACGTAGAAATAAGCAAATATGAGCACGATCTGCAAATCGTAGAAAACTTTTCCCAGCAAAAACGTTGTTGGATTCGAGAAAGACCTCGAGAGAGTTTCTTCAAGTATGTATTTTCGGATTCTATTTTTGTGTGTGTGTGATCGCCCAAACGAATACAGTCAACTTTTAAAAATGGTTCATGCTAAACCAGCCAGAAACTACATATAACTTCCTCAAATTTGTATATATGTGTAGTGTTTATATTTATATTCACCAAATTTAGATGACACAAAACATGTTCAGAATGAGTGTGTCTTTCTAACTCATTTTGCCAGTTTCCTTCAAGAAAATTCTCGAGAATTGAAATGGCTGCCAAATTGCACGCCAATAAAAATGCCATATATAATAACAAAATGGCGGCATTAGCTTGTTTTGGCTCTGGTTTGAACACTTGTACACAGATATTTTTAGATTGTTGGTTTATTTCCACCAGATACAAGTGATTCTTTGTGCTTTTATTTTCGTCGTAACCTCATTTAGGTTATAGCAAGTTGGCTACTAAGAATTAAAATCGCATGCACAGTTAAACAAGTTTTATTTATATTTTCCAACAGCATTTTATATGCAATTTTTGGTATATTGACCTTTTAAATAGTCCAATATTTCAAAAATAATTATTTGTGTTTTAGTACTTTAAACCCAAATACTTCCGAGTATTTTGCACTCTTAAGGATTGTTCACAGCTAAACAATTAGTAATTAAGCTTAGAAAATTACAAATAATAATCTAGTTTGTATTATGACAAGCAATGTTAGCATTCCAAGCAACACAATTTATGATAAATTTTGTTGCTGTGAACGTTAACCTTGTATGTCATACAACAAACTTTAATTTTTACTTATAATTTCTAAGCTTAATTACTAATTCTTTAGCTGTGAACAATCCTTTATAGTTTTCTTAACTCTAAGAAGATTAAAAAAATTACTTATGCAAAATAAAAGTTACAATAGTTTTGGTTTTTACAGTAAATTTGTTATAATTCGGTTGAAATTAAATATGTTTTTGGTAATACTTTTACTATGTAGAAGTTTTTACAATAATTCGTGTGAAACGGATTTGTATAATTCGCTTTAGTGTGAGTTTTTTATACGTGTCAGGAAACTAAAAACTTTAATATGAATAACGCGTTCTTATACAAACTAATTTAAAAATAAAATAAAAAATGTTACGTTTTGCTAGAAATGACTTTAATACACTGTTAACAATAATGATGTCGTTTAAACTTGTTTAATTTGTCATCCTAAATGGACGACTCGTTTAATAAAACAGTTTGTTAAGAATAGGTTTCTATGTGCTGCGTTTGGCAAATTTAAATTGCCAGGTTTTGCACAATTTAAACTTTATTTCACCTAACTACAGTTTAATGACAAAATGAACACGACTTTCAATGTAAGTTAGTGTATCTGGCGTACATTTGGACTAAATAAACGAGGCAAATGTTTGAAAAGAGGATCAAGTGTGCTGAGCTGGTTGGTTGAGCTGGATTTAAATTTAATACTGCAGGCATTGCGTTTGCAAGCGCGACAGTAGCATTGGTGATCTATTTGTTCCATTTCTCTCGGTTTCATTGTGGACATTGCAATCAAATGTTTAATAAACTCGGAATAAAACACAGCTTAAAGGCTTGCGGAAACTCTTTTATGGTTTGTTTTGCTATTAGATACACCAACGTTTGGCACAAAGGCGGATTTATATGTATTTAATTTATCTGTGACTGTGTCCCATATCGTAGAGTGAATTTAATACAAAATAAAACTAAACACTGGCAGACATTTTCTTCTTTTATAAATGCGTAGTTTAGTTAAGCGTACTTTAGGCAACTGAAACTAAACTTGGTGCAATCGGGTATAAATGAATCCCGAAAACAAAGCACTCTAATACAGTGGAATGAGTTGCCGAAATTGTGCGTATGTTCGAAACTTGTGTATCCCTAGTATAATTTGAACACTTATTCGGATTGAAGGGTCAAATCCCGAATGTGCGTAGGTATAGGATTGTGGGTAAGTGAATTTGCGCGCGCGGTGAACGCACTCACAAATTAGCAGTGGTCCAGTAGCTGGTCGGACTGCGTTTGTTTACCGAGGTTTATAGTTAAAACACATGTAGACAAAAAGCCAGAGGCGTGCCATGCGAAGATGGATCACCTACACACACATGTGACACATTCGAAGGACGCGTGATCATCGCGAAATTCATCTCTGTTTATTTTATACATCTATTTCATTTCCAGCAGCACAAAAAATTGCTCATATCTCGTTGTTTCAACTAGTTTGTTTGCGAATCTATTTTGCCAACTCGTGGGCATTTTACAAAAAACTTACAATACTTTCTTATTAAAATCTGGTATATGGAAATTAATTAGGCAAACTTAAATCAAATCAAAAGCGATTTTTCAGTAAATTATAGATGTATATATATATATATAAAATTAAACAGAAGTTGCTAAGCATTTCTTCTTTATTTTGTGTCCTTTTCGAGATCAAATATGCAAAAACTTGCAAGACTAAATCATTACTTCCGAATAAGATGGTTTTCTAAAAATAAGTGTACACTTAAAGATTCAATATTTTGCCTTATCGAACTTCGCTTTAGATACAAACAGACATACAAGACGACATTCCGTCAGCTTTGATTCAGTAAAATGGTCAAAACATGTATTTCCGTTAAGATCTTGAGTATTTTTTTGATGCTATATTATATATATATATATATATATATATATATATATATATATATATATATATATATATATATATATATATATATATATATATATATATATATATATATATAAATATATATATATATATATATATATATATATATATATATATATATATATAAATATATATATATATATATATATATATATATATATATATATATATATATATATATATATATATATATATATATATATATATATATATATATATATATATATATATATATATATATATATATATATATATATATATATATATATATATATATATATACATTCGGTAAACGAAATTCAAAAGGGAGCTGTTATTTTTGTGTTTGTGAAAAATTTTCAAAGCAATTTATTTTATCATTATTCATTCGATAATGGTCTAGCGATAGAAACGGGTCTTGAAGATAAATTCTCAAAAGTGTTCACAAAAGGTACAATATTTAAAATATACACTGAAAATAACAAGATTTGGTATGCGTAAAACGCACCAATGCGTAGAGCTCGCCTTTAGATAAGATATGTGTTACGAGCAGTGGTTTTTAATTATTATGGCCTTTTGGTTTATAATGTTATAGATATAAAAAGTTTTACAATTTCTTTGAAGATTATACAGATAAAGAAACATAGTGCATATTTTAAAATTCAACATTATAATATTTAATAATTTTTTTCGGGCTTTGGGTTAATTATATGAAAAAATCTTGTAGACATAAAATATCTTAGAATATTTAGTAGAATTTTTGAGGGCAGTATTAAGGGGGGCTCCAAATTTTGGGGCCCTATAACTCGAGAAGTATACGGGCGATTGGATTTTAACTGCGAGTAAACTCAAATAAAATGTTAAATAATATGTGTAGCAAATTTGGTGTAAATCGCTCAGGTACCTTCAGAGGAGTAGAGGGCACAAATTTGGTCTTACGAGCGAGCGACGACTAACATCCAAATATATAAGTTATATATATTTTTGGATTCAGGGAGACGAGACAAACACATTTTTAATGACATTTTTTGTTCCGAGAATGCTACAGACACACGACCGAATGCTTAAGCTTCTTCGGTACTACGTACGGCGAGCTAAAAATAGTGCATATTTTAAAATTCAAAATTATAATATTTTATAATTTTTTTCGGGCTTTGGGTTAACAATATGAAAAAATCTTGTGGACATAAAATATCTTAGAATTATTAGTAGCAATTTTGAGTGTTTTAATTATTTTTATAAGGGTAGTATTAAGGGGTGCTCCAAATTTTGGGGCCCTATAACTCGGGTAGTATACGGGCGATTAGATTTAAACTGCGAAGGGATTAAAATGGGGTACTAAATAATATGTGTACCAAATTTGGTGTGAATCGCTCCGGTACCTTCAGAGGAGTAGAGGGCACAAATTTACACAAACATCCATTTATATATATTATTGGATAGAGGGCGACGAGACAAACACTTTTTGTTAATGACATTTTCGATCCAAGAATGCTACAGACACACGACCGAATACTTTAGCTTCTTCGGTACTTTGTACGGCGAGTTAAAAAGTATTGTGCAGGCGCGTCTTTTATAAATTAAAAGAGAATCGATGCCAACTTGACGTAGATAATATGTCAGCTGTACTTTTTCAACTTAAATAGTCTGTTTGGCTTGAAAATCGTCTTGTTTTAAATCCACTGTAAGATAAACATCGAGGATATGAACTAAATCCGCGCGAGGTAAACTTAGTCAGTAAATACTTTGAGCACGTGATCCACAAATTGGTTTTAGTATTTGTTGTATTAGCGTATAGCCATTAATATTCATTTCGGTTGGGTCGACAATATGTTTATATTTTCCTATTGGAATTGATGGTTCATTTTGCGAATGTATATTTTATGTAAATTCGTAATATAGCGCGTTGGTTGGTTTAAATGCCACGGCCGTTTACAATACCATTTGTGTGTTGAAACGGGCATCACATAACCTATTTTATAGAAATGTGCTCCTCGGTACACACATATCGATGTTAGATTTGGTGGAATTAGGTCGGCGCATTCATGATGCTCCGTAATAGATCTATTTTGATTGGCCATTAAATCAAAGTGAAACTAATCGAATGTGTAGTTAATAATGCATTAGAGCCATTGTAATAGAAAACAACAATGCAAACTTAATGTGATTATTATCGAATTATAAATTTAATATTTAATTTTGATAATGGCGGTTAATGCTTTGTATTGGGAACTCCTGTCTTACATAATTTTGTAAACATCAACAAAAAATAAAATAAAAGACTTGGAATTGTATTGATACCGACATAAAACTCAACAAGCGGAAAAATGTTTTATTAAATAAAGATTTATCGTTTCCAATAAAAAAATAAAAAAACATGCTTCTATATTTTCAATAACGAATATTTTCGTTTATTTCTTGTAAAATATTAACTATATTAGAAACCCTTTCGAATAATAATGTTCCATGCATGCTGTAATTTATTTAACGCCGCGATAACCTTGGTTAATAAACGGATCTGTGCAATAGAACAATCATAACAATAAACTATAAGGTAATGCTGTAATTGCACGTTCTCAGTTCGTGCTGTGTTAAAGATAGCCAGGCGCATGCGCACTTTATCTTCTTCATGATTTAAACGAGAAATTATCTAGTTTATTATTTTAGTCGAATAAATAAACCTGTTTATTTCAATCAATCGGAATTGAACTTTATATTATGTTTTACATATTTATATTGTTTTACATACAAAATTCACACAAACAATCATTTGAATAAAAACAATATGAACGAATTTCAAGGTCAAGGTATTATAAATAAAAGAAATTTACTGCAACTACATACTAACACTTATACATCGTTTACTTAATTTCTTTCATTTTAATAAACATCGAAACAATATTTAAGTTCCCATATAAACTGAATCTGTGATTGGTTAACCCATTCCCTCAAATGCACACAATAGCATTTTGCATTGAAGACGTTTCTCGATATGTGATTGAAAATTCGCAAATTGAATTCACTTTATGCACATACAACGCGCACAAAAGGTCTGATTCTCGCTATTCCCTGTACGCAAATAAACGTATCATGGGACTAGGGATTGTGAATTACTGACGTATATAACAGATTTTCATCTGTCATAGAAGAAGAAGAAGAGTCGTAGTTTGATATTCGCTGAAGAGATGGTAACAGATAAAATTGTGTGAGAAGAACGGATGCCTCTAACTATGTACTGTAGAATTGCTTTAAGGGGGGCATGTGGAGGGTATTAAATTTTCTATTTCCTGTCGGAGATGACGTCATTCGCCTATGTTCGTGATTGAACTGACGTGACACCGACAAGTGCCATTTATAATATGGGCAAAGCTTAATAGAAATATGTGCAAAATATATATATTGCGAAAATGTCAAAATAGCTTTGAAAATACGGTTATTCTGTTTAGCTGACATTTATTTTGGTAACGATTTAATTTTTCTATATTTAGCTACAATTTTGCTAAGTAAGACCAAACCAAAATATTAAAAATAGATTCTATGAAACTATGTTTAATTAATTTTATAACGTAACCCCGTGATTGCACGTCCTTACAAGTCGGTGTAAAAGGGGAAGAAAACGAATATCATTTCTTTTTTCAATAGCAAATTCTTTAGCGCGCACCCTTATCTAGTTTTAGATTTTTACATTCTTGGACGAAGTCTAAAACGAAGTATTGTATTCGTGAACATTTTTGAACTCGAGAAATACACGTTTTGACCATCGAATCTGACTGTTTTCGGCATGACGTCTCTGGGTGTGTGTGTCTGTATGTATGTGCGTGTGTGTGTATGTGTGTATTCTACAGTCCCCTATACTGAATTTTCTAATCCCAATAATTAAACAATATATATTATCTATTATTGCTTAATTACAAATAGCACTTAAATAACCTGGACCAAGACAAAAAACAATTATAGTTTCGGATATTGTTTACTAGGCAAGTGTGTGTGTCATTTATGTATATTTAAATTCTGAATTATAATTGTATTGAGATCATGGCATGGGAACTAACAACATGCAGAATTATTATTTATTAACGTATTGTAAGGTAATATACAAAGCGAACTTTGAACCGTTATTTTTGTACTTGAAATACATTTAATTTGGTTCAATTAAAACAAAATAACGTCAATTCAAAGATATCGACCTCTTCAGGTACAAAAGTACAATGTATATATATATATATAGAGGGAGCAGTCACATAATGAGCATCGCCTCGAGTGAACTATCAAACAAAATTTTATATTGAGTCGCATAAAACGAAAATGAATATTTTAGTTTGTTTGTAATTACATAATGCAAAATAAACATTATTACACCTGAAATAAATAAACCATGCGTTCAGCTTGCGGTATAATCTATTTAGTGGGGTCGAATGAAAAATTATGAAACTTCAAACATAAGACTTGTATATGCCCTAGATGTGCACCTCCTATTTTTGAAAAGAATATTCAAACCAAAAGTGCATGTTTACTTTATACATTTTTTGTTCTATCTCCAATATCACTAGAACGGCTACTCTTACGGCAAATATAGTTATGTTTACAATGAAAGATATTAATATTTCGCACAACTTTTGTTTGAAACATTTCTTCAAAAAATGTACCAGTTGCGAGAAAAATGCTACGAAACATTATAAATATCTTGTTTGCACGTTGCCATGGATGCGCATGTAGCTTATAAAATCGGATCATCTGTTATTTTGACAGGAAAACAAAATAGACACAAGTAGATAAATGACATTTCAGAATATTTCTATAGAGTGTATAGGTTAGTTTTGATAGCTAGTACTTCAAAACAATTACAAATTGGTATTGGTATCATTTTCCACCCATTTATATAAGGTAAGCTTGGTTTTCATATTGTTTCTGTTGGATTATTATTTTATATTTTTATAATCAATGCGTGAAAACTGCGTAAAAGAAAGTTGAGTGCAGGCCACTCCAGATATTATCTATATACTATACTATACTATATATATACTATCATTTTTATTCATTCATTTATTTATTGTTGCAGAAATCAATAATAGTCATTATTTTCATTATCCACTTCAAAATGCAGTGGTTATAATTGGTTTTCTTCATTAAAAGAGCAGTGGTTAATAAAATGCTTTATAATTAAATTTAAAAAAAAATTAAACCCTATTAAATAGATTATACGGCAAGGGGCAAGCTGACAGCATTGGTGCCGATACTTATGCATGTTTATTTAACTTTAAAATAAACGTTAAATTTTATAATATGTTATGCTACATATAGTTTGTCTAATTTCGATATAGTGAACTTAAGTCAAAATTATTTTACTAACTCGCGTCCCCCATTGGTTCATCAATATTCGTTGTTTTTAGCGTTCAATCAAAACAAATGATGCTTGAATAATAGATGTATCTATTTTTCGAAAATTCGATTCACTGTAGAGTATTGGTTAAAGGGTGTTGGACCGGAAACAATACCTAGGGGTATTACAATCGTCTAATATTTCAAATGCGTTCTCTATTTTCTGCAGTTGACAAATCTACCAGCATTTGTAAGATACGTCGAATCGGTCGTTTTTTTTATACGTTTCAAATCCCTATTGGACGTAAGTAAAAAATCACCTAGTATATATTCTCTGTGCAGCGGTGGACGAGATAGATTGCCAATTTGATAGAACGAAAAATCGCCATTATATATTAGAAAACTGTGTTCTTATCTTGGCTATCGTTTACCTAACTTTTATTCCCGTTTGCAACGACTAAAGTAACTAAATATATACTTGAGGCTTATTTATAGTTTTTGGGCGCATGGCATTTAAAACTATTAGCCTCCCAAAATGGCGGCCGATTGTCGCTTCTGAGTACCGTTTAATCTATTACATTCCTGATATTCATCGCATTTTGTTTAGAAATCGCGTTACACCTTCGTTTCGTTCGTGTGTACTTTTCACTAAATAATTCAGATACTTATCGTGTCTTACACAAGAAAACCAAATCTCTTTACTATTTCGCTGTCGTTGGTTCGTACGTTTTGGTTGTTGGCTTTCTTGGCAACTTGGCATTGCTTTTCATTTCATCTCATTCTGGAATCACAGAGCTAGTGTGGTGGTTCTCCTCTACAGGGAATCTAGAGTGAGAGAGACGCCATGGCGACAGTTTGAATGTTTGATCTTACACACACACACACACAAAACAGGTTTACACTCGTGTCGTGGCGTTGCATTCGAAACTCATTTATATGCAAATCCCAAACTGCCACACAAGAAAACATAACACTGTCGCAGTGATATCTGCTATCTTTGTAGCACCAAGGCACCGTCAATTATGTTATTGTTGGGTTGGTACTGGTGTATGAAGATAGTTGTACACTGTTGCAAACTTAAACTATATAATGCGAATTACACACCAAAGTTGTACGAGAATTACCCTAATACACATTATTAGATGACAAAAAGTGAAACATATTTCGAACCATTAACCATCACCCTTTACAAACAATCACAATTTTGCTTAGAAGCAGACATATATAAAACGAATTCGTGTTGCTTATTGTGTAATTATATCTAAATTCTAAAGGATTAATTGATCAGCAAACCTTATAGAATCAAACTTCAGTTTTCACTGAATAACTAGAATTTATTCATTCTATGAATATTGATTATAGCAACTACTTCAAATAATAAAGAAACGTAAAGTGAGGAATTCGCCAGAATCTTTTTAACTTGGTGGTGCAATGGTCCAAAATTGGGATATCTTAAGGAATGTTCACAGCGAAACAATTAGTAATTAAACTTAGAAAATTATAAATAATAATATAGTTTGTATTATGACAAGCAATGTTAACATTCCAAGCAACACAATTTATGATTTAATTTTGTTGCTGTGAACGTTAACCTTGTATGCCATACAACAAACTGGAATTATTACTTATAATTTCTAAGCTTAATTACTAATTTTTTAGCTGTGAACAATCCTTTAGAATTTACGATTGTTATTGCATATACAGTTTACCCAGATCACGTGGTATATTAGCGTCAAACTTAAAAATTTGAGTTTAATTTATTTTAATAATAAAATATATTTGATAACGTAATGTTAATTCCCCAAAAAGAAATAGATTTTTTGCTACCTAATGCCGTTTTTTTTATTAATATATTTTAATTGCACCGTTACAATTGGAATACAATTATGATAAGATATTTATAATTTTTCGAAGCAGTTTTCTCGCAACTGGTACATTTTTTGAAGAAACTTTTCAAACAAAACTTGTGTGAAATATTAATATCTTTCATTATGAACATAACTATTTTTGCCGTAAGTGTAGCCGTTCTAGTGATATTGAAGATAGAACAAAAAATGCACTTCCGGTTTGAATATTCTTCGCAAAAATAGGGGGTGCACATCTAGGGCATATACAAGTCTTAAGTTTGAAGTTTTATAATTATAGGTTCGATAGTTTTGGCTCTAGAGCGTTCACAGACAGACAGACGTCATGCCGAAAATAGTCGCATTCAATTCAGGGAAGGTCAAAACGTGTATATCCGTTGAAATCTCGAGTTCGACATTTTTCATGATTACAAGACATAAGGATTGTTCACAGCGAAACAATTAGTGATTAAGCTTAGAAAATTACAAATAATAATCTAGTTTGTATTATGACAAGCAATGTTAACATTCCAAGCAACACAATTTATGATAAATTTTGTTGATGTGAACGTTAACCTTGTATGTCATACAACAAACTGGAATTATTACTTGTAATTTCTAAGCTTAATTACTAATTGTATCGCTGTGAACAATCCTTTACTTATTACTTCGTAAAAGAAAGTAAAAACACTAAAGCAATATTTTGCCTTTATCGGATTCACGGAGAATAGACCATTTTGTGCGGCCTTAACTTTTATATACTTAGATATCAATTATTAGTTTTAATCAATTTATTTTCTGCCAAGCAAACTGTACCGTTTACGTGCGAAATAGCAGGGGCACTTGGCTTGTTAGTACGTTTCGTGCGCGGTGCATCCCAATGGAATGAGTTGCGTTTATAAGAGTAGCAAATTACAGCACGGTGCACTTTAAAATGCCCAATGGAATACGGTCCAAGGTGACCTTAAAAGACAGTACAGACGGCCATGGGCACAATATAAAATAATTTATTTCAGTAATGCCAAAAATATCGAATTTATTATTATTTCTTAATCATTATTCTTCAACTTTTGGATTTATATGTTGCGTAATTGTAAATTGCTAATGGGTAAAAATAAGGCCCATTTATCAATAAAATATTAGTGACAAGAGCAGACAAGTTATTATCTAATGTTTAAATTAAACATATATCCGTTTTTGGTAATTCAAGCAGACTTGGAATAAGATAAATGATCAAATCTGGTTGGTGAACAGTATTTCTTTTTTGCAAGTGAGTGTATATTCGTTTCACGGTTGTGGCACTCCGCATGTTTACGTAATGTTCACTCAATTTCCCGGCAAAATGTCATGCCCTCAAGGGAAAGAGGTATTTTGTTATACTCAGAGACTGTTCAGTACACAAACATATATATACAGCAGAGAAATACGACCCGACGAAATATCCAGTTTCTGTCCTTGTCAGCAGTAATACCTTTCACCTAATAGGATCAGGATTCTTGACAATTGCGAGAAAAAAATGATTAATTGATGGTATATTTATAGCGGTGAGGACTAAACAATTTATTAAAGGGTTTGTTCAAAAAATTCTACGAATATAAACACACGCCAGCCAGAGATTCTTTCAACCACAAAATGTTTGATATCATACGATGCGAAACATGTCTAAATAATAGGTTTTTGAGAACAGGAAAAATTGTATAGAGACACGTACTTTACAAAATTACTTTCTGGGTACATAAAAATATATAATACAAGTAAGAAAACCGCTACACTGTATAAAAATGCATGCACATTTGGATAATAAAAATAAAATGATTAAATCAGGACATCCATATTTGAAAAGTAGCTATCTGTGTTGGAACACGAACGAACCAAGATTTTTTTATCTGTTTCCACGTGAAGTTTCGTTGTCTAACCAAACACATAACTCCACACCGCAACAAAGTAAAGATAATAAAACCTAATAACCGCATCGTATCCATCTAAAATGGGTTGGGGGTTGCTTACAAGTTTTTTCCATTACGTAATATTTTCTCTAAACGACAAGTCCAAACTAGAATGTTCACGTGGCAAAAATAACTTGGCACATATTGTGGCTAGCTAGGCATTACCTCCCCCTTCCCTTCACCATGCTGATTTTGGCATGTGCGTCTATCTCTTTTGCACGCACTAATGTATTGAATGAGCGAGCGAGCGCACATGACCAGTCACTCTGTCTGGACGTGTGATACCCTTAGTGCTAAAAACAAACTTTTGTACAGTTTTTCACACGCGTTTCATGTTTATAGGACGAAAATGTTATGCCGGTTAGACTATTATATGATATGCATTATATAGGTCAGGGTTTGGTATTATGACGTCAACATTATTGTGCTTTTTCGTTACGAAGAAGCTTTGCGCGCGTATAAAAGCAACATTCTAGAAAGGTTGATTGTTTTTATTTAATTCAGTATTATTTTAATGTATCCCTTATAAATCTTGTATTTTTGTTGAAACATTTAAGTATTACGTTCGATGTTTTTCTAAATGACTTTATTCTAAACCTATAAAAAATCTAATATTGTTTGGAGAATAGAACAGTCAACAAAAACTGGGGCTTGGGTCAGAACCGACCCATACCTTACCATTTCAAGGTTAACATAACTTGAAATGCAACTAATACTAAAATAAAAAACAAAATTAAAGATCTAAATCAAGCGTTGACGATTGAAATGTAACTAAAATTATATTAAAATTTATTTTGTAAGAATCTGTTTAATAGGAAAAAGGAAGGACTGCGTAATAAATAATAAGGATCATTTATAAACGCATTGCTTCACGTCACTTTACGTCAAGTTTTTTGTGTCTCACTAACGCACCAAAATGGACAACAAGTTTCTATTATAAATGCCCCCTTATAGCGTTAAAATATTCGTACGCCCGTAAAACTGTATTCACAGTGAACCAAATAGTAATTAAGATTAGAAAATTACAAATAATAATCTAGTTTGCATTATGAGCTATGCACAGTAACAAAATTAGCACAATTAATTATAAATTTTGTTGCTGAGAACGTTGGCATTGTATATCAACCAACTGGGTTTATTACTTGTAATTTCTAAGCTTAATTACTAATTGTCTCGCTGTGAATACACCCTAAGGCCGCGGCAATTATGGGGATTCGTCTTTATAATTTAATTAGTAGTCATTCGGTATACACAATTAGTTTTCATTGTGCAATGAGTTAATTATTTTATTTATATCAAATTCTGTTTTACTACAGTACTGTAATAAATACTGTAATATAATAAGTTTATTAATCTTAGTTGTAAAATTAGAATGTTTCCCTTTGTTATTTAACACAAATCGATAATTTAATAATGTGAATACAAATAAATAAAAGTTTCACTCAATGAATAATAAACTAGTCGAAATGATAAATCGTTGCTTAATAAAAACACCCAGTTTTTGTTTAATATGTCATTACTTATTTATTAATACTTTCCTTTCATATTTTACAAAAACTCTTTGACGAAGTTCCCTGTGAATAGAAGTTTATTTATGTTTTTCGCATATGGATTCATTTATTTTAATGTGAACCGTCTTAATTTTGCTTATTTATAGAATATTTAATCTAATTACGTAACGTGCCGTTTTGGCAACCTTATAATAGAAGTTATATTGTTTGCTATTTTGGTTTTGTTTGATGAAATTTAATTTAAAATGTGGGGATTATTATCCCACGCCCGCACTATTAATTCTGGCACTATACAACATGCTGAAGAGGCTACACTCGTCTGATGCAATACGTGGAATTTTCCGAATTGCAACTTAAGAAATACTAGTATGAAAATTATTATTTTTTGTTTTTAATTAAATTATAATTATTTCTGTAATGGTAATTATGTGCCTTTTTAATTTATAATTATATATTATGATCTATTAGAACCCAATGATTAATTCTAACCTATAAGTAGATTATTCTAATATATGTACTTTGGCAAGAATATACTTATATTTTTTGAATATTCATAAAACCAGTATTTTTTATTCAAGTTTAATGTTTAATTTTACAGATATCACCTTTGTGCTCTAAAGACAAACTGTATCATAATCATATTTTTGTTTTTTTATAAAGTTTGCAGTAAGACATATCACCTTTGTGCCCTAAGGATCAAATATTATATAAATAATTGATATTAAAAGCAAACAAAGTAGAAAACCAGTATTATTTCAAGTTTAATGTTTAATTTTACAGATATCACCTTTGTGCTCTATAGACAAACTGTTTCATAATCATATTTTTGTTTCTATATAAAGTTTCAGTTAGACATATCACCTTTGTGCCCCAAGGATCAAATATTATATAAATAATTGATATTAAAAATAAACAAAGTAGAAAACCAGTATTATTTCAAGTTTAATGTTTAATTTTACATATATCACCTTTGTGCTCTATAGACAATCTGTTTCATAATCATATTTTTGTTTCTATATAAAGTTTCAGTTAGACATATCACCTTTGTGCCCTAAAGATCAAGTATTATATAAATAATTGATATTAAAAGCAAACAAAGTAGAAAACCACTATTTTTACAAGTTTAATGTTTAATTTTACAGATATCACCTTTGTGCTCTATAGACAAACTGTTTCATAATCATATTTTTGTTTTTTTATAAAGTTTACAGTAAGACATATCACCTTTGTGCCCTAAAGATCAAATATTATATAAATAATTGATATTAAAAGCAAACAAAATAGAAAACCAGTATTATTTCAAGTTTAATGTTTAATTTTACAGATATCACCTTTGTGCTCTAAAGACAAACTGTTTCATAATCATATTGTTGTTTTTTATAAAGTTTGCAGTTAGACATATCACTTTTGTGTCCTAAGGATCAAATATTATATAAATAATTGATATTAAGAGCAAACAAAGTAGAAAACCAGTATTATTTTAAGTTTAATGTTTAATTTAACAGATATCACCTTTATGCTCTAAAGATCAACTGTTTCATAATCATATTTTTGTTTTTTATAAAGTTTGCAGTTAGACATATCACCTTTGTGCCCTAAGGAGCATATATTATATATTGATATAAAAACAAACAAAATCACCTTTGTGTTTTAAGAATAAAATATTTAACTTTTTACATATTACGTATTCAGTGCACTATTTACTGATCTAAAAATTATACATCGTTTAATTCCAAATTTGCTTTTTCTTTTTTAAAGGTTTTTTGTGTTCCTATAAGGGAACCAAATGCAATAGAGCGTTATTGTTTAGACGTTAAATGTTATTTTCAGTATGAATAATTAAATTATTTGTTATTGAATTAACACAATCACAAACCCACGTGGATTATTTAAAATTTTAATTAATTATAAATACGGTATAATTTACTGATTTAACGCTTGAGTAAAAATTAAAACTGTTAAAAACGAATCTATTAAATTCAATTTACCGAATTTAAATAAACTTTGAAATCATAAACATTGTTCAGTAAGGCAATGTTCGTTGAAAAAAACACGTTTTAAAAGTGTGGTTCAAAGTTCATTTTAGGTATAAAGTCCACAGGTTACATTAGCTGTATATTTTCGAAAGGTGGTTCTTACCTGCGTAATCACTTAAGTGCCGCTCTATTTAAACAAGATAGCGTACTAGTATTTATCGCCTTGGAAGCAATTTTTAAATTTCTGCATAACCACACACTTCTTCCACACGAACAAAAATCGGTGATAATAAAACGTATTCGTTATTTATTTTTGTCTGATTCGCCTGGATAAATAATAATCGCATTGTGTAATATATACGCGATTTCATTTCTGCGAATTATATACAATTTTAATCATAAGTTAATTATAATATTTTCCCATGTTGGCTACTTTGGAGAAACTTTCGATTTTACTATTTTCATTCTGTATTATGACAAACTATAAATGCTGATTTTATCATAGTTTAAATGGAAAGCGATGCTAAATTAGTTGCACTATTAAAATAAATGCTCTAACCCACTTTTTGATTTGTGTATCACACAATAGTTACATCTCCTCCATTTGTAAACGTTGGCAACACAAAAACCGGGGACTTTCTCCAATTTTAATATGGTATTTTGAACAAAAATACTGGCTAATTAATGTCATCAACAACTGATTACTTATTAATCATTCAACAGCTTTTAATTCATATTTAATTAATTCTTGTTTGATTTCTTAAGAATCACGAAACAGTGTTGACAGATACAATGAATTTTTATTTCGTTTTAAGAAATTATATTGCAAATTTACCTAAAAGAATCGTTTTTACTAAAACATCACCTATGAAAATAGTTTATGTATATTTTCCTTGTTAGGTTACATATTGATATTATTTCATGGCAATGGTAGCATAAATTTAAAACTCCATAACGCATAATTAAATAATATATGTATTTCTATAAAATATGCAATTTAATTTTATATTTTTGAAGCTCTTATGGGATTTTAAGGGAGGGAATCTAAACGCATTAAGGGTGCATTTATAATAGGTTTTCTCCACGTTTATGTATATTTTCCTTGTTAGGTTACATATTGATATTGTTTCATGGCAATGGTAGCATAAATTTAAAACTCCATAACGCATATTTAAATAATATATGTATTTCTATAAAATATGCAATTTAATTTTATATTTTTGAAGCTCTTATGGGATTTTAAGGGAGGGAATCTAAACGCATTAAGGGTGCATTTATAATAGGTTTTCTCCACGTTTATGTATATTTTCCTTGTTAGGTTACATATTGATATTGTTTCATGGCAATGGTAGCATAAATTTAAAACTCCATAACGCATATTTAAATAATATATGTATATCTATAAAATATGCAATTTAATTTTATATTTTTGAAGCTCTTATGGGATTTTAAGGGAGGGAATCTAAACGCATTAAGGGTGCATTTATAATAGGTTTTCTCCACGTTTATGTATATTTTCCTTGTTAGGTTACATATTGATATTGTTTCATGGCAATGGTAGCATAAATTTAAAACTCCATAACGCATATTTAAATAATATATGTATTTCTATAAAATATGCAATTTAATTTTATATTTTTGAAGCTCTTATGGGATTTTAAGGGGGGGAATCTAAACGCATTAAGGGTGCATTTATAATAGGTTTACTCCACGGCAACTTAAATAGCTATCTTTATCTAGCGCACACGAATGACAACAATCCTGCTTGCACACTAAACTTAGTGGAAGTAGGACAGGTTGTCCATATTGGTTCGTTAGATAAAGATAACCAATGTTTACTTGAAAACTTGACGTGAAACAAGGCAATTATAAACAGTCCTTAAAGGGAGCAGAAGCCCACTCTGCCACTAAGCCTCTGCTAGTAAAAACTACATAAAAGATATAGTAATTAATGAAATGTTAAAATTTATTGAATGAATTAAAGGATTTGTTGAAATATGTATATTCATTAATCAAATATAATATTAACTGTATATCTCTTAATTAGTCTCTGAGGACTTGTGAGTAATTAATATATAGTTAAAATACAAATTATTTATCAAACATATACAATATTATTACCCTCCACTGAACACAATTGAATGTAATCAATTAACCACAAAATTTGTTGGGGTAAAATGTAAAAGGGCCAATTAGGTTCTATTCAGCCAACACATTCTTTTGTTTGCGCGTACGGCTATAGCAATGGAAATTATAAATATGTGTACCGTATTTTGAAACGCGTCATCAGTTGAAAAACCGGATTAAAGCGTGGGAAATTATGAGCAACACAAAATGGCGAACACAACGTAAAATCGAAAGCATCGTTATACGCGTTATGTGCCAATGAATTGTATGTTTTTTTGTAAGGGTATTGTAGAAGGCTTTATTAAAAAAGTGTAAGGGTCATTTTCGTTTTGGCGGAGCCATTTGTCAAAATGAGAATTCATTTGAACCAATATGCTATACTTTTTGCACTCAGCCGTTCTCGTTTTTTATTTATTAGTACCTTAATTTTCTATTCTTTCTCATATAATCTCACGCATAAGAAGAATCGCTTTTCTGGGCGATATATTTTACTGAATTGTTTCTACTTTTTCGACGTCTAAAATGATTTATTGTAATCATGAAAATGTTCGAACTCGAATCCGTATATTTTCATAAACAAAATAAAGCATTCGTAGAAAATATATTCACAAAATATGTGTACCGTTAAATTCTTTAATCTTCTAACCATATTTTTAGACTATAAAACAAATCTAGTATCAAAATTTAGAATATCAACAACTTATATGAGATAAAATTTTATATAGCAAAAGCTATAAAACCGTTTATATCAATCGTGAAACAAAATAATATATGGTGTAAAACGTGCTTTAGAATATATGTTACTAAACTTTCAACTCATTGAATTACGGCTTAAAAGTTCAAACCCATAATAGTTTGACTTATTAGAGTGTAGAGCAGTGGTTCCCAACCCTTTTCAACATTAAATCTTTCAAACGAACTCCTTACATACACTGTAAAAAGTAGGCGTACATTTATATTCCTAAGGCGTGGGTTTAACTTTTATTTTGGTAAATTACGACTTTTACTTTTTTCCCATCTAATTTGGTATAAATATTTGGGTAATATAGGGCCCAAAAATTGGAACCCCCTTTAATATTGCCCTTAGAAAAAATTGAGAACTAAAATATCCTAAAATATGTATAGGAATTTTTTTTCAAATTGTGAACCAGAAAGCTATAAAAAAAATTATAAATAATTATAATATTGTTTTTTTTTTATATTTAATTATAAAGTTCTTTTATATTTAAACCGTATGTTTAAATTGCGGAATCCAAAGGTCAGAAAAAAAATTGGCTATTAAATCGTATTGTTGCTATCAATCAGTAACAATTTCAATATTATCTTTTACATTTTATCTATTTATATAGTGGTTATATATAGATTTTTTTATTAATGTGAGTGATTAAACACATGTTTTCCATATAAATAAAATAATTAAATCATCCAATAAATAGATATTACGGCGAGTAAAAGGCATTAGTGCCTGCACCTATGCTTCTTTTTGAATATACTGTAAGACGAGTTTAAAATTCATATACAAAATAGTATAATTCCTCTAAAACTACATTTTCCCTAACCACCTGTTTGTAACCCCCGGTGTACAGAAATGTTATTAAAGCTAAAATATTCATACTTATAAAATGAAGAAAATAAAATCACCAATTACAATATATCACATAAAATCCGGATTTATTAAATGCTTGTGCATATGACAACCAATTCTCGCTTTATTATATGAAATAATAGCGCATATAACCCAATTTCTATTCAAATGTAGACTTAACCCACATGCATATTCATAAATCCCTTTTCTCGTAAGTATAAATCGGGAAATTCTAATTTATTTTGCCGCCCATAGATAGCAATCTTGTGATAGAACGCGCCCCGTAGCAAAAATAGAGCGTAAAGCCCGCTTTGCAGAAGCTACCAAGCGGACCAGCTAATCAGCTTACTGATGCTCACGGCACACAGCGAAGAATAAGTGCTGCTAGACCGGACCGGACCAGACCGTTTCCGCTATCCATTCGAACGCACTCTCTCTTAGATAATTATAATTGGTAATCATTGATAAGAATAAATAGAATTATCAGTTTTATACTCGAGATTCTAAAGAACGTCGTATAATCATGAAATATGATTAGAACCTCACGAAATTTTTACGGAAAACCCATTTGAGCTTGCCTGAATTTACTTACAGCTTTTAATATCTCCAAAACAGCTTAATCATCTCTAAAATAGCTTTTAATATCGCTAAAACAGCTTTAAATATCTCTAGACAGTTTTCAACGTAACTAAACTGCTTTAAACATATCCAATACTGCTATAAACATCTCTAAACTGCTTTAAACATATCCAACACAGCTTTAAACATCTCTAAAATAGCTTTCAATATCGCAAATAACAGTTTTAAACATATCTAAACAGCTATAAACACCTCTAAACAGCTTTAAACATATCCAACACAGCTTTCAACATCACAAAACAGCTTTAAACATATCCAACACAGCTTTCAACATCACTAAACAGCTTTAAACATATCCAATACTGCTGTAAACATCTCTAAACTGCCTTAAACATCTCTAAACATATCCAACACAGCTATAAACATCTCTAAACAGCTTTAAATATCTCTAGACAGTTTTCAACATAACTAAACAGCTTTAAACACCTCTAAATAACTTTAAACATATCCAACACAGCTTTAAACATCTCTAAAATAGCTTTTAATATGGCTAAAACAGTTTTAAACATATCTAAATAGCTTTAAACATATCCAACACAGGTTCAACATCACTAAACAGCTTTAAACATATCCAATACTGCTGTAAACAACTCTAAACATATCCAACACAGCTATAAACATCTCTAAACTGCTTTAAACATCTCTAAACAGCTTTAAATATCTCTAGACAGTTTTCAACATAACTAAACAGCTTTAAACACCTCTAGACAATTTTAAACATATCTAACACAGCTTTAAACATCTCTAAAATAGCTTTTAATATCGCTAAAACAGTTTTAAACATACCTAAATAGCTTTAAACACCTCTAAACAGCTTAAAACATATCCAACACAGCTTTAAACATATCCAATACTGCTGTAAACATCTCCAAACAGCTTTAAACATACCCAACACAGCTCTAAACATCTTGAAAACTACTTAAAACATCTCCTAGACGGATTTAAATATTTCTAAAACAGTTTTATACATCTCCAGAACAGTTTTAAACATGTTCAAACTAGTTTTAAACACCTCTAAACATTTACAATACAGATTTAAACATCGCCAAAGCTACTTTAGAGATGTAAAATGCTGTTTTGGTGATGTTTAAAGGTTACTTGCAGTGATCTTGAAGTCCGAATCGGTGGATCCTACCTATACGAATGTAAATTAACACCATTTTTTTTACAGTGTACAGCTGATTCTTGCCTTGGCCTATTTTTCTGCGAGTTTAACAATATATTTATGGCCGTTTGTACCGTAGTCTCTTAAATCTAAGGTCACCATTGATCAGTAAAAATAATATTCCTAGTTTCTTACAGGAAATTTGCATTGCAGTTAAAAATATTATTCACATTCACAGCGAGTCTATTATAAATTACAATAATCCAGTTAGATTTATGACAAATAATACTAGGCGTTCACAGTAGTAAGATGTGTTTATTTTGTTGCTGTGATGAATTTAAACTTAAGACAAAATGGTAATTAATTCCAGATTTTATACAATTGTAATAAATTGTAATAAATAATCGCTTCAAATAGTAGATAACATATTATATTACACATTCTACATGTTGTGGGTGAACTCTCTTGAACTATATGTATATGCATGATGGGGTGTGACCAGTTTATAAGTGATAAGTGATAACTAAACGTAATCTCTTCTAATAAGTTCATTTATAGTAAATGGGAGAGAGGTCACCGCGCCCCGGGAAACACTGGGGCAAGGCCACGGTCGTCACAAAATCACACATGTAGTGACGGCTGACGACTGACGGTTACCATAGCAACAGCACTTACGTTATAATGACTTCGTTATAAATGTCTGCAGTTCATAACACGTTATTTTATTATTTCAAATTCAATTTTTTTAATAAGATTTACTTAACTCTACTGCATACTGAATAATAAAACTACATGAGGCATAAAATAATTTTTATAAATTGACAAAAATTAGACCCATTTTTGGATGAATTATTTTTACTATATACACAAAATATAATAAACAAGCTTAGAACCAGCGCACGCATGCGTCCAGCTCGCCTTATAAGTATAATATATGCGAGCAGCGGTTTTTAATTATTATGGCTTTTTGGTTAACAATTCAATAATTATTTTCGGGCTTTGGGTTAACAATATGTAAAAATCTTGTAAACATAAAATATCTTAGAATTGCTAGTAGAATTTTTGGGTGATTTAATTATTTTTATAAGGGCAGTATTAAGGGGGGCTCTAATTTTTGGGGCCCTATAACTCCGGAAGTATACAGACGATTGGATTTAAACTACGAACGGATTCAAATAGGGTATTAAATAATATGTGTAGCAAATTTGGTCTAAATAGCTCCGGTACCTTCAGAGGAGTAGAGGCCACAAATTTGGTCTTACGAGCGACTACTAACAACATCCAAGTATATAAGTTATATATATTTTTGGATTCAGGGAGACGAGACAAACACTTTTTGTTAAGGATTTCTTTAAATCTGAGGGTGCTACAGACACACGACACGATATAATTTTGGATTCAGGGCGGCGAAAACTATCTATTTTTTTGTTGTTTCAATGGGAAGTGCTTGTTTACTCGTGTATTTTTTAAATATCTTGAAAATGGCACGAGTTAGAGAAAAAGTGAATCTTATGAAAATTAAAGCTATTAAATTTTTAGCCACTTTTGTTTAAAAACTTCTTTTGCAAAATGTTCCATTTACTGAAAAATTACTTTTTAAATTAGCCAAGTTACATTTACGTTTCCCTAGTTACCACAAATGTTCATATTGTGTCATGGTAATGGTAGTATAAATTTAAAACACAATAAACCTATATTAAATATGTAGAGATAATTAAGTATAAGAAAGGCAACTGAAGAAAACTTATATTAATTTTTAAAAAAACGGGGTGGGTTATAAACCCTATAACTACCCTCATGAGTGCGCCACTGTTTACGAAACACTAGACAATATGTAAACACAGGTAGCACAAGGTCGTTAAACTGTTGGACATACACTATCAATAATAAACTGACCAAACCCAAACACAATGGACTATAACAATCAAGAGACTTGATTTATTCATTAGGTATAGCATCCACGTTCAACCAAGACCTATAAGATATACATGCGTATACCATAATCGATAGTAAATCAATTAATTTTGCAAAAAAAAAAAAACTACGTAAAAGTAACCGCAAAATATTAACGGATTCTAAGAACGTATCAAATGGGTTAAGACTCTTATGACTGAGTTTAATTCAAGGTTTAAAGTTCATGCTATCTCCCAATATTCCATTTTACGGAATTATTATCCGTATTAATAAATTTTAATTAATATTCTACATAAGTTATGGCATAACTACAAGGGGCCATATCTGTTATGGAAATATTTCTTTTAAATTATTGATATTTTAAACTGTTATTACAAATTGCATTATTATCAAGCATTGTTTATAAATATATATATATATATATATATATATATATATATATATATATATATATATATATATATATATATATATATATATATTTCTTTTCATTCACCACCGTGTAGATTTCTTCCATTTACGACTAAATGCGAATTAAAAATTCCTAATTTGGGCAAAATGAGAAAATCCAGAATATTAAAACAGCATTTATCTAATAACCGACGTAACTAACACAATTAAATTTATTCTGGAACATACAAAATACGTTATATAACGTATGTCTGAGAGTTTATCGGCTGCACACAAGTATCACCCCTTAAAAAGGAATTCAAAGCCTCGGAATATAATCAGTCCAAGTTTTCGTACTAGGAGTTTGATAACTTACACTTATGTCTAACCGAAAAAATCTGAAGTGCCCTTCAACTCAACATTCTTACACAAAGTTTTAGCTCTTTTGTGTTTAAATTCATTCTATCATTACCATGGAAACAATATAAATATTCCACTAAGTAACATGGTTATTTTCAAAGGCAACTTTACAGTAAATGGTACATTATTCGAAAAAAGTTTTCAAACAAATGTTGCTAGAAATATTAGTATCTTTAATTTGTATAAGATACACTTTTTCTATAACTCGTGTCGTTTTCGAGATAATTAAAACATTACATGAGTAAACGAGCTATTTCGATTGAAACAACCATTTTAATAATAGGTTTTTGTTTCTGCTATACACAAATCTTAAATTAAAAATACAAATAAACACACACACACAGACGTCATTGAAAAAATTCATAATGGATTCAGCATTCCTCAAAACGGATATCACAATACTTTTATCGATGAAGTAATACATAATGTAATTCAAGTATAAAGGAGTTTTGTCTACAGACAGGAGATTCAAACGATTGGTAAAAATGTCGAGTTATTTTGTCGCCATTGGAACAAATAATTATCATCTATTGTTGAAAGCGAACTTAGTTTTAATACGAATTCCACGCGATACGAGAACTACTGTCTCAACTTAATGGTAGAACATTATTTCACGAGTGGGGGGGAGGAGGGGGGGGGGGGGGTGGGGAGCAATTCTTTTAACCCGAAAACCCTTAAATAATAATCCGTTTGCTTCGTCTTAAACTCTTGATTAAATGTACCCCCCCCCCCGCTCCCTTCATCCCCCTATCTAGCAGTTTCTTGTAATCCATTTTACCGCGCTCTTTCCCAGAAGTTTTTTTTTTACGCTCCTGTAAAAACCTGATGGTAATAAATTCTTCAGCAAACTGGTAGGAGGTGTTTTAATTTTTTATCATTCACCCCCCTGTTTTTTTTTTTCTGTCTCAAATAAAAGTCCAGGGGAAAAAAACGTATTATATTATCAGTTTAATCAATCTCGTTGGCGTTTGGGTTAAATATTCATTTGTCTAATGGAGCGAGCCCCTAAGGGGTAGTCTAAACTATGACATACGTATTATCGCGCACTCTATATTTCCGTATTCAATTCGTATATACAGGTATACTGCATTGACTATACGTTTATTTAAAATATTAAAATCAATTTTTTAGCTCGCCGTACGAAGTACCGAAGAAGCTAAAGCAATCGGTGTGTCTGTAGTATACTCGAAACAAAAAAATTTATTAACAAAAAGTGTTTATCTCCTCGCTCGTAAGACCAAATTTGTGCCCTCTACTCCTCTGAAGGTACCGGAGCGATTCACACCAAATTTGCTACACATATTATTTAGTACCCTATTTGTATCCGTTCGCAGTTTAAATCCAATCGCCCGTATACTTCCCGAGTTATAGGGCCCCAAAATTTGGAGCCCCCCTTAATACTGCCCTTATAAAAATAATTGAAACACTCAAAAATTCTACTAGACATTCTAAGATATTTTATGTATACAAGATTTTTCATATTGTTAACCCAAAACCCGAAAAAAATTATTAAATATTATAATTTTGAAAATAAAATATGCACTAAAAAATTCTATTTTAATCAAAATAATCTACAAAAAAAATTAAGATTTTTTATATCTATAACATTATTTTCAAATTGTTAACCAAAAGGCCATAATTAACAAGATTTGGCCTTTTGGTTAACAATTTGAAAAAATGTCATAGATATAAAAAGTCTTACAATTTTTTGTAGATTATATTAATACAAAAAAATTGTTTAAATTTTGAAATTCAAAATTATAATATTTAATAATTTTTTTCGGGCTTTGGGTTAACAATATGAAAAAATCTTGTAGACATAAAATATCTTAGAATTTTTAGTAGAATTATTGAGTGTTTTAATTATTTTTATAAGAGCAGTATTAAGGGGGCTCCAAATTTTGGGGCCTTATAACTCGGGAAGTATACGAGCGATTGGATTTAAACTGCGAATGGATTCAAATGGGATGCCAAATAATATGTGTACCAAATTTGGTGTGAATCGCTGCGGTACCTTCAGAGGAGTAGGGCACAAATTTGGTCTTACGAGCGACGACTAACATCCAAGTATATAAGTTATATACATTTTTGGATTCAGGGCGACGAGACAAACACTTTTTGTTAATGACATTTTCGATCCAAGAATGCTACAGACACACGACCGAATGCTTAAGCTTCTTCGGTACTACGTACGGCGAGCTAAAAACCACTGCTTGTGACGCATATCTTACCTAAAGGCGAGCTCTACGCGTTGGTGCGTTTTACGCGTACTAAATCGTGTCATTTAAAAAATCGATCGATTTCAAATTTACAAGATAATATATCGATTTATTCGATCTTACATCGATTTTTTTCGTTTATATATATATATATATAGATTTTCAAACGATATTTTCCATTTTAAATGTATATTGAACGATGGTTTTCCATTTTAAATGATTATTAAACGATGGTTTTCTATTTTTAATGATTATTAAACGATTTTTTCCATTTTAAATGATTATTAAACTATTTTTTTTTAATTTCATATAGTTATTATAAACGATTTTTACCATTTTAAATGATTAATTAACAATATTTACCATTTTAAATCGATGTTATCGTTTTTATATAGGTTACGATTTAATCAATTTAATTCAAATTCTGTGAATCGACATATTTTAATGTTTAAAGGTGATCGAAATGTTAAATATCAACGTAGATTATCTCAGAGAATTGAAAATAATAAACCAAACCTATTTAACTTGAAAAGATACAACTGATATATTCCCTATATGAAGTTGGCATTAATTGCTTTTGTAATAATATATAACATGAATATATCAAGTTAACACTTTAGTAATACTGTAGCATTGTTGTACTTGAGCAAACTTCATGTAGGATCAATTTGAAGCCAAAATTAGTTTATAGTAAAGTTTCTAGAACTTATATATCTAGAGCAAACTAGCATCCTAAATTATGTAATTTAAGCGTGAAACCTAAATCGGTTAGTATTTGGTGAACCGTTATCAAAACTGATAAAAATCGATTTTTTCAGTCACCGCTTAGATAATAAAACGTATATTTAGATATGAATTATTCCACAGAAATAACAACCCAAATATACACTATCCTATTTATAATTTAAGAGTTGTTACTAAGCAACATTTTCGAAAGATTTCACGAACAAAACTCGCGTGGACTTTGGAACACGTTTGTCACAGATTTCCATTTTAAAACAGAAATACCAAAGTAAATGTGTCGAAATTATCAATTATTCACATATAAACCAGATTCCTTCGAGTTAATAATTCAAAATTAGACCAAAATAAAAATGACCTTAACAAAGTTTCAAATGCTAATTTTAAGATTTAATTGTATAAAAACGCGTTTAAAATCCATTTAGTCGAATCTGTGTTGTGATTGGCAAAAACGAGACAAGTTTCAACAAGAATTCATTACACGAAAGTAAATTTGTGTTTAAAATAGAAAATATTAATTATTAGATGGTTTAAATCAGAAAATAAAATAGCCAAGAAAAGTAAAACAATTCGTTTATTATAAGAGAATTTTGCACTTTTGTTCTAAAATGTATTTGCCTAAATGTAAAAAAAGTATCTTCAAAAGTTTTGTGCACCAAAACACAACAATCAATTTAAGGAAATATAAACAAATTCGTATCTAAACACCAAGATAAAACTTTTGTTTTTCCTCATGTTGCACCACAAAGGTTATCAAACTGCATTTGCGTGCTTGTTTATACTTAAAAAAAAAATAATAATAATAACAAAAATTCTTACCTTCTCCAAGCATTCTTGGCCGATCGCTTTGGGGTCGACACGCACTTCTAGTATCACAGAATTCGGCAATTTAACTAAACACCACATTTTGAATATTTCGCGTCTTGTTTTTAAATATAAACTCGTAAATTTCTTTTTGAACTGTGTGAAATTCTGCTAGCATTAAACCGGGCTAGCTTACAAAATCTAATCATTTAACACACTCGAAATGTATAGTAAAAATGTCTATTGTATATCGTTTCGTGTAGCAATAAAACTTTGAACATTTTCTAACAACGTCCATACTCCGTACAAGTTCAGACAGAAATAATCGAATAGCCAACCACTCCGTTACATTTTGTACCCGATTGTTTCCCAACCCGTACGCTATGCGATACGACTCACGTACGCGCGGTATAGACCGCATGATACATGAAACCGACAAAGAGAACGCGCTTGCCGGGACAGGTTTGGTTGAAGTACACGCCGCAAGACGGCAGCGTAGACATTCAGCAGCAGCGCAATGGAATCAACGACCTACGTCTACGTAAAACACATATGCCAAATGCATGTGTTTATTACAAATTAAAGATTTTATTGCACTAAAGTTAGGGGATTTATTAGAGCAAATTAATTATAGAGCACAAAAAGGAGTTGCATTGAATTTAGAACTAATTAGGCGACGCTGTAATTAATAATTGCACTATTTTTAATCCTTGCGACTATAGAATAAAATTATTTCGTATCTACACGTGTATTGTTTAAAATTTAATAAATTTTAAAGATAATTAGAAACAGTTTACCTAACTTTTATTTCAATAACGTATTATTTTAAATTTATTTGGTTTTGCGATGTTCAGCAAAATTTTTGCAAAAGTTACAATAAATGATTATTTTATGTGTTAATTAATTAAAATAGTCTTGTAAAATTTGCCATTTTTTGCTGTTATTTACCTAAAAAATTCGTAAACGCACATATTAAAAGAATATTTTTAATTAATTTTATAAAAATTATTTGCTAACATATACAGAATAATTGATTGATTTACTTATGCAAAATTGCTATAAAATAACAAAAAAAAAAAAAAAAAAAAAAACGAAATTAAGTCGTTACTTATCGAAATACTAAACTAGACTTGATTCTAAACAACCTTATTATTCTGTGAATATCATTAATATAATTACCCAGAAATTTTTGTATGTATGTGACTGTGTGTAGAACGCTATTTTTAGTAAAAATGCAAATTGGCATAGACGGGGATCGAACTCACGACCTACAGGGTGAAAGGCAAGACTCTTAACCACTGCGCCATGGCGACTGCTAATATTATAAAAAATAATCAAATAGCTTATACTGAAATAAAACAATCACTACTCTTCTGATGTTCAGTCTGCTTTGAATTAGACAAAAACAAATCAAACGTCAGAATGAAATGTCAAAAAGAGTTTTTGTGATAAATCTTCAATTATTTTAATGATTTGAAGTGTATTCAGTGTGTTATGTACTTTAGACAGAGTGGCATTGCTATATTATATTGATATTGTATGTCAATGAGAAATATAAATAATTGTTAGTTAATAAAATTAAATTTTATTTATACTAATTTGAAGTTTGTGCATTTATGTTAAAATGACCGACCAAAGAACAAATATAAATAAAAGTGCTACCACGTGAGCGTCAAAAACAGTATTTCAATGTGAATTAGTGACGTACGAGTTACGGAAACATTGTATGAATTGTAAATCTTAAGTTTAAGGGGAGTAACATGAAATTAATTTCATGGAAATTGGCCATCAGTCAAAACTGACCTATGTTCTCTATACCATATGGGCACATGGTGCCCACGGGTGACCCTAGTATTTAAAATGTTTACAAGATTGTTATAAATAAATTTAATTTAGATTTTTGAAAATTCAGTAATATATTTCATATAAAATTTGCTCTGTCTAAAAATAATTTGAATTGCAATATTCTAATCCATAACTTAAAGATAGTAACACTTGCAATTAGTAATTTCGACAAACGTCTAAAAATAAGGAAATAGTTTGTAGTAGATTAGAAAAAATCTATATTCGTTTAAATAAATACATATAAATTTTTGAAATCATGAAACAATTGCATATCGTTTTTCGATTTGCAAAAATAATTATCATTGATGTATTTTTTTATTTTATTAGCACAGATTTTTTTGGTATTCCAGCAAATATTGCATATTTAATCTATGATGACGCAAATTGACCCTAAAATTACATAAAAATGTTGATCAAAACTTGAGAAAACGTCTATAATAAATCAATTTTGATAAACTTGTAGACGTATTTTACACAAATTGTGCATAAAAAATATTGATGAGCAATTACGAAGCTTTTCAAGTTCACTTCATTTCTATCATAAACATCCGAAGTTCAAGGATAATTATAAAAAATAAAAAAGAAATACACTTATTTTCTCGTAAAAATGTGCAATTTTTATCAGTTGCAAAATGAAAAAAAAATATATATATCGGATCATTTTATGCAATTCTTAATTTAGTTCGAGTTCATTTAAATAGCAATCATTTTATTTTATTCTAGAAGAAAATAAATGTACCAGTTTTCTTTTTAAATAATAAAAGATAATTAAATTGAAACCTCCGAAATAAATCCCTGATTAGATTTTTTATGCTTATATGTACTTCAATATATGGGAATATCGAGGAACATTCTTTATAGGTGTCATTTCAAATTGAAAATAAGTTTCCAATTTCTGTGAAGTAAAACGACGTTTTGATTAGTTTGATCGAGAAAATCCATGCTTACTTTCAATTGTTATTTGTTAATTTTATCGTATTTTGTTTGTACTTTTATATTTTGTGACTAAAATGAGCGGAAGTGACATGGTCACTTTTTCAGTCTGTATATTTATTCTAGATAAAACATATCTGGAGTGGCCTGCACTCGACTTTCTTTTACGCAGTTTTCACTAGATATATATATATATATATATATATATATATATATATATATATATATATATATATATATATAACCAAAATCAGCTATCAAACTAACCAATACTCTACAGAAATATCCTGAAATGTCATTTATCTAATTGGGTCTATTTTGTTTTCCTGTCCAAATAGCAGATGATCCGATTTTATAAGCTACATGCGAATCCATGGCAACGTAAACAACATATTTATAATGTTTCGTAGCATTTTTCTCGCAACTGGTACATTTCTTGAAGAAATGTTTCAAACAAAAATTGTGCAAAATATTAATATCTTTCATTATGAACATAACTATTTTTACCGTAAGTCTAGCCGTTCTAGTGATATTGGAGATAGAACAAAAAATGTATACAGTAAACATGCACTTCCGGTTTGAATATTCTTTTCAAAATAGGAGGTGCACATCTAAGGCATATACAAGTCTTAAGTTTGAAGTTTCATAATTTTTCATTCGACAGTTTTGGCCCTAGAGCGTTCACAGACACACAAACACACAGACAGACAGACGTCATTCTGAAAATAGTCACATTCGATTCAGGGAAGGTCAAAACATGTATATCCGCTGAAAAATGCTACGGAAACATTAGGCGTGTTTTGTGATTCAATCCAAGTAATCATAGATATAGAATGATTCGCAAAGGCAAGGGGACTGTCAGCTTCTGATCACAAAATGGAAGAGTAGGGATAACTAATAACGAATGAAGAAACGTGATTCTCATAATCATGATTACTTTGATTAGTTAGATTGCGAATCAGAGGTCGAAGAAACACGCCTATTATTTTCACAGCGCGGACTGTTCCCAACCCAAGAATAAATATGTAATAATAGATGGCAGCACTAGTGATTTAAATATCCGGTGTGAGCGTCAAACTAACTTAAAGTAACCCTAACTTAATGTCTTGGTGTAAAAAAGAGTATTACCATGAACAAGAAAACAAAAATACTTAGACTTTATAAATAGTTTATACAATACAAATAATTGTATACTTCCGAAATAAAATCCTTGTGTGTAACCATGGTCAACACTTTAAATTTCTCGAACGCGACAACAAATTATTTTCTAAATTAAATAAACAAATAATCTTCGGAAAACCACAACATTTATTCACTTAGCAATAATTTTTACAACTATCAAATATTAAAATTGATAAAAAAACTTACAATATGCGATTACCTTGTACATTCATCTTATTATTTATTGCGATTTTCTGCTGTCGCTTTGCTTCTTCTTTGAAGGCTTCCACATTAGCTTTCTTCTCCAGTCGTCGCGCTCGCCGGTACTCCTTTAGATTCTGTTTTCGTTCCCGCCGTGCTTCCGGTGATTCGTCTTTGGGTCGAATCGATAACGTACTCAACGCCGAAATCACTGATTTAGCACACACCGATGTTGGACCACCCAACGCAGAATCAATTTGATTATTTTCCGAATCGAATTGTGATAATGTTTTCGTGGTCAGTTTGTTCGCACCCAACACGTTCACGGGCATACCCGTCTTCTTGTTGATTATTATTTTGTGGTTCTAGAAGGAAATAAAAATACACTCGAAATTAAAAAATCAATTAATAATATTAATCTATTAATTAATGCTAAGATATTAACGAAGCTATTGTTTTTTTGCTTATACATAAAAAAGCTGGAGAAACCTTCACTCGGTGTTCTTATACAGTCAGTCGCTATTACATATATAAACACCCGGATGTATATGTTGGGTGTGTATGAATGAATGTGCAGAACGCTGTGTTTATATTTCTATCGTTACTACGGCGGGCCAGGCAATTTTTACAGTGGCTCGAGCCATTGTGAAAATAATCTAAGCCACTGTAAAATATTGTACTAAGCTCCAAAACATCGAGAAAATTGACCTCTGACCTATTTGTACTCTAACATATGGTCATTTATCATTATTAAAGTATCTAGAGTGGCCTGCATTCGACTTTCTTTTATGCAGTTTTCACTAGATAGATAGATATATATATATATCAATCCAAAACTAGCTGTTAAACTAACCAATACTCTACAGAAATATCCTGAAATGTCAATTATCTAATTGAGTCTATTTTGTTTTCCTGTCAAAATAGCAGATGATCCGATTTATTAAGCTACTTGCGAATCTATGACAACGTAAACAACATATTTAAAATGTTTCGTAGTATTTTTCTCGCAACTGGTACATTTTTTGAAGAAATGTTTCAAACAAAAGTTGTGCGACATATTAATATCTTTCATTATGAACATAATTATTTTTGCCGTAAGTGTAGCCGTTCTAGTGATATTGGAGATAGAACAAAAAATGCATAGAGTAAACACATGCACTTCCGGTATGAACATTCTTTTCAAAAATAGGAGGTGCACATCTAGGGTATATACAAGTCTTAAGTTACATAATTTTACGTTCGACAGTTTTGGCTCTAGAGCGTTCACACACACACACAGACAGACGTCATTATCCGAAAATAGTCACATTCGATTCAGGGAAGTTCAAAACGTGTATAATCGTTGAAATCTCTAGTTCGAAATTTTTCATGATTACAAGATTTACTTATTACTTCGTAAAAGAAAGTAAAAATGCTACTAGCCTCGCCACTGGATATTTATTAAAATTACAAAAATAAAATAGTTATTTATGTGCATTGAATTATCTATTCAAATACAAAAGCAATAAAATCATAATCCTGATTATTAAGAAGATAAAATGATATTATTATTGATTGATTGACAAACACAGAATAGAATACCGCGTACACAATAATTAAAATATATATATATATATATATATATATATATATATATATATATATATATATATAAATATCCAGAGGCATATATGTGTTAATATGTAAGGGAAATGCTTTATTTATATGATGTATCCATGATTAAGTCTAAATTTGCTAGCGCATTAAAACTTACATTTCGAGGAGCAATGATTAGTTTAGGATGATTGTAAATGTTTGAATAAGTGGAAAGAATCGATTCACAATCCCACTTTTGTTTCTTTTCTTCGATTTCTAGTCGAACTAAATCATCATCATTTTCATCATCTGAGTTTTCTTGTTGTAGTTTTAATCGTGCTGCAGCTGCGTCACGTTCAAGTTGATCACGTTTTCGATCACGCTCGAATTCGTCAGCGCATTGCAGTAATAATTCCGAATTTGGATCAACAAACCCTTCGATTTCATCGCAATCCAATGCTCCGATTTCATTTTCATCGTACGCTTCATACATCTAAATTAAAAAATAAGTTTATTTTACATAAATTCGTAGAAAGCGAAAAAATCAATGAATATACCTTTTCAAATCGATCATCCAACAAACTTAATTGTTGATTTCTTCGCATGACAGAACTACTCATCGAATAATCCGTAAATCTGGATTTGGTTTCTTCATCCGCGAAAGTATACTGTGGTCCATTCAAGCTAGCCACCTCATCTTTCTCTTCATCCGAATAATCATCGAAATCCGAACTGAACTCCGAACCAGCTTCGTCATCGCTGCGTTCCGCATTTGCAAGCTCCATAAAATTATCCTCCAATTCATTATCGGGATCTTCGAAATCGAAATCCTCATCCATAGCAGCCACAACATCAGGATCCAAATCCAATCTGAGCCCTATAAATATACAAGGTGATATACGCATGCGCGTGTGACATGAACCGATTCAACATGCTCGGGTTGTCTCGTTTAAGTTCGACTATGTTTCAAACCTGATTCAGGCGCCGCTTTATTAAGTAAACCGATGTCTTCTTCATGTTTCGACGCGAAAACGGAACTCGGTAATTTTAGTTTCGCTGGCGTTTCGACCGGTTCAGCTTTTGCCCAATCGACCGTTGTTTTATTTGGATCGCGCAAATGTTGCAAATAGTTATAGTCATCGTCGAAAAATACACCAAATTTCATTTGTTCCTCTATTTGTTTATCATTACCCTGTTTTTAAATAAACGATTAGCACAAAACAAGATTCGGTACGTACAACGCACCAATGCGTCCAGCTCGCCTTATAGGTAAGTTATGCGATGCGAGCAGCGGTTTTTTAATTATAATAGCCTTTTAGTTAACAATTTGAAAAATGTTATAGATATAAAAAGTTTTAAGATTCTTTGTAGATTAATTTGATATAATAAAAAAAGTTTTAGTGCATATTTTAAAATACTTAATTATAATTTTTAATAATGGTTAATTATTATTATTTTCATATTTTTTAATGCATATTTAAAAATTCAAAATTATAATTTTTTATAGCCTTTTGGTTAACAATTTGAAAATATGTTATAGATATAAAAAGTCTTACGATTCTTTGTAGATTAATTTGTTATAATAAAAAAGTTTTAGTGCATATTTTTAAATTCTAAATTAAAATTTTCAATAATTGTTTATTATTATTATTATTTTGATATTTTTAAATGCATATTAAAAAATTCAAAATCATAATTTTATATGGCCTTTTGGTTAACAATTTGAAAATTTTTTATAGATAAAAAGCTTACGATTCTTTGTAGATTAATTTGATATAATAAAAAAAGTTTTAGTACATATTTTAAAATTCAAAATTATAATTTTAAATAATTGTTTATTATTATTATTTTGTTTATTATTATTATTATTATTTTGATACATTTTTTTTTATACATATATTAAAATTTAAAATTATATTTGTTTATGGTCTTTTGGTTAACAATTTGAAAAAATGTTATAGATATAAAAAGTCTTAAGATTCTTTGTAGATTAATTTGATATAATAAAAAAAGTTTTAATGCATATTTTAAAATTCTAAATTATAATTATAAATAATTGTTTATTATTATTATTTTGTTTATTATTATTATTATTCTGATATATTTTTTTAATACATATTTTTAAATTCAAAATTATAATTTGTATGGCCTTTTATTAATAATTTGAAAAAATGTTATAGATATAAAAAGTCTTATGATTCTTTGTAGATTAATTTAATATAGTTTTAGTGCATATTTTAAAATTCAAAATTATAATTTTTAATAATTGTTTCTTATTATTATTTTGTTTATTATTATTATTTTGATATATATTTTTTAAATCCATATTTATTTATACAAAATTCAAAATTATAATTTTTTAAGGCCTTTGGGTTAACAATATGAAAAAATCAGTAGAATTTTTAGGGGTTTTAATTATTCTTCTAAGGAAAGCATTAAGGGGGCTCCAAATTTTGAGGCCCTATAACTCGTGAAATATACGGACGAATAGATTTAAACTGCGATCAGACTCAAATGGGATGCCAAATAATATGTGTACTAAATTTGGTGTAAATCGCTCCGGTACCTTCAGAGGAGTAGAGGGCACAAATTTGGTCTTACGAACCAATTATATATATATTTTTGGATTCAGGGCGACGAGACAAACACATTTAATTAATGAAAATTTTTGATCCGAGAATGCTACAGATACACGACCGAATGCTAAAAACGTTCTACACATATACCTTCGGTTTACCAGGAACTGGTAACAGCACCCGTTGGGGCGCCTTGTCATCAGAGGTTAGAGGGTCTTGTTGACTTCGATGTACAAGATGGAATGTAACGGCATTTTTGCGGTCAATAAATTTCTTGCTTTTTGGCTGAACACACAAAAACAAATTGTTCATTAACCCAAAATATATAAATTTAATTTTAAACGTTCACAAATTTATATATGTCAATTTACCATTTTATTTGTGTTATATCCGAATCAACAAATATATTTATGTCAAACAAGATTGACGATGTACAAATGATTAAAATGTAAAATGTGTGTATTTCACAAATGTCAAACTATCAACACACGTGTTTATAGTGTTAAAAGTGTTGGTTGGTATTTTGTAGAATTAAAACCAGTGACCACTAAACACTGGTACATATATTACTTCGGGAAATAAATTGGTGAAATCCCAGCAAACACACAATATAAAGATATGTCTAGTATATCTGTGTTGTGTTCTCTAAATGTAATGTATCAGATATGTAATATATACATGTTGGTTTGCTGGGATATGTCTAGCTAAATGATAAATCTAGGCTTTTATAACTTTAAAATCTACGAATGTTACCAAAATTCTTAAATTAGTCTAAAATTTGGGCCTGTTTCGTGTTTTTTAAAAACAAATTGTATTAAAACTATCAATATATTGATTGGAGGTGTATATTATAATAATTATAGTGAAATATCGAAGTATTTTTATTTAATTAAAATATAACAGTTTAAGGGTCACTGGATTCTGCCGGCTAGATTATTTTGTTTTGTTATGTTATACGATGATTTTCGCTGATTTGCTGTAGACTTGTGAACAAACCGCAAATTTTAGCAGTTTTAAGCTAGAATTTGCGATTTGCATGTGAAAATTTAATAAAAAGAAGGTATGTATGTTGTAATAATATTGTAAAATGAGTTTAAATTTGAAAGTGCAATGGTTTCTTTTTAATCTTGGTGTTCTTGATCTTCGTGTTATTCATTCACTGCATCTTCTTATACCTACTTTCCTATTTTCAGAATAATGGCACAAAATATGAAATTATCTATAATAACACCAGCTGGAGATAGAATATTGTTAACATTAAACGAAACGGAAACATTTCGGCAATTTCAATCGAAAGTTCTGGAAGAGCATCAAGTTGGCTTCGACATTAGCAATTTTGTCTTCGAGTCGTCCACTTTGACTACCGATGATAATTTGTATGATTACTTAAAGAATTATGTAAATTGCGGTAATTGTTTTTGTTATTTAATTTACAATTTAATTGTCGCGATTTTATTCGGATTATATTTGGTAATTTATATCGGAAATTGTCTTGAAAATCGAATAAAGCAATTAGTATTCAATTGTTTTTCATCAAAAGGGCTTTTCGATAAATTATACCGTGAAAAAAATAGGACTTTTCAGCAACATCATGAAAATATCCGATAATATCGTTAATAATCAATTATAGTCGCGCTACTTTAAATACACGAATTTGTAGTTGAAAGTTCAAGCAATTACAAAAAAAAAATTAGTGGCCTGCTCTCTACTTTCTTATACTTAGTTTTCGTTAGAAGTATTTGCCAAACAAATACTCAAACAGTAATACTCGGAAATTGTAACATTTAGCTTATTATTTTATTACGTTTTCAAATACTGTTTCTTCAATATAAAATTTAGTTGTTTTTTTAATATTCTTAGTTTATACCTTATCAATATATTCAAATATAATTTTTAATGTAGGAAAAATAATTGAGTTTCTTGGGAAAAGCAGTCGTTTTTTTTTTATAATTAATTTTATTCAAACCAACGTGCCTTATGCCATTTTAAGGGATGCCGAAACGTTGTGTTCAATAAAATGAATTATCAAAATAACAACTGTTTTTTCTCAAGAAAATACACCAGTCTAATATCGAAGAAGCTAAAGCATTCGGTCGTGTGTCTGTAGCATTCTCGGATCAAAAAATTTCATTAACAAAAAGTGTTTGTCTCGTCGCCCTGAATCCAAAAATATATATAACTTATATACTTGGATGTTAGTTGTCCCTCGCTCGTAAGACCAAATTTGTGCCCTCCTCTGAAGGTACCGGAGCGATTCACTTCCAAATTTAGTACACATATTATTTAGCATCCCATTTGAATCCGCTAGCAGTTTAAATCCAATCGCCCGTATACTTCCCGAGTTATAGGCCCCCAAAATTTAGAGCCCCCCTTAATACTGCCCTTATAAAAATAATTAAAACACTCAAAAATTCTACTAAGAATTCTAAGATATTTTATATCTACAAGATTTTTTCATATTGTTAACCCAAAGCCCGAAAAAAATTATTAAATATTATAATTATATATATTTTTTTTAAATCAATATAATCTACAAAAATTTGTAAGACTTTTTATGTCTATAATATTTTTTCAAATTGTTAACCAACAACGCAACGCATATCTTACCTAAAGGCGAGCTCTACGCGTACCAAATCTTGTTTAGTTAACCGTTGGAAAATGATAAATATAAATTATTTCGGTCGATTTTGTTTCCTTGTCAAAATGTCAGACAGTTAATACATAAGCAATCTGCATAGATGCGTATCTATGCCAACATAAATAAGAAATTTAATATTTTCCGTAACAGTTTTCTCCTAACTGGTACATTTTTTGAGGAAAAATTTCAATCAAAAATTGTGCGAAATATCTATATTATGAACATAATTATTTTTGTCGTGCAGCCGTTTTAGTGATATTGGAGAAAGGATAAATAGACATAGAGTAAATATGCACTTCTGGTTTGAATATTCTTTTCAAAAATAGGTGTACATCTAGACCATATACAAGTTTTAAGTTTGAAGTTTCACAATTTTACGTTCGATAGTTTTGGTTTTAAAGCGTTCACAGGCAGACAGATTTACTTATTACTTCGTTATTATTATTATTATTTTTTTAAATCCCATTAAATTAAAAAATTATACGTAGTATTAAGTAGGTCTGTTAATCCTAAATAATACGTTTTGACTCTCCCTGAGTCGAATTTGATTATTTTCGGAATGACGTCTATGTGTCTGTCTGTGAAAGCTCATGAACCAAAACTGTTCAACGCAAAATTGGGAAACTTGAAATTTTAAGACTTGTATATGGTCTATATGTGCACCTCCAATTTTTTTTAAAGAATATTCAAACCAGAAGTGCATTTTTTGCCCTTTCTCCAATATTACTAGAACGGTTACACTTATGGCAAAAATAGTTATGTTCATAATGAAAGATTTTCATCTTTCACACAACTTTTGTTAGAAAATATTTTTCAAAAAATGTACTAGTTACGAGAAATCTGCTATGGAAATTCTTAAATTTCTTATTTATGTTGCCATAGATACGCATGCAAGGGGATTATATTTAATAAATCGTATGAACTATGTCTGACAAATGTTGACAGGGAAACAAAATAGGCTCAAATGATTTGATATTTGTCGTTTACCACCGATTATCACAAATAGAGCGACTGAGAACATGTTTCGATCTTATTGGTTATTGCAAATAAGGATTGAAAAACAGTACATATTATGTTTGAATATATTGATAAAATGAATATTAAAGAAATAATCTGTATTTCATATGGAAGATACAGTATTTAATAAAGTAATAAAATAATAAGCTAAATGGTACAATTTCAACTGAGATATATATTTCTAGTGATAAATACGTGTAAGAAAGTCGAGTGCTGGCCACTGCACTTTTTAAATTAAATGTTATATGCTTGATTTAATGCCGAAGCAAATTAATTCGATTAAAATCGCTTCAATTTAAATGTAAAATAAGATAAATAAGTGTATTTGTGATACCGTATATTTTCACATAGACGAAGACGGCAATGTGTTAATAAATGATCAGCCATTATTCGAGATTGATTTATCTGATAATAACGAAACTGAAGCAGAAACTGCAGTTAAAGATGAATCTAGTCAATTTGAAATAAATGTCAATGGCTTAGAAATTAATAATTGCACAGAAAGTTATTACATCGATTCTTCCCTAATACAAGATCAAACGACAGAATTCAATAACGTTTTAAGTGAAAATATATTCGAATCACCCGACTTTCAACCAGAAACAAATAAAACAAATGCAGAAATTACGTTATACGGAGCTGATGATTCCATATTGATTACCGATGAATATCCACTAATTGAAGCAGAAGCAACTGCTATTAAAAAATCACCGGAAACTTTAACGGAAAAAAATGTGGAAAACAGCTATAATTATATGGATATTGAAACAAAATTGCGGGAAATTCATGATTACAATGAAGAATCTGTAAATGATTTTTGTCGCTTGTGTGCCGGTAATGTTAAAGAAAAAACTACAGTAAATATTAGTTGTGATAAGTTAGAAGAACGGATCAATTCTGCACTGCCGATTAGTGTTGCTAGCGAAGATACGTTGCCGCAACAATTATGTGAACGTTGTGTTGAACTAGTTCAAACTTGTTTTGAGTTTGTGAACATTGTTCAAGAAGCAGATAAAATACTACGGTTAAAATTTATGTAAGTTTTTTTTATACATACATAATACACTGATGCCGACTTTATACAGAGTCTAAACATAAAATTTTTATACCGTTTGACGATTTAGACTATTTGTGTCTAGACTAGGCGAAAACGTACTTCATAATGCCCGGTTTCAGAAAAGTCCGTCAGACACTAGCGAACCGTCAACTGTTTGACAGACCGTCAAGGATCAAAATTCGCATACGGTTCAGATCCTTGACGGAATACTGCCAGCTTTTGAAGGCGTGTGTAATTTAAGTTTACCTTCCAGCATAGAATTGGGTTGTTGAAGTATGAGTTGTGTTAATTTGTTGAACATAATTTTTATGTAATTCAAAAAAACTACAATGTATATATTGTACAATACATTTCACTCCTCACCGACACACAGCTGGCTAAATTAGCCAGCAAAGATTTTGTATCTTAACCCGGAGTATTTTGGGTGGTGTTCATGTATTCGGAAAATATTTGCAGTCACAATGAAACAACACCTGACGAATTAAATAGATAACGTAGACACCCTTTTTATATATGTGATTTTTCTTTTTGATCGTGGAAGTCAATTTAATGTGATTATAGGAAATTTAAATAATAATCGATGTATATTTCGACATATACAAAACCAAAAACTTGTACAATATTCGTAGCTCATAATATTTGGTAGCAAACCAAATATCCTATAAGTCGAAAACGAATCAAAACACACATTCCTAAAATATCGGGTTCGACAAAAAAAAAAACCATCTCCCGAGCGGTCATGGCCGGTAGTTCCTACTATCCCGTTCGGCATCTCGTGCGCAAGAAAGGGACACTATTCCATGAATGCCAGATATAAAATATAAGCAATATGTCATCAAGAAAATACCTTGGCCACATTGATTTTTGATGAAATTGGCATATTTAATTTATTAAATAAGTGTTATACTAAATGTATTCAAACAATGAAATTAAGCTTATTCGACGCAGTTTAAAATTCTTAACATGTTTTGTCATTCCACTTTGTCTGTAAATGTACTGGGGAGATAGCATGTAAATTCCTATGTTCTCGATTTCGATTCACCACCCTGTATATATAGTATTTAACTTGAAGTATGTTTTCGCCTATTATATGCCATTTCTAGACGGCCAACTAATGCTGTGTCTAGACGGTGTACTGAATATAGTGGCATGTATGTACTGAAGTGATCCTTAGTCCATATGGTCATAGTTCAAACAGTGTTAAAAGAAAAACTGGAATGGAATATAATTTGCGCTTAATGTTGACATTTGTTGTATTTAGTTGAGATTAAGTTTGTTATTGTTTGTATGAATCAACAATTATTGACAAATAGTACATATGCGTGTTATAAATGTTCGAAATATAACCAACATAACGACAAAATGCACCATGAATAGTATTTAAGTACACATAGGCGGCAACACTAGCGTTAAATATTGCGTATACTCAACATAGCATTAGCTGTTTTTCCATTGGAAATGAAGTAACCCGGGTTATAATAACCTGGCTTATATTGATCATGTGATAACGGGAACCAAAATCACTAGGTGTACACGACGTATGCAAATAGCTTGAATTCATATTGCAATATACTTGTAACGGTGTTATTAGACCCAAAAAAAAACGTGGTGCTTGAGGAGGCAAGGAATACTAACACTCGAGTTACTTGGGTCATTTTGATCTGTGTAACGGGAACGCACAAGATCACCCGAAGTTACTCTGGAGTAACTTCAGTGGCTAATAAAATAGCAGCTATATACTAAACATAGAATATATTTAGAACAGCGTCTAGACACAGCGGGTGCTTTCCAATAGGGTACACAGGTAACACTGCAGGTGCTTTCCAGCAACAGAACTCTGAGAGACAAATTCAGAAATTCTTAACCGTAACCACCTAGTGATTTTTTTCTATTTTGAAAAGAAACTTCTCACCCGGTTCTCACCTTTAGTCTATGTGGTGGTAAACGGCCATTATAAGGTCAACTAAAGGTCTGATACCTTTCAACCAACATTTTTAGTCTAGTTGGCCGTCTCCGTTTAGCTACGGCATTATACTGTGTCTGGACGCTGAACTGAGAATATCTATACTAAGTGACATGTATACTAAGTAGCGCGTTCAACTGTGTTACACTGTACTTGAAAGTAAGCTGAGGGTATCCTAAGGATATCCCGAAACGATCCTTAGAATACATCATGTGGTCATCGTACCAACTGTGTTAAAAAATAGAATATAATTTGCGTTTACTGTTGACATTTACTGTGTTTAGTTGAAGTTTGTTATTGTTACTATGGAACAACAATTTTTGACAAATAGTATAGTATAGTAGTTCGAAATATTATCAACATATCGATCAAGTGCACCATGTAAAGTATTTAAGTACAAGTAGGCGGCAGCACTATCATTATTTCTTAAATGAAAAATACTTCCCTGACTGCACAAGCCGAGTACTGTTATGACTGCCATTTTCACTGTTCTCCGAGAGACGATAAATCATTTTACAATGGTGTTCACATCTTATAATACTTTTACTTTACCATACACTTAGCATAGGAGATACTTAGTAGAGCGTTTAGACACAGCATTAGTTAACTGTATATATATACTGGTCAGTAGTTATGCTTGGTCAACCTAGGGGGTGCATCTTCTAATAAACCATAAAGTGCAGATTTCGATATAGAACCTTTGTCGGAGTTCATTATCTTATCTGTATTATTAAAAATGAATGTTTCCCAAGGAATCTAGTTCTTCATGTCTTCAAATAAAGAATTAGATTCCTGAACTCCGGTAAAGGTGCTAATCCGAAATCTGCACGTTATGTTATATAAGAAGACACGCCCCCCTAGGTTGACCAAGCATAACTGCTGACCATTACATATGTAGGAAACATTTAGTTCATAATTTGATATCCTGGTAAGAAGCATATCTTCTTGGTTATTTACTTTATCCAGAGATATTACGCTATACTCCCTCTTCCTTATTTTTTGCTACTAATGAAAACAGCTTTTTAAAGTACTGTGTGGTATATAGGGATTCTTTATTATTATTATTTTAAGTAAACAGCCACAGACTCCAAACTAATTTGTGAAACAAAATATTATTATGTGCTTTGTTTTCTTAATAAGATCTGCAGATGCAACAGATCAGAATGTCAACAGTTCTACAGAATTTATGACAGACTTCCTTAGTTCGTCATCAACTAATGTGAATTCCGAACAAAAGTCAGTGATCCCTGAAAAACAAGATGACGTAGATAATTTGGAAATTGAATACATAAAAGGGAAAAGTAAATCAGAGCTACAATCTACAATCAATTGTCGCATATGCGACCTAGTTTTGGATACAGTTGAAGATGCAATCATCCATAGTACAAACGAACATCAAATCGACAACTTATTCGTTTGTCCCCTCTGCGAATTCGGCTTTGAGACACCCGACGAACGTAAAGAACACATAATCAGTGATCATAAAACTAGTTTCCGGTTATTAAAAGATTCACGAAAAACGCGCACGTTCCAGTGTGATATTTGTATGAAAAAATACGCAACCCAAATTCAATTACAAAAACATTCGTGCGTCAGTGCGTCCACCAATAAAACGTTACACTGTGAAATTTGTAATCAATCGTTTCCGACCAAAGTTCGCTTGAATTTCCATCGACAATTCCATTTAAAAGATTCGCGACCACTCTACTGCGCCATATGTAACATTACATTCGATGATGAAAACGAATTTTTCGATCACGTCCACTTCAAGCACGAATCCAAACAAGCGTACCCTTGCAGCGTTTGCGGCAAAATATTTAATAATCGCATCGCATTAAACGAGCACCGCAAACAGCATACCGAGTCGCGAAATCATCAGTGTACTGTCTGTTTCAAAACGTTTTTGGACCGTCAAACGTTGTTGGAACATGATGTTAGTCACATGACAACAACACCGTACCAGTGTGACATTTGTGGCAAGAATTTGAATCGTTTGAGTCGCCTGAAACGGCATTTGTTGACGCACGAGTCGAATCCGGTTGTGAACAATGTTCACAATTGTGTATTGTGCCAAGAAGTGTTTGCTGATAATATGACGGCGGTTTACCATCAAAGTGGTCAGCATGACGATGCGAATTGTATTGTGATTATTAGTACGGATAAGGTGTTTCGATGTGAATTTTGCGAGAAATGTTTCAGTACGGCGATGGCGTTAAACGCTCATCGCACTCACCACTCAGGACTGACACCGTATAATTGTCACATTTGCAAAGCACAATTTTCAACATACGCAAGGTTAATATTATTATATTTTATATTATATTTCATAATTCTTTAGATCTCTTCACTTTTCTTTGATTCGAATCATATATACTTCAGTATTCTTTTTCATTTAGTTCATCTCATCTGGAAATTTTTCATGTTACTTCCAAAAAATGTATTCTTCCTCTAGCAATCAATCTAATAATTATTCATTTCTTACTTATACAGAATGCTCAAATGGGTTCTGCCGGTTTTTTATGCGCTTCTGTTTCAGAATGCAATTAAGAGGTTGAGTTTGACTAGTGCAACCTGTTTTGCTTAAAGTTGCGGTCGAAATTCTGTATTAAACGCTATACAGATTTATTGTCTAAGTTATTGCTCCAACGTACAGTTCCCAAATAATTAATTAATTAATTAATCGATCAAAGCTGCGTTCGATTATTCGAGGCAATGTAAACTTTTCGAAACAGCATTAACTTGTCATTCGGATGAATTTAGATGCAATATTCGAATTGTCAAAGTTATAAAAGTGTAAATTGTTTCGAATTACCAAACGCACCTGAAGTAGCCATGGGTACTGAAATGGCACTGTATCAAACAGGTTGCACCCTGTCCGTTGCATTCTATTACAGTAGCGCACAAAAAACCGTAAGAACATGCTGTATACCTCAAGCTATCATAGACTAAGTTAATCTCGAGACTTGAACCTAATACGATCAATATTTGGATCATGCAATCAAAGTCGATTATTTTGTGTTTCCCTGGATTGGTTTTAGTTTCAATCTCGTTTTCTGAGTGGTTTCGAAAATAAGATGCCCGACGATTCTTACTGTCAAATAGGTTATTTAAGTCAAAAAGCAGCTGATATGAGTTTCCACAAAATACGCGTGTGTCCAATTCTCTTTTTTTCAATCTACGTATTCAAGCTATAATTTATATAGTGGAGATTGAAATGAGATATTAAAAACTGTTTTTTCAAGCGGTTTCAAGCCTCGAGATAAATTTAGCCATATGTATCTTGAAAATAAAACATCCCGTTACTGAACACAAGCGAACACCGATATGCAAATTAATTGGGGTGTTTTCTCGTAATATAGTTTTCGCTATTAATAAAAACGACTTTATATTATGTGAACCATCCATTAATTATATGTGATATTTATAGATTTAATCTATATGTTTAAATTTGCTATTAGATGGTATTTATAAACTGATTCACTTTCTTCTTCTAAAATATTATAAATGCTCTCACTACCAAGATAGATCTTCAAATCAAATAAACGTATTGAATTGAACTTGTGCATGCAGTTTGATTGAAAGGGGGAAGCGGATGCTGATAATTATAGTACTGCAATCAGAATAACCTATATAATATGTTCACGTAGAAATGGCTACATATATTGGCGACCAAATAAAACGTTTTACTTCTTTGTATTTATCTTTATTCTTCTAAAATATTATAAATGCTCTCACTACCAAAATAATCTCCAAATCAAATAAACATGTTGAATTGAATTTGTGCATGCAGTTTGATTGAAAGGGGGAAGCGGATGTTGATAATTATAGCACTACAATCATTGGCGGATACAAGGGGAGGAGAGAGGCGTCGTCTCCCCCAGAATTTTAAATTACATTGAAAAAATTATACCTATTTTCAGATTTATGCATGTAGAATTCACCCCCTAGATTATTGGCTTGGATCCGCTCTTGGGAGTACTCACACTGATAGATTGACAATATTGTATTAAATGTAACCTGTCCAATTTCAACTACATCCATTGCCATGGAATTCATGCATACATAACGTTACACCTTTCCCATGGCTGGGGTGGCAGACAACCCTTTTCAATCTTACAATCACTTTCTTATAATCTTCCTCCATTCATCTCATTAAACCTTTCATACACGCCCTTTTGTTCCGCTTGCTCACGAGTCGCCATTTTCAATCATTTGCATCCGTTAATTTCAGGGGCGATTCCACATTCTTTTTTCCCTCCATTTACATCACCCATATACATCATTTTTGTTAACCTCGACATTCTCTTGACATGACTAAACCATCGTATTTGTCCATCACCCACTATACATACGACATTTCTTTAATGGCCACACTTCTCAAACACCCATTTCTCTTTCGGTCTCTTCTTGTAACACCACAAATACCTCCCAAGAACCTCATTTCCACTGCATGGAATAAGTCCAAATAAAAGAAATTGCTTAGGTGATGATCGTACAAAACTGTTTCAAACCAATCGATTGTAGAACGATTAAAGTTCATGATTATACCATGGATGCCGGTCATAACAGCAGTTTTAGTTCCAAACCAGACGGGTTAGGTTTGAATCTCGATAATGCTAAAGGCATTAATGATGTAATTATTTTCCATATCCATTACCTTACACATTTGTAAACAAAGTTCTATTTTATGCACATCTTGACAAGAAAGGCAATAAATGCATATTTAACAAATATTCCACATATCCATTACCTGCTAGTGATGTGTCTGAAAGAGATTTTCCGAGAGTCTGGCTTCGATAATTCGTCTCGAAAACGTAACGAGGTCTAGAAGAGGTGGCTTTGAAAATTTAAATAATAAGAGGACCAAACTGAACTCTCCTAGATCTTGTCTCGTTTTCGCGGCAAGATCGAAACGAGACTCTCGAAAGGAGAGCCGCCGCAAACACAGTCCTTGTACCAAGGGTCATAATTGATCCTCAATCAAAGTCGATACTAAACAAAACAATAAAAAACATTATCCGACATCCTTGTGCGATATACCCGTGCTCGAAAATTCTCGTTGCAAACAAATCACTATTTACCGCTTTGGTTTTCATGGTCAGTTTCCACAGTGGAATTTATACAATTTTCAATTATTTTTCCATTGACAGCCATGTCACGGTGTTGTACATAATAGATTAAACAATTTCTAACAACCTATGTTACAATGTTATATGATCGGTACAGTAGGTTCGCGGAACATAACTTGCCTACAATTAAAGAATAAGAACACAATAAATCTAAAATTTACATGGCAAAAAACTTAACCAAAGACCAATGCCGGGAATGTCATAATATGTTTCGTTACCATAGCAATTCATACCAAGGGGTACTGGATTTACTTGGTGCTTGGTGTGCTGGCACAGTAAAGGGGAGTACTGTGGCAGCACACACAGACTGGATCCACAGACATTATTGGAACATAGTGAAAGTGGATTCAGGGACCTTCAAAATATATATATTATATTCATTTTTATCGTCAAGATATTGAAATTTATCCTTAGTTTCCTTCTCGCAAAATGCATAGCGACATCATATGATGAGGTCTATACTTTCTATTTCGATTTGTCATTAATGTAATGAACGATAGCAAACATTTTTGCTGGATGTTAGTAAGTCACGATTTTGTACGACAGCTTCTGAACTATTACGTGACTACTTGATTCTGGACGAATATAGCATTTCTGCCTCTTTCGCCACTGACAATTTTCTAAAATTATAGATGTACATCCCATAAAACTACCCATGGTCTTCATAAAGACGGTGCCGAAAAGGATAATTTCCCAGTTGTCAAACATTTCCTTTGCGAACAATGTGGGAAATCCTATTTACATTGGAGTTACTTAAGTAATATTAATTATTCCCTATTTCACCCATATACTAAATAAATATTGTTTTACATTTGGTAGGTCTCCATAGACGTTTGAAACATTTAGAAAACAGTCATACGTATAAGTGTAATGACTGTAATATCGAATTTCCTACCAGCTGGTCAATCGCATATCATCGAAAAACCAAACATAACATAGACCAATGTAAATGTCAGAAATGTGGGAAGGTTCTATCGAATCAACAGTCTTTGCGGTTGCACCGGTTGACTCAACATTCCAATAAGAGACTAAATGGTTTGTATTTCATTTCTAAATATGTTAGGAACCGACCCGGGGTATATTTCAAACATTTCGAAGTACAGGCTGCACCAATAAGTTCTGATGGTTTTCTTTGCGCTACTGCAGTGTTCATCAACCTGTGTTCCGCGGAACCGTAGGGTTCCACTCAAACGCTTTAGGGGTTCCGCGAGTCAATGCTAAAATTCGAACGTTAACCCGCGTTCACAACTAGAGACCCTGCGCTTCGCCGCGCTGGTCTCCGGGACCCGGTATCGGTTTCGGCAAATGAACTCTGCGCCTACTATACCCGTTTCAAGTTCAACCTTGGGATTAAAGAAGTCTCTTTACTTCCAGATTTCAAGTGTGACAAATGTGGAAAAATGTTCGTTCAGCAAAGTTCTCTAGACGTGCATTTAAAGCTTCACCTAGGGATCAGCGATTTTAAATGTTCGCTATGTCCAAAGAGTTTCGTACACCCGTCTGGACTTTCAAGCCATATGAAGCAACACCAAATACAAAAAACCCATCAATCCTCTAACCGCTCCATTTTACGAACTGATCTAAAACAATCGGACGAAGATTACGCGAAACCAAACACGGAACGTCCATACACGTGCGACGAATGTGGCCTTTCGTTCAAACGCCTGTTTACTTTAAAGAATCACAAACTGAAACATAAGCAAACACCTGACAACAGTAGTTACGTGCTTATGGTAGACATGAAAGAAGACTACAATGAATCTACAAGTGATCCATCACCGGAGACTGAGCAGCAGCCAGAAAATGGAGCTGAGAATATCTACGTCTCAGGGACTGATACATCTATGAATTACATCGATATTGGCAATGGAAATTACCTTCAAGTTATGGGGAGCTCATTGAATATTGTTGGAGCGGATGATAAAATAAGGAACACGAATCACGCGTTTGAGATGATCGTGGATGAAACGTTACGGGAAGAAGAACCAGTGATAGAGCAACAGTATGACAACAATACGGTTTTGTTGCTCAACACGAATGAGGCTAATCCGCAATATATATTCGCGACGAACATGGACAACAAATTGCATCAGAAAAGCACTCCGAATTATGTAATCGAAAATGAGTATATGTTAGAAACTAATGACCCTACCTTTTAATCTTTGAACTTTTTTATGTATTTGTTTTTACACCTCATCAATAAACGTAATAAAAATATTATTATTTATTTACTTGTGAAAAACTGTTTGGTTCAAGTGTAGGTAAAATGAAGCAGCACCGACATGGCGTTAGGATAAGGTAAATATGAGAAAATCTATTATCAAATATGGTGTAGCAAATGTGTAAGGTTGTTGTAATATTGAAATTACAAGGTAAATATTTTACTTTGTAACATAACGTTTAATCCAGTTTCTTTTTGGATGAATTTTTCTATTGTTTTTGAAGTGATCTATTATTTCTTGTCCCTGTCTTTTGTCAACCAAAACCAATCCAATATTAGAGGCACTATTGGAAAACACGTGCACTGTTTATTGCTCATACAGTGGTACCTCGAATCACGAACTTAATTTGTTCTTTGACTCCGTTCGCGAGCCAAAACACTTTCTTTGTCATTTGTATCAGGAACAACGAACGCAACGACAATGTTCACAAAGCGCACACCTGAGTACAACTAATACAGCAATGCTGAAATATCGCGGTGCCAAAGCTATGTTTGTGCGTTCGTGCGCCGAGGCATTGTACGCGGGTCGAGTTAAAATTTGTTCGGAAATTGTTGGAAGGCGTTCGTGAGCCGAGGTACAACTGTACTAGTTAACGGAATCAATTTCGGGAAAGAAACCGAATCCCCGAAACACTTTCGATAGCCAGAGGAAATTATGTACATAAAAGTCTAATGTGCATATAAATAAATTGTTATGGTTGAGGGTACGATTTGCTAAGTGCCACTAGGGTCTTTAATCATAAGAGTATTCATTTGTTTTAATGCTCGGTTATGATATTTTATATGTCGTAGTGATTTCGAGTCAAAGTTAGAATCAGTATCACACCAATATATCTCGTATTTGTTACAAATTATTTCGTATTTGCTATAAGTCATTTCAACATGTAACTTATTAATGCAGAAAAAAAAAAAAGTCGAAAAACGTGTTTAGTTTGTTTCGATGTTCCAATGTCACCTATATAGTGCGTTGCAGTGAGTGTAGTATGTAGGTAGATTCTGATATGACGTGCAAGTCAGATAAAAGTGATTTTTTTTGATGTGAATACAATAATCAATCAAAGCTTACTAACAGTAATCTTTAATTAAATTAAATTATACGTTTATTCCTTCACACAACATGGAATTTGTAAAAGACTGCATTTGTAGGTTATGTTTAAAAAGTAATTCGAGATTGGTTAGTGTATTTGAAGGACCAGAAAAAGAATTATCAAAATTGATTTACCATTTTTTTGACATAGAGGTGATTATTTGTTGTTTTTTTTTTGCTATTTTAGTGCCCCAACAGTTTCTCCCCTGGACGAAATTATTCGTATCTACGCAATTACGTTTTAGGTTTGGTTAGGGTAAATTTTAGGTCTGGTTAGGACAAGTTTTATATTTGAGGAAGTAAATAACTAAAAATTACTTCCTTTTTCCCACCTTAAATTACTTTGGACATCTTCAAATTATAGAACATTATAGTACTTAGCCTCACCGGCCTATGGCGCCACTGTCGCAAGAGACATAACATATTATATAGTACATTATCTTAGACGGCTACTGTAAAAATTTTAGCCGAATCGGACTCGTAGTTTTGTTTTGACCGCGTGTGAAAGCGGGAGTATCCGCAGATTTTAGAAAAAGAGCAATATCGGTCGGTGATTCGATTCTTGTTTTTGGAAGGGAAATCGCGCACCGAAATCAAAGAACGCTTGGGTGCTGTGTATGGCGACTCTTCTCCTTCGATGACCACCGTCAAAAACTGGTTCAACGAGTTTCAACGTGGTCGCACGACGGTTTTTGATGAGCTTCGCCCAGGTGCCCCGAAAACGGCTACCACGGACGATAACGTGACCGCCGATTGAAGGTGCGCGAGATAGCTGAGATAATAGGCATCTCAAAAGACCGCGTGGGTCATATCCTACATGAAATTTTGCGCATGAGAAAGCTGTCGGCGCGATGGGTGCCGCGTTTGCTCACTCTGGATAACAAACGTAACCGTGAGACCACTTCAGAGCAGTGTTTGACGCTGTTTAAGCGCAATCCGACAGAGTTTCTGCGTCGTTTCGTGACTATTGACGAAACTTGGATCTACTGCGCGATTTCCCTTCCAAAAACAAGAATCGAATCACCGACCGATATTGCTCCTTTTCTATTTTTCTAAAATCTGCGGATACTCCCGGTTTCACACGCGGTGAAAACTAAACTACGAGTCCGATTCGGCTGAAATTTTAACAGTAGCCGTCTAAGACAATGTATTACACAATAGGTTATGTCTCTTGCGACAGTGGCGCCATAGGCCGGTGAGGCTAAGTACTTGTCGGACAGCCCTCGTAGGTCCTATAAAACCGCATATACATACGAATATAATGCTATTATTTTCCCCACTAGATTTTTGTTCATATTTTTAGATCAAACAAAGTGATCCTTACTCAACACAGATTTGTGGTTCTTGTTGGTACCTGATCGATGCGATAAATAAACGACGATTGGATTATTGCAAAAATGATACCGTCTTAACTAGCATGAAACGCGATACAAACGTATAGTATTGTCTTTTATATCACTTGAATTTAGACAATAAAAAAAAAAATGTATGTTCTTACAGATATTACGGTCCCCTAAAACAAAATCAACTAGTGCATTTCATCCTAGCGTTTCAGCTATCTTCCAAAAATACACATTCCTACATTTGAAAGTAGAATATTTGAAAATGAATTTCGACGCTTTCGTCGATTTATCTATTTGTAAATTGTCGCCGGAAATAGTGGAATTTTTTACCAACAAAGCATTAAATACAAAAAAATTATTGCATACAGATCATATTTCTTCAGCTAAAATTGATTTAGAACAAATATATTGTGGTATTCCATCTGGAATCTCCATAAGACGAATGAGTAAATCAGATAAAGCTCCCGGTAGAAGAACTCGAGCGAACTTAGTCGTTAACCGACAAATATACGAAACAACAAATGATATTTGCGCACTTTCTTTGGATGAAGTCTTTGGGTCGGCTTCGAAAAACATAATGCACAAAAGTATTTCCACTACTAAGCCAACCCCACTTAGTAGACGACTTAATACGGTTGCAAGTAATTTCACACATTCCATTGGACAATCAAACAAAAATGGCAACTTGTGTAATGTTGCAAAAGAAAATTTAAGTAAACCCATCGAAAACCTACCAAGTAAATCAAAAACATTTGCAAGAAAACGTAAAAGTAATCCTGGAAAACGAACCAAAACTAAAAATAATTCAGTATCCGTTGCCGATTCTCCTGAAGATTCATATACAGAATTCGATAAAACTGTACAAGGACTAAAATTAACATTGTCGTCTATGAAAAAAATTTCATCGAATAAAAAGCGTAGGTACTCAGCCGATCCAAGTTATAGTTATTCGCATTGCCATTCACCTGATAGTAATACAGATACACAAGAGGCTAGTTCGCCGAAAAGATCACGAAGATCGAATAAACGAAGAGTTATGTTTGGTGATCCGTTAACGGGGCAGGATGCAGATTATTATAAAGAAACGGCTAACTCACGCCGTCAAATGGAGTATAATGCCAAGAAAACCGGAATTACAAATAATAAAGTAGAAGAAGGGACATTTTTCCCAAATTGTGATGGAAAAAATGGACATTTCAGTAATTCGGTTGAAAGTAAAAGGATTCAACAAATGGGTGCCAATGCAGAGGCAATTCGATGTCCTGAAGATAAATGGAATAACTTTTTTACTGAAAATTACGTGAAAGTTTATGACAACATAGAAACAACAAGTGAAACCAAACTGATTCCAATCGAAGCGAAACTATTGTTCTCAACAACACTGGAACAACAAGTCTTTATATGTCAGCTATGTGATAATGTTTTCGATAATCAACAAACACTGAAAATGCATACGAAAAAACATATGCGATTGTCAAACAAACAGACGTCAATGTACAGTTTTGTAGACGTTTTACCAATATCACTATCAAGGAATTAAACTAAACCAAATTTTGAACAATTTGAGTAGAAATGGGCAACTATTTTTTCCAAATTTCGACTCGAAATCAAACATTAGGTGTACTACATGAAATTTCGACTCGAAATTGATAATCATTAAAGCTACGTGCAAAATATCGATGTCAATTTGATTTCGACGCAAAATATGTAAAATAGACTAGACCAGTCGCGATCTTTATTTTTTTATGAATGCTTTCAGCTCACCAATCGTCTTGCTGGTCAAAGGTTACTGACCCATTAAACATATAAACATACATTTACTTTTAGTACTATACAATTAGCATAATAAATTTGGTTACTGTGTAATTTTCAAAAATGAAATAAAATTTACAGTGATCTAGTATATTAAATATATAATTAATTTCGTAAATACTCTTTTATTGTATAAATATGTAAATATGATAGTAAGCATGGCTATAAGTAATGAACTAGAAAAGCGATGAAGACACAAACCGGTTGTAATGGTAAATCAAAATTCGCAGATTTATATAAATCAACATCTTGTTCTAACAGAAAGAAAGAACAATGTTTAGATTAGGGCCATGAAAACATGCAAACAACAAAATGTCTGCAAATATTTTGATTTGCTATAAGGATTGTACGCATCTTGTACGACGCATGTGTAGATACAATTTTCTATACTCTAAAAACAGATTCAGTATGAGCTCTTCCCACATATAAACGCTAAAGGATTGTTCACAGCTAAAGAATTAGTAATTAAGCTTAGAAATTATAAGTAATAATTCCAGTTTGTCTTATGACAAGCAATCCAAACATTCCATGCAACAAAATTAACACAATGTATGATAAATTTTGTTGCTGTGAACGTTAACTTTGTATGTCATACAACAATTATTACTTATAATTTCTAAGCTTAATTACTGATTGTTTCGCTGTGAACAATCCTTAAATTTGAACATTGCCAGTAGTAGTAAGCCGGTTTTATACAGCTCCGTCGAAATCACGCAGCTTGGTTATAACTATAGTGTGCAATGGGTTTTTGCGCGAACTGTTCTGCGCATATTCAGCTCCTCCTAGAAATTGAATTACTGAATCTATTCATTAAACAGTCTACAAAAGAAAATTTAGATAGTGTGCTACCACTTATTTTGTAGCATGCATCAGTTTAATCACAGCGCTTCTAAAATTAATTTGTGCCCTTATCAACGTTGCTTTGGCATTTGAAACAAGGATGATACAGATAAAAGCAGTGACCTCTATACTATATATATATATATATATATATATATATATATATATATATATATATATATATATATATATATCTATATATATAATATATATATATATATATATATATATATATATATATATATATATATCTATATATATAATATATATATATATATATATATATATATATATATATATATATATATATATATATATATATATATATATATATATATACATATTTCGCATAAAATGTATTGTTTAATTGAAACGATGTAAATATATATTATAACATACAAAACTAAACAGCTATTGGTTATTCACCACATCAAATAAAATATTCATTATTTAAGCTGAACGATATACAGGTAAACTACATAAGAAATATTCATTAACATTTAACATTAGCAACTAATGAAAAAAGTTAGTCAACTTTCTATTGGTTCCTTTAACAGAAAATTATTCTGCGCATGCGCCAATCGCAGTTCTTATTTCACCCGTTAATTGACAGATAAAACAAGAACTGGTGCTAGCAATAAATACAATAATAAAAGCGATAGCAATTCATTATCGGAACATATTCAAATTATTGTTTTATACAATAATGTATTAATATACGACGAGTCTTTAAAATTTGGTTTATGTTGTCTTGAATGTTTGATGACATTTCTTCTGCATTTAACATGAAATGAATACGCATATAATTCTAAATCATCGACATTATACTCACAGTGCTAACCAATTATGATCCCGAGATTTATTTATTCCTGTACCATAACAGTTTTATTTTCCAAAAACCCCACATTTAATATTGCACACATGCGTAACGCGTTAATATCGTTCGTTTAGTGATTAGCCAAGGATTATGAAAATTATTTGATAAACATTTCCTAATTTTATTAATTAAAACACAGAAGCAAATAGTTTATACATTGGAAAAATAAACTGTCACATAACTTCTTCATTTCACTAACAGATGGCGTTCAATGTCTGATATACTTCAAAATATGTTTATATTATTTTTTTAAGCATATGGGCTCACAATTTGAAAAAACTTTAATGACACAAAATATCTTGGAATTTGTAGTAGAGAATTTTAAAATATTTAAAAGTTGACTCAGGGCAGTATTTAGGAGGGTTCCAAATTTTGGGGGCCTATAACGCCGGCCCTGAACTGACAATTGGATTTAAAATGCGACGGGCATAGAAATTTCATTAAAATTGGCCCGGTACCTTCAGAGGAGTTGCGGGCACAAACATCTGCATCTTTGCAGAGATGTATACGCGCGAAAATCGTAGTTGGACAGGGGATTGAGGTTAGGTTTAATAAGGCGTGTGTTTAAATGTCGGGGTGTGTAAAAATACAAACATGGAAAAGAAAATATTGTAGTGTACAATAAATTGCGTTTTTTTATCCACTTAGTTGTGTGCAGCAATTTCGTTGAATAAAGAAACATGCCCAACGGTTATCTATTATAGGTCTGTGGCGCCATCATTGTAAAATCCATTGAATTTCACAATGTTGCGTCATCAAATAAAAATACAAATTAACTAACATTATCAAATCATTTTTGTATGTACAGCTTGATATTACATTATATATTTGATTTTAACCATTGACGATTAAAATGCAAGTCTTGTACTATTTCAAAACAACATAACATAATATTAAGCTACATTTACAGTGCACAATAGTACAATGCGTAGTTCCTTATTCCACCGTAAAGTTTCATTGGTTCAACACTCATTGACCTTGAAACTCCACCCAATCAAATTGCAGACCGATATCAACGCGACAGTGTGAAACGGGCTGTACTTTATTATATCTGCCACCACACAGTTCACGTCCCGTCGGCCTTGATGTTAATTCTCCCACCACGCGTTTGGCTAGCATGTAAAAACTTGTTTTTGCTCACACTCGAGTGCTTCGCAACGCCAATCACAGGCTGTCAACTTAGGTAGTAATGCGGGGGGTTGAAACGTAAGGGGTACGGTAAACAAATGGCATTTGTTCGTTAAAGAACGACAGTGTTGCTTAACCTATAATTTTAACAGTGTTGTTTAACTTCAGTGAGGCGTGTGTGATAGAAACAATAGTGTTAGTTGTAGTGTGGATATTATAACAGAAACATGGTTGTGAATATTTGTAGATTGTGTAATAAAGTTGAAAATAAATTGATTGATGTGTTTGATAATATAACGGACGATGTGTACTTGGCGCAGAAAATTTCGCTTTGTTTTGGTGTACAAGTAAGTTAATTGTATTATTTCTTTCATATTTTAATCTACACACGTTTGATGATCCGTTTTATGATTATACTTAAATCAACAAAATTTTAAGGAATGTTGCTCAATAGATAGAAATTTGGCATTTTGTGTAAACGTAGGTAGCTTTGTTTTATCAAAATAATACTTCCGTCGCCTGTGTGCGCGCGCACAACCTATGCGCATGTCTATATGCGCAAACGTTTCGTTTAGTAGCAACAATTTAATTATTTTGCAATACTAGATAGAGGGTCACTTCCGCTAAGATGCGCATGCGCACCTTTTGATCTTTATCAACATTTTAAACCTATCTCTTTCTAACACACGACTACCTGTACCTGCCTTTGTTGTACGTCTAGTTCAACCTTGGTAGTAGGACAGCTGGTTGAGTCTTGTACGTTAGAAAGCGATAGCGATTTTACTGTGTGCGACGCAAACGGTGATTGCTATATACTAGAAAGAGAACAACATATGTTTTTATTATAGCTGTAGTATGCATGTCTTTCTGAACTATGAACATTCCCTCACAGTTTATTGACTACAAATGCGATTCTTATCGCAATATTCACTTATATATATATATATATATATATATATATATATTTTTTTTTGTACTCGCAAGGTTATTCACGTTTGGCATCCAAACCCATAGTAGTTTGGGTGTTATAGGTGTGTTCGTTTGTCTTGCACGTACAACATGGTGGAAAAACATGTTCTGTCGGGTAGAATAAATGTAACATAGACCTTTTCTGTAATCTTGCTGCACATGTTATTGTATAGTATTGAAATAATTTTGAGTTCGTCACACCAAGTGGCTGTGATATTTAGTACCATTGAGGCTAAGAACCCATTTTTTGTCACCAATCGCGATATTTATTGAGTTCTTATATGACCTTTATATACATTTTATTATTGTACTTGGAATTAAAGCGAGTTGTATTTTTAATGTATGCGCCATCTCAACCGGGTTTGAGAGTAGTATGGCGGCCTCTTAGGTGACACGCTAAATTGTTCTCTAAGCGAGTTCCCGTTAAGGCGGTATCACATTACGAGGATATCGATAGTTTGACATCGATTTTGCGTTGTTTTTTCAGTTTTCCGGTGTCATTTCTAATGTGATAGGGAGCAAATAATAGTCGTTTAAATATGAAACGTGTTCGTATTCCTTGGCTTATCGGTGTCCAATTATCGATGTCTTGTGTTGTGCGCATGATCAACTTAAAGAAATGTCCCTGTTTTTGTTGTTTGCATTCATTGTAGATTTATATACTGGTCGTGTTTATTGATAATTATATTTATTTTAAAATGGCGAAAGCAAGAAAGAAAATAAAAATATCTCTGCTTGTTTTCATATCATTTTTAAAACCAAATTGAATACCACCACCAAGTAAAGAAATTTACTAAATTTCTGATGTCAATTTGCTAATGTGATAGAAACAGATATCGATCATCGGTATCTCCTAAAGAAGGAGGATATCGATATCCTTGTAATGTGATACCGCCTTTATATATTATATATATATATAGTTCAGTTTACTCACATACTGACTAATATTACGTTAATTGCTAGTACATTATGTTCCTTTTAATATTATTGAACGTTGACAAGTATTTATTTGCTATATCTAGATCCGCAAAGATGATCCTATCACCAAATGCATCTGTAAAACATGTTATTTTTTCACAAGCACCGTCTATGAACATCGTATAGCATCGCTTGAAACTAATGCCAAACTTTGGGTAAGTTTTTTACAATTTAATTATCCATAACGTTGTCTAATACGGGGTTTTGCTTAAACCTAAAAAAAATTACATATACCTGAAAATAATAGTGAATATACAAGCTCGCCTACTGCGATAGTGCATGAAAACTGTGTTAGAAAATAACGGCTTATATAAATGGATTTTATCGTGTTTGTGCACCGGGAACTTTTCACCTGGGCGACATTTTAACCCAAGTCGTTCCTAAATCATGTGTGTAACGTCAGGGTAATTTTATTGAAGTGTCCATATTTTCAATTCGGCGCACGCATTTTTCATCCGCACATGCGTACTTTCATTCGTTTTGTCATACTATTTGAAATTTGCGGGTATTTTGTTGGTTATTACGCCATTTTGGGTTTAGGTACTTCTAAATACAACATCGAGCCGGAATTTGGTGTTGGAACCTATTTCATAGCTGATTTCACTAAATAATAATATCTACGTCGCCATCAACACGTGACTTCAAGTTAGATAAATTATCAAAGATTCATTTAAATGCATTCCTCGCCCTTTCAAATAACCTACAAAATTCAAAAGCAACGCAGCGCGTTAATTACCATGTTCACATGACGGATTGAATTCGATATCTGTATTGAATCCCGCATGTGAACACAAAAGCAAGGATTGGATTGACTCATTCCAGTCTCATTTTTAATGGGACTGGATTGAAATTAGACATGCGCAGTATCGTACCCTCTCTTTTAAACTGCGCCCCGCCTGTTTTTCCCAAAATTTATTCTTGAAATATAGACACCTACGGAATATAATCACAAATTCACATTTTGTATGATGTAAGTGAATTGGTAAATTTTTGCGCCCGCCACGAATTGAAATCCTAACGACTCTCCTGATTGACTGTCATCAGCTGACGACAGCGCATCTATCGGGATTTTTAAGAACTTTCAATCGTATTAAAATCCCGGAGATGTGAACACAAGGAACGTACTCAGTTCAATCTCATTCCAGTATTGAATCCTCCATGTGAACATGGTAAATAAAAGACCCCAAGTTGTTCATGTACACTTATGGGTTAGAGTGTGGTGACATCACGTCCCCCAAAGACACTGTAATCGGAACATATCCCTGCTAATAGTTCTATGCAGCTACCCTGCATTTAGAAAAAGAAATGCTGCGCGACAACTTCAACGTTAGCCAACTTTCATTTCTTGCATATGATTGGCTAATCGCTGAAACACAGTAAAGCTGATACGCGAGGACGCGAGTTTGAATATTCGCCATTGCCGCGTTAAATTATTTGTTCGCAGGAAATTTAAATTTTAGTCGTCACTAAAAAAACGTTCCACACGAATTTCCTCAAACCCCCCATGTTGGACAAGCGTTTTCCTAAATTATTTAGAGCAACGATTCTTAAACTAGGGTCGCGTACCCCCAACAGTCTATGAAATTTTTGCTATTTTGATATTCTTATAATTCACTAAAAAGGGTTCGCAGAAATATGTATAATAAAAGTTTAAGAATCGCTGATGTAGAAGATTAACAAAATATCTACGTTTTGGTAGATTAACTCAATTATTTTGGGTTCACTTGATTCAATAAAGACACATACCTAACTGAAAGAAAATTAATTCTACGAAGTAACTTTACTGTTTCCAGAAAGAATACAAAAATCTTCACCCTAACACCGAAATCAAACCACCTGATTTAAAATGTGCTTCGAAACCAATCTCGTACCTACCGAAAAATATTTCACAAAACGACTTTCTAAATTCCCTTAATTTATCACATAAAACAAAAATTGAACACCATGGGATAAAAGTCCACGAAAGTGTTTTGAAAATACGCCAAATACATCCAAAATTAAAATTCGACAAAGCCTATGAACATTGTGATTTGAATCCGTTCGTTACGTTAAATCGAACAGATTGCAACAGTACACCCGTTAAACAAAATTTCGGTATTTGGTCAGTGAACAATGATTTAAAAGACTCGATTAGCATTTTACTTAAACGCATCAAACGGTCACCGAAACGAAGACTAACAAATTGCTTTGAGAGTGGCAACGTCGTCGCAGCAAACGAAAAATCGCTGCATAGTACAAGTACTTTGACGTCCACATCTGTATCCAATATTTCATTGGATTCAGCCTCGAAAGATGTTTTAAAGAAAAGGAACATTAAACATGCGAGTAGATTAAAAAGAAAATTTGCGAAAAAAAATAACACTAGTGCAACGAAAAATAGTGATTTGCCACTAATTAGTGATAATGATAATATCACTACAACTATTAATAGTGTTATAGAAGAAAGTTTGAAACAAACGGAACGTCAGGAAGAGCGTAGTAGTATTGAAGTTCAAATTAAAAAACGAAAATTAGTATTAGAAATTCCAAAAGTGGACCAGTCCGAATTTTCTCACCTTTATCGGGAAGCGCTTAAAAACTGTGTTAATCAACCTGATAGTGCTGCACTAGAAATACCGGATAGTGCAACATCTGATAGTTATATATTAGAAAAGACGTATAGTGAAACATTAAACGATGACAAACACAAAAGTAAGAACTCCTCTTTATCACAAGGTGATAATTTACTTGTGTCCGTCGACAAATCTCAAGAAACATTTATCTGTCAAACGTGTAATAAAGTGTTCGATACGTTACAATCGCTTAAAAGCCATAAACGCTACAACCACAAATCCTCGTCATTACGATGTACCGAATGCTCAAAACGTTTCACCGTTGTCGAAAATCTAATGAAACATAAAGAATCTCATTTGCCCAAAAAGGGAAAAATTAACATTGACCTCAATTACTTGCTGGCGTCTTCCAATTCGATTATGGATGATGCATTGCTTAAAGTGATACCAAATCACACCTTAAGAAGTGTTGCGCGGAAGAGTACTGGTGGAGTACTTGATTTTTTGCGAAGTAACACATTTTCTGAAAAAAATGTCTTGCTTTCGGCAGTTCATGTCGCGAAAAGTGATACAGTGACGCGATTCGTAGCACGTAAAAGTACTGGTGGTGCTGTGAAAAAAAGGTCGCCAGTCACACATGATACTTCAAATACAGGGACGTTGTTTGTCGCACGGAAAAGTACTGGGGGAGGGCTTGGTAATCCACAAGCATTTTCTGAGGAAGAGACTGATAGTGTAGCGGCAAACACTGATGCAAGTTCTACAGAAATATTTGCAACTTTGACGAATGCCGAAAATGACATTGCACGAAATGGTACCTCGTCAGGAGATAGTGTGCAATTAGAAAATGATAATTTTACATCTTTGGACATTGTACCTGCTATGCGTATTGTCGCCCGAAAGAGCACTGGAGGTGTTCTAAAACCTTTCAGAAATATCGATTCTCAAGAACTGGAATTGGTAATTTCATCAGATGATGACGATACAACCGAAATTGAATTTGTTGATGGTTCAGTTGAACCTGCGCATAATGAGGACGAAACGTCTGTGCCAGCAATACCTGAGCTCGTAAACGAAGATTCAACAACTAAAACAAAGCAGCTCTTTGAATCAAATTCAAGTTTACTTGAGTTGGCCTTACAACCCCAATTACCGGATACGGAAGACGAAATACCTGCTGAAGAAAGTGAAGAAACAGTCGAAGTGATTGATGATAGTGATGTAGAAGAAGATGTAATATTCGTTCCTAATAAAGAATCAGTTTTACCGGATGATCCTACAAAAAACTCGAATGATTCACATAATTTGCCGGTCGTCAAAGAATTATGTGTGCCTGTCCCAACCAAACATCACCTACCCACTACCCCAAACAATACACTACACTCAAACGAAGCTCCTAAACAACATGCGTCTACGTCTAATGAAACAAGATCAAATAACACAAAAATCACGAACGAAACGAATTTCATTAATTATGTTTTCAACAAGTGTATTTATAATAATGGTAATATTAAGAATGCTACCAACGAAAAGTGGGTACTAAACGGAATTCAAAGAATTATCGAAAAGAGTCCTGTGGCAATTAAAATTTTCAATACCTCTGAAGAGAACATATCTGTTCAATATAAACGTACTACGAAAACAATAGTTAAGCGATCAAACATTAACCCGTGGAATCCTACTAACCCTATAGATATTCCTAAACGCACTCTGAGTAAACCACACAAGAAAAGGCAGCCAGTTAAAGGACTAAAATCCCCACCAGAAAGTAGTCCTGAGTTAACCCCCGTAGTCATAATGACGAATTCTAACAATAACCTGCCATCTAATACTAACGAATTCATTCCGCAATATCAGGTGAAACTAATGATTTCCAATACGCCAAATACCACCACAACCCAAAGCAATCAGTTCATAACTAGTCCACCATTAGTTACATCCCCTTCAACGCCCTACGTGTCTAAATCAGCAATGCAACCAAAACCAAAGCAGCAAAATGTTATACAAGGACCAAACAACCGCAATGTTACACGTGGTCCACCGAGTCATTCAAACCTCAGCCAGCAGTGTCCTTCTATGATTGCTTTATTAAATGAACCACAAGTGGCATCGCAAGGAACTCAAAGTGCAATCCATACACGTACTCCTCAACCACCACAAAAACGAATTGGAATGCTAATAACTAAAACGCGTTCAATCTTGCCTAATTCTGATACATCAACTGCGATGCTAACGCCAATCTCAACAAGTGTAGTTATGTCAAATTCTAACCAGCAAATGGCGGGACAGGTATCTTTTATAAACGGATTAAATGTAATGCAAATGAATGGCCAATCACAAGCTTGTCCTAAACTTGTACCTATCAGTTCAACAAATTCGATAAGAGTTGACCAGATTAACCAACAAATATCTGGACTTTTACCTATTCGAAGAGAGTCTAGCGGTATGCAAATTTACAATAACCAACATATAATTGCTCCACCCAATGCTGTATCTACAACGATAAGTCAAACCCAGCCAATTTCTAATCTAACCGCAATTCGAAATTATAGAAAACAAATTCTAAATAGTCTACCAGTTTCAAGTACTCTTTTATTTGCTTCTAATAATCCAGCATCGACCCTGGACATGCCTGGACCGATTGTTCAAAGCAAAACACCTAACGGTATGCAAACATATAACAATCCATCTATTACACTACCTTCAGCTCAGTCTACAACAAATGCAAGCGGCGTGATCGTGTCCACAAGTTCCAACTCTAATAATTCTGGACAGATGGTCAATGCTGGTCAATCTTACGGCATACAGCAACAAGGTTTGAATAATCTGTCTACTTCAACCAATCCGACAACCGTAGTATGGTCGAATACCAATCAACATAACTCTGGACAGGCTAATCCAACTTTAGCAAAAGTTGATACAGAATACGAGCAAAATCCATTTAATAAATCAAATGTAATTCGAACATACGGGAATCAGCATAGAAATAATATCACAACCAATTTTCAGGCTGCGAATTCCAATAAACAAATATCTCGTCTAAACGAGTCAGCCGTTATTCAAACAAATGGCAACCAACCTGTTCCTACTAGTCTAGCGCCTTGTTCATCTAAATTAGTAATGTTATCACAGTTTTGTCAAGAAAGTGTTGGATTAATGACAGTACAACAAACAGAAAAACAAAAAACTTTAATACCAACCTCAGTTGTTCGAATATCTGAAAGTAACGAGACTTCAGAGCCAGATGCTGCACAGAAACCAACAATTCGTATAAAATCACTAATGGAAATTAATAACAGCAGTGCCGATGTGTCACGGTATCAGTTACACAGTACATATGTACAAACTTTAACTAAATATGTAACAGACAATCCAAACACTGTAAATGAAACGTGTACCTCGAACGGAAATGAATATCTTCAGATATCGTGATATAAATAATGTATTATACTTTCAAAAGTGTCTCTCTGAGAATAATTTTGTTTTTAATGACGTCAGACCTTCTGACTGTCTTTGGCTGCTTTAAGTTTAACGTGACACTCAACGTTTGTCTCTGGATTGAAACGCTTCAAAGCGGCTTCAAGCCACCATCGAGTATATACCGAGGACTGGCACAATTTTTTTTTAACTTATTCAAGTCTCGCGGTAAACTTGGCAAACTGCAAACAAATATCCTGGTTGCAAGTGTCTTGCCTCGATCAGTTCAATGGCAGTCAGGTATTTTGACGTCATCATTTTTCGGAGTTACTATCATATTTGTATTGTATTCATATTTATAATTGTTGTGTATGTCTCTCATCATTAAAACGTTAAGTACTAGGTGCTCTTTCTATCATCTGGTTATTTTAGTTAGTAAGTTCCAATTGTAAATCACCATCGATTTCCAGTGTTAGCAGATTTCACTAATAAATGGTATGCCTCTTTTCAAAGGCAATTGTGATAGGAACAAGATTTGTATATAAATAATAAATAAACTATATAACTTTGTATCAATAGACAATTTTATTTCTAATAATAAGTTTTACATTACTTGTAGCAAAATGGACGAAACAAAAGGGGCAATTATGTATAAAATTACCCCTTTTGTTATGGGTTCAGTTGGTACGTAGTCAATCACAGGGTTTATAATGCACACGAATATCCGGTATACTATCTGTGATTGATCGCAACAAGCTGAACTGATCTAATCCTTTACAGAGGCTTAGAGATCCCAAAACGTTTTCGATCAGTCTAAATGTATATATAAGTATTATTATACCACAGTGGTCTTATTTCTAATATATGGAGCATTTATTGTTTTCAAGTTACCTTTTCGCAGCCATACACACATACAAAATTGTTCGAATAATGTGTCCAATTAGGCACTGTCAACCACATAACGAAATGGCTGAAAGCAAATGACAATCAACTGATACTGGACCATATTGACGGGTAAAATGTGTCACACTCGGTGGCGGTACCAAGAAAAATATTCTACATCATTTAGGGACCAAAATATAAAAATCAGTGGTTCTATAATTATAAGAATGATCCAGGGTAAAATATAGGTGGAGATATCTTCCTTTGGTGCACCGTTCCTCGCCACAAGACTGCTTTGTTCAGTTCTTTCTGCACAACGCTGCTGACATCAGACGGAAGTACAGTTTGCCAAAGAGAACACCGAATGTACTTGTAGGCAACGTTTAATTCGACACACGAAATAAGTTTTAGTTTAGGTTACCGTCTCTGTTGCACATCAAACTGGTGCCGTGTACCAAATTTTAGAGTCGTTCGGTTTTCTCTTAGACCTAGTGTACACCTACATGCGATGTATCTACTAATTATATGGTTAGTTGTTGCTGGACATTGCTATTTACAGGTCAACGATTCCCAATTGATGGAATTTAGGAACTATTCCAAATCTATGTTTTTTTTTTAATGAGCATTACAATATTAAATATTCATGTATACGAGATCGTGAATTTTTTTTTAATTTAATACCAGGGTTCCGTTACTAAAAGGTAAAGGTGGGACCCGCTGCTATAAGAATTACTTCATTATCATCGTTGCTAGTACGGTAATACGAAAATTTTACAAAATTGATTTAGAATATGTAAATAAATCGTGGTAATGGGTACAGATCTGAGCATTGTTAAACAAAAACCGTAATATATATATATATATATACATATGTTAAAATATGCGTGTGAAGTATAATAAAACGAAATATTTGAATGATGATGTTACTTTTTTGTATTATTTAAACCTGTCTAATATTAATATTTAGTTTCATCAACATGACCAGTGTTTTATCTATACATATTTTACAGACTGTAAATATGATTTGTTTTATCTAAAGTCCGTGTTAGATAGAAATATATTTAATGTAAAATTTCATGTAAATAATGTTGAAAATAGAACCTGTTTAATTTCTATTATACTTTGTGCACAGATGGTGAAAATTCTTGTTACCACAATACTGATGTATAATTTTGTAACAAATATATGTCCGTCTAAAACGGGCTTAAGGTATAATTTATTTAGCTGACTAGTGAAACCCGGCCGAAAACTATGCAAATATGTGAAATCATCCAATTGTTGAAAATTCTACTCCATAGACCTCGGACATCTTATTACCAGGTAATTAATTATATTAGATTCCTTCGTTTTGTGTTCCGTTTAATTCTTGTGTAGAGCCTATTTCTTTACACTGAACAAATCCCGTATTTGCTGCGTCAACCATTCTACACCTTCTTGCAAACCTTCCCCAGTAATCGCATTACTAGCACAAATATGCCAAGGTTTGTCCATAATTTTATCCAACCCCAGAGCTGCAGCTATCTTCACACTACTCAACGCATCTTTACAGTCCATTTTGTTTGCAAAAAACAAAATCGGCAATCGTTTACACGATATATCGGGATGTTGCAACAGTAATCCTAATTCTTCTTTGACGACAACCAAACGTAAGCGATCGCTGCTATCAATAACGAAAATTATACCGTGACAATCTTTGTAGTAGTGCTCCCATAGGTCACGGTAACGGCCATGACCCGACATATCAAAGGCGGTGAAGCCCAAATTTTGACCTGAAATTCAAAAAATTGTCGCTCAAAACCAAGAATACCCAACCATCGTTTTTGGTTGAACACAAAAGGGACTCTGTCATATTAATAGTATAATTCGAATTGGTACGACAGTGACCGTGTGCGCGGTTACTCGTTCCCAACTAGTACAACAGTAACTTTTTCAGGGTTTTGGTTACGCTTCGGAACGAGGTTCCTGAAAATAATGATTCAAATGACCAGATTTCCGTGGTTCGCGCGGTAACCTTTGCCGTTTTCCCAGCATTTTAAGAAGATGCTCTGTTCTATTTCAAAGATAACCTCGACATTTATATATCTTATAAATAGCGCGGTCTACTGAACATTATAGAATCAAACGTTGTTATTGTATGCCGCGCTTTTCATAAGATATATATATGTCGAGGTTATGTTTGAAATAGAACAGAGTTACTTTTCAAAATGCAGGGTAAGGGGGAAAAGTTACCGCGTGAACCACGAAAATCTGGTGGTTAGTGTGGTAACAAAATTTGACCATTATTTTCAGGAGCCGCGTTCCGAAGCGTAACCAGATTCCTGAAAAGGTTACTATTGTACTAATTTGGAACGAGGAACCACAACCACGGTTAGTACCAATTCGGAGTATGAGAGAGATGACAACTTAAAATATGACGTCTATTGGACGTCTTTATTACGTCTTTGGGCATTCTGTGCTATATGGGCTATTAGAAAGCGAAACATATCCAGGGTAGATGCATCACTTAAAATAAATTCATTGAACAAATTCCAGGTTTCCATATTTATTAATTCATATCACAGTGCAGCTTTCTGTGTTTCACGCTTTAGTACCACCACAATTCCATTCCGTATTATTTTTTTTTTTCAGCAACCACGAGGTAACCACTTTCCAGCACCACAACCACAGTTAGTTGATGGATGAATTCAAAATATACTATAAACATCAAGTGTGTTTAACTTGTATTTAACATTGGATTGGATTGCTCAAGCAAATGGAGACATTAAAGTTGTTAACCACGCACTCACACCTACATTTAAAATTCTACTAACTTCAAGTTAAGTATTGGTGTGGACATAATGCACACATAAGCCACTTTCCCGTTAGCCACTGAAGTTACTCCAGAGTAACTACAAGCGCACTTCCGTGTTCCTGATACAGATCAAAATGACCGAAGTAACTAGCGTTACTTTCCCCTGCCCCCTCATTCACCACGATTTTTTTCGGGTTATTTAATGTTTGGTTATCATGTTTACTAATTATATTTATATATACAATTTTAAACAATATTTAAATAAATAAATTTAACATAGTGATAAAATGAAATCAACCGTAACATGTATACTGTAAAATTATTCCATGTTATGGGCACCTAGTGAATTGTGCGATCCTGTTATCACAGGGTCAAAATGATCCGGGTTATTTCATTTCTAACGGGAAAGCAGTTATTTTATCACAGTGACCTGAGGTGACTTATGGTCCGGGCAGTGGAGTATGCATAGAGGAGCTAGGGAGGGAGGGGCTCTGTTTAGAATCAGTTTCCTTTCACGTATGTTCTGTATTCTGAACAACACCCCCCCCCCCCCCCCCCCTTACTCCTCTGTACACGCACGAGCGCACACACACACACTTATACGTAACAGTAAAATTGTGTGTTATCGAGAGTTCGCGTTATCGTGTTTCGTTTTCTTTTTCGATTTAAATTCACTCGTTGAGAGATCTCTTTCAAAATGTGTGTGTATTTTTTAAAATGGTTGTAAGAGGAAGGATACCGAAATCCGCAGTAATTTCCTGTTTTTGATTTATCACTATTCTCAACGGAATCAATAATATATATATTTTTTAAAGTGAGCGATTGTTTTCGTTTTGGAGAAGCCATTTCTAGATTGACAATAATTGATAGCACGTGATAACAGCTTTTCTGAGAAAACAATCACTTCATGTTAAAGAGTTTGCCCCCCTCTTCCACTGCGCGTTATAGAGGTAAATTCGTGTTATAGAGGTCGGATACATCAAAATTCGTGCAATAGAGGGGTGGATTAGTGAGTAATCGACTTCGTGTTAAGGGGGTACTTACAAAAGAGGGAGAAACTCCATAATACGAACTCTCGATAACACAAAAACTTCTATAAGACGAATTTTTTGGCGTTTCCCCTCGGTTTCGTGTTTATATATATATATATATATATATATATATATATATATATATATATATATATATATATATATATATATATATATATATATAAACACTGTACTACTGTATGTATATATTTTCGTCCAGTAGATAAAATCGTGGAAAAACACTTCCGGCCACTTGGACCACATAGGGTTAAACTATTTATATTTAGAGGTACTTTTCGGTGTGAAGTTTAAATTCAAAATGTAATTGGGGTTAACAACTGACAGTACTTAAATTTAAAGTTCAGAAAACGTAAGATCGAATCATGATTCAATCGTGATAATTTCTTATCTATTATATTTAAACATGATTTAGAAATTCATAGTCATAAAGCGAAGAAGCAAATCTATAACGATAATGATAGTCATTGATTGCTAGTCAAATTTTTGTAACAGAATAGAAATGGCTTTTGCTTAATTTCAAGGTCGAGGATTGTTCACAGCGAAAGAATAAGTAAAAATTTCAGTTCGTTGTATGACATACAAAGTTAACGTTCACAGCAACAAAATTTATCATATATTGTGTTAATTTTGTTGCTTGGATTGTTATAATACAAACTAGATTATTATTTGTAATTTTCTAATCATAATTACTATTTGGTTCGCTGTGAATAATCTTTAATAAATAATGAAACAGTCAACATTTCTCCGAACTTGCTACATCTATCTACAGTACACCGAATGAGATTAGTATTGTCCATGTATTGTCTGAAGAATAACAGTAATATGAATATGCCACTGTTGATGCCTGTAAGAGGTAAATGGAGAACTGACCTGGTTATTCATTTAGTTCGCAATATTCGAACGACAAGGTCACAGAAAAGTAAAATGAGAAACTGATTCGAAATACTGAACACTTATGGTAATATGCGTGTTTCAAGGTTGTAGTAATCGTAATTAGAGCTTCTATGATTACTTTAAATTAAATTATAATATTTTTTAAATATATATATACACCTATATGCTTTAAGGGGTTATACGCACTCAGGATTTCAAAAAATCTATTTTTCTTATTTCATTTTCGTAATGTACATATATTTAAGTATATACAGAGAAAATTTCATGTCAATCCGACGAATATTCTCGAAGTTACACGCGCATATTTGTAAAAAATATTTACTATGTGTTAAGTGTGCTTTTGAAACTTTGAACGCGTTTCTCTCAAAACTATGTTTGTAAAGTCGGTTGGTGTGTGCAAGATATTTCGGAAACGGCTGAACCGATCACTCTCAAATTTGTACACAAGCTTAATAAATATATTTTTTAGTGTTTCATCGAAGGTTTTTTCTCGCCGATAAATAGTTTTCATTTTATAAACAATTTAAGGCCAAAATGGTTATCGAAAATCGCCATTTTGTGGTTGAGAAGCCACCATTTTGTAAAAAATAATATTTCGGCTTATTCCTTCGATTAAATACCAGATAATACCTTATATTAACGAATTTATAATTTGTTTTTTCATTTTAAATGATCCAGTCCAGATATATCGTGCACACACACCGCAAAACCCCTTTTTTTAGAGAAGCTCCCGGAGATCGGCTATGGCAGCTTCAAAAATCATTTTTACAAATTTTTACAAATAAAAAATATCAATATAAAGTTAATTGCTACCACAATATGCATATAAAATTTTACATTAATACATTAAGAGATCTATCCAGGATAAAATCTTGAAAAATTGCTTTTATTCGGCCTCCTGACTGCGTATAATCCCTTAAGCGCTTGTCTTATAACTCCCCAATCCGCGCATTTAAAAATAATTGTTGTTATTATGGCACATAAAATATCTTAGACCTTTTTGGGTCCTAAAGGCAATATTAAGGGAGGCTCCAAATTTTGGAGCCCTAAATCTACGGGCTGGTGTAGCGGACACACATTTGATTGTACGAGCGAGCAACGACTAACTTTCCAAGTGCTGTGTGCAACTATTCCACCAATACAGCACCCAAGGTACATCACAATTAATAAAAAGAATAAAGAAACATGTCGAATAACTCTTATTTGAACCGATTTACCAACAAAAGTGTTAAAGTGAAGTGTACATTTGCAACTCTATATACCGAGTGAACCAAGTAAAGGTAAGTGTTATTTTACATACTTTGAAATTTCTCGACATTAAAGCCAACTGTCGGCACAATCTCGTTGGCTCGTTCCTCTTCATGTTTAAAATGATTTATCACTGTTGATTTGCCACTGTTATTCAACCCAATAACTAAGACATTTACTTCCTTCTTTTTCATGCCCAAGAACAGAGCGAGCTTTTGAAACAGACCCATTTCACATATTTCTGTATGTAATGGACATGTTTGTTTGTAAATATGGCAAAATAATCAATACTTTTCCCCTATTACGTATTTATAATAACAGTATCACTATATCGCCAAAACCCAATACAAACAAACAAAAGCTGGGCGAATAGCAAACATTTGACAATGTTTTTCATAAAATAGTGCATTTATATATAAATTGGCATTAGTAGTGGCTACAGGCTACACACATTACTACTGTGTTTCGTCCCACAGAACACGCGGACATGTTTCAGGACACATTGTTAAGATTGCATTTTGCTTATTTGGGTATAAAGTTAACAATTAGCGCTTTTAAATCGTTAAATTGATGGACTAGATAACAATTAAACACTGCTCGCATCGCATATATTACTTATAAGGCAATAATTACAAATTGTTCGACCGAATTCGGTTGTAACTGACATGTGTGGCCCATTTATACCATACACAACATACCGAGCGGACTTCGTTGAAGCACGATTCAACGAAGAAGAACCTGAAGTTGAAGAAAAAGAATGTATTCTGTGTTTCGTCCCATAGAACACGCGGGAAAATGTTTCAGGCTTCAACAAAACAAAACGGACACATTGTAATACATAAATTAACCGAAATATAAAGGGCACTGCGTCACTTTTCGAAAAAATGCGCAGTTAATTGTACTGGGTGCTTGAAATCAAAATCATATCATTATTAGGATAGCTAAAGGGACGGAACGGACCAGCCCTTGGGGTCAGAAGGTACCTTAAAAGTCTTGTAAACATTATTTACAAAAGCCGATTTGGCTAAATGAACCGTTCCGTCACAAACACTCAAATGATGGTGTGAACCAAAAATGAGCACAATCCAACCAGAACTTTTGTTCAATTTACTACTCAGTTGAAGCGTTCGTTTGGCCCTTAAAATACTTGCTAATACATTTTTTTGAATAAAACTTTTAGAATATTCCGGTAAAAAAATAGTTAATGTATCCTTGTCTAGTTTTGAATTTTTAAATTTGTCATCTCAATAAAAACTATAGATATTTGAAAATAGGGTAAATATAGAACAATATAAAAAAAAATCTAAGCAAAATATTGAAAATCAAAAACTAGAGAAGGCTAGAGCGAAGTATTGGCTATCTGAAAATACAAAATTTCCTTCATTTTAATGTTGTAATAAAGGAGTTTTAAGGGTTCGACGAAACCTTGTTTTGCTATGTTTGCAGCAGCTATGGGGATTCCTCTTAATATTCTGGAATTATATTTATACTAGGGTAACCCGTGGGCACCATGTGCCCACATAGTATACAGAATATAGTTCACTTTTGATGGTTTGCGAATTTTTTAGTAAACTAGGGTCACCCGTGGGCACTATGTGCCCATATGGTATACAGAACATAGGTCAGTTTTGACTGATGGCGCATTTTCATGTAATTTAATAATAATTACACGGTTTTTCTTCAGTTTGTATCGTTTGACTATAATAGTAATACAAATTTCCACATCGCAAATAATAATAAAGAAAAAATCGACTCCTTTTTTGAACCCTATTTTGTTTTTAGATCACAAAACTGAGATTAACTAATCGATCGCTTATCATGCACTGTGTAACATCCGATAAATTTAAACTAAGTTTTGTTAAACTTTGATTTTAACCTTGGTGCAACTGACCATAAGTGTTGTATCATTAAGACAGTCACATTATCAAAAATCACTGCATTTTGGCCATTTTGAAGTGAAAATATTAACAATGAATTAAAATAAATGTAGGGAAACTCGTATTTGCCAAAAATTAGGCAATAATATGCACTTATTTCATATTAAATACTTAATAATTGAATAATAACATATTACTCCCCTTAAACTTAGGATTTACAATTCAAACAATGTATCCGTAACTCGTACGTCACTAATTCACATTGAAATACTGTTTTTGACGCTCACGTGTGGTAGCACTTTTATTTATATTTGTTCTTTAGTCGGTCATTTTAACAAAAGTGCTTAAAATAGCGACACTCACAAACTTCAAATTAGAATAAATAAAACTTAATTTTATTAACTAACAATTATTTATATTTCTCATTGATATACAATATCAATATAATATAGCAGATGCCACTCTGTGTAAAGTACACAACACACTGAATACACTTCAAATCATTAAAATAATTGAAGATTTATCACAAAAACTATTTTGACATTTTATTCTGACGTTTGATTCGTTTTTGTCTATTTCAAAGCAGACTGAACTTCAGAAGAGTAGTGCTTGTTTTATTTCATTATAAACTATTTGATTATTTTTTATTACATTATTAGCCGTCGCCATGGCATGGTGGCTAAGACTCTCGCCTCTGGGGGCGAGTGACGATTAACATCCAGTTATATATTGATGATTCGTTTTTGTCTATTTCAACGCAGACTGAACTTCAAAAGAGTAATAGTGTTTTATTTCAGTATAAACTATTTGATTATTTTTTATAATATTATTAACAGACGTTATGGCGCAGTGGTTAAAAGTCTTGCCTTTTACCCTGGAGATCAATTGCCAAATTGCATTTAAAAAAAAAGCGTTCTACACATACAAACAAACATTTCTGGGTAATTATATTAATAATATATTGTAACCATGATTTAAAGAAAATGCGCCACCCGTCAAAATTGTACTATATTCTGTATACAATATTATTATAATAATATAGAATATAATTAAAAATAATAATTTTGAAATATGAAATATTTTAACCCGCCACTAAAATGTATACAACTAGTTTTAATTTCTCAATACTATTGGACAGTTTTTTTGAGTTAACATAGAAAGTCAAATATTAGGCCATGACATAGTGGTTAAGACTCTCGTCCTTCCCCCGGATGTATATTGTATTGTTATTTTTTTTTTTTTAATCTGCGTTTCCATAGTAAGATTTGTAGAAAATCATTTCAAATACTATAAAAATTCAAAATAGAGCGGGAACGTTTTCGTAGCTATGTTCATTGTTGTAGTACGGTATCTTTCTTGTTTGAAAGATGGCAGCAAATATATTACATGGTTGAACTGTCAAGTATATGACGTATGAGTGCTCTACTATTTGTAGAAATACGTGAGATAATCCATAAGCACAAGCATTTTCATCGAAAAATTACTAAAAAATGGATACAGAAACTCCCACAAGTAATGTGCCATTGCTTAAGGAGGAAGAGGTGAGCAATCTACGGTATTAATATCATGGCATTAGGATTCTATTAGTATTTGAGTAGGTTAGGCATCGGTAACATAAATCATATTATTGATAACAGTGCTTGTTTCAACAATCTGTATTGTTAAATTTGGGTCATTAGTTCAGTTGTTGATTTTAGACAAATTGAAAATGTTATTTTAGGGTTTAAATGTTTGTCATTTTTAGGTTATCGCTTAATAATTTAAGGCTAACAATTTGTTAAAATATGGTTTCAAAATTTAATAATTGTATATTATGGATGTATTTTAGTTGAAATTGTAGCTATTGTTTATTTTTATTTATTTAAACATATTGAAACTTGAAACAAAAATGACACGCGTACACTGTAAAAAAAAGAACTCGAGAAACTGTTACAACTTTCTACGGAAACGGAGAATGTCCATATTCAAATATATATTTATATATATATATATATATATTTATTTATATATATATATATATATTTTAAACCTATGTAATTATATTGTTTATTATTATATTAAATATACACAAATCAATGGGATTGAAGATATTTTGTTTCATTTATGACGCGACAATTTTTAAAATAATTTATGTCTTACATATTTTGAATTAGATATATATATATATATATATATATATATATATATAATATATAATTTACAATATATAATATAATATAGAATATATAATATAACCATTTCGCTCGATCTTTCGATTTATTTGTGATTACCGGTGGCAAATGACAAATTTCAATTTATTTTATTCTATTTTGTTTCCCTGTCAAAATATCAAGCATAGTTCATACGATTTAATAATAATAAATATTTCATAAATGCGTAACTATGACAATATAAATAAGAATTTTAAGATTTCTTTCTACGGAAACGGAGAATGTCCATATTCAAATATATATTTATATATATATTTATATATATATATATTTATTTATTTATATATATATTTATATATATATATATATATATATATATATATATATATATATATTTTAAATCTATGTAATTATATTGTTTATTATTATATTAAATATACACAAATCAATAGGATTGAAGATATTTTGTTTCATTTATGACGCGACAATTTTTAAAATAATTTATATCTTACATATTTTGAATTAGATATATATATATATATATATATATATATATATATATATATATATAATTTACAATATATAATATAATATAGAATATATAATATAACCACTTGGCTCGATCTTTCGATTTATTTGTGATTACCGGTGGCAAAAAACAATTTTCAATTCATTTTATTCAATTTTGTTTCCCTGTCAAAATATCAAGCATAGTTCATACGATTTAATAATAAAAAATATTTCATAAATGCGTAACTATGACCACATAAATAAGAATTTTAAGATTTTCCGTAGCAGTTTTCTCGTAACTGGTACATTTTTTGGATAAACTTTTCAAACAATATATTTCATTATGAACATTACTATTTTTGCCATAAGTGCAGCCGTTCGAGTAATATTGGAGAAAAGACAAATAATAGAGTAAACATACACTTCCGGGTTGAATATTCTTTTCAAAAATAAGAGGTGCACATCTAGGCTTAAGTTTGAAGTTTCACAATTTTACGTTCGACAGTTTTGGCTGTAAAGCGTTCACGGACACAGACAGACAGACACCCATATATGTATATCTTTCGTCATCAAACGCGAATTTAATGTGCATTAGGTTACGGAAACGAGCGCAGATACACCGGCAAACGAATCAACAGAAGTCGATAGTGTATCGCCCGCTCCGTCTGTCGGGAACGATGAAGACGATTTGAATAGTGAGCATTCGGGTAGTGGGCGTAGTGAACACTCCGGTGATGAAACCGATGATGCTAGCGTGGTACTCGAACGCGAAGAGGGCGATGGACAAGAAGAGGCTCCGAACCGGAAGGTGGATGACGATGAGGACAAACGTAATCCACAGTATATTCCAAAGCGGGGGACGTTCTATGAGCACGATGACCGAACTGCTGTTGAAGAAGCGTAATATTTTATTTTAAACAAATATATTCATTTTAAACCGAATTAATTGTATTTAACGGAACTCTTTAGGGCTATTGTTTCGATTATTTTATTAAAAATTCAATGCTAGTTGCATTTTGATAACTAGTGTTTCACAAGACAAGATTTCTTGTCTTGCCAATTTCTTTGAACCAAAACTAGTACAGTTTTTTCTCTTCATAATTCGGGGATTCCCCTGAGTAATACATGTAATAATGTAAAACTAACCGGCACGCTGGTGCCTACAAACGTACATAGACAGATAATGATAGGAGACAATAATTCCTTGATTATATTGTAAAGAAGATTTACTGTACTAGCATTAAGTAATTATATTAGAATTCACGGGGGGGTTTTTTTTTTTGTAAGAAATCAAAAAATTAGTAATAATATTTAATGGTAAACCGATTCGGATATTTTAAATTAATTTTATAGAAGTGAAGCACAATATTTATAATTAACAATCAATATACCTTGATTTCTGTCAAGAAGTCTTTTTTTTTTTAATCTTTATTGTCTTGTCCATTTTACACATTTGTGTCTGCCATGTCTTGAAATCAAGACATGAGCAAATCAAACACTCCTACTGACCAATATTTTAATGACAGTGGCGAAGAAGTTGTGAATCTCGAAGAAGAACGTGATAAAGACAAAGATGCAGCAGCGAAAAAAAAAGTTTGGTCAGAAAAAGAGGCGAGCAAATGGAACCACGACAGGTTTAACGATACGGAGCAAGCTCCGAAATCCAAAACTGAACTGATTTCGATCTACGGTTACGACATCAGAAATGAAGAAGGACCACCACGTGCTCGAAGGCGACGTAGATACGGGTTAGTTGTTAACCATTTCACAAACATTAACTCGCTATATCAAATTTATTTTGACTCACTATTAACATTAGATAAGCAGTTATTTATTTATAACTCCATCAAATAACTTAAACCAAGCCTTAGTTCACGAACGCCTCGGTTCATAAGAACTTCTGGACAAAGTACTGTTATAAATGATTAAATAAGCAATCATCTGTGGTCCAGAAATGGATTAATCAATTTTCCATTAATTCCTAAAGCGAAAAATAGTTCACAACATCATATATTGATAATTAATAAATCCAAAAAATGTGGTTTATTTACTTCTCTGTAATATAGCCGTGGTCCAAACAAATACACGCGTAATTGGGAAGATGAAGACGCATACGGTAAACCCACGAACGTAGTAGCGAAGCCAACACCTCGCAAAACGCGCGGTCTTACGAAGGAAGAGTTTCCACCACTGGGTGGTGTACGAAACCATTCCAAATCATCCGAATGCACGGATAATAGTATTTTGGACGAAGATGATCATACTGAGTCGATTGGTAGCAGTGACAAATCTGTACATCAAAACGAACAACATCAGAAGGAAGAAGTTGTAGAAGAAGATTACGAAGAGCCGCGACAAATTCGTGAAACTGCACCGAGCCCAAATGGTAGTTTGAGGAGACCACATGTATCTGAAGAGAATGGTGAACACCGGGGTCCTCCGCAACAAAGACGTGAAAATGCTCCGAGCTCAAATGCTCCTTTGAGGAGACCACAAGTATCTCAAGAGAATGGTGAGCACCGGGGTCCTCCGCAACAACAAAGACGTGAAATTGCACCGAGCTCAAATGCTCCTTTGAAGAGGCCACAAGTATCTCAAGAGAATGGTGAGCACCGGGGTCCCCCACAACAACAACAACAACAAAGACGAGAAATTGGTAGGGGAGGAAGGCCTGCTCCGAAGTCGAGGCAAGATGAACCTCCGCGTGGACCCATGAACAACAGTTCTAGAGGGATCACTAGAAGTAGAGGTAAATTTGATTCGCCTATAATTCATTTATCAAATCACAGTTTCCAAAATACTCTTTTTACTTTCTTTTACGAAGTAATAAGTAAATATTGTAATCATGAAAAATGTCGAACTCGACATTTCAACCGATATACATGTTTTGACCTTCCCTGAATCGAATGTGACTATTTTCGGAATGAAGTCTGTGTGTGTGTCTGTGAACGCTCTAGGGCCAAAACTGTCGAACGAAAAATTATGAAACTTCAAACTTCAGACTAGTATATGCCCTAAATGTGCATCTCCTATTTTGAAAAGAATATTCAAACCGGAAGTGCATGTTTACTCTATACATTTTTTGTTCTATCTCCAATATCACTAGAACGGCTACACTTACGGCAAATATAGTTATGTTCATAATGAAAGATATTAATATTTCGCACAACTTTTGTTTGAAACATTTCAACAAAAAATGTACCAGTTGCGAGAAAAATGCTACGAAACATTATAAATATCTTGTTTATGTTGCCATGGATTCGCATGTAGCTTATAAAATCGGATTATCTGTCATTTTGGCAGGAAAACAAAATAGACTCAATTAGATAAATGACATTTCAGTATATTTCTGTAGAGTATTGGTTAGTTTGATAGCTGGTTTTGGTTATATATATATATATATATATATATATATATATATATATATATATATATATATATATATATATATATATATATATAGTGAAAACTGCGTAAAAGAAAGTCGAGTGCAGGCCACTCCAGATATTTTTATAAAAATAACTAACCAATTTTCCTTTATTTCATTATGATAGATTTTGAGTAGTTTTTTGAAATTAAGAAATATAACTATGCCAAAAGTGTAATGTGTCTGAAATATCTTTTTATTCAATAAGCAGTCATACGACGGTATATCTTTGATTGAAGCGTAAAAAGAGTGAATTTCTAATACTAGTTTGAAAATTCGAAGTTGATGGTAGCGCCACCATCAGAAATAGCCCAGAGCGAAGCGGTATTACTTCGAACTAAACGTACCTGATGGTTTGTCTTAACATACATTACATATATGTATTTTTCATTTAGGTTTTAGGAGCGGTGGTGGTCGAGGCTCAGATACAAATCGTAACCGAAACCAAAAGAATCCAGCGAGCCAACAAGACGACGAATATTCTGATTATATTGTCAGTCAGAATTTCACGAATAAATCAATGAGCCAACAACAACGGGATATGCAAGAACTCGACAAAGACATGTCGAACATGAATGTGCAGGATACGAATTATAATAGTAATAGAGGTGGTGGCGGCGATAACAGGGGCATTAGCAGCGGAGACAACCGAAGAGGTGGGCTGCGACAAACCAGTGTACCGCCCCGTTTGCAAGGGGAGCAGCGGGGCTCAAAACGGTATAGCTCGTTGCGACAGAGGTCGCTACCCGAAACGGCGCCACCTGTGTTCGGGCAACACTCTGCATACTATCCACCAGGTTGGTTTCTTAATTATATTAATTTTTGTGAAAAACAGTTAACCAGCCTTCAATTGAATCCCTTTTATTGTCAAATCGTATTTTTATTTTGTAGAATTCAGTCAGCAAAATCCTCCAGCGCCAAATCAACAGGGTCTTCGTCCACACCCGAATCCATCCATTCACTCCCAGGTGCCTGCGAACAATACGCAACAGATGATCACGGTAGCGTCGACCAATCAAACAATTGGGGCGTTACCGCACCAGCTGCCCAACGCCAATGGTGCGCCTCCTATTATTCAAGGTCCGCCCCCTCAGTTTGCGCAACAGTTCCCGCAGGCGCCATCTTTTCTGCAACCAGGTGTCGTTCAATCCGCAGCGTTTTTGCCACAACAACCGCCACCACCACAATTGATCAATTATGCTGCCACACCCGCACAGTTTCCGCAACAACCGACGTACAACAACTTCCCGCATCAACAGTTCACTCCTGTACCTGTGGTAAGTTTGTAAATAATTTTTCAGTTAATGGAACAAACTGGTCAAACCAAAGTTGCAAGAAATTTAATTGTTCAAACAGGTGGAAAATAAACTGTTTGTAGCAAAAGCGTCCCGAAATATCAGCATCATATAAAGTACTGGAGAGATTTTTTTTTTTTAGAATCCTGCTCCTCAGCCAGGGGAGCTTTACCAGCCGCAAGGCGGTATTACCTACTACTCTACTCAGAACCAACAGCTAGTACCACGAATTCCGCAAAAGCGGCGAACAGCCGCCATACCAATTGTTCCGCCACCGGAACACAAAGAGCCACGTGGCCGAGGTCGCTTGACCCAAGGTGACGACTCCCCGGTAGGTAGCATCCCAGAAATGACACCCGAAGCATACATGGAACAAGACATCATGTTGTCGTACCACCAACAAGAGCAACTAGGTGAAGCATCCGTTATTGTACAACAATAAGGCAATTGCATTTTCTTATCGTTTGATTAGAGAAATAATAGAATTGATTATGATTTAAAAAATAAATAATTTATGTATTTGGGACTAGCTCGCTTATTATGGGACTCTATTTTGGAACTTTTTTATACTATATTTATTTGGAACAGATGGAAAGTTATTTATATTGTTATATAGTGGGCGCCTCTAAGACTGTATCAAGAAATCGAAATACTTTTATTTGTTTTAACAGATCCGTCCTCTTGCGGCACTAAAACCTATAAATTTCATATATCGTCAACGCCTAAGCCGTTTTTTTGGCGACACTGATACATAATCTAGAGAATGAACCAAGGTGTCGCCAAAAAACGGCTCTAAATAAAAAACTACTCGTTTTAATTAGCGTTGCGATATCAAGTTCAAACATGTTAGATGCATAGTGGTACTCTCCTCTACTTCGGCGGTTCGGGAGATAAAATATACTTGGATAAAACAAATTTTTAAGAACAATATTGGCCATAATCTCAAAATGTATGGTGTCAACTTCAAACAAGTTATCAAAAAAAAAAATGTAGGCTCGGCCAATTGCTCAGCCTGTCGGAATCCGCACAGAATGCCGAATCGGCTAGTGACTACCCGGTCATTGTGTCTAAACGAAAAATGTTCGTCTCGTCGTCCATCCTTTCGTTATTTGACAATTTCGTCGATCGAACTTCGGAATGTATGCACCGAAGTTCGATCGACGAAATTGTCGTTTAGGCACAATGACCGGGTAGTCACTAGCCGAATTGGCATTCTGTGCTGATCCCAGCCAGTCACTTCTTTAAATTTACGAAAGATATCTTTGATTTGAATAATAATATAAGGTTTGGTATATATATTTAAATACATGTTTGGTTATTTTTGACGTTAAATATTGAAGTCAGCTTGTAAAATGCGCCATTTTAGTTTCCATGTCCGTGTTTTCAAGGGCGGAGCAACGTTTCACGAATTAAATGTTTATTTGAATTTTGCACATTTATAGGTTTAATGACCGTATGAAGACGTCAAATATATGTTTTTTTTTTTTTAATATTATACCTGGTACATATCTTTATTAATTAATTAATATTTATTGTAAGTGTGAAGAACATCAGGTTAATAATACGAATTGTGGTTTTGTTAAGGCAGTAAGCGAAAAATGCAAATTTTTATAAATATATATATATATAATAAAATATAATGAATCTTTTTATAAATGCTGTGTAGTGAAAAATATAGTATTATATATTATACATTTGGTTTTTGCAATTGTGGCACAAATGAATTTTGCCACCACAATTTTATGGTTAGCAGCATTTAAGTATGCATGTGCATTTTATATGATTAAATTTCATTAGTGTGCCACAAAAGTATACTACAGAGCGTTCAAAAATGAAAGTTGATCGGTAGTTTTGCCATTATTGGCAAAACTATTCCTTATTTTGAAAGTGCAACTGCGCAGAAGCATTGCATTAGAGGTCGTTCAAGGTCACGAGCATGTAGTGAGCATTAACTGCGTACACAATATATGGTAGGCGGACAACAAGAAATTTGATTAGAGCGGCACGTTAAATCATTGTTAATCGCTCTGTAGTACCCAACTATTAGCTTTATATATGTTGTCCCCCGTAGTAAACAGGGAACAATTTCAACAAATACAAAAAAACGAACATTATTTGATGTTATAACTAATTTTCTAACATAACTGTACAATATACGCGTGTCTTATAGCCAGTTGTACCGTCTACTTTAACGCTAAGTCTAGCTTAAATCATTTTATTTGTGGCGAATCTAAACGTTAAACTAATGTAAAATCAATAACAATTATATTTGAAATATTGCATAACTTATACTTTAATTTCATTTTGTTGCTCAAATTCCACAAAATGTAAAGTTATACTTAAAGTTAAATAGTAGTGGTGCAACTAGGCATTACTTATATCCCACTAAGTAGATTATAGAATCATATAATAAATAATAATCAAATATATGTATATATTATATAATTTCATTATTAACTGTAATGCTGCAGCTTTTCTACAAAAAAAATTCTTTCGGTATGTTAGAAAAGCAGTTATTGCGCTTCAGATATCATATACAGACGTACGCTTTTTATTTTTAGGTCGCCGTACGAAGTACCGAAGAAGCTAAAGCATTCGGTCGTGTGTCTGTAGCATTCTCAGATCAAAAAATGTTTGTCTCGTAGCCCTGAATTCAAATATATATATAATTGGATGTTAGTCGCTCGCTCGTAAGACCAAATTTGTGCCCTCTATTTCTCTGAAGGTACCAAAGCGATTTGAACCAAATTTCCTACATATATTATTTAGCATCCCATTTAAATCCAATCGCCCGTATACTTCCCGAGTTATAGGGCTCCAAAATTTGGATCCCCTTAATACTGTCCTTATTAAAATAATTAAAACACCCAAAAATTCTACTAGAAATTGTAAGATATTTTATGTCTACAAGATTTTATTGTTAACCCATAGGCCGTAAAAAATTATTAAATATAATTTTTGAATTTTAAAATATGTATGAAATTTTTTATTTATCAAATTCTACAAAAAATTGTATTTTAACATTTTTTCCACAAGGTCACAGTAATTATAACCCGCAGCTCGCATCGCATATATTACTCATAAGGCAAGCTGGACGCATAGGTGCGTTGTATCTAAGCTTGTTATTTTTATAATTTATACTGTTTTCATTTTAAATGATTTAAACATAATAATTTATTTTTTTGGGAGTAATTAGACTACCAATTTGTGCGTTTTATGTATCAATCAATTCAATCGTATACGATTGTTAGACAACTATTTATTAAAATATAAAAACCTGTATTTTGTAGCTGCTTGTTATTGGTAATTTCTATTTATTTTTTGGGTTATCTTGAATCAAAATAAAACTATTGAGGACTATTATATACATGTTATTTATTAATTGTTTTATTTTTTCAGTTATAAAGTACGAGCGCAAATCTGATAATTATTACCGAATCAGTTGTTCACTTACTCATCTGTCAAAAGTTAACTAGTCGAATTATATAACTTTTGATAGTTATGTAAACCAACAGTTAACTCGGTTACGGTTACCAAAATCACGCCCATACGCAGGATTGGTCAATAATTAGTAATTAGCTCGCCGGACGAAGTACCGAAGAAGCTAAAGCATTCGGTCGTGTGTCTGTAGCATTTTCGGATAAAAAAAATTCTTAACAAAAAGTGTTTGTCTCGTCGCCCTGAATCCAAAAATATATATAACTGGATGTTAGTCGTCGCTCGTAAAACCAAATTTGTGACCTCTACTCCTCTGAAGGTACCAGAGCGATTCACACCAAATTTGGTCCATATATTATTTGGCGACCTATTTGAATCCGCTCGCAGTTTAAATACAATCGCCCGTATACTTCCCGAGTTATTGGGCCCCAAAATTTGGAGCCCCCCTTAATACTGCTTTTATAAAAATAATTAAAACATCCAAAAATTCTAAGATATTTTATGTCTACAAGAATTTTTTCATATTGTTAACTCAAAGCCAGAAAAATATTATTAAATATTATAATTTTGAATTTCAAAATATGCATTAAAAAATTTTTTTTGTGAAAGTAATCTACAAAAAAATTGTATGACTATATCTATAACAATTTTTCAAATTGTTAACCAAAAGGCCGTAATAATTAAATTAATAGTGTAATATAGGTTTGATTTCAAATAAAAATTCTGTAAAATAAAACTGCATTCTGGATTAGTCTAATCGAAAATGCTCAAGCTAACTTTCATACATATGATTATAATAATTGTTGTATAGTTTATATTTCAAAATTATACTTTATGCAATGTAAACGTAACAAAAACTTACTTTATATAAGGTTGGCAACACTATTAGTAATTGAAAAAATGGATACCATTTCCGCTCATTTCAGAACCCGCGAAATATAATGCAAACAAAATACGATCAAAACCAACACAATAAAACGTAAAATGACAAATAACATTATTTGTCAATAACATTATTTGTCATTTTACGTTTTATTGTGTTGGTTTTGATCGTATTTTGTTTGCATTATATATTATATTTCGCCGGTTTTGAAATGAGGGGAAATGGTATCCATTTTTTCAGTTACTAATAGTGTTGCCAACCTTATATAAAGTTAGTTTTTGTTACGTTTACATTGCATAAAGTATAATTTTGCAATATAAACTATACAAAAATTAGAACAAAACTAGTTGTTCTTTATCATTGGATATATTTGAGTTATTTTTGCATGGATTTAACAAATATTTATAACTTGACCGTGTCTGGTTTTATTAAAAAGTTTTACATTCCCTGTTTTATAATGCTGCTAACTTCACTGTACTGTATTAGACAAGTGTCAAATGTTGACAACTGTCATATTTGAATACAACAATGGAAAATGATAATTCTATTATATATGGCTTGGAATTTCAAGTAATTATATAATTTTAATCATCTTGATCAATTACTTTATGTTTATATCTATACAGGCAAGGGCATTGACTGCTCAAATTGCAGAAACGGAAAAGATTCGATTTCTAATTGGAACACAATCATTAAAACAAATTAATAATCAAATACATTTAGTTGAATTTAACGAGGAAACTTCAGTATTAAAAACAACAGTAATTACGTGTATAATAAAATATTTGCCTTAAACACTAACACTTATTTTTGCGACAGGTATATCAACATTCCCATGGAGAAATATGGAAATTGACTGCCAGTCCGACAGATCCACAGAAGATTGCAACATGTTACAACACGTTCAGTCAAGAAAATATGGCTTGTATGAAAACGGCAATATTACAATTACCAGAAACCGAGAATCCGAATGAAATTGAAAATTTAGAAGTTTTAACGAAATTCGATACTGAAAAATATGGATTTGAGGTGAAAACTTCGGAATTCCATCCGAATGATGCGAGCAAATTAATGTCACTGACTGAAAATCAACTTGTGCTATGGGATACTAGTGATTTAGATGCGAAAGCAATTACGAATATTTCATTGAGTGGCAAAAATAATCCAAAGTTTACTACCGGCAAATGGAATCCGCACCAAAACTGTAATCAGGTTCGACAATTTTATTTTTCGAATAACTAAGAAATCGACCTGTGTGTCTGTGAACGCTCTAGAGCCAAAACTGTCCAACGAAAAATTATGAAACTTCAAACTTAAGACTTGTATATGCCCTAGATGTGCACCTCCTATTTTTGAAAAGACTATTCAAACCGGAAGTGCATGTACATTTTTTGTTCTATCTCCAATATCACTAGAACGGCTGCACTTACGGCAAATATAGTTATGTTCATAATGAATGATATTAATATTTCGCACAACTTTTGTTTGAAACATTTCTGCAAAAAATGTACCAGTTGCGAGAAAAATGCTACGAAACATTATAAATATGTTGTTTACGTTGCCATGGATTCGCATGTAGCTTATAAAATCGGATCATCTGTTATTTTGACAGGAAAACAAAATAGACTCAATTAGATAAATGACATTTCAGGATATTTCTGTAGAGTATTGGTTAGTTTGACTGCTTGTTTTGGTTATATATATATATATATATATATATATATATATATATATATATATATATATATATATATCTATATCTAGTCAAAACTGCGTAAAAGAATGTTGGGTGCAGGCAACTCCCGATATTTTCATATTGTTAACCCAAAGGCCATAAAGAATTATTAATTATAAATGTAAATTTTAAAATATGCAGTAAAAACTTTTTAATCCAAATAATCTACAAAATATTGTACCAAAAGGCCATAATAATTAAAAACCGCTGTTCGCATCGCATATATTACTTATAAGGCGAGCTGGACGCATAGGTGCGTTGTACCTAGCGCTTGTTCTCAATAATGTTGGTGTGTCTGTCTGTGAACGCTCTACAGCCTATAATTATATACCGTTCCAAGTAAAAATATGTTTGAATTTAAGATTTGTGTATCCCAGAATAGAAAACCTCTTATTTTGAAATGGATACTTTAACCGGAAGTGCTCGTTTACTCGTGCCGTATTTTAACTATCTTGGCTAGGGCTGCATTTACAGAAAAATTTGTAGATATATAAACTCAAGATATTCTAATGACAAACTACTTTTGTTTCAAAAAAATTCCCCTAAAGTTAACTAAAGTTAAAAATAATGTTGATGTTTTGATTTAGTTTGCGACTGTGACAGAAACGCATGTAAAAGCATACGATATTCGTGCTGGTGCGTTGGCATGGCATATAGACTCTGCCCATGGGCAACTAGTCAGAGACCTCGATTTCAATCTGAACAAACAATACCATTTGGCAACATGCGGTGATGATGGTTTTGTTAAGATATGGGACTTTCGACAACCCAACCAGCCAGTTTATTCTCGATCTGATCATTCTCATTGGTAATATTATTTCTAAGGGAACTTAAAATTTGTACGAATTATCAAATTTTCGTAACCGTTTTCTATTAAAATAAATATAACTGCGATATGTAATCGCAACATATTTCGATATTACGCGCTTTCAAGTTAAAATTAATTAGTAATTAAAAATGCATGAAGTAACAAAAACAAAATTAATGTAGGATTTGGTGTGTTCGAATCAATCCATTCCACGACCAATTATTACTGACGGCCAGTTCTGATTCGCGAGTTCTACTATCCAGTGCATCCAGCGTCAGTTCTGAGATTATCGATGAAACAATAACTGATTGTGAAAATGTGGATGGAAATGAAGGAAAACAAATGTAATTACCATGATTCCGATAAACATAACCAAGTCAGCTGTTAACTTCCTCATCTGTCCGACTAGTTAACTTTTGATTGATGAGTGAGTCAACTGTTGACTCGGTTATGGTTACTAGAATCGGACCCGTATTAAAATAATAATTCTGACGGATTGTTGGTTTTAGTATTCCAGATGGAGCCCTACAGTGGTGCGAGCACGAAGACAGTGTCTATTGCGTAGAATGGTCACCGGCGGAGCCCTGGACCTTCGCCTCTCTGAGCTACGACGGCAGACTGTTACTTACTCGAGTTCGTCGTTCATACAAATATCAAATACTGCTATAAGGTCAGATCTTTTCAAATGTAGAAATAAGCCTCGTACAAAGTAAAGTATCATCCACAGCGAAATCCTATTGATTACTTATGCCTGTTTTACACGATGCAATTAATTGCGCAATATCTTACTCAATTTATTATTGTATGTAATATAAACAAATATTGTCAAAAAAAATGGCGGTCCCAGCTGATCAAGTACTCTTACTTCATTATTGTGTGATTTTTAACAAAATAATATTGAAAGAATTGTTTAATATACTAAATCTATAGTAAATTTGTATTTTATAATACAATTTTCAGCATGTCAGGTGTTATTTGACGATAAATTGGCCTTCATCTGATGACGTGTACCGTGCACTATTTTTTAACTTATTAGCTCGCCGTACGTAGTACTGAAGAAGCTAAAGCATTTGGTCGTGTGTCTGTAACATACTCGGATCAAAAAATGTCAGTAGTAACAACAAATGTTTGTCTCGTCGCCCTGAATCCAAATATATATATATATATATATATATATATATATATATATATATATATATATATATATATATATATATAACTAATATACTTGGATGTTAGTTGTCGCTCGCTCGTAAGACCAAATGTTTGTCCTGTACTCCTCTGAAGGTACCGGAGCGATTCACTCCAAATTTGATACACATATTATTTGGCATCCTATTTGAATCTGCTCGCACTTTAAATCCAATCGCCCGAATACTTCCCGAGTTATAGGGCCCCAAAATTTGGAACCTGCCCTTATATAATAATTAAAACATTAAAAAATTCTAAAATATTTTATATCTACCAGATTTTTGCGTATTGGTAACCCAAAGGCCATAAAAAATTATAATTTTGAATTTAAAAATATACACTAAAATAATTTTATTTATATCAAAATTATCTACAAAAAATTGTAACACTTTTTAATCTATAATAATTTTTTTAATAGTTAACCAAAAGGCCATAATAATTAAAAACAATTATACTTTAATTTGAAAATTCCGCTGCTCGCATCGCATATATTACTTATAAGGTGAACTGGACGCATCGGTGCGTTGTACCTAAGCTTGTTTTTTTACGCAATTTTGCAGCAAATATTTAGATATTTATTATTGTTGACCAAACTTTTTTTAACACGTAAATTATTCGCAAATCGTCTTTAACTTCACTGATATTTAATGAGGAAACTTACAACGATAGTAAAGGATCTAAATATTTGCTGCAAATTTGCGGGAAAAAACAGTTAGAAATAGTACACATCATCAGATAAGGCTAATTTATCGCCAAATAACACCTGACACCTTGAAAATTGTATTAAATATTACAAATATATTATTAGATTTAGTATATGAAATACTTCTTTTCTTTCGATACTATTTCGCAAAAAAATCAACAAAAATTAAAGGTACTTGATCAGCTGGATCCATGTTTTTTCCTGAGCGCGCCTGTACTGTAATCCGACTAGTTAACTTTTAACTGGCAAGTCAACAGCTGACACGGCCATGGTTACCAGGATCGCACCTGTACTGTATTTTAAATAGGTGTTGCTTTGAATGGCACTTATAATGCACAAGGTTTATTGGAATTGGTTGAAAATAAAATAAAGTAAATAATTTTAATAATTTATATTGATTTGTTGTATCTTTTTTTGTACAAAGTAAAACATAAATAACACATCATTTATTGGGTTTTCAATCAGTTCCTATTTAATTATATTAAAGTCGTTCTGAGACGCGACTTGCAACATTCCTGAGTTGCCCATAAACTTTGGACGGTGGTGAGCCCAGGATCAGATTGCAAACAGCCCTACGGGCCAATTGAATATTCTGAAAACTGCCCAGAATATGGATTTTACTATCAGCCAAAATAATCCTAGTCTTCGTCACGTTTTCAATGGTGAACTTTGTTCGCCCCCCTTTCCCCGCCAGACGTCCAATTGCACGCGACATATGATCCCCCTTCAGCGTTTTCACATCTTTAACCTCGAATGATTCAACAAACAAATCATCTAAACGCAACAACGCAAGCGCATCATCAACCTCAAAACCATAAATAAACGCTTTCACAAAATCCGCAGCCTTTTGTAGATTCGCAATATCGGACGTGTCTGCACATGTTTTTATTTCGACGTTACGCGTTTGCAGGTTAAAACGTATTTGTAGCTGAAGATGTTCAACAATTGGTGTGAAAATTTTCAGCCAATTTTCTTTTAGTGGTGTATATCTGTGCGCGGGCACACTTATTTTTCGCATTTCGACTTTTGTTTCGGATTCCGATTTGGATTTGTGTCGTTTGGCTCGCGTCGGTTTATTTTTAGAACGGCCCTGGATTCCGTTGTGGGTTTCTACGTCCATGGAGGACGGATCTCCAGTTGAATTCGCCCTACGTTTAGCTCCTTTTTTGGTAGGGACGAACTTAGCGACATCAATATTAACCTCATTTTTTGCACTTGACATGGTTGAGTTTTATTTGTACGGGCAAAAACACTTAATATTATGCAATTTTCGTGTTTTTTTTTTATATTTCAGTCACTTTTCGGTGAGAATTTCGTTATAAAATATATACAAATGCAATCGCACGTGTTCATTGACACGACATGCGATTTAAAAGAAGCACAAAGCTAGTGTTGCCAACCAAAGAAAAATTGTTTAAAATTTACACAACTCCGAATTCTTGAACTATTCAATTGTCCTATTATAGTGCAAAATATTAAAATTAGTCTCAAAGATCTATGATTTCTGTTCAAAAAACTAAATTGTTGCTAATATTTAGTCAATATAATATCAAATTAAAGCTATAATCGAGATACTGAGTCAAAAGTTACTAGATTGATGACGTCATGAGTTAACACGTTTACACTACTAAAATCAAACGTTGAAGGATTGTTCACAGCTAAAGAATTAGTAATTAAGCTTAGAAATTATAAGTAATAATTCCAGTTTGTTGTATGACATACAAGGTTAACGTTCACAGCAACAAAATTATCATAAATTGTGTTGCTTGGAATGCTAACATTGCTTGTCATAATACAAACTAGATTATTATTTGTAATTTTCTAAGCTTAATTACTAATTGTTTCGCTGTGAACAATCATTTAAGCGAAACAATTAGTAATTAAGCTTAGAATATTACAAATAATAATCTAGTTTGTATTATGACAAGCAATGTTAACATTCCAAGCAACACAATTTATGATAATTTTGTTGCTGTGAACGTTAACCTTGTATGTCATACAACAAACTGGAATTATTACTTATAATTTCTAAGCTTAATTACTAATTCCTTAGCTGTGAACAATCCTTAAGGATTTTTTACAGCTAAAGAATTAGTAATTAAGCTTAGAAATTATAAGTAATAATTCTAGTTTGTATTATGACAAGCAATGTTAGCATTCCAAGCAACACAATTTATGATAAATTTTGTTGTTGTGAACGTTAACCTTGTATGTCATACATAAACTGGAATTATTACTTATAATTTCTAAGCTTAATTACTAATTCTTTAGCTGTGAACAATCCTTAAATATTCATGCATAAATATGTATTATAATTATTTTTATTTTAAGGATTGTTCACAGCGAAACAATTAGTAATTAAGCTTAGAATATTACAAATAATAATCTAGTTTGTATTATGACAAGCAATGTTAACATTCCAAGCAACATAATTTATGATAAATTTTGTTGCTGTGAACGTTAACCTTGTATGTCATCCTACAAACTGGAATTATTACTTATAATTTCTAAGCTTAATTACTGATTCTTTCGCTGTGAACAATCGTTTAAACTAGTGAAATAGTCATTATAGGTCGATGACGCAAGTCCCAACCCTCAGTATCTCGAGTATAATCATATTTCCTCTCTATCTTGCGACACAGTTGGGAACACTGCGCACATGTTTTACCAACCTACAAATGTTACCAACTGTTCCATGTGAATTTCCCTAGCGCAAATGACATCCTGGTCACCATGACAACAGGTGAATGTCAAATAATCAAGATGTAAACAAATGTGTCTGTGTGACATTTATATTTTTTATATATACGATCGATGGTTAAACAAACTTGTCTGATTTGTATTCGCAGTTTATACAATTACTCTTTAATCTACCCTAAAACACACTATATGCTTACTATTCGTTTCGGGGTGATTTAACCAAAGATTCGCACGTTTTGCTTTTTTCGAATATTTTATTTCGGCATTCTTTTATTTAACGCATTGTGACAGGTCTGTGTGGGTGAATATATTAGAGGGAGAAAATATCAGTGTACACATTTACGTGTTGGGGGATACAAATTTTTAATTTTCTTACTTTAACGTTTGATTCGAAAATACAAACCCTTTGTGTGTGTGTGTAAAAGGGAAGAATGTCACAAAAAGATAAAATGTCGGAAATTGATGATCATATCACGAAGAGATTTGATATTAAGAAACGGTTGGGCAAAGGCGCTTACGGTATTGTTTGGAAAGCGATTGATAAGAAATCGGGCGAGACAGTGGCGGTTAAAAAGATATTTGATGCGTTTAGAAATCAAACAGATTCTCAAAGGACTTTTAGGGAGATTATGTTTTTGCAATCGTTCCGAAATCATCCCAACATTATTCAGCTACACAGCATACACAGGTGAGTTGAAGATTTTTTTAAATATTTTATAGGAGATATATACTAGATATGTAACAATTGGGTTTGCTGAGGATAAAGTTTAGAAGAATTTTTTTTTTTAGTTATTTAGGTATAATTTCTATTTACTTTATGTGCAAAAAAATCATCATGACCAAAAATACTTACTCGAGATTTTAATAAAATTAACAATCAGTTTATGATGGAAAACTGTTATAAATGCATTTGATTGCTTTGCATTATTACGTTTTCTCAATAATTAGTATAGTTGGGCAGTTTCTAGTACAAAAATAAATGTTTGCAAATCGAAAACTTAAACAGTAAACCACAACTGTGTTTTTTTATTTTTTTTTTTAATAATATTAACAATCAGTTTATGATGGAAAACTGTTAAAAATGCATTTGATTGCTTTGCATTGTTACGTTTTCTCAATAATTAGTATAGTTGGGAAGTATCTAGTACAAAAATAAATGTTTGCAAATCGAAAACTTAAACAGTAAACCACAACTGTATTTCTTTTTTTTTTAATAATATTAACAATCAGTTTATGATGGAAAATGGTTAAAAATGCATTTGATTGCTTTGCATTGTTACGTTTTCTCAATAATTAGTATAGTTGGGCAGTTTCTAGTACAAAAATAAATGTTTGCAAATCGAAAACTTAAACAGTAAACCACAACTGTATTTCTTTTTTATTTTTAAATAATATTAACAATTAGTTTATGATGGAAAACTGTTAAAAATGCATTTGATTACTTTGCATTGTTACGTTTTCTCAATAATTAGTATAGTTGGGCAGTTTCTAGTACAAAAATAAAGGCTTGAAAATCGAAAACTTAAACAGTAAACCACAACTGTATTTTTTGGTCTTAGGCCTATGATATGGATAAAAAAATATATTATTCATATTTTTAAAACTTTCGAAAATGAAAATAATTGAACTTAACATTGAACTAAATCCAATTTCTGTTATTAATAATATATAACTACGGTTTCAATGTTCATTTTTCAGAATAATGTAATTTTTTAAATTACTTTTTATATAAAACCCGCTGATATAAAATACTCACATGGTCTTGATTATTTATCAGATAATTTGTACATTCCGTGTTACGTTAGGCACTTGCCAAGGTCAACATAAATGGTTATTATATTGTGTACAATGTATAAAAGTTTTCCTTTTATTTTTTCAAAAACACCATAATGAGTCATTGTTTCTTTTGTAAAAGTCGATTGGAAAATAAAAACTGCTTCGTATAGAATTTTTGCTGTTGGCGATTTATCAAATAAAATTGATTATTATATATGTATTAAAAATAAAATTAGTAGTCTGCACTCGGGTTCCATTTACGTAATATCCCAGACAAACCAAAAATACCAATCCTCCACAGTATTAACTTGAAATTGTACAATTTAGCTTATTATTACGTTATCAAATACTGTTTTCCAATATAAAATATTGATTGTTTCATTTATATATTCAAATAATTCGTCTATTATTCAAAATATATTTCAATATTTATCTGCAATTACCATTATAAATACGTTCTCAGTCGATCTATTTGTGTTAACCGGTGGAAAATGACATATACATTATTTCTGTCAAAATATTTTTAGGCAATTTAATATAAAAGATACTAGGGTCACCCGTGGGCACCATGTGCCCATATGGTATACAGAGCATAGGTCAGTTTTGACTGATGGCGAATTTTCATGTAATTTAATAATAATTACACGGTTTTTCTTCAGTTTGTATCGTTTGACTATATTTTATTTCATATACAAATTTGTGTATCTTTATGTTCCATGTATAGCATTTCTGCTAAATAAATCTTTTATTATTATTATTAGTAATACAAATAATTGGATTTAGGTTTGTTAAAGCAGCAATAACTATTAAAATAAGAGTCATAAATTATTCCACTTATTTTAAAAATGAGTCTATAATTTAATATGACGTATTTAATAGTATAATATATAGGGTATTGAATACGGAATAATTAATATTCAGGAAAATGCTATTTGAATAATATTTCGCGTGTTCCAGAACAATTTTACAATCATAAACTGTCATGTCTTCCAGATTCATTGACCTCTCAGGCGCTCTAGCAAATAAGGGTTAAATAAAACTAATAATAATCGTAGCACCATTTTTCGTACAAACAAAAATACGAAATATATCCGAGATACAGTATCGTATTCACTAGTTTTAACAGTCAGGGGCCTCGTACTCGAGATTATAACGGAAATACACGATTTGACAATCCCTGAGTTGAATATAACTAATTTCCGAATAGCGCCTTTGTGTGTGAACGCTCTAGAGCTAAAACTGTAGAAAGTAAAATTATGTAATTTACGACTTGTATATGACCTAGATGTGCACCTCCTATTTTTGAAAACAATATCTTAATCGGAAATAACAGTTTACTTCCACTACTTATTCAATATCTCGTAAATGGCACGAGTTAGAGAAAAAGTTATTCATATTAAAGTTGAAGTTATTAAAATTTCTAGCAACTTTTGTTTAAATAGTTTTCTCGAAAAATGTACCAATAATTGAAAATTCGTCATTGAATGGTTATTACTTTCTTTTATGAACTAATAACTACGTATTGTAATCATGAAAAATTTCGGAATCGATATTTCAACTGGTATACACGTTTTGTCCTTCCCTGAATCGAATGTGACTATTTTCGGAATGTCGTCTGTGTGTCTGTGAACTCTGAGCCAAAACTGTCGAACGTAAAATTGTGATACTTAAGACTTATATAGGGTCTAGATGTGCATCTTCTATGTCTAAAATGAATATTCTAACCCGAAGTGCATGTTTACTCTATGCATTTTTTGTTCTATCGCCAATATCACTAGAACGGCTGCACTTATGTCAAAAATAGTTATGTTCATAATGAAAGATATTAATATTTTGCACAACTTTTGTTTGACAAATTTCTTCAAAAAATGTACCAGTTACGAGAAAACTGCTATGAAAAATCTTAGATATCTTATTTATGTTGGCATGGTTTCGCATTTAATTCAATCAATCATATGAACTGTTCCTGTCAATATTTTGACAGGGTAACAAAATATAATCAATTAGATAAATTACATTTCAGAGTAATCCTGTGGAGTATTGGTTAGTTTGTCAATTTGGAATATATATATATATTAGATAAATGACATTTTAGGATATATCTGTAGAGTATTGGTTAGTTTGATTTCTGGTTTTGGTTATATATATATAATCCACTCCAACTTTTTTTATATTTACGTTTCACATAATGATTTTGTTTCATAGTAATCGTAGAATGAATTCAAAACAGTATAAAGCATTATTAAAATACAAATTGTAATGGACAAAAGGTTGAGTTAAGGCCACTTCAGCTTTTTTATTCATCTAGTAACAGTAAATGTAGTAATTTCCGGTTTAGAAATTGTTTTGGAATTGTTCAAGTTTTATTAATTTTTTATGATTACATTACGTATTATTTTACTGGTATGTTGTAGTTTATTTAGAAGCAAAACTATTAAGGGGGCCTGTAGATAATAACCCGTTCGGCCCCTTTAACCGGAATCTGTGTATAAAAAGAAATATATGCGAGCGATCGCGTTTTTCTATAAATCGTGTGCAATTTTCATAAAATTTACGAGGAAATCAGTTGCACGCAAATTATACACGCAATGTGGGTTGCCGATGTTTGTTTGGTGTAAGGCGGTCATAATGTCTGGCCGAACGAACCTCGGCGGTAATTAATGCATACTCTAATAATTAGACGAGATTTGCCGGAATGCGTAATCAAAACAATAAACAACGCATATTCATTTTTGGAATTCTTGACAGTGCGTGTGCTTGACCTAAATACCTCGTGACCATCCGTCAAATAGCCATATAGTTTATTAGTTATGTATGTGTTCACATGTATCGTATGTGTACAGGGTGGTGAATTGAAATAGAACATATATAAGTCTTTATTTTATTTAAACTAACCAATACTCTACAGAAACATTCTGAAATGTCATTTATCTAATTGGGTCTATTTTGTTTTCCTGTCAAAATAGCAGATGATCCGATTTTATAAGCTACATGCGAATCCATGGCAACGTAAACAACATATTTATAATGTTTCGTAGCATTTTTCTCGCAACTGGTACATTTTTTAAAGAAATTTTTCAAACAAAAGTTGTGCGAAATATTCATATCTTTCATTATGAACATAACTATTTTTGCCGTAAGTGTAGCCGTTCTAGTGATATTGGAGATAGAACAAAAAATGTATAGGTAGTAAACATGCACTACCGGTTTGAATATTCTATTCAAAAATAGAAGGTGCACATCTAGGGCATATACAAGTCTTAAGTTTGAAGTTTCATAAATTTTCGTTTGACAGTTTAGGCTCTTGAGCGTTCACAGACACACACACACACATTAGTCATATTCGATTCAGGGAAGATCAAAACATGTATATATCCGTTGAAATCGAGTTCGAAATTTTTCATGATTACAATACTTACTTATTACTTTGTAAAAGAAAGTAAAAATTCTAATCCGATTTTCTGGAGTAAATAACATCACTTCAATTCACCATCCTGTATATGTATGTAATGACGTATTGTTTATGATTAACTGTTCCCCCGTTATTGGTTTGACACAGTTCTTTTGTATATTCCAAATCTATTAATGGATTGATCAATTTTTCCCTCGTTTTTCACTTTAATAAAATATAAACGTTTTTCGTGTATATGTATCATTTATATTCGCACATATATATTTATATTGGTTCAACCCCTTATATCGGAAACAGATATATTTTAGAACGAAAGTGTTCTAAATATTCGTGTATTGAATTATAAATACAATAATGTTCGGTTCCACATCAATCGGTTATATGATTATAGTGCAGCTAAATATTGTTATAAATTAATTATATCTTCACAATAACTTAATTATTGACGATATTTGTACATTTTAAAGATGGACGCTGACGTCACAATTTATATTATATATTCTACAATGTGGAAATCATTAAAACACTGTTTATATTAATTCACGGATTAATATCAATATCGTTCATTGTACTGTAATACAATACGGACAAGATAGTCGGGTATACGCCACTCCAAATCGAAGTTGGCAAAATCAATTGCTAGTAGAATTGAAATCATAATTCACAATTCAACTTAAAAATTATTTCGGTAATTCACAAGCTCAAATCTCTTACAATTGATTTCAAATCACAATTCAAACAAATTGAAGCCTTTTAGACAATTACAAGTGTTTTATGTGATTTTGTATTATAAATCAACAATCATAAGGAATGAATCTATTTTATATTTATCAAGTATACATTTTTAATATAACTTTTAACTTGAAATGTGATTTGAAACCATTCTGCCTTTTTACATTCTTTTACGAAGTAATAAGTAACTATTGTAATCATGAAAAATTTCGAACTCGAAATTTCAACGTTTTGACCTTCCCTGAATCGAATGTCACTATTTTCGGAATGACGTCTGTCTGTGTGTGTGAATGCTTTAGGGCCAAAACTGTCGAACGTAAAATTATGAAACTTCAAACTTAAGACTTGTATATGCCCTAGATGTGCACCTCCTATCTTGAAAAGAATATTCAAACCGGAAGTGCATGTTTACTTTGTGCATGTTTTGTTCTATCTCCAATATCACTAGAACGGCTACACTTACGGCAAATATAGTTATGTTCATAATGAAAGATATTAATATTTCGCACAACTTTTGTTTGAAATATTTCTTCAAAAAATGTACCAGTTGCGAGAAAAATGCTACAAAACATTATAAATATGTTGTTTACGTTGCCATGGATTCGCATGTAGCTTATAAAATCGGATCATCTGCTATTTTGACAGGAATACAAAAGACTCTATTAGATAAATGACATTTCCGAGTATTTCTGTAGAGTATTGGTTAGTTTGACTGCTTGTTTTGGTTATATATACAATAATAAATTTTGATGGTTGAAGGATTTTTGAGGGCTTTTTGAAGCCTTTGATTTATTCATAAATACAATTAAATTTTTATTTTTTTAAATATAATTCAATTTAATTACAATCATTTGGGGGAAATATGTTTATCGCAGCATCAATCAATGATGAAAAGTGCGACTCATTCGACTTTCTTGTCTCTGTATTTATAATAAAATTTTATTTTAAATTAACCATACGATAGTTATGAAACGAAATCAATATATATATTGTAATTAGGGAAACGTATATATAAATCAATTATTTTCAAGACGATTTTTCAGTAATTGGTTTTTCGAAAAGAACTTTTTATTCAAAAGTTGCTAGAAATTTTAATATCCTCTACTTTAATAAGAATCTCATTTCTCTAACACAAGCCGTTTCTGATATATTAAAAAAAAATGTTACTGTTACTTCTGGTTAAGATATTGTTTTCAAAAATAAGAAGTGCACATCTAGGCCATATACAAGTTTAAGTTTCATCAATTTTCCTCCAACAGTTTTGGCTCTAGAGCGTTCACACACATATAGACATAGACACCGTTAAAATCTCGAGTTCTAAAATGTTCATGATTACAATACTTCATTTTAGACTTCGTCCAAGAAAGTAATTAAGGAAATATATTTATCGCGGCTTTAATGACACGATATTTACAACAAAATATCAATCTAAAGTCAAAAGTAGGCCACTCGTGTTAACTCTTCCCAAATATAATTCTGAAATTTAGATGTATCACTAAAACAATACACCCTAATGCAGGGCGGCAAACAATCGAGATATCTATCTCGGTTTCGAGTATATGGACACCGATTTACACCTGGTAATCAAACGTGGCAACATTTTGCGTGACTGTCATCACCGTTACATAATGTACCAACTATTTAACGCAACACGTTACATACACTCTGGCAACGTAATACACCGCGACCAAAAGCCAAGTAACATACTGTTGGATCAACATTGTCGCTGTAAAATTGCTGACTTCGGACTGGCCAGATCACTTACGCAAAACTCGGAGGGATCCGGCATTAATACGGATTGTGATCCGACACTAACGGACTACGTGGCGACAAGGTGGTATCGTGCGCCAGAGATTCTCATTGCGAGCAGAAGGTAATCTATCAATAAATGTTAATTATAATTCCGTATTGCATAATTAGCCGTACGAAAGTACAAAAGAGCTAAAGTTTGTAGCATTCTCGGATCAACAAATGTCCTTAACAAAAAGTGTTTGTCTCGTCGTTCTGAGTCCAAAAATATATATAACTTGGATGTTAGTCGACCAAATTTGTGCACATTTGAAGTTAATCTATTCTACTTGAATGCTGCTTTTATTTTTTAGCAGGATAATTCTGCACTGCACAAACGGACTAATTGATATTTGTACAGGTATACCAAAGGGATTGACATGTGGAGTTTGGGTTGTATTTTGGGTGAGATGATCGCTGGTAAGCCAATATTTCCTGGAACTTCCACAGTGAATCAAGTTGAAAAGATAATGCAAACTATACCGACTCCATCCGAAGAAGGTGTTTACTATTATTAATATTTGTTGTTGTTTTTTTTTTTTTTACAATACAGAAAATGACGTATTTCGATTATAGATATCGCTAGTGTATGCTCCGGAATTGGTACATCGATGATAAAGTACTCACCTAATGGACCCAAAACCCCTCTGGCACAAATTCTTGGTGATGAATGTTGCACAGATGCCTTAGATTTGATTAATAAATTACTCATTTTTAATCCGAACAAAAGACTGATCGCCGAGCAAGCATTAGAACACAAATTCTCATCTACGTAAGCATTTTTTACTTTCAAACTTATATTGATTGATTGGTTTAATTGTAGAAACGTCTTAGGCCACAAAGTACATGTTTAAATAATTAATATTTTCATAATATTTTAAAATTACAACCGGTTTCCATGATACAGGGATTCCACGCATTCACTTTTTCCGAAATCGATCACTTATACTCACTATTTTAAAATTTTATTCACTATATTTATGTCATAGAAGTATTAAAGGCGCTAAAAATTCGTCAAGGTTTTAACTTCGTTAACTCAAAACCGATTATTAACTTTTTTTTTTTTTTTTCGGCAAAAGTTTATAGAAAATTTGTTTCTGTGAACACTCTAGAGCAAATACTGTCAAACGTTAAATTGTGAAATTTCAAACTTAAGAAACCGGAAGTGCATGTTTACTCTATGTATTTTTTGTTCTATTTCCAATATCACTAGAACGGCTGCACTTATGGCAAAATTAGTTATATTCATAATGATAGATATTAATATTTCACACAATTTTTGTTTTAAAAGTCTCTTCAAAAAATGTACCAGTTACGAGAAAACTGCTACGGAAAATCTTAAGTATCTTATTTATGTTGCCATGTATTTGCATATACTTTAATCAATCATATTATGATTTGTGTAAAAACTACGTAAAAGAAAATCGAGTACAGGTCACTCTAGTTTTGTAATACACTCTTAATTAAAATATGTATAACTCTTTTATTTATTTAATCAATTGCCTGAAATTTGATAACACAAGATTTTTGGGGTCGCAGATTACGTATCTGGCTTCAAAATCGCTCTAAAAACAAAATGGCGTCTACAAAATTAATATTTTATTCACTTTTTTATCTTTTATCAGTCACTTATTTCACTTTTATCTTTTAAAAACTACACTATTTCACTTTTTTGTATACAAAATTGCTGTGGAAGCTCTGATTGATATATTATCAATTTTTATTCTTAACTTTGAATTGAATCAATTACTAAATTTAGAATGACAGGACATGTCACCTCTGTGCTTTACGTACCAAATACATAATGTATATGTATGTAATTATTAAAATAATTTATATTCCCAAAACCGGTCGTAATTATAAATATTTTGAATAAAACCAATTTTTTAATGTATATGTTACCATTAAACCAATCTTTCATACCATTTGCAATGTAGGTGAAATTCTTGACCATAGATGTATTTTGTTATAGCTATCGTAACCGAGGATCAGAAATAACATTAGACAAAAACGTAGTACCACCCCTAAACGATGATGTACGACTATCAGTAGATGATTACAGAAACAAATTATACGAACTAATGTCGCGCCATACAATTCCGAAACTGAACAAAACTGGTCACACGCGCCTAAAGAAGCCAATTTCATTAAAACATCCAATCGAATCACGACGACCAGAAATGATAAAAGTTCGAACATCCCCAATCCAAGTGCGAGATATAAGCTTCGACAAAAACTTAAGACCAAACCATTCAACAAAAGAAAAAATGATCCAATCCGAAGCGAAGCTACGCTATGTGGACCCACGTCCGAAATTAACGTCGTTAACAATCAAATCCGAGTCGAAATTATCGCAAAGCGCGACCCGCAACAACATTATATTCCAGGGAATTGTGCCGCGCCATATTCACCCGCATCGAAACTCGTTCGGTGACATCCGAAGCACGGACATCCGGAAGCAATCCCCGTCGGAGTTGGCAGCCAAAGAGAAAACGCGAAAGAAATTGGTGGCTGTTAAACATAATATGGGCACGTATAGTGCACCATTCAATAGTTATAATCACAGTCACGGTATAATCACTGCCAGTGCCCTTAGGGAATTGAAATCGGGTGTGCGATGAGATGTTCTGTTAGTGTTTCCAACCCAAGCAAACTTTCTAGTCGAAATTTCTTGTGTGTGCGTGTGATTGCCATGCAACAAGTCACAACAAAGGCTCACTACACTGACATTTGTATTTTTGCTATACATTACTCTGTTTCATTTATTTCGGTTTTACTTGTGGGAGATTTTAAACAAATTAGACTGGTTCAAATTTTGACTCTAAATCTCAAAGAAACAATTTACAAATTCAATCATTTTGTGTTTAATGAAACTTATACAATTGTCATAAATTAATCATTTTTCACGGTAACATGACGTTATTTTAATTATCTCGTAAACGTTCTCTGAGAAAAATCAAATAAAAACTAACCAATGACTAGCAAAATTCATATTAATAAACAAATACAATAGTTTGTGTGAGCCTCATTTTTTACAAATATATTATTTATTGGTTCGATTTTGAACTACAATATTATTTGTGAGGATATATAGAATATTATGATTATTTTATGTACACATATTTACCGATCACTTTTCGATCAAACAACTGTATTTATCAGTATTATGCACACGATATAATAACATGCAAGATCTTTTTTCTATTTAATAAATAAAGCAAGACAATTTTTAAAAGAATGTTCTTATGATTGATTGATTGATTTATTATGTGAGTGTGGAATTTGAAAGCTCCTCCGTTAGTTCCGGCACTGGGACAGCTATCCAGGCTTGGATTCAAAGAATTTTGCCCTACATTATATATATATATATATATATATATATATATATATATATATATATATATATATATATTTATATATATATATATATATATATATATATATATATATATATATATATATACAACATATAAAGTGTTCCGGAGATATATATATATATATATATATATATATATATATATATATATATATATATATATATATATATATATATATATTGAATCACAAAACTGGCGAAGAAACACGCCATCTGATTCGCAATCTAACTAATCAAAGTAATCATTATTATGAGAATCACGTTTCTTCGTTCGTTATTAGTTATCCCTACTCTTCCATTTTGTGATCAGAAACTGACAGTCCCCTTCCCCTTGCGAATCATATTATTTCTATGATTACTTGGATTGAATCACAAAACTGACGAAGAAACACGCCTTCTGATGGATACATCATAGAAATAATATGATTCGCAATGGGAAGGGGATTGTCAGTATCTGATCACAAAATGGAAGAGTAGGGATAACTAATAACGGGCGAAGAAACGTGATTCTCATAATCATGATAAGTTAGATTGCGAATGAGAAGGCGTGCTTCTTCGCCAGTTTTGTGATTCAATCCAAGTAATCATAGAAATAGAATGATTCGCAAGGGGAAGGGATTGTCAGTATCTGATCACATAATGGAAGAGTAGGGATAACTAATAACGGGCGAAGAAACGTGATACTCATAATCATGATTAGTTAGATTGCGAATGAGAAGGCGTGCTTCTTCGCCAGTTTTGTGATTCAATCCAAGTAATCATAGAAATAGAATGATTCGCAAGGGGAAGGGATTGTCAGTTTCTGATCACATAATGGAAGAGTAGGGATAACTAATAACGGGCGAAGAAACGTGATTCTCATAATCAAGATTAGTTAGATTGCGAATGAGAAGGCGTGCTTCTTCGCCAGTTTTGTGATTCAATTCAAGTAATCATTGAAATAGAATGATTCGCAAGGGGAGGGGATTGTCAGTTTCTGATCACATAATGGAAGAGTAGGGATAACTAATAACGGGCGAAGAAACGTGATTCTCATAATCATGATTAGTTAGATTGCGAATCGGAAACACGCATATAGAAATATAAAAGAGCACACTGAATATTCAAATATGAATTTTGTTGGCAATGTTGCCAACTTACAAACTGTAACACTAGATTCACAAGCAATAGTAACTAACTGGCTATTCTAGCTTTTCACCCATGATGGGTGAGAAGTTTCTCACCGTGAGAAGTGATTGGGTGTCCACCTAGTAGATTTTTTAGGTAGCTTCATTTTGATAGTCTATTTTGGTGAGAAACTGCTCACCATAGCCAAGATGGCGATAACTTTTGTGGTAGTGTGAAATTAGTGATTCGCCATTTTATATTTTGAGGTTAGAGTGAATAATAACCAGTGTTCCCAACTTTGAAACAAGTGAAATAAATGGAGGTCGCGTGTATTTTGACGGATGAGTCCGGCCCTGTAGCGATCATCTGTGTTTACTTGTTTGGAAAGCTCTGATTTCCATTCGGCCTTGAGCAGTAACGCGTCAAGGTCAAATGATATTAAAAGAAATTTTCAATATGGCCGTGTTCACAACACAGACAGCAGTGACGTTTCTGTTTACTTAATTGCGTAGTGTTTATCAAACGATTCGCCTGCTCACTGTCTACACGAAATAACCAAAGAATTACCAAACAAACGTCCTACAAATATGTAACGAAACTCTGTGTGTGTGTCTAGTGAGTGTTCGTGTGTGTGTACCAGTCATTATTGTAAATTCATGTTCATGCAGGTGTGGTGTTATTGTTTTGATTAACACGTGACAAGCAGTGTTTAATTTTCGTGTGGAAATGGATAAATCTGTTCGGAAAAAACATTTGCGACACGCTAAATGAGGATTTTATGTGCAGTTGTTCGTGTTTGGGAGACGACGGGTAATCGAACATCATTATTGTGAGTAAAACATCGCGAATTGTGACATATTACAAAATATTTCCGACAAAATAGTGGCATTTATATTTAAAGCATATCACAATGTAACTTTCATATTCGGAAACTTTCATTTCATATACACGGAATTATAATATATAACTGAATATCGAAAAGTGAATGTTAACCTTCATGCGCCTTTGTTTTGAAATTACAGTCTCTTCTTATTTACGTCAACATATTTTATTATTATATACCTGTAGGCGAAATTGTTGTAGAAACCCCTTTATAACACAAATATTATGTTGTTGCATCGGTTGATGATCTTTGACGCACTTTTTACATAACTGGTTTTTTTTACTTTCTTTTACAGAGTAATAAGTAAGTATTGTAATCATGAAAAATGTCGAACTCGAGATTTCAACGGATATACACGTTTTGACCTTTTCTAAATCGAATGTGACTATTTTCGAAATGACGTCTGAACGCTCTAGAGCCAAAACTGTCGAACGAAAAATTATGAAACTTCAACCTTAAACTTTGTATATGCCCTAGATGTGCACCTCCTATTTTTGAAAAGAATATTCAAACCGGAAGTGCATGTTTACTCTATGCATTTTTTGTTCTATCTCCAATATCACTAAAACGGCTACACTTACGGCAAATATAGTTATGTTCATAATGAAAGATATTAATATTTCGCACAACTTTTGTTTGAAAAGTTTCTTCATAAATTGTACCAGTTATGAGATAACTGCTACGAAAAAACCCAAATATCTTATTTACGTTGCCATAGTGTGACAAATTTTATTTTTAAATCGGATCAACCATGAGTTACAGCATTTGTTTTTTGTTTATTGAAAACAAACAAGCACTATATTGACAGTTATCTGTATGAATTAATATTTAAAATATTGATTTCTTATTAGAATAAATTGTATTAGGTAAATTATTATAGAATCAATTTATATTATATATTTGCTAACATAATTAAATAACAATTTCAGAGTTTTATTGTGGAGTTTGACAGTTTAAGAGTGAATACGATAAGTACTTCAAATACAGATCCATTATAAATTGGTATAATTATCCAGTTATTATTAAGTTATAGTAATTTAATTTGAATTTTCATTTTATATTGGTCAGCAAAATATTTTCTTATCACTTAATAATAATAATTATTATCTGCGTCTGTTTTTGTCAGGAAAACAAAATAGACATTTCAGAGTATTCCAGTAGAGTATTGGTTAGTTTGACCCTTTGTTTGAGATTATATATATATATATATATATATATATATATATATATATATATATATATATATATATATATATATATATATATATATATATGTACACAGTTTGTTTGGGATATATATATATATTAATATCTATCTATTTAAAACTACGTAAAAGAAAGTTGAGTGCAGGCCACTCCAGATATTTTTATAATAGATTTTAATTATAACACATCCTAGTTGAAATTTTCTCTTCAACGAAAGTCACATTCTTTAAAGTACTAAATATTTTATCATAACCTTATTACTCGAGGTATTTTCGTGTGTACCTATTTGCAATCAGTCGCGAGTTCATTTCACTCGTTTGTAATTTTCCCGAACCGTAAATTTATCTTTCCATTTTTGTCTTAAAACGATTAGCCATAAATTTAAACTATACCATAAACTAGCCAAATAATTGCATTTGATATCATATAACGAAAGTAACGCGTATATGTAATACTATTAATACAAATAAATAAAAAATGAAGTGTGGAGGCAGAAATCATTTTGTTTTAAATTTGGTTCTAATATTTAAATATGTCAAACACCGTGATAATTTGGGTCATACTAACTATCGAATTTAATAAAACAATACAAAAATACTTAATTTGATACAATAAATTTTTATTGAGTTAATTATGACGGCACAGGTTGGCAATCAATGTTCCCAACCTAAGCATAATGCATTTTAATGCTAACACTTCTATTTTAATTTGATAACATGGCTGTTTTCAACTTCAGTAAAATCGTATATTTGTTTGAGGCCATTTTATAATTATTTCACGTGTTATTATTCAGAAAATGTACAAAAATGGCCAGTTTGCAATGTTACCAACTATAGCAAAAAATAATAGTTTTCCCACTATTGACGCCATTATGCAGAAATCATCTTAAATTAATATTCTAAAAAAATGTACAAAAATGGCCAGTTTGCAATGTTACCAACTATAGCAAAAAATAATAGGTTTCCCACTATTGACGGCCATTATGCAGAAATCATCTTAAATTAATATTCTAATATAAATCTATAGGAAATTGAATTGTATATAGGTATATATTAAAAATAATATTTGCATTAAGGCTCCTATATCGTACTTATTAGCTCGTGCTAATGCCAAATCCAAAAAAAGTTATACCTAGTTGTTAGCAGTAGTAACAGTTTTGATGAATTCAGACACGGAATGTTATATTATTCATGATTAAGATGACGTCACGCGTCTTATTTAATTTTGCTAGTTTAATATATATTTCATGTAGATTGTCAATAATTAAAACCTCCCTGTTATAACCCAAAACCAAGAAAATGTATTAAAATACACTACTATATTTTTATACATTTGTAATAGTCATAAAGGTGTTAGAAACAAGTTTGATTGTTAAATTTAGCTATTGTAAGTAGACATATGTTTTTGGCGTTTCTTAACTAATGTGGAAAGTATTTTTGATGTTATTTAATAAGAGGATAATTTGTTTTTTAATCACTTTCGAATAAAATATTTGTGTAAAATTACTATACAGTACGGGTACCTACTATAAGCTGAGCTAGCTGTTCTCTTACCCATTTGTCAAGAGTTCACTAGTCGCAATAACTACTTAACAGCTGATTAGGCAATGGTTATCAGGATCGCGTCTGCACTGTATTTAACATAAATTTAATTCGTTGAAGGCTGCTATGATAAAATAAAAGAAAATTAATTTTTAAGAGGAATCCCTACCGAGCTCACTTTTCCCTATCAGCATTATTCAGTAGCACAAATATAACAATATATAAAATAGATAAAAACCAGATATTGAAATGCTTGCGTTTCAACTGTACCGCAGTGCTAACAAATGTTACTGCTAGAGCCAGTAGCTAAATTAGAATACAGTTACCTTGAAAATGCGACTACAATATTTCAAAATATGACTATAAAATGTATTTTTAAAAGATATTTCTGTTAATAATTGCAAGTTAAAAGTTCAATCTAGGCATGTACAGTGCCGTAAATTGCGAATATCGTTCAATTCAATTCATAATAAACCTCTTAAGAAATACATCATTTTTTGTTGGGAAATGTTTCATTTATTTTTATATATAAAATATATAAATTTTGTAAAATTTCGTCTGTACAGACGTGCATTAGATCATACTTAAGCGACATATATTTTTTTGGAACGATTATATTTTAATTTAGGATCAGAAAACGTCAAGAGCGGAACGATGATTTTTGATTTCATGCTACTGGGTGTAGGGATTCCTCTTACTTCAACGTTAGTTTTTCGTTTCGTTTTATTATTTATTGAACTTGTTGAATTTTAGATGATGTTGGGCGAACTGTCATCGCCATGGGAACACCAGGCGACAAATTTCCAATCGATAAGGTAGTCCATGGTCTACCATCGACTGGAATCGTGTCGTCAACCACCACCTACGACCAAATTGAAGAACCACCTGACTCACCGACAACCGACATGACGGTCTTGCAAAACATTCCGTCACTGGGCATATTCGTCGAGCAGCGCCCGCTAGACACCCAACATTCAATCATCTCCGACTCCAAAAAACCCTTGCAGCTATTAGTCCCTGGTCCCACACTAGAAGATCTCGAGCAACAACTTCTACGTGACGTAACACCATCCGATTCTGCAAATTCTTCACCGAACGTGCCTTTACATAGTTTTACAACAATCCCACCCACTCCCGACGCTTTCTTGCAGCAAGTTACCACAACTACCAGTATTGTTCAACGTTTACCAACACATAAATCTAGTGATGCGTTAAGTTTACCCGGACCATCCGGTCTTCAAACACCTAAATCAACAAAAGCTAGTTCCACTTTAGTCAAAATCGCACCCAAACGCAATAAGAAACCATCGCCAAGTTTACAAACACCAAAAAAGCCACACGTATGCTCTATATGTAACAAAAATTTCCAAACATTTGCAAAACTCACCACACATCACTTAGTCCACACGGGCAGCACACCATTCAAATGTGAACACTGCAAAAAGACATTTAGCTCCAAGTTCAAACTTGTTCGTCATATGCTGATACACTCGGACCGGAAACCGTTCAGTTGTACGGTCTGCGAGCGAACGTTCCACCGCAAAGACCACCTCAAAAATCACATCAAAGTGCATAGTCCTAGCAAAAAGGTGTACGCCTGCGAAAAAGCGAACTGCAAAAAAGAATATACATCCGTGATGAGCTACCGGAAACACCTGGCGCTACACTCCGCAGAAGAGGGCAGTCTCGAATGTAAAATTTGTTCGAAAATATTCGAAACAAAACCAGACATAATGTACCATTTGAAAATTCACGCCGGAAGTCGAACAGTGAAAAATCCAAACGAGAAAAAATTCACATGCGATTATTGCGACCGGAAATTCTTTACGCGCAAAGACGTGCGACGCCATCTTGTTGTTCACACAGGCACTAGAAACTTCCTATGCCAGTTCTGCCCGCAACGTTTCGGCCGCAAAGATCACTTAGTGCGACATATTAAAAAATCACATTCGCGCAATTATACCGAATTAGACTCAACATCGACTGATGCACCTATATTCGATGCGGAGGCAAGCTACAGCGAAGTAAAAGAAGAGATTCCACCGATCGAAACCATTCTTGAGTATGCGGATAAAAGCGACATAAAATTGGAGGAGCTTCCTGATGTTGCGTTTTTGCGCAGTTTCACCGAGCTGAGTCCGATGTTGTGCGCCGAACCGGAGCAATTCATAACTCATCCCACTTCTGATAGTGACTTACAGGCTGAGTTGCCGTCTGATTCGGAATTATTGAGCGAGTTGGATGTGATCAAAGGGGCATTGGAGCAGGGAATCGTTGAAGTAACGGGCACAAGTGCGGGATTAATTGAGGTCGAACGCGATTTAGAGTTGCAGAGTCATCAGTTGTTACCCAGTGATATGATGGATAGTGATCTGTTGCGGCTGATTGGCGAAGGTGGCAGTCAGCTGATTGATGATGAGAATAATTTGCCATTGCCCGGTTTTAGTCAGGTGTTCAAACAGCAAGAGCCGCCGTCTTGACATAGTCAAACAGTCATTTATTTACAACTATGTTCAAATATATTGAGACAATGTTTTTAATTTGTAACCCAAAAAAAAAAAATTACAGGGCAGTTACAACATTTGGTGCTATTTATTAAGAAAGTGTCTTTTCTTATGTATAGAATAAACTTTTTTTTATCGTCTAAAGAAGCATATAGTACTTGTTTATTATTATTATTGTATCATAATTTATATGAAGTGTTGAATATTCGTTTTTTTTTTATATATATATATATATCTATATATTTAAATGTTTTTCAAATCGAAATTTATATAAATATTATTATTGATTAACTTTTAGTAGTGATGGGTTTCTTGCAGAAACTTAAGGATTGTTCACAGCGAAATAATCAGTAATTAAGCTTAGATAATTACAAATAATAATCTAGTTTGTATTATGGCAAGCAATGCTAGCATTCCAAGCAACAAAATTAACACAATGTATGATAAATTTTGTTGCTGTGAACGTTAACCTTGTATGTCATACAACAAACTGGAATTATTAATTATAATTTCTAAGCTTAATTTTCTGATTGATTCGCTGTGAACAATCCTTTATACTAGTAACACAAGCAACGCACTAAGTAGCAATTTCCCAAAATCATTACTGCATATTGCTGATTAGTGCAATTATAGAAAAAATCAATTTAAACGTACATAATCCGAATAAAAGAGATTATATTGTCATGTTAAAATATATTTAGGACAGTAAATTTTGGTACAGCCCATCACTGCATTATAACCTACAGAATCCAAAGTACAAACTATCTTAAAATTGTTATAAAATTGAAATAATTTACTACACTGTGTTCAGTTCGATGCAAACATAATTTGTTTTCTATGATCGAATATGCGTAATGAAGCAATATTTATATTATTTGTATTGTATTCGTGAACACAGTTTGCAGCTTTATATTCCGTTATGTTATGAAATAGGCATAATTTAGAAATGAACAAGAAACCAAGAGTTATTATAATTATTATAAATATTTTATTATTATTATTATTATTATTGTAAGATCATTCCGATAACGTACGGATTGGAGAAACAGTGTCTACCTCATTGCAAACCATTACTTGCTGTACAATCAGCTAGTCATAGATACTAAGTGTAACAATTTGATTCATGTGTATATATTATTATCAAGTTGGTTCATGTTGAATATTATTGATGTAAATATGTTATATATGTATCATTTGTCGAATTGTATGGATACATTATATTTTTTTATATAAAATATAGTATTATTTATATATCACTTGTTCTTCATTTTATTATTTTTTATTACGACTTGTTCATTAAGGATGTCGTTTACGTAACTTTTATTTTGTTAGGTAACGGTTTCAATTTTTTTCTGCATTTTTAACAGACGATTATTCATTAAATATTATTTTTTAAATATATACAAAAGATAAGAACATTAAACAATGTAAGGGGCGATAATTCGAATCAGTGTGCGAATACAGTGGTACCTCGGCTCACGAACTTAATTCGTTCGCGAGCCGAAACAATTTTCTTTGTAGGATAATTTTCCGAAAATGGGACATCACATATATCAGTAAAGTTATCCTTGAAAATCTCCAACCTAGATTTCTGTTGCCATTAGAAAGCAAAATCCCCTAGATTTATATTTCGCTTAATTCGCGGTATTAAGGCCTTAATTGTGTTTCATTTAGATTTTCTTTAAATTAAGAAATAAACTAAGTTGTTGAACACTATTATTATTTATTTTTAAATCCATGCACTTAATATATTTATATGATTTATACATGTTATGAAAGGTGTTCACTTTAAAAAAGAGCCATTCGGATATTTTGTAAATTGGGGAAATGTAAATAGTCGCAGATCACAGATCCACAGTAAAGGATTGTTCACAGCGAAACAATCAGTAATTAGACTTAGAAAATTACAAATAATAATCTAGTTTGTATTATGTCAAGCTATGTTAACATTCCAAGCAACACAATTTATGGTAAATTTTGTTGCTGTGAACGTTAACCTTGTATGTCATACAACAAACTGGAATTATTACTTATAATTTCTAAGCTTAATTACTAATTCCTTAGCTGTGAACAATCCTTAAGGATATACAAGGTTAACGTTCACAGCAAAAACAATTATCATAAATTGTGTTGCTTGGAATGTTAACATTGCTTGTCATAATACAAACTAGATTATTATTTGTAATTTTCTAAGCTTAATTACTAATTGCTTCGCCGTGAACAATCCTTTAAGGATTGTTCACAGCTAAAGAATTAGTAGTTAAACTTAGAAAATTACAAATAATAATCTAGTTTGTATTATGACAAGCAATGTTAGCATTCCAAGCAACACAATTTATGGTAAATTTTGTTGCTGTGAACGTTAATCTTGTATGTCATACAACAAACTGGAATTATTACTTATAATTTCTAAGCTTAATTATTAATTCTTTAGCTGTGAACAATCCTTTAATACCCTGAAATTGTACTAATTTGCTTATTATGTCATCAATTATTGTGTTTTCAACATAAATTCAATAGAAAAAAATGGTGTATCTGCGACTATTTACATTTCCCCAATTTACAAAAAATCTGAATAGCACTTTTTTAAAAATGAACTAATTTTGTAATGTACACACTAAAGGATTGTTCACAGCAAAACAATCAGTAATTAAGCTTAGAAAATTACAAATAATAATCTAGTTTGTATTATGACAAGCAATGTTAACATTCCAAGCAACACAATGTATGATAATTTTGTTGCTAACCTTGTATTGCATACAACAAACTGGAATTATTACTTATAATTTCTAAGCTTAATTACTAATTTTTTAGCTGTGAACATTCCTTTACACCTTTCATAACATGTATAAATACATTAATAGTATATACCGAAATTGAACTACTGTAACCGCTAACGAATAAAACATCGAATTTCTCGAACTTGAAAAACATATTTAGGATAAATTAGCAGTAAAATGGTTTATAATCGCTAATACTATCGAAATAATATTATTTTAGCTCTTTAAAGTCAATTAGAAACGAAATAAATGAGTAACCGGTTACTGTGATCCAAATTTAAAAAAAAATTAAATGTATTCAACCACTTAGTTTGTTGTATTAAGGATTGTTCACAGCGAATTATTTAGTAATTAAACTTAGATAATTACAAATAACAATCTAGTTTGTATTATGGCAAGCAATGCTAACATTCCAAGCAACGAAATTAACACAATTTATGATAAATTTTGTTGCTGTGAACGTTAACCTTGTATGTCATACAACAAACTCAAATTATTACTTATAATTTCTAAGCTTAATTTCTAATTCTTTTGCTGTGAACAATCCTTTAATATAAAGAAAATCTAAATGAAACCCAATTGAGGCCCTAATACCGGGTATTAAGCGAAATATAAATCTAGGGGATTTTTCTTTCTGTTGGCAACAGAAATCGAGGCTGGAGATTTTTTAGGATAACTTTACTGATATTCAAGATCGTACCCATGCACTATTTATTACCAACCCCAAGAAAATGAGTTTATATAAGTAATGTTGTGTGTTGAAAATCTAATATTCTTGAGCAAATAAAATAGTGTGTGTGTAAATATGGCAAATGCGGATACATGGGAGTGGCCGTGGCAATATAGTTTTCCACCGTTTTTCACTTTACAACCGCATGCCGAGACAAAATCGCGCCAGCTAGCTGCCTGGCGAAATCTCGTCTTGGAATACCACTCGAATCGCAAAGAAAGTATTCTGGATGTTCAAGAAGCTGTGCGATCGCCACTATTTTATAATGCATCAATAAACCGTAAACTTAATGTGGAATTTATTCAACTAATACTCAACGATCTAGCACGAACAGAAAATGCTGCTCCCTGCGATAAAAGGAAACAACGATGGGAAATCTATTGGCATACATTACAAGAATGGGCTTCGTTAATTTATAATTACGCGATGAATAATGGTTTAACTAATACTGTGTGTACACTATTTGAACTATCGCAAGGTGATAATGTTACAAATGAGGAGTTTTTCGGACTTGATCGCGAAGTGCTTGTGAAAGTGTTGAAAATATTACAAATGCAGGGGAAATGTGAACTCATTCAAACGGATGAGGATTACGGAGTGAAATTTTATTAAATTATTGTAATATATATATATTTATATAGTTTATTGTTATATTCGAATAAATGTTGCATTATTATTTTATACTTACGTAGTTTACAGACAATATATATATATATATATAATCCAAACAAATTTTCAAAAAATACCAATATTCCACAGTAATACACTGAAATTGTACCAATTATCTTATTGTTATCAAACATAGATGTTGATTATAAAAATATAATATTAGGAAATAATAATCAAACAGAAACAATATGAAAACCAAGCTTACCTTATATAAGTGAATGGGTTGAAAATTATACCAATACCAATTTGTAATGGTTTTGAAGTATTAACTATCAAAACTAACCAATACTCTACAGAAATATTCTGAAATGTCCTTTATCTAATTCAGTCTATTTTGTTTTCTTGTCGATATATTGACAGGCGTAGATGATCCGATTTTATAAGCTACATTCGAATCCATGACAACGTAAACAAGATACTTATTATTTTTAGTAGCAATTTTCTCGTAACTGGTACATTTATTGAACAAACTTTTCAAACAAAAGTTGTACGAAATATTAATATCTTTCATTTTGAATATAATTATTTTTGCCGTAAGTGCAGCCGTTCTAGTGATATTGGAGATAAAACAAAAAATGCATAAAATAAACATGCACTGCCGGATTGAATATTCTTTTCAATAATAGGAGGTGCACAACTAGACCATATACAAGTCTTAAGTTTGAAGTATCATAATTTTACGTCAGACAGTTCACACAGACGTCAGTTCGAAAATAGACAAATTCGATTCAGGGAAGCTCAAAACGTGTATATCCGTTGAAATCTCGAGTTCGATTTTTTTGGTGAACCCTATACTTACTTATTACTTCGTGAAAAGAAAGTAAAAAGGCCTGGTCCCGTCACTAGTAACCATAAAAACTAAGGGCGACGTCGGGGAAATATTCTCAATTGGCACGGTGGAAGTTAGGGTTCCATCCCGGATCATACCAGTTTGCATTTAAAAAACAAAAAGCGCTCTACACATATATATTTATATGCCGAGCATATTATTTGTACAATAGGATCAGCCTCTCGTTAACGTGAACACGGTTTTATTTTGTTCATGGTATCGAGCGTCTAGTGTATATATAATCCATGTGATATATATTTCCAATTCCTATTTACGACATAGCTTGAAATTTAAAGGATTAAAATACGCCTAGAAATAAATATGCTTATTACTCTGTAAAAGAAAGTAAAAAGGCTTGGCCCCGTCACTAGTAACCATAGAAACTAAGGGTGACGTCGGGGAAATATTCTCAATTGGTACGGTGGAAGTTAGGGTTCCATCCCGGATCATATCAGTTTGCATTTAAAAAACAAAAAGCGCTCTACACATATATATTTATATGCCTAGCATATTATTTGTACAATAGGATCAGCCTCTCGTTAACGTGAACACGGTTTTATTTTGTTCATGGTATCGAGCGTCTAGTGTATATATAATCCATGTGATATATATTTCCAATTCCTATTTACGGCATAGCTTGAAATTTAAAGGATTAAAATACGCCTAGAAATAAATATGCTTCTATTTCTATTGCTACTTTAAAATATTACACATGTAATTATTTGCAATTCCACACATTGAATAGGGCCTGAACTAAAACAATCGAAGTATTTCAACATTTTTTTAAGACGTTTTATTTATTAACATTAAATTAGTTTAACGTTGCGTTTCAGATGTTAATATAACACAACAAATCATACACAAGAGCTATATGGTACAATAAATTTATTACTATAAAACATTTCTAAATTTTGTATGCAGTTTTACAATATTATACAATTTAGATACAGATTGTTTATACGGGCGCTTTCTGTACAAGTTTGAACCAGTGTCCACACTCACATCGCCTTGGCACACCACTGTGCAACCACATCCAATTCACGGCTGTCGCATCTTCCTCGCAAATGCATCCAACAATACGGGATTCAAACGCCGACGGGATTTCATTCGGACAATCTTTGGTGCCTGCTGCACGTTTTATTACTTTTAAATCGAATGGATTATCATTTCCAGCGGCTTTTGCTAATAATTCACGTTTCTCTATACCGGTCGCGTGCTCCAAAGGGTCTCCCATTGCTGTTAAAAAAAAAAAAAAGAATATATAAAAATTATTTGCATTACATTCTACTAGATTTATATTATCAGGGGTTTGTCTCAGTAGACAAACCCCTGCAAACTAAACAAAAAATCTAAAGGATTAAGCGTTATAATTTTAATTATTATATATATATATATACTCGTACCTCGCCTAGTGCACGGCATTAAATTCAGAAATCCCCGCCTAGTGCACCGGCTGAGGATATATATATATTCTTACACCGCGTCTATTTTTTCTCACCTTGCCTAAAATAGGACAGAACGATATCTATCGGTTATATGAACATAAGATGTTTTGGGAAAATCATTTTACGAAATAAATAAATTCATGTTGACGGCAAAGAATTAATTTACGTTTTTATCTTGCTAATTTATAATTTATACGATTATTTATACTTAACGTTTAAATATTTGGAAATAATACGACTTTTGATGCATTGTTGATAAACATGTATAACCAATATATTGATTTCCAATAGATACAAACTTCCATGCATATCTCATTTAACAATATATTTGATAAAATTAATTAACATTATAAGAATTACAATATTTATACTCCTAAGTAACACAAATGGTTGTATCTTAGCTATCGCAACGTTGGCATAACCATATAAATAACAAGATTTGGTAAGCGTAAAACGCACCAACGCGTAGAGCTCGCCTTTAGGTAAAATATGCGTTGCGAGCAGTGGTTTTTAATTATTATGGCCTTTTGGTTAACAATTTGAAAAAATGTTATATATATATATAAAAAGTCTTACATATTTTAAAATTAAAAATTATAATATTTAATAATTTTTTATGGCCTTTGAGTTAACAATATGAAAAAATCTTGTAGACATAAAATATCTTAGAATTTTTGGTAGTATTTTTGAGTGTTTTAATTATTTCTATAAGGGCAGTATTAAGGGGGGCTCCAAATTTTGGGGCCCTATAACTCGGGAAGTATACGGGCGATTGGATTTAAACCGCGAACAGATTCAAATGGAGTACTAAATAATACGTGTACCAAATTTGGTGTGAATCGCTCCGGTACCTTCAGAGGAGTAGAAAGCACAAATTTGGTCTTACAAGCGACGACTAACATCTAAGTATATAAGTTATATATATTTTAGGAATCAAGGCGACAAGACAAACAATTTTTGTTAAAGAAATATTTTGATCCGAGAATGCTACAGACACACGACCGATTGCTTTAGCATTTTTGGTATTTTGTACGGTGAGCTAATGACAAAACTACAACCAGGCGATGGTTATTAAAACGTTTTTAATGCTAAATTTTAACCAGCTAAAAAATCAGCTTGTGTTACTTGGGTTATATCATGCGTATAAAATTCGAGCTGCAATTAATTGCTTTAATGTATAATGGATTAATTATTATAAAATCTAGTTGAATTCTAATAAGGTTTAGAATGAAATATAAATAATATTAGTGTCGTTTTTCATTTAAAAAAAAAAAAAAATCGCATGTCTAATGATATAATGCCATAAATTGCATTGGTTTTTAGACGAAATTTGTATCAGAACAAACGTTAAGTTACTACGATTTTAAATATTTAAACTTCTTCATGGAAGCCAAAATCATTATTTCCTCAAGTCGACAACACTACTCAGTGTTGCCAACTTATAAAAAAAATACAATAAATATGACTTTTTGATTGATATTTTCATGCAAAGCACTAATTAAATTAGTTTAAACATTAACTAGACATCATTTTTATATTTAAGATCAAAACCCAACCATTCTGCAGTTACATCCTTGCAAATTTTAACATTCTGACTGCCAAAAATGTTAATTGACACAAATTTTAAACAAAACCTCTCTAGAACCTACTAAATTTAATTGATTTTAAATAAATTGTAGTAAAATCAATTAAATTTGCGTTCAAGACGGTAGGCGAAGTACATAAATTACGTAATACAAATTTGAGTACAGCAACGATGGCAATCGCCCAAAAACTATAATAATTATAAAATAGATAGATTAATAATTCATTTACTTGTGGCAAATCGCTGAGATGAACGCAGGACATTTTTTCGGCAAGCAGAAACTGCAGCTCGAGCGTACAACGAAGCCATTTTTCTTGCACTTGCACAACTCTCTTCACAAATCACAGAAGACAAATGAACTTAGCCACATATGAGTCCAAAATAACCCTACTAGATTCAAAAATATTTAAAATAAAAACTATAATGAAACCCTAATATAAACAGCTTAATTAAAATCGTTTGAATTTAATCTAAATGAAATAAGTTAAATTTTAATTTGGGTGATTTGTAATTTAGTTTTTAGAAGTTGGTTTTGACGCCATCTTGCGCATGCGTACTCGTGGCGCTTGACTGTCCTTTTCCAAAATACACGGCAAGGTACACGTTTATATATTTACGTTTTTATGTTATATATTTAGAAAATACTTAAACTAAAGTGGTGTTTTATGAATAAATATTTGTATAGTATTGATTTTTATATAATGGTTTTTGGTTTACACTAGCTATAAGTTACGGATGGTATAAAATCAAGTGGATATATTTGGATATATGTGAAGTCTATCCATGTTGTAGATTGTAGTGTCAATTGTGTTGTGCGATTTTATACGTAAAAGTGTAGTATTTTTGAATTTTATTAGTATTGGGGGTGTTTTGATTTATTTAAAGTGTGATTTAAATTAGTTTTTTTTTGAAGATTCTTTGCGATTTTATACGAAAAAGTCTATTTACCGTAACTTGGTTATTGTAATTTAATTTAGTTTTTGGAAGCTTTTTTATAGGTTGTGTTTTCTTTTTAAACAATTTAATTTTTTGTGTGTTTTAGATGTCGGCGACAAAAATAATTAAGTCCGGCGGTGCGGAACCAGATGCTTTTGAAACTCAGGTTTCTCAAGCTCTTCTGGAGCTTGAAATGAACTCGGATTTGAAAGCCCAACTCCGTGAGTTGCACATTACCAAGGCTCGGGAAATCGAATTAAATAATAAGAAAGTAAGTGTTGTGTTCTAACTCTGGGTAAAAAAGTATACTACAGTAAAGCATATTTTATTTTATACTTTTTCGGGTAGTAATTAATTTCAATTTTCAAACTAACTCCTTGGATGGACTAATTTTTACAATGTAGAATAGGAAAATATGCATCCAAGCTCCTTTCTTTCATCGGATACGTTTAATAAATTAGCTCCAAGTTTCATACTAGATTAGCACAAATTTGGTATCGATTATCATAACCGAAACTGCATTCTTATTACTAAGTAATGAAAAATATAATGGCAAGAAATGAATATATTTATTAGGTATGATCAATTAGAATGTTGTTATGCAATTATCATTCATTTTTTAATATTTTAACATATATTCGCCTAAATACCTCAACAAAAACATGTAACGCACCTCTAGACTCCATAAGAAAAGAAATAGAGAGTATATAATTATTATTAGGGCAACCAGAAATATGCTCAAGCATTTTTTTTTTCAAGCGACTTTTTAGCTTATAGGCTCTTAATAAATCTGTTTTAGGCGAATTTACGAATTTTGGGCCGTATTTGTTAGGGCATATTTTTGCAGATTTACCTGTAAGCGCATATTTTTGCATATTTAGGTTTCGAAAATTTAATTTTTAAATTTTCTCCTAGTACTTTTTGAATGTGCGATTTATTATAAAATGAGTTAATTGACATTTTTATCATTTATTACAATCAAAATTTGAACTAAGTTTGTTATTGTTATTTTAATTAATGTAGTCCTGCATTCTTAGTATTTGTTTAATTTTGCCATATAAAAATATATTATATGAACGAAAATATTAATATATATACCGTAAAACCCCGGTTAACCGAATTCGAGTCACCCTGGTTATCCGAATCACTTTATATAATAATTATAGAATATTAAGGATTGTTCACAGCTAAAGAATTAGTAATTAGGCTTAGAAATTATAACTAATAATTCCAGTTTGTCTTATGATATACAAGGTTAACGTTCATAGCAACAAAATTTATCATAAATTGTGTTGCTTGGAATGTTAACATTGCTTGTCATAATACAAACTTAATTATTATTTGTAATTTTCTAAGCTTAATCACTAATTGTTTCGCTGTGAACAATCCTTTACAATGACTAATTCATATGTACTATAAATTATGAAGTATATATTGAATGATGTAAGCCTAAAAATGTAATTATAACTATATTAAACTCTATTTGTAGACTAACTTATGCTAAGTTAGTCTACAAAATGAGTTTTGAACTTATTTGACCATCAAAACCTTTTAAAATTACCGGTTTAAATGTTCATTGCTTAACCGAAAAATATGTTATTCGAAACGACTTCCTTCCTTTTATTTCGATTAACCGGGGTTATACTATATATATATATTTATATATATATATATATATATATATATATATATATATATATATATATATATATATATATATATATATATATATATATATATATATATATATATATATATATATATATATATATATATTATTTATATATATATATATATATATATATATATATATATATATATATATATATAACAACAGTTTTTCCCCCAGATATTCTTGTGTATATCTGTACTGTTTATATATATATTTTTTGCATATTTTGTTTGTTTAACGGCATATTTTTATTTTTATAGGGCATTAAAGCTCTTAAAACTGTTTTTTTTTTATAGCATATGGTTGCCCTAATTAATATATATATATATATATCCAAATGTGAAATTATCAATATATGTTCACTTACTATTTTCTAATCAAATCTAGTAACTAAATTCTAGTCCCAAGTTTCTAGCCTAAAAAGTATAATATAAGACAATCATAACGTATATCATCCCAAGCGTACATTTTTTTAGTGTAAAGTGTTTAACTGCCAACTGGTTGACAATTTAGTAAATTTAAGGAAATAAAAAACATTTTGAGCTGGTGCACTATGCTAACGCGCCATTGGGACGATATTTATGAAATTTATCGCTGGACACATTAAAGAATAAAATATTGACTTGAAAAATTTAACTATATACTAATAATTCTTTTTTTTTTAGTCTATTATTATTTATGTGCCCATGCCAAAGTTGAAGGCTTTCCAGAAAGTTCAGGCACGTCTCGTACGTGAATTAGAAAAGAAATTCTCTGGTAAACATGTTGTGTTTGTTGGCGAACGTAAAATTTTACCTAAACCCACGCGTAAGACACGCACGAAGAACAAGCAGAAGCGTCCACGTTCGCGTACGTTGACCGCCGTGTACGATGCGATTCTGGAGGACTTGGTCTTCCCCGCTGAGATCGTCGGTAAACGGATTCGCGTTAAGTTGGATGGCTCCCAGTTAGTTAAAGTTCACCTCGACAAAAACCAACAGACCACCATTGAACATAAAGTAAGTACACTCTTAACAACAACACAACACAATTTTAAATAATACAAAATTAATTTAACCTATAACTCTTGACAAATTATAAAATACAAACAAAAACATTAACAAACTAGAATCAAATCATTTATTCTCTTTTTCTTATCAAGACTGTTAAAAAAGGCCGAACCTGTTTCTTCTGACTAGTAGCAATAAATGACTATTCATGTCTGAAATATTTATCTATCAGCAAATAATTTCGTTAATTGTGCCGTCTAGAACTTTACAATTACAATTCTATTATTAGTACCGAAGAAGCTAAAGCCTTCGGTCGTGTGTCTGTAGCATTCTTGGATGTTTGTCTCGTCGCCCTGAATCCAAAAATATATATAACTTATATACTTGGATGTTAGTCGTCGCTCGTAAGGCCAAATTTGTGCCCTCGGAAGGTACCGGAGCGATTCACACCAAATTTGGCATCCTATTTGAATCCGCTCCGCAGTTTAAATCCAATCGCCCGTATACTTCCAGAGTTATAGGGCCCCAAAATTTGGAGCCCCCCTTAATACTGCTCTCATACAAATAATTAAAATACTAATAAATTCTAAGATATTTTATGTTTACAAGATTTTTTCATATTGTTAACCCAAAGCCCGAGTATTAAATATTATAATTTTGAATTTTAAAATATGCACAAAAACTTTTTTTTTTTAATCATTATAATCTACAAAAAATTGTATATATTTATATCTATAGAATTTTTTCAAATTGTTAACCAGAAGGCCATAATAAATAAAAACCACTGCTCGCAACGCATATCTTAAACGCATTGGTGCGTTTTATGCGTACCAAATCTCGTTGTTCTTTTGAGATTTTTCATTTTACAGCAACAATTACAAAATTTCGATGTAAAAATGTCATGTTGTAGATAATGTATGGTTTTTCAAGGCACATTTTACGAAATTGTTTATATAAAACTTAATAGGTCAGAAATAGATACCGTTGTTAGACAGAGTACGGGATATAAACTTATATAAAATATTTTATTTAAAATAAATATATTCAATTATTTTACACCTCGAAACACATTTGGGACCTTGATTGCATAATGCCTTACCTTGAAAATAGGTCATGTTCTACTTTCATTTTAGATGCTATTGTAATTAGCTATTTTAAATAGTTTTTTTTTTTTTTTTACTTTTCCATAATTACCAAAATAAAACAAAATCTAAATGCCATTTTCGTTTCAGGTTGATACGTTCGCGTCTGTGTATAAGAAGCTTACTGGAAGGGAAGTCACTTTCGAGTTTCCAGAACCTTATTTGTAATATGTTTATTAAAAAAAATGTAATAAATATTTGAAAACTAAAGCGTAAAACTGTTTTCTATTCATGTGTTTTATTTCTCGAATTATAAAAAAAAATGTTTTCAAGTATCTGGAACGTCCTTCACTCAACTTTCTATTGAATTGTTTTCAATTCATTCTACCATTGCCATGAAACAATATCAATATATCATATCTATTATGGAATCGAAAGTTCAGTTTTTAACTCGCCGTGCTAAGTGCTAAAGCATTCGGTCGTGTATCTGTAACATTGTCGGATCAAGAAATATATTTAACAAAAATTTCTTGTCTCGTCGTCCTGAATCCAAATATGTATATAACTACTTGTATGTCAGTCGTCACCCGTGAAAGTACCGGAGCGATTTGAACCAAATTTCATACATATTTTTTGGTATTTCATTTGAATCCGCTCGCACTTTAAATCCAATAGCTATTATATTTCCGGAGTCATATAAAAATATTACTAATTTTAAAATATGCAATATATATATATTCATTTTGTATATCAACACATTAATAGAAAAGTTGTGACTTTTTTCAGATTGTAAACCCAAAGGCCAAAATAATTCTAAAGCATTATTTTTAAATTTAAAATACATGCATGAGCGGAGATTCGTATCGGGCGTAACGGGCAATGTTATACGCTTTGCATATATTCGGCGGGCTAAAGACATTGGTGCTTGTACCTATGCTTGTTAATAATAAGATTCGAATTAAAAACTTATTCAAAATATTTGGAGTGGCCTGCATTCAACTTTCTTTTACGCAGTCTTCACTGATAATTGATTATAAAATAATAATCCAACAGAAACAATATGAAAACCAAGCTTGCCTTATATAAATGAATGGGTGGAACCAATTTGTAATGGTTTGGAAGTACTAGCTATCAAAACTAACCAATACACTCTACAGAAATATTCTGAAATGTCATTTATCTAATTGAGTCTATTTTGTTTTCCTGTTAAAGACGCAGTTGATCCGATTTTATAAGCTACATGCGAATCCATGGCAACGTGTAAACAAGATATTTATAATGTTTCGTAGCATTTTTCTCGCAACTGGTACATTTTTTGAAGAAATGTTTCAAACAAAAGTTGTGCGAAATATTAATATCTTTCATTATGAACATAACTATATTTGCCGTAAGTGTAGCCGTTCTAGTGATATTGGAGATAGAACAAATAATGTATAGAGTAAACATACACTACCGGTTTGAATATACTTTTCAAAAATAGGAGGTGCACATCTAGGGCATATACAAGTGTTAAGTTTGAAGTTTCATAATTTTTCGTTCGGACAGTTTTGGCTCTAGAGCGTTTACAGAGACGTCATTCCGAAAATAGTCACATTCGATTCAGGGAAGGTCAAAACATGTATATCCGTTCGAAATTTTTCATGATTACAATACTTACTTATTACTCTGTAAAAGAAAGTAAAAAATATGTGATTATTTTGATCGCTTGAATCATAGTCAATGAAACACACCTTTAGGCGTTAAGCTATTTCAAAAATGGACGATTATAATATTTTAGTTTTTATTCGTCGATAACTCGTCAATATATTATTAAAAATACAAAATACCCTAAACTTATATAATATATATATATTTTTTAAATTTAAGGTAAATAACACGCCAACAAAAAGGAATTCGCAGAGCTATGTTGTCGAATATATAAGTAAAATATCACTTGAAAAAATATGTTATAAATATTAAGAACAGTATTGAACTTAATTCAAAATACATTTGGAATTCATACTTAATCTAAAAAAAAAAAAAAACAATATTCAAAATAGTAATTCTATCTTGAATCATCTTATTGGTGTTGCGCCCTGGTCATATATATTTATGGTTTCTCTTTTGCTTTTTCAATAGATTCATTTGGTGGACTAGTCTCATCTTGTGGTTTTGTTAATTCTTGGGGTACTACCGGAGTTATGTTTGCCAAGGAGTTAGACGAGTTAGCAACCGGTAATCCCTTATTAGGCATATTAGCGATTTTAACATTCACTTTCCTTTTCCCTTTCGTTTGCGGTAGTGACTCCAAGCTTGCCTTAAAGTTCGCCAAAGCTTGCTTCATTTCGGGTGTCATTGCTGGGTCGGCCAAGTCGAACCCTCTCATCCCATCGTCAGGCGAAGCAGCGATGATTGGCTCGGGGTTCTTTGGGTTAGGTTTGTTAGCTGTCTGTGATTGAATATAGGAGATGGGCACAAGGCCCGAGCCAAGGTTCGAAGCTGCAGCCGCCCATCCGGTTCCGGTGAGTTCTAATTCGTTCTGTATGTCGGCGGGTGCAATGCGAATGTGGTCGCCTGGCTTTAATGACAATTCTTGCGCGTTCGCTGCGTTAAATTGATATTGACATACAGCTGGCGTTCCAGGCGAAGGCCAGTTCTTCGGATCTTTCTTATCTAAAATTAAAATTCACAGAATTAATGTGGCAACATCCAAGATGCAGTGCTTAATTACGCTGCGCTGTATATTGTTCTAGACCAATGGTGGTGAACTTATGACCCGCGGGTCAGCCACTGACCCACGAAGGTTTTTAAATAACCCACCCAAAAACTATTGGTACCCTTTTTACCCCCTGTTTCATCTCCTTCCAAGTGACACCACTGACCCACAAGCTAGTATTTGAACAAAATTTGACCCATGACTGTTCTAGACCCTTGTAGAACAACCTCGATGTTTTCAAGAAGTTTTGGGTTATATATATATGAGCACGCCAATCTAACGGTCGGTTAGATAAAATATGCAGTGAGATAAACAGGCGGTCAGTAAAACAGTCCGACATCGGTTAAGATCGTGACAATCATGCAAATTTCACCTCTATGTTAAATACAATAAGAAAACATGTGGAGTGGCCTGCACTCGACTTTCCTATACGTAGTTTTTATTATATATCCGAAACAGTCAAACCATCCAACACTCTGAAATTGTACCATTTAACGTATTATTTTATTACGTTATCCATTACTGTTTCATCAATATAAAATATAGATTGTTTCTTTCATATTCACCTTATCAATATATTCAAATTTAATATGAACTGTTTCTCTATAACCAATACGCTCGAAACACGTTCTCAGTCGATATATTGATGTCAATTGCAAATATTAAATATGAAGTTATTTGAGTTATTTTGATTCCCTGTCAAAATACTGTCAGATACAGTTCATACGATTTATTAAATATAATCCCCAAACATGTGTATCTATGGCAACATAATAAGAAATTTAAGATTTTCTGTAGCAGTTATCTCATAACTGCTACATTTGTTGAAGAAAAATATCAAATAAAAATTGTACGGAATATTAATATCTTTCATTATGAACAGACATACACTTCCGAAATGAATATTCTTGTCAAAAATAGGAGCTGCACACCTAAACCATATCTTATGTTCGAAGTTTAACAATTTTAGGTTCTACACATACTTTCACAGACATCATTCCAAAAATAGTTACATACGATTCAGGGATTTTCGTTGAAATCACGAGTTCGAAATTTTTCATTATTACTGCTTATAGGACAGTAAAAAATATTAAAGCAATTACGGTTAATTCAGCGCCACTTTTGTGGTCCATCCTAATTTTTTAAACACTGCCATTTATAATTAGACTAATTTTATTAAAATGATTGTAATTAACTAAACTACTTTGCTTATTAGCAGAACATTTATGGTTTTGCTAACAAGCAAAGTTTTAAAACATATTACGGATCAACAGATCAACTATTCGAATAAAAAACTTAGCTTACCAATTAAGGGCGGAAGAAGTTTGCTGATGAAATATGGCGCGCTCACAATCATGCCCAAAAACATGAATATGGGCCAGCTGGACACATTGGCAGCACCTTCAGCGACGGTCTCATTGACCGCTTGAGTCCACGCCTCTCTGCCGACATCTACAGTCACTTTAATACCGAGCATAGAGAGCAATTTCCTGTACATCCAGTTTAGACCGCGTATCAGTGCAAAACTGGACCAAATTTGAGCAAACATCGATCGGATACGTCCGAAATTTTCGGCTACACCTAACACTGCACGAAACGAATTTGTCACGGCAAAATACGTGGAGTCTAACATCATAGAAATGCTTCCAAATGCTCGGACTAGGGCTTCGATCCCCTGGAATGCTGGACGAGTACTTTCCTCTGCAAGCTGAATAAATCTAGAATATTTAAAATATATATGTATATATCTATATTATTTTGCTTGTTTTTATTTTCTTACCGACTTTCAGCTCCCATCCCATAACCGTTACCGTACATACCACCCCCATAACCACCCATCATCCCTCCCATACCCATGCCGTTGCCGTATCCTCCATACGAGTTAGAATACGGATTGTTATATCCAATTTGGCGTCCTAACATTGAGTTTCCAAGAACTAGTAAAAAAAAAACAAAAATAATAACAAGATTAGGTACAGCCACCTACGCTTTCAGCTCGCCTTATAGGAAATACATGCATAAAATTCCAAATTTAATAATAATTATGGCCTTTGGGTTTACACTTTGAAAAAAATGTTAATTATAAATAAAATTACAATTTCTTGTAGGTTTTTGTGCATATTTTAAACTTCAAAATTTACGGGCTCTGGTTTACTAATATGAAGAAATCTTGTAGGTCGATGTTATCTTAGAATTTTTGGATATTTAAATTATTTTTCTAAGGACAGTATTAAGGGGGCTCCAAGTTTTGGGGCCCTATAACTCCACCAGAAGTATACGGGCGATTGTATTTCAACTGCGAACGGATTCAAATGGGATGCCAAATAATATGTGTAGCAAATTTCGCTTCTGAACTTTTCAGGGGAGTGGAAAGCACAAATTTGGTCTTACGAGCGACGACTAACTTCCAAGTATATGAGTTATATAGATTTTTGGGTTCAGGGCGATGAGACAAACACTTTTGGTTAAGGCAATTTTTTGATCCGAGAATTCTAGACACAAGACTGATTGCTTTAACCCTTTTGTACTTCGTACGGCGAGCTAAAAACTTCACTAAATCGAAACACTAAACCGTATATAATATATTTCCCTTTTATAATAAGGCTTAATACATGAAATATTAACATATTTATACTTGTGTTAATGTCATATTGTCTGTAAGACTAAATAAACTCTGTCTTTTCAGGTCTTGTGCCGTAAGGCTATACTTGAACATTTTCCAGCTCATTATTTTTGTATAAAACTAAACTATACATAATAATTATTATTATTTCATTTCAATTATTGTATCTTAATATATTTCAATTGAATAATCAATATGAAACCAAATAGACTATAAATTATATTTACATATTCTTATAATTATGCAGCAAATGGTTTATGGGCTAAAGTGCAATGTTGAAAAACGACCCGCAATTAAAATATTATATAATGACGGTCGTAGCACACGTTATATTGCAAAAAAAAACCTGAGGTCCACTGTGCCCGGAAAACTTTTCAACGGCAGGGTGTATATATAATATACTTTCGGTTATGAGAAATATTTGAAAGTCACTTTTTTTATTATTTATTAAAAACAAGGTCAGAAATATATGGTGTATTTTGTTATTTTTTTAGAATAGAAATAATTTACAAAAAATGAATTATACAATATAAAATAATAAATAACAAAGTTATTACTTATTAGTAGGGCCAGAAATATGCTCGGACATTTTGTCATGCGACTGTTTAGCTTATAGGCCATTAATAAATCTGTTTTAGGCGAAATTACGAATTTTGGGCATATTTTTGCATATATTACCTGCAAGTGCATATTTAGGTTGATATGGCATATTTTTAGTGCATATATTGCAATGATACTTAGTTAATAATAATTAATATTAACAATACTCGAACTTTTAATAAGTTATTTGACGAAAGATGTTTGCAAAAAGGAAAAACTATTTACGAAAAGTTTATTTGTTAACTTTTCCTGAATCACAATCCCCCCCTCCCACTTCAGTATTATTAGCAGTGCTAATTGCGAGATAACATCTCAACGCTCATGTTACAACTATTTTAATATTTATGTTACAATAAATATTTATTCATGGGAATCGTATGCATTTCTATTGACTATTTAACTATTAAAGCGAATAGTCCATTTTCAATGTGCGAATTATTATAAAGTGGGTTAATTGAAATTTTAATCATTTATTGCAATCATAATTTGAACTAAGTTTGTTATTATTATTTTAAATAAAGTAATGCATGTTCGATAACAAGTTGAATCCAGCATTCTTAGTGTTTGTTTAGTTTTGGCAGATAAAATGTATTATATGAACGAAAAAATTAATATATATAACCGAATTCGCATCATTTTATATAAAAATTACTAATTTTCTTTAATGACTAATTCATATGTACTATAAATTTTGAAGTATATATTGAATAATGTAAGTCTAAAAATTTAATTATAACTATAATAAAGAGCATAAGTTAAGGATTGTTCACAGCTAAAAAATTAGTAATTAAGCTTAGAAATTATAAGTAATAAATCCAGTTTGTTGTATGACATACAAGGTTAACGTTCACAGAAACAAAATTATCATAAATTGTGTTGCTTGGAATGTTACAAACTAGATTATTATTTGTAATTTTCTAAGCTTAATTACTAATTCCTTAGCTGTGAACAATCCTTTAGGCTACAGAGAGTTTTGAGCTTATTTGACCTTCAAAACCTTTCAGAATTGGCTGTATTAAATGTTAATGGCTTAACCGAAAAAATCGTTAACCGAAACGGCTTCCTTTCGGTTAACCGGGGTTCTACTGTATATATATATATATATTATTTTATATAGCCCCAAAATTTGGAGCCCTCCTAAATATTTTGAATTATCTACTAAAAATTCTAAGATATTTTATGTTAACAAAGTTTTTCCAAATTGTGAGCCCAGGGGCTATAAAAACCGCCCCGAAATTTCTGCTGTAAATCATAGAATTGACAAGGTTCGAGCATGGCAAAAACAAAAGTTTATTATTTTCAAACGAATCAAATAAAGGATGTAGGCAACTTTGAGGCATTTAAAAAATACATATGAAGTAAGACAAATAAAACAAAAAAGTGAGATATACTTTAATTTCAATGTAGGTAACCTGGAAAATGTACTATGTATAACTGATTTTGGGTGAAAATTTGCCATTTTAATGGATTATAATCGGTTTCTTTAACCCTTGTACTGCACAATCAACCCTTTAGGCTAGTGCCAATATGCCGCAACTAAACTAGACTAGATCGTTGTTATTTTATGGGTGAAGCTTCGAAAATACAGCTTAATGTCAAAATGTTTACAAATATTAGTTTACTTAAGTCAGGTATAGACAAGAACCAGATGGTTTGAACACAACTGGAAAAATATTATATCTCCAAACAAATAAACAAAATTAAGTGCAGTGCAATAAAAATAAATAACATCGACGTCACTCAGTTATGTAAAATAAGAGGTTCAGAAAATTTGATACAAAAAACCTGCAAGTATTCTTCAAATAGTAATAAAAAAAAACTAATGAACTTACATCCCGGGATGTAATAAATATTAAAAAATGCATATATAATTCTCGTACAGCGTTTTATATTATTCGTAAAATAAATGTAAATATTTAAACATATTATTTCTTTTCTTTATTAGAAATCAATAGTGAGAGAGATAAACGGTTCGTAAGAAATCAATAAGTTAATTTTGGTATTAAATGAATAATTCATAGTGAAAAAATATATCGATATAATCATAATAAATATTATTTTAGTATTAGTGTTATAAATTAATAAAGTAGTAGTAAAAATGAGTGTTTTAATTCTCCGCCCAGTCGATAACCGTTACAATATGAAAACAAATCTTGTTGACACTAAATCAAAACCAATTTCGTTGTCAAAAACAATATAATTTTATATTTAAACATTAAAAATGATTTGGAAATAGGTAGTTGGTATCGCAGTGCTGATATGCGATATCAGTTAGCATAAATAAATATTTGACATTCATTGCAAATAAAAACTGAATAATGTAACGATAAAATTATTTTCGTATTATTTATTCGATGCAATTTTGAATTGTTTAATTTATGTAGCAGACATTCTTTTAACCACTGATATATAAAATGATAAAATGAAAACAAATAATGAAAATACAAGCAATTGTTATTGATTGATTGACAAACAGAATACAGAATGGATTTTTTGCAATTATGCATACAATATTGTATATTAGAAAATTATTTTTAATTATTATTTTCTGTCCAGGCCTGTATTTTTTATAATAAAATAAACAAACACATAATCAAACTATATCTGTCTGGTTTAATGCCATCAACTGGCCTTATAATCTATTTGTTGAAATTTTAAATTATTTTATGTATGTAGAAAATATTTCTTAAGTAAGAAAACGTATTTATGACCACAGATTTTTAAAGATATAAAATGAGAAAAGACAATAACGAAAATGAAAACAATTGTTATTGATTAATTGGTTAACTTGGATAACAGAATTGATTGCAGCAATCATGCGAACAATATTTTACATCTCAACATTATCATTTTTAATTATTACTTTCTGTTTAGTCAAAAGTTAATTACTTTTAATCGCATTTAGAACGATAGTTTACAAAAAAACAAAAATGTGGGAGGCCGGCACTCGACTTTCTTAAACATAGTTTTCAGTAGAAATATGTATTGCAAACAAACCCAAATTAGTATTAAGATTTTATTTAAACGATCGCAACTTTGTTGTTTATATGTATACATCCTGTCGTTAATATTAAATGCTAAAGGATTAAGCTTAGAAATTATAAGTAATAATTCCAGTTTGTTGCATGACATACAAAGTTAGCATTCACAGCAACAATATTAATCATACATTGTGTTAATTTTGTTGCTTACAATGTTATCATATGTAGTCATAATACAAACTAGATTATACCCCTATAGCACAAAATGTCTAAAGACGTAATAAAGACGTCTTTATTACGTCTTTAGGCATTTTGTGCTATATGGATTATTTATAATTTTCTAATCTTAATTACTAATTGGTTCGTTCTGAACACGCCTTAAAGGAATGTGTTCACAGCTAAAGAATTAGTAATTAAGCATAGAAATTATAAGTAATAATTCCAGTTTGTTGTATGACATACAAGGTTAACGTTCACAGCACCTAAATGTATCATAAATTGTGTTGCTTGGAATGTTAACATTGCTACTAGATTATTATTTGTAATTTTCTAAGCTTAATTACTAATTGTTTCGCACCTAGTCAGTTACCACGAACTAGGATATCGGGATCATTCTCAATTACATAAGTTAAAACTTAAAGAAATTTGTATCAACAGATTTATGAGAATAATAAATCTCCTTGTAGAAAGTTTGGGTCTTTGGGTTTTCCACGAAGCGGCATTGAGCAATAAAACAAATAGTCTTTCGGGTTCTTGCTCGTTGGTTTTATGGTTAAGAAAAATCGGTTATGGTTTAAGGAATTTAAAAAGGACGAAAAAAAATATTCGCCAAGGGTCGTATTTCGGACTATCTAATATTAAACAAATGCCGCGCTCATAACAGACTAGTACAAGTATCGACATACAGAATTCGTCGCTCTTTCTCCAGGAAGTGTTGCGTATGCCAGACCTTGTGCCAGAATCTGTATTTCAAGGTATGGAAATGATAAACTAAAATCGGCGCGCCGGAAAGAAAGTTTAAATTCGATGAATAAATGGGTGGAAAATGATACCAATACCAATTTGTAATGGTTTTAAAGTACTAGCTATCAAATCTAACCAATACACTCTACAGAAATATTCTGAAATGTCATTTATCTAATTGAGTCTATTTTGTTTTCCTATCAAAGGCGCAAATGATCCGATTTTATAAGCTAGATGCGAATCCATGGCAACGCGTAAACAAGATATTAATAATGGTTCGTAGCATTTTTCTCGCAACTGGCACATTTTTTGAAGAAATGTTCCAAACAAAAGTTGTGCGAAATATTCATATCTTTCATTATGAACATAACTATATTTGCCGTAAGTGTAGCCGTTCTAGTGATATTGGAGATAGAACAAAAAATGTATGTAAAAATGCACTTCCGTACATATTTATATTGTTTCGTAGCATTTTTCTCGCAACTGGTACATTTTTTGAAGAAATGTTTCAAACAAAAGTTGTGCAAAATATTAATGTCTTTCATTATGAACATAACTATATTTGCCGTAAGTGTAGCCGTTCTAGTGATATTGGAGATAGAACAAAAAATGTATAGAGTAAACATGCACTACCGGTTTGAATATTCTTTTCAAAAATAGGAGGTGCACATCTAGGGCATATACAAGTTTGAAGTTTCATAATTTAACGTTCGATAGTTTTGGCCCTAGAGCGTTTACAGACAGACAGACGTTATTCCGAAAATAGTCACATTATCCGTGTATATTGGTTGAAATCTCGAGTTCGAAATTTGTCATGATTACAAGACTTACTTATTACTTCGTAAAAGAAAGTAAAAAGTCAATAAACATAAAAAGCAAACAAAAATTTTTGAAACGCATATTATTTTTGTTACAAAATAGTACATTAAATGTATTTGTATATGTATATAAAATATACATTGTTTCGTATATTAAATATAAATGTAAATGTAGTGACTCATGTTCATAATAAACACGTAATTATATGTGTAACATATTATTTGTTAAATAGAATCATATTATGTTAAGCATCAAATTAGTTTCTTGTTAACCTGAAAAAACCGTTAACGTGAACCAAGTTTCTATTTTGTTCACGATATCGAGCGTCTACCGTATTTTATATCCTTGGCCAGAAAATTTATGCTAGATTTGTAATAAGTGATACAAAGTGGAATACTGAAGCCCCATACTTTATCGTAATAACTTACATTATACTCATTTTATGCTCAAATAAAAATATTGCCAATTCACTAAATGTACTGATTCATATACATAATAAAACCTACCATTATATTGGGTACCCGCGTACCCTGAACTATGGGGTCGTGGCGGTAATTGGGGTACACCTGAAGATGCAGCATTCCGATATCTTGCACTATGTGTTGCGAACATATTCTGTGAAGGAGCTGCACTATGTAACATTCTTGACCCTTGTGCCCCTTTGCCAAATTCCCACGGTTTCGAAGGTGCACTCATTTTAATCACAAACACGTTTACTAACTAAAGCGCACAATATAAAATTGTTTATCTTTTACCATTTATACGTCACATTACTGACAATCTTGGACTTTGATGTTATAACCTCTCAAATTGCGAATTTAAAAAATTATAACAAACAATATACAGACAAGTAAAATAAACAGACTTGAACTATTAATCGATGTAAATTATACGCAAGATTATAAATTAATGATAGAAAACTAAACGAATCGGACCGATAGGTGTGACTAGTAAATTCTTAGTTTCCCAATGTTGCCAACTTAAAACTTAATTGCGTTAAATTTTAAATAAATAAATAAAAACATCGTAATACTATAATTCACACATGAAAAACATTTTACTTATATCAAATTTAAATACTGAAGCAAAATTACTGTATGTAAATTGTATTTTAGTAATAAATTTGTAGGTTTTTTTGTTTTAAGCGTTGGCAAAATTGTTTCTCATTGTCGTCTGAGTAATGTCTGTAAAGTTATCCAAACTTTTCTCCAGCCACGATTTCTGTTACCAACCTAAAAATAACAAAATCCCCTTGATTGGTTTTGGCGCAATAATTAAAACCAAAATTACTTCCCATCACTTAAAAATTAGACAACCACAACGTAACCACAAACAGTGATTTTGTGTACAAACGAATTATTTACATTTTCGCTGTTTGTGGTTACGTTGTGGTTGTCTAATTTTTAAGTGATGGGAAGTAATTTTGGTTTTAATCGTTGCGCCAAAACCAATCAAGGGGATTTTGTTATTTTTAGGTTGGTAACAGAAATCGTGGCTGGAGAAAAGTTTGGATAACTTTACTGACATTCTGAGTAACCAAATATGGACCCCTATTCTGTAGCAAATAGCCACAGTTGTTATGCAACAACAGTTGCTATTTTTAGGTTGCCATCTAGCGGTTTGTTTACGGAACAGAGCTATATGACGTCATTGTTTTTGATATTCTGCATCAACAGTGGTCGAGGTGTTGCTGCATGCATCAACCATGGTCGAGGTGTTGAATGTTGATGCATTGGTGTGGTATTGCTATTTTGAATATTTTTGTCTCATTTCTTCGCGGTTTTCTTGATGCATAGTTTGTGGTTAGTTGTTGTTATACGTCAACTGCAGCAACATCAACTTGCATCAACAGTTGTTATATTGCAGAATAGGGGTCATGTTGTATTTTACCACTAAATTTGTATTTAATTTTGTTTTAAGCGTTGGCAAAACTGTTTCTCATTGTCGTCTGAGTAACCAAATATGTTGACCATTAAATCTTAGGTTAATCTACAAAATAATGGTTATACAGTTTTCAAAACCGATTATTGTTGCTAGTGCAATAGCAACAACTGTCGGCGGTGGATATTTGCTTAAGTATGTCCTTAATTTAATCATTAAATTCATACATTATTATATAAATTTCAAGGGATTTTCTGGGGGGCAAACCGTATAACCGCGATGTTCGTATCGACAACAAAATCGTCCTAATTACGGGTGCTAATACGGGCATCGGTAAAGAAACAGCACGTGATTTAGCGCGCAGAGGTGCTAAAATATATATGGCATGTCGTGATATGAAGCGATGTGAAGAGGTTTGTGGTATATTAATATTATATTCAAAGTACGGGCTGTTCTGAAATGGTTTAGATGATATTCTAGGGATTTTTTTATTTACACGTTGGGTACACTGAGTGCAGCTGCATTCGTGCATCAGTGTGCATTCTGAAAACCCTGTTAGTATTCCATAGGCGTACATGTGTTTTTGTCACTAAAGTTAACCAAAGAATCTAACCACTATTTATGTTGCCACCCTTAAGAAAAAATACCCTAGATTTTTATTTCGGGGGAATTTAAAAGCAAAAAACCAATCTTATAGGTTTAACCTTGACAAGGTCATCTCAATCATTTCCGAACACTGTATAAGAACATGGTGATTTTATATGGAGGGTTTCAGGCACGAGAAGAAATTGTACTAGAAACCAGTAATAAATTCGTATATTGTAGACCTTGTGATTTGGCCTCACTTGAATCAATTCGCCATTTTGTTGAAATATTTAATAAAGAACAACCACGTTTAGATATTTTGATCAATAATGCTGGAGTTATGCGGACTCCTGAATCCAAAACCAAAGAAGGTTTTGAGATGCAGCTTGGAGTTAATCACTTTGGCCATTTCTTACTTACGAATTTGTTATTAGATAAATTAAAGGTTATTACCATTTTTTTTAAATTTATTTATGAGGAAATGCTTTACTTTATCGTGGAAGTCAAATTATTTTTTGCTAAGGTTTAGAACACTGAACAGTGAATAGATTAAAATAGTGGTACGTCATTTCCGCCCGCGAAATATGATTTTGTTCGCGCTCATCGCGTGAATCTTAAGGAAACGAATAACGACGCCTGTTTTCATTTCTTTATGTTTGAAATATTTAAAAAATAATGGCATAAGATGCATACGCTTCAATATAATACCCAGGAAGACGTTGAAAAATATGTTCCTCAATTTGAATATATTTTTCCAATTCCTGTGCAGTAAATCGAGGAAACCTATGTTTACTTTTATCTGTTATTTGTCAATTATATCTTTTGTTCGTATTAAAGGGTTATACGCAGTCAGGATTTTCAAAAAATCGTTTTTTTTTTAAATTTCATTATCGTAAAGTACATATATTTAAGTATATACACAGAATATTTCATGTCAATCCGACGAATATTCCCGAAGTTACACGCGCATATTTGTACAAAAATATTTATTATGTGTTAAGTGCTTTTGAAACTTTGAACGCGTTTCTCTCAAAACTATGTTTGTAAAGTCGGTGTGTGTGCAAGATATTTCGGAAACGGCTGAACCGATCACTCTCAAATTTGTACACAAGCTTAATAAACATATTTTTTAGTGGTTAATCGAAGGTTTTTTCTCGCCGATAAATAGTTTTCATTTTATAAACAATTTAAGGCCAAAATTGTTATCGAAAATCGCCATTTTGTGTTTGAGAAGCCACCATTTTGTAAAAAATAATATTTCGGCTTATTCCTTCGATTAAATACTAGATAATACGTTATATTAACGAATTTATTTTTGTTTTTTCATTTTAAAAGATCCAGTCCAGATATATCGTGCACACACACCGCAAAATCCCTTTTTTTTAGAGAAGCTCCCGGAGATCGGCTATGGCAGCTTCAAAAATCATTATTTTTACAAATAAAAAATATCAATATAAAGTTAATAGCTACCACAATATGCATATAAATTTTTAAATTAATAAATTAAGATATCTATCCAGGAAAAATTCTTGAAAAATCGCTCCTGACTGCGGATAACCCTTTACATATTTCGCGGGCTGAGATAAGCGGAAGTGACATCACTTTTTCATTCTATTAACATAATTTATACAATGTTGCCAATTTAAGAATACTAATTTAACATTAAAGAATTTATTGAATTATATTTAATTAAAGACAAAAATTTATAATATAAAATTCAATATGCTCAAGTTTGTTTTAAGTATTTTATTAAGTTAGCAAAATAAAAACCTTCGAAAAAATTTAACTTTACGAATTAAAGTGAGATAACGCGTTTTCTATTTATACTCTCAATTTTTGAATGATTTTTCTATATTCTATAGTCTTCCGCACCAAGTCGTATAATAAATGTATCTAGTCTTGCTCATGTTCGTGGTAAAATAAATAAAACCGATTTAAACAATGAAAAGAAATATGATAAAGCGACCGCGTATGCTCAAAGTAAATTAGCGAACGTTTTGTTCACTAAAGAATTAGCAGAGCGCTTAATAGGTAAAAGAGGGCCATAAATTCATTTTCTATGGATGGAAACATTAGTCTGCATCGCTTAAAAACATATTTAATCATTTTTTTTTTTACAATAGGGGACAAAAGTAAATTTCTATATCCGGGCGCGAATTTCGCAAATTTGAATTATTGTTCAGTTAATTTTGCTCTCTTATGTAAATCGTGATGAATTTTTTTCATAGAATTTTACACTTACAAGGGATCATTTATAAATTAAAAAAAAAATCCAATATATATATATATATATGATCTCTTGTAAGTGCATAATAAATTACATTTAGAGCAAAATTACCTAAAAAATAATTGAAATATTCGAATTTCACAACCGGATATAGAAATTCACTATTGCTCCCTATTAGATAAAAACAATACGGTAATGTTTCCAATCTAAGAGAATGAAATAGCCAATTTTATTATAGATGTAATTTGTTTTACTTCCAATGTGTGTAGGAACTGGGGTAACTGCGAATTCATTACATCCAGGCATTGTTGACACAGAAATTATAAGACATATGAGTTTTTTTAATAGTTGGTTTTCGAAAATATTTTTACGGCCATTTATCTGGCCTTTCATTAAAAATCCAAGACAAGGAGCACAAACAACTCTTTTTGCTGCCTGTGATCCAGATTTAGAAAAAGTTACTGGCAAATATTTTAGGTAATTTTTTTTATTTTTTATTTTGATTATGTTTGTTATACTATTAGTAATATTTTTAGTGATTGCCGCGAAGTTCCAGCAGCGCCTCAAGCGAATGACGATAAAACCGCAAAATGGTTATGGACAGTAAGTGAAAAATGGACAAGATTAAATTTTTCTTAAACATTTTTTATTTAGGTAGTTCATTGATTTTATTACATTGAAATGGGCATATTTATTAATAAAATAATATATAAAAAATACATTTTACATTTTAATAGCTTTAATATCCGCCATTTTACATGATAATTTATATAATTCTTCATCAACTGTTTCATCTTTACAGTTTTCAGACAATTCCTTCATTTCACAATTACTGCAAATAAAATATAACCCAAGGAATCAGTATAATTTATATTTATTGTTTATTGTCGTTCTTAGGTTGGCAACACTTATACCAATTATTACTATAAATATATATTTTGCACTTTAATAGTAGATTTATTTAGCTTGTTAGATTTTTACTTTCTTTTACAGAGTAATAAGTAAGTATTGTAATCATGAAAAATTTCGAACTCGAGATTTCAACGAATATACACGTTTTGACCTTTTCTGAATCGAATGTGACTATTTTCGGAATGACGTCTGTCTGTCTGTCTGTCTGTGTGTGTGTGTGAACGCTCTAGAGCCAAGACTGTCGAACGAAAAATTATGAAACTTCAAACTTAAGCCTTGTATATGCCCTAGATGTGCACCTCCTATTTTTGGAAAGAATATTCAAACCCGAAGTGCATGTTTACTCTATGCATTTTTTGTTCTATCTCCAATATCACTAGAACGGCTACACTTACGGCAAATATAGTTATATTCATAATGAAAGATATTAATATTTTGCACAACTTTTGTTTGAAACATTTCATCAAAAAATGTACCAGTTGCGAGAAAAATGCTACGAAACATTATAAATATCTTGTTTACGCGTTGCCATGGATTCGCATGTAGCTTATAAAATCGGATCATCTGCTTTTTTGTCAGGAAAACAAAAGACTCTATTAGATAAATGACATTTCAGAATATTTCTGTAGAGTATTGGTTAGTATGACAGCAGGTTATATATATATATATATATATATATATATATATATATATATATATATATATATATATATATATATTTAGTGAATACTGCGTAAAAGAAAGTTGAGTGCAGACCACTCCACATTTTTTAAATTAAAAATATAATATGACTAGCAGTGTTGCTAATCTAAGAAATTAATAATGATTTTAGTTCCCATGGAATCCTTTTTAGTTTAATGTACCTGTAAAATTTTCCTGTTGTAAGAGTCATGGTCGGATCGACTGCTAAATAGATAATTGTTTGACAGGCTTGTTTAGGCGTTTTTAAGAATAGCCACATCCACGGCCAAACCGATAGTTGTACTGGTATCGATGTTTTCAATGGCGAACGGTTCATATGATTTGTGTTCCGGACTAATCCAGGATTTACTGCATTTATTGTTACTTTTGTACCTAAATTCCAAATCGTTTTACTCTTATTAATAAGAGTAAACTAGTTGCTTAAATATATAGACAAATAAAGTGGTTATACATCTATATTTTTGCAACTTGTTTACTCTTATTAATAAGAGTAAACCAGTTGCTTGAATATATAGACATACGAAGTGGCTACATATCTATATTTTTGCAACTTGCTTACTCTTATTCAATATGAATAATATATTATTTTCTAACAAAAATTGAATTATTTTGTTGAATTACCTTCTAAAATTTTCGCCATATATCTGGACATTAACACTAATGCTAATTTACTTTGGGTAAATGCTTGGATTGTGTTATTATTTGTACCAGCATTTTTTAAGTTAATATCACCCAAATTAATCGTACCGGAAGTATAAGCTTGTGCGGTTATATTTATAATTCTGCCATTGTCAGAGTCTTTCAGTTTCGGTAATAACAGATGTGTTAGCGCAAAGTGTCCTGAAATATAAAATGTTATGTAATTTTCATTTTTACTTTCTTTTACGAAGTAATAAGTAAGTCTTGTAATCATGAAAAATGTCGAATTCGAGATTTCAACGGATATACACGTTTTGACCTTCCCTGAATCGAATGTGACTATTTTCGGAATGACGTCTGTCTGTAAACGCTCTAGGGCCAAAACTGTCGAACGAAAAATTATGAAACTTCAAACTTAAGACTTGTATATGCCCTAGATGTGCACCTCCTATTTTGAAAAGAATATTCAAACCGGAAGTGCGCATGTTTACTCTATGCATTTTTTGTTCTATCTCCAATATCACTAGAACGGCTACACTTACGGCAAATATAGTTATGTTCATAATGAAAGAGATTAATATTTTGCACAAATTTTGTTCGAAACATTTCTTCAAAAAATGTACCAGTTGCGAGAAAAATGCTACGAAACATTATAAATATGTTGTTTACGTTGCCATGGATTCACATGTCGCTTATAAAATCGGATCATCTGCTATTTTGACAAAAAAACAAAATAGACTCGAATTAGATAAATGACATTTCAGGATATTTCTGTAGAGTATTGGTTAGTTTGACTGCTTGTTTTGGTTATATATATATATATATATATATATATATATATATATATATATATCTATATCTAGTGAAAACTGCGTAAAAGAAAGTCGAGTGCAGGCCACTTCAGATATTGTTTTTAACAATTTGTCATGTATTAAGGATCTTTTGATATGGAGCTTTTATATTTTTCGAACAATTATTATTGTACATATTTCGAGTAGCAATTTAAGAAAAATGGAAATGTTATTTTTCTTTGTAATCCTTTCGAAACGCTACGTGATATACTTACCTAAATAATTTGTAACAAAATGTGTTTCAAATCCTTCCGAAGTAATTTCGTAAGGGTGAAACATAATCCCAGCATTATTTATCAAAATATCAATCGTTTTATATTCAGTTAAACTGTCTACAAACTCTCTAATGCATTTGATATTCGATACGTCTAAATATTTTACGTCTACTACTGCATCCGGTGTATGTCGTTGAATTGCTTCTTTTCCCTCTTTACCTTTATCTAAATTTCTGCATGTTAATATTATTTTGCCTCCTATTAAAAAAAAAAAAAAAAAAAACATTAAGAAAAAACCCAAGTACCCAAAACAGTATTGTTTATATACATATACCCGGAAAATAAATATTTACCCCTTTTTGCCAATTCTTTCGCAGTTTGTAGCCCAATCCCACTATTTGCCCCAGTAATTAGCACAATTTTATCCTTAATATTATTATCAGTGGGGCATTCTTGCCCACCGACATAAGATCTACAATTTTTTGTATATTAACAATAGCAAAATAAATTATTCATACAATTTACCTAATGAAAACAATCGTTCCAACAATTCCAGCGATAATAAAAGGCCACCAACTATCGCGAAAATATTCATAACTATTCAGATCCATCGTTCACACTAACATAACGAATGGACCAGGAATAGAAGGTACAATCGGATAAAACAGGATGTTTAAATAATTAAATAAGTATATAAATTGAAGTTAATTAATTTAAACCAATTCAAATTTGAAGCGGAAAGTATAGCTTTGTAGTTATTTGAAAAGATGGCGCTAGTAATACAGTTCCGGTTAAATTTAAACCACGGTTTATTATAATGGTGGATGTTCTCTCGAAAATAAATCATTTTATTAAAATAAAAGCCATCTGTATATTTTTAATTATATTAATTAAAATTAATAATAATTATATATATTTATTAAACGTAGGGATTAAAACATTTGTTGATTAGCTACACTACTATAAGTAGGGGGTTAAAAACGGAGAATTATCAGTTTATGATAAATATCGCGAAAATATCGGCATATTTATGTATAGGAAAATAATTACAGCGATATAAAACGATAAACTGAAAAAGTGGCCATGTCACATCCGTTTATTTCAGCCCGCGAAATACGAGAATTGGTCCGCTCAACGCGTGAACCTGGGTTATTCTACTTTAAGGATTGTTCACAGCTAAAGAATTAGTAATTAAGCTTAGAAATTATAAGTAATAATTCCAGTTTGTTGTATGATATACAAGGTTAACGTTCACAGCAACAACATTTATCATACATTGTGTTAATTTTGTTGCTTGGAATGTAAGCATTGTTTCTCATAATACAAACTAGATCTTATTTGTAATTTTCTAATTTTAATTAATATTTGGTTCACTCTGAATAGGCCTAAAGGATTGTTCACAGCGAAACAATTAGTAATGATCATTACTAATTGTTTCGCTGTGAACAATCCTTTAGGCCTATTCAGAGTGAACCAAATATTAATTAAAATTAGAAAATTACAAATAAGATCTAGTTTGTATTATGAGAAACAATGCTAACATTCCAAGCAACAAAATTAACACAATGTATGATAAATGTTGTAATGATCATTACTAATTGTTTCGCTGTGAACAATCCTTTAGGCCTATTCAGAGTGAACCAAATATTAATTAAAATTAGAAAATTACAAATAAGATCTAGTTTGTATTATGAGAAACAATGCTAACATTCCAAGCAACAAAATTAACACAATGTATGATAAATGTTGTTGCTGTGAACGTTAACCTTGTATATCATACAACAAACTGGAATTATTACTTATAATTTCTAAGCTTAATTACTAATTCTTTAGCTGTGAACAATCCTTAAAGGATTGTTCACAGCGAAACAATCAGTAATTAAGCTTAGAAATTATAAGTAATAATTCCAGTTTGTTGTATGACATACAAAGTTAAGGATTGTTCACAGCGAAACAATTAGTAATTAAGCTTAGAAAATTACAAATAATAATCTAGTTTGTATTATGACACGCAATGTTAGCATTCCAAGCAACACAATTTATGATAAATTTTGTTGCTGTGAACGTTAACCTTGTATGTCATACAACAAACTGGAATTATTATTTATAATTTCTACGCTTAATTACTAATTCTTTAGCTGTGAACATTCCTTTAACGTTCACAGACACAAAATTGATCATACATTGTGGTAATTAACGTTAACCTTGTATGTCATACAACAAACTGGAATTATTATTTATAATTTCTACGCTTAATTACTAATTCTTTAGCTGTGAACAATCCTTTAACGTTCACAGACACAAAATTGATCATATATTGTGTTAATTAAACATGTTCCCGACATTATATTGAAGCTGTTTTAATTTGTCACTATCAGATTTCTCAAATTTTCAATAAATGTCGGCCTAAATAGTAACGGGTTATAAGAATAACCCAGGGATGCGTGTGTGTTGAGCAGATCTATTTTCGTATTTCGCGGGCGGATGTGACATGCCACTTCGCCTCGTGAATTAGAGTTGCGCACCCTCTATCATTTACTATTTCATATATAGATTAGCGACCAAATAACCTCGCTTTTAAATTGTAAAACAAAAAATACTAAGTAAATAGCTAAATTGCACTCAAATTACTTATATTTGAAAGTATTTATAAATCTATAATCAAGTTAGCGATAAAATAATTATACATTTTTGGTAACCAAATATTCGCCATTTTATTAACGCACTCCTACTAACTCCTACGGACATCTACTTGTATTCATACACCGTGGTTTCCTTGTAGAAAGAAAATACAAGTGATGTTGCTTGCAATATGTCTGTTTAGTGAATTATATAAATAAAACAAATGTGTATCTAAATATCTGTAAAATACGTGTGTGTGTGTGTGTGTTGTTTCTATAGTGTGAATAGTCTAAGAACGAAAAGGTACATTTCTAAAAATAATATTACGCAATGTTTTGACGCTTCGGTTGTCGTAAAATGATTTTAATTGTTTTTGCTTCAATTAAATGACATTAATTGTTGCAAAATGTGTTTATTTGTTAATCTAGTATCATGAAGTTATTTTAAAGTTATATATTTCACTTGATAGAAATGCATTAACCTAATTTTTTTTATGCAACTTAATTCGCTCTAGATATTGTTGCGCATTAAAACAAAATATAATTATTATTAATAAAATATATAATTTAAACGATGCATTTAGATATATATTTTTTTTAAATTATAAATCTGTGCAAACATAACCTTAATTTTAAGACAAAACTAATCAAAATATTTGAATATAGAAATTAATTATTGATTTAATGTATTTAATCAATTTTATTCTCCCTTAAGTTAAGATTTGCAGATATAAGCGAGGTTTTAATACAGTTTTTTTTTTTTTGTAGAATCCAATGTGATTTGTAAACGCTTTCAAATCGAATATTTGACGGTAAGTTATTCAAAATATACACATATTTGGAAATTCCCAAATTTTTACGTTTTTTTTCTGTAAATAATCAAATTACTTACATAATTATGGTTTTTTACTACGAAATATTTCTATGGTTATGTACAACGCATCTATGCGTTCAGCTCGCCTTATAAGTAATATATGCGATGCGAGCGTTTTTAATTATAGCCTTTTTGGATATACAATTTAAAAAAATATTATAGATATAAAACGTCTTCCATTTTTTTTGTAGATATTTTTGATACAAAAAAAATAATTTAAAATTCAAAATTATATTTAATAATTTTTTTTTGGCCTTTGGGTTAACAATATGCAAATATCATATAGATATAAAATATCTTAGAATTTTTAGTAGTATTTTTGGGTGTATTCATTATTTTTATAAGGGCAGTATTAAGGGGGGCTCCAAATTTTGGGGCCCTATAACTCGGGAGGTATACAGGCGATTGGATTTAAACTGTGTGTGGATTCAAATAGGATGCCAAATAATATGTGTATCAAATTTGGTTCAAATCGCTTTGGTACCTTCAGAGGAGTCTTACGAGGACCGAGTATATAAGTTTTTGGATTCAGGGCGACGAGACAAACACTTTTTGTTAAGGACATTTTTTAAACTGAGAATGCTACAGACACACAACCGAATGTTTTAGCTTCTGTACTTCGTACGGCGAGCTAAAAAATATATAATAATATATATTTTTATCGTTTTAGTAAAAAAATGTGCTTGGCATTGAAAGTAAACAATGGATAGTGTATTTATACGTATTATGAATTTATTTTCATTTTTGTAGCAATTAAATTGCACATGTGATTCTAGTATTATGTATATTATAATTTATATTGCGCGTGTTGGTAGGAAGTTTTATTGCGCAAGTGGTTATAGCAAAGTCTGTTGCTTATGTATTAAATTTGACCGTCGAAACAATTTATTGTATATATTGTATTTTAGTTTCAAAATTTTCATTACTTATTAACCATGAAACGGGAATTATGTAAAGGTTATTCAGGCTTTTAAAATGGTTGCCTTATATATTAATAATAAAAATTGGTTATGAAGACTGTGACGTCACTTCCTAATCGGCGCGCGCATTTGTCTTGACATTCAAGCAACATAACCAAACTAAATGCATAATATGATTTGCTATGTACATTTATTTTTATATTTATTACTGTTGTAACCCTTCGTAGTCGTCCGTAAACTCCTGCGATAGTCACACTGGGTAAAATTTACCCACCCACTTTTTAATAGTGGCTGTGTGAGAATTATCCGCACGTTCGGGAACAAACAAGATTAGATACAACGCACTTATGCGTCCAGCTCACCAGTAATGCGATGCGAACAGCGGTTTTTAATTATTATGGCCTTTTGTTTAACAATTTGAAAAGTTATATATATATATATGTATATATAAATAGTCTTACAATTTTTGTAGATTACTTTGATAGAACAAGATTTGGTACGCGTGAAACGCACCAATGCGTAGAGTTCGCCTTTAGGTAAGATATTTCTATGGTACCATTTAGTAATTTACAACGCATCTATGCGTCCAGCTCGCTTTATAAGTAATATATGCGTTGCGAGCAGCGGTTTTTAATTATTATAGCCTTTTAGTTAACAATTTGAAAAAATGTTATAGATATAAAAAGTCTGTAGATTAATTTGATATAAAAACAATTTAATGCACATTTTAAAATGCAATAATTTTTTATGGCCTTTGGGTTAACAATATGAAAAATTCTTGTGGACATAAAATATTTTAGAATTATTAGTAGAATTTTTGAGTGTTTTAATTATTTTTCTAAGTGCAGCATTAAGGGGGGCTTCACATTTTGGGGCCTTATAACTCGGGAAGTATACGGGCGATTGGATTTAAACTGCGAGCGGATTCCAACGGGATGCCAAATAATATGTGTACCAAATTTGGTGTGAATCGCTCCGGTACCTTCAGAGGAGTAGAGGGCACAAATTTGGTCTTACGAGCGACCGACTAACATCCAAGTATATAAGTTAAGCGGGTTAAAAAATATAATTAATTAATATGTTTATGTGGTTTTGGAACATTATTTGATCCGAGAATGCTACAGACACACGACCGAACGCTTTAGCTTCTTCTGTACTTCGTACGGCTATAAAAATAGGCTAGTCACTTGTGAATATAAGAGTAAACGATTATTCTATATATTTTAGGAAATATTTTCTATAAAAATCATAAAAAAAAAATAGTCTATTTGAATCTGCGAATCTGAACCTTTAGTATATTACGATTTTTTGCTAAATAAACTACAGCTTTAAGGCAAATTCAATTTCGATAAGTAGCGAAACTTCAGTTATATATATATATATATATTTTCTCTATTTTTAGCAAAAAAAAATTGCAAAAGTAAGACTAATTGATTATTCTATATATGTTAGCAAATATCTCCCTCTCATAACATTGATAAATGATCGTTTAGAATTTGCGTTATTGTCTTTAATATATCACAAAATGTAAGCCGTAAACATTGTTTAATTAATTTTATAGGAACATTTGTTAATTATATATATAGAATATGCGGGTAGTTGTTGCAAAATTAGATGGTAAGAAACAATGCATGGTGTTTGTAATCCGAATTAGATAATCCTGAATGGTAAATTTAGTGAATTTAACATTTAATCATGCATACGCAATGTAATCCTTTCGATTTCAATTGGTGAACGCCTGAAGCGTATGCCGCCGGCCAGACAGCGCGCTAGGCTACGTCAGTGCCAGTAAAACAGTGGCACCGTTCCGTTCCGTTCCGTTCGCAAACCTTGGCATTGACATTTGTTTACATTTCCACCCGTCACCGTCGCCGTCACCGTCACCAAGCGAACACACACTGTTTAGTCTCAAGGCAAACCACGATGCATTACAATATCAATATATTTTAATTTATTTCGACTGATGACATTCTAGAATATCTTATGATGTTCCATTCTTTTCAATTGCCTTTTATTTTTGTTGCTAGAAACATAAATTGTATTTATAAAACGCTCGCTTATGTGAACTATGTGTTCACAGCGAAATCATTAGTAATTTAGATTAGAAAATTACAAATAATAATCTAGTTTGTATTATGACAAGCAATGCTAACAATCCAAGCAACAAAATTATATGTATAAAACGCTCGCTTATGTGAACAATTAGTAATTAAGCTTAGCAATTACAAGTAATAATTTCAGTTTGTTGTATGAGTTAAGGATTGTTCACAGCGAAATAATTAGTAATTCAGCTTAGAAAATTACAAATAATAATCTAGTTTGTATTATGACAAGCAATGTTAATATTCCAACCAACACAATTTATGATAAATTTTGTTGCTATGAACGTTAACTTTGTATATCATAAGACAAACTGGAATGATTACTTATAATTTCTAAACTTAATTACTAATTTTTTAGCTGTGAACAGTCCTTTATGGTGTGTTCAGAGCGAACCAAATTGTAATTAAGATTAATAAATAATAATCTAGTTTGTATTATGAGAAGCAATGCTAGCATTCAGAGCAACAAAATTAACACAATTATATTGTTGCTGAGTACGTGTTAGCATTGTATGTCATACAACAAACTGGAATGATTATTTATAATTTCTAAGCTTAATTACTGATTGTTTCGCTGTGAACAATCCTTTAACGTTCACAGCAACAAAATTTATCATACATTGTCTTAATTTTGTTGCTTTTGTTGTCATAATACAAACTAGATTATTATTTGTAATTTTCTAATCTTAATTACTAATTATTTCGCTGCGAACACGCCTACTTAGTAAAATCAAATAGCCAAATATTTATTTTAAAGTATTTAATGAATGTGTTTAGTTATTGGGTTATTTATTTTTACATTTTGTTGGCAGTTAAACAGTTTACTAATACTTTTTCCTGCATTTTTAAAATCGTATGTGTTAAAAATTACTGTTCACTAAGGTCCATTCACAGCTAGCCAATTAGAAATTACAATTAATATAATCCAGTTTGTTTTATGACAAACTATGCGTTCACAGCAATCAAATTTATTATATATGCATTCATTTTGTTGCTGTGAATGCGAGCATTGTTTGTCATAAAAGAAACACGATTATTATTTGTAATTTCGAATCTTAGTTACTAATTGACTCACTGTGAATGCAGTTAACCGTTCGCAGCAACAAAATGTATTATATATGCATTCATTTTGTTGCTGTGAATGCGAGCATTGTTTATCATTAAAGAAACACGATTATTATTTGTAATTTCTAATCTCAGTTACTAATTGACTGTGAATGCAGTTAACCGAGCGCCTATGCTGTAAATGATAGAGAAAATAGATTTAACTTTAATTTTCGTTGATTTAAAATACTGTTTTTTTCTTTCTTATTTTATTATTTTTATAAGTAGATTCGGCAACGATGTTAATTGTCAGAAAAATGTTACCTAATCTCTTTTAGTCTTATGTTCTTTAGAATATACATGAGGCAAGCCTTTTTATAAATTATTTTTCGAAAGGTTAGTGTTACAAGTGTAGATTATTATTAAACATTGGTTATGTGAAAGCACAATCAGACAATTTGCCAAAAGTGGACTTATGTCCTCACTTACGTATTTCATGCAACACTGTTACTATAAAGTGGAGGGGATACAAAAATCTAGTTCTAAAATGTGAAATTCCAGTTACAAATTTCAATATTGAATCAGTATTGAAGTTGAACGTTATTTAGTACATTGATACTGGTTATAGTAATTAAATGGGTTCTAAATTAAGATGTATATGCCATTTTCTCCATAGGAAAAGCACATGCCTATTGTTATTTATGTAACAATAGTGTTAAAAGTGTAATAATATTTTGTGTTGAGCGGGAACCATTTCATATTTCGCGCCCAGAAATAACCACACTTTTTTAGTCTGTACATAAAACTATTTGGGAAATAATTGAATTTTTCTTTTGATCTTTTAATATTTGTATATACACTTAATTTAATAGTTGGCATAGTAAAATATAATATAATAAATTATTTAATTGGTTTTTTGTATGCATTTGTAGTCTGAGCTCTCATGGTCATGAGATTTGCATCTAGTTTTTATTTTAAATAATAAAAAGGATTATATATATATATATATATATATTTTTTTTTATTAACATGCAATTTCTCGACCAAAACCAAAGCGAAATACACTTATATAATGATATTATTAAAAAAAAAACTTGAAAAAACAAAATTTCGATTGTTCCATTTTGTTTGAGTACTACTGGGCACTATTCCCGCCAGTTACAATCCCTAGTCAAGTTCAAGGCCGACTCAATATAGCCAGGCACAATCGGTCCGCTCTACTACGAACCTCACTGGGATCGAACCAGCTCGGTTCACGTTATACTAGATTCCAATTTTAATTTACAGTATTACTCTAACAATATAATCACAGACATTCCGAATTTCACTATGAGTCTAAAAATATTATTCCAGTATGTTTCACACACTGCTTCAATTTTAAACGTATATCCGCTATGTTTATGAAATTCAAACAAGGCGTCTGGCCATTTTTCAAGGTCAAACAGATTATTTACGTAATTTTGAGACAGTAACATTTTTGACTGATTTTTGTTTAAACTAAGTTTAATAACCGTCTTATATTAAAACGTAGGTGTATTAGAACTCTACTACGCTTAACATTAGGAATATTTAGCTTTTTTACGATTTAGTTTTATTGTTAGGGTATTTTGTTATTCCACTGTTACGTAGCTGAAGTGACCAGTAAGGGTGCTTATAGAATAGAATTTCTATACACGGCAAGTTATATAACTATCTTTATCTAGCACACACGGATGTCGGCTATCCTGCTTGCACACTATAATTGGTGGAAGTAGGACAGGTTGTCCATATTGGTGCGTTAGATAAAGATAGATAATGTTTACTCGGAAAATTGACGTGAAACAGGCCTTAACGCGTGCACCGGGTTCACTAAAACTGTTGTTATACGAATAAGTATTAATTATAAATAGTCCTTAAGGGGTAAAGAACTCATTTAAAACAATTATTCAATATTGGCAAACAATTAATATATTCGTAAAATAACTAATTGTACACCTAGTCTTAAAATGTTAAGCTATGAGGTTTAAGTTGGGGATTGTAACAGAATTTCAGTATCGCTCGAACTATTAAACAGCTTTAAGTTTCGAAACAAATTTACTGCAGTTTAGGTGGCCATTTTGTTTTGCCAACATTAGACGAAGCACATTATGATATAAGCTGTTTTTTTTTTTCTATGGTATAGTCGGCGGCCATTTTGTTTCGACAATATTGGAATAGTATGTTATAAGACAAATGGAATTCAGTATAACTTTGCTCTTATGCCATTATTTACCGCCTCCACCATAATTTGTATGTTCGTCTATTTCTCTTAGCAATTTTTTTTTTGTCTCCTTTGGGGTAATTTGTTTTTTAGTGTTGCTACCGCTACCTTTAGATTGGTAGCAGTGCGCTGTCTGTGCCAAATAATAATACTGTCACAAGCTGTCGCCCACGCATACTAAATCAGAACCGTATCTAATTAATTTGGTCTTGGGGACCTGTCGTACTTTATTTTTTGCCATAACTCGCGGATAAATTACGAGTATTATCTTGAGATTTATTATTATATATTATAATTTTAAATTTGGAGGTTAAATATCTTAGATATGCTAGATGCACTTTTTAACTAGAGATTTTTTTTTAATGTCGTTTTTATCGTGTGTCTGTAGCATTCTCGGTTCAAAAAATGTCCTTAACAAAAAGTGTTTGTCTCGTCGCCCTGAATCCAAAAATGGATGTTAATCGTCACTCGTAAGACTAAATTTGTGCCCTCTACTCCTCTGAAGGTACCGGAGCGATTCGCACCAAATTTGCTACACATATTATTTAGTACCCCATTTGAATCTGTTCGCAGTTTAAATCCAATCGCCCCTATACTTCCCGAGTTATAGGGCCCCAAAATTTGGAGCCCCCCTTAATACTGCCCTTACAAAAATAATTTAAACACCCAAAAATTCTACTATTAATTCTAAGATATTTTATATCTACAAGATTTTTTCATATTGTTAACCCAAAGGCCATAAAAAATTATTAAACATTATAATTTTGAATTTTATAATATGCACTAAAAATTTATATTTTTATCAAAATAATTTACAAAAAATTGTAAGACTTTTTATATCTATAACATTATTTCAAATTGTTAACGAATAGGCCATAATAATTAAAAACCGCTGCTCGCATCGCATATATGACTTATAAGGCGAGCTGGACGCACAAGTGCGTTGTATCTAAGCTTGTTTAAGATTGTAAATGACTAAATGCTACTAAATTATTTTTTAATTTGAAAAGTTCGCTGCTCACATCGCATATAATACTTATAAGGCGAACTGGACGCACAGGTGCGTTGTATCTAAGCTTGTTTAAGATTGTAAATTACTAAATATTACTAAATTATTTTTTAATTTAAAAAATTCGTTGCTCACATCGCATATAGTACTTATAAGGCGAGCTGGACGCACAGGTGCGTTGTATCTAAGCTTGTTGAAGATTGTAAATTACAAAATGAAAACAAAATTGTTTTTGAATTTGAAAAGTTCGCTGCTCACATCGCATATATTACTTATAAGGCGAGCTGGACGCACAAGTGCGTTGTACCTACGCTTGTTTAAGAGTGTAAACTACTAAATTAATAAATTAATCTTTAATTTCAAAAATTTCGATGCTCAGATTGCATATATTACTTATAAGGCGAGCTGGACGCACAGGTGCGTTGTACCTAAGCTTGTTTTTGTTGAAAAAGTACTAAAAATTATTCAATTCTAAAGATATTTTTGCATAATATTTGTTTGAAATGATTTAAGAAATGGACCAGTTACGAAAAAACTGCTACGGAAAATCTTAAATATCTTTTTTATGTAGTTAGGCATTTATGAGATATTTTTTAAGAGATCGTATTATCTATGCCAGAAACAAACTAGATATAATGTATATGTTACACAAATAGATCGAACGTGTTATTGGTTATTGCAGATAAATATTGAAAAATAGTGTTTATTAATAATCATATTTGAATATATTTATGAGATGAATTTTAAGGAATCAACGTCTATGTTTCATATTGAACATAATAAAATAATAAGCTAAATTGGGAGTATTGGTATTTTTTGATAGTTTGTTTCGGATATATATATATATAAAATTTCTAAAAAACTACGTAAAGTCGAGTTTAGGCCATTCCTCATTTCTTTTTTTCTCAAACTCTTCAAACGTCAATGGATTTTAACGGCAATGAATAGTAAATTTTGAAAACATAATTGTATAATAAACAGATAAAGCGCAAATTGTTCGTTTTGAATGTGTGTGCACGTTGTCATCGGGTCGATATTTGGGCGTCTTCTAATGGTCCAGCTCACCAACTCCGAACTCACTGAAATACCAACCTACCTCACTGTTAATTTCCGTGAGCAGCCGGGAACAGGAGCACGAGCACGATCTCTCCGTCCCATTTCCACTCACCACTTATCTCCTATACTGTTATCTCTCTTGTCACGTGATCTAGCAGCACTTGTGACGTAGCTGAACAGCAGTTGTTTTTTTAAATATGGCATACCAGTTACGTTATTTTTAGGTTATTGCGCGTATTTTTATATTAGGATGCAGGGAGTTTAGGTTTCTTAACAATATTGAATATGCTAACGAAAGATTTTGTTCGTTTTTTTTATGTAATGTATAGGTTTCTGTGCCTTTAGTAATTTTATTTAAATTGAATATTTGATTCGCTAGCGAGAGTTTGGTTTTTTTTTTTGTAATTTAAGTTGATAGACGTTTATTGACGTATCTTACTGGGAAGGTTGCCAACAAACAGTTTAATTTAAATAAGAATTGATTTTGAATTGCATCAAGGAACAAAAATAAAAGAATTTATGGATGTTGTTATATGATAAACAAATAAATCAATATATCTAACAGCATTCCTAGCATTTTCGTCTATATATATTTTAAAATTCGTTGAATTTGCAAACTGTTCAAAATCGCATATGTTCTATATATTCTGATGAAGCTATAGCATTCTGTCGTGTGTCTGTAGCATTCTCGAATCAAATCCTTAACAAAAAGTGTTTGTCTTGTCGCCCTGAATCCAAAAATATATATATAACTTATATACTCGGTCGCTCGTAAGACCAAATTTGTAGCCTCTAGTACTCTGAAGGTACCGGACCGATTCACACCAAATTTGGTACACATATTATTTCACATCCCATTTAAACCCACTCGCAGTTTAAATCTAATCGTTCGTATACTTCCCGAGTTACAGGGCCCCAAAATTTGGAGCCCCCCTTAATACTGCCCTTACAAAAATAATTTAAACACCCAAAAATTCTACAAAAAATTCTAAGATATTTTATATCTACACGATGTTTTCATATTGTTAACCCAAAGGTCATAAAAAATTATTAAATATGCTCTAAAATCAATATAATCTACAAAACTCTTTATTTTAAGCACAAAAACCCTAAAAAATGATAAAAGGTAATATAAAGTGCTGTCCATTATTGGATAGATTAACTAATCTAGCCATGAATGGATGGCATTACAGTTCCCTATATTATTATGCTCGCTACTAGTTTTGGACAATATCAAAAATTTTTATATATCTTTTTTCAAATTATGAACTCATAGGCCATATTAATTAAACATTATTTTTCATTTTTAATGCGCGTGAAGTAGGGGGAGTACCTAAGGCGAGCTGCACGCATCGGTGCGTTGTATGTACCGAAATTCTGGAAAAAATAAATTAGTAATACAAAAATGGTGAATATTCAAACGCGCGGGGTCATAAAAATAGTAACACGCATTTGGTCGCGTGATGTTTAGAGGGTGACCTTTCGGACGAAGGTCACATCCGAACGGACCGGGCCGTAAGGTCAGGGTCGCTATCACTATCGCAAGGAACCTCAGAAATCTATAATGATCACTAAGCGACCATGATCTATTAAGCCATCCATCAACGTATTTTCGGTTAATAGGTTACCAATATTTAGAAATTTTTAGTTATTTCGATGAATAACGACTTCTTTTTAATTTATTTTTACGGTAATAAATATATCAAATGATTACAGCCACAAAAAAAAAAGATCCCCTCGACATATGGATAGAAATATCTGTTTTGAGAGCCTCTGAATCCATTTTAAAAACAGTGTGAATTAGAGAGAAAATAGAATCATATAAAAATTGAGTAATAAAATTAACCATTAACTGAAAAATAGCCATGTTACATTTACGTTTCTCTAATTATCCCACATATTCATATTCAGAAACAACAAAAAAAGTAATATTACATTGATAATGGGACGTATAAAAAAGTCAAATGAAGGCCACTCCAGTGTTTCGTTTTTTTTTATTACAACATTGGCAAAACAAATATAAAAACTTCTAATATTGACGTTGAACTAAGCCAACCCTAAACAGATAACGTATGATACGACATTACGAAATCACATTTCAAAAATTAGTTTTTTTTAAAAGTATATTAACTATCGATGGACGATAAACTTTATTATACACGTTGTATTACTAAAATACTGATTTAGTGTATTAAATATCATAAAACGCACATACACACACACACAGACGGATACTTTCTGTGTGACCTTGAACCCGAATACATGCAAATAATGCATAACTACATCGTCATTCTCTCAACCAGAGTCTCAACGTCATGGTCATATAACATGGTCAGTTTTTTATACTAGCATACATAATGCTAAAAGACCAAATTTGTCTGAAGATACCGAAGCGATTCACACCAAATTTGGTACACATATTATTTAGTACCCCATTTGCATCTGTACGCAGTTTAAATCCAATCGCTTGTATACTTCCCGAGTTATAGGGCCCCAAAATTTGGAGCCCCCCTTAATACTGCCCTTACAAAAATAATTAAGACACTCAAAAATTTAACTAAAAATTCTAAGGTATTTTATGTCTACAAGATTTTTTCATATTGTTAACTCAAAGCCCGAAAAGAAATATTAAATATTATAATTTTGCATTTTAAAATATGCATTTCAATATAATCTACAAAAAATTGTAAGACTTTTTATATTTATAACATTTTTTCAAATTGTTGACCAAAAGGCCATAATAATTTAAAACATCGCATGCATCGCGCATATATTACTTATAAGGCGAGCTGGACGCATAGGTGCGTTATACCTAAGCTTGTTTTTATATATGAATAATCTAAAACAAATTGTGCGACTTTTTATATCTATAACATTTTTTCAAATTCTTAACCAAAAAGCCATAATAATTTAAAACCACTGCACGCATTGCGCATATATTACTTATAAGGCGAGCTGGACGCATAGGTGCGTTGTACCTAAGCTTGTTTTTATATATGAATAATCTAAAACAAATTGTGCGACTTTTTATATCTATAACATTTTTTCAAATTCTTAACCAAAAGGCCATAATAATAACCGCTACTCGCATATCGCATATATTACTTATAAGGCGAGCTGGACGCATAGGTGCGTTGTACCTAAGCTTGTTTTTATATATGAATAATCTAAAAGAAATTGTGCGACTTTTTATATCTATAACATTTTTTCAAATTGTTAACCAAAAGGCCATAATAATTAATAACCGCTACTCGCATATCGCATATATTACTTATAAGGCGAGCTGGACGCATAGGTGCGTGTTGTACCTAAGCTGGTTTTTTCGGTATTTTTAGCAACAATTATTCAATAAATAATTTTGAACAATTTTTGTTTGAAAAGTTTCAAGAAATGGACCAGTTACGAAAAAACTGCTACGGAAAATCTTAAATATCGCGTACCAAATCTAGTTTTACACTTTTAATAATAATTAAATATCATTTTTATTGGTGTAAAATATGAATGAAAAATGCCCTAATCGCGTGAAATTGCTTAAAAGTGCAATATTAATGTGTAATTACACCGAAAATTACTGTCCAAACATTCTAAAAAAATGTCCAAATCGGAAAATAATTTTTTTATAATTTCATAAATTTTAATTTTTTAAAATTAAAAATTAAAATGGAATGCCCCATATATGTATATATATATTCCACTAAATAGGTTAATACGGGGAGCTGGAGGCATTGGTAAACTAGCAAATAATTGAAAAACATGTGACATTGTGTCGTACGGCGTAATACGATTTCTGTTGACCGTACAATTCAATGTTGATTGTGTATGGTCATGTAATGTAACGCGAATCGTGTTGATAAGTGAATCTGATTAGCCTACGAAGCGCAATTTGAGATCAGAGATGCGAATTATGTACATATATACTGTACATAACGTCTTTTCTCATGAATCTCAATCCTACTGCATACTGCTTTTAGAGCCATCTAGTAGCAAATATAGAAATTAACCGGGTATTACGTTTAAAACATATAAATACAATATAAAATAAACTGTTGCTAAACAATTATTCACATATAAATAAATAAAATGAATCTATTAAATAAGTAAAAAATGCATAATAAATTCAACTCCCAAAACTTAAACCCGACCGCGCGCGACAGGACGCGACGCGTTCCACCTTGCGGTGGCCCGCTCAATGATTACGCACGTGGTTGAGTTACAATATTCCACAAACTCTTCAGTTGACGTTTGTCTTTCAGTGCGTTGCTTCATACTCGAAACTAAAATCGCCCCAAAACAAAAGAGCCCCTAACACCCAGTCTGAACAAATATTACAGTCTTGTCACGTCCGCGCGTTTCGTAACATTGCCGGCCGGCACACACACATATATTTAAATATTCCGAAAATGAAAGTGTGCATGTAAACGGAAAATACTATAAATAAGCATCTCTATGCTGGCTGTTTTTATTTTATTATATTAAAAATAACACTTGTTTGGTTCTTCCCTGGTAGTGTTGTGATTTTGGTTGGCCAAAGTGAAAGTGTTTAGACTTGTGTTTGTGGTTAAGAAGAGTAAAAAGATGTTTTATCAACTTGTGGTTTAATTTACGTTTGTGTCGATTTACATATTATGGATACTTGGATGCAAGATGTGGTATGTGGTTTATATACACAAATCTTTATACTTTTTGCGGTGCATGTTTCACGTAATGTTGCCGAGTAAAACTTGGTTATCTTTATCTAACGCACACCAATATGGACAACCTGTCCTACTTGCACCAAGTATAATGTGCAAGCAGGATGGTTGTCAATCGTGTGCGCTAGATAAAGATAGATATATAAGTTGCCGTGTAGAAATTCTATTATAAATGCACCCCTTATGGCCAGTTTGTCTCCGAATTCGACTCATTTAGTTAACGTTATTTGTATATAAATATATTTTTGTATAAATAAAATACATTTATAATCATTCATTCATTCATTTCTATGATATTTCGTTTTCATTTTGCATTTTAATCAGTTAATTTATGTTTATTATTTCTTTTGTAACGATATAAATGGGTATTATGGATTAAATGTGTTCTTATATAATTAGGAATAATGTTTTCCATCAACTAAAGTAATATTTGTTTTATCAATTTAGTCAATCAATATAATAATGGTGAGCAGGTCAGGTCACGCTTGCCACCAAGGTTGAACCATATATATTTTTATTTCTTTTTCACTCCACTCGAGAATAATGCTAGAAATTAATTGATTTTTAATGTTTTTTATGATATTATGACGATTTTAATCGCTTAAATATAGGAAAAAATACGTTATTTACTGAAATAAAAGCTTCGTATACAAATTAGTGAATCAGAAAACAATAGTACTGTTTTCTGATATCTAGCCTTGATTTTTTTCTAAATTTAAGATATGTAAAACAATAACTAAAAAAATAACCTTTCGCAATAATTTGTTTATTTTTACTATCTTTAGTACCAAAATAAAACCTGTTTTTCGCATTTGTTTACACACTTGATTGGCGCAATTTTTCTGTATATTTCCTGATAACAAAACACTTTTGATAATAATCTGGAATCTTATATGTGCAGGTGTGATTATTTTAAGTCTACATCTTAAATTCAATATATTTAATATTTTGTGTAGTGGTATTAAGGAAACTAGAATTATAAATACGGTATTTATCTGTAGAACCTTGACATTTGACCTATTTTCAGTAATGATATTTTTCGATTTTATCTGCCATCGTTTCGTCAACAAAACTCAACTAGTAAACCAATTATAAACAATTACAACATGTACTTTAATTAAAACGTATTATATCATAAACACACACACACACATTATATGATAGGTTCATTAAAATTATTTATTGGATGCACAAAATACTATGCCATAAATGTAGACCCATTTTATATATTATAGTATATGTATATGAAGGGTTGAATATTTGTTTTTAGCTCGCCGTATGAAGTACATTAATTAATCAATATAATTTTACAAGAAAAATAACACAATAGTTCATAAACATGAGAATTTAACTATAAATAAATATATATTTTTAAGAATTAAAATTAATTCGTTTTTATTATTACATATAAATTTAAAACAAAACTTATAACACAAAATATAATTTTGTAAGTAAAATAAATTAAATATTAGTAATTAACAATAAAATAAAATACTTTATTAGTTAAATAAATACAAAATAAATTAGTAACATATTTGAATTTAATCGCCTTTATACTTCCTGAGTTATTGGGCTCTAAAATTTGAAACCCTCCTTGATACTACCCTTACAATATTATTATTTATTAAAAATATTCTAAAATTCCACAATGAATTCGAAAATATTTTATGTCAACAATGTTTCTTCATACTGTGAACCCAAAAGCCATAAAAAATATAATTATGAATTTAAAAAAAAAAAAAAAAAAAAAAAAAAGTTTTTTGCGTATATCGAAAAAAAAAATACAAGAAATTGTAAAATAGTCACATTTTTTTTTCATATTATGAACCAAAGGGCTTTTATAATTAACGACAAGATTCGGGACGTACAACGCACCAATGCGTCCTGCTCGCTTTACGCTTATTAATTATTATAGCCTTTAGGATTGTTCACAGCGAATTATTTAGTAATTAAACTTAGATAATTACAAATAACAATCTACTTTGTATTATGGCAAGCAATGCTAACATTCCAAGCACCAAAATTAACACAATTTATGATAAATTTTGTTGCTGTGAACGTTAACCTTGCATGTCATACAACAAACTCAAATTATCACTTATAATTTCTAATTCTTTTGCTGTGAACAATCCTTTTTGGTTAACAATTTGAAAATATGTTATAAATACAAAAGTCTTCGAATTTTTTGTAGATTTTGATAAAAAATATTTTAAGTGTGTGCATATTTTAAAATGCAAAATTATAATATTTAATAATTTTTTTCGGGCTTTAGGTTAACAATATGAAAACATCCTGTAGACATAAAATATCTTAGATTTTTTCGTAGAATTTTTGAGTGTTTAAATTATTTTTATAAGGGCAGTATTAAGGGGGGCTCCAAATTTTGGGGCCCTATAACTCGGGAAGTATACGGGCGATTAGATTAAAACTGCGAGTAGGTTCAAATGGGTTGCCAAGTAATATGTGTACCAAATTTGGTGTGAATCGCTCCGGTACCTTCAGAGGAGTAGATAGCACAAATTTGGTCGAGCGAGCGACGACTAACATCCAAGTATATAAGTTATATATATATATTTGGATTCAGGGCGACGAGACAAACACTTTTTGTTAAGGACATTTTTTGATTCGAGAATGCTACAGACACACGTTTGAATGATTTAGCTTCTTTGGTACTTCGTAAGGCGAGCTAATAATAATTAAGTTTAAAGTATCTTATAACGCATTGTTGTCATGACTTCGCAAATAATTAAAATCCCCCATTTTGTATTTGTAGTTTAACGATTAAAAGATTGGGCATATATCATGTAATTTAATTATAATTCATCAAAACTGCAAGAATTCTATATGTAATTTTACAATCGAAGTGATTTACACACTTCTTTATGAATGTTGACTTAAAAATAATAATGGGATCGCAGTCCAAATAGCCTAGAACTTGGGCATCTGACAAAACATTGACGTGAATAGCGCGCGAATATTATTAGATTTTTTCTAGAATGCAAGTGTAATCCTGCAAGCCGCATACCATAAAACCTATAAGTGTAACGAAATATATACATACAGCAAACTCTTAAAATTAACTCAATCTGTCGGTCGAAACCAAACCGCATGATCGTAAAAAAGACGCGTTTCTTTCAGTACACGAATAGCCTTGAAACAATTTTCGCCAGTTGTGTGTCACTACATCTTCCTTGTCACTCTCTACACCAAGCGCAATACAGTTATCCTTGTCTGTGCGGCCGCAACTCGCATACTTCCCGCCCGCCGCACCGATGTTCCTGATTCGTCACTGGGCCACGCCCCTCCCCCACCCCTTGTCTGACAGTTGCGTTTACGTACGGTGGGCGTGTTGAAATTCAGTCCCAATGCCAAGGTCACCTCATTCCCCCCTCTTCGTTTTGTCTTTTGTGATGCTACTAGATTCTTTCTAGGTTGTGTTTCCCATCCATTACTTTCTGTCTCTGTTTCTCTTTTGGTATTGTTCATTGCTTTAGTTGTCGACGTGACGCTACTTGTCTGTGGACCGCCTCCACCAAAATACGTATTTAATGATGGTAAACGCGGGACTTTTAAATAGTTTCTGGGTTTGATTGCTTTTATATGTATAAAAGGTCTTAAAGTAATGAATTATTTCCCATGTAAGAAGTTTGTTTTGTAAAATAGTTGTTAAAACTGGGAAAAAATAGAAAACCTTCAAATCTTGAAATAAATATCGATCTTATTGAAAAGTGCAACATAGTTTTAGATTTTCCCTGATTTCATTAATACTTTTACGACCGGTCATAAAACATCTTTAATAGTTGCTAATTTACAATAAATTTAGTTACAGCTCGTAAAAAAAGACTGTTTATATATAAATGTATGTATTGGGTATGTGTGTATATAGTTCTCTAGCTATAATTATGTACACGTGTTCCAAGTTCTAGGTTATGTCATACTTTAGTATATATGAGTGTATATTTCGCAATTTTCCACAAAGTAGCCTTGACAAAAACAGGATAAAATAATATATTTACAAATAATAAAAGACAAGCATACACGTAAGATTAATTCAATTTCAAATAATTTCACGAGTTATGTAGTTGACAGCCATCTTTAATTATTGAGAAGATTATTAATTCATTCATCAAAAACAATCGAAACCTGTAAATTGTAAATAAAAAAGCTGAAGTGGCCTCCACTCCACTTTTGTGTACTTACTCTATATATGTAATAATACTTTATTTTGTTTTAAATTTACACTACGATTGCTATGAATCAATGTCTGTGTGTTGTAGTCAGAGGTGGGCAGTAATTCAATTCAAAAGGAATTGATTAATTTAGGGATTTAAATTAATTTAATTGAAACCCTCTTGATCAAACGCTTTGGAATTGAATTAATTTGAAATTTATGAATTCAAGCCCTCATAATGTTTTTAAGCCCTCAAAATGGCTTCAAGGTCTCAAAAAGTCTTCAAGCCATCCATATTTTTAGTTGTTAAATAGGCAGAATAATTTCAAATCAATTTCAAGTTAAAAGTTACATCAAAGTTTTCTAATTTATAAATATAAAATAGACTGTAATTCTTTTTGATTGTTGATTTATAATAATGTAGAGAAGAGTAATATGGATTTTTTGAAAATAATTGTACACTAGGGGTAATAATAACTTATTACTTTCTTTTACAGAGTAATAAGTAAGTATTGTAATCATGAAAATTTTCGAGCTCGAGATTTCAACGGATATACATGTTTTGACCTTCACTGAATCGAATGTGACTATTTTCGGAATAACGTCTTTCTGTCTGTGTGTCTGTAAACGCTCTAGGGCCAAAACTGTCGAACCTAAAATTGTGAAATATTAAACTTAAGATTTGATTTGTATATGTGCACAAGAATATTCAAACCGGTAGTGCATGTTTACTCTATTAGTTAGTTTGATAGCTGTTTTGGTTATATATATATATATATATATATATATATATATATATATATATATATATATATATATATATATATATATATATCTAGTGAAAACTGCGTAAAAGAAAGTCGAGTGCAGGTCACTCCAGATATGTTTTAAATAATATTAATTCTAATTAAGATAGAATTTTTTTTTTGTTATGTTTTAAAATTTACTGACAGAAGCAGAAAACAGTAACTTTAAAAATAAATTAAAATTATATGTTAAGGAAAATGTAATTTAGTTAATTTGTTCATTAATATATATTTTATTTTATGTTCTATGTTTATATTGTTGTTTTTATTATGTTTTAAAATATTATTGTAATTATTAATTGTTTAAGAAGTTAAGTTTCCTTATACAATTTTAATGTAGAAGAAGAAAAAAATGAGATTTTTGGGAAAAGCAGTCGTTTTTTATAATTAATTTTATTCAATCCAACGTTTCGGCATCCCTTATGTCATCTTCAGGAGTCTACAATACAATATTCAGTTACAATGCTTCAATTACTTAATGTTGATAATATACATGGTTTTTTTTTTAGTGAGTTATATTTAGAACAATTAAAGATGTATTTTTAATATTGATGTCTTTTTTCAATATTAAAAAGACATTTTTAATTGTTCTAAATATAACTCACTCTAAAAAAAACATGTAAATTTTCATTATTAAGTAATTGACGCATTATAACTGCATATTGTCTTGTAGACTCCTGAAGATGGCATAAAGGATGCCGAAACGTTGGGTTGAATAAAAATAAATATTCAAAAACGACTGATTATCCCAAGATCTAATTTTTTCTCCTTCAACAAAAAATGCAGTCAAGAAAATACCCTAGTTCAATTAATGTTAATGATTGGAACTTTAATAAACTAAAATAAAAGAACAAAATCGCAAGATACAAGGATTGTATTTGTCAAAATGACTTCAATTCCATTTGAATTATAAAGAATTCGTAATTGATGAACATATCTTAATTCATTTTCGCATCGCATATAAAGCTTGTAAGTGTCAAAAAGGCTTCAATTCCTTTTGAATTATAACAGATTTGTAATTTATAAATAGGTTTAACTTCCTTTTGATTAATGATTTATAACACAAATTCATATAGACTTGTAATTATAAAAAAGGCTTTAATTCGTTTTGAAATCAATTAATTGCACATATCTTAATTTCTTTTCGTATCGCATAAATAACTTGTAAGTGTCAAAAAGGCTTCAATTACTTTTGAATTATAACAGATTTGTAATTTGTAAATAGGTTTAATTTGCTTTTGATTAATAACTTATAACACAAATACATAAATATACTTGTAATGATCAAAAAGGCTTTAATTCGTTTTGAAATCAATTAATTGTAGGTGATTTGAGCTTGCGAATTAACGCAATAATTTTTAACTTGAATTGTGAATTCAATTACTAATGGAATTGAATTCACAATTCAACTATTGTGAAATCAATTAATTGTAGGTGATTTGAGCTTGCGAATTAACGCAATAATTTTTAACTTGAATTGTGAATTCAATTACTAATGGAATTGAATTCACAATTCAACTATTGTGAATTCAATTCCATTAGTAATTGATTTTGCTCAGCTCTGGTTGTACCTAGGAAAACGTAAATGTATAAGTATATGAGTTGATTACAGTTTGGGAATAATTCTATTAATTCATATTTAAATCCCAAGATGACCAATAAACTTCGTGGTACCTAAAACCACTTTTTATCTCATTTTCGGTTTTATTACGCAAGGTCAGTGATGTAAATTTGTTATGTGCATAACTTTTATTGCTATATACATTCCAAAGAACGCTGTAGCTGAAAGACGAGTCGCATTTTGCATACAAATCACATCAATTAACATTACCAAAAATTGTTAGTGACCAAAGTCTAAGCACGTTCACTAGTGACCTCAACTTTAATATTATATGAATATAAGAGTATATGCTAATACATAGTTTAGTTAGCTTTATTATATGCTATTGTTTACATTCTGCATTAGTGTGTCTCGCAACTATTTAAGTTAAGTTAGGTTAGGTTCAGGTCATCATGTTTTACTATTTGATATTATAAACATGCTGATATCGTCATTATGTGAATCTGCTATATACAATCAGATAAACACATATTGCTATTATGGAATAGTTGGCATAACTTACCATCTATGTCATAATTATTAGTTCGTCGTACAAAGGAGCTGTAGTATTCGGTCGTGCGTCATTCTTAGAATCAATAAATGTGTCCCTGATTTTGATTTGTATATTACTTATATACTTGGATGTATGACGCTCGCTCTTAAGATCAACTTTGAGAACGCTTCTTCTCTAAAGTTAACAGACCGATTTTAACCAAATTTGGTATATATATTTAATATGAGCACTCGATTTGGTCCCTTCGCATTTTTAACCAAATAGCCTTTATACTTATATTATACTTACATTATTCGGCGAGCTAAAGGCATAGGTGTCTGTACCTATACTTGTTTTATCGTCTATTTTGTTTGCTCAAACGTCTAAAACAGTGTAACATAACACAATAATTGGATATTATCATTTCATAGAAACAGTAGTTAACATGTGTTCTTCCTAAAATTAATAAAATTGATTAATAATCGATCGGTTTTCCAAAATGATAAGCGTACGAGCTAAGAGCATTGCTGTTTTTACCAATGCTATAGTTTAAATATTTTATGGTAAGGTAAACTGAGTCATAAACAAGCATTGGTGCAAGCACCAGTGCTTCCAGCTGTACCGGTGAGCAACAATCATATGAAATACAATAATGAAAACGAAAGCAATTGTTAGAGTACAAAATTTCTTGTTGCAATCATCCAATAATCAATCAATGTAGATTTTGAAGATTTTTTGCTATAAAAATATATATATTATAAAAATCACATAACATAACTTCTTCATTTCACTAACAGATGGCGATCAATGTCTGATATACTTCAAAATATTATTATATTATTTTTGTAGCCTCTAGGCTCACAATTTGAAAAAACTTTGTCGACATAAAATATCTTAGAATTTGTAGTAGAAAATTCTAAAATAATTAAAAATTGACTAAGGGCAGTATTTAGGATAGCTACAAATTTTGGGGCCCAATATCTCCAGACGTGTACAGACAATTGGATTTAAAATGCGATAGGATATGCACGAACCTGAAAATTATATATGTATCAAATTTCATTAAAATCGGTCCGGTACCTTCAGAGTACGTCTACAAAGTTGGTCTTTCGAACGAACAAGCGACATAATCCAATGATATAAAGTTATATATATATTTTTTTTCGTAATCAGGGAGACGAGACAAACACTTTTTGTCAAGAACATTTTTGATCCGACAATGTTACAGATACATAACCAAACACTTGTACTATCGTACGACGAGCTAAAAAATAAAACATAAATTATGATTTGAAATTATTATCGGTAAAAATTATAAATAACAATACGATGCACGCGCATTTTTTTCTATGTTTTTCGCGCGATTTTTTCTTTCTTTTCCGGACGTATAAAATTCAAGGTTACCGTGTGATCGTTGATGCATTTTATGCACCAGCTGCTAACTGCTATACAGCTTCTTTTCTGTTGCAACCTTACATAGGATTCGCAGATGAGATCTGCGTTCTGCGGTGGTGGTGGTGGTGGTGGTGGTGACTGCTTGGGGATTTGTTTTGAATTACCGTGAATCGTGACCTTGATCTTGAGCGAGCGGCAAGTCTCGTTGTCATGGAGCGCCCCTGTACTCGTCGGTCGCGGCTCAAGGCTAAACTAAACAGCGCGCATGTCCTATTACATCGCCGGCTATTTTCATTATTTGTAGGTGTGTTCGCTTCTCTTACACTTTCTGCCCGGTGCAAAGATTCATTTTCCTCAAAATTTATACATTTTTGACCATTGTTAGCTCGCCGTACAAAGTACCGAAGAGGCTAAAGCATTCGGTCGTGTGTCTGTAGCATTCTCGGATCAAAAAGTGTTTGTCTCGTCGCCCTGAATCCAAAAATATATATAACTTATATACTTGAATGTTAGTCGTCGCTCGTAAGACTAAATTTGTGCCCTCTACTCCTCTGAAGGTACCGGAGCGATTCACACCAAATTTGGTACACATATTATTTAGTACCCCATTTGAGTCTACTCGCAGTTTAAATCCAATCGCCCGTATACTTTCCGAGTTATAGGCCCCCAAAATTTGGAGCCCCCTTAATACTGCCCTTATAAAATAATTAAAACACCCAAAAATTCTATTAGTAATTCTAAGATATTTTATGTCTACAAGATTTTTTCATATTGTTACCACAAAGCCCGAAAAAAATTATTAAATATTATAATTTTGAATTTTAAAATATGCACTAAATTTTTTTTATCAAAATAATCTACAAAAAATTGCAAAACTTTTTATATCTATAACATATTTTCAAATTGTTAACCAAAAGGGCATATTAATTAAAAGACACTGCTCGCATCGCATATATTACTTATAAGGCGAGCTGAACGCATTGGTGCGTTTCATGCGTACCAAATCTTGTATTTTATTAAAATAATCTACAAAATATTGTAAGGGTTTTTATATCTATAACATTTTTTCAAATTGTTAACTAAAAGGCCATAATAATTAAAAACCACTGCTCACATTACCTAAAGGCGAGCTCTACGCATTGGTGCGTTTTATGCGTACCAAATCTTGTATTTTATCAAAATAATCTACAAAATATTGTAATACTTTTTATATCTATAACATATTTTTAAAATGTTAACCAAAGGGCCATAATAATTAAGAACCGCAGCGCATATATTACTTATAAGGCGAGCTGGACGCATTGGTGCGTTGTAACTAATTCAATAAGTAAGAACGCAGCTTCAACAAACAGCTGCTTTAAATCATGCGGTGACGTCACTTGCACGAAGTTTATTCTGGAATTTGCATTTATATCACGGTATAAGTTTGAGTGCATTTTATTATATTTTAAAATGTTTTATTATTCCTATTATTATAGAGAGAAAAATTAGTTTAATTTAATTTAAATTTATGAAGTTAAAATGTTATCTTATGCAAACATTTATACAAATTTAATTTAAATACAATTTAATTTTAAAGAAGCTGACTAACTTTTAACTTTTTGTTCACTTCCCTTAAAAAAAAGACAGTCTGCGCAGTGCGCATAGCGTTCTTTCTGGTTTTCCTGTTCAGTTCCACGCACTGACAGCGATTCTAGGTTATTATTGTGTTTTGTTTATTTATTGTGTCTATAATGGATTCTGAAGTAGAATAAATGACTGCATTTCTTGATAATACACGAGGAATATAATTATTCTTTTTCTTAACTAAAATAAATATTTCTTCTCATGTAATTTATTCGCAAAGGCGAAGCTTATAGGTTAATATATTTAAAAAATTCTAAACATGGTAATTTATTGAATATAAATTATCTCTGTTAAATTCGTATCAAACAAAATCTTTAAAATTTGCTACACATATTTTTTGGTATCCCATTTGAATCTTTTAAATCCAATCGCCCTTATACTTCCGGAGTTATAGGGCCTCAACATTTGGAGCCCTCTTAAGCCCTTAGAAGAAAAAATGAAATCTCTAAAAAAAGATATTTGATGTGTACAAAATTTCTTCATATTGTAAAACCAAAGGTTATAAGGTTATAAAAAAGTAAAAATAATAATTATGATCTATAAAACATGCAATAATGTGTTTACTTTCTTTTACGAATTAATAAGTAAGTATTGTAATCATGAAAAATTTCGAACTGAAGATTTCAACGGATATACACGTTTTGACCTTCCCTGAATCGAATGTGCCTATTTTCGGAATGACGTCTGTCTGTCTGTGTGTCTATGAACGCTCTAGAACCATAACTGTCGAACCTAAAATTATGAAACTTCAAACTTAAGACTTGTATATGCCCTAGATGTGCACCTCTTATTTTGAAAAGAATATTCAAACCAGTAGTGCATGTTTACCCTATACATTTTTTGTTTTATCTCCAATATCACTAGAACGGCTACACTTACGGCAAATATAGTTATGTTCATAATGAAAGATATTAATATTTCACACAACTTTTGTTTGAAAAATGTCTTCAAAAAATGTGCCAGTTGCGAGATAAATGCTACGAAACATAAATATGTTGTTTACACGTTGCCATGGATTCACATGTAGCTTATAAAATCGGATCATCTGCTATTTTGACAGGAAAACAAAATAGACACAATTAGATAAATGATATTTGAGAATATTTCTGTAGAGTATTGGTTAGTTTGACTGCTTGTTTTGGTTATATATATATCTAGTGAAAACTGCGTAAAAGAAAGTCGAATGCAGGCCACTTATGTAAAAAGCAAATTGTACTAAATGTATAATCTTGCATGGAATAAGTTAGTGTTTTAGTATGTATTATTGATAGATTTGAAACTGAACAACAGTTAGTCATGTCAAAAACATGAAAAAAGCGCGTGCAATTTCAGTATTGGTTATGTGAATTTGCATAGCAACAGTGCGATATTTTCACCGGTAACTGTATATTGTATGTGTGTGTTCGTATATCCTTGCTTTAGTTGTTTACATCGAAACGAACTTTGTGTGTGTTTATTTATATTGCGAATTTATAATAGAAAATGTATTTTTAAACACTAACCTTCCTCAACGTGTTACGTATTAGGCAACCGGCAATTTGATGTTTGTTTGTTATGTCGCTGTAATTTTCCTACAATTTCAATTGTAACACTCGTATTATCGCCTTATCTTATCGTCGTTTACTCATAACTGATACATTTCAAGGTATATTATAAAAGATTTATGTATTATTATTATTTATTGATGTATATATATATATCGTATTACATTATTATATCGGTTATTTATTTATTTAAAAGTGCGTAGTTGCTAAGTTTACCAAACAGGTATGTAAAAGGTTGGTCTTACTTTTGAAAATTGAGGAAAGAACAAGATTCGGTTAGTACAACGCACCGATGCGTTCAGCTCGCCTTATAAGTAATATATGCGATGCGACAATTTGAAAATATGTTATGGATACAATTTTTTGTAGATTATTTTGATTTAGTGCATATTTTAAAATTCAAAATTATAATATTTAATATTTTTTTATGGCTTTTGGGTTAACAATATGAAAAATCTTGTAGATATAAAATATCTTAGAATTATTAGTAGAATTTTGAGTATTTTAATTAGTTTTATAAGGGCAGTATTAAGGGAGGTCTAAATTTTGGGGGCCTATAACTCGGGAAGTATACGGGCGATTGGATTTAAACTGCGAGTGGATTCAATGAGGATGCCATTAAATATGTGTACCAAATTTGGTGTGAATCGCTCCGGTACCTTCAGTGGAGTAGAAGGCACAAATTTTGTCTTACGAGCGACCGAGTATATAAGTTATATATATTTTTGGATTCACGGCGACAAGACAAACATTTTTTGTTGAGGAAATTTTTTGATCCGACCGATTAGGTCAAACATCAAGCTCGAAATAAAAAAAACCAACCGACTAACCTTTATAAAAAAAAATATCAGTGAATTCGTAATTGCATAAATAATACCTGGTAAAAATGTTAATTTTTTTGTATTTACAGTTTCAGAGATAAAAAATAAAAACCTCCAAAATAGGTCATTTATTATAGATTTCATTTTTTATTTCCGAAACTGTAAATACAAAAAAAATAACATTTTTACCAGGCATTATTATGCAATTACGAATACACTGATATATTTTTTTATAAAGGTTAGTCGTTTGGTTTTTGCGTAATCGGGGTTTGTTTAATCATGATAGGTTTTGAGTGTAGTTTGATGTAATTAAGCAATATAACTTTGACACCAAAAGTGTAACAATGTGTCCGTGTAATGCCTTTATATTCAATAAACAGTCTATATTCGATGGAATATCTTTGATTATAGCGTAAAAATATAGCTAATTTCTAATAGTGTGCGTGCATGAACATTCAAAGTCGATGGTAGCGCCACCATCTAAAATAGCCGAGAGCGGAGCGCGGCATTACTTCGAACTAGATGGACCTGATGGTTTGCCTTAATAAATCCGAGGGTATTACTGCATTTTCAAATTAATATAACACCAATAACTTCAGTTAAGAAAATGAAGTCCTACTTATTTATAAATATCATTTATTATGTTGTATATTGATTGCGTTTATCAGTAAATGTTGTATTTGAAAATCACTCGGTTATCACGCCTTGGCCTTGCATTTTAAAATTTCGTAATTATAATTGCAAATATATAAACAATATTTCTATGCGTGTGTGTAACATGTATTTTTCAGTGTATTTCGGTATCTAACTCAAAACACTTAACTGATAAATAATTATAATTGTCGCACTTGAATTTTTTATACCACCGTGTCGATCTTGAAATCGTAATGAGCTAACCTTGTTTTATGTGCATCATAATCATGTAACCATGGTTACGCCACAAATAACCTTATTAGATAACCCGAAAGACCCGTAAATAAATAAATAAATAAAAAGTAATTACTATTCACTGCGTATATAATTATAATACTATATTTAATAACGTTTCCGTTAAAATCTCAAGTTTGCCATTTTTCATCATTTCAATACTTCCTTTTTGACTTCGTCCAAGAGAATAGTAATTCAAGAACAAATTAAATCGTTACTTATCGGAATAAAAATGAAGTAAACAGGCTTAGAACATATTTTCATGCTGTTCTTGATTGTATAGTGTAATAAGAGGAAAAACAAAATTGTAAGAAGAATTATTTCCCATTCGATAAATTGTGTAATATATTTACATAATTGATCTATCTTACAATTCCATGTATGATTAATTTCATAAATGTACTCATATAATAAATGAATATACGATTAACTATAATTATGTATTTATAGAAGAGAATTCTTGTTGCTGTTTTTCTCCTTTAAATATAAATGCTATTATAATTATGAATCATAATAATAATTTCATTGATTGCAGTCATGTTCACTGGAGTATTGAAAAATGGATTATATATACAGTAGACGCTCGATACCGTGAACAAAATAAAACTGTGTTCACATTAACGAGAGGCTTATGATTTTATTGTACAAATAATATGTTAGGCATATAAATATATATGAATGTATTTCTTTTACGAAGTAATAAGCAAGGCTTGTAATCATGAAAAATTTTGAACTCCACATTTCAACGGATATACACGTTTTAACCTTCCCTGTATCGAATGTGACTATTTTCGGAATGAGGTCTGTGTGTGTGTCTGTGAACGGTCTAGGGCCAAAACTGCCGAACCTAAAATTATGAAACTTCAAACTTAAGACTTGTATATGCACTAGATGTGCACCTCCTATTTTGAAAAGAATATTCAAACCGGTAGTGCATGTTTACTTTATGCATTTTTTGTTCTATCTCCAATATCACTAGAACGGCTACACTTACGGCAAATATAGTTATGTTCATAATGAAAGATATTAATATTTCGCACAACTTTTGTTTGAAACATTCCTTCAAAAAATGTACCAGTTGCGAGAAAAATGCTACGAAACATTATAAATATGTTGTTTACGTTGCCATGGATTCGCGCATGTAGCTTATAAAATCGGATAATCTGCTATTTTGACAGGAAAACAAAATAGACTCAATTAGATAAATGACATTTCAGGATATTTCTGTAGAGTATTGGTTAGTTTGATAGCTGGTTTTGGTTATATTATAGAATTGAATTGTTGTTTGACAACCGCAGATGTTGTTCAATGTTGTAAATAAGAAAAATGCAACTGTTTTTACGACGAAGTGGGGAATCGTGGTACTATAAAGCGGATCTACGGTCACTAGTGAAACTGGAGGAGACAACCTTGAAACCTTCAAAGCTTGAGGGGGTCAAGTGCAAGGACATACCTTTTTTAATTCAACATATATACACACACATAATTTATATCTCGAATTTACTTTTCGTAATCCTACCCAAATTTAATTCAATGTTTTTGACAAAATAATCTCGAAATTTGCCAATTTTGAAGGAAATCAACAATTATTGTAATATTTTATAATGTTCCGGATTAAAGTTTTTATAGGCTGAATGGATAAAATGGGCCCCTACAGAAAGTGGGCCCAAAATCAATATAATAATTTGGTTAAACACATAAATTACACTAATAAAATCATTTTTCAATAAATTTTAGAGATTAGATAATATTTTAAACAATTTGCTGTTTGATAGATTGCTTCAAAAATTGACAACATCTTAAACGGAAGTAACGTATTTACTCATACTACTTTTTCAATATCTCGGAAACGGTATGAGTTCACATACATATTTTTTATCGTAGAATTTTTGAGTAATTTTAGTTTTTAGTATTTGAGTATTAATTAGATCTCCAAATCGGCGGGGCATAATAATATAGGGAACTGTAGATTAGTTAATCTATAGAACAATGGGTTGGCACTTTATCATTTTTTAGGGTTTTTGTGCTTAAAATCAGAAAATATGAATAAATGTTATAGATATAAAAAGTCTTACAATTTTTTGTAGATTATTTTCATACATATTTTAAAATTCAAAATCTAATATTTAATATTTTTTATGACCTTTGGGTTAACAATATGAAAAAATAGTTAATCTATCCAACAATGGATGACACTTTAAATTATCTTGTATCATTTTTTAGGGTTTTTGTGCTTAAAATCAGAAAATATGAATAAATGTTATAGATATAAAAAATCTTACAATTTTTTGTAGATTATTTTCATACATATTTTAAAATTCAAAATCTAATATTTAATATTTTTTTATGGCTTTTGGGTTAACAATATGAAAAAATAGTTAATCTATCCAACAATAGATGACACTTTAAATTATCTTTTATCATTTTTTAGGGTTTTTGTGCTTAAAATCAGAAAATATGAATAAGTGTTATAGATATAAAAAGTCTTACCATTTTTTTGTAGATTATTTTGATACATATTTCAAAATCTAATATTTAATATTTTTTATGGCCTTTGGGTTAATAATATGAAAAAATAGTTAATCTATCCAGCAATGAATGGCACTTTATATTATCTTTTATCATTTTTTAGGGTTTTTGTGCTTAAAATCAGAAAATATGAATAAATGTTATAGATAAAAAAAGTCTTACAATTTTTTGTAGATTATTTTGATACATATATATTAAAATTCAAAATCTAATATTTAATATTTTTTTATGACCTTTGGGTTAACAATATGAAAAAATATGCTAGATATAAAACATCTTAGAATTATTAGTAGATTTTTTGGGTGTTTTAATTATTTTTATAAGGGCAGTATTAAGGGGGGCTCCAAATTTTGGGCCCCTATAACTCCGGAAGTATAAGAGCGATTGGGATATAAACTGCGACCGGATTAAAATGGGATATCAAAGAATATGTGTAGCAAATTTGGTTCAAATCGCTCCGATACTTTGAAAGCAGTTTTTGGTCATGAAAGCGACGACTAACATTGAAGTATATGAGTTATATGCATATATAATTTTGACGAGACAAGAAATTTTAGTTAAATTATGTTACAGACACATGACCGAATGCTTTAGCTCTTCTGCAGTTTGATGGGCGACCTAAAAAAATCTGTATAAAGTCGATATGAGCCTGTTCATTTATACGGTTTGGCCTGAACGCTTGAAACCGTTTCAAATTTCTATATGTCGGGAATTGAAATAGAATTTCAAGTTGTGTTAAACCTTGGTATAAAAGTTAGTCAAAGATAAAACACACGCGTAATACTGTATACAATTGCAACCCACAAGTAGCCTCATAGACAATCTTAAGAATATTTCTAGTTGCACTGTTGCAGCTATTTATTTTCAAATAACAATAATAATTATTATTAATAATAATAAAAAAACACTCTCGGTACTATGTTGACCTTTACCTTGAACACCGGACCTGTCTAGACTAGACTGTATGGACCACACAACCGTTAAATAATGGAACACCTAAAACGGCATTGCTTATTAAAAGTGTGATGGGTCCTCGAAAACTTTGGCATTGACAATTTTGTTGATTGAATCAAACGAAATGAACATGCATTTGGTTTTAAATATGTGCTAAATGTTTCATTGTTTCACTGTTTCAGGTTTCCATGATGTCTGACTCAGGAGGAACTCCAGGGGAGATTACTCCAAATTCAGTGACTCATATAAAAAAGGAAGAGGTGGCCTTCACCGATTGTTCCCCGTCAAATAGTGATATGTATTCACCTTCCACCACTGGAATGCACGATGTAGGCGTACGTATTAAATTAAACATTTATTTCACTCCTACAAATTAAACTTATCACCTAAATTTAAACAAAAAATTACAATGTTAATTTATAAAAGAATTATCACTATGCGAAATTGCATAAATAATGCCTGGTAAAAATATTAATTTATTGGTAAACCACAGTTCGAAGATATAAATAAAAAACTTCAAAAATACACCACTGTTAATACTTTTTATTTTTTATCTTTAAAACTGTGGGTTACAAGTAATTAATATTTTTACCATGCAATTTTTATGCAACTACGCATCGATTTATATATATATTTTTAAATTAATCGGTGTAATTTTGGTTCGAGCATGATGTTTGACCTTAAATTGTTTATAATACCAATCCTAAACCTTTTTTTTTTTTAATTTGACTGAATTATTAAATTTGTTGTGGTTGCTTCACTAGTTTTGAATATAGTGCAATTTTTTTTAATATTTAATAAGTGATGTATAATACTTAAACGTACACATAAATCTATAATATAGTTAAATTTCGGTTCACGAACTTAAGAGGATGAGCAACCCGTCTTGCATGCACGTGAGGGACGGGTCGGGTGTTAGGGCAGTATAGCACGTGTAGCTTGTTGGGCGGTGCTAATTGTGTGACGTTGTGGGTCACTCAACGGAGTGGGAGCACAAAGTACACTCAGAATTAAATTGACTCTCCGTATGCTTCGTATCTGATTTTTACACAACTATGCATTATTATTCTACATATACAAATAACGATATCGTTCTAAAATATATAAACAAGAATGCTCATACAATATATTATAACTATTGGAACGTTTTTTTTTTTCAGTTTCAGAAAAATGAATTATATATTCAATATTGAAAAATACGTTTATTATTTAAAAAAAAAAAACACATATTTTAATAATAGAATTATATTTACAACAAATAATATTTTTTATATATTATAAGAATAACAACAGAATAGATATGTATATGAATGATAATTGGTCTACCATTTCACTACGAAATTTGTGGCCGCACATCATCTCTGAATGTATGGGGCCGTTTTTAGCCATTTGAGATACAGGAAGATCTGAAGATCCCGGAGCGATTTAAACCAAAGATGGTATTCACATATTCTTTGGCATCCCATTTGAATTCGACCGTAGTCAAAATCCTATCGCCCGTATTTTCCCGGAGTTATAGGACCCCAATATTTAGGTTTAAATATTCAAAAATTTACGATGTTTTTCTTATATGGAAATTTTAAAATAATTTTCGATTAACAGTTTTTTTATTTTCTTTTTCTCGCATTGCTGCAATTATGTAATCAGGATCCCTTATATGTCCGTTACGTGGTATTCGTGGATCTACTAACTCAGGTAGAAGGCAATATGTATAAAATTTAACTAATTTTTCTTCCATGTGCTTCAACCAGAACATGTCATCCCATTTTTTATGTAAAACTAACTTGCTGCTAACAGAGCTAGATACAAAGTGAACACATAATTTTATAAAATTGAAATAGAACATTGTAGTAATTGTTGCGATTTAAAATAATATTTACTTGTGTTGACGAATGTGAGTCATGCTCTTATGCATGGATTCTAAGCACCCTGCTATTACAAATAAACAAAAAAATATAAACAGTTTTGGGCATTATCATTAGTAAAAATATATGATAATATAATAAATATAGGTACCATAGAAACCAATATCTTCGGCTCGCTGTATAAATTATTTGGAAGAATATATATTAATTCCTTGAGCTCAATTTTTTTTGCGGCATGCATATATGAGGGGTGGCTTTAAGAAATATCTTCTCTAATTTATTTTTGGTCACTTTCACGTTAAGCGGAATTGCCGAATAATATTTCAGATTTAAGTAATTTTTCTAATTTTGTCTTTTTAATGGTAGTGGGTAATCCTAGGAAAATAAGAATGGCAAATTTGAATTCTTTGAGCTCAAATTTGTATACATAGATGTGCGGCATGCATATATGAGGGGTAATTTTTTAAGGGATGAACCTACCCCTCTAAAATATTTTTTTGGTCACTTTCACGTTAAGCGGAATTGCCGAATATTATTTCAGATTTAAGAAGTTTTTCTAATTTTGTCCTTTTAAGGGTAGAGGGTAATCCTAAGAAGTTAAGAATGGCAAATTTGAATTCCTTGAGCTCAAATTTGTATACATAGATGTGCGGCATGCATATATGAGGGGTAATTTTTTAAGGGATGAACCTACCCCCTCTAAAATATTTCTTTGGTCACTTTCACGTTAAGCAGAATTGCCGAATATTATTTCAGATTTAAGAAGTTTTTCTAATTTTGTCCTTTTAAGGGTAGAGGGTAATCCTAGGAAGTTAAGAATGGCAAATTTGAATTCCTTGAGCTCAAATTTGTATACATAGATGTGCGGCATGCATATATGAGGGGTAATTTTTTAAGGGATGAACCTACCCCCTCTAAAATATTTCTTTGGTCACTTTCACGTTAAGCAGAATTGCCGAATATTATTTCAGATTTAAGAAGTTTTTCTAATTTTGTCCTTTTAAGGGTAGAGGGTAATCCAAGGAAGATAACAATGGCAAATTTGAATTCCTTGAGCTCAAATTTGTATACATAGATGTGCGGCATGCATATATGAGGGGCAATTTTTTAAGGGATAAACCTACCCCATCTTAAATATTTCCTAGGTCACTTTCACTTTAAGCGGAATTGCCGAATATTATTTCAGATTTAAGAAATTCTTCTAATTTTGTCCTTTTAAGGGTAGAGGGTAATACTAGCAAATTAAGAATGGCCAATTTGAATTCCTTGCGCTCAAGAGTTCCTTGTATCTGATTCAATATATATATAGATTGTCGAACTCAATTTTTAAGGGTTGAACCAAGGGTAGTTCACTCTGAATTTTAATAAATATATATATAATTAATTCAGGGGCGAGGATTTTATAATGAACTACCCTCTAAATTCAACCTATAAAAAATTAGTGTAACACATTATTGAATAAGACCCTAGAAATTCAAATGTACCACCTTATATAATTCTCGATTGTATATTATTTTATTAGCACAAAATACTACATGCTATTTATGAAACATATTTCATCGTATAAATACTTTTGAAAATATTGTACTGGGCGGTGCCAATTCACTTCTAGCAATATAGTTAATTTTATAAACGATAGAGGCGCCCTGCAACAGTCACACATTTTAGAGAAATAACACGAAAAAGTACTTTTTCTGCGCCTTCACAGGGAGTTCGTTTTAAATAGAAAAAAATTGAAATTTTCAATGATGTGAAATGAAATAACAAACTTTGAAATGATCGGATTAGATTTTTGAATTTGGCTTACATATATCTGTAAGAATTGTTTAAAAATTGGACATATTTATACATTTTTATTTAAAAAGTGGAACCAAAATTGAAAATTTTAATCCGATCATTTCAGAGTTTCATTCATTCCAAACGTAGAACATTTTTTCAAAATTCGATACTAACAAAAATAAGGGCTGTGTGAAGGCGCAGAAAAACGTCGTTTTTCACATGGGTTTCTCATCGTCTTAAGTTGCTGCTAAAGGTCGTCCGTAACCGAAAATATTCGTAAACCGAAACTATTTTCCCTCAAAGGCATTAATGCAAAATTGATTAATTTATTATATTTGCAGTTAGAATTTGCAGAAAATCGCTACGATTCCAAAACCCAATCCCCTGGTAGTCCGGACCGGCAATATTGCTCATCGACAACACAACCTCATAACGATTCCGGACTTGGACATATTGAGGTAATTTGAATACATGTTAAATTAATTACAGTTATTAACTAACTGATGATGATATATGTTTTTATTTTTCCAAGTATTACCAATTGACATTAGAATTTGACAGAATTGTTTTAAATGGTACCTTTTGTAGTATTATATTATATATATATATATATATATATATATATATGTTATAAATGTGTTATTCAGTGATTTATGAAGTCTAGACATAATGTCGTAATCAAAATAAATTTATTCATAATGCAAATGTACATTGTTTTCGTGTCTATCTCATGTTCATCATATGTATTATTTCATTGCCAAGAGAATACTTTTGTGTATAATACGATAGGTGATCTTTTTTTAATTTAACTAGATTTAATTATAATGTACTGTTTCATTTTCGTAATGTACATATATTTAAGTATATACCCAGAATATTTCATGTCATTTCGACGAATATTCTCGAAGTTACACGCGCATATTTGTAAAAAATATTTACTATGTGTTAAGTGTGCTTTTGAAACTTTGAACGCGTTTCTCTCAAAACTATGTTTGTAAAGTCGGTGTGTGTGTGCAAGATATTTCGGAAACGGCTGAACCGATCACTCTCACATTTGTACACAAGCTTAATAAATATATTTTTTAGTGATTCATCGAAGGTTTTTTCTCGCCGATAAATAGTTTTCATTTTATAAACAATTTAAGGCCAAAATGGCTATCGAAAATCGCCATTTTGTGTTTGAGAAGCCACCATTTTGTAAAAAATAATATTTCGGCTTATTCCTTCGATTAAATACCAGATAATACCTTATATTAACGAATTTATTTTTGTTTTTTCATTTTAAAAGATCCAGTCCAGATATATCGTGCACACACACCGCAAAACCCCTTTTTTTTAGAGAAGCTATCGGAGATCGGCTATGGCAGCTTCAAAAATCATTATTTTTACAAATAAAAAATATCAATGTAAAGTTAATAGCTAGCACAATATGCATATAAAATTTTACATTAATAAATTAAGAGATCTATCCAGGAAAAATTCTTGAAAAATCCTGAGTGCGTATAAGCCCTTAAATACGAGATTTCGAGTAGCTTCAAACCCTGACAGAAATTAGTGTATTCCGAATTTAGATCTTAGTACAAAATCAGTTACAAATTTATTTCGTTTTTGACTTTGAATATTATTTCAACAGTATTAGCGAACAAAACATAATTTTATTGCCCATTTATCCCCAAAATATATTCCATATACGAGAAATTTGTTATTTTATACATTGCTGATTATAGTAGTCCAAATTTCGAAAGCACTGTCAGTGTGTATATGATCAGGGAACTGGTTTCGCCGGAAACGATATATTATTTATCATGGTTTACTATTTTTCGAACATAAATTTAAGCAAAAACAACAATCAGGTACTTTCAACCACGTGATGAATATGAGATCTCGGGCTCGCAAAACAATGAAACTCAACATTTGGATTTCATAAACTAGAACGTTAGCAATCGGTACTATATTTACTGGTATTTACAAACCAAATCATTGCAACATTGAATACAATATTTATTTTCTGTATTTATTGCTGTATTCATGAAACCAATAACTAATTAAAATTAACTCATTTTTATAAATGTTATTGTGAACGCTAGCATTGTTTGTCATAAAACAAACTGCATTATCAATCGTCAGATGAAATGAAATGAAATAATTAATATAAATATGTTTGGTTTCAGGATGGCATGAAAGAAGAAGACTCCCCACGAAGGCTGTGCCTGGTTTGTGGGGACGTAGCATCCGGTTTCCATTATGGCGTCGCTTCCTGTGAGGCGTGTAAAGCATTTTTTAAACGTACGATCCAAGGCAACATCGAGTACACATGTCCAGCGGCCGGCGAATGTGAAATAAATAAAAGACGACGAAAAGCGTGTCAGGCGTGCAGGTTTCGCAAGTGTTTGCGATCGGGTATGCTCAAAGAGGGCGTACGATTGGATCGGGTGCGAGGTGGTCGGCAAAAGTATCGACGTAATCCGGATATGCCGTACCAAGTTCAAGTTGTCACGGCGCAAAGGCCGTTACTTGCATTAGAAGGTAAGAAGGTATTTTTATTTATAAAATAGTTTTGTCTCCAGTCACAATTTAAAGCCATATAATTATTTTGTTTTATATATACATCAAATATTCTTTTGTTAACAAATAAAAAAACATGTTTACTCTTCTTGTTTGTTCAGATATAAAAATGCTGGACGCCCTATCCCAATGTGAACCTGATATACTAGATGTAAACACATCGTTAGACAATTCCAAGCATCGTTCCCTGTCAATATTGAGTGATTTGTACGATCGCGAGTTGGTTGGAATTATCGGTTGGGCCAAACAGATACCCGGTTTCACCGATCTCTCGCTAAACGATCAAATGCGCTTACTGCAGAGCACGTGGGCCGAAATCCTTACGCTGACGCTGGCATATCGGTCGCTGACGCTCATGACGCTGGGTCGATTAAAGTTCGCTTCGGATTTTTCCCTCGATGAGAAACAATCGCGAGATTGTGGGGCCATAGAACTATATCAAACGGTTAGTATATTACATCAACATTATTACGTTTGAAGTTCTTTAAACGGGAAACTGTACATTCTGGACTAAAATGTAGGTAACTACTAAATTCGTAAGATGCCCATGATGAAAAGGTGTAACTTATCCAGATAATATCTAAAACTTATTATATATGTCGTCAAATAGATTTTCATAGCGTTGAAATTTCGAATTTAAACGCTATAAATATTTATCGAACGCAGTCTCAGTTTTTCAAGTAAATTCATTCAAGTTATTAAATATGATATTAATTACAGTGTAACTTGGGTATAGTATTTACATATTATGGGTACATTTGATTGATTAGTTCTTAGAAAATAATATAATGCCAACATAATTTTAGTAACTTAACAAATTAAATAATGATTCATTCGCTAGCGAATTTATTGCCAATATTGTAACCAACACAATACTTATTTATTATAAACTGTCTATTTCTTTATTTTGTTTTAAATTCATGCAACAGCTGCTATGAAACAATATCAATGTGTAATGTAACCAGGGAAACGTAAATGTAAAATAAGAATTTTTTTGTAAATGGTATATTTACTTTCTTTTACAGAGTAATAAGTAAGTCTTGTAATCATGACAAATTTTGAACTCAAGTTTTCAACGGATATACCCGTTTTGACCTTCCCTGAATCGAATGTGACTATATTCAGAATGACATCTGTGTGTGTGTGTCTGTGAAAGCTCTAGAGCCAAAACTGTCGAACGTAAAATTATGAAACTTCAAACTTAAGACTTGTATATGCCCTAGATGTGCACCTCCTATTTTTGAAAAGAATATTTAAACCAGAAGTGTATGTTTAGTCTATACATTTTTTGTTCTATCTCCAATATCACTAGAACGGCTAGCCTTACGGCTAATATAGTTATGTTCATAATGAAAGATATTAATATTCCGCACAACTTTTGTTTGAAACATTTCTTCAAAAAATGTACCAGTTGCGAGAAAAATGCTACGAAACATTATAAATATGTTGTTTACGTTGCCATGGATTCGCATGTAGCTTATAAAATCGGATCATCTGTTATTTTGACAGGAAAACAAAATAGACACAATTAGATAAATGACAATTTCAGAATATTTCTGTAGAGTATTGGTTAGTTTTGATAGCTAGTACTTAAAACCATTACAAATTGGTATTGGTATCATTTTCCACCCATTCATTTATATAAGGTAAGCTTGGTTTTCATATTGTTTCTGTTGAATTATTATTTTCTAATTTTATATTTTTATAATCAATAATCAGTGAAAATTTCGTAAAAGAAAGTTGAGTGCAGGCCACTACAGATATTTTTTGATATTAAAGTAGCTAGAAATGTCAGTATATGCAATTTTTATGAGAATAACTTTTCTTTGAATTATGTCATTTTGGAAATATTTAAAAACTACCAAGAGTAAATCTTTATTTCCGGTTAAGATATAACAGGAGGTTTTTTCCGAAACATATACAAGTCTTAAGTTTAAGAATTTATAATTTTCTCTTCAATGGGTTTTGTTATAGAGCGCAAAAAGCCGTTATACCGAAAATAGCCAAATGCGATTTGCGTTAAAATCTCAGCTTCGATTTTTTTTTTATGATTACAATTCTTCCGGTTAGACTTCGTCCAAGAAAGTATATATATATATATATATATAAACGAAATAATTATTTAAATATAAGTGATAAGTGAAAAAATTACTTAATAATTACCTTATATTGATAGATAACGGTGTTATAATAACCATGTTCACACAATAAGCAATGTTGGTAGCCAATATTTAAACTACAATATCTTTAGATAGCCACTATATTTAGGTAATTAGCGCTAATTCTAACTTGACGAATTGAAATAAGATTATTGAATTAAATTCAACCTCCAGAACAAGTCACCGATCTCATATGATTAAATTGTGTTTTCAGTGTCGCCATGTAGTGGAAAGGCTAGACGGGTTATCAATACTAAAAGAAGAATACTTCCTTCTAAAAGCATTGATTTTGGCCAACTCAGACGTGAAGTTAGATGAATATCATTCGTTGAAGAAATTCCGAGACTCGATATTGTGTGCGCTATCCGACACCGTTGGGATTTTAAGGTAAGCTTATTATTTTCTTCAAACAAAATCGAAAATTCGTTGCTGCGACTTCTATAGATTAGTGCACTGAATAGTGCATGGCTTGTGGTATAAAATGGAACTCTCGGACGTTTGGCAAATATGTGCAAACCTTATTTCAGACCTACGGGTGCATTATTACACGTGCAACAATTATTATTGTGTACGCCGGCGTTACGGCAAGCTGACCAAGTCGTCCGAAAATTTTGGTCGGAAGTTCATCAGCAAGATTTGGTACCGATGAACAAATTGTTCCTAGAAATGTTGGAGGCATGTTGCCGGTAGCCTAAACAACATAAACATACAAGCCAAATTATTTGACTTGGACCAAGGAAGAAAGTCGATATGTGTAGGTGGGAGAACAAGAAATATAGGCGGTGAAAGTGTCACGTGCCATTTCGTTGGTGTAACGTCGCGATACTTTTTAATAAATATTATTGACGTTACAACATATACACATGCGGAAATGAGAATCTGTTAGTTATATTATAACGGTGTCTTCGAATTTTGCATTTGAATACATGAAATAACCGATAGACAAAGTTACAAAATAAGATCTTCGAATTGCCGTCTCACAGAACGTGAAATAAAAATGGCTTCCACTTTTTTGAATAGTGGACGGAAGACAAGTATGTAAATAAAATAGAAAACAATATTTTCAAACACCAGTGATTTAAACATGTTTCTTTAGCTAATACACTACACACACACACATATACACTCGTACCTCGCCTAGTGCACGGCATTAAATTCAGAAATCCCCACCTAGTGTACTAGGCGAGGATTAGCTCGTGTTCTAGGCGGGGGGTGCACTAGGCGAGGTACGAGTGTATATATATATATATATATATATATATATATATATATATATATATTTAAAATTGCAAGTGGCTGCTACTGTTTTAACAGCAGCCGGAAATCATGCAAATATTTTAGAAAAAACAAAATTTAATATCTACAAATACCAGTGGCTCTAAACATGTTCCTTTAATATCTAAATATACTATACACACGCATATAAAAGTACAACAAAAATACAAATGACTGCTGCTTTTTAATAACTGGCGGAAGTATCTACCAATGTTTCTAAACACACGTTTCTTTATTATATCGTACTCCCTAATTAAAGGAGTCGCAAAGTTTAGTAGTAAGAAATATATATTTTCTACGATGAACATGGCGGGTTAAACTATTTAAAATTCCTGAAAGATTGTGTACTGTAGGTTAAATCGATGTTTGTAAGTGTTACCATGGATAAGGACATTAGTTTTATCCTCTTGACCACTAAGCATTTAATTTACTCTAAGATATATTGTTTAAATTTTAATTCAAACGGCAAACTGGAAGCATTAGGCATTGAAATTTAATAAACTTATATTTTTGTGAGAATTTATGCATAATTACAATACTTCCTTTTGCATTTGCTCTACGTATAACACAATTGGAGTAATTGAATCGTTAGATTAGAATTCTCAAAATAGGCGATCATTTTATTTTTAATGCCATTAGCGTAACGTCATGAGTGCGTCAGCCTTTTTGCTTCTAATGCTGATTTTCTCCCCATAAGAATAACATTAAGACCAGTAGCATGAAAACAAAAATCATCGTTCCGCTCTTGCCGTTTTCTGATCCTAAATTAAAATATAATCGTTCCAAAAAAATATATGTCGCTTAAGTATGATCTATTGCACGAGTGTACAGACGAAATTTTACAAAATTTATATATTTTACATATAAAAATAAATGAAACATTTCCCAACAAAAATTTATGATTTTCATAAGAGGTTTATTATGAATTGAATTGAACGATATTCGCAATTTACGGCACTGTACATGCCTAGATTGAACTTTTAACTTGCAATTATTAACAGAAATATCTTTTAAAAATACATTTTATAGTCATATTTTGAAATATTGTAGGAGCATTTTCAAGGTAACTGTATTCTAATTTAGCTAGTGCCTCTAGCGGTAATTATTTGTAAAAACTGCGGTACAGTTGAAACGCAAGCATTTCAATATCTGGTTTTTATGTATTTTATATATTGTTATATTTGTGCTACTGAATAATGCTGATAGCGAAAAGTGAGCTCGGTAGGGATTCCTCTTAACATATGCAATTTTACATAGAGGGTATCTCAATTCACCGGCGTAATTGAAATTGGAAGTTAAATAACGAGTTAACTCGTGAACGGTCTTCAACGTTTGGGTTAGGAAACACGAGTTAACTGTAGTTTGATTATCATGATAAAACTTTACGTATAAGAAAGAAAAAATTAGCCAATGTTATTATTACGGGGTAAATCTCATAATGCTTAGGAGCAGCGGGACAGAGCGAATGGTTTCGCTTACGTCACTACTATTCCAGTAATTTACATGTGTGTTGTAACGTCTAGACTAGAATCCGGTGTGACGTTACACGAAGGAAATGCCGTAAACATTTTTTATTGCGTATAGACAACCAATGTGAAAAATATTGTCTGCTGCAAAATGTGTGTTCTATCTATTTCCTCTTTTATATTATTATACATATAACTAAGTACAAATAAATGATTGTGCCATCGAATTAAAATAATTATTAAAAAAAAAAACGAACTAACATTTGGCATTAGACAATATAGATTGTGATTGATAATATAATTATATATACATGGTCAGAACCAATTAATTCTTCTGTTTTTTTTTTTTAATCTATCGACAGTGATTATTAATGTTTAGAATTTTAATTTTACATTTTTATGTATATATACATATACTGTATAGGTAATAATCTCGACCTAAGAATGAGCTTTTTACTTGTTGCTTTTTCAATTTTTAAGTCGGTATTTTAGGAGACAAACCACAATAATAATAATGTGTAACTGCTACAAACGTACGTACGTACATGTTTATGTTCTTTTTCTTTTATTCTTTGTTCATCAGGAATTATTTTTACTAATGTCTATATGCTGTTATTTTGTTATAGAATTTTTAGCATATATTTGTCGGTGTATTGAAGTATTTTAATTGTACTTATTATTTAGATACAGATTTATTCTCTGTATAAAAAACAACATAAATATCGGTAAAATAGGTATTTAGATTCATAGTTCCCACCACTTAAGAATATTGTATATTTACTATTTGTTCGTTTCAATTGGTGAATAATCCAAAAATCGTCAATTTTTAAATAATTTTATTTATAGAACACATGAAGAAAAACTATTTCTAACCACTGCATTTTGAACAAATAAAATTACAAAAAACAATAATGTTATTGCAATTAATTGATTACAATACATTAAATTTCAAAATTATTATTATTAATAAAATATTTAGAAAGATATGTTTGAAATTTAAAACATTGTAACGATCGCTTGAAATGATTGCCTATTGTTGCAATCAATCTGTACCAATGTTAATATTATCTTTTCAAAATTCAGTGGTGATACATAGATTTTTTAATAAATCTAGTGGTTAAAAAACTGTTTTCAATATAAATAAAATATTAAACCACCCACTGAATAGATAATACGGCGAGCTAAATGCATTGGTGCCACCTATGTTTGTTAATATTAGTTATATTGCAGAAAATTTTCCCGCTAGATAACGTCAAAGTATTTTCGTCCAACTTTAACATTTAATCTCAGGTTTTAAAAATTTGTATACTATTGTAAAATAACACATTGAAATTTTATTAAAAACAGACCCTTAGATTATTTTATAATTTCAATTAAATCAAGTCTTTTCAGATTAATCACAAATACCATAAAAATAATAATTTTTAATATGCATTGTTTTTTAAATTGTTTAATGGCCGCCAATTAAGTTTGTACACATGTTTCGATTATTTTTTAAACAATTAATGATTGTAAATATATTTTGTTAAGTTTTTTTCAATGCTTATAAGTTCACCGTATGGCGAACCAAAGATATTGGATCTGCACCTAGGCTTGTTATCCATTGCATTAATTAATTTAATAAATTCAATCAAATTTTAATTTAAAATATTTTAAAGAAAGAAAAAATGAAATGTCGTCATTAAAAAAACCCCCAAATGAATCGAACAAGTATTTATGTTAACAAAATATCTTATTTCTACATAAAGAAATATATCATTCTAAATTTAATTGTCTCAGGTATTGCATTAGTTACTTTTTCATCTATGAAAACTAATAAAAATATAATGTTATGTTATAACTGTAAATCATATCATGTCTGTGTATATAAAGCTTATTGTTTTTTTTTTTTGAAATAATTTTAACTTTACTGAAAAAGAGGTGTAATAATAATTAATTTTATATAATGAAATAATTTATATATAATATATATATATATATTTTGAATGCATTGAAATTTGTCGTCATCATAATGAAAATTCTTGTATTTATCATTTAGGTTATTAAGCACTTAATATAATTTTTTGTGAATGAACTAGATTTAGAATCTTGTTGAATGGTATAATAAATATTGTTGAAATTTACGTAAATATGGTTTTTATTAAAAAAAAAAAACAAAAAAAAAACACTTGTCTACGCCATAGTGCAAACTTGGATCATAAACTTAAATCAGGAAAAATCGGTTGTATTTCGTTACTAGAAAATAGTTACACTAATGAAAATATATTTTAGATGTATTATGTGACGTCATATGGATGGAATGTGTATTTACGGTTGATCAGACAATCTCCTTGATTTTGTAAAAAAAAAAAACGATCGGTAAGGAATAAACAAATTATTAGAATATTAATAATATAAAAATGGAAACCTAAGTTATAGAATCAACGGAAATTGCATTTGAACACATGTAATAACCGGAAGTACTCCGATTGCTTACCTTTAAAGCTGTCTCTTCCTTCCTCTTTGTGACAAAATGGAGTCTATGTTCATTATTATTATTTTTAATAAACTACCAAAAAAAATTAGTAAAGTTAGTGAATAAACGTAATGTGTACATGATAGAAATATATTTTTACTTTTATAATTATGAAGAACAGGCAAATAAGTAAGTATACATTATTGGAAATGTAAATGTTTTTTTTTTGTTTTCATTAAGTCAAGTTTCACAAAACATGCATATCAATTAACTTTTACAAAAAAGAAAGCAAAGATTGCATAAATAACTTGTGCGCTGTAAGATTAAAATAGTTTTTTTTTTTACACGTATACATAATAAATATTAGATAAGGTACATGTATAACTTACGAAAACATAAAAACTAATCATGTCATTTTGTTTTATAATACAAAAATTTAGTAAAATTTTTTATATATATATTTTTTTTTAGGTACATATCTGCTATGTGCTAAGTACAACTAATGTTAAAAACAAAATGGAAGGCCTCTTGATCGCTTTTTAGCCTTTATTGAACGAAACAGCTTCTCTGTTAAATCAAAACTAGTGGCTCTAAAACTGGCAGTGTTTAATATTATTTGCTGAATTTATTTATCTATTTATATTTTCGTTAACTACTCATTGTCAGTGCGCATTTTGCAACTCAGTATCGCGATGTAATAAAATGAACACTGACACACCGTAAATCAAGAAAACGTTATAAAAACACAAAAATTGTTTAAATAAAAATTGTCTCACTGTACAGAAATTAATTATACAACCCTCTTATGATACACACATTAAAAGCCACAGGATAAAACATTTATTGTCAGAAATTTTAATATATTTTTAAACAGGAAATTCAATATTTGATTTAATAAAATTAAGCTAATTATTTTAAATGTCCAACAGTTGTATTGATTAAATTGGTTATAGCTGTTTTTGATTCACTTAGGCCCGGAGTTTTAATTTTTATTAAGTGTTGATTAGATATTAATTTTCGTTATTATATTGGTTAGCATAATTTTCCATTTTTTAATACCAAGTAACGACGTAATCTTTATTCCTATTTTTAGTAACAATTTTGCAAAAGTTAATAAACATTTTCTATATAATTAAATAAATATAGTGTTATAGAATCTAGATTATTGCTATTAATATATCACGAAATTTTTGTTAGGTATTTGATTTTTCGTTTCGATACCACGTGTGTCAGTACTGCTACATATTACTAAAATCCTGATGATGACACACGTGGTGTCCAAACATTGAGAAGTGTATATAATAATATTTTTGAATAACTAACTATTCTTTGAGACACACAAAAATTATTTATATTCAGTCAAAACCTACTTATATATTTATAGAAAATATTTATTAAGATATAAAGAATAATACTTGAGTCTTATTTTACCAAAATTATTGCTAAAAATAGAGGATAATATATTTTTTTTAAATACAGTCGTTACTTAAGCGAAATAAAAGTTAGGTAAACGACAGCTTAAGCTTAAAATTAGTATGACCGGTGCAACACCTCTGAGTTGCGCAAAAAAACGCTGCGAACCTAACTGTAGCTACGAATAAATTTTGTTTTAACCCAATTAGTGCATAAAGTTGCTTGAAATTGTGTTAACACTTCTTATTAAATGCCATTGATTAGTTTGTAATTGAGAACACAAAATCAACTTTCACATACAAATAAGCAAAGTATACGCAATTTGCTGGTCTATGTTGCACCTTTAGGTACATTAAAATAGTAAAGTTAGGAAGCAATAATGATCCGTTTAAACGGACGTTATGCACTAATGGGTTAATACATTTGAATGAATTTAAACATTGGAGAAAAATGTACTCGCACTTTATTAGTGATTTAGTATATCAATTATTTGAAATATGAAGCAAAAAATATACGTTATATTAAATATTGGCCTATTACGAAATTGTACAAAATAATCTTTGTATTCAAATTGTTTATATAATATCTATCTATCTAATGATGTTAAATTCCTTTTGTTTATATCTATATGTATAAATTATGTTTTAATAGAATATCTTTCTTAAATTTATTTTTTAATTTAAATAATTATATTTCATAATTGCTTTATCTGAAATTTGCCATAATTGTTTAAATTATAGTATTTTCTCTTTATAAATTTTGATACTTCAAGTTTGAGTACGGAAATGTAATTAAACGAAAGTTTATGAATGCGAAAATGAAACAACTACCCTGTTTATCCAAAACAAACATTTTGACAAACAAAATGTGTTTTGTTCAACTAATATTTGATTCTTATATTTTGTACAGATGTTTTCTAGAAGGGTAGTACTGTATTCTGTATATAAATGTTTTATATATTTTTCTTCGAAATATTGGTGAACACAACTGGTTATATTTACTTATTTATAATTGTACTTAAATCAGCGATATGTCCTATCATAGGCCGACAAAGTTATAGAAATAAAACCAAGGCCATTCTGTAGTCGAATAGAAAAATACATACCTTTCATTACCGAATTTATTAAGTTAGGTGGGGATAAATTATGAAATAACAATAAAAACTCAAAAATATTATTCATTTGTAATTTTTTTCTATTTATTTGTATATAAAACACACTTTTTAAAATCACAAAAATTATATTACTACAAATCGCCTAAATGAGAATGATAATAATCAGTCTGCCTACAGAGTGTCCGTACCGTAACGCAACATAGTCATAGCGTAGCCACCAATTAACGTATCTGCGCTACGTTACGGCAAAATTGCGTTACCGTACGAAATCTATGTAGCGACCTCAACTACGGAACATTCTGACAATGGTCTCTCGTGAACATTATACTTTTCCACAAATGTCTACAGAATCGCCCTGATTGTCTGCCCAAATATCTACAGGTTCAAACATGTTTCTTATTTTATCGTTAGTTTTTAATAATTAATTAATTAATTAGTATAATATGTGCAGTTAACAATGTTGTCTGATTATGTAAAGTAGTTTGCAAATTTGATTTTGGAAATGTTAGAAATTTAAATCAGATGCCTTATTTTCTCTGATTTCTTGTAAACTGCACATTTATGAAACAACTTATTTACATGATGGAAAATATACAAATTGTAAGTTTGTAAATTCATATATTGTTATTTTTTTTTAAACATATTAATAATTTAAAAATTTTATACATGCCTAAATTGTTTCAGGTTTCTTTTTTTTTTGTTAGTTTTGTAAAACTCAATACTAATTTACTAATTTAATATACACATAAATCATATTTATCAAAAATTGTTTTAGGCAATAATTATGCAATAAATTTGTACCATTAAAATATTTTTTTGTATAAATTGAAGACGAGCCAACACAAAATTAGCAGCAGAATCAAAAACTGGCAGAGTGAACTAACATGCAACGCCTAATTTGAAGCTAATTGGTCAAATCAAATTATATCTTAGATTATAACGTTTCGGCAGCACTTGGACCATCTTCAACAGTTTTACGTGTCTGAAGATGGCTCATAGGACTTAGCAAATTTTATCTTTAATAAAAGCTATTATTTCACCCACAATTTACGTGTAGAATTCAATAAATAATCTAAACTTTAAAATAAATGCTGGCACTGTGTCGATAGAATGGTTTTCCAATTTAAAACCAGGACGTTTAAAATAGGTCAAACAACACGAGTAATTGAATAATATTCAAATAGTCGTTGTTAAAAAAATTGTGGGGAATGCTTATCTTATTAGAATGCAATAAAATGTATTTCTTTTATTTTATATTATGAAAGTTATCTTGAAAGAAGAAAATATTTTTGTACTGGTTACATATGACTAACCAGGACAAAACCAGGTAATACCAGTACGAATAGACTAAGCGAAGCACGTTAGAATCACCTTGCCGATAACAACTAAAATTTGATTGTTTGAGGACCGCATTCGCACGCTTTCAAACGTTTGATGGAACGATCTTATTTTTATATTTGTGGTAAATCTTGTCTTTGTGTCTAGTCATATTTTTGTTCTCTGCGATTATTGCCTTAAACCTACATTAGCACACAACCTATACTTAACAACACATCTGACAATTACTGAGATAATGTTATGGCAGTACCTTACAATATTGCATTGTCAATATTGTTTTTGTTTAAATAAATAACGAAATAATAAAAGAAATTAAAAGCATGATTTGTTGTCATGAAATAAACAAATAGCTGTATTCTTTGCATTGTTTGACCACACACCACAAGTACAAAGCTCTCAAAATGGGCGCTTTATTTCTTATTTTGAGTTGCCCAATCATTAAAACTCTATTTAAACTCTATCGAAATACACTCATTTATAAATCTATATAAATATTCTCAATCTTTAGCCTTTCAAAATATACATTTTAAGAACGAAGTTCTTAAAAATTCTAATCTTTACACAATTTTTTTCCCTATCTAACGTACCAAATATACAATTGTTTTTTCTCTCCTTGGAGGTTTTACCGAAAATGTCAAAGAATACTGCTGAAAATCTATTAAATTTGGTTTAGGTAAATGCGTGTGAATTGAATTGAATTTTAAATAATGTGAAATAAATGTTCCGTGAGTAAAATTATGTGAAATAAATGTTGTGTGTACAATAAGTATCCGATGCAATCTGGTAATTCTGCGCGACTCTGTAAGTTTTTTTTTTTTTTTTGAACATTTTGTGCTCTAGTGACATGGTCAGGCACCAACCTGTACCTGTACAAACCAGCGCATCTGAACCTCTTTTTATGAAATCGCTGTTACAAAACAGAGAGGTATGTTTTACTTGTGTGTGAATTTCTTTTCCCTTCTTTCATCATTATTTATGTAAATTTCAAAAATTGTTTTTCTCCAGGAAAACTAACCTTATCAGCTTACTATCATGCGAGTCTGTAAGGATCGACGCTCTTCGACGAACACGGTTGTACGTCATCTAGGGGGGCGATGGCGATGGGGCACGTGGCGGGCGGCGGATTCTGTCGTGACGTTGATGGAATGGCGAGTTGATAGTTGGACACCACCGCCTTGTAATTGTGCGTTGTTGCTGGACATGATGATTTTATGTGGGTGTGGGTTGGGGATGATAATAGCTCGTCGTGCAGATCGTGCGCGGTGCCCGCCACGCCCATGCCCGGCGATGACGTGCGTCTGTCTTGTAGCGTTAAACTTGGGTCTTCGGCGACCGGTAGATAAGTGGCGGCGTTGCACTTTTGAAATTGTATCAATGTTAGAAGCACACACTCCAGGCAACACACGTAACCCAGGCACTACGTCAAACAAAACAACAATTACATTTTAAATATAGTTACACAATACAATCGTATCTACATCCAGCATTTTTCATACACTTATGAACGCTTTATTGTAAATCACGTCATCAGCTATCTTAATATTATGTTACATTGAAAAAATGATACCCTTTATTTTTCTCAAAAAAGAAAAAGATTTGGTACTCGTAGAGTTCGCCTTTAGGTAAGATATGCGTTGCCAGCAGTGGTTTTTAATTATTATGGCCTTTTTTGGTTAACAATTTGAAAAAATGTTATAGATATAAAAAGTCTTACTTAATTTTTTGTAGATTATATTGATTAAACGAAATTTTTTAGTGCATATTTTAAAATTCAAAATTATAATATTTAATCATTTTTTTCGGGCTTTGGGTTAACAATATGAAAAAATCTTGTAGATATAAAATATCTTAGATTTTTTACTAGAATTTTCGAGTGTTTTAATTATTTTTATAAGGGCAGTATTAAGGTGGGCTCCACATTTTGGGGCCCTATAACTCTGGAAGTATACGAGCGATTGGATTTAAACTGCGAGCGGATTCAAATAGGATGCCAAATAATATGTGTACCAAATTTGGTGTGAATCGCTCCGGTACCTTCAGAGGAGTAGAGGGTACAAATTTGGTCTTACGAGTGACGACTAACATCCAGTTATATATATTTTTGGATTCAAGGCGACGAGACAAACACTTTTTGTTTCGAGAATGCTACAGACACACGACCGAATGCTTTAGCTTCTTCGGTACTTCGTACAGCGAATATAAAATATCAATTTGTACTACACAATTATATTGGATGCTTCTTCGTTCTTCCAAGAAGAAAATAACAAATATCAACTTTTATTCAATATAACAGTGTAAACGCAATTATTACATGTTAATTATGAAATCCACTAGTTGATTGTGAAATCCAAAGTATATTTGTGTTAGTGAGTGATTGATATAATAATTCCTTACCCCTGTGACAAGTAATTGTTGGTGTGTCCATTTTGGTACCCACGAAAATGCGTCGGACAGGAAAACCATGTGAAAAATGAGTGACGAAGACACGAAAAACAAAACACTGATACTGACGTAAAGCCATGCATTCTGAAACAAATTGAATACAATAAATAGGTAATATGTATGTGATTAACTTTACATCAAAGCGATATTAATCGAATCGAATTATTTTTCCATTCTACCGATTGAAATGACTCTGATGTAAAGTTAATGTAATTGGAACACGTACCACTTTGCCCCAAGGAAATGGGAACAAGTAAACTATATGTGAGATATCTAGGAACAGTAGTAGACTTGTGACAAACAGACTGACGAGTGTTACGAACATCATGAGACGCAGACGTCCAACTAGTGGTAACATGAATAAACCGACTTTCACTGTACCCGATGTGCACAAGCAAGTCAAACAAGCCACGGTAGTTATCTGAAACACACACAAAGTGTACAGACATAGACAAAAACACTACTTTTCTTTATTATATCGTTCTATCAGTTTTTCGTTAAAACAATTTTCAGGTAAAAGGAATTTGTGAATTCGAGCTTATTATGTATAAGAGACCATTAGTTCAAAATTCTCTTGGTAACGTGAATGCACTAAATGTCTGTATAAGGCCGTGGTCACACTACAAACAGCGCAAGATCGTGTACGAGTACAATCAAGCAAAGCGATATACTCCAGTCACACTGTCAATTCAGTGTACTATGTTTATAGTTCATTGTGTTAACCATAATAAATATCATACATATCTTTGTTAGATTTCACTAATTGAATTTAAAATTCAATTTCATTCATTTAAAAAAATTGAATGTAAAATTTACAGTTATTTATAAATTTAAAATGATGTGAATGCTGCTAAAAACTACAATAACTATCGTGTCTTTGTCAATTTTCAACATATTCGAATTTCAAACAGCATAGTACTTGCTCGCGTATGATCGAAGACTATTGATGCAGTGTGACCATATGCATACATTTCTATATGTTGGTATTTTGCATGAACGCACTTAATCAGTGTGACCACAGCCTTAAGGATTGTTCACAGCGAATTATTTAGTAATTAAACTTAGATAATTACAAATAACAATCTAGTTTGTCTTTTGGCAAGCAATGCTAGCATTCCAAGCAACAAAATTAACACAATTTATGGTAAATTTTGTTGCTGTGAACGTTAACCTTGTATGTCATACAACAAACTCAAATTATTACTTATAATTTCTAATTCTTTTGCTGTGAACAATCCTTTAGATATGATTTATGGTTTCATGATTACGTTTTCTGTGAACTAATGTTATTCAAAGGGTACTGAACAACAAAATCATGAATTCGAATTAATACTGAAGCTATGACTGATATTCCGGACTTATGGTGCAATTCTGAGCAAGTTTATACATCTATAAAAAAAATCTGTAAAATATTGATAGTGTAAAACATATTTTAATTGAATTGCAAACCGTTTATAGACTGACTATACGATATATCGCACATAATACATAATTAGTGTAATTAATTATACTTAAATATGTATATTCATTCTGATTCTCCTTATAGATCTATAGGCTGGTTCAGAATCGCACCATTGGAGTGTAAGTAGGTAAAAGTATAAAATCTAGTAGTATGTTTAAAACTTACAACTAATAGTACCCGTATGACACCGGTGGGTGAGTTGAGATGCGTGTGATCGCAGTAGACGATGACGCCTGAGAACAGTGAGGCGTCGGGCGAGGCGGACAGGCGGTGGCGGTAGTTGGCGTGCGAGTCCCACGAGTGGACCGTTCCCAGTGGGGAGTCGCACTCACACTCGCAGCCCGCTCCGCAATCCGCACCACTTAGTGCACCCGTCCGACTGCCCGCTATCTCAAAGTCCTGCAACACACCATCATCACCATCATTCACTACTGACATTATATCATCACCCTGTAAACACAAAAATATTTGCAAACAACAACAATTTCCTCCAAACACACCCCCATCATTCATTCCAACACCAATCACCACTAACACAATATACACACACACACATCAAACATCTACTACCAAGAACGGATTCATCTGTCGGCTTCCAGCGCATCATCACTTTGCCCGGAAACTTCACTAATCATCACAAAATTTTATCACATTAGATCATATTAGATTTGCCACATTTCTTTTCCACTATTACTAAACATGCTGAGAGTGCTCTATTTTAAATACAACCCATACATTTAAACATTTAACATTTTTAAATAAAAACTACTATTGAATACAGTATCAGTGTTATCCTAATAACCATTACTGAGTCAGCTGTTCACTTACTCAATCGGAATAACTTTTCACAGATGAGTAAGTCAACAACTGACTGGAATATTAGAATCGCGCCTGAAATGTATTCAGTGCCTCCTATTAATTGCACATGCTCCATTCCACACGTAGAATAGATTATTTTAATATTGTAATATGTTTATTATAATATGGTTTCATAGCTAATATAGATGTATATGTCTCATTTTACATCATATTAGTTGTATTCGTTATATATGAAATATCTGAGTGATTCAACTAATTTCAAAATGGGCTAATCTAATACTTGGGTTAAAATGAGTCAACAGACTCAAAAAATATCTTTTTCAGTTAGTAAATGGAAGACATTTGTAAAAAAATAAGATGCAAGTAACTGAATTTGTATTGAGTCACTTATATATTTCATGAAAATGTAAATCGATTACAGCTATTTGTGGGATAAATCTGTAAGCGTGTATGAGAATGAACAAGAAGTTTGCATCACTGAGGATCAACAATGTAGTAAGTATAGGAACACATCCGTGTTAACAGAGTAAAAAACAAACGTTGCGACCAAAAATGTGGTGAAATGTAATAAAAAGTAAGTAAAACTGAGTGAACACGAAACATAAGGACCCTAATAATATTTAGCATCAACTTCACATATTATATTCTGTAAATTTTATAATTTTCCGTGCTCATTAGTGCGCTAGCACTGATTTAATAATTGTTTGCACTAATTAGTAATAATTCTTGTACAATTAGATACTAAATACATAAGTTTATTAAATAAAAGGGTGAGTAATTTTGTAGGAGAATATTATATGAAATTAATTAATGTGTAATTAAACTGAATAATTTGCAAATCTATATATTTAGTACAAGTGTATATAAAAGAAAATTGTCTTGAGACGGGTTTTAAATGAGGTCAGTGTTTATAAAGAAAAAAGATGCCAAATAAAATGAATAAAAATTAACTAGTGCATCGTTGATTGCCTTAACATCTGCGCCAAGACTATAAAGCATTTGATTTGCCAATTATTTCTTTTTCTTTTTGCTTTAGATATATATATTCGAGCACTAATAACGAAAAAAACATGCAATATGTGATAAAATAAAATAAACAAAAGATATTCTACTAATAAATATTTATTGAAATAACTACACAACAAAAAATAACGACTAAAATAATTGAAATATAACAACAAATAATTGAACTAAAAAATAAATAAAATAGATGTATTTATTATGGAACCTGTAAAATAACAGAAAAATTCAAATTAATCAACTCATGCGAAACAAAAATGCATATTGCGTACGGTAGAGATAGATAGAGTAAGAAGTATTATTACTACACGTATAGAGCGATTCTGAGCAAATCATTAATTCTATAATGAGAATTTGTTAATGAATACGTATGTATAAATATAGCATAAAACCAAAATTATATTCGATATACTATGTAGATTCAGAGCCAGTATTTAATTTTACATAGCAACAAAAAAGAAAGTCATTTTGATTCGATATTGTTTATTTTAACGAAGGAATAAATTTTAATGATATATTAAATTGTTTATTATACCGGCCTTCAATCTTTTTATTTACGTCTGCGCCGCTATAAAGAATGTCTCCTCTTCAGCGTGTTACGATACAATCATTATTTGATTTGCAATTCAATTAATTATTTTTATATAAACTTTTAATAGCTTACAGATTCTCCTTACAGATCTATTTGCTCAGAATCACTCCATTAAGCCTGTTTTACATGATCCATTTTCCTGTACAAGCAATTTTTTATATATTATATTAGTTATACAAAATATAAATTTTCACGCAACTGAGCATGCGCAGTAGAACTCGTTCTCTTTAGAATACTGAATAAAATAGAATGTATCTTATTTTTCATCCGTTATATACAAGTCGGCATAATCATATTTTTGTAGGTTTTTTGAATATAAAAAGAAACGGTTTTAGTTTCTCAGGAAATGCAATCAGTTATTCAAAATTACTTTATGTACGTTTTTCACCAAGTGTGTCATCCTCAGAAGTGTGTTAGTCACTAATAAACAATAATATGTAACATTTTATACATACGCGTAAATTTTTAAGCATATAGCAACTAGAATAAACACGAACGACCCATATTAAAATTTCGCAATTCATAAAAATAAATTTATATATATATATATATATATATATATATATATATATATATATAATTGCTGCAATTTTTGTTTTACACGGTGGAATTCTTGCTGCAACTTCTAGCAACAACAATAATTGCCTCAGTAGAACTTGTGCTATATTTCATGTATACAAGCACAATTAACAATTACTAGTAAGTTAGTGATTTTCATTTTATGAAATTGTTAGCAACTGTTAATTAACCGATTATTTCGGAAATCGAAGAATTCGTCTCCGCACAATTATTATTTTAAAAAGATAACACATTTTTTCAGAATTCTATTAATTTCCGCGGAATTAGGATACGTTAGCGTCCGGTTAAACAAAGTTTCAGCTGATAATGACTATTTTGAGAATCTGACTTCATATTTAATAAATACAGACTAAATTGTATTCTTTTTAATATTAATGGCATTTATAAGAGACGAATTGTCGGAGACGAATTCTCCGGGAACAGTTTACTTCATGTGTATTTTAAAATAATTTTTCTAAATTGATTGCATAATCTAAAACGAGTTTTACATCATTTTGAAGACGACACACGTGGCGTTGACACGTGTTAAAAGGAATCCCTACCCAATAGCGTAAAAACAAAAATCATCGCTTTTGATGTTTTCGGATCCTAAATTAAAATATATTCGTTCCAAAAAATATATATGCTTACGTGGGGGTCGCGAAAAATTAAAATTAACCCCCTCTCGTTTATTGTTTTTCTACATATACTCATTCCATTGAAAATTTTTAGTGCAAATGGGGGTCGCAGACCAAAAAGTCGAAGTTTTACAAAATCTATATATATTTTACGTTTTTCAACAAACATTGATGATTTTTATACGAAGTTTATTATGAATTGAAGAACGATATTCACAATTTACGGCTGTACATGTTTTACTATTATTATTAGTATTACTAAATCTATATATTTTACATATAAAAATAAATGAAACATTTTCCAACAAACATTGATGATTTTTATACGAAGTTTATTATGAATTGAAGAACGATATTCACAATTTACGGCTGTACATGTATTACTATTATTATTAGTATTACTAAATCGATATATTTTACATATAAAAATAAATGAAACATTTTCCAACAAACATTGATGATTTTTATACGAAGTTTCTTATGAATTGAAGAACGATATTCACAATTTACGGCTGTACATGCCTATTATTTAAGAGAAATATCTACTAAAAATACATTTTATAGTATTATTAATAGATATAGTGATTGGCAATTATTTTTATTTTATTTCTACACGTGTTTCGACTGATGATGATGACTGTAAAGTCGAACACGTGTAGAAATAAAATTACTAGTAAGTTAGTTAGTAATTTTATGCTGATAATGACTATTTTGAGAATGTGTAGAAATAAAATAATTGTGAAACAACCAAGAGTTCTATTATTTAATTTTATAGTATATTTCGAAAAATTGTACTAGCATTTTCAAGCAAACTGTTGCGAATGTACTGGTTCTAGCGGTTACATTTGTAAACATGGTACAAAACACAAGCATATATGGTTTTTATGTATTTTATGAATTGTTATATTTGTGCAACTAAATATGCTGAGAACGAAAAGCTAAGTAGGGATTCCTCTAATATATTTTTGCATTTTCTGAGAGAAAAAACGATTTTTTTTTCTTCTAATTGGGATATTTGTACAATTTACTCGTTTTTAGTACAAAAAAACGGATCAAGTGCTACAGGGCCGTAGAATTTATTCCCCTAATAACATTTTGGCATTTTCTGAGAGAAAAAAACTATTTCTTTTTTTCTAATTGGCATATTTGTACTCTCGTTTTTAGTACAAAAAAATGGATCATGTGGTACAGAGCTGTAGAATTTGGGGTAGACAAACAACAAGAAATGTGTGTGTAAAGATTGTACCTGAATATCTTCAGGGTTACAACTGGCGGGCTCCAGATCTCTAATATCGTCGAGTAGAAATTCAATTTCGTCAGTTCCGTAAAGATCAGACACCGAGTTAATGTAACGGCTCGGCTCAGACTGCATGGCACTAGGGCCGCTATTCGTAGGGCTGCCGCTGCGGCCTGTGCACTGCCATTGCTCTGCCCACTCTGCCCTCGCTCTACACACCTCTGCTTCACCCCAGCGCCCAGCCTCCTTGCCACACCACCCAACAGATCACAAACGCATCTATCTACACCTAAAAACAAACGCACCAAATCAACACCTAAACACATACAACTAGCCGTTAAATCGTATTCTTTTAATGATTCTTGCAGTTTTACCATCGAATTTAAAGCCAAAAGTGCACAGAACCAATTTTACAATGTTTTAACTCATTTGATCATTCAAGTTATTTTACTACTTTTACAATAGAATTTTGAAACAAAACTGACTAAAACGAGACACTAAACCACTTTTAATATATTCCCCTTTTATAATAAGGCCCTTAACACATGAAATATTAACATATTTTAGAAGAATCTGTACAATTCATTGAATAAAACATGTTGAAGCACTTTCAATAATTTACAGAACGTTGCACTAGAATCATGATTACTAATAATCATTAAAAATATACAATTTGTCTGAAGCCGGTTAATAGGTAAAGTCTATGTTAAGCATGTGTCCACTAAACCAACAAAAATGTTATTAAAACAGGGAATTCTAAGGTAGCGATTGAAATAAAACGTGTAACTTAGGCGCATTGGGTTGGTTTGGCTGTGTTAGCGAATTTCGAATGAATAGGGAAAACAAATGCCTAACATGTGACTGGCTATGAACTGCACTTCCAGAGGCACACCCCTGCGAAACAATTTTATAAAATGCACATATTTACATCCGTTGTGTGTGTAATTGATGGATGCAATTGTTTATTAAAAAACAACTGGCGTCATGGATTTGTTGTCAACAGTTAGATATCCAAATGATTGCAGCGAACTTTTTAACTTTTTTTTCATAACGAACGTTTCAATACCAAACACATGTATGGATGTGTGTGTAAACGAATTTTAAAAAATTACCTAACTTGAAAACAGAAATATCCAAACAACCAAAAAAAGTTCACATATTTATATAAATGGTTAGCGTAAATTATAAAAGTGCGTGCTCAACACAAGCAGTACGCCATGTTTACGAAATACTCTGACGTTCTAACTATTTCCGGTTTTGATGCTGCAAAAAGCATTTTGACGCGACGCAGGACCGGCATAAGGACGCACAACATTCTAACAACTATGCCCAAGTTTATTTCGAACAGATTTCATTTATAGCCTATTTTCGCAATATTTAAGGATTGTTCACAGCGAAACAATCTGTAATTAAGCTTAGAAATTATAAGCAATAATTCCAGTTTGCTTTATGACATACAAAGTTAACGTTTACAGCAACAAAATTTATCATAAATTGTGTTAATTTTGTTGCTTGGAATGTTAGCATTGCTTGGCATAATACAAATTAGTTTATTATTTGTAATTTTCTAATCTTAATTACTATTTGGTTTGCTCAGAACACGCCTTTAAGGATTGTTCACAGCGAAACAATCAGTATTTACGCTTAGAAATTATAAGTATAAATTCCAGTTTGTTGTATGACATACAAAGTTAACGTTCACAGCAACAACATTTATCATTAATTGTGTTGCTTGGAATGTTAACATTGCTTGTCATAATACAAACTAGATTATTATTTGTAATTTTCTCAGTTTAACTACTAATTGTTTCGCTGTGAACAATCTTTTAAGGTTTATATACAGCGAAACAATTAGTAATTTAGCTTAGAAAATTACAAATAATAATCTAGTTTGTATTATGACAAGCAATGTTAACATTCCAAGCAACACAATTTATGATACATTTTTGCTGTGAACGTTAACCTTCTATGTCATACAACAAACTGGAATTATTACTTATAATTTCTAAGCTTAATTACTAATTCTTTAGCTGTGAAAAATCCTTTAAGGTTTATCTACAGCGAAATAATTAAGGCGTGTTCAGAGCAAACCAAATAGTAATTAAGATTAGAAAATTACAAATAATAATTTAGTTTGCATTATGACAAGCAATGCTAGCATTCCAAGCAACAAAATTAACACAATGCATGATAAATTTTGTTGCTGTGAACGTTAAAGGATTGTTTACAGCGAAACACAATCTAGTTTGTATTATGACAAGCAATGTTAACATTCAAAGCAACAAAACTAACACAATTTATGATACATTTTGTTGCTGTGAACGTTAACCTTGTATGCCATACAACAAACTGGAATTATTACTTATAGTTTCTAAGCTTAATTACTAATTCTTTAGTTGTGAACAATCCTTAACTTTGTATGTCATACAACAAACTAGACTTATTACTTATAATTTCTAAGCTTAATTACTGATTGTTTCTCTGTGAACAATCCTTTACAAATTAAGCTTAGAAATTACAATTAACAAATCCAGTTTAACAATCAATGCTAGTGTTTACTGCAACAAATATAATTTTGTTGCTTTAAAGCCAGCATTGCTTATAATACAAATTGGATTATTCGTAATTTTTAATCTTAATTACAAATTAGCTCGCTGAGAATGCAATTGTTAGTTACAAATTTAATCATTTTTACGATAATTTGCCAGTAAAATCATTTTAAAACCTACTTATAAATTAAAATATATAATTATTATTTTGCTGCATTATTTTCTGCCTCACAGCTAAATACGGTCCTGTATATAAAACACACTAGCAAATTCGTAACACGTGATCTTAGCTGCGAGTCATAAATTAATAATTAAATAAATGATCAAATATAAATCCAATCAATTCTATCATCCCCAATTTATAAAAACCCAAATATAATTAGGTTTCCTACTAAATATTACGTACGATAATACCGTATATCTTAAAATAAATAACTTTCAACCCATATTAAGCTAGATTCATAATACGGTTTTCTAAATCAAACTGAATTATCGTTTCCCCCCTTCCCCTCAACTTAATTTATACAACTTAAATATTTATGCTTGTATTAATTAATTAAGATTATATATATATTAAATTATACGGGATATATTGAAATATTTAAATATATCAATAATAGCTGCGGTACATTTATTATATTTTTGACAGGTGATAAGTGGGGGGTGCAGGGGGGGCTCATTTTGACGTGTAGGCGTTTTTATGTGAACTGTCAAAAGTATGCGATTTTATAAATTGATTTAAAACGGCGAAAATGATGTCTGAAAAAGATCATGCTCCGCTAAGTGCAGCTTGCGTTCGAGCATTGCATGACAAATTGTATGAAAAGAGGAAAACGGCTGCACTTGAAATTGAAAAGTAGGTTATGTTTCGTATAATTTGGTTTATGTAACGATCAATTAATTGACAATTATGATGATTTCAGAACAGTTAAAGAATTTGCAGGTGTAAATAACACTGGGCAAATAAAACGCTTGCTGAAAGTTTTGGGACAAGATTTTTGTACGTCACAAAATCCTCACGCTAGGAAAGGGGGCTTAATTGGTTTAGCTGCAATCGCAATTGCGTTAGGAAAAGTAATTTTTAATAAATGATTTATATACGTATGTGGCAAGCTTTTTACTTTCTTTTACAAAATTATAAGTAAGTCTTGTAATCATGAAAAATTTCGAACTCGCGATTTCAACCGATATACACGTTTTGACCTTCCCTGAATCGAATCTGACTAATTTCGGAATGACGTCTGTCTGTCTGTGTGTCTGTGAACGCTCTAGAGCCAAAAATGTCGAACGAAAAATTATGAAACTTCAAACTTAAGACTTGTATATGCCCTAGATGTACACTTCCTATTTTTGCGAAGTATATCCAAACCGGAAGTGCATTTTTTGTTCTATCTTCAATATCACTAGAACGGCTACACTTACGGCAAATATAGTTATGTTCATAATGAATGATATTCATATTTCGCACAACTTTTGTTTGAAACATTTCTTCAAGAAATGTACCAGTTGCGAGAAAAATGCTACGAAACATTATAAATATCTTGTTTACGTTGCCATGGATTCGCATGTAGCTTATAAAATCGGATCACCTGCTATTTTGACAGGAAAACAAAATAGACTCAATTAGTTATATGACATTTCAGGATATTTCTGTAGAGTATTGGTTATATATATATATATATAACCAAAACCAGCTGTCAAACTAACCAATACTCTACTGAAATATCCTGAAATGTCATTTATCTAATTGAGTCTAGTTTGTTTTCCTGTCAAAATAGCAGATGATCCGATTTTATATATATATATATATATATATATATATATATATATATATATATATATCTAGTGAAAACTTCGTAAAAGAAAGTCGAGTGCAGGCCATTCAAGATATTTTAATTTTATTACGAAAGTAGATATTATTTTAAGACATTTTGTTTTTACTTTCTTTTACTTTACTTAATTAAAAGTTTAAATAGAAAAAAAAAATTCTATTTAGTTTAGTTTATTTATTAAATAATATATAATTTATTTTATTAAAATATATGCTTAATTTGTACTAAAATTGATTAACTAAATGAATACTAATACAATAATTTTTAAAAATGACCCAAAATCGTCGATAAAACCTGAAAAGTAAGTATAGGGAAATATTTATTTTTTAGGGTCCCTGAATCCATGTTGACTATTTTCTTAATGCTGTTTATGTGTGTGTGTGTGAACGCTCTACAGCGTATTTCTATAACAAATACATAGTTCATTGTTACAAAATAATTATTTGCAAATCGATAAAAATAATCTAAGCAATTTGAAATGTTTATTGATTCTTGCTTAGAAATGGCAAACTTTGACAAAATGATATTTCATGCAGCTAAATTTGAATAATAAAACGAAAACACATTCCGCATATTAATGCTCGAGAAATTTAATTGAAAAATTTATTCTATCTCATCTTAACAAACTAAACTTACTACTATAACTTGTAAGAAAGTTCTGTGTTGACCACAAAAGATATTTAGCTCGCCGTACAATTCGTGTGTCTGTAGCATTATCGGATCGAAAAATGTCCTTAACAAAATATGTTTGTCTCGTCACCCTGAATCCAAAAATATATATAACTGGATGTTAATAGTCACTCGTAAGACTAAATTTGTGCCCTCTACTCCTCTGAAGGTACCGGAGCGATTTGAACCAAATTTGGTACACATTATTTGGCATCCCATTTGAATCCGCTCGCAGTTTAAACCCAATCGCCCGTATACTTCCCGAGTTATAGGGCCCCAAAATGTGGAACCCCTCTTAATACTGCCCTTATAAAAATAATTAAAACACCCAAAAATTCTACTAATAATTCTAAGATATTTTATGTCTACAAGATTTTTTCATATTGTTAACCCAAAGGCCATACAAATATATTAAATGTTTACAGATAATATCGGCCGCCAAAATAAGTAAAACCTGCCTATTTCAAAATTAAAACGCTGTTGCTATTGCTAAGTTCTAAAATTTGAAATTCTAGTTTCAAATTTTTGAATAGTAAACTAATATTGTATTTTAGCGTTATAAAATAAATTGATATGGCTCATAGTAATATGGCTACAAAATTAATATGTATGTTATTTTCTCCCTTCAAAAGCTTGCCACATACCTATTTATACAGCTAAATTACTATTATTAATATTACATTACATTTACCATTATACTTATTGCTAAGCTAAGAAATGCTAATAGAGTTCGGGCATGATCCTGATAACCATAGCTGAGTCAGCTGTTGACTTACACGCCAAATGTTAACTAGTCGGAATAGTTAAAATTTCCAGATGAATAACTCAACAGCTGACTCGGCTATGGTTACCAGGACCGCACCTGTACTGTATAATGGTGAATGTTATGATATTAATGTATTAAGAATCAAACATTTCATGTACATTTTTATAGGATACAAGCAACTATACAACAGAATTAATATTTCCGATATTAGCATGTTTTTCTGATACTGATTTACGAGTTCGTTATTACGCATGTGAATCTTTGTACAATGTGGTAAAAGTCGCACGGAGTTCAGTTTTGCCACATTTCACCAACATATTCAATGCCCTTTCAAAATTAGCCACTGACCCAGAACAAACAGTCAAAAACGCCTCGGAATTATTGGATAGACTAATGAAGGTTATTTCAAATTTTATTTCATGCAAAAGCAACTAATCATTTATGATTTATTTCAGGATATTGTTACAGAAAATCCATCGTTTGATTTAGATGGGTTTATGCCGCTTTTGCGTGAACGAATTTACACGAAAAGTGGCTTCGCCCGGCAGTTTGTTATTTCGTGGATTTCAGTTTTAGATGCAGTGCCTAATATTGATCTAATATTATATTTGCCAGAGATTTTAGATGGATTGTTTAAAATGTTGGAAGATACCACGGCTGATATTAAGAAATTGTATTAATTATGTTATTGAAATATGATTTGTTGTTTATTGTTTATATGTTTCAGGTGTGAAACTCAATTAGGAGAATTTTTACGGAGTATTAAAAGTGATCCAGGCAGAGTTGATTTTGCTTCGATGATTAATATTTTGATTAATCATGCTCAAGCTACCGATGAACTTGTTCAAGTAAGAAGCTTTTATTTTATTATTGTTATTATTATTTGAGAAAAGTAAGAGAAAGAAGTCCTATGAATATTCTATGAATACAAAGTGTTTGCTCTATTGGCGATTTTTGTTTATCAAATATCAAATCTTTCTCATTGTTTTTTTGAAGCATTTAAGTAAATGACGAACCAAAACAGCTGGCGTTATATAATAAAAAGTATTGTGGTCACAAAATTAATTGACGGAAATATCTGTTTTGAAGGTTCCTGATTCCATTTTGACTATTTTCTTAATTACGTCTGTTTATGTGTCTGTGTGACTGCTCCACAGCCAATATAATTAGAGATAAATGGATGTTTTGAATTTAAGCTTTGTACATCCTTGGATAGAAAACTTATTTTTGAAAATTTTATTTTAAACTACGTTTTGCTCGTGTAATTTTTTGCATATCTCGAAAACGACCGAAGTTAGAGAAAAGAAAATCTTATAAAAGTTAAAGATAATAAAATTTCTAGAAACTTTTGCTCGAAAAGTTTTTCCAAAAAAATTACCATTTACTGAAAAATCGCTTTTAAAAGTAGCCATATTACACTTATTTCCTTAGTTATCACACATATTGTTATTGAGTCATGGAAATGGTGAATAAAAATAAAATAGGGCTTCGAGCCGTAATTTTTTTCAAAATATATATGTTAGTTCGGTTTCGGTTTTCGTTCCGGAAAAAATAGCGTTTATTTCGATTTTCGGGTCAGCTCCGAGTGATTAATTTTTAATATAATTAAAAAATTGTATTATAAATATACCATTTTTTAGCTCGCCGTACGAAGTACCGAAGAAGCTAAAGCATTCGGTCGTGTGTCTGTAGCATTCTCGGATGAAAAAATGTCATTAACAAAAAGTGTTTGTCTCGTCGCCGTGAATCCAAAAATATATATAACTTATATACTCGGTCGCTCGTAAGACCAAATTTGTGCCCTCTACTCCTCTGAAGGTACCGGAGCGATTCACACCAAATTTGCTATATATATTATTTAGTACCTCATTTGAATCCGTTCGCAGTTTAAATCCAATCGCCCGTATACTTCCCGAGTTATAGGGCCCCAAAATTTGGAGCCCCCCTTAATACTGCCCTTATAAAAATTATTAAAACACTCCAAAATATTACTACAAATTCTAAGATATTTTATGTCTGGAAGATTTTTTCATATTGTTAACCCAAAGCCCGAAAAAATTTATTACATATTATAATTTTGAATTTTAAAATATGCACTGACATTTTTTGTTTTAATCAATATAATCTACAAAAAATTGTAAGACATATCTATAACATTTGTTCAAATTGTTAACCAAAAGGCCATAATAATTAAAAACCACTGCTCGCAACGCATATCTTATCTAAAGGCGAACTCTACGCGTTGGTGCGTTATACGCGTACCAAATCTTGTTTAACTTACCGAAATATACCGTATTTGTTTTCGGTTCAGTTCCGGTTTTCGTTCCGACAAAAATAACGGTTTTCGGTTCAGTTCAATTATATATATATATAATTACCCAGAAATGTTTGCTTTTATGTATGCGTGTATGTGTAGAACGCTTTAAAAAAAAATGTAAATTGGTATAATGAAGGACCCTCCAATTTTTTTTAATTTACCCCTAGTTTTGCAAACTACGAGCAAGTACTGAAATAGCAATAATTTCTAGTACACAGCAATAACATGGATCAAAGAATTCGTTCAATTATCAGGCGCACGAATGTTGCCGTACATGTCCGGAATATTTACCGCGGTTTTACCCTGTTTGGCGTACGATACGGACGCACGGAGAAGTATCCTTGTTTTTTCTCTTTTATTTTAAGTGACAAATTCAACCAGCATTTTCGAAAAGTTACGTTATTTTAAATCAAACTCGCTAATGTAGTGATAGTTTTGCATTTTACTTATGATTTTGCACGTTTTTTTAATTTTAAACAATATGGTGTGAATATTGCACGGAATGCTGTGTGAATTTAGTTATTATTTAGTATTGCTTTTAATATGCTTGTATATTTATGATTTCGCATGTGTAGTTACATTAGTTTTTTTTTTCCTTAACGCAGAATCAGACATAAAGGAAACAGCGACTGCGGTTAACTTTACGCTAATGAAACTAATCGCGATGAAAGTTGAGGATGGAGAAACATCGTTGCAGTTGCAGTCCACGCCAGATGATCCAGGCAAGTTTCCGTTTCTTTTTGTTTTGGTTCTTCATTTATAGCGAACTTTATATTGTTTTAGAAGGGGGTACTTCTGTTATATCTAAAGTTGATACTTCTGAAAAAGTGAATTTACATGCTGTAATTGAAGTACTTACACAACATTTAATGCATAATTCGGTGCAAACGAAAGTTGCTGTACTTCGTTGGATTATGCATCTTTATACTAGGATACCTGTGCAGGTAAATGTATTTATGTTTCAGTGGCCAGTTTACTCGTTTTTGATTGGTTAAACGGCGCCATTATCTTTTATTATTTGTATGTTTTTCAATTAATTCTCTGATCTCGATTGGTTAATACATTATTACTCGATTGTGATTGATTAAATAAATAGAGTTAAATGTTCAAATTAAATTAATTTCGTGTTCTTGTCTTTTTATTTGTTTTCTCTCGATTACTATTAGGTATATAAAATCAGCTTGAAGACGATAGGTTAAACATATTATTGGTGGCATTCTAAACTAATCTGTAGATCTATAAGGCTATTCTATAAATATTTAAATACTTATAGTTTCAAAATGATTATATTTTGCAGCAAAATTTGTAGATAAATCAGATAATGTTATTCAATTTATTAAATAAATTCAATACTGAAATAATTTATTTAATAAATGCAACTGTTATAACGTTATAAATATTTTATAAAAAAATTCTATAGATTTCCTGATTAATGGCGGAATTCTGAGCTAATATGTAAGTCTATAAGGATATTCTATAAATATTTAACCGCTTATAGTTTCAAAATGATTATATTTTGCAGATATTTTTGTAGATAAATCAGACAATTTTGTTCAAATTATTACGTAAAATCAATAATAAAATTATTTTTTAAATTCATAACGTCAATAATTTACAAAATTATCTATAGATTTATAGATTGACTCAGAATTCAACTATAAGTTTTATGTTTAATCTAACTAATTTTCTATAATTGTCTTGCGATTGGTTATGTAGTGTCGTACTTATTCTTATTGGTTATGACATGATTCGATTATATTTGGATATAACAAGTCAACAGAATTATAATTTTTATGTTTGTAATTTGTGAGCTATTAAGATTTTTTTTAAATAATTTACAGTATATATTATATATTATGAATTATTTGTTATAGATGTTTGGGCATATAGACAAATTATTCCCAACTTTATTACTAACGTTATCTGATTCGTCAGATGAAGTTGTCAAACATTGTTTAGTTGTTTTAGCTGAAATAATTTCGTCACCAGCCGGTTTTGAAAATACCAAAAATAATTTAACAGGTATTTACAATAAATTTCGTCCAAATCACATCACAGATGATCAAAAACAGCTGTTTAGTAGGCTGATATAAACAAACCGCTGTTTATATATTTTTATATTATTGTAGTTATAAACCATAGTACAAGAACGTACATAAATCGGTTGAAAATATAAAAAAAATCGCATTAAAAATCTGGATTATAAATTTACTAATTTATTCTATTTTCTATCTGAAAAGCTTATCGAAAATGAAATTTGTTTCGTTAGTTAGTTTCGTATTTTCAGAGTCAATGACGACGCAATAACAAAATCATTTTATCTCTTCAAAAATCAAGATTATAAATTTAATTACTGCTTTTGTATTTGAATAGATTATTTAATGCACAACTCACAATAACTACTTTAATTTTTACATTCTACAACGTAACATATTTTTATTAAATAAATAATTAGTGGCGGAGCTAGATTTTGAATTTTACAGTCACAGCGAACGTATTTTCGTTCACCGGACGGTCATACCTTGTTTTTTGTACCAACTAACTATGATATGCATATTTATGGAGGAATTTTGAGCGTATCTGTAGATCTATAAGGCACTTCTATAAATATTTTAACGCTTATAATTTCAAAATAATTATGTTTTGCAGCAAAATTTATTGATAAATCGGATAATGTTCCATTCATTAAGTAAATGCAATAATAAAATGTTTCATTACATTATTGAAACTTATAACGTTGCCAATATTTTATAGAAATCTATAGAGTTATAGATATACTCAGAATTCCACTATTAAAAGAATAATAAAAGAGTTAGATGCGGTTTGTTATCATCCGCCTACCAAAAAAAGCTGTACGGCGCCATATTGTGAAAAGAGCTGTTTATATTTGATAATAATTGTGATATATATGTTTTTTTTTGCAGTAGTTACCAAAGATGAATTAACTTCTAGCATTCCACAAAATATGAGTCCATATTATTCTAAGTTTTTAATGTGTTTACTTCAACTATTTAGCACAGATCGAAATCTATTAGAAAATAGAGGCTCTTTTATTATTAGGTATGATTATGTTTATCGCGTCGATTAGAGCCGCTTGAAACTTAAAAACGACGTCAATATGCATATTAATAAATCCTTTAATTCCAGGCAATTATGTTTATTGTTAAACGCTGAAGATATTTACAGAACTTTGGCTCAAGTTTTAAAAACTGAGACAAACCTTAAATTCGCTAGTCTTATGGTAGAAACATTAGGGATGATTTTACTAACATCCTCTGAGCTGTTTGAGCTTAGGACACGCCTTAAAGATCTTAAAACTGAGGTGTAATTTTCGTCTGCTCTTTGTTTAATAGATATTTTAACTGGTGAATTATTCTTCTTTTAGGAATGTTGCTCATTATTTTCCTGTCTTTATGAAACTTGGTGTCATAATCCAGTAGCTACAGTAGCCCTGTGTTTATTAACACAGAGTTATGCTCATGCTTGCGATCTTATACGAATATTGTATCCTTTTTGACTATTTTATAAATATTTATGCGCATTTATTTGCAATTTTAAACATGATTTTCGGCGAGCTGAAGGCATTAGTGCCTGTATCTATGCTTCTTTAGGTTAAATTTTGGGTATCTCTTCAAAATTCAGTGCTTATAGGCATTGGTGACTGTACCTATGCTTGTTTTCACTATCGAAATTAGTGGGTAAATAAATGAATCGATTATACGGCAAGCTGAAGGCATTAGTGCTTGTATCTAAGCTTCTTTAGGTTAAATTTTTGATTAGATGCAAAAATTGTTGAAGTATTATTGCAAATAATATAACAATGTCATTATTGTCATTTATCATTTTATCTCTTCAAAATGCAGTGCTTATAGGCATTGGTGGCTGCACCTATGCTTGTTTTCACTATCGAAATTAGTGTGTAAATAAATGAGTCGATTATACGGAGAGCTGAAGGCATTAGTGCTTGTATCGACGCTTCTTTAGGTCATTTATCATTTTATCTCTGCAAAATTCAGTGCTTATAGGCATTGGTGACTGTACCTATGCTTGTTTTCACTATCGAAGTTAGTGAGTAAATAAATAAATCGATTATACGGCGAGCTGAAGGCATTAGTGCCTGTACCGACGCTTCTTTAGGTCATTTATAATTTTATCTCTTCAAAATTCAGTGCTTATAGGCATTGGTGACTGTACCTATGCTTGTTTTCACTATCGAAATTAGTGGGTAAATAAATGAATCGATTATACGGCGAGCTGAAGGCATTAGTGCTTGTATCGACGCTTCTTTAGATCATTTATCATTTTATCTCTTCAAAATTCAGTGCTTATAGGCATTGGTGAATGTACCAATGCTTGTTTACACTATCCAAATTAGTGGGTAAATAAATGAAACGGTTATACGGCGAGCTGAAGGCATTAGTGCCTGTATCTATGCTTCTTTAGGTGAAATTTTGGATTAGATGTAGAAATTGTTGTGGTATTATTGCAAATAATGTAAATATTTTCCTTAACATTTTTTATAGTGGAAATTTGGAGGTAACTGTCGAATTTTTGACGGAAATCGACAAATTGGTACAATTAATTGAATCACCAATTTTTGCATGTAAGTTTATTTGGATTATTATTAAACATTTATATATTTTAATTTGTTGCTCGTTTAACGTAGAAACTAATAATAGTGGCCAATTAATTATAGATTGAAAACACAGGCTTCTAGAGTTTTCCCATTTATAATATTATAAATCTAGAAGCCTGTGTTTCCAATCTATAACTAATTAATACAATAATTAAAACAATAAATAACTAATTATAGAAACAACTGTAACACATTCTTATCTTTAAAGGGCACGTTGAAATTAATTTAAAACTTACTAAACCTATCCGCCATTTTGAATTACACTATTCAAATAATTTATACCAAAATGAATAAATAATGAAATTTCTAAATAACTATATTTGCCCAAAGTGTAGGAATTCTAAAATAATTATGTTTTAAAATAGATTTAAGATTAGAATTACTGGAGGTCCCATGTGACCAACATTTGGTCCGAGCCCTTTACGGTTTATTAATGCTACTTCCGCAAGCTGAAGCTTTCCATACATTACGTACAAGACTGGCTTGTATACCCAGCTTACACTTATACTGTGATAACAGGTAAATATTAACGCAAAACAAAATGAATTCGCATCATTTGGCCATTTTCCTCAGAAATCCGACCGAACTTAAAGCACTTCCGGCCCGACTACAGAAAATAGATTATAAGGCACTTTTACAACATTTCATTCAAGTACAAGATAAACATAAAAGCAATAAACAATCGCAAAGAGTACGCAATATTGCTTCTTTAGAACGAGAAATAAGCCGTTTAGAACAACGGTTTTCTACGTTTTAGGTTCCGCATGTAATAAATATACAAATTTCTCGATACCTATATATATATATATATATATATATATATATATATTTCCGTATTATAATAAGGAGGTAGGTAAATAAAAAATATTGATGTATTTACGTTTTTTTAACTAAAAAAAAAATAATTACCATTATAAAGTTTATAAATAAAAAATATTTAGAAATAAAATATCTATTACTATTACTAACATTGAAAAATATTTGGTAGAAAAGATCAAAATAATATAATTTTTCATTTTAATGAATGAGAACCTAGACCTTATTTCGCAAAATACAATTTTTACTTTCTTATACGTAATGTATAAAGTATTGTGTACAAAAAAAAATATTACATTCCATTTTTAATGGAAATATCCGTTTTGAGAATCGCTGAATCCATTTTGACCTATGGTGTGTGTGTGTGTGTGTATCTGTCTGTCTGTGTGTGAACACCCTACAAGATTTCTTCATATAAGGTAACCCAAATATTAAAAATATTTTTTTGAATTATAAAATATGCACTAAAATTTTATTATATCAAAATAATCCATGATATTTTTTCAAATTGTTAATCAAAAGGCCATAATAATTATTTATTAATTTATAAAGTTACATATGCCATCAAATTATCTCAGAATAATAAATTAGCTCAATGAATTCTGAAATAAATATTTAAATTTAAACATTTATTTCAAAATACATTGTTCTAATTTAGTATTCCCAAAAAAATTTATAGCAATAAAGCCGAAAGCATATTTTAATACATTAAGTGCCGTTTCCCGCCAAGCTAACTTCGAACGCAGCCTTAACTCGTGAGGAAGTAAAAAAAAGTATTCTCTTTTGTTATGTGTAAATAAAAGATAATCGTATATTTCGCGAAATCTATGTTTTTTGTATACAATAAATCAAACAATAAAGTTAATTTTTAATTATATGAGCAGTTTTGGCAAAGAATAACTTTGAAACAGTTAGAAACGACAAAAACCATTATATTGGGTCATGAAACAGCTGTAAAGTGGTTTGGAAGGAGAAAATCTAAGTAGTATATCCGGTGATTTATTTGAATTTGCTGCATGATATCAACAATTAATGCACTTTTTGAAAACAGAATACTTCTAAAACAGTATTAAAAAGATTAAAATCTCTATAATAACGTGTATAAACAGCTGTAAAGCTGTTTGGAAGTGGAAAACTGGTCAAAAATTAAAGCAGTATATCCGGTTATTTAGTTGAAATGTTTGCTAAGCGATGGCAGCAGTGTAGAACCTCTCCATTTCGCAGCTAGTTTTGCGTTTAGTTGATTCTCGTAGTTGCTATGAGTTCGTGTTGCGTTACCTTCAGTATGTTGCAGCAGTCGTCAAGATGGCGGCGAGCGACAGTAAAGCTCCGCTTAGACAAGTTAAAAGAGTGCAATTTGGAATACTTAGTCCAGATGAAATAGTACGTAATAGTTCAACTAACTATTAGCTATATTTGGATTATATTTGTGTGGTGATTTACGAAAATATAGAGGCGTTATTTGAATATTTGTTTTCCACAGTGAAGTTTTACCTTCATTTTGGATTGTGCAATGCGTCATAAACCACATCAGTTATATTTCGCTACAGGAAATTGCATGTGCATCTATTAAACAGTCTCAAATGTGGTTTTAAATAGTAAAATTGCGTTATTAAATATAAAAATTGTTGCGTTTTCGGTTTAGTCATGTGATTTCATTGTTGTGAAATGATGCCCGTGTGTTTTTCCATGGCGGAATTTTTTCGAGGAATGTTTTTGCTCACATTTTTAGGAAGCTTATTTAAATTTTTATGATTCTTATGTAAACTTATCTATTTTATAATAATTTAAAGGAAAATATATTTATTTTATACAAATTGAACAATATTTTTATCATTTTCAAAACCGTTATTTAGGTCATGATCAATATGCATTTTGGGACAATTATATGTTTTTGCTATACCTGAATGTCTTCGCTAAATTTTTAGGAGCAATATATAAAATATTGTATAATTTTTTGATGGACAAACTACTTTTTGTCCATTTTTTATTGAAAATTTAGTACACGTTACATTTTAAAATATGTTTCTAATATATTTTAAAGCAAAAGGAAAATTATTTTCTGCGTGTTTCTTGGAACTCTGATACGCAATCATTCATGAAGTAATCATATAATTACTTTGTTTACTGCACATTAAAATGTCATTTTTCTGAAACATTTATATCTAATATGAAGTAAACAAATATAGTTTTTAATAAGTTTACAAACAAACTCGTATTCACAGCGGAGCAATTAGTAATTAAGCTTAGAAATTACAAGTAATAATTGCAGTTTGTTGTATAACCTACATTGCTAACGTTTACAGCAACAATATATATATAATAAATTATATAAAACGCATCAATAATCAAAAATAACTTCATTGTGCAATGAAAACTGGAATATTCCAGTTTTCAGTTACATATTTTAAGTCAAAAAATAATAACAAATTAAATTATATACAAAACGCATCAATAATCAAAAATAACTTCATTGTGCAATGAAAATTGGAATATTCCAGTTTTCAGTTACATATTTTAAGACAAAAAATATAAACAAATTAAATTATACAAAACGCATCAATTATCAAAAATAACTTCATTGTGCAAGTGGAATATTCCAGTTTTCAGTTACATATTTTAAGTAAAAAAATAATAACAAATTAAATTATACAAAAGGCATCAATAATCAAAAATAACTTCATTGTGCAATGAAAACTGGAATATTCCAGTTTTCAGTTACATATTTTAAGTTAAAAAAATAATAACAAATTAAATTATATAAAACGCATCAATAATCAAAAATAATTTCATTGTGCAATGAAAAGTGGAATATTCCAGTTTTCAGTTACATATTTTAAGTCCAAAAAATAATAACAAATTAAATTATACAAAACGCATCAATAATCAAAAATAACTTCATTGTGCAATGAAAAGTGGAATATTCCAGTTTTCAGTTACATATTTTAAGTCAAAAAAATAATAACAAATTAAATTATACAAAACGCATCAATAATCAAAAATTACTTCATTGTGCAAGTGGAATATTCCAGTTTTCAGTTACATATTTTAAGACCAAAAAGTAATAACAAATTAAATTATATACAAAACGCATCAATATCCAAAAATAACTTCATTGTGCAATGAAAAGTGGAATATTCCAGTTTTCAGTTACATATTTTAAGTCCAAAAAATAGTAACAAATTAAATTATACAAAACGCATCAATAATCAAAAATAACTTCATTGTGCAATGAAAACTGGAATATTCCAGTTTTCAGTTACATATTTTAAGTCAAAAAATAATAACAAATTAAATTATATACAAAACGCATCAATAATCAAAAATAACTTCATTGTGCAATGAAAAGTGGAGTATTCCAGTTTTCAGTTACATATTTTAAGTCCAAAAAATAATAACAAATTAAATTATACAAAACGCATCAATAATAAAAAATAACTTCATTGCGCAATGAAAAGTGGAATATTCCAGTTTTCAGTTACGTATTTTAAGTCCAAAAAATAATAACAAATTATACAAAACGCATCAATATTCAAAAATAACTTCATTGTGCAATGAAAACTGGAATATTCCAGTTTTCAGTTACATATTTTAAGTCCAAAAAATAATAACAAATTAAATTATATACAAAACGCATCAATAATCAAAAATAACTTCATTGTGCAATGAAAAGTGGAATATTCCAGTTTTCAGTTACATATTTTAAGTCCCAAAAAATAAAAACAAATTAAATTATATACAAAATGCATCAATAATCAAAAATAACTTCATTGTTTTCCCTGTGCAAAGTAAATTTTCAATTTTTAGTTGTATTGGCAATCTATGTGTTACTTAACTAAAAATATACGTTTATTTTCATAATATGTACTAATTTTACCTAACATTGAAAAAGTGAACAACCCTGAAATAACCTTGCCAAAATTAGTCCACCAAATTACAAATATTAGAAAGTTAAAAAAAAAATTGTTGTTATTGTTCAGTTTTAAAAAATGTAAAAATTGTCCTTTTAGCGTCGTATGTCCGTCACGGAGGGCGGCATTCGTTTCCCCGAAACCATGGAAGCGGGTCGCCCAAAGCTGGGGGGTCTGATGGACCCGCGCCAAGGAGTAATGGACCGAAATTCTCGGTGCCAAACATGTGCCGGCAATATGACTGAATGTCCCGGACATTTCGGCCATATTGACCTAGCAAAGCCAGTGTTTCACGTTGGTTTCGTTACGAAAACAATGAAAATATTGCGCTGTGTTTGCTTCTACTGCAGCAAACTCTTAGTCAGCCCTGTTAGTACAAAAATGACTAAACTATCTTTGGTTTTTGTGTATTTAGTTCGGAATAACAATGGTTGCTTTGCTATTTTAGAACAATCCTAAAATTAAAGAGGTCGTTATGAAATCAAAAGGACAACCGAGAAAACGGTTGGCGTTTGTTTACGATTTGTGCAAAGGGAAAAATATTTGCGAGGGGGGCGATGAAATGGACGTCAACAATCAAAATGAAGAACCACAAGCAGGTATTCTAAAAATTACAATTAAAAGAAAAACTTAATAATATTATTCAATAATCAGAAATTAAAAACTACGTGATGAATATTTTAATGAATAATTTGCGCAAAATCATTTTGATGAAAATACAAATATTGTAACTTATTAACTGTTATGCAGAGCACTTTTTTTTAAACGAGTATATATATATATATATATATATATATATATATATATATATATATATATATATATAAATATTTACTTTTTTAATTTAGGGAAAAAACAGGGCCACGGCGGTTGCGGCCGTTACCAACCGAATATAAAACGCGCGGGATTAGATCTTTCCGCCGAGTGGAAACATGTGAATGAAGATTCACAAGAAAAGAAAATTGTCCTAAACGCAGACAGAGTTTGGGAAATTTTAAAACATATTACAGGTATTGAAAACAACATCCTAATTTTCTACGTGAACAAAAATGTTTTTTTTTTTTTTGCTTATATAAACTAATAAATTCGATGTATGTTCTTAGATGAAGAATGTTTCATCCTTGGTATGGACCCGAAATACGCTCGTCCCGATTGGATGATTGTCACAGTATTACCGGTGCCACCATTACCGGTTCGTCCAGCCGTCGTCATGTACGGTTCCGCTAAAAATCAGGTAATTTTTACTTTACGCATCAAGTGATCACGAAAAATACACGCTTTGACCATTCCTGAATTGTTTCCGATTATTTTCGAAAGGAAAACTATTAAACTTTAAATTTAAGATTTGTATAGTGCCCGGAAAATCTATTTTGAAAGAAGTGTAAGAAGTGCTACTTTTTTCATACCTTGAAAATGTTACGGGTTACAAAAAATATATTATTATAAATGCTACTAAAGATACTAAAATTTCTAGCTCTTGTTTGATAAGTCTCTTTGAAAAATGCACCATTTATTGCTAAATCACTTTAGAACATATTTATTTGCCATTTAGACTTGTATAGGGCCCGGAAGAATGCCTCCTATTTTTGAAAGTAATATTTTAACTGTAAGAAGTGTTACTTTTTTCATACCTTGAAAATGTTAGGGGCTACAAAAATATATTCTTATAAATACTAAAGATACTAAAATTTATAGCAATCCTGGTTTGAAAAATATACTATTTATTGGAAAATCACTTTAGAACATATTTATTTGACATGTACGTTGCATTGGTTACTATTCCTATTGAACAAACGTTGCATGAATTTTAAAACAAAATATTCACACTGTAGCGGAGAAATATTCAAAGTTCGTCCCCCCATTTTAAATATGTAATTTTCTCCTCGATTCAAAATATTTCATAAAGTGTTGTAAACAAATTTGCACGTTCATAATAACTTTATACACACTTGCGTCGCATATAACCGATAAACTTTAGTCAGTGCCGATAATCTTGATTGCGAATATCATACAAAATTAGATAAACACAGCTTAAAATATATATATATATATATTATTTATGATGAAAATTTTTTATCTATTTTAATTCTTACTATTGACCTTACACACAAAAACATACATATTACGATTTGGCCACACACCTTTAACATAAATTATCTTGTTATTGTCTGGAAATTTTAATTGAATATTTATAAAAATGTAATTCTTGGTTCGCAAGATAACGCGTCATTGATATCCGTGTGTGTTTTGTTGATGATTAGATATCAGTTAAACAGTTTGGCATATAAACATTCTCCGTTTACACGGTTCTCAGATGAGTAAATGAACTGATAAGCTCTGATTACCCTTTCGTTATGACTGCTAAAAAGATATTTGAAATAAAAAGTCGGGAACTTCTCGACGAATCTGTGACGCCGTTTCATCTTATTTTCCCTTTTGAAATGATTTTACTTTTGTTTACAGGACGATTTAACACATAAACTTGCTGATATAATTAAGTCCAACAACGAGTTACAAAGAAACGAAGCAGCGGGCGGCGCTGCACATGTTATAGCCGAGAACATCAAAATGTTGCAGTTCCATGTAGCAACATTGGTTGACAACGATATGCCCGGCATGCCCAGGTAACTAGCTCAAAAATAAATTGTTGCATTCATTTATACATCCGTATCCATTTTAACCCTTTCCTTGCATTTTTAAATGTAATTAGAATCTAAAGCAATAATATAAGTTTGAATTGTTCTGACATATTTACAATATGGATATTAATTACCAAACTTCAGAACACGTTACCGAAATATCAAACAATAATTTTCTCTAAACTATTTCCACTTTTATTCACTTTTTCCGAAATTGATCACTTATACTCACTATTTTACAATTTTATTCACTATATTCATGTCATAAATGTAGGAAAAGTATTAAAGACGCTAAAAATGCGTCAATGTTCTAACTTCGTTGACTCAAAATCGATTTATAACTTTTGTTTTTCGGTAAAAGTTTATAGAAAAGTCCTTTTTATTTTTACAATATTGTCAATTAGCAAATAAGTGTTTTTACTTTCTTGTACGAAATACTAAGTAAGTCTTGTAATCATGAATAATTTCGAACTAGAGATATCAACGGATATACACGTTTTGACCTTCCCTGAATTTAACGTGGCTATTTTCGGAATGATGTCTGCGTGTGTGTCTGTCTGTGAACGCTCTAGAGCAAATATTGTCAATCGTTAAATTGTCAAACTTAAGAAACCGGAAATGCATGTTTACTCTATGCATTATTTGTTCTATTTCCAATATCACTAGAACGGCTGCACTTATGGCAAAATTAGTTATAATCATGATAGATATAAATATTTCACACAATTTTTGTTTTAAAAGTTTCTTCAAAATATGTATATCAGCTACGAGAAAACTGCTACGGAAAATCTTAAATATCTTATTTATGTTGCCATGTATTTGCATATAGTGTTATCAATCATATTATGATTTGTGCCTGTTTTTTTCTAGTAAAAACTACATAAAAGAAAGTCGAGTGCAGGCCACTCCAGCATTTTTAATACACTCTTAATTCAAATATGTATAACTCTTTTATTTATTTATACAATTGCCTGAAATTTGATAAAACAAGGTATTTGGGGTCGCAGATTACGAATCAGTCTAAAAACAAAACTGCGTGCACAAAATGAATATTTCATACACTATTATTCACTTTTTTATCTTTTTTCAGTCACTTATTTCACTTTTATCCTTTAGAAACTACACTATTTCACTTTTTTGTATACAAAATTGCTGTGGAAGGCCTGTAAATACAATAATAGAAACGAACATGTAATGTATTTAGGAGTTACCCATTCGTGTCCAAGTTGTTTTCAAACATTTTAACGAAACTGCACGATTTCGGCGCACATTTTTAATGGAAGTTCAAATTTGTAGAGCAATGCAAAAATCAGGAAAACCCCTGAAAGCCCTCAAGGCCCGCTTAAAAGGCAAAGAAGGTCGCATCCGTGGCAACCTTATGGGCAAACGTGTCGACTTCAGTGCCCGTACCGTCATCACCCCTGATCCCAACTTACGCATCGATCAAGTCGGCGTGCCGCGAAGTATCGCTCAAAATCTAACATTTCCCGAAATCGTAACACCATTTAACTTCGAACAAATGATGGAACTTGTACAACGCGGCAACTCACAATATCCAGGTGCCAAATATATTGTCCGTGACAACGGCGAACGAATCGATCTCCGGTTCCATCCGAAACCATCCGACTTGCATTTACAATGTGGTTATAAAGTCGAACGACATATCCGCGACGGTGATCTAGTTGTTTTCAACCGTCAGCCAACGTTGCATAAGATGAGTATGATGGGGCATCGCGTGAAAGTGTTGCCGTGGTCAACGTTTCGGATGAATCTCAGTTGTACGTCGCCGTATAACGCTGATTTTGACGGAGATGAAATGAATTTGCATGTGCCGCAGTCGATGGAGACTCGGGCGGAAATTGAGAATATTCATATAACGCCGCGGCAGATTATTACGCCGCAGGCGAACAAACCTGTTATGGGTATTGTGCAGGATACATTAACAGCGGTGCGGAAAATGACAAAACGGGATGTTTTTATTAACAAAGAACAAATGATGAATTTGTTGATGTTTTTGCCCATTTGGGACGGAAAGATGCCGCGACCGGCGATTTTAAAACCGACGCCGTTGTGGACTGGTAAACAAGTGTTTTCGTTAATCATTCCGGGCAATGTGAATATGATCCGTACACATTCCACACATCCGGACGAGGAGGATGACGGCCCGTACCGGTGGATTTCGCCTGGGGATACAAAAGTAAGTTTTTTTTACCAAATTTTTTACAACATTTTATTGTTGCTCGGGCTTCTTAAAATTTTGTTGCAGTTGTTTTTCAATGTAACTTTCACCGAAAAATTACGTAAATATGTATAAAGAGAAATTTTGCATTTTAGGTTGTTACATACATTTAAATTGTTTTTAATGGGACTCTATATCCATTTTCTTTTCTAATCTTCTCATCGCTTGATTAATCATCTACTCTATACAATCGAACGCGATTGCTTTTTATTTATATTTTAAAAGTTCTCACATACAACAATGTATTGTTTTGTGTGTGTGTGTAGGTAATGGTCGAACATGGTGAATTAGTGATGGGCATTTTGTGTAAAAAGACCCTGGGTACATCAGCTGGATCTTTGCTTCATATTTGTTTCCTGGAACTGGGGCATGAAGTCTGTGGCCGGTTCTACGGTAATATCCAGACTGTAATCAACACCTGGCTTCTGTTAGAAGGTAACATATTTATACATAACTAACCCATATTCTCTCATTTTTAACTCATATTCTCTCATTTTTAACTCATATTCTCATAAATTGAATTAAGACAAACCATCAGGTGCATCTACTTCAAAGTAATGCCGCTCCTCCGCTCTCGGCTATTTTAGATGGTGCACGCACAGTATTAGAAATTAGCTATTTTTACGCTATTATCAAAGATATTCCATCGAATAATGACTGTTTATTGAATATAAAGGCATTACACGGACACATTGTTACACTTTTGGTGTCAAAGATATATTGCTTAATTACATCAAACTACTCAAAACCTATCATGATTAAACAAACCTCGATTACGCAAAAACCTACCAACTAATCTTTATAAAAAGAAAATCAGTGAATTCGTAATGGCATAAATAATGTCTGGTAAAAATGTGATTTTTTTTGTATTTACAGTTTCGGAGATAAAAAATGAAAACTATAATAAATGAGCTATTTTGGAGGTTTTTAATTTTTATCTTCGAAACTGTACGATCAAAAAAAGAAACATTTTTACCAGGTCTTATTTATGCAATTACGAATTCACTGATTTTTTTTTTAATAAAGATTAGTCGGTAGGTTTTTCTTTTTCGAGCTTGATGTTTGACCTTAAACGTTGGTTAAAAGACAATTTGTAATAATTATAAAAAGGCTTTCAATTTTGGAATTTTTGGATATATTGGGGAAATATATGTATCTACCCGGTACCTTCAGCAAGCGAGATACATATATTTACAAGTTATATTTATTTGTCGACGAGACAAGAACTTTTTGTTGAGAATATATTTGATTTCAGAATGTTACAAACACTTGTCCGATCACTATAGCTTTTTTGCACATTCTGTATAATGAGCTGAAAACACTTACATATATGGTTAAAATTTTCATGATAATATCAATATACATTCGTATAAGTAAAAAATAAATTATTTTCAGGTCACAGTATTGGTATCGGTGACACAATTGCCGATCCCCAAACATACTTGGAAATCCAGAAAGCAATTAAAAAAGCTAAAGAAGATGTAATAGAGGTGATTCAAAAGGCTCACAACATGGAGTTGGAACCTACGCCTGGTAATACGTTGCGTCAGACTTTCGAGAATCAAGTAAATCGAATTCTAAACGATGCTCGTGACAAAACTGGTGGCTCCGCCAAGAAATCTTTGACTGAATACAATAACTTAAAGGCTATGGTGGTTTCGGGGTCAAAAGGATCCAATATTAACATCTCTCAGGTAAAACAACTCATCAACATGCTTTGCGATATAGTTATGATGTGAACTGCATACTGTCTTTGTGTTAGCCGAATATCAATAATAATTTATGTTTGGACGTCAACAAGACAGAAATAAAGCCTTAATTTTGTTTCTCGTTTCATGTTTTAATACATTGAACATAACAAATATAAGAAACATTATTTGAAAATGCAAATAAATGTATACATTTGTATGATTTGTTATATGTTTTTAGCAATATTGTTTTTTGTTTGTTTGTAGGTCATTGCCTGTGTAGGTCAACAGAACGTTGAAGGTAAGCGTATTCCATTTGGTTTCCGTAAACGGACATTACCACATTTCATCAAAGATGATTATGGTCCTGAGTCCAGGGGTTTCGTAGAAAATTCGTATCTTGCCGGATTGACTCCGTCCGAGTTTTATTTCCACGCTATGGGAGGACGTGAAGGTCTCATTGATACTGCCGTAAAGACAGCTGAAACCGGTAAATATATTTTACTAAATCAATATTCAATCTGGTGCAATAAAAGATTATGTCTTTGTGTTAGCCGAATATCAATAATAATTTATGTTTGGACGTCAACAAGACAGAAATTAAACCTTAATTTTGTTTATCGTTCTATGTTTTAATATATAGAACATAACAAATATAAGAAACATTCTTTGAATATGTAATTCATGTTTTGGAAGCAATTTTTACTTTCTTTTACGAAGTAATAAGTATGTATTGTAATCATGCAAAATTTCAAACTCGAGATTTCAACAGATATACACATTTTGACCTTCTCTGAATCGAATGTGACTATTTTCGGAATGCGGTCTGTCTGTCTATGTGTGTGTGTGTGTGTGTCTGAACGCTCTAGGGCCAAAACTGTCGAACGAAAAATTATGAAACTTCAAACTTAAGACTTGTGCATATGCCCTAGATGTGCACCTCCTATTTTTGAAAAGAATATTCAAACCGGAAGTGCATGTTTACCATATACATTATTTGTTCTATCTCCAATATCACTAGAACGGCTACACTTACGGCAAATATAGTTATGTTCATAATGAAAGATATTAATATTTCGCACAACTTTTGTTTGAAACATTTCTTCAAAAAATGTACCAGTTGCGAGAAAAATGCTACGAAACATTATAAATATGTTGTTTACGTTGCCATGGATTCGCATGTAGCTTATAAAATCGGATCATCTGCTAATTTGACAAGAAAACAAAATTGACTCAATTAGATAAATGACATTTCAGAATATTTGTGTAGAGTATTGGTTAGTTTGATAGCTGGTTTTGGTTATATATATATGCATATATCTATATCTAGTGAAAACTGCGTAAAAGAAAGTTGAGTGCAGGCCACTCCAGATATTTTTACTTTGCATGGCTTCGATTTTTCCCACGACGAATTATTTCGGTCAAGAAAATCTCATTTTGAGTCGATTCACTTCAACCAAAATGGTTAGATCATCCTGATATTCCTTGAAAACGACTATTATATAAAGATTTTTAAACGTAATGCATTTTGAATATAAATTTCATCAAATCTGTTACAATTTCTTTTTATAGGATACATCCAACGTCGTCTAATAAAGGCTATGGAGTCTGTAATGGTGCACTACGATGGCACAGTCCGTAACAGTGTCGGTCAACTCATCCAGTTACGTTACGGCGAAGACGGCCTATGCGGCGAATTAGTAGAGTTCCAAACGCTACCAACCGTCAAACTGAGCAACAAGGCCTTCGAAAAGAAATTCCGTTTTGATCCGAGCAACGAGCGCTACCTTCGCCGTATCTTCAACGAAGACATCATCCGCCAACTGATGGGTTCCGGTGAAGTCATATCCGAGCTAGAGCGCGAATGGGAGCAACTGTCCCGCGACCGCGAAACTTTAAGACAGATTTTCCCGAGCGGTGAATCTAAGGTTGTACTGCCCTGTAATTTGCAGCGAATGATTTGGAATGTACAGAAGATTTTCCATATTAATAAGAGAGCGCCAACCGATTTGAGCCCGATTCGGGTGATTCACGGTGTGCGCGATTTATTGCTGAAGTGTGTTATTGTCGCTGGCGAAGATCGACTGTCGAAACTGGCCAATGAGAATGCGACGTTGTTGTTCCAGTGTTTAGTTAGGGCTACGTTGTGCACGAAATGTGTTAGTGAGGAGTTCCGGTTGAGCACTGAGGCGTTTGAGTGGCTTATCGGAGAAATCGAAACGCGCTTCCAACAAGCACAGGTATATAATTCTTAAAACATAATTCCAACAAAATGCTAAGAAGTGTGTTTTTTTTTTGTGTTAGGCCGCTCCTGGTGAGATGGTAGGTGCGTTGGCTGCCCAATCTCTTGGCGAACCTGCCACCCAGATGACATTGAACACTTTCCATTTCGCTGGTGTGTCCTCGAAGAACGTAACTCTGGGTGTACCGCGTCTAAAGGAAATTATTAACATCAGTAAGAAACCAAAGGCTCCTTCGCTAACCGTTTTCCTGACGGGTGCGGCCGCCCGAGACGCTGAGAAAGCCAAGAACGTACTTTGTCGTCTCGAGCATACCACGCTACGAAAAGTTACGGCAAACACCGCCATTTATTACGATCCTGATCCACAGAACACTGTCATACCAGAGGATCAAGAGTTCGTTAATGTTTATTACGAAATGCCCGATTTTGATCCGACCAGAATTTCACCGTGGTTACTGCGTATCGAGTTGGACCGAAAAAGAATGACTGGTGAGTTATTTTATTCGACTGAAAATAATACTAGTGTGCTCACAAAATGATTGTTGTGTTGGGATTTGTGGGTCATTTATTTAAATATTAACAGGGCTGCCACGCATTCACAATTTCACTTTTATTCACTTTTTCCGAAGTCGATCCAATTATAGTTACTATTTTAAAATTTTGTTCCACTATATTCATGTCATAAATGTATGAAAGGTATTTTAAAGACGCTAAAAATTCGTCAATGTTCTAACTTCGTTGACTCAAAACCCATTTTTAACATTTTTTTGTTTCGGCAAAAGTTTATAGTAAAGTTCCCCATAGGTAGGAAGGTGTGCTTTTTATTTTTTCAATTGTCAATTAGCAAATATGTGTTTCTACTTTCTTTTACAAAGTAATAAGTAAGTATTGTAATCATGAAAAATTTCGAACTCGAGATTTCAACGGATATACACGTTTTGACCTTCCCTGAATCGAATGTGACTATTTTCTGAATGTCTGTGTGTGTGTCTGTCTGTGAACGCTCTTGAGCATATTCTGTCAAACGTTAAATTGTGAAACCGGAAGTGTATGTTTACTCTATGCATTTTTTGTTCTATTTCCAATATCACTAGAACGGCTGCACTTATGGCAAAATTAGTTATATTCATAATGATAGATATTAATATTTCACACAATTTTTGTTTTATTAGTTTCTTCAAAAAATGTACCAGTTTCGAGAAAACTGCTACGGAAAATCTTAAATATCTTATTTATGTTGCCATGTATTTGCATATAGTTTAATCAATCGTATTATGATTTGTGCCTGTCAATATTTTGATTTTTTCTAGTAAAAACTACGTAAAGGAAAGTCGAGTGCAGGTCACTCTAGCTTTTTTAATACACTCTTAATTAATATATGTATAACTCTTTTATTTATTTAATCGCCTGAAATTTGATAACACAAAGTGTTTGCGGTCGTAGATTACGAATCTGGCCTCAAAATCGGTCTAAAAACAAAATGGCGTCAACAAAATGACTATTTTATTTGCTATTATTCACTTTTATCCTTTAAAAACTACACTATTTCACTTTTTACTTTCTTTTACAGAGTAATAAGTAAGTATTGTAATCATGAAAAATTTCGAACTCGAGATTTCAACGGATATACACGTTTTGACCTTTATTGAATCGAATGTGACTATTTTCTGTCTGTCTGTGTGTGTGTGTGTGTCTGTGAACGCTCTAGGGCCAAAACTGTCGAACGATAAATTATAAAACTTCAAACTTAAGACATGTATATGCCCTAGATGTACACCTCCTATTTTTGAAAAGAATATTCAAACCGGTAGTGCATGTTTACTCTATGCATTTTTTGTTCTATCTCCAATATCACTAGAACGGCTACACTTACGACAAATATAGTTATATTCATAATGAAAGATATTAATATTTTGCACAACTTTTATTTGAAACATTTCATCAAAAAATGTACCAGTTGCGAGAAAAATGCTACGAAACATTATAAATATTTTGTTTACGTTGCCATGGATTCGCATGTAGCTTATAAAATCGGATCATTTGCTTTTTTGTCAGGAAAACAAAAGACCCTATTAGATAAATGACATTTCAGAATATTAAAGTAGAGTATTGGTTAGTTTGACAGCAGGTTTTGGATATATATATATATATATATATATATATATATATATATATATATATATATATATATATATATATATATATATATATATATATATATATATATATATATATATATATATATATATATATATATATATATATATACATACATATACATATATTTATATCTAGTGAAAACTGCGTAAAAGAAAGTTGAGTGCAGACCACTCCAGATATTTTGTATACAAAATTGCTGTGGAAGCCCTGTATTAACGTTTTGCTTCAAATTGTAAAATTGTATATTTGTTAACAGACAAGAAATTGACGATGGAGCAAATCGCCGAAAAAATCAATGCCGGCTTCGGTGACGATTTGAATTGTATATTCAATGATGACAACGCCGAGAAGCTAGTACTCCGTATCCGGATCATGAATTCGGATGACGGAAAGTTCGGAGATGCGGGCGCTGATGAAGACGTTGACAAAATGGACGACGATATGTTCCTGAGATGTATCGAAGCAAATATGTTATCTGACATGACACTACAAGTATGTTTTTTTTTAAAATTTAAAATGCACAAAACGTGTAAATTGAATGTAAATGTGTTGTTCTATAATGATTTATAATGATTTTTAATATAATATTTTGTGGTTTTATAGGGAATTGAAGCAATTTCGAAGGTATACATGCATTTGCCGCAAACAGACAGCAAGAAACGTATTGTAATTACGGAAACAGGGGAATTTAAAGCAATCGCAGAATGGTTGCTGGAAACTGATGGTACATCTATGATGAAAGTCCTTTCGGAACGAGACGTTGATCCTGTGAGGACGTTCAGTAACGATATTTGCGAAATATTTGCTGTAAGTTGACTAATTTAGTCTAAATTTATGTTTTTTTGAAATGCATTAGTTTTCATATTAAAATTGTTTTCTTTTGTTGTAGGTGCTTGGCATTGAGGCTGTTCGTAAATCGGTTGAGAAAGAAATGAACGCCGTCCTACAGTTCTACGGTCTATACGTAAACTATCGCCATCTTGCGTTACTTTGTGACGTCATGACAGCTAAGGGCCATCTTATGGCTATCACACGTCACGGTATCAACAGACAGGATACTGGTGCCCTTATGAGGTAAGAAAAACGTTGCTGTAATCTATTTTAGGATCACTTTTATAATAAATTATAAATAAATCAAGAAAATCTACAAATACATTTTATTGTTTAGATGTTCCTTCGAAGAAACTGTAGATGTACTGATGGACGCCGCGTCCCACGCTGAGGTAGATCCGATGAGAGGTGTCTCCGAAAATATTATCATGGGCCAATTGCCGCGAATGGGCACTGGTTGTTTTGATCTGTTGCTGGACGCCGAGAAATGTAAAGCTGGCATCGCGATACCACAGGCTACCGGTGCTGATATAATGTCGTCGGGGATGTTCTTCGGTTCGGCCGCCACACCGAGCATGAGTCCGCACATGACTCCGTGGAATCACGCGGGTACTCCATATGGCGCTGGAAGCGTTTGGTCACCACTGCAAGGTAAATTATCTGCACAATAATTTTTACTTTCTTTTACAGAGTAATAAGTAAGTATTGTAATCATGAAAAATTTCGAACGGATATACATGTTTTGACCTTCCCTGAATCGAATGTGACTATTTTCGGAATAGTTTCTCTGTGTGTGTGAACGCTATAGGGTCAAAACTGTCGAACGAAACATTATGAAACTGCAAACTTAAGACTTGTATATGCCCTAGATGTGCACCTCCTATTTTTGAAAAGAATATTCAAACTGGAAGTTCATGTTTACTCTATGCATTTTTTGTTCTATCTCCAATATCACTAGAACGGCTACAATTACGGCAAATATAGTTATGTTCATAATGAAAGATATAAATATTTCGCACAACTTTTGTTTGAAACATTTCTTCAAAAAATGTACCAGTTGCGAGAAAATTGTTACGAAACATTATAAATATCTTGTTTACGTTGCCATGGATTCGCATGTAGCTTATAAAATCGGATCATCTGGTATTTTGACAGGAAAACAAAATATACTCAATTAGATAAATGACATTTCAGGATATTTCTGTAGAGTATTGGTTAGTTTGATAGCTGGTTTTGGTTATAAATATATATACATATATATATATATATATATATATATATATATATATATATATATATATATATATATATATATACATATTTATATATATATATATATATATATATATATATATATAAATATATATATAAATATGTATATATGTATATATGTATATATATATATATATATATATATATATATATATATATATATATATATATATATATATATATAGATATATATAAATATGTATATATGTATATATGTATATATATATATATATATATATATATATATATATATATATATATATGTATATATATATATATATATATATATATATATATATATATATATATATATATATATATAAATATATATATATATAAATATGTATATATGTATATATATATATATATATATATATATATATATATATATATATATAAATATAAATATGTATATATGTATATATATATATATATATATATATATATATATATATAAATATAAATATGTATATATGTATATATATATATATATATATATATATATATATATATATATATATATATATATATATATATATATATATATTTATATATATATATAAATAAATAATATCTATATCAAGTGAAAACTGCGTAAAAGAAAGTGGAGTGCAGGCCATTCCAGATATTTTGTGTTGAAATCTCGAGTTCGAAAGTTTAGTTATTAGAAAATAAAAACTTTCAAATTTTCCTTTTGGCTCCCACTTTATTTTAATGTTATTAATATTTGTATTTTGTTTGTAGGATGTTTGGGAAGTGGTGCTACGCCCGGCGGCGCCTCATTCTCCCCTACGGCATCTTCGGACGCATCTGGCATGTCTCCGAACTATTCCTGGGCTCAAAGTCCGGCAATGTCACCGTACGGAGCATCACCGAGAGGTCAATCGCCTTCCTACAGTCCATCAAGTCCTGGCTTCCAGCCATCGTCACCTTCGGCAATGACACCAGCATCTCCAGTCTACTGTCCCACATCTCCATCTTATTCACCGACAAGCCCTAATTACAGTCCGGCTAGTCCATCGTACAGTCCGACTTCCCCTAGCTACAGTCCTACATCGCCGAGCTACAGTCCAACAAGTCCATCCTATAGTCCTACATCACCCTCATATAGTCCGACTTCCCCCAGTTATAGTCCGACTTCACCTTCATATAGTCCAACTTCTCCAAGTTATAGTCCGACTTCACCAAGTTACAGTCCGACATCTCCTTCTTACAGTCCGACTTCTCCTAGTTACAGTCCGACTTCACCTTCCTACAGCCCGACTTCTCCTAGTTACAGTCCAACTTCTCCAAGCTACAGTCCGACATCTCCGAGTTATAGTCCAACGAGTCCAAGTTATAGTCCTACTTCCCCGTCTTACAGCCCATCTTCTCCGCGATATACACCGGCTTCGCCTAGCTACTCGCCAACGTCGCCAAGTTACTCGCCTTCATCGCCTCAATATTCACCGGCTTCGCCTTCTTATTCTCCGTCGTCGCCAAAATATTCACCGACTTCTCCCTCTTATTCGCCGACATCGCCGTCGTTCGCTGGAGGTAGTCCCCAGTACTCGCCCACGTCGCCTAGCTACTCGCCAACATCTCCGAGTTATTCTCCATCGTCGCCACAGCATACAGCGGCAGCTAGTAGCCGGTACTCCCCGTCGTCACCAAATTACTCGCCGACGTCGCCTAGCTACTCGCCGGCATCGCCGCAGTACTCGCCAAGCAGTAGCAAGTACTCGCCCACATCGCCGACTTATACACCCACATCGCCAAGTTACTCGCCGGCGAGTCCAGCGTATTCGCCCGCCCAACCACCGCGATACTCGCCCTCGTCGCCTAGCTATAGTCCGGCGAGCCCCGGAAAAGATCCGGAGTAATTATACCAATGTGTATAGGTATCTTAAAAATATATGTTCTTTTCTCTTTAATTCATTTCAATTTGCCTTAAAAAATTTGCGATATTTTTAACAGGAATTCACAATGACATTGTTGCAATTTTTGGGCACATCTTGTACTTTCAACCCACATTTTTATGTAATTTTGTTTTTAGTTTCATCAAAACAAGTATAAGAAATTAGCTACATTCATTTTACACGATATCTTAGCTTGGTTTAGTTTTAACTCATGTTTTTGTTTATCTATTCGTTAGATAGTCAAAGTTAAAACTGAAATAATCTAATATTTCGTGTAAATGGAATACAATAAAATTTCAGCTTAATCAGGGTTATAACTCATCTTTTTACTCTGTCTATATGTTCGATAGACAGAGCAAACATATGAGTTTGATGGTGGGATATGGACAGGCGTACTCAGTTTTTTTTTTTCGAAGAGGGTTTCTCATAAATTATGGTATGTTCAATATTTGTTGATTGATCTGTATTATAGCAACAATATGTGAACGCACATTATTATTTTGTGATTTTTTTTTTATATAACAAATATGTATATTCATAAATTTCGGTATGGGTTATAATTCCCAATACACCCGTTTGGGTGCGCCTTTGCAACGAGATATTGGTAAATTGATGAGATAATAGCCGTATTCTTTTTACAGACAATCTCATCTTGTTTTGGTTAAAACTCTTCTGCTCGTTTTGTCTACGCATGGGACAGACAGAGCAAAAATATAACATTTAATTGAGTCTAGGTGAGATTTTGTGCAAAAAGAATACAGCTATTATAACTATATATATATGCGAGTGTTAAAATTATAATTTTCTTTTGTTGAATCAGTAAAATGTGTGCCCTGGTATTTTCATTGTATTTGTGACTATCGATTCCTATTGTTATATGTTCTTAATTATAAAATATAAAAAAAAAATACTATATTTAACAATAATTGTCGTTTATTTTGACAGGAGTGCTAATTGCACGAATTATTATTATTCATAAATGAATAGGTTGTTCCATTATTTGTAGTTCGTAATTAAATTAATTATTATACCTGATTTTTATTAATTTTGTAAAGTGTATTCTACTTTATGTATGAATTAAAATACATTGAAGTTATCAAAGAAATAAACTTATGACAGACTGTATATACATACAAAAAATATTTATAATTTTTTTAATAGATAATGTAACTATTGTTCTATAATAAAAAATGTGAAAATTTCAATTTTGTGTTCTTTCATTCATTAAATACCTATAATTGTATTTTTATTAACCAAAAATAATTTTATACTATTTCGATGTTGTATATATATATCAATTTATTTTGAGTATATTTCAATTAATTGGTCATTAGTAAATTAGGGTAAAGGCCCGTGAATTTACCCTAATTTGGGAGACTTGCGCGGGTATTGCGGCATGCCATTTGTATTTTGGTATGTTTTATAGTGCAAATAACTATTACATTAAACATTTAACCGGCCATTGCGCAGAGGTTAAGAGTCTTGTCCTCTCTGGAGGTTGTTGGTTCGATTCCCGTCTATGCTAGTTTGCATGATTACAAAAAAAAAAGCGTTCTACACAATAAAACTCACAATGTTCACATACATACAATCAAATACATCTCGGTGTTTATATACATATATAATAAGAGAATTTTTTGAAATTATCACACAATATACATTTAGGTATTTATATAATAATACACGTATTTAAATTTTGTTATCTTTAATAATACCAAAAATATCCATTATTGGATATAAGTATTTAGGGCTAAAATATCCAACTCCTAATCAATATATGTAGCTTTAGCTATGCAAATTTTTGCTATATTAATTTAACTATACTTGAATAAAAATATTGCCACCATTTAGTCATATTTGTGTATTTTATATTATGACTTGTTTATTTCAAAATTCAAATGAAATATGACTCGAGCCTTAATGTTATAATAGCTTAGTATAAAATAACTATTTCTTAACATAATTGCCTTTTAAATATTGTTGAATATCTTCTAAACTTTTACCTTTAGTTTCCGGTACGAAAAAATACGAAAATAAAACACTTACAAAACACGAAATACCAAAAGTAAAAAACGATACGTACATTCCATACGATTCGGTTAAAAAATGAAATAATTTTGAGGTCAAACTTACCATGGCCGCATAATATATACACACCACACATAACGCTTTGCCTTTAATACTAGTCGAAAACATTTCACTTAGCACCAAACTAGGAACTGTGCCTAGACCAATGCTATAGAACAAAACAAAAGCTAACATTACAGCTATTGGTAGCCAGCTAATCGGTGAAGTATCATAATCAGTCATTTCATTCAAATAGAAATAAATTCCACCGATATTTAAAACAAATCCTACTCCTATCGAAGAGAAGATAAGGAGCAGCTTCCGGCCAAATTTATCTACTAACAGTGATCCGAATACAGTCATCACTAGTTGAGCGATTAGGTAAATTAGCGTCGAAATCAGAGGCGAACCAACACCGGCCTGAATAAAAATTGTTTGAGTAAATATACTATAAGCGGAAATTCCACTAAATTGTTGAGCGGACCGAATTCCTAAAGTAATAAATAACGCTTTCCGGTTACTATCAATACAAAATAAATCTTGCACTTTTCCACGTTCTGAAATTTGCCGTTGGACATCTTTGTTTAAAAGCTGCAACTCATGTTCAACATCACATCTTCGCAAAAACTGCAACGATTTTCTTGCTTCATCAATTCTATCTTTCATAAGAAGGAAATAAGGTGATTCTGGCATCCAGACGAAACAAACAATTCCGATTAACGGAAACATCGCTGATACAAGCGCCGAGTTTTGAATACTCAAAAACGGCGCGTAGGAATTAATGAAAATTGTTCCAGCTATTATAGCCACGGATGACGAACATCCTAGTACTCCTCGAATCCTTGGTTCTGTTACTTCACCAATGTACATTGGATACATTATGAAGAGGAATCCATCGCCGATTCCTGATATAAAGCGTCCGATGCAAAACATTAGAGTGTTTTGCGCAAACGCAATGAATAACCATGCTGTAAATGTGGGAATTGCTAAGAGAATTAATCCTTTTTTGCGGCCAATTATGTCTGATAAGATGGCTGCTGTTGGAGCTCCAATAAAATCACCGAGTGGTTGGATCATTATGATGTAGGAAGCTTCGTCAGAGGTTATATTCAGGTGGGAGTCATCGGAGAATAAGACAGGCATTGCTGGTGATGGCCAGGCGTAGTGTTGGCCTACCGAAATTGCGAAGATACTTGCTGAAAAGAAAACATGTGTTAAAGATCGTTTATTTATTCTGACGCACACGAACGACAATGTAATTATGTTCTTGTAGCTTAGTTCATTCTTCAGCTCGCCGTACGTATTGCCGAAGAAGCTAAAGCATTCGGTCGTGTGTCTGTAGCATTCTCGGATCAAAAAATTTCATTAGGAAAAAGTGTTAATCTCGTCGCCCTGAATCCAAAAATGTATATAACTTATATACTTGGACGTTAGTCGTCGCTCGCTCGGTATCTCGTAAGACCAAATTTTGTGCCCTCTACTCCTCTGAAGGTACCGAAGCGATTCACTCCAAATTTGGCACACATATTATTTGGCATCCCATTTGAATCCGCTCGCAGTTTAAATTCAATTGCCCCGTATACTTTCTGAGTTATAGGGCCCCAATGTAATTATGTTCTTGTAGCTTAGGTCATTTTTAGCTCGCCCGTACGTAGTACCGAAGAAGCTAAAGCATTCGGTCGTGTGTCTGTAGCATTCTCGGATCAAAAAATTTCATTAAGAAAAAGTGTTCGTCTCGTCGCCCTGAATCCAAAAATGTATACAACTTATATACTTGGATTTTAGTCGTCGCTCGCTCGTAAGACCAAATTTGTGCCCTCTACTCCTCTGAAGGTACCGGAGCGATTCACTCCAAATTTGGTACACATATTATTTGGCATCCAATTTGAATCCGCTCGCAGTTAAAATCCAATCGCCCGTATACTTCCCGAGTTATAGGGCCCCAAAATTTGGAGCCCCCCTTAATACTGCCCTTATAAAAACAATTGAAACACTTAAAAATTCTACTAAAAATTCTAAGATATTTTTTGTCTACAAGATTTTTTCATTTTGTTAACCCAAAGCCCGAGAAAAATTATTAAATATTTTAAAATCTTTTCAAATGGTTATAATAATTAAAAATCGCTGCTAGTATTATAAGGCGAGCTGGACGCATAGGTGCGTTGTACCTAAGCTTGTTTGGTTAATTTCCGTATATAAAAAATGTATTACTCGTTTAGTGTTGCATTATGTGTATGTCTATTCCCATTAATTTATATTGTCAAGCAAAAAAATAAAGTAATGAATAATTTAAAGAAATTGGTTTTGTTGTGCATCATATGCGGTTTTGTCAAAGGTACATCCCTGACAAGCCTATATTTACGCGGTGATCAGTAGAAAATGCGAATGAAATCTGCGATTACTATACCTGATAAAATGTGTATCGAATCTTAACTATAACTACTATATTTATTGCAACGTACCTGTTAAAACAGCCAGTAACTGAGGCCATACTTTACTTTTAGTTTGTTCATCTTGTACGCATTCGAGCTCGTCATTCTTCATTGTTAATTTAATGAAATTTGGTAAATACCAACGTACAATTTGAGGAAATTAATATAAATTCATTGTAAATCTTTGCAGATATACACCAGCAAATGAACACATCATTTAATCTTGCACCGAGAAAACACAATGATAACTAATTTGCATATATGACTATTTAAACGTGAAATTCATTATCATTCAACCAACAAGTGATAACATTAAATCATCCAGAGGGACAGATTTAATTAAACGAAAATATCTAATTATATTGTTTTTACTTAGGTATGTAAATAATTATTTATGTATTTACATTTTTTCGTCACAAACATAAAACATTTTTAATATGAATCATTTTATTCTCTAAATCGTGCTGTTGCCGAAATAGTAAAACAGTTTTTGATGTAAAGCGTTCAAAACACAGAGACGTCATCTTGAAAATAGGCAATTCCAATGCAAGGAATCTCAAAACGTGTATATTCGTTAAAATATCGAATTCGAACATTTTAATGATTGCAATATTAATACAAGGCTGTCCGACAAGTACTTAGCCACTGGCGCCACTGTCGCAAGAGACATAACCTATTGTGATCTTAGACGGCTACTGTTAAAATTTCAGCCGAATCGGACTCGTAGTTTTGTTTTGATCGCGTGTGAAAGCGGGAATGTCCGCAGATTTTAGAAAAATTGAAAAAGAGCAATATCGGTCGGTGATTCGTTTCTTGTTTTTGGAAGGGAAATCTAGCGTTATTTTTTTAATATTATAGGATATAATTAGGGCTAAAATATCCAAATCCTAATCAATATATATAGCTTTATCAATACAAATTTATGCTATATAAATGTTACTATCCTTGAAATATTCACACCATTCAGACATATTTATATACGTACTTATTCAATTATTTTGACTGGCTTATTTTAAAATTCAAATGAAATATGATGTATTAAATTTAACGAAGTTATGTATTCACTAAATAAATGTATTAGGAATTTGATATCTCGAGCCTTATTATAATAGCATAGTATAAAATAATTATTTCTTAACATAATTGCCTTTTAAATATTGTTGAATATCTTCTAAACTTTTACCTTTTGTCTCCGGTACGAAAAAATATGAAAATAAAACACTTACAAAACACGAAATACCAAAAGTAAAAAACGATACGTACATTCCATACGATTCGGTTAATAAATGAAATAATTTTGAAATCAAACTTACCAAGGCCGAATGATATATACACATCACACATAACGCTTTGCCTTTAATACTAGACGAAAACATTTCACTTAGCATCAAACTAGGAACTGTGCCTAGACCAATGCTAAAGAACAAAACAAAAGCTAACATTACAGCTATTGGTAGCCAGCTAATCGGTGAAGTATCATAATCAGTCATTTCATTCAAATAGAAATAAATTCCGCCGATATTTAAAACAAATCCTACTCCTATCGAAGAGAAGATCAGGAGCGGCTTCCGGCCAAATTTATCTACTAACAGTGATCCGAATACAGTCATCACTAGTTGAGCGATTAGGTAAATTAGCGTCGAAATCAGAGGCGAACCAACACCGGCCTGAATAAAAATTGTTTGAGTAAATAAACTCCAAGCGGAAATTCCACTAAATTGTTGAGCGGACCGAATTCCTAAAGTAATAAATAACGCTTTCCGGTTACTATCAATACAGAATAAATCTTGCACTTTTCCACGTTCTGAAATTTGCCGTTGGACATCTTTGTTTAAAAGCTGCAACTCATGTTCGACATCACATCTTCGCAAAAACACCAAAGATTTTCTTGCTTCGTCAATTCTATCTTTCATAAGAAGGAAATAAGGTGATTCTGGCATCCAGACGAAACAAACAATTCCGATTAACGGAAACATCGCTGATACAAGCGCCGAGTTTTGAATACTCAAAAATGGCGCGTACGCATTAATGGAAATTGTTCCAACTATAATAGCCACGGATAATGAACATCCTAGTACTCCTCGAATCCTTTGTTCTGCTACTTCACCAATGTACATTGGATACATTATTAAGAGAAATCCATCGCCGATGCCCGATATAAATCGTCCGATGCAAAACATTAGAGTGTTTTGCGCAAACGCAATGAATAACCATGCTGTAAATGTGGGAATTGCTAAGAGAATTAATCCTTTTTTGCGGCCAACTATGTCTGCTAAGATGGCTGCTGTTGGAGCTCCAATAAAATCACCGAATGGTTGGATCATTATGATGTAGGACGCTTCGTCAGAGGTTATATTCAGGTGGGAGTCATCGGAGAATAAGACAGGCATGGCTGGTGATGACCAGGCATAGTGTTGGCCTAACGAAATTGCGAAGATACTTGCTGAAAAGTAAAACATGTGTTAAAGATCGTTTATTTATTCTAACGCACACGAACAACAAAGTAATCAGTTTGAAAATGCGATTGAAATCTGCGATTACTATACCTGATGAAATGTGTATCGAATCTTAACTATAACTACTATATTTATTGCAACGTACCTGTTAAAACAGCCAGTAACTGAGGCCATACTTTACTTTTAGTTTGTTCATCTTGTACGCATTCGAGCTCGTCATTCTTCATTGTTAATTTAATGAAGTTTGGTAAATACCAGCGCACAATTTGTGATAAATTAATATAAATTCAGTGTAAATCTTTGCAGATATACGCCAGCAATTGAACACATCATTTAATCTTGCACGGATAAAACACAATGATAACCAATTGGCATATATGACTATTTAAATGTGAAATTCATTATTACTCAATCAACAAGTGATTGTTTGATTTTTTTAATTTTATATATTTTTTTATTGTTTTTACTTAGGTATGTAAATAATTATGTGTGTATTTAAATTTTTCGTCAAAAATAAAACATTTTTAATAGAATAATTTTATTCTCTAAATCGTGCTGCGTACTGCCTAAATACACGAGCATATCAACAAAGGCTTTCGGCCATATTTATCAATTAATACAGAGCCGCATGCCGTCATGATCAGTTGTGTGAACAAGTAGATACAAGTCGATAGTATAGGAGACAAACCGTCAGCTTCTATGAATATGGTTTGGGTAAACAACCCCCACAGTTAAATACCGCTATTTGTTGAACTGTTCGTATTGCCATCATAATTAGCATTACTTTTCAATTGCTTTTAATACAAAACATGTCTTTCCACAACAAGTGCAATAAAAGTAACAATGGGCATACATTTAAGCTATATAGGAAATGCGTCTAAGCTTTTATTTAATGCCTATATATTAAATCGTTGAATAAATATGCGCTGACTTCATGAGGACAATCGTCACAGTGTACCTGCTGTAGGGGCTATAGTATATACACATATATATATATATATATATATATATATATATATATATATATATATATATATATATATATATATATATATATATATATATATATTGCCACCGCAAATCCACACCGGCTAGCTCGTAGGTGGATTTGGCACACACCCTTTATAATTATGACGTCGTTGGTAAGAAATGTAAACGAAATCGGGATTAAACAAATTTATTACAGAATAGAAAACGGAACTTAACTAGGCTTAACGCCAATACAATACTAAAATAATAAATAATAAAATAAATAAAATAATTAAACGGGGAAAAGGATACGGATACTCTACCCGGTTTCTTGATGACGGAAGACTTTAGACTGGATGGTGCGTCTGCGCCAGTTCTCTTGGGAGAACGCCTTCCGTATTCTTCTGTAGAGTATCCGCTCCAAACAAAATCAAATGAACAAATAAACGGTAGAACAACGGTAGAACAACGGTAGGACAACGGTAGAACAACGGTAGAAAAACGGTAAGATAATTAATAGCTTTAGCGGAACGATAATCGTGATCAGTATGTTGACAGATAATGATTTTTCTAATCAACAAACTCTGAAACAAAAATAATAAAATTCCACGCATTCGTTTTTAAAATCTAAAAACGTGACAATATATATATATATATATATATATATATATATATATATATATATAAAAAAAGATTTTTTGAAATTATCACACTGATACTTAATCACACAATAGGTATTTATATAATAATACGCGTATATTTCAATTTTGTTACATATTATAATACCAAAAATATAAAATATTCATGATTATACAGTATTGCGAGTCTGCTGCTTCAATATCAGTTTGTTAACAAGAGAATTATTTACAAGAACACCTCTAGCGTTATTTTTTTAATATTATAGGAGATAATTAGGGCTAAAATATCCAAATCCTAATCAATATATATATAGCTTTATCAATGCAAATTTATGCTATATAAATTTTACTATCCTTGAATAAAAATATTCACACCATTTAGACATATTTATATACGTACCTATTCAATTATTTTGACTTGCTCATTTTAAAATTCCAATGAAATATGACGTATTAAATTTAACAAATTTATGTATTAACTAAATAAATGTATTAGGATTTTGATATTTCGAGCCTTAATGTTATAATAGCTTAGTATAAAATAACTATTTTTTAACATAATTGCCTTTTAAATATTGTTGAATATCTTCTAAACTTTTACCTTTTGTTTCCGGTACGAAAAAATACGAAAATAAAACACTTACAAAACACGAAATACCAAAAGTAAAAAACGATACGTACATTCCATACGATTCGGTTAAAAAATGAAATAATTTTGAGGTCAAACTTACCATGGCCGCATAATATATACACATCACACATAAAGCTTTGCCTTTAATACTAGCCGAAAACATTTCACTTAGCATCAAACTAGGAACTGTGCCTAGACCAATGCTAAAGAACAAAACAAAAGCTAACATTACAGCTATTGGTAGCCAGCTAATCGGTGAAGTATCATAATCAGTCATTTCATTCAAATAGAAATAAATTCCGCCGATATTTAAAACAAATCCTACTCCTATCGAAGAGAAGATAAGGAGCGGCTTCCGGCCAAATTTATCTACTAACAGTGATCCGAAAACAGTCATCACTAGTTGAGCGATTAGGTAAATTAGCGTCGAAATCAGGGGCGAACCAACACCGGCCTGAATAAAAATTGTTTGAGTAAATAAACTCCAAGCGGAAATTCCACTAAATTGTTGAGCGGACCGAATTCCTAAAGTAATAAATAACGCTTTCCGGTTACTATCAATACAGAATAAATCTTGCACTTTTCCACGTTCTGAAATTTGCCGTTGGACATCTTTGTTTAAAAGCTGCAACTCATGTTCGACATCACATCTTCGCAAAAACTGCAAAGATTTTCTTGCTTCATCAATTCTATCTTTCATAAGAAGGAAATAAGGTGATTCTGGCATCCAGACGAAACAAACAATTCCGATTAACGGAAACATCGCTGATACAAGCGCCGAGTTTTGAATACTCAAAAACGGCGCGTACGAATTAATGGAAATTGTTCCTGCTATCATAGCCACGGATAACGAACATCCTAATACTCCTCGAATCCTTGGTTCTGTTACTTCACCAATGTACATTGGATACATTATGAAGAGGAATCCATCGCCGATTCCTGATATAAATCGTCCGATGCAAAACATTAGAGTGCTTTGCGCAAACGCAATGAATAACCATGCTGTAAATGTGGGAATTGCTAAGAGAATTAATCCTTTTTTGCGGCCAACTATGTCTGCTAAGATGGCTGCTGTTGGAGCTCCGATAAAATCACCGAGTGGTTGGATCATTATGATGTAGGAAGCTTCGTCAGAGGTTATATTCAGGTGGGAGTCATCGGAGAATAAGACAGGCATGGCTGGTGATGACCAGGCATAGTGTTGGCCTAACGAAATTGCGAAGATACTTGCTGAAAAGTAAAACATGTGTTAAAGATCGTTTATTTTATTCTAACGCACACGAACAACAATGCAATTATGTTCTTGTAGCTTAGTTGAGGAAACAATATTCAACCGAATTTATATAGGTATAGGTTTTCAGTCGCTTTTCCTTTGAAAGTATCTCTATATAGTCATTGTTACTTTTATAATCTTCTTTTTGCGGTGATCAGTAGAAAAGGCGAATGAAATCTGCGATCTGATGAAATGTTTTTCGAATCTTAACTATAACTACTATATTAATTGTCACGTACCTGTTAAAACAGCCAGTAACTGAGGCCATACTTTACTTTCAGTTTGTTCATCTTGTACGCATTCGGGCTCGTCATTCTTCATTGTTAATTTAATGAAATTTGGTAAATACCAACGTACAATTTGAGGAAATTAATATAAATTCATTGTAAATCTTTGCAGATATACACCAGCAAATGAACACATCATTTAATCTTGCACGGAGAAAACACAATGATAACTAATTTGCATATATGACTATTTAAACGTGAAATTCATTATCACTCAACCAACAAGTGATAACATTAAATCATCCAGAGGGACAGATATAATTAAACGAATATATCTAATGATATTGTTTTAACTTAGGTATGTAAATAATTATTTATGTATTTACATTTTTTCGTCACAAACATAAAACATTTTTAATATTAATAACTTTGTTCTTTAAATCGTGCTGTTGCCGAAATAGTAAAACATATCTTCAACAGTTTTTAATGTAAAGCGTTCAAAATACAGAGCAAAACAATCATTTTAATAAAATCACAAACACATCGAAACACCTAAAATCTTGTTGCTGTTTCGATGTGTTTGTGATTTTATTAAAATTATTGTTTTGCTTAAGTTTGATGTTTCGCAATTTTACGTTGGTCAGTTTTGGCTCTAAAGTGTTCACAGACAACATTCCAAAAATAGTGACATTCGATTCCAGGAGAGTTAATACGTTTATTTCCGTGTATATTTATATAAACAATATTGTTTCTTTGATGTAAATGTTATATATAAATATATATTTCTCATGTTTTATCAATAAATCGACATAATAATTTAATATATTTACTAATAAATAAGTATCATATGTATTTGAGTTTTTTTTTAATACTTATTATTTAACTCGATTTTCGGTGAATGATTACAATATTCTGATGTTAATAGACAATCGAACATAACGTTTTAATTTGAACAATAACGTTATTTCTTCTGCTCGACTTCTAGTTACAGTCCAACTTCTCCAAGCTACAGTCCGACATCTCCGAGTTATAGTCCAACGAGTCCAAATTATAGTCCTACTTCCCCGTCTAATAGGCCATCTTCTCCGCGATATACACCGGCTTCGCCTAGCTACTCGCCACCATCTCCGAGTTATTCTCCATCGTCGCCACAGCATACAGCGGCAGCTAGTAGCCGGTACTCCCCGTCGTCACCAAATAACTCGCCGACGTCGCGTAGCTCCTCGCCGGCGAGTCTATCGTATTCGCCCGCCCAACCACCGCGAAACTCGCCCTCGCCGCCTAGCTATAGTTTTGTTATATAATAATATACCAAAAATATAAAATATCCATGACTATTCAGTATTGCGACTCTGCTGCTACAATATCAGTTTTTTAACAAGAAAAATTATTAACAAGAATACCACTAGCGTTATCTTTTTAATATTATATTATAGGATATAAGTATTTAGGGCTAAAATATCAAACTCCAACTTTATATACGTACCTATTCAATTATGAAATATGACGTATTAAATTTAACGAATTTATGTATTAACTAAATTAGGATTTTGAGCCTTAATGTTATAATAGCTTCATATAAAATAACTGTTATTTAACATAATTGCCTTTTAAATATTGTTGAATTTCTTCTAAACTTTTACCTTTTGTTTCCGGTACGAAAAAATACGAAAATAAAACACTTACAAAACACGAAATACCAAAAGTAAAAAACGAAACGTACATTCCATACGATTCAGTTAAAAAATGAAATAATTTTGAGGTCAAACTTACCAAGGCTGCATAATATATACACATCACACATAACGCTTTGCCTTTAATACTAGCCGAAAACATTTCACTTAGGATCAAACTAGGAACTGTGCCTAGACCAACGCTATAGAACAAAATATAAGCTAACATTACAGCTATTGGTAGCCAGCTAATCGGTGAAGTATCATAATCAGTCATTTCATTCAAATAGAAATAAATTCCACCGATATTTAAAACAAATCCTACTCCTATCGAAGAGAAGATAAGGAGCGGCTTCCGGCCAAATTTATCTACTAACAGTGATCCGAAAACAGTCATCACTAGTTGAGCGATTAGGAAAATTAGCGTCGAAATCAGGGGCGAACCAGCACCGGCCTGAATAAAAATTGTTTGAGTAAATAAACTCCAAGCGGAAATTCCACTAAATTGTTGAGCGGACCGAGTTCCTAAAGTAATAAATAACGCATTCCGGTTACTATCAATACAAAATAAATCTTGCACTTTTCCACGTTCTGAAATTTGCCGTTGGACATCTTTGTTTAAAAGCTGCAACTCATGTTCGACATCACATCTTCGCAAAAACACCAAAGACTTTCTTGCTTCATCAATTTTATCTTTCATAAGAAGAAAATAAGGTGATTCTGGCATCCAGACGAAACAAACAATTCCGATTAACGGAATCATCGCTGATACCAGCGCCGAGTTTTAAATACTCAAAAACGGCGCGTACGCATTAATGGAAATTGTTCCAACTATCATAGCCACGGATAATGAACATCCTAGTACTCCTCGAATCCTTGGTTCTGTTACTTCACCAATGTACATTGGATACATTATGAAGAGGAATCCATCGGCGATTCCTGATATAAAGCGTCCGATGCAAAACATTAGAGTGTTTTGCGCAAACGCAATGAATATCCATGCTGTAAATGTGGGAATTGCTAAGAGAATTAATTCTTTTTTGCGGCCAACTATGTCTGCTAAGATGGCTGCTGTTGGAGCTCCGATAAAGTCACCGAGTGGTTTGATTATTATGATGTAGGAAGCTTCGTCAGAGGTTATATTCAGGTGGGAGTCATCGGAAAATATGACAGGCATGGCTGGTGATGACCAGGCGTAGTATTGGCCTAACGAAACTGCGAAGATACTTGCTGAAAAGTAATACATGTGTTAAAGATCTGCGATTACTATACCTGATGAAATGTGTATCGAATCTTAACTATAACTACTATATTTATTGTCACGTACCTGTTAAAACAGCCAGTAACTGAGGCCATACTTTGCTTTTAGTTTGTTCATCTTGTACGCATTCGAGGTCGTCATTCTTCATTGTTAATTTAATGAAATTTGGTAAATTCCAGCGCACAATTTGGGATAAATTAATATAAATTCAGTGTAAATCTTTGCAGATAAACACCAGCAAATGCACACATCATGATAACTAATTTGCATATATAAGTATTTAAACGTGAAATTCATTATCACTCAATCAACAAGTGATATCATTTAATCATCCAGAGGGACAGATTTAATTACCTAAAATATCTAATTATATTGTTTTAACTTAGGTATGTAAATAATAATTTATGTATTTACATTTTTTCGTCACAAACAAGACATTTTTAATATGAATCATTTTATTACCTAAATCGTGCTGCTATCGAAATAGTGCAAACATATCTTCAAATCTTTTGACACACAGACGTCATCTTGAAAATAGTCAATTCCAATGCAGGGAATCTCAAAACGTGTATTATATTCGTTAAAATGTCGAGTTCGCAAATTTTCATGATTACAATACCTCCTTTTAGACTTTGTAAAAATAAGTGTTAATTTAAATTCAATTTTTAACCGTGTACTACCAGTTTCATAATTATTTATTAGATAGATTTACGCTGTTAATTTAAAACTAGATACACTTAACGCGTGGCTTAATATATTAAGAGCTACACGTGGTGTCAATACAGGCTTACAGGTTTATTACAGAGTACACTGTGGTTTCCAAAACCTATGCACATTATGTAAAAAATAAAATGAATTATACTCATAGAATAAAGTAAATATTTATAATTCAAATGTACACACTTATTTATAAAAGACTTAAACTAATACAAAACAAATAATAAATAACTTAATTTTATCCATACATTATTTGTCACATGTCTCAAGCAGCGTTAACTGTTTTTATATTAGTTGTATTAGAATCATAATTCCCTTTTAAATATTGTTGAATATCTTCTAAACTCTTACCTTTTGTTTCCGGCACAAAGAAATACGAAAATATTACACTGAAAAAACACATCATGCCAAACATAATGAATGACGCAAACATACCATAATTTTCCGTAAGATAATAAAACAATTTCGAAAATATGCTAATCAGCAACGAATAATAAATACACATTAAGCATAATCCTTTCCCTTTAATACTAGCTGAGAACAACTCCCCGAGCATCAAAGTAGGCACAGTACCTAATCCAATACTATATATGACCACAAAAGTCACCATAACTACAATCGGTACCCAGGTCAAACTTGTCGTGTCGAAATCTGTCATTTCTTTCAAATAGAAGTAAACTCCACCAATATTCAAGACGGCTCCTGCCCCAATACACGAGCATATCAACAAAGGCTTTCGGCCATATTTATCAATTAATACAGAGCCGCATGCCGTCATGATCAGTTGTGTGAACAAGTAGATACAAGTCGATAGTATAGGAGACAAACCGTCAGCTTCTATGAATATGGTTTGGGTAAACAACCCCCACGCAGAAATACCGCTCATTTGTTGAACTGTTCGTATTCCCATCATAATTAGCATTGCTTTTCGATTGCTTTTAATACAAAACATGTCTTTCCATGTCCCCCGTTCGGACATTTGTCGATCGACATCGTTCTTTAGTACTTCTAAATCTTTTTCAATATCGCAACGACGTAGATAGTATAAAGCTTTACGTGCTTCATCAATTTTGCCTTTCATTAGCAAATAATAAGGTGATTCTGGCATCCAAATAAAGGTGACGAAAGCTAGTAAAGGGAAGCCAGACGAAATAAAAGCAGTTGTCGGAATTGACAAATAAGGTGCGTAAGCATTCATGGCTAATGAGCCTACAAGTCCAGTAACCGTTAATGAACAACCAAGAACGCCTCGGTTTTTTGGTTCTGTCACTTCGCCAATGTACATTGGGAAGATGATGTATAAGAATCCATCGCCGATTCCGCCGATAAATCGACCAATGCAGAATGTTATGGTTGAGTTTGCGAATGCGATGATTATCCATGAGATGAATAAGGGGATTGTTGTGAATAGGATTCCAGCTTTTCGCCCAATTCTCTCGGCAAGAATAGCTGCGATTGGAGCCCCGACGATGTCGCCCAGCGGACCGATGATTGCGATGTATGAAGCTTCTTCTGAGGTGATGTTTAACGGGTAGTCATCAGAGAGGAGGATCGGCAATGTTGGCGATGGCCAAGCGAAGTGCAAGCCACAGGAAAAGGCTGTAAGACCAGCTGAAAAAAAAAAAGATTTGTTAATATGATATAATAAAGGAAATTGTTTTGAAAAACAAATATTATGTATTGAAATATTAGTCGTCGTTCATAAGACATAATATGTGCCTTTCACTATATATATTACTTATAAGGCGAACTGAAGGCATAGGTGTCTTGTATCTAAGCTTGTTTTTAAAAGTTGTGTAATTTTATTTACATTCAATATATTATACGAAGAGTGTAATGATACTTTATTAAAAACTTTCCATTTCCGGCAATAGATTTTTTTTGATAGAACTTTTTCCACTGTGTAAAAATTGTAAAAAGGGGGAAATATTGTTGTTGAATCAATAAACTATATATTCGTTATCCCATTTTTACAAATTTTACAGATGTCAGAAAATTTACGAATATAAATGTTCATTAAAAAATAATTTTCTACCGGAATTGAAGAATTTTCAATTAATGTAGATTACATTAAATATATTATACAAATTGTGTGTAGAATGATACATTCTACACACAATTTGTATAATATATTTAATGTAATCTACATTTTCGTGGATTTTTTTAAGTAGGTGGTAATTTTTCGAATAAATCTTTAGTTATATAGATATATCCAAATAAATAATTTTGTTTATATTTCTAATTAAGATAATTATTAAATATACATATGCGGAAAATTAATAACTAATATACAATTTTACAATAAATTAGTTTTCGGGCCGGCCCAATACACATGAAATTGGGCTTGTATATATTTAATAAAAATCGATTAACGTTGTTGCCCATAACTATCGTAAGCCCCACTAAATCGAATTGGTAACTATTTATCTGTGATAACTGTTTATTTATGTTACACGATCCTCATAATGAATTTATTAATGTTGACACAATATTAGAGAAATGAATGTAATGTTCCTAGTTTTAAACTTTCTGTTTGCTTTTCTGCAATACTGTAAAACCGAACTTTCGAATAATATTTAGAGATCGATTCTATTAATTGTTTTGTACGGAACATGAAGGTATTTAAAAAAAAAAAAAAACACAAACATGTGTTGGTTATGAAATGAAATTTATAAACATAAACATCGCCAAAGATGACAGTTTCACATTTCACATCGGTTCACAGAATGGTAAACTCTGAAAATACTCCTAAGCGTGACAACATTGAATAATATATGAGCCTAGAAGTAGAGCAGTATGGAGTCAGTCATGTCCGTAACGGAAGTGCTTGTGTGTAGATATAGTTTCAACTTTTCCGTTATATATATATATATATATATATATATATATATATATATATATATATATAAACATAAACAAACATATAATTAAACAAGCTTAGGTACAACGCACCTATGCTAGATATTTTAATATCTTGTACTTTTATTAGATTCACTTTTTCTCTAACTCATGTAGTTTGCAAGATATGCAAAAAATAACACTAGTAAATAATAATTCAAGGATCCTTAGGTCAGAAAACAATTATTAAAAATAATTTAAAGTATTGCTTTTTATTTTATTTCTTCAAAATTTAATGGTTATAAATGTTTGTTTTGTTTAAACATCAGTGGTTTAAAAATAGTTTCTACTTATAAAACCACAATAAATCTATTAAAAATTTATAAAGTTTAAAAAGCTCTTTTATAATAAATAGTTACACTTCCAATTTCTAAAAAGAACACTACGTATATTTGTTGTGTGCATCTGAGCCAGGTTTGAAAACATATTTGCGTTTATAATATTTAAAAACAAGTTTAAGAAATTTAACAAATTTGAAAAAAAGGCACCTTGTGGGTTTACATCCTAATGAAACGTTTCCCAAAATTATGTATCGGGATATTGTAATGATGTGAGCTTTTAAAATTTCCAGAAAAGAAAGGAAAGATAATGGAAATTTAACGGAAAATGGTAGAATTTCTAAATACCCGGATTAAAAATACGAGCTAATTTAACTAACTTCGGAGTTATCTTTATATATGTTTAGTCACGCAATTTGATTTAAGGGGGCATTCACCTTTAGCGAGTTAAAAAAATCGATTTTTTTTTTGCAGAATCGGACACTTTGAAGTGTTGACTATGGGTTTCTGAAGCCGTTTTTCGTTGGAAATATGTGAAATTGCGATTTAAACAAAACAATGTTTTTGCTCAAACACGGCGTTTTCGCGCGCGTCAGTCTGAAGTTGAAACTTTAAACGCGTTTTCTCGAAACCATATTTTTTAAATCGCGCGGTAGAATATCTCGACAACGAATTAACCGATTTAACTCTGAAGAAGCGCATCTGAAAGGTAATAAAATTCTCTAGGAGTTGATCTTCGACGAAGTGTGTCCGACAATTATTAATATTTTTTAAGGCCCGCCAAAGGAGAAAAAAAGTGGCAAAAAATGACACTTTTCGTACGATGGTCGCCATTTTGCTAATTATGGTCCAAATGGACCACCCGATGGTCAATTCCTAGACAATTTAATATACTTTAAAACCCTTTTTTTTTTGTTTCAAACAACTGGGACCAGAGTTATGCTACCGCGCGCCTAAATTGAGCTGTCCACTTTGGACCTAGACATCTTCGCTGGGGCTGAACGTACCCGACTTTAAAAAATACCTTATTAGAGAGAAAAATTGAATAAATACGATACAAAAAACCGCGTGCAAATATCTCAAACGTATCCTGAGAAAAAAAATGTCAAAAAACAGCCTTTTTTTCGTGCTCTAAAGGTGAATGCCACCTATTTCATGTATTTTTACACTTGTCATTAATAATATAATAATTATTGATTAATTAATGAATATTATATTATTATATTTAAATAAATAATAAAACAATTTATGTCTTGTAGACTAGTTTAAAATTAACAAAAAGACTATTGGGGGTAAATAAATACTAATATGGTAGCAAAGAAATAAATTGTAGAAAATGTCCAGAAAAAGTTCGACATATTAGAATGTCTATATATTATTTTTACTGTATTATCAATTTAAATTTTGTAGTTAGCGCAGAATTTAAGATTAGTCGGTAGTTTGTATTGGCTGGGATCTAAAAGGAAGGGATACATACGTTTGACGGTATATAAATTCTGTAAATCACAATTGTTAGTTTCTGTGTAAATTTTTTAGAGAACTGTTAAGTATTTGGTATTAACGAAAGGTTAAAGGATGCAGAGTCCATTGTATAAAAAAAGTTTATTATTAAATTTCCGGGAATTTTTGGTAAAATTTCATTGGAAAAGTTAATTATTTAAAATATTTACAACATTAGGATATTGTGAATTATTTTGTGTACAAAAAAGTGTGTACCTGTGGAGCTTAATTAATTTAAAGTTTTTTTATTTTGTGTACTAACAGATATAGATATTATTTAATAAAATTCTGAATGTCTCTTTTATTTTTTTACAAAATTCCGGTTTCAAGTTTTTTTTTATTATAGGCTACAACTTGCAAATCATCTAAAATACCTTGAGAATCTTATTGACTCGTATATTCTTAAAACGATTCTTCGGAAGATGTGCGATGTTCTTTAATTATATTCTGGTTTTAGATGATTTATTTCTGCAAGTTGGTCACTAAATGGAGACGTATGCTTATATGAATATAATAGCGTTTAGCGTACACAATTTTTAAGTAATTATTAAAAATAATTCAACGCTTACGTAAACAAGCAGTTTTTTTTAAACCACTGATGTTTGTAAAGATAAAATGGTATAAAACACTAATGTAAATGAAAGCAATTGTTATTATTCAGAACTGATTGTTGCATGTATCAACTCATACATATGCGTTCTAATATTTTAAATTTAATAATGATTATTTTTAACAATTGTTTTTGTATTTCAGTTCACTATCTGAAATTTTTTTATAAATATAAAAACTCTTAGAATATTTCACATTGCTTATTGTACTGCATAACCATTGTGGAATTTTGCCTATAGGAAAACGTAAATGTAACTTGGTTATTATCAATTGCAATTTTACAATATATATATTTTTAAAACCTTTTCAAACAGAAGTTGTTAGATATTTTAATATTTTCAACTTTTATAAACTTTTACTCTAACTTGTGTCGCTTCAAGATACTTAAAAAATGCACGAGTACACAAGCACTGCCGGGTCAAATATTTTGTTTCAAAAATAGGACAAGCAAATCTTAATTTCAGAACATCATATATTTATGTTTAACGGTATAGCCTGTAGAGCGTTCACACATACACAATACACACAGAGGTCATTGAAAAATAGTCAAAATGGATTCAAGGACTCTCAAATCGGATATTTCCATTGAAACTCGGGCTCGATTTTATTTGTTCTCACATAATTTCTATTATACATTACGTATAAGAAAGTACAAAAGACAATAGCAAAGGGTAATTGTTAAAATTAAAAAGAACGAATACAGAAATTTCCTAATTGTTTCTAAGTAAAAGTTCAATAGTATTAAAATGTTAGAAATCCAATATTTTGTTTGAAAAATGTGCACTTGAATATAGTAGTGAAGAAAAGGGTAACTTACCGGTTAGTACCGCAAGATATTGCGGCCATTGTTTACTGTTGAATTGCTTTAAAGCTTCTACCGGAATAACGAACTTCATACTTGGATTTGTGGGACGAAAACACCTTGACACAATTTCCCGAAAAGTTAAACTAGCGCTGTGGACTTGATGATGCCATGAGTATAATATACCTACTATACTCAGTTTCCCTGGATTAAATAGATGTACATATGTATGGCACGATATTGTATGTTTGTATATGTGAAGGTGAAGGATTTCTGGGATACTACGGTGGAGTGGGGGCATGGTCGGGGGTGTAGAGGGAATGCTGATCTGATGACAGAGATAGAGAGGGGGAGAGAAGAAGCGAAAATTTTTGTTAATAACGGGTATGCAAATAAAAAAAAATATATATATAAAAAACTAGTTTTTAAAAATACACGTTATAACAGTATGGTGTACTAAAAACTCGAAAATAATATTTAACTTTCTTCATTGTACTGATTTCAGTTAAAAATATGACGCGGTGGCATTTTCAAATTATTTTAAGCTTAATAGTTTCGCAGTAGTAAATCATTAAACCACTGATTTATGGGGAGATAATCGACGCATGTTTAAATTTGATTGGCGATTGACTGTATTAATTCCTTTGGGTTCACAATCTGAAGAAACTTGATAGGTTTATGGGTGGAATTCTGAGCTAATCTGTAAGTCTATAAGGGTATTCTATAAATATTTAACCGCTTATAGTTTCAAAATGCATAAGTTTTGCAGAAAATTTTGTAGATAAATCAGACAATTTTGTTCAGTTTATTACGTAAAATCAATAATAAAATTATTTTTCAAATTCATAACACTGTCATAACGTTGTCAATCATTTATAGAATTCTCTATAGATTTATTGATTAACTCAGAATTCCACTATTATTGTGTTCTTTTGTTGTATATAAAAAATTGTTTTGTTGTTTATTTAATCAGACAATTTTGTTCAGTTTATTACGTAAAATCAATAATAAAATTATTTTTTAAATTCATAACACTGTTATAACGTTGTCAATCATTTATAGAATTCTCTATAGATTTATTGATTAACTCAGAATTCCACTATTATTGTGTTCTTTTGTTGTATATAAAAAATTGTTTTGTTGTTTATTTTAAATTTAAATAAAAAAAATATATATACAAAATAAACGTTGTCTGTCAATAAAATGTTTTATGGTTGTGTAAAAGGTCACAAATATTATAATTTCAAAATTTAATATATTCAACAAAACAATTTTTAAATAAATCAAAAAACATACAAAACAATAAATAGTATCTTCAGATTGTGAACCCAAAAGCAATAAAAAGAAATTAATACTGTCAACAAAACCATTGCTTTCATTGTTGTATTTAGAATTGTTATGTTGTTCAATCAAATTTATACATATTTCGATTATAACTCCAAAAATCAGTGGTTATAATTAGGTTTTCTTCATTTAAAAATGAGTAATAAAATAAATATATATATATATATATATATATATATATATATATATATATATATATATATATTCCACTAAATTGAAAATACAGCGTGCTGAAGGCATTGGTGCATGCACCTATACTTATGTATATATGTTTATTATTAACATAAAATATTAACAAATATTTATACAAGATGATACACTCCGTCACTCTCTTTATACTCTCATTACCCCAACCACCAAATTTTGCGGTAGGGGACCCCCAGTATCCATTCCACCAAAATACTTTAGAACTCCCTCACCTTCACATGCAGATATACTACATATGTGATATCAGAGCCATACATATCTATTTAACTCAGTGAGATTAACTATAGCATAAAGCATGAGCGTCGACATCAAAATTTTACAAATAATAATCAAGTATTATAATAAGCAGAAAATGAATACAATTAACTATAAATTTTGTTTCTGTGAACGCTAGCATTGTACGTCATAAAACAAACTGGAATTATTACTTGTAATTTACAAACTGAATTACTAATTCTTTTGCTGTGAATAAACCTTAACTCTTGTCATTTTCGAGATACTTAATAATGACACGAGATTTATTTCTCGGGATATACAAATCTTCAATTCAAAACATCATATTTATATGTTCAACGGTATAGGCGGCAAGTGTTCACACACACGAACAAACACGTCCACACGGACGTCATTGAAAAAACAATCAAATGGATTCTGGGACCCTCACCACGAATACTTTTATTAAAAGTTTCAGGTCGATATTTTTTTTGGTCACAAAACTTTATTTTATATATTAGGTATAAGAAAGTAAATACTAATATAGAAAAATAGCAAAAATATAATCAAAGGTTCTGTTCACGGATGATACGAATGTTCACTAATGTGGCGCGCGGGGCTTGTGCTTCGCTGTCCCTACATAGTCGGCGCGCATGTACGGATTGACGTAGTCTAACCAGTAGAGGAGATGTGCCTAAGCGACGCGTATTCTAATTTTGTCCTAAATATGTAAAAATAATAATAAATACCCCAGGATATTAGACAAATATTTGTTATAATGCATGTTTACCCATTTATTTATGTACGCAAAAATCTGTGAACACATGTGTGTGATGACTTTAAAGTGATTTACAATAAAGATAATTTTTAGTACAAGACAATAGCCATTTTTCCTAGCAATTTATAACGGCAATTTTTATATAATTCAACTAAATTCACAAAATGTATTTATTTATTTTGATTATGATAATAAGAAAGGTTGTTTCCAAGAGCAGATACAGATTGTTTAAATAAGATTTGTTATTTATTATATCTTGAATAAGTATATACATTTTGGAAATTTTTGGTTTATAAGTAAATTAAAAATGTAGAATGACTGTTCGAAAATATACTTTGTTTTGTACAACCACTTATAAGCAGTTCTGTTTGTTGTTATTCAAATATTATATATCCAGTGGTATTTTTAAAACTAGCCTAATTTTAATTCTGTTGTTTATCTAATATTCATTTCTTAAATTTGCGACTAATTTTTAATATTTTATCTATTATTACCAACAAAATTGTAAAAGTAATATAAAATTACTTATTCTAAATAAGTGAAGTGGCCTTCAGTCGAATTTCTTGACCTATCCCTATTTGTTTTTATTATAATGCTATATATTGTTTCAAGTTCACCCAGAAACCAAAATATTAAATATTTACAAGGATTTTGACATTGGCTGAAAGAAAGTCGAATGCATGCTACTCCAGATATATATATATATATATATATATATATATATATATATATATATATATATATATATATATATAACCAAAACAAACGGTCAAACTAACCAATACTCTACAGAAATATTCTGAAATGTCATTTATCTAATAGAGTCTATTTTGTTTTACTGTCAAAATAGCACATGATCCGATTTTATAAGCTACATGCGAATTCATGGCAAAGTAAACAAGATATTTATAATGTTTCGTAGCGTTTTTCTCGCAACTGGTACATATTTTGAAGAAATGTTTCAAACAAAAGATATGCGAAATATTAATATCTTTCATTATGAACATAACTATATTTGCCGTAAGTGTAGCCGTTCTAGTGATATTGGATATAGAACAAATAATGTATTGGGAAAACATGCACTTCCGGTTTGAATATTCTTATCAAAAATAGGAGGTGCACATCTAGGGTATATACAAGTCTTAAGTTTGAAGTTTCATAATTTTAGGTTTGACAGTTTTGGCTCTAGAGCGTTCACAGACACATACACACACACACAGACATACAGACACACACAATGCTTTAGCTTCATCGGTACTTTGTACTGCGAGCTAAAAAGTTGCTAGTTTCCGAATTAAAAATTAGGTGCATGACAGCATTACGACAGTCTAAAACATTACTTTTTTCTTCTTATAAGATTAAAATAGCAAGGCTACGCATATGCATGTGTTATCGATATATTTGTTGCGAAATTAGTGTTATGTAATATGCGTAAATTAAGAAACAATTAATATATATCAACATATCTAAAATGAAAATCATGGCTAAAATTGATTACCCTGGGATTCCCAATGTAATAATTCGAATGTATAGGACTACTAACACAATTTATATGTACATACATATATTCAATTTGTTGAGAAATGTCAGAACCATTTGCACATATGTATATTAATTTTATTATTTGATTGACATAATATTAATAGTTATATCATAGGACTTAATTATATTGCATAAGATTTATTTAGTTTTAAACAAGGACATTTGTTCGGTATTATCAAACTTTTTAATTTATTTGAACAACGTCTAAAAGGAAGTATACTTACTTATTACTTCGTAAAAGAAAGTAAAAATAAGTATAAAGATAAATCGCTATCGGTAATAGAACTCAATTTGTTGACAAGCAAACAATTATTGAACGGGCATAAAATATAAATAAAGGAAATATACTAGACATCAAGACTAAAATATATATTAAATAATTTAAATGTTGAGAAAGAAAAATAATTGAATGACCTATATATGTTTACACAATAATTAGATGTGGAAATAATCTTATTGGTAAAATCAGGACCGTACGTATGCAAATGCAATAATAACAAAGGCAGAGTCCAGAATGAATATAATCTATGGATATTAAATTGATAAATTAAAAATAAGTTTAACTATCTGTACATCAAAATAACTGGAACATTGAATAATCATATTTACAGAATCGTACAGCAAGTCTATCCTGTAATTTCATAATACATAATATAGCAAGGCTTAAATTAAGTAGAAATTAAAATTCAACTAAATTTCCAGCAACTTTCTTTTAAATATATATATATATATATATATATATATATATATATATATATATATATATATATATATATATATATAAATATATATATATATATATATATATATATATATATATTTATATATATATATATATATATATATATATATATATATACATATATATATATATATATATGGGGAATTCTTTTTCAAATCGGCCACCCCCTCTGCCCTTTTCAATTTTGGGGTACACGAAAAAATTCGTCAAGAAGTCTAGTTTTTGATACCGTTAAGTGTTTAAAAAAGAAAAAAATCTAATCCCAAAAAAACTATCTAAAGATAGGTATCTCGCAATAAAAAGCCATTATTTGGTCAAAAATGATCGAAATAATTATAATTCCTCAATAATTTTGACCAAATTACTCATTACAAGTATTTTGGGGGTCGCTGAACCAGAATCCGATATCAGAATTCAAATACAAAATGGCGGATGCAAGATGGCGGACATTACTTATTTATAAATGAATTTATTCAAATTAACCGGCTTAAAATTCGAATTTCTCGAAATTATTTCAGGAGATGATTTATAAAACTATAAGAAGTCAGAAAATGTAAGAAAATTCTAGATCAAAGGACTATTTTCAAAAAAAAAATTTTTTTCTTACATTTTCTGACTTATAGCTTTATAAATTATCACCTGAAATAATTTCGAGAAATTCGAATTTTAAGCCAGTTAATTTGAATAAATTCGATGATAAATAAGTAATGTCCGGCATAGCATCAGCCATTTTGAATTTGAATTCTGATATCGGATTCTTGTTCAGTGACCCCCAAAATACTTTTAATGAGTAATTTGGTCAAAATTATTGAGGAATCATAATTATTTCGATCATTTTTGACCAAATAATGGCTTTTTATTGCGAGATACCTATCTTTAGATAGTTTTTTTGGGATTAGAATTTTTTTTCTTTTTTAAACACCTAACGGTATCAAAAACTAGACTTCTTGGCGAATTTTTTCGTGTGCTCAAAAAATTATTTTCCCCAAAATTGAAATGGCCGATTTGAAAAAGAATTCCCCATATATATATATATATATATATATATATATATATATATATATATATATATATATATATATATATATATATATATATATATATATATATATATATATATGTATATATATACATATATATACATAAAAAAGATAATTATTAAAGTTTAAATTATAAAATTTATTTATAATCATATTATACATATATACAAAGAATCACAAATATAAAAATAGAATCACATTATTATAATAATAAAAATAAATATATATACATTTATCACTGAATTGTCATATAAAATAATAGTTGTACAATATAAATAAAATCAATTGTACAAAAATCGTAACATACTTATCAAAATTAAACCTATATCAATAACATGATTTACTTAAATACTAAAAATAAATACTAAAGTCTACAAATGTCATTATTATTTACAAAATGACCACTAACAGTTCAAACATTCTCATTAGGATCTTTATTTGTGTTCACATTGCCTTTAAGGATCTGCTGGATTTCCTCCAGCGATTTCCCCTTCGTTTCCGGCACACAAAAGTGTGCAAACAGTGTGCTAAGCAAGCACAACACAGAGAATATCATAAACGGTACATACATCCCGAAATTATCAGCCATCGCCTGGAACAACTTTGCGATCGTACTGATCAATACCGCGTAATAAATATTCAGCAGATACAACGCTTTCCCCTTGACTTTCGCCGAAAATAACTCGCCAAGCATTAAATTAGGAACCGTGCCTAAACCAATACTAAATATACACACATACGACAACATACCGGCGAGCGGAAGCCACGAGACTCCCGACATGTCGATACTAGTCATATCTTTTAGGAAGAAATATGTACTTTCAATTGCTAGTATTATAGTTGAACCAATGCAAGAGATTAATAAAATCGGTTTGCGTCCAAACTTATCAATGAAAAAGGAGCCGGCGAAAGTAAGCACTATTTGCGTGACGGTGTAGACGATCACGGACACATTGGCAGAGATGTCACCACCTGCTTGCATGAAAATCGTATGGGTATATAATCCGAAGGCGGAGACACCACTGAACTGTTGGGCAGATCGCAGTCCAAACACAATCCCAAGCGCTTTGCGATTACTTTTAATTCGGAACAGATCTTTCATTGTTCCCGGCTCAGTCAATTGTCGCTCAACATCTTGTACTAATCGCGTTAGCTCAGTTTCAACATTCTTCATTCTTCGCAAGAATTTTAACGACTTGCGCGCATGCTCAACCTTGCCCTTCATTATATAGTAATATGGTGTCTCAGGCATCCATATAAACACAGATATTAATATAACCGGAAGTGACAAACAAATCAATGCAGTTGTAGTAATCGTGAAATAGGGCGCCACACAATTAATAAATAAAATCCCGCAGATAAACGACACGGATATGAATGATCCCAGTACGCCTCGGATTGCCGGTTCGGATACTTCGCCTAGGTACATTGGTACGACGATAAAGCAGGCGCCTTCACTTAGTCCGGCGATGAATCGAGCGAAACAGAATAGATATGTGTTATTCGCTAGCGCGATTGTAGTCCAGGATATTAAATGCGGAATTGCCATGGTTAAGATTGTAAATTTTCGACCGATTGAGTCGGCGAGGAGAGCTGTTAACGGGCATCCAATGATGTTGCCGATTGGGCCGATCATGGTGATGTAAGAAGCTTGCTCAGATGTGATTTGCAATGGATGGTCTTCGGCAATTAGCTTTGGCACCGATGGCGAGGGCCATGCGAAATTCGTCCCCACCGCGAATGAAGCAAATGTTGCTATAAAAAAAAATAAACAAAGTTAAAATTATTGTTCTCATTTTCATTTGTTCGGGTTGTTTTAAAAACAATTTGGCAACTTGTTAGCATTTTAATATTAGCAATGAGAAAGTTTTTAACTTTCAATTTAAGACTACTTTTTTACTCAAAACTATGCAGATTTAATTGTAAAATTGTAATTGACCTGTAGTTTCTTTAGCTAAAAATACATTTTTAATAACATGTTGACCACAAGTAACTGACATTAACATATATAGAAGTTTGTTTACTGTAAGTTGACTTAAATAAGATATTTTATTTATAAATGAAACAGAAACATCTAATTTTATAAAAAGTATAAAAGTTTAATTCACAAACGATTTTGAACCTCGAAAGTGTATACATTCATTTTTATTTAACAATATTTCTGAAATTTTATTTTGAACAAAAGCTGTAAGCAAAATTACTAAATAAAAATAAAAATTTTAAGAAAAAAAAAACTACCGAAAATACTACATTATAAACCTTTAACAGCCACACTTCATTACCGTAACATAACGGCCACACTGGGGTCCGCTTAGACCCCATCGTGAAAAATCGTTATAAAAGTGTATACATTCATTTTTATTTAACAATATTTCTGAAATTTTATTTTGAACAAAAGCTGTAAGTAAAACTACTAAATAAAATTAATATTTTAAGAAAAGAAAACTACCGCAAATACTACATTATAAACCTTTAGCGGCCACACTTCTTTGTCGTAACATAACGGTCACACTGGGGTCCGTTTGGACCCCATTATGAAAAATCGTTATAAAAAAAAAGTATACAAAATTTTGACTTGAAAAAATTCTGGGATACTCCTTGAAGGTTAATTTAAAGTTTCCAGTAGTTTAATTAAATAAATAATTCATTTTAGTTTATAATAAAATCAGAAAAAGCTAATGAAGTGAAAAGAATACGATTTTTACTTAAAAATGTATAACTTTATAATTTATTGATAAAATGAGCTGAAAATTTAAATTTTAGATACTTAAAATCAAGATCTAAGAACGTGGGGTCTTTTCGACCCCACAGTGCTAAAGGTTAAGAATATATCTAATGCCACAACTTTGGGAAACAAATTCAATTTTATTTTATCAATATTTGCATGTTTGAATAGATCAAATAACTAATTTAGTATTGATTTTACAATAGTTAAATATTTCCCTATAGAACAATATTTAAGCTATACTTAGCGTAAAGTGTTTAGTACTAGATTATAAGGAAAAATAAAAATACTAACCAGCAAAGACTGCAACATACTGCGGCCAATGTTTACTCTTCTCTGTATTTGCGAGTTCAGGTTCTGTATCACTTTTCACAAGGGTCGCTGGTAAGCTTCGCATCGTAAACAAATAAACAGTTTCAATATGTCTTTGAATTATATATATGCACACGAAATCAAGCACTTCAGTTATTATTAATATAGTTTAAAAGTAATGATCAATCGATGTGAACAGTCAAACTTCATCTGGTTTCTGATCTGGTAATGAACCCTTATAAATACCGCGGTTTTTTTTTTGGTCAAGCCAGTGCTAGTCAAACATACGCACGCGAAATGAGATCAGCTGTTCGACGTTGGGAGAATCCCAATAAAAATTCGCGTTCGCGCTCGAAATAGTAAGCAAGGCTAGAACTGGTCAAGCAACTAGTTTACACACTCAGACGTTTGACAATCGGTGGTTTGTTGTGTGTTTTGATTAAAGTACACGTGCAGAATTTCCGAGTCGAGAAAGACGTAAGCATCTCTCGAAGGGAAATCCTCACAGATGAATGGGTATTGTATCATTTATTTTTGTGAAATAAAAATGTGTCTGCTGTATTTTATTGTGTTATCCAATAATGTTTTGTCATTGGATTTTTATAAATTTTGGACGTACATATTTGGCCTGAAATTCTATTAGGAAAATTTGTAATACTTATAAGTATTTAATAAATATTTTAATAATAAATCATATTTCTCATATAATAAGTTGTTATTCCGAACTTCGAAACAATATATACATATATTAAGAGAAAAATATCTGGAGTGGCCTGCACTCGACTTTCATTTACGCAGTTTTCACCAAAACCAGCTGTCAAACTAACCAATACTCTACCGAAATATTCTGAAATGTCATTTATATAATTGAATTATTTTGTTTGCCTGTCAAAATAACAGATGATCCGATTTTATAAGCTACATGCGAATCCATGGCAACGTAAACAACATATTTATAATGTTTCGTAGCATTTTTCTCGCATCTTGTACATTTTTTGAAGAGACTTTTCAAACAAAAGTTGTGCAAAATATTAATATCTTTTATTATAAACATAACTATTTTTGCCATAAGTGTAGCCGTTCTAGTGATATTGGAGTTAGAACAAAAATGTATACAGTAAACATGCACTTCCGGTTTGAATATTCTTTTCAAAAGTTGAAGGTGCACATCTAGGGCATATAAAAGTCTTAAGTTTGAAGTTTCATAATTTTAGGTTCGACAACTTTGGTTCTAGAGCGTTCACACACACATACACACACACACACACACAGAGACACACAGAAACACAGACAGACAGACGTCATTCGAAAAATAGTCACATTCGATTCTGGGTAGGTATAAACGTATATATCCGTTGAAATCTCGAGTCCACAAGATTTATTACTTCGTAAAAGAAAGTAAAAATCTAAATACCATAGTAACTGAGGATGAAAAAAATCGAAAACCGTGTTTAATTTGACATAAGTTTAATAAATTGGTACATTCATCTCTAATTCTATTAAACTTACCAGCAAATCCACAAATCGTTCAATTTTTCTAGATAATATACACAACAATTTTCTGGCATTTATATAAACATTTTTCATTAGATAATTTGACATTTTAGTAAATAGCAACATGTTACTATAGTAATTTTTATTATTAGAAATATTTTTACTTTCTAATACGAACGTATTGTATAGTAATGAAAACTTCACTGACTGTTTACGAAATGAAGTATGTGCTCTAGAATTAAAGGTAAAATCATAAAACTCGATATACAATTCAATTTAAATATATAAACATTTTACGGAATCGGATTAACTTTGAATTTTGCAAAATTTAGCCTTCATAATTTGCAAAAAAGAAAAATATTTTTCAACGATTAATTTTATTATATAACTCCCAGGACTTCTGATAAGTGGGTTGAATATTTGCGACCTTCAGTTTGTTAGTACACAAAGAATGGATAGACGCACGTGAAAATAAAAATACGAGTGACTAGGAAGAAAACGAAAACATATTGCTGATAAACATATTCGTATTATGGATGTCTGCCAACAGCGTTGCTATACAACAAACTGACGTTCATGTTTCTATATCAAAATCAGTTCCGGCCGATATAAATACAGAGAGTGTCTTCATATATAGTTATTTTTCAAGTTCAAATACTTTACCTATCAAAACACAAGGAGTAGAATAAAAATAAACAGGACTATTAAAAGACATTTGCGAAATAAACCAAACAAAAAACTCTATTGTTTAATTGTTTATTGATAAATTGCAATGGGTAATATGTATCAAGGTCACCCTTTAATGATATTACGTTGCTATTCTGATAAATAAAGATTTTTTTCTTTATGTTTATTCCATTGCATTCTTACAGACGTACTATGGGATTAACCCAAGATGCCTAGATTCGTAAAATCAGATGCCAGGTACGAATTTTCAGAATAGTATTGTATTACCGTAAAATAAATAAACGAATGAAGAAAAAATCCAAAATGTATGACGCAACAAGAATAGAAATATTATCACATTATAATATCCATTAATAAAGGGAATCTTTAATACTATTTAATTTATGCCACCCGGCTTCACCAAAGAATAATTGTTTTATTTTATTATTAATTATGTTTCAATTTTATCAAATTATAACTATATTTTATTATATTAAAATATAAAATATCGTAACAAATTGCAGATATATATATATATATATATATATATATATATATATATATATATATATATATATATATATATATATATATATATATATATTTATTATTTTATTTAATACATTTTTTACTGACTCTAGCATTCTCGGATCAAAAAATTTCATTAACAAAAAGTGTTTGTCTCATCGCCCTAAATCCAAATATATATATATATATATATATATATATATATATATATATATATATATATATATACTTATATACTTGAATGTAAGTCGTCGCTCGTAAGACCAAATTTGTGCCCTCTACTCCTCTGAAGGTGCCGGGCGATTCACACCAAATTTGCTACACATATTATTTAGTACCCCATTTGAATCCGCTCGCAGTTTAAATCCAATCGCCCGTATACTTCCCCCTTAATACTGCCCTTATAAAAATAATTAAAACACTCAAAAATTCTACTAAAAATTCTAAGATATTTAATATCTATAAGATAATTTCATATTGTTAACTCAAAGCCCGAAAAAAAAAAAGATTAAATATTATAATTTTAAAATATGGACAAAAAAATGTTTTTTATCAAAATATTAAAAAAAAAAGTAAGCCTTTTTATATCTATAACATATTTTCAAATTGTTAACCAAAAGGCCATAATTAATAAAAACTAACAATTTATATGGGTTTTGATATTGGGTAACTTTCAGAGCATACACTGTAAAAAAATGTATATTTAGATGTATACAATTATGTAGTAAATATATTAAATTATTTTATAAATACATTAAAATTCAAGTTGTTTTCTTAAGTTAGGTAAAATTACGTGGTTTTCTGCATGTTGTATGTAAATGTACACCAATTTTTAACAGTGTATGACCAGACGTTGAAACAGTTTAGGAACATTGTGGAAACTTTGATATTTTTAGCAAAACAAAATCAATGCCAAGAACTCATATACACACCTGAGCAATATGCCCGAAGAAGCCAAAAAAGTTAATATTATTATTTCGTACATGTACAGTCAATAGTAAAAGTTTCTACATCTAAAAGTTTCTTGTATTGCCACATTTTCTTTGAATATTTTCCGAGGAAAACTGCATTGTATTAAAGTTTTCTAATAACCAATGCGTTATTTCTTTTGCTCAAATGAAGTTTACAGAACAAATATTACAGTGCAAAAATTGTACGGCAATTTAAAATAAATACGAATCGTTTTAGTTTTTATTACAGTTATTTTGTATCAAATTTGACGGTATTGTACGGTAATTATATTCATTATTAACGTTAAAAGAATTCCCCCGAGTTCTAAGTTATCCTAGGACGAAGGTCATATGGAAATCTATTAAGAATACGTTTTTCGTATTCTTTTTCGATTAGTCATTTTGGGTTTTATATTGTTTACCTATTTGCTTCAGACGAATCCCCACTGTTGTCTTTACAGGTCGGTGTAAAGAGGGAAGCGTACGAATATCGTAGCGTCATAAGAACCAATGTATTTAGTTTCTTATACGAATGTATATGAGAAAGTAATCACGAAATTAGTTTCGAACAGATACACACACAGATGTCCTTCCAAAAATCAGGTTCGATTCAGGAATGTTCAAAACGTGTATTTACGTTAAAATCTCGAATTAAAAATTTTCATTATTACTATACTTTCTTTTAGACTTCGTCCAAGAAAGAAAAAATCTAAATATTTCTTCATTATAATGAAATATGATTAATTCAACCAGAAGTAAAGGTTTACTCCTGTTGAAGATAGTAAAGATTTTTTATGCAAATTAAGTAGTATATTATATTTTTCCTTAGCTAAAGAAAGTAACAAATTGGCTGTGTCTGGGCATGAATGGGCGCTCTATATTTCTGATTTTCATTAAGTCGAGTTGTACGTTCTGGACGGTGTTCCGTAATTAGTGTCTGTGTAATTATTTGTACCTTCGTGACGTTTCTGCACGCTCTAGTTGCCCAAACATATATTCCGTATGAATATTTTTAATAAAGACGATTTTTTGTTGTGCCGCACATGTGTAAAAGCGAACATATCATCATTGCGCTCTAAGCTAATATTTTACATTATTATTCAAGACCATTCATATTTCAATTTATTAAAATTATATTTATAGAGGAATCTATAAAATTTTATCGTGGTACATATCATCTTTGTGCTCAAATGAAAACATATTTCATGTTCAAATATCCTGCAAAATTATTCAGGAAATGTTACCTCTACATAATTCATATTTTAAATAATTAAAATAAAATTTGTTGAAACTTATTCAATTAGCACATTTATGCTCTAAAGATCAAATATTTCACCAATAATTTATATGCTTAAAAAACATGGTATAGTCAACTACAGAATCACCATTGCTTCTAAGGATGTAAATAGGGCCTGGCCCCGTCACTGGTTTTAACCATAGAAACAAAGTGTTCTACACAAACATTCACACATATACCTACAAAATATATATATATATATATATATATATAAAATATATTCTAAAATACTTATAGAAAAAAATGTACAGTGAGCTAAAAACTGCAAGATTATACTGTAGGATATATCACCTTAGTGCACCAAGGATAGATTTCTTATTTCATGTTTAGTACTCGCCTTATAAGTATATATGCGATGCGAGCAGTGGACATCCCCTTCCTACTCCACGCTTGCCATAATATTAAAATTAAAAAATTATTATTCAAAAATATAATTTTGAACTTAAAATACGCAAAAATATAAAAATTTTCATATTTAATTTTTTTTTGCAAATTATAAACCCATAGGCCATAATAATTATTCAAAAATATAATTCTAAATTTTAAAATATGCAAAAGAACGATAAATTTGTAAGTCTTTCTATATCTAATTTTTTTTTGCAAATTATAAAGCCATAGGCCATAATAATTAGTTTTATAATTATTATGGCCAATGGGTTTATAATTTGCAAAACAATTTAGATATAAAAAGTCTTACAAATTTTCGTTCTTTTGCATATTTTTAAATTAAAAATTATATTTTTGAATAATTTTTTAAGACTATTGGGTTACTAATATAAAAAAATCTTGTAAATATAAAATATCTTTGAATGTTTAGTAGATTTTTTGGTAATTTTAATTATTTTTCTAAGGGCAGTATTAAGGGGGGCATAACATTTTGGAGTCCTATAAGTATACGGGCGATTGTAATTAAACTGCGAACGAATTCAAAGGGGATGCCAAATAATATGTGTAGCAAATTTGGTCAAATTGCATCGATATCTTCAGAGGAGTAGAGGACACAAATTTGGTCTTACGAGCAACGACTAACATCCAATAATATGAATTATATATATTTTTGGATTCAGGGAAAAACTTTTTGTTTAGGAAATTCTTTGATCCGATAATGCTACAGACGTACGACCGATAGCTTTAGCTCTTCTGAACTTCGTACGGCGGCGAGCTAAAAATCTACATTTTACAAGTAACAAAGTATTTCAAAGTTTTATATTAAAATATTGAAGTTGAAAAAATATTAAGGATAGTGAAAATTGAAACATAACGAATTACTATTATTATTTATAGTGTTGTTTGCCAGATTTTTCACTTCAGTAGTGCAAAATATTCATTTAGTAGTTTTAATTTGTGTTCGTAAAATTTGTCGCAACCATTAACCCATTTTTTAAAATAAAGTATAGCCTTATAATGTAATCCACATTTGCAAATAAAAATACAATTCAGTTATACTGTTTTGGCATTATGCCATTACAGCTATTTTATGGCGTTTTAAACAATAAAACGTATCAATGCATCAATAAATCAGAAATAATATAAACAGGTCTCCTAAATTTAGCAATAAAATTAACATTTTACACCATTTTGGGATTTCAGTTTAATTCAAAGCAATTGTGTTGAAATATCGGTGTTAGCATGATGTTATTTTAAAATAAATAACATCATTATTCGCCTTTTGGAATATTTAATTGGGCGATTGTAACGAAGTAGCAGACCAGCGCGAGTAATACGAAACTCCGCACACTTTGAATGTAATTAATTTCAAGGTGGTAGGTGAATAAATCATTCTGTGCAGAATGAATGGCGAATATAGAATGTTTGGGGTTGTTGCTACACTAACTTTTCACCCTTTCTGTATATTGATATTAACCTTATTACGGTTTTGTTCATTCATATATTATCCGGTACACTGTACATTAATCACTTTGTCTAAACATACAAAACTGTGTGCGACTGACCAAAATATTCTTTTTAAATCTTTTTGACATAGTTTCAAGTGTTGTAAGAACGTTTTTACACAGATTTTTTGTAAGTTCGATTAAGGCCATTTGCACCATGCAAGGTTAACGCTTAACTGTAGTTTAGAACTAACATATATGTTTAACTTTATTGCACGGATTGCTAAACGTAGTTTAAAACGACGTTTATGGCGGACAACTTAAACCGTGAATATTCTTGGATTAACTGCTGTTTAACATAACATTGTGACAGTAAAAATTAAAAAGTTCGCCATAACTATGATAAGTATTTTTACATACTATACTATTTGAGTATGAGTCCTTTTATTTGTAATTAAATTTAATTAGATGTATAATTATTTCAACAATAACAAAGAAAATCTTATTTTTTCTTCATTAGTGTAGTTTGGATTTCTTGTTCATTTAAATTATTAATAATGCAAGAAAATATATCTATGTACGTAGTAAACGTAACAAATACTTTATAACTACCTTTTGTGTTTTATATTAATTATTAGTTTAGAAAATGGCAAACATTTTTACAATAAACAATATAAATTTGCTACTAGATATAAAAGATCTGAATTCTCAAAAATCACACAATGCCGTGTTTAACTAATCGATCGCTTATAATGCACTGTCCTACAGCCGATAAATTTAAACGAAGATTTATTGTAATGACATAATGAACAAAAGAGTAGTGGCCTGCACTCGACTTTCTTTTATTTAGTGTTCATTAGAAATATATATCCCAAACAAACTGTTAAATAATACCAATACTCCACAGTAACACCCTGAAATTATACAATTTAGCTTATTATTTTATTACGTTATCAAATACTGTTTCTTCAATATAAAATCTACATTGTGTCTTTATTATTCACCTTATCAATATATTCAAACATAATTTTTAATAGGTACTGTTATTCAAAATATATTTCAATATTTCACAAATTCTCAGTCGTTCTATTTGTGTTAACCGGTAGAAAATGACATAAATAATTTCTATTTTGTTACACTGTCTAAATATTTGCAGGCATCGTTTATACGATTAAACAAAAATATCTCATAAATGCATTTCTATGACAACCTAAATAAGAATTTTAATATTATCCGTAGTTATTTTCTAGTAACTGGTACAATTTTTAAAGAAACTTTTCAAACAATAGTTGTACGAAATATTAATATCTTTCATTATGAACATGTTTGCCGTTCTAGTGATATTGGAGATAGAACAAAAAATGCATAGAGTAAATATGAATTTCCGGTTTGAATATTCTTTTCAAAAATAGAACGTGCTCTTCTTGACCACACACAAGTCTTAAGTTTGAAGTTTTGCAATTTTACGTTTACACACACACACAGATATACACACACAGATAGCGATGCAGGGAAGGTCAAAACGTGTATATCCGTTAAAATCACGAGTTCCTATTTTTTCATGATTACAATATCTACCTATTACTTCGTAAAAGAAAGTAATTATTTCAAATATTGTAAAAACGAAAAGAATTCTAAAATGAAAAACTGCAATAATTTATAAGTTATAAAAGTGCTAATAGAAGTCATGTGAGTGATCGCAAATTAATAGAAAGTGTTCTCAATGTTAAAGATAAATACTATAAATACTATTGCATGTGAGCGAAATTGTGCGGTAATTCCCAGTTTGAAGTGTTGAACTTCTCAGTGTTTCCCCGGCCCGTAGGCGGTACAACATTTGGCGAATAACCTAAATAATGTTTATTTTTCATAAGTTCACTGCGCGTGCGTTATAGGTAAATATTAAAAATTAATAGAATCCTTTAAGACGCAACCAGTACCACAGGTGGAACGTAGGTAAACATTAAATAAAGTTAATGTAGTAGGCAGTGAGCAATTATCATTAAACTAAACCCGAATTTACAAGATAACGTTACAATTTTATACTTTTAGCTACTTTTTAATGTTGTGTATCAAACGCAAATAGATTAATAAAATTATGGTTAACGTTTATATATTAAACCTTTTGCTTTTATTTTATTAACTAAATATATAGCAAATACAGTCGACTTCACACAGACACACAAACACATACAGACAGACACACAGACGTCATTTAATCCATATTTAAAATCAATTCAGGAACCCTAAAAATGGATATTTACATTAAAATTGGAAGCGATTATTTTTGGGATCACAATACTTTCATTTATTCGTTACTTATAGGAAAGTAAAACACTTTGATTCAAATTACTAGACGCAGTTTTTGTAGAATTAAATAGAACAATATGAAAGTTATAAAATAATGTAAGGTTATTAATTATAAAGTTGGTATTATTGGTACTGGAACACACAAACTATGGTCGTTTTCAATTTGTAGTAAAATGTAAAATATTTTGAGTGTAGAATATGCTAATACAAATTCATTTCCGTTGCTTTCGTATAGTTAAAAATAGAATAGATGAGTGTTAAAGTGAAATAAGGGTTAAAATTTGCATTGTAATGAAATTCTGAAACTAGGGAATATATTTATTCGTATCTACATACCTCGTATGTTCATAATAAAAGTTTCCCGTTTAACATTTAGTACATTATTCTTCGATGCTATAACGGCCAACTTTTAAAACTGTACAAATAATTTAAATTATAACGCGTTACCTTACATTTACATATAATATAACACTTTATTGTATTCCTTATAGCGCTATTGTAATACATAGTTAGCCCCTGGCGGCCGGCAACTTGCCATACATACTTGAAGCATTAGTTGCTGTTTAAAATATTTTGTTATTATGACATTAACCCTTTAGGAAAAACCTACACTGGATTATCTAGTACGTATAATCAACGAATATGTATGAAAATTGTGATATATAACATTTTATTACAAATAAGAGGAGCCCCCCTTAATACTGCCTTTATAAAAATAATTTAAACACCTAAACATTCTACAAAAATTTCTAAAATATTTTATGTCTAGAAGATTTTTGAGTATTGGTAAGCCAAAGGTCATAAAAAAATATAAAAAAAATAGAATTTTAAAATATACATTAAAATATATATATATATTTTTTATTATATCAAAATAATCTACCAAAAGTTGTTAGACTTTTTATATCTATAACATTTTTTGTTGTTAACCAAAAGGCCATAATAATTAAACAATTAGTTTTTAGTTTAAAAAGTCCGCTGTTCGCATAATTATACTTATAAGGCGAACTGAACGCATAGGTGCGTTCTACCTAAGCTTGTTAATTTAAAATTAGTTATTTTTAGTTGATTCTTTTTATGGGATTTAATCATGGAATCATAACTTGTTAACTAATTTCAAAAGGGATTTTCTAATAATTAGTACATTTTTAGAGAAAACTTTTTAAACAAAACTTATTCATAATTTCAATATCTATAACTTTTACGTATTTCTGTTTACGTTCTTCATTTTTAATACTTCGTCCGAGAAAGTAAAAATCTTATAAATTTAATAATAAATTTATATGTAGTAGGAGCAGGGTTGCCTTAAGGGGTAGGAAATATACTACGATTTACAGTATCTGTCAGTAGCACGTGGGTATCGCTGAGTCGACAGTACAACGCTGTTTCTCATAATTAGTGCCATGGCAGCAGGGCATGTGTACTGCCGCGCCGTACACACGCTAGCGTACCGTAGTCCGTAGCGACTGCGTTACTATTAGTGTACTACCATTCTGCTAGTTTCCATGCAAATTTAATTACTCGGCTGTACGGCTGTGTGCGGGGCGGAGCACCCGCCAACGCGAAGACGAAGATGTTTAGAAGTGCCACTATAAATCGTATCGTGCGACACCGCGCCTCTACCCGAAAGGGAAAGTACCATTCATTTCATACAAGTTCAAATGCATTTTGTTGCTGAAGAATTTACCCCCGACAAATTACTTTTCAAATTTTAATTATTTTGAGTATTGCTCTAATCAACAGATTAGCTAGTAGGCCCTAGATAAAATTGCACTTGAAGACAAAAAAATTGCTGTTGTCACCAGCAAAAGACTTGCTCATAAAAACTGATACAAATTAGATGGAATATTTGGTAGCTATGGAAATTAACAGGCTATACATCTGTTTATATCTCGTTCTCTGTCTAACAACAATATATATCTATTAATTTCTTACATATTAAGCTTTATATAAATAATTTCGTAAAACGTGCCGTATAAAACCATATAATATGGCATAATTTTTTTAAATGGCTGAAAAATGGGAAATTCCAAAAGAATATGTATTTATCATGTTACAGGTACAATAATTTCGTTGTAACGGCACATTTTACGAAATTATTCATATAAAACTTAAGATATCAGGAATTAATATATATTTACTGTTGCTAGACGGAAAACGAGATATAAACTCTTATGAATATATATATATATATATATATATATATATATATATATATATATATATATATATATATATATATATATATATATATTAGCGTTTGTGTGTGTGTTTTTCTGTGTGTCTGTGAACGCTTTAGAGCTGAAACTGTCGATCGTAAAATTATAATACTTCCATTTTTAAAAAGAATATTCAAACTGGAAGTGCAAGTTATGTTCTATCTCCAAAAACACTAGAGCGGCTGCACTTATGACAAAAATAGTTATGTACATAATGAAAGATATTAATATTTCGCACAATTTTTGTTTGAAAAGTTTCTTCAAAAAATGTACCAGTTACGCAACTATGTTAGGCTTAAATACGAGATTTCGTTGTTATGCGCTTAGTAGTTTTTAAATAATGTCACATACACACAGGCAACATTGAGAAAATAGTCAAATCGTACATAGGGAACTTCGAAACTGTTATATCCATAAAAATATTTCTATATTAGAAACTAAAAATCAAGTGATTTTTGTAGATTTATAGCTTTGAAAGTGTGATTTTCATTACTAGTATAAATGTGTAGCTATTTCTTCCAGTGTATGTTATTAGAATTAGAACAGAGAAGGCATTGTAATGTAGCATCCATTTGGTATAGTAATTTACTAGACAATTATATACCAGTGATAACAGGAATGGATTTTCATTGTTCCCGTTATTGATTATATAGAAACGTATAGTTAAAATACATTTAGATCATGCTGAATGCCTAGTTCCTAGTATGTATGTATGTACATAGCATACAGTGTGTACGCGGTGGTTGGTAACTGATATCAAAACGAGAATGCTTAGCGCACTGGTTCGGCCATGTTCTCGAAGACAGTCTATAACCTGCAATGTGGCTGGATAATTAGAGGAAATGTACTAAAGGCAATCAGCTCATGGATGTATGGATGTATGCATGTATGTATATACGTGTTCATTAATTAGTTCAATTATCCTGACAATGCGATTATACACAGGACTTAGGATAGGCCTACAGGCACGAATATACCATCTATATGCGTATATGTGTACGAATGAATAGCAAATGCTATTATAATTTAATATTGTACGCATGCGTAGCATGCGCCTTAAGGTATTAAGTATACGACGTACATTCATTGCGTTTACATGATCAAGTTTGCCGCGGGCTTCAATGACTGACTATGCATACGTAGAAACTAACACCCGTGGGCACTATGCACCTATATCACCGTTATTATAAATGTACATTTTAATAAACACCCAAATTCATCTGTCTATATTATAGACAGATGGATTTGGGTGTTTATTAAAATGTACATTATCATTATAATAACGGTGATATAGGTGCATAGACTCTATATAAATCTTACGTAACGTTATTCACGCACTCCGTGGAGTTTAAAAACATATATTTCTAACTAAGCGATGCGAAATTTATTTATTTATAACGCTTAAACTACAATTATGTTTATCTTAACAAACTATATTTATTTTTATCATAATGTTTTATTTTACATCATTCACTTGGTTATTAATTCCTTACAAACTATATCCGTGTCTCTGTTGCACTATCGAATTATGACTAACGCCTGAACAATGTCTATTTACATATTTATTTCTTACTGCACTCAACCGCTATTTATTTCTATTTGCCTGTCTCCATCTCTGTAAGGCATGCTTATAGGAACACAATACTTCCAGAACACATCTGATGAATTATGAGATATATAGTTATTTCTACATAATAGAATATTAGAATTAAATCCAATTCAAACAAGCAAGCAAATAGTACGCATGCGTATAAAAGTACACGCACGCGTAATGTATTAAAACATGTATAAGTCTATTGTAACTTGGAAAATCACATTCCTCGTAATGTACAGTTGCTGAGTTAATTAGTCGTCGTCCTAGGATTATCTACTGCTCCCTTTCATACGAAAATTTAGGGCTACTAGTACTAAATTCACAGACCCTTAAGGCAATGAACAACGCCCACATACAAGCGCCATCTATTCCACTTGATTAGTTTTACACAAAAAATTGTAACGTGTGCCGATTGTCAGATAAGCTTGTTGAATTTAACCCTTTTAGTGTTGACGCGAATACGTTCAACAGTGAACAAGAATACTGATCGCATACCACTACTTAGTTTTTGGATAGACGAAACAATATTCAACCTATCCGGTTATACGGCATAGGTTTTTGGACGCCTTTCCTATGAAAGTATTCCATTGTTACTATTACAGCGGTGATTAGTAGAAAAGGCGTATGAAGTAAATAAATTACTCATATACTTCCAGATAAAAAATGGTTAATATAAAAAAAGAATACAATAAATACTTTTTATCTAGCTAATTTCCTAAAACTGTGAGCCCGAAAGTTCATACGAACTAAACGAGATAAAACAATCCAAGAACATGTGGTTACAGAGGAGGTTAGGTGCAACGCAATGCTGCCAACCAATAATCTGTAAAATTAAGTTTAAAAAAATATAGTTCGGTTATTTTCTGAACAGACCTCGTATATATATATAAATAAAACAAAATTGAAATTAGAAATATTCATGACTATTATTTATTATATCAAGGAATCCTTCAAAAAAAATTTTTTTTCAAATTGTGAACCCAATGGCTAGAAAAAAATTATTACAAATAATAATTTTAAAATTTAAAATATTGTAGCTATGGCAATAAAAGACTGACTATTGTTGCATTCAATCATCAATGCCCTTATTTTCATTTACATTTTATCTCTTCAAAATTCATTGGTTATAAATAGGTTTTCTAAATCACATCAGTAGTTAATATTTTCTATATGAATAAAAAAAATGTAATCATTCTCTGAATAGATAATACAGTGAATAATAATGGCAATGGTGCCTGTATGCGAGAATATTACAGACACACGACTAAACACTATAGCTGTCTTTTTCTATCGTCCGACAAGATAAAAATATATATTCATTACCATTGGACATTTAAAACTTTTTTAAGTACCAAAGTAAAAAATTCAATTCGTTCAAATGTATCAAGTTATTATGGAAGTGATCATCAAAGAAAGATAAAAAAAAATTAATAGCCCGTTACCAAATAGATAGCAGAAGCCTCAGAGCTCAAGAAGAAGACTTCGTGCGGCGTGTGTGGGTGGGATAAAAGGTTGTTAAATAAAATATGCGAAGAAATGTAAGCGCGATCATCTCCTGTAGAATCTAAACAGACATTACTGTGTTAGTTTATTGCTTTCTCTGCTTTGCCCCCCATCTGCCCGGCTGAAGCAATGGCTTACTTTTTTAATGGCAAATACCTGTAGTACGGAAACGACTTGTTTCAGTAGGTAACGCTACTGTTAAATCCATATTAAATTTGTAGAGCGCAGCTTGCAGCTGCTTCCTCTATTTAAAATTACCAAATAAAAAGTGGGAGAAAGTCTACATGTATTAAGCTCTTTGGTGTAATACGCTTCGCCTTCCAGTTCCAAGAACCAGGACTGCGTCTGCTTCTTACCTGTAGGTATATAGTGTATATACAAGATTGCAACTTTGAATTTAAATAGAACGATGCTCTGACGAAGATAGACGCACGATCATAGAAGTTAAAGAACGTAGACGGTGTATGGGTGAAAATATTACAAAAAATCTGTTGTGACCATCACAAGACTTTCTAATTAAAATCTATACAAAATCACGTAAGTATTTGGTAGCTATTGAAACAGTACAATGAATATATTAATCTTACATTTGTCAATTGCATTCTGATTTTGACGACTTTGAATTTGAATTTCAACTGCGTTTTTCTTACAAATGGTACACTTTTTGAGAATATTTTTAAACAAAACTTGTTAATATAATTAATATCGTTCGAAACGACTATAACCATTAAAATCTTGTAAACGATATTTCATGGTGTGTATTGTATAATGTGGATATTATATGTGTTAGATCGCCGTACGAAGTGCAGAAGACCTTAAGCATTCGGTCGTGTATCTGCTACATTCTGGTATCATAAAATTTCCTTTACAAAATATTTTTATCTCGCCATTCTGAATCCAAAAATATATGTAATTCAAATACTCTACTTCTCTAAAGATAACAGTGCGATTTGGACCAAAATTGCTAATACACATATTCTGTGGTATTTCATTTTAATTTGATCGCAGTTTAAATTTAATCGCCCGTATACTACTGGCGTTATACGGCCCCAAATTTTGTGTCTTCCTGAATTCTGATCTTTTTTTCTGATATTTTGAGAATACCAAATAAATGTATAAATAATTTTAATACACAAAGTATCTTTAAATTTTGAGCCCAAAAGTGAAAAGAATAATTTAAATATATATATATTAATTTACTTTTTAGTATAACAATTTTTTTTTAATAGAATTGCAAGACTTTTATATAAATAACGTTTCTTCAGTTTGTTTTTTTATTAAAACAAAGATTTTAACATTTATAATATTGTATAGCGCGTACGCTTGCGTTGAGTTGAATACTCGCATTAAAATACTAACAGTATTGTTGCAATCAATTCTGTATTTCAAGAATGCCAAATAATACTTACTTTCATTATTGTTTCATTTGATCTCTTCAAAAAGCAGTGGTTATAAATAGGGTTCCTTCATTATAAACATTAGTGGTTAAAGAAATATTAGCTAAAAAAAAAAAAAAAAAAAATCCTCAAACAGATTCTACGGCGAGTAGAAGGTATTGGTGCATGCACTTATGTTTGTTTAAACTGTGTATCTCGTAAAAGAACTTCGTAGTTACTTTTCTAAAATAAGTAAAAACCTGAAATTTTTCAACATCAAGGTTCTATTTGAGTATGATATCTATGGAAACGTGTTGGAAATAAAACAGAAGTGTCTACGGTTGCTTACTGCTTTACCTACGGATGGTTCCGCATTTTATGTCCACGATACTGTTGAGGAGCGTTGAATTTAATCAAACACCGCATTTTCATCATAAGAGATTTTGCACTAAAATATTAAATTATTAATAACTAACTATCATCAAATAGTAACATTTGAATCCTATAATTGTACATTTAGTGGATTTGTTGCACTGTTTTAAAAAAACTGCTGTAGTGTTCACAGATACAGAGTTCAACTCATAAATTACTCAGAGATTTAAATTTATTTTGTACAGGGTATTAAAATAAAATTTTAAATTAGATTAGTTTTGAGATATTTTTCTACAAGAATGTTAGATTTTCAATACCTCTTAAATGTCATTTTATCGCGATTATTGCATATCATTTATAATATTATTTGCGGAGAGAGTGGGGTTAGATAGTATAATATTAAAATCATAAAGTATCAAATGATTCTAATGATAAACGGATCGAATATATTATTAATCTTTAGTGAGGGATATTAATCATGAGCAGACTGCACGGATAAAAAGCGTATAGTCATGATGCACATTACATTCAGGGGGTCCGCCATCATAAATCGAGAGGGATGCAACTGGCGTATGTCCTGTAGAGAGCAATAACATGTCGTATGCGAGGGTGTAAAATTGTGTAAGAAACAGCTTTGTCATCGCCAACAAAAACAAGTATTACCATCAGTAATTAGATATTTAACAGTGCTTCAATTTATAAATTATTTGCAACATCATCTACTAGATTAACAAATTTAGAAGAAACATCCATAATTATTATATATGATGTATTTCACCGTTTTGGCCAATAATTAACAAAGCGCCTTCTATGAACTATTGTTTGACAAAATGTCCATTTTGATTTCGTCCAGAAACTAAAAGTTTAATTGACCGATTTGAGATAAAGTAGGGTTAGATAACATGAAGCATCAGGCCAGTTGGTCGATAATAGATAAGAGTATAGTTGAGAATTTCAATAGGTCCCGACGGCATGTCGAAATGACCGGCGCTTACTGTACGGAAGCGTAGAGACCGCGGCGCGATGAACAAGAAGTGCCTTTATAATACGTAGCCTTAACATCACCACCTGAACGCGCTATTATCAATTTCTGTGATGCGATACCGCTGGCCCTTCCTTCTTCCTCTTCTTCACGCTGCTGACCCTTCCGCAGTGAATAGCGGGCAACAAAAGGACATCACTGGACTGAACAGGACAAGGGTTCACGCAATGGTATCTCGCTTCATTCGCTTTGTACTCATTTGGGGTTACTTCCGGCTATTATTGAATTTTACTTTAGGGTACAGTAATTTTATTACTGTTCTTAAGACTGACTTCATTATTATTACTTTTTTATACGCTATGCATAAAATATTGTATTGTGATATCATATTATAGTATTAATATATCACGAAAATTTTGCTAGGTAAACACGCCAGGTTTAAGACATAGTAAGAAGCTAAAGCGTTCGGTCGTGTGTCTGTAGCATTCTCGTATCAAAAAAAAATATTAACAAAAAGTGTTTGTCTCGGCCCTCTGAATACAAAAATATATATAACTTATATACTTGGATGTTTGTCATCGCTCGCTCGTAAGGCCAAATTGGTGACTCTACTCCTCTGAAGGTACCAAAACGATTTACACCAAATTTGCTACACATAATATTTGGTATCCCATTTGAATTCGTACGCAGTTTAAATCTAATCGCCCGTATACTTCCCGAGTTATAGGGCCCTAAAATTTAGAGCCTCCTTTAATGCTGCCCTTAGAAAATTAATTTAAACACCCAAATATTCTACACAGTATTCTAAGATAGTTTATATCTACAAGATTTCTTCATATTGGTAACCCAAAAGTCATAAAAAAAATATTAAAAATTATAATTTGAATTTTCAAATTTGCACAATTTCTTTTTAGTATATCAAGAAAATCTACAAAAAGTGGTAAGAAAACGCATTAACCCTAAAATATGCTAAAAATTATATAGTGTAATGACACCTAGATTAACTAATCTAGCCAGCAATAGATGGCATTACAATCACAAATTTTTTTATGTTTGCTACTTGTTTTTTGCTGATTCTATCCAAATGGGAGCTGAACGCATAGGTGCGGTAGACCTAAGCTTGTTCTTTAAGAAATATTTGTTAACATATATATATATAATATAATCGTTTAGCAACAATTATAATCTATCATTTATATTAGAGAAACGGATATTCAAATTTCGAGCAAATGTTATTGCATCTCCCATTATATCATATTAAATTCCATGTTCAACTCGATTTGAATCACAATCAACCTACTTCGTTAATATCACACAGACCAGAGCGGCCCAACTTGATGCCATAACTACGCCTTTGATAGTTATTGTTTGCGATTCTCTCGTATACGAAATCCATCTAGTGGGTTCGCAGGGTTCAATAACGAACTACGTGACAACGCATGCCATCTACCTGGCTTACTCATATAACTACCCGTCATTAAATTATCTGGGATATAATATTGAAAATTTGATTGGCGCTATGTTCAGATTCTTAACACTTATGCGCAAAACTTTTAACGAGCTTAACATTATTATACGGATATATTCACACTCAAACTTTTCAATACGTTGCGAACAAAAATAAACTACAATATGTTTTCAAATATTCTAGATATATGGTTATATATTATAACAGAAGTTTCTGCAGAGATAAAAAAGTTTTACAGTATTATTATTGCAGTTCTTCAGCCATTTTTATATATTATAGCCAATTGAAGAAATTGTTTTTATTTGTGACAACTCAAGGAATTATATAAAATAACTGGAGTGGCTTTTACTCGACTTTCTTGTACTTCCACTATCTATATTTATAACAAAGCTTCATTTTGTTTTGAATTCACACTACGGTTGCCATGAAACAATGTTAATATGTATTGTAACTACGTTAATGCAAACTAACCATTTGCAAAGGCGATACTTTAGTAAATAGTACATTTTTCAACAAAAGTTGCTATAAATATCAATATCTTTAACTTTTATATGATTCACTTTTTCGTATTCGAGATATTAAAACAAAATTACATGAAAACTTCCGGTTGAAAATAGCGGATGTTCTTTCGCGGGATAAACAAATCATTAATGCAAAAATGTTCAAGGTATAAGTTGTAGGACGTTTACAGACAGACAGACAGACAAATATACACACAGACAGACACACATAAACACAGACGTTCTTGAGAATATACTCAAAATGGATTCAGGGACAGAGAACCACAAAACGGACCACTAAAATTATGAGGTTGAATTTTTTTTGTGAACTAAATACATTATTTATAAGAAAATAAAAATACGAGGTTTGAAGAGTATAAGAGAATAAGTATTCCGTTTAAATGTTTAGCAAATTAATGACGCTGACCAATCACGAACAGGAACCCTTTTGTTCACATTCTAGTATATATAAAGCGTTTTCCTTTCAAATTCAACGCCCGGACCAGCTCCGAGTTACTATAAATAGAACTGATCTGCAATTATATTTTCCATTAATATATAACTTGTTCTAGTACTAAAACGATGCGTTTTCTTTTACTCTTAAGACTTAAAATTACTAATTTATCTGATCCTAGCATTATTTACGTGAAATCAGTTCAACTCAAATTATTTTACCCTTGAAAGGCAATCGTCGATATTCACTCTAACGTGTATTTACCAATGTAATAAACTATTAAATCTTCGCACGCCTTAGAATCAGTGTTACACGTTCACACACTACAAAATCTACGTAAACGTAACGATGTATTTGTATGTCGTTGTGTAGCCAACTTAATGCATTACTAATGGATTACCTTACACAGTTACAAACAGAATATATGCATGTACGGACATGCGCTACAACTACAACTATACACCGGTGAAGTACACAGAGATTGCAACATGTAGTACTACTATCTAGTAATACAGTAGCGATAGTGTATGAACGTGATATCGAAATCGTTTACCCTCCCCTTTAGTACACGTATATACCAGCACCAGTACGCCCCCATACATGATACAATATGCATTGTGAATGTGCGGCTACTCTAGAGTGGAGAGTGCAACCTTCATCCCCGCTACGTCCCTACTGGCAGCAATACCGTCTCTCTAGGGCTACTAGCCCTCTGCCCCTGCCCACAACACTCCCGGAAAGCTCTGATTTTGATGACTGTAAATGATGCAGGGCTTGTTTTAAACTCTGCGGCAGAATAATTACTTGCATTATGTATGTCGCTAAAGGCAGAGTTTTGAGAGTTACTAGAATATATTATCGAGTTTGGGTTAGGGACGGTAATACAAGAAACAGTATATTTATGTTTGAAAGCAATAAATATTCAAAACAATTACATTATATAAATAAATAAACAGCCGGAACACCGTTAATAATAACGGTTTTTTATATTTCTCTTAGTGAACGTTTCGCCGATAATTTCGCATTTTGCAAACTTTGCTCGAACAGCAGTGAAATTATCTTTCTGGTGATTCTTTCTCTTGGTACTAAACCAGACTAATGTGTGTGTATGTGTGCACGTTCTTGATATAAGCCCGTTGATGAAACAATTATGCATCTTTAAACTTATGACTTGTAGATGCCCCGGAAGAAAGCCTTTTATTTTTGAAAACACTATCTTATCTTGAAATAATGTTTTACTCTTGTTGCTTTTTGCAAATCTTGAAAACTACACGAGTTACAGAAAAAGTGAATCTTATGAAATTTCAAGCAACTTTTGTTTGAATTTTTTTTTTTCGAAAAATAACCCTTTACTGAGTAATTATCTTTTACAATTACGTTTCGCTAGTTACCATACATATTGATATTATTTCATGGCAATCCTTCATGAATTTAAAACAAAAGAGTGAAAATCATTCCATTCTTTTTATTTCAATAAACAAAATAAAACAAAATAAAAAAATATGCTGAAAGTTTATATGCAATCCGAACATGTAGTGATATAATTTAACAATATTTTTTAATTTTTGGTCCTCTTTTGAGTAGGTCGGAGAACTTCAAGCTAGAGCCAAATCACGGAATAATTATTGGAAAACCGGAATCCCCATCCTTAAAGTACGTACTAGCTAGTACGTACTTTTAGAATGGGAAATTCGATTTTCCAATAATTATTCCGTCATCAACTAGTTGATAACTCTAAATTCACTTATTTTATCAATGCCGAGGGTAATTTTTTTAAATACATTTTACTTACACATATGTATATATTATAAAAGAAAATATTTGGTTTACTTTGAACCAAATCAGACATACGAAGAGTAATGCTGGATTTAAACAAGCAAAAATTGAACTAAACTTAAACTAAGAATTAACATTAATTTAACTTATTAATGTTAATTCTTAGTTTAATTTTTGTTTACATTTTGCTTGCTTAAACACAGCATAAGAAAACGACTAATGAGAGTGCTATTTAAGAATAGCAACTATATGCACATTAATGTATTGCGGTACAGTTCATATGGAGAATCAGGCGAAGCAATATTCTAATTTGAAACAATCAGGTATACGAATGCGAAGTATAAGTATTCAAAGCAATAATGAACCCTTTTAATACGTGCTCTAACAAGTATTTAATAAGAAAATATAAAGCCTAAAAATACAATATCAATATATATAAAGAAATTTTCCCATGAACATTATCTAAAAAAAAAGAATTTTGGTGAAGAAACTAATTACGATATTATATTGAATATAGCTGAAAGTAATAATATATAGTGCAAAAGAGCCATAGTAAAAAAGCTGGAGGGGCCGTCAGTATTAATAATAATGTTTTATTTTGTTAAATTCACTCTACAATTGTTATGAAACAATATGAATAACTATGGAAACGTAAATATGGCATTTTAAAAGGTAATTTATTAGGAAATGGTGTATTTTTCAAATTTGGAGATGCAAGACAGTACAACATAAAGAAAAAAATTACAACCTTAAAGTGGATCAACATTACAATATTTTACGAGCAACTGAGAGCAATATCATCTTGGCCTTGCCTTTTCGCTAGATAACCCTTGTTAGAAATTAATATGAATCGCGTTTTCGAAAATCTTTACGATGTCATATAAAAGAAGCTAACGCAAAATCTACGCATTTTAAGTAAAGATTTCGACAAAGTTTTCATTTTTACAGTGTTTCTTTTACTGTTTTGTCGCTAACGAAATTACACCAGTAAGTGTTTTAAAACGGTAAACGGTTCTATATGAAGCGATAAAAACAAAATCCCTTTTTTAAGATAACTTGTTATCTTACGTTTAATACGTTACGTTACATTTACGTTTACGCTTCCGCTTTTGCTACGAGAATAAAACAGTGTCGCAGCATATATTGTGTAGCGAATTATTAAAAGAAATATCTGTAGCGGTTCGCATAAAACTTTCTTAGAAAAACTGATATATCGGATTTAATTATCCGTATTCGGCAAAACTATTATTATTTATAACATACTTTGGGATTAACGGTCACCCCCTCCCCCGAATTCTGGAAGTGATTTTGAAATTTACAAGTTAAAATTTAACGGCAAGGTTACCCGTTAAATATTTTTTATATGGATACATAACTTTAAGAATATTTTTAACGGATAATAACCTGAACGTTAAATTTTAACGAAGGTGTTACGTAATATGCCCCTCAGTCTGTGATATGGAGATTTTACTATGTGCTATCCTTATAAGAAAATAAAAATATTTTTTTTGTTCCTACGATAATCCTTTTTGGTTGTGAGTGTTCAGCAAATTGACTGTACGTGCAAAGCTTACAGCTTTAAATTTATGACGTTTCGCCATTATTTCCACGGCGAGTTACAATCGAATAAACCCCAACAACGAATACAACTGCATCATCGTTCGGATGATCTAATACCGTGTCAGCCAATCGGAAAACAAAAGCTTGTAAATCACAACCGATCGAAGCATTCGTGAAGCAAATTAAAAAACAAAAAATAAATTCAACAAAAAGTTTGAAAATGCGCTGGTGTAATGTAGACTCTGGTCAGTCCAGTTCTCCAGTTCAGTTTACCGAACGTGCAGACTCACAATTGCTTTTTACAATGCAAGACACATGGTTTCCTCTGCGGATCGGTGGGCTCCAGTCACGGATTGTCATTATATCTGTTAGCATCGGCGATTTATCGGGAACTGGCGATTTATCGTGGCCGGAGAGATACCGACGATTAAACACACACAACCCGATTATAATTTCTCGTTTTATTATTTTTCGAATAAATCGACACAGCGCAGCACCGACTATTTGCTCATCTGACATATTTCTCTCTGCTCTTGTTACCTAACTTTAGGCACAATTTATTGACCACGCTCAAATGCTTCGTAATTTCACGACTGTTCCTTCTGGCTTCAAGCAGATTTAAGTTATTATTAGTGAAGTTAGAAACGCAAAATTATTATTTGAGTAATGATTACGGAATTATAAACTATATGAAATATCGATATCTAAATTTCATTTTCATATTAAAAGAGATACGAAATTATATTTGTGTATTGCAACATTTTCAAAATATCAGTCAAACCATTGTTGCAGGCAACAATGTCTTCAGCTTGCCTTATGACCTGTAAAGAGATTAGATACTCGAAACGGTAGTACAAAAGAACGGAAATTTAAGATACTACTACAATGTAAAAATAAAGTAAATTTACATAACTATTAATGTAATGTTACACTTATGAAGCTTGTAATTTTACTGGATTTTGGAAAATTGCTTGATTTATAGTTACATTTTATCATAATTTAATAAAATTACAAGCATTTTATGTGTAATTTTACCTTAGATATGATGTAAATTTGCACAATTTTTTTACAGTGTAGTTGGACCGGATTCAAGCCCCTGGGCTATTGATTAGTGAGGCACACTCACTAATAAGTAATAAATACACTTTTATTAAAACATTTGTAATTTGTCAAAACCTAATTGAATTATAAACAAATCCACGCATTAGATTTTGCAGTAATTGTTTTCTATATAACCAAAATTTACTTTAATTCTGAGACAAAGAAAAACAAGATTAGGTACAGGCTCCTATGCCTTCAGCTCGCCAAATAATATAAGCGGATTTCCCTCTTCTACACCACGCTTGGCATTCATATTTAAAAATAATTATTTTGACCCATCGGCTCATAATTTTAAACAATGTTAGAAATGTGATTTTATTTTAAATATACACAAAATTAATGCAAATCAAACAAAAAGACAATATGAAGAAATCTTGTAGACATAAAATTTCTTTTTTCTAGCATATTTGGCTGTTTTAATTATTATTTTAAGGGCAATATTTAGGGAGGTTCCAAATTTTGGGGTCCAATAACTAAAGAAACTTTAAGATAATGATGTCTTTAAGCTGTTAAGAAACGCAGTGCGACATTTGGCAATTCACAAGGGCGAACATTCGTTTAAATTGATACGCAATCAGGGGCGGGCCTGTTCCAAAGATAATGTGAATTTACGGCTTGCGTTTTCGCCTTTAAAATATACTATACATATACGTGCGCAAGAATGCTATATATATATATATACACTTTCTAATTGAGTATTCATGGCTGGTTGATACGACGACTTCTACCCAGCTGATTTATTGTTCGTATTGATTTTAATCTTTTAAGAAGTTAGTAGCTAGTTCGTTTTGTACGCTGTACGTACACGTCGAGTGTATGTAAGCATGATTTGTATCGACATATCGTACTGTTATTTGAACATGGCTTTTACTAGTGCAATCGTAAAACAAGTTTTCTAACGTGTAACTGAGCTACGATGGATTAATGTTTCAAAGTTGGCGAAACCTGTAAAGTTACTAGCTTATTGCATATGAAATATATTTAAAACCAAACATGCAATACAAGCATTTAGTCAGTGATCTGCGATAAAAGAATTAATAACAGGTAGTCCTCGATTTACGTTGAATTGGTGCAATTGGAATCGGCGTAAAATAAAACCAATTATACTATGTATTATTCAATTAAATATACAAAGCTTCAGTGGCCTTCACTCGACTTCTTATAGTTCTGTTATCTATATGAGATAATATTGCTTTATTTTGTTTTGCCATTGTTAATTTGATTCAGGGATGGTCAAAATGTGTATTTCCGTTAAAATCCCGAGTTCAAATATTTTCATGATTACAATACACTTTTATACTTCGTCCAAAAAAGGAAAAATAAGGTCGTTACCGAAATACGAGTCCTAGTTAGGTTAAAGAATTGTTCACAGCGAAGCAATTAGTAATTAAGCTTAGAAAATTACAAATAATAATCTAGTTTGTATTATAACAAGCAATGCTAACATTCCAAGCAACAAAATTTATCAAACATTGTGTTAATTTTGTTGCTTGGAATGCTAGCATTGCTTGCCATAATACAAACTAGATACTGATTGTTTCTGTGTGAACAATCCTTTAGGCTTTAAAGAATTTCTTAGTAGATGATTTTAAAATACTTAGAAATGAAAATAAACAAAAATATGTAAATTAACATATAAGAAATATCTAGTGAAATTCCTGGAATTTTATCATTGATTTTGATATTTTAATTTTGTGTAATTTATGCTTATACCGACGCAAAACGAAATAAAAATATATAATTTATGCATCATATATATATAAAAGAAAATGTGCTGTGAGTTTGCGTTTGACAGTTTGACCATTAAAATTGAATATATTAATGAAACCTTTGAAATATAAACCGTACTATACACATACAGAAAAGCTACCACTATATCTTTTAATGTCAAAATTATATTTCCGCTTTAAATTCGAAATACTTCGCTTCCAGAACATTAGAACTCAGAATGTCAATTAAAAATTCATGAAAGAAAAATACACCATATACATATCACTTCGGTCAAATTTGTTTTTTATATTCACATATAGTAACATGGAAACGGATAAAATATGATTTTTATTAAAAAAATATATCGTAGAAGCCGTATGGCCTCAAAACGTGAATAATTTATTACGCGAATCTAAGTGCCGGTTTGGATTTAGTGAGGGCGGTACTGTGATATACCTACTCTGTATAGATGGCTTGGTTTGTCTGACCGAGTTGATGGTCTGTATATGCACATCGAAGATTCATGAATATTCAAATAAAATGTAAATGGCGGGAAAGGGATAAATAGCTCTCGAACTACCCATAAACCATGAGGGTCGCGAGGTCACATACGCCGCTCATACACACACATACTGAGAATTTTACGCCATACAAATATATACAAGCGCCATCTTGCCCATTAGCTTTGTAAACGTTACGTGTGTGTGTCTGTTTTGTGTTGAGTTATATTTAGAAGGCAAGATGTATAGTTATACGGTTTTCATCAAATACCACAATTCTCTGCCGCAAGGTAACCGTGATTACACCAGTGGTGTATCAACTACATGTGATCAATAACCGCATCTTTAAAAGACTAACGACTGGCGAAACAATCAGTAATTAAGCTTAGAAATTATAAGTAATAATTCCAGTTTGTTGCATGACATACAAAGTTAACGTTCACAGCAACAAAATTTATCATAAATTGTGTTAATTTTGTTGCTTGGAATGTTAGCATTACTTGACATAATACAAACTAGATTATTATTTGTAGTTTTCTAATCTTAATTACTATTTCGTTCGCTCTGAACACACGCCTTAAGGATTGTTCACAGCTAAAGAATTAGAAATGCAGCTTACTAATTATAAGTAATAATTCCAGTTTGTTGGATGACATACAAGGTTAACGTTCACAGCAACAAAATTTATCATAAATTGTGTTGCTTGGAATGTTAATATTGCTACTAGATTATTATTTGTAATTTTCTAAGCTTAATTACAAATTGTTTCGCTGTGAACAATCCTTTAAGGATTGTTCACAGCTAAAGAATTAAAAATTAAGCTTAGAAATTATAAGTAATAATTTCAGTTTGTTGTATGACATACAAGGTTAACGTTTCAACAGCAACAAAATTAATCATACATTGTGTTAATTTTGTTGCTTGGAATGCTAGCATTGCTTGTCATAATACAAACTAGATTGTTATTTGTAATTTTCTAAGCTTAATTACTGATTGTTTCGCTGTGAACAATGCTTTATGGTAACGAATACTATTTCTTGTTATCAGATATGAATAACAAAATATATATACAGTAAAACTTCCCTAACTCGAACTTCTATAACTCGAAGTATTCTCTAAGTCGAACTTTTTTCTTGAACACTAATGTTTCGTTTTTTTATTGATGAATGTATGTTCCTGATTATATATACAATTCTTTAAATTTAGTGGAAGATTTTGTAGAAAATGAAAGGTGGTCTTGTAAAATACAAAAGAAAATTACTGAATACTTTAAAATAAACAACAAATTTTTTCACATATTTTTATTGTGTATTTTCTATAACTCGAAGTTTCTCTAACTCGAATCTTTTATCCTGCACCTTGAGATTCGAGTTAGGGAAGTTTTACTGTATATATATATATATATATATATATATATATATATATATATATATATATATATATATATACATATATATATATATATATATATATATATATATATATATATATATATATATATATATATATATATATATATATGTATGAATGTATGTATATATATATATATAAATATATACGTAAATTTTGTAGCTGTTAATGCTAGAATTCCTTGACATAAAACCAACTAGATTATTATTTATAATTTCTATTCTTAATTACTAATTGACATGCTGTGAATGCTTAACGATTAGAAAAACCGACAAATTCAATATATATATATATATATATATATATATATATATATATATATATGAATATAGGTGCAAGTTGTTTGAATGATTACGTTTGTGGGTGTACGTGTGTTACGCCCCTGTGTCACGCTATCTATCGTGAACGCAATTTAAAAGTAAAGAATGTGTTCTTTCTTTCGCAAAGTTCATGATGCCCGGGCATACTTGATCTATTGTGTGATGGAATCCATTTTATTTTGGTCATGCACTTATTCACATGGTAATACACAAAGTGCAGAAATATGTATGATAGATTTATTACATTTAAATAAGAGCTCGTCAGACACTTTTTGCTGTCCTAAACACCCAACTCGGTAGTAAAGATATGGGACTATAGTCCGTTTTATTTAAAGCCATACATTGAAAAAAGTACTTACATATAAATTAGAGTTCGTCAAACAGCAACCACTATACACTTTTTGCGGTACAAAACCCGAAAGTCGATAATTAAAATACGGAACTGTTAAAATTCACTTATAGAACCCAAATTGAAATAATTAACTAAATTTTTATGTTGCACACGTGATAGAGAAATAACAATTTTTTTAAAAATCGGCCCACCGATGCCTACAAAACACTGACTCAAAAATTAGGCGGCCCATCGGGAATAAATCCTTCTTCTCCTATAAAGCGAATTCGCCTTTGTATGAATCAAAATTTAATGAGGCATCATTTAAAATGTACAAAATTGAGAATAAAATAAAGTGGATTATTCTATTTTTTTACTTAAGCATCACAAAATAATCACTAATCAACTATAACTATATAAAATGCCTTCAAACAAATTTATATAGAATATAAAACACTAAAATCGTCATTTATTTCACAAAAATAGTAAAAATCGTTCGTTCCCGACACCTACGAGCGTCAATTCAATACTGTATGGTTATCAGGTTTGGGCCCGTTGCTGTTCAGGTCAAAGCAACATGACTACAAGAAATAAAACACAGTCACAGTAATTAATTTAATTATGTAAGTTTATTTCGTAAATTGAATGAATACTAATTAATATTTATACGGTAAAAACAATAACAAATAATATTTTGAATTACAACCTAAAAATGTGTGCTTCTAAAACACCAATTTGTATTTTAAAAGTACACATTTAAGCGTGCTATAATTATCAAAATTGGACTAGTACAGGACAACACATAAATATAAAATGTACACAATCAATTTGTGGTTTTGGTTCAGTTTTCGTCGGGCGTACAATATTTTTATTTTCACAACTGCAGTATTTTAAAGTGCATCAAAGAGGCTTTTGCATTAAACAACAGTTGGGATTAGAGTAAAACCAAGTTGCAGTTGTTTATTTATTAATGCAGTTTTCTGAAGCGATTTAGCTTTTCAACGCAGTGAAAAACATAAGATGCTACTCCGTAAATACTCGAAGCGTAAATCTTGAACGAATATTACGATTCGCTTGCCAGAAAAGAACATACCAACTGCATTTAAGAATAACCTTATAATTCTTTGTTCAGTTTCACATATTTACGTCTGGTTTATAAACAAATACATTAGTTTTACTACGCAAAGAATTAACGTCTATGCATAATTTAATACATTACTTTTAAATAACGCACAATACAGAACATAGGCGTTCAAATGGACATTTTAGTTGTTTAACTTTCTATATTTTGTGTAACAAAAATACTAAGAATTAATCTTGAAATAATATTTAAGCATATTGCAGTAGCAAATCTGATTCTTAACGAACGCTTATAATAAAGCTCCATGAATAAAATGGGATGCGTCTAAGTTATAAAACTATTCAGTTTATGGAGCCTAACCAATGGGTGTTATATCGTATTACGATGGTTGTCAGATATGCTAATACTTTTACTTTAAATTAGGTATCTTGAGAAGCAAGTCGGTTTTTTAGCTGAGGAAATTAAGAAAATATAAAAGTTGCCCAACTCTTAGTGATAATAGTAATAATAAAGTTTTTAAAGGACTTTAACTAGTTACAAAAAAAGCTAGTGAATGTATAAACTAGACATTCTGTTCGATTCTGGAAAAAGTTATTCCAACTAGCAACGTTGCTATAAAGTAACTCCTATAGTTATAGTTTTATCGTAGCAACTGACGAGTAATTGTAGTTAGTCGATAACACGCATACAGAATAGGACAAATTATGTCTGGGGTGAGCAGTTAATCGTGAATCGAATTAATTTGTCTATAAACCAGACATGAAATGGAGTAGATGTAAATAAATTTTGATATTTGATTAGTGTGCTGGACTACATTATCATGGTTAAACATACATTTAAATACTGCGTGTAGATAACAGATTCTTTATAATTGTACGTACCAACGAAAACTGAAACACTTTCAAATACAATTTTCTCGTTTCTGACGCATCTAAAAACTTATCTATTATATTGTAAGACCCTGTAGAACTCATTTCTTGAGGTATGGGGGAAAGAGGTTTTTGTATCTAGTTGCTATGTTCACACTTCTGCTTAAAATATACAAAATGCTATTATAAACGAAACATGTGGTGTGTGATCACTATTTTAGGCAGAAGATTCATGTAAGAAATATCAATATATTTTACAGAATATACTTTTCATTTTTTTTTTTAGAGATGTATTGCTTTACGTTTTTATGATTTAAAGTTTGCACAAAATGACGTCTCTCGTTTTTGATTTGATATTTTCACAGCTATTTCTCTTGTCTTGTTTAAATTTAAACAAAATTGGCGGTTGGTACCAAAGGGTTAAACTGATGACGTCATTGATATTTTGAACAAACTTTTTACAATTTTCTTTATCTATTTCTGCTCCTAAGTATAAATACGTTATGAAAAATGTCTTTATTTTTTACAAGAGCACAGCAAATGTGATACAAATATGATTTCTTTTTTAAGAAACATTGTTGACTACATCTGACGAAAGAAATACACGTCTTACGGCTCAGAGAATTTGTTTAAGTTTGGTAAAAACAAAACCACAATTGGAAGATTCAAATATAAGCATTGGCGTCAGCAGAAATTTATTCATTGGGGCAAGAATGTGAAATAATTAACAAACTCAAAAAATATTACTAATAAATGTTAAAATGATAAACAATTCATTTTCCGATGTTGCAGGAGGGACAAGTGCCCTCCTCCTTGCTCCCTTTACAGACGCCCATGCATATATGGTTATGAAATGGCGATATTTTCATATGTGTGTGATGCGATTCTGAACAAATCTATAATTCTGTATAGAGAATATGTTAGATTTGAAGTAGTAAGTATAATTCAATGCATAAAACAACAAGCATAGGTGCAGGTACCAATACCTTCAATTCTGCAAGCTTATAAACAAAGGACAAAAATTATGAAAACATTTTTATAAGCATTGATTTTTTTAAATTAAGAAACCAAATTTACAACAATTTACATAAACTTTTTGGAATATTTAAAAAAGTGTATCAATTTAATACAAGCTCCATTATTTAGGCCAAATTGAATTTTAAATATAAAAATATATATATATTACAGATTCATCTTACAGGTCTCTAGACTTGCTTAGAATCAAACCATTACAAATATTTACATAGTTTGATCTACATTTCAGAAATTTCTCTGTCCCCCCTAAGTTGTGCATTCCCCCCGTGAAATAAATTATATAAATATATATATATATATGTATATATAGCTAAAATAGATATTTTTATATACAAAATCATAACATACAATAAATTAGAAATTCATAACAAAATATATACACGATGATAACGAACGCGCACCAAGTGTCCGTTGTACAAATAATTCAATTATTTATTATAGTTTGTGTGAAAGTGTTTTTCTAGTATATATATATATATATACACAAGTTTTAACTGGCTAATAAAGTTAAGTGTTTCGTGTGCGGAACGCATCATCTTTAATTAATAATGGCGCGATCCTCATTAACATGGAATGTAAGTGAATGTGTAAGGTGTGTGTGGAGAAGACGCCAAGCTCAAAGCACCGAACTTGTTTGTGTGTGATTCTGACTATATATATATATATATATATATATATATATATATATATATATATATATATATATATATATATATATATATATATATATATATATATATGACGCCACTGCGACTCACTTAGACCGAGTTACTTTTGGTTTTTGGGCAGCACTGACCATATAGTTAAAGGTTCAAGGAGGGAGTTAGTAAAATCTGCGAGAGACATTTACCTCTATGCATTTTGATGTACTGAGACATATTAATTTCCTCATTTCAAAATTCTCCAATAAAGAAAGAAACATTTCTTTTTGACTTTATATATTTATAATTTAGAAATTACAAAGGGATTAATTTATATTTTAATTCTGAATTCATTTCTATTATTTTAATTGCGTGTAAAGAAGCAAAAATGCAATGGACATTATAACAGGAAGAAATTGAGACACATAATGTTGTTTATCATTCTGTATAACACGAGTAACCGTGGGTTTATTGTCTCCCTCCTCCATATCTTAACTTCATGGACTACATTATGAATAAGGTCGGCTTGGTACTAATCATCTGCACGGGGTTTGTGCGAAGTGAAAAATTAATTTTAATTATTAATAATTAACTGAGTGTAACGCAACGCGTTGTCCCGTCGGGATGATGAGATGACGTCAGCGAAACTTAAATAAACAACAACAATAACGTCTTACAAACAAAAACAAAAAAATAATGTTTGGTACGGTTCAAGTACGATTATAATTCTCACTGATTTGTCGACAGAAGGTGGTTGGTACGTAGAGCACTTTATTTACACACACACACACTTTAGTGTTTTACGAAAATTTATTTCCTATCGTGTGTTCAAAAGACATTGCACATTGTTCGCGTGTTGGTAACTTCACACTTATCGTCCGACCTAACCTCAAACTACGCCAAATCCGCACTCAACTGTGATAATCGCCGCGGGTCCCTGCGACCCCGATTCGACCCGCGCGTCGTACTCGTATGATTACTATACCCCGAATCCGAGCCAAACGCCGAGTCTTGTGAATATGGTTTTGGGACCGGTCGAAACGTGGCCAAATGTCCCAAAACGGGCACAGTCTCGTACGGTCCCGGTTGCGTGGGCAAACATTGTATCCTCTGCGTGATACTAGGTACCACTGGTCTTCTTCCCGGTGGTCCTACACTTCCAATTCGGGGGTAAAATTGTAATAACGCATCTAACAGCATGCCTTCATGGAACTCATGGTTTCTACGCTCGAGACTTCGATGTCTCCTCGCCCCTCCAGGGATGGGTGGTAACGGTTCTTGTTGCCGTCGAAATCGAAGGATATCCCGCCGGGTTGGAGGGTCGTTGCGGTAAGGCGGGGGCGGCATGTTAAGTCCTCTTTCAGCGTCGCCTGCTAGGCTTAGTTCGTCTTCGGCGAACTCGTCCTCGCTTCCGGGCGCTGGAGCCATCTCGCTTTCCGCGTCGCTCAGCTCCTCGTAGACGGGATTGTAGAGGTCTTGCGAACAATACGGGTCCGGGCCGGGCGATGAACAGAGGAACACCGGCGGATTTTGTGTCATCGGGTAACCGCTTGGATAGTGGATGTTACTTTTCACATCTATCATCTGTAACATAGAGGAGAGAAACTTTGTTTTAGTTATTATGTTCATTGTAGTTTTGGTAAGTTTGGGCCAACTTTGACTAATTATATATATAATTAAGTGGTTGAAAGTGAATTAATAATTTAGAGTGGAGTTATACGGTACACAGTTTACGCCTAAGTTTCTAGTTGGTGATATACGAATAAAAATATCCTATTTTAATGACATCACGCTAATTTTCTCGATGGTTTTGGTATTGTCTCAAAACATCTTTGAAATATAAACAACTATATCCATACCACTAATAAATCGTGAATATATGTTGAACATTGTAAACAAAGATAAAACAATATCGATTAACATCAGGCTGGAAGTTGTCCGTCGGTTTTGTGAAGTTTGCGCGACTAGGCTATAGTGAAAGCTTCTCAATGTAAACATAAACGTCGTTGATCTGATGTTACTTTGCTGGTACGAAGCCCACTAATCTACGAAAAGTTTGTTTTTCAAAAGTTTCCAAAGGCGCTCTAGTTCCTCTGTGTGTATAGACTAGTAATTTTGACACATCTATTAGCTAATTGAACCTTAACCTCTCAATACCCAACACACATCCACACATATTTTGTGGGAAGACACCCACACCCGCCGTATGAGTCGATAAAGTGAAATATACGGCGCAACTTGGTCAGAAAACTAATTTAACATATTTTCGGAACTTTTAAAATAATTTTGTCTAATACTTTTCGCAGGGATTAATAATTGAACTATCGTTTATCTATAAATAAATTTTCAACCAGATATGCTATAGAATAAGGCTACTCTAGCCGTACGTGTTAAGAAATATTTATTTTTGGATTATTTGCCAAAAACTAATAAATTGGTATTGGTTGTTTATGCTTATTAGGGTTTACGACAAAATAAATTTAAATCCACAGTAAGCTGGTAGGGCATTTTGAGTAAAGTAACTAAGTAGTAAGTTTTATTTGAGGGTAGAACGAAATAATAGGATTATAATTTGGTTTTACTAATGAAAACTAAAGAGGATACGATTAGGTGGCCAAATATAATAACGACGATATTTTATTTTTAGTAACAAGCGGTTTAATTTAGCAAGACTGATAACCGGAACCACTTAGATTTAACGGAAAGATAAACGCGTACGAACGCTTCGTATAGTGAACGACGTGTTGTTTATATCACTCGTTGTTGGCACATTGCATCCTTTTGCGTGTAAACGGGCCACACATCAAATGAAATGTGTTCCACCAACCTACCTACTATATATTTGATAACCTTCTCACACGTACACCGATTCAAATCTGGATTGTACACTCACTTACAATCATTCTCACAATTCTATTATCAATTTTATTTTGGATTTCATCAAATAATGTCTACCCCAGATATATAAGCCCTAATTTTGAAAATAGACAGTATTCATGTCAAAATTAGAAACAAATTATTTTGCTAGACATATTAACTGTGTATTTTATTCCCCTTCAAAAATTGAACTACTACTACTTATGAAGTTATTCACGTCATTAATTTTTGAATAATAACAAGATTTGGTACGCGTAAAACGCACCAACGCGCAGAGCTCGCCCTTAGGTAAAATATGCGTTGCGAGCAGTGGTTCTTAATTATTATGGCCTTTTGGTTAACAATTTGAAAATATGTTATAGGTGTAAAAAGTCTTACATTTAATTTTAGATTATATTGATAAAACAAAATTTAGTTCATACTTTAAAATTCAAAATTATAATATTTAATAATTTTTTTCGGGCTTTGGATTAACAAAATGAAAAAATCTTATAGATATAAAATATCTTAGAATTTTTAGTAAAATTTTTAAGTGTATTAATTATTTTTATAATGGCAGTATTAAGGGGGGCTCTAAATTTTGGGGCCCTATAACTCGGGAAGTATACGGGCGATTGGATTTATACTGCGAGCGGATTCAAATGGGATGCCAAATAATATGTGTACCAAATTTAGATTATATTGATAAAAAAATAATTTAGTGCATATTTTAAAATTCAAAATTATAAAATTTAATAATTTTTTTCGGGCTTTGGGCTAACAAAATGAAAAAATCTTGTTGTCTTAGAATTTTTAGTAGAATTTTTAAGTGTTTCAATTATTTTTATAAGGGCAGTATTAAGGGGGGCTCCAAATTTTGGGGCCCTATAACTCGGGAAGTATACGGGCGATTGGATTTAAACTGCGAACGGATTCAAATGGGAGGCCAAATAATATGTGTACCAAATTTGGAGTGAAACGAGTAGAGGGCACAAATTTGGTCTTACGAGCGACGACTAACATCCAAGTATATAAGTTATATACATTTTTGGATTCAGGGCGACGAGACGAACACTTTTTCTTAATGAAATTTTTTGATCAGAGAATGCTACAGACACACGACCGAATGCTTTAGCCTCTTCGGTACTACGTACGGCGAGCTAAAAAATCTACTTGTATTATTCCTTCTTTGTTGTATATATTCATAGATGAATATGCGGACAAAACCTGATATTCCCATTATCTAAGCCTGATATTCCTATTACGTAAGCAAGTTCATAAGCGGAATGTACTGTATTTTCCTGCTTCGTGCGAAAGTTAACGTTGGTGATTGTACAAATGTTAGACGATGACTCCTTGTAAATGTAAAATATGAGTTTCCTTCCATGTCCAATCTATCATATTCGTAAATGAATTCATAATTGTATGTTGCTAGCTTACATAAAATATGAAGTATTTCATCATTAACGAACGAATGAAATGATGGTAATGAATAATGGTAATTAAATTAAGGTGATGTTTCCACCTTATACATAGAATAACGAAGAGAAGCCCAACGGTCTAGTAAGCTTATCTATAAGAATAAGAAGAGTTGGGTAAGAGATGGAGTCGGTAGTGCAGTAGGAAATGCACACTGTGTATCATCCGGTGTCGTTTCCTATGTAGTACGTGGCGACGTAGCGGGAGAGCCACATAACTCGATGCGGCACAACCAGGAAACAAGAATACTCTCTTACTGGCCGTCGTTTGAGGGAGCGTTTACGGGCTAGCGAATTGCCCACCAAGCGCTTTCTGCGCGTCGCATATGATGTTTTTACTATTTGAATTGCACGATAGAGGAAGCTTTCGCCGTCAGATACCTTTCCTATAGCTGTAGTACGAGTAGGAGACGTTTTTATTATCGGGGAACGCCACTAGCTGCTTTCAAAGAATTTACAACAATACTAACACGCAGCTGGTTGCATCAACTTTGTACATCTATGTATATTATATTACAAATTCCAATAAATTATATACGCTTTTAGTTTTCCTTGAAGCAATATTCACAATAAAATAATTAAACATTAATTGAAAATTTTGTGATAATACAGTATTTTTTACTGAGGACGCTTCATTAACACGAAGAATAATAAAAAACAAACCAACGAAATAAAAAAGCGAACCCTTATGCGTGTGTTTATTTCTTGAACTACTATATCTTCCCGACTACCACGGTTGAGTTGACGTAGGACAATGTTTTGATTTGAATATCCGGCCACCCTTTTGTGCCCACTGACAGATCTTACACCTTTTACCCACATTATAATGACGTGTTAACGAATATCTATAGCGCATGGTGGCATTCGTTTTTGTTTGGTTCATTCTTCTTTTTGTTTTGTTTTTATGTCTGTGTATGTGTGTTCGTGTAATATATCGATTTCAGATTTTTATCTACAATACCTTTGTGTTTATGACCATGGTTATACATATATCCTCGAGCGGTTATAACCGCGCGCTATTGTTATATATATAAATCATTCGGAGTTTTTTTCTTTATCGGTGATGATCGGTTAAACAAACTAAAACCGGATTTATGACCGTACAGAAGTAAGCAAAAGGTGATATTACTCACAATTTTATTTTTGCGACTTTTTGTTAGGATGTTCATTGGTTATGAAGAAAAATGTGAAGCGAATTGACTTTTCATAAAAACTGATACACATTAATGTGAAATATTATATACTGTGAGAGAACTACAAAGGACATGATTAGTTGAAATATGTATCAAAATTTCATAACCACTACAATATGAATTGATTTAACTATCTGTATAGTTGCTTCGGATATACATGTTTTGCAACAAATAACTACATAAATTTGAATGCACTACTACACAGAATAGATAGAATTGGTTCGTCTTACGATAGAGAATATCCTCCTTTGTAACCACATGTTCTTGGATTGTTGATATCTCGTTTAGTTTTCGTGATATTTGAGTACAATGAAGATTAAATTAAATAACAATATCACGAAAGCTAAACGAGATATCAACAATCTAAGAACATGTGGTTACAGAGGAGGTTATGCGCAACGCAATACTCTGTAAATGTAATAATAAAGTTTATAATAATAATGTTCGGTTATTTTCTGAACAGACGTATAGTTACAGCAACTATGCGAAAGCTTGTCTAAACTATACTTTTATTTATATTTAGTATGTTGGTTGATAGAAAATGTTAACTATTACTAGGTTAACCCGTGGGTACTATGGGCAATAAACGAAAAGCTCTTTACAAATAATCTTGGGCTCAAATACGGATTGTTTCTTTGTCTTAGCCTTAAGGAGTTAAGTGTAGGTTTAATTTCGAACTCACCTCAATAGATGGCGCCACAATGCGGCCGGTGGCGTTATGTGTGGGCGTAGGACGTGGTATGACGTCACTGAGATCCTCGTATATTACACCTGCGGTGTTCGAGCCGTCGCAGTTGTTTTGTGGCGATGTTTTACACGGTAAGAAATTCTGTACTTTTCGCTTGTGTCTGAAAACAAAAAATAAAGACAAGGTAAATATCACATACAACACGCAAATTATTGTACTTATGATAAATGTAAGACAACTTTAAACATAAAAAAATGTTAAAAAAAAAAACTCCTTTTTATAGAATATGTACTACGTGGAGGGAGTAATGTCTCAAGTAGCCCCCATTGGTTGGTAACCCCCTCTATATACTCATTATTATCGCGTCGTAGTACCCCTATCGTTCTTGCGAACCGCTTATACACGTACAATAATTACATTCGCTCCCGGAACATTTTAACTCAACTGTAACTATGGTAATATCTAATTAGTTGCCCTAAGTGACTCGGATATTGAAGTGGAGCGAACTGAATTATTATTGTTCCATAATAATGTTATTATGATAAAATGGACGTTGAGCGACGGTTCATTTAACTAAGCGTAGTTAGGTATACATAATTAAACGGAGTTGCTCGATTAAACATAATTTACCACATTTTCTTATATTGTCCAGCGAAATTAAGAGCTTTTAAAAAATGGCACCAGAATAACGCAGAATAGAGGTTTACGGTTTCTTACATTCTTACACCTAGTTTTAAGGAAAGAATCATAAAAAATGCCAGTTTTGATAAAAAATAACTTGATTTTATGACATCTTACTAATATATTTCTAATTCGAAATATATTTTTATTTAATTTTTACTTTATTGGGCAAAGTTTATAAGGATGTAATTATAAAAATTCAAAATTTAAACGTAAATACATGTTTAGAGCTTCCATGAGTTGATATAGATTATTTTAGAGATAACATCTCTGTGTGTGTGTGTGTGTGTGTGTGGGTGTGTGTGTGGGTGGGTGTGTGTGTGTGTGTGTGTGTGTGTGTGTGAGTGTATGAGTGTAGCGCTCTACAGCAAAAGCTGTGAAGATAAACTTATGAAACATTATATTTAAAATTCGTATGTAGCTCGAAAAAAAAAAACATCTATAAGCTGAAGTGGCCTTCACTCGTCTTTCCTGTGCTATCACTATTTGTATTTATAATAATGCATTATTTTGTTTAAATATATATTGTAACTAAAGAAACGTACATTTAAACCAAAATTGCTAAAATATTTAATATCTTCAACTTTTAGAAGACACAGTTTTTCACTAATATTCCTGTTATTTCCGAGATATTGAAGAAGTTGCAGGAAGTAAACTGTTACTTCCGATTAAGAAATTGTATTCAAAAATAGGAGGTGCACACTCGGACTAAATATACACTTCATAATTTATACTTCAACAGTTTTGACTCTAGAGCATTCACACACACACAGGCGTCATTCTGTAAATAGTCAGACTCGATTTAGAGAACATCCAAATGTGTTACAACATTTCATGATTGCAATACTTCCTTTTAGACTTCATCCAAGAAAGTAAAAACAAAAATGTTCAAGGGTATACGCTGTAGAATGTTCACACACACACAGACGCCATTGCCCAATAAGTTGTATATATGTATATAATGATTTAGTTTTGGCCGAAGAGCTCATACATAAATATAATTAAATTTCGTAATAATATTATACAGTTAGAATGGTTTCTGTAGTCTGTACATTCAATACACAAAACACTACATTGTACACAGATATCTGACGCTAGATGGCAAAGTGATGTTATTATATATAGATATATACATGTAGAGCTTCATCTGTTCATGCGGGAATGCTGCAACAGGGAGAACGGATGCTGGTTGATTTTAACGGTTTGCTAATTAAGAAAGAGAGATGCACGCACTATAGGTACAAATTATATTTTGAATTTGGCATCAGTGCGTTTGACGTTTAAATATACATTTCTGCTGGTTCCTGCAACAGTACTACCAACCCAAAACAAAGGGGTAGGCTTACACTAGTGTATAGTGAAATAGGGGAATTTCTGTGTGTGTGTGTGTGTTACATTATTGCTATTGAATGTTGCTTTGAATATGTCAGTATTATAACTAGATTCGCGCTGATATTTTGATATTACTGTCTATTGTATTACAATATGTGATATTGTGTGTTAACAAACTTGCTTTACAATTTACAAGGCGTCGCATCTAACTAAAATTGGATGAGTAACTCATACAAACTTTATGCTATAATGAAATGTGCTCTATATTGTTCTATGATGACAATATTATTAGGCGCTTTCCTTAAAACCCCCCACAAAATGATTATCAATAGCCCATAATAAGTTGTAGAATAATACAGTTATACCAAACTACAATAAAATTAGTAATGTCTCAATTTTCGTAAAAAAAAAATGCATCCTATACTTTACAAAATATTTTTTTGATCATAGAAGTCAATATTTAATAGGTTGTAAAGGGAAGATTAAGTAATATATTTCGACCTTCATCAGAAATTGACTTTACGATCAAAATAATCAAATGAACTACATATAAATTCTAGTCAAAAAAGAAGAAAAGAATCATAAATAAAATATGTTCGATTGTACGAAAAATAAACGTTTGCATTTCAATAGTATTAAAAGAAAAGCTAGTACAAATAATCCTCGACAAACTATGTAAGACTTTAAGGGCACGTGTGCGTGAAAACTTTCCAAATTATCAACAGAGGGGCAAAGAAGCAGAAGCGTAGCCATCTGTGTATGGTGGGTCCAACTAAACAACAACACGAGGCGAGCAACACATCTAATTTAAAATGCACAACTGGTATGTGAAACACTCCGAACGACACGAAACAAAGGATGAAACCAACGCAAAATTAAACTATTTCACGGTCACATGACATGGTAATTTATGCTTGGAACACCAGAGGGTTTCTACATTCTAAATAATATGTAAAACAATGGCCACACTGTTTTTGTTTCGATCAGGATTAGAAAGTGATATATGTTTATAATGGATTTTCAAAATGTTCAATTTTTTATAATTATCTTATAAGAAAATATAACGTTATGGATATTAACGTTTTGAGGTCCCTTGAGTATGATTTGATTATATGCGTAGCATTACTGAAAAAATGAACAGAACAACGACATTTACTTTGTATACCGTGTGCCAGAGAATATATCATCAGCACACCAACGCATACCATGATTATACATTCTTTTTGTACAACGTTTAAAAAATGCAATTTTTGCGCTACGCATTTGTAAACGTTAGTTATCCTCCGCTGTATAAATGCATACAAAAAAAATAACCATTTGAAATTTAATGCCAATTTATTTAGTTAACTGGTGCGCCAATTTACAAGATGAATTAGTGAGCATTGATAATCGTATTTCATACGCAAAGTGCATAATTTCAGGGCGCTTTTTCAAATCCCGGTGGTCGTGTAAAAACTGCTATGATTCATAGATGCGCCGCTAGCCGTCCCTGAGCACGTCATAAAACTGCAATAGCTCGCCAACCCACCGAGAGCAAGCGAGCTTTTGACCCCCTTAAATAAAACACAGCACGCGCATGCGCATACCTTATCTCTAATACCGTCATTTAGTGCGTTTTATTGTTACTTTTATTGAGGCAATACACATTGATCGAGGGACACACGCTTCGAATGGTTATTAGACAAATAAGAAACCGCATTGGAAATTTGATAAATATATACGGAGGTGCAAGCACCAATACTTCCAGTTTACAGCAGGCAATTAAAAATCTCTTTGAATAAAATAATCCTAATTAAAATAAAACCTTGATAGAAATTTCGTATATATTATGTAAATCTCCATACTGCAAGTTAAAAGCGATAATAACATGATTTGGTACGCGTAAAACGCACCAATGCGTTGACCAATTGGCCAATTATTATGGCCTTTTGGTTACCAATTTTGACAAAATGTTATAAGTCTTACAATTTTTTGTAACACACGACCGAATGCTTTAGCTTCTTCGGTACTTCGGCGAGCTAAAAACAGTAGTGTCCTAGACTGAACTTTCTTAAACGAATAAGTCTACATACACGCAGGCATGTTGGGTGGCTAAGACTCGAAACAACGACAGCGCCTCTGGTGGTCGAGTGCGTGAGAAACCGCCAAGCCGAACGATTTTTAATCCTAACTTTGCAAAAGTCGACACAAACCCCAGTAGAAATACGACTAGCACAACATAATATAGTCGTGCACGCATTACGACTTAAATTTAACGCACAATCCCAGCGATTGCCTGCAGTCCCCAGCGGAGTCAATTAAATGAAGATTCGTTGCGTTAACTGTGGACGTCTCTCGAACTTTTGCGACAATTTAAATATTTATATACCATATAATTTGGGGGGAATTTGCATTTGGGAGTGATAATTATTGCGACGCCTACTCGGTGCGTTTAATTAACACAAAGATGAAATATTCGTAGAGGTGGGAGAAGCCTCATAAAGGAACCGTTGCATTTGCATTGTTGAACCAGCGCTGATTTTCTACAAAACTTTTACCTTTGTCTCATAATTATTTCTTTCTACAACTAACTAACCAAATACATATTGTGTACTTTACGGTTGATATCATAAATACGGCCATATCCGTGTCTTTTGGTAAATATAAATAATAAATTATATTTACTAATAATTACTTATTTAACTTAGACTTCGTTCAAGTAAGTAAGAATGTAATAATTCGGGAACACATTAATTTCAATTGTGTAGTATACAGAAGAACTATGAATCTTTCGCTAATTTATAGAGTTAATAGCTTTAGCACTTAAAATAATAACATTAAATTGCGACACTCTAATTAGGGACATGATAAAGTCGTAGTTTACAATAAAGACGAAATTCCCACTTGCTGAGAAAGCATTAAGTGAAATGTTCAAAGTGGATAGGGAATTCTAAGAATGAAAAAAATAAAAGGGGAATAAGAATAGCATTGAACCGAATTGAATAAAACACCTCTTCTTTTGAATGTACGATAGTGCTATATGTAATCGCAGAATAGCTATGTAGTACCTAAAGTCAATACAAGATTGCGCCACTACGCTAGGCGAATAGAAGAAAAGTGTCTGGAGATAAAAATAACATCACGCTGGATTATATACAAATAGTGTAACACTAAATATACATAAATTATGAATTAACTGACATAATTTTCCTTTTTGGACATGTTCCAATATACTGACGACAGTTTTTGGAGATTTATGACTAGCAGACATATGCCAAAGAGAAAAAAGTTGATTTTTATGTAATTGCATTTTATATGGTATTTTGCTAGACTAATATATTCAACTTAGGCATTAGTTCAGAACATAATCAGTTTACGATGCTCTAAACATGTTTATGCTGTTTCTCACTCTTTTGAGCTGGCTAACTATTTTTAGTTTGTAGTACAGAATGTACAAAAAACCTATAGTAATTGGCCCTGTGTCTGTGACATTGTTTAATCACCCTGAATCCAAAAAAAAAAAATATAATTCATACACTTGAATGTATGTATCTGACCGCAACTCCTCTGAAGATACCGGTTAAATTTTAACGAAATTTGATATACATATAATATGTGTGGACTTTAAAGCTAATTGTACGTACAGTTCTGGAGTAATAGGGCCCCAAAACCATGTAGCCCCCCGTAATACTGTCCTTAGAAATGAATAGAAAACATAAAAGGATTCTACAAGAAATTCCTAGATATTTTATATCCAGTAAATATCTTCAAATTCTGTGTCCAAAAGCTCCAAAATAATTTATGAAAAATTACTTTTTAGCTCGTCGTACAGTAAGTACAAAAGAGCTATAGTGATTGGTCGTGTGTCTGTAACATGCTCGGATCGAAAAAAAATTTTAACAAAAAGTTCTTGTATTTTCGCCTTGAATCCAAAAATATATATAACTCATATACTTGGATGTATGTATCTCGCTCGCTCGGTCGGTCCGTCGTAAGACCTGAGTTTGTGACCGTAACTCGTCTGAAGGTACCGGGCCGATTTTGATGAAATTTGGTATACATATAATTTCCATGCCCGTGATGTTCCCGTCGCATTTTAAATCCAATCGTCTGTACAGGACCGGCGTTATAGGCCCCCAAAATTTGGAACCCCCCTAAATACTGCCCTTAGTCAACTTATAAAAATTTTAGAATTTTCTACTCAACATTCTAAGATATTTTATGTGATTAAAGTTTTTTCAAATTGTGAGCCCATAGGCTTAAAAAAAATAATATAAATATATTTTGAAGTATATCAGACATCGATCGCCATCTGTTAGTAAAATGAAGAAGTTATATTTATGTGACAGTAATTTGTTTGGTTATATTTCCCAATGTATAAACCATTTGCTTCTGTGTTTTAATTAATAAAATTAGGAAATGTTCATCAAATAATTATCAATATCCTTGGCAAATCACGAAACGAACGATATTAACGTTACCCATGTGGATGTGTGCAATTTTAAATGTGGGGTTTTTGGAAATTAAAACTGTTATGGTACAGGAATAAATAAATGTCGGGATCATAATTGGTTAGATTGGTTCAATGGACTATGTGAGTATAATGTCGATGATTAAGAATTATATACGTAAACTTAGAAATTTATTAATTTCATATTAAATGCCGATGAAATATCATAACAACAATAAATTTTGTACTATAATAATTGCTATCTCTTTTAGTTTTGTATTTATTGATGTGACCGCGCTCGCCGGAACGGCGAGCTGATAGCACTGGCGCTAGCGCCAGTTCTTGTTTGAAATATTCATTAATATTCATAATATATATATGACTTTATATATCTATTTATTATGTTTCATAACTATAACGTTTTTCAGAATTTGTAAAGTACAATCATGTCCCGAATAATATTGTAAAATATTTGATCCTTGGAGCACAACGGTTCCACTATATAATATTGTAGATTCTTGTACAAATGAGACCTTAATTTTTCTTATTTTATTTATTGTTATATGTATGCAATAGAGAGTTAATATTTGAAAAAGTATACCTAATTTCAATGTGTTTGTGTTAAATGGTTAAAAATTCATCTTATATAGGTGTAATATACAATTAGCTTATTGTACAATAAAAGAAAAACTGTTAAATTACTTACTTTATTTATAACATTAATATACTTGAACGTGAAGGGTGAATAGCACACGTATCGCGATTTACGATTCATATAAGGCCTTGCCTACAGAGCTACTAAGTGTACAAACGTACGGTCGATGGTTCTAGTAGTGTCGCAAATAAAAATTAAGTATGCAGTTACGCGGGAACGGCTGTCCCGTAAGTAAGAGAGGAGAAGAGTTTTCCCGCAGATAGCAATCATAGTAAATGGACGGAAAAAAACCATCTGGAAGTTATAAAACAAGAAAACTTTGAAGGTTCACCCCTCCTTTATACACCAATTTCTGGCGTGGCGTGGCGTGTGGCGCTAGTTATTGAAGTTTTTACGTAAATCATGTTTGATGTGCGCATGCGTATGTGTCGGGAAAAAGGGGAAAGCGAAGGCAATGTGTGTGTGTGTGTGCTGTTGCTATAGGATTTTTGAATCCGTAGGGAGCGAGTAGTGGCTGCTGTGCGAAGTCAAGAGTTTAATAATAATGTTACTATACCTCCGTATAGTATGAAACTAACGAGGGTTGCATTGCACACAGATGATTTATACGGCTGAAAAGTTAAAATTGGATTCCACGTGAAATTTATATTAGAATTACGTCGCGCTCTATAGCTAGACCATCTACTCTGCTATTACATTACTGTTTCCTGACTTCCGCGAATTGTATTTTAATAAAAGATTCCTCATTGGGCAAATATATTAATTGCAAATAACAACTGCAATATATACTCGAGAATTAATTCCTTTGTCCCTTGAGTTCCATATCTATTCAATGACATTTTTCGTACAAGTTTTGTTCTCGTTTCCAAACTTTATCATAGCCAGTGTCGTATAAATGTAATCTTTCGAAACTTGTGTTTTTACTTTCTTTTACGTAGTAATAAGTAAGTATAGGGATCACCAAAAAAATCGACCTCGAGATTTTAATATCCATGTTGAGGGTCTCTGAATCCATTTTCATTATTATGTCACTGATATCGGTATGTCTGTCTGTGTGTGTGTCTGTGTGTGATCCCTACAGCCTATACCGTTCAACGTAAAAATATAATATTTTGGATTTAAGATTTGTGTACTCCAGAGTAGAAAACGTCCTATTTTGAAAAGGGTATTTCAACCGGAAGTGCTGATTTGCCAGTGTCATTTTTTAACTATCTTGGCGACGGCTGCATTTACAGAAAAACATAGATATAAAAACTCAAAATTTTCTAATTTAAAACAACTTTTATTTCAAAAGTGAATAGTACATTCTAAAAAAAATGTAAATTTATTAATTATTTGTTATCTGCGACTGGTTTTTTGTTTCTCTAAATGTCAAAAACAGTAAAAATGAAATTTAGTGATGCTAAATTTTAATTATGGAACGAAATCACATCTGCATATCAATGCTCGAGAAATATCGTTAAATCTGGAAATATATATGTTTATGGAAAAGTCTTTATTCAATATGATTTATTTTAGAATGACTAAAAAGAAATTAAAAACAAAAACAAAAATATGAAGAAAACATACATGGCAAAGAAAAGATAAGTGCCAGAATACAGAATAAAAGAATGAGATGAACAGGGAGAGTAAGAAAATTAGACGTTTGAATGACGAATATAAGGAGAATGCAAGAGAGAGAAAGCAAGAAAACCTAAAATATTTTTTTGTATTTTAAAACTATCGTTTACCTAATTTTATTTTCTTATACACTATGTATAAAAGAAAGCATTGTGATTATAAACAAAAGCGTTCAAACAATTTTAATGGAAAAATCCGTTTTGAGGGTCCCTGAATGCATTTTATATATTTTTCATTGTCGTCTATGAGCCTGTGCACAGGTAAACCCGAAAAATAATATGTTTTGAAATAAAAATTAGTAAATCACAAAATCTCTTCATTGTGAAAAAGATATTTCAACCGGAAATTGCTTTACTCTAGTATTTCAATATCTCGCAAATTGTATGCGTTAGTGGAAAAGTGATTGGCATAAAAGTTGAAGAAAGTGAATTTTCGAAAAACTGTTTCAATTACTGAAAACTTGCCATTGAAAATAGCCTTGTTACAATTACGTTTTCCAATTTATTACACATATTGATATTGTTCTATGGTAATGAAACAAAATAAAGCAACATTATATTAAATATATAGTATCGAGAGAAGGGCACAGCTTATAATTACTGTCGTTACCCTAGCAAAAATTTCGTGATTGATTAAAAGCAACAATATATTGAATAATCGTTTCGGCTTACTATTGCAGAACTCAGAAATAAATTAGAGAGATAAGTCGTTGCTTACAGTAATAAATGTATACAACCGCATTAAATGTGAATACAGCAAAACAAATCGGCAATACTTAAACTTCAAAGTATCAATAGTAGCTTCATTCATGGCATAGTATATAGGCACTTCACTTTAGCGTGAACATGTAACCAGTATACACGAGTATATGTACCCAGCTACATAAATACCTGACAAATATCGTCCTATTCATTGCAGTTTCCTTTTAAAATGTGCATGCTCACCTATAGCATTACATTCCACCGACACTTTGCGGCACATTCGGCTTCTGTTCCGCGAGGAGCACGTTCCCGTTCGCGTTCAGTACGCGCGCTTCGCGCCTGCCTCGATGTGTAATAATTAATCAGAAGTGACGTGACTCATTATCACGCTAGGAGTATCCATTACCGCCTCGCCAGGAAGTCATTAGAGGCAGCGGCAGGCTAATGGAGGCGCTACACCAGCAGTGGTGGTTTCGGACCCTGGCGAGGCGACTTTAGGCGATAACTGGCCAGGCCTGGCCTGCCGATGCACAATAGGCGACGCCGTTTATATGTCATTGCGAGATAATGTTTATCTTTATTGTTGGGCCCGTTGCTTTTATAGTCCACTTCTATTTTTATTTTTGGTTGGTTCTTTATTCCGCTGGATTATTGTAATGTAGCAGCGTCAACTATTCAATCACACCGTGTCAGTGTTAATGATGAGATTTGAGGTTTAATGTGAAGATACGCGTAGTGTCAGTTACACCACTTAAAACGGTGTTATTGGATTAAGTTTTATTTCGAATTATGATTAATTGAATTTCTACAAGTGACGTTCGTGGCGAGAAATTTTGAAATTCCTTTCAAATTACAACATAATAGCTTTTTGTGTTACATTCTTATAATCATTGTAGAAAATTGCCCCTACAAAATTTTAAGAAAACTTTTTTGATATCTGATTTTTTATTTGCTTTATGCATAAATGAAAATAAATAATTAGCCTAGTAATTTTAATGGAAATAACCGCTTTGAAAATGCAACCATAATACTAGCACTACTATAATACTGTACAAATACATGATTTATAACTGTAACTTTACATGAAAATCTTTTAAATTTACATCCATTTCTTACAGAAATGAGGAAAAAATACCTTCTGCTTGCCGTATATATATGTAGAAAACCTAATTATGATTGATTTTAAATTATTATTTTCTAATAGCCCCTGGGCTCACAATTTGAAAAGAAAACTTTGTAGATAGACAAAAGAATAAGTATCTTAAAATTTCCAATAAAATTTTCAAAAATAAACTAAGGGCAGGTAAAGAAAAATTCCAAATTTTGAGGCCCAATAACCAGAGTTATTGGGCCTCAAAATTTGGCCCAGGCCTGTACAAACAATTGGATTTTAAATGCGACAGGAACTTCATGGGCATTCAAATTATATGTATATTATATTTCATTAAAATCGGCCTGGTATCTTCACAAAGTTGGTCTTATGGACGAGCAACCGAACAACATAATCCAAGTATATATATATATATATATATATATATATATATATATATATATATATATATATATATATATATATAAAATTATTGAAATTTGAACTATATGGCCAATTTTTTGAACACGTGTAAAAAACAATTTATATATATATATATATATATATATATATATATATATATATATATATATATATATATTCATAATCAAAGTGACGAGATAAACACATTTTGTTAAGATCCGAGAATGTAATAGGCACATGACCAAACACTATAGCTGTCTTGTACTATTGTACAACGAAGGTAAAAACGAGCGAACATTAAAGCTCTTTTTGTACATACTGTACGTCGAACTAAAAACCAATTTCTATCGAAAATGCCTAACGATATTTTAATAGTAAGGAAGGATATATTGTATTCCATAATACATAGATTTACAACTACTTATCTATTTGTATAGAACTGCTAATTTCCATTCTGGCTGTCAATGGAATCATAAAACCATAAATTGTCGATTAGGCAAAGGTTATTTATAACAATAAAGTCATACATCGGGTAGTTCATGTCAAATTTGTCATGCTTCCAAAACTAATAAATTACTGTGTTCGGAAAAACGTCAAGTGATCACTTCTAAGAATACCTCAAATTGACTTGTTCCGTCCTGTCCCAAAAGCAACAAACCTGTCGCCGTGACATATTTACAATATCTAGTTGATGGGTAGCTATTTTCGAGGAACCAAACGAACTTAACAGCAGGTTATTGTCTGTTTGTGTGCCACCGTAAGTGGCCAGTCCCTTGTCTACTGATAAACCAACGAACTAGATTAGTACCCTCTTAAATAGAGCGCCACCGCTACCAGGGGCTTTTTAGACATTTTCCAACAGTTCTTCGCTTGGAATCTCTAAGCACGCTCTGCGCGGATACACGCACAAAAACAAACCACTTTTCTACCCCAGATAACGGTCGCTTTTTGTTCCTCGGCCGGAATGTCCCAGTAATTACTCTACTAGTGAATCTGTGTGTGTGTGTGTATGTCTGTATTATTTCGTAAACAGACCTGATAGAAACATATGGAACTACACTTTTTATCATTATATTTAAAAAAAAAATGTATATGTGTGTTTACTATATATTTATGAAACATTAAAATAAATTGCTGTTTTGACTGTAATGGTTTCAAATAGTTGATAAGTTTTAGTGTACTTTTTTATGTACTTGTAATTTAAAGATAGGAGCATTGCCTACGTTTTCCTGTTAGTATACGCATGCTCCATTGTGCAATAGATGTCCAGGGCTATAGTATTCAGTCGTGTGTAGAAATCCGATTCCGAAAATGAAGATTTAAAATATTCAATTAAACAATTGCTTTCGTTGTTGAGTCTCGAATTGTTTGATCTTCAGCAATGATATTGGTCGACATGATTGCTTTATCTCTTCAATAAGAAATGCTTGTATATGTATTTTCTTCATTCTTCATGCTTAACCCTGTTGCTAAGCATAGTTGCAGTCGCAATCAATTTAAAATCGATACACGTGAAATAAATCACATCCGAACACATTTCGACATCTATAGTGATGGTACAACGAGATATTTGTGCGCGCATGCGTACAACCTATGATTAACGCATCAATGATGGCGATAACATCTGTTAACGCCGCCAGGCAATGTTGGAATCGAAAATGTCTCAACATTTCGACAGTTTAAAAGCGAACACTAGCGCATAGTTTTCCGTGTGTTGAAAACGGTCGCGGTGACGTTGCACTAGAGGCAAAAGAATAATAAGAATAAAAGCATATAATGAAGATTGATTACCAAGTTATTTTATTCATGCATGCGCGCTGAGATGAAGACATGAAGAAATTGCACGGATAACCTGTGATGGCTGTAGTAATACGGGAAAATGTTTTCTTCTTGTACGTCTTCTTTTGTTTGCTCTTCTTCTTCTTCTTCTTGGCGGAGGTAAATAATTAATTTAGTTAGTAATTTCGTGATGATTTATATTCTCTTTGTCCGGTTTAGTTCAAAAAGTATATTAAATAGAATTTATATTTTAACGTTCTTGCGCTGGTGCTGTGGTGTTATTTATTACTGGATTTAATAACGGATTTATTTACTGGGACTACGGCCCGGATTAAGAACAGTTATTGTTTTGTTCTTCAGATTTTTCCGGACTGTAAACTGCAGACTTATATACGTGTGATCACTTTGATAATAAGTATTTGAGCGAACTTCATGTTATAGTGCCAATGTGGGAAAAAGTATCTATAATCTTATAACTTAGTTGCTTATTTCACGTCGTAATTATAGTCATAAATAAAATGTGGTGTGGCCTACACTCGATTTTTTCTATATACGTAGTTTTCATAAGAAATATATATCCCGAATAAATTGTCAAACCAACCAATTCCTTTTCCAGTAATAGTCTGAAATTGTACCATTTAGCTTATTATTACGTTATCAAATACGGCTTTTTCCATTTTAGATATAGATTGTTTCTTTAATATTATCCTTATCAATGTATTCACATATAATATTCAATATGAACTGTTTCTAAATATTTATATTCAATAAACAATACGTTCGAAACACGTTCACAGTCGATCTATTGATGTCAAATGCAGAAACTCTCTGGTTATATGACATTTATCAAATTATTTGAGTGTATTTTATTTCTCTGTCAAAATTGTAAGGCATAGTTCAAACAGTTTATTAAATTTATACCCCATGCATGCGTATTTATGGCAACATAAATAAAATATTCAAGATATTCCGTAGCAGTTTTCCCGTAAGGTACATTTCTTGACGAAACTTTTCAAACAAAAGTAGTGCGAAATATGAATATATTTCAATATAAACATAACTATTATTGCCATAATCTTAATTAGAAATAGGACAAACAATGCACAAAGTAGACATTCCCTTCCGGTTTGAATATTCTTTTCAAAAGTAGGAGACGTACATCTCGATCATAAACTTAAGTTTGAAGTTTCACAATTGTACGTTCGATAGTTTCGGCTCTAGAGCGACAGACAGACACACACACATACAGACGTCATTACGAAAATAGTCACATTTAAATCAGGGACGGTCAAAACGTGTTTAATTTTTTCATGATTACAAGACTTTCGTATCACTGCTTATAAGAAAATGCCTCTAGCTCGCCGTTCTAATAATATATATATAAAAAAAAACAAACATTATTTTATAACCACATAATGAAAAGAATTATTTTATCATAGACATCTGAAGATGGATTTAGTGGGTGAGTTACCAATTAATTGTAAATCGAATTTATTCGCTACGTCGGATCCCGTGAGCTCAGGAAAATACGTGAAATCGACGAAGAACACTTTAATCTTCTCAGCCACGGCAATTGTTACATTTCAAAGAATATAGCATTTTATTAAAATCAGAACTAGTGAAATATTGTAAAATATTTGGAAAAAACAAAAATGCTTTTAGGCCAACTTCAGCATACGCTGAAGTGTTGAAAATTACAGGATTCAATACACTTATCGTCTTGAACACTTTAGACATCCATTCATTGGTACATAAAATTGCATATTCAAGGTTAACTTCAAACGTTTATACGAACAATGAACAAAATTACTAACACGCGTAATTCCTTGAACACTTGGAGTACCGATTATTTTCTGTGCTCAATTTGTTCTTGATCCTAACGGCTTTGGAAGTCAAAGTGTTAAACTACAAAGAGGAAAAAAAAAGAGAATCTATCAAAGAGAAATATGTAATGTAGGGATATGGCGATAAAACCGGAACCAGTGTGGATTGTGAAAAATCGGGAAATGTATTAACTCTTACTGTGCAACAAAACAAAAAAGGCTAGCGTATATAAAAAATAAATATATTAACGGAAACTGGCGGCTTTGCCGACAGAGGGCTACTTGATCCGTGAGAACAGCGGAAGTGCAGAAGCAAGGAGCGAATGAGCAGTGTACAATGTGCAAAAGCGAGAAGAAACGTTTGTTGCGCTGAGATGAATGTGGACATCGCGAACATAACCTCAGATCCCTCAGGTCAACGCGGGAAAGGGTCATAATGATGAACTTTCACCTCTTGTGTCGCATAGGGTTGGATTTCGGTGCTTGGTCGACAAAAACAAAAGGATTCAAGAGCGCTCCGACGTTCACAGCGGACGTATATAAATTCTAACTAGAATTATTTTAATTTTTTCCTCTTTTTTATTGTTTTCTTCTTGGCCGCCTTGGCCTACTTGACATTTATACTTTCGTGTAGTACTTGACGTGATTTTAACCCTTGTCTCGGTTGAAATTTATAAGGTGGTTGCCGGGATCAACGTGGGCTTTATTTAATTTGCGACTCCGTTGCGAATATTAAACGTGCGGTTTTAAGAAATCTCGTTAATTTCAACACAAATTGCGATGGTTGTTATTTATAAGCTTGCATTATATATCCTACGTTTTTTATTTCATCGTACTATTGTACAAAACAGTTAAAATTTTCGGTCGTGTGTCGATAACAATATCGGAATCAGCACAGAAATTCGTTTCACGTCTTCCTGATTCCGAAAGTACACCCATAACGCACATATTTATATGTATGTCGCTCTCTCGTAAGATAAATTTTGTAGCCAAATTTGGTATTCATATAATATGTTTCTAACAAATTTAGTCTCAAACTAATTAAAAAATACAATAGTTCTTAACCTTCCGGAGAGAAGGGAATCTTCAAAACTCACAAAGATGTATATAAAGTTTCTTCAAATTAAACTCAAAGACGATAAAAATTTTAGTTTTGAATTAGGCAAAGAAAATTAAAATAAATATACATAAATATTGACCGTTCAAATGAAATTATTTTAGATTTAGGATAAATATGATGAATCCGTAACAATCCATTGTACAATTTCACCTCGTAATTAATATTATGTAGTTATAATGTTATAATCTAAATCATTAGTGTATACATATAATAGTAACCCATTTTCCAAATACAAAAACAAAAGGTTTATCGAAGCGAAAATGTTTTCAGCAATTAAAATTGAAATAATTAGTGGACTCATTGTTAACCACATACATGTTAATTACGAACAATATATGTATATATGAAAGTGAGGTTATATTTCCCGAGCGCGCGCACGATAATATGCTAAATCAGTAGGAAAATTTGCTGATACAAACAAAAACAAAAAACGAGCTTAATTAGTGTACCTAAAGCGTGCGCTAAACTGCATAAATGATTTGTAACACGATGCATTCACTAATTAATACTCTATTTTTCGTTCGGTTTTTGTTCTTCTTTTTGTGTTTTGTGCGATGCTACAGTTATGAAATCAGCGACGTACATTTTACGATTTACCCTTTTGCGAGTAGCTCTCAATTGAAAATGTGTAATTACCGAAATGGAAAATACGTATTTTAATTCGATTTGCTACAAAGTTCACAACTGCTCATATATTTTTGCTCGCTATTTGTTTTCAACAAAGGCAATTTTTTTTTTAATCTCATATATCTTTCACTGGACTTTCTGGTACATATAGAAATATAATATAAACTAGAAGTTTACATTCTACCATTATACCGCATTTTATGCACTAGGTATAAAATAAAATGTATAAAATTCGAATAAATGTAAAGGTTGAAATGAGTACTTACTTCCATACGAGAATGATGCCAATGAATACGAACAGTCCCAAAAGAATGGAACACAATGCAATCACAGCTGAGGTTTGGAAGGATGGACTACTTCTGTAGCTGGCGTCGATTAACTGCAACAAATAAAACAAACTATTCTCAATTCAATTCAACTCAATACAAAAACTATACGTTCTCATTGATTTATTACTTCAATTCTGACCTTGCGCAATTAAGCTCCTACAAAACAACAATAATGTTTGATCGCGAAATTATATATATATATATATATATATATATATATATATATATATATATATATATATATATATAAAGCTATATTTGTATGTTGTACCCATGGTTACCACAATTGTTTCAATACAATAAGCATGTGGAAAGCTTTTGCTGTGGAGAAAATGACATATACATCTTAATTTAGAACCCATTTAATTACTATAACCGTTATCAATTTACCAAATAACGCTCAACTTCAATAGTTATTCAATATTGAAATTAGTAACTACTACAGTAAGTATATTTATAATCACAGATATTTTCAAGAAGTAATGTGATTATGCAATTGACTGATTGACAAAGAACGAACTGTATTCTGTGTACGATATGGGCACGTGGAGCCCATGGGTTAATTTAGTCAACTAATAATAATATTTGTTGTTTGATTTTCTAATTGCTTAATGAGCATATCAGGTGTATATCAGTTTCCAATTTGTACGCATGTAACTCAATAGAATATGTTTGATTATCCGGCTTCTGTCAGTGCTCTCTTGATATATGTATTTTGGTTAGTTTGTGGTTTTCAGTTTGTTCGATAACCCCTGATACAGAGATCGACCAAAATCTCTCATTGGCCCCGAGTGCCAGCGATGACCGTGTGCAATTCGTGGCGCTCTTTTCGCTACAACGATCATAGAGACGTATCCAGCACGCAATAGTTGCCTAACCTAGCTATCATATCAAAGATACGGGTGCAATCACTCGCCAATATAAATTCCTGCTCTCCAATGATAGTCCTCTATCAGTTCCGATCGATTTTATAAAGTGAGGGCTATCACTGGAAAATTGCAGTTCCTTTTTGTTACTGCGAGTGACCAATATCGATGGTAATAAGTGCTATATCATGGAACTAGATAGCACAAAAACTAATTACAGTATGAGGAAAATTGAATTTGAAATTTGTCATTTCACAAAAATATCACAAATTTATAAAGAATAATACCGAAATTAATTAAATCAATATGTAATGTAAATCAATAAATGATTATAGATATATATATATTTTTACTTTCTTGTATACAAGAAAGTATATACATATTAATGGAAATATCCTTTTTGAGGGTCCCTGACTTCATTTCAACTAGTTCTGTCTATCTGTGTATGGGAGTATATTTAAGATTTGTATATCCCAGGAAACAAAATGTCTATATTTGAAAAGGATATTCCAACCGGAAGTGCTTGTTTACTCGTGTCATTTTTTAAGTATCTTGAAAACAAACGGAGTTAGAGAAAAAATTAATCTTCAAATATTTCACATTTGTATTTCTTTTTCGAAAAATAAGAGTAAAAGACTCGCGTTCAAATTCCAGCAATTATGAACAAGGTTTCACACGTGTTAAAAAAATTGGCCATATAGTCCAGATTTCAATAATATATATATATATATATATATATATATATATATATATATATATATATATATATTTATAATTATATATATCGCGAATTTGCATAGATATCAATTTTTTGTTCGGAATTCTTTTGTCTGTAAATTTATAAAATAAATAATCGTTTGGCTTGTCTTTATGAATTTGTAGAGATAATAAATAAAAATAGAATGGTGTATTTTCTTGACTAGATTTCTTGATGAAGGAATAAATAATTGAGGTTCTCAGGAAAAGCAGTCGTTTCTTAAGAATTAATATTATTCAACCCAACGAATAAAATTAACTACTAATAAACGACTGCTTTTCCAAAGAAATTCAATTCTTTTTCCTTTAATATTAAATTGTTTCCTACCGAAATAAAAGTTAGATAAACCAGACATTCTTCCTAAATGTAATACCTGCACAGTTTTGACACTAAATACATATAAAATAGGCAAAAATATGTTCTTATAACACAAATAAATTTTATTTGAACTAATCCAGCCATCTATTGAGCATACCACGATTCAGCAACTAGACAACATATTCTGGAGCCATAGTAACTCAGCGTGTGTTAGGGATCTGCGACTCTCACCCTTATCCATCATAAATATAGTTTAATCCTCGCCTCACGCACCAGAAATTAATTACAATTCGTTATCAACTTATCCACAAATCATATGTAGGTACACACACACACCTATATATATAGCCTGAAATCTGGTGTGGGCTTGATTTGACCGTAATTACAAATGCTAGCTACATCTCTCTCTCTCTCTCTCGCGTATCGTATAACAGATACCGTGTTCTGATAACCAAAATGTCACAGACATATGTGATTCATGTGGAAACCGCCATATTGCTGCGTTATGCCCACTAATAACACTAGATAAATTCAACGATATTAAATCCAGTTTAGTATTTGTGATGTAAATATGAAATTGGAAGCCAAACGTTATTTTAACTGATCATATCAATTATTTTATAGTATAAACAAAGGTAACAAGTATTGGCGAAAGCACAAATATTTCCAGCATGCCCTGCGTTGTAAACAATATATATAATATTAGCAACTATTTAAAACCCGTTTGCTTATGAAAATTCCGGTTTCTAAATATATATTATAATTGTAAAGATTCCTTTTGTAGTAGAATGTATAATTATGTCCCAGCAGTTACAAAACTCTAATTACACTTTGTGTAAATATATAAAATATTATACAAGATGGACAGAAAAAAACAACAATATTCTCTTTATATGTTCGCATTCTCTTTTGCCAACGTTTCGCGTTCGATTCAAACAAAGCGATATCACGCAACCTAAATGTAGAATCGTAATCCTCCCCCCGAATCGCTATGTGAAATACTAGCCCATAACTAACACAATGATATCAGCCTTTGGTTTGTAGTAGGACCATCAAACATTAGGGTAAAACATTCTCATTCGAAAATTCGCAAACAACCCTTTTTCTTCTTCTTTGTCTTCTTCGTAATAGCCGAGAAAAACAAACATTTATCACACTGGACTTTTTTCAAATGAAGATTTAAGGATACATATTTATAACATTTGGCTGTTTTTATATAAAAAAAATCAGTTTATTTTTTGTTTTGAAAAATTAGTATTTAAAATTTGATTGATAAAATTGTATTTTCATTAAAACAATTAAAAAGTTAATCAAGTTTTACTATTATTAATAAAACAATTTCATAGTTATCTTTTGAATTGTTTTATGTCTGCCAATCAATTTTGTACACATATATGGTATATCTTTTCAAAAATCAGTATGGTTATACAACGGTTTTTATATTATAAGAATGATTATACTGTTATTGTCATAAAAAATCTCTGATTATAAAACGAATAGAAAAATTTACGATACACTACGTAAACAGATATATGTAATAAAATAAGTTTTAATTAATATTTTTATGTTTGACATGAAAATTAAAATAGTAAAATTTTAATTGGAATTTATTCCAGTTGTGCAAATATTTTATGTATTTATAGGTAATATTTAGCAGTTGGTGACGTTAAATATATGCAAATACTAAAATGACAAATTAAAATTAATATCCGAATTACAAATTAGGTGTATATACTGATTTCAATGCAAATTTACTATTTATGATTGGCATTGTTGTTTATTTATTAACTGTATAAATTTGTAAACATTCTATGCTGCATTTTTGTTTAAATGACAAATTGCTTTTAATTTGAATATATTCATAAGAACATATAGCATATATATTTATAAATATGCTTTATAAAATGTGTATTTACGTTTGACATTTAATTGATTACTATACATACTTCCATTATTGCTGCGTCCAGGAAAGCAATTATCTAGAAATAACTGTTTTTATTGTCATACAAATAAAGTGGCAATGTCTTACAACTCAATCTGTCAAATACATTTTTTAGAATTAGTATTTCGTAATTTGGATAGATATGTAAAGACAAAGGGTGGCAGAGGTAAGGGGGTGGACGTTGTCGCGGAAAAAAGCACTTAGCAAAATCCAATTTTTTAGTCTTGGACGACGGGAAAAACAACAAGATTTATAACCAAAAAATAACAAATTTACTGTTATTGTTTTCGCGAATACAGCATAAAATTGAATTTGTGCATTGAGGCTTCAAATATCACGAATATATCAATATTATAATTGTACATTTTTTATACTTTGTCCAACAAAGTAAAACCTAATTTTATTTTCTATTTGTCAAGTAATTTCAACTCTGATATTATCTCAACAACAGTATATCGTAAAACAGATAAAAGGAACAATAAACCCATACAGTTTATAGTTTGCCGAGTAAAACAATATATTTGTTCAATTAACATAACATTTTTCTTATTCCTAAAAAGGAAACAAAACCATGATTCTATCTCGTAGAAGGTATTTTAGAGAAATGTAGAAAACAGAAGAAAAGGCTAAAGAAGAATGTTTGATATAAGAAAAAGCGCGCAGGGAATCAGGGTTAATGTCACCCTATCCTATGTAGAAAGAAACGTGCATTTATCTGAAGTTTCCATCAACAGTCATGATGATGAGTGCTTTATCTGATCACAGTCAATCTTCTATCTTTGTCCTATACCTATAGTTAGTACATGTGTGTTTGTTTGTTCTTTAAAACTTGCTTTCCGACGTGTCGTTTAACGTTGATGCCAGCTGATTAGTTGGGCGAAAGAATACACTACGTAGGTATAGTTGGCCTCACGAGAACTCAAGGGATTGCCAATAGGTATTGTGAGACAGACGGAATACTTTTATAAGGACTTTTCAAACCAACAAACGTATGTACATAATCACCATAGACGTTTCGTCATTCTGAATCCAATAGCCCTTATATTTCCGCAGTTGTAGGGCCCTAAAAACGGAGCATGGGAAACTTAGATTCATTTTTTAATTACTTCGATGTATATAAGCTTAATTCAAACAAAATAATTAAAAATAATAATTATAACATTTAAAATATTTAATAAAACAATGACTTTCATTAATTGATTTCCGTCAATCATGTTCGTTCACATGTTTGGTATATCTCAACCCAATTAGTGACTGTAAAAATAATTGCTTCAGGGAGGCTCTAAACGTGAATATCCGTTGAGATCTCGAGTTAATCCGTATTGACTATTCCTGAATCGAATCTGTTTCTTTTTCGGTATGACTTCTGTCTGTCTCGTGTGTATGCGTGTGTGTATGTGTGTGTATGTGTGTATGTATGTGTGTTTATGTGCTTTAGAGTCAAACACGTTGAAGACAACATTAAAAATCTTAAAACTTAAAATTTGTAGTAAACCCACTGTTTCTGAAAACAAATTCTTAACCAAAAGTGTAATGCTTTTTTGCACATCTCAAAGACAGCATAATGAAATTTTTATGAAAGTTAAAGGTATTTAAATTTCTAGCAAATTGTGTTTGAAACGTTATTTTTGGACCATATACTAAAAAATCTTTAGAAAACAGCACAAATTGATTATAAGTCACCTCTACCCAGCGGGCTGAAGGCATTGATGGTTTCACCAAAGTTATTAGTACAAGAGTGTATGATCGTTATGGTAATGCAGAATAATATATAATGTATATATTGGACAAAGTCGAACTTCGCCGACGAGTTCCGAATGTGTTTATTTGGTGTATGTCACTGGCGCATGCGCCCTTCTACTATGATTCGACCAATACATTTTAATTATAATGTTATACTTCATTTAAGTACCCCCCAAAATAATATAGTTAAAAATTCTATAGTAGTACACCACTGTTAAAAAGCTTTATTGACTTTTTATGAAAATCCTACAAGCGAAGTAATTCGATAGCTGTCGATTCTTGTCTATGTGTGCGTGTACATATAGACATCATGCCCTGAGTAGTTCCCTTCCCCCTTGTCCCCACCCCCTCATCTGTTAAATTCTCCGGCCTAATCGTGGTGCTCCTTGAAATCACAGGGAGTCTTCAAGTGAACGCTAATACCACAAGATCATATTACCGTAACGACGAATTTGTCATCAGATATACACTATACTATGGCTGATCAGTTCATTGTACACCTATCACTCTTACTTGTCACGCACGCTCTCTTTCTCTCTTTAACTTTTAAGAGTTAATTTGATCCCGATAGTCGACCCAACCTGTATGAATTATCATCGGCTGATCGCTCTTAAACGGACGTACAATTTTGAAGTACATATTTTACTACATTAATACAAGATTTCTGTAGTAATAATATTTAGACTTTCTATGAATTTTGAACGATCAGTCTAATAGAGACCATATCTATTTCTCAAACTCATATCTTCAAAAAATTTACAGAGCACTACACTTGACTTTTTTAAACGTATAATCACTCAATATGGATACTTTGAGGAATATTTATATTATTTACGGATATTTCGAATTAATATTATACTAAATAGTCAATACGAATTAAGGGAAGCTCACAATTTGTATTTCCGTTAAAATCTCTTCCTATTAGACTTCGTCCAAGAGAGTAAAAAATATATTGAAATTTTTATACTTATGTTAAAAGAGAAATAATATAAAAAAAGCACTAGAGCAAAATGCACTTAAAAGACATTGCGCTGATAGTAAAATCGAGTTTGGACTTGTACAATATAACGATGTCGTGTACCCTATAGGACGGCGTTCTTTTGTTCTATGTTAATTATATTTTAAAAAGCTAAAGCGTCGCCGTAGTCTTGTGTGTGAGTGAGTTAGTTGTCGTTTATTTTTACCTGAGGAATGTATAATAATGCGCTTTTAGTTTCGAAGGTAGGTATATTAGAAAATTTGCATTTTAAACGTAGTCATTTCATATTTCCCGACGTCATACACGTTATGTCACAAAAAACGAAGCAATTTTCCTGTTTTGCATATGTTGGATACCATTATGGAATTTTAACAATAGATTATATTCTACAGCAAAAACTTTTTAAAATAAAAATATGAAACTGAAAATTTGTACTTTGTATATAGGTCAGAACAAAACCTGCACAGTAAAAACTAAATACATACACTGATACTATACCAAAATTGTCTTATTTGGGTTTTACACTGAGTTCGATGTAATTCTACTCTGCACCCAGGTAGTAAACAGGCGGAATGTATTTAAAAAAGTTTATTTGTTGTATCATCCTCGGTTACCCACATTTACTAAATTGTTCCATGACAGTTACCGAATCAACGAATTTCAAAATTAAAAACAAAAAACCACAATAATTTTATCGAAAATTCCGTTCACACTCTAATTAAATAATATAAATACACCACAAAATATCAATACATATTTATTAACTAAAATAAAAAATAGTCTAGTGTAAAACACTGCGATTTTTTTTATTTGTGGAAATCCAAATATGTATAGACTATCAATCACTGTTCCATGATTCTCTGATTTTGAAGGGAAACATTATACATTATGTGTATAACGTAGATTTTAACTTTCTTATACGCAATGAATAAAATAAAGTATTGCGAGAACAAAAATAATAGATCTCGAAATTTTAATGGAAATATCATTTTGCCTATTTTCCTAATGAAATGTGGTATATGTGTCTGTGAACGTTCAACAATATTTTATGTTTTGAATTTAAGATTTGCATATCCCGTTTATTTTTTAATTATTCAGAGGTGCATGTTTACTCGTGTCATTTTACATATTTCAAAAAGGATATGAGGTAGAAAATGTGAATAATTATATATTTGTTCATTGAATCATATAATAGTTAAAAATATTTAAATTTCTAATAACTTTTGTATCATTAATTTATTGAAAAATCGTCATTTTCAAATTTCTCACACATATTGATATTATTTCATAACAGTCGTAGCAAGAATCAAAAACAAAATAGATGAAAATTATATAATATGTATGTATAAGAAAGTCAAGTAAACGGCATTCCAGATTTGGTTTAAGAAATATTCAACTGTATTTTTGATATATTCACTATGCACTATCGTACAATGACGCCACTTTCCACTTTTAACTCTCATCACAATGGGACCAAAAAGAACTAACTCTCATTTTATATATTTACATGTTGTTCAAGTATAAAGATGTCTTTTACAATGCTTTTTACTGAAAGGAGAAAGGATTCTATTCATATTTATTAGCCTACATATTTCATAAGGGCAATTCGATTCTCATTTCTGTGCTTTTACTTACAATGATCGTAGTATACCTCCAGAAATAGTATCCTTCTTGTTGCAACAATAATACACAATTGTATTAATTAAGTTTTGAAACTGTTCAATTACGTCCGTTTAGTATCATAGTTTGGTAAGTTGTGAGACAAGCTAATTTTAAGTTTTCCGGTAGTCTTTTGAAACATATTGGTTCGATATTGTCTTCCTCGTGCAGGCTAAGGATGGGATAGCGGGTGTATATATGTCCAGTTAACCGATGTATTATTTTAGACCAAAGAAGATTTTGTTCTCGAAGGAAAACTTTGATATACTTCGCGCCCACACCACTTCAAAACTTTAATAACACTTACTGACACATATTCGGTGGAAATTCACCACGCGGAAAAACAAGGAAAATATGGCAAAGAAAAAGTGTCGGGATTCGGGCGCGCAGAACAAACTAAAGAATCTGCTCGCAAGAACAAGACGAAGAATGTCAGCCAGCTTTGAAACTATTTAGAAAAGAATGTTGTTCACGGTGGAAAATTGTATTTCTTCGCCCCGTCGGGAACAAATAAAAATTGACAATATACACAGGTTATAAATATCACACACACAAAAGAAATAATAATAAAAGTTTTATCTTTACGACCAAGTCCAAAAAGAAAAAAAAAAAAAGGAATTTTCGGATATACTACCGGATGTTACAGACGTGTTTAAAAACACTATATTTAATTTTATATTTATTGCAATGCATTTTTACTTTCTTATAAATTATAAAAGAAAGATATTGTTTTAGAAATATTAAAGAAAATATCCGTTTTGACTATTTTTGCAATGGGTTTCTGTCTGAGAACGCTCTAAAGTGTTGAACATAAAATATGATGTTTTAAGATGTTTATTCCGGTGGGAAAACCTCCTACTTTTGAATAGCATATATTAATCGGAAGTAATGATTTAATCGAGTAATTTTACAAATTTCGAAAAGAGACACACGTACGGAGAGTTAATTACAGTTACGTTATTAATAATATTCACTTTCTTACAAAATTGTAATAATTGTAAATAATTAAATTTCGTTCATACATGAAGATCAGTAAATATGAATAGTTATTGATTGAGAAGTGGATACATGAAATTGGATCAGACAACGAAATTTGTAGGGATGAGGGTTCAACTTCCCACAATCTCGTAACCAAGGAGATCTGATTCTAATGATGGTACAGCACGGGTAACTCCTACTCTTCATGGACATTCGATGAGGGTGGAACGGAGGTGGAAGGAAATGATAAAATGTGTAGGATGAAGTCGTCTGTTTTATTATTAATATAAAGAAGAACAACCAATCAGAGACCTATTCAGACACGCAGAAAAAAAAATGCTTAAAGAGATTTGTATTTCTACTTTCTTGCACGAAGTGTTGTATAGTACCCTACAGATTTTTAATTAAGAAGGCACAAAAAATCTTGGCGTAAGAAATTCAACATTTTAAGTATTGAATTTCTCGAAACAAACCAAGGTTGTGTGTGTGTGTGTGTCTAAATAAAAATAATGATTGTTCACTTATTGCTACAAGAGATAATTAATTCTGAAGTGTACATGGAAAGAATGTGATATCGTTATTAAATGAATGCTTTCTTTCGCTTCAAGGAGGCTGGAAAAGAAGTACCACTGCTCTAAAAGCGCTCTAGGCTTAGTATTATATGTTTATTATCTTTTTCCAGAGTTTTCTCACAAATATAACTCAAAAATGCAATATTTAAGAATTATGAAGATGTTACTAACGTCTATAAATAAGCCATACATTTTTCTTTCGCTTTTTTTGTTTTAATTCACATTACAAAAACGACGGTCATGAATAGCGGCTAAAGAATGTAAGGGTGTAAGGTTGTGAAATGAAGACGAAGAAGATGATAAGAAGCAGAAAGACAAGGAAGTGCCTGTGGTAGAACCGACAGAATACCAAGTGGTTTCGTAACTCGTGGATAGTGAATAAAAAACGGCCGAAAAACTAAAAGTTTTTTTCGCGCTTCGCGGATAAAGGGCTCGGAGCCGTCACGATCAGTTTTGCACTACACCGGCTGCTCTTGTCCAACGACGAAGGCAGGACAAACACAATGAAGGACCATGGAACTTGTATACTTACGACACTTTAGGGGAATGGATTTTACGTGGGCTCTTCATCGTAGATAAAACTTGGATGTTTATGTGTTATTTTGTGATTTTTTACTGGAACAGAACTATGTTATTCAACCGAAAGGCTGTAAAATGATAATAGTGCGATTCAGCGCTATTTTGAATATGCGAACACATGTCTTTGTAACACGATGCATTATTTGATAAGTACGTACATAAGGCTGTCGTTTACCTAACTTGCAATTCGATGAGTAACGACTTCATATTTATTTTTCTCTATATTTACTTTCGAATTGATAAAAAACAAAAATCGATTACTGGATTTTTATAAATAACTCCGGCAAATATAGTATTTACACGCAGATATATGTGTATGTTTGTTTGTGTGAATGTGTAGAATGCTTTCTTTTAAAAATGCAAACTGGCATGGGCGGGAATTGAACCACCGACTTCAGCGGTGAAAGACCACCATGCCATGGCGACAATTAAAAATATTATATTCATAATCAAATAGTCCGTATTGAAAATAAATTTCATAATATGTACCGTGTAGAATATACAATATCTACAATATGGTATATTTTTGTATAAGGAAATTTTATTATTTTAGATGTAAATTGCTAAATAGATATATTTTTAAAACTTACTATTGTACAACTACAATAATAAAATTTCGTTATACAAAAATATACCATATAGACGAAATTATGTATAAAACAAGACTTACTTGTTACTTCGTAAAAGAAAGTAATATGTCAGTAATAAATCAATAATTGTTGTTACTAGACAGACAACGATATAAAAACAGAGGTAGCCTCTTATAGCAGATTCCATAAAACTATTTCAAATGAATTTTATTGGAAATATTTGTTAACATATATAAAATAATCGTTTGGTCTTAATTATGTAAAATAGGTTAGGTAAACGACAGCGTTATGTTTTCCTGATAAGTAGGAGTTATCGGAACCAGTAGAGTGAGGGGTTTACAACATTCGGTTTGAGATTAACTGTATGCGTGTGTCAATCGCACTTCGTGACTAAATACAGTTCGGTTGGTCGGTAATGAGCGGTTGACAATTATCCTTTGTCCTGGTCAAGCTAGCGTTAGTCAACTGTAGTGACCACGGATATAGACAACACTAACACACGTCGAAGAACAGTAGGCTGTTTTCGATAAACGGGTGCAATCTGTTTGGATAGAGAAACGTGTTTGTCTGTTTAATCATCGTGCGGCTCGGCCCTCGGCGCGGTAAACAAACGGGACAATCAACGCACTCGCGGTACCGTTACCGCTACCAGCCGCTGTCTCACCAATCGGTTAACAACAATAATTATTATGACAGGACATTCGGTCAGCGCCGTGCCACACTAAATACCAATCACGCACCAAATTCTGTTTAAATATTTAACTCACCGCCATGACAATCATTCGCTGGCATATATATTGTGCTATTTCGTTTCGCAAAATAATATGCGGTCGTTAAATCGCCAGGTTTGGTCAATAACCACATTTTATGAGTTTAATACTTAAATACTTCCTTTTAAACTACAAGAAAGTTAAAGAACATGATTCAAGTCAACTTAATCAGTTATTGGTATATGTATTAGTTTTCTTTACTTTGTCAAAGAGAACGTAAAAATATCATAAGAAACTCAAGAAACAGCGGACGACCGCCAAAAGGAACGTAAGGCATAGATATATTAAAATATGTCGGTCACATAAATCGTAAAGCAGCAGCGCAGCGCCGGCAGAAGAGGCAACCGACTGTTCCTTCTTAGCGGCGTTTATATTCCACGCTCGATTACAGAACTAGTATTCAGATTATATGTTCTTCATTTAGTTTTGCTTTTTTCTTTGCTTTCTTTTTGGTTCCGTTCGTCCACGGCGTGGTTCCGTTAGGGTTTGTTAGTTACGCCATTTTAACAGATTTAACAGAAGGAATTACTATTTATAGATACATATATAACTTAATAATCATCGCACAGGAAATGGTAGCGTGCGCTTGTTTATAATTCGCATGTTTCAACATGAAAAAATGAAATATATTCGAAATGTACTATATTTTCTGTTCTTCATATATTTTTGTCTAAATCTGAGGCCAAAATTATTTAGTAATTTCACGCGATGTTTTCGTGGTATTTGGCCGTATTTTGAATTTTATTGTTAAATAAATAATAGTTATAAATTCCGTTAAAGAATTTTAAAAATAATATATTGTTTTTTAGCAAACGTTGCAAAGTGGCCAAAGACGGGCCTGGCAGAAGATAATCATGGCGGTATATGGTTCTTTGCACATATGTTCGAATTAGTATTTTGTTTATTTGTATGGCACAGTTGTTCGCTGTTAGTTTCATTTAACACAGAATAAATTCAACGAGCAACAAAGTAATTGACAAGTTTGAACAAGTCCTTGGTCCGTACAGATGCAACAAATGTCGTAGCGACACATTAATGTATCGTTAGAAGCAGTCGACCGTGCTACGAGTTTGTGAATGTGTCTGTTAAAGGTATTAGGGCGCACATTCGGACAAAATAACATTTTATTGTAACGATAAAACTATCTAATTACAACGGTAAACTACGAATTCAACATCGTTGCTCTTCAGAATCATGGCGATAGGAAAATATAGCGTTTTTGTCGTAAAAATTTACACAATTTAACACCTTTTACAAATAAGAAACATTGTTTAGTTTATAATTTTGTTACTTTTCGGAAAATGTGTGAATTGTCATACAGGTAAAATAGTTTACAAAAGAAATTAACCCTTCCTGCAGTGTGTTTTATATTGTAATTTTAAAATTCCGTATTTATGGTTACCGTGTTTATTTCTTCATGATATCAAAAGTTAAAACAAAAGTACAACAATCTTGTGGGAGTTTAATCGAAATATCCGTTCACAATATTGTTCTAATGAAATAATATAATTATACCATTGAATATATTCTATATATCTATATTGAATAGATATTCTTTCAATATGAGAACTGAGAAAAAAATGCATTAGAAGATAAACATGGTAAAAAGTTGTCAAGTTGGTATTTTGTAGCCGTCGTACAAACTGTTATAAAACAAGACGTTTTAAAACGATTTTCTGTGTTGGGGAAATGCAAAAACTTTATAAACTCTTCTAAGGGGGACGAAATAATGTTCCGTGCAGTTCAATTCAGTATAATTCGATAATCGCAAATTTGATTCTAGATTAAAACTTTTTAGATCGTTAAATGCATTTTGAAGACTCTAACAAATAATAACAATAAAATTGAATTACGATTAACTTGTTGCCATTCAACAACCACAATATCCTTTAACTTCGTTTCACGGTGAATATTGTAATATTTCACTTAAAGACTTTTCGAATTTAATTATCATTTTGCTTTGAACGTTCAAGCCATAAAATTCGTTTCGCACGATCCTTTTCTTTGTGATCAAACGTATTTACTGTACAGACTCTCGTTTTATTTGCATACTTATTCATCTTATGGCAAAGACAGACGCGTGACAGACAGATATATTAAAAATAATTCAGTTAAGTATCGAATTAATGTTAACCACTGTACTCGAGCACAATAAAACTTGGTATAAGCGCGACGAATAGTCGCTGTTGATTCGTAAGTTGGCTACGACCTGCCTTTTTGGGCTCTTCTCCAAACTTATATATATATACTCGTATACACATCGGGAAGCAAGAAACAGGATGCAATGTTGCCAAATCCAATATGGTGGCCATTAAACTGTCACAACGTTTAATTGATTTAATATGGCGACTAGTGCACGGTGTACGGATGTCTTACGAAACCAAAACAAGAACAAACAAATCATCAAAACAGAACAGAACGCCATACCAGTTAACATCCTAATGTCTTACTCATCGTTCAAACAGTTTGAAAATATTATTAAATCTAGTGATATTTATGACGCATGGTTGTCATGTATCTAAATTTTAGTGATGTCGGTGGAGTTGTCGAGACAAGTAATACCGAGACAAGAATTGCAATATTTCTCGTTTCGTAATTTCAAGACAAGAAATGGTCATTTCTCGACGAGACAAGATAATTAACACCTCAATATTAATTCTAATAAAATTAGAAAACTCGTTTTAAAGGAATGATAAAATTACTTTTCGAATTTTCCCCGTACTAATATTGAGATCGATATAGGAAAATTAAATGTTCAATATTGATTATCAATTGAGAAAAAAAAAAAAAAAAAATTAACGTAAAATGGCAAATTCAAAATAAGAACAGTTTTGATTGATTTCAATATTATTTGAATGTATTCCTATAGTTCTGTTCTTGAATGTGTGTATAAGTTATCAAAGCTAGAGTAGTCGAAAATGATTTAATTTATTTCAATATTCTTTTTGTGTGTATTTCTTATAGTTCTATTTTACGATTTATAAACCAACAAATCAAAGCACATGTGTGACTTATGGATATTCAATTATTATTAAAGATATTCAATTATAAAAATAAGAGATGAAAATAATTTGTTTAATATTATATATTTAATTTTAATTTATTATTATTATAATTATTTTTGTTTAATATTATTTATTAGTACCCCCAATGTATCTGTGTGTGAATGTGTAGAACGGTGTCTTTATATGTTTCTTTAATGGATGCTAGGGCTTTCTTACAGTGGCGGCACTAGTTGATTATAAACAACAACTGTCAGCGTTCACACCACAGACAACTTAACATGTATTATTTGATTTTTAAATAAACGTCAAAATACCGAAAGTTCGTTGCATAACGAGTGGGGTAAATAATAAAGTAGATTATAATATAGATATAGAAAGGGTTTAACGAGATAATACAATTATGTGTCCACAAGGAAAACCTTGTAAAGGAAACGCTGTATTTATATGGTGTATCATCCTATGGTTAGGTATCAATTTAGAATAAAATATAACATAAAAACAAGAAAAATCTCCACCCGTCAAATGACTCAATTAGACAGATGGATCGGAGAGGAGTGAGTACACTGTACTGTGTTCTGTGATATGGGCACATGTTGCCCACGGGTTAACCTAGTTCTTAATAGTCCTGTTTAAAAATGTAATAACCAACAAGTGACGGCACGTGTCTAGAGGCAATAATGATGATGCGTGTAGCAGCCAACTATCATCCTCTATTGTACAATTTGATAACTTTGAAAACGTTTTGTAATATAATATGCCTATTGGCACAAATATGAAATCCGTTTGACATATTCAAATGATCTGTTTCCCTTGCGGAGGATTTCGCAAGATAGACAAATTTGTTATGTATATTATTATATGACAATGGCATAGAATGGAGAGATGTGATAAAGATAATATATTATGTATGTATAAGTTAGGCGCGCAAATGACAGTTGCACGAGGCATCATCATATTCATATCATCTCCAAATAGGTGTATGTACGTACACAGATAGAGATGTCACTCACAACACTGACTACGATTCAGATAAATCAATCAAATCACGGCCACATCAGAGCATACTTGATTTATGTGTACAAATGCTCGGATATATTTGAGCACTGGTTTCACTGATAGACTGATGAATTCAAAACATACACCAAGGGGAAAAAATAAACCGTTTAAATAAACGATTTCCATTGACGGCACTGTCACTTTGTACAGCTTATATTTATTTGTCGGGAATACATTTTTTACTTTCTTATATGTAACGCATTAAGATAGTATTATGATCACAAAATAAATCGATTACGACATTTTATTGGTAATGTCCGTGAGTGTGCGCTTCTCTGGATGTTTGTGAAAGCTTTACAGTCAATACAGTTGAACATAATCGAATATTATAATAATATATTATTATTATCATAATTTTGTAATTTAGTTATAAATTTTGACATGCATTGATATTGCAATTAATATTAATTGCAATATCAATGCATGTCTTACTTATGAATTTAGAATAATTTTATATTTTATATCCATGGATAATCCATATGGATTATCCATGGATATAAAATATAAAATTATTCTAAATTCATAAGTAATTTTCCAGTAATAAGATTTTGAGAAAACAGGCTACATACACATCTAATATTAAGTTTCATAATTCTTTCTTGAACAGATTTTGCTGAATACAAAAACAAATATACAGACACACGCATACACACACACAATATGGAAAATATTCATTCAGGGAAGCTAATAATGCATGTATTTTCGTTAAAATGTCGAGTTTTTCATGATTACAATACTTCCTTTTAAACTTCGTCCAAGATTAAAAATTCCACAAAAAATACAAATTCTTTGACGTAGATACAGTTTCAGATTGAACCCAAAGGCTATGAGAATTAAATACAGAAAATAATTTTCAAATTTAAAATGAGTTTGAATCAGAAGCGTGAGATTGTTAGAATATGTATGCTTCAATAAATTTTGATGTAGTAAAAAATTATGTGGAGTAATTTTAACTCAACATGAAAAATGCATTTGAAATGTATATTAAATATACTTTGTTCATATCAAAATGTGAATATGTACACTACATTTTCATGAAAATGGTATTTTTACGTAAAAAAGAGAAGTCGTCAAACTTTTATATTTTTTTAAATTGTAAAATTATGTAAATTCAAATGTGTACGTAAGTATAGAATTTCATATCATAAAAAATTTAACTAGCTCGTATATCATTTTAAAGTCATGATATGCATATATGATAACTGCTTAATACACTATAACGCATAGAGTTAAAACAAAACCTTACTTTATAATCATATTCTTAAATGTCAATGGCTGATAATATTTAGAAAAGAAAATATGAATATACGTCAAATTTGAATATTCATTTTTATGAGTTATGCTTCACAGATATACTTTATCATTGTATTCAAAGACATTTTCAAATATTTGAATATTTATTATACGCATGTCTTAATGCAACAATAAAACAAGACCACCACCGGTGTTTTAAAAATATTAACTATATATTTAATATTTCAATTTTCCCCTAACAATTCTTTGGTTCTATGGCAAAATTATCAAATTATCCCTTTACTTTCTTATGAAGTAAAGGGAACATCATTCGATTGCTAAGATTATAATATATAATATAAATATATATATATATATATATATATATATATATATATATATATATATATATATATATATATATATATATATAAGTCCAGTGTAGGACACTGCAGATCTATCAATTATTTATAATCTTACATTGCTAACATTTTATAATCGTTATAGATTTTTTTTTTGTATACTATATGTAGTAATGTCGTTATAATACCGCAATGTGTATTTGTAAATTTACGAGATTAGTTGAGTTTCGATAAATTTTATGAGAACATTATGCGGTTAAATCTCCTATATAAACTATAAATCTCTTTTAAACGCACATATAACACTATGCTAAATTCGCTATATGCGACGTAGCTTATTTAGTCTTCCCCTAAATTCATGAATATGAATATCCCTCAGTGTACGCGAAAGGGGTTGTTAAAATCCCTCTTAAACACTGATTTATACATAAATATTTAATACTTTAACACTGTGCCATCCAAGGTTCCATCTATACCCGTTTTGTTAAAATATACACATTTTATAAAATATTGTCACAGGACCCAGAAATCGGTTCTCATTATCCATAAAGCATTAGGCATTCTCCACTTTGTGGAAAACATTTTTTTCTTACATATTAGTATTTAATATTATTTATGTTTAACTAAATAAAATGTAGGAAAGAATAAAGTAAAAATAATATATAATAAGTTTGATTTGGGCGTGTCAATTACAATATCAGCTAAATTAATATTTAGTATTGTATGTGACTTTTTCAAGTTACAAACATGACTTGTGTATGTTTTCATATATTTTTTGTTTGTGCGAGTTGAAGATCTAAAATATATATTTTAATTGAAATAAATTGCATGTGCGACATATATGTAATATTTGTGGACGGTTTTCAGTTTCACGGACAGTGAAAAACTATTTGGAATTCCAATTAAAATAGTTCCAGTGTGCAATGGAATTCGAATCGCATAGATGCGTGCATCGACTTGAGTTATTTTTAAATTAAAAACGATGTTATATTATATTGTCATAGGCCATTCCAAAACCTATTCGGTTAAGTCCATTTAATTTTAAGGTTAGGTTTCAATAAAAGTCACATTTATATAATTTAAAATAAATGAACAAAGAAATATTTCAATAATAAGAAAATAGTAAAGATAATTTAGAAATTAATACAATTCTTTGATACAAATAATTTTCATGATTATCTCGAATGCTTTCTCGGTTGTATAGATATTATGACAATTTTCCTCAAAAGCAAAAAATCTTCACTCGACTTTCTTATAATTACACAATATATTAAATAAAATGCTTAATTTTCTTACAAATTCATACCAGATTACTATGAAACAATAGCATACCAATTTTCAAAGGCAATTCTTCAGTAAATGGTACATTAAATTAAATGGTACGAACAACGCACCGATGCGTCTAACTCGCCTATGGATAATATATGCTTTGCGAGCAGCGGTTTCTAATTATTATGGCCTTTTGTTTAACAATTTGAAAAATTGTTCTACATATAAAAAGTCTTACAAGTTTACTTTGATTTAGTGCATATTTTAAAATTCAAAATTATAATATTTAATAATTCTTTATGGCCTTTGGGTTAACAATATGAAATAATCCTATAGATATAAAATATCATAGAATTATTAGTAGAATTTTTTGATGTTTAAATTATTCTTATAAGGGCAGTATTAAGGGCAGCTGCAAATTTTGGGGCTCTATAACTCAAGAAGTATAATCGTTAAAATCTTACAATACTTCCTTATTTTCAGTAAGCAATTGAGATAAACTAATAATAGTCTTTAATTAAGTTTTCAAAAACGGATTAAGTTACAAAATAAAAAATTAATGTGAAAAGTTTGAGAATTAATCAAGCACCAAAAGGAAAAATGCCTGAGAAGAAATGTCCATTATGCTGTAATATTAACGAAGTATTGCACACTTCATTAAGAAAGTTAAATATGTTTTAAATAGGGCATAGACTGCAGACATGTTTGTTTTTTGAACGTCGTAAAAAGTCTCCCCTTATGATGTAAAATGACAAACATAAACACATCAGATAAGTTATTAATAATGACAGAACACAGCAGTGCTGCTTCTGGTGTCGCTTCCAGTCGGGAGCACCACATCAAAAATAAAACATAAATACGAAAATTATAGTTTCCTTCACATAAAACTATTATTAGATAGAGCCAACAAGGAATTATAATTACTTGCAGATATAACATCAAAAAAGAAAACTTTGATTATGATTTAAGTCAGTTACGTAGAATTGAACAGTGTATAATTATTTCATGAAATTTATTGCATTGATTTGCGTCTACAATTATAACAGGTTATATTGCAAAATTGGATACACTTAAAAAAGTGTAACAGTTTTAATATAAATAATGGAAAAAATTAAGAAAACATTCGTTTTTAATGAAGAAAATATATTTACAACCACTGATTTTTGAAGAAATTAAACAAACACGTGGTTTTTTTGCGATAATACTTTTTAGCTCGTCGTACAGTAGTACAAAGGAGCTATAGTGTTCAGTAAATAAACAAATGCTTTTGCTACTGGAGTCATACGGCCCATCAATCAAGTTTGTAGACATGTTAGGCTTAACTCATAAAAAATCCGTGCTTATAAATATGATATCTTCATTACAAACATTCAGTAGTAATTTTTCTACTAAATTGATTATACGGCTGATGCCTATAATTTTGAATTATAAAACAGTTGTACTAAAATATAATGACAATGTGTACGCATGCGCTGTGTGTAATTGTGCGCATGCGTGGGTGTTCTGCGGTGTAGCACGGACTAGCATAATTAAACGTTAACGCTCCATTGCGATACATCCATTAATTATGGAAAATAATGCCGTCCTATTTTGCATATGTTCAATTAACTACGACGCTGTTTGAATACATCCTTCTATATACAAAAAAAGAAGTATATATTTTTGCATATTGTGGCTTAGTGCCATATTTTATTGACACTTACGGCCATTTGTGCCAACAATTTAGCGTTAAGTCTTTCCATGTAAGGTTACACATGTAGAAAGGCTTAAAGGTGCAAATGGCTATTACATATTTCTATTTGGATTTTTAATTAACAAAACACTGGTGGCAAAATGCATTTTTTTTAGCAACCAACTCGGACAACGTATTTTTTAGTTCGAATTTAAAATTACCCGATTCCACACGTCGTCCAGTTAAAAATAATGTGAGTTTACAAATGAACACGTAATCAACGTTAGTCGAGGCGATGCGCAAAAAATCAGATAGATTCATTCAACAATTTTTTCTGCAGTTTTTTTCGCCTGTTTTCGCCTCGATTCATTTATTTTCTTTGTTTGCACGAAACCAACTTGTGCATGTTGATTAGCACACAAAAACACACAGAAAAAAAAACGAGGATGTTGTTTATATATTTATGCTGTGTCGCTAAAAGTACGGCTTCCATTTTTATACTTTTTTTTTAATGGTCTAATTGAATATTTACTTTACTATGTGGAGATAATTAACGAATATGTAAACTGGTACATTTTCTGTTTTGTTTGTTAAAATATATTTATAATTGGGAAACACAATCATGCAAATGTGACAAAAATGGTTATATCGTAAACTAGAAAATGTTGAAGCAAATAGATGGATAGTTATAATAAGGGAAGACGGCGGGTCGAAAATTATTTATGCATGTTTACACGGAACAAGCGAAAGTTTTCTTAAACTTAAATTACTTACAACTTTTAACAACCCTTACGGCATTATGTTTAATAAACTCGCTTCTATCTCTCTCTCTCTCTCTGTCATGGCTCAAATATACACCAAAACACATTTAAAAGCTATATGCTCTCTTTCTTAATATAATTCAATCTAACTTTTGTATATTTTCGCTTGCGACGTTGCCACATTCTACGTAAACATAGGCTTATTTGTTGCCCTATATTTGTATTATAAAATCTTTACACAAAATAGCGAAATTTTAAATCCAAAAATTCGTTTTAATGAGATAACAAAACAATTTGCGCAATAATATTAACATGAATTTTATTATTACTTTCTACACGTAATGTATAAGATAGTATTGTGATCTTAAAAATAAATCGACCTCGAGATTTTAATGAATATCCATTATAAGTCTTATCTATGAAACACAATAATGTTAAAAGTAAACCAGCATAAATTTTGATTTACTTTGAATATATATGTCTATATATATATATATATATATTTTTATTTCTGTGAGTACTTTACACATAGGATTGCTTTGCCTAAAAGTTTTATGTAGGTATGTCCCAAATATTTACAATTCAGATAGGACCATTGAATATATGTATATTTCTGCCATTTCCATATTTAGATAGGTATAGCACTTTCAACCAAGACCATCTAGATTTTTCTGTAGCCAAAACATAACCTTAAATTTTATTTATTCGCAAGATATAAATATAGCTCGGGGCTATTTGCGAATATATAGTTTCACCATGCATAAAAGACATGCGAAATAGGTGTATCTTTACATAAAAGTTAAACAGAATCTGTTTGGAAATAGTGTGTATTATATAGAATATGTTCCACGATGATGCACCTATCCGTGTATGTCTATCCGGCAACGTAGATTGAATAAAATATACGTATAATACGTATATATCGCGTGCTACAAACTCACTCGAGCGTGTAACATCAGCTATTCACACTTCCCGATTTTCCACACGCAAACTGAATGCAAAATAACAAAAGAATATAAAAAAAATAACGAAAATCGAAAATCCTCTTTTTAGTCATAAGCTAGGATTTAAAGATAATATTTTATCATACTTTTCATATCAAAAACACAACATGTAATTCATATACAAAAATATTACTAAAATTTCAATGAAATTTAATACTAGCATTATATAAAAATATAGGTATTATAATAATTCAAATTTTAACACTGGCGAGAACAGAAGAACGATTATTGAATTTTTTTGCGTAAGGTTATAGTTTAATTAACCGGTTCGATACAAACTAGATAAATAACAAATCGGAAAAAATTGTGTTCGGACCGTTAAAAACCCGTTTATTATACAATATATAAATTTGTTCAAATTCGAATACCCATAACCAAGAATTGAACATAGATCGAAAATTTACACCAGTTTTCTGAAAATTTTAATATAGTTATTGTAATTCGTTTGACTTTGTGACGCGAAAATGAGAATTTGTAATGTTTCACTGTTTGAACTTTCGTACCAAACGTTTTTATGTTGCATAAATGTTTTGATGTTATAAAATTATTAATTAGCTTGTCTTTATCTGGAAATTAATTAATATCAATACAAAATTAATTTATCTGTAGTCAAAAACATATGAGGTATAACAGAATTGATCAAGAGATCAAAAGGAATATAAACAAAGCCAATTTTACTGAGATTTCTTTGTTGTTGCTAATTGTAAAAATATTAATTACAATATAAACACTATTTTACATAAAAGTATATTCACAGCGAAATAAATAATTAAACTTAGAATTTACAATTAATAAATCCAGTTTACTTTATGACAAGCAATGCTACCGTTCACAACAAAATATGCTAATTTTGTTACTATAAATGCTAGCAGTGCTAGACATAATACAAACTAGATTATTATTTGTAATCTTAATTATGTATTGAATCGCTGGGAATACTGCTGAAATCTACATAATTTTTAACAAAAAAATACTATAAAAACCATTTGTTGAATGTAGAAAAAGTCTTCACTTCATGATTATCTGCTTTTTATACGTTATGTCTAATATAATGTGGAAATATACGTATTGAGGGTCTCTGATGTGTGTCTGTCTGTGTGTGTGTGTGTGTTTGTGTGTGTGTGTGTGTATGTGAACGCACTACAGTCAATAACAATGATGAACTTAATTTAAAATTTGTATGTCTCTGGAAAGAAAAATTCTTTATTTTGAAAAAAAAATCTCTACCGGAAGTGCTTGTTTACTCGTGTTATATTTTGCACTTGCCGATAAGAACACGAGTTAGAGAAAAAGTGAATCTAATTAAAATTGAAAATTTTAAGCAATTTTATATAAATATAAAAAAATATTATCATTAGAATTTTATGCGAAATTATGCAATATTACAATCCAATTACACGTAAACAAATAACCTAAATAAGAAAAATACAAAACTAAAACAATAAATATATAAACTGTCTCGAAAAGTTGGCAACCAATAACTTAAATAAAATATTATTGAAAATAGATTCTATTCATCAGCGTAGATAAAGGGTTAAACAATCGTATTAAAATGTGCATCCAAGCTCCATTTTACAATTCATTATCTTTGAATTATTGCAAAATGTAATGTGATACAGCAAATAGGATTTACATAAATACGAAATTCCATTTTTCCGGTCACTAATGTTCCCGGTTATTGTGTGCAAATTAATTGTTATATTTTTCATGACGTCTATTTCCTCTTACACATATATAATTTTAATAAATAATATTTAATGATCTAAATGTATTTGTACCACAAATTAATCGATGCAATTCAATGTCTTGTGTCCAAAATGTACTAGGAACAACATATATTTGCATAAATGTAAAACTAGATGTAAACGGCAATGTTCTTCACGATTATAAATTATGATTAGAACAACAAATCTGTCGTACTTATTAAGTAACGTTCTCCCAGCGATATCCGAATGCCATCAAATTCCCGTCGAAAATTTGATGTAAATGTCAGCTGCCAATTCAGTACTGCGATATATATATGGGCGCTATGATGAATATGAAATGAACGTAAAGCGAAATTTAATTCGTTATAGGCTGATTCACAACAGTGATCCCAGCACCCGCATTATACTATCACTGATTGAGGGCGCAAACAGAAATAAACAATTCATTTGTGTAATCATGTGAAGCGACTGGCAAAAATTGTCGAAACATGAAGCGATGATTGATAATTGATCTCTAGGAGAATCAATTAGCCACAACGACTGTTTGCTCATTTATTCGCACTGCCAAAAAAATTCAATACACATTTTTGGAATGCATATTTGAATTTGATTAATGGCAGATTTCGAACGACAAATTCTGTGAATATATTTTTAATTTATTTTAAATGATTACTACTTTATTGAAACCAGATTATTTCAGGGTTTTCTTCAAGATTTCCATCTTAGAATGAGCTAAAGACTAAAGACTTTTTGGGTGTGTTGATTATTTTTATAAGGGCAGTATTAAGGGAGGCTCTAAATTTTGGGGCCCTATAACTCTGGAAGTATATGGGCGATTGGATTTAAACTGCGAAGGGATTCAAATGGGATGCCAAATAATATGTGTACTAAATTTGGTGTGAATCTCTCCGGTACCTTCAGAGGAGTAGAGGGCAAAAATTTGGTCTTACGAGCGAGCGACGACTAACATCCAAGTATATAAGTTATATATATCTTTGGATTCAGGGCGACGAGAGAAACATATTTTGTTAATTAATTTTTTGATTTGAGAACGCTACAGACATACGACCGAATGCTTTAGCTTCTTCGGTACTTCGTACGGCAAGCTACAAGTATTTATTATTGGTGTTGTAAATTTTTTAGGAGGGAAATTGAACGCCGACGCGAATTATTTAAATTCTCGAGTTGAGACTTCGCATGCTACTTCTGCTTTATTTGTTTAGTGGATTATTAAAGTAATTGCGGACTTATACACGTCAAACAATAGAAAAGTTGTTTTATGCCCCCCTGAGGCACCCCCGTCTTAGGGCCAAATACTAGTTAATAAATAATTGCGCTTGTTAATTTTTTTCTTTGGCTTATTTACTCAATAAAAAAAATTGCTAAGAATTATGTATATTTTTCTACATTATTGTTTGGTAGATAATTAAAATAATTTTGCATTTTTGCAAGTCAAACAAGGGAAACGTATATTTTTAAGCATAGTTAGTAATTTGTAACAGTACCTCAACACGCAATGCATCGCTAATGACTACTTATTAAGTAATGTTTCAATTAGAGTAGCTGCTCTACTATAAAAAGTAACGGTATCGCTCGCTTGTGCTGATGGTCATAAAAATATTTTACAGGTCACAGTGATACACTTGTTTCTGCGCATTCTATTATTATTTTAATAATGATCAAAGAAATCCATTACCCAAATTTATCTATGTACTGTAAACAAATATATCCTATACAATGCTTTATATTTTCCTTTCAAGGGCCGAACTGATTTCACCTAAATGGTCCCGATGCAATTTTGAAAAATAGCACTGCGGTAAATCATGTTTACTATTTAAATAAACATAGTTGCACATAGTAACAATAATCCTATATATATATATATATATATATATATATGTATAAGATGTAAGCTAGGAAGGAAAAAAGTGGACTTACCGGTAACGCATCACAAGTTTCGAGATCCGGTAGGGGATCCTCGGAGCAGTAGATTTCCTGTAGGAAGGGGGGTCGCGGGGGCGGTGGCAGCATGAACTCGGGCGGCGGGCCGGGACAGTCGCAGTCAGCGGCGCCCGTGTCCATCGCCCACATTGCCTCGGCTTGTTGCTGATTTAATTCCGGGGCGACGGCGGTGGACGCGGCGACCGCGGTGGCCACTGACGGTGACGGTGCTGGTGTGGCAGCAGCGGTTCGCCCGTCCGCCTCAGGCCTTTCCATAGACTCACTACCCGATCACTAATCGAATCAAACAAACAAAATAATACTAGCATTAGCTTATTATATTTCAGCGAGTTTTTATGTTATTACATTAAATTATATTTTTATATACCTATATAGCGCTCAATTTTATTTTAAATCGTTAAAAAATATAAATATACACGGAGTGTGCTGATATAAAAATCGTATTCAATAAGCTGTAGTGGCCTTCACTCGACTATCTTCTCTTTAATATAATATCACATTATTTAATTTTAAATTCACGCTAATTTTGCCGTAAAACAATATTAATGTCTGGTAACTATAGGAAAACCTAAATATAACAGCAATTTCAAGAAATTTCTACATTTACAGGCTTTTAATCTAACCGTAACCGTTTTCGGGTTTTTAAAAAACTAGCAAGCCTTCCTTTCAATTATTACTCGTGATAACAAATTCGGAAAAAAACTAGGTTAGGTACAACGCACCTATGCGTCCAGCTCACTTCTTAACTATTATGGCCTTTTAGTTATCAATTTGAAAAAATGTTACAGATATAAGTGTTTTTGATTAAAAATAATTCTTAGTGCAAATTTAAAAATTCAAATAATAATATTTAAATAAAAAAATCTTGTAGACATAAAATATCTTGGAATTATTATTAGAATTTATGGATATTATAATTATTTTTGTATGGGCAGAATTAAGGGGGCTCCAAATTTTAAGTCCCTATCGCTCTGGTATCTTCAGAGGAGTAGAGGGCACAAATTTTGTCTTACGAGCGACGACTAACATCTAAGTTATATATATTTTTGGATTCAAGACAATGGGAACCACACTTTTTGTTTGATTCGAGAATGCTACAGACACACGACCGAATGCTTTAGCTTCTTCGGTACTACGTACAGCGAGCTAAAAACCACACCGCCTTGTAGTTTAATGTGTATTAATAATTTAGCATAAAACGAGCGTGTATGAAATATGCGAATCATATAAATATAAATCGGTTAAAGTATTTATATAGAAATTATGTATAGACAATAAAAGTAACATGCGTTAATACATTTAATTTACACATTCGTTGTACCTTGTCAAGTTTATATATTTATTAATTTGTCTATACATATGTTTCGGCGTCTGGTTTATCGTCATGTTTAAGTTTCAGACACCTAAAAACACAACAAAACCAAGTAGATTTTGCTAAATCTCATATTCGGGACATACAAATTTGAATAAATGTCAGATGTTAGTGTTATTATTTAAGTTCGTATACATGAAGTGAACAAAGAGGTTTTTCTGCAAAACTCTTGCATAACCGCAACGAATGTTACGCATGTTTTTCTGTGTGACAAACTAAAGAAAACATCGAATATCTTTCTGTATAGGGTCCTACTACCTAATACCTATAATAGGTATAAATCTGTCATCGAAAGTTTTGTATACAACATAAAAGCGTTTGGTGTTTAGTTTAGCGACGACTGGCGCAGGTACAAAATAATACCAAGGTCACTTTTTTCGTTCGGCTGTTTTGTGATATACTACACCATTCCATTGCGTGTTCCCACAAAATTGGAAAAGTATAATATTACAAAATATTTACTGTATTTATGTATACGTTATCTTACCCAAACAGAAGATACATGCATTCTTCGAAAACACTTTAAATAAATGGACACCAGTCTATTTGTATATTATACATAGAAGTTCTAAAAATAATTGATATCCACAAATTTATCAATTATTGATTTAAATTATATTTACTAATTCTATATGGCGTGATGTTGAATTTTTGTTGTTAGTTTAATTTCGTGATAAAACTAAGTAGATAAAACCAAACAACAAGCATAGGTGCAGGCACCAATGCCTTTGGCTCACCGTTTTATATATTCAGTGGATGTTTTAATATTTGTAATATATACAGAAAACATATTTGTAACTAATGATCTTTAAAGAGATAACAAGTCAAAGATTGATTAATTGCAATAATAGTCAGTCTTTTAAAACGATCACTATACAACATTTTGAATTTAAAAATTATAATTTTTAATACATTTTTTCTCGCTTTTTGTTTCACAAACTGAAGAAACGTTATTGATATAAAATGCCTTATATATTTTTGAAGACTATTTATATATAATAAAAAAAGTTATGAATATATTAAATTTCAATATTGCATTTAGAAGAAATTTGCTGGAAATATCGTAGAATTGTTTACAATTATTTTCATATTTTCAAACATAATGGATATGGACTGACGATTAGATTTAAAGTGCGACAACTTAAATTACAATTAATCTAATTTCGTTAAAATCGGCCCGATACTTTCAGAGAAGTTGCAGGCACAAACTCAGATCTTACGACCGAACGAGATACGGAGATAGATTAGATTTTTATTATCCATGGGCGGATGATTATTTTATGACGATCCCTCGAATTCTCATGAGGCCAAGTATACATATATCCAAGTATTTAAGTTATATATTAATTGGATTCAGGGCGACAAAACAACAATTCTTTGTTAAGGACATGTTTTCCTCTGTGAATATTACAGACAAACGACCGATTACTAAAGCTCTTATGTACATTCTTGACGACGAGCGAAAACAGTTGATTTAAGATACTATATGTAATAACAGCAAGTATAGTGCATATTTGTAATAAATATTTTGTCATTATTAAAGAATTGTTTACTTAAAAACAACAATGAATAGATAATAATTTGTTGTTCTTAAGTTGGTATTTCATGTGATAATCAGTAGCAAATAATTCGTAGATTAGTTTTTACATTTGGGATTTTGTACTTTTTTGGGCGAAAAGAAAATATAGAGACGAGAAAAATAAGATTTGAATATTGAAAAAGTATATAAATATTACGTATTGACAGGAAGGTTTTAAACGAATATAGAAATTGAGTTGTCGTTGAGATTCGAACTCAGAACCTTTGGATTACATTTCGTTTTGAATGGAGAATTATTGAAAGATTTGAATGCTTGAAAAGAGGTTCTTCCTATCCAATATTTGGAAAAATTATATCAAAATAGACCATATTGGTAATTATTTGATGGTTTTGTCATCGTTTAACCAGAATATGTTTTAATACAACCAATGTTTTGTTCCTAGAAATACATGTATCACGATGTATCGAAGACATAATAACAAAATTATGTTTGAAATAATCACTATATGCTCGGAAACTGTGTTATAGAGATGTTAATATGTTCATTAGCACAACTTGTTTCACACTATGGTGTTATAGTGTTGCTCTCTCTCTCTTTCTCTCTATCACGTAGGCATATACCAGTTTTTGTGATTTATCACGAACACAAATGAAATGTGTCAGAGCTCCGTTTCACATCAGGAGATGGGGTTGCTGTTGTCATTTTCTATTTACAGCACCAACAACGGTGTGCGCCTTTCACTCTTCGTGTAATTTCGTTTTTTCAATGCAAAAAACACACGCGCAGTTTTTTGAAGTTAATGACACGCTTCAGGAACAATTTAATTTGAAATTGGATCTTAAAATTGACGGAAACCTAATCATCGCTCACTAGTTTTGTCGGTTGCTATTTTCATTTAGTGTTTGTCACCTTTGATAGAATGATTGGACGACTCGCGTATTTTCATTTAAAATACTTGTCTACTTTTATATACTCGTAGATAGTGGAAAAAGTCTACAAGATATTCACAAACTGACAATAATCGTCGAAGAATATTCGATTTAATTATACTAGGTGTTCTTGAAAGATTATGTTTCAATTATATTATTTTTAGTAGTAAGAACATTTTTAAACAGAACGTAAAATTTATAAATGTTGTTGTCCCAAATTCTAAAATGTTCATTTCTGTAATGTGTTCTAATATTGTAAAACTACCATAGAACGGATTTGTGAGCATATAATAAAATCTGCAACGTGCTCTATTGTCTATTGGGCTGTCTTATACGTATAATCAAAGAATATGCGTAGATATTTTGTGGTAAATCATTGATTACTATAATGTGCAAAGATTCCCATTTATAGCTCGCCGTACGAAGTACTGAAGAAGCTAAAGCAATCAGTCGTGTGTCTGTAGCATTCGCGGATCAAAAAATTTCATTAACAAAAGTGTTTGTCTCGTCGCCCTGAATCCAAAAATATATATATAACTTATATACTTGGATGTTAGTCGTCGCTCGCTCGTAAGACCAAATTTGTGCCCTCTACTCCTCTGAAGGTACCAGAGCGATTCACACCAAATTTGGTACACATATTACTTAATATCCCATTTAAATACGCTCGCAGTGTAAATCCAATCGCCCGTTTACTTCCCGAGTTATAGGGCCCCAAAATTTGGAGCCCCCCCTTAATACTGCCCTTATTAAGACAATTAAAACACTCAAAAATTCTACTAAAAATTCTAAGACATTTTAGGTTTACAAGATTTTTTCATATTGTTAACCCAAAGCCCGAAAAAAATTATTAAATATTATAATTTTGAATTTTTAAATGTGCACTACATTTCTTTTCATTAATATAATTTATAAAAAAAATGTAAGACATTTTATATCTATAACATTTTTTCAAATTGTTAACCAAAGGGCCATAATAATTATAATCACTGCTCGCAACGCATATCTCACCGCGAGCCCAACGCACTGGTGCGTTTTACACTTACCAAATCTTGTTAATCATAATATTGGTTTACTTTTGTTTTTAATCGATTTTAAAAGAAATTTTCTAATAAATGGTATGTTTTTTTGTGAAAACAAAAGTCCTTGTATATTTAATGTTTTTCATATCAATCACGATTATTATAACTTGTGCCGCTTTCAAAATAGTCAAAAAGGAACAGGAGTAAATGTACCCACTGCTTCAAATAAGGTTTTCAAAAATAGGAGTATTTCTTTTGGGCTACTAACAAATTTTAAGAATCCTTAATTTTATCTAGAGCAGTTTTGCTCTCGAAAATAGTCAAAATCGATTCAGAAAAGCTTAACTCGTGCAATGGTGTTATATCTCGGGGTTAAGACTCTCCATAATTACAAAACTAAACCCTCAAACCTCCTCAATTTGTTTGAAAATTACATTAGACATGGTCCAAGTAAGTAAAATGTTTTACAATTTAAGTATAGATTTCGATAAACTAAGCAATTTATTGGTGTAATGCAAAACGATGGTATTGTTTAAGTTAAAACAAGATTTACGACGAGTGAACTGATAAGAGCGTTAGCTCAGACTGCATCCTATCCATTAGGGCAATGACAGATAACAGAGTATTCAACAATGCATAAAGTACACCTACCGAACATATTTAATCAGTTTAACAAATATATCCAATGATTCCCACTAAAAACACACTCAAACACAAAACAAGTACACATCCTTATCACTTATGTAGCACATAGGCACTCATACACACAAATATCACCAAGTAATCCAACGTTTCGCGGCCACACGGGTAGTTTAAGGCTGTGTTGATGCATGTACGCGCGCGCGCCACAACTCCTAAAATAAACTAAAAGCAGCCAGCCGAACTTCAAGTTGAAACTTGTTTCGGACAGCTGCACTATAGACTAAGTCCACCCCACCAATCCATGTCGGCAGCCAATCGGATGCACGAGCGCTTGAGATGAGTGACGATTTAAGTGGGGGACTGAGCCACAGAGATGAGACAAGAAATATAGTAGGGATAATAATGTCATTATTTAGTAATTTACAGTTGGCCAAGCTGCGGCTTCAGGTAAAACAAGGATTGTTGTTGGTCAAGTGAGTAGTGGACGCGTTGATTGAGTCGTAATGTTGAGCGCCGACGTTTTTTCGGGAACTGGTTTTCGGTTGATTGTTAATAACTCTGGTGCGGAAAGGTGAGAATACGTTTGGGTTCCGACGGTCTTTCGTGTTGTTGCTTGGCGTTTGATGCGACTTTATGCATTATTTAGTAGAGTAATTGAGATGTTAGTTTGTTGGAGGTGTTATTATGATTTTTGACGTTTTCTTAGTCGCGCCCTAATTTATGTGCATTTTACCATCGGATTGCTGTCGGCCTTCTATTGTAACGAACGATAATTATTATCTTGTGCACTTTTGGAAATTATTGTTTTACATCTCAATGAAGTCATCATTATATGTTTAAACAAATTTTACAATACAATAGCGCAAAAAAAAATCGTACTCTTATTCTTGAGCTTGCTTTAGACAGACACACACACACACACATATATATATATATATATATATATATATATATATATATATATATATATATATATATATATATATATATATATATATATATATGTTGAAAATGGAACACATTCAAACTCTATTATATTTTTATGCACTAATCTTAATTGTGATGTAAATTCTTGTTTTATACAAACACATTTTTGTCAATACAAATATATATCCATCAAATAGAGGGGGAAAAGGAGGTCCCATAAACCAATAAACATTTATGATTAAGGGGCAACACTTGGATAAACTCTCCGACACACTTTATACAACGTATTTTGTATGCTCCAGAATAAATTACAATGTGTAAGTTACGTCGGTTATGACAAAAATGCGGTTTTAATATCACGGATTCACTCCTCATTTTGTCCAAATTAGGGATTATTAACTCGAATATAGTCTTAAATGTCAGTAATCTACAAAGAACCGTATGAAAAATAATATATATATTTGAATATTACTACACAAAACAATGTTTGAAGATAATGCAATTTGTAATAACTATAACAGTTTAAAATATCAATAATTTAAAAGAAATATTTCAATAACTTATACGGTTGTAGCTATAAGTCATAACTTTTGTAGAATATTAGTTAAAATGTATAAATATAGATAGTAATTCAATAAAATGGAATATTGGGGGATCTAATTATCGTATGAATATTTCTGCAAGTGTAGAGCCTTAAATAAATTACAAAATAAGTAAAATACGTATCTTAGTAAGTTTATAGTTTCTGATAAATAAAATATATACGTATTACTTGTTGGTTACATAGCAAACTAATTCTGAAAAGGTTGAGGGCCATTCTATTAATAATGAATCATAATGATTCATGACCAAAATACTTACTAATCATGAGTCATCTTACAAATTACGATTTCCTAAGTAATATTATCTACAAATATGATTAGTAAAAATATTTTCCTTAACATTACTGATACTAAGAAACTCATTTAAAACTCATCAACAAAAATAGATATTTTCAAATAAGTCTATGTTGTTAGATTACCCAAAAATTTAACAGGCCTATTAGTCGACAAAGCAGAATAAATATTTTGGAAACCGAGTACCTAGAATCTAATTTAAATTGTTGTACCATGGTTATAGAACACAATTAGAGTAAAGCAAATGGATTTAATGTAATTAGATATTGTAACGTACTCGAGATTTTATTGCTCAAGACGCGTTTCGATCGTTAGGCCGATTCGGAACAAATACCCAAATATTTACAACGAACACGCATAGGTGGAAGCAGCATTGCCTTCAGGGATGTTTTACGAATCGGTCTCGATTCACCGAGTGAGCGATATAAGCAATCCATGACAAATATCGCGTGCGATAGGTGTATAACGTTACTTACATTACATATATTTTCGAAATAAGGAGACGTAAAACGAATATCTGTGTGTAAAAACATTTGTTAATTTCCAGAATCGTTCAGATACACCGTAAAAAATTACGCAAATTTACTAGGTTTCCAATATAAAATTGCAGTTTAAAATCAAATAATTAAACTGAATTTTAGTAAAATTACATTAAATTAAAAATTCTAGAAAATTCGGTATAATTACATTATTCTTAATTGTAGAATTACAGTAATCAGTAAACGATGCAATTTTCTTTATAATGCTTCGATATTATTTTATAAATTCCCACAAAAAAAAAAAACCACGATTTAAAAAAATTATATATTCTGGCGAATGTTATTTATTTATTAATATTGTTGATTAATTTATATTTTACTTTAAGACACTTATTTTCTCCACTGTAAAAAATTGATGTAAATTTACATCATTTTTACTGCCAACTACCATAATCAGTGTAATTGCACTGAATTTAGTAAATATACTTGAATATTAATGTAATTTTACTATAAATGATTGTTCACAGCTAAAGTTTTAGTAATTAAGCTTAGAAATTATAAGTAATAATTTCAGTTTGTTGACATACAAGGTTAACGTTCACAGCAACAAAATTTATCATAAATTGTGTTGCTTGAAATGTTAACATTGCTACTACATTATTATTTGTAATTTTCTAAGCTTAATTACTAATTATTTCGCTGTGAACAATCCTTAATTCTGTATCATTTTAAACTGTAATTATATTAGAAGTCTTGTAAATTATTATCAATTTTTTACAGTGTATGTTAACTGTACATTGTTATTATTAATTGTTTATGTAAATTTATAGTTTCCTTATACCATATTTATTTTATTTGGAACTACATATAAAAAATAACGAAACGACATTATATATTAAATGTACTTGTACATATTAATTAATTAGTACTACTCTAAGGCGAGCTAAAACTGAAGCAAAAATAAAAGTTTGGTAAACGACTGGTTTAACACAATTAGCACTTAAAAAAATAATAATTAAATTACTTAGAAAAACAAAAAGAAAAACAAGAAATCGGGTGAGAGCATCAGCTTTAAATTGACGATAGTACCTGTGGGCTCAATTAATCGTCATGTTTATTTAGATCACGGGTAAAACGCTATGAAATATGCATGACGCGAAACTGAGTCTCACACACACACAGATTAAATTGCGTGCCGTCGGCACAGAACAGACCCGAAAAAATAAAAGGGTTTTTTCTATATTATACCCGCAGCCAGGTCTGCAGGTGTACCAACCGTACATACGTACGTACGAACAACCCTCCAAATTATATTTTCATCGGCGGCGCTCGCTCGTTCCCTCCACCGACAATAGAAAATAAAATTGATATGCACCACCACACTGACACACCGCTGACATAAAAGCGACATATTTCTATCATCCATATTCATACAAAAAAAAAAGGTTAACCTCTTTTATTAATAGGGAAATCACGTACTAAGCAATGCAATAAACGGTCTTTTGTAGCATCATTTCTAAAAAATTTGGTCTTAAGAGCGACATAATCCAAGTGTAGGTAATATATATTTTATTTCTTAAATCCGTATATACTACAGACACGCAATCAAACACTTTAGCTCTTTTTTACTATCGTACATAATGTAAAATTTATTTCCACTTTGCAGAGTGCGTAGTTTGCTTGTACTAAAAAGAAAAATAACAAATATACATATAATATTTCTTCATATTTTATTTTTATACAAAACAACCCATTCGCTAAATAGGTACATATTTATTTATTTATTTACTTTAGAGATGAAACTACTGCAATATGCATGTACTATTCATTAATTTGTTTTGCTTGATGGTGTAAACGTGATGCACATGTAATTTTCGCCATTTTTCAAAGGAACATATATTCATTTGACATTTTAATGTATTTTTGTCTGTTTGAATTTTATAATATATTTATAAAGAATAAAATGCATTTTTTGTGAACAAAATACGGTTTTTATATTTTTGAATACATGTTCAACGCAAGGATTACATTACTCATTTTATATACAGTTATAAATGAGTTTATTAATCCGTCATATTTTTACTTAGAACATAGAAAATATATATTTTTTTGCAACTTTATGTGCATTACATAAACGAAACAAAAATGTATTTAATTATAATCAGAATCTTGTGATCTTTAGCTCGCTGTTTGAGGTATAAAATAGTTGTGCACTTTTTACAAAAATATATATGATATTTTATATCTACAAAGTTTCTACATATTATGAACAATTATAAAAATAATAATTATTAATTTAAAAAAAAAAAATGCAATAATATATTTTAATATACATATATTTAGCTCGCCGTACGAAATACCGAAGAAGCCAAAGCAATCGATTGTGTGTCTGTAGCATTCTCGGATCAAAAAATGTCCTTAACAAAAAGTGTTTGTCTCGTCGACCTGAATCCAAAAATATATATAACTTATATACTTGGATGTTAGTCGTCGCTTGCTCGTAATACCAAATGTGTGCCCTCTATTAATCTGAAGGTACTCAAGCGATTCACATCAAATTTGGTACACATATTATTTGGCATCCCATTTCAATCCGCTCACAAATGTTATTGAATCGCCCGTATACTTTTCGAGTTATAGGGCCCCAAAATTTGGAGCCCCCCTGAATACTGCTGAATAAAACTGAATAAAAATAATTAAAACATCAAATTTTTTTAATAATAATTCTAAGATATTTTATAACTACAAGATTTTTTCAAAAGCCCGAAACAAATTATTAAATATTATAATTATGAATTTTAAAATATGCACTAAAAACTACAAAAAATTGTACGACTTGTTATATATATATATATATATAACATTATTTCAAATTGTTAACCAAAAGGCCATAATAATTAAAAACCACTGCTCGCAACGCATATCTTACCTAAAGGCGAGCTCTACGCATTGGTGCGATTTACGCGTACCAAATCTTGTTCTTTTCAGTATGTGAACCTAACGGCGATAATAATTAAAAACGATTATTTTTAAACTTAATATGTCGTAGCGCGACAGAGGTGTGGGGTTCATTATCTTGAAATGGTTCGTATTTAAAATACAAATACATACGGCGAGCTAAAAGAGCTGGTATCTGTACCAATGCTTGTTAATGCAGTATTTAAATATCTAGTAGGTATGTTTAATTATTTTTAAAGAATACTTGTATTTAAGTAGTGTATGTTAAACATTTTCTATAAATTTTAATTGTGCTTGTAGACAATACTATTTTATTGTTTAACTCAAAACAGATAAACATCTTGTTCAAGAAAATAAAATCATCTAACCATAATTGGTTTACAAAACGGTTGGCAATCGGTATAACGAAGTTCGCAGGTAGCGAAATCTGTTTTACCCACATCTCCTGTTCCTTTTTTTAGCCGTGGAACGCAGACAACTCAATAAACTGCCAAACACCTGACATTTTCAACAAAATAATTGGCATATATACCTGCAGAGATGTTCTTTCGCAGAAGACAAAAGCGGAGAAATATAATGTAATAATTTGAAGGTAAAAGACAGATGTCACTTAATACCTGTGTGGGGGCCGTGCTTGTATTGTTTTCGTTATTGTAGCATAGAAGATGATGATGATGATATTATTAGAGAGAAGAACAACAGTTGCTGGTTGCATGATGCGTGCTCACCAGATTGAGTTATTAGGAGCGCGAAAGAAGATTTCGGAAACGAAGCGTGTGATACGAATCACATATGGCAGTGCGCACTGTGCGCCCTTACTAGATACGTTCACTCTCTAATACATTTAATTATGGGATTGGTGTCTTTCGTTTTGCTGCCGCTCCCATTTCGTTTTCCTTTGCCGGCAAACAGCGAACACGATAAACCTTTGACTTCAAGAATACCTTGGTTGATTTCTATTTACGTCATCGCGTTATGCTTAACAGATAATATATAAAGTAAACAGGATCTATGATTTCTGTTTTCGCCGACGATAATTATGGAATTTGCCGAAATACATTTAATAAACTAAATAAATGTTTATTTAATAGTTCTATTCGTATTTCCCTACTAGGAATATGGGCGTTTGCAGAATAGGCATGGGGCAAGCTTTTGCTGTGGACAAAATGACGTATACATCTTAATTAAGATCCCATTTAATTACTATAACCGGTATCAATTTACTAAATAACGCTCAACTTCAATAGTTATTCAATATTGAAATTTGTAACTAGAATTTCTAATTTTAGAACCAGATTTTTGTATCCCCTCCACTTTATAGTAGCAATACAAAAACAATTTTGAAATACGTAAGTGAGGTAATGTCCACTTTTAGCAAATTATCTTATTGTGCTTTCACATAACCAATATCACTCATGTTTAATAATAATGTACACTTTTAACACTAACCTATCGAAAAAAAAAAAAAAACTACAAAAAGGTATGCCACATGCGAATTATAAAGAACATAAGACTAGAAGATTTTAGGTAACAATCGTATCTTCTGTAATATGAAGATTTCAGAAAAAAAATCTCTTATTATAAGGAAAAATATATTAAAATGTAACATTTCTAAAAAAATTAGAAAATATATATAATAAAAACCAAGATTTTATACAAAATAACTGATGTGGCCGTCACCTATCTTGCTAATACTATCAATATCTATGTAGAATATTACTTTATAGTGTTTTAAATTCTGTTTACGATTGCCATGAAACAATATCAATATGTTTGCTAACCAGAATATATGTTAAATAGCTATAATATTATCAATATATTCAATTATAGTATTCAATATCTACTGTCTTTTTAATATTTATTTCAATACGATTACAATATTACCGTACATACACCCGTATAAGAAAATAAAAATATATATTCATACATTTCGGGGTGGGTTATAACCTAAAATCTATCCCCATAGTTGGTCGTAAGAGAAATTGGTTTTATTACTTTAGCAATAATAAATAACTGAAAATATAAATAATTGCGCACCTCAATGTTCGTTTAATTTAACCACCAAAACAAAATAATTATCGTATTAATCATCGCTTGAGCGAATCTTTTTTGGTAACTACCTGTGGGGGTGGTTATAGTAATTTGTTTCCCGGCACTGAGCCACGTAGCCACGAGCCAACAGGCCGACATCGGGCGATCGCAGTCGGCGCAGCTCTCGTCGGCCGGCGCTTACCAGATGTTGTTATCAAACAACCAGAGATCAGGGGCTCAAGCGTCACCCCCATACAAACAATGCATAGTCTTGCCTTTATATCTACAACTTTTGTATACAATTGCAAAGTTTACCTGGTATCCAGTTATCCAGGAACCGGATACGTACATATTTCGTTAAATTTGTTGTTTTGGATAATTCTGTAATATTATAAAATGATAGTCTAAATTGCTCTATATAGGACCTTCTTATACATAGTTTGGCCGGTGTACTATTTGGCCAACGGTGTCTAAACCAACCATTTCCTTTCGATTCTTTGATCAAGCCACCGGATTAGCAGAAAAGCCCTCTAATACAGGAAACACATTTTTTTTTTGTAGAAATACTGCACATTCGCCACATCAAATTTATTTCGGAAAAATTTAGTTTATTACTAATTAAAATATTTTTTATTTATCTATTCTTATTATTATTATTCATTCGTTTACTTTTTATGTATATATACATATATATATATATATATATATATATATATATATATATATATATATATATGTATTTTTATAATATTATATTTTTATTGGTATTAATTACTTACTTTTACGCATTAAATTAGTAAGTCTTGTAATCATAAAAAAATTACGAACTCGAGATTTATACTATTTTTGGAATAACATCTGTGTGTCTGGCTGTGTGTGTGTGTGTCTGTGAACGCCCTAGAGCCAAAACTGTTAAACGTAAAGTTGTAAAACTTCAAATTTAAGACTTGTATATTTTATTTTTGAAAAGAATATTCCAACCGGAAGTACAAACTCTTTCATTTCTCCAATATCACTAGACCGGTTGTACTTATTGCAAAATTGTGTTGTTCATAACAAATTATATTAATATTTCGCACAACTTTGTTTTAAAGTATTTGCAAAAAAATGTACCAATTACGAGAAAACTGCTACGGAAAATATTAAATATGTTATTTACTTTGCCATAGATATGCTTGTATGGGGATTATATTTAATAAATCATACGAACTATGCCTGAGAGCAGTTTGGCAAGGAAACAATATATACTCTAATTGTCTAATTATTCGATATTTGTCACTTGAGATCGGTTATTACAAATAAATAGACTGAGAACGTGTTTCGACCGTATTGGTTTTTGCAGATATATATTAAAATAAATATTGAAAAATAGTACGTATTAAAAATTATATTTGAATACATTGATAAGCTGAATATTAAAGAAACAATCTATGTTTTATATAGAAAAAACTGTAATTACATAATATTCCGTAAATAAGTTGAAAGAAATCCAGTACCTCTTGGATGATTTTTACCATAGTAACAGGCAATATCCCCTTAGAAGATGTTTCCTCGTTACCAGGGTAAAAACCATCTAAGGGGTACTGGAATTACTTGGTGTCTGGTGTAATGCTACATAGCATTAACTTTTGTATGATTTCCTTTCGAGATGTGCAAAAAATGGTAGAAGTAAACAATCTAATCCGGTTGAAATATCCTTTTCAAAACTAGGTTTTCTTTATTGGGACGCCACTGTTTCATTATAACGAAACTTTTCTCCTCCAGTGGTAATGTTCGTCGTTAGCGAGTGAGTGAGTGCGATAGCTTTGGACTATTAGTTATGTCTATCACGTAGTGCAGTTAAAATGTAATTAGTTTCCAAAATTTGTTTGCGATTTGTGTGGAAATTAAATTCTTATGAGTTATTCGCAACGCATAGAATCCGGATCTGCCGCTATTAAAAATACTATTCATTTCACGTGATGAACATTACATGAATTAGATTTAAATGGGTGCAGTGCATGTTTTGCAAACTGCTACTGCCACCGCCACCACCATAGCACACTTTGCATAATTTGCCAATAATAGTTATGGATTAACTTTGAACACAAGTGTAGCAATTGCAATCGTAATTGTTAAATGTAATGGATACGAAAGCGCAGGTGAACCGCCGTCTGTTCTTTACTTGCGACTCATATTGCAATATCGTTACAACATTCAAACTTATTTAATCAACATTAGAGTCTTGTGCTTTTAATGCCCTGTCTACACGCACTACTTTCATATCTATACACTCTAAAAATATGTGGAACCCTTTTACAGAATTGCACTATTTACCTCGCCGTACAGTACAGAACAGAACAGCTAAAGCAGTTGGTCGTGTGTCGGTAATATTCTCGGATCAAAATTATATTTTCGTTAATATCTAAAATTTTCATTATTACAATACTTCCTATTAAACTTCGTCAAGGAGTATGAAGCTTATTAAAATATTCTTCATCAAAAATGTGTAACTGTTATTCTTTACAAAAGCGTATATTATTATTTAGAGTGTAGAAGCATGTCGACAATACAGTTAGCAAAGCCACCGGCACTATTTATTATATCTCTAGCAAGTTTCTGTTCTGCACGTTTCAGTTATAATGAATTCCGATTTGAACAGTTCAAACTATTTACCTAGTTTGGACGATGGTGTGAGTCTCGCAGTATTTTCCGCATAACTAGATTAAATTTGTCGGAATGTACGGATATGATGATGATATCCGGCTTGCAGCAAATTCAGGCTTATGTCTTTTGTGTACGTGTAATAATTCGACGAATTTGGTTTGGAAATTATGCGGAGACCGTGTGGGTATACATTTTGTATTTGTACAAATACGAATATGATTCTCGTATTCAATATTACATTCGCCAACCTCTATAATTTGAATTGATATTCCAGGAACTTGTATTTATAGATATATTGTTGGAATTCTTAGTTATAAACGGTTCTGTTGATTTTAATTGAATTGGAAGTTAATTAAAAAATAGTTTTAATCGTATTTCTTGTTCATAGTATAGAAACCAGGAAATCGTACGTGTCAAATAGCTATTTTCAAAAGACAATTTCCAGTATAAATGGTAGATTATTAAAAAGAAACTTTTCGAACGCAAATTGCTAGAAATTAGAATTTTTTCTTTAACTCATGCCGTTTTAGAGATATTGAAAATAATTACTTAGGTTCAAAAATAAGAGGCTTTCTCCCGCGAACTTTACAGGTTTTAAGTTTAAAGTATTAAAATTTGATCATCAAGTTTTGTTGACGAGCTAATACAAACATACAGACAGACAGAGTTCAATACAAACAGACATCAATTAAAAAATAGTCAGAAGCCATTCAGGAATGGTCAAAACGTGTATTTCCGTGACTATAATACATGTTTATTCACATTCGTATAAGCAAGAAAAAATGGAATCATTCTGAAAATACGAGTATGCTTACTCGGATTTATAAAGGAATTTTATTTGAATGTTTATACTACAAGTAAAAAGTTCATTTGGTAATGGAATTTTTTCACAGAAACATTTTTATTAATTATTCGACGCGGTTCGACTCATAATTTTTAATGATTGATCATATACATCGTATTTGGACATTCGTTTTCAACCAATTCTTCACTCAGCATACTTATATTTTCAATACGAATAAATAATATTATTTTATTTTGTTTTTAATTCCTCCTACGGCTGTTATGAAACAATATTAATATAGGTTGATACAATATAGAAATATATATATCCGCTAAAATCTCGGATTTGAAAATAATCTTTATTACAGGACTACCTTATATAAATTCGTTAATAATGTAAATATATGGTGTTAATTATGATATTGTAGTATATAATGTCAGTATACTTTCACATGAACCATTTTTACAGTGTATATATAACTTATAACTCGGACAATAGATTGGATTGTGAGCAAAAGCACACACCGCAAAATTAGTAACACATCTGTGCAATTCAATCGCTAAATTCCCCATAACTTAAGAGTTTATCTCGGTAAATATATAATCATATTGTGTGCGTGTGATCCGTATCTGAAAGAGGCCGTATGAAATTTCAAAACCCTGACTTCTCCCAAGATATATTACACTTTATATACTATATGGCTTGCCTAACCTCAAAAAAAAAATAAGGGAAAGAAAACTTACTAAAGCATATCTTTTGTATACCTGGCTTTTTTATACCTGTCATTAAAATGGTATCTTACCCTTAGTAACAGCCCTTATTGTTAGACAGAAAAGACTTGTCTATGTTTTTGGCTTTGTTATAACGAAACTATTATGATCAAATTAATACTTCAACCATATCACGATCCAAGCAAGCTTCGGATGAATCGTGAAATAAGCACAAATAAATTGACAGAGGATTTGAAAGAGGTATTGGGATATAAAATTGGTTTTTAATATGCAATAAAATGAATAGACGATGATGTTGGAGAAAATCATTTTTACTTTCTTATACATTATGTATTAAAGAAGGGAATGGGATCACAAAAAAAAACAACCTCGATACTTTAATGGAATTATTCGTTTTGACAATTTTCTCAATTATTTTTGTGTGCCTGGCTGTTTATCTCTATCTGTGTATATATACGTATGTGTGTGTCTGCCAATGAACTACAGCCAATACTATATTGAACATTAAAAAAATTAAGTTTTGAATTTAAGATTTGTATATCCCTCGAAATAAAACCTCCTATTTTTAAACTGTACGTCGAAACGGTGTACTTTTCTATAACTCGAAAACGGTATTAATTAGAGGACATTTATATTCTTAAACGGTTCGACACCTATCTATTCTTGTTGTAATAATACAATACATATCTTTTGATTATAAACTGTAAAAGTTGTATAGTTAACACTTACACTGTCATTTATATAAATGATCTGAATTTAGAAATAGTTAAATGTAATTTTACATAAGAAATGCATCAATTTTTAACAGTTTATGTACAAGAAAAATGAGTTCAGTGTACTGCAGAATTAAATTTTTAACTTTGCGTATGAAATTTACAACAGATATTACATTACAATATTAGTGTATATAATTAGCAAACGAAATAACAAATATCTGTCACAATCAGGAGAGCTTTCACTTCAATTTGTTATTGACTGCAATTTGCATTGTGGTCGCAATCATGAATTCGTTTCCAATATTTTCCGTGCGGTGAGTGCGCTGGTCGCTGCCGTCGCGTCGCGTCGCCGCTGATAGATTAATTAAACACTTTTGACGTGTTTAGTAACTATTTTATTTATTCCCTGTATGCGCGCCCAGAGCCGACTGCGACCACGACGACGAAGGTTAATGAAGCACGTTTGTGTGATTTACATTTTCATTACAGATTATCGTTCGTGTGTATCTCTCTTCTTTTTCTAAACGTCCATCTTGCTTCGTCTAGCTTATCATAGATATATATATATATATATATATATATATATATAGGTACTCATGCATTATTCATTTTGAATTTGATTGTCCCGTTAATTTATCACAAACTATTTCAACTATAATTTATATTCATTCGTTTACGCTGTCGCTGTATGCGTTGGTATAATTATCAGCTCATGTTTTCGACATTCGATTTCATTTTTCTTTTTTATTTCTCTCTCTCGTTTTGGCTTTTGAAGAGAGTTACAGATTGGTGACTTGATTAGTTCTTTTAATTAAAAGTATAATCCTAATTCACGTCCCAGCCCGCTATAATCGGATTTATTTAAATGATTCGATTTTATCAGCACTATTTTTTTTTCATTTGAAATTTATTTCACTAAATTAAGACATCACTCATATTAACACGCCAGGAATCATATTCAATTGAAGTCAAATATAATGTTTGGTTAGTTTCAGCAAATGCCTTTTATTCACCATCGATTGCTGCAGCCCTTTTGGCAATGAAGACATCAAACATACTTTAGTGAATAATACACGACCAAAAACTAAAGTTCTTTTATACTATCTTACGATGAGCTAAAACATAATTAATATAGATGACATTAACCCTTAATTGCTTTATGCTAGAGTATCCCAGATATAGTAAATATAATCATAATTTCACTACTGCAAAAACTGCAGAACCACAGAAATAAAAAATTGTTTATAACCATATTTACTTTCTTATACGTAGTATCATATAATCATGAAAATGTTCAGATTCATAACTTTAACGAAAATACACGTCTGATTATTTTCGGAATGACGTCTGAGTGTGTGCGAGTTTGTCTGTGTTAATGGTTTGGTTATCATATTTAGAAAATTGTTTCATGATAATCACATTGGAAACCAAACCAAAGCAATATTTTACGTATACAACAAATTCGTTTACACAGAATAGCCATCAGATTTTTAAAATGAACATCACACCAGTTAAAACATTTCATTCCGCAATGTGTATGAGCTAATCAACTCATCCAATCTTCATATCAAATGAAACCAACAAAATTACATTGCGAACCAAAATCAGATAATACAATTCTCGCAAAAGCAACAAAAAAAAAATTATATTTTTGCGTCAAACCAATCGTTGTTAGGCTACAGATATTATTGCACATATAAACATATACAAAAGAAGAAAAGTAGCCCGACTGTGTGTGTGTGCGTGTGTCTGTTTGTTTTTATTTTATAACATCATATAGGTAGTGTGTATCACATTTGTCAAAGGACGTAATTTTGAAAAAAAGCGTAGGGTAGATCGTTTTGATAGCACGATCGAGTTATCGTCCGTTCTCAAAATAATAACCTTGCTGTTCATTGGTCCACATGATTGGTGTTATTCGATCCCCTTGCTTGTATGTATGTGTAGAGCTGAACGCTGAACGCTGAACGCTGAACGTTGAACGCTCCCGCCTGCCTACATTCTCTGCTCGCCACCATTCTCTTACAAGCCATCACATAGCGGTGCGCTCTTATCTGATATGATATTTGATATTGTTTGATGCTAGCAAGCCAATTCCTGTGGTTGTTATCCCTGTTCGGTACGCGATGTGCATCATCGTTCACCTATACGATTTCACTTCACATACACAAATGCACTCATAAATTTCTCACTACACTCTAATAATATGTGCAACTTCATATTTAAATACAGATCACGTGATTTTACAAACACAGACCCTCGCGTAATTTTTAGCTTGCTGTACGGTAGAACAAGAGAGCTATAGCATTCGGTCGTGTGTCAGTAACAACAAATTTACAATGATTTCTGATTCCGAAAATGTATACAACTCATTTACTATTTCTGTCGCTCACCGTGTCCTGCATATTATGTAGTTATTATAAAATGAGAATTCGGATATTCCAATAAAACTCTGGTTGTTTCAGTTTTGTATAACATTTTTAAACTCTCATAATATTGCTTAAGTTTTGTTTTAAATGTTAACATTCATTGATACCGCGATTACCAATTTAGTTAATATCCATGCATACATTATATAAATATTCTAAATCCAAAAACATATTTTTCAGTAAACTTATACTTTTTAAGCCAAACTTATAAGAAGTATTAATATTTTAAATTTTTATACTTATTACTTTTTATACGTAATTCTAAAAACAAAATATTGTGATAACAAAAACCACGACCTTGAAATATTAATGACAAAACGTTTTGAGGCTCCTTTTTGACTAATTTCACAATGACGAATGCGTGTGTATGTGTCTGTCTGTATGTTTGCTATTCTGAGTGTAAACGACACAGTCAATATCGTAGAACATAAAAATATGATATTTTGAATTTAGGGTAGGAGTGGGAGATAGGGCTATTACCATTAAGTTGATAGTAAATTTTAATTGTTTTCATAAGTAGATTTGGCAACGCTGTTAGCTGTCAGAAGAATGTTACTTAACCTCTTTAGTCTTATGTTCTTTATAATTCCCATGTGGCAAGCGTTCTTGTTATTTTTTTTCGAAAGGTTAGTGTTACAAGTGTACATTATTATTTAACATGAGTGATATTGGTTATGTGAAAGCACAAACAGACAATTTGCAACACTGTTACTATTAAAATGATTTAATTTCATTACACTTACAATTATATCTATTGCATCTACCGGCATGTGACTATTGCAGGCATAACTTTAATATGTATCAAATTTATTGAGGACGTCTATGGAAGCTATACAGCTTATGATAAGATAAGATTTGAGCAGTAGTTCTTTTTTCCATAACAAGCAACAAAATGCAATAACAGCGGCAAAGCAACAGTCAAACGTCGAATTTCGGACACGTTATCGAAATGTCAACGTCATCAGATTGAACATACTCAGGTTACAAACACACACACACATACTACTAGTGCCGGATGTGATGGTTCAGCTGACTGCGTCCAACAAAGATAGAATAAGAAGAAACGCACCGTAAAGATGAAGACAGATATCTACTATATAGTAAAAAGCCGAGTGGACGAAACATGAGAAACGAAACGGAATTGTTAGAGTAGACAAAGATTATACACTCTCGATTTCACTTTCTGGTTGTTTGTATTTTGATTCTGACTCGTCCTCATTTATCAATGAAACCGTGGAATCGTTGTCTGGAGATTACGCCTGTCGCCGCCTCCCACTCCATTTCAGAATTTCGCGAGATTTTGCAAAAGCACGAATTAATCGAGCGATAATCCTTTCAGGAATGGAGATGCTAATTACCCAAAAAATTTGCAGTGCTCTACACTGGATTTTCTTATATATATATATATATATATATATATATATATATATATATATATATATATATATATATATATATATATATATATATATATATATATATATGTATATATATATAATTAAACAATATAAGAATTTTATATTAAAATCTGGAGAGACCTTCACTCGACTTTCAAATACTGCTTTATTTTGTTTATCGTATCTGCAATTGCTTTGACACAATGCCAATATGTATTATAACTAGCGTAATATAAATATAACAAATCTATTTTAAAAAGCGATTTTCAAGTATATGGCATATTTTTCGAATTAACATTTCAAACAAAAGTTGTAAGAAATTTTAATATCTTCAACTTTTATAATACTCACTCTTTCTCTAACTCATGCCGTTTTCGAAATAATGAAAAAATAGCAAGAATAAATTACTTCAAATATAAGTTTTCTTCCAAACTATATACAATTTTAAGTTAAATATTTTTAACTACAATAGTATTTGCTGAAAAGCTTTCACAGTCACACATACAGATATCTTGTCGAAATTTTTAATATCAATTTACATTTAATGAAGTTCAAAACTTGTTAAAATTTCAAGTTAGAAATTTTTGCAATACTGCGTCTAAGATACTAAAACTCAATTGATGAATTCAACTGTCAAATTCAAATAATGAATTCAAAGTAGACACCTATAGTTAGAGTTTGATAAATGTGGCATATCCGTTTGAAATTCACCACTAGAAAAACCACACGAATTATAATTCTTTTGTAAGCAGTAGTGTGGGAGCGCGATTCAATTCGCAACTGCGAGAAATGGACCACCTAGCCATAAACGAATGAGATAGTCGGGGTCGAGTCGGTGAAGGTATCGGGTATCTGTCGGCACCGCAGCAATAGCAACATTGATCCCCAGTTGGCGCCACAAGTGGTGATCGCCGCGGAATCATCCACCTCTGATTCACACGTCCATTCGTAAAACCGATACATTAGAATAAATATAGACGCATCAGGCACGTAGACAAAGGAATCAATTTCCGGGTATCGACACAAATTTACTATTATCCACTTGTCAATGTCTTCACAAACAAGGATTTATACACGGAAACTTGCTGATTTTATTTACAGTGTGCAGGACGAAATATATTTAAATTCATTCCTTGTTCCTGTCTGTTTTAAGCTCGTTGTGTACAGGAATTTGCAATGCCCTACAATGAACTTTCTAGTATATATATATCCTCCATCGGTGGACATGTTCAACTTTTGTTAAACTTATTTTTTCGTTGGTTTTCTAAAATGCCGTTGTGGATAAATCACATAGCGCGATGCTTTTACGGTACACAGCTTCCCTAAGTACATCAAAGCGAATAAGCGAAAGCAAAAAGAGTGAGATGGCGACTTCATTTCTACTTCTAGTGTACGTCTGTCATGTAATTGTATTGGCGATTTCTTATTAAATTCGTACATGTCCACCGTTCACAGCGACGACCATTGAAATATGAAAACGTCACTGAACTTTATTTCAAAGAATGCAACGAGTTTCAAAGCACGTATTACCTAGAGAACTAATTTCGTTTTTACTTTGATTTACGATATTGGATTTGCTTCAATGAGTACGCCTAATAAATATGAAGATAGTCAAGTATATTTACAGGAGAAAGCAATGAGATTGATTAATATAATTATAAATTTTTTAAAAGATATTTTACGAAAATTTATATTCGTAATTTAGTTGATTTCTTATTTATAAATGAAGCATTCTTTTTATTTCTTATTTTATGTTTTATTTAAAATGAATTCATCTTAATCTAAAATTGATGGAAGTACCAATGCTACTAGATTAACACACATACAGAGATATCATCTCCAAAAGTATCAATATCATTTTAAAGAAATGTGTCCCTTCGATATTTTTCATGATTACTATATTTACCTTGTCCAAGAAAGTAAAAACAAAATAACTTTCTTATAAGAAGGAAGAACAATTGAATAATTGAGAGTGAAAAATATGCAAAATTTTGCAAATATTCAAGCGCCAAGTTTATTATGTTTTATTATGGATAATACAAATTAGCTCTGGTTGTGTGGTAATGAAAAGGGGTGACTCCGTGCTATGTGACGCTGTGTTGCACGTACTACCAACTCCCAACGGATCCAAAAGTTTCCGGGAATGAATGAAAATGTCACAAGACCGACGGGACGGCGTCGAAGGAGACACCACACCCCTAGGGCTGCCTGACTAATTACGTCTAGAAATAAGTAAGTGTCGCGACGCTGCGAGGGTGAACATACCACGCGATGCATCTTTCAACATTTTTAGTTAATATATGTATATATGGTTTATCAAATTTTTCAGTTAAATTCGGCTTATACCACTTAAAATTTAAAATATATTGTTCTTTTAATAACGACGTAACAAAGAATATCTGAAACTGAAATGCGTTAAATTTCTTCCCCCTTGTTGAATTACTGCGGAAATATTTAGAGATATTTAATTGTTTAATACATCAAAATCGTATTAAAATAGCCCCAGTGCCTTTTGGGTAGCAGCCACAAAGTTTGTCTTACGAGTGAGTGACATACGTCCAAGTATATGAATTATATACAGTTTCGGATTCAGGAAGCTATGAACGAATTTCTGTACAAAAGCGTTTGTTGATTTCGAGAATAATAATAGCATTAATGGTAATATTTTATTTTGTGATTATATCGGTTGTTTTACGCTTGTTGTTACAAGCGTAAAACAACCGATTTATTTGCCTCTAAAACAGCTCCAAGTTCACTTTAGATAATGGTTAGCCCACTTGAAATATAACTTTTGTCGTAAAACTAGATATACATGATATATTAATATTATGACACGAATACATATTATACTACTTTTTGTTGTGTCTGTATATGTATAACTAGGTTAACTCGAGGACACAATGTGCCCACATCATATCGAACTAGGTAATAATTTAAATTTTAATAATGTAAACCCAGATCCATAAGTCTATGTATTTGGCTTTCTATCCGGAACACTAAACAAGCAACACCGAAATTACTTTACATTACTTTTACTTAAAGGTAAGACATAACTACATCTAAATATGAAAATGCCCGCCAATCAAGTGTACACGGGTTTGAATTATCTTTAAAAGATTATAGAACAGTTTTCCACATTAATAACTCGTTAGTTGTTCCTTTTAAAACATATTTACGGAGAGTTTAAGGCATGCTCGCACCTATGCATACTATTTATATAATGTTTTACTTTGCACATGTATCATAATATTTTTAACATATTTGAATATTGTAGTGTATCAGAACTTTTTAAAAGTGATAAATGACCATATGTTAAAATCCAAATAGGTCCGTTTTCTCAGATTTTGGCACATAATTTAATAATTTATAGGTTTACAGTCGCTTTTCAAAATAGCTCGAACCACAGTAAAAAAGACTGGCCCCGACATTGGCAGTAACAATAGAAATATATAAACAAAATGTTCAACACATAAATGAACATAACACTTATATAAACAAAATGTTCCGAACACATAAACATTTACACATATATATACAACTATATATATATATATATATATATATATATATATATATATATATATATATAAAATATGAATGTGAATAATAATCAATATAAACGTATTTTAAATCCGAAACATTTGATACTTTCTAATTCTCGAAACAAAAAACAAACAAGTTAATTGTGAATTATAAAAACGTTAGTCACCTTAGCTATGGTAAATGACAGATCAATCATTTTGTAATTCGTGGTCGTGCATGGCCCACTCACCTAAAACAACACAAATACAGAGAGATTGTTAAATAATTGCCTGTCATATCATTTTGAATAAACAATCTTTATAAATTTCGTGTAATGGAGATATATTATGATTCCTAATTAAGAAATAATCAAAGCAACATTCGTTGTGAATAATAAGAAATGTTGTTTAGCTTTGTTTTGTTTTGGGTGGTCGTCAAGTGTGAAATTACACGAATGGACTTCTCAAGGACTTGTTAGATTACAACCGAAGAACACGCTTCTTTTTATATATGTACTACCTACAATACAACCAAACCTAGTATAGTTGATATAGTTATTTTAATTATGACAGATTCTCTTGTTTTATAATGGCTCTATTGTCTTGTGTTCAGATTTGAATAATTTTATTTTTGTATTCATCATTTTTTGTACACGTGTACCTTCAGTGCTCTTGAAAATTTCAGATAAAATTAATGTATACTAATGGCCATACATAATTTGGTTAGTTTTTTTAGTAGAGTTGCTCTTGTTTTACGTCAATCTTAAAATAACAGGCACCAATGCCTTTAGCGGTACGGCGAGCTTATAAAAAAAAAAAATCCCTTTACTGTATTGTGTGCCATATATGGTACATACAAATATATTATTATTATTACTTTCTTATACTTTAAGAAATAATCATCCTAGACATTTTGATGTAAATATCTGCTTTGAGGGACTCTGAATATTTTCTCAATGACGTCTGTACGTGATTTAATAAATTGTTAATTTGCGAGACATTTTTAAGGAAATATCTTCTTCCGAAAATTTTACAGAAATAGGACCGAATACTATAGCTCTATTGTAGCATTGTGTGTGATGAGATAAAAATACGATGACACATACACTGCCAATTTAAAAATAAAACAGTGAAATTTTCGATCTGTTAACAAAGAATGGATACCAACATTTTTTAAAACATATTGGCTAATGTCTAAATATAATCTATAGGACCTCACATTGTCAATGACCACACATCATCACACTGGCCACACTGACGCCAACTTGATAGTTCTAGATAAAAATAATAGTCATGCAAAAAATACGTCAAATATTTATATTTTTTAAGCCCGGTCGATTTACTAGGAATCTAGGTTCAACTTATGATATCAGTTGCACAGAATTATAAGAAGAAGAAAACTAACATTTAGGAATTTTATCCAGTTAGTGTTTATTTTGGTTACTTTTTGTGAATTGGTATTACAATCTAGACCTAACCTGATCTATAAAATTCTTTTAAATCATAAACATGTATTCCAGACTAGGTTCAATAAGTTCTAAAATGTGTAAAACGATAATGTTGAAAGAAACGAAAAATATCCTAAGGTTATGATTGGACCGCTTCCATTCGACGCGGAACTCCTTAGAAATATTAAATCAAGCATATCAATATCATCATTATCGTAGTAAAATACAATAATATTACGATGCATGTTCTGATGTTTAAAATATTTTGAAGGTTAAACATTTTATAAATCATTAATGATAAGTTAATTGATTCACATACGTTCGAATTGTTAAGCGGGCATCAGTAGTTGAGGACTGGATTTTATATGATATGGGCACATGGTTAAATATTTATCTAAACAAATATAAAAATCTAATTGAAAACTCAAATTATTCTTTATAGTTGATATATATAATACATATTGCACATATTTTAGATTTTTTGTTTTCGATAAAATATTTTTTCAATAAACGATAACTTGTATTCGTACAATTTTTCTATTGAATAAATAGTTTTTCGATAAATTGTTGTCAACCAATTTTCCAATTCGATATAAAAGAAACCATAGTTTTATTTCGGTAACTTGCTTACAATTTACAATAAATTATTTTCGACACATTGTTTGGACCAATTTTCCTCAACCCCTTTTTGTCCTTTATTGTGTTATTCGACGAATAAATGTATGAGATGGGGGTTTATTATAAATTTTCAATAACCGAATGCAAATGAAATCCGGGCGTTTATATTAGGAAGAAGCGTTGGCTATTCTCAGTGGGTCGTAGTTTTCGTTTCGTGCGTTGAGCCTTGAAAAGTTTTAATTTCATTTATCATTTCTCTACCGCCAAGACTAAAAAAGAGAAAGAAAAAAGTTAGTTGGGGTGCATTTATCATTTCTCTTGCTCACGTAGAGGTTAGACCAACCGAGTAATCATTGATTTGTAAGCGAAAATTTACAAAACATTAGCACAACATTTCTTCTTCTTCCTCGTCTTCTTCTTTATCCCTTTTTTCATTTGCTCAAACTGGTCGTTCAATGCAATATTTGCAAAATCTTTTCATTTGAATGCTATTTAAAAGGAAACTGGAAGCATTTATGCTTGCATTCATTCGGATTCATACTGATATATCTTAACTTCAAAGCAACATAGCTATTATATTCGGTCGTGTGTCTGTAACATTATCAGATATTTGTTTCACGTATACCTGATTCCGTAAATGTAATGTTACAGTTGATATAATAAATCCAGTTTGTATTAATAATTAATAAATAGTCAGAATTTCCTGTGGAGTAATGCAGTAGCTTTTAGAACGAGTAAAAAACGTGGAAATTGTTTTAGCGCATCATTATCCAAACATTAAAATAACTTTATTATTTTTTCATTTAAGTTTAAACGCTTGGCAAGCGCCGTGCACGAGGGAAAGTGAAAAAAATTACGAAAGAATTCTCAGAAATAATTAACGGCTTTAGAGTGTCGTGTTTATAAGAAAAAGCCATCAGGGAAGGCTGTGGGGTGACTTGGGACTATTTGACATGCATTGACAGACAGGCGACAGCTAGATTCATTTGTCTAAATTACACAGTGCGTTTGTTTTGTTTTTCACTCAATGCTCGTGTGTGGAGAATGCATATATTATGCGATGCGTTACTTGACATTCATTACTCAATATTATCAGTACTAAGGTATTTTTAGTTCGTCATACGATAGTACAAGACAACTATAGTGTTTAGTCGTGTGTCTGTAACAGGCTCAGATCAATAAAAAAATCTTAATAAAACGTGCTTGTCTTGAATCCAAAAATATATATAACTCATATACTTGGATGAAAGATATCTCGCTCGGTCGGTCGGACGGTCGTAAGATCTGTCTTTGTGACCGGGCCGATTTTATTAAAATTTGGTATACATAAAAATTCGATGGTCAGGAAGATATCGTTGAATTTTTAATCCAATCGTCTGTATAGGTCCGGAGTAATAGGGCTCCAAAATGTGGAACCCTCCGTATACAAAAAATATTAACAAATTCTAAGATATATTAAGTTCTATGATTTTTTTCAGATTGTGAATCCGAAAGCTATATATTAATATATATATATATATATATATATATATATATATATATATATATATATATATATATATATATATATAAATATATATATATATATATATATATATATATATATATATATATATATAAATAATATATAGGTATATATTTTTCAAAAATGTATAAGACTTTATTTATACTACATATTTATTACATTAAAAGACTGACTATTGTTGCAATCAATCAGTACCAATATCATTATTCCCTTTTACATCTTTTCCTTTCAAACTTTAGAGGTTATAAATAGATTTCCTACTTTAATAATCTGGTTAAAAAAATACATTTTCCATATTAATAAAATAATTAAACTATCTACTAACTAGATAATATGGCTAAAGACAATGGTGTTTGTTACACCAGTAACTATATTTTGAATTTGTTAATACAAAATTAAAACTTTAACGAATTATTGTACAAAAACTAATTTATATCTGAGAATATTACTGACACGCGACCGAACACTACAGCGCTATTTATACATAATGTACGACGGGCTATAAATAATGTTACATGATGATATGTGTATCTTTAACCGCTAATTAAACCAACTGTCCCATTGTTGCAACATTAACAAAAAATAAACAGTTGAAGTATATTATTATTAGTTAGATAGATATTGGCAAGCATCTCTAAGATGGCGTTAAAGAAGCTTGAGGTAAAAGTTGTGTGGCAAAAGTGTTTACTTTTAATTTCGGCGTGTTTTTCTTTTAACATACACAGTAACTTCAAATCCAGGGCACAACTTGCCGCCCCGTGAAATGCTGAAAAAACTTTATGGTTTTAAAAGCATTAGCTTTTGTTTTGTTTTTATATTGTTTTATTTGTGTATCTTCGTATATAGCGTTCATTTTCTCTTTACAGAAATAAAATGTACATTTTAATGCAGGAATTGTTTTAGTTTTGTTCGCGACCACGTTTACAAACAAACAACAAAATAAACAGCTTTGTTTTAATAAGTTTACGTTCGCAGAACAGTTAGTACAACACTACAATGACAATGCTACTGTAAACATATACAAACAAATTAATAATTTAACACTTGTCTTATCGTTATGAAATTCGAAACTAACAACTCTATAGTAAAAAGTTAAAATGAACTCATTTTCTTCCACAACAAATAAAGGTGTATGCACCAATTCCTTCAGCTCGCTGATAATTTTTTGAGGCAATAAGTATTTTCTTTACTATCTTGAACAAAATCTAATGGGATTTGATGAAATTTTTCAAACTCGAGGTACAAAAATACATATTTTAACATCCCTGAATCCAGTCTGACTATTTTCGGAAATATGTCTGTGTGTGTGTGTGTGTGTGAACGCCTCTAGATTCAAAACTAATGCAGGTAAAATTTTGAAACTTAAGACTGGTATCTGGCCCGAGGTGCACCTCTTATTTTTTTAAACAATATCTTAAACGTAAGTCTCTTGCTACTTTTTCAATATCTCGTTAACGATATTAGAGAAAGATACTAGATAGATAGATATTGTCACCACAATACAATTCTGTTTCTTTGGTATTACGAGCGAGCACCTGATATTCAGGTATGTATATGAAGTTATACATTCTCGGAATAAAGAGTCAGAAATAAATTTCTGCGCAAAATCAAAGCTTGTTTTTGAGAATATTACAGACAGACAACCAAACACAACAGCACCACAGGTTTCTGTACAGCGGCGAACTTAAAATGATCAAAACCGACCATGTTATTAATGATCATAATATGACAAATGAATATATGTATAATATTTGATGTAAATAAGGCGCTATAAATAATCTATACACCTACAGACTATACACAAAAGCGTCCATATAACATTTCAATCTCAAGTCACACCAAATATGTGTAATCCGAATCAACTTTAACAAGAAATACCACTTTAGTCTAAATTTGCATTACAATAAACACACTCAGAAAACAAAGGATAATATAATACAAAACAAAAGAAACGAGAAATGAAAATATATATCCACTTAATATCACTGCAACGAAAATTAATTACATCGTCTTCCAAACAAGGCATGCCACAATCAAACAAATGCTATCTTTGATGGAACGCTACCAAACAAAGAAGACAGATATATCGGACAGTCTTTCAGTTGAACTGAGACACGGCGATAACAAATATAACAGTCAAACAGCCGTATGATGGAATATCAAATGGAACAATCTTCACAATGGCGACCGGTGTCTATGACGTTGCTTAGATAACTATAATACGTCTAGCATATAGCCCGTCCTAACACGGGACTTCAGCCATAGGATTTAGGATATATTTGATAGCAAACACATATTTTTTTACATTCTTAAGCAAGTCTAAAGGATGTAAACATAATTCAAATTCTAATAGAAATACACTAACATTTTCTGTATTTATATTGATGACTCTGTGTACCTGTTTGAACTGGCCTGCACTTTACTTTCTTATACGTAGTTTTCAATGAAATATATCCCAAACAAACTATCAAACCAACCCATACTATAAAGTAATAATTTGAAATGGTACTATTTAGCTTGTTTTATTACGCTATCAAATACTGTTTCTTCAATATAAAATATAGATGTTGTTTCTTTATTATATATTTAAATAAAATATTTAATATGTATGCCGTTTTTCAAAATTTATTTTCAATAACCTGTACGCACGAGACACGTTCACATTCGATCTTATTGATGTCAAATGCAGAGACTCTTTGGTCAAATGACATATTATATCAAATTGTTAGAGTCAATTTTGTTTCCCCAACAAAATATTGTCAGATATAGTTTACACGATTAATTAAATATAATAAGTTGTGCAAAATATTAATATTATTCATTATGAACCTAAATAATTTTGCTATAAGTGCAGCCGTTCTAGTAATTCTGAACTAATTTGTGTAAGTAATGAAATGTAATGGGAAAATATTGTTTACATATGTAAAAATAGCACCTTTACCATTCGCCAGCCTGAACGATTTAATGAATCTGCCGAAGTCAAATGAATATGTTTTGTTGACAACTAAGAACATGAGAAAAGTTCGTGTTTCAAATGGTGGCAATTGGAAGAAGGAAGAAAAAGAATAAAACGAAATAAAAGGATATATAGTGTACGGCGAACCACAGAACATAAAATAAATAAAAAGCTCGGCCACAAACCGCTGTCAGAAACAAGGATGGCTTTGGAATATCACCCACCGGAATAGTAATAATAGAGGCGCGCCGGTCGCGCGGAAACCCAGTTTATTTTAAACATGGCGCTAAGTCATTTATTACATGTTTACACATGTCCCGCAACTGTCATTGACACTGTTTCACCCCGCCCGCGTCAGGGGCGTACATATCATTATCTGTACTACTACATTTCTTTGTTGAATCACATCATTAGTGACGTAGAACAATATTATTTTTTGCTTTATTACGCGTATGCAATCGTTTCACAGAGCAAATATAATAAAATATATCCACGCGTAACTTTTATTAGTAACAGATTGACATTAGCAACAACAACAACAACAAGACAACATTTTGACTATATAAACTTGGTGTTGTTGTAAGCAAACAATCTACTTGTGTCCGAACGTTGTCATGTTAGTGACCTAAAACTACAAGCGAAACGCTCATCTAATACCGTATTAAACAACGTAAGTCCCAAAGGCATCCGCAAACATTTCTAGTAACACCCGTCCGAGATATATTAACATATACAATATTGTTTCCTTTGTTATTTACTCATGCCAAATCACGGGTGGACATTGCACAGCGATGCGTACCACGCATGCGCGTCACCTAAAGAATTAACAACTAAACTAAATGTTGGTCTTTTAACTTAGTTCTAAATTTTCTTAATTGTTAATTTACTTTATGAATTGTTTTATGAATATCGCAGTGTAAACAAAATTATGAAAATTTTGTAGGAATATTTTTATTTTAAATTAAATATCTTATATATTTGTAAAATTAATTTAGAGTAATTGTGGTATTCCATTTGACACAACGTTTCTGCGTATACATCAAATCTAAATCTGTCAACGCAGGCGCAGTGCACAGCATGTAGTGAATTATGTGTTCGGTGATTTACAAGCTTGCCGCATGTTTACAAACAGTCCGAGAGGTTAAATTGTTTCAGTGGCCCGAGCAACCCTGTGAACGTATCATACGTCAGTGTGCCATGCCATGCTAGGGAATCTAGCAACGTGTGAAATTCCTGCCAGCCGCTACGACCGACCAAGGAGAGGACTTTATCCGGGTTTTAACCCAGGCCTCGTGGGGCAAGCCCCAGAGAAACAGGCATGCGCCCGCCAACTGGAACCTAACATACGTTCGTCGACGACTCGCCAAATAATAGACTGGACACAACATATTCATGCTTACCAAGATAATTAACCAAACTTATGCAAACTCATTAAGCCAAGATTTTATCATAAAAACCAAGACTTATACAGCCTTATTCTTGTTAATATTGTTATATAATTATCTTGTAATAAAAATGATGCTGGTTATTTATCTGTTTAAATGCGAAGTTTAATGTTTCAATATATTACTTTAACTGTATTTGAAATAGAACATACACACATATTTGTTAGTAAATATTTAATAGGTTTAAAACTAAATAATAATTAGTGTAATAAATATACCTACCCACATAAATATTATTAGGGAATATATTATTTATGAACGAATTAATTGAAACGGTTTTCGCCACTAAATATATGTTATTGGAAATGCAACGTAAATATGTCTAGAACGCAGTAATAGCAGAACTATATACATATGCACTAGGTTGCCCACAGCATAATATGCAATTATCATTAGCAAATTCAAATAATTCCAATTAAACGAAACATGCTCGTTGTTTACTGGTTATAAAAATGATTCGTACATATTCATTGCAACAAATATTACCAAACACGGAAATAAAGCAAAACATAACCATATATTTCACCTGCAACATTGCGGGATGAAAATTCTGTATTCTGTTAAAGAGGGTTTTTGTTTCTTTTTTCGACGATATTTAAACACTGATGCTATTCCTGTATGGCACTGTATTTCAATAAAACCAATAATATTATCCACACAATTACATAAGTATATAAATATTTATACGGGACGGCCCGCGGAACCAAGGCTACTCATCTATTTTAGCTCTGAAATTAGAATACAGGTTGCAGAATGAACTCAGAGTAATACCAAAACCCCATATAATTAACCCTCAGCCGTCAACGCAAGTCAAGTAGTCAACCTCATACGTAAGCGTAAAGGTTACGTATGAGGGGTCTTCCGTGGGTGACACACACCTCACTCTGACCGTCGTTGGGACCACCCCCTGAAAAACACATCAATCAATGGTGACACCGTTGGACCCCGGATACACCAGCCAGGCCACCGTTGGGCCCTCGGACACATCGTCAGCTAGGCCTTTGTCAATAGTCTTCATCCTCACATATTCAACACCACTTATATTCTATATATTCAACCCTTTAGTATTCTGTCAAAACTCATTTAATAGGTCTAGCTCATATTTACTCCATAATTATCCTTCAATACCAAACCGGACACTTCGTCCCAACGTCCATATATTAATATCAATAACAATTCTACAAATTAGTCTCCCTTCACACATTGATTCATACCTATTCATACTGCATGTGCACACAAATACATCATTACATATAGTAGGATATCCAAATATCATAAAACATTATAGATTATTTATCAACATCAAATAATAATACACAGCACTTTTATCACTAACTAAATCACTCTCAATACACAACCTATTTCACTGGTAGATAGATTGTAATTGGTTATACGTTCAGATATAAAGAATTAAAGAAGATTGGCGCTCACAGAATAATATATATTTTCTATTATATGTTCAAGAAAGTTTAGTGTAGAACATCGCAATTTTACGTAAAATATGTGAATTAAAATCTGCTGAATCATATATAATTTTCGGTTGTCGCCTACTGGAGACTATTGTAACTAAAACAAGCGGAAGCCAGTAAATGAATCTTTCTCTCTGTGTGCATTACCAGCAGAGCAGTAGGAGGAATGACTACTACTGGATTTGTACCATGAATAATTGATGGTAAAATGGCGTCGGAAGCAGACTAGCACCACCGCGAAATTAATCACAGAATCTGCGAACAATACCTCATAATTTAAAGTTGTAAAACTTCCCCCCTACCACTTCCATTTTTTGTGAAACTGGTGAACTGATTTCACCCTTTTTTACACTAAACCCCCACCATTTTATGTGTGTTTTTAAATATGTGTGAACCCCTTTGATATTATGAATATGGGCGTATCTGTGCAATCATTGCTCTCTCTCTCTCTCTGTGATAGTGTGAGTACTCGTAAAAGTGTATACGTATGTGTTTGATATTGATGCCAACGACAAGCTAGGTAAACGGATTTTTAATCAAATTCCGCATGACAGTGTAACTCTGGGAAAACAACAAAAGTGTCGCGTCGAATTAATGGTAAAAAGATTAATTTATTGCAGTTGGCAACACTGAATTTTGCGCTCTCTTTGAATATTTTTTCATAAAAGACACATACGTTTCCAGTTAAAACACTTTGTAGTTGACATTCTTTGGCTGAATTACAAATTAATTCTTTTATACAAAGAAAATAAATAAAGTTCGTCCCACTTTTTCCCAATCTAGAGGCTAGCAAATGGTTCAGTAAAGCGTTAATTATATATAGCCCAACAACATATCATATACGGATGCGATGCGAAATATGAAATTGTTCATGCTCAACGCGTGAACCTGTGTTAAATTTTTATGGAGGCGAAAGACGACTCCTGCTTCTTTTGCACGTAAAACAACGTTCTGATTAGTCAAATCGAGAAAGCCCATGCTTACTTTGGTAATTCTCATTTTATCGTATTTTGTTTGTATTTTCATATATCACGGGTTGAAATGAGCGGAAAACTATATCTTTTATTAATGGGATTACATAAAAAAAATGTTTTAAGGTCGGTAATACCTTTAGAACAGATGCGACTACAAAGTTGGTTTTACGAGCGAGAGATATTCATCCAAGCATATAAGTTCGTGTACAGGAATTAGACGTAAAAGGAATATCTATGTAAAAGTATTCATTTGTCCTGAGATCAAGCACTAAAGCTCTATTCTTTTCTTACAAAGATAGTGAAGAAATCAAGAAAAAATCGGTTGCTGAACATTTTAATGGATTAACTGTTTTGTGGTCCCCAGAGTACGATTTGACTACCCCCGATTGTACACGCTAGCTCTTTAATACTAAAGCTAAAAATAAACAATTTAAGTGCAAACTCAACTGAATTCATAATGAACATCAAATAAAAGCAACCGTATATAATATAATGAATCGCTGTACTTACAAATGAAATAATACAAGTCGTTGGATTGCTTGTTATGGTTAACATGCAGAAGATTTTGTAGGGAGCAGAGAAAAAAGCGGAAAGTAGAAATTGGATGTAAACAAAAACAAAAGGAGTGTTGCACATGCGCTGTGTGTACTAGTAGCACTAGCAGGTCATTAGCGGTTCGTCCCTGTGTCAACAGAAATCCAGCGTTCGTTGTAAATTCTACGAGCGAGCGATGCGGTTTTAAAAAACGCGAACGCAATCAATATAGAAGAGCTGGAGGTGAACCTTCCACTTCTCACTAACGCAGTTGTGCTTTCTCTGCAACGCGATGCTAAATGAATTCTTACGCCCAATAAACTCGCCAATTCGAACACCTTGACTACGGTTCATTCGATCAACGGGCCACATCACATTTCATTTTCTTAGGTCCTACTACTAGTAAGTTATATTATTTTTTATTCTTTTGCAAATACATAGAATATGTTGGTGATAGCTCGTTGTACAGTATAAGCAAAAAGAGCTATAGTATTCGCATTCGATCATCGTCTTGATTCCTAAAATGTATATAACTTATATAATTCTCGAAATCAGCTATTGCACTGAAATTCGCTTCTCGTCGTTCTGATTTTGAATATGTTTATAACTCATACATGATTTTACGTCGATTGCTCGATCGGTGTTAAGATCTTAATTTGTGGGTGCAATTCATATGCTTGTAAAATGTATGTTGGAGTGGTCTTCACTCATTCTTCTTATACTTCCACTATATATATATAATATAATGCAGAATAAAACAACAATATCTTGTGAAATGCAGCCGATTTATAAAATTAATTTAATTCGCTTTACGTCAAATATAATATAATATTGCTTAATGTTGTTTCAAATTCATGCTACCATTGCCATGAAACATAAACGATATAAACTACAAAAAATAGATATGATGTATATAAAGATTGTAAATACGTGCAATAATTATAGTAATCATTTTGATAAAATAAAAATATGGTAATAATAGCACATTTACCACGCTCAGAAGTAGAAACTCGTTTCTATGACAAACAAATCAGCAGATATTTAAAAATAATATTTTTGCTCCCTAGGCAAATAGTATGCATATTATTCCCTTAGGGAGTTTTCATTATAAGACCCATTTATACCCAATTAGAATTAAACTCAATTATTTATTTATTTGTACATATATATATTTATTAAAAATTACTGCAGTAGCAGCATCAGAAATTTCTTGAGCTTCCAATTAGAATAAATTTTTCATTGGATTGAAAAGAATTGACATATTTATTATCACTATTGTTTGTTATCATGGCATATTCATTTCAATGCACCTAATGCACTTTCTATTATAACGCGAAAAATATTATTCTTTGTATATCTGCAATTATTACTGAAGTGGAAAAAATAGTATATTCACCTCAGTAGAGAATGCAGAATTTTCCTTCGGTGCTTTGTAACCCGTGTATGTTTTGTTACAATATAATTTTTCTGTTGATTATAGACTCGCGTACGGCAATCGAATTACATGTATAATGTACATGTTATTTAGGTATATATATTTGTCTATATGCCTATTTAATAGTTTTATAAAATTAATGAATGTTCAGAGAATACCTAAACCTAAACATTTGTCCATCCTGCATCTTACAACAGTGATAAAACGAATAGTAACGATATATATTTAATTAATTAATTAATTAACGAGAAAACATCAAAATTAATTACATACATATACACACATAGTAATGGTTGGTCGCTATAACTGGACTGGGAGCAGTGAACAGAGTTGTAAAACCAACCAGAGGATGACTGACTGACTGATGAGGAACGGCATACTAACTCGTGCACTTTTTTTTATGGTGGCTATAAAATACACTTTCATTAAATTCGTGATATAAAACAACTAAAGTAGGCCATCTCATCATAGCCGCATGAATGGTACCATTGGGACACATACCAAAAATACAAAAAAAAGCAAAAGAAAGCACAGCTTTGATGATAGTTGTAATAGGTAGCTAATTTTATACAACTTGTAGTATTTGCAAAAGCGGTAAGTGGGTGTGTTAAGCTAATAAAATTACTTGGGTTGGACGCTGGATATTCATTACATGATTCCATTCCAATCTGATATGATCTCGAGAAACAAAACACGGTAAATCTATGCAATGGAGCAACGACCGACCGGCGAAACACTACACTACACCCTACGCCAAATTTATGATTGCGAGAGTGTTTGCTTGCTACAAAGGCAACTTGGCAGAACAATAGCCACCGACCGACGCGACGGTCAAATGTACTACTGTATGTGTGCGGTTGTATATGTTAGTTCGCTGGTGTTGACAGCGGTGCTCGCCGGAAGGAACGGCCTCTAGAAAATAGGATATAGAACACCTCCGTCATGAATTTCGAGATTGTTTAACGAGGATTATTGAGAATCCAAGCTCCTTAGAATAACGTACAGTATTTATGTTTTAATTGCGCGATATGGTCGTGTGCTTCTATACCAATTATAACGATTCATTATTGATACCAACATATTCTATACAACTTTGAATTTGGTTTAAATCGCTTCGGTACCTTCACAGGTGTAGAGGGCATAAATTTGGTCTTACGAGCGAGCGACGACTAACATCCAAGTATGTGAGTAAGATATATTTTTGGATTCAGGACGACGAGACAAACACTGTTTTTTAAGAAAATTTAATATATATAGTCCGATTTTAATGAATATTTGTATACATATTAGTGCTCCTGAATTTAAAAAAAATATTAATTTCACCAAATTGATGATACGGTGGGTTGAAGTCATTGTTACCGGTACCTATGCTTGTTTGATGATACAATCAATAAAGATGATTTAGGAAAGCACATTTTGTACAGATAAATTTTCTGGTATAGAGAATAAAGCAGAAACGAACATACGTACATGTTATGTGACCCAAAAATGTAATTCCACTAAAACGGGCTGTTAATCATTTTATCTCTGTATATAGCCACTGGCAATTTTGCTTGCCAAACGGAAAATTACTAACGCAGGTATATACCTACCTATATGTACAAACATTATTCATCCGTTTGACAAGTACGATATACACAGGAAACTGAATAAGCGGGAACGTAAAACTCTTTTAAATGACTTGTTAACAAAGAAAAATGATACAGTTTCGTTTAATATAAACAAAAAATATACATGACAAACACAATATTCATATAGATAAATCTTGTGTAACAAGATAGCACTGAGATCTTAAAACGGGTCTTGAATGATGTTTACCAACTATGGAAATTTGGGATGGATACATAAACAGATGGAGCTGTGTATTTTTATCATAAAATTTGCAATATTGTAACATCGGTGCAGAGTGGACTGCATTCTGTATATGATATGGACACATGGTGCTCACAGGTGCATTTAGCTAGTAAGAATGTGAACGCTACTCTCTAATTCTAATTTATAAATGTATTTTAATTTCGTTTTGTCATAAAATAGTAGTTATAATTTTCCCTCCAATATAATCCGTAGACATCAAGAAATAGTATTAATACAGTTAACAAATTATTTAATTTTTATATAGTGATATGAAAGCAAATAATGAGTAATCGTGTGCAACGAATTGGGACGTTGCAAGGAGGGTATATCGTATCAAGAGAACCTTCCTTTTTTGTTTTGAACGTGGTGTATTCAATTTGGGGGTCCCTTTGTTTTGCTGATGTAGCGCGATAAGCGATCAACGCTGAATAATGGCGAACAAAAATCAAAACCGTACAATTAAAATATTAATTAATACTTGCATTCAAAAAGGGCCACCCCAATCGAATTCCAACGTCGACTTTTTTTTTTCTATTTGTTTCTTTTCAAATGTCAGACATTCACAGCTGTTATCTGAGCCTTATTCCGAATCAAGATTACGACTCCAATATTGTAATGTTTTCAATGTTTTATTTTTTATTTTATTTATATTTCGTATAAAAGTTTAGAGAAAATCTAAATATTTGTGCACGTAATATTGTTAATTAATACTTCCTTGGACAAAATCTAATGAGAATTATTGATATCAACGGAAATACAAATTTTGACATCCCTGAATCGAATTTGAATATTTTCGGAATAATAAAAAGAATTGTACATAAGACTTGTATAAAGCCTGGGCATGCATCTCATATTTTTGAAAACAATATCTTATCCGGAAGTAAAGATTTATTCTTGCTACTTTTTGTATATCTCGAATATTCTAATAAAAGTTGGAGATATTGATATCTCTAGTGACTTTTGTTCCAAACCAAACATGGGATCAATTTTAAGCAAAATAACACATTTTCATATAAATAGGAAAAGAACAATAAAGTATTTTGAAGGCCACTTCAGTTCTTATTTATTTAGTTCAATATCAGAATATTTATTGTTCCATTAGAGCAATTCCAATAAATGTATATGTATATTATATACCATGTATAAAATAACGTATAGAGATTGTTTTCAATTTAAGATTTATTTATCCCTGAATCTTGCTTTTTAGGTAAAGGATATTTATTGTTAATTGTGATTTTCAATGTAGTGTGAAATGAAAATGCATCGATCTGTATGCGTCATCGAATACGAGCGACGTAGGCACGAAGCTAGAATTCTAATTCAAATCCCTATTCAATTGGAAATATTCTTTAGAGAATTGTAGGTTGCATTGCATGGCTAGTTTCCACATAGTGGAAACCGGGGGGAAAATAGAAACTAAAAATAGGAAAAAATAAAAGTGTGCTTGCGCCAATGCCCCAGGGAAATGCACGTGGTGCATTTTCGATTTTTGCATTCATCGCAAATTTACACTTGAACCGGAAAAAAGGGGCCAGCTACTGAAATATCGGTTTCAATGCACAAGCACAAACATGAAAAGTAAGATGTCGATCGTAATTCTAGAGTCTACAGTCTAAAGTTATAGGTTATGTTGATGTCTTTGCCTATAAAGTCATCTATTTTAAAACGTAATGAAAATAATATTACCTTTAAAATGTGTAAGTAGCGAGGTCGTTAACAAGTTTTATTGAATACTTGCGAACTTATTTTCCAAGTGTAGCTCTCTATAATAAAAGCAACTAGTCCTTAACCTATATGAGTCTATATTATCTTACTTTTAATCATTTAATGTTGGACTTGACAAACATAAAATAGCAATTGATCGGTTACGATGTATTCAGTTTTATTGCGAAATAAGTTAAACCAATTTGAGAAGCCATAACATTACTGCAAAATGATCGTCTTGTCCCTATATAACACTCATATTATATTTAATCCTAATTTTGCTAAATACAGCTTTTATCTTCTAGGGCTGAAAAATCTCTTATAATTTTTCTTTTTTGAATATTAAACGTTATATTTCATGGAAATACTTAATTTATATTTATGTCGAACCTTACATGTAAATGCTAATGCGTTTGTAAGTCATACGTATGAATGGGGATTATATATAATAAATTGTATAAACTATAAAATACAAATAGACTTAAATAATTTAATATTTGTCATTTGACATCGAGTAACACAAATAGATCGACTGGTAACATGTCTCGAGCGTATTGGTCTTTGAAAGTTAATATTGATATACATTTTGAAAAACAGTACTTATTCAAAATTATATTTGAACAAGTACTGGGGACAAGGAACAAGGAATTATAGAAACATTCTATATTTAAGAAACAGCATTTGATAATGTTAATAAAGTAAAATAATTATGACGATCTAATACATAGTGAAAATCTTCGAATTTGAAAAAAAAAACTTTCGCAAAAAGTCTACTAACCCAATCATAAATTGAATTTGCATTTTAAAAGTAGCAAATAAAATAAAATTTGATCGTATTCGTTTTTTATGATGTATCAGCAGTAGAAATCGGAAAAAGACGAAGTTTGCAATGAGCTGCGTCTACATGAATCGGTTGATATTTACGTAATATCATATAGTTCAAAAGATTCAAACTTATCCAATTTATAAGTTGAAATTGGATGTTTTGATGCTTCATACATATTCACATGAAATCTCTCAACTTACTTATTTATTATGCAAATATAACTTACATCAAATTACTTTATTAAATTATACTTCAGTCAAAATAATCAATATGGAATTTAAATTGACATTATTTCTTATACGACAACATTTCATATTGAAACTGACCACCAGATGTCAGGCGTGCTCTAATGAACACCACATGAATGGTCCAAGATTCAATTAAATTTAAATTAATCCAACACAGTATCTTCTTCGTTCAAGTCATTCGGTGTGCTCGTATAACTTTAAAATGACTAAAGTTTATGCTGTCCAAACCACAGGGTAGACTTGCTCTTAAATTAGTTCAAACTAATCACTGGTCACCAACTAATTTGCGCACTCCATACAGGAGCACCCTTTAGGTTACGCCTATGGGCATTGCAGTCTGACATTCAAACGACCATCCTAAGATCGTCATTACTTTTTGATGTTGATTAAATATTTATTAATTATTACATATGGTCTGTATTTATAAGATACAAATGCGTTTATATATATACACAATAAAGAAATGACAAATTTGAAAATAATATTACCGAATTTACCCGACATTGGTAAGAATTGTTCTGATTTTGCATAGTGATAAAGCCATCGTCGTTCGACGAATCTGTTCAATAACTCATTGATATATATATTTCGTTTAAGACTCCAATGGGTTTCTAGTAACAAAAGACAATTGTGCCTTTAATGCTCATTGTGGATAGGAATAAGATTTAGAGGTTTGAAAGAAAAGTTTCCAAATAAATTTTATTTAACGACCAATCGTGGGGATATTCTCATCTGGACGGTATATATAAAAAAAAACCTAAAAGTACCAGAGGCTTAGCTATTCACCAAGATTCAAATTAAAAAGAGAAAAACATATTCTAGATGAGAAGGAATTCACACAGGCTTTTAATAAAATAAAATAAAAGTGTTGACATTAATTTTTGTATTTTGCAATTAAACAGAAAGTAAAAAGAATTTTGTTTCAATTTCGTAAATGCTATATATATAAATTATACACACACATACGGCAATATGGCATTTGAAATTTGAATCAATGTGTTATACACACGTACGTATGTACATACGGACCACAATGATAATTAAACATTTGTGGTTTCGAATTTATGAATGTAGCAAGCATGCTTTTGTTTTATGTGCCATTAAAGCGGATTCGGTTAATTTATAACCATCGCATTTTCAAAATGACTAAACCACACTTTGGTACTTTCAACTACATGTCAATTTGTTTCCCTTGACAACAGCTGAATAATATGCATGTACGGACGTATAAAACACTTATAATATACGTGATACTGATTTACATTTATACGTGATTTTAGTGTGCTGAAGAATTTGTTGATTCCGAGAATATTACAAACATATATTGTACAAGTTGAAAATTACAGGTATAGATGCAATAATGCATCCAGTTCGCCGTTGTTCCGTAAAATAGATCTCTATTAATAGTAGAATATAAAAATATGCTTTACACTGACGAGACTAACTAAATATTAAATCTCACTTTATGTGCATGTAACTTTAAAAATATGAGAGTAAAATTTGATTTATCGATGAAGTTAAACGCTCATTTAAACGTTTCCTTAACACGTGTACCACATGTGTTTAAAAATAACACGAAAAATAAAAAACCGCGGTAATTTATTACTAATAAAGCGATTATAAGTAGTATGGAAGAAAAAACAAACACAACTAGTTATGAACTTATAGTGACAAGCTTATTAGTAGTAAATTTATCACATATACTTTAACACTTAGATTAAAATTCAAATATGGACGCAATATTCTTAATACTTTACAATAGTTTTCAATTTAATTAACAAAAATAATATACATATTGGAAAGTTGTGCTACATTTGTAAATTTTAACAGCAAACTATACAAGTTAGATTTATTAATCAACGTTTATACTTATTTATTTTTGTGCAAGTCACAATATTGAAAAAAACAAAGAATTTTCATTGTTGAATAAATGTAATAATACAATTTATAAATAAATGTAATTAATGTACTACTAAAAAACTGAGTTAGAAATATGCAATATGTTGAGTAATTTTGACATATTTTTGATTTTATAGCACTGAAATAGTGATTAAAAAGAAAACATTTTCATTTTTAACCGGTTTTGTACATTCTTATAGGAATGAATATAAGAAATGATTGCAATCATGCAAATTTTCGAACTCGAGATTTTTACACGTATTGACCATCCATGCATCTATTCGACTATTTTCGGAATAACGTCTGTGTGTGTGTGTGTGTGCACTCTAGAGTCAAGCCCGTTTAAGGCATAATTAGTCATCTTTTTACAAAACTTGTTTTTGCTCCTGATGAAAACTTCGTATTTGGGAAAATAATAAATCTAACAGGACGTAGTGGTAAGTTGTGTTACAATTTGCATATGTATACCAAATTAGGTTAAAATAGGACCGGTACTTTCAGAAGGCATGTGGCCACATACACAAATCATTAAGCTGGATTATAATTGATAATTTTTGAGAATTTTTTTAATAATCAGGAAGACATGAGGCGAATATCTGTGCAATAGCATTTCCTGATTTAGTTAATATTACTGACACACGACCGAACTGTATTGGTGTTATGTACAACGAGCAAAATAAGATGGTGTACAACGGAGCTCATTACATGAATGTTTTTCCGCAAAATAATCAGCCTGTCAGATGGCGTCCTTGATTTCTATGAGAAAACGAACGGTTGGATTTCTAAAATTTCTGTACATGATATTCATTCATGTCTGTGTTTACTTACAAAGCACTAATAATGTAAAATGAACAGCTTGGTGGTTTTAATTAATTTCAGAGATAGAGAAACCAGCAATAAGAGAATGAGAGAGAATAAGCTTATGTAATTAATTTCACAAACAATGTGCCTTATACTATGGAGTCTATGGACTAATGAAATAACCACATAGATCTACCTACAATGCATTTCTACTTGGTTATTTAACAAATTTTCCATAATTTGCAATTATTCAACTTATTATTTTTGCAGTTTTCTAATTCTTCACATTTAATCCTAAGCTCCATATAATCAAGCTCGTTTATAGTGCGCGCATTTTGCCTAGCGAAGCTCCGTTCAATAAGAACTGAGTATGAAAATCAGATTGTTCTTTATTGTTAATAATTTATCACAATACAAAATTTGAAATAATTCAACATGAATAATCAGTTGATAGAAATGTATTTTCAATATGTTGGTTTATCGTAGTGATCAGTAAGCGTTTGCTTAATTAAAAACGTCGAATAACATGAATAAATTGAAACTAATTAAAATGCACAACTATATAATTAATATAATATTGATTCGCTGCGAAAGGGTTAAAGACCTGGTCGCAGGTGTAATAACAAAGAAGATGTTCGTTCGATCTGTTGTACAAAGAGGTCTTGTTGTCAGTAAGATATGAACGCCTTGAAATAGCTGGTTCGATATCTGATTGACGGTATATGTATTATTATTAATATTAATAAATGGTTCTTCCTTACATCAGACATACGTATACTCGTCTGCTGCTGTCGTATACTTGTACGTACAGACTCATCAACTCCCGCTCCAATCCTCTGCCAAAATATTATGAGCCTGCGTTGCTATGACGCTGCATTTCTATGGAGTCAGACAACAGCAGCAACTTGTATGTGTGCAGTGTGCCCGCTCGTCAGCGATTCTAAAAAAGTTCCCTCTATTCATTAATTCAAAAAGTGTTGATGAAGCCTGCCAGAGAGCGATGACGAGGCTAACTCACTTAAGTATCTGCCAGCTATTGTAATTAAGTTATTTTGGATTCGTTACTGGACTATTGATTGATAACTGCACAATATTTGGCTCTATACACACATCCACATTCTTATAATCATTTTTGAATTGTTCAAATTATTGAACATTCGACAAAATATATATGTGTTAGTCAGATTTGTTTGGTTGAGCAAATTTATCGGGTCTGCGACAGTTTTCTTTGGGTCATGGGTAGGGTTTATTTTTAAGAATCTATGGCCAATTTCAAGCATATTACATTAAATTACTCCCTATTATTTTTGTTGTTCAATGGTCGCATATCGAACGTTCATGAACGGAAAGTTGCATGTATAAATTTGATTATATTTATAACCTACAAAAATCCATTAGCAGTTTTGAAACAACACACATACACACACACATTAGCAACACGAATACATAAATACAGGATCAAGTAACCTGAGATTTTAAGTGACAAGCGATCGGTGGTATTCCAACAGGCCGGGTTACGTTTTACTAAAAACTATATACGTACCACACACAATATGGCTGTACGGGCGGCAGGAGGACCCCACAAATACTACACTATATGTACTTTGTATACGAGGATGCACAGAACAGAAAATGTTCAAAAGACAAGGCATTAGCGGGCGTGACGTCATGGCACGTCACTCATTCATCTCCGATAACCGCGTGAATGTTTATACAGAGTTTGATGTATTCTGTCGCTTCGCTGTCATGTTGCATAGCTTCAACTACATGTACAGAGTAGTGCCTTATTGAAGTTTTCGCTGCAGTTTACTCATCTCTGCGCAATATACGCCGTCAACATACTTAAAATATAATATATTAAAGTGGTCTATTTTTATTAAGAGTTCGTCTATCAAGAGTATCAATTTTTTGATGGATTGATGCAGATTATGGCAATCAGTTATTTTTGAATTAACATTTATTGTCCATTACTTTTACACATATATACATCGATTTCAATCATTGCACGGAAACACTCGATCCACGATAATAATGAATCATTCGAGATTTTCGGTATCCCTTAAAATAAAACATATTTTTTTAGCCTGTCGGATCAAAAATATGTATTAACAAAAAAATCTTGTTTCGTCGCCGTTGCCCTGATTCAGAAAAAGCTTTGCAGCTTATATACTTGGATTATGTCGCTCGTAAGGTCAACTTTGTGGACGAAACTCTTCTGAAAGTAGAAATTTGGTATAGTAGTAGCAGAGTTCATTCGCCATATTCGATAGTCACTGCATAACGAGGGTTATAAAAAAGTGGATGTACTCTATTATATACTCTTCAAAATAATTTATATCGTAAATAGGATTATTATTTTTGCAATTTTTTAGATAGATTAATAAATAATAAATTGAGTATTACCCTGGCAAAGCCTACCGCAGACAAAATCACCTATGGTTGGATAAGAAACAATATTCAACCATATTTATATAAGTCTAGCATAGGATTTTGGACACTTTTCCTATGAAATTTTTAGATATATCTATTTTTACATTTACGACACCGTTATACGGTGATCAGTAGATTAGGCGGATGAAGTCTGCGATTACTATATACCTATATTTTATTTTTATTTTAAGGAAGACTGATATACACTCAACAATGTTGTGCATCCTTATTATATTAAAGATAGTGTTTGAGATTGGTGGAACAACAGAATGACCGAAATTAAAGTTTTTAATCTCTTTTAAACTCGGTGCAGGCCAGTAGGGAAGAGTCTCTCGAAAATGAGCTGGATTCAATTAAATTTGGCTTGCTTCCAACTAGTTATCCAGGTACACCTGGCATATTTAGGTTATACGAAGAAAAACCATGAAACCGCACAAATAAATTGGGCATACTTATTTGCTTTACTATTTACCTTCCTATAAGAGAAAATATAGGGATTATGAAATAAATTGATTGTTAGATTTTAATGGATATAATTGTTTCTAGTACGTCCTTCAGTATCTCCAACATAGCTGCACCTACATTTAAATTCAAGTTGTTGTTTTCAGTTTTGTAAGTTTATCAACAGTACAATTCGATTTATGGTAGGTCAAAACGTGTAAATCCGTTGAAATTTCGAGTTCGACATTTTTCATGATGGCAAAACTTACTTAATACTTCGTAAAAGAAAGTCAAAAGACGTACTTCATAATGGAACATTTTTAAAATCTAGTATAACATCAGATGTTCGCATAAAAATTAACAAAGTTCTCTGAATTTTTTAGCTTCTTTAGTAGCTACTTACAACTCGATATATAATCCGATTTGGTACAATTTCAAGTAGGTACTATTTCTTAGAGCACATCCATAGCTAAGCCCCCACGTTAATCCTTTTCTCTTACGTCTTTGCGTCGATAAAGTGTGGACGTTCGTCCGGCCACAAATATCGAAGGCGAAGCGCTCTTAATCCCTTAATAGCATTATTAGAGGTAAGCCCCACTCAATATTTATTGTCCTGGCTGACAGTAACTTTGTGCTAGTAACCAATGGGAGCAAAAAGACCAAATTGCACACTAAATACCGCAACCATTATCGACAATTTAAAGTTTAAAATCTTTGTCCACTTCAGCGTGCTATTGTAAACAGAGAAAGAGTCGAGTTCGCTTTGAGTGTTTGTAAATGTGTCAAAGTGCACAATTTCTTTTGTTGATGAAGCTTGTTAATTTTGTAACTCGTTCTTGGAATGATGAATGAAATGTGTTGAGCGGAAGTATTGGAATACACGTGCGGCCAAAGATAATTATGCTGCATTGTTGCAACTTAAGCACCATTTATGACTACTACTACATTGTTAAAACTGTCGTTTACATAGCTTTCATTTCATGTTTAGCCCGCCGTACGAAGTGCAAAAGAGCTAAAGTAATCGGTCGTGTGTTTGTAGCATTCTCGGATCAAAATATTATTTTTACAAAAAGTGTTTATCTCATCGCCCTGAATCCAAATATATATATATATACATATTTTTTTATGTAAGTCGTCGCTCGTATGTCCAAATATGTGCTTTCTACTCCTCTGAAGGAACTGTGGCAATTGCTACCTAAATTATTTGGTATCCCATTTGAATCCGCTCGCAGTTTAAATCTAATCACCCATATACTTTCCAAATTATAGGCCCCCAAAATTTGGAGCTCCCCTTAATGCTACCATTAGAAGTTTGCATATTGGTAACCCAAAGGCCATAAATAGTTATTGAAAATTATAATTTAGAATTATAAAATATGCACTATCTTTTTTTTTACTGCATCAAAATAATCTAAAAAGAATTGTAAGAGTTTTAAATTCTATAACATTTCGTTATATTTATAGACAATTAGATATATTCTATAAGACTATATTTATTAGATTTTATTAGAAGTAGTTATAATGAAAAACCAATTGTTTTACCGTTGAAAAATTATTGTTTAACTTAGAGAATACAATATAAATAAAGTAGTTGTTTATATAATATGTTTTCGCGATACACCTGGAAGAAAATTTAAAACTTTACCTGTCGCACGTTCGATACATCTAAATCTAAAGGCAAGTAGCGAAATATCGATTTACTGTATACGTTAGCAGTATAAGAGTTTGATGCATTCAACAATTTCTTAGAACGATACAAGAGCTTTGTGCACTTTTAATTTTCAACGTAGCCTTTTAGTGACGCTGTCCTTTTACCTAGCTATCTAGCGCATAGCCGACTTCCAGTGAACAATTTATAAAAATAGAAAACTCATCGGTTTTGTTTGGACAGGAAAAATATTAAATGCAACGTAAACAGTACCTACATTGTTTTGTTTTACAGTTGCTTTGATGTGAAATCTTAAGAAAAGTATCTATTTTTGGAAGTACTACACGTAATATTTTACCCATTATTTTCAGAATAGAAATAAGCTTAGACAGAACAAAAAAAAAAAAATATATATATATATATATATATATATATATATATATATATATATATATATATATATAAATATATATATAATGTGACCTACACTTATACTTATTTAGTACTATATATATTTAATAGAGCTTTATTATTGTGTTTTAAATTTATTTTAAGAGTGGTAACTAGGTAAATGTAAATTTAATATGGTTGTTTTAGACAGTTTTAAACGGGGTTTTAGGACAATAATTCTTTAAAATTATGAATCTCTCATCGGAGTGAATAAGAAATAGATCTCATTAGCACCGAAATGACAGGTATAGAAAACCAAAGCAAAAAATAAATCCCAAACAGTTTATCGAAACAACAAAATGATGGTGTGATACATATCTGTCCCTAATCTCAGCTAGCCTATTTAATAATACGATCGCACTCGCACACGCGCGCCTCTATAAGCAATCAAAGAAGAAGAAGAACGAACGAACGAAAGAACACACACACGCATTCTGGATCTAACACACTATTTCTCATGAATAAAACATGTTTTGATACCTTTTTGAAAAACCAACAAAACCCAAACAATCACCGCTGCGCTGATAACATCTTTCATCGCTACCAATTCATAAATTAAATAACATCTATACGAAATGAATGTGTGGCCAGGGTCCAGTTATCGCAGGCCGGCATCTCAACCATTCCGACTGGAAAAGATTGTTGATGATGGATCATAAATTGGGGGTACAGTCGCAGACTTTAGTGTTCGGATTGTCGTTCTGCTGTTGTTGCAACACTGATCGAATTGAAATGGTATATAATTCGAAACCATCGATTCGCGAGTGTACGTGACGGTATGTGTGAGTTACGCCGCGGTAGCCGTGGTGGTGCCCCGCCTCATTTGCACACAATACCATCATCATCAACCTCTTCGTCGTTCCATATATTGCGCGTTATCGCACTATCTCCTTCCATCCTGCCGACTCTCTAATTAGAGGGTACAGTTATCATTTAATGACGTTGCATTACTCGACTGACTGTGCGGCCGAGATGCTTTATATTATTATTATATGTGAACGGGTTATTTACGTTCTTCTTTTTTATCTATATTATACGGCAACAGCTATTCCAAGGCTTCCAACTAAACTCACTTGTATGTATACTCAGAAACGTGCACTATTAATTCTAAGTTAAATCACATTAAAACATCATGTAATTTGGTCTAAAGTTAAAATTACATTATTTATCTTCGTCTAAAAGTTAGTTTAATTTCGATAAAATCATTTAATATCTATTACGACGAACACAAAAACATATGGTTTTATTCTATTGTCTCTGTCATGCTATCGTATGGCAGTGAAGGTACAATAAGATAAAAGTAAGTATTATATTTTAAATTGAAATTGAAATAGAATAGTCGTGTCTGCGTCTGTCTGTCTGTCGGGCACACATGCGTTGCACACCCAGCTGGAAAGAACTCATTCGTACAATTGTGATGCGCACCATATTTAAGGTATAACTGAATTTATATTGAAAGGTATACAACTAAAGATCCCATCTATCTAATATCTATCTACCGAGAACACAAACAGAATTGCTCGGTTTTGTTGGTGAATGGATTGGAAGTGTAATCACAGCAACCAACTTGAAGCGATGAGTTCTTTGAAATTCACTCGACGATTCACATTGGTTCATACGATATTTCTAAAGAATCATCATCCAATTCATGTGAATCTGTCCAGAAATTTCGTAATACATACATTTTATAACAAGTCAATTGATATAATTCCCTATGTTGCGGCAGATTCCTAAAATGTGTCGGTTATCTAAAGGTGCGTTCGGTAATTAGTTCTGGTGTTGTGCAAGTACAGTTATATAGTCACGTTACTATGACTTTCAAACATTTTGTTGTGGAAATTATTTTATAATTAGTTATGCCAGTTATACGTAACCTAATTTAATTTGCATTGATTATAAAAGTTTATATTTATTCTTGTGAAATATAAAATGTCTGGGATTTAATTAAATTTTCTGTTAGCTAAAATATAACACAGCTCAAAAAAATAACACAGAATTTTCAAATTATTTAACTACTATCTACCTTTTTCGTAGAGTTGAAAGAGTTAACTCAAACCAGAAACTCTGAAGGTTTCGGAACGCTTAGAAAATTACTCAGAGTTACTTGATTTTGTTATTTAATAGATATATCTGATTTATATGAATTTGTTCGTGTAAATTAAAAATCTATTAAATGACGTGCATAGATCACAGTTAGAGGTTATTTTTCCCGTATTGATATATTCAATAGCGCTTTATGCTCCCCTGAAAAAATGTTGTTCATTCATAAAGTGATAAAATAACGCACAGCAAATCTTTTAGAAAACTGAATTGAAAAGAAATTAAAACAGGAAAATTATCGACTAATTATGTTCAATAAACGTCTTTTGGCAGATTTTTAATTGTTAAGAAAAAATTGGCATAAATCATACATATTTAAAAATTAACAATTTCATAGTATAGGACAGCGTTAACTATCCACTTTAACTTTTGGATGTACACCGTTTGGGAGTTATTACTATTTTAAAAATATGTACATTTTCAAAATTGTACAAAAATTAAATAATTTCTGTTGGGCATATATAGTAAATGGATTTCTCGAATTCACAGTGCAGCAATTCTCGAATGTGTATAGACCGTAGACTCTCTGTGCGGAGACAATGTTAGGGAGTTTAGATTGAGATAATGGGGATAATGTTAATTTTGGACTTAATTAAATTTGAGACATTCAAAACACGTACATTAATAGGCATATGGTAACACACACACACACATCCCTCTCAGTGATTGGTATGTGAAATATGGAAGCTGTATATATATAGATATAGGATAGATGTTTATACATATACGTCAACACATACTTAGGATACAGGTTAAGCTTGGTTAGGTTAGGTTAGAGTATATATTGACGCCATGTTGATTTACCCATCACGTTATATTGTGTACCTATAGGCACGTCGCTCGGGAAAGTTACGGAATGTCAGTCAATCTATGTAACCCTAATCAATATAGGTATGTGGTGTGACCTATTCTGATAACCATGGCTAAATTATCTAAACATGTGTATACGACAAACGAGGTTCATGTATATGGATGTGCTATTGTAGTTGTAGTATCCATGGTTCAATCATTGTAGCAAGTATAATATATAAGGTGGTAGAGCGTGTATATGAATAAGTTATTCTGGTATTCATAGCTCAATTATCGAAGTAAATTTAATGAGAAACATTTGGAACAACCTTCTAACCTTCAGCTATATACAGTGGTATAATCTGTTTCGTGGAATTTTTATCTATGTAGAATAATATTTCACCACTGTTTGTTTTTAATGATGAAAATTTATTATTATCTTTAACATCTATAAAACACAATAATATGAAATCAATTGTTTTTGATTAATTGACAAACAATATATTAAATTTATTGTAATAATACTTTCAGTGTTTTCATGCGAACCATCTCACTGAACATGCGTACGTGCTACAATATTTCATATTTGAAAATTATTATGGTTAATCATTTTTGTATAGCCTTTAGATTCACAATTTGAAAATAAAAACGTTATTGAATAAAAAGGTCATATATTATATAGATTTTTTTTGTATATTAAAAAAATATTTAATGCACATTTATATTTTTTACATTAATAATATTCTTTTAAGCATATACATTATTATTTATATTTTTAATATAATCACTATATTCTAAAGGCCATATTGTTCAGAGCTACATTTTTTAGAGCCTTTTAAATATAAGCAAGACTAAGGGCTATGAGTATTATTATTACGGCAACTTTTCTTTTCAATTCGTCCCAGTACTTTCAGAGGAGATGCGTTCATCTTCCGCGCAAGGGTATGTATATTAATTATACACATTTTCGGATTCAGAGTGACGAGAGAAGAACACATGATCAAATACTATAGCTGTTTTATACTATTATGCGACGAGCTAAATATTACACGAAATAATAAGGACAAATAAATTATTATCTTGTATAAGGGTTGAATTTTTCAAACCAAATTCCTATTATGCTACTTTACCCGTAATTCCAAATTATTCTCATTAAATTTGTTGGAGTAATTGAGCTATGAACTTTAGGGTATCGCACAGACTACTTCGATAATTGAACCATATAGATATCAGAACAGGACATAGTAGATATAAATGAGCCTCGAATTCACATGCGTGTGTGCTATCCTAGTTTCCGTAGCCTCATATATGTTTGGTTAATTAAAGACGTCATAATTTTCGTATCCCATAACGAAGCAATCAAGTAACTGACAGTGTTTGGCATAATCGCTGATTGAACGTCAATCAAGTCTGACATACTACAGTAAAGTACATTACGTAGTTTTATTTGTCCAAATTTGTATATGTGAATGTGTGTCAGTGTTTTTGAAAGTGTGTGGAGTCAACGAACATTATTGTGTTATTTGATTAATTTGAGTGCAAAATTAAATTTAGTTGTGTCATGTGGAAGGCATTCTTTTTTCTTTTGAAAAATTCAAGTCAATTATCAATCACGTTGCTTTGTGAATTAAACCCTATATATGAACGAAATAAACGAATGATTATTGAAAGAATTGAAAATTGTTCATTTGAATCTGAATGTGATGTATACGAACATGATGTGTATTTCGGGGGTTTAAAATCTATATATAAATATATATATATATATATTTACAGTGCAAATCGAATATAACCCGTATAATTTGGGCGTTATATTCGATAGCACCTTTCATCCAGTGGCAAATAATCAGTTGCTTTAGTTTAGTTTTTAAAGATACTTTTACAAATACGTTTTTAAGTTACACAACAGTGTAACTAACTTGTTAGTATTGCATGACACAATAATCGCCGCTGTCGGACGCTGTAGTCGACCGTAGTGCTAAAAGACGCATGTAAATCAAATTGCTACATGTGATTTCGCCGCTACAACGACATTAAATGCAGTTAATTTGGTTTCTACGGACAACTAACCACTACCTCAAATTTTCGCCGTCATATACGACGGCGTTATAAATGACATTCACTGATGTATATTATTTTCTTTATGTTATACAATTACTTATATAATTAATATATGATAAGAATATAAAACATTCTCACTTAATTTAAGTTTGTAATTTTACCTTATTGAATAGTACGACAAATACTTGAACTCCTTGTAATTCGAAAAGTATTCTCACCTGAAACAAACGAAAACAAAACATTATTTTCATACAAATATTTGTAATCTATAATGATACCGTTATAATTTAATGGCAAGGTCATTCGTTAATTAATATTTTACATTTAAATTAAAGGTGCTATGTTGAATTGGCACACAGTCAGATTATAAAAATGCTGTTAGTTATTTGGCACAAACATTATAATAGGTAAAATGCATCTATATCCTGTTTGATTGTGTTTGCAGAATATTTTAAAAGTTGTGGCTTTCGGGATAATCAGACCTTGTTTGTTAAACCGGGGCTTGTACCAGAACACGAAACGGGAAAGGTTAGATCATAAACCGTGCGCCAATTCAACATAGCACCGTATTAGAAAGATTTACGCTGATGGTTCGTTTTAAAGTAACGGAGTATGTAGCAATCAAATAAATGCAATAACATCTCTAATTTCGAAAGATGGGAATATGATGATGAAAACTCCCAATCCAGCAAAAAAGCAAATGAAATATACACGATTGTTGTATTAGCATTTGAAATAATGAAATATTTAAGCGATTTATGTAAAATATATTTAATGGTTATGAAAAGCGTCGCAATTGCACTATTTAAGTGTTCCATTAGCGCACATTAATAAACAAAATAAAAGGGTAAAAAGTTGAAATGATTGTTGGATCGGATCGGATCGGCGAGAAAAGCGAACTCATTATAAAGTGCACAATAACGAGCGTAGGGTTAGAAGGATAATAATATCGTGGTCTTTTCCAATTCCCGTAATGGGCAATAATCGCAGTTACAAATTTGAAATAAACGCAGCTTAACGGCGTCTGTAATTGCTAATTGCATTTAAATAACGCTCTGGCTGCTCCATAGAGGGCTGGGTCTGTAGCCGTCTTTGATTTAATAAGTTGCTCGGCACGCTCAGCTCTGCTCTGCTTCGCGTTTCGTTTGGTTGGTGGTACCGCATGCTATGGATAGTCATTGTTGCGAATGAACATCAAAGTGATTCATGGCAAATCTTCGCAGGTTTTACTTTTCAAAAACTAATGATGATTTTGAACGTGGACGCGACACGTGTCTGGGTGATTTTGAATAAAAGGATTACCCTTTGTGCTCATGTAGGGGTTCTATTTTGAATAATTATTGTATTGGGATTTCTAATTCTCCATATATGGCGTTATTGTGCTATACATATTTCAAATATCATCACTATTTTAGATAGAAGTATGCTATTTCTTATTTCACACGGTTTATTACTTTCTTAGACGAAATCTAAGAGAAAATATTGTAATTATGATTACTTCGAATTTGAGATTTTAGCAAATATTATACTGGCTATTTTCGAGGGGATGTCTGTGTGTATGTGTATAAGTGTGAACGTTCTATAGTAAAAAATGTTACAAAAGGAAATATGAAACTTTAAATCGGAAAATTGTGTGCTCGAAAAATGAAAACCTATTATGTATCAAAACAGGTAGTACATTTTGCTATTTTTTTAGTATTTCGACAACGGCACTAATTTGAAGAACACTTATTTCAATATACATTAATATTTAAATCATATTTGTACTTACTATTATTAGATCGAAATCTTAAACGAGTTCATAAATGGAGCGATATTAAAAATAATATTATGTATAATTACTACAGATGCTTATAACTCATTTTCTACGATTAATATTTATTAATTCGACAATTTAGCAATATATAAATAATTTTGTGCCGTGTAGAATCATTCAATATCTATAATATGACGGTATTTTATAATTTTAGCTGTATATTGATAAATAGATATTTTTTTCGTAATTACTATTTCTTGAGGATCCAATAATAATTTTTTTTTAAAATATGCCATATTGTAGATTTTATATAGTTGTTGTGTGCTGTATTACAAAATTATATATATATATATATATATATATATATATATATATATATATATATATATATATATATATATATATATATAAAGCTTAATACGAGTATTTTAGATATTAATATATATTTACTGTTCCTAGACAGTGGATGACTCTTAAACAGTGTCTTATAATTTTTTATTCAATAATTTTCTCAAAAACCGTACTAAATACTGAAAAATAATGAAATAACAAAATAAAATTTCACACATATAACCGATATAGGAACCCAGACAGTCAGAATATAAAGGGGAAGGGATAGCACGAATGCGACTGTTATCAGACGCATATTACGGAACTAATATGTTTTATCTGGGTGTAATGCCCACACAATCCACAATGGGAGCTATACCTACTACACATACCCCACATACCCTTCTCCCGCACACCCCTTTTTCCTTATATTCTGTATAGGGTTGATAATAATATCCAGGAGAATGAGAAACATATCTGATCGAGGCGAGTGTAATAAGGAGATCAATATTCAGTTCTCATAGGATTACAGTGGAGCAAATCAACATTGGTGCTTATTTGTGACGAGCAATATTTGCTTTTGTTCACTTTTTACTTTCTTACAAAAACGTATAGGGAATATGGAAATAATCGATTGTGAGATTTTTAAATGTGTGCAGTTGATTCGATGTCTTCTGATTACGATTTGTGTATGTGTGGGTCTCGCATTATTAAGCTTTTTTTTTTAAATCAGAATTTAATTTGTGAAGAGCACTTTAGATTTTGGGTACAATCGCACCATTTACTGTAAAATCGCCTATGAAATAGTAATTTTATATTCACGTATCCATAGCATTAATCCATTACTTATTGCTATTGTAGGGTGATTAAAAAGAAAGCATTATTATAAATATAGCTTTTTGATAAGTTTTCTAATTTGTAAAAATATGCTTAGTAAGATATTTCTATAGCAACCATATATGGTGAAACATCTCACGTTAATTGGTTGTATTGGCTTCAACAGATAATATGAACAGAGAATTATGATTGAAATTAAATCAAAATTCAGTTAAAGATAATAACCCTTTTGAAAGAGATGATCATTTTAAACGAACTGAAATTTCTTATTTAGTAAATTAATTTGCTTCGTTTAGAAAAGGTTGTCTATTGAAGATATGAGTGAATATATTTACTTAAGAAGCTGTACAAGAACTGGTGTCAACAAAATGTACAGTTACGCACCTCAAAAGTAAGATTTAGTAGTCTAGACGGGCAACCTCTTTTGTTGTCGAAATCGATTTTAGTTAGATTTTTTGCTTGTTTGTTTGGTTAGGTGAACATTCTTTGTTAGAGTTTCACTACAAGTTAAACAGTTGAAAATTGGAAATTTATTCACCTTTTTATTCGGGGACGTGCGCGTGAACGTGGAAAAACAAATATTTATATATATATATTCTAAACGAAATGAACTCTATATTACATGAATTTTTATACAATCAATTTTTATTTCGTCGTACGAAATATAGGAGAGCTGAAGCATTAGGTCTTGTGTCTGCAACATTCTCGGATCAAAAAATCACCTTGAATACAAAAAATAATGTGACCATAGATGCCTGTATCTATATTTGATACTCTGAACTTTGATACAATAACAAATTTAAAAAAAATACGCTGTAAGGATCAGTCGCGTGATTGGCACTCGACCTTAAGGATAGAATATTTAACTTTCTACGTATTGTAGTAATTAGCGCATTATCGATCTATATAGTAATAGTACTTTTGTTCCTGATAAGGAACATCCTCCAATTTTGCTGCGTATATTCGTATCAAAACCGGGTTCCTATATTTACAATAGAGGGTTGAATCTTGGCCAATATCGGCGTATAAGCAAAATGCACTAATTGTCAAGGTCAGTCCATTTGATTGAGCCATGTACAAAGCAATATATACACATTTCTAGTTATATATTTAGACGGTCGCGCAGCGCCACGGCACGATACGTCACGACACGAGTGGGAATTATATGTGTTAAAATATATTTATTCTTTGTGTGTGACATGTGAAATGTGGTTTCCTGCGTGGTTGTTTTGAAAATGCGCTAAGCACGTCGCGGACATCTCAATTTATTACACGTTCTAGTATTTTTATATATGTCGACTCCGTAGTATCTACACACTTGAATACAACTTACAGAATACTCATATATAAGTCACACAACATATGCGTCGTTAAATATACTCGAGTATAAATTCGGAACAATTAATTATCTAAAAACGTTATATTAATTATAAAATTTTAATTAACAGTTTTTTCTTTCACAAATATATATAATAAAGAATTGTAATCATAAGAAATGTCGAGATTTCAACGAATAAACATAATTTTATCATCTCGGAATCGAATCTTAAACTAAAATTTGAAAAAATATAATGGATATAAAAAGTTTTTTTTTTAGATATACCTTTATACCCTATATTTTAAAAATTAACCCAGATGACTGTCCTTTTAAAGGAACACATACATATTTTCCTGCTAACGAAAAACTCTGCGGCCAGAAGTATACAGGTGATTGGATTAAAACTGCGTGCAGATGCCAACAAATTTGTAAAGCAAATTTGGTTATAACGAAAATAGTCCGATTCGATTCAGGGATACTAAAAATGTATAATTCCGTTAAAAAAGAAATGTTCATGGTTACAATACATCCTATTAGACTTCGTCTAAGAAAGTAAATATATAAAAGAAAATAAACTTCTAATTTCAATATTAAGACAAGTTAATTCCCTGTCAAATAGAAATTCCAACATCAGTTTAATTGGGAGTCTTACTACGTCATTTCACATTTGATCCGTCTTATAATTGCCAGATAGACAGACAGACAAAGTAAAAGAACTTTCTGATACTTTTTGGTGCGGTGACATTTTTCTTTACAACTATAAATCCTATAAAGATTACGATGACATAATCTGATGGACGCTTATACATTAATGCATGAAGCCGGTCAGCGTATCATTCCCTTCAACTTACACTTCTAGAACATCGCGTTTTTAAGCTCTTACCAATATTATTGATGAAGGATTAGATTTTATAGTAAATAAAATAAATTTCGAATGAGTTTGTATTGCACGAACCTCTAAGTGAGTCAACGAAATTTGGTGCCTACTATATATTAACCGTCAACAGGAAATTAATCGAACATTAAACTGACAAATTAAGTTAATTTCCACCCCTAAATATAAAAGTCAAATTGCGCATAAGCATGAGAACATATTAAATACGGGGGTTGGTGTCACCTACAGACAAAGATACAAACACGTGCATGTACAATATGTATTGTATAGTTTCCTTATTTACCGGTTGAGTATGAGTCAACGAAATCCATGTGAACTTAGCCATAAGGACCAAGTCGATTCCCCTCCTAATAGGTGCATCGATTCCCTTATTTCGGTGATATATTTCAGGCAAACGCAATCCCGTTTCTCTGCCCACTTATTGTATCAAATTACAAAATTACGTGCATTTACGAATGTTGTGTCGCCGTTAGGGACTTACGTTTAGGGAATTGGGGGGGTCTAAAGACTGAAAGCTAATTATTCTTATTTATTATTACAGAAGAAGTGAAGCTTATACTTGTTAAAGATATGTAATAAAAGTTCTAGCAAATTGTGTATTAATATTATTTTGAAAAATATACTAATTACTAAAAAATCGCCTTTGAAAATTGCCAAGTTATATTTACGTTTCCCTAGTTACCACACATATAATTGTTGTTCGATATACTAAAAGTTCTTAAACATATTTGAAGTGAAGCTTATACATGTTAAAGATATGTAATAAAAGTTCTAGCAAATTGTGTATTAATATTATTTTGAAAAATATACTAATTACTAAAAAATCGCCTTTGAAAATTGCCAAGTTATATTTACGTTTCCCTAGTTACCACACATATAATTGTTGTTCGATATACTAAAAGTTCTTAAATAGGAATAAAATCTAATTTTATTTATATTGTGCAAATATGTATATTTAATCTTGGCTAATCAATATGCAACCCATATACAAAGTCTACGAAAATCACAAACATGTAATTTACAATATTGATATTACATGATTTTTGACTGAGAATACAATATAGTTTATCCAATATTGTATTGATATTGAAATCACTTTTAAGGAATTAAATAATGACATATAATATAAAACCAATATGGGTTTTCTATATGCCATATTTAACCAAGATACTATATATAACCAATACTTATATTATATAGTATTTACATTTGGTGCTACTGGGGATTGATATTGTTTCATTGCAATATAGTTTAAAACATATAGTAAAAATTAAGTATATATAATTATAATGTATTTGGATATTATGTAGTATATTATTTTATTATAAAACACTTCGCTTATTACATCGTCCAAGGACGTTAAGAATAAGACAAGTTAAACTTGAGTGTCAAAGGGAATGTGAGCTTTGTTTAAAATATAAGGAGACACATGAGAGTTTTCATAAATTTGCTTTAAAAACAAAAGAAAATCTAGTGTCTAGTAAGAGAGTGTGACGTATCCGCGTGATGGTTATAGATAGTACGCATGCGCGAATTGATAGTCCGTGTAAACGATTCTGACTGTTCTTTCCCATCTCCGTCTTCACACACACATGCACCAACTCAAGGGAAATCATATAAGTAATGGTCGCACTTTTGAAATGAGGTTAGAGATGGTGCCAGCCAGCAAACGTTGTGTCGGACAATTTCATAAGACGCGCACGCCATCTACGGAAAACTCGTCGGGACAACGACGACGCCGACGACGACTCGACAACGGTGAACTTTGATCTCTATTACATATGACAGGTGGACGTGGCTACATTTATAACGCACAGACACACACACACACACACACATACGTTAAATGAGAGATCATGGTTGCTAGAATTTTTATATGTGTAACTCACGGTGAAGTTTACGCGAAAACTTTTCTACTGGTTAGTTGGCTGATCGGGTACACGTTAGCTAAAGTTTGGTGTTTGTATGTGTGCGGTGTCGCAACTTGGGAATTACAAAACTATGAACGTGACAAACTTATTATATATACGATTTGGAAACATTAAAAATCACTTCAGTAAAAGTTTGAATTTATATAGTTTGAGCGAAAATTGTTTTTACTTTAATGCTGCATATGAAAATATACAATGCCCACTCTCAAAACGGATTATATTGCATATGCTATCGACTTCTTAATAGAAGAAATCGTATTCATTAAGGAAATTTAAACCTTGCTAAGTTTTTACTTAAATATGTCAATACCTAATTAACTTTTTACTCTCTAAGACGAAGTCTTGTAATGAGGAAAATTTTCATATTCGAGATGTTGATGGAAATACACCTTGAATCAGACTACTTTCGGCATGACGTCTGTGTGTGTGTGTTTGTGCGTCTGTGTGCGAACGCTCTCAGAACTTATGTGTCTTATTTTTAAAAACAATACTTTAACCGTAAGTTACAACTTACCCTTGCTATATTTACAATATCTCAGAAATGACATGAGTTAGAGTATAAGTGTTTCTTATAAAAGTTGAAGATATTATAATTTCTAGCAAATTTTGTTTAAAGCGTTATTTCAAAAAAAGGAAAATTTACTGGAAAATAGTCATTGAAAATGGATGTCTTATATTTACGTTCTCTTAGTTACAATATTGAATTTAAAACAAAATAAATAAGCTTTATAATAAATATAGATAGGAAAAAGATAAGAAAGTCGAGTGAAGGTTACTAGCTTTTTTTAACTAATTACATTTCTTGATAATTGAGGCAAAAAGAATTTTTAGAAAAGATGCGGGAAATTAGTGAAATTATTTAGTCTTAAACGAAAATATATGAAATTCACACTAAGAATATACTGATTCAAATCTGTATGCTGAATTAAAGTAAATAATTTGGTAAGTAAGAGTAAGTAAGAGTATTTAAACTAATTGTAAGTGAAAATTCGAATCCAAAAATTATTTATTTTCTAAACCAATTTTCTAAAATTACAAGATTCAGCACGTACAACGCACTGATACGTCCAGCTCGCCTTTAGTTAAGATATGCGATGGGAGCAGTGGTCTTTAATAATTATGGCCCTTTGGTTAACAATTTGAAAAAATGTTATGTGATTACTTTGATAAAAATAAAATTAGTGCATATTTTAAAATTCAAAAATGTAATATTTAAGATTTTTTTTCGGACTTTGAGTTAACAATATGAAAAAATCTTGTAGATATAAAATATCTTAGAATTTCTAGTAAATTTTTTGAATGTTTTAATTATTTTTATAAGGGCAGTATTAATGGTCAAATTTTGAGGCCCTATAACTCGGGAAGTATACGGGCGATTGGATTTAAACTACGAGCGGATTCAAATGGGATGTCAAAGAATATATGTACCAAATTTGGTGTGAATCGCTCCGGTACCTTCAGAGTATATATAAGTAATATATATGTTTGGATTCAGGGCGACGAGATACACACTTTTTGTTAAGGAAATTTTTTGAACCGAGAATGCTTTAGCTTCCTTAGTACTTCTTACGGCGAGCTAAAAAATATCGTTAATGCAAACCGCTCAATTGTGATGATCAACCGAATATGGCCTAAAACTATGTGAAATAATGTACATAGATGTTTGAATTTATCTATTTAACAGGTCTGCACATGAGCAACGCTTGGCCAGACGAGCGCGCCGTGCATAATAAAGTAATTATGATGATAGTAAGAGACCATAACCAAACGTTATGAATATGCAAAGCGCATACCTATATGTACCTACATTACATTGACTCCCTGTATTTCATAGCCAACTACACCGCAGTTCAAAGCACTACTTATAACTTCAAATTATATACACTATATTATAATATTAATGTGTTGGTACACACACGTACAAAATCTAAACAATAAATCGCATTTACTAGTCACTACGAAAAATGGCCTCATTAAACCAAAATCCAAATATTATATAAAATATAATTATTATTTTCTTATACGTTATGCATTTAAAAATATATCGTGATCAAAAAAAACTCAACCTCAAAATTTAATTGGAAATATCCGATTTGAGTATCCATGAGTTCATTTCTCAATGACGTCTGTCTACGCGTGTATGAGAACGTTCTACAGCTAATACTATTGTACATAAAAATATGAAGTTTATTTAAGATATTGTTTTCGATTAAAAGTGAATAAAACTTACATACGATTTTTACAGTCTACATGAATTAATATGAGTATACCTGCATGAATAGAAAAACATCGTGTGATTATGAACACATGCATATGTATATGCAACTATATTTAAACATGAATATATTTCCGGAGCATACGCTACATTAATTTATGTAAACATAACTTATAAACATGCGATTAATAATAATAATAAAAATAAAAGAATCATAAGATGTTCGTATTAATGTTCGCAATGATTAACATTTTAGTTTTTAAAAAAGTGACACAGAAAAAGGAAGAGAAATGTATGGCTAAGTAGGATTCATAGGCGTACTTAGTGATACAAATGGGTTTTAGGGGAGGAATGCTCCCCTGTTGTCTATATGGGGTGACTTTGATGCACTCGGACAAAAATAGTATGGTGTACCTCTTAGGGTTGATGGCAGCTCTTTAATGCTAAAAAATGTTGTGCATCAGTTGACAGACAGCGATTTTTCAAAATATCTGCAAAAGCTTTTTAACTGATGTCGAAAATGTGTAGTGTGCAGGCTTTACATAATTCATATTTTCATAAATCATAGTCTATTCAAGTTTTCTATAAATAAGCAATTGTATTCTTAAAGCGAATTCTGGAAATGTAAGCGATTTACTTTTAGCTACATGTATTCATAAAATATTCCAATTGTACATAAAACACACCGTTTATTTATTATTAGAATATCATATAAGGTAAATATATATATATATATATATATATATATATATATATATATATATATATATATATATATATATATACATATATATATATATATATATATATATATATATATATATATATATATATATATATATATATATATATATATATATATATATATATATATTAATAGATATACAAATGCCCACATCATCTGGGATGAATTGCATTAATTTGCGATTATAAATACAATTATTGCTTCTCATAATTCACTGCATCTATTTTTACATTCACTATTCACAAACAATATATATTTATATATATTTTGTCGTATAAAACGTAGTATTTTATATTTATAAAGAACCAGTCACGACTGGTTTTTGAATTTCTCATTGGCTTAACATTGTTAAAAATTGATACATAGTTAATACCAAATAGGTTAGTTTTCTCAGTGCTTTGGTGTATATAATTTATTATTTACAGTGGCTCAAACAACTCTAAAAAAAAACCTGGCCCCACCACAAGTAGTGACCATAGAAACAAAGTATTCTACACATTAAGACACATATTATGGCCCTTGGGTTTAATTTAAAGAAATTTTATATACACCAAAATCACATATAATTAATATCGATTAACATTCTTAAGTAATACTTCGCGCACACGTTAGGTGAGTTGAATAGTTTGTTTGTTTTCGGACCGGAAGACGCCAAATAAATTGTTTTCCACATCCTGGTTGTTGTAGGAATGCGACAACAAACATACGTCTAAATCTATCGGATTTCTATCGCGATAATAACAAAAAAAAAAGTAATAAAAGTTATTTTGACATACTAAAAAATATAAACATTTTTATCAAATCCAACATAATTTTATAACACGTATAAATTGATGATTAATATATTTCGGCAATGTGTGTAGCTGTCAGGCAACTTTAAATTCTTGGGATTAAGTTAAATATGCTGCTATAGAAATAGCCAAGGTGCTAAGAATAACCGCACTAAAAGACGTCAAAAAGCAAACGCAATTATTAATGTATGTGAACATTTTAATGATGTGATGAATAATTCTGTAGACATCATGATAAAATTGTTGTTTCTTGGAAGTATTATATTTAATATGTATATTTCCGCAAAAAAACATAAAATATAAATAATGCAACTAAACAAATCTTGGTTATTTATATATTGAGTCATTATATTCTGAAGAATAATTGTGTATTGATGCTGATTGCAAATTATAAGATTAGTTTAAGAAACATTTTATTGTTGATTCATTATTTACCTACATTTATTACTCGTTCCAAGAAATTGAAGCTAGAGTGGTCTTTACTCGATTTTCTTATACGTATAAGTTAAAAATTCATGTTAGATTGCCGTGAAACAATTTCAATATGTGTGATAACCAGGAAATCGTAAAATGAAAATGCCTATTTTCAACAGCGATTTTTCAGTACATGGTACATTTTTCGACATTTGTTCTCCAACTGATGTCATATTTGAGATATTGCAGGAATAAACTTTTACTTCTAAGTTGTATTATAATTTTATCTAATGTTAATCTATAAATATTAATTAAAATATTATTTAATTATACAAGCATATGCCTTATAGGAAATACATTCAAATGGGAATATGTGTAGCAAATTTGGTTCAAATCGCTCCGGTATCTTCAACAAAGTAATCATTATAACAATTGCAGAGAAAATCTTATTTTATATCGATTTCTAATATTTGCAGAATTATTTTGAATCAGTAGGGTTTGAAATGAATTTCTATGCAACTGAAATCGTTGATTCCGATAATGTTACAGATGTACAATTTACTACTACTACTATAGCTAATAATATCGCAATTTTTAGTAATTCTTTCTTGTTTTAATACGACATGCTATTTAAAAAAATCATAAACATAACTAGAAAGATATTCAAAATAACTGTAATAACTTTAAGTTTAACCATGCACTGGTTTATTTATTTATAATTAATATCTACGCATTTTATGTATTAATATGACATGTATGTTGAAATAAAAAATGATTATTAGCGAATATTAAATAATAAAACACAGCAATGGGCCAAGCGAATATGTTTCCGACCGAGGTGATTCGGTGATATTTTTATGTTGTGTTCACAGTGAAAAACGAGCAAACTGTACAGTACTAGTGAAATAAATAGTAATCACAATATATATATATATATATATATATATATATATATATATATATATATATATATATATATATATAAATATAGGTGTGGTAGATTGCTTTGATGTTGGCGCTGTTTGAGAATAATTCATATTTCGGTGGTAATATCCAGGAGTCGTTTCGTTGCCAAGTCATGTTGACAAATGCATGAATATGTCAGTGGCTTGTTGACTCGCTAACCATGTGCGAGAAACCAAATACAACGTTTATTTTATCAGGACTTACAAAAAATAACAAATATGACAAGCTAACATGCGTTGACGTGTACATTAAGGATCATGCGACCAGATTTTTTCATTTTTTTGCTGTTGTACATACTTCCATCTTTTATAATATTCGCATTTTTTGTCCGGCATCATGTGTGTGTTTTGTGCAATATTTTTATCCATGTTGAAAATATTTTGACAATTTTGTTCGGTGACAGTTTTTTTTTTGTAATTAATTTTCATATTTATTATAAATGAATATAAATCATCCGCTAATTGAATTTTCTATGCAAAAAAAAAATATATATAAAAGAGAAATGCGTTCTAATATTAATTCAAATAATATATGCGAATATTTTGATTTAATATCGGAAGATAAGTTAATAAATCATGGCAATTATTATGATTCTAGTTATGAGGGAGAAGGGCAAGAAACAGTTGTTCGTTTGTCGAGAGTAATAAATGAATTTCTTAAGCAATTTTCTGGCCCATTTCCGGCGGAAATGGCAAAATGTAACTTAGATATTACGCTGCGTATAATATATCTACTAAGGGACAATAAAACTTCTTGCGAACAATTTTCTAATAAAATGTTTTTCCGGTGTATATTTATTGCCGGTGTTTCGCAACAAATTCAACCAGGACCTACTCACTAAATTTACTTTAAATTCAGTGTAATATAATTAAACCATACTATTTTTCAGTTATTAAATTTATATGAATAATAATAATAGGCAAGTGGCAAGCTTCTGCTGAAAATGACATATACATCTTAATTTAGAACCCATTTAATTACTGTAACCGGTATCAATTTACTAAATAACACACAACTTCAATAGTTATTCAATATTGAAATTTGTAACTAGAATTTCAAATATAAGAAGATTTTTGTTCTTCTTGTTACTTTATAGTAACAATGTTACATGTAACGCAAATTATCTGATTGTGGGTTTCCAATAACCAATATCATTCATGCTTAATAATAATTTACACATTTGTAACACTAACCTTTCGGAAATAAAATTAACAAATAAAGTTTGCCACATGTAAATTATAAAGAACATAAGACTAAAAGAGGTAAGGTAACATTTTTCCGATAGCTAACATCATTGCTTAATCTACTTATGAAAAAAACTAAAATTTATTACCAACTTAATAGTAATAGCCCTATCCCCCACTCCAAATAAACCTATAAGCGTAGTTTCGGAATAGCTCTAAAAGGCGCGAAACTTAAATAAGTCGTTACTTCTGTAATATGAAGAATTCAGAAAATCAAAAAAATACGTATAGTTTAAAATATTGTTTCCTTTCGAACATAAAAAGATTTAATATATAGGCTATTGTTACCTTTTGGGTTTAACATGAATATTAACGAGAAATCAATATATGTAAATATTGGTATTCATGGTCTACTCTGCAACATTATAATTTACAGTGGCGTAGGCATGGGGGTAGCAAAAATATCTATAATTTAGGACAAACAATGTTTTTAAAAAACTCATAGAAGATAAGATACAGTGAGAACATTCTAAGATTTAAAATTGAAATAGTTTTCTCATCTGACCCTTCTAACTCTTAAGTAAAGAAAAGCTACTGATAATATGGCTCTTTCGTGTTTATCTTGGTTCCTGTATATTTAATAAACTACACGCGCGCTCATACAATAAATAATTATATTATTAATTGCTCCTAATTATTATTTTGTGATTTAGTTCGTTTTTGAAGTGAAACAGATTATAACAATGATCTAATTAATGTAAGAAAAAAGAACCATAAGTAATGTTGCTCAAAACAAGAAACAAACGGGTTAAAAGTTGCAATTTATAATAGCCAAGCTGTGCAGTAACCAAAGTAACCATCCTGTTTGTGTTAGTGTGTGCGAAATCGCAAAAGAGATTCCTACCATATAGTAGCGGCGAGTTGTTATTTTACATGAATTATTTATCTTGTTGGTCGTGGTTTGGCCGCGCCGTGCCTGCAGTAGTGAACCAGTCGCCTGCAATATTTAATATCAAACATACGAGTGCATACAGGATATTGCACGCGTTCATAATGTTTGCGCTGTAGCCATTGGAAAATTATGTTTGCCGAACTATTTTTTACATTTCCCGGGACGTTCTTTGTGTAGTTTTTGTATGTGATGGGGTGAAATATTCAGTTGTACATCTCTATAGACATCAGTAGGTGAATATGACCCAGTTTGCGTTTCATTATTACCTATATTAATAATTTTTCTCGAACTGAATATATTGAATATATGCAATCCTTACGTTTAGATTCAAAAATAAAACGTATTGTAGAATTAAAATAATTTAACATTCTTCGACAAAGTCCAAACGCAAGTAGGCAATGTAAGATGAAAAGTTTAAATTATTTAGGTTATATGCAACTGCGGGCCAAAAACCAAAATAAAACTATACACAATTATAATATTTTCAATTACAATGGTACATGGTAATTACATATGCTTTTGAGATATCGGGCGCATTTCAGATGTTAAATAAAATAGGATTTGTTCTAGTTTGGTTGGTTTCTATTTTCAGGTGGACATGCCTTATGATTTTGAAATTAAATAACAAAGGAATGTTTGTAGTTTTGAATCTAAAAATTGATAGAAACTGTTGAAAACATTAGGAATCTTTTTAAATCAAAATTTGATACAAAAGTGAATTTGTCTGAATTTGAATGAACGCGTATCAAAATAAGCTCTCGATTTTAGATATTTTCTTGTACATATGAGGAATATGCACAGGAAAATATCTGAAATCGTGCGCTTATTTTAATTCGCAATAATATAATGTAGTTCAAGCTTATACAGTAGAAGATTTATCTGTACAACAATTTGGTAGATGAACGTGTATCAGTCATAATCTGCGAAGTGGCAAATCCTCATGAGTATGCATATTGCTTCATTGGTATGTATTATATGAGCAATAATCTGCATACCAGGGCGGCGTGTAGGGCCATTTTGAAAAAAAAAAACACACATACACGTATACGCTATCGGACTCAACGTTCCCGGAATTTCCGTCAGATACCAGTACATCCGGAGTCCGTTCGGAGGGAGCGAGAAACAGATATATTCAATTCCACTATTCCTTTGTAGTATGACCTAAAGCAGTCGACCCACTTAGTAATTACGATTAGAAATAAATAATAATATATCAGTTTAAAGTAAAGCTAGCATTCGTAGCAAAAAAAAAAAAATTGGCACCATTACTTATCAATTTTGTTTCTGTCATAAAACAAACTGATTTAATTAATTGTAATTTCTAAGCTAAATTGCTAATTATTTCGCTGTGAAATACACCTTAACACTTTAACAAATATATTAAAGTTGTCGTTAATCCAACATTTATTTTCGTCAAATATTCAGCAATAAATATTTCTTATAAAATTCAATAAACATTGTCCCATAGAATTCACGATTAATGTATGATGAACTTTATTAATATTATTTTGATAAAAAATTATTTTTCGCAATTATTGATCTGAAAACAACCGAGAGTTATATAACTACTTATTGAAAATTTGAATAAACGCAAATTCACACAAAAAATTATTCTCTCAAAGAGACCATGACTTCAGTTAAGGTGCTAGGTTTGTTCTGAATCCAACGGCTAATATCTATCGATTTCAGACGTATTAAAAATTTATATAAATAATCTTGTAAAGCAGAAGCCTAGAACCATACAATATCTACAATATGGCGTATATTTTATAGCAAAAATATTAATTGGTATAATCCAAAAAAAAAAATTATATGCCAAGTTAAGGTTAAAGTAATAAGATTTCATTGTAAAAATATTGCCATATTGTAGATATTGCATGGCTTTAGGCTTCTGCTTTACAAGATTATATAAATCTTAATAAATCTAAAATCACTTGATATTAATCGTTGTTAGACAGAGAATGAGATATAAACAAGTCAAGTGCCTTAAATTTGTTAAAAATTCAATATAGTAATATAAGGTAATAACTCTTATTTTCTATGGGATTACATAAATAAACACCCAAATATTCAATATTTCTGCCAAAAGTTAAATCCGCAAAAATCAACCTGGATTTGAGTATAGTGTTGTTCGTGTGCCCTGTACTGATACGTATGTAATGTCGAGCCTTGGCGGTACAGTGGAATAACGCTTTTCCGTATTGGTTTTATCTCCTACAACGCGTACGTGCTTAGAAAGTTACAATACTGCTGTGGGGTGCGTTATAAAACGAGTTAAATTCCTTTCCATTTTGATTAGAGTTCCACAGTTATAATAACGTGTGGCGCGGCGCGCTTTGCTTATTGTGTGGCTCATTTCAATTTGTTACTTTTGTGCACGCGTTACGGACATTTTTCAAAGTAAAATAGAAACACATAAAAATGCGCCAATCATCACCACCTACTACTAAAACATTAGTTCTTGCTTAAAACATACCTTACAGTTTGAAATCTGTATAGATAAAATAATTCCACCTATATTTATATTTTCAACTATACCACAAACAATTTAATTTAATGTTATTAACATTTATATAAATAACTTATTCTTTAATTCATGATGCCGCTTACGAGTTAGTAAAACAGTAGTGGGATTACACTTTTACTATTTATTTAAATTGTCGTTTTCGAAATATGCAAAAAATTACATGAGTAATCAAACACTTCTGGTTAACAAATCCTCTTTAAAATTAGAAGGCTTTATTCTAGGAATATTAAATTCTTATTAAAAAAATCATATATTTATGTTCAACGATATATGTAATTGGGTATTCATAGACAAACAGACATACGAACAAAGGTTCATACACACACACACACACACAGACGTTATTGAGATAATAAACAAACTGAATACATTATAATATCAATGACGACGTTTTCGCGAATACTTCTTATTTATTCATAAAGTATAAGAAAGTAAAAATGAAGGTTTCATGTGGGCTATATAAAAGATATTTCATATCTGTATCTTGAATAGTTTTTGCTGTAGTGTTCTCGTACACACACACACTTCATCTCGAAAAAGGTCAGATTTAATTTAGACTTCAACCAAGAAAACAATCTTTTAAAAGTGACAGAATTTTGACATATTTATGACAAATATCCTAATGTTAATTAAAAACTTCAAGACGTTGAAAATTGTTCATATTCCTTTGAATCAGTGACGGTCAGCTAGAGCGTGAGGCCATCAATGTTCTATAATGGAACTGTTTAAAAGTATGTGCGTGCAATGATTTGATATGGGTATATGGACATGGAATACATAATGACGTTGTTGATTAACTTTATGCAATAAATGGTACATCAGGGGTCGAGTTATTATCGTATAGTTATTGGGAAGCGTACCGATGGAACGTATATTATCCGTTATTGCACGTAATTACCAAAAACACCACAAAGTCCATGATTAAAATGAATGTATGAAAATTTAATTCGAATTACTGATAAGGGCTCATAACAAAAGCCCGTAGTTATGAAAATCACAAAAAGCGCTTTACATATATGATGATTTTCCATTATTATATCGCTAAAATGTACTTTGAATTCATACGATTTTTGATTTCAATTTACATCCATATGCAATACAAGCGACATATAAAAGCCAGTTGCATATTCATATAAATATAAATTATAAACAATTGTTAACAACTTTGTGCTATATTCAGAATTACAAATATTAAATTGACTAATTGTAAATGCTACTAAATACAACTAGTGGTAATTTTATGTATTTAATTTTGAGATTTGACTTAAATATTATATTATATTGGTTGTGGAAGTATAAAAAAAAGGCCACTCCTGCATTATCATTTTCATGGACGAAGTAAATTTTGTTAGATTAGGTTAGACATTTGCTTGCACCACGCGAATGAAATGACGTTAGATATATTATTTTACGTTCTTATAATTCGGACAGAGAAATAGGTAGTGAAAAGCAGCATATTTAGTGCACAGCTATTTGCAGAGCGAAACTTCTCGGATGTGTGCAATGAGTGTGGGTTGAACCAATAACTGCAAACTATTACTGGGGCAATATAACTGAGGGTAAAACGCTGGCAAGAACAAGAGCAGTCGGGCAGCGGCGACCAAACGACCGACCGACCGACCGACCGACCCGGGAATTACTTATAAAACTGTCAGAAGCAAGAGAGCGGATTTGTGAACGTTGGTCACTGGAAATCGTTTACAGGATTATACGCGGCTCTGACACACACACTATCAGACAGTCAAACATACACATTTTCCTGTTTTATACAGCCATGGATATCTGGCTAGCACTGATATGCGTTTAAAAAATAACACACCCACTTCTGGATGTATATACCGTGACAGATATAGGCAACAAAAAAGTTTTCACAACAAAAACTAGATTTCAATACAAGCTTCTTATATGTCGGATTTGTCCAATTAGTTGCACAGAATGTGTAAAAAACATAACAATCAAATAACATAATAACCGTTGTACAAGCTTTCTTCAAATTTGCAAGACTGGGCTATAAAAAATAATATAATTAAATATTCATTATATTTCAAAATTATTTAATAAATTGAAGTTTACAATATTGCATACAGCAGAAACATGGGTTGATTTGAGTGTTCTAACAATTATTTTCTTTTTCATTATTGTCATTTTATCTGTTCTAAAATAAGTGGTTATAAATTACTGACCACAACAGATATACTTGTATTCGAAAATTAATGAGGTTGGCATTTTCATAAGTTACACATTCTGCATATTGAATTGATATTTTTTATTAATGTGTAAACCAAGAGGTTCCAATATTTTTAATATTATTAATTTAATAACTAATTGAAAATTATTATGGTTTAGTACCAAGAGAATGAATCATCAAAATAGATGATTTCGCTGCTTTCGATCAAAACGTATGGAATATATGCAAAATTGCCGACGAAATGTTTATTACAAATTTATTAAAAACCGTTATTATAATCTAGTTTTATATTTATATATATATATATATATATATATATATATATATATATATATATATATATATATATATATGTCTATGTATTTAATAATGTATTCATGTCGTGTGTGTGTGTGTGTGTGTGTATTTCAAAAAGCGTAAACTGTTGCCTGTGGTCCTTTGTTGAACATTTGTTTGTTAGCAGCCCCGAACGTTTTAATATTAAAGACCTTTTTGGTAAAACAAAAAACAAACGCGTGTTCGCATGTATAGCCTGGAAGCAGCAATTATATTTAGAGCTGTGAATGAGGAGCAAGCCAACCCGACACGACCGACCGACCGACCGACCGTCTTTCGTTTTGGTTTCTGCACGACATGTTCCTGTTTTAATTGTTTCGAACAAACGTGCCAACTTACTTGTACTGTTTCATATTAATTGGCGCACTTACTACATCCACTTGCTTTTCCGTTCATTTAGTGTCATTGATGATAGTGCTTGTTTAATGGGTATGTTGTTATTCTCAGAGCTATGCACAGTTTATTCTCGGTAACCTGTTTGACAAGACAATATTTCAATGACTTCATGTCATTTGTGAACCAACCCCCTAGATATCAAAAATGTGACTATCGGTTTCTGTTATATTTTTCTTATTACACCTTTTTATTTGCGAGTAATTCGATTTTTACATAGTATGACATTCTGATGGTAAAGTTAAATTCACGACGAGCGACCTGAGAGTAACATACATTGGAATTGCTATTTCTTTCCAATTCATTCAACAAGCTTTACACAGTAGACAGATACTGATAATGTATTTATGTGCAATGAAAAGATTTTAAAGCATATTATGTATATATTATTCGAAACCCATTGTTATAAAATAATATTTAGTCTAGCTAAGTGTTCCCTCTCAATATTTATAAAAATCATTCTAGTAACTTCATTAGGAATAAAACCTTTATTTGATTTATAATTCTAAAAGTATTTCACAACTATTGGCATAAAGAGTAATTGGAAATTCAAATGACCATTAATTACAGCAATAGCACAACCTCAAATTTACATTTGTCAAATCACGTAATATATTTGATTCCGATAAATAACCAAACCGCACAATAAATAATATGATTAACCATTAATAAATTAATCCTATTTTCAGCATCATGAAACCAACAAGCACATCTATAATCACAATTATTATCCAGTTGAACCTCAATTCATCTTGAAAATGACGATGCAAATAACCACACCACGAATATGCATACATCAAGAGTGCATAATGAATAATCATTAATCAATAACACGACTGTGAAAACACGGTAATTTATCGCGAGTCGAGTTATAAACATGTGTCAACTTACACACTTAACCGACTCAGTCTGGGATGCGCATGGGCTTACTGGCCGCTCACGTGTATGCGTACCTGCTTTATTTATTTACTGTCTTGAAAATATGAACAAGTTATGATGTAACGCAAGTGAATTTGTGATGGTTGTAAAAAGTAAACGTGCTTTTTGTACTAAACCAGTGGTCCTGGCCATTTTGTTGATGATTTCGGGCCATTTTGTAATATTTATGTTGTATAGGTTGGAACAAGGATGAGTTATGGGAATTACAGGTTGTTTCATGTTATGAGAAGTGCACAAAACTCTTTTTATGCGGACATTTGTTGTAAAATATTTCATAAGAAATGTGGCAAAAATAATTTTCTATCTGGATCGCTATGGTCGATGGTTCGACCTAAATTTTGGCCTTCACCAGAGCTGTTTATTTAATAAATACAACGAACAATTACATATCAGTTAGACATTGGTGTACATATATAATGTAATGTAATATAACTTAAAATGAAATTTATCGTTAAGAAATAAATGAAACAAATCTATGTATGTATATTTAAAATCAAACCTTCAGAGGCTATGAGGCTACAATATTTAGTCTTACAAGCGGTGGAGTATATATCAGAAATACGTAAAATGTGCAAATTATTAGATTATTGATTCCAAGAATGTTTTAAGCATACGCCCGCATACTATAGCTCCTTTGTACCTACTGTACGGCGAGATAAAAATAATACAAAGACATTCGTTGTGGATAAAATATTCTTTTACCATTTGAGTAGGAGGAACAATTGTCTTAACAGTACATTGCCATCACTTATAACACACCCACATCTCGACTTAAATTAAATATGACCTCAAAATAAAAATCTGGATACAAAGCATTGTGTCCAAATTTATAAAAATAAGTCTGCCTGATGATAAATACTTGGATTTTTCAAATGTGTCGAGTGTTGTAGCTGTGAAAAAGAATTAAAGCTATTGTTTAGGTAGGATCAATATTTGTAAAAGAATTGGCCGCAATTATGGAGGCAATTTAGATAATAATCGTCATCAATTTATCACGGTTATTTATTTAATATAATGGTTTAAACTGTGAACAAACAGAGCCACGACGGACGCTACAGAAACACTGGCATTGGTGTTGTTTACTGTGCTGTTGTACACCAACTGAAATTGCACCGATGACATCTAGATATCGCTTGAATAATGGTACAATTAATACTATCACCGTTTTCGGTGGAGACATAAACCTCACAAAAAAAAAAAAAAAACTCAATTCTCACTGCCAAAAAGATTTAACTACATTTATTTTATTACCACAATAATCATTTTCTTTGCTTCCTCGTAATTTGTGTGATGTAGCGTGCATACAGCAGTCTTTAGACCGTTTGAAGTTCAATATTTATTACAACAAATATTAAATAATTCAAAATATAAAAAATATAATAATTTTGAAACGTTGCATACATAAAAACTGTTACAATATTTATATTAAAAAAAAAATCTGTTGTGGTCACACAAAACTATCCTTTATGTAGATTTCATTAAAAATATATATTCCACACAAATTGTCACAAAATACCGATACATCATCAAACTCAACAGTAAAACTCTGAAATTGTACCAATTAGCTTATTATTTAATTATGTGAACAAATATATAATATAGATTGATTCTATAATAATTTACCTTATCAAGCATTCAAATATTAAATAATTTTTTTAAATATTTCTGTCAGATATGTATCTAATTAATCCTTTGATTTTGTTTAGCAATTACATTTATAAATAACTAACAAATTATATCAGTCACTGGTTATACGATATAAAATTAATTTTCCATGACAATATTAATAAAAAAATTAAGATTTTCCATAACGGTTTTCTTGTAACTGATACATTTCTTAAAGAAACTTTTCAAACAAAATTTGTACGAAATATTAATATCTTTCATTATAAACATAACTATTTTTGTCGTGCAGCTGTTCTGGTGATATTGGAGATAGAACAAAAAATGCAGATAGTAAACATGCACTTTCGGTTAGAATATTCTATTAAAAAATAAGAGGAGCACATCTAAACCATATTCAAGTCTTAAGTTTGAAGTTTCACTATTTTACGTTCGATAGTTTTGCCTCTAGAGCGTTTGCATTCTTACAAACACATACAGACACACAGACGTCACTCTGAAAATAGTCACATTCGATTCAGGAAAGGTTAAAACTGTATTTCCATTTAAATCTAGAGTTCGATGTTTTTGGTAAAATAAAGTAAAAAGTAAAACAAGTTTTACTTTTTTGAAAATATTTCACTAAAAGTGCGTAACAAAATACGTAGATTTTTCAAATTGAACAATGATAGATGACTTTTAGGTTATGTGATATGTATTTAGTGTGTTTCGGGCAAAGGATATGTTAGTGTTTAGTGTTTCGAAATTATGTCGCGGCCTCAGAAACAGGTACTTCTCATAGAAGAATATAAAAATTGGCCATGCTTGTACACAATTCAAACTTTAGAATATAAAAATATGTATGCAAGGTTACGCGCATTAGAAAATATAGAATTATACATGCAGATAATCAAACCTAACGTCATGATTAATGTCGTAAAAAAATAAATTTTAATGGCTTGAAAACAAATTTTATAACAGAATATAAAAAACATTAATCATCACAAAATAAGAGTGGTGCAGGCGATGATGTAAGATTTAATTATGTAAATTATTCTTGGCAATAAAAGTGCAACAATGAATATAAATTAGATATTTTATTCATCTCTTCGGTCGCATCGAAACTATTATAATCTGAAAAGAGAATGCGCAAATGGCGAATTTTACAATAAATATGTGGTGCGTACATTTAAGAAAATTTAATGATATATAAAAATAGCTATCTGCCACTCCCTTTTCGGGAAATATTCGTTAAATTCGTTTATTTCGAAACTGTATTATATTCTTGGTTTTCTATTGATTTTAGTTAGATGCATCGGGTGTGCGACAGGTATAGTAAGCAGTCTTTTAATTGTAACAGTTTCCGAAACGATTTAATGTAACAGGAATTCATATAATTAAATATTTATGATGGTTGTTTTATTTGTGCAGCAAATTAATTAATGAGTTATTTCCGTTATTCGCGAGATAATTTCGTATCTAAATTGTAAAAATGCTATGACATATGAAATTTTGCAAAAGCATAATGTAGGGACTGACAAAGGAAATAATAAATATAATAAATGTGATTCACAGCTGGCTGCAACGCTAATTAAACTCTACCTGTATTATATTAATTAAGCCAGGTGCACACTACTCGAAACAAGATAAATTAGTATGAAAATCATTTTTTGAACTTTATCAGATTACAATTTATATAATTATATATTATTTTTGAATAAAAACACGACTTAACTTAAAGTTTCTTATATTATTTATATTATATTGTAAATGTCGGTGTACAAAACACACATATGTTTGTTTTGTACTTGTATTACAATTATACACATATATATGTGTTTAATTATATTTCGTAAGGCTTAATTTTCAATTTGTATAGATTGGAGAAGTTTGAGGTTTCCTGATATGTCTGCTCGGAAAACTTTAATGTTTTAATTATATCTTTATATTTTTATATTATTATTATTAGGGACATTTTCATTTGTTAGTCGTCGTTGTTTGTTTTTAGTTCTTTTGCTTTAATAAAGATGATAATTCTCACAACACAACTTGACACATTATAAAATATGAGGTATAATTTTATTACACGACTGAAGTTGAAGACAAATGTTTCATGCAAACAGGTACAGTCTTCAGTTCGTCGTATAATAAGCTATTTATTATATTATTTTTTATGAAGATCTTTTTTATTTTCTGATATGTTTAATGAAGAGCACCTATATATAACTACTGGTTTCTGAAGATATCAAATGATAAAAAACATTAAAGAAAACAATTGTAATAGAATGATAGATAAACAATAAAAAATTAATTGCAACCATATATTGATAATTTTATGGAAATTAGTTTCACAAATGTTATAGTTGTAAGGCGTAATACAATTTTTTGATTTTTTGTTTTTTAATGTACGTACAAAAAATAAATATTTAAAATTATTATTTTTTATTATTTGTAGTCAAAATAAATAAATGATATTCAGAATCAAAAAATCTTATCATTATTGAAGAGTTTCTTGGATGTATTAAAAAATTTCTAAGATCCGCTTTAAAGGAAGCTCTGATTTTTTAGAGCCCTACCTCCGGAAGTATAAAAGCTATCTGGTTTAAACTGCGACGGAAAATTCTTGGGCATTGACATTATATGTATAAAAGAATAAATGTTGAAAGAAATAATTGAATACGAAGTTATTATATATCAATATTATTCTTGTAAAGTAGAAAATTACAATTAATATTATTATAATTTTTCTCCTTCCAATACAAACTATCATATTGTATGGTTCTAAGTTTCTGCTTTACAAGATTATTTATATAAATCTTAATAAATCTGAAATCAATATTAATTATTATTTAATTAACCGTTGCTAGACAGAGAACGAGATATAAACCACGAAAATAATTGAATAATATCTCAATGTTGGTAATGTTTCTTTCAAATCTTTCGTATTGTAATTAATTGAAGAAATTAAACCGAAAAATACACAAAGAGGTCCCTCAGACAGTCGAATCTATTCATACATATAGTGAAATTATTTGAACGATGTTTCGCCATCATAATATCAAGCATCATTTGAAGCAACTTCAATCAAACATATATCATGATGTGTACCCTGGATAGTATATGATTTGGCCGTTTGGTGCAGCGCGGTCGTGTTGATGATTCTCCCAGCTGTTGCGGGACCTCTCTTAGTTTCCTGGCTCATTTACCACCTAACCTACCACCATCATTCACATAACACTAACGACCAAGATACTTCGCCTGCTTTTGCTTGCGTCGCGTTACGTTGCGTCGCGACTGTCATACATACCGTAGTGCCACATAAGTATACTGCGACCGACTCTTTTATAATTGACTACTGTGCACCATTTGTCAAAGTCGAAACGTAAAAATAAAAACCATTCGGTTTTATATACTGCGCAGGCGCATCACAATTACCACACTGTGTTTCTTACTGTCTATTGTTTTCCACGATGCGTTCTTTGTTTCAGCTCTTATTGTTAGTCAGGTTGGGTTAGGTTATCATCTAAATTTTCGCCGGTATGAATATATATATATATATATATATATATATATATATATATATATATATATATATATATATATATATATATATATATATATATAAATATCTAATAGAATAATCGTTCGGTTTTCGTATTTTAAGTTTAGTAAACGAACGCCTAAATCATTTTGAGATACGAAAATATATATTTATAAATTTACAAACCAAAAAGAAATTTTGTCGTCACATATTTTATGCATAAAGAATAAAGGACGATATATATATATATATATATATATATATATATATATATATATAAATAAATATTGGAAGAAAACAAAAAACAAACGAAAGTCGGCAGCCAGCGAAAGAAATGATTTCCTCTCTCCGAAATATTCAAATGTCAAACCATCATCCACGGATATCGGAAATATGTATATATTTTCAAGGAAAATAAAGATCAAAGAAATCACCTTTTTCTCTAGCAGATATCTGGTCCACGATATATGCGTTTCTAACTATAAAGAAAAAATTGCGAACAAAAAAATAATACAAAGAAAAGACAGGAAATGAAAAAAGGAAAACGCCTATAAATGCAGCTTTTAGAGTTAGCAGAATTTAATTTTAGGTTTAGGATATTAATACCGTTTTCTGTAACTCAAAATGTGAATCCCTCCTAACCGTTCACCGGGATTCGAAACCAAATTTTGACAATGCCATGAAATCATTTTTATTTTATTTATACAACGTACACGAGAGTAAAACGAGCAGCAGGTAAAACGACCGTAAGAGTAAAATAAAAGAGCGTGGAAATCCGATTTTATTTGCATTTCAATAACAACGTAAATTCAGGAAATGTACGTACGTGAAAGAATAGTTCTCATGAAAATTGTAGTAGGGCGAATTCGTTCTAGCTGTTAGCTTGGCGTATGCAAGTGGGACATCCGTTGAAGAAGCAGCTAAAAGCAATTCGTAAGGTCATTTATACCAACAGCGCATGCGTACCTCATATTATTTCATGTCGTTGTTGTAAAGATGCAACGTACCAGTACCATCCACCGTTCGTAGAAACGGCAGTTTAAATATTTGATAAGAAGTTATTCAACTAGGAGAGTATGGTGTTGTGTGACGTTAGACGAATATATGAAATTTTTACTTTTCATATATGTTCATACTGTAAACGCCGTATAGGTACATACTTGTCACCATTTCAACAGAATATTGCTTATTTTATATATATATATATATATATATATATATATATATATATATATATATATATATATATGTCATATGCTTGTGCTATATTTTATTCCGTATCTGCACGAGTTATTTCATGAAAACGGTCTCGAACATTTTCTGCATACTAATCATTCGTCATTTTATTATAATATTGCTATCACTCCTCAACATTTCTACAATTTACAGTTTATCGTTTAGGATTCTTGCTCATTTCGGAAACTTTAGCTGTCGCAAGTTCGAGCTGGTTTACCGTTGGGTAACTTTAAGGCGTCGAACAAACTATTGTTTATAATTTCTATAGAAATAAATATATTTTAATCCAGTGAGATTTATTCGCAAACCGAGAATATCGCTCGTGGCGATGATGCAAACCGTAATAACACGTACGTTGATAGCTAAAGTGTGTTGGTTATATTTGACGCGAGTGTGTATTGTGTTACTATAGATGTGCAAATTCGTTCACAACACATAATAATTTGTTTTTAAATCGTGGCGAAATCATTGCACAAATATGGCTATTGTTCGGGGCGGACAGTATTTGAAGTATTTTCTGCTAAATAGCGAGGAATTAATCTCGACTGCGAATATGATTCGTGTGCATAAACATGCAATTTATGCAAAATTATGTGTATTAGTGACTTAGCAAACCAAGGTTAAAGATCCCTTTACAAAATTTGAAATGATTTACAGCAGAATATTTCCAAATTTTCATATTCATTGTTCTCAAGCACTAAATAAACATAAAACTACTACTATCTTTTTAATTTCTCATTGCAAATATTGAAATGGTTTGTCTGAAATACGTTGATAAAGTTCTACAAGTTCTACAAAAATAATATCTTGATGTAAATGTATTTAACTTAGTTTTCGGTACACTGCCGTGTAAAATAATTATTTATTCAACTCGTTAAACTGTGTTCACTTAAATTATAAAGTGTATCTGAGCGCTAGAGGTAGAGAAACACTGCCACCAAGTAATGCAGTAATTGACCAAAATGCAAATTGATCTTTAGAAAGAAATAACAGTAATATGGTTGGACATAATGTTTCGTTTGACAGTGAAATGTGTGTTGGCAGCATAGCACGTCCGCCGAATAAGTTTATTGAGCATCGTGCGTAACCTAACCTAAAAGTAACTCTTGGGGATAGCGCGCTATCTCTTTCCCCGCTAAATCAGCATAAAGTGTTCACAGCCGTTTGCATCCTGTGAAAGCCACAGTTACACAACGAGAGGGAAAGTCGAAAAGACAAAAGGGAAATGCTGGAGGAGTTATCGATGGAAATAATACATATTTATGATGGCCGAGCCACCATTCGAGTTCAGGCAGTCATTCACACACATTCGCAGAACGCCCACCTTGACGTTTCCTGCAATGAATATTCATACCACTTCCGTCTCATCACACGCGCGCGCACTGACGCTCTACTCGTAATTTGCGCTAGCGCTTTATTTAGTGCAGTGTCATGCACAGACATTTCTAAATCAGTGCAAGTAGCACTTCAAATTCGAATCATTAGGGAAGTGCACAAAAAATTATTGCATTTACAGTGGGGTCACCAAATTAGACTATACTATATTGATATTGCCAAAATAGCAATCGTAGCATTTATTTAAAACAATATAAAGCAATATTATATTACTAGGGTCCCCCGTGGGCACCATGTGCCCATATGGTATTCAGAACATAGGTCAGTTTTGACGGGTAGCTAATTTAATAATAATTACACGGTTTTCCTACAGTTTGTATCCCTTAACCGATAACAAACCTACAAATATTTAAATATAAATAATATGAAATATGCTAAAACATAATATTCATTTAAGCCATTCACACACACACACAAACATATACATGTGGATGTTTATATATAAAATATAGTTATTGGAGGTATAAGAAAGTCGAGTGAAGGCAACTGCAGTTTTTATTTATTTGTGTAGACTTGTTCGGCAATTTGGTGCATGCCCCGCTAGATTCGAATATGTTTGTATTTCCAGTAAGCGTTTAGTTAATGTTGGTTTGATTTGTTTGTGGCTGAATGAGTCCGAAACTAAAGAAAAGGGCTGCAGTCATCAGACAATTAGTAATGTTGGTGTGTGTCGTCGTTTAAGAAGCCTCGGTTTACCATAGTAGATAGGTATTGAAAGGCAACCAAAGGTTTTGTGTTTGATCAAAGAGAAACGTTGAGTGGCCCCGCTCCGCTTCGGTTCACTTGTTGTTATACTTCGCCATCCATGATGCTATTCTACATACACATGTAAGAGAGGTGAGGAGAGCGAGCGAGAACATCACATAGCGACGGGGTATACAGCCGTCAACAGCACAAGACACCTTTATTAACAAGTTAACGTATGTCTACTTTGTAAATTACTCGTGAACACCCCTTGACGCATGGCAACTGTATGTAGACCCGACTCATCGCTATCTATGATGCGCGCTACAACCACCGCACCGATCAAAGAACTTGTATCGAAAATAGAACTTGAACGTTCATTCAAATACAGGCTATAGGCTAAACGATATATTCACATATGTACATAATTGAATTACACATAAAACATATTCTCGATAACTATCTTAAAGCGTTCGAATTACACGTATTGACCATCTCTGAATCGAAACTGACTATTTTCGGTGTGAATCGCACCGGTACTTTCAGAGGTGTAGAGGGCACAAATTTGGTATCACGAGCGAGCGACGACTAACATCCAAGTATAATAAGTTATATATATATATATATATATATATATATATATATATATATATATATATATATATATATATATATATATATATATATATATATATATATATATATATATATATATATATATATATATATTTGAATTCAGGGCGACGAGACAAACACTTTTTGATAAGTAAATTTTTTGATTCGAGAATACTACAGACACACGGCTGAATGCTTTAGCTTCTTCAGTACTTTGTACGGCGAGCTAAAAATTAAAAAGCATATGAATCTTGTCATATTTTATTATATTTGAAAACAGTGATCTTTTCCCCAAAACATTCTTTGGTCATATACGGTTAGTCATAGGAAAGACGGACGTTTTTTTTTTAGAGTGAATACATTTTAAGGCTAGTAATTGTTTCGATTTTCTAGGTTTCTTGTTAGCACAATAGACAATCCTCGATCTTTTTAGGGTGATATGTTGCTTGTAAGTTCTGGACGTTGCAACCCTCTTAATTAGGGAAATAAGTGATGATATTGATTATATATAAAAAAATATCCACTTATTGTTACATCTATGGCTGAGTGAAAATATATATATATATATATATATATATATATATATATATATATATATATATATATATATATATATATATATATATATTATAGTGTGCCCTGAGTCTTGCTGTGTTTGGCGCTTATCCAAAGATGTGTAAGAGCGCAAGCTACGAAAGCCAGCCAATGGATATACTTCTTATTTATCTACTCTTTGTTTCTTCAGTGTATGTATATATGTGCTTCTTTTCTTTATTATTACTTCTTTGAACCTATAAAGTGTATTGTGTTGGGTGCTTCTTGTGTATTTCATTCTGTTGTATATGCTACAAAATTCTACTAAAATTGTTATATGTCGTAGAAATTATTTACTAAATGCGATTTTGAAATGATTGGTACCGTTTAAATAGGTTATAAGATCAGCTGATGGCATTGGTGCTTGTTAAATTAATTAACTAGGAAAATAAGATGATCTGATCGTATTGTCTAATGTGAACACAAGTTGGCTAATTAAAGATCAGCTGTTCATTATGCAAAGTGATTTATTTTGAATATGCATAATAGAACAAGGCGTAGACAAGAACATGTTATAGGGGGGCACTCAAGAGATTTAACTCATCATTAATCAAATGTATATTTAGGTTTTCGCCACATATGTTGAAGTTGCAGCGCCTACTATAACAATTAAATCGGTTGCATCTGGTGTGCAGTGCGGCAAAGCCGCCTTTATAGTAAAACATTATCAACAACTCAAAAAAAAAAAAAAAATAACCAGTGTAAATTGAGTTGAAAATTCATTGCGTAAAGTCTGCAAATGCGGTTTTTGTACATGTGTAAGTAACTCAGTGTGCTCTTTATAGTTGCATTGGTGGTGGAGTGCGCATGCGCTGGTTTATAATAGTGTAGACGACATCTGTTGTCCTGTTTTCGAAACACTTAATTGTCGCCGCGTTGATATACGTTCGTTCGGCGGATTCATTACAAGCACATTGCATTGTTGGCATTTTTTATTCTCACATTCACGTGGTTGAGACTATATATTTATTTTTATTCATTTCTTTTATTTTTTGTCGAGTACATTTGTCACTGTAGTGAATTATTGGTCATGCATGTTTAGTGTTTCGTTATTTTTGGTTTGTGCCTAGTCCCTTTTGATGTTTCTAACTATATACGTATTCTTCGAAAACTAATTTTATTGGCATACCAGCATATATCATACGACGACATCACTCAATTATTTCCATGTATTTATTCTAATTATTCTTTTGTATAACCAAATTTCTGGTTGACCCTCGTACACAAATATTCGTTTTAATAGCGATAAATGTTTTCTTTGATCTAATTCATACATGTGTCACATTCCAAAAGGTATTTGCAACTATAAAAAATAATTGTTGAATTTCTACAATGTTATTTAATCTAATATCTAAAGCTTTCATTCGACTATCTTATACTTTTACTATATATCTAATATAATTTTTCTTTATTTTAGTTTATGTTACCATTTTCATGAAATAATTACAATATGTATTATAATTAGGGAAATGTAAATATTATATGGCTATATGCAATAGTAATTAAATTTTTTGTAAATAAAATTACCATTGAATATAACCATATAACATTTACAATATTTTGTTGTTTAATCTAATAAAGCTTTCACTCGATTTTCTTATACTTTCACTATCTATCTAATATAATAATGTTTATGTTCCCATTTTCCTGAAACAATATCAATATGTGTTATAATTAGGGAAATGTGAATGTTACATGTCTATATTCAATGGTAATTTTATTTTTTATAAATAAAATTAGTAAACAAAAGTTGCTAGAAATTTATATATCTTCAATGTTTATTATAACCAGTTTTTCTGCAACTCATATCATTTTAATGTTATTTAAAAGGAAACTCTTGGTTGAAATTACCTTTTCAAAAATAGGAGGAATTCTTTCCAAAGATATACAAATCTTAAATTCAAATTATCATATCACTATGTTAAATGGTATTGGTTCATAGACACACAGAGTTCAATGAGCAAATAGTCAAAATGGATTCAGGGACCCTCAAGACGGATCACAATACTTTCTCATATACATAGCGTATAATAGAGTAAACATGTATTGTACTAGAAGATTACTCTTATTTATTTATATTACTAATAATAATTAACAAGCAATTATTGTCTGTATACTATGTATTCGATTATAAGCCGTGTTGAATAAAAGAGATTTGGTTCTCCTAGACCAAATAAATGTCTCGCTCCCATTTATACAAACATACTATATATGATTTAGTTTCATTTCTCATTAAATAAAGCATTTTCTTGTCTAAACAGTTTATTTTGTTATGTATATTTTCCCAACAAATGGATCATCATTTGCTCTAAAGGTTAGACAATTAATATTGGGAATTCAATTTTTGATCCAACATATACAAAAGGAAATAAACTTACTGCGATCAAACCAGCGATACTAGGCACGGCAAGTCTACTGAACAAGCTTCAACGATGTCGTCTTTTCCATAACCAAATGTCCACAAAAATCAAACGAAATTCACTTTTACATTGTGTAAAAATAACTCAAAACACTGTCATCAATACTTTATCATACTTCTGGCACTGGTAAACATATTTAAACGAGGTTTAATCACATATTTTCACATATTAATACCGGAACTGAATCACACTTGTCAAAACTTTTAACTATACTAGAATGAGAACTGCGCGCATACGGATTGCACATAAATCCAGTTGACTTGTAATTTATTCACAAGTTGATGATCATATAACAACATAGGCCGAAGAATGACTGATATTCAATACATATGTAGGTATTTATAACAATATCTTTAGAATAATAATGTGTATATTTAGGATATAGCCCGCTTAACCATGCGTATATGTTTGTATTACTGTATTTGAAATACATAAATTTTCTAGTTGGTGAGGTTAATGTAGTGGACCAGTGTCAAAAACATTTTGTTTCACCATTGGTTTTAGAAATTGATTTTCAAATTCGCACGCTGATCCGATTTAGAAACGCATCACTGTTTGTTTTCATCAAATGTATAATGTCGGTTTGTCTGTCGGTATCTACATATCGTATACGTCCATTTTCGACTCGCAACATAACCAATTTTCAATTACATATTCTACTCTACTATATGAGTTATGAACAATTACATTTGATACACAAAATCTATAGTTTTTAATCAAGAAAATTTATTTAAAAAAGAAATAGGTCAGCACAAGATTTTTTTATAAAAATTGATATAAATTCACATGAAATATTTGGTTGTCATGGAAACTAATGTAAATCATGCTATAGTTCTAATACTGTATTTAGTTATTTTTAAAGTATCTCCAACTTTTAGGTAAAATACACTAAATAAATATATTAAAATTATTGCATTTTCTAAGGCAATTATTGCTGCAAGAACTTGCAGCCATAACAATTGCTGCAACTTTCGTTTTACATAGAGCACTTTTTACTGCAACTACTTGAGCAAGAAGCTGTTATATAATCTAAAACGAGCTTAACAAATGTTTGAGAATTTTAAAACAAAAATTATAGTATAATTCTACATCGTTCATTTTGAATCTAAGTATTGTTTTGTAAGTGCATCCATTGTGATAAAAATTAAAAAACGACGGTTTATTTAATACATTCATTGATTCAAGTATTTTTCAGTATCTGAACTCATGTTTATAATACAGTTTGTAAATTGTCTCGCATATGGTACCCATTACTACTTAAAATGCCAATAGCAATCCAAAATATATTAGTCGACTAATTACACGTTGTATCATGATAAAATAACAAATAAAACAATTCTAAGAATAATATATTAGTATCAACACGACTGAAATATATTCAAGTGTCTCGTGTTCAAATGGTAAACGTAGACTTCGTTGTTTTTAAAACGATGAACATTACTTCTCAGAATACAGTCTTTTTTAAACGCACGCAGACAGCAAAGGGTTTATTTTTAAACTTCCAACGAATACGTACAATAAATGTCACACCGATTTTAAATCAAGAGGGCTGCGAATGACAAATAAAACTACTATCATTAAGTCACTTGCTTTAACGATGTAATTAACAATCATAATTGCCCTGTAAATTGTAAAATGAACGATATACACACCCATATTTTAATGATATATTGACCTAAGACACATTGATATTTATCGAAATTAAAAGTACGATATATTAAAGATAATAATTATTATTGTCATGACGAAGAAATATTGACAATCTTCAAGGTAACAGCTGTGCGTGTAAAGTGTATAAGCTTATTACAAAAAAAAAGTGAAAATACACCAATATTAAAAGTTTATTTGTTTCTTGGAAGAAAACCTATAAAATTGAATCCTGTAGTTAATGTTTTCCGTTCAATTATTATACATGAATTAAAAAAAAAACACTAGCATTATTTGTAATGTTTGTTAACATTTAATTGATTTATATTTTATACCTACAATTTAGGTTATGTAATTATTTTAACAAGTTTGCCAAATTTCTTAAATCTTACCACAAATAGAAAATGTTATTTCAATGCATTGAATATAAAATACGGGTGCATGAAACTTGTTGAGGTGTGATAACCAAAGTTAAAGTTAATTACTGTCTCAAATGTACTTATTGAGTGTAATTATTAACTGTAGTTAATTATAATTAATGGCCAAGTAAATTAACAAATGACAATGTAATATTTAATAAATAAATGAATTAATGTATTTCTAACCGTGTATAATTATTCCCAAAGTTAATTTTACTATAAAAGGAACAAGTACGATTTTGGAAATAAGTACAATTTATGATACTGGTAGCCATAATTACATCATTTGCATTAATTTAAAAAATAAGGTAAATTTAATTAGTAAGTCATCATAAGTGAATTATTGTCCTAGAATGTAAAGATTAGAAGTTACTGGATTGGAAAATAAAATTTGTCCGAAAACCCGATATATATATATATATATATATATATATATATATATATATATATATATACAAATTATTTAGTAGGAAGAATAATATTTAAGTATAAATGGAATAATAGTATTGTATAAATATAAATAGTGATCGATAAACCGTTATTAACGAATAAAGTTTAATTTACGAATGATTTGGAAAATGGTTGCATGGAGCATCCATCAGCATGTGTGAAACATAATTTCGAATGCTTCGAATAATAAATACAATGAGTTCCGTGATTGACGTTTCATTGTTGGTTGGGGGACCGAAGCTATATAGTTTGTGAAATATTATTCAGAGCAACACATTTGCATACATAAAACGGATTCGCATTCACATATTATATTGATGGCTCGTTCGTTGTTCCAGTAATACGTAAAATCGAATTTTGGTAAATAACATGATAGGTATACTATAGGTTGCTATAACCAAATGCATTAAAGTCATACATCATTAAATTTTAAAGTGCCAAATTATTGGAATCCAATTTTGTTAATCATCCCTTTTCCGAATTTAAATTACGAACAACCCAACCACTGACGGGATATCATTTTCACCAAATAAATTAAAAGCTATACAGTGCCCTGCAACACAGAATATCTATAGTTATTTTACTTTGTTAAAAAAGTAAAGTACACCGATTCCGCATAAAACATGTCCTGTTTGGGTTCACACCGATTTCGATACGATTCTATTCTATTTACGATTTTATTTTATGAAATCTTACTACACATATTATTTGGCATAAAATTACACTACTTTATAGCAAAATCCCGTTCAAAATAACGGTTCTCAATAAATACTTAGTGAATGTTTCGTCAATATTTTTGAGTTCGTTACGAAAGCATTAAAATTTTCAGTTAGTTATTTAATAAATATTAAATAACTATATAATTGCTTATAAAAATAAAATATAGACAAAGATGTAGGCACCAATACTTTTAGCTCGCCGCACGACGAACATATAATTAATGAAAACAAAATCAGGAATATATTTCAAAGGCAAAAAGATGTTTTCTAATCCTAAGAAATGTTTCTGTAGGTCTGTGAGGATATGATTGTATATGATGTGTGTGTGTGTGTGCTCTAGATAGAACCAATCTCCTTGAAGATGTCAATATTGTGAACGTTTTATCGAAACATCTGAATATTCTGTTTATTGAAATACTATATATAATAAAATAATATAAATATACCAGATAATATTCATACAAATATATTATTTGATTTTTCGGACAACCAAGTAGTTAAGGCATCAGTTTTTTTTTATTAAATAAAAAAAAATGTTTGAAAAAATATACAAAATATGTGGGCAAACATGATAAACGAAGATCAAACAACTTAGACTCCACAATGATAGAAACTAATATTAAATATTAAACATTTATGGCAGACATATAATTGATTGCTTATTAAATGCCATATTGCAACCAACTAGTATAAAATAAAATGCTTAAATAGCACAATTAAAAATGAAATGCCAGCCCACGAAAATTAAAATAACATAAAAGATAAAAATCCATGTGGGACCAGTATACGTATATGTGTATTGTATATTTATGATGCGATATGAATCATAAATTTAATTTTCGCTGTGGTGACATAAAAATAGGGGCATTCGTATATGAATATGCGCCTTATACATATACATAAATACATACATACAGCTTACAAGTACAGGTACTATAACGTTTCTCCAGCTCACAGTACACAGCAGAGCATTACGGAAAACGAGCAAAAGAAGAGGGTGCTCCAACCTAACATATGTCACGCTTCGCAGAAGACAGGTTATATGTTGGTCGGATGGTTGGTAACACTGTGACATACAACGCAACAAAAGACACCAACATCCCATATGGTCCACTACACACACACACACATACACTATAAACTCGAATTAAGTTATTAATTTTTGTGCTAATGCTCCGAGGGGAATACAATTAATGCATTCATTAACATTCTTCTTTTTACAAATGTATATTTTGTAGGAAGTATTTTAATGATAAAAAATAATTAAACTCGAGATATATACGGAAGTATTGACCATCCATGACTCGAATCGAATTATTTTCGGTATAACATCCGTGTCTAAAATCTATTTCTACGTGCCAAGATCGTTGAAAGCCAAACTATGATTCTTTAAAAAAATAATGTCTCTAATTTTTTAAATTGTATCTTATCGGAAATAATGGTTTACTTTTGCTAATTTATACATAACTTTTAAACGACACGAGTTAGAGAAAAAGTGGATCCAATAAAAGTTATTGTAATATCTTAGAAACAGTCAAAAAAGAATAGATGAAAACCAGAAATATTTCGAATTTGGAAATGTGAACGAAAATTCACTTTTTTTTTGTTAAATCCAATCTAAAGAAATTTTTATGGTGTTTTTGTAAATACATATATTTATTTTTTTGTTGTAAAATATTGTCTACGCATTGATAAAAGCAATTACATCTCCGAGCAACTAATGTAAAACAAACTAAAAAAATATAATATTTTTAACCTTGTTATTTAATTAGAATTGTGGCGGTGGCAAAAGTGGAAAATTGTATTAACTTCACGTTCAAAACTCCAATGCGGCTAGGTACAGTCACAGACATAAGTTATGAGAACCTTCCTTGTCAAACATTCATATCTTTAACGAATAAAAGTGTTTAATTTTCAAGTTGTAAAAACAAAATTATATTCTATTTACTTACGGAAACTATTATATTATTTAAAAAAATTCTCATTGGTTAAAAATATGGAATAAAACTGAGTACATAGTCAAAATTAATGTTCTGGATTGTACATATGTATGTAGAAATAAATCGCGTTTTTCACTGGTTGCCTCTGTACAAGTTTACGTTTTTTATTATTTTTGTTTGTAATTTAATTTTTAGTGCTGCGGTTAGCAATGTTTTACACGGACGCGTTCAAGTGACATACGAAATTAGATTTCTTTTTCCATTTTTGTATTTTAACTGTTATTTGTAAAATAATTGCAGAATAATGGACTTAATTTAAAATGGCTATAAGTTTGAAACGGTATGTTTTATTCCTAAACATTTATTTTTGCTATATTATTGGGCAAAATTATACACCAAATAAATAATATCTGCATTTAAATCCTCATATTTGTGAAACAAGAATTTCACAACAATTCTGTACAAGTTTTGAAATAAGAAATTTCAAATAGTATTCTCCAATTTGTTTGGTCTTAATTCGAAACCACAAATGTTCACTCACTTAGCTGTTTTCGAGAAAGAAAAAAGAATATTTTTAAAATTCGAAACTATTTTCTAGTTATGTTTCAATTTTTCTTTTGGAAATATTTGGCTTATGGTAAATAGTTTATGCAAAAATGTTGTATGTATTAATTTTTAAACAAGTTAATTAAGTTATAATTATGACAAACTAAAAATTTGGTTATATTCAAAAGCGATTTTTAAGTAAATGGTTTAAAAAAGTTGTCAGAAACTTTAATATCTTTAACTTTTATTTGATTCACTTTTTCTCTAACTTGTGCCGTTTTCGGAATACACGAGTAAGCAAGAACTTCCGGTAGAAATATTTGTTTCAAAAATAAATGGTTTCTTTCTCGGGTTGTACAAAACATCATATTTTTATGTTCAACGGTATCATATATAGAGCGTTCACAGAAAGCCACACAGACAGACACATAGACGTCATTGAAAACAATTACTCAGGGATATTTTAATTAAAACATAAAAGGTGATTATCACAATACTTTCTTTATACATTTAGTATAAGAAAGTAAAATTAGTGCTTACGAAATTGCTAAATGCCGCAAAACTAATTGAATCAAACGGAAATAATATAAAAGTTTAAAATTTTTAGGGTTGCCATGAAAACGCTTACAAATTGCAATGTCTTTCGTAAATGTAGCACTTTGTAATTTGCGTTACTTGTGGAAGCATCGTCAGTATAAATATTGTTAATTAATCTGGGGAACAACGATTGAATAGGGGTTTTGTGACCGCTTCTATTTTGTCGTCAGGCCGTTTAATGTTCGTTCTCAATGGTCGCGTTGGCAGCGCCACTAGCAGCAGTCCGAAATGAACGGCTAAAAAACGACATCGTTATGAACACGTATATACTACTTACCCAAAATGCCATTTTATGAGCCACTTTTCGCCGAGTTACGCCACGCCATGGCACGCCACGGCGTAACATTCAGTTAAAAATGGTCGCGCTGACTGTAATTTCTTTCGTTTAACAACCCTATCCCCCCATCCGACACCAGTTCACACGAAATAATGGCTTTAATTAAAAGTTAAAGAATCTTAATTTGACCCACCACCTAACCTAACCTAACCCCTTTTATCTGCATTATTTTATTTGTTTGTTTTAATGGCTGCACCGGTGAGTGTGTGTGTGTGTGTGAGTCATATATATTTATGTGTGGGATTATACATTGTTACCACTACATGGATACTTGCTTTAATCTTTTATCTAGCTTGAAATTAAGACGTCACACCGGATGAATGTTTTTTAGCTCGTTTTTTCGCAAACCGGATTTACACAACGGAACACCCACCATTCACCTTGGATTCTTATATTCTTGGACAAAGTTTTAAAGGAAGTACTGTAATCATGGACATTTTCAAACTCGATAATACTATAAAGGCAATAACAGTCCCTGCATCATTTCAAACTATATTTAAAATTACGTTTTTGTATATGCATAAATGTATATCCGTGTGTTTGTGCATTTAATGATTTAAAATTAAATAGATCAGGTATTCTTTAACAACAAAATGCAAATATAAACATACATAGGTGCAGGCACTAATGCGTCTAATGTCGTACTAATAAGAAACATGTTTAGGTACAACGCAACTATGCGTTCAGCTCGCCTTATAAGTAATAAATATGCGATGCGAGCAGCGGACTCTACCATCCCACTCCATGCTATTTAAATAAAATGTATTTGTTTTTAATTAATTTGGCCATTTAGTTAACAATTAAAAAAAAAAAAAAATAGGTATAAAAAGTCTTAAATTTGTTTGTAGATTATTTTGTTTTATTTAGTCCATAATTTAAAATTTCAAATTATAATTTTCAATAATTTATTATGACCTTTGAGTTACCAATATGAATAATCTTGTATTTATAACATATCTTAGAATTCTGTGTAAAAAAAATTGTGTTTTAATTATTTTTATAAGAGCAGTATTAAGAGAGGCTCCAAATGTTGGGTACCAATATTTTTTGCTGGGACAAAAACCGGAAATGAACCGAAAATATATATCGGTTAATTACGGTTAGATACATGTTTGAACAAATATGGCATGATACATTATTAATATAAATATATACATTTTAAAAATTGTGACCCAAAAATACAAGGCGCACCATATAAAAGTAATAAGTTTGAAGTTTTACAATTTTACGTTCAACGGACAGACACATTGATACACAGACAGACAGGCACACAGACGTCATTTCGAAAATATTCACATTCTATTGAGACGAGGTCAAAACGTGTATATATTTCCGTTGATTTTTATTTATTACTACATATAAGAAATTAATAATTTCATACCTTACACGGATGTTCTCAGCAAATCATAGCAAAAAGTTCATTGGAAAAGTTCAATACACACACACATTTAAAAGATTTTAAGAACAACTTTATTACTAGAATCTTTATAAAACTATAAAAACAATTTCAATTTTGTTTAAATACTTAATAACCAATTGAAAACTAAATTTTAACTTATTGGAGCCACGAATCGTACGAAAATTATCACAAAACGCGTCAAACATATAACTTGACTACATACAAATATAAACTGAGCAAGTTTGTACCGTAAAAATGCATTTTCATTTAAAATTAAATTGAACTATTTACAAGTTTTTTCTTGTATATAACGCAAATTTATTCAACGCCTGGCAAGGTCAAGTTATCAGTACCCACTACTAATTTTGTCTTTATATGCTCTTGCAATAAGGGTCCTATTGCTTTACTATTATTTTTAGCTATAGCCAATCACATCAAACTAAAACCAAATAAATGAAATCTTCTATCCAGACCATATTTAGTTACAACGAGAGTTTCATATTGTTATACAGACTGTGAGGTGATGTTTTGTGACATAGTCGGGGGTTTGAGTGTATTGTCGAGATTTTACAGGGATTTTCGTGGATACTAAAAGAATTTCTAGTGTATTGTGAATAAAGATGTCCCCATATGGAATGAAAATTAAACTGCAAAAGTATAAGGTATGATTTATAATGTATTTATCTTCGCTGTATTGGAGTCTAATGCATATTACGATTAGAGCAAATAATTTATTTGGTTCATCGTACGATTTTGTACCAATCTTATTTGTAATAATCAACTATGACGTACTGAAGTACAAATGAGCTATAGTGTAGTGTATCTGCAATATTGGCGGGCCTTCAGCTCGCGTTATAGGAAATGTGATGCGAGCAGCGTACTACATTTTCTCACTTCGACAGTTTTGGCTCTAGAGCGTTCAGAGACACACAGACTTCACCCATGAAAGAAAAAAGACAATGATCTATTTATAACCACAAATTTATTGACGGGATATAACAATTCAAGACCCACTATTGAGGGCAATTGTCTTATTCAATATTTGAAATATCAAAATTATTATTTTATATAGCATTTTAAGTAAATTCTGAAGATTTTGTTTCGTAGATTTTTTGATATAATTAAATATTAAAAAATGCCTTAGTATTTAGAGTCTTATAATTATCTATAGCTCCGGAAGTGCAATAGCTATTACATTTAATTTGCGATGGATATAAATAGGACACCCATATTATATACCAAATTAAAATAAAATTCTTACAAGCGAGCACCCAACATGCATTCAATTATGAGAGAGTTACAGACACAACTATGTATATATACAAATATATATATATATATATATGTATATATATATATATATATATATATATATATATATATATATATATATATATATTTATATATATATATATATATATATATATATATATATATATACACATATATACATATATATTGCATGTATAGTATATAGTACGAACATAATAGCTCATTTTGTACATACTGTAAGGCGAGCTAAGAATTCAGGATGTCCGCATATTACAATCTATAGCAAATCCTACACAATTCGTAGTGAAACAGTGCTTTAAAATAAGCACATTAAATGTACCTACCATGTGTGTGTATATTTGGCGGGTCGAAATAAATGCACCAGTCTTTGGCGGACCCTAGCCACATGGATAAATAAACTAGGGTGACAATCACACACACACAGACATATTCAAAAGAATGACGGGTGCATAAAGTGCATGAAGCAGAGAAAGGGGTTCATTTATTGGTACGACCGCACTGTAGCACGCACCCTACTTCAATTAATTCAGTGTTGATAACAGCTCGACCGAAAGCTGTCCAAATATTCATTTTATACTTTTATGCACCCAGCGTGGCACTTCATTCTTTAAACCTAACTTTATAAAAATTGTCTATTATCTAGAATTAAATTTATATTTGTCGTGTTCGTACTGCTACATGGCTCACCCCGGTTATTCCTTATTTTTGAAATGATCTAGCCGACACCTAAAGAGTAACTTTTAATGTATAGTAGCCTGTGGAAGATGACCTCATATTTTTGAAAATCATATTAAATATCTAGAAAGAGAATTGGTAAGTTGGGCAATATTGAATAATACAAATAGCAAATTGAGGAACCAATTCTGAAAAACTAGATATTCCAGTGTAAGCGGAAATACAAATATCTTTTCTAAATCCGGTAATTCGGAACGAAGATGAAAAGTTAAACATGTTTATTTTCTTACCGACGAAACGAAAGCATAGCAGCCGTCTGGTGCTGGCAAGAACTGATATTTTTTCATGTTTAACGACCAAAATAGTAAAAATTTAAGTTTGAAACATATTCTCATATCAGTGATGTTATTTATTGAAAGTACTAAATTATATTTATCGCTAATGTATATAGTAAGGGGTTCGAATCTAATAAAGTAAACGTTTCACCGCTCTGACATAATAATCAGTCAACCGTGCAGCATTTCAATATGGACTCTTTATTTTCATTTCTTTACTCTATCTCTCTCTCTCTCTGTCTGGCTGCATTTTTGTTTTCGTTTCTTCTATCGTTCATTGTGCATCGCATGTTGTGTGTCTGCAAACCAACGATATGCTATTGTTCGGCGAACGGTGTCAGATTCAGCAAGGGTGTTCGAAAAAATGTCAACCCTGGCATTTCATATGCAGTGTGCAGGATAGATATACACCCTCACGTACCTTTATAGTTATATTACATTTTAATAAAAACTAAATTTATTACTGAATTCCACTTCTACAGTCAACAGTTTTTATTCTGAGTTTTTAATTAAATTTCAGTTTACAAATTCGTCGCATTTTAGTGAATTATTCAACTGTATTATTTGCATCAATGAGTTATTATTTGACCGATTTTTAATTCCACAATTCAGTGCAAGTATTAGTGCCAAATTCTAGCCTTGATTCATGCTGGCTCACTCGCCATGTGCAACTAAAGGTGTATTCCAAAGTTTAACTGGATGATTTGTACTGGAACTTACAAGAAATATGAATACGTTTAACATTTATATTTCTCAAGTATTCTTTTAGTTCGTACTGTTTTTGGACATTGTAAAATATAGCAGAAGTAAACAAACACACACACACACACACAGATATAATTTCGAAAATAGTCAATTTGTATCAGTTTTGTACACATGCTAGGAATATTTCTTTAAACGTTTTGAAGCCTAAGGCTATGCTTGTTATTTTATTCCGTAAAAATGATCATGTTTAATATTTTTGCAGTTTATAATTTTGATTTTCGATAAATTTATCGACTGTCAATTTCTGGAAATATCAATAGCGTTGAGCGGTAGGTAATTTAACTTTAAGTGTTATTTTTAGTATCATCTGCTCAATTGCAATGATTTCAATTTGTTATGCGTGCAATATCTGTTTTGGGAGTAATTTGGGGAGCGCAGCAGCTAAAAGAATATAAAAGGGCGAGTTCATTGCAAAAGAAATAGTAAAAAAGATGTGCAAATTCGAAACAATGGGCCAATCATTCCTTCTTTTATTCGCAATCTTATCTTTCGTGGCGATGAGACGCGAATAGAGTGTGAAGTTATCAGCCGGTCGCGGCACTGTCCCAATGATTACATCCTTTGTTTTAAGGGCGAAAGGGCCGAAAGAAAAAGATGATAAAAAATAATCTAAAAAGGAAACACTTACACTAAACCAGTGGCGGTACAGCAAGGAAACATTGATGTTTATGTAGTGTCTTCAAAAGTCAATAGTTTTACATTTTATTTAAAAAAAAAAAATGAGGAGTAACCTGCACTCGACTTTCATTTACGTAGTGTTCATTTGAAATATGTATCCCTAACACACTGGCAAAAAAATACCAATACTCAACAGTACCCTGAAATTGTACGATTTAGCTTATTATTATTATTCTTTTCGCAATATTACGATCGACAGTTTTGGTTCTCGTTTTAAGAAATTATTTATATAAAGCTTAATAGGATTAGAATTCATAGATATTTACCGTTTCTAGACAAATAACGCGATATAAACAGGTGTGGCCTATTATGTTGTACACAATGACAAATATAGTTTGACCCAACTATACGCTGAATTATATCAAGCCTGAAATTTAAAGAAAAATATAATTGATTTTCTCATTGAACGTAGTATCACGCGCCGCCACTGCACTTTGAAAGTAAACGTTGCTAGAATACGTAACTTTTATCATCGCAACGTTTGGCGTTCGCCATAGAACAAGGTGCGAATTATCCGACACGCTATCCGATTAAACGAGCCAGACGAAGACGGAACGAACGATATAGATAGAAAATAGTATTGAATCAGTCAACGAACGCGTACACCGTAAAACAAACAAGTTCACGGAAAAAGAAAAAAAAAAAGAATTTCAATTGGTTGTTGGAATGATTGGATTTTGCCCGATAGCGTAGGTGTGTGAGTGTATATTAAATCTTATTGATTAAATCAATTTTAAACTGATGGAACCGATGTTGCCGGTGAAATCTGATGAGTCTATACTGTATAGCAGCAATACGCATCAGACTCGCAGACGAACGACCAGTTAAATTAACAACCAACCGGTTGTTCCCGGTTTAACGTTTTTCACAAAGCTATATCGAATTGGTTTGCACATCGCGGTATACTCATTCGGTTATAACGAGATTTCAAATATAAATTTAACACAATATTTTAAAGGTTGCCTGGATTGCAATCAGAACTTTTGAAGTTGATCAAAAAATTAAAATTTATTAGAATTAGCCTTTCGGAAAACATAAACTGTCATTACTGAGTGTAAATTTAAATTACACTTCATGTACACTATGTAAAAATGTCTAAGTTTGCAACACTTTTAGTCTTATGTTCTTTTTTAATATACATGTGGCAAGCCATTTTATTAATTATTTTTCGAAAGGTTAGTGTTACAAGTGTACATTATTATTAAACATGAGTGATATTGGTTATGTGAAAGCACAATCACAATTTCAAAATTGTTTTTGCATTACATGCAACACTGTTACTATAAAGTGGAGGGGATACAAATTTCAATATTGAATAACTATTGAAGTTGAACGTTAGTAAATTGATACCGGTTATAGTAATTAAATGGGTTCTAAATACAGATATGTGATTTTCTCCACAACAAAAGCTTGCCACATGTCTATTGTTATATTAATTTTACTATAAAAAAAAAATAGACAAACATATTTGTAATTTTACTTTGAAGGTATAAATATATCAACAAGCTTTTCTCCAATTAAAGAAATAGCAATGCTTAGTAGTTTAATATTTATATGATTGCGATACCGGCAACATGGACACCCTACGATGGACATAGTGGGTGAGGTAAACCAGTTCATCGTGAACCTAACGATTATAAATTCACTTTGTGAGAATCCGGGCTCGACCGCTAGACCCCGTACAGCGAATTAAAAAGATATTCATTACTGTAATCATAGAAGTATAACAGCCATTTCAAAATTAGACCAATTTTAGCAATGTACCGTATTCGCGTTAAAAACAAATCAAGTTTAGTTCAAAAAGAAAAGATTACAAAGAAATTCAATTACCACCAGCATAATTTAATATTTATTTTTTATATATATTTTGTTGGTAGAAGGGAGGCGGGGGTTGTGTAAAAAAGACCCTTAAATTGCTGGATTACATCAGGTTAAGCACGCATGTAAATCGAGTTGGCTGTGCCCTGTTGACTGTGGGGGAAAAACGAAAATAACGTGAAATAAGATATTCAAAACATCGTAAATCTGCGGTATTAAAGGATTTGCAATACCTATTCGCACCCGTCCCCTCCAATTTTAATTTAAAAAAAATGCGAAGCATTAAAACACTCTTTGTATAACTTCGAATCGAATACGGACCCTCATTTAAATCCTTGAAAATCACAATATTTACATTTAGGCTTTAGCCTTGTTTGCATATGCATCATAAAATATATTGCTATAGAATGTATTATAAATTCAATGAATTTTCATATTTGATATTATGCATATGACAGGCGTAGGTTGAGTCACTAATGCCCTCAGTTCACCATATATTCTAATTGGTGGGTTTTTTAAATTTTTTTATTTATGTTAAAATATATTTTAAATACTAATGTTTTTAGAAAGAAAAAAAAAAGTATAACCGCGTATTTTTTAAGAGATAAAATGAAAATAAAAAAATTGTTGCAATCATTTGAACAATCAACTAAATTCATCAACAATGTTTTGAATTGAATTTTATTTTCAGGCCTTCGGATTCACAATCTAAATAAAATGTTATAAATATAAAATATTTTTCATAGCCCTTGGGCCCTTTAATCCGAGAATGTTACAGACACACGACCAAACACTATAACTGTCTTGTACAATCGTACGTCGAGATAAAAATATATAGTTTACGCTTAATAATTTTCTGCGTCATTTTATATAATATTGTTCAATATTATCCAGTTGTTTCGACATTTGGAACGAATGTTTAAACTTTAAGAGGAAATATTCGCTCTAGTTCCCTCTGTCGTCTTCTATTATATTCTAAATGCTTGGCTACACATTCACATACACATATATACACATACACATATGAAACAACAGTGAAGTTTTTCTTTTCGTTTTTCCAAGAACGAATGTCCCACATTCCTACGTCTCATGGATATGTATGTATTCCTTTATTTTTAACCAGGATATTTAAAGAAAATAAAATATAATTTTTGCTACACTGCACTAAAACAAGAAATAAGAATTAATCTTGTTCACTTTAGCCTAGTATACACAAATAGCTATATTATATAAAGCACACTCTTCTTTGTATTATTAAATTTCTACACACTTTATACGAGTTTCAATACTTAGCAAATTGTTTTTAAAGAAATAACGAGTTGTCGAGTAATGGAAGTCTACATTTTCATCCGGCAATTTACTCTCTTTACACTTTTTCATGATTTGTAGTATTGTTTCATGAATTACCCTACTGTTACCGTGTTTATGCTGGATGATAAATTTGTAAATTTACGGCTTAGAAGCCATTGATCTATTATAATTGTAGCAAATCATAAGTACGTGTGGTGATATACGAATGAAATATACAAACGTCTATGTATGGTGCCCAAGTCCATACTGTACTATGAGCTGTATATCTGTACTCGATCCAGTTGTCATTTCAATCTATTTATTTCTACATCTTACTCATTCGTAAACTATTCTTGTTCATGCGTGCGTGTGTGTGTATGTGCGTGTATGTGTTTGTGTGAGGGTATATGTGTCATTTCGTCTATTTGAACAGTAACTACGTACACGAGTTTTATTCAGCACATAAAATAAAATCCAATGCCTTTGACGGCAGTGAACAGAAAGGTAGAATACCTTTGAAAACATCTTAGACGCACATTTTACGAGACGAGATAGACTCTACATACATACATACGTATGTATTTCTCTTTCTTTGTATTCGCGCAAAACGGTTGCGTCATAGTGACATTTCTATCCTGGTAACCATAGGTATAAAATAGACTGTAATTTAGTATGTGTGTCTTTTTGGTGTATTGTTCTTTGTCTAGCGTGCCCGCTTGATCGAATGTGTTACTTACATTACCGCACAATCTGTCTCTTTCTATCCCAATTATCGACGCTGTCACTTACGAACACAAAGCAAAGACTTGATCGAAACGAAACGCTGAAGCGCACAGCGACTATATAGGGTGACTTCTGCCGAGACTGAGTGACTGACTGAGACTGAGTGAGTCTTTCGTTGCTATCTTCTTCCCCCTCTTAAGATATTGGACAAAATAAAAAATTCAACTGTGCCAACGATTGCAATGACTAACCATTGTTTGGCCATAAATCGATTGTACTATCCAGTTGTTGTTTTAAAGCTAGTATGGAAACGATCGACAGGAAAATGCGTAAAATTACTAAAGATTTTCAAATAAAATCGTTATGTAGAATACAAGATTCGGTACGTACAACGCACCGATGCGTCCAGCTCGCCTTTAGGTAAAATATGCGATGCGAGCAGTGGTTTCTCAAGTTCGATTTGACTATTTTCTATATTAAAATTAATATTATTGTAATTAAACAACCACAGACACAAAATGAATTTGTTAACTGCAAATTTGTTTTCCCAAAATGTGTAGCATTTGTAAGAAAACGCATAGCTATTTACATGGCAACCATATGAGAGATTTAGTTGCAAAATAATTTAATGGATAAAATTTGAAATGTTTAAAAATTGCTTATGAGGATGATAAAATATTGTTCAATATTTTTGTAGTCTATGAAATAATAAATTGTGAACAACATTGACAAATAGTAGCTACAATTGCTGTGAAACTTTTCCAATAGTGAAAAATTGACAGAAAGTTACAACATAAAGCAATAGAATAAGATATAGTAACAATTTCGTTAGTGTCGTATACGTAGCACATTCGGAAGTTGGTTCAATAAGCGCTGGCTGGGAGTCCGTCATTTCAGCAAGAAACAAATACGTTACATGCTAGTTGAGAAGTTAAGTGAACGTTGGGTAGCGCCGTAATAGTTGGGTCTCTATGTGAAACGTCGACGTCATCGCTTGTTCAATTTGCTGCTGAGAAAACGGTCATGTGTGTGTGTGTGTGTGTGTGTTGTGTACATTTCAACCCATTTATCTTATTGCGCGCCCCGTGTACGTTCACTGGAACTAATGACGCCTTATAAAACTGGATATCTTGAAACAGAGATATTCGCGTTTCCAACCTACTTTACGGTCTTTAAACGGGTTCGCGCACGCGCACAATCACACTCATCATATCGTTTCTGTTCGTTAAACATTAAACCACATGCTATATTTTAATTAATTAATTAAACGAGCGTTGAACGTAAACAATCGTAACGAATTGCAATGCAGCCGTTAATTTTACGATGAAGATTCTCTACTGTTTGATTTGCATACGGATACGGATACGGCGTAAGATTCATTCCGAACTTACTTGATGATTGCGTTTGCTTTACTCTTCGATAATTACAAAAGGTGTGTTCGTTTGTACTGCACGTACATATGTGATGTTTGTTGTACTCAGGTTTGCCACATTTCAAACATTCTGTTTAAATCATATTGTTTTAAACATCGACTATGTTTAAAACTCTTTTGTTTTATTTAAAAATTGTGAGCAAGTTTATACATCTATAAGAAGTATCTGTAAAATGTTCATAGTGTAAAAGATATTTTAATTGAAATGCAAATCATTTTTAGGGTAAATCTATAAGATATTTCAAGCATAATACATGATTTGTGTAATTAAGTATACTTAAATATATATTCATTAAAGAAATACAGCTTTTTCAAAATCTTACAGATTCTCCTTATAGATATATTGACTGGCTCAGAATCGCACCATTATACATGGTTTAATCAAGTGCTTAAAACCATGTTGTTTATAAAATTGTTTAAATCAGACTTTCAGGTACAAATTATAAGATAATAATTATTGCAATTAAATATATACCCCCCCAACAAACAACAAAATAAGTAGATTTGTAATTTCTGACTACTAAAACAAGCGCATCATAAGGTCCACAGTGTTGTATTATGTGGTATCTCGTAGGGGATTCCCCGATTTGCGAGAATTACGCTTAGTGCTTTATACGTTAATTTATTAATTCAACTAATAAAGAATTAGTAATTAATTTGTTTATTTATTAAATATTTGGATATTGATATAGTTGTGTTTATGGTACTAGTGTTAAAAGTATTTACTTTTAACACACTTCCCTAAATATACAATTTTTTAATCGCTAGGTCACTGTTGAAAAACCTTCTTTTCAAACAATTGTCGTAGAAAATACTAAATTAAAATTAATTTAAAACTCTAGATTTTATATTGTATTGAATGTCCCAATGTATTAGAAACCCAGAGATAGATTGATTTATAAGGCAGATGATAATATTTCTGATTTCACCTTCCGAGCGACAAGTTTCGAAACCACTTTGAAACTATATGGAAGGACAGAAACTGTTTTAGTCATTCTACTACATCCGATAAAGAACAATAATAGTAAAGACAACGCCAGCTAATATCACAAATCTTTTGATCGCTCGAACAACATGTTTGACCGCACATTGTAAAAGGTCGACCGTATTTTACGATTTAACTTTCAAACATTTTCGCTATAAAAATGTTTAGTGCTAAATATACTGTATACCTAAGCCACACACATACATACACACATATACATATACACACATCAAACTGAAGCGAACTAAACATAAAATATTAAATTATTCAGTTGTCTCTGCTATTTTCGTCCTCGTCTTTTATTTCTTCATCATGTTGTTGATTTTATTGCTTTTCCAATTTTATTTCTTGTTCTATACGTCGAACGTTTATCCACTAAACTTCCGAACATACAAAAAAAAGAAATTAATTTATCGCTTTGATAAATTTAATTTAGTTTTATCATCTCTAGACGTCTGGAATATTTTATAACAGCATAAATTTTCATTGATATATTTTTATTGAATCCAATTATAAGTAGTAGCATTTTCTACGATTTATCATGCGTAGTTGTACGAATTTTAAGTAATGTCTTGTTTACACGCAGTATTCAGATAAGTTTCATAGTGTTTGGTTCACATGTTTGATAGAAATATAATAAATAGTTTCTATTTAAAAGTATTGCACACATTAAGAAATATATATTAACCCAGCTACTCGCTCATTTTAAATTGTAGTTATTTAATACGGTTAAATACAACGAAACATTTTAATGTTTATATAATAAGTTTTGTAAATTAAAATTAAATTAGAAAAAAAGGCTGACACAATTACCTTAGACATCAAAATACGCCAAGAAACGCACCTGAAACAAATAAAAAATCAAGAATAATTAAATTATCCAATAAATAATCACTGATTCTCAATAAGACCGGTCTCTCAACTTGTTTTATTTAATAATAAATTATTTCAATTATACATTTATTTAAATTTCAAAGTATACAGATAATAATATGAAATAACTCACTAAATTGCCATTTGTCGACATTTTTATATTTGGTTTAATTTGACACTGTTTCGTTCTGGAATTTAACTGCGGCGTAAATCGAGGGCTAACTATAAATATTCTGAATCAGAACGAATACAAAAGTTACTACTGTACGACAAAATGTATTAAATGGCGTTAATTGAATGATAAATGGGCTCTAAATGCACGTCCATAAAGAGTTGAATAACGCAGAATTCACTAAGGAATTTCTGAATGATGAAAGAGTAAAAGTATTTAGTTTGCCGCTGTGAAATTAATAAAACATAGGAAAAATTGGTAGAGGGTAAGCAATATCCATAACATTTAATTTAGAGTGCGAATAAATTTCACGCGGCCTTTGAGAACGGCTACTCTTAACCTACGTTGTAGTATCAACATAAAATAAATTCAGTCGTTCGCTGCTGCTGCGGTAAACAACCCAACTTGATGGTAAAAGTTGAAAGTGTTGTTCGTACAATTAACAAGTCCCGTAGTGTGCCACGTCGCGTCCCGTGACATAGCGCCACCAGCGACACCCACAATTACAATCCTTCAAGGACATTTAAAATATCGTTACATTGTTACCACTGTATACAGCCTCCAAGTTAGACGACTATTAAAATGAAACAACTGCAGTGGCCTGCACTTTCCTGTGCAATTACAAAATGTATAGATATTTTGTGGCATATTTATATTAAGAGTTCTACAAATCGAGAGAAAGTTAATATTCCGGTAAAAATCTCATAACTTAATTTCACAATAGGCTTTTGCTGTGCAGTAAATTACATATACATCTGAATTTAGAACCCATTTAATTACTATAACCGGTATCAATTTACTAATTAACGCTCAACTGCAATACTGATTCAATATTGAAATTTGTAACTAGAATTTGACTATAGCTTTATTTATAGCATTCGTTGATAATACATTATCATGAAATAATTTTGTGTTAATTAGTAACCATGAATACAACTAATTAATTTAGTAATTTCAAAAACAATTCAATAATAAATTTTCTTTTGAGAATAATAATCAAATTTAACTCTAAAAAGAGAATATATATATATCTTTTTAATTTTATAAGGATACATTTTTTGCTTATCTATGTAGTTTTTGTGATAGTGAAAATGTTGCAAGATTTCTTACTACCTGTTTAGATGTTATTTTCAAAATAGGAGGTTTGCTGCCTAATTAAAATATTTATTACTATACATATTTTTATCTCGAAAGTAATCAATGTCAAATATTAAATATTACAGTTTTGACTCTAGTGTTCACACACACACAAACGCACATTCATAGATACATATACATACGTAATTCTGAAAATAGTTTATATCAATTCAAGGAAGCGAAACATGAGTGTTTCCGTTAAAATATCCAGCACAAAATTTTGCATGATTACAACAATAACTTGTAGACTTCATCCAAGAAATTAAAAACTACTTTTAAAATAGTACAAGTTTTCACATACACATATTACTGTCCATTACAGTATAATCAAAAAATGTTTACACACAAGTTCAGTAAAGTTCAGAACGCAAATTTCCATTTGCATTTGACGATTGTAATTTTGCAGTTGGTAATCTTGTAATTGCATTGTTCGTTCGCCTTTTGAAAGCATTCATTATAAACACCACCATGCAGTTTCATATAGGTATATATTTATAAAAAGTGGAAATGGCTTCCTGGAATTCGCATGCGCAGTTAAATTAAAAGTATTACATGGAAATGCGCGTGCTTCTCGCCACCAAAGCGGTTTCCACAAACAACTAAATGCATATATTTAAGCATCAGCAATGCTCACTTTGAACACAAACTATGACCCCGACGACTTGTGTGTCATCTCATCCGCGATTTATGGTTGTCTGCGTTTGTCCGACCGAATGCTCTTGCAATGCATCTCACCCCCGCCACCCCCACCCCCCCCCCCCGCAAACTCTCGTGGGAGAACACGACGGTGTATATGAGTATTGTGGGCGACAAAACTTTGAAGAAAAATATGTGTGTCTAAAGATGTCAACAACAGCCATTACTGGACCGGTCTCGAGTGCAGTAATTTGCAGTGTTGCCGTAATGACTGCTGTGGGAGTCTCCCAGCACTAGGATCGACGACAATGTCAACGACAGCAGCAGCGCCGCCGGCCAACTCTTGAAACAATGGCGATTATTTGCGAAGTGGTGCACTGCTTCTTCGTATGACATTTCGTACTCTTACGTCGATATTTTATTATGAAAATATGGACATACACACACACACACACACACATAGATTCTGTTTCCTAAATCCTGAATAGGGAAACTTTTCTATCTCTATTGAAATGTGAACTTGCCAACATAATTTCTTATACAATCAATTTTTACTCTAAACTTTGAAACCGGAAATAAATGAAACAAGCATTATAATTATATATATATTTATATATTGTGATGTAAAATTTGTTTCAATTTCACATTACTAAAATATTTAAACATGAAAATGTGTAGAATGCGAAAAAAATTGAAAGTTTAGTAGAATTCTACGTGGCGGAATCCGGGCACTGGTCAAGCACATTTCCATTTCTACGTTCAAAAATAAATGAAGTGAATTGTGCTTGTAGAGAAATAAATATTATGAACGTGAATGATCAATCTTCATATTACAAATAGTTGTGAAATTAACTTTATTGTAGCGGCGCGCCGGGTCGCACATATGAAAAATGGTGGATTCGCCCAGAATGACGGCGAAATGTCAGCGTTTTTTCCCCATACGTAGTGAACTGTGTTGGAGTTATAATAAGCGCGTCAACGGGCTCTGGTCTCCTCTTCCTGGAACGACCACAAACCTGGTTTGAATTAATAACCATTACTCACAGGATGTCCCCAAGGACGCTCGCTCGCTCGCTCCCTGTGACGTGGCAGCAGCAGTAACGTTTTCTTCCACTTCTTCTATCAAGTCAGCGGCGACATTGATATTAAGAGGATGTGACGCTCTCATCGTTCAATCGACCAGGTCGGCTTTACGCGGATATTACCCAAGCTTTACTGGCGGCGGGCGTGCGGTTCTTTTGTTTTTCGCTCTGTCGTCATGGACGAACTCGCTACGTGATATATTTCATAATAATAGTTTTTTGTTGCTTTGTTTCCCCGTTTTCCTTCAAGATGCAACATCGCACAAGGTTAAGATATCTGCCACATGAAACTGAACTTGATAGAAATGGGATATATACCGGGTGTATTATGTTTCAAGTGACGGCATATTTTTACATTGTTAGTGGAATTGAATTTTTTATTTTGTCGCTAGTAAGGGATATTTTTTTAATTATTTTAATAACATTTCTTTTAACTACGTTTTGTTACACAGTAGTGTACTAGACGAGATTAAGGTGCAATAATTTCATACTCGGAATTAACCGGTACGATTTTAATATTATTTTTCATCAATTTGTAAAAGTATTAGAAACTACATAGTTTGCAAAAAAGAATTATTATAAAAATAAAAGATATTCAAATTTCTTTTGAAGTAATATTATCTGAAAAATTGCTTTTGAAATTACCAAATAATATATATGTTGCATCTACGGTTACACGATATTTACTAAATTATTTTCTAATTATCGCAGTATCTACGAGTATCCAAACCTAAATCAAAAATACACGAAGAACCAGTAATTGAATATCCATACCTTTTCTAAGAATACTTTTTTTTTCTTCGGAAAATGAACCAGTTACCAGAAAATTACTTTTGAAAATAGTTATTTAACATGTACGTTACTAAATAAATAGATATTATTTCGCAGCAATCGTTGCAAAAATTTTAAACAAAATTAAATCTACGTTTAAGAATATTATGTGATACACACTCTAGCTTATTTGTGTATAAAACCACGGATATCAGAATAGCACATAGCCATATATATGTATATATACAATGCACGACATGATAGCGCCGCGCCGCGCCGGCCTTGTCTGTCCTGCGCCTGAAATATGCAAACATTATTCGCTGGTGCTCGCGCTCGTGCCGAAGCTGCCTTTGATCTTGCAGAGTACGTTAATAAACACGCGGTACTGGTATTTTCAATCTACACGATTCCCATAATGAAAATTTATCTTCTGTGGGCGCAAATGTATTTAAACCCGCAGTGTGTTTAAAGTGGGGTGCGGGATTTTGTCAATCTACCATACGATAATTTTACACACATTCGTAGAGTCACTTTGCATATAATTAAGTCTAGCCTAACCGAGTCGCACCTTTACGACGCCTATAAAAATTCCTGGGAAACAAGGGAATGTCGCACCGGTGTTATTTACCTTGATTATGTTGCAAACAGCAGAGGTTTAATAATTCTAATTTACCTAATGATTTTAGGCACTTTTAGATCAATATTTATTTTAGTTTAAAATAAATAAGTTTACAATAAAATATGTAAAATAATATGTTTGTATCTATTTAATTTAGAGTAAAATGTGTATACTGAAAAGATGATCAGAATTAAAACCTGCTTCTTTTTAATATCTCAAAAACGGCATTAGATAGAGATAGAAATGTAAAGTTGAAGTTTTCTTTTTATCTTTAATTGCTCCATTTCTCTAATAACAAAAAACTGCAGACATTGATATTTACATATATTCTAACTAGGTAAAATTAGAATTGTCAATCACAATTATATTAAACAATATTAAAAAAACAACTATTAATACTCCAGAAAAGAAACAACCAATATTGATAAATGACTGACTGACAGATTAAAATATACAGCCGATAATACAAATTTATTATGGTGAATCACAAAATATCGCATTTACTCGATATTACACATTTTCAATTAATCCTTTGACAATATATATTTTGACAGATGTCCTCAAAGGTAAATATATACAGACACACATACGCGATATATTATGATTTATCGTAATTAATTTCAAATTAAAATTAAATATTGGCAGTGCATATCGAACCAATGCAACGCATGCAATTAAGCCTAAACGTATGTTTTGTATAAATCCAGAAAAATACCCGCTCAATAGTTGATCAGTGATGAGGAGCGGCGAAAGAAGTTTTTATGGCTTAACATTAAAATTTGACATCTGTAGTCAGATGTAGAAAAAGAAAAGTGCTGTAAATTGTATCAGTTGAAATATCTCGAAATAATTTGTCGTTCTGACATTATGAAACAAATTAATAATGAAAAATATATTGATTTATTAATTATTGTGTAAACCAATTTCATGATTGACGTGCAACAACGTTGCGTTCATTTCATGTTATGTACACGATTGGCAGCACTGCAGCCACTGCTACATGTTTGTATGTAAATATTTGTTTATGCAACGTTGTCGCAGTTTATTCGTCTATCATTACAGCTTCCTCGTGTGTTTACGAATGTATTATTGAAAACTATCGAGTGATTTATTGAGAAAAGAGTAATTAAATGATGATAATTCAAGTTGAAAAGAAATACCTATATCAATATACACACTAATAAAAAGAAATACAAACATATTGTAAACATTTTGAGAATACTTTGTAAATTGTTTGAAATATTGAATTAAAAAATCAATTTAATAAATATAAAAAACAAAGAATTAGACATTATCACACAACAAATAAATGAAATCTAGACTTGGATTATATGTAACGGTAGTCGCAAAGTTCCGGGTGCTATAAGATGAATTCCAATTCTAGAGTATACCGATGAGGATGTAAGCTTTGGTTAGTGTTAATCATTGTTATTTCAACTCTTAAAACACATCATCAACTGTCCCTCAATACAATAATTAAAAAAAATTGTTAAATTCAAATCACTTTATACACAATCACACAATAAAAATAAACCAACCAGATAAATCCAATTGAAATTTAAACCGTTTTATATCAGTTTGTGTACAGCCAGTACACTTAATCCCCAACATTTTTCAAAATATACAACTGTACTAAATTTCTACTTTACCTTGTTACAGACTAGAGGGTTAAAGCAGACGCCTCATCCGAAATGAAATGAAAATTGGGTAAGTGATTTTTTTATTATCCCCACGTGCCATCTTTATATTTCTCACCTGATTTCTATATTCATTTATTCATTTATATATGTATGTACCGTACGCAATTCTGACCCTTCGGTGATGATACGCGAATGTTTATTTTCAAATGCAATAGTAAATTGCGAAAGTCGGTGATAAATCAGTGAAAAGTCAGTGTTGAGTCAGTGTTTAAAAATAATGAAACGACCGTTTAAAATAAGTGAAGTGAGTGTTTAAAAGTCATAATTCGCGGGACTCTAAAAAGTGATATTTTCGCCAAACAGGACAACTAGAACTTCAGCTGTGGTGTACCCAACCAGACAATGTTGCCTAGTTGTCTAGAAGTCTGCCAAAAAATTTTTTTAGCAAAATTGCGTAAATTTATACCATTATTGTTTGGGCATTTTTTGGGTAGGTTTTTGTGACTTGGGCACACATTTCCCTGGTTGGTATAGGAGAGGATCAAATTTGGATTTAAGGGGTGAGTCGTTTTTCAATCCTAATATCAGCGAACGAAAATAAAAATCGACTGTAATTCTAATCATTCTTGTTATAGTAAAAGAATTGACAGTCGCAGGTGTAACTTCTTTTCAAGTAAGTCTTTCTGGAGTTGCATGACTTTAGAACGACTTACGCCTTCCACAGCTGGGAAATATAAAGCATAATCACTTATTTTACCCTTTTGCCTTAGTCTTTAAGCATAGAGTTCAAATATTTAAGGGAATAAATGATTTTGAAAAATGGCACGACTCCTTCCCCCCATTTAATATTTGAGTTCACATCAGGATGTCGCTCTTATGATCTTGTCGCTATATTAGGTTCATGTGGCTCTTTTGTGTTGTTGCTCTTTTGGAATGTCGCTGTTATTGCGTGCCGCTATTATGGGCTTGTAGCTCTTATGGACTTATCGCTCTTATTGAGCGTCGCCCATATTGCCTATCGCTCTTATAACCTCTCGCTGTTTTGGGTAGTCGCTATTTTGGCTTGTCGCTTGTCGCTCTTCTGTCGCTGTTTAGGAAATCGCTGTTACAGATACGCATTTATGGGTTTCGCTCTTATGCAGTACAATCGCATTTAAGATGTCCTTCAACGTTAATCTCTCATAGTTCTACTTCCGGTCACCGCAAAACTGAGCATGTTGGATACAATGTAATCTGGTGTGATCCAGTGATCCGATATTCAAGTGGGAAGATGCTTATCGCTTCTGTTCAAGGGCACTCCACAAATTTGCATGATGGTGATCTCTTGATAATATGTTGATGACACGAAGCATTTCCACAAGTTTAGTCCCTCCTTAATGCATACCTGCATGTACCCCTAATGTCTCATGTTCGGATATCGTGCTACTTCACAGTTACTGACAAGCCATTTTGTTTCACTTGATGTCTTAATTTTACAGACTTGCTTGTTCAATACGAAATGTATATAGTATGATTCACAATGTATTATATCATTATAAAAGAACTCGTGCATGAAAATGAATGCATATCTTAGCAGTTAGCATTTGTCAATTACTGATTTTGACAATTGTGAACGTTATTTATGATTGTGATGGAAAAGTTTGTACATGTCAATTGTGTTTATCTTACAAATTGAGAAAACTTTAGAACATTAGTTTGTTAAAGTCTTTAATATCGCTCATTTTGAATATGAAATGTTCAAGAGAATTTGGAAACATTAAAAAATAACGACAAGAGTAAAGTGTAATCTTCGCAATTATATCAAATACAATGTTTCGTAATTTTACCCTTACTATAAATTAAATAATGCAACACATACAGATACACACACACACACAGAAAATAAAGATAATTGAAGTAGCCACTTTCCGACATATGAGTTGGATAAACGATACTCTTAAATTGTTTTACTATATATTTTACGGAATTGCAGCTTATAGACACGGAATATTTTAGAATATCATAGCTTATGTTTTCATCATATACTTTGCATTGCTGAAAGGAACCGTACTATAGCCGTACTATAGTAAAACAGTCGCGTTGGGCGAATGCGCGTTGATACAAGATATATAAATAATTGTAGGGTATGTGTTTCATTAAATTAAAGATGAATTGTAGGTTCGTGTCCGCCTATTGTTTCTTTACTCCTCCAGTGCTTTTTTGGTCTTATTTTCTTCAGTCGACCACCCTCTTCTAGAGGCGCGTACTCGTACTCGTACTCGTACTGAAGTCATTCATCAAACGAAAAGAATTTCCGTCGCCCCCTTATTTACTTTTTTCCGCGGGCTGGGCATTTCAAGCTTTAAAGCTTTTCTGCTCGTACCAAAACTTTCCGAAATTATCTTTTAATAGAATTGTTGTCGAAATATAACTCGGAATGTTGAGAGTATTCCACAATATGTCTCAGAAGATTTTCATAAAAATGTGTTTCAGATCAAATAATGTCAAATGAGTTAGATACCATTTTTACTTTCTTTTACAGAGTAATAAGTAAGTATTGTAATCATGAAAAATTTCGAACTCGAGATTTCAACGGATATACATGTTTTGACCTTCCCTGAATCGAATGTGACTATTTTCGGAATGACGTCTGTGTGTCTGTGTGTGTGTGTGTGTGTGTGTGTGTGTGTGTGTCTGTGTGTGTGTGTGTCTGTGAGCGCTCTAGGGCCAAAACTGTCGAGCGAAAAATTATGAAACTTCAAACTTAAGATTTGTATACGGTCTAGATGTGCACCTCCTATTTTTGAAAAGAATATTCTAATCAGTAGTGCATGTTTACTCTATGCATTTTTTGTTCAATTTCCAGTAACACTAAAACGGCTGCACTTATGGCAAAAATAGTTATGTTCATAATGAAAGATGTTATTATTCCGCACAATTTTTGTTTGAAAAGTTTCTTCATAAATTGTACCAGTTATGAGAAAACTGCTACGATAAAACTCAAATATCTTATTTACGTTGCCATGGTGATACCTACACTTGTGACAAATATTACTATTTTTAAATCGGATCAACCATGAGTTACATCATTTGTTTCTTGTTTATTGAGAACAAACAAGCATTCCTTTGACAGTTATCTGTATGAATTAATATTTAAAATATTGATTTCTTATTAGAATACATTGTATCAGGTAAATTATTATAGAATCAATTTATATTATATATTTGCTGACATAATTAATTAACAATTTCAGAGTTTAACTGTGAAATTTGACTGTTTAAGAGTGAATACGATAAGTACTTCAAATTCAGATCCATTATAAATTGGTATAATTATCCAGTTATTTTCATTATATATTAATATCTATCTATTGAAAACTACGTAAAAGAAAGTTGAGTGCAGGCCACTCCAGATATTTATTTTTAAAGTTATACGGTTCGCATTAGCGATATTTATAACATTTAAATAATCAATTATGATTGAATTTACGTTTATAGACTCTCTGTCAAATGGATGCCTTCTATAAGTGTTAATTTGTGTGTGTATGTGTATGTGGGTGTGCCTATACCATTGATCAAATATAAATATAATGTTTTGAATGTAAGATATTAATTTCCCGGTAAATAAACCTAATTTTTGAAAGGAATATTTCAACTGAACGTGCCTGTTTATTCGTGTCATTCTCTAGCACAGCATGAATTCAATTATATAGAAACTTAGAAAATAAAATGAAAATGAAGTCAAGGGAAGGTAATTCCAGTTTATTTTGCTATAGTATTGTGCAAAACTATACCTGAAATACATATATTTTGCCATGCATCATATTTAAAATGGATTTAATTTAAAATTTTCTGGATAAATCCCAAACGGGGTTCGAGATATTTATCTTTTTACTACTGTTAAAGTTGGGTCTCCACAGGCTCAGTATTACCGAAATTTTGTATTGTCCTTTCAAATATTATTGGCACGCGAAAATCGTAATGAATACTTAAAGTATTCCGGGCTATTAAATAAGCGTAACCATAAACAATATTTAATAATACTTTTGTAGTGAAGTGCGTGAAGTAGACCATAAATAGTTCAAATATGAACGATTAATCTTGGAAGAATACGCGGATATTGTAGGTTAGGTTAGGTTAGGTTAGGTACGCAAGTGTTATAGCTCATTCAGGTCAGTGTGATAAAGTTTTGGTCGACCATCATAAAATATATAAGCAGACCAGATTTAGCTATGATACACGGGTATAAATTGCGGTTACACGAGGACTATATAACTGGATTATTGTGCTTTATGTACCTTATATATCTCTCTACCTAAAGTCGTATTTAGCTGCTATATATGAAACCGAAGGAAAACTCAACACTTATCCAATTTAATCTATGTTCTCTGATTTAATTTTATCATTTAGAATTTTAGATGGTAAAGAGCGATACATTTCTGTAGTAATACGATCCATACTCATGGACACATACACATAGAGAAATTACTCAAATCGTACTCATAGGACCTCAATACGGTTATATCCTTTCAAATTTCGAAATGTATAAGTTTAGGATCCCAATAATTCCTTTATGAGAAAGTAAAAATTAATTAGGGCAATACGGATAATAATTTTCAACCATAAATCTGATCTAAATAATATATATCAAAAATGATATACAAAAATTTAAGTATAAGAGTTTTGAAGTATATTAAGCTTGTTCAGATTGAATAAAAATTAATTTGAAATAATTTTGTAGTTTTAAATATTCAATAAATAATTTAATATCCTAGCTTTCAATGGTGGGGCTCGAATTCATTGTCCTCCGCCAATCAGATTTCACAACCTGTTTTGTTTATCTCTTCAAAAATGTGGGATTGGTTTATATTCTACATTTAAAAAAATCTATAGTTTCGTAAATGTTAACAAAGGGAAACGATCACAAAAATTTAGGCGAGGAACGTAAATTTTGTATGTAAACATGGATAACAATTTAATACGTAAGATTTATATGATGTTATTTATAAAGTTCTATTTATGTTATTAAATAATATGCTAATAGTAAATTAGACATTATATGTTTATAACGTATACATTTGGAGTATAAACGCTAAACCCATCTAATAATACATTGCTCTAATTTACTATTCCCATATAATTTAATGGTATATAAAGTAATTTTTATATAGTATCTAGATCAAGTACCATTTTTCTTCATGAAAATCTTACGTTTTTTATTGTAATCTAAATTTTGAAACAGAATTTCTATCCTAGCCTTATATTATTAATATTTTTTATTGTCATTATCTTACAGCGAAGTGAAGGTAATCCTAATGTTTGTTTGTTGAATTTTTGCATTGGATCTGAAGCTGCAAATCAGAAATAATTCAATTATGCAAATTGCCTAGCTTACTGGATTACGAATTTATATACTTTATTTGTAAGTGTATGTGTATAAAAAGGAAAAACATAATTCTTTATGAAAAATATTTTACGTTCATTGCGAAATTGCGACCCGACCGTGGTTTGCTTTAATAAATGAATACATTCGGGAAGAACTGCCATTTCCTTTATGTTGTGTCATGAATAAAATGCAAATTTATATTATTTGTAAATGTATTACATGCACAATCATAACAAAACACAATAAGAAAACCAAATTGGGGTTTCTAATTTTATTTAAAATTGGCGGAGTAGTAAAAGTTGAAAAATTTACATATTCTCTCAACAAATTGGCTTAAACAGAACTATAACAACAAGGGGCAGTTATAAGTCTTTGGTTACTGACTGATTATACTAATCATGTTTAATTTGCTGAACATCTATGTAAGGACGGTTATATTTCCTGGCGTATTATACGACTAACCAAATATCAACGGTTAACCAAACAAAACCGGGCAATATAAATTTGTGACTTATACAACTATTGTCTATCAAATGAAATAGATCTATTTAACATGATACTTTCGTTGGTGGGCACTTGGTGAAACATTTTCAATTATAATAAATTAGAAAAACACACTTGGTAAGTTTCACAAAATCTTTATTATCGCTCTACAATTGTTTCGACCTCTCGGTCATCATCAGGAACTAATGGTTAATTAGTTCCTGATGATGACCGAGAGGTCGAAACAATTGTAGAGCGATAATAAAGATTTTGTGAAACTTACCAAGTGTGTTTTTTTAATTTATTATGAAATAGATCTAGTTTACTTATTATTATCAGCTTCTGGAGAAATTTGCTAATGAGTTTATTAGTCACTAATTTTATAACACACACTACATTCACACTAAGTCCACAATAATGGATATATGGTTTATTATAACAACTTGTATAGGGTATTACTATTTCTTTAATTATTACTTTCTTAAAAGGAAAGAATAGGTCAATGAACAAAAAATGCATTTAGCTGTTTCAAAGTAATTCGAGTACAATTTGACTATTTTGTCAATGATGTCTGTCTCACTGTGTCACTTTCAAATTGAAAACGTATAATTTAGCTGTAATAAATTTAATTGACCGCGTCCTCGAGTTCATCCCAATCTAGGCTAGTCTTTCATCATCCTAATAGGGGTAAACCATCAAAACTGATAGTGGGAATGGAGCTCTTCACACGTCTGGACCCGCTATCAAACCAACACCAATTGGTCAGTCTGTCTGTTAACGTTATTAATTACACATCAGATAAAATGCTTATACCATGTCGTACGAAAGCCACAGCGACGCGGCAATTATTTGATGTGATCCCACTTCCCAATACAGCAAGGCCAAATAGCATATACTATATCTCTAATTAAACAAGCGGGTAATTATTAATAACTATCCGAGTGCATGGGAGATTGGGGTGAGGCGCTAACTTATCATTACACACACACACGAAGTGTCTACCCTGGATTCCTGTGCTTGGTTGGGGGCATGGGCGGAGCGCGGCGGGTGAGGGGAGTGTATGCAGCTGTAAATTAGAAACGCCAGGCAACATAACGAACATCGTGTGTATGATGAATGGATTTTAATTGGTATCTTCTTGTATGATGGTAATGTGTGGGTTGTCTTCATCTAGCGTAAGATACCATGAGCACGTGATCAGATGCTATCGTCCACTTGGCTTGAACACCCGTGATCAAGTTTGTATTTGAAATTCGTTGGAAGTTAAGTGCACATCAAAATCAGCAAGTGCTCGGTGCACTTGAAAAATACTTTTTGGTCCAAAGTTAAACGAATAATTTCATTATTTTTATTTTCTTATCCAAGATCCAAAAGGATATATACAATCCTTCCTATTAGGTTTCAAAATAAAGCGAATTATAAAATTTCTATTTAACTTTTTTGGGCGATAACTAAATGAAAATATTGTAATTATCAAAAACATTGAACTCGCAATTTTTATCTGTTTATAAATATTGATTTTTTTGATATGATGTGTGTCTGTCACACACAGTATATTTTTGACATTTAATTTATGTTTTGTGAGGTTATTATTTGAAAAATAATAACAAAGTGTTGGTGAATTGTAATAGAAGTTAAGAAACGGAAAATATTAAACGAGAAAGATCCAACAATTTTGCTGCAGAAGAAAAAGCAAAATTGATTACATTTACAAGCCATGACAAAAAATTATTATGTAAAAAAGCCAATGATAATGCATGGAAAATTTTGACTGAAAAATATAATTCTATGTCAACCATGCCATGTAAAGAATGCTAAGTAATAACTTTTTACTTTCTTTTACAGAGTAATAAGTAAGTATTGTAATCATGAAAAATTTCGAACTCGAGATTTCAACGGTTATACATGTTTTGACCTTCCCTGAATCGAATGTGACTATTTTCGGCATGACGTCTGTGTGTGTGTGTGTGTGTGTGTGTGTGTGTGTGTGTGTGTCTGTGAACGCTCTAGGGCCAAAACTGTCGAACGAAAAATTATGAAACTTCAAACTTAAGACTTGTATATACCCTAGATGTGCACCTCCTATTTTTGAAAGGAATATTCAAACCGGTAGTTCATGTTTACTCTATACATTTTTTGTTCTATCTCCAATATCACTAGAACGGCTACACTTACGGCAAAAATAGTAATATTCATAATGAAAAATAATAATATTTCGCACAACTTTTTTTTTAAATGTTTCTTCATAAATTGGACCAGTTATGAGATAACTGCTACGAAAAAACTCAAATATCTTATTTACGTTGCCATGGTGATACCTACAATTTTGACAAATTTTATTATTTTTAAATCGGATCAACCATGAGTTACATCATTTGTTTCTTGTTTATTTCAAACAAACAAGCACATTGACAGTTAACTGAATGAATTAATATTTAACATATTGATTTCTTATTAGAATAAATTGTATCAGGTAAATTATTATAGAATCAATTTATATTATATATTTGCTGACATAATTAATTAACAATTTCAGAGTTTTACTGTGAAATTTGACTGTTTAAGAGTGAATACGATAAGTACTTCAAATTCAGATCCATTATAAATTGGTATAATTATTCAGTTATTTTCATTATATATATTATATATATATATATATATATATATATATATATATATATATATATATATATATATATGTGTGTATATTAATATCTATTTATTGAAAACTACGTAAAAGAAAGTTGAGTGCAGGCCACTCCAGATATTTTACTTTAGGTAATGCTTAGGTCAGTTTAGGAATTGCTTATCTGTTGTGAAATTGAAATTGGAGTTAGGTGATTCCTAAATGGATTTAGGAAATTCTTAAATTTAAGAACTTCTTGGTGAAATCGGGCATAAGATATATAAGTCAACTTTCATCGGTGATTTACTTGCTATACCAAAACCGCTAGCTTTTTAAAATTACCATAGAAAATCATAAACTGACCATATTTTTCTAAGTTATCAAATCAACAATTCTACGTAAAAAAATATAAGTGATTTCATTGATTTGTTTACAATAAATTGGTTACAAGTTGCGTCCCCTACAATGGACAAATTTAGTCAATCATACGGTACTAAGAATTAAGTTTAGTTTGTAACGAGCAGTGGACATCGTTTAGTATTAAAGAATAAGGGTGAAAATGTCCAAATATCCAAGTCAACAAATAGACCAAGGTGAGATAAATTTGAATGAAGAACACGAGAACGTATAGAACAGAAGATACACGTGCAGTGAGATAACCTAACAAAACGTTCGCTTATAAATTTTAAATAAAGCAAAGCACACGGAGACGTATACGCGGATTCACGGCTATTATCGCTATTTAATTCAATAAGGATCCGTTTATCTTGATAAATCGACTATAAATTGTTTAGAGATACGTCGCTCGCCGTAACGTTCGCGTTACTCCCTGCAGAAACCCAAACACCACCAGGAACGAGCACCAGCAACGAGCAGCACGAACAAAAAATAAAACAACAACTCGATCGGTATTACTTTACCGCGCACGCAATCCGAGGAATTATAATCTTTAGCTCTCTGCAGATGGATCTTCTTTCTTTCGTTCTTTCTCAATCCGAACGTAGCGGCTCTGAAACGAGTTTTACTCATAGCGATATCCTCATGGGAATATTTTGTTTTCAAATTATCAGATGAGATTTATATTATTGCATTGCCTATCTTGCTGCTTCTTTCATTATTTCCTACACTTTTTAGCTCGTCTTGCTCCCATCTACAAAAGAGCTATAGTATTCGTTTTTCTGCTAGTAATATTCTACGAATCGACGTATTTTTGTATCTTATATTTGCTCGTTATATTCGTTTTACGTCTTTTGACTACATACCAAATGCGGTCTCAAAAGTCTAGTTTGCGTACAAATGCGCTGCGTCAACTATAAATCCACTTCGTTACTTATATATATGTCGCTTGCTAGTAATATGTAATAACTTCATCTTTGAAGGTAACGGACCTTTAATAGCCAAATGTTGTATACATATAATATGAGTGCTCAATTAGATAAGTTCAAATACGGCGATAGTTAGAATGCTTATAAATAAGGGCCAAAAATTGGTTGTTGCCGTAAAAAAAAACACATTAAGATAGTATATGTATTATAAACTTTTAGTTTAGATATAGGAAAATAATTGTTAACAAAATTATTGTGTCATGATTTACTTAAAATCATGATTAATAAAAATGAATAATTAATTTTTGTCTCCCCCAAACTCAATGGTTATAAAATTGTTTTCTTATGAAGCTGTCATTCATTTAACGTTTACTTCGGAAAGTTACAATTCTTTTCTTATATAAAGCGAGCTGAAGGCATAGGTGCCTGTGCCTACGCTTGTTAGTACCAATTTTACAAACAAATGAATATTGATAATAACAAATATTTAATTAATTAAATATAGTCACATAGAATTTGTGTTATTGCCATATACCACAAAATTTGTACTAGATAAGCAACAGTTTAAAACATAGGTGAACAAAAAAAATATATAAGAAAAGGTAAAACTGTAAATAATAAACAAAAACCAATTAGATGCATATATGTCGCTGTGATTTAGTATAAATTCGGCTTTCGGTGTGCTGGTAGCATTGATGGTTGTCTCAATGATTGTGTCTACTGTATCTACGGGCAAAACTGTAGCAGACACTTTCGTTATGTTTGTGCATAGACCAAAATGTAACTAGTGGCCTATATGATCGCGACAGATGAAAAACGAACAAAAAGCAAGTGCAGTTCACACCTCGCGTTGCAAACAAAGAGGTTCTTTGGTCGCTACGAGCATGCAAAGGGATTTTGTACGTGGAGTGTCGAACGAACCTTCGTTCGCTTGTTTCTTCGTTCACTGGTTTGCCCGCTCAAACAAGCATAGAAAAACAACAGCTCTTCGACAAAATAAAAGAAAGAAAAAAGTATGATGAGAACAAAGCCCTTTTTCCGCGGTGTGCATTGCGGATTAACATTTTGCTTTTACGAGCAGCGTACCCCTTGTCCCCCCTCAGCATGAAAGCACCCTCCAACTACCATATCTACACAGTAAACACATACTCAGAGCAGTGCGCACTTTCAAAGAGAACTTCATTAAAGGTTTTTATCGAACATTACAGTTGACTACACTCGGCCCAACGCGACGCCAACGGTCGGTCGGTCGGATAGAATAACGAGAACAACTAAAACTATTTATCAATTTAAATGCAACCAAATCACCATACCAGTTAATGAATATTTTATCATTGCTTTCCCATCACTTGTTACGTGTTTTCTTTTATTTTATGATCTATTTTTGTTTTGAATCGAGATTTTAATTCAATTATAGAAAATTAAATTAAAAGACATGTTGTTTCTACTGGGCTCTTTATTTTATTATTATTATTATAAGAAAAACCTATTACTTTTAACAATGGAGTATTAAAGCTCTAACGTCTTCAGACCTTGAAAATTTACCTACCCAAGAGCATTGATTTTATACAATTTCATTCAACAAATTTTACTTCCTTCACACCTATCAAACTTCGACTATACGATTAGTGTTTTTGTGTGCATACCAGATGCGTATCAATCAATCAGTTGACTTGATACTTGTATGCATCAGTGTTAAGGCGTGTTCACAGCGAACCAAATAGTATTTATGATTAGGAAATTACAAATAATAATCTAGTTTGTATTATGACAAGCAATGTTAACATTCCAAGTAACAAAATTAACACAATGTATGATAAATTTTGTTGCTGTGAACATTAACTTTGTAAGGCATAAAACAAACTGGAATTATTACTTATAATTTCTAAGCTTAATTACTGATTGTTTCGCTGTGAACAATCCTTGTTAGAAAAATGTTTCGGCATTTTAAATAAGAGCAAATGCCAATTAAGTGTGTAAAATTAATACTCCACTTGTTTATTTAATTGCAAAGAAGTATGACATTCAGATGTACGCCATCTAAAAAGGCTAAAGCCAACTAGTATATTTAATTAAAAATGTCGTCTGTCAACATAAAAGTTGGCATGTCAGTGAAATACACTGTAGTAACCAGCTGGAAATATCAAACTGTCAACGGGTCTTAACTTTTTTCGCTTTACGTCGGATAACTTTGTTCTTTTTCGCCTTTTTCCACTTGCTATGACGTGAGATGTGATGTGGTCAGCGTCCAAATAAAATTGAGTTGAAATGCTCAAAAAATGCCCACTATAAGTGTGAACATGTTCCAGAACCGAATTGTTGCATTTATATTTTTATACAATTAAAGTATGGCTTATAGATATTTCATAAAATTAATTGCAATTAAAAATAGGCGACCGAAAATTAATATTCAGTGTCCACGATACCTAATTGTTGATAAAAATAAATATAGATACCATAAAATAAACATAACGGGTGCGAAATACTATAGTTAATCAGGGATCCATTGATGCAAATTCACTTTGTCGGAAACCGGGTGCGAATCCAGGACATCGTACATTGAGTGAATTCAATATTTACTCGTGTAACCATATAAATGGACAGCCAAGGGCACTAATGCAATTTTGCAAGTATCTAATGCCATTGCTTTTACAGTGTATGCTAGTTGATTTTAAAATTGAAAAGAAATAAAGAAAACATAACTATTTCTAAAGTTGTTTTGAGTATCAGATAGAAATAAACAAATACGAATACATAAAATGCTTAAATCGAAATATCATTAAAACTTAAATTGTTTGTGAATTATAATGCAATTATCGCATCTGAACAAACTTCGCTATGGGTACATTTTCTGCAAATGTTCCCTACAACGATGACGAAAAAGACGAAGCAGTAAAAGTGAGATGCACAGAGTGGCACAAGAGATAGCAACACGCACACACACACAAATACGTAGAATGTTTGTCCCGTCCGACCGAAAAGTCACACAGGGCATAAATTATCGCTCAATATCAGTGCGCGACTTTAATGTATTTTCCGTGAAAGATTTGTTGCGCGCCCCTGCCGTCGATTTTTAATCATCGATTTCGCGTGTGTGTGTGTGTGTGTGAAATATCGCACGCGACTGTGGCGCCGCCAAGCGTATAGTGTCGCGTATTACAGACCGGAAACCACGACTAGTGTCTAATATTTCACTGAAAGTGCAAGTGAGTCGGAATGAATGCGTGTGTGTGTGTATAAACGAAAAAGGGAGGCTTAAAACGGAACATTGTTTTTGGGAATATATCCGTGGCTTATGGACATTGTGGTTCCCAATCTTTTTTACTGGGCAGCTAACTCATAAAAACGGCTGTCTCATATCCGATCACAAGCTTATATTTTTCTGGATTAAATATCTTCCTTGATTTGAGAATTATATTATTTTGTAAAATTACTTATTGATTCATATATGAACAGACATAACAATAATATATTTCGTTCGTTACTAAAGTTGCCTTAATTTCATTTGTATTAATGTGTTTCTTTATTTTAAATGCATCTAAAAACATACTATGATAAATAATATACTTTCAAACGCTTTTTTAGTGGTATCGGTGTTTATATTGTGGTTTACATTATTTAGAAAATGTTATGATATACTCAATGTAATATACATGTAGAAGAAATAAACCTATGAATATATTCGTATCATGCCAGAAAAGCTCACAAATATTTGATTTAAATATAAATAGAGAGTCTAGCTAGAGCAACCATATACATAATATTCACAACCATATCGTTTGATAAATATTTGATTTTATCTGGAAACGAAATGTATATTGCATCAACGAGACAGACAGCCAAAATATTGGTGAGTGACTCGACTCGCCCCGAGACCGAGACCGAGAGAAGAATCACCGGATTGAGTACACAGGAGAGGGCTGGAATACTCACACACTTTGGAGAGTGGGAAGAAGGTGACATTTCCACTCTACCGAAACAATAGGGGCGAAGGGGACACGGATATTGGAACATCAATTTGAGGGACAGCCTACACTGTTCTCCCCATGGGACAAATGCAATTTCTTTTCCAACATTGTACCTACACTGGCCTCCTCTATCTTCAATGTGAGTCTGCCTAGATATATTTCATCGTAATACATTTAAAAAATCTAATAATGTAATAACCGTTTTATGTGCGTATTAACTTTCAAAAATATTGCAACAAGATTAAAGACGGAGTTACCATATTAGCATCTTGTAGAGTAGTTCATGAAAACTAATGTGAACATTACAATAATTTGACCTTAACATTTGTGTGAAAACCATTTTTATTAATATTCATTAACTGAAAATTAGTATTGGTTTTGTGTCTAGTGAATCATCAAGGGAAAGATGATTTCGCTGGTTTTGAGCAAAGAGTGCGAAAAAAAAAAAATGTAATTATCGACATAGGCTGAAAGGGGTTCTGTTAGTATCTAATTTAATTTTATTAATTTTTACTAAATTGTTTCACTTTCAGTTTTAATTATTGGTAAGTATATTAATTAAAACAAACCATCCGCTTCGAAGGCATATCGGTCTGTTTTAGGTTATTTCTGTCGACGGTGAATATTCATATAAACAAATATTAGAAATATGCTATTTTTACGATATACAAAGAAAGATATATCGACAAATAATGACTGTTTAATTAAAGAAAAATGAATTTTGAATACATTATAACCATATTTTTAATGTCAATGATATGTATTTGCAAAAGAATGTCTGGGATACATTTTTTTTTTCATTCTATTTTCCTTGCTCTACGATACAAAATTAAAACCTCCAAAAATTTACATTTTATTTTTATCTCCGAACCTAAAAAATAGAAGAAAAAAATTACACATCGAAGACTCTTATTAATCTTGAGTACGATGCTTAAGCGAGATGGATGTATAACCTTAAGTGTAGCTGAGCAGCTGAATTAAAATATTAAAATAATACTAGAATCGGCGCGGCGTGTGGACAGGTGACTTGACGTGATTAATACTTAAATTTGCAATTAAATTAATAAATTGGGTAGCTTAATAAAATTTTAAGTGGTTTGCTAATGTTGGTGCACGGTGGCGTTGGAGGGTGTGGGTTGGGTAGGGCTGATGCAATATGCAGGTCTCTGCTTCGCGATGGGGATTCTCCACGCTGCGGCCAGGCATGAACGCAGCAGTAGTATACTCTCTAGTGGAATAGACGACGCACAGTGGAGTATTTCTATGTAAAACCTGGCCAAAAGTCGAAAAATTTAACCATCGTAAAAAATTCAACATATTTTTTTAAAGATAGTTCGATAAATTTACCACACTACTCAATACATTTTGCTGCCCTAACTGTAATAATAACAATTCAAATTGAGCATTTGCGCGAACCGCACCTCTTTGCATTTGCTGCTGTAGCCGCGCTGTTGTTTTTACAGTCCCTAGTAACTATTCCAATTTGTGTGAGTGTGCAGTAAAATTCTGGAATCAAAATGTTGGAAAATGTTGAAGAAGGTATAAATAGTATTATATACAATATAAAGTTTGTTGTTTTATAAATATAAATTCGGTTTCTGTGTCATTTTATTTGAGGTTATTAATAAAATAGTTGAATGTCATTGTACTTGTACAGAAAATAGTGTTTTCGTAATGTTGTCGGGCCATGTCGGGCAACAACTCTTACACAAATAAAAAATAGAGGTGTTCCTTTAGCTGATTCAAAAAAAAAATTCCACCCATGTATACACATTTATTTTTGGCAATGATTTTAACCCCATCACTATCAGTGATGCATATACGCGCAAATAACATATACACAATCACAATTTCATTGTGCGTGGGTCTCATAGGGTATCATGTTTGAGGTCGGAGAATCCGAATTTGAAATCAATTTTTCAAAATTCAAAATGGCGTATCCAATATGGTGGATCGAAATTTGATAAATCGATTTGGATTTAAATTAAAATCGCTATTGTATGGATTATTACGTCTCGTCGCTGAATTTGTCAATCTATGTAATATATTTAATTGATTATTAAATATTATAATTTACCAAAAATATTGAGCATTTTCTCTCGAACCTCTGACCATTAGTTAAATAATAGAACTCATTTGCTGTCGCTACACCTATCTATTAATAATATAACTCATGATTGCTTATGTTAAAACATTCCCATACATTAAACAAACACCCAACATCGCTTTTTTGTTTATTTCCAGTCGTTTGAACTATTAAAATAACAGATTTTTTTTTAATTCCTATCCACCATATTAGATCGGCCATTTTGAATCTCGTAATTTTGATACTAGATTCATGATCAGTGACCAAAGGAACCACCTTAGCTAATTATTAGACAGATTTAGAGCATTTTTTAGAACTTTAATCCGCCATATTGGATCGGCCATTTTTTATTTCCTAATTTTGATATCAGATTCGTAATCGACAACCCAAAATACCTCCGTGTACTAATTTTTATGCTGATTGGAGCATTTCTTAGAATTTTATCCGCCATATTGGATCGGCCATTTTGAATTTTCTAATTTCGATAACAGATTCGTGATTAGCGACCCCAAAAACCCCCAAGTACCAGTTTTGGTATCAACAGAAGTGGTTTAAGGGGTTTTGGCCAGGTATTCGGGGTAAATACTCCACTGTGCGACGTGAAAATTGGTGAACGTGATACGAATACAGGCGTTCGCATACATATAGTGGAAAATGGCTTAAAATGAGATACCTGCCTAGACAACAATACTACATCATGAGGTCAATTTCACATCCAAATGAAACACATTTCTTATGCCCAAATTGTGTTTCTGTTAGTATATAATTTAAGACAAAAAGTATGCCTACAGAAAACTAACGTCAATTTACCAAATTTTAAAAATTACAAAATATTATGTAATTATCTTTAGTTTACTTTCTTGGACAAAGTCTAAAAGGGATAACTGTAATCCTAAAAATGTTCAAACTCAAGATTCTAACAGAAATACATGTTTTGATCATCCCTTAACCGAATGACTCCTTTTTCTGCCTGTATGTGTGTGAACGTTCTATAGCTTAAACTGTTTAAGGTAAAATTATGAAACTTAAACCATAAGACTTGTATATGGTCTTAATGCGTACCTCTTATTTTTGAAAACAATATCTTAATCGGAAGTAACAGTTTATTGTACTTCATTTTCAATATCTCGTAAATGGTATGAGAGGAAAAGTAACTCACGTAACCATTGAAATCATTAAAATTTCTCGCAACTATTGTTTGAATATTATTTTCAAAAAGCGTACCATTTACTGAAAAATCGCACTTTAAAAATGTTTAATTTATATTTACGTTTCCCTAGTTGCAATACGATTTGGTTTCATAGTAATCGTAGTGTGAATTTCAAAATAAAGCATTATTATAAATACAGATAGTGGAAAGACAATACGTCGAGCGAAAGCTACTTCACCTTTTTTGTTGTTGTGTTTTGACATAGAGAGTATTTTTATATTATTGTATTAAAATTAAAACAATTTTGCCTCAACAAACTTTTTATTCATTATTTAGTGTTAATTAAATTTCAATTTTTTTTTAGGGGTGAACTAATAATTATAATACTTTTGGTCGACATATTCCTGTGTTGACATAAATCATAATTGAACCTTATTGTTTTGTTTTCGTCGCTGTTTTTCTACCGGCATAGTTTTCTAGTGCGCTGGTTCAACATTATTTTCAACGTCGAACAATAGATTTCATAGAGTGCATACCTATACGTATGTATGCTATATTTAGACTATAGAAAAACGGTGAATAATGTTTTGAAAACAAAATTCGGGAATGCGCATTTCGTACAATTGATATGTTTTTGTCAAGTAGAGCATACCTACTATTATATATGTCGGGCAAACGACAACTTTTTATTTGATTTTTCAATTGAATGCAGTTGTACTTTTATAATATTTGTTTTGTACATGTTTAGATCATCGCATGGTACAAGACAACTATAGTGTTTGAGCGTATCTCTGTAAGATTCTCAGTTAATACAAAATATTTACATATAATATATTTAAATATTTAACCGAAGAAAACAACAAATAAAATAGATTTACATCGATTTAACGAAAGTAGGCGTACAAGTTGTCATGTAAATGTAAATAAATGTCAATAAGCATTAATCAGAAATGAGGCGACATGATTTGATCACATGCCTATTGTAAATTCCAATTAGGCGTCATTCAAAGGTGCTAGACACATGCGCGCGCACATGTACGTACAAGAAATTGCATCATCAACGAAAGCAGCAGCAGATGTTCCGAATGCACTATCGCGAGATATTTTGCATAGTAAATTAATTTGCGAATTTATTAACTTAACACGATTATACTTTATCATAAAGCTGAGCATAAATAACATAGACATGCACTCTGTTAATGATAAATCATGCAAATCCCAACGTACACGTCCGCACTGCAATGTGCATGTGTGATGTACGTATCCTATATGCACACTATGCATTTGTTGTTTTCTTTTCTTTATTTTTCGCATGCGGATCATGTACAGGACACAATGCATCATTATAAACTAATTTTGCTTTTAATTTACAACGCACATGGCGATGTTACATAGAAGCTTTAGATGAGATTATTGTAATTGACTTTGTAAATTAATATTGTGCTACTTCATGGTGTTGATTATTTATAGATGTCACCAGGAATTATTTTAATTTGTCTGGAATTTACACGATTTTAGCTCGTCGCACAAAGAACTGAAGAGCTAAAGTATTCGGTTATATGTCTATAACATTTACGGATCAAAATATTTCCATAACAAAACGTAATCGTTCGCTCGTAAGACTAAAGGCTATGGCTGAGTTTAATGGTAAAAAAATCATAGTGCAATTATTAACAACGAAAATATCACAACACTCACCTCCATGATAATAGATGTTTGACTATATTATAAACAGGTATTATTTCATACATATACATATATAGAAGCATTGTGTCAAAGGCCTTCAATTTCAATTTTCTTTTATCTGCGGAGGAATATAATGAGGTCGTCGCTATTATATTTACCTTCCAAAGATATGCTGATTTAAGTATTATTCCTAAAGAAGACCAAAAACTGGTTTAATTATATTCAGTTAGGTATTTTTAGTAAAAGTAAACCTGTACATTTTTCTTTATTCTTTTGTAATTATTGTAATAATAAAAATGTTCGAACTCGAAATTTTAACAGAAATATACGTTTTTACCATCCACGAATCGAATCTGACTATTTTTGACTTGGTGTCTGGATGTATATATGTGTGTATCTGTTGTGTGTGAACGCATAGACTTTTAATGGAAAATTGAGAAATTTGAAACATAAGACTTGTATATGGCTGAAGTGTGCAATATTATTGGCGTTTATTTTTAAGGTCTCGCAATTTTATCAGGCTACAAATATAGGCAGGGTATAAATCACGTCATATTATTATTAATACGAATTATACAATACATTATTCTCCATCAACTTTATTTGACATACAAATAAGTAGTATATCATAAATTATATTACAGATTAGTCAATGTGCATTAGCAATAAGTATCTAAAGTAAGACAGCCTACAGGATAGATTATTTTGAGAATATTTTAATATATGATTGACCTGGAAATGGAGACAAAAAATAAATATATTATTTTATATTGCGGAAAATTAAATATGTAATACATCAATATTTGAAATATATTCTACCTATTGTTTCTTTTTCTTATCTCTAAAACCACCTTGAACAAGTGCATAGTCCAAAGCACCAAAGCTAGCTCCTTCAACAGCCGAAGCATCCTGACCGACTGGACCAGGACCAATACCACCACTAGGGAAACCAAAAACAGGTGACTCTGTAGTGGAAGTTGTTGGTGTGTCCAAGAAAGGAATACCAAGTCCTTTCAATAGTTCAATAATTTCCAAAGCTCCTGGAAATGGGCGACGATTACTAGCAATATTATTATCCTTTGTAGGGTAAATCACTGTTTCTGGCTTAGTGTACAATTTTCTCGGTGGATTATTGAAGGTACCACTTGCTTGATTTATAAATCCAAGATTATTGTTTGAATTGCTTGAGAAGCCGGGTTGTTGGTTATAATTCGCAGGATAGTTATTTGCATTTAAATTGTTGCTGAAGCTGTTTGGAGCATCATTATTATTAGGCCCATTAATTTGAGCTATAGGACCGCCGAATGCATTGTTATTAAAGCTTCCAGTTCCAGAATCATAATTGTTGAATACATGTCCTGACTGTTTCGGAGATTTCAATGTGATGATTATGACGCGCTGACCATTCTCATCTGCGACATAAGTTAATGGAGATCTTGCAATTCGCCTAAATAAATGGAAACACTGTTTCAATTCCGACAATATCTTCTTATTATATATATATATATATATATATATATATATATATATATATATATATATATCCAATTCTGTTTTACACGGTATTTCTTACACGGTTTTAATTTAACATGGTCTAGAAATTCAATTTCTAATTTACACAATTTCGTTCGACTTAACACGGGTTAAATGTGTCTTTTTTAAACACGGTTTTTTTCTGGGACGTATCTACCGTGTAAAACAGAATTGGGTATGAATATATAAATATGTATACAATATACAATAACCCAGATGAAAGTGTTTGTATGAGTGTATGAATGTGTGAATTTATGGTTATGTTTATTGGAAAATAAATTCATTAAATAACGAACACAAGTTAACCAAACAAATCTGCGTTTTGTGCACGTTTTTCAAATAGAATATAGAAACAGTAAGTAAATTTATAATTTTGATTTTAATAGATACTTTGCAAAAAAAAAAAGTGAAAAGTATTGGTAGTATAAATATTACATTATTATAAGACTGTTATATTTTAAACTGATTTATATCCGAATCATATCAGCCCCTGTGCAATTGAACCTAAATGCACCTGTGAAGTTACGCCAGTATTATAATTACAAATATGAATTCAAATATATCAGAATTTACATTATTATTATTATACTGATGAATAATGGATTATATATGATATTGGCACATGGTGCAATTTTGATACAAAAACTATTAAAATCTGTGTATATTTCATATTAATTTACATTCGATATAATTTGTGAAGCTACCCCATTAGAATTTGGACATAAGCCACTTGTGATAATAAAATAGTTACTTACGTATTTAATCGGTTCACCTGTTGCTGATATATGACACCTCCATTGCTAATCCCACAGAATTTAATAACACATAGAAAAGCACACAAGTTTATCTGAAACAGATCCATGATCTAGTGCCATTTAATGTTATGTTAACAATTATGCGTTCGACACGTTATTCTAGTAACGATATGTGAACTCCCACCTTTGCTGATCTCACCATAACGGATTAAGTGTATGTAATGAGCATCTTCTTATATAAAAACCAGTCATAGAGACCTTGACCTTTGAAATATTAATAATATGCAGGGACATATGATTAAATTGCAAACTTAAATAATAAATTATTTTTGGCACAATATAAAATACAAGTTTTTGTTTATTATTACCCTTTAACATTTAAAGTAACTAAAATTGAAAGTGGATGTCGGCCGTGGCATTCAAACGGCAGCGAATGTATTAAACACACACGCACACAAACGCACAATGTTCTTATAAGAGTATTTTATTTACAACGACGCGTACTTGTTTCCGTTTCGTTGCCCCTCGCTGTTTTATGCTTCTATATACATTATATGACATTATCCGCTCTTTTTTGCGTTGTTGTGAAACTACCGATCTACGAGTGTTTTGTTTCAATGGTAAATTAGGTTGTATTTGAGGTATATTCTTCGTTATCTGTATCTGCATACTATTTGAACTTTTTGCTTCATCTCCAAAATCATTATGTTCTTTATCCTCATTGTCAGCATCATATTTTTCATCGTTTTTATTATGTTTTATATTATCTCTTTCTTCATTCTTAGTTTTATTATTATCATTATTTTCGTCATCCATATCGTCTGCATCATCTTCTGCGCTTTCTTCTTCTTCATCGTTTGTATTAATTTCTGTACTATCTCCTGCATCACCAGATCCTTCATCCTCAGTTTTATTATTATCATTATTTTCTTCATCCTCATAGTCTGCCTCAATTTCTGCTTCATCTCCAAAATCGACAATGACATCATCGTAATCATTTTTCTCATCTTCATCTTCATCATCATCATAATCTGCATCCGTATCTAGATTATCTCCGTTGTCGTCATTTTCTTCATCCCCATATTCTGCATCATCTTCTGGATCCTCTCCAACATTGCTTGTACCATTTTTTGCATTATCTCTTGCCTCACCTGTTATGTTATGTTTGTTTTCTTCATCATCATTTTCTAAACCCTCTCCTTCATGGTTTTTATCATTTTCGGTATCATCTGTTTCTTCAGCCTCAGTTTTATTATTATCATTATGTTCTTCATCCTCATAATCTGCGTCATATTCTTCATCGTTTGTATTATTTTCTGTATTGTCTCTTGCCTTTGCGTCTGCTCCTTCATTCTCAGATTTATTATTATCCTTATTTTCGTCATCCTTATTGTCTGCATCATCTTCTGGGTCCTCTCGTTCATCATTGCTTTTACCCTTTTCTGCATTATTTCTTGCATCACCTGTTCCTTCAGTTATATTATTATCATTATTTTCTTCATTTTCTGCATCATTTTCTAGACCCTCTCCTTCATGGTTTTTATCATTTTCTGTATCACCTGCTTCTTCAGCCTCAGTTTTATTATTATCATTATGTTCTTCATCCTCATAGTCAGCATCATATTCTTCATCGTTTGCATTATTTTCTGTATTGTCTCTTGCATCAACTGTTCCATCATTTTCAGTTTTATTATTATCCTTATTTTCGTCATCCTTATCGTCTGTATCATCTTCTGGGTTCCCTTCTTCTTCATCGTTCATATTTATTTCTGTACTATCTTCTGCATCACCTGTTCCTTCATCTTCAGTTTTATTATTATCATAATCTTCTTCATCTTCATTGTCTGCATCATTTTCTGCTTCTTCTCCAAAATCAACAATGACGTCATCGTAATCATTTTTCTCTTCTTCACTATCGTCATAATCTGCATCCGTATCTAGATTATCTCCGTTGTCGTCAATTTCTTCATTCTCATATTCTGCATCATCTTCTGGGATCTCTTCTCCTTCATCGTTTGTACCATTTTCTGTATTATCTCCAGTATCGCCTTTTCTTTCATCCTCAGTTTTATTATTAATTTTTATTTTTTCTTTTGGATCAGCTTCTGCGATATTTTCTAAATTATCTCCTTTGTCACCTTTTTCTTCAACATTATTTCTATTATTATAATGTTGATTTTCTGCATTATATTTGTTGTTATTAACTGTATTAATTGCTACATCAACCTTTCCTGCATTTTCAGTTATGCTATCTTCGCTACCGAAACGAGTTTTAATATCATCATCATACTGTTTTGTTTTATCGGTATTTTGTATCCATTGTGCAATTTTCGACACTATAAAAACTACCCGTTGACCTCCTTCATCACTGACATAAATCACTGGAGATAAATCTTCATTGGGTCTATACACAGGAATTTATAATTTTTTATAAAAGGCATTTCTCATAGAAATATCAACTTACCCAAAAATAAGAGAACTCAAGGTAAAACAATTAACAGCGGTTATTGTTAATAACAATAAATTAAAATCAAATAAAAATGATCTCATGTTGATTACGGATTCGAAATAAATATGTGGTTTTGCAAATACACATGCGTTCACTTTCACATTACAGAATGATATGAACATGAGTATGCTGCCGAAATCAAGTATTATACCTGGAGATATTTATGACATTGAAAATAATAAAGAAAATAGTCTCAAACAAACATAGGTGACCTATGCCTTCAGCTCGCCGTATTGTTAATACCAATAGCGCAGTACAGCCCACCCTTCACACAGTTTCAATCATAACGCTTGCATTCCCGTATAATTTTTTAATTTAAACACGCATATGTGCAGGCACCAATGCATTTAGCTCGTCTATTCAGTGGATGTTTTAGATTTTGTTTAAATAAAAATAATTTTTTAAATCTCTTACGCATAAAGATTATATCCTATGAATAACCACTAAATATTTAATTAACAAAATGTAAATGATAACATTGACATTGTTATATAATATTTATTGGCCTTTGGGTTCTCAATCTGAATTAACGTTATAATTGTATGAAATTTTAGAAATTAAAATAAACATATAATTATATACGAATTATTATTTTTTGTATTTTTCGAGTGCATTATCTTATTTTAGAAATTTGATTGAAATTGATTATTTTTAGAATAATTATATTGTATATTCTTTACTATTAATATATAGAATACTATAATTCCAATAGTAAAATTGGTATATGGTGATATTTTAATATCATTTTCACAAGTTTAGTTATACTGTTTCTATAGCTACGATTTTGAAATTAGAACACTTTTTAAACTAACCAATTTCGTGAGACATATTTTCTTATATATTTAATTTAATATTCAATTCGTTATACAAAGAATCCAGCAATTCTTTCTCAATAATATGAATTTGTTTTAATTTCAAGGACATTGTCTGGCATTCCATTAAAATCCAGGCAAATAGTCAGACGATTATCATAAAGATGACAAGAACAAGAGCACAGCTCCCTTGATAGAAATATAGAATTTATGACTCAGTTTCCAATCGGGTGACTTTATCTATTGTTTCCTGTGGGTTGCCTTCTGTGTGTGTGTGTGTGTGTTTGTGTAATGAAGCTAGCGCCAGGAACGGACGATTGCGTTTTCAACAGCGGGAGCGAGCAGGTTATGTCCGTGCGTGCGGTTTGTCTGACATTTCTGTGTGGTGTTCGTTCGTCGTATGTATGTATACACAGTTTACGCACAATTTATTCAAGGTTTATCAAAAACCCGAATCTTTATAGTTTCCACATGAATTTTTCCGTAAGCGATATACACACTCGTAAATTTCATAGGCCTTTTCATAATATACATTAATTTTTTCGTTATTATACCCTATTCCATTCTGCTTCGCTCATCTTTACCAGACTTCTCTCCCTTCTCTCTTTCTCTCTCTACTGATTTTGTAATATGTAGGTTGAAGTCTTTCACAAAATTTGACATTTTGCATTTACAACATTTAATATGTCATGTATTATATTTTTGTATTTTTAAAATTCATAGGTATAACTTATAAACATTTTACTTTCTTATATAATGTCTATTCTAGTCATGAAACATTACAAATTCGATATAATTTTATTGCAGTTTTTGTACAAAATATATAGAGATTCAGCTAGACTTTGAGCAATTTTCGCCCGTGTCTCTTGTTCGTTCGTTTATTTGCAGCCTGTTCAACTCATATAGCTGTCATAACATATTCCAAGAAAAACTATTCTGAAGCCCGAACAGAAAAAAAGCAAAACGCGTACATGGGTAGCATGTCATATTTTGACATTAACTCATTAAGTCCACGTCACTAAAAATCAAAAACTACTAAAAACAAGTTGAAGTGATAATTAACTCTAAGAAACCATAGCATAATAATATAAAGAAGACATCACAGCATTTTCGTAATGTTTTTGTTTCCATATCCGTCAGTTGACAGTGCAGACAACACACCGGATATAAATATACCCACACGCGGTTCGTATCAATTTCACTTGGTTCGGTGTTCTTGATGGCCTGGTGGATCTATGCGGTCATGGTTTCGCATCAGCCGTACGTCACTCATGATTTTACATGTTCATTTTATGTTCGGACAGATGTATACACGTTTCAAATGATTTTTGTTATCGTGTCATGTCATCGCATTAGTTTTACTTAGTACATTTCACTACGGTTATTTACATGTGTATTAAAATTGGTTGGGTTCTTTCCCACGCTTCAAGTATTTCATTTCATGAAGCGTTCAACTTTAAACCTATGGTACTCGCTGTATCTCTAGTTAAATTATATACTATTTGTAATGTATGCAAAATATGTGCTAAATTTCTCACGAAATGATTGCAACACATGCAACAATTCTTCTCTGTGCATCAGACTAATTTATTGATTTCTAAACTTTATTTTTTCAAATATCTCTGAGCAACAGATTTCACAGTAAGCATATCTGTTGTGGCTAACCCATGATTTTTTTTTTAATTAACACAAATTCATGTAAAATATTTGAGAGCTGTATGGAAACTAATATAATAATATATATATCTGAGCAATCGTCAATGTGGTTGCTATGGAAAGAGTATGCATTTCAAATATATATAAGTATATAAATATATGTATTATTAATATTAATGTTATTATTATAATATCGGTGAAAAGTGGACTGTACTCTGTAAATGATATTGACACATGGTACCCAAGGGTGCATTAAGTTAATTATTAAAACGTTTATAAAGATGAATTTCAGAACAAATCCACAAATATATGTAACCTTCTTAAATAGTAGATTGCATATTCATTAGAAATGTTTAAGAAGAAAGTGTAGTTATATTCCTACATGTATTTAAGGCAATATAGAAGTTGTATATAAACAAAATAGGTAGTAAGAAGTTGGCATAACAATCTGAAATTTGCAGTTTCAAAGCTCTAAGTCGAAACAGTGGAGCAGTAGTACTTATAATAGCAAAAGTACAGTTATTCCTTATGCAACCACCAAGTAAGCAACCGCTAAGTTTTGATCCTTGTCGCCATCTACGACGAGGTCACTAGGTAGTGCCACTAATCCCTAGTTAAACATGCTGTTAGTCAGACAAGCTGTTAAGCTAACAAACTTTACTGCCTAATCTCGGTCTTAAGTTGCGGGGTGACTATAGTTCCGTCGGTTATCAGTGCACAGCAGGCTAAGTATACACTGCTATGTATGTGCATCTCATTCCAATTATACTTATCATCAAAATTACATCGAACACTGCTCACTCACTCACTCACCAGTGCTTTCACATCGCCGCTCCGGTCGCTCTTATTAGTATTGGGTAAATATTTTAATAACATTATTATTACAGGTCAATCCACTACTATGTACATTATAATCTCATTTCCGTTAGTCAATTTCATTTGATTTTTATCTGCTTCATTTTAAGGCACGTTTAAAGTATTTATTATTATAATTGCATTTCTTTAATAATAGTCTTTACAATTCTGGAAAATTATCCCAGCACATCTTATTTTCGAAAGCAATTTTAAATATATTTATTTATTTTTATTAAATTTATTGTTAAAAAATAACTGTGCTATTATTATCAGAACATTTATTGCTTTATTAACTATATTTCATTTTACTGACAAACATATAAATTATAATTAAAAACCCAGCACCACAAAGTATTTAAAAAAGTTAATAACGTATTTCGCCAAGTTACACTAACCTATGACCTAAATATATACAGGTCAGCGGTTTTGTTTAGTCAACTAAGGAAGCGTCACCTCCAATAAGCCGTAAATTGAAGATTTAGGTATAGGACCTTTGTCCGACTTCATCATCTTATCTAAAAATAAATATACTTTCTAAAGCCTTGTTCTCACCTTCGTTACTTTTAACAATTACGTGTACGACAAATTTTACGTTTGTTGCTCATTGGTTTCTTTATAACCGCAATTACATCGAACACAATTTTGACATTTCCAATTAATTTTAAATTAATTTCAGTGAAATAAAATTGCTAGCAATTGTTCACGTGTGAACAACATCGGTTGCTTGCAAGTTTGTTGCAATTCTATTTCATTCCTATACAGTTTTCGAGAATTTAATACAATTTAGTTGCATCAAGAGTCTAATTCTTTATTAAAAGACACAGATCTCACTAGTTATACGTATTTTCCTTTTTGAAATCCTTTGTGGTAATTATTATTGTAAGACCAAATTATTTGCTTATCCCTTATAATATAACTACGAGTATGTTTTCCACAACTATTTAGTTCAGACTGTAAACACAATATGCTCAGCAGAAATATAAGCGTGATTGTCCTTGTATTAATTAGGTTAATGAAAATATCACGTTCTTTTAAGCATTATTATTATCATGATTAATACAAATATGTTTGCCAAAACACGTCTAGTTATCGGATACTGTACTTAGTATTTACGGGAAAATATACAGATGTTTTTGTAGAGGGGAATTGTTAATCTGCAATGGTCCAATCAGTTTCAAAGCGGATTAAGTGATCGCCGATTAGGCAGTGAGTACTTGCATCCGCCATATTTCCCTGACCCTCTCATGAATACGCTATATCATCTATAGTTCACTTCGCAAACACTGTCATCAAATCTTCTGATTATTTATAACATAATTAGAAATTTTAATTTTGAAACATAATAAAACCATTGATTAACTATCAAATTGTTTGATCTTCGTCAATCAAGCTCGCCCACATACTAAGCATATGTTCAAAAATCAGTGATTGTAAATATGAAAAAACTGAACGATTGCGATAATAGTCAGACTTGAGTCAAAGATGATCAAAGCGTATAATTATTTTAAAATATCGAAATCAAATATATCCATGATTATACGAAATTAAATTAAGGCGAGCTAAAAACATTGGTGCGTACCTCAATGCATGTTTAGTTATATATCTGATTGGACATTGTCATAAATAATAAATATACTAGATATTAGTAGGCGTAGTTAGGACAAGCATGTCAAGATATTAAACGAAAATAGAGCTGTAAACATGAAATTATTCCGAATAATCTGATGGTGTGTCAGTTGTTGGCATATGTAGTAGATATCGGAAAACAACAAGCCTTAGGGCCATCATTGCTATAGGATAATACGGCTTAAATTTGAACTAACAACCAGCTAATCATAACTGAGTAGTTAATAGGGTTTGAGGAAAACATGTTTGTCGAAACCTATTTCAGGTAATTTATTAAACATGTTTGTAATATTGACAATTATCAATTTTGTCTTCAACTATTTTGGCTCCAGAACGTTCACACACAAATACCCGCACAGACACGCATATGCAAACATAAATCCGAAAATAGTAATATTTTATTCAGGGTTGGTCAAAATATGTATTTTTGTTAAAATCTCGAGTTTGAATGTTTTCATGATTACAATATTCTTTGTTCAAGCAAGTAAATATAACAATGAAATGAGATAAAATCTAGTATGCTATAAAAATAATTAACCCTGCCGTACGAGATATCATGATCAAAGAAAGTCGATGACATATTTTTTATATGTTCATTATTTCAATATAACATTGATGTAAATCAGTACACGCACAAAATTAATTATGATTAATTATATAATTGTTTATTTGTACCATTTAGGGCAATGGGTTAATGATGCTAATATTAAATAGTTTTTTTTTTCTCGTTGGTTGCATTATGGGGTACTAATTATTGTTTGATGATTGATGCAGCACGTATGGTACCTCGTACTATACTATATATAGTTACGATAAAATCAACACGCTCTGCTTTCATGACACTAATCTTCATACATTGTTCTACTTCTAGTTTTATTCAATTACGAACAATGTGTAACAGATGCTATTTCCACGTTTATACACTGCGTTATTCAATACACGCTATTTTTTATCATTTTTTACTTTATTTTTCGACAAACGGAAATTACTAAATGCAGTTTATATTTTTCCGTGAAAAATATAAAAATTAAAACATTTAAAATTAAAACTGATGAATATATACTAATATGAAACTGAAACTATACTGCTATAATATAAAATCTGCGTGGAGCTGAGTTATCTTTTCCGTAAACGTGCATTTTGAAGAAAATACCGTCTTCTTATACTTACAACCAATATTACAGATGAGGTTTAAGATGTATCCTTACGTTACGATATTTGTGCACTAATGGGCACTAAAAGCAAAATTTGAATTTATACACAAATTGGAATTTAAACCATGGCTGTAATACCAGGCCTTAATTTTCAAAAATATCTACTATTCCATGTTACAAGCAAAAAAAAATCATCATTTTCCCCAATAAAGGACGTTGATTGATATTTATTTTCACCGCCAACAGCAACTCAAAAACCATAGGATTATAACATAAAATGACAGTAATACAATTTTTCCATGAGAAATGTCATGTTAATTCGATATTATTTATATTAACGAATGACTAAATATTACTAGCATATTCAATTGTTTATAATACTGGGCCTTATAGTATTAGAAACCTGTTATTTTCAAACAAAATTAGAAAAAAAAAAAACCGTTGGAAAATGCGATTTTTCACAAAATGAGGTTAGTTACATAAATAGCTATTTTATAGTATCATACAAATATTATAAAATAAAAACAATATAAAATCGCATGCAGTCATCAAACGTTTATAAAATCGTGCAAACATTTTGCTATCAAAAGAAATTTATAAAAAGTAAATAAAAACAAAATTAAAATAATAACCTTTAGGTCAATTCATTACTATAAACATTTTTTTTTTTTATGTAGCTGTCTACACATGACTAATATCATAGGAAAAAATTTGACGTGAGAAGCCGGTACAGCGCATGCTAGATTATGTGATTTAAAATAACGATAAGAGTGAAAAATATGTGGAATGAATTTTTAACCATATATATAAAACTGTTTACATGCAAATAAAAAATAATAGAAAAACAAAGAAACGTTGAATATAACGGTATACTCATTACTGATTCTAATCAACCATGATTTTGCATGAATTAAAGAAACTAATAATGGTATTTTATTTATAGTCGCAATGAAATACAAAAAATAGTTTAAATTTAGTTTATACGCAATAAAACAAGTTACTCTGCTGAAAACTTATTTTTATAACTAGCACAATTTTGTAAGCTCAACAACACAGTGCCGTAATTCACTTATTTTATATAAAATACAGACAAACTTCTTTTACACTAGCTATATTGAAAAATTATTTAAAACGTGAGTGCAGTACAAGAGGACATACTTAATGAAAGAAATATATAGAACTCATGACCAACTGTTGCCTTCTCGTTTGTAAGAAAGGCAAACACCCATAGTTGAATATGTTTGACAGAACTCACACTTTTAAGCTTTATACACATAATTTCGTAAAACGTGCCATGTACAACCTTACAATATTACGAAATTATGTTTATAAAGCGTAATGTATCAGAAATTAATATATTTGTCGTTGCTAAACAAAGAACGAGATATAAGTAAATGTAATATTCCCGTATCAAATGCATAATAATACGGCCCTGAGCAGCAGTGCAGTTAAATATTATACTTAGTCTTATCAAGTTCTCCAGTCTGGCTATACAAATATTGCACCAATGTTCAGATATATATCAAGTCGACACGCGAAACAGTAATTGCTATTTTTTTATGTTTTTTTTTTGTGGAGCTAAAATTATTATTTTACATAGTTACATGGCAATAATAGCAAATTGAAAAACGTAATGTTATGTAAACTAACAAGTCGTTATTAAAAATACTACATATACATCTACAAAGTTTATTAACCCAACTATAATATCTGCAGTGCCCTACACTGGCTTTTCTTGTACGTATAATCAACTATTCTTTCATTTATAATTTTGACATTTGTTGATAATGCGATTATCATGAAACAATTCAGTAAATACGATATACACGGATAATAATAATAATTAATTTCTTTTCAAGAGGAATGTATGTAAGAAAACGTCAAAAGCAATCTCTTAGAATAAAATAATATTGATGAAAGATATCTGTGTAGTATTAATGCAAAAGATAATCATCGACAGTGTCCAGTAAAATATTTTTTTAATTAAACTGTATACATTTTTTGCTCGTCGTATGGTAGAAAAAGACAGCTATAATTCGGTCGTGTGTCTGTAACAATATGTAATAAAAAAAATAATTAACCTCATCGCTCAAATAAAATTTTGAAATGTAAAATATTCAATAAAGAAATGTTTTTCTACATAAGTAAAACATTATATTCCACTAAATTGATTATATGGCTAGCTAAAAGCATTAGGAAGCATTACTCATGCTTATTTTATTACATATTTACTATTTGTTTCGTCAAATAATATGGTGTGTAAATTGTAGACAACGACATTGATGCTTAAGTTGTATATTCATGAAAACTTACCAATTTCTAGAGATTGAATGTTTTCGATCCATTTGACAATCAAACAATGTCATTATAGATTTTCGGTATAGACTTAGCAAGCTCACCTGTAAAGGAAAAGTAAAATTATAATATGTTTTAAATACTATTTGTAGATTTTCGAATATAATTTTAATTTTAAGCAGATATTGGGTTATAAAAGTACACTATTTAAATAAATCTGTCAATTAGGTTAAAATTTACTAGCAAAAAAACCACACAGTGTTTACAAAAAGAAAAGTATCGACAAAATAGTAAAGTTTATTTAATTGAGTTATAAGCATGCTTCATCAATAAAAGAAGAATTAACAATTTTACAACAGCACTAATAAAAACAGCCGATGTAAATACGTTATTTTTATGATGTTCGTTGTTTTTCTACATTTTAATTACACGAACATTAATACACGCGTACAGGTTACCATATGTTGAGTTGATTGCTTAGTAGAATTGTATACAACTTAATTAAAGAAAGTACAATAACATCGGATATTATATATATTAGTTTTCTTGTAAAGGTATAAATTTAATTACATGAAATGAAGATTTCTTCAGAACTAATCAATTTTTACACCGCTAACACTAAATTCTTAATTAAGTAACAAAGATACATGGTTGCATAATGTAGAAAATGTGACAATTTTCCCAACCAGTCTGAGAAATAATAGTTTAATTCTAAAACAGAAATATAGAGAAAAACAAATCTTTATTATTTATTTAAAAATATGTTTGCTTCCACTTGCTGAAATAGATATATTCATGCGATATCATCAAGGTAACCGCCAGCTAGTGGACCTGATGGTATGTTAAAAAAACAAACCTGAACACTGTGTACAAACATTATTATTAAAAGTGAGTTTATTACAGACATGCTTGCTCGATATATTTGATAAATGACATATATACCGGAACATGGATTGATACATGTTTGTGGTGGGTTACCCCCGTGTGCCCTGCTGCCCGCCCCGGAGCTACCCAATATTCCAGATTCATATAACCCGGGTATATGTATTCGGGTTCGGGCACATTTCTGCTGCGTTATTTATCGTTATGTGGTCGCGATTTTTTATTGCTTTTTTGACTTATTGAGGTTAAAACTAATGTTATTGCCATGTATTTTTCACGGCGCTCCAGCAAGCAGTGCCGCCACTGCTGCTGCCGAATATATTTTGTATGCATCTCTGGACTCGGGCCACTCTTTCATTTTTGCTTCTATATGAGTTGACTGTGAACCCACCTAACCTCAAATACGTGACTGCCAAGGCTTATATTGACATTCATCATCGCTAGTAATGCTACTGTACATCCCATTCATTTGACACTCATTACAGTTTTGGCCCTAGAGCGTTCACAGACACACACACACACAGACAAACAGACAGACAGACGTCATTCCGAAAATAGTCACATTCGATTCAGAGAAGGTCAAAACATGTATATCCGTTGTAATCTCGATTCGAAATTTTTCAAGATTACAATACTTACTTATTACTCTGTAAAAGAAAGTAAAAATAGCAAAATAGAGAGAAAACTAGAGAAATAATGATTGTCGTCGTCAGTGCAGAATAGTTTTGCTTTTGAATTAAAATGAAACATTACGTGTGGTACGGTACGGTACGTAGATAGATATTCTGCAAACAGGTTAAATAACTAATGAATAAAATTACCGTCCATAACAAAGACTGCTGCTTGTTTCTGCCGAGATGACTAATTAGAGAGAAAAACAATTGAAGTATAAAATTTATATTTTAATTAGTCTTAATTAAAAATCTTCTGTGATAATTAACTGTGTTCACTGTCAATTACAAAAGTGGGGCTCAGTTGAAACAATGTCTTCAAACATTCTTGGATGTCATCCAGAAAATTCGAAAAATGTCCATTTAAATTTTATTAATTAATTTCAAATTTAAATGTATTAAGTTAGGTATTTTTAATTTTCCCGATTGATCATAAGAATTTTTTAATCATTATTAAAAAAGAAGAATGAGACTGGACTTTTTTATCGTATATTCAGAGAATTTGCGTTGAAGGCAACAGATATTTTAATATAACTTTTAAATACTACTTTCTTTCCCGGTATATACAGATCTTAATTTCAAAACAGCATATTTTTTTGTTCAACGTATATAGAGTATTCACATACAAAAAGAAATTTCCAGTAAAATCTCGAAAACGATCTTTGCATTACGTATAAGAAGATAAAAATAAATATTAAACTGTTTTCCCAACATCGAATGTATATGCACGCCAGATGAAAATATCGAGTGAATCATTAAATTTAAATTTTCTTTCTATTCAAAATAAACAAAACTTGCAAATTTAAAATTTCGAATTATGAAAATAAAATTGAAAATAGAATTTGCATGATAAGTTAATAGAAACGAGAGAAGAGGATGATATAAAGAGAACTGGTGCACAACGATCTATTCAATCCGTTTTTCAATTTAAGCATAACAAAAAACTAGACAATGCAAAAACAAAACAGAAAACAAAACAAGAGAGTCCGTAGCTATAGAGGACGAAGATGAGAGAAACGGAGAAAGAAATCGGATAAGCTTTGCAACAGCAGGGGCGGCGGCTACAGTACCATCCTAGTGCGTCTAGTGACGGCACAGCGAGCGAAAAAAGGTGGGAAAAAGTGGCAAAAGCAAAGCGGCACGACATCGGCACTAAGCCAGCGACTATGTACGGCCCTAATGCCATTATATATATACACACACATATATATATATATATATATATATATATATATATATATATATATATATATATATATATATATATATATATATAAAATCATCAATTATTTGATCTAGTACAAAGAAATCGCATTACATTTTAAAAGGATATTTGAATTGTGAGCCCAGTGAATCTCTCAATGTCCACGTCAATTCATATGTTAGCAATTCTATTATTCTCTCTATCTCTCTCTTTCCCATATTCCCTACACATGGACATTCTCTTTTCAACTGCCATTATTTTAGATCCACCATCATCCTAATTGAACAGTACTATTTTAATTTTATGATTAAAAGATATTAATTGTATATCGTACAAGTAACTTTTAATGTAGTTAATTGCATCAATTCGTATAAAATTTTAAATTATTTCAACATCTTGCAGTAATATAAAGATATGAATTTCTATAAAGATTGAAGATCCTAAAATTTGTAGCAATTTTTGTTTGAAATGTATTTTCGAAAAATGTACCATATAGTAAATAAATTGCCATTAAAAATAGTTATTATATTGTTATGTATCCTTTACTATAATCTATATTGATGTTGTTTTAAAGTATTTAAAAAAAAAAGCATTTTTAAAAATACAGATAATGAAAAACCAATCAAATATATTTTCATGTAAATTATTTTTTATCTCAACTAATTTAATATCATTGAGTTGTAGCAATGAGTACTCATTAAGGGGACGATATAGCGAAACATTGGGTATTAAATAATAGTTATAAGTACAATTGCTTTGGTATTTGAGTACGAGCGTCAAGATGATTCAGCTGAACATATGTATATATGCTTTTCTCCAACATAAAAGGGTATTATACCAATGCACTTCAAATGTGAAGCCTACTATAGTATACAACAGTGATGTTTATTCAATGTGCGAAACGTACAACTTGGAAAGAGAAAGAAAGCAAGAAAGATTTGAAAGTCTTTTAGAATCACGTGACCCAGAAAAAGGAGCCCCAAGAACGAGTCAAGAAGCGAACGAAGGAGCGCAAAGCAAAAGGAGAACGTCCGATAAAAGCGGATTCGCCAGTATAACACACACACACACACACACACCCACATATTTATACCTACTACTGACACTGAATTTCATGCATCTTCAAACCCACTCCTTCCCCTTCCCCTCACTCCATTTCTATCCACATTCGTGAGCATGCGTGCCATTATGTCGGTGTAATTCTAATCATCATTCTATAGCAAATATCTGTTGTGGCTGGCACAAGACTCTCTTATAAAGACTGATGTACACATTCACGTGGAAACAAAATATTTAAAAAGGTCATTTTGAAATTTAAAACATCGTAACAATTGCATTGTTTTGTTGTAATTAATCAGTAACAACGTCATCATAATCTTTTACATTTTATCTTTTCAAATTTCAATGGTTTTAAATAGATTCTCTACATTAATAATCTTAGTGGTTGAACCATCTACTGAATAGATAATACGGCGAGCTAAAGACATAGGTGGCACTATGCTTGTCATGATTAAAAATGCCACTAGTTTGTTAACCGACGATAGCTGGGTAGCCGTCTAAATTCGTACATTAACTATTAATGTTTGTGTAACTATTTGCAACACCAAATAAGCGAAATCTGAATATCCACTATCAGATATTAAATTTACAACAGCAACAATTAACTAAGCACTTAGGTAATACATACATCGCACATGCGCTCTGCCCGCAGAACAGTTGCAAATCATATTAGTACACTTAGTGTTAATAATACGTTTGGCACCTGTCCGTAGAGGCAGACACAGCTTAAGCAATACCGCCACCTCCACATCATCCGCCGCCCCCGTCTCCCAATGTTCGTCTGACGCGAATGCTTTATGCATATATGCCATTAGACCTAGAACTACTTCGATTGTTGCTAATTTCAAACCAACACTTGCATATTTATAACTAATTATGTTCAATTTTCATATCTCCTATACTTTATTTAAAAGAAAATAAATATTGTTGCTATTTTTATATGTAATTGATTTAAATATAATGTGATTATTTGAGAACTATAAGAGTTTGGTATAAATTCATTATAACTTTCTTGGTAAAAATCTAAGAAAAAAATCCAAATCTAAAAGATTTACGAACTCGAGTTTTTAACGGAAATACACGTGTTGATCAAGCATGATTCGAATGTCTGTGTGAATGCTCTAGAGCCAAAACACTGGAAGGAAAAATATAATGCTTAATACTTGTATATGGTCCGAGTGTGCACTCCGGAGGTTTTCAAAAATATCTTAACCGGAAGTAAAGGTAACTTTTGCTTCTTTTTTAATATCACTGAAAAGGCATGAGATAGAGAAAAGTAATACTCATAAGACATTAAATTATTTAACAAAGTTTGTTTAAATAATGTACCTGAAAAAACGCTATTTTAAACAGTTATTACTTTATAATACGAAGTAATAAGTAAGTATTGTAATCATGTAAAATTTTGAACTAGCGATTTCAACGGATATATACGTTTTAACCTTCTCTGAATCGAATGTGACTATTTTCGGATTGACTTCTGTGTATGTGTGTGTCTGTCTGTGAATGCTCTAGACCTCGAAAGTATAATTATGAAACTTAAACTTAAGACTTGTATATGGTCTATATATGCACCTCTTATTATTGAAAAGAATATTCAAACCAGAAGTGCATATTTTGTTCTATCTCAAATAACACTAGAACGACTGCACTTGGGACAAAAATAGTTATTTTCATAATGAAAGATATTGATATTTCGCACAACTTTTGTTTGAAAAATTTCTTCAAAAATTGTACCAGTTACGAGAAAACTACTAAGGAAAATTATAAATATCTTATTTACGTTGCCATGGATTTGCATGTAGTTTATTAAATTGGATCATCTGCGCCTGTCAATATTTTGACAAGAAAACCAGAAGACCCAATTAGATTAATAATATTTCAGAATATTCCTGTAGAGTATTGGTTGATTTGACAGTTAAAATAGTTCTACACATACACCTGGATGGATATATATAATATAGATAGTGGAAGGACAGGAAAGTCGAGCAAAAGCCATTGCAATGTATTATAGTGTATATTAGGATATGTAATTTCCTATTTAATGGTCAAACTATCAGCAATCCAATAAAATATCTATCTCAAATTACATATTCATTATTGTATATAATTAAATTTGAACATTGTTCGTTAGCACCAGTCAATTATTCTGTTAATCAAAATGTAATTATTATTAACTAATGAATAGGGACAAGCACTGACCTCTTACTCTGATATATCCTTTAGTAGTAGTAGTAGCAGGTATTACAGGGTAGTATTAGGAGAAATTTATTGCACAGAGTAAGTTTTCTCGTAATAGCGGTATTTGAGGTGCTAACACATACGTTATTATGTTCGAACGAGCTTTCAAGTACTTGCAACTCCGCTCAACTTTGACATTGTTACCACATCGAGTACCGGCTATAGTGGCTACCGACAAACCAGATACTGCTTTCTAGAACACGCTCTCGTAGCTTACTTATTAAATCCAATGCCTTTTCTACCTATCGTTGTAAAGCGTATAGCTTTACAACGATAGGCAAGTATTGTTTAACGTATTGTCTCTGGAGCTCTATCCATATTTGCCTCCACACTTTTCTGTTTTGGGTCAGTTTTCTTATGCCAAGTTTGGAGTGAGAGGGGAAAATCCACTACTCGCATTTATTTATATATTTCTTATAAGGCGAGCTGAAGGTGCCTTGTACCATAGCTTGTTTTTTTTATTGAAATATGAGACAAAAAGAGGCAAAGGTGCGAAACATATCCATAAGGTAAATTTTGTTTAATGATGGTTATGATTATTTAGGGCAACCTCGGGTATATTGGGAAAAGTTCGGTTTGCGTTGAAAATAACTGTGTTGTTCAGTTCGGACAGAGTATTGTGTAATCTATTGCGAGATAAACTCTTCCGCATACAAACGTGTATTAATTTTTTATGCGGGCGCTGTACTTTTTTTTTATTGTTTATTTTTGTACTGAATCATCACAATTTTTTTCATGACATTAAGCTGTAATATACGCCCAAGATTTACTAGGATTCATTAGCTTTTATGTACAGATGTACCTAGTCATATTTGTCAATGTGAATTATGCTATCAATGCATTTTTGTTAGCCCGATACATTTGTGTGATTTATATTTTTGTCAATACATTTCGTTTTATTATTAATACTAAATTCTTCCAACTCCTGTGGACTCAAAACAATCGATTTTGAATTTAGGCGATTTATTTTACATTGTGCGCTGAACAGTTATCGTTTATAATTTCTATATATGCACATTCCGTATATCAATGCTCGAAAAATGTTTATATTTATATTTTTCATAAGCCTACTATTAAAACGCTAGAGAAAGTTCTGTGCTAGCCACAACCAATATTTTTTTAGTTTTTCCCAAATGTTCGTGTAAGTGCAAATGCATCATTTATTTAACAATTTAAAGTTAATTCGCTTTTATTACATAATGTCTTATATACTAAGACAACATAATTCCCAACAGCTGATAACGGTAACTTGTTAGAGAGCCATACAAAATGGCTATAACAAAATAAGTCATAACTCGTGGAAAAGAAGAACAATACTTCATTGCAATTCTCTTATATTGTCGCGCGAAACGTGCACTATAACTTATACAGGAGCAGTGCATCAGGAGCACTGTAGTACAAGCAGTAGTAAAACAGTAACGATACATCCCATAATACTGGAGAATGAATGAGAAACAAACATATCTGCTGCCGGATGTGCTCTTGGTATGTATGTAGGATTATTGTGCAAATATTGGCCGTTCAACAACATACACCACTGCACATCCGTTCACATTGTTTCTGTAATCTACCAAATGATGTGGCGACATGTGGTGGATGCACATGCAGCACCACCAACACAGCACCACTATTACAAAATGTCTGATGTTCGTGTAGTACAGTATGAGGCCGCCATAAAATAAGATGGCCGATTTGAATATACGTGCAATGCGTTGAAACGAACATTTATATTTTGTGCATAGCTATGCATTCCCAAGACCTGCTACCACCACTATCCCCTACGATATATATATATATATATTATACTTCTTAGTGTACCATCATGTTACCGGAATTCGAAAGTAGCTTGCAGTTTTGTTAGTTCCTTTTGTTCTATCAAGTTCTTTTTTCTAGTTTGTTTTGATGCAGAGTCTATGTTGTAGGATTCTTTGAATCAGTTACAAAGTGGAAGTTGTAGCAGCAAACTCGGAATTTACAATTGCTTTAACTTGCGCATTCAAAGTGCGAACGCTTAAGCGGTCGGTCGTGTGTTCGTAACATTTGTAGTATTTACTTTTTATACATATTCGGTTCATGATATTAAAAAATTGCAGTGTTCTACACTGCACTTATAATCAAAGAAAATATTATCTGTTATGGTTTATATTATTTTATTACTAGAAGATAATATGCTCACTTTTCGATATTTCTCTCATAATAATAATTATATCTTTTTGTTCCAAATGTTAACATTCAATGACGTTGTGGCTACGCCATTATTATGAAACAATTTTGGAAGTTTGGTAACCATGGGTAAAACATATAAATATAGCATTCCAAATAAACAGATAGATCAAGGCATTTATATATATATATATATATATATATATATATATATATATATTGTTACATTTTTTGAGAAATAATTCGAACATAATATTCTTTCATTCGTGTCGTATTCAGGATAATAAAAATCAGGTTTTCTTCCGGAATTTATACACTTTAAATCGAAAATCTCATACACAGAGAAGTCCTCTCGAATATCAATTGAGGAAAGTTCAAAAGTTGTATTTTCTTTAAATTGTTTCATGGGTACAATTCATCCTTTAGATTATGCCAAAATAAGTAAATATGGTAATTTATTTGATATATTGTAGTTTTGTGGTTGTTCTACGCGTTCGAATTTAGTGTAACCACTCATGAATTACACAACCTTGTACAAATAAACTTGTAATAACAGTGTTCTAGTAATAATAATAATAGGTACGTACACAAGTTTTAACACTGTTTATTTTCTACAAGGAGGGGAATTACCCTATAATTTGAATTGAACAGACTGATGCTAATAAAAAAGCATGAAAAACGTACAATTATTTTGAACGATGCGTTTGCTGAACGCAATTAACATCAGTCCAACACACGCTTGATCAGTTCAGCGTTGCATGGCACAAGCACAGACCCTACCTATTATTTTGTCCTGCTGTTCTGCTCTGCTCTGCTTGTTCCACCGTACATACATACACGTACGTACACGGTATACCACTCTTCGGCAGAGTCGACGGGAATTGACGTCATATGGCATTGACACTCCGTCCTGGGCAACACGAGGGGTGGAAACGAACAAACGCCAATCTCTTGTCCAACAAAACCAAACGCTATACAGCATACTAGTTCACGTTTGTAAAATATATAATTATTTTGGAGACAGACCCGTTTCATTTTTAGTGCCCTATTGCTCTCGAAGTATAAAACCGATTTGAATTAGAATGGGACAGAAGTTCCTTGAGCACTCATATTATATATATATATATATATATATATATATATATATATATATATATATATATATATATATATATATATACACCAAATTAGAAGACACCCGCATCGCAGCACCTCTGCTAGTCGAAAGAAGCAACGGATCGCCGAGGAGTAAACCTCATTAAAAATTGTTGAAGCTCGTATTTGAACGTTGTAGACAGAAACAGATACCGAATTTCTCCTTTCAAATATATAAATGCTGCTACTTGAAGTAGTATCACATTTTATATATAAATGCATTTGAACTGCACTGTGAACACAACAAAATAGAAATATTCGTTTTGAGGGTCCTTGAATGTCGAATAACTTCTCCATTTTTACAATTATATTTGTGTGCATGTGTTTGACAATGTGAGTGTGAATGCTCTACATAAAAATATGATCATTTTAATTTAAGAATTGTATATCCCTGAAGAGATTTATATATATATATATATATATAAATATATATATATATATATATATATATATATATATATATATATATATATATATATAAGTGAGTATAAGTAAGTCGAGCGAAAGCCACTTCTGTACAGAATTATATGAAAATGTTTCATGCCTTCAGTTCGTTCATGTGTGCGAAATAATAGTTGTAGGTAATTATACAGTTTGCAGACTAGTAATAATAGGTTTAATTATAGATAAGGGCACAATTGCCCTGTGATTATAACTTAGATATTGGATAATATTTGCATATCATTATTGCTATAATAAGTATGTTATTTTACTAACTAGCAGCATTACTTCAACCTCACTTAGTTACGGTTTCATTTATATTTAGTTATCATGAACATTGTACTACACAATACCATCTGAATATTGGATTTGTATATATGTGTGAGTAATGAAGATATAGTGCTTTATAAATATTTAACCAAAAATAATAATATAATTGGCATATCTCGCAGTTGCACTATAATATGCGTTTTTGTTGAACAAAAGAATCATTAGTAGATATGGAGAACGAAATAAAACTAAATGCGGGATAAAAACTAGTAACTGACAGCCATTACACACCAACATAACAAAAAAAAAGTGACATTACATACCTGCATATATGTTTGTTTGTTTTGTATATCACTGTGAAAACATTGGGGTTTATCTGGTTTTCAACCCTGCATATACATGTTTATACGCATTATCACTAAATTTCATTTGTTTCATGTCTGTATTTAATCTACATGGAAACCGCGCTATTTTCCTACATTATCGACTCTGCCTGCTTTTCACCCCAGCACAATGAGAATATATATATATATATATATATATATATATATATATATATATATATATATATATATATATATATATTTTATTTGAAATTCACATCAATAAAAAAATATTCGCGAATATGATATTGTTGAAATTCAACTAGAATTATTATAAAAATAAATTTTGAAAATATATGTAAATTAATATAATAATAGGATTCATATATTTTTGTAAAGGGATTTATTTAATTCGAGTACAATTTAACAATCACTAAAACCAATATGTATTTTCAATAAATTCAATTTTCATATATATATTTAGTTTAAATTCATTATAAACAACGCATTATTGGACAAAAAATATTTCTAAATATAACATTTCAATATAAATGAACGGAGTTATATATAATGCAATAAGATAATAGTAATTTTCGTGTTTTCAAATTGTTTTCCGTAAATTGGATTAATTTGCACTTAACTATTATTTTGGTAAGTACAGACATAATCTTTAATTATATTTTTTCCAATTACGTAACAACTTTGAAAAAATACTCGTAATGATTATTCTATAAACTAGGTTAACCCGAGATACAGAATACAGTTCACTTCTCGCCGATCCATCTGTCTAATTGAATAATTTGACAGGTGAGTTTTTCTGTTTCTTTTTGTAAATGTAAATCGAAGCATGGTTACACTATATATATAAGGCATTTCCCTCACACGGTTTTTCCTTGTGAGCACAATTTTGTAACTAGTTTTGTCAATGACATACAATATTAATATAATATATTATCTATAAACTACACAACACACTAAATACATATCAAATTTTCAAATTAATATTTTAATACGTTTTTCACAAAAATAGTTTGACATTTCACACGTTTTATTCGTTTTTGTATATTTATCAATGTAGACTTTAAATTTAGATAAATGACAATATGTTAAAATACAATTGCTCAAGCCATTAAAAATAATTATTTTAAAATATAAAAAATATAAGCTCCCTAATAAAATGTTTACAAATATTTTGGAATATTTCACGATTGTTGGCCAGTTTTCTGGAGTAAGCACAGAAAATCATTTATTAAGACAAAAATAAAATGATTCGAACTTTATACATATATAAGATTATAAATCTCGTATATATATGTATATATGTATATATATATATATGTATATATGTATATATAATATTATTGCAGCAATTTACCAGCACAGTAGTAAATGATACAATAACAAATGCTACACGACTGGGGCAATTTGTAAAATGTAGTGTGAATATTGATGCGAGTGGATGTTTTCGCAGTGAATTTGTTTGCTTGTCGAAGCATCATGATGTAGTGTAATGATTCGCCCGCAAATCCACAATGTTTATGCAGATGATTCTTAGCTGTTTGTTTGCGTGCCGCTTGATGCTTGCACTGTTGCACGTTATACACTTGCAAAACTAAATATATACAATCGATACACACACGGACGGACGGACTCTCGTGTATAATATTTACATACATAAGCTACAGTCTACAAACATTAGCCTTCCATGTGTCCACTTACTGGCTGCATTTGAGGTATCAAAGGAACGGATCATATTTGTAATTCTCTATAACGTTCATAGGGCTATACAGTGAGCTATAAACTTCTGGCGAGCTCACAATAATAAAAATTTAAGCAAGTATTTTTTAAAAGACGTTTTCCTTTTTACTTCTTATACACATTTATACAAAGTGACGTGTATGGTTGTGTGTCTGTTTGTGTGTACCCGTTGAAAGTTGTGAATTATTAAACTTAAGACTTGTATATGATGAATGATGTCTAGGAAGAAAATCTTTTCTTTTTGAAAACAATTTCTTAACCGAAAGTAATGAATTTCTCTTACTATTTTATTGATATCTCGAAAATAGTATGAGTATAGAAAAATAAGATTCTTAAAAAAGTTGAAGATATTATATTTTGGTGGTTTTTGAGGCCGCTGATTTCGAATTTGGTAATATTTGATAAAACTAAATTGCGAATACAATTGGTGGACAAAATAAAAAATGGAATTGCGATATTTCCGCGGTCATTGATTTTAAATGTATAATTATTTTTCGAAAAAAGGAATTAGCAGATCCAATATGAGAAACTTAAAAAAACAAACAAAAATGCAGGTTCCGAGGTGAGGTTTTGTATTTGATGATATTAAAAAGAAGCAATACCAATATGGTGTATAAAAAATAAAAATTGTTTTTGGTGGGTTTCCGAGTAAGTCAGTTTTCCTTTTTAATTAGTGAACGATTAAGAAAGACGGAAAGAAAAATTTGAGTTTGAGATATTGAACTTTTAATTTTTGTATATTTCAATACGATAAAAAAAAACGATATTTTAAATGCTCAAATAATTTAATGACAACCAAGGTTCATTGCATTTTATTTGCATAGTTGAAATTAATTACTTACACTCTGTCATTGATTCCATTTGACAAAATTAAAATGACAATAAACACGAGGAAATGTAGCGCGATTTAAAATTACGTTTACGAGCCTCTGATGTGAGGCACGCGGACGCTCAGATAAATATAGATTTCGAGAACCAGGTATGTGCATCTGACCCTTAAAAATGATCTATTTAGGGTCTTAAAAGTCTCCAAATTGAAACTTCGTTTTAGGGGGTTTTGCCAATTTTATCCAATAATGTACCAATAAAGCTTGCATTCTAGAATTTATCATCTGAAATAACATAAACTTAAAATTTTTATCACACCGTAAGTTTACGAAAATGGGTCAAGATTCTTTTATGCCAGTAGTATTACATGCATTTTATCGCAATAATAGTCATAATGTGCGATAAAGAAAGCCAACGTGTAGCATTTCAATATCCTCCGCACTACTAGCCACTCTAGACCAAGGCCACGCCGATCGAAATCCTTTATTTTATTATCGATGGGCAACGCGAAGTGCAATGTGGTAAAATTTTAAATTTCACCAATTTTACACACACACACACACACAACGAATTCGTAATGTCCTGCGAGGCGAAAACACTAAAACCTACGTTTTATGAGGACATCTACACGACTTACGGGAAGCTGTGGGGCGGGGGCTGTGGATGTGGTGGACTATAGTGGGAAAAAGTATTGCGCGAGTCCGAGTCTAACAGAAGTGGAACACAAGCTCTCGTTTTGTCGTGTACAACATCAATTTAAGTGGACAAATGAAAATTCAAGTATCATCCACACACAACACAACTTCGTAGAGTACGTACGTAGGTAACCGGAAACGACATTCACTTCCTATTACATTTGTTGCATCGTTGTGCACGGCCAATAGTGGCAGCGCTGCTTTACTGAGCCAACAATAGATTATTCAGCAAATAAACAAATGCTATTTCAATGAAAACAACACTATTCCTTATATTATTATTTACAAATGAACCCTTTATATACAAGAGTAATCCCTTGAAACAATATTGGAGTGTAGGTTTGAGACAAATAAGGTCGAGCTGAGCCGACTTCAGCCGAGTGTGTTCATTTTATGTATGTCTCTCACGCATGTGCAGTCCAAAGTATAAAATAAATATATACAAGGCTTTAACCCCAAGAAAATACGTTTTAGTTTAACGAAGTATGAAACCAAATCTATGTGGACCACCATCACGAAATTAAAAATAATTTATTGTGATTTAGTGATTGAAAGTAGTATATCTATAGATAAATTTAGTGTTTGGTTTTTCATATACAGTGTGCCATGAGCAAAACGAATTTCACGCCTAGGGTAGGGGTGGCTGTCGCAGTAAACCGCATGTAACTAACCTAATCGAATGGTGCAATTTTTTCCGGGTTATCAATATCTTTATTTCCACCCTTATGGACATGAGCGTCATACGAACGCATACACAGTGACAGTGCTCTAGCTATTTAAATATAACAATACAGCTAATCGCGTTAACCGAACAAATGCAGTAGCGACTGACAGTATGGTGTACACACACATACAAGTGGACATGTGCACATCGCATCACCGTGCCGCGGGCCAATTGTTTGATATTTTTGCGAGAATGGCAGCTGCTTTTGGGTTCATGGCATTGCAAACAATACGACTGGACTATCACACACACAATATCATCAAAGTTTATGTTTATTTTTTATAGACATGGATATTCAGAAATTTACAAATACACATTTAACAGGAATAATTTGAAACAAACACTCGTCACAATTTAGAACCATGAATTAGATTTCCTCGCATTTCATAAAATAGCCTTATACTTCCGGAGCTCTAGTATATATATATATATATATATATATATATATATATATATATATATATATATATATATTTATATTTATATATTATAAATATCATAAAACAAAATAAAAATTAATTAGATAGCCAAAAATAAAATGTTAATCATACATTGTTTAATAAATACAGATAGACGGACGCAAACACACACACACAGACACAACGATATGTATCTAAGTGCTTTGCATTAGTATAATATGGAATATGTAACCTATTATATAAAATTTCTCTTGTAGAGTAATTGTTTTATATCATGTTTGACAAAGATTCTTACATCTTCTTAAAATATTAGTGGTTATAGAACTATTTCTAAATTAAATTTATATATATATAAATATTAAATATATAAATATATATATATATATATATATATATATATATATATATATACTTCAAATATATTATAGGTATATAAGGAATAGTATATTATTAAATAATATCCTAACTGCTGTGTCCGGTGAAATTATGTGCACAAACACAGCTTGTAGTAATGTGTACGTCCTTTATTAAAATAACTTAACTTAAACTATCATTTCGGTTGGCAATAAAAGTATAATACCGAAAAATAATATTTCCCCAGAACTAATTTTAAAACAAGCCACAGCATACTGCATATTATTATTTATTTAAATTTATTCGACGAGCCAGGGTGCACCGCGCATTAAGTTAACGCGCGGCTACAGCGTGGGGGTCCCACTCTACTGCAGACTAAATGGGAGTCTTAGCAGCATAGGGGAGCGTGGGGGGGCGATACACAGACCCGTCTAGTCTGCAAAATCTAGTTACCAGGATTGAATACCACCACCACCACCACCCTGCGAGATTGGCAGCTTGAAGCTTTCTATCATTGAGTGTCGAGCCATATAACAAGTGCCCTCTCGTCTCGACGACAGCGACGCCGCCGGCAGCGGTTAAAAACTGGGGTTATCCTTCGACACTTGTACAGAGAGTATACAGGCGCTTGATCGCTCATATTCAACGAGACCTAAAGGGCCAGAGATACTTCGTTTTACTTACAACAATAACATGTTTTCATTTATATGTTTATTATCCCTAATTTTAACTTTTTAAGCTAGTTGAACATTTGTTCCAAAAATCTATAGTTTTCTCAGAATTAGCAAATGCTTTTGCACAGAAATTCATTTCACGTAGTCCAGATTTCGAAAATTGTATACGCTCGCTCGTATAAGACCGAACGTATTAAATTGCAGTATCGTTTAACAATACCCGGTTTTACATAAGTGTAATTTAAAATATTTAATAAATCACATGAACACTGAGAAAAACATTTTCTTATATATATATTATTAATACAACAAATTTTATGTTGCTCTAAAGAACATTTGGGTTGAGGCAACAATTTTATGAATCAAATCAAATAAATTTAAATATTATCTCAATTCAAGCGTGCGCACTTGAAAATTTAAATAATGACACAAGATACAAGATTGTTTGGGAAATGTTTTAAAGATCACATCAGCGTATTTCAACAAAAATCAATCAAATGAATGACCGCATATGTTTGAAAGCGGCGCTCTTTATTCGTCGTATACGTGTGGTGAATTCAAAGTCAATCACCGATATGCTTAAAGAAGATGAAGATGAAGAAGAAGAAGAGATGTGAAGATAGAAGATTTTCCGTTTTGATAATTCAATGCATAAATTTCACCAAAAAGTGTTCGAATATAAACAAACCTCATTATAATTCCGACAGCGTGTCTGTCGTGTCGTGTCGTGTCGCTCGCTCGGTTCAAATCAATCAAACTTACTTTGGCTCTCTATCGCGCGCGATTACTATCGACGATTCATGCTGTGATCCTGATGAAACGCCATTATACACTTGATCAATTACTACGCTGTAAGAAGTCACGTACGTACATATATCCACCATCCACACAACACACAAGGAATATCAACCATAGAGATTTCCACTACAGAACAACCCACTCCTTAGACTCGAAATCCACCAGTTTAACCAAAATGTAAATTGAGACTAAAACTAGCATTATAAATACAAAAAAATTGATAGAAATCATGTTTTTAACCTTTTTTTTTAATTAATGAAGTTCTAACTACTGATTATTGCAGAGATAATTCAATCATATGTACAATATTGATTGACGAGCTTATATAATTCAATACGCAACCAGAAATAAATTATATTATTGATTATTTGTCATGAATTTCATAAAAATATATATTTTTTGTGGATTTTATTGTTAAAAAAACAGTAAGCAAATAAAATTTCCTGATATTTATATTACGTTCTAGAAGATAAAGGTTAATACAATTCAAGATTGAAGATTTTATGTTGAATCATCAGGTCCATTTAATTCGAAGAAATTCCATTTCGCTATTGGTTTTTCTTTCATTCAACTTCGAATATACATATATACCAGTAATTGAATAATATTTTTTTACGTTACAGTCAAAGATTTGTCGACCAAATAATTAATAGAAAAATATTTCGAATACATTGTTACCATACTTTCGCTCATAGTAACATTTCTAAGCACCGCAAAACTACTCCAAACAATCTTAATCAATAAATCTCCTAGTGTAATCAAGATTTAAAAGATAAAAAATAAAAATCGCCAAAATGGGCACTTTATAATCTCCGAAAATGAAAAATACAAAAGCTTGATAAGTTTACCAGGCATTCTTTAAACCAATACGCATCTACGAAATTAAAAAAAATTGAGTACGATGCTTAAGTGAGGTTGATGTTTAAATTTCAAAATTAATAATTAATATTTAAAATATATATTAAAAATCTTCAAATTCAAAAACATTCAAAGACTTTATGAAAGGGTCTCCGTTTTTGAGAACACCCTAACTATGGCTGTTAGATTAATAAATCAATTGGAAATGGAATCAATAGGATCAAAACCTTTTCGTATTCCTTTGTTGTCTTTCTTTCTCAATATACTTAATATTTCTTTTGTATTTTTCATTTGACGTCATTACAAGTTAACTTTATTTTAAAAGTCTTTACGCTGAAAAGGAACAGATGAAAATGCTATGCAACGAATAAGAGCGAAGCAAGAGATTTTCGAGATTATTAAATTTCCGTGCAGGAGTTGAGAACACGGTGTGTAGTAATCGCATAGTGATGCAAGTTCAGCCGGAAGATGCACGATGGCGTATTTTTCACGTGTGTGTGAGTGTGTGTTCGCGCATGCGCATGTATGCGCCGTGTATTACAACAGTCTGGTTCCATTTCGTCTGTTGGATTAATTTATCTCCAAGACGCGCCTCATATATTCAGATTTAGATTATGCTCTATTTCGCACTCTGGCACGTGACTACTACTCATTCTAAAGACATTCTCTCCTCTACACTATTTATCACACTTCCTTTTCCCTTCATTTTAATAGTAATCTAGTTTCTTCTTTTTGTGAAATTTACGATTTACGCCAATTGTTCGCAAAGTGATTTGACACAGAAGGTAAAGCAGCTCTACGTTCCAGCAATTGCACTGTGGCAACATTGCATGTCGGCAACCATATTCTGTTCACGTTTCGTATGACTTTTGATTGAGTGACAAGGCTGTCGTTTACCTAGCGAACATTTCGTGATATATTAATATAGTTTCTATGACACTGTCACTTTATAGGAAACATTTGTTAACATATACAGTATTATCGTTTGGTATTAATTTTGTAAACATGTTGAAAATAGAAATGAAGTGGCCTACACTCGTGTCTCTTATACATAAAATCTATTAAATAAAAAATTGCTAGAAATTCTTATATCTATAAATTATATGAAATTCGCTTTTTCCATAAATCTTTCATAATATTGTTTTAATTTTGTTTTAGACTTCGTCTATGAAAGTATATATCGCTATTTTATTTCAAATTGCATTAAATAAATATTAAAATAATATAATAACCGTTCCATGTGCGTGAGCGAGTTGTCCATGGAAGCATATATTGATTTGACGTATACCAAATAGTATTTAATTTTTTTATTAATATTAATTTAATAACTAACTGTACGTTAGTATGGTTTAACAGTAAGCGAATAATCCATCAAAAGAAAAATAATTTTGCTGTTCTTCAAGCAAAGCGTACGTAATATAAGCGAAATTATCGATGACACGTTCACTAAAAATTGATAAAAACCCGTTCGTAATAACGGGTCTCTGCTAGTAATTATATATTTATTGCCACAGGATCTTGTTTCAAACTAGACATATGTTTGCTAGTATTAGAACATTTATGTATTAAAACACGTTATCTATAGTACACCATTCTTTGTAGGCGTACAATTGTGATGATATCACCGTCATCGACGAGGCATTGAGCCGGATATTGACGTAGCAACACCCATATCCAGTCTCCATTCATCTTTAATCGAAGTGCATAGTGGCAGCGCGCGTGTTCGTATACGACGTTGTTGCTGTTATTTCATTAAACGCTGCGAACTGCGATTCCCCCACACGATGCACGCACTGCACTGCCTTGTCTTGGTGCTCGGGTGTGATTTGCGAGGGTCCGTGTGCACTGCGAAACCAAGAGGGGACATTTACACGCACACACATTACCGCTTGAATAAAAAAGCAAATGTCAGGTTGGTACGCCTGTCTGGCGAAATGTACCACTCGGGGCTATTGCCTAAATTGAGTTCCATTTTGTCGAGAATTTAGTCGCGCCGATAAATAATACATGTAAATTGAAAATCTAATTTGACGGATTGCATTCATTCGTGTAGCCACCCCTTCCCCGCCACACCTCACCCGCTGGGGCAGGTTTAAATCATTGCTAATTTTCTTTCGACTAAAATAACATTGTAATTTTGGCTATTGTTGTTTAATATTTAAATTTGTGCGCAGGGGTGCCGTTTTAAAGATTAAACTTATTTAAGTTTTAAAGGGATTAGCTTGCAACGAAGTATTGTAGATAATCATGTGAAATTTTACGAATACAAAAATATATGTTAAATCTATTATAAGAGTTCTCACCCACTTAAGCACGTTGCAGTCAAATAATAATATCACGAAAACTAAACGAAATATCAACAATCCAAGAACATGTGGTTACAGAGGAAGTTATGCGCAACGCAATATTGCTAACTAATAATCTGTAAAATTATTAATAAAGTTTAAAGAAATAAAGTTCGGTTATTTTCTAAACAGACCTCGTTTATTAATAAGTTACTGCTAAATGTATGAAACAGATAAATAAGTATTTTATTATAAATTTCATTATTATTTATTTGAATTCCGCTTCACTCAAAGAACTACATTACTGCTTCTGTAAAAACAATTTCACCTATTTTCTCTCATTTACATTATCTAAATAAAACTCGCACTATTTTTCATTAACTTCAAGTAGCTATTTATGACTTTAAAAGCAGCAAAAGAAGTAGAAGAAGAAGAAAACGAAGATTCTACACGCTAGTATAGATAATCTATAGGATAAATGGTGTAGTGGAATGTTTTTAATTACTGCCAGGAAAAAATAGGAAAGCAGCAAAAAAAATATATATATAGAATGAAAAATACTGCGTCAGACGACTTTAGCGTGATTTAGCGTTTTGCGACCGACCAAAATTCCATTATCCGGTTAAACCAGCGCTGGCCGTAAGTAAGTGAGTGACAGTTTTCCCTTGGACCTTACGTGACACGTAAGCGATCAAGCGCTCGCTCCGGGATCGAATGAACGACCGACCGACGCGACGCGCGCCCGCCATGCGCCAAACACTAATTTTGCCACTGATCCTTATCGCTCGGTGACGTGGAATTGACACGAACGACACCATTGTCTTCTAATAACATTTGGCCCTGTTTACTTTTCAACTTGACGTCAAGTACTTCCAGATGGACATTGTTTTTTACTTCAACTCATTAAGAATTCATTGGAATGCACCAATATTTGCTATCCCTTCCAAATTTTATTCCATTCGTCCCAAAGATGAAAAATATAAATCATGTACAAGAATTTGTTGATTTTTTGATCGAGCTATTTTTTAACTTTACATTTAGCTCGTCGTATAGTAGTGGAAAAGGGATTTAATGTTCGGCCGTGTGTCTTTTGCACAGATATTCGTTTCAAATCTTCCTCATTCTGAACATGTGATTAACTCCATAAAATAATTGGATTCATTTCAGCCTCTGATTCGAAAGAACAATTTTATGGTGGCATCTCCTCTGAAAGTACTGGACCGATAGACCCGTAGAATATTAATACTTATTTAATACCTAATGAATTATAATTCCAATAGTTCTATAGGGCCCTAAAATATGGAGCATCCCGTAATACTGTCCTTAAAAGATATTGGATATATCAATACATTTAAAGATAATTATAAGAATTTTAGTATAAATTAATATCTATCTATTAAACTCCTAAAACTACAAAGAAAAATAAAAAACAATTATTAAAAATATATAATATTCAATTAATGCTTGAATTATTTCTTTAAAAATCAATGGATATAAAATTATATTCTGCTTTATAAGAAGTCAGTGGAAATAATAATGTATTTATTAGCTTGCCTTAAGAAGTACAATAGAACTGAAGTATACTGTCATATATCTGTAACAGATGGTAAATCCAAGGGCCATAATAATTAAAAATTATTATATTAAAATTAGAAATATTAAATTCAGCGGTGGAACTTCATGTTATTGTTTTGAAACGACCAATGCAGTAAGCAGTTCGTATTTGCAATACTGTATCAATCAATCAATACCAATTGTTTTCATCATTATATTTTATTTTAAATTCAATAGCTATAAATATGTTTCATTGAAGGTCAAAAAAATATTCTAAATATTTTTATGTGTTATCTAGCAAATAGATAATACGGCAAACTGTAGACATTGGGACCTATACTTATGCTTGTTTTTAATTTTAAATTTATTGGTGATACGTTTGCCGTAAGACAATCTGAAAGCATTTGTGCCTGCGGCTAAGCTAGTTATATTTATAATTTATGTATATTGATAACATATACACAACTTCCCCGGATATCTGATACGTTTCGAGTTCATATCCCGGGTCATCCTTCTCAGTCAATATCCGATGTTTGCATTATGTAAAATCAACAAGCCATGGAGTTGAACTATCGAAGAAAATACATCGGCTCATATTTCGTCTTTCAATTTAAATATATGTTTAAATTTTATTCCCTTTGGAGCTCAAATAATAATTCCTGATAGTTTAGGATTTAGTTCGCAGCACCTGCCAATGTTAAAGCTACAAAAATTCATTCAAGAAAGAAGTGTTTGTAATATTATACAAAACTATGTTGCAACTTCTGCGAAGAGTCCTTATAAAACAAGTTTAACGAAAAGATATAATATTTGCACATTTCAGGGATGCACAGAGGTGAGAGTTATTTCATGGTATACGGTAAACGTGCCACAAAGAATGGGAGCTCTAAGACTGCTTCCTGGAGAAGTCGTTTTATTTTTTTTCACCCACTTTTAACTTTTTCAGTCTGAGGTCAAATATTTCACCGGCAAAGTAGTCTTCTAGTCTAGCGTACTCCATCTTGCAAAAGCGTATAAAAATGTACTCTTTCGCCGCCGTAACGAAAATATGAAAAATCATGATAGCTAGTACCTGACATACTTACATCATCAAATGCTATACGTGCCTATTCAAAATTTGGTATAGTCTGTACCACCCTCAAACAGCATATGAAAATATTATGACTGCTACTAAAGGCACACCACTAAACTATGTATAAGCTAAAAATCCGCAGTGCCCTGCAGAGAACTTTCTAGTATATGTATATTGTATTATTATAAACAGAGAGTGAATATGCTGATCAAACTCCCATAATATTATTTTACTTTTATTTAAAAAAACTAGGGTCGCCCATGGGCACCATGTGCCCATATGGTATACAGGACATTAAATAGTTCAAAATTGAATAATAACATGTTACTCCCCTTAAACTTAAGATTTACAGTTTAAACAATGTTTCCGTAACTCGTACGTCACTAATTCACATTGAAATACTGTTGACGTATTCGAGAATTGGTGTGGAGTCACTAGTGTCTCTTAGTTAAGGTGTTATCCTTACGGCGTCGAGATACATATTTGTAAAAATGTAAGTAACCTAATTGATTATAAATACAATTAAATGTTAATTAGTATCACTTAATTTTGTAAATATAATCAAAATGGGTGTACTTTCAAAGTGTGTGCGTCCCTTGATCAAGAAGCTAAGCATTTGAGTTTAAAGTTTTGTACATTGACAATAAAAGCAACGGTTTATTAGATTCGTAAAGCAAGTGGTGCAGCAGTGTATAGTTCATTGTATAGCGTTGAAGATGAACGAACTAACGGGGAAACTAACAGTGCATGTAATTCGGTGCAGTCGTGACGTCACACAGAGCACTGAAACATCGCCAGCTGGGAATCGTTTCTATAAATGAGAATGTGCACAACATGTGTGTGCATGTGTGTGTGTGTGTATTATATTTACTTCGGTGGTGAGTTTGTTTGGCCAAACAAGTGTTGGCCTGTGTTTGCATGCGTCACTGTTGCCCCGTGATTGCACGACGACCCCTGTCTTTCCCTTATCGCGCTTAGTTTTACTTTTGATTACAATAAAGCGCCATTGTTACTGCAATTCCCAACACCCACAGCCCCTAAGGAATGCGCACATTATATTACCGTAAACTATAAAATATTCATACTAATTGCATTTGTTATTTTTTAAATTATATGAAATCTAAGTGTGGAAGTCAGACCTGTCTACGGTTTGAGCCTAGGGGCACTGGGTTTTTCTTAAAATTAACAGTGTAGGTATTACTAATGGCACCCAAATACGGCTCAACGCGGCTAATGACGGATCTGATTGAAGAAATAGTGCAAGATCACATACATGCACAAAACACCAATTACATACACCATAAGAACCGGTGTATTTTACGACATTCTATTACTTCACGATCAATCAAAACATGTCGTAAATTTAGCAGCTACAGTAGTTAATTCTCTTTCAATTGACACGTAAAGGTATAACAATACACGAAATACAACGGTGGAATTATACAAAATGACACAGGAATTTATCCCCAGTGTCAAATTGGCCTAATTGATGGATTTAATTTAAATTTTATCATTTGCCTCGTCCTGTTCCCGCTCAACCTTGATCGCACCACGTTCATGTATGTTCTGCGAATGAAAGTAAAATTTACGATTTCAATTGCGAGTGTACTCTATTGCGTATTAGAAGGCGAGAGAGAGAGTGCGAGTGAGAGAGAGATGGTGTGCGAATTTATTCGGGGAAACTTGACAAACGGGAATCGATTGCACCTCTAGCCAGGGGGTATAAATAACAGAAAACAAGCGGGCGACGCACAGTGGCGCGGCGCAGTGGCGTCCGTGACGGCGTCGCGCCGAGCACAATTTGGCCGTCTGTCGTGCGTCTCTGATCGCACGGAAAAACTTTCGTGTCTGGCTGCGCGCTTCTACGAACGAACGAAACATTTCAATTAACGAAATAAATTAATGTCGCTTCGGTTTGGCGTGTCCTGCCGCTGCACTACTGCTACTAAATATTCGCACGCTTTTATTAATATCAAATTCAATTCCAGAATTCCGTTTATTTGTTCACTATTTTATTTTCTCTCTGGAAATTGGGGAAACAATATGAAAAACCTTATAGATATAAAATATCTTAGAATTTCTAGTAATTCTTTTGGGTGTTTAAATTATTTTTATTAGGGCAGTATTAAGAGGGGTTCTAAATTTTGGGGCCCTATAACTCGGGAAGTATACGGGCGATTGGATTTAAACTACGAAGGGATTCAAATTGGATGCCAAATAATATGTATATCAAATTTAATGTGAATCGCTCCGGTACTTTCAGAGGAGTAGAGGACACACATTTGGTCTTACGAGCGAGCGACTAACATCCATGTACATAAGTTATATATATTTTTGGATTCAGGGCGACGAGACAAACACTTTTTGTTAAAGACATTTTTTGATCCGAGAATGCTACAGATACACGGCCGAATGCTTTAGCTTCTTTCCCCTAGTTACTGCACATATTAATATTATTTCATGGTAATGCTCGCATACCTTCTAAACACATTATAGCAATATGCATTTTCGATGTTGGATTATGTTTAGTAAGCTTAGATTAGATGAGGTTAGTTTAGAAGTGAAGAGAAAAACTAAAGTGGCGATAATTATGTTTAGAAAGTTATAAATTAATAATATATGAGATGAAACACGCGTATTAATGTCAAGTGCAGGTATCTCATATACAAGGTATTATGTTATAAGCTATAGAAGTTGCCTTCTTACTCGCTGCTTGTAAATATGTCTATACGGGCATCCTTACCGTATTACACACTCTTCATTATTATTATCTTGAATAATTTAAGCAGCAACATAATTCTATTTAATTAGCTGCGACGTAAACAGGCAAGATGGCAGACTTCACAAAGTAATACATCGCTTCTTACAACTATGAAAGCAGCGACTACAATGAAATACTATGGAACAAAGCTGCTCTGCACTAGTTAGTAGTAAATCAAAGATTATTGCAGATATTCGCTTGAATACATTCCGATGGATGCGACGATCAGATTTCACTTCAAATACTCTAATTAACTATGGAGCATGACTCAGGCGACCTTGGCGTCCAATTCCCAATCGTGTCTACTGGACGACAGGATGTCACTGGATACAATAACATGTTTTCCCAGTAGATTATATCGATGTTATGGATCGAAATCCCAATGGTACAAAGCACCAAATACACGCCTTGCAGTTATTATAGCTCATTTTCCACAATCTCGAATTATTATTCGTATTTTTCATTAGCAATAGATATGATATTATGTCATTACATCATAATATAATTTTAAGAATCTGGTTGTTCTAACTATTCGTATAGTAGTACAAAAAAGCATCCTAATGCCGAAAATGTATGTACATTGGTTGCGCGCTCGCTCGTTTGGTTGTAAGATTAGAATTTGTGGCCGTATCTCCTCTGAAGGTGCCTAATTGATTTTAACCTAATTTTGTGTAATATGATTACACAAGAAGCTCTCGTCGCCCGCACGTTTCCAGAGTTATAAGACCCTAAAACGGAGTCCACTTTAATTAAAACAATTATTACTTTTATTGTTGTGATCTAATTTGATTTATGCCTGCTAATCAAGTTTGTACGTATATTCTAATTATTTATTGAGTATTTCCATAAAATCTCAACTTCGACATTTTTCATGATAAAAATATGTATTAATATATATTTCCACTGATTATAAACTTGATTTAATGTATTTCAGATATTATTTAAAAAAAAATTGTTTATAGTTTTGTGTTATTTTTGAAGTAAGTTAACATTTATCATCTATTTATATCTATTTATATATAATCCAATTTTACTAGTATTACTCGCTTTCATTCATAAACTATGCAGTACCCGTGAAATTATCCCTGTTTTATAAGCTTCGCTCCCTGGAACCTCCCTTTGATTGCAAATGTAACTGTGACAGCTGCCTATAAAAAATGTCACCCTTATTGTAACAATAGTCGGATTAAATTGAATTTCCTATTTTGTTTTCTATACAAAATTGTTGTTCTACCACAACTAAGCAAATAGTTTTTTTTTTTGGTACAAAAATTGGGTCAATTGTAAAAATTGGCCTTTGTTATATTTTTCTTTTTTGGCTCATTGTACAGTATTTGTTAGTTCATGTGTTTGTCCCATTGGCGAATGAAAAATATATACAAAGATTCGTGTCAAGTCTTCATGACTCTAAAAATATATATAACTCATAAACTTGGATGTACCTCGGTTGTTCGCTCGTAAGACAATTTTTCTAGACAAATATCCTCTAAACGTATCGTATTGATTTAATCTAAATAATATAATTAATCAATATATTACAGTCACATTTTAAATCAAATAGCCTTATACTTCCGTAGATACAAGGTTCAAATAATAGGATCCTCCGTATTTAGAGTACTTTCACTTTTACATAAGCTAGTACATAGGCACCAATGCTTCCAGTTCGCCTTCGGGTGACCAAATTCTCGTATACCGGAAATGCAATACTAAAAACATTATCCCTGATATTTATCAGTAAAAGCCACAATCAGTAGAGCATATCTACATCATAATAACTATATACTATGGAAAGCGAAGCGAAATATTTAATTCCGTACATTAGTTTTGCAATTGATAAGAATCTTAGGGTCGACGATGGACAGGGAAATTGTAGGTAAAACGTTGCACAATAACATTTATACAAACTAACCTACCATTATGGAGAAATAGGGGACGAGTTGGGACACGTGCCCATCCATGAATAGGTGTACATTAACAAACTTGGGTTATGTATTTATATTACTATATATACACATCTAAACTCTCTATTCTTTATTATAGGTGATGATTTAGGGGTCATTGGCGTGCATTAGGGGCTCTAATAGGGATATATTTATTATTAGGCAGATGGTGAAATAATTGGTTTTTTTATAGCTAATTTCTTCCCTAGGAATATTTACCTACCTTCATTATCTACACTGAAAAAAATTACCGTAGTATTATTTACAGTGTACTTTCAAATAATACTATGGCAATTTCGCGAAAAGAAATGTAAATTTTTATAAAATTCTGTATTTAATTAGTATCTATTAAAAATAAAGTTGATTCCCTTCTATATAAATATATAGGTACAATTACAAACAGAACAGAACAGAACTGTTTTGATTTTTTTTTTTTTTTTTTTAATAATAATTAATACTTATAGAAATAGAAAATGTTAATTTTTATTTTTGAGTAAATATTGTTTTGAATAAAACATTACAGAAAAACTATAATAATTTATAAATGAAAGACCTCAAAATTATAATGGAATTATCTATTTTAAAGATCCCTGAATTAATTTTCTCAAAAGCGTCTGTGTGTATAAGTGTCTGTCTGTGTGTTTATTTGTGAATGCTCTACGGCCAATTCCATTCAACAAAATAAAAAACTATGATATAATTTTAAAATTTTAATATCCTTTAGAAAAAACCCTTCTATATAAAAAGGAGCTCCTGTTTACTCTTGCCACTTTATTAACATATCGAAAACGACACGAGTTAGAGAAAAAGTGAATCTTGTAAAATCTCCACAATTGATTCAAAATATTACTAGAGAAATCTACAATGGTGAAATGAAGCTGTCCAGGAACGAATAAGTATAGCAAAATGCAATTTAATGTACGCCAATGACATAAAATAATTCTTTGGCAAATCTATCACATAGAATGAAATAAATAGGGGCGTGGTGCGGCGATATGGAGGTGCACATAACGCACACAATTACACACATACATTCGCACAGGGGCACAAGGCATGACATTGTCGCATGTCTATCGTCCCGCTATTCTATATATTTCAGTGTGATATAGCCAGATGGCACCACAAACGGATAGGGTCACGCCTTCGCGCTTTAACAAACTTTAATGTCCATGTTTCGGGGACATTATATACGTACACACATCCAGTGATATATAGTCCAATCCACATTCAATTTACCCTGCAGTATACTCACTACAGTTTAGTTGGATGCATCGGGTGTGCGACACCTTTAGATTCCCGTCAGATAGCGGGAAAAGACGCGACAGACATATTTATCACCACGGTTTTTCCCAAGGCAGCCCTTTTCAACTATTGTTGCTAATTCTAATTTTTACAAGATTGATCTTTATGTAAAATGAAATAAAAATAAGATCGATTGTCTAATTCAATAATCTCTCAACTTCTAACCTGAGAAATAAATTTTAATGTAGTGTAAAATAGAGTTTTTTCAGAAGGAACGCCATGAAAATTATTATAAAATTTTATATATTCCATATGATTTTTGATTCCATTGTTGAATCTCGAATTGTTTGTTCTTTGCCAATCATGTTCCGTAACATGCATGTGTTATCTCATCAAAAAGCAATGGGTGCAAACTATTTTCTTTATTAAAAAATCTAGAGGGACCTTCACTCGACATTCTTATACCTAGTTTTCGTTATAAATATTATCTACTAATATAGTAATTAAATTTCTGCAGCGTTTGCTGTGAAATAATATCCTTATGTATATAGAAATCAGGGAAACGTGCATTTTAAAAACCTGTTTTCAAAAGTGATTGTATGGTAAATGGTACAATTTTCGAAAAGATTTTTTCGAACAAATATCATTAGAAATTTTAATATATATACTATATAATTTTTTTCTTTCAACTCCAGCCTTTTTCGAGATATTGAGAGAGTAGCAAGAGGAAACCATAACTTCCAGTCAAGATATTGTTTTCAATAATAAGAGGGCACTATACAGTTTTTAAGTTTAAAGTATTACAATATTACCATTAACAGACACACAGACATCATTTCAATAATAGTCAAACAATTTTGGGGTGGATATATATATATATATATATAAAAAAGTAAATACATTTGTGCCCAATCTTATAAATGTCAAATAACTCTGAAAATTGAGTAATTTCCTAAATAAATCGATTATATAAACTGTAAATAAAAAATACGTATACATTTACATCACATTTAAAGTTAAACAAACACCAATGCTTACAGCCCGTCAAAAGGCTTATAATCAAGAAGAATAAAGTAACTCATTTTTACTTTTTATACGAATATATATATATATATATATATATATATATATATATATATATATATATATATATATATATATATATTCGTATAAAAAGTAAAAATGAGTTACTTTATTCTTCTTGATTATAAGCCTTTTGACGGGCTGTAAGCATTGGTGTTTGTTTAACTTTAAATGTGATGTAAATGTATACGTATTTTTTATTTACAGTTTATATAATCGATTTATTTAGGAAATTACTCAATTTTCAGAGTTATTTGACATTTATAAGATTGGGCACAAATGTATTTACTTTTTTATGATCAAAGCAAAGAAAAATGTTTATTTGAACAGTTTATAAATAAATTTAAGAACTAAAACATATGGTACATTAGCTATATAGAAAGCATTTCGCACGAAACTCAGTAAACATCCTTTCGAATTAACATGAATTCACTGAGTATTTCATATATACGTATATATATATATATATATATATATATATATATATATATATATATATATATATATATATATATATATATATATATATATATATATAACCTAAAAAGTTCACCAAAACAATTACGTTTCTCTTTGAGATCTTTAAAATTATAATAATTCCCGTGATACTCATCGTAAAATGAAATTATGATAACTCAATTCAGAGGGTGCTTATTCAAATATAAATACTAAACCCAATTTTTGTGTCTCTGCACGAGTAAATACAAATTTCTTTTGCGTATTTGATTCAAACACAGTGCAGTGATATATATATATATTCTGTGAAGATGTAATCAAATCAATTTGGTTAACATGGTTCATTTTTCCGTGCGACTAGCCCGGAAAAGCTTCCTATGCTCGCTCTCGAACTACTGTAGGCGCGAATGTGTCTTTTGGCGTATGCGTGTTTTGTACAACTAATGATCATGCTCTTTGAACTCTTGACACAAAAGCGGGCGGTGCACAGAGGCAGGTCGGTCGCTAACGCTACTGTATCTACAGCGTTACAGAGACACTGTGTGAATGTGGGGGACAGACAAGCAGAACAAGAAGAAGTATCTTTTACCATTCGCGCGTTACGCAAACACCACCATCAGCAACCCGAGACTCTTCTTTAATCGTATTTCGGCTGTGAGAATTTCCCATCTTTTCGTTTTTCTATTCGACGCTTTTTCGTTACAGTAGATTCCACATTAGCCCACGTAGCTCGCATCGACGCACCAGTGTATATCAAACTAACTCATTAACGATTTGTTTGGATATTTTCTAGAAGAGGAATGGTTGGTTTGCTAATAATTAGGTAATAAACAAGTGTACACCCAAACCCCATTCTATAATCTATTATGTTTGATATATCGCAAAATTTAATGTGATACTACAAATAAGATTTAGAGGATTCGATCGGGTTATTATTGTTCTCTGTTAGTTATTTTCGAAAATTGTCATAATTACAGTGTACTTCCATGCATGCATATAAGAAAATAAAAATAAATTATAAAACGCATAAATTTCCATTAAATATTACGTGTAAAACATGTCGATTGCAAAAACAAAAAATATAAGAATGAAAATCAGATAAAAATGAATTCATTGAAAGTCGTATGAAGGACGCCGAACGAACTGCATCCAGTTATGTATGTGTATCGGTATTTATAAAAAAATATACATCATAAAAGCGAACAGGTCTACTGTACACACAGTATCCAATTATGTCGAAATAAATTAACGGATACTCCATTAATGTCTATTAAAAATATAATATCCGGCCGGCGCGGCCGCTGAATCGATGGAAGCTATGAAAAACTTGCAACTACTGTTGTTCCAAAAGAAAAACTCGCTCCAACTCCAGACAGACGGAATTAATCAAATATGGCAACAATTCTTATATGTATACCTGTTTCTTTTGCCCTCTTTGTCTCTCTGTCTCAGTTATAAAATAATAACAGTGTTCACGAGTGATTCGGGTAATTTATTACATTTTAATTAGTCGACTATTTAATGAGAAACGATACTGGTTGAACGGTCGATGATAATATAAGATCATTTCTGCACACAGCTGTCCATCACCGACCGACGACGTGCCAAATAATATTAATGCTTTCTTTTCCATTTTATAATTTAATTTAGAGATAAACAAGCCTAGGTGTAAACACCAATACCTTTAGCTTATCGTGTATATAGAAATATATATATATGGTGTATATAGAAAATATTTTATTAACCACTGATGTTATTAAGAATGAAAACCTAAATATAATTACTTATTTTAGTAGAGATAAAATTTAAAATACAATAATGAAAACGAAAACAATTGCTGGGATTGTAGCAATCAAGTAATCAATCAAAAACATTTTATATTACAATATTATAATTTATGATATATTTTTTCAAGTATATTAATTTTATAAATTTTCATAGACACTTATTGTTAAGAAATTTTTTGATTCAAGAATGTTACAAACAGACGACGAGTTAAAAAATTATACAATATATAAAACTAAGTGCAAAATATCCAAGCACAAATATAATTTTATATTAATTGAATTAGCAAACTTCAAACCAGTATATATTTTAGAAAAAAAATTGTATATAAACAAAGCCGAGTGCAATAAAATACAAGACAAAGAAGTTTATTTATAAAAGTAATTTCAGGAGAATTTCTATTTATGCGTCAAATTATATAATGGTTCATGTTTTTATCGTAAAAATTCTGATAATTTAAATTCTTTCAGAAAGAAATTAAAAACCTATTTATTAGAGAATTTCATAAATTCCTAATTTAATTTTTATTTTCTATTGTTATTACTATAATAATTATTATTGCTATCTTGTACAATTACTTATTTACCTGTATTACGTTTCTATATAATTTTACAACATGTTATATTTTCTGGAATTTACTAGTCTTTGTAGTACAAGAAAATGTACTATAATTATTATTATTATGAAATGAATTTCAGAGAACATTTATTGAATCCGCCAATGCAAAAGACACACAACCGAACACAATACGAGCTAAAATTACCCAATAACTGTTAGCAACAATAAATAAGTGTAACGTTTCAGCGCTATCGATATTCGATTCAGTTAAATTGCATATTATAAATTTAGCAGTAATAAACTTCTGTGTTCCGTTGCAACCGTTCTGGTGAGTGTGAGCGAGATCGCTATACTTAATAATGGTGAGCGAGTGTCGTAATACAATACAGTTAGTAATATATTGATTAGTCTTCGGTAGAATTGATATTACGGTCTAATTTATGGTTTGCTGATAAATTATTGAATACATATTGATCACACTGTTTCATTGCACCAATCATATATTTATATTATCCCTATATGACACAATTATTTATTGAGTTATTACAATACTTAAGAGTAGCTTATGTTTAAGTTTGCCTCTTGTAAAGTTGAACAATGGAAAACACTTACCTCAATATATGAAACTATCGTTAATTGAATATATCTACGTTTAGTTAAAAATTCATGATTTATAGAATGAAATTTTTACGCCAAGAATAACTAGCACAATTTATTCTTTGAATTATATCAGATCTACAATTATAATAATATGTATATTCGTATATATTTCGTTTAAAAATAATTTAAGATGGTAAAATTTAAATGTGTTCTAATACTAAAGAGGTGTAACAATCTGTAGAAGGTAAATAATTATTGAATTACATCTATGTAGCTTGTCCGGTTATGCCCCAGGTGGTGGGGTGAAACCGGATCTAGTATAAGTTTAAAAATTGAATATAGACAGTGTTCGATTAGCATGGATGCATAGAGCACAACATGATTGCGTGCGTATGGTCCAGTGAACCTGCACTCTATAATGATGGGTTCGTCCTCGTCTGTGAGGCACACGTAATGTAATATTATAAGTTGGCTCTGTATCCTACCGATTTACGGCGGGTTAGGCAGGCAGGCCGGCAGATGCATCACTAACAAGATTCGGTAAGAAAAAAGTGCCTGGTCACTGGTTAACTTAATAACACTGGTTAGTCATTTTAAGGATCATTTTTCTGTTGTTTCGTTTTTTGTTTTGCGTTTGTTTGAGAGCTAGCTGCGATGCGGCGATGCGGCGAACGAGCGGACTAGTTCAAACGCGCGTCTCGTGTAATATAGTTATTAAAAAAATAACACAATTTCATTAATGATAGGGTCGAGAGCGTAAGGCGGCGTGGCGTGGCGTGGCGTGCGCGCATGTGTGAGTGAGTGACTGAGCCGAATAGAGATGTCCATAAGAACGCTACCCTGTTATTTAGGAAAGTGCAGGTGCCACATCACATGACTGCCACGGCACTCCTTACCTTACCACTACTACTACACGTACACTGTTAATCAACTCAAAGATCTGTCTGTCAATTATTGTCTTTATTAATATTAATAATTTTTTATTTTCAACACGATTTATTACATTCTTACTGTCTTGGACCTACTCTAAACGGAAGTTGTTGCAATCATTAACATTTTTGAATGCGAGATTTTAATGGATATATACGTTTTGAGCTTCCTTGTATTAACGGCACTTATTTTTGTATTTACGTGTGTGTGTGTGTGTGCGTAATCGCTCTACAGTTAAACTTCTTATGCACCTCGAAAGATATACTCAAATTTAATAAAATAAAATCTTAGTATTGCTTGAAAAACATTCTGCTAAAACGTACAATTTACTGGAAAATTGCTATTGATATTAGTAAATTTACATGTTACTTCATATTTTCTAAATTGCTTCATGATAATCGTAGTAACAATGAATATCAACATTTAAAGCAAAATTAAAACCTTAAAAGAGTTTATTAAATTATTATTATACTCGATTGCGAATACCACAAAATATCAATACATATATATTGTTTGATAAGTCCAGTGTAGGGCACCGCAGATTTATATATTAAATTTCTGTGATATCTATGACATTTGACATATACATATATTCAGCTTTCCATAATGAATAAAACTTTTTATTCAAAGTTTCATCTATTTACTTAGAACTAAATAATGTATTCATATATTGAAGTCAACCTTTTACACTTCAGTTCCCTTCATGAGAAACTCATTAAACCATTTTATTAAATCATCAATAAGCCTTTGTTGTGTTCTGCAACATTCGCTCTTGGTTCAATGAAAGTCCAATTTAGTTAAAATATGAAATGAATTTGTTCGAAGTGAACCTCAAAAACGAGTAATATTCAAAACCGCAAAGACTGAGCAATATATTACATCCTCTTTTATGGGTCAATATTTCTACCACGATATTTTACTGTGTAGACGGCAAAAAGAAAAAATTAAAAAAATTAAATTGCGTATCGAAACTAGTGATTTGTATTCAGCACGGTGGGCTAGAGTACCTCATACCTCCGACCGGAAGTACACTGATACACTTTTGAATTTGAATATTGATGAAGTGAGGTCGTGCGCGAGCGCTTGTTGCCAAAAATAAAATATTAAATTCAAATTTCAAGACGTTCAATTTTTTTTGCTTTATTAAAAAAGGTGACATCGGAAATTCATTTCGTGGCTTGGCCACTTTAATTAAAAATTCTTCAACGTGTTCTTTATCCAGTGGACGTTATTTTTATTCATTTTTATTTGAATAATAAGTTTTCAACCAATCGATGCACCGACCTACTTAATATTTTAAAGCCAACAAATCTATGATCTAGTCCTTCCTCAAGCGAGAGTGGGTTCTATGTTGTAACAAACAAACGTAATACGATTCATTATTTAATAATTTGGTAGGTATGTGAATTATAAATAAATTAATACTTTTCGTATATCCTGACTATATTTATATATATGTATATATATATATATATATATATATATATATATATATATATATATATATATATATATATATGTCTAAATAAATTAATTGAAATGATCCAACTAGAATAATCAGCTGATCAAAATGTATTTGAATTTTTTTTAAATATTTATTTTCCGTCACCACAGTTAATTAGAAACCCCAATATAATTATTAATTGATAATATATAAAGAACGAAGAATGAATTTGCATTAATATTTTAATTATACGGCTGACTATAAAAGCAGAATTAGCAGAATGAATGTCAAGGCTGGTTAAGATCAAAATAACGTGGTTAATTCAGTGTGTAGGCCTGAGCTTGAGCCTGAGACGTGCTTGTATATTCAAGGATGAAGTTAAATCTGGTTTATATTCAATATTATATATACATACGGTCGGGGGAGTGAATCTTGTGTATACAAGGCGAAGCCGTTGGTGCAGCGCTGCGCGGCTGGAGTATCTCTACTCCACTGCTGCTGCAATCCTAAACCAGCAGTACCAAAAACAACAAAGAGACACGGTGCCGAATGAAAAGTGGACTAAGTGTACACACTAAATCGTATTAGCTGACTTCAAAAGTCATTTTGAAAGCGTACAATAATTCATTTCATTTTGCTCAATTTAAAATATTCCTTTGAAACGTATAACAAAGCGCCACAGTATGCGCAGAAATTAAATTTAAAATGTTCTTTGTATGTATGTGTGTGTGTTTGTGTGTGTCTGTATGAGTGGGTGTTATCTTTTCCTAGATTATCTTTTTACTCAATGAAATTAGGATTCATTTCGTTGAAAATCAGATTATTATTCTGTTATTGTATTTTGCTATATTTGTTATATTACAGTAAAGGCGTAAAGTAATAGTAAAGTTATCCGTAACATGGAGAATTGGAACACGGTGCGAATCTTTTCCGATTGGTGTTTTGGCACAAGCCCCGGTTTACCAGAAAAGTTTCCGCCACAGTTAATATGCTAAACAAACATTTTTTTCAATATTTATCAACAACATTATTTTCTATTTGAATTGTTTTTTTTTTTTCAGTGTTAAATTTATCTCTTAAAATCGGGTTTAGGTACATTAATTAATATATGTTACATTACTTAATATATGTTTAGAAATAATTCCTAAAATATGCATTACAGATAGTCTCATAGAATCTTCCTTGTAGCTGTCGATTTCCTAGCAAAAATTAGGTTATAATAAAGGTAATATTTATAGGATATACATTTTTTTTCAAATAAAGAAAACAAAATATCTAAAGTTGCTATTAGAATTATTTTTCTCTGTTTGTTGTCAAACATAAAAGATTTTCTTCCAGAACATATAGATGTCTTAAATTTAAAGATTTATAATTTTGCATTCAACGGACTCTTCAGCAGACACACAGACGTCATTCCAAAAATAGCTGAATTCAATTCAGTGATGGTCAAAACGTGTATTGCCGTTATAATCTCGAGTTTGAAAATTTTCATTGCTTACAATACTTTCTTATACATATATTCGTTTATGATACTAAAAATTAAGTCTTAATTTTACTGATTTAAATGTAAGATAACGCAACCATATGAGAGTATATATATATATATAAGTACACAAGTTTATATTTTTGTTTAATAATATCATATTGCCTATCTAATACATCGTCATAAAATTGATCGCAAAATTATTTAATTATTTAGAAATAACCCGGTTAGTCCATTGAATTACACAAATCTAAAACAACAAATATGAAAATTAGCAATTCAGCAGAGCCAACAATTGCCAGCATAGGCCATTGTTGCCGCGCAATCATTATCACAAGCTCAATAATAATAATAATAATAATAATAATGTTTTGGTAACAACATGGACAAATATTTGAACGATAAATTACGAAAACAAACGCTTTTGTATTGCTAAATGAATGAAGTTCATCAGTATACCTATACAGTTGTGCGTATCATACGACCTTAATCTATATAAATACATTTCAGCTAATAGTAGCTACTTATTATTGATCTACACATTTATAACTATATAAATTGAACATTATTTGTATTAAAAACACAATATTCTTGATAGCATTATCGGTAGACTTCTTAAGAAAAATGATAAATTTTATTCAGGAATGTATTGATTAGCTATCAAAAATGTGACTCATAGTTTATTTTTATTATTTATATGTTACTAATACCATATAGTTTTTATCAGTTTATAGATTAGACAAAATCACACATTAAATATCAAAATATTAATTTAAATAAAAATAATACGTCATCAAAAATGTTTCCTCTTTTAAGCCGGCATTCTCACCGTTATTCGCGCGTGAGATATTTTCCCACATTTCAGAAATGCCTAGAAATTGTGGTGCACAAATGAAATAACAACTGCATATAGAAATCCGAATGTTTTATTAAACATTTTCATCAAAACAATAAACATTCTTTAGTTACATAAAACTAGCATAGGTACAGGCACCAATGCCTTCAGTCCCACCGGTAATTTAGCGCCCTACATAATTTTAAATTAAAAACTAATTATTACTTTCATATAAGCAGAAATAAGTAAGTCTTGTAATCATGAAAAATATCGAACTTGAGATTTCAATTCCTTCCCTGCTTCGAATGTGACTATCTTCGGAATAACGTCTAGAGTTCTAGATGTTGTCAAACGTAAAATTGTTCAACCATAAGACCAGTATATGGTCTAGATGTGTACCTTCTATATTTGAAACGAATATTCAAACCTGAAGTGCACTCTGTGCACGTTTTCTCCTTTCTCCAATATCACTAGAACGGCTGCATTTATGACAAAATAGGTAAATTCATAATGAATGATATTAATATTTTGCACAACTTTTGTTTGGAAATTTTCTTCAGAAAATATATCAGTTACGAGTAAATTGCTTTGGAAAATCTTAAATATCTTAATTCTGTAGCTATAAATACGCAATTATGGTGATTAAATTTAATAAATCGTATAAACTAAGCCTGATAATATTTTGACTAGGAAACAATATAGATTTTGGTTTAACAATGAAAAAATGTTTAACATTCTTTGGTATATATATAAAATAATTAAAATTTATAACTTTAAGATGAACTGAAAAATGATCTAGTGAATTATATATTTTATTATGTCTATTTTAGAAAAACTATAATTACAATTAATATATTAATAAATATCAACACAGACATACATTTATACTCGCGTAATTTCATAAATAGTTAATATCAATTCAGTAACGGTCAAAACATATTTTCGTTAAGATCTTAACTTCGATATTTTTCCCGATTTATCGTTAAAAATATGGACTCTATAAGGAATTATATATATATATATATATATATATATATATATATATATATATATATATATATATATATATATTTACGTTTCTTCCCAATAAATTGAGTAACAAAATTCAATAGTTTAAATTAATATTATTCCTAATATGTATTATCACATAACATATCATATAGACACCCTAAGATTAACATAGCGGATGAGTAACCAGTTAATCCCGAATCAACTGATAGTAAATTCACTTGGCTGGAATCTGAGCTCAAACCCAGGAGCCTGTGAAGTGGAATAGATGATACCATAATATCAGAGCTAATTTTAATATTTTCGCCTTCATAGTGATCCAAATTATTTTATTACATCAATTTCTTTATTTCAGAAATAATATGTACATAATTTGGTCATAGGAAGCGATTCCACAGTGATTTTCTTTTCACTAGCTTCATTGCTTATTTCACGCCATCATCGCGTATTAAAATACGATTTGTAGATTGAGCAGCCGATACATGCAAAGGTTCACATCAAGTTGAACTGTCAACATTTTTGAAGTAAACATTTCTTAAAACAAACAAAGAACCATTTCCATTACGTTTATCAATGCCGCACGGTAACCTAAATACGATTTTGACATTTCAATTATTGTATAACAAAAGTATCTTTTGTAAATGTGGCCATTGGCACAAATATTAGACGTCAATCATATCTTGATAAATAATGTTTTCATTGCGTGAAAATGTATATTCAATTCGTCTTTGGACCATATGAAAAGAAATATACATTTGAAAATTCACGAAACAATGCTTGAAAATAATGCAATTTGTAATAACTAACAGTTTAAAATATCAATAATTTAAAAGAAATATTTCAATAACAGACACAGCCCCTTGTATAGCCCCTTACAAGACATAACTTCTGTAGAATATTAGCTAAATTGTATAAATATGGATAGTAATTCCATAAAATGGAAAATTGGAGGATCTTATTATAGCATGAATATTTCAGCAAGTGGTGTATTAAAAAATACTTTATTAAAATCTGTTTATGCAATTATACATACCGAACAGAAAATAATGTAGAGTTACATTATTAAATAGTTCATTAACTTGTAAATATCACATTTGTTAATTAAGAGTCTATTTTATTAGAATTTGTTTTGCCAAAATATTTATAAACCTTTCCATATAAATATTTGTTGACGTTTATAAGCTGTTCAAAAGGTAAACAAATAAAGTTTATTGTTATTTAGGTGGCAACACATCCTATATAATATAATCTCTATATATAATATGGCAACGAAAGGCAATTTTGAATAAAATCGTACAATACCTTTAGTAAAGTAGAGGAAAGAATCGCATCAGGCATAGAGTGCAATAGTAGCTGGGTTCTTTGAGTGCTGCAAAGGCCACTAACAAAAACATAACTGGGTTCTCATACATGTCGCACACGTGTCACTAGTCGGCGCTAAACGCAACGACGCGACGCGACGACGGCCGCAGAACCGAATGAGAGGGCGCGCGCGAGATCAGAATTGACACTTGAACTGTCACTCGATCGTATCGCATAGGAACGGATGGCGTCGCCGGCGTCGGAATGCGATCGCTAGGACGTCTCGACGTCAACTGAGGAGTGTAGGCGAGCCAGGTTCGGCTGGCGCTATCAGCGAGTGCAGACTGCCGGGCGCGCGGCGACGCAAGTCCCACCAAATGCGAGAACTGCCTGCCTGCCCGCCTGTGTTATCAGTAGTGATTGTGCGCGCTCTTCTCGCCTACTCTGTCTCTCACCTGTTATTAGCTGGCCCAAAATGATCACCCTCATCGGGCAAAATGACACAGAGCTATGCGTGCATATCTCTGGCACACATAATAATATCATTATTTATTATAGATTTATTGAAAATAATATATATATACGAGACATTTGTTATTTGTATTACATCTGATTGACACAGATAAACTATGTTTATACCATAAAATATCTGTTATGGCCTTATGAAAATGTAAATAATACAATCTGATATTCACATAAATATATTTTAGGCACAAATATAATATATCACTGTTCTACAAACACACAGATATCTTCAGAATGATAATGATTATAGACAAATTCATTTCATTCCTTACTATTTCCAGAAAAAATTATAATTCATATACTTGGATGTGTACCCTAACAATTTCAACCTACGAATGAAAGAGTAAAGGCCTTCATTTAACTGTGTGATTAGGCTTAAATACAAACTTTCATTGTTCTTCGCTTAGTAGTTTTTAGAATGCAACTGACACACAGACGGATATACACGTTTTGGCCATCTCTGGATAGAACCTGATCAATTTGAAAATGATGTCTCTGTGTGTGTGTGTGTGTATGTATGTGAACGTTCTAGAGCCAATACAGTAGAAGGTCAAAAATAAGAATCTTAAATTTAAGAATTGAAAAGGGCCCAAAAGAATACCTCATATTTATGAAAATAAAATCATAAGCTATTTAATCTTGCTATAATTTCAAAATCTCAATAACTGCATTAGTATGAAAATAATTTAAAAATTGAAAAACTTCCAACAAGTTTTGTAAATTAAGTTTATTCAAAAATTGGAACAATTATTGAAAACTCGTTTTTTAATATAGATATGTTACAATTACGTTTTTTTTTTATTCAATACATATTGAGATTGCTTTATAACAATTGTAGAATGAATTCAAAACAAAATATAACAGTATTATAAATAGACAGAAATAGTGTAAGAGTGAAGGCCATTCCAGTTTTTTAACTATAAACTAAACAAGCTTAGGTACAACGCACCTATGCGTCCAGCTCGCCTTATAAGTAATATATGCGATGCGAGCAGTTTTTAATAATTTTGGCCTTTTGGTTAACTAATTGAAAAAATGTTATAGATATAAAAAGTCTTACATTTAATTTAAGATTATATTAAAAAAAAAAAAATCAAATTTTGAAATTCAAAATTATAATATTTAATAATTTTTTTCGGGCTTTGGGTTAACAAAATGAAAAAATCTTGTAAATAAAAAATATCTTAGAATTTTTAGTAGAATTTTTAAGTGTTTCAATTATTTTTATAAGGGCAGTATTAAGGGGGGGTCCAAATTTTGGGGCCCTATAACTCGGGAAGTATACGGGCGATTGGATTTAAACTGCGAACGGATTCAAATGGGATGCCAAATAATATGTGTACCAAATTTGGAGTGAATCGCTCCGGTACCTTCAGAGGAGTAGAGGGCACAAATTTGGTCTTACGAGCGACGACTAACATCCAAGTATATAAGTTATATACATTTTCGGAATCAGGGCGATGAGACGAACACTTTTTCTTAATGAAATTTTTTGATCCGAGAATGCTACAGACACACGACCGAATGCTTTAGCCTCTTCGGTACTACGTACGGCGAGCTAAAAACTTATTCTTACTAATGATTAATTTATATGTAGATATCTAAATAACCAACATAAAATTAATTTAACCGTAATCAACCATTTATTAATTTAAATTTCGAAATTATTCGATTCAAATCTCCAACCTTCCTTAACATAATTTTAGTGAAACAAATTCTATTAAACATAACCTAACAAAAAAAAAAAAATGTTTACTCTGAAAATTAATTTAGATTTCTAAATGACTAGCAATAACAATAAAAATATTTAGTAATACGAGCAGACCGTTTTTCCTTGAAAACTAATAAATTTTCCTTTGTGGTTTCCTTCTCTATATATTAAATGAAACTCGTATTCGCATCTCGTGCGTATAAAAAATGATAAGTTTTCAGCTGGAGGGAACGTTAACTATTACCCACAGCAGATTGACCCAATTTATTCGTTTGTAGAATAAAATAAGAAATATTGCCTACAGGAATCTCTTTCCAAATTACATCAAATCAGCGCCGATTCTCGAACTTCAGAAAATCATCATTCGCAGAAGCGGCAGTGGCAGTGGCATCGGCAACGGCAACGCCAGTACCTACTCGTAGCGGTTCCACATTTTTATTAGAAGAATATTATAATCCTTAACGAACCTCCAGTACGGCGGGAGACTGGCTAAACGCACTTATTGCCCGGAAAGAAGAAGCACAATGCGCCGCGACGCTAATACGGAATAGTGGCCTAATATGGAATACGTAACCTTATACCGAATACAACGGCGCTGGGTAAAGCATTAAACGTTACGTAAATTCAATTTTAGGTTACGGTACGAGACAAACACTATTTGTTAGGAAATTTTCTTCAAAAATATAGATATATAACTTATATATCTGGATGATAGTCGACGCTAGCCCCTCTTAATACGATTCATAGAAAAATAATTATAACATCTAAAAATTTCTAAGATATTTTAGATCGACGGGATATTATATTATTATCATATTAGTAACTCAAAGGCCTTAAATACTTATTGTGTACCTGTGCCTGAGAACGTAAAATTGTGAAACTTGCTACCGAGCGAGCGACATACTATCTCTAATTATATGAGTTTTATATATTTTCTGAATCATGAAGCCGTGAAATTAATTTTTCTACAAAAGCGAGTGTTGATTCCGAGAACACACGATCGAATACTATTGCTCTTTTTGTACGTCAAACAATAGCAATTATAACGAATGTAAACACGTACAGCAGTGAAATCCTGGTGAATTGGTCGTTTCCTTAAAGGGCTAATTAGGTGGCGCCCGCACCCTCTTTGAAAGGCAGCATTTTCGAGCACTCGAGAACAAAAATATTGAATCATCGATGATGACATAATTACTCGCTCATTCTGCTTAAAAAGCCGGAAAATCGAAAGAGCAATTTCAAATTAACATTGCACTACACTCTCTGTGCTACGTTGTTGAAAAGCGAGCAACAGTTTCTATATCGTCGCTGCGTGTACTTACACACATACAAACAAGAAGTCTTTGTTGCAGGTAGTATACTGTTGATTAAGGTGCTGTTTTACATGAATAGTTGCACAATATTCGATAAATTATCGTTTATTTTGTTAATGTTGCCTAATTTGCCATAAGTTTTGATACAACATATATATTTACTTTATTGATGTAATCAATTTAGATTCCAAACTTACGGACGATAGTTTGTCATTAAATCTACCAAGTTCAGAAGAGCGACATTTCGCACTTGAGCCTATAACATATTTTTGTGTACCCCAGAGTAGAAAACGTCCTATACTGAAAATAATATTTCAACCGGAAGTGCTGGTTTACTCGTGTTATTTATTAACTATCTTGGCAACGGTTGCATTTACAGAAGAACATATACGTACAAAAACTCAAGATATTCTACATTTATTTCAAAAGTTTTCGCCTAAAGAGAATAGTAAGAAAATGTTAATTAATTAATTATTTGTTTATAATCAGTTATCTGTGACTGCTCTCTTTTGTTTCTCTAAATGTCAAAAAAAGAAAATGAAATTTTGTGATGCTAAATTTAAATTATGGAACGAAATCACATACCGCATATCAATGCTCGAGAAATATTGTTAAATCTCGAAATATATATGTTTATGGTAAAAATTTCTTCAATATGATTTATTTTAGAAATCTTGCTTCGCAAAGAAAGTATAAGTGCCAGAGTACAAAATAAAAGAAAGTGATGAACAGGTAGAGTAAAAAAATTAGACGTTTAAATGACGAATATAAATAGAATGCAAGAGAGATTAACCGAGAAAACAAGAAAACCTAAACCAAAGTTATGTGTTGGCCACAACCGATTTTTTCCATAAAGACTGCAGTTACGGAAAAATAGTCAAAATGCAAAAGATGAATGGTATTATAACTAATTATACAACTTGTTGCGAAAAGATTTAAGCCACGTTTTTTAAAATGTTTTCTCAAAATGTGTGCCATTTCTGAGAAATTTGGTAATTTGAAATTACCACAACATATATTTGCAATATATATTTATCGTACAAGCGTCATATGATTTACAATTTTAAACATTTTGTTACTTGGGAACGTTTACACGAAAAGATAAGAATAGAATTAAAAATGTCTCTAGTACTACCATATGTTCCAATCTCTGTTTTAAGAGTTTAAGAATGAACCAAATATAGAAAATTATAAATGTGTAAGCAAAAACATCCACAGAGATAATAAGCTCGTTTACGAGTATTTGAATAAACAAAACCTTTTCTCACGTTGATTCCACATATATATATATATATATAAGAACTAGAAGAACTACAAGAGCAGTTTATTTAAATAGGAAAGTACATAATATGTAGGGTTTGTGCTAGTAATGACTTGGTTCAACATGTGTGTCTTGTCGAATCGACTTTAAGCCATAGCCGACCATATCCAATGCACACACACGAACACACACAAATAGGGGAAAACAAATGTGTGCCGGTGCAGACAAGGCGGCATATTTACCCTGTGATGATTCTGAGCATTTTAACGATGTTTTAAGTAAATATATACGAACAACGCGGTGCCTTTTCTACACAACGCGGGCTGCGGCAGGACTAAATAACTGATGTTGCTATTTAAACAAATTAACGTAATCCCATACTTTTAATATTAAAATGTAAAGAAAAACATCAATTATTCGGTATCTAACGACCTCGTTACTATCCGTAATACAGCAAACCTTAAATGATTGCATAAACTTGAAATAATCTTAGTTGAAATACACTATGTGTACAGTAAAGTAAAAAAGTCGAACATATTGCGTTCGGTGGTCTTCCACGTGACTTCCGCAGGTTTCCGGAAGTGCTCCGTTGCGAAACACTTCTCTCCACTTTCCCCCTTTTGCAATCTTCTCAGATACTTGACAGACTGGATGTCAGACTCTGCTGTAGATGCGAAGGTAATACCTTGTGTGTGCGTGTGTGTGTGTGTGTGGGGATATATGGTTGCGTGGGTCGTCAATTCGTGCGCACCTCCGCTGGATTGCGTGCTTGTGTGATCATGTTTGTGCTGAATACATGTATGACACCTGTTCGACAGTGTCACCCAAAATATGAACGATGTCTTAACGCACCCTATATTACCGGCACCATACACCAATTCCGTTTCCGTTTAAATCTATGGGTTCCTTCCTTTATACGAATGAATAAACAGAGCGCGATCTGCTATCAAAAACCTATAAAGAATGTGCTACTATTTGGAGTTTGCGCTCCTCAAGTATGGCTACAAGATATTCATATACAGTCAAACATCCATGAATCAAACTACGAATATACGACCCGATAACTTCGATTTATACAAAATTTGAGTTATAGATACATAATTTTTTCTACAACAAATGTTAAAATTAAACGGTGGTGAACAAAATATAGAACACACCTTAATGCTGCCCTTAGAAAAATAATTTAAACACTCAAAAATTCTACAAAATATTCTAAGATATTTTTTGTCTATCTTCATATTGGTAACACAAAAACCTTAATAAGTTCACAGACACGCGCACTCTGACAGATACATAGACTTCATTAGGAAAATAGTCAGAATGGATTCAGGAACCCTCAAAACGGATATTGCTGTTATATTTTTGTTTTTTTCAAATTTACTTATAAGAATGTAAACGTTATATTATTCTTAATTAGAATGTCGATGCCATTATTTATTATTACGAGCGTGTATGTAAACGCTTAAACAACAAAAATGCAAAAACTCCCAGGATATAACCGGATATTTTCATAAAAATTAAATTTGTCAACTCTTATCAAAAAATTGATAACTTGTAAAAACATATATGTACTGAAGAAAAATGAAGTAATTTTCACCTCTACCTGCAACATATACGATTACTATAATAATAATAATAATAATAATAATCCGCTTGTGTAGTAGACAGCCAATCTTTCGCCATTGCCTCAAAATTATAATATCGTATTTTTATCCACGCCTACTTACAGAGCAAAGACTAATTGCTTATTAAATTTGCATAAGTTATCGTATAGTTTGAACGTAACACTTCAGACGTGTATTTTTGTTCCGATTAACGCCAGTTAGATTTCTTAGATAAAATGGTTTAATTTTAGTATAGAACAGAGTATATTCGTGTTGGATGGATGGATGGATGGATGTCGGTCGTTGTTCTTATGAAACGTCTTTATTAATTTTTTCTTAATTAAAGTTGGCAAGGTTGGCGTTGCACCGTTCATATAGTACAATAAGTCTCGCAGACTGTGTCTAATGCAGACAGAACACAAAGCCTCGCTCGACGATATTCACGACCATACATAATGCATTATTCTTACAACGTACAACACTGCATCACCATGGTTCTACAAATTAACACATTTACACACACACACACACACACCACGTCACAAAATCACACACTTACCCACTATGAATTCCTGATATTGCACAAATATGCCCAAGATTAGGGAATAACACACCGAAAATATAAGGGGTATTGGATTTAAAAGACGTAGAAAAAGAACCTGGGGTGACCGTCACTCGACTTTCGTGTACACTTAATAACTAAATTAATAATAATGCTTAACGTAAATATATAATACTCAATTTTCAATGCTAAACTAAAGTTGCTATAAATTTTAATATCTTTATCTTTGTAAGATTCACTTTTTTTGTAACTCATGTGGTTGCCAGCAGCGAATAAACTTTTTTTGCCATCGTAATTAGGCGAATGCCCAAACAATTATTGCTGGTTACATTTCATATACTTAGGGTAACATCCTGTAATAATTTCAACACGGCCACACCAGCATTATTACGTATAAAATATATAAAAATAAATGAACAACTGAATTACACATTATTTTTTGCATTTGTTGTGTTTGGTAAATATGAAGAGAAAATACATAAAGCAAATGATAAAGAAAAATATGATTGTATTGACTCTTCTATAAAAGTGCAGCCATTCCCATTTTCTTCAAGACAACGGCCACCACGTTTCATTACGCTGATGGATTCACAGCACTCATCTACTTTTAGTTTGTAGCCCGTCGACAGACGGGATTGCCTCTACGATGTTTGAAGTTCATATATTATATAAGAGTATGTCACCGTTTCCAGTTTACTTTTTAATTACTAGATTATCGATATTACATAAAACATATAATACATTCGCATGAAATTGAATTTCCATAACCTAAAACTTTATTTAATAAAAAGCGAAGCCAACAACGAATATTATTTATTTATTTACAATACAAAACCTATGAATATATTTAATAGTTAACAAACATATTCACACTATGTTCACAAAATATGTCATTTAGAACTTTAAACTTTGGCGCAATACCAAATTTGAAAAGTGTTTGTGTATACAATGGGCAGCTTGGGTCTATTGGCAAACATTGGTTATAATCCTTATGTTAAAACAAAATCCTATCCCATATCAAGCTAAGGCACCAACGCAATCAGCTAATAATAAATGAAGATCAAACAATTCGAAACTTATTTAAAAAAAAAAACAATTGTTTCGTTAAATATTTTAAATGTCAAGCTTAATATTTTTAATTATTTATTTAAAGAATTTGAGTTAAATATAAGAAACCATATAATTTTGATTCGTTGAAATTTTTATTTTCAAATGCGAAAGTATCTAAGGAAATATTGTAATCATTAAAAATGTCGAACTCGAGATTAAAACGGATATACACATTCTCACCATCCCTAAATTAAATCTAGAAGTATGGAAGGACGTCTATGTGTATGTGTGTATTTACTTTAAAATAAATAATGTTGAAGACAAAATTATGAAATTTTAATCTTAAGCCCGGTGCACCTTCTGATTTTGAAAGCAATATCTAAACCGGAGGTTACAGCTAACTTTTGCTACTTTGTCAATATTTCGAAAAAGAACACGAGTTCGAGAAAATGTGCTACAAGAATAGTTAATGATATTAAAATTTCTAACAACTTTTGATTAAAAATTTATTTCGAAAAGGAACAAGATACTGAAAAATCGCCTTTGAAACTATCTTTACTACAATTACGTTTTCTTAGTAACCACAGATATTGATTTTGTTTCATGTCAATTTAGCATGAATTTAAAACTAAATAAAATAATATAATATTAAATAAATAGTGCAAGTATAAGATAGGCGAGTACAGATCACTTCGGTTATTTTGAAGATATTTAAAAAATTCAGCTCTGAATGTGATAGGAATTTCATGTATTCCAAATTAGGCTAATATTGGCGCGGTATTAGAAGAGATACATTACATACATCCAAGTATATGAGTTCAATACATTTGCGGATTTAGAAAGAACGAATTGGTAGATTCCGATAATGATACAGACAGACTAACGAACACTATGGCTGTTTTGTGCTACTATACGAACGTGTAACCTTCGCTATCCTAAAACACGTATTTTCAATCTGTGTTATAACAAACAAATAATATTCAGTTTGGCAAACAAAATAAGTAGCAAGTGTAAAAAATTCCAACCATAACCTCAAAGTGGGAATGTTCATTTAACATATATACATATACAGTGTACAGTAGAAGTGGGCAAAACCGAAAATACATTTATGTATGAATTTAAAATAGAAAATAGCCAGTCTGCTTTTCAAATGATTCCCGATTTGCATAATTCAGTTTCAGTGAGGCGTCAACATACAAAATACGTGCGGCCAAAGAACGCCGAATCCTTTTTGCAACAACAACACAGCCGAACCACAACCACGTTGCCCGAAACATATTTCCATTTAATTCCGCGTACCAACACTGTGCAGCGCTACCAGCACTCCACGTCATTTTGGACGCACTGGCCATTAACAAAACTGAAACTATGGACTATTATTTTAGTGCTTTATAATTTGTTTATGTTGCAGCAATGTCGTTCACATTTGTTTTTGTAATCTGCCGCTGCCCTAGCCGGTATTACAGTTCACTATTTAAAAACGCACCCTCACGGAGTATGTGTGTGCGTGTGCGCTTGCAAATTTAAAAGTTAACTGTCGGTTCTGTTCTGTGTTTGGCACTGTGTGATTTTATTACCCATCGGGTTTTTTGTGTGGGAGTTTTAATGCAATTATAGACGCCAAGCTATAAAGTCGAATTTTACGTGTTTAAAACAAAGATATATATATTTATTTTAACTTTGCCTTACGGAAAATAATGAGGATCTATCTCCTGAGGAGGTGTGCAAGGCAAGACATGTTTAAGTGTGTAGTATTCTCGGATTAAAACATTTCCTTAACAAAAAGTGTTTATCTCGTCGCCCTGTGTCCAAAAATATATCTCATACACTTGGATGTTGGTCTTCGCTCGCTCGCCCGTAAGACCAAATATGTGCCCTTTATTCCTCTAAAGATATCGAAGGAATTTAAACCAAAGCTACATATATTATTTGGTATCCTATTTGAATCCGTACGTAGTTTAAATCCGATTCGATACTTTCGGAGTAATAAGGCTCCAAAATTTGAATCCCCCTTAATACTGATTCTACAAATGATTCTAAGAAAATTTATTTCTTCTTATTAGTAACCCAAAACTCCTAAAAATACATTAAATATTTTAATTATGAATTTTAAAATATGCAATGAAAATTATCAAAAAAAATTGTCAAGACATTGTAAGATATATTTATAATATTATTTTAAATTGTGAACACAAATGCAATAATAATTAAAACCAACTATTTTTCAATTAAATATTTATGTGAAAGGTCGTACTGGGAGGGTGGAGTTCGCTGCTCGCTTCGAATATATTTTAGAAGGTGAACTGAAGGCGTAGGTTCCTGTACTTAAATTTATTTTTAGTAACAATTTTGTTATATATGGTAAGCATCGAAATCAAGATTAATTTTAAATGTTATTGATGCGTATAAGTATAAAGAATGCCTGTTCTTTTTTCTATTTTGCATGTTCGGAGGAACATGCAAAATAGAAAAAAGAACAGGCATTCTTTATACTTATACTACCTTGTTAAAGTTAGGTAAACGACAGCTTTAATACGTGAAACAGGTGCGTCTGAATCTTCTTAAAGTGCAATTTAGATGAGATGAATCCAAATGTGGTATTCGGGCAATGACTCTACTCATATGGCAACCAAAGAACCGCGATTGACTATATGTTCTTGTGTGTGTGTGTGTGTGTGTGAGTTGAATAGAGTAAAAGTGAATAAAAATCGAGCACCTTCAACAATGGACGTGGTCGCCGTTGGTTGTGTGTGATGTAGACGGTATGTACGTACGTACGTAGTGACGACATCTTGTGTCGCTGTGGCAGCGTCGACAGCGGAACCCAATAAAAACTAGCAGGAATAATGGGCCAGGCATGACGCAGCCAGTCATTCGTTACATCTGGCACGAAAGCATCGCATCGCGTTCGCTGTTCTCCCTGCCGTATATACGTATATATATCTATATATTTATGAGAAAGCTAAAGACCTATCCCGAGATCTAATACCTCGTCCCTCACTTCCGCCCTCTTGCACACTAGCTACATTATATCCACCGGCTTTCTCACACACACACACACACATAGACACTTTCTAACCACAAAACTCCTGTTCTCCAGAGAAACCTACAGATATATATATTGCTGAGTTTTCAACGCGTCCCGACATAAAATCACTACCGTAACTACATTAATTTCTTGTTAATAAACAATTATTTTTTCTATACTATGTATATTTAGCTGGCTGTTCGCAGTATAGAAGAGCTGAAACATTCGAATTTTTAATTTACCAAAAATTGTAAGACTTCTTATAACTTCCTTTTCTAATTGTTGACCCAAAAACTATAATAAATAAATACAATTATTCTTAAATTTTAAATTTTCTTTTCAAGTGCGGAGTGGGAAAGATTCACGTATATATTTCCTATAAGGCGAGCTGAAGGCATAAGTGCCTGAACCTAATCTTGTTTCGGATATATTTTTGCATAATTGTGTACAAAGAAGTTGTTACAGAAATTAATATTGATAAGCAACAGAATTCGTGAAAAACAAATTATTATTTTTGCTATTTTTCTTTCACTGAAGATCTCAGGTACTCTAAAAATAAATTAATAATAATAAAATAGTAATGAGCAATACAAAATGGAAGTTATGGGAGAGTGTCGCGTGAGCTTTACGTGTTTCCGACGAATGTCACGCGACCAAATTTTCATTAGCCCTCGTTCACGTCGTCGATCGTAAGCTGAGCGCGTTTGCATCACGTAAATTTCAAACGTAACGACGCTATAGGTTGTGGTACTTCGGGCTGCTGCTGCTGCTGTGTCTGTCATGTTTATCCGCGGTACGGTTCAGTCATCGTCAGCACTGCGCTGATGCTCTGACGCTGACTTGCGATGGATGTAAATACGCCAGATGAGCACCACCACACCACGTTACTTCCGGACGTCTGCTTGAATCAACGCTACCAATGATCTATATATTTTGTATGATAAAATTAAGTGCTATTATGCTTGATATTGTAATATTTCGTTATAACGTCACACACATTATAAATATACAATATTGAGAGGGGGAAGGGGAAAGTTGCAGTGCCCTTTTGGACTTTGTCCAAGAAAGTAATTACATGTTTTTCCTATAATATATGTGATATAGTGCCTGTAGCTATGCTTGTTTTAAATGTGTGCTCGTGTTGTCGTTTTAACAATGCAAAGAACAGGTCAATCATGCCACCAAACGGAAAATGTCGTATAACCTAACGTGCCGAAGAATTGTGCTTGATGTTTTGTCACGAAAACAATAATCCATAACGATAAGAATTTGTAAACTGTGTTAATACTTTTATTACATGTGAAATTTATTACCAGATGAAAGAACGCTTCACTTTTAATTCTCATGCTATTTTATTAATCATAAACAAAATTTTGGTACAATAAATTCTTTGTTTTATTTTAATTCTTAATCAGTTATAAAGTTAATAATAGGAATTTATGTGTGAAATGAAAAAATAAATTCCTGCATTAATAAAGGTTGACGGTTTTATTTTATTATTTTAATGTATTCCTTATTCAGGTATAAGTATGACCAGTTATTATTATCAAAGATGAAAATCCCAATTGTAACTGATTTGAGGCAGGGATACAAAACTATTCGAAGTTGACGCTGTTGCAATGGAAGCATATAGCGAGAATGTAAAATATAAGAAAAAGCAATTAAATAATTCTTAGATAGTTCTATCTTTTGTCGTTAGGCCTTCCTTCCAAACATAAAATATAAATAAATTAAAATAAACTCACATGACTTCAAAACATATCCATGATGAGTAATCGTGCCGATTGAAATTCATAAATTTAATATACCATTTTAATATTTTCGCCACCACTTAGCATTTAATAATTAATAACTTAAATATTAAATATATACATAATCTCAAAAAGTATAAATATAACCCTATGGTTTTAAATCAGACATAAAAAGAAAATACATGAGTTTGTTGAATAAACATCTGTTGCCGTTCTCCATATCGGTATAGTGTAGTATCTATCAAAATTTCCGATGTGACGTGCAGAATAATATGAATACTTGGTAATTTATGTTTGCAACCAGATGCTATGCAAATGTCTAGTGCGCATGCGTTTCAAGGAAAATTAATAATAGTTGGCCAAGGGGTTTGTGGTGGCGCCAAGTAGCAAGTTTGATTCCTACGAATTTATGATATCAATTGTAAAAAACAAGACACACACACACAGACACCGAGGTAGAATTGATTGCGGTTATGTCGTGAGCGTGTGCAATTTAGATAGCTGTAATGAAAGATGGCCAATTTCACACATTAAAGATGGATTAGCCAGAAAAATTGCTCGGCTTGTTTTTTCTTCTGTATTTTACCACTAAAACCATCCATTGAAATAATTGGATTAATGAAATTCCAATTCGTTTGTCTTGAAAAGGTGCGCATTTTTTGTTTGTTTAATTACTGAAGTTATGAGGCACTAATAATGTGAATTTAAATAATATAAAAAAATTGAATATCTCAAAATTAAATAGACAGAATACGAAAAACTTTAAAGTATATAGAGTTTCTTTTGATTAGGCTCAATGAACCTAAATTATAATAATGATTATAATTGATTTGTTTGTTGCGATGTTTATGTTTCTTAGCCATCAATTATACTTATATTTTTTTGTGCAATAAATTGTGACACAGAACAATAATTCAATTATCTCTGTAATAACCAATAACTATAAAAACGTTTCCTTCGTACAATAAATAATTTTTTTTTTTCGTAATTGAATACACGGTAAGCTAGAAGCATTGTTACCTACACCTATGCTCTTATATAATTTTCTTTGGTAGTAACAAATACATCCAAGTGAATATTATTTTTTTAACTTATAGTTTCTAAATAAAGAATAAATAAATTCGTGTGAAATGTATATTTAAATCTAAACGAAGAAAGAGAAGATATAATATATTTATATGTACAATCATAGAACTGAAATGAAAGGAATGACGTGTGCACTTCGTAATTTCACAAAGCATTAACTGTATATAAGTAAAATGTAGTAAATGTTGGCTTCGCGGTTCGGTTTCAAGGAAACAAGAAATCAGACTATTAACAGAAAAATAAACCGAAACTTATTTTTTATAAACACAGTGGAACTCCAATGTAATTGTACTTTTAAAAATGATGACGTTGCAAACTTTCCAGTCTCACGGTAACTTGCACAAAAATTGTGTTCCCATGGGCGTAGTTTACGTACGGATAAACTTGGGTCCAACACAGATATGCCCACATACGTTTATTCTGCGAGAAACGGAGAAAGCATTCGATACAGAAAGAAAATGAGGAGACAGTTTTACTAGTAAAAGAGATTTACATCAGTGAAGCAGATCTGCGAGTATACGAAACATATTTCTCGCGATGCAATATTTCCCTGTCTCTGAGGAGCATCATTTTTATGAAAAGGATTCTTCGTAAGTGCACAAGAAAAATAAAAGTCTATACGGATTGTAACGCTCTGTCTGAGATTCATCGATGTTCAACACAGACAACACGTGTGCACGTTTTCTAAGGAAGAAGACAACACAAGGTTTCCATAACCATGTCTAGCAGACAGTCGCTTACTTAATTCAAACATAATAAAACATATTTAAGTCTTAAAAATATATACAGAATCCACAAGTATGTTTCTTGTTTTACTATTTTTAAACAGTGAGCATTAAATCTTAGAGAGGAATTGAAAAATCCAATACGTTTAGTACCTACTAAAAAAAAACAAATAAAATAAAATTGCATTCAATTCAAACAAAAACAAATAGAAACATTAATCACATCCAATATTGGAGTGATGTTTGATTACTAATCAGGGAAGCAATAAAAATAAAAAAAGAAAATACACAAAGCAATACAAAAATAAAATGATACACAGGCAGAGCAAATTAACAGTTTGAAAACACAAATACGATTTTGAACAGCGCCCCGAGCGACTTACCACAATTTGACAAAAAATCCATTGCATTTGTAACAGAGTCATTCGCGGAATACGACTTCTAAAAGCGATCACACCTGTGTGTGTGTGTGTGTGTGCGTGCGTGCGTGTAACAAGTATATTTGAACGCGCGACTAATAACAGCAGGTAATAACTTTATCATCAGAGTTGCGGTTACCGACACAGATTATTTGGTAACCGCACATACTATTCTAACCATACTCTGACGTCATACATATTCAATGCGTGTTCCAGAACAAACCGAATATTGGAACTGCGTCAATTTAAACACACGTTCAGTAAATAGAAACATAATAAACACCTAGGATGTTCATTAGCTTCGGCTATCACCAAATTTTATACTATTTTTACAAATACGGTAATCACTCTCACTATTTTGTTTTACTTTTTACTGTCCCATACGCAGTAATCAAAAAATATTTCGAATTCGAGATTTTAACGATATAGTACATACATTTCTACCCTCCCTGAATCGAATGTGACTGTTTTCGAAAAGACATCTGTGAGTGCTCTGAAGCCAAAACTGCCGAACCTACAATTGTGAAACTTCAAACTTAAGACTTGTCTAAATGTGCATTTCATTTACTTTTTAATGGATAATTCAAACCGGAAGAGCAATGTTTACTCGATGCATTTCTTTATCCTTTCTCAAATATCACTATAACGGTTGCACTTAAAGCAATAATATTATATATATAATGAAAGATATTAATATTTCGCATAATATTTGTTTAAAGTTTCTTCAATAAAATATACCAGTTACGGAAAATTTAATATTTGTTATTTATGTTGCCGTAGATTTATATTATATATAAATCGTTTGAGCTATGCCTGTCATCATTTTGACGGGGAAACGAGATAGTCTTAGATAATTTGATATTTGTCATTTGATATTGGTTATTACAAATAAATCAACTGAGAACGTGTTTCAAGCGTACTGTTTTTTGAAAATATATATTGAAAAACAGTACATATTGAATATTATATTTGAATATATTGACAAAGGGAAGATTAAAGAAACAATCTATATTTTATGTTGAAGAAACAGTATTTGATAACGCAATAAAATAATAAGCTAAATGGTACAATTTCGGAGTATTATTGTGGAGTATTTGTTGGTTTGGCAGTTTATTTGGGATACACATATTTTAGTGAAAATGTATAACAACGTTGAGTGCAGGCCACTCCTAATTTTTATTTTAAAAATAGTTATTTATTGTTAGATTTATAAGTATTTTAAATAAAATATGATATGCAGGCGGTTGTGGTTATTGTGCTTTATGGCCCATTTCAATAAATACTTCATTGTAAAGAAAATATAGGGATCATGAAAAAATGGATTGCTAATTTTAAATGTAAAAACAGTTTCGAAGTACTTTAAATAGAGATCGCCAAGCTAAGATTTCTTGTCTTGTCTTAATTTGCCAGGCAAGAAACAAGAAAGTTCAATTTCTCAACAGTGTATTTCTTGTCTTAGAATCAAATATTGTAATACATGTAAATTGTACATTTTTTATTTATAATTCAATATATATTTCTTGTTGTCTCAAATATTTCTTGTCAATAAAGTTTCTTGAAAGCACATTCCAGTACCTGCAGCACCAAACATAGCTCGTATGAACGAACAAGTGATATACGTGTATCAATACATTTAATGAATGGATTTATAACATAAGTCATTCGGGAAATGAATAGACACATAACTGAATTCTATAGCTCTCTTGTACAACATTGAACTAAATATAATGGTTTATGTATTTGAATGCGTCATTAATTAAACATACTTATTGTAAATTATATAAATCAAGTTTATCTGCAATGAGAAACCAAAATAGTTAGTTTTAGCAATAGTTTTAAACAAGTGACGTGTATCGATTATTTGGTTGCATCAATGAAAATAAACAATGTGCAACTGGGTCAAAATACTCAACGCAGTGTTGTACATAAACGACACGTACTCCGCTCTCTGCCAAGCTAACTTCAACTGATACACACACACACACACACACACACATCATTTTATGCATTTCTTAAACAAAAGACAAGTACTGCCATAACGGCCAGAATATTGCGCGGATTTATTGCTCGAAACTGGTCGACAGCCAAACTTCCAGCGACCAAATATTATAAAGCGAACATTATTACGTTTTAGTACATAATTTCACAATATGAATAACGACGGAGTATAACATAATAAATTCAGAATTATCTGTTTTAAATTATCGATATTATATGTATGATACCACTTCTTAAACTATGTAGGGTGTATCTCCAAATTGTTAAAGTTTATCACTGTTGCTTAATTAGTAAATTTGAACTATATAAATTTTTGGTAATGAAAATCACGTTTAAATTCCGACTTTCATGTAGTGATATAATAACATTTATTTCACTAGAATTTATCTGGCAAAAATATCAAAGCAAATATTCTGCAGTTTATGAAGTATATATGTACTTATATGAAATACTGACACAAATCTTTTTCAACGAGTTATTTCAATCTGATACAAACACCAGATACCACATTGGCAACGGCCCAAATCGTTTGTTTACTATCGTACAATTATTTATATTTGTCCATAAAGGAAATTGACTTGCTCGTTTCTTTTTGTAACGCATTACTCGTCGTACTCTTTATTAACAAGAATCACTTTCAAGTCAAATTTTCTCCAAAAATAACCTGTAAATCATTGTTACAAACAAGATATACTTGTGTATTTTCTTGATACGCAAATTGAATCGTTTAAAAAACTCGTGCATTTCCATATTTGAGCGAATACTACCGAAGTTTACCGAACCAATTGATAGATCTTCTGTAAGACGTAGTTTGGACTAGATAATTTATCTTTACACTTGCATGTAAACTTACAGGAACAAACTAGTGCCTAATGCTTTCTAAACACACACACACACACACCAAGTATATTGGAATGTCCTGAATAGTTCAGCTTAATTTCAAATAGCACAATTGGAAGTAAGTACTTATTGCAGTACCTTGTAACGTAACGCTGACGTTTAATATTAGAGTTTCGGGAATGTGCCTGTGTGTGTGTTTGTGTAAACACAGAGAGAGAATGTTGGCTCTCGCTTTTCGAAGTAAAACATAGAATAACCTTTGCTTACTCAAGCTGAAACACACAGAGATTGGTACAGTTAAGAAAATTGGGTAATTCGTACGTCAACTATTTTAACAACTACACCACAATTTCTCTGCTTCCAAGCAATATTTTGCACATTCTCATATGTTTACGGTTAGATTAGCTAGATTTGAGACACTGCAATTCATTAACGAATATTGTTAATCACAGAAATTATAAATACATTAGTAAATAATACAAAATAAATATGCACACTTCCTATTTTATTTTTGAGATTATAATAAACAATACACTTATTGGTGGAAAAATATATATTGAAATGGTACGGGATATTTTTCATTCCGTTCAGCTGATTATTCGTAATCGCATATTTGTACTAAGCTAATTGTCCTTAGAAACTTACTTACTGAACAACCCATCTAAACTGTAGAGAAAATTTAGATTAGAAGATTGTTACACTCGAACACTATAGCTATTTTGTACATAATGTACGACGATATAAATAGAGAAAATGATAAATTACCTACTTCCATATATATATATATATATATATATATATATATATATATATATATATATATATATATATATATATATATATATATTGCTTTTCTATTAGTTTGAGAGGAGATGCGGCTCTAAATTCGGGTTTTACAACCAACCGAGCAAGCGAGCTACATACATTTAAGAAAATGAGCTACATACATTTTCGGAATCAGGAAAACATGAAACGAGTATCTGCGTAAAATCAATTATTGATTTTGAGAATGTTACAGACATACAACCAAACATATAGCTTTTTTTGTATAAACTGTTCCACTTTAGAAAATAATTATAATCGTCTTAAATTTATTTCTGCGCAGGAGTATTTGTAGATTCCGAGAATGTTCCAGGCATACAACCAAACACTATAGCTCTTTTGTGTTATACTTTATCGCAAGTACATTAAATTTTTTTTTGTGCTTTTTCCCAAATTAATGAAATCGATTTAAACATTTCCATATAAAAAGTATGTTAAATCAAATATCTCTGAATGAATATCTGCATTTACAAACACAGGAGAAGGGAATGAGAATATTGTAACAGCGAGTAAAGTTATAATGGTGACTAACTGTGGGAATGACCACAACGTGGACATCAAAACCATACGACAACCGTTTCGGAAACCATCTGTCTCTCCGCAAATAACTCGTAATGACCGCACACACACACACACACACATACAGTTCACTCCCACTCCTCACTTCACCATCCTTCCTTCCCAATCTCTGGCACAGCATGGACCATGGGCCAGCCTATATATCCTATAATATCCATATATGCTTGCGCGCGATAGGATCTGATTACGATCCACGTATATATCGGATAACGTGGCCGGTTTACAGGATTAGAGTTCCGGCAATATGCTGCACGCGCTCCCCACGCTGAAGGACACCCTGGTTCCCACCGTCCACTGTACGTGGCCGGTTCGACGACTTGTTCAGCACAATTGTTGGGGTTTCCCGGAATTAGTTGCGGATTAAGGACACGTGTCCCTCGTAGATGTTTTGCTATTGATTTTTTATATCAGGAAAGATGATAAGCTGGTTAAGTGGCTTTGACAGATTGAAGTAATAAGTATTGTTCGAATTTGGAGGCTTTGCCTCGGAATAGGCTTTGTTTTAATTGTCAACTAAGGTTTCCTTTTTGTTAAGTTATAATACACTTTGACAGCGATTTTGTAAATGTAAAATTGAAATGTTGGTTCACAATTCGAACAAAGTGAATTTCAATTAGTCGCATTACCATATATGGTTTACTGACCATGTCCATCTTATATATGATGGTATAATAATAATAATACACTTTATGATTCAAAAGGACAATGTCCCAAGCAAAACATATTTACAATAAATAAATCAATTGAGATCCCCAAATTCTTGGATTCGTGGTAAAGCAACGATTTCTGTAATTGGTCTGGTTTGGTCCACTTTTGTAGAATACCAAGACGAGACCAAATTCGGTCAACGCATCCTGTGCATAACAAGCTATATGTAAAACTGCTGTAATATGTGGTTATTTGAAAGCATTCAAACAAACACCTTTTGCAAACAGTACGGACCGTTTCGTTTTATCGTAATTCAAACTAAAGTACATTCGAATACTTTGGCAACAAAACATGAATGAGAGAAAAGTACGTATGTATGTATGCTAAAATAAACATTGGGCGAGCGCTGCAGGTGTACATGCATTTGCACATAAATATTGCACATCTTCTGCGATCTGTACATTTGCACTTAATTTTACTAATGGACTAAACATATCATTGAAATAAGTGCAGTACGATTGGCGGTTTCACTATCAATAAATGGAGGGAAATTTTTGTTAAACGATAAAATTAGTGTAGCACACGTTAATCAGGCTAATCAAATAGATTGATTGGACCAGGAGTTTAGTTTTATTGCGATATCACACGTATGCAATTCGTTATTGGGTTTCGGTACAATTGATTCGTCATTTATCTACGGTTTCTGCTCACGGCGCTACACTCTATCATATACTACTAGTACATGTGACAATATTAATCGTTTGTTTTATAGCAGCCCCAACTTTAATCACTTTTGTGGTATACACAAGCAATTGGAAAATGTCGAAGCTCTACATTTGATAAACAGAGATCGCTAATTGGGTCTTCTCAATGTTATTGTTAGGTCATCAATAGTCATATGGTAAGCATTTATATTAATTTGTTTTTTTCGAAAGGAAACATTATTTTAATCAATACATATTTTTTTGTTTTTCTGAAATATTACAGAAGATACGAATTATTTAAGTTTCGCGCCTTATAGTTCTATGACGATACTATGCCTAATAGGCTTATTTGGCGTGGGGGATAGGGCTATTACCATTAAGTTGGTAATAAATTTTAGTTGTTTTCATAAGTAGATTCGGCAACGCTATTAGCTGCCAGAAAAATGTTATCTAACTTCTTTTAGTCTTATGTTCTTTATAATATACATGTGACAAGCCTTTTTATTAATTATTTTTCGAACGGTTAGTATTACAAGTGTACATTATTATTTTAAACATGAGTGATATTGGTTATTGCAAACCCACAATTAGACAATTTGCCTCACTTTCGCATTTCAAAATTGTTATTGCATTACATGCAACACTCTGTTACTATAAAGTGGAGGGGATACAAAAATCTAGTTCTAAAATTTAAAATTCTAGTTTCACTTGAAGTTGAGCGTTATTTAGTAAACTAAATTAAAATGTATATGTCATTTTCTCCCTAGTAAAAACTTCCCACATGCCTATTATACTTACTAATTTCCTTTTTTTTTCATATATTTATTTGGTACAATACTTGGTAAGCAACTCGAGACATAACATTGATAGCAAGAAATTATGTTTTCGATAGCCTTTGGGTACAACCTAAAGAATATGTATATATGTACATAAAATATAATTTTAAATTTTTTGATGTATTCAATAAGATTTAAGGGCAGTATTAAAGGTGGATTTGTATTCTTTCTCCATTTACGTCTTCCATATATACATATTGGTTGTTTTATATGTAAATCCCCTTTGGTCAATATATATATGGCCCGCTACTGCAGTGACATCTTCATGTTCGGATTAAAGTCGCGTAAACTTTTATGAAATATGGAAATGCACACATTGGCCGGGGAGTACCGGAGCCGGAGCCGAAGCCGGGAGTTCCGATACCCGGAGGAGTAGACGGTGCAGTGAAGAGGAAACTGGCCACTAGCGGGCACACGAGCGACGCGCCGGTCATTCTGCATTCAATACGAATAAATATGGTTGTGGCGCGCGCTCATATAAAAGCCAGTTTTCTGGACAATAAAACTTTATACAAACTACCCCATCGCATTCAATGTTTATGGAAATTTCGCAGGGCCCCCGTCCAATGCTTATTATGTTTAGCTGCCTAGGCTAGCTGTACCTAACCGAACCGCGAGACTTCGTTCATTGTTTATGTTATTTATCGAACGATTTTGATACGAATACTAACCGTTTCCAAAACCAATTATTGTGCTTTGGTTGTCCAGGTATCACTGTATCTCTGTATGCTTTTAAACGGCCATTCGATTGTTATTCTACGGAGATTCTAACGATAATTTTCGTTGTTTTTCGACGGTAATGGGCCATTCATGTAATGCATTTTATTTCTCATGGATTATACTATCTTTATATAGCTTTATCTTAATATATGGCCAATTTTTAGTCCATCGTACAGTAATTCCAAAAAAAAAAAAAAATCTCGGTCGTTCATGCTTATAGACCTACCAAAAAAATACACAGAAATTCGTTTCACTGATTACGAAAATGTATTTAATTAATTTATTAGTTTATTTCAAGGATTCTGCAACTAGGTACTCTAATTACACTGCGACAAAAAGTACAAAATAATTACAAGATTTGGTGCTAAATTCAAATATAATGATTTCAAATATTAATAATGTAAATGCATTCGAATATAAATTGAATAATCAATCATTACTAAATATATTTTCAAGTATAATAGCTAAACGTAGTTTAACGGAAAGAAAATGATTAATTGTTTATAAACCTAAATTTATATTTTAAGAGTGGATGAACTCCTCTCAAGGTAGTGACACAATCTTAACCAACTGAATGTGGTACACATATTATATGAGTGCCTCTATTTAGACCCGAATTTCAAATATCGTTTGTACTTCCAGAGTTATAGGGCCCTACAATATCAGGCCCTTAATATATTTTTTTTTCTTTATATAAGTTCTCAGTCTAAACCCAAACCCGAAAACTATAAAAGAAGAAGATATAATTCGTACCTATAATATTTATTATGAAATTAATTTGTGAATAGGAATAATAGACAATAATTATGGACTATTCAGTCCTGACAAACGCATTCCCAAAGGACGTAATGAAAGGTAACCTTTAATAATATCACGTGCAATGTAAACTGACAATGTACACTGATAGTTTTGTTATATATATGGGTACTTTTGTTTCCAAGTACAAATTTGTTTGGAACGTGATCGACAGAATTGCGCTGCGAAAGTTGTTGTCTTAAAATAAAACTGTTCAATTTATTTTATCTACAGGCTTCAATAATAATTTTAGCTTTTCAATCATAAAACAACAACAAATTGTATCAAATTTGGTTCAATTCGCTCCGATACTATTAGAAGAATAGAGCAAATTCTTTGAATCGGGAAAGTTGATGAAACACTTTAGCTGTCGTATACAACGAGCAAATAAACTTAATTTCAAGTTTATGAATATTATAACCTTATCTGCACTGTACGTAAATTAACGTGTAAACAACAATTATTATTTCATGCAACGATCAGTGGTGTATCACAAAAAAATAACGAGGCCGTTTACATATGAAAATCTGTGCACAATTTCAACTTATAAAATATACATGGGATCTAAATAAATATATATAAAGCAGTTGGCGGTGGTGTACGCAGAACACACGGAGTATAATAATAGCATCCAATAAAAAGATACAGGCGAATCGTTTAAGGGAAAGAATGAAACACTGTACAGTACGAATAGGTTATACCATAAAAAGTTTACCGTTTCTAAATGGCGGCCATAATATGAAATTTATAGTTCGGCAGGCAGGCGGGCACAAGCGAACAAAAAGGATTCTAGAGCGGGACGGTGGGGCTGCTGGCACTAGTATAGTATACACCTAAATAAATTAACCTTATATGTTAAATTCACCACGCTACTAACAGACCACGTTTGTCAAATCCCAAATAAATTTTATCACTTTTGCACAGATTTCCTTTATATCTTTTCGCCGCCGCCGCCCCTCACTGAATCTATATATTGCCTCAGCACTCTTATTTGTCGCCATTTGGTTTTGATGCGTTTCTGGAATTCACTCACACTTTTCAACTGTCTTTTTATTTATATTATGATGCTAAAAATCATGACATATTACGATTCATTCTGTAGCTCTATGGCAAAAGCAGAAATATTACTATTTTTACTTTCATATATGAATATACGTATTTGACCATGCCTGGATCGACCTTGACTATTTTCAACATGATGTCTCTGTGTCTGTTCGTACAAAACTTGCTGAAAAAAGGCATTTGATTGTCATACTTTTATATACACGTATTCATGGCTACTCAATTGAATTGGTATTGTATCATATCATCACTATATTAATTTATAACAAAAGTTACGCAATATTACAAGTATAAAAATAATTGTACAAGGTATCCTTCAGATTATTATTTTCTAATAGCGACTTCCTTACAAGTGGTAAATTATTTGAAAAAAGATTAAAACAGCAATTGTTTAAATTATTATAAAGAAAATTAAATATGAAATTAATTTATAATTTTTAATTTTGACAAAAAAAATGCGTTGACGACAAACTGGTCACTCCTATTATATATATATATATATATATATATATATATATATATATATATATATATATATATATATATATATATAATTTTTAATGATGCTTTGGCTTTGTGGTCACATCTTTTTTACATAATGAATGAATAACATAATATACGAATAAATGTATATTAATTGCAATAGTCTTTATCAGATGTATAGAATATCTACTTGTTTGCACTAATGCTCGACTAAATTTAAATTTACTTCTGGGTTTGAAGTTGAAGAAAGTAGGAAAACGGCATATCGGTAAAGAATTTGTTAAGGTAAATACATTTCAGGATATATCATGTAAATAAAGATTGTACTTGTGGACGTCGAGGTAGTAGCTAATGTATCTATATATTTATTTATATATGTATATGTACGCAGATATAAGAGCAACTTATTTATGTAAGAATTATGTTTAGTTACTTCAGCGTTTTATCTGCGACTCAAAGGAACAACAACTCTATGAAATATCTTGTGCAGCTTTCAACCAACTTATGCACATAAATTATTCCTCCGTTGTACACAACTAAGGTAAGATGAAGAAAGATCTACACTCGTATACACATAGATATGAAGCGATCTGCAGGCTCATCATAGTTAGTTGTAAAGCTGTTGCCTCTTGATCGTTTGTTTGTTCAACAACTAATCTTACGGTTTTTTCATTTTATTTTCTAAATGGGATCACTTTAATAATGCACTGCACGGAAATTGTGCCAGTTACATAAAAACTTATTGCTCATTTAAATAAACATCTGCAGTGATCTACGCTGGACATTCTTGTACGTATAATCAATGAATGGATTTTCTGATATATTTATATTACTTATTATAAATGAGAATTTGGATTTTACAATAAATATAAATAATTTAAATATTACACATATACACACACCCAAAAAGACACATACACGCTTGCAGACAAACACGCATACACACTGACAATCACCTATTGATTCTGAAAAGCGCAACACGTGTATTTCCATTGATATCTTAGTTTTATGCTTACAATATGTACTTCCATAGGGACTTATCCAACAGAAAGTAAAAATATAGGAAACTGTATTCTAAATACAAAGTGTTTGTTGAGGATCATTTATTATTTTTATTTCAAGTTTAAATACATAAAGGTAGAGGTACCTCAAGCATTAATGGAAAAGCAATAAAATCTGATATTAAATTCCTTCAGATGCACCTTTATTCCGGAGTGTTTTTTTCTTATTTATTTTCTTTATTCTCTTCCTATGCACGAATTCAAATATTAATATCAACAATGATGTTTAACCTGCAAGATGAACAATTTCTTCAAAGAGATGCATTCAAATATCTCTCAGACAGACTCCTCTTATTTATATAATTCCGCACAGACGTATGCATGTTTTGTTTGCTGTATGTATGTATGGAATAATCCCAGGTATTCTTCCAATATGAATTGTAATGTTCACTTTATACTAGATTCCTGTCGACTCAAATCCAAATTATTTCATATTTATTTCATCCCTTTCTCTTATAGTAAATTAACATTAATCTGTAAACATTAGATAATATTTGAATGCTGTGCGAAATACATATTTGCGATATTTCGTTGTGATGCCATCACGGATGAGAATATATTATTATGCATTTTAACAGGAAGTAGTGTCAATTTTCATTTGCGTAGACGTTGGAGATAATCAAAAGACTCTTCAGGTGTCTTGTACATCAACTTGGAATATTTGTAACGAGTTGTTATAATGTGTCTATATCGAAATCGTTACCGCTACGTAGATATCTCTAACCGAGAGAAGCTTAATGAAAGTTTAACATAAATCAGAAAGTTTTGCATGAAGGCGGCGTTGTACTTTGGTAGTGAGCACAACCGAACCAGTGCAAAAGTTACGCCTTCAAATACAAGATACAATAAGGGCTTAGGCAAATTTATTTTCCATGAATATTCATGCCATTTTTCGAATAAATCTTTCCAGTGTCGCCTTTAATTTTCTTACTTCATATCCGCTTATTACTTTCTTTCTTTTATATTCTTTATCTTCTTTGTATGTATACGTTTTCATGTTCTCTGAACTTCCACTTGAAAGAAAAATATTCTTAAATGTTTTTGTTTTGATTGTAAACTTTGAAATTTCAGTGTAAATGAAAATTTACTTTGTCAATGAACGCTGCTGCAAAATAATAAACGTCAATGTCAGATTTGTAATAAAATTTGTATTTGACAATTTTTTAATTAATTTTAATGGTTTAAAAGAAACTTTTAAATCGTTCTTTCATTTTCTTGGACGAAATTTAAAAGAAAATATTGTAATCATGAAAAATATCTAAACCAAGATATTAAGTTGCTAGTTTTATTTATATCCCGTTCTTTGACTATCAACAGTAAATATTTATTAATTTCTGACATCAATACATTTGTTTTGAATATACGTACAAGAAGGGCCAGTGTAGAGCACTGCAGTTATTTAAACATTTATAATATATTTGAAAATATATAGGCTATATCTATATGAAACAAAATCAATATGAAACGACTTCCTGCTTCCGATGTTATTGGCGTCATAAATAAAAGAATCGTTCGGTAGTTAGAGTTGGGAAAAGTGGAAGTAAAATTAAATAATGGATAAAAGGTAATTAAGAGTGTCAGAACAGACTGCGAAATTCGTAATAACGTAAGTGCGTTTGTGACGTGCTTTTGGGGGCGCTACACAGAGTATTAGCTGTGTAATAGCCCTTATATTACCTATAGGGCTTCACCCAAAGCCGAGCCGCCATAATAGGGGACGAAAGCACTGCTTTCATATAAACGATAAGTTTGGAATATATATTACATAAAATGCACAAAAAGAAATAATTACCCTTTTTTTTACTTTCTGGGTGAAGCCTAAATGAAAGTATTGTAATCATTAATAATTCCGAACTCAAGATTTTAAATAAAAGACATGCTTTAACAGAATTTGAATATTTTCGAAATGATGTCTGTGTGTCTGCGCTGTAATACTAAGCCCGTTGAATGAAAAATTATGAATCTATAAACTTAAGATTTGTATTTGCCTCGGAGGAAAACCTTATTCTTGAAAACAATATCTTAACCAGAAATAATAGTTAACTCTTGCTGCTTTTTATATATATCTTGGAAACCAAACGAATATAACTAGTGTCAGTTTTAAGGACAGCTGAAGAATCAGAAATATTTTAAACAAGCAATTAATGAAAATAATTTATCCAATTTTATCTTATTTATTCCCAGATTAAGAGCGTAGAAAGGATTGCCGGTATGTCATTTATATTAAGACATTACCATATGGGTTCCCAGGAACATATCATAGACACCGCAACATGTACTAGCGGCTGATATTTAATACGCAATTTAATGTTTTTTGCAAAGACCATAACTTTTATGTGTTGCAAAATGTGTATTGACAACGTACATATCTCGCTGGTATAAAAATATAAGAACCCTTATCCGTTTATGTGGCGTGAATCGCTTTATGTGTTTGAGAATCGTTTTAGATTCCGGATAGACGTACTCACAGTTATACCGTTATTCCAGACGGTCACCAATCCAAGTATTCGATGATGCTTACCCATCTACTACCGACAATTATCTTCACAGAACCTTCAATTTCTTCTCAAGTAATAAGGTCATGACCAATGCCGTTTATATCAATGTTTCACTCTAAACATGGTTGACATAAAATACAATTTTAATAATATAAGTGGCATAAGACAATGAGTGATATTGGAGAAAGGGCAAAAAATGCATGGAGTAAAAATGCACTTCTGGTTTGAATATTCCTCTCAAAAATACGTGGAGCACATCTAGACCGTATACAATTTTTAGGTTTCAGAATTTTACGTTGACGGCATTGACTCAAGAGCGCCCACAGACGGACAGACACACAGATGTTATTCCGATTCAGGGAGAGTTAAAACGTGTATTTCCGTAGAAAGTTCAAAATGTTTCATGATTACAAGACTTACTGCGTATAAGAAAATAATAATCATTAAGAATAATATTCTTGAAATGCTATTATATTCAATGAAATTGTTTACGCTACTGTTTTGTATTGTTTAATACATTAGGGGTTAATGAAATGTTTTCTAAATAGATCAATTTTCTTATTTCACCAAATAGTTTCTACGGCGACCTGAAAACCTGTCCCTGTAACGATACTTGTTTCTATGTATTTTTCAATACATTTCGTATATTGAAATATATAATAAAAATGTATGTCAAGAAATGCTCCCTTTTTAGAATCCAATAACTCCGGAACTATCAGAGTTATTGGATTTATAATGCGACTGAAGCAAATTGGATACTGATATTATACCAAATTTAGTTTTAGTTTCTTTAGAGCAGATGTACGTTCACCAAGTTGGAGCGAAATACATTCAAGTGTATGAGGATTCCTGTGAAAAGTATTTGTTTGTAACGTAAAAACTGTAGATTTTAAATTGTTTGTTAACATTCGAAAATATTTGTCGACACGACATACCTATACATATAATATTTACACAAAAATAGTGCACAATTGCTTTTGGCTAAAAAAGCGCATTGAACTGAACATTAATTGATGTATTTTTGATATAAAATGCACAAGCTAGCCAATACACACATGTAGTACTGAATAGCTGCTACACCATACACACAATACATATACATGCTAAATGATGTAAACAAGGTTTAAATTATTTAAAACAATTAGCCATCAGCCAACAAACGCTGTTGGCTGCCGCTGAAACTAAATCGTTGACAGGACGCGAAAATACGATTAATTATTTATTGTCATCTGTTTTCGAAAATCATTAAATCTGTCACGTGACGTGTTTCCGCCAACAAACAACAAACAGTTACAATACAAAATCGCAAATTTTAGATAGTTCGCGCACGTGATACTAAAATATTTTACTGCTTTTAATTAACGTTTATGGTAACGTCCGTAATGTCATTCGCGTTGCATCTCGCTCGCGCTCGCCAGACGCCATTTGTATCTCTCTACACCCCCAACTCTCTTCAGAGCCCGATGTTCGATGCAACACCCCATTAGTCAATCTCGTAGCATTTTAAACGAAGCTACGTCTATAGATGCAACGTTTCGCGGGGTACATTGTTACACTGTCAGGAGAATTCATAATTTATGAGTGTGCTTCGCTGTTAAATTTGATACCACTGATGCAAAATTGCAACGATTCCTTTTTATCTGTTGTTTTTATTTTCTTTTACGAAATAATAAGTAAGTATAAGGATCACCAAAAAAACGACCTTAAATTGAGGGTCACTGAATCCATCTTGACTATTTTCTCATTGATGTCGGTGTGTCTGTGTGTGAACGCCCTACAGCCTATACTGTTCAACGAAAAAATATAATGTTTTGAATTTAAGATTTGTGTACCCCAGAGTAGAAAACGCCTTATCTTGAAAAGGATATTTCAACCGGAAGTGCTGGTTTACTCGTGTCATTTTTTAACTATCTTGGCAACAGCTGCATTTACAGAAAACATATAGATATAAAAACTCAAGATGTACTAATTTTAAACAAATTCAAGATCAAAGACGTGTATTCATTTTACAAAATATTTAATATTATCTGAGTTTTGACACACAATTTAAGCTCAGTATATTCAAATTGTGCTCATGAAATGAGACAAAATATTTTTTGTAATTGCATACAATAATTGACGTAACTAGAAGTATTGTAATTATTAAAATTTAGAACATGGACTTTTAACGGGAATGCGTTTTAAAAATCTCTGAATCAAATCTGAGTTGTTTTGAAATGTTTTGTGTGTGTGTGTGTGTGTGTGTGCGTGTGTGTGTGCGTGTGTGTGTGTGCGTGTGTGTGTGTGCATGTGTGTATAAACGCTATAGAATTAGAGAAATAGTTCTTATAAAAATTGAAGATATTCAACTATTATCTAAATAGTGTTTTCTTAATGTACCATTTATTGAAAAATCGCTTTTGGTAATGGTTATCTTATAATTACGCTCTTCTAGTTACAATTCATATAGATTTTGTTTCACAGCAATCGTAAGGTGAATTTAAAATAAAATAAAGTATACTTATAACTACAGATAGCGAGGGAACAAGAAAGTCCAATGAAGACCATTCTAGCTATTTTGGTATATCATAATAAAGAATCTAATACAAATTCTAATACACGTAATATTTTGAATAGTGTTTTCTTTTCTGTTTTCACAAATTGAAGACTTATCGTAACAACCCTATTATTCTGAGGACGTATCATTGGCCCAGGGGCCTATAGTGGTTTAATACAACCCTGCCCCTGATACCAAATATGATTTGTAGGTTCTGCTTGTCACAACTATTTGCGCATCCATTAGAAACTATGATATTCTGGCATTTTAGCCATAAATTTCAACCATCTTCAAAATATATAGCACTGCCGAACGGAAGCAGCTAATGATTTGCTGTTAAACATCGCCGTGTTTATTTTTAGGTTTTACCCACAAAAATTCAATGTCAACTGTCCTCGAAAAGGAATTTGGTGTCACCTTGCACTCGTTCTTATCGGCAGTGCACGCGTTCCTTGTGCCTTGGTTACCATTGCCAACGCATTCTTTTATCTGATATTTCCTTGCTGCGTGCAGTGTCGTCTAGTGTTTAACTTACCGTTTGTCTCAAACGAAACTCATTTGTATCTGTCTGTAAACGGCACGTGCACTATTCAATTTCAATACATTTTCCGAATCATTTTTGGTTTGTTTTTGTTTCACCATAACCCTGTCGTGTTTATCAAATGACGAGGGAAAATTCGTTTTTATAACGTTGTTACAACTGTAATTCATATTTTGTTTTGGTAATGGTTATATTGTTTTTTTGCATTCAAATATTATTATACGTTTGTTTTTATCGCAGGAAATAATTAAATAAATGTAGTAATAATAATTCATTAAACCAATAATTGATATTCAATAACTTTTTGTTTTGGAAAATCTATATATAATATACAGTATTCCCGACCTAAATAAACTATTTACAACTTAAATTAGTTATGTCATCCATAAATACAAAAATGGAACGACCAATTTTCGTATATTTTCACTATCTATACATAGATTTTGTTTTAAATGAATTCTACGATAGCCATGCAACATTCTCAATATGAATTGTATCTAAGGAAACGTATATGTAACATGGAAATTTTTATAAGCAATTTTTTAGTAAATGGTACATTTTTCGCGTAACTTTTCAAACAAAAGTTTTTTGAGATGTCGTTTTCCAGAAACTACGCCAGTCAATAAGCACTTCTGGAAATAAATAGCATTTTTAAAACTAGGAGGTTTTCTTTCTAAATTTAAAGGTGGTTTTCCAGTGAATTATACGTTTTTTGAACCAAATACAATAATATCAAAAAAATCATGAATCACTCTTTCTACACACGGATTATTTTTTAGAAAATATAAAATGTTTTTCGGGCTACATTCAAACTTTAAATTTAAAGTTTCATAATTAATCTTTAGTCTTGGCTGTGGAGCACTTATTCACATCTACACACATACATACACAGACATAATTTAGTAAATCATAGTCAATATCAATTGAAGTATTTCTGATTACAGTCCAAAAAATTTTTTTTTTTTTTTTACTTTTGTCGATACAACGATTATTATGAAATAATTTAATAAATACGGAAGTCACGGATACAACAAAAATTACCAATATTTCGGCATGCAGCTCTATTTTTATATATATAACTAATTCCTCTAAAATTTTGGTATAGGAAAAGTACTGATTTTCAATTATTGAAATAGTTTAGGAATTTCTGTATAATGAGTGAGAATTTTAGACGAGCTTTGACACTTTGTGTATGTATTCAATCTTGTTAACCGTAGAGTTGACAGCCCGAAATGCACTGTCGATACAGAAGTTGTCGCTAAATAACATCAACCTTGATAGGTAATGCAGCCAGCCAACAACAAGGTATGTACCTAGTTGTATGTTGTTAGTCTGTCGGGACAGATACGTCACATGCTTAGATTTATCGATGCGATAACGGCATGTCCGTCTGTCAACTGGCTGGCCGATAAGGACCCAGGCGACGACCCATCTATACACAGGTCTTTGCCTCTATGTTGACACTCATCCATCAATGACACAAAAATGCCATTTTTCAGATTAAATCTTCGGGAACGTTCGTAAAGGCATACATACATTTAAACGGTCTTATTTAAATAGGGAAAGTTAAATATTTGATGGCTTTTATCTTTGTATCTCAACCTTTCACATCAGCTTATTGATTTATACAGTTGACGTAGTTTATTATGTGAGTTTAGTGATTATAGTTGGAAACTGGCTTTAAATTATTTCACTGATCAAACAATAACATAAAGGAACCAGCGTAGGTACAGGCACCACTGCCTTCAACGTTATAGTCAATATATGGTGGATATTTCTTTATATTTTGTCTAATAAAGAACATATTCGTACTACCTCGAATTTTTCTTAACCCCTTCGGCACTTTTAGAAGATGCATTTAATAAATATGTTATTAAAGCCCAAAATATTTCAAAATAATTTTTTGAACAAAGATATTTAATAATCTAAAAAATATCTTCTAAATAATTATTTATGAAGGGTTAAAGTTGAATATATATTTGAAAGCAATTGTTTTATTGATTATTTAGACTATCGAAAGGAACTTAAATACTGCAAAAAAAAAAAAACAAGATTCGGTACATAAAACGCACCGATGCGCAGAGTTCGCCATTAAGTAAGATATGCGATGCAAAAACATTATATAATACTCAATGTATGTAAAAACATGTCTAAAGTGGAATAAATCGAATCTTTCCAGTTCATAAATATAATCACGTTTCCTTAAAACGATTTCATATGGGAACAAAAACACAACAATTGTGAGTTAGAGTAAATAATGAATCAGTGTGAAAGTCCATGACAGTTTTGGTTAGCATAAATTCCCATTATCCATCCTGATGCTGACTTCCACATGAAATACACAATAATAAAGCTCGCCCGTTCTATGATAGAAAATCATTATGTTGCATATAAATATGTTTGAATCCATCATAATTTTAACAAATTGCGTTATAAATGGCGAGTGTGTGTGTGTGTGTGTAGGTGCAGGCAGCTTTTATTGAATGACACGTAATGAGTTGGGGCATTTGTAATCAGGCGAGGCGCTGGCTGTCAACAGAGCAGACCAGAGCAGAGCAGCGCTGCAGAGCTGCGGTCAGTTACATCCATATATGATGGTGCATTTGTAATGAACACATCGTTTGCAGCTCACCAACTTCATCGACTCATTCACTGTTCATCGACTATTGCCAGTTTGCGATCTAATATATTCCTACGTATCTCATAGATATTACAACACGACCGCAACCATAATCATTACAAACAAATATTTTTAAATTTAAAATGTCATGCGCAGAGTAGTAGGGAGGAGTTTGCTGTTAGCATCGACAGTATTTTCTATAAGGTGAGCTGAAGGCACAGGGGCCGGAACCTAATCTTATTTCTGTATACGTTTGTACAGAATTCCTCCATTAGATTCATATTTGTATCACATTGCAGCGATAAATACTGTTGAGTTGGTAGGAGAATAACGCCTTGTAATGTAAATTATTGTTTGATCTTTGAAATACTTCTTTTGATGTATTTTTGTTATATCTTGAATATGTAATGTACAGTGAGTGCAGCAGCGTACCCCATTTATTACAATATCTGTGATCCATCAATAATAGTTACGCATACGGCTATAATACAGAATAGAGAATACAATATTCCCTGGTTTGAACGTTTACCATGTTGAACCGTAATTCAATTATAGGTAAACGTCATGTTGCAGCAGTAGAGGTAGCCATGCTTCTCCTCTATGTAAATAACTTGCACTACTACATGTAGTACGTATAATATTGGGTTCGATTTATTGATATTATTGCAAACGTTGTTAGTGTATGTGCCGTGCCGTTCACCTGTTCACGACTGCCCTTTGATATGCTCAACTCCATTTAATTCAACATTTCTCCCACATACAATTGCACACTTGACTGCATAATACGTACATTATTCGCAATGCAAACTCATTTATGCGATTTACCATACGGTATTGTTCATATTTTAATCATTCCACGCGATTTTCGTGAAGACATCGCATTTTGGGTGTATTCTAAATTAGGATGCCTTTAAATTTATAAATAAACTAAGTTACAGTTAAGAATATGCGCACAAAATATGTTAAAATATAAATTGTTAGTATTTAAATTCTATTTTAAATGTAAATTTATATATATATATATATATATATATATATATATATATATATATATATATATATATATATATATATATATATATATATTTATAATGTTTCATCTATAGCATTTTTTCCTATGTAATTCTTTTATTATTATTACTATAACAAATATTATATTCTGCATAACATTATTGCTTTTAAAATGTTATGCGATTCTTTCAAAATTATTTGTTAAAAGATATTATTTTAAAGGTATATCAAGACGTCCTGGTGTATATTATTTTGTGGATTAAGTAAATCGTTTTTAACAATTTTATACAAAGTACTTCAATTCATGAATTTGATTTTGTACTTGTAGTACCTATTGCACCTATTGCATATTAATTTAAAATATAAATGTTAATAACATGTATATGAATTATTATAATTTTTTACTTTCTTTGACGAAGTCTAAATGGAAATAAAGGTTTAATTTTGCTACTTCTTACATTTCTCGAAAACAACACGAGTTAGAGAAAAAGGGAATCATTTAAAAGTGGAAGATATAGCAATTTCAAAAAAAAAAAATGTTTGAAAAGATATTTTGAAAAAATGTAAAAATTACTGAATCACCCTGGTTATTTTATATTTATGTTTTCTTCGTTACTATACAGATTGATTTTGTAGCAAATGTAGGGTGAATTTATAACAAAATAATGCATTATAATTAATATAGATAGTGTAAGGATAAAAAAGTTTTGTGAAGGCCACTCCCGTAATATTTTTAAAAGTTTTGTATGTTGGAATGAGAAATTTTCTAAAACAATATAGTGCTTTACGACTAGCTAAAAATATGTTTTAAAATGTGTGATTGTCTCAAGCAAAATGACTAAATGCCCCGAATGAATTTGAATCAAAGGCAACAATAACAATAACAGCGATGCCGAATCAGCTGGATAATCGAGTGTCGGTAGCTCACAATGTTGAAATATTTATGGACGCTGTACTAGCCAGCGACTAATGCGTTTTCAATGGCCTCGTAAAATCGAGAAAATGCTTCATTATATCTCCAAACAATGATGCAAACACACACTGACAGACAGACAGACAGCGCACTCACATCGTCGGCAAACCGGTCATTTATTGTCATAACTGCACGCCCGCCGCTCAACGGAACTGCTCGCCCATTTCATCGGCCCACAAAAACTGTTTACTGCTTCTACATTCACCGACAATCGTAAACTTGCTCGCTCGGAATCATAAATCAGTCATTTCACTCTTCTGCCGTGTTGTCGCGCTGTGCACGCGAATATGTCACACGTCCATCAACGGAATAGAGGATCATTGGGGCATGCGGACAGAACCGATCTGATAACGTGTCGCAGAGAGTCGCTCCTCGGCTCGGCTCGCTTGGTTAACCTGCTTTATATTACGGTCGAGAGATGGTGTCACAGTCTTACTGCACCATCTCACAGTAATTGGACGTACTGATGTCGAGAAACGATACGCTCATATATTTAGCTCCCTTTTGACGGGACACTTTATAATTAGCCTAATTAAATATTTTAGCACTCATACGTTATTCTAATTTGCTAAAGTTTTGCAACCGAGTATTATACATTGTTATTGGTCACAGTAATGAATATGATTTAAAATGAATGCAAGTCGTGAATAAGAAGATTAAAAGGGCAAATTAGATAGGTTTAATTCAATTAATAAAGTGTTTAAGGTCAAAGTTGAATTACAAAAGATTGTAATTGCTTGAAAACGGCTACTGTCACCCCATTTGTGGGGACGTAGTCTTGGCTATTAGTAACCAAAAAAGCATACAAAAACAAAGTCGTAAAATAATATATCTAATGAGGGTATAAATAAGAAGACACATTTTAATTTTTTGTTTTCTTTCGAGTCAAAAGCTATTAACACTGCATTTTACATTTGAAGTGTGTCTGCCATTACCTTAAGGATGTATAAATACTGACAGAATGACATTCTCTCACAAAAACTCAGCAACAACAGCGTACATGTCAGAAGTCGTAAAACTTTTTTACACTAAGCTAAACTAACGTCATTGCACCGCGCCAAGAAAATATTGGTAGAGGCTGCCTGTACAAGAAGATGTCATGTTGTAACAGTGTCAACATAACCCCCAATTTTTATTTTTTTTTTGCGACAGATATTAAAATTCGAAACGATGTTTTTAATATAAAATCCGGGGACATGTGTTAACAATTTAAATAAAAAATATCTACAAGGGCATCTTGTAAAAAATATATTAAAGGATATATAAATTTCGTTTGAGTAGATATATAATATTTTTATTGTAAAATGTGTTTTTGAGGTTTTATCCGTTCATAACAATTTTTAATTTTTTGTTGGAAGGTTTGCAAAACAATATTTGTTGTTTATATATATATATATATATATATATATATATATATATATATATATATATATATATATATATATATATATCCATTGAAAACTCGTCGAGTTCAAATTAATAAGCGAAAACGTTTAATATTTTGGAGTTCAATAACAATTCTCATAGCTGAAGTCTATAACAACGAAAATTACTAATATTTGTTAAAATTAGAATTATTTATTACATTACAAGATTTTTAACTGAGATTTGTGGTCGTGCCAAAAAATTAGATAGAAAGTGTACTCAAATTTAAGTAATTTATTTGCAAATATTAAACTTTAAAACTAGATATAATTATTTATACGAAATATCGAAAGAAATGCATACTCACATACAAACATTTATAGGTAATTATATATGAAATGTCCGCAGCAATGTGTGCAAAAAAAGAACGTAAATCTTGAAATTGGTCAAAATATTCCTACATACGTACCATTTGAATTTACTGGTTCTTGCTTAATTTTAAAAACTTGGACTCGTCGAGTATTAGAATCGTGCCCCGAATCCGAGTTACTACCCAAATACTCGACGAGTCCAACTCAAGTCGAATCGAGTACAAAAACCTTAGGCACATTTTGCCCACGGGTAAATCTAGTAAAAGTGCCAAAAGTAACATATAGATTCTCTAAGATGAATATAGCGACAGGTAATCATGGATCATATGATTGTCAATTACCTTTATCGACACTCGGGCGCGTACTTAAGTACAATGAGTGATATCTTTGTAAATAAGTGTAATGAAAGAAATGAATACTATTTTAATCCTTTCGATCACAACTGTATAAATATGAAATTAAAAAGGTTAAAACAATTGCTATTAATTACATTTAGCTGCGGTTCTGGCAATAATAATATATAATGGAGTAAAAATGTAATGAATGCAACAAATTCACATATTAACTGTATGAAAAATGTTTAATTTTAATTTGTATGTATTTTCTTTTTTATTTTTCTTGTTGGAGAGATAAATTAAAATATATGGCCCATTCTGCGATGTCATATAATAGCGCATCGCACAAATTATTATGAAATGGATATTAAGTTGGATGTCACGGGAACATGGCGTGTTAATTATCGACCAGATGTTCGCGCTCGTCACACTACACAAACATTATCTTGTATATATTGTAGAATCATGGATGCCAGGATGCAGCACAAATATACCCACTACATTCTAGCATTTAAAAATATATCCGTTTTACAAAAATAACATGTAACGTCAGATTCAAATGTCATCATTTTAAAATATTCGGCAGTTAAGCGGTTTTAGAATTTGTGGGACGATATACCTTTATAACTAGAAGAAACTAATGAATATTCGAAATATTAACAAAATATTTGGAGATTTCACCAAATGAATTATTATGTAGATAAAATAGTACGGTTAAGTTTATAAATAATTAGGGCTGGAAAAAAATAAGAAATCATTTTTAGAACATGATTGGCGGACATAAAACAATTCACGATACTAAAAAAATTCTAGTTTTTACTTTCATCTTTCATATACGCAGTAATAAATAAATCTTGTAATCATAAAAATTACGAACTCGAGATTTCACCGGATATCCACGTTTTGACCCTCCCTGACCCGAATATGACTATTTTCCGAATGACGTCTGTGATCCTGCATTTCTAGTTTCAATTGCTTGTATATCATATTCAATTCTGTACTAATATTTGTTTATCGATGTTTTATTCGTGTATTTTGAGTATGGAGTCATGGATATCGCGATAGCACCCTCGTATTACACAACAACATATAAGGCACATGTAACAGACGTAAAAATATAAATTTGTTAAATATATATATATATATATATATATATGTGTGTGTGTGTGTGTGTGTGTGGTTCGGGATGTTTAGTCTGCGACAGTGCAACGTCGCCGCGTGGCGCGCTCATATATTTTACACAAAACTTGTAGTCGTTGCTCACTCATGTCTGCATAGGGGGTTCTGCGTGAAAATATAACACATGACTTGTTGGTCGGTCGGTTTGGTGTGGTTCCTGGTGCGTTTATCATCTGGCTGTCGGTAGGCGAGCTACTGCTTACGGCCGCGCACCGGTCACCGCGTTTCCGGTTTGCTACCGCTTACTGCGAGGGTGGTTGTGTCATCATCTGCTTGTAGCCACTCTACGCCAACCACTTTGCCAGATTCATGCATTCGAATTCTCTTCCCACTCACTGCAATTTCTGTTCACTTCCTTCTGCATGTGCATCGCCCACTCCGACATACATTTACACACGTTTTTGACAGTTTGAATACTCATAATATACTATATTATAGTCGTTACAGTTTATATTTATAAGAAGTGATGAAAGTACAATTGTTTCCAGCTCAATTTATAACCAAATCTATATCAATATCGGACTGTCATTTTGATAGGTAGTTGCTTGTTAACAATGTCCATCTTGGGTGTCTATGATAAAATTACTGGTAACCCATGTTATATGGTTCATATAAAATTGTTAACCCCTAAGTAATTGGGGAAAATGTATAATGATAGCTATTTAATATGATATATTATAAATTTTACTAGAATTAGAAATGGAAAGTTCACGGCCCTCTTGCAATAGCCGATAGGTTGGGGGAATCACTGATTTACAACAACCATGTATCATGTTACAATTGAAAAACCATTATTCAATTAATTAACTTTGATAAAATGCTACAGCAGTAGAAGACATATGTGTATACGTTTCAAAGTATTATTATGTACTATACCTATATAATATGTAAATACTTTTTTCATTCGTTTGCAACGCTGTCAGTTGAGTAATATATGGGTTGATACCGGGTGGAAACCGGGTGCGGTGTATTATTTCTAGAAATATTCAAAAACTAATCCAAAAGCTGTCGTGGGTCCGTGGCTGATGTGCCTCGATATCAGATCAATACAAAAACATATGAATAACAAATATTTCAGTAAACCTTTTTGCCCACGGCCATGAATTTTATTAAAATACCACCAGAGAGCGTCAGTCCGGGAGTCCGGGAGTCCAGCTGTAAAGCAAACAACGTGCTGCATCATATGAGGAACAGCGTCAGACGTTCAAGATTAATCGATATTTTAAAGTGGTACGATCTTTACAAATTATTTACCTTTAGAACTAAAATTAATTTAAACATCGCCACTGGACTATCTTGTACATTTATAAATTATGTATATTTTGTGGAATATTTATATTATTTTAAAAACAAACAGAATGTTCAGATATTCCGATCAAACTCTCATTATTCTGTATTAAATTTTATAACATTCGTAGAGCAATTTTCAGTAAATGGCTTTTGAGAAAACTTGAAACAAATCTAAGATTTTTAATATATATAAGAAATTTTAATATCTTTTTTCATAATTCGTTTTCGATTTCAAGAGATTTTCTTCTGGGTTATATGCAAATTTTAATCTTAAAGTTTCATATTCTTATCTTCAGTGTTTGTTGTACCTACACGCACACACAGACCCAAGTATCCACACACATAAATAGAATCTGCACACTTGGATTATATACAAGTCTAAAGTTTAAAGCTTCAATATTTTTCCTTCAACTGTTTCTAGAGCGAAATATGTGTACACACAAATACACAAAAAAGTAATCTCGAAAATATTCAGTTTCGATTTAGAAATGGTTATAACGTATATTTCCATTAAACTCTTGTATTAATCATGTCCATGAATACAATACTTCTGTTTGACACAATACGATGCTGGTACAACCGTGTAGCAAAACACAAACTTTTGTAATAAGTATATTTTTTCTAATGAAATGTACTAGGTATTTAAATATACATTACTCACAAACAGATCATGAATTAGGCGATTAGAACAAGATTATAATAATAGGAATAAAACCGATGAAATGGATAATATAGTAATACATTCAACATTCGATAAAATTGTAAGATTTATCAACAACTGATGAGACAAGAGTACAATATTTGTTTATGTGCAGTATAGCGTCTAATTTTCTGCTCGTGAAAATATCGTAAACATGCCCAATTTTCATTATACTTATTCCATAGATAACTATTATTATAATCATTTATCTATAAATAATTAGTGCGATTCAGATGCTTATATATAATTAATAACAATTGAAATGCAAACGTATATTATTAATAATGTTGACAAACAATTATTTTATAAATTATGTATTAAAATCAATTTAGTTTTGATTTTTAATTCAAATAGATTACAAACTGAATTAATCAGTTATTTATTTATAAAAGACGTACGTTGTTATGCTTGGCTCAGGTTGCTTGTTTATGGCAGCACAGCGATTATAATGAAATTCACAGGAAATATTTGTTAACATATGTAAAATAATCATTTAATAATAATAATATTATTAAATTATAATTTTATATATGTTAACAAATATTTCCTTTAAATTTCATTATATCGCTGTGCTGCTAAACATCACTTAATTCTACTTTTGCAAAATTGTTGCTAAAAATAGATAAAGAAATTAAAATAAGGTCTTTTGTAAACGACAGCCTTGACAACGACGTTAAATGAAATAATATCTGTCATATGGTTATCATGGAAATAGAAGGAGCGCATAATTTCGACGCTTGTTAATTCACGCTGAGTTTTGGAATCGTAAAGGTACTTATTAGTGTCATTTCATTGGTGAAGATGTTCGTATTCTAAAAGGCATCTCGCAGTCATACGCACACAGATCGGTCCCCAGAGAGGAAGTCACCGATGCTTAGGGACGGACGGCCGATCAAGTTACATTTGGTCGAACCCCCCGGCGGCGGCGGCGGCACGGCAGCGTAACGACGGAACAGTGACATGTGTCTGACGTTTATAAACACCGCTTGCCTGTACTGGCGGGGGGGGTGCGGGGGTACGCAGCTCGGATTCCGACTAACGAGCTGAAATGTCCGATTTAATTGTTCACAGTTGATGGCCAGAACAGCACTGCCTGCCTGCCTGCCTGCCCGCCTGCAAAAGCCATACACAGTTATTTGATACATCTAATGTGTCTGACGTATAACTCTCATCGCGCCTGTTCATATTTGACAGAAATGCCTGAAATCAATGCTATCGAATGACGATAGATCGGTATCAAAATCTGGAGCGCTCTTACCAACATATACAGAATATATTAGCGGTTATATTAGGAGACACTGCACTAGTTGGTCCACTGTTTCACTCCATGAAAAATAGATGTTTCAATTCCGCGCTGGAACGACACTAGTCGTTAATTTTGTGTATATTTATATTTTATGTTGATTGCAGAGCCTTCCAAATATTTCCATTTGCTGAATCAATAATTTTAGTAAATTTCTGTCCGCTTCCTGTATAGGTATAGCGTAATTTTAAATAAACATAATTTTTGAATATCTATGTTTTTATAAACGTGTGTGTAATCGTGAATAATGCGCTAACGGTGGCGGGTTAATATCATAAACCGAAATGAGTATAGTATTGTGTATTCACCACGAATAGTTTAATTACAGTCTCTCGCTCGGCCACTGTCAAAATTAGCATAGAATTTAGTTGGTAGCATGGTAGATAGGCCAGGTCCAGTCAACGAGATGAGACTGTATCATCATGGGAATTATGATGAGATATAGAGTGAACAGAACGTCACGGTGACATGTATACTCATCCAAATTATTACCACCAATACATACATACATACACTATCGCATTGACATGGCCCGTTGTCAGGGCAGCAGCAGCAGCAGAGCACTCGCTCACGAGCAAGACCTCATCACCCATAGATATTTCAACAATCTGATGATGATTTTCATTAATTACAGCATTCGGAAACGCCATCTATTATTCAAAACAAAATGGCACGACAATCAACTACACACACATTCACCAGTGAATGATAACAAAATGTAGATGTATATATGAAAATTAAAATGTAATAAAGATAATCTAATAAAAATTTCACTAAATTAAGAGCATATATAACATATATGGTAAAATCAGCTTTTATTCTGGCACTTTCTGCGGTTCTTTTATAGTATAATTAAACTTTATATATTTTTAAATGGATACGAAAATAGGGTAAACACACTCGTTAATAATTAAATTGTTAAAATGTTATTTCTTTCATTAAATTTCGTATTTGAGCCCTTAGGTCAATTTGTCAATGAAGCGTCCCCAGTAAAAACAATTTATAATTTGTCAAAGCAGAATTGATACTAATCTGCGATTTCGATCGAATTGTTTACTAAGTAACGGTAATTGTCTTTAGATCTAAGACAAAGACAAAACTAACCAACATACACTAAAATTAGATCCTTTTCGAAATTTATAAATTACTACCTCAAAAACTAATAAAGATAAAAATATCTCCTATTCAAGTGTTTATACCTGAACTATTGTTTATTTAAAAATAAATTTTCAACAAGCTTAGTTATAACAACGAAATTACAGCAGCCTGACGCGTAATCGTTAGGTATCAGTTTTCACGAAAATGGTTGGCTATCATGAAAACCTTAAAAGAAAACACATAATAGTGACAAAAATTACTAACTCAAACCTTATTTAAACATAAATATATTTTCAGAATAATTATACAAAATATGCAAAACGAATTTTCAGCGCTATTTTTACGGTCTTAAAATTGTTTAAATAAGTATTTTCCAATGAAATTCCTACATAATGTGAGCGATGATCGACCATGTGAAATGGTAATAGTAAAACATGAAACAATTAAAAACGGTGTAATCCTGCCAGTTTAATATCAATGGCAATAACAGTGGTGATTAGTGGTGGGCAATACCTCTGGCATGCAAATGATCCTAGCTAGCGATGGCTATTTGCAATTGCCGGCAGAGTTGGTATAGCGTGCACTTTATTTCGGCAAGCAGCACGATGCGCTTGTAAAGGGATACACTACCCGCTACAACGACACCGACCGATCGACTGTACCCAGGCGTCTACTCTATAGCATCAACTAACTATGTATGTATGTATGTACATAACCTATACATTGAAGGTGTAACAACAGTTTGGCCATTGCAAAGATGGCAGCACCACTATTATTACTGCCAACACATCGTGAACTTCGTTACATGCATACTATAATAAACACAGTTATTGTATGTGTATGAGTGCAATAAGGACGGCGACGATGTAATTTTCGGATATGATCATTCGTGTTGGCCAATAATTTACAAGATGTTACCTATTTTATGCCATTTCATTGTAGTAGTATTTCCTGTTTAAACTAATAATCCAACAGCGAACGGTTACTTGCTCAATGCTTTGCAGCTTGTAAGGCAGATTTAGAAAAATAGAGATAAAAATTAAAGTTAAAGTTATATCATGCAACTTTTGTTTTAAATATTTTCGCTTTTATGGGAATTACTATTCTCTAACTTGTGTCATTTTCAAGATATTTAAAAAATGTCGCGAGTAAATAGTTACTCAAATATACGATTCAAAAATCAGTATTCCTTCCAATCAAATCATAAATTCTAATCATCATATTCTTATGTTCAACGGTATAGGCTGTAGAGCGTTCACACAGACGTCATGCCAACTATTGTAGGGATGTTCAAAACGTGAATTTCTGTCCGAAACTCGGTTTCTCTAATTTTCATGATTATAAAACATCTTGATAATATGCATTCTTATTTGAAAGTAAACATATACACATTTCATGTTTAACCAAACTTCTTCATATTTGAAATAACAAATTTGCAGTAAACTTTTCACTGCTTTATAGTTTTATTATTTATCCATATTCAAAGTATAACAATAATAAAAAATTTATTTCAACTATTTTTGTGTAATTTGTTTAAATTTTTATAAACCTCACTGGCTTGCTTGATACCATAAAACGAGCTCGTATAAAATACACGAATCATATAAATCTCGTTCAGTTGAAATATATTTATTTGTATATTAGTTATTAACAATAAATTGTTCAGCGCACCTAAAATTTGCTCCATTACATTCGGTATTGATTAAGTTTACAAAAATTAGAATGTTTATATAAATTAGACGAGCACTCGGGGCGCATGCGTGGACGACATACACAACATGAACACATTCGGTTTGCATCGTTCAAACTCGATACGAAAAACGAGTGTTTATTTTTGTAGAATATTTCGCAGTAATGTCGTACAACTTAGTACTCGGGTAAAAACAACACAGACATTAAATAAATGAACGCCCTTAGAAACACAGGTAGTAATCAAGTTTGTACAAAACCACGTATTGTTTCCGAAGCAACAACATTGAGTCTAGTGGAGGCGCATCCCATCCCATCCCATCCCATTTTAATGCATCCCAGGGAGTTGTAACATACTACGGATATTCTGCTGAGAATGCAGAGGGTGTGAGTGACCGCAACAAAGACGACTGAGAGAAAGACCATTGGTAAATATTAAGTACGGGCAATTTCCAAGTTTTAACAACCGCTGGTCACGCAGTAAAAGTTGCCTATTCGTATACATACGTAGAAATGCATATAGTGTATACAGCAGCAGTATATACCCAGTCGTGATGTCACACCCCTCCTCGCGCACTCTATTAACCGTCATTTGCGGATATATTCACATAATTGGATGTTAAAAGGGTTGCGGTTCGCTACTAGACGTATGACCAAATGTAATAATGCCAAACTGAGTATTAGGGTGCTACACTGACGAAATTATATTATTTTATATTAGACTAGTGAGATATTATATACTAGCTACACTGTTAGAACAGAAAAGACAGAGTGGCCTGCACAAAACTATCCCATACCTACTATTCACTATAAATGCTTTACTGACTGGACTAATATATATATTACAGCTTTATATTGTTTTAAATGTCCGCTGCGATTGCCAATAAATAATATCAAAAGTATGGTTATTTTCAAAGGCGCTTTTCCTGTAAACTTTCCTAATACAGTTTTCAAATAAACAAGCATATGTACAAGCACTGATGCCTTAAGCTCGTCGAATAAAATGCAAAATAAAACATTGACCGTTGTATGAAATATACAATATCAAATTAATTTTACATTTCTTATGGAAAAATAATATTGCTGTTATTTTATGTTTTTATTTAGTTGATTAATACATTTGAATGAAGTATTAAATTGTTAATAACAGCGGCCCTTAACCATTTGCATTCACTTTGGAGTTAAATTAAATCGAAATAAAATATCAACAAAGGCCTTGACTAAATTTCTTTTGATTATAGTTGTACCGGTGTGTTTTTAGTGGTAAATAACACGCGATGAGTATTTACACGCACGTCTAAATAAATGACTTGAGCCATAATATTGGCTTACACCTAAAAGTTTCTTCTTATAAATACATTAAGGTGTTGATAAAATAAACTTTACAAATAATTTATTTGTGAGTAAGTCATTACCAACGAAGTAATGCAATTTGCAACACATTCGACATGTATAGGTACAGGCCCCAACCCCTGCAACTCATTTCTTGATATACAATAAAATATAAACTCCATGATAAATCATATGTTAATACAGTTTTATGTAAAGCCGAATTGAAACACATTAGAGTTTAAAATAAACAAGTAAAAGCACACAACATTTGAGATATTTATACTGTATTTCCGCGATTGTTTAACAGAACAGAACAGAAGAGAAGAGAACAAGGTGGTGAGGGTTGAATGCTAAGAAAAGTGGCACAAACAAACAAAACAATAAATCTCATCATTAGATCGTCGACAATAGCACAAACACCACTACTCTAATCGTCATCATTCACACTGTGTGTCCCATTTCACTTCCCCTCATCAACGACTTCTGCAGAGTCTATTCCCAGATCATTTAACAGCCTCAAGCACTAAGTTGAATTGTAAATATTCTAGCAGCACCTTGTCTTTCATCATTATTTAGTCATTCATAAATAAATAGAACAAATTGTTCGCGATAATACCACAATTTTTCGATATTCTTCCTTCTTAACTATTTCGTTGCTTGTACTTATAAGGCTAACTGATGATAGTCTTGTTCCTAAACTTGTTTAATTCAAGAGAATTGAATTCGGATTCTATTTATTATCTGATCGTTTAAAGGAGATAGTAATTTGGATGTTTAAATTATACGTTAGCAAAAAGAATGTAGAATAATTTGTATAAACAAGTGTGATACACTCCTTAATGTTAATGTATATATATATACAGTGTATTTATCTCGTTTTCCACCAACTACGAGTATATGATAGCTATTGTTCAAAGTTTCAACATTTCAATACGTAAACTTGTGTCGTCGGATATGAACAGTAGCGATCTCACTCACTCCACCTGTGACAGCCATTATTATCTTTTCTGCATTGTGAGATTTAAGACCTCCGCTTCATATCTTAGGCTATTATGCATATAATTATAATAATAAACTTGTTAGATTCGTGTCTTCAAACTCTACTTGTTTAGATATGCCAGCCTGTATTTCTGTTTATCTTTATACATGTTTATACAGTTTTATTGCACATTTTAACTATAGCAAAATATGGCACTGACATTTTCTTTATAACCATAGGTGTACACACTAATGCCACCAGCTAGACGTACGGCTTAAATCAACTTTGGTTCAAAGTAAACACAACATATATTGGAGAAGTAATGAAATTTGCAAAATTGCAATCCATGAAAAGTGCGAAACAAATTTGCGGAAATATAGAAATACATGATTCGACAATGAATATAATGTTTCAGTACAATCGGAAGAAACTTTATTTATATACACAATAAAGCTAGCAATTTTTTGAAGTGCTCAATGCATTTCTAGTATCAATAATATGCTAGATCCTATTTTTAGAACTGCATTAATCTGGAAATATTTGGGTTATTCTTATGCAAAATAAATAAAATCCCAAAAATATAACGTCCTTTAAATTTGAAAAGATAAAAGCATTTCTTAAGTACTTATATTATATGCATATCCAATTTACTTTAAATTGTTCCACCACCAAAGGAGTTGCGTCCACAAAAATTGTATATTTCTTCTATAATTTTTACAGTTTTCGAGATATTGAAAATGTAGGAAGGATATACAATAATTTCTGTTTGAAATATCCTTAACAAATATAGGTGGTTTATTTCTTTCTAGGGATATACCAATATTAAATTCAATACATCATATTTACATGTTCAACAACAGTATTGGGGGTAGAGATACACACACACACACATATGTAATTGAGAAAATAAACCAAATGGATTTAGGGACCGTAAATTACATTTTCTTTGTGTTCACAATATTTTATTTATGTATTCAATTAATAGATAATATGGTGTATGCAAGACGCGTCCGTCGTCGTGTCATCAGCAACGACAAAACAGATGAAAAAGAAAAGTAAAGAGTTTGGCAGGGCAGTGATGTCCTGAGGGGTGGATTCCGTTAGAAAACTAAGAAGGGTTGTTTATGTAGGTTGACCTTTTGATTATTGATCTCGCTCATCCATCTTAGGCAACCCCCAAGGACTCATTAGTATTTGCTGGGTGGATGCCCTCAGGGTGCCGGCTACTGCCAGCTTTCCTAAAGGGCCACTTCACTCGCTCTCTCTCTCTCGCTCCCGAATAAGAATTTCACTTTTTTTTTTGCTTTAACCTATAGTTTTGTCTTGTGGCGATTTTTTACCTAACCGTTTTTCTGGGGTTCGGTCCTCGAAAACACATGTCTGCAGAATATATTGTCCTCTTTACTGCAAAGTTGGTCCCATTTTTTGTGGGCCTGATCATCGTTTAATCTCTAGGGCACAGGTGAATCAAATGACCCGCTTAATCCACTAATATTGATGTCACGTAATTGAACACGTCATATGAATTATAAAAACTTATTGCAATATTGCACTTTCTTAAACGTGTCATCTTGAAATATGTATTGATGCACACATTCGTGTACGTATCTTCCACAAATATGTATTTTGTAGTATATTCATATTATTTTATTATACATAGTAGTGGGCGGATATTTCGATAAAATTCTATTAGTGATTGACTAGTTTTAAATTTTTATTTAGTAAATTTGGGTATTCATGGATACAATTTTATAATAAATATCTATTTTTTCGAGAAAATATTTCAAATTAATCATATAATTTATTTTAATATCTATTACATTTATCCCTTAACTGTTGCTGTTTTTCTAACCGCAAATAAAAATCACAGGAATAAACTTAAACTACCGGTTTAGATTTTATAAACAAAAATTGAAGTTTTTCTTCTAAACTTCAATTGTGTGTTTCAGTTAAGATCTTGAGTTTGAAAATGTTCAACATTTTAATAGTCTTTTGTATAGATTTCGTTCAAGAGAGTAAAAATGTAGTTTGAAATAGTAGGGAATCAGTTACCGAAGAGTTGAGATTATGTGAGCAAAGTTTGGTAAACTTAAGCCGAAGTATACAGACATAAATAATTTTATATCGGTTATGGTAATCTAGTGTAAATTTATACGAGGGTGTTTTAAAGATTTATGTTTTCTATTTTGGTGCAAACTTATTAAGCTAGTGTGAGACAGAGTTCATAATATCTACTAGTTAAATTTTTAGTATCGAAAAGTACAGCGCTATATTAAATTTTAGATGCTTTTCGTTTCGAAATAATGAATGATTTTACGACCTAATTTTATAGTATTGAAATTGTCGAATAAGAAATTGTTATACATCCTGAAATATATATCTCTTGTGCAAATAATTATTGAAATTGTAGAATCAGGGCGGGTCTATATGTGGCGCCAAGTGACTAAAAACGTCATAAAGAACCACGTAATACGGACATTTTATGCATTTTGATATTAATCTGTTAAAATATGCTTGCCATGTTATTTCTAAATAATAAATAATGGGAAAGGGTTTACAGAATCTTGTTTCATTGTCAATTGAAATTGAGTTATGTGAAAAGTTCGTGAATGTGATCTTAAATTAATATAGAACAATGTATTTTAGCATAAAAGGTATTCAGCGATTGTACACACGTCAAAATGTGACTGATTAATAATATATTCAGTTTGTTAGTTGTATTACGCATGTTCTTGCAAATATGTAGCTGATATACATTTGTATATATATATATATATATATATATATATATATATATATATATATATATATATATATATATATATATATATATATATATATATATATATACATGATATAATGAATATGCATTATAGTATTATAATGTGCGAGGAGGTATAACTCTACTCATATTCACATGGATGAATACAGCTAATAACGTATTTATAGTTGGCGTGGTGTTTCTAGGAACTACCTCAAATTACTATTGACTTTCATCATTCTGCCACGACACTAGCGCTCTTTATACACCTATGAATATATTAGCAAAACGCAATCATGCGCAACTGCATATATATACTATACTATACTATACTGTACATGAAGCTAGCCTTCAAACTATGAAATGCTTAAAGAGTTCTATTTATGCTGAAATGAAAATGAAAACCAGTTCTACGTGTGGAAATCAACAAATATTCTCCACTGAATACGTTGTCAAATTTAAAAATCAATTTCATCTTTAGTTATGCCAATGCAGTATATTACTATATCTTGTAGGATGAAAAATTTTAAAGATTCTATCCATCACAGAAGGGCATAATCTCCTACACCAGAAATACTTATCCTCGATTCATTGATTCTGATATCATTTTGATCGGTGCTAGATATCTCTTTCCTGGATTACGTTAGGCCCACCCAGTCAAGCAACGTATAGGACAGCGGACAAAGTTTTTTATTCGAAAATTAAATAATTATTATGTAATAATTTGAGATATGAACGATGACAGTGATTATAAATAAATTTACAGCATCTCACAACATATATGCATTAACTTAAGTACTGCTTCTATTTCTAAATAAGAAAAACTACATACTCATCCAATAAAAAATTTTGCAGAGCAGACAACTTCGACAATGTTGCAATAGTTTAACTGTTGAGAAACTGAGAGTAAAATGTGGCCAAAACAATATTAAGTACCAAACTTCAATAACACATGCACAATTCTCCTAATAACAGGCAAAATATTATACGTGCAGCACTTTAAGGGGATGGGGTGTAGTGTGCGCGATAGACACACACACAGACACACAGACCAAAAAGCATCTTGATGTCGTGCGAGAGTTTACGTAATATGTTTGGTTAGGAAGCAACACACACACACACACACACACACTTCTCTCCTCAGCCACGCCATGCCGTTATTAAAGCGAAGGCAATACAAGTTTCAGTTGCGCGATTATGAGCGCGGTTTGTTTCAACAACGGATGTTATTAATTATCTTTCTGTACATCATGCGCATGGCACCACCAAGCCAAGCCATGCCATGCTGCGCGTCTACTTGTCTCTACACGTTCACGTGTTCACTGTCTATGTGTGAACGGAGAACAACCCTAACCCCAAACGGAGATAATGTTGCCTAAAATAACAAAGTCACTGCCAGATAACTGTGCTATAGTACTAGTTCTATCCATAACACGGGAATTCACTGGCGATTTACATTTTCCATAAACATATTTAGGAACTTCCTGTTTTGATTGTGATTTTCAATCTGTAATTAATATGTTTACATAGATTAAATATATTTTAAAAAATATGTAAGGCTTTTTATATCTATAACATTTTATCGAATTGTTAACCAAAAGGCGATAATAATAAAAAAAAATGCTGCTCGCATCGTATATCTTATACCTAAGCCGAGCTGGACGCAGCGGTGCGTTGTACGTACCGAATCTTGGTATGTATAATATATTTAAAATTATATTCTAAGGCATAATTCAATTAACTACAAAAATATTTCGTCATCATCGATAAGTATTTGCAAAGGTCTGGTAAAATCATCAACACTTTTCACCTATCTTGTTTGGCGATAAAAAAATAAAATCTTCAAAAATAAGCACTTATATAGTTTTTTTTTATCTTCGAACAAGAATTATGACAAAAATGTATATGATTGCCACGCATTTTTTATGCAAATACGCATTGATTACATTTTAATAGAAATCCTTGTTTACGAGCTTAATGTTTTACCCTAAATACTGTCTTGACCAGTTCTTCTTACAAATAATAGAATGTCATTTAAATGTTCTAAACCAGAGAAAATGAAGTTATTTTTAAATACATAACACATTATATTTCAACACAATTCTATATTGGGTAGAAAAAAAAAAACAAATAATTGTGTAAAACATGATCGTAATCCAAACCAAATACACTGACTAAACGAAGCGAATACGAAGAAGCTGAATGTTGGCTGGTTCAATTATCTGAAAACAAAGTTGTGACTGACAAGATGTGTTGCGGAACTTGGTGCTGTTGTGCTGCAGTGTAGTAAGTGATTACGAGGTAATGCATCTTGTTGTTTCAGCAATGCATCAGCTGCAGTGCTGCCATCTAGCACGAAACAACGCAATGACTGTTGGGAGTGTTGATTTGTACACGCACTTCATACACGAGAAACCCACATAACGCTGTGAATACACACATACATGCATACATACATACACACATACAGACAGACAAGTGGATTAATATTGTTACTACTACAGCAAAACAAACCCGAGGCAAGATACGCCGCGTCGGTTAAACATTTCAATGGATGACAGCAGCTCCAAAATCTACTGATTTTGCGATTTACTGGGACAATCAACAACGCGACACATTTGCATCGTTAACATGCGCTTAAATTGTTTCAAATGATTTATATATTCTTATACGAATGTGTATGTAAATATAAGAGAGTCGAGGAAAGGCCACTTCAGCTTATAAATTAAGTATTTGTAACAGAATGTTTTATTGCTTTGTTCTTTTACGTATCGCGCGAATAATTAGATAACATATTCGAACCGATTTTACTCTAAGCTAAACACAAAGTTATTCCGGATTTCACCAGGCACACCCAATCAGACAACATATTGGACAAATACCCTAACAACAAGTGGCCCGCGTCGAAAAACGGCGCGCACTGGAGTACTCTAGTGCACTCTAGCAGTTTTAAATTCATGTAAATAGTTTAAGATTGAATTAAGGTTGAAAGTTATGAATGAATATGTGGCTGGCGCACGTAAATGATAAAAGAGACAAAGATTAAACGGAGAATCATATTGTGTACGTGCGTGCGTGCGTGCGTGTGCGTGTATACAGACAGAGGCTACAAAAGTTCTTCGCTAGGTAGTAACATATTGCAGTTTAAAACTTTGGAAGAGTCATTTCGAAATTGTTCGTTCGTTGCCTCCGAGCGAATATGGTGCTACGTTTAATACACAAAAGGAGAACGATGAACGCACAGAACACGTGACTAACGAAATGGATGCAGCCAAACTTGTAATAAATAATACGGTCTCCTGCTCTAAATTCGATATATGTTTTGAAAAACAGCATAAAATATGTTATTTTCTGCCCGAAATACAAAAAGTCAGACCCTGGAGTATTACTTTTTAACAAAACCCACAGGAGAGTCACCTAAATCGTACTACCTAATAGTAATTTTTTGATACATTTATTAATGTGTACGAATATTAATATTTGTGCATATAGTTTGATATTGTTTGACACCTTTTCTTAATGAGTTCAGTTTATTTTTTAAAGAACACCATTTTATAAGATAATGTTAAAGGTACCTTTTATGAAAGCAATCTCTTAAATCGAACTTCCCTGGTTCCAAAATCGTACTGGTGGTTAATTTAGCTATGAAAATAATACGAAATTTGTTTTTAGATGATGAATATGTAAACAAAGTTACTAAGTAAGAAAGAATAACTATAATATTTATTATGGAAATTCAAGTGCGATTTTATAAATCGTATCAGTACGCTTACAAAATATTGTTTTCTTATTTTGGGGTTAACAATATATTGTAATACAATTATTCCCCAATTATACTATAGCTATATAGGTATATATAAACCGGTGTATATTCCCGCGAACAATGCCAGCTAGATAAGAAAACGTTTCGCAAAATTCCATGAATTTATAGTCACAATGAAATGTATGACAAATACCCGCCTGTGTACATACACACACACACACACACATAGTACCCTACCTACAACAGCTTTAGTTTTGAATAAAACGAAAAGAAAATGCAAACATTATAATCCTTATTCCTATTTATATTCCAATGTCACATAAGAATATGTCTTGGCAGCGGTCGCCCTTATAGCATATATTGTCACATAAGTACATGACAATGGGACCAAAACATACTATCAACCAATTTAAACATGAACGAGCACATTCAGATGCTTCCTCGGAGCGCTAGATTATAATATGGGTTGTAGGTAGAGCTTTTCTACCGGCTACCGAATGACGCTAAATTAAACAATCATAAACATCTGAACCTCAGGCCCGCCATAAGCTGTTTTGATTCTCTCGTCTGGAAATTATCTTATATGTATACGTTACTGTGTGTGTGTGTGTGTGTGTCTGCCCATAAAAATGTCAGCTGTTTTGGATTTTGTTTAAAATTAGTAAAATATCAGCGCAACAATTATAAAAACTAATAAAATAGTTAATTCGTATTAGTTGCTTTATGGAATTTCTATGAATTTCGAATGCGTGCTTCTAGCAAATGTTACACTGGTTGTGAAATGTTTTTTAAACTATAATGTCTTTCAGGGAGGGTCAAAACGTGTATTACCGTTAAATTCTGGAGTCCTACATTTTTAGTGATTACAATACTACTATTAGAGTCTAATAATTAGACGTACATTCGTATTAGCAAGTAAAAAAGTGTAGAGATGAGAATCGTGTATAGGAGACACATACACTGTCAGATACACTGTGATGGTGTAGTGTTATGCTCGAAGTTTGTAGTGGCTTCAAAGTTGGTAAATAGTTAATGCTGTCATGTGCACGTGCAACAATTATCACGTAATTCGCCTAACGGCATTTGCACTGTCTCATTTACCTACCGAGACACATTCTACTCTCTGTATTATACTCTACACAACCGAACATTGTTATTGAATTGCAACGGAAGCTTTTGACAGCATTATTATATCTGGACAAAGATTCAACAACTTCACTTAAAATAGAGAACCACTAAATACAAGTTTACAACCGAATTTGTTCATATCTTGGTCGATAATTGCACTACTAAACTCGAAAACTCAATTTCAAGAAATAAATAAATGCATGCAACTTGTTGTTGTTGTTCACACGGAAATAATTCCTGTCGATATTATTTCTATGAAATTCATTTAAAACTTCAGATATTGAAAATAATAGAGGATTTGGCCACATTTAAATTGATTGTAATATTAAAATGTTTAGCCACTAGAGAAACCTACAGAAGTTTATCGCTTGTGACAATAATTTTAATTAACGTTGAATTCAATTAGACAGGAAAGCAGCAGTCAAAGTTTATTTATTTTAAATTTTTCTCAACGTTTCAAACAGATACGTACATAGTATATAATGCACACAAACACGCACAGTCAGTCCATACATCTGGCCAAAGTGGACTACAGACTAGTTTACGTTTGATTTCAATTACCTGAAAAGTTAATCCTTTTAGATGTTCGTCGAAACTTGTTTCATTAGTTGTACGCTAAAATGATCACGTTTTCCACTGATGAAATGTTCGGGTGAGACAGCGAATAATATATCTAGTTACTTTATTAGTCGATTTAATGCTAGTAAGGTAAATTGGCAATTGAAGTTTCTGTTAACTAGTGATGTTAAATAATTGTTTATATGTTCTTAATAAAGGTTAATTTGCAATTCCGTTTTTAGATAAAATGAAATGCGGCCAAGTAAGCTGGTTTATAATAGATTTATAGTGGTGCGCTTCGGATGAAGCAGAAGGAAAACCGAGTAAAAAATATTTAATAATCTTAAAATATGATCGTTGAGTTTTATTAATAATTCAGAATTTAATTTTACGTTTACAAGATGAACAACGTGCTCATAAAGTATAATAATTACCTACTTCATGCTAGTTTAAATATGAAAATTTAATGTGCTTGCAATTTAATAGATTTTATCCACTTTTATAATATCTTTTTAACTCGTTGTACTATTGCAAAACGAGCTATAGGGTGTTCCGTCATTTGTCTGTAACAATCTCGGAATTGTACAGAAATTCATATCACGTCTTCGAGTTCCCGAAGAATATGTAAAACTCATACAATTAGATCGCTTGCGCTTATATACTATAACTAACTTTGTGGATGCATCACCTCCGAAGATACTGGACCAATTTTAACATTAAATTTGAATACCTGTATATTTCCTATCGTATTGGAAAAATCCCCTTATGCTTGAGTTATCTTTTCAAAATATGAGGCTACACAAAAGTTTTCATTGTCTATTAACGTTTCCTGGATTTTTTTCATTTTCAAATTGAGTTAGCTCCCTGGTTAGTAAGCTTAAGGCATTGGTTTTTTTTTTACGCATATCATATTTTAATAATTTGCAAAATAGTACCACTATTTCCAGCTTGTTGATAGTGTAACAAGCTAGATCTTTATAATAATTTAAAAATGTTTATGAAGGATATTAATATGTTTAGAATACCTGGTGTTTGAAAATAATCTATTATTCTTTTGCACAATAAACAACACTCTGATTCTAATCCTACCAGCTTCTTACACATCAAGCTAATAAAAATATAAACAAAGTTTGGCCTATTTCCATAAATCCAAAAACAAAATAAATATTATTTTATAATAGGACAAACCAAATGTTTGTTCAACAAACCCTTATATTGAAAACATGTTTATATCAAATATTTGTCAATACGAATATAAGCAAAAAAGAATCAATCTCCAAAAAGATAAACAAACATATCCTGGAAATTCCATTCTATATCTGCAAATATTCGGATTGTTGTCTTGACCGACAATGAGGGGTGCTTCGGGCAGGGGACAAGGGCGGAGTGGTACAGTTGCACATCATGTCCGGTCATTGTTATATCGCTATCTCTATCTTATGATACCTGGTTCGGCATGAGAATGTGCGTTCGTTCGTTTCTTCATTGTTTACCGAGCCAAGAACTGTCGCACCGTCTTCACGTCATTCGGGGGCAGTTACTGTGTCAAATGCTGTCTCACGCGTCGCCGGGAACCATTCGCCGTTGCCTTCTATTCCCATTCTATTCCGTATTGCGTATTCACTCACTCTTTGCCACCTCATATCTTCGGAACCACAAGAAATGCACGCGTTTGACACTAAGGTATTCACAACTCCCTTTTACGGCTGTGGTTACCTAACTCTTATTTTGTCAACCAACAATTTTATTTTTATTTATTTTGTCTATTTTTAACAACAGTTTAGCCAAAGTAAATCTATATGTTTATTATTTTATGTGCTAATTAATTATTTCATACAAAATCCAATAAATGTAGTCCCATAAAATAATAAGTATATTATGCATAGTGATTTTATTATTTATGTAGAAATATATATATATATATATATATATATATATATATATATATATATATATATATATATATATATATATATATATATATATATTGCTAACAGAATGTAATTCACGCGGCCGTCAAAATCTGTCGTTTATTTGGCACAAAAATTTAAATAGACAAAATGCATTAAAACTCAAATTTACGAAACAGTTTCATACTGAGAAAAAATTTTAACAAGAAAAACTATATGAAAATAAGTTTGCAGAATTTCATAATTTTTGTTTTTAGCATATTAACTGTGGTTTTAGGCAATATCAGACCTTTTCTAATCCGAGACTTGTACCAAAAGATTCGTGTGCCAATTCGGATAAACTTAAATCTTGTTTAGTTAAATATCGAGTACAATTTTCCTTGTGATTGGGTAAATAACTGAATAAATATATAGCATAATGGGAAAGTGATGAAGTATAAATGAAATAATAATATCAAATTTGTTTAAGGCATTATTTTTGTTGTTTTATTAATAAATGTTGAATGCAGAGTATTATTGTTCTGGCCGTCCATCAAATGTGGTGAAGCTTTGTTTGAAAATGTGTCGTCCGCTGGAGATGTCGGTGGGTGACATTTCAATTTCTATTGTAGTTTTGCCATAACTCGTATGTCATGTCACACCAGATAGAAAATGCAACAACAATAAGTACACGAACAACCAGAACTAGAACTAGAACAGGGCGGAAAAAGAAACTACATGCGACGACGACGACTTCCTTTCACATTATGTTTAAACTGAACATTCGTAAGATGCGATGGCGCTGATGCAAGTTATTCGTGCACTTTTAAACTTGTTGACAATTTAATACTCTGCATTCAGTCTTCTATTATATTCTAGTTGTTTGAAAGTATAAAGTTATACGTTCTCACAATAATGTTTCATCCTACACACGAACCACAAAACATATAATGTTGGTTGGTTGGTGTCTTTGTATCTTTATCAAATGCGATGTTAACATACATACATATATTTTCTTCTGTTTTTACAGAAAATGAAGAATTGCAAAAATTGTTAAAACTTCTTCATAGGTCGCACCAAAAAATTACTACACACTTTTTATTTTCTATACGCAGTAATAAATACTTCAGTAATCATGAAAAATGTCGAAGTCGATATTTCAATGAATATACACGTTACACACGATATATCATTTGATTTTAATATCCGCATTTTCATACCTTTTATTATTTCAATTATTTCATCATTACTGCTGATTCTAATAATTCGATTAGCAATTGATTTCAAATGCTCGATCTCTGTCATATTGCTCACTTTTACATGCTCTACCCCAAAAGTGATTTGCGAGCAAAAGAAACTCTTAATCAAACACGCATATTGTTGCTCTCTTGCTCGTAAAATTCCAATTGAACATGCTAATCGCATTCGGTGTGCTCTGCGAGTAGCGCCCAAAACTGACCAATCGAAAACGCTACAAGTGCTTCTGGCATTCGTTTATTTTCTATGAATTTTGTTTTATTTTTAATATGTTTTGGTTAATTGTAATAAATCCTATAGTTTTTATAGTGTTGATAGTTAAATGGATTATTGCAGAAGTTAACCAACACATTTCATTGTTATACATTTGAATATGATAGAAGATGCAATTTCCATGCCGATGGCTGTAGCGCAATCTCATTCAACAAAGCGATTCTCAGTACAAAATATTATCTAAAGTACAGAACCTGAACCAAAGATGCTTGTGCAGCTAAACCAGATTTTCTATTATGTAGTGCAGTTCTATCGGTACTACTATTCTGGATAACATTCGCTTATTACAAAAGGAAGCAGAAGAAAGAGCGCGGCAAACGTTAGAAGTGCATTATGGGTAAACCGATAATGTAATACTCGCGCGCATGTATATGTGTTACAATGCATATATACAAATAGGTACATCCCTTTTCTCAACCTGATGGTAACATCACTGAAACATGTTGGAGATAATGTTGCAGCAGCACTTGTTCATATCTGAATATACAATTGGTCGGCCATTGTGATGTTCAGCAACAGTTGTTACATGACAGCTAAGCGTCTATTGTGATCGATGTTCTAACCATATGTTGTTGAGCTACTTGGTTACCCGCAGGTTACACACCGGTTATGACACCTACATATATTTCTAATTTTATCACCAAAACGAAATTCATTGAAAAAATTTATTTACACAACCACCACTATTTAAAGGTTCTTTTTTACTTTCCTTTACGAAGTAATAAGTAAGTCTAGTGTTATAATTTATTTAGAAAACATTTTTTTAACCATTGGTTTTTCAATGAAGATAAGTAATTTATATTCACTGAATTTTGATGAGATACAATGATAAAAGAAAGAATTTTTTGTTAAGAATTTTATTTGATCCGAGTAAGATACAAATGCACAACCAAACTGCTGAGCTAACAACATAATGTTTCGCTTGACCGCCTTGGATACGAATTGCTTTGAAGATCGAAATGGATCCAGTTATTTAAAATTATTTGAAGTTTCAAATATATTTAAGTGTATTAAAGTTAGAAGACACAGAATATTAACAAAAATCACACGGTAATCGCATATATATTAATCTGTAATTATTTGAAATCACTACAATTTATTTGAAACTCTATGAATTTAATAGTATTTGTAAAAAATGAGTGTTAAAAAAATAAGCTTATATACCTACCTAAACCTATAAATACTCTTTAACAATGTAATACAAAATCGATGTTCATACAAAAGATTTTTTACTTCTGAAATATGAGATCATCCGATTATAAACCATAATATTTTTAATACCAGCGGGACAAAGCAAGCCAAAGCCTATTCAAAATATTACAAAAACATTAGATGAAAGGATCATATTTGTATAATTGATAGAAAACTGTTATAATCTATTGGCTATATCTTTCAAAATGCACTAAACTAACAAAATTTAAACGAACTTCGAATACCCACATAAACAATTTAAATAAAATTATATTAAACGCCATTAATATGCTCATAAATACAAATAATTCAAGAGTAACATCAAATCTAGTAAAGCTTTTTGTTAATAAACCGTAAACAGTAATATATATGCGTAGATGTTAAATTAAGAACATGGTAAATGCAAATAATAGTATATTCTAACACTTTATCCGCCATTGTATCCTTGAACATACACAAATAAGACAAGAATAACATTAAGACTAGTGCATTTGTTTGAAATAACAACAAAGTGATGCTGAAGTAGTATTAAACGGTAGTGTAGCTTATACGTTAGGTTAAGAATGTGCACATAATTGTTACGATGTGTTTTAAATATAAGTGTTATAACTATACCCGTTAATTAGAAAGGTTATTATGTGAGCAACAGTCTTCCTTAATTCTTTAATTCAGAACGTATAAACACATTTACAGTCTATCTACCAGTGAAATAGGTCGTGTATTGAGAGTGATTTAGTTAGTGACAAAAGTGTTGTGAATTATTATTTGAGGTGAGGTTGATAGCTAATCTTTAACGTATTGATATTTGGGTATTTAACTAATTGTATTGATGTTGAAGTATAATTATGGAGTAAAGTAAAGAATATGAGCTAGATCTATTAAATGCGTTTCGAGATAATTCTAAAGAGGCGTTAATATTATTGATTTTAATGAAATAAAGTGTCATGCAGGAAAAGTATCAGTATTTAAATATTGTCGATAAGCTTCCGACTACAACAAATCTACAAGTAAGAAAAACCATACATTTTAGTATCGTAATCTATATAAAATACATATAATACATGAATAATTTCAAGCCTAGGGAAGTTGTTTTAAATTATAACAAAGTTATGCTAAAGTGTCATAAACGGTAATGTGAGTAGTAAGGTAGGTTAGGAGTAAAGTCCATTTGCAATTTTTGTGCGCGCAGGTAACTGATATTAAGGGACAATACCGGGTGGTGCAACAATACACCGGAATGGAAGTATTAAAGCCGGGACAATAGTTGCCGGGTTACTAAACGTTGTCAAACACGATCTATGTATACTTCTATACGGTACATACCGGTTCAGTTGAGTTGTGGTTATACGTTGGTCGGAAAAATGCTTCAATGAACATCACACAAATATACTGAACCAAACAGGACCAGTTCCTCACGAATTTCTATAATAAATAAATAATATCTTATAATAGATTTATGCCGGATATTCCAGTTGTGGCCAAAACTCTAGTTTTGTTTAAGATTTTGTTTTGAGTGCACATTGGCACCAAAAACCTGTAACCATAAAAAAGTTAAGATACTTTCTTATACGTAGTTATCATTCTAAATTATATACATTTTAAATTTAATTTATGTATTAAATTGTTTCATTTTGTTTCAAATTCCTTTAACAATCGCTATGAAACATCAAAACATTTTGTAACATTTTTATCTATGGCAACGAAAATAGCTATTATCGAAATTGATTTTCCAGTAAATGCTTTATTTTTTGAAAGAACTTCTCAAACAAAAGTTACTAATACAAGTTTTATAATAAACATTTCTGCTCAACTCATGCTGTTTTCGTGATATTGCAAAATTCTTACGAATTAGTTACTACTTCCGGTTATTGCATTCAAAAATAGGAATATTTCTTTCGGGGCCTATCCAGGTCATAAGTTTCAAGTTTAATAATATTATCAATGGTTATTTGTTGAAGAGCGATCACAGACATCATTCAGAAACGATTATGGTTAGCCAAAAACATGAATTTTCGTTAAATTCTCGAGTTTGAAATGTTATTATGATCAAAATAATTGCTTATATACAAACCTATAAATTTTGAATACATAGATATTAATTAAAAAGTAAAGTACGTATAAGAAAATCGAAAGACGGATCCTGAATTGTTTTCATTTTTGAGCTCATTGCCTTGGAAGTATTTTGGCAATTGCATTTAAAACCCGATCGAAAACAATTGGGTAAATATATTATGTGCATACCAAGATAAAATTGGTCTAGTACCTTCGGTGGAGATGCGGCTACAAACTCTGGTCTTATAACCGTTGAAGTAATAAGCGAGTAACATACATCCAAATATATGAGTTATATTATTTTCGGACTCTGAATGACATGAACGGAATTTCTAATCTATTTGATTCCGAAATAATCTTATTTCACGTAACGTTTATAATATAGATATTTATTATTCGAGTGATTTAAAGGGTAGAATGAACTTCTGCATTGGAGCACAACTGAATACACCCCTGTTGTGTGTAAAGATGAAATCGGTTGGCTTAACATGGCATACACAAAAATTTAAGGTAGCGGCCGCTCTCAAGATGATAAAAGAAACGTTAATAGTTATATTAGTAGATCACTTTCAACTCACACATTGGTTTGTACCAACGAACATCTGCAGATGATCGGCCCCATGCTTCTCAACAATGTACTTTGGTTTTTATTCTTGGATGATTTGTGGTTTACGAAAACGTTTAAATTCCATCAATGTAAACGTGGTAAAGAATAACGAAAACACAATTGTCATGCTGTTAATAGGCGTATTTGCTGAAATACTCCAAATTGTATCAAGTCATCATGACCGGACCAAATATATGAATATGTATGGTGTTGCGTTGTTTTCTAATTGAAAAGCGGACAAATATCTAAGTGTTCACTTCTAATTGAGTAGCAAAATTAATTAAACTTTGATTTGGGTTGTCATTTATTGTTTATAATTCCTAAATACAAGTACAAATGAATATATATTTAAACCGCGTGAGATTTATATAGATTTATATATATTTCAAAATAATAGATTTTTTTTTTCTGTGAATGGCAATTTTTTTTACATGAAAACTCAGCAGTAGATCAACTGTGTAAAATTTAATTACTGAATTTGGGAATACGTCGCGGTTAGCACGTTAAACACATAAATACATACACATACACACAGACAATACATGTATATAGGTATTAGCAATAACATTCGGTGTATTGTTCCCGCGGTGAGCGAGTGAGTGATGGCACATGATCAATCATAAATCGACAGTGACGAATTAGTTTAAAGCTAATAATCTGCGTTTCTATTTATACATCATGAGCAGGCAGCTCGATAACCATATTCAAATCCCGCATCACACTGTTCATATTCGCCGATGAATGTCACGAAAGTGCTTCGTTCGCTCTGCCAATAAAATTCGCTGCGAAACAATGCCAAATCAATTTGCTTCCTTTGTCTATTCCTTTGAACAAAGAATACGGCGTTGTATTCTACTAGCTAATGGACATTTCGTACGAATATAAAATCTAATGCATTAGTTGAGCGTAAATAATTATTATATTGCTAATTGAATGGATTCCCATTATTATACGCATTTCAATCCAATAAGCTATTATTGTTAATTGCCGTTTACATTGCTTTCTATAATTGCTGCAATACGAACGAATAATTGATTAAAGTTCTATTACATCCAGATTGTCACATAGAAATATATGAACAAACTCGTTATTTTTGCAAAAAAGAAAGACACTTAATGCCTGGTTCATTAAAGTTTTCAACATTATTGTTTAACGAAACCAACTATATTACTAATTTTAAAACGCATCTTTACGTTTACTATATACAACAAATATCAAGTTGCTTCATAACTAAGTGCGCCTTTGTTAAATTATTATTTGGTTCGTATTGATTGGCAATAGCCAGGTTTTAAACAAAAATTGAAAATGTGGAAAATTCATCAAATGTCGCTGTAACTTGAACCTGGAAACTGTACATCAAAATTTTACAGGCAATATCCGTATTAAGGGTCCCTGAATCCATTTTAGCTATTGTCTGAATGACGTATGTGTCTGTATATGTGGGAAAGCTTTGCAGCCAATATGAATTCAAAAAATGTATATTCTTGGAAAGAAAACTCCTATTTTTGAAAAAGATACTTTAACCGGATGTGCTTGTTTACTCGTATCATTTTATGCATATATTAAAAATAACACGAGTTGAATAAATTAAAAAAATATATATATATAAAATCCTGGCAACTTTTGTTTGACATGTTTACTGATAAATTGCCTTTCAAATTACCCATGCTACATTTAGGTTTCAAAAGTGAAAACTATGTATGATTTTCTATTTATGTTTATTATATGCGTCGACGGTGCATCTTGGGCATAAATCTATGAAATCTGGAAGCTACAATCTAAAGCACATGAATATAGCTATAGCTTTAAAATGATTTCGATTGGTTTCGCATCCCTTGGTGTAGTATATACCTTTGTATATAGTTGCGTAGGCAATGGCTGCCAATACGACACACGGACCGCGAAAAAGATTTATCCGCGTGTGCTGTGCTCGGGCAGAATCGCACGCGCTATTCTTGCTTTTTACTTCTGCAACATAAACTCTATTCCAGATCAGTCACGCGGTTATACGAGAGAGAGAGAGCGAGAGTTATTGGAGAATCGCATATAGAAGAGAGACCGAGGTGCGACACCCTTTTGTACACAGGTGCTAGGAAGCTGCTATTCTTACTTTGGTTTTGTCGTTATTTGCCGAAGCTTTTAGAAATCACCGACCACCGTAAACGACACCGCCGCACATATTTGCGCTATACGTAGTGTGCGCTGCTGCTGCTCAATGAAAGAAAATAAATCATCAATATTTGTGAGGTGATGGCGGTGCTTTTTGACTTTGCAACGCGCTATTGTGTGTGCAACTTATTGGTTTGCATTCCTTTGGTTGTGGTCATTCATGCGGCGAAGCACAAATTAGTCTATTTCCCGGTTTCCATGCGTCGGCTTTCTTTCCCAAACCAACATACGTCGGATTTTCATACTTAGATATTTAATCTTACACTTAGAGAATACTGATCTATTTGTGTTCTTACTTGGCCAACATATTTATTGAATGTATGCCCGCCTGATTTATATATTTGTAAAAATAATTCCGATTACAAGATAAATGTGGTTATATAGTAAAAAAAAATGCAGGCAAAAAAGGGCTCAAACTCGGTTAGATGCTGGAATATTTATCATAATTACATTTATTTATAACAAACCTACCAATAATTACACGACAAATCCGATTGTGATTACATTGTCTGAACTTAAACATATTAATATGCGTGTTCCCATTAGGAAACGCAATAAAAGGAAGGGGTAGATAAATATAAGTTTCGATATATAAATTTGCGGAAATTCATGTAGAATGTGTTAAGTTGGGTCTTAAATCATCTGAAAAGTAAACAGCAAACCCACAGAGCAACTTAGCGAATAATCTGCTGCTTCCTGTTCCTAATATGCGATCAGTGTCGTCCTCAAGTCATCAAGCATGCCCTGACACACATACGTATTAGAATTGCATCACCCACACACGTTGCGACGATGCGACGATGCAACAGGAAGACGATACATACACACGTGACTAAACACGATTGACATGCACGAGACACGTGTTCCTGGGTGTCGGTAGTGCAGTTTCCTATTGCAACGGCATGTCACTTCTGGCACTGTTACCACACCGTCATTTACCACAATTATTAAACATCCTACACAGTTCTCATCACCAGTGCTGGCGAATTGCAGTTCTTTTCGACATTATAAAAGTAAAAGCACTTTCTTCGGGACTTTCTAACTCCAAAAGTATTCGCTATTTTAACTATCAAGAAATGGCGTGTAGCACAACCGTTTATTTAATGTTTTGATAACACTCTCATAATATTGATTTGCATTTTGACATTCGTTGATATTTTTAGCTCGCCGTACGTAGTACCGAAGAGGCTAAAGCATTCGGTCGTGTGTCTGTAGCATTCTCGGATCAAAAAATTTCATTAAGAAAAAGTGTTCGTCTCGTCGCCCTGATTCCGAAAATGTATATAACTTATATACTTGGATGTTAGTCGTCGCTCGTAAGACCAAATTTGTGCCCTCTACTCCTCTGAAGGTACCGGAGCGATTCACTCCAAATTTGGTACACATATTATTTGGCATCCCATTTGAATCCGTTCGCAGTTTAAATCCAATCGCCCGTATACTTCCCGAGTTATAGGGCCCCAAAATTTGGACCCCCCCTTAATACTGCCCTTATAAAAATAATTGAAACACTTAAAAATTCTACTAAAAATTCTAAGATATTTTTTAGCTCGCCGTACGTAGTACCGAAGAGGCTAAAGCATTCGGTCGTGTGTCTGTAGCATTCTCGGATCAAAAAATTTCATTAAGAAAAAGTGTTCGTCTCGTCGCCCTGATTCCGAAAATGTATATAACTTATATACTTGGATGTTAGTCGTCGCTCGCTCGCTCGCTCGCTCGCTCGCTCGCTCGGTCGCTCGTAAGACCAAATTTGTGCCCTCTACTCCTCTGAAGGTACCGGAGCGATTCACTCCAAATTTGGTACACATATTATTTGGCATCCCATTTGAATCCGTTCGCAGTTTAAATCCAATCGCCCGTATACTTCCCGAGTTATAGGGCCCCAAAATTTGGACCCCCCCTTAATACTGCCCTTATAAAAATAATTGAAACACTTAAAAATTCTACTAAAAATTCTAAGATATTTTTTATTTACAAGATTTTTTCATTTTGTTAACCCAAAGCCCAAAAAAAATTATTAAATATTATAATTTTGAATTTCAAAATTTGTTTTTTTTTTTTTTTTTTAATATAATCTTAAATTAAATGTAAGACTTTTTATATCTATAACATTTTTTCAATTAGTTAACCAAAAGGCCAAAATTATTAAAAACTGCTCGCATCGCATATATTACTTATAAGGCGAGCTGGACGCATAGGTGCGTTGTACCTAAGCTTGTTGTTTACAAGATTTTTTCATTTTGTTAACCCAAAGCCCGAAAAAAATTATTAAATATTATAATTTTGAATTTCAAAATTTGATTTTTTTTTTTTTTAATATAATCTTAAATTAAATGTAAGACTTTTTATATCTATAACATTTTTTCAATTAGTTAACCAAAAGGCCAAAATTATTAAAAACTGCTCGCATCGCATATATTACTTATAAGGCGAGCTGGACGCATAGGTGCGTTGTACCTAAGCTTGTTATAAAACAATTTAGTAAATATTGAGAGACAATAGATGCAACCTTTTTAAATCATTGTGTATCCTACATTATATAAAATGTTTATATCATTTTAATAACCTCCTCATGACTTCACCATGCGTACACCATTGGCTACCAGTAAGCGTTATGTTAATTAAACACTGCAATACATGTCTAGAAATATGTTCTACAATCTAGAACGAGTCACCAATGGACTCATATGTTCCCAACACAGCACAATATTCACTGTAATAACAACACAGATGAATATGCCGAACGAACATGCACTGAATACAAATATTGTAATTGTCAAATGAAACACACACACACACACACACAGACACACATACATTTGTCGCTCTCTAAGGAAACAATCACTCCTGATGTTCGTTTGTTACAGGGTGTTGTTGCACCAACGCCAAGTGATTGATTTTATATGATAGTTATTAGACAACCAGCGTCTGCATGTATGTATATGTGTGTGTGATTAATCTTAGTTGATTTATTAAGTTTGTCCTGTAACTAAACTATATGACGTGTGGATAGGTGTGGGGGGTAAGGGCGGTGTTGTTCATATACAGTACATGTACAAGAATCTGGATGACGTTGTGACTTACGAACTTAATGCAGGAAGTTTCAGTTTGTCAAGTTGCATACATCAGACATCGTAAGTTTCAATAAGTTGGCTTACAATAAATACAAATTGTTATTACAAAGTTTCTCTACATAAGCCCCATGATTTGGTCTCAAGTTGATTATATATTCAATGGGGTATTGAAAATCTGAATTACATTAATTAATAATGCCTAAAATAGATTAAACTGAATGTTAAACAAGCATTGGTGCAAGCAGTAATGCTTCGAACTTGACTTGTGGTTTTTATCGAAAATAACTCTGTGTGTGTGTGTCAGCCCAGATAAGAATCGAAAATTACTGCCATATGTACTAAATTTAACTTTATCTGAATTGTTCAAAATCATTTATGGCCAAAAGTATAATCGCTGAATATTTAAAGAGCACAAATTTGTGTTGCCGTAGATGCAAGAGTGTAAAATAGTTTCGTTGTAACATGTAAGTATACAATATACTTGAAAATGGTCGTTGTTTGTTGTTGACAAACAGTACTTTAAATATAACAACGTTTTAACATTTACTAACATTCTTAAGAGTGTTTATACAATGAACAAGTGGACATGGCAGTGTGTGTGTGTGTGACAGAGAGGGTGGGACCATTTAGAAGCGAAAGTGGACGCAAAGAGAACAAACAATATTCCTATGCATGCAAGAGAAGTTAACTCTCTGCTGAGAATGGAATGAATAAATTTCAGGTGAAGAGATGCGAAGGCAAACATTCCAAGAACTGAACAATTACTATACTTACTAACTGGCTCACTCAAAAACCTTGGATTAACTTTCATATTTGGTTGCATTTACATTTAGGTAGCTTGAATCATGATTTAACTTTCGGATTTAAAAAAATTAAAACCTGCAAAATAGGCATTTCTTATAGTTTTTGTTTATATCTACAAAATTGTGTATTCAAAGAAAATAATACTCTTATCAAGCATTTCATTTATGCAATTACGCATCGACTGATATGGAATGATGGATATGAATTCTTGCACAGAAATTCGTATTAGTATGTCTTTTGAAAATTTGTATTACTTCAGTTTGTACACAGTTATTGATTATCTATTCGAAATGCAATGACTGTAATACTGCTTTCTTCAATTAAAATATATATATTTATATATAAATTAAAAGAGAAAATTCATTGTTTTTAAGACAGACATTGAGCCTTGTATTATTATGAAAATCGTTGCCAAAACATTATTCATAATTATAGTACTATCTTTTCTGTTTCATCTAGGAAAATAAAAATAATTGGAAGTTCTTTTTTTTTTTTTTGACAATTTACACAAATTCAAATTTTCTGTATTTTTTCAAGCTGGATTGGATTAACTTTTTTTTTTGTTGCCATGAAATTTGCGAGCAGAATTAAGATAAGAAACAATGTGTTCGAGCTGAGGGACACATTTTTAAATTATGCAACCGACCCGAGAGAGAGAAGGCAACAACATCTCTTTCTTTCTTTCGTATACCTATGTGAATGTGAATTTGCTGAAATTGTTTTCAAACTGAGTTTCAAGTTTTTTTGGTCTGGTTTATTTTCTGTTGCTCTTTCTCTCTCCCACTCTTTGTGGCCGGTTTGTTCCACGTTTCATGTCGATTGTAAATTTCGGAATTAATATTTGATGCGGTGTACATGTATTATAAAATTTGCGGTTCAATTGATGTAGTCCAAGCATTTTCCCAACGATTCTTCATCTGAATTATTTGGTGGCTCCCCTTTTTCTTTCGAGTTGAATATGCGAACTAAATGTAGAAGGCATTGGGTCATACTTTTGTTAAATATGCGACATTCATTCATACTTGTAATTTTAATTGATATTATTATTAAAGTATAATGATAGAAGTGAAAATAAATGTAGCAGTGAGTGAGTGAGTGTAATGTAATAGAAAGACAAGCGCGCATGCAGGCAGAGTGTAAGTGGAGGTGAAAGTTTGGCGCCATTACAAGCAAGAAGGAAATAGCGGTAGACAGTTCCTGTGGGGAATTACCTATCTACTAACGGTGTAACGGTGAGTCCCTTCCCTGGCCATTGTATCTGTGTATTCGTGCGTTGTATGTTATACGTGTGTATCTCGTAGTAAGCTATATATTTTATAAGCTTTCACATCAGGGGAGATAACCCTAGTGTATCCACCAAACGCGGGTATAAACGGGTTATGACGCGCCCTATGCATAGACTACTTGCCCCACGTCTAATTTCTATATGTTTTCGATACCGTGGCCTAATACGACACACATTGATCACTTGAGGCGCATGATCACTAATCAGGTACCTGGACCTATGCTTGATTTTTCCTATTTTTGAACAATTTTATAAAAATAAGAACAAACGCTTTTTACTTTCTTTTACGAAGTAATAAGTAAGTCTTGTAATCATGAAAAATTTCAAACTCGAGATTTCAACGGATAAATATAGAGTTTCATAACTGTTTTCGAGGTAAAACGCAGACGAGTAACTAGACGCAACGCGAATAGTGAAGATCTTGGCCAAGCTCGCCAGCCAGAGATTCAGATACAACCATTTCTAATTTAATCAAGCCGCTCTTAATCAAGTTAAACTTAATCAAATCATGTGTTTTGTTACAGAAGCACCGTCTGTACCTACCTTCGGGTGTGCGTTGCACAGAATGGCCACTGACGGCGCCACCGTCTGCTGCTAAAGTTCTCTGCATGATCGAATTACCATTAGAGTTGCTCCGATGCTGCGATTCTAACATGTAATAACAAAAGAAATGTGTGATTTAGTAAGTCGCGAAGGGATTCTCTGCGAAATAGGGGCGAGCTCATTGTTTCGTGCTCGTCTCCAAATACTATTAACTGGGCAATTTACAAAATGTCTGACGTGTCAATTTCCATATCACTAACTTTATGTGTACTATATTACTGTTAGCACAAAGTTATTCACAATAATTCGTTTTAAGCATTTTTTTTTTGTCAAAAATGTTCATGAATGCAATACTTAATTAACAATAACGGCTTTTGATTCAATCTACTCAAACGTTTCGTCGAGGAGCAGCAAAATTATTTTTCATTTGATGATTCATTTTCTTAACACTAAACTATACTAAGTTCAGTTAGTTATTAGATCAACATTAAATGAAATTGTTACTTTTTGGTTTTCGCATAAATGTAAACGACAAATCAAGATATGTTAATTTGTTTTCATGGACTATTCTGCAGCATTGAAAGTATACGCGCACGCATTCACATACAGCGGTTATTATATTATTGTAATAATCACAAAATCAAAAGAATGACAAATATAATATACCCTGAAATGTTTGACCCGAAAGAACACACATATCATTCTGAAATGTCTAGAGACCAACTGTGCGCGATCCATAATCTAGTGACGTATTCAGACATACATACATACATACATACTAGTGTGAGTGCACACATTGATTTGCACAATGTAGAAAAACATAATACGGTATGTGTGCAACGTAAACTGATAGCAGCGTGGAGGAGAATGGGGGCGCGTACGAAGAGACAGGCGACCGTGGTTCGCTCCCAGTTTTAATTGCCCATGGGAAATTCGCGTAGCGTAGCTCGGTCCAAAACCGCCGCGCAACCCGGTTAAACGATTTGATAACCGAACAGCGAGTGGTTGGTATGTGTCACACAGACACCGGGCCGGCCCGGGCCAAGAACTCTCTTGCCGATACAAAAACATACGTATTATTACCTACAAATTAGCTTTTGTACCCTCGTGTCTCGTCATGTATCTGATATGTTTGCCCTTCCATCCCAACCATGGCCTAATGCCCTTCCCACAGAGACAACCTTCCAATTTTTTCTTTCGTGGATTTTCATGGCTTTAAGTTTGAAGTTAGCTTTGAAATATAAGGGGTATTTCTTGTTTTTTGGATTTGATCAAGGGATTTGTGATATTGTCGAAATGTTTTATTTTTCGTTTCTATTTCTTTTACAGGTAGCCCTCAGTTTACGCGTGTTCGTTTTACCTTGATTCACAATAACACCGTTTGTTTAATATATGTAAAAATCAGGTTGGATATGGTTCTTTTCAGACAGCCAATTATTGTGATTATTATTATGTGATTTTTTTATCTTTAAAGTCAATTTTTGGGTTTATAAATTAATGAAAATGGAATTAATTAACAAAATTCAGTCAAAAATAAACCATAAACTTTATATGTTGTAGAGCATTATTAACTAATTAGTCAAAATGGTTTCAACGACCCTCAAAATGAACATTGTTATTAATATGTCGTGGTCGATTTTGTCTTTTATAGAATAATAAATGGACGATACTTCTGTGCAGCTGATAAACTCTCCGGTTTACGTTATACATCGTATTTTGTATACACCAGAATAAATTAGATTGTGTAAGTCAAAAGAAAATAAAACGGCTGATAACGGATTTTACGAAACAGGCTGACCACCAAATATTCGTAATAATAATGGTACATATCTTGAGGCTAGTCCATCCCTGTAACAATGTGTTTCATAGTGTGTATATATAATCACACAGGGGCATTTAAACATGACTGGGCTGTAGTGGCTGTGTTGTTTGCTTGTTTTTTGGTGGTTGATGATGACTGAGTTGTTGTCGTTTTTTGGTCTGTTCCTTTTCTTTCGTCATCGTGTCGGAATATTTTTACAGGTTCTTCTGGTGTTGGTTGGCTCTACGAGATTACCAACCGCAAAATGGGATTATCGTGTTAGGATATTAGTACAGTGCTGCAGCGAGCGATGGTGCTGCGCTGCGTCGTCAGCCGTTGCTGTTTGGTTTGCCGTTAGATTATATATATATATGTATTATGAATGTGTATGTTGGATGTGCGCGGGCAACTAAGCTTTCCTTTGTTTTCCTTAAATGAAGAAAAATTGCGCGCGTAAAAATGGAAACGTAATTTATTTTATACGAATCTGCTCGCACTGGCCGACCAGTTAATAATAACGGTTGACGGTTGCGCGCTTTATTTCCTATTTATTTATTTATTTTTAAAACAAACTAATACATACACACACACACACACACACAAGGACAGATACACTATTTTCTCTTGATGCCCTTTTATTTTGTTTTATGATTTATAGTACCCTGCGCTTTATATAGAGACAAATATTTACATTAAATACAAATTTAGTACATAAGTTATTTCCTTAAAAATCAATTGAGTAAATAATAATTTGTACGTATTTTTACTTTGTTTTACTAAGTAATAAGTAAGTAACCAAAATAATCGACCTAGAGATTTTAATGGATAGGTATTAAATTAAGAAATATAACTATGACCAGATATATAACCAAGTATCAGAAATACCTATTATTTATTAAAAATTTATTATTTACCAGAATTGTAGCGTAAAAATTACAAATTTGTAACACTAAAATTCGAAGTTGGTGGTTTGTTTAAGGGCCGTCGTTTCTACCGTTTTCTTGAAATATAACTCGTATTGCACCAGTAGTGAAGAACTATGAAGAAAATAATTTTTGAAGTTCGATTTTTATTTCTCTGATTTTATTCTAAAATATGTTGTTCGAACGATGTCTCAGTTCTTGGCCAAGGGTCTCAAAGCGGTTAAATAAAATACAAATAACCTTATTAACTGGTATATGTCAAGATCGAATGATAATTCTGAACAAATAATGTATGCAGTCTTCTCAGAATATATGTATGTAGGTACTATGTGTGTGTGTGTTCTGCTTGTGTAGAATTTAAATCCAGCGTGAAGTTGCAGTTGCAGGGTGAAAGATGAATCGCGAGGTGTTTCAATTGTTTGCGCGCTGCGACGCAACGGTAGAATGTGCAGTTTGAATCAAATGAAGAAGAATGCAGACGCAGCTGGTCTTGATTGGTCATGGCATCCATCCTCCATCCAACTTTTTGCTTGTTTCTTTTCTCTTTCATTCCATTTCTTTCGTTTGGTAACGACGACACGGTGACTCTGTGTTCACGCTGATTACACAAATGCGTTTTCGGAAGGTCGCACCGTGACCGACTGGGGACAATTTTACACTGTAATGTAGAACCTACGGGTGCTCCACTAAAGGTTTACCTGGCCGCATATGCACCCCCGATAACGGACAAACATGTTGTGCTGAGCTTGGGAAATATTTTTGTGATCAAACATATTTATCCCAATACATATATTTTAGTGTAATGTTTAGTTTTTCGTAATACAGTATATACAGAAAAGTTATCAGATCTAAGAAGCGGTGCCCCAGAACTATTTACAGAAAATTATAAGATATTTGATTTATGTATCTCAATTTTTTTCAGATTGTTCACTAATACAATATACAGAAATATAGAGTGGTCTTCCCTCAACTTTCTAATACTTAATTTTCAAAATATATGTATTACAGTATTATTGTGTTTTACGTTAATTCTTCCATTGCCATTAAACAATATCAATATGTCAATGTAACAAGGCTATTTTCAAATTAGACGTTTCAAAGAAAACTTCTCAAAAATTGCTACTTTTTAAATACCATTTTTCAAAAAATTTAATATTTATTATATAATTTACATTTTCTCTTATGTCGCTTTCGAAATGTGAAATAAATGACACGAATAAACAAGACTTCCGGTTGAAATATCCATTTCAACTATAGGATGTTTTCTATCCCAAGATATACAAAGTTAATCCAAAACCTACATCCACAGTCTATCTCTTCCAGAATTACATTTTTTGTCCATTGAAAAAAATAGAGGTTCTATTATTTTTTATTGCATACAAGCAAGCAAAATTGTTTTGATGCCTGCACCTATACATGTTCAGACAATAATATTAAAATATTTATGAAACATTGTGAATTCCATAGCTTTTACCAATTTCCTGTCATAAACCTAGAAAACAATATACAAAAAAGTATAAATGCAAATAAAAATAGAAAACGTATAAAATGTTCAACGTCATACAAAATATTTTACAGCATAACATAAATTTCCATGTATTTTGTGTATTTACGAGAGTATCGACATACAAACACGGACACTGCCCAGTTTTATGGTACAGGTGATATAAATCCGTCAACATTCGTAAAGCGATCGGTTTACTAGCTGTTTTGTTGGCGTAATTTACAACGCGATTGCCGTGGCTACTGCTGCTATCTAGTAGCAGCGCCAGCAAACAGACGTCTGATTAACCAGTAACTATTAGAAACTGTGTATACGCGGTGCTACCTGATTACATGCTGTTTCTAATTGTGTGTTTCAAATTGTAAAGATTACTCTTTGAACAAGTTTAAGCGGAACTGCACCGTGCCAGGGGCGTCGATAGACACTTTTATCAGCGTCCCCTCCTGTTTTTTCCCAAAATATATACATAAAATATAGATAACAACGGAACATAAACATATCAACTTTATATTGATATAATAATACATATACATCATGTAAAAGAACAATTTATTAAATTGATAATTATTATTTAGTATTATTTAATATGGAGTTATCTAATATTTATATTAAAAATTATGCAAAGAAATAAATTTCACGTATTCCTGATTAAGGAAGTAAAAAATCAAGGATTTTTTTTAGAAAATATATTTTATTTATTAAATTATAACATACACATTTGGTTTGACGTAACTCAATTTGAAAATTCTTGCGCCCCTTTCGAATAAAAATCCAAACGATCGACGCCCCTGCACCATGCGTCTCTAAGTTAACTTTAGTTTACTTCTGTCTTGTGTAAATATAGAATTTCAAAGTCGTGCGTTTGCGTTTGAAGCAATCATAAATTATAGGTTATAAATGTCAGTTTAGTTGACTTTAGCATAACAATGATTAAGTTGCTTGTCAATAAGATATTAAATTTGTAATTTAGATAATTTAAATATGTTCAGACGGTCTGGTCTTGATGTTTTCTATTTTGAGCTGCCGCCGTAAAAAGTATAATGAGATATTAAGTGATATTTATCTATTTATTTATTTATATATGTTTTACTTTCTTATACAAATATATTTAAGCAAGCGCCTATTCGTGCTCGACGTTTAAACGGAAATATACGTTATGACCAACGAATCTAAATAATTTAGAATTAATAATGTTGCATTTCTCGTCTCATCTTGAAATTACGAGACCAGAAATATTGCAATTCTCGTTTCCCTATTTCTTTGCAAGAACGTATTAATTCCATTAATGTTACCGATACACCACCAAAAACTTTTATCAAAAAAATGTACACAGGGTCCCTGAATCGAATGTGCATTGACTATGACGCCAATGTGTGTGTGTGGGGGGGGGGGGGGGGTGCGTGTGTGTGTGCGCGTGTGTCTGTTTGTCTGTGTGTGAGCCAAAACTGTCTTACGTAAAATTGTGAAGCAACAAAATTAAGGCTTGTACATGATCTAGATGTGCACATTCTATTTTTGAAAAGAATACTCAAACCGAAAGTGCATGTTTACTCTATGCATTTATTGTCCTTTCTCCAATATCATTAGAAAGACTGCACTTATGACAAATATAGTAATGTTAATAATGAACGAAATTAATATACCGCACAACTTTTGTTTGAAAAGGTTCTTCAAAAAATGTACCAGTTGCAAGAAAATTGCTACGGAAAATCCTAAATTTCTTATTATTGTAGATTATGTTTAACTAACAAATATATTGACAAGAGAAGACTATAATAATTTGATATTTGTCATTTGACATCAATATATCGACACAGAAAGTGTGTCGAGCGTATTGGTTGTTGAAAATAAATATTGAAAACAGTATATATTAAAAATTATATTTGGATATATTGATAAGGTGAATATGTTTTGTATTGATGAATCAGTATTTGATATTGTAATAAAATAATAGTATTACTGTGGCGTATTAATTGGTTTGGGCTACATATTTCTAGTGGAAACCACGTACAAGAAAGTCGAGAGCAGGCCACTCCGCAATCTATTTTGTGTAAGGCAGTGACATCAAGAAATGTATATTTTCATTTATACACCGAATTCTATAGTTAACCGTGCGTAACTTATTTAATATCTGTAAAAGCGGGATGGCTTACATGGCTGAACCATTTCTTATACATTTTATAATCCATTACAGATTTCCACATTTGAAAAACGTTACATAGAACTCTCGTAAATTATGAGCAAAGCAGCAGTTTACTAACTGTTTTTATAGTAACTTAACCCAATATAATAGAAGCAAACTTTCAAAACATGTCAACAATTTATTCGACTTAAACGGCCATAAGAATCACTTAGGTACACCATTTTATTGTGTCGCAAACGAAACTAACCTCAATAAACCTGACACGGGTACACACATTAATAAACATAAGTGTGCATACTTACATATATATATACAGCCTGAAACATTCTAACAATGGAAAAAGGGGTGCGATCACCTTTTTCTAACCACATGTAGCAGCATCAAAAAATTAGTGAGCGCGCACAGCGGACAGTTTTATAAACACGAAAGGGGTATTGCCGGACGTTTAGTGAGTTGGCATCACACGTTAAGGATGTCCAACACGGCAGGTTGTCATTATTGGACGTGTGAATCACACCATGGGTCGGACACACCCTTAACCCGTTTTTTCGCGCCCTTATTATACAGTTTTTTGTATGCGCCCTCCTTCTTGTCTGACTTCACCTCTGTGACTGGCTGTTATTTGTCATATTGTATTCGTGTTCTTACACCTTTTACGCGTACGGACACAAAGAGAATACATATTACACGCTTTTGTTGCTACCATGGTTTAATTTTACCTAGTCAGAGCCGGCCTTAGGATTTAATAGTAATATAAATATATCGAAAAATATAAGTATATATTCATTAATTATACGTCTTAGAATGTTCAGTTAAGGGTAGTGCAGTTCTTTTTACTGTTGAACATATGAATGAACGAAAGTATGAAAGTCAGTCAAATCCAGTATAGAACGTTCAGTAAACGAAGATCAATTGTTAAACCTCGATTAGGAAAATATGAGAAATTTATAAAACATTCTATTACTATATTGGTTCAATCCTACAATATAAATTAGAATTTTAAGATTTTCTATAGCGGTTCTCTCGTAACTGGTACATTTTTTAAAGAAACTATTCAAACAAAAGTTGTGCGAAATATTAATGTTATTCATTATAATAACTATTTTTGCCATAAGTGCAGCCGTTCTAATGATATTGGAGATAAAACAAAGAAATGCATGGAGTAAACATGCACGTCCAGTTAGAATATGTTTTTCAAAAATAGGAGGTGCACATCTGGACCATATAAAAATCTTAAGTTTGTTGTTTTACAATTTTACGTTCGACAGTTTCGGTTCTATAGCATTCCCACACACACACACACTCCGAAAATAATCGCATTCGATTCAGGGAAAGTGAAAACGTGTATATCCGTTGAAATCTCGAGTTCAATTTTTTTAGTGATCCCTATACTTATTTATTACTTCGTTAAAGAAAGTAAAAAAAAAAATGGAGTACCCATTACTCGAGTTTTTACATGAATAAAAATAAAATAACATAAAGGATGCAAAAATTAATTTTATTGAGCAATACTGTAGCAAATAGCTAGAGTGGCCTTCACTCGACTTTTTTGTACTTGCGCTATCAATATGTAGAATATTATTATATTTTGTTTTAATTCATGCAACCAATGCCATGAAACAAAATCAATATGTGTGGTAACTAGGGAAAAATGAATGTATCATGGCTATTTTCAATAAATGGTACATTATTCGATATAACTTTTCATATAAAAGTTGCTAATTAGTTTTAATAACTTCAACATTTATACGAATCTCTTTATTTCTAACTCATACCATTTTCGAGATATTGAATGTGCTCCACATTTGATTTAAATATTCTTTTCAAAAATAGAGAGTTATTTTCCAGGGATGTATAAATAAAAAATTCAAAACATGAGATATTTATGTTCAACGGTATTGGACGTAGAGCGTCCACAGACACACATTCAGACGTCGTTGACAAAATATTCAAAAAGAATCCCAAAACGAAAAAATTTATTATACATATAGCGTATATAAGAAAATAAGAAACCCAATTGTATAATAACATAAGTTAAATCAGACATCAGACTTGCGACTAATGTCAAAATTTCAAGACAAAATATTATCTCGTCTTGACAACGCAAAATCATGTCAAATTTACAGCCCGTAGTGACTTTAGATCTTGAAACACAGTGAGTGAGCTGGAGGCAATTGGAATCCGAATGAAATATTCATATACCTTTGATTCCGTTTTCGGTCTGGTGGAGACCGTATATATGAATTAAGTTCATCATTTCGGCGGCAACCAAACGATGCTTGCACTGCTTGAGATCATATCTGTGCTGTGAATTGAACGTAATGGCCGCACTGTCCACGGTCAACTCACACTTTCAAGCTTCATTAAACAATCACTACGTGAGACGTCGCTGCGGTCGCCCCGTGCGATTCCGCCGAACTAAAGAACGTATTCCCAAACATCAAGGCGGCAGGAATTTGTGATTGCCACATGAAAATAAAAGACTTATTACGTGGAAACAATGGCACATTGTCGTTCTACGAAATGTAACACTCATCGTGGATTCCTTAAACCAAATTATTGTTGCGGCCATTTTATATGGAATCGTTTAATCGCCTTGCTTTGTTATTCTTTGGAATTAGTGGAAATAGCCGTGGAATCAAAGAAGTGTAAAAATGCCATAGCAAATAATAGAGGCTACAAGCACCAATTCCTTCAGTTTCCAGAGGTATTTTAAAGACATGTTCCTAACAATTTCTTCCATTTTTACTTTCTTGGATGGAGTAAAATTGTAATTATGAAAAATAAATATTTTAACGGAAATATTTATCTAAATTGATATTGGTGTGTGTGTGTGTGTGTGTATGTGTGTTTTGGTTAGTGTTGATAATATTATGTAACCCACAAGAAACCCCATTTTTGGCACCCCGTACAATATACAAAAGAGCTAAAGCACACGGTCGTGTGTCTGTAGTATTCTCGGATTAAAACATTTCCTCTTTTGAATTTGGTAATTGTATCTATTCTTAGTTAGGTATTTGTCAAATGGTTTCATGATAATCGCAGTCACAACGAACGTCAAAATTTAAAACCAATGAATTTTATCGAAATAGCTGCACAATATCTTCTAGCAATAAAACACAAAATGTGAATAGTTTTGAATTTGCAGTCTGCTTTCATTTTCAATTGCAAACTAAAAATGTTGAATGTCGACAGATGAGTTACGAACTATTTGCAGAGTAATTAGCAGATTTGCAATTAATTACACAAGCGCGAGTCTAATTTTGACGTGGCTTGAAAATGAGCGATTATGATGGATGCGCGCGCATATCCTCTACTACTTGGATAAACAAACAAAGAACCACCCACCCATCCAAGTGATAGAAATGATCATCTGAAGGAGTGCAGTCAGTCACTATAGTAGCAAGTCGGTCTCATCCTGATCGCTTGTAATTGCCGCCACAGGCTTAATTCAATTATACCGCATAATTGTTTTCAACTTTAATTATACGTAGCGCAAATCTGTTTAATATTGAATTGAAACTTCAGTCTTAGTTTTAATGTGCACGGCAATTTAACGGTAATTACCTTTAAGGCCTTCGCCACACACATATTTTGTCACTGAAGTTTCATTTTAGTTTTTCAAGATAAATCATCAGGTTCATTTAGATCGCAGAGAATACAAATTTTGTTTAACCAGCTTACGTATTTACGTTACTTTTTTGCTATGGAACAAGACCGAATTCTATAGCTCTTCTGTACTTGTATGGCGTGCGAATAATTCTTGAAAAAAGGTTGCGAGTTTGATGGATTAGTACATTGTTGTTTGTAAATTCAATAGTCTGTTTAATTTTTGACAATATACAAATTAAAACACCTAATAAACATCTAACAATGGATCTAAACTAGACAAATTTAATGTATGAGGTACATGCGCGGAAGACATGCACGGCATGAACACATTCGTCTACCTTCGGTTGAACTCGATTCTTAGCAACACAAATATTATGTACGAGTTCTCTAATATCTTCCTGGTTCTGCCACTGAAGTTTTATTTATCTATAAATGTTATTTATATATATATACAAACAAAGGAATTTTGTTTGCCTCGTGTTAGCCTGATTTCTTCATCTGAAAACTGAAAGTAATCACTTCATTCACGTTTGTAAGAGGAATCGTATTGAATTGTGAATATGAATCTCGGACAATGCTGGATACAATCTGTTAAATGTATTTCTGCTTACAACACCTTCATTTTTATTTCAAATTAAAATCTTTTTTATTTTATTTTTGTTCTGTATTTCTATTCAATCTTTGTAAAATTCTACACAATATCATTAAAAAAGGATGTCTTTAATGCACTGCAAGTAATAACTGTAAATATGAAAAATATAAAAGAAAAACGATTTTCTTTCTCTTCTCTCAATGATTGACTGGTGAATAATTAGGTTAAAATGAATGAACAGGAAAGCATATACGTTCTGTTCTGTATGTTCTCTATGCGTACACTGAGAAAAGGATTTACTTGAATCAATTTAGGCTAACTACTATTAAATAAATCCCATATTTGAATACAGCGAAATCAATGTAGAGTAATATTAAATAGATGCTATATTTGCAATCTCCAGATAAGGTTTATTTAATATTAATAGATCGTATTACTGTAGAATAAGCTACATAAATGCACCATGTATTTACTGTTAATACATCTTACTATAGTAAAATACACTGTATTAAAGCACTATCTATTTACTATTAATACATCATATTTGTCTTAAATATGCGGTATAAGAAAATCATTTTGGGTTTTATTTATAGGAAATCAATAAAATATAATGCAGGTTATAAACATATATTTAATAAAAATACAAAAAAATATAGGACACTTCCAAATAATAACAATAACGTATGGACTTATAATTAACAAATAACTTAATTTAATCTAAATACAAAAATATATAAATATATGGTACATTCCCAAAAAAAAAAACAATAATGATTGGACCTATAATTAACAAATAACTTAAGATGTAATAATAGTTAACATTGCAGTATAATTTTGATTATTATAACATAATTTTGGGTAACACCATTTTTTTATTTAATTGTAGTAAATGTATATGAATCAATATACTTAAATGAAGTTTCACATTAATTACCACAAAAATAGACAACTTTTAATTAATTTAACGCCGCCATTACTAATATTTATGATGCCAATATTTAAAATACTTACAAAATTGGGTCTATGTTCAGATAATATAATATTATTATATCACATAAATAGCTTTGACTAGTAGAATCCAGGATTCACAATAGCTTTCCCAGTAATAGATTGTTCTAATTGTATAAACATTTAATTTAAGAGATTTATTAAATCTCTTGCATTTAAATTTTCTACTAATGTTGATATTGTGGAACGCATGCAAAAACGAATTTTGTTTAGAAGCCGAAGATGCATTTTGCTCTAGAAGTGTAGTTCGGGACTAGGTAAATCACATCATTGCCATTTGAGCTATATTCGTATCATCCAAATCCAATACAACGCCCTGTAAAAAAATTGAAAATTAATTTTAGTATATTTTGTTAAAATGACTACGAAAGAACGGGGATTTTCTTAATTTGGCTCATTTAGCCCCTGTCAATTTCAAGGGTAATTATTCCACAGTTAATTTCAAATGCATTACATTAGTTTATTGTTTCTAATGCATGGCAAACAAACGCACTTCACTTGTGCGTTCTTTCGATCTGAATTTAACCACAAAAGTAACGTCAGAAATCGAGAATTATAGATTGACTCAAATGAAAACAATGCGTGTATTATTTCTTTTCTAAATTTGAATTCGATTCAATATTCAAAATACGAAATCGATCTACGACTCGATTCCTGATTCGCAGATAGATTCGAAAATCGAAGATCAACTTTTAAATAGATCGATCTTTTAAAATATCGATTCAGATTCGAACATCTTTAACATGAACAAATTGGCAACACTGATTATCATCCATGTGATCTTGAATACTTAAATTTATAATGTTTGTAAACGAAATACAACAATAAATGGGGTTATGTTGTTCTAACACGATTTTTTGTATATGCGCACGTAAAAACAGATTCAACCGGTTAAATTACACGGATATAGAACTAGTTACGGTATGTTTAACAATGATTCATACTTACATCGACTATATCTGCCCTCACACTGTCACACTAATAATTTGATTTGCTGTCCAATAATAGCGATTGTAGCAAATCATAAGTAATTTCGTGCTCTGTAAATAATAATTAAATATGATGACGATCACACGCAATGAAATGACACAAAATATAGTTTACCTGTAAATATTGGCGATAAATCTTCTAAATCCGCCTTGGACAACAACAACAACAACAAAAACAGCTGTGTTACAATCTCCGCCATTGCTATACTGTGCACTTACACAAACAAGAAATCGCAATGACAGCCACACAAAAGAAATAACTTAAGCTAATTCCACATGGTACCTCATTTCCGTAAAATCGTTCGAGATTCGAACAAAGAACAGCCAATCAAAATTACAAATTAATTGTAAGCTTGTTCTGTGAAACAATAATCTTGCGAGCAATACACAGCCTATCAAGACATGTATAACGCCGATAATGTCGAACGTTTTTTCGGCGACAACGTGCCATGTGGAATTAGCTATACTTAAGACTCACTGAGGCATTAATGTGAACTGTGCATAAAATAAATATCTATTTAATATTAATAGATTCGATTTTAGTTTATTATACATGTATTACATATAAATGCAATATTTAAAAAATAAATTAATACACAAATCTATTACTATTAAATAAATTAACTTTATAATAAAGAAAGAAATCTCAAATAAATGTTGTATTTTTAATAAATAGACTGGTTCATTAATAATTAAGAAATTTATTAATTTTAAAGATAATTTTCTTGGCATTAGTAAATTTTTCAAAGAAATGCTCAAATAAAGACTTATTAACTATAAAGACAAGTATTTTTCTCAGTGTATGAAGTATTATTACATACGTATGTTAAACATTCATATATATGCATATGTATGTGTGTTTAAGGTAGAGTAAAATGGTGGTGCGTTTCGTTTGTCTCGCCTACTTCTCATTTCCATAATGAAAGAAGCGCGTTATACATATGAATGAATGAATGAACACCGCGTGGCGTGATGTCCCGACTAAATAATGGACCTCTTTTACCTTGTTTATACTCGCCAACGTTTATATGAATACACTAGAACGGCTTCACTATTATGTTTTATATTTTTACATAGTTCACAATGATATATTATTATTATTAGAAAATTTAACGCAAAGACATTATTTCTTAACTTTTCAGCACTAGTGCCACATTGTTCAAAAACACACTTGGGAGAATATAAGTACAGTTTATACATATGTTATTTCCTCAAGGGTCTCAACTTAACATTGTTGAATAAATACCATTTTTTCGAATAAGAATGATATAAAGCCTCACAATATGACAATAAAATCAGTTTAGATGCTATTATATTATCTATGATTAACGTAAACAATAGAAGAAGTTTAAATTAAAAAATAATAATAATGTCACACAGACACAGTGGCAGTAGTTGCTTTACGAAAATGGAAGTTAAAATAAACTATTTTTAATTTAAGTTAGTTATATAGTTACGTGAAAACTAGAATAAATTGGAAATGCTCGATCAATGACGTTGTATTAATAGGACATTGATACCTTACAGTCACTATTTCTAATTCTACAATAACAATTTCTTGAAGAAATAATTAGAATATTACGTATTTTTGAATATGCCATATTGTCCGTATACAAGAATGTCGAGTGCATTACAAAATAAAGCTTCATCTCACTTCTATTTGTCTCTCTCTCCTGATACCAAGAAGGCATTAGTGCATCTCCGCTAGTATTTGATTTTATAATTTGTGTAATTGATTATTAATATTTGTAAGATTTGAATTTAAAATAAACACGAATTTTTAATATTATCAACATATACATAAAGAAATAGCTGTTATGGCCAACACAAGACTTTTTATTTTATAAAGTCCAAATCATACTGTTTTCAAAGTTCAAAAAACTACAGATATTTATAATTTAAAATATTATTAAGTCGCTTTGTATAATCAAAAAAAGTTAAACCTTATCGGAAAATGAAGCTCACATTTAAAATTCGATTAAAAAGCGTAGACCGATTGATTTCAACATAGCCATACTAATAATGTACACCTGTCTTGAGAACTTATTTAAATTTTCTAGCGAAACATCACTAGCGGCAATTTGATAATTAAGTTATCTCTCACCGGGACTGTACGCACAGCGTAGACACTCCACTCCACACACAACACGGGCATAATTAAAATTAAAACCTCATAAATGTAAGGTACAGGTTAGGCTAGGTTGGCCATCATGATACACACGTTGTGTAATATACCCTACACATAGAAAATATCACTGAATTATTAAAATCAGTCATAATTTATTCGCTGTAGCTGCAACATAATGATACAGCTACTAGAGCCCACTCACTAGTTCCATAGTTCGCTTGCTGAACACTAGGTGTACGAACACGTGCACTTGCGAACGAGTCGGAAGCTGCCGGCTAAACGTAATTAGGTGATGTGTTGTTTGGACAGAGCCACGTCCCGATACCGTGAATATTTTACTTGCCATTTAGCTTCCAGACTCATTTGTCATGCGCCCTCAATCTATGTATCTTATCATGTTTCAGCTTTGTTCAATTGTAAGAATGATAAGAAAATGAGAAATTGCCTAGTAATATTTCAGTGGAGGTTTAAGGTTTATATTACGTTTCTATAATTACGATATTTGTTTACCAATGTTATTCAAAAAGCATTAAAAACAAAATATTAAACTAACCAGTGACCATGACAGTAATTCCGGATCTTAGAGCTGTCGTTTAAACTTAATTTTTTATATTTTTCTCAATGTTTATCCAACTATTTTGCAAAAATTAGACTAAAACATAATTCGGTATAAGTAAAAATATCTTCAGGGTCCTACAATGAATTTTCTTGTGCTTATAATCAAGGAATATATATTGAATTGATATATTGTGTTCATCTTTTTCAATCACTTATGAACGGAGACATAGTCAGACACAGACGTCATCTCGAAAATATACAGTTGAGGGATGCTCAAAATAATCGTTTAGACTTAATTTTGCATAATTGTTGTGAAACAGAGAAAAGTAAATAAACCTGAAGTCATTACATACAGAAATAAACGACAGTCTAAGACGGTGATGGATATTTTCATGTCAAGTCATTTGTGTGTCTCATGTAAACACACAAAGTTTGTTTATGCGAGGCTGCAGGTTTAGTGTTGTGGCCACACTGCAAGAGAAACCACCCGCTGACAAACATATCCAAAAGCACAAAAAAACGATTTTAAAAACAGTATGTTTTTATACTAGATATTTTAAGATTAGTGTCTCGGTTTTCCTCACCTGTAAAGCTTACCTAAAATACACCTTGTAAAGAAGTTGTAAAATACGTAAATTAGATAGAAATATTAGTAAACATTTGTTTTGAATAGAATGAAATACAATAGTATTAAAAATTGATGATTGCTAATTTATTTCAAATTAATATATAATAATAAATGTGTTTTCATGGTCATATTTTTTGTTTGGAATTTTCCAAAATGCTATGATGCAACAGTAATACTTCGGTTCTATACGACTAGAATTCTGGAATAAACATATTAGATTTGAAAACTTTATACTTTTGTATATGTTATAAATATTCCATCAGGGAAGTTCAAATTCTGTTGCAATGCAATCCGATATTGCAATATGGAAATGCATGTTTGTAGGAGCCCTAGAGAAATACGAAGTGATATCATTCCACGCTACCAATAAAATTAGAAATTGATATTTCTCTGGTATACACATTTAAATTAAATAAAAACTGATACTATGTTGACGAAATCATTTTGACATCCATATTTTCATTCGCCATACTACCAACTCTGAGAGGAAAAAATATTTGTGAAAATATATTTAAAATTGAAATATTTATGCTAAATAAATGTATATTATATTTAAAACGTAAATATTTAATTTGCAATCTAATACAGAGTGCTTAAATTCAATATAGAATTACGTATATTGTTCTTGAAAACCGATTAGATAAGTTTAGGCTTTAAGAAAGTATACAAGAATGTTTCGGTAGAATATTTCAAATATATGGAAGTTCGAAATATAGAAGCAATTTTAAATGTAATAATATACAGAATACGCAAATCACACTTGCAAGAAATCGACAATTTTTAGTTGATCTTAATCCCTTTAAAATGATATTTTGTCAAATCTTGTAGATATCTGCATTATTACACAATAATTTGCAATTATTGTAACATTATGAATGGATCATCCTTCCAATGTATGTTGTCCAATTTCCTGATCGTGACTATTCACTGCTTCCTAGAAGAATATCTTTTCATCATTATCCAATATGGCAATGTCAGTCGAATCTACTACATCAAAGGCGAATGCTATAGAAGGCCCTAGTGCGCTGAATAATCTTTGATGTAAGACAGATTCATCCAATTATTTGGAATAGTTGGGAACGCATTTGAAGTGAACAGATGCGCGGCACACGACGAGACTAACGGCTATTGTCCAGGTGTAAACAATGACGCAAATTTCGATTTTCGAGACGATGGAAGTCACTTTAGATACGCAATGTTCCGTGAATTCGTTCACTCACACACACACACACACACACACAAGGGAGTGGGTAACAGTTTCTTGACATATCAGATAACAGCCATTCAGTCTAGAGATCACCCTATTCGATAGTCCTTGACTTCTCTTGCGAGATCGAAGAGTCTGTAGGGACTCCGTTGGGAATTAAGGATTCTTCATGCGCTTGCACATTTATATTTAGTTTAAAAGCATTTACCTATATTAAATCGAAGCGAACATATAATCATATTTTGCTTATCGTACAGTATATTAAAATAGAACTATAATGATTGGCTGTAAGTCTGTAATAATCTGAAAATCAGCAAATGTTTTTGGACATGTCTTCTTGACTCCTAAAATGCTTATAACTCCCATTCATACATCTTGGATGTTTGTCGCTCGCTCATAATGCTCCGAAGGCGCTAGATCGATTTTTGCGAAATTTGGTACAATACACATATTTTCTATGGGCTTAGTGAATTTTCAATTTATACTCCCTGAATTGTAGGGCTTAGAAAACGAAGTTCTCCTAACATAATATTTCATAGAAAATGTTTTGAAATAATGCTTTTACTTCGATTTCGAAATTATTATGGATATATCCATTGTGAGAGTCCCTGGATTCATTTTGATTATTTTCCCAATATGTGCGTGAACGTTTAACAGCCAATTTCGTAGAAAAAATATAAATATTTATGTTTTGAATTTTAGATTTATAAATCTTAGACATAGGTGCACTTATTTTATTTCTTTTTATTTTCATATATGTATATCGAAAGATTATTTAAAAAAAAAGAAATGTTATGCAACTATTTTCCATGTAAATTATTAATTAATAAAACATATATTCAGCCATTCAGTAAATTTGTTAACTTCAAGATGTGCAAAATCTTACGGAGGAGGCAATATGTTCGTTTAATGCGATCGTGTAGTGCTGAAGCCGATTCTATCATGCAGAAGAGATTCAATTCATAATAGGAGTTGCAACGATCCGGACAGAGACACTAAGGCACTGGCGAATCAGGAAACCCATGGAAAAGTTAGCGATTCTCGCCGTTCGTGAAAGTCGCCGGTCGACAAAGTTAGCAAGCACATCAGTGCAGCAGCGATGCCGTGATCCATGCGAAATTCAAACACACGTCAACGATTACCAAGTACCTTTAAGAGAATCAGAAAGTTTGGCAGGCAACGGATATTTTCTGCCATCGTATTATTATAAAATTGAAATGAAGAGATGAAATGATGGAAGGCATGATGGAATGGAGGAAGGATAGAAGACAAACTTAAGATGAACCAAGAGTATTGACGCGAAATATTTTTGGAGGGGAATGGTACGGGGTTTTTTTATTTTTATAATGGTAATTCATGGGAAATGCAGATGCTGGTGTCAATTGGCTCCAAAAGGATGAAATAACTTGCTTATTTGTAGGATTTGAAAGTCAGACGTGGAATTGGGAAACGCGAAAATTGAAGAACTTTTTGTTTAAAATGAAAAAGCCAGTAAAGAGATTATACAAGTATTGAAAAGGAAACTACAGAGCACAACACTAAACTATCTAATACGAATTATCAAAGATTTGATATTTTGTAGTATATTTATACAAAAAGAAACAACAGATATTTCAATACAGCTCTCGTCATATTATAGTAATTTCTTAAAATTTTTGACGGGTGCTTAGGGGGTTGAAAATTTTACAGGATAATACCCTAAGTAAAAGACACGAAAAGCATCAAAAAATTGTTTTGACTCTGGCCTATTTACTACACGACAAATAAATGTTAAACTTAATTTTAATAAGTGCCACATTCATTTGTCATGATAAATAGTAAGGCTGTCAAGACTACGTTCGGTTAAACGGTTAACCAGTTAATGGATTAGCTGGTTAGCCATTTATATAAATATATATATATATATATATATATATATATATATATATATATATATATATATGTATATGTACAAACACACATAGACATCGTTCCGAAAATAGTCAGATTCAATACAGGGATTCACAGAAGTGTACTTCCGTTGATACCTCGAGTTTGTAATTTTTCATAATACATTCTGATAAGAGAGTAGAAATGAAAATAAATATGTGGAAAATGGATTTGTTGCTTTGCTTTATATTTGTGCTAATAGGAAAGAAATACAATGTTTCCTATAATTCTCCAACGAGATATTTTTAGAGCAACTGACTGCAACCGGAGTAGGGTTTAGTGATATATAGATGGTGATGCCGTGGGTGGGTTTGCGTCTGTACTATATCTGTGGCACGCTAGTCGAAACCATACATGAACAGGGACATTTGAGCATACGCATCGCGGCCCGATAGATTTTTGATTACATTGTGAAGTTTCAATTTCGCAGTGGCTGATCCCGGCTTATAGATGTGGTGTAGTCGTCGCAATGGCCTGTTCATCTGACACCAGACAACCTATCGCGACCCATTCCGAACCCCGGCCCATCAGCCTCTGACTCCGCTCTGCCCCTTCCTTCCTTCCTCGCGCCACCATCAACCACCATTCTTCGCATAAGCTGACACAGAGACAGATTTTCGCATTTTCTTTTTGCTTCTATGGTGACATAGAAATGGTGATTTCGCAACTGAACTAATCAGCTAAAACATATTTATGTAACCTACTCTGTTCAAGTATATTATATAAAGATTGTAAGAAGAAGATGAAAAACATTTTAATCAAGTAAATGTATGTGAAGTGCGTTCGTTTTACCAACAATCAATAATAACGGAGGTGCGTCAGCTAGTAAGCAGAACGTGATTAGTAATGCAAAATTCTAACGATGACTGCAGAAGAGTTAACAGTACAGTATTTCAATAATAGTCTTTTCAATCTGTAAGTAATTCGCATGCATAAATTACCAGCGAGTTTCCGTTTCTCATTAACAGAAATTTAAACGAACAAACAAACAAAACAAACAACATTATTTCATCCGTATACGAATTAAGCGCCGCCTCCGAACTGAACTTTCTCCAGCAATATACTGAACACTGCGATGTAATGGCCAACAGAATAAAATTAAAAAAACAAACTTTGCAACTTAATTTCCGTGTAATGTTAAATTTATGGCTACAGGGTTAACAAAATGACGTTGCTTGAAAACCTGCAAACGATTTCATTTTTGTGTATTTTATACACTTTGTACGTTATTGAGAACAAAATATTACTTTTCGATCAACTAATTTATTGAGAAACGTATTTATTGATTTATATTTATGTAGAAATTTTCATCGTTGAATAAAGTGTTTATTATATGGATTCCTAGAAATATAACATTCCAAACTTGAATTTAAAGTTTCATTGTTATATTTTAACTGTTTTCGAAGTGGAGCGTTCAATCACATATACACCCAGAATTATCAAAAAATGGTACATTATTCCAACTCTTGCTGTTTTCGAAAATAGAAGAAAAGTAGCTAGAGTAAGTTACTACTCCCGGTTACAAATTGCGTTCAAAAATAGATCATTCATTTCGGGCCCATTAAAGTCTAAAGTTAATAGTTTTTGAAAAAGTAGTCAAAATGAGATTCCTAATACCGATATTTCTATTAACATTTCAAGGTCGATTTTTTGTGCCTACAGTACATATCTATTATACATCTCATATAAAGTTACAAATAAAAATATTATTATGGTTATAACTAGGTCGTAAGTAACGAAACTGTAATAATAAAAGCTTCTGATGTGAGCGACAGTAATACTGAAACTGCACTCAATCTAAAGACTTGGGATTTACAGCTCAAACAATAACGAAATAAAATTTAAAACGTTTACATTGTCTACGGGTAATACAGAGAATTAAAGTGCGAATCCTGACTGCTCCAAGCGTCAAATAAGACAAAAGTAACCGCCAATTATGCCGGCGGTTTCCCTGCGAGTTATACGGTGGAACCCTGGAGACCGATAGCTAGATTATCACCAAAATAACTTGGATATTCTTACTACAACCTTCTAACTTGTTTACGACACAAGAAAACTTTGATATCTTTTCGTTAACTGATACCATTTTAGGTGAGTATGTACCTATGTATTACGAAATTGTAAATTTGGCCCACTTCAATTTTAGCTCGTCGTAGTTCGCATCCTATGGCTGTAACCTTTTCGAAATTAAAATTATTGTTATACATAAATTCGATTCATATCTTTCGGATTCCGAAAATGTATATTACTCAAATTACTTGGATAATACAGCCCTAAAAAAAGAGTTCCACTTGATAGTGATTCTTTTTATTGTATCAAAAATAATGTGTGTTTAGAGTTTGGTTTGATTAGGCTCTTTTTACTTTCTTGTATAATAACGTAGTACACTTTTATACGAGTGCATATTTTAATTACAATTGTAGCTTTCTTTCATAAAATAATAATCCTTTGTATAAGTATATAATGAGACTGTTCTTCAATAATAATTATTATAACAAATGTCGGTATCGTGGTCGGAACCCATAAAAAAAATCATTAAATTAATTAAAATTTGGTATAGCTTACAGATGGTTGGGTGTGATAAGTAATTTATTTGGGCAGTTTTATCAGCCGTTTAAAATCAACGAGGCAGGAGACTGGCGAGCGCGACGAAACTTATTCAATTGTTTATGATGCATCTTGCTAATCAGATAATATTTTATTATAGGTCCCCATGTTCATTTCTTGTTTTCCGTAAAAGTAGGCGTAAACTGTTGGTTTCCGGATCGTTGGTTTTTTGACCACGCCGCTTTAATAGTTTGCCAACGTCCGGTTCCGGACAGGTCGCCCAATTACGGCGCTTTGTTTGGCTCCCATCATGCATTGCAACAACCGTCACGCAAACCTGGCTACTGATGGGTATGAAGTAAGGGCGGAGGGGTGGGGACGCAACGCGTTGGTCTCGTATCGACGAAACAACGGCTCATTGTAGATATAGAGGTAATTATATGACGATGGTGGCTTAATGTCACGCCTGCGTCTGTCTGTCTGTGTTTTCATCATGCCATGTCACTGACATGTGACACACACACAATGATGGAGATATATCATTTCCTTTTCAAACCAATACAATTGGCCCATTGTTGTTTTCGGACTAATTTCGTTGTAATTGTTCTTAGACAAAATAATATAAACGATTTGAAGGAATTTGGACGTAACGTTTATTAATTTCTTATTACACTTATGCTACACTGTAAAACATATGTAAAGTAATTTTAGTAACCTTGCACTATAATTCAAATATATTTCAAAAATCTAGTAAAATAACAAATTTTTATAAGTGTAGGCAATTTTACATTAAAAGCACTGGTGCCAACATCACTGTTTCAAGCTTACGCCGTAGGTACACTTTGAGAAAAAAATTGGCACAGAAACATTATTATAGTAAGAAATTACGTCTTAAATAACTATAAGAAAAATATATGTGTAGTTTTTACTACAATACTTTTTCAACTCCTATCTTTTCTATAATGAGGATATTAAAATATCTAATAACTTTTGTTTTAACCCATTTCTATACCATTTACTGTAAAAATAATCATGTTTTCATATATTGATGGAGTTTCGCAGCAATTTTAACATGAATTTACAACAAATTAAAGTAATTATTTTAAATTTTAAAAATTATTAGTTATAGTTATTTTTGTGTATCCATTGGATTTAATTTATAGACCTTATGTACTTTCTTGATATGTTCGAAAAAAATTAATTGGACGCTATAACTTCGGATGAATTGGACAGGAATGCGACAGGAATTATTTGGGTGCTCATATTTATAATTACCTATACACATATACCAAATTTAGGAAAATTTCGCCTGGTACCTTCGCCATAAACTCAGATCTTAAAACCGAGCGAGGAAGTAACACACAATAAAGAATATAAGTTATGTACTTTGATGAATTTCTGTGCAAAAGTATTCAATTTATTTATCCGTGATGGTTACAGACACACAACCGCACACTAGCGGAATTTTATGTATACTGTACGAGCTGAAAATAAAACTATAATAAATAATTGCCTTTCTTGATAATAACAATTATTATTGTGCATTCAAAAACCTAATAATTTGCTGTTTTCAATTTTCGCAGCGTATTTACTTAGTCAGCCCTTATAATCGGTGAGCAGGTGTAAGCATGATTAAGCCAAGTCTACAATATTCATTAAAAATTGGAAATTTGGGATTAAAATTTGGCATGGTTGAACATTAAAGGTGTACCTCTGTATCGTGCTATAATTAAATTAAGTTCAAGCAAAATCATTCGGCCAGCTGTCCACCAGTTTTGCTTCATCATCAGATATTGGAAACTTTCTGTACGTTCACCGTATCGTAGGTTTGCTGGGTAACTACTTCGAACAAAATCCAATATGGAAAATGATCCTTCAATGTGATGGGTCAACAAAATTTGAGATCAAACTTTATATATATATAGGTATAAATACATCATAGAAATTGAAATGTTTTAAAGAATTTCTATATATATTTTACAGGGCATATAGAGTAGTGACTTGATTTAGAGTTGTCTAGCTCCGGAAATATAATGGCAATTGAATTTGAAATACTACGGAAACTAATTGCGTAATCATATTTATCTGTATACTAAATTTGGTAAAAATCGGTCGGGTACCTACAGAGGGGATGAGACCACATAATTAGTTTTATATAAGTTATATACATTTTCGAAATTCTCTGGAGAAACTGAACCTATTTTAACCAAATTATGTATAAATATAAGATGAGTGTATTTTAAATTCAATAACCCGTATAGAGCTCCAGAAAATTATACTTCCCTTATTAAATTAATAAAAAAATTCTTGTTCAGGCATTAGATCCTGCTTTAATTTTTTGGAGTGTTTATATTACTCTTTATTATCTATAAAAATATATACTTCTAATATTTTTATAATTGAAAAGAAGACAAATGAAAACGACAATTTAAAGTTAATACTTTTTATTTTTGCCATAACTATTTACATCTTATGTATAAATATATATATATATATATATATACAGTTGTGGCCAACTAATTAGAAACGCTTACTTACATTTATTATTTTTCAAGTATTTGGTGATAATTTATTGATAAAAAAATATTTGTTATGGTTAAAACATGTAGATTTTCAGGCAACACCATATTATGACTATTTAATAAAACATCACTTTATTTAAACAATTAAAATTAAAAGATAATAAATTTTTGACAATAACAGAACGGACACCTAATTAGAAACGAATACAATTTTTTTAAACTATGATGAAAAGCTATAAAATTAATAATTTTCCTGATCTCAGTACTATGTATAAGTCAATATTTTGTTGAATAACCTTTACATTTAAGTACTTCACTGCATCTTCTTGGCATTGATTCGATTAATTTCCAACATTTTTCGATTGATAAGGATGCCCACACTTCCTTACTTTTCGTAAACAAATCGTTGACATTATTTACTTTTTCTTTTTTCAATTCCCTTTTTAATGTCATCCAGAGGTTCTAAATAGGATTTAGGTCTGGGCGGCAGGATGGTCACTCCAAAACTGTGACTTGATTGTCAACAAACCATTTTTTTATACTTTTGGCCGTGTGTCTAGGATCATTATCTTGCTGAAACAACCACGTCACTGGAAGATTGTCGTGGGAAAATGGTAACATGACATTTTGCAGTATATCCATGTACTGATTTTTATCCATGTTTCTGTCAATCTTGTATATTGGACCAACACCGAGCCAAGAATATCAGCCCCATATCATTATATTCCTACCTCCATGTTTGACGGTTCGAGTCGTGTATTTCGGATCAAATTCTTTATTTTTTGGGCGATGGACATAAACTACACCATCCGATCCTATTAAATACATTTTGGTTTCGTCTGACCATAGAACTCTTTTCCACTGGTTTATTGTCCAGTCCGTGTGGTCAATTGCGAACCTGATTCGGGCTTGTATATATTTTTTGCTTCATAGAGATTTCTTCCTTGAAACTCTCCCGTACAACTAAGCCTCGTTTAGTCGCCTTCGAATGGTTCTGTTACTTACTTCAGAAGTTCCATTACCAAATAATTCTTCGTGGATAGCATTTGCAGTGAGATATGGTTTTGATTTTGAAAGACGTACATCCGTGCGTCAGTTTGCCGTGAAGTTTTCCGTGGTCTATTCTTTCTTGGTACATTTTCAGTCGTTCTATGCTTTTTTAAATGTTTTACTGCCCCAAAAATCATTTTCATTAAGCATTTCAAGTGGTCAGCAATTTTTTTATAAGACCAATTTTTCTCTCGCAAGTTAATTATGATTTTTCGCATTCCTGGATCGAAATTTTTGTTATTTCCCATCTTTACTTCAATTACGAATATTACCAGCACTTCATATACACGTACACTTTACTTTATAATGTGCAATTCTATACTAAATAGGTTTTTAGCATGCGTTTCTAATTAGGTGTCCGAACTTATTTGTACACGACATTTCAAAACCAGTGTTATCAAGAAATATGCAAGTAAGTTATACAAAGTATTACTTGTTTTCATATGGCTAGACGTCAATACAATTAAATAATAAAGTAATTGTAAGCACTTTAGCGAAATATCTTAGTTATCAATAGTAATATATGTTTGAAAAGTGCGTTTCTAATTAGTTGGCCACAACTGTATATATATATATATATATATATATTTATTTAGCTTGCATATTTTATTTTTTATTATATTTTCTCAAATATCTATTTTTTTCTGTGTTATAGTTAATATATTTATATAAACAACTGACATATATTTCTCTCAGTGTATAGTTGATATCTATTGATTTTGTAATATAGAGTACTTGCAGCAGGAGTTAATACATATTTAATATATTCATATGTATTCGTATGTACCTCTGTTCTCTCTACTTAAGAAGAAAAATTACCATTTTAATATTTAAATGGAAAGATATCTGAATGCCTTTAGCAATATCTTTTCTACAAATGTTATTTCAATACATCGTTATTTAAACGCGTATATATGTAACATGTAGGTATATAATAATAACCTAATGGCTCTACATTTTCCGTAGCCGGAAAGTTCTAAAAATTTAGTAAGATCCAGAGAAGCTACATGCCTACTTTGCCAACAGAAACTTATTAAGAACATATATATATACGTATATATTTTAGTTGGCAAAGTAAATTTCTCACATTTACACAAGTATGGTGCGAGCAAGATAGCGAGATACACGATGTTAACGCGCGAGAAAGTGAAAAAAAAAAAAACTTTACGATAGAACGAATTCCAGTGCTAACTAGGATCCTCTTTACATAAAATAATGTTCGTGTTCATAAAGAAACGTTTCGCAAAGAAGAAAAAGAAAAAGCACAGAAGCACAGAAGCGAGACAGACAGAGAACAGGAAAGAAGTTGTAATTTTCTAAGCTGTGTTTAATTAAGAAAAGAATTTACAGTTTTCTTTCCGTGTTATAAGTTGAAGATGGCTGCGAATTTACACACCGGAAGATCTTTGCTTTGTATATTTTTCACTGGCCTCTACTTTCAGCCTGTTCAAATTAGACCTTTAATTTTTTTAAAGCATTTAAAGAACGAGCTTTTCCGCAAAGAATGCATAGTATTTTTATTCAAATTAAAAGCACATATTAGTATGTGGTTATTATTGTTGGAACACACAATAACGACCAAATGACCACCTCTGTTATTTTTGCAGATGGTTATCCTTTCCACCTTTTCGCATAATTACGACTGAATACAAAAAAATAAATCGCATTAGGAACATTTCAGGAATGCAATACTTACTACCTTTTAAACTTCTTCCAAGAAAGTAATAGGCATTTTTCATGATTACAATATTTTTCTTTTATACTGCGTCCAAGAAAGTAGTTAATTGACATATCATTATATATTCTTCTTTAGGGATTTTAGTTCTGTTTTTGTTAAAAGTTGCTCATTACAAGTTTTATGTGAATTTTGAATATATCTACACCGCTACCGTATTTGTTTTACGTTATTAGAGTTGAAATAAACTAAGTAATATCGTGTTTAACTTTGAAGTTATGTACACGTGCAAGTAATATCTTATTTCTTACCTGAATTCGTATAATATATGTTCATAGAACCAAACTCATTTATTATATTCAACTGTCGTCGACATATACTATACAGGTATTAATACATTCTTTTGTTTACGATAATTGCCATCAGTGGTTTCATTATTACTACGAAGATTATTAAAGTTCCATTCGAACGACCTGGCCGGCCATAAAAATAAAGTCATTTTCTTGTATCCAACAAGTCGATTCCACCACCGCTCCACACCGCGCCGTATCTCTATAGCTTAACTATAAGTGTAAATGTGTTCGCCAAGAAGTAAGAAGGCGTGCGATGATGGCTGCTGCTTCATTAATAAACACAAGAATATTAGCGCCGTTCTTTATGACCTTCATAGCCTGTGGATTTTTTACTGTTTAACAACTCAATAACTTATTGGACGGACCATTGTCCAGAGCCGTCTGCATCAGAATTCAATACTAATTATTTTGCCATTCAATGTGGCACAGCACAGCTCTTTTGTCATTTGCACAGAATTTCATAATAAATCCTATTTATTTGTATTATTCGATATAATATTCCATTTAAAGCGTTATTAAAAATATTTGTTTTGGCACACAAGTTTAATTAATGTAACAATATATTATTATTATAATCTAAACTAAAGAATATTAGATAAATATGTTTAATAATTCGGTTGTTTATCTGTTACATCCAAGTATTTTTATTGAAGACGGTTATAAAAGGAAATCAAGGAGATTAATTGAAAATTGGCGAAACTAGAGTGCCCTCCGACTTCGAAAATTCGTTTTCGAGAAAAACGCTCACACATCAGCTACAGCGTTGATACTCAAGCGTCGGTTATAGCCGTTAGGACTCTTCCATCGAATTATTTCAACAGTAAACAGCATACACGTCATCTACTGGCAGGTTCAAAGGTAAATGATTTTAGACAGGCAATAGGTCCGAAACGATTCAGGGATTGACAGAATGTGTTATTTCGATAAAACAACGAACTAAACATTTTTCTTGATTTGAATATTTACTTACATATGTTCGTATATTCCATTACCAACTGAAATAAAAATGATGTGAACATTTCACTGAGAAATCTACGGCAAGCTGGTAGTATTATTGCTTGCATAAATTCTTCAATTATCAGAAGATAGCAAATGGATGGATGTAGGCGGTCGGTGTGTGTAGTGTGTGATAGACTGAATCCTGAAGACGGCACTGCGTTTGATTACATAATTTAAGCGAGAAGCGACCGAGCGAACGCCTATCTAAACCTCGCATCATAAAATTCATTCTTTATTTGGCTATTTGTTTCTCACCGCCGCGCCGAATCGAACCAAGCCGAACCGAGCCTCCCTCACCATTCTCTCAAAACCAAATCTCTTCACACATTGATCCAAGCTGGCTGGCTTGAAGGAATATTCTTTATCCGTATGCGCGAGCGAACATAGCACCCGTCCGTCGCCCTGTTGTCGGTCTTCGGTCGGTTGGTGCGCCCGGTTGTATATGTTTTCACCTTTACAATCTTAAAATACCGCCTGTATATTTTCTAGGTTCTTTGTTTTTGTCCGTACCCCAGCCTACTATACAGAAGCGGAACGAATGAGGGATTTTATATTTGCAAAAAGATTCAAACAGTTGCTGAGAAATTTTATTTCATTGGCTAAACAAGAGTAAGAAATTATACTTATTTGTAAATATAAGCCAAACTATGAATTAATATTATCTATTTTTCATCTTCATTCAATTTGTCTTTATCGTATTTTATGACTTGCAAAGAATTATGTAAACAATATTACTTGATTAATAATAATCTATTTGATTTTAACTATAATATATGTATTTGTATCTCTCGATGGTATCTTTAATATTTTTTTCTTTACTCATTGTAAATGGGATATTGTTTTATCTTGTAAAATGGTCTCAAATACATTAATGAAATTGATAATATTATTAATAATTCGATTAATGACCGATCTTACTTTTTCACTATACATAATATTATGTATATAACAAAAGCTGTCATTTAAAGCATATTGAATGCATCTATAATGTATTTTCTATGTGCATGTGATAGTTTTTATGTGTGTGATAGTGACATCGAGATGTTTCAAGCGCTTGATGCCGTCGCGACGATAAATACAATAAAGACGCCCGCCCTACATCCGAACGTCGCGTCGTCATCGTCACTCGTGACCTACACTCCCTTAAATAAGCTCTCACAGCAGGTCAAGTACACGCCTCCCTTTCTATCTCATACTCATGCTATTCATTTTATTATTCGATATGTCGCATTTCAATTAGAATAGAACATATATTAATTGTGCTGATGCACAATGCACAAGACTTACTTTTAAAAACTAAAAAATAATATATATTGTTCAAATGTGTTAATTATTGAAATAATTCAGTGATAACTTCTATAAATCTAGTTAGACAAAAAATGGTTTTCTAAGATAATCACAACATTAATATCTCCCAAATGGTATACTTTTTGTAGAATCGTTTCAAGGGAAATTTGTTAGAATCTTGAATGTCGTTCCAACTGTATGATAACCTAATTTTAATCAGCTCATATAGCAATTATATCTAAGGTTCAAATACAAAATCCAACTGTTTCGATCCTATAGTAACTTTTAAGTAATGTAACACACAGATAGACATAATAGAGAAAATAGGCAAATTGGGGTTGTGGTACCGCAAAACGGCTATATCCTGCTAGCAACCGATTATTATTCGTGATTTCTATGTTTTGTTTTTTAATAAAAGAATAAAAAAGTTCGTACATCTGCTCGCATTTTAAATCTATTTGGTCTTTCGAAGATTTAGGGCAGCAACGAAGAACCCCTACTTATTATTATTGAGTTGAGGAAAGGAATAATATATAATCGGAAATCATAAATAAATAAACAACATATCATTTGGCAGACAGTTACGAATATATATGAACAAGATATAGCTTGAAAAAGCAATTTGTAATGTGAAACACTACCAGTGTTGATTTATATTCAATATTTAAAGTTGAAATTAAAAAAGAACCGGTCGCGCGATACATACATATGTTGAAAGCTGGCCAACAAGAAACGAATCGGCCGCTGTGTTGCAGAGCAGAGCCGAAGAGGAGAAAAGTCTGTCTGCCGAAGAGGAGAAAAAGGCAAGGTGTACGTAACGTATGTACGTACGCCGAACGATAGAAGAACCGAGATAAGCAATAATAAATCAGACAGTCCGCGCAGCTGAGACGCTTGCTTCAATGAGGGTGGTCAACCGTTTGGCCGCGAGATGTCAGATGATTAAAGGACCGTTGCTCACCATCTATCGCGCTCTCACTCTCTCTATGTATGTATATGAGGAGGCCGTGGCGATCGAAGATATATGGCATTGTAATAATAGATTTGTTTATTCTGTGTACGCCACGCCACGCCACGCCACGACAAGGTGATATTTATAAGCAACTCTCTGTGTTCTGCTGTTATCGCGCCGAACCATCCATCGCAATCATCATGATGACGAAGCACTCACTTTACATCCCATATACATAACGCTTATCTCTACATATTTATTGAATTGTGTTACCGATCGTATTATTATTAATTACTTTATTTGCTCTTGTCCAGTCCAGCGAATTGCTGTCATACATTTCGAACATGCATGCATATTCATTTCCACTGATTCATGGTATCATGATTACTAAGATTAACATTGATATTTTATATGCAGCCGATATAATAAATCCACTGGAAATTGGATCAGATACTTCCTAATATTTTATTAACTTTCTTATACAAATATATAGGTATAATAATGAAAATATTCAAGCTTCTAGCAACTGTATTAAACAATTGTTTAGCTCGCCGTACGAAGTACCGAAGAAGCTAAAACAATCGGTATGTAGCATTCTTGGATTAAAAAATGTCCACAACAAAAAGTGTTTGTCTCGTCGCCCTGAATCCAAAAATATATATAACTCATATACGTGGTCGTTCGTAAGACCACATGTATGTTCTCTATTTCTCTGAATATATATTAAATAGTGGAAGCTTCAAATTCAAATCACAATATATATTTGATTAAATAGTAAGAAATGTAACAGATGTAAATTTTTTCGAAATTTTTATTTACTTTTGACAAATTTTGCGAAAATAATAAATACATTCTCTATTTTTAAAATGAATTTAATCCAAGTTCAAATATTAATTTCTCTGAAATTAATTTATTTGCGACCATTTTGCGCGTTAATGAAATCAGTATTTATCCATATATGTTGGTCTCAATTTGAGGCTAAAATATTTCACTCAATTCAAACGTTTCAGTCATTTCCTAGCCGTTTTCATAAATTCTAATCCTAATTAATAGCCAAATTTATTTTTAAATAAATAATAGTTTAGTTTATCAAATCCTGAGATGAAATTATTATTAAAAATTAAACTATATATAATAATATCGACGAATGGTAGATAGAATTGGATTTGATTACATTTAATTGTATCGTAAACTATGTATGCAAAAATAAGTGCACAGTTTAGTTTACATAAAAGAACAATTAAAATTTGACACATTGAAAATGCTGTGAATACAGAGTAATTTTTACAGAAGGAACCTCATTAATCATTAGCCTAGAGGCTCAAAGTGACTATAGACGAGCCTAATTATAGCCGAAACAAAGAGACAAAAAAAAATAAACTGAACATATAATTTATTTTATTTAATTAACAATTTCATTTTTATTCTGAAAATGGTTAAAATGCTAAAGTATGTCTTTGTCGACAACAAGCATTGACTTGTCAACTCGCTTAATTATCACAAAACAAAATGTCTTTATAATAGCATCCAGCAATTAAAACAATTGTAATAACATTCAAATTAACACAGATGCTACGTACGTAACAACCTATCAAGTTACAGTGATCTCAAACTAAAAGAAAAAAAACAAAAAATCAAAAACGTTTGATGTAATTTAAAAACAACCCTGCAACATTGTCTGGCTGATGCGCAGCCGACTTGTTAATTATTAAAAGAGTACCACACTATAGACTAGAATAATGAAGCAATCATTGGGTGAGACATATCCGTCGCCGTTCCGAGAATTGGCCGGGAGATGGCAGCAGCTGACAGTCGGCTTCGTTGGGTGTATGTATGTATGAACCGCGCGGGATTGAGATATCAAACGATACGAGAGAAGCACTCACTAGCCACGTCGACCCCGTAATTATCTAAATAATCTATAATTAAAACTATCTCGTTTTAACATCACGTTGCTTGTTGTATTTATTCGGAAATGCACCCGACTTGTTTAGATTGCTTTGTTTTTCTATATAGAAACACCAGTTGGCTGTGGCCAGTGACGGAGTTACACAAATTTATTGCCAAATCCACTAGTTCATTAACCCCATTTACACATTACATATATTTTATTAATACCTATAACTCGTATTTTAATAAGTTCATATTAATTAATAAATAGCAGCGGTACATGAACGAAATTCAATTTTTAAACCTAATTCAAGTATTTGAATTCATTGTTTAATATATATATACATACATATTTCATAATTAACTGTCCTATTTATCGAACAAGATTGACTTTAAAATGAAACTACTGTAACCACAAAAAACAACGCGTGAAATGAGTGCAATTTTTAAGCAAAGATATATGAATAACACAATTTGAATCTGTACGCAAAAGTGTCGTAAAAATGTATAGAATATTCATGTTAAAAGTTGAGCGTGCAACAATTATTTATTTTCGATATTAACTAAGTATTAATACGGCTCTGGATTCAGGGGTTCAAACGTTGAACTCATATTCTACTGTACTTTATAAAGAATGCAATATAATAATACTTGAAACTCTCACGAATAGACCAAAATATCCCAAATGGCATTACAAGAATGTGTGATTAACCTATCGGGTATTAGAAAGTCATTTGAATTTTGCATAGGAATCAGGGCAAGGTTAAACTCATATAAAGGCACTGGTGCGAAATGAACAAATAAAACGAACAAAACCAATGACTGGGGGGACTACTTATCAGTTTTCCACGAACCGCATATCATTTTCATGAAAATAGCGAGCACGCCAGTCTAAAACAGACGTACGATATGTAGCAGTCTTAGGAATAAATACAAAAGAACTGTGTCTCTGTCTGGTTCTGGTTGGTATCGTGCCTGTGCCAGTGCCAGTGCCTGTGCGTACATATACAACTTCATGTCGAAGGTGCTCACGTTGTTAGGTTGGAACACCAAGTCGCGTGTTTGGTCGCAATGCACGCTATAATGTTGGCCTGGCCTGGCCTGACCGCTCGCTGCATTTTTATACTGTAATAAAGTCGTATCGGGTAATTATTAACGTTAGCTTTCTTGTTAGGGCCAAACTGATCGCTTATTATTGCCTGCTTATAATATATATTAGAGGTGACATTTGTTATAAATGTGGACACATGTGCACAGATAGAATACTAATAAATTTAAAGTATCTTATAACATTTAATTATTTGTTGTGTAATATTAGTGACACGTATTTATATAGACTTATACCAGTATAAATATTTTTACTCTCTTGGGCAAAGTGTAAAAGAAAGTATTGTAATCATCAATAACTTTTAACTCGATATATATAACGAAAACACAATTGCAAGAGTCGAGATAATCCGTAAATAAATGCATCACATTATAGTATGATCCCTGTCAATACTTATTGTTAATTTTTGAATTGATATAATTGTTTAACGCTGTTAATATTAATTAGAAAACCAATTTCTGTATTCAAATACACAGCAGAACGATATGATAGATTTGTCTGGTACCTTTTCAACATATTTCGTCACCGTTAAACGTTTTGTTAATTAAAAAGAATAGAACAAGCAAATCAAGTTTATATTCAATGTAATTGTATTACAAAAGGAAACATTATTTACCCTGAGCACATTCCATAGATGTGGTTACTATACTACTTCATTACCAACGGCAGAACAAAACAAAAACTAAAAACAAAACGAATAGAATCTTTTCTCGTGGAAACGAAGAAAAAGAAGATGAGACGCAAAAACAAACAAACAAAGGAAAAGTAGAAAATAAAATAACAAGATCATTTGAATGGTGAACCATGCCCATGAACATTGCCCGGCAGAGACACACACAACTGCGAACACCGACCCCTGATTAGTTTCATTTGCTAGCATACAGCCACAGGCCAATTTAAACCACTCGCTGCAAGCACCAATGCTTCTTGCGTCTACCACAAATATACACGGGCCAGTAATGTATTAATATACGACGAGTTTGGTTTATGTTGTTTGGTTTTTAATATAAAATAAATACATTTCTGAGTTTACGTAGATTATTCTAAATCATCGACATTATACTCACAGAGCCGGCTGAACCAATCTAACAAATCAAGATCACGAAATTCTTTTATTCCTGTACCATAACAGTATTTATTTCCATATCCCCACATTTGAAAATGCACACATGGGTAACATTAATATCGTTCGTTTCGTGATTAGCGAAGAATATTGAAAATTATTTGATGAACATTTCCTAATTTTATTAATTAAATCACGGAAGCAAATAGTCTACAATTATATTGGACAATATAATGTATATAACCAAACTGTTAACATTCCTTCTTCGTTTCACCTATAGATGGCGTGTCCAGCCTGCCCAGTCCGCTACTGCTCCAGCTTTATTATTTTATAAATAATAAAGTTAAGGCATTACTTACAAAACAATAAGTTAGATAAACGACAGCTTTAATATAAATATATTAGTCGGTTTCCCATAATGTACAATAAAATAAGAAGAAATTTAATTTTTCACGTGATGAGGTTCGCTGAACTATTTTTACCAGATAAATAAAGAAATGGCCGTTGGGTATAGAAAAATAAAAAGCCGCAACAGAAACATATAACAGAAATATTAGCAGCAAGAATTGAGTAGTAACCACAAGCGTCCGTAGACATATGGACAGACGGTCTCTGGTTGCAAATATGATTAAGTCATTAAATGTACTAAATTACAAACCACGTAATCCACTTTTTCATGTTTTGCACTATAGGTAACGTGTAATAAAGGCTCATTCACAATTCGCGCACGTATTACTCCCCCTTTTTTACGAAAAACAAGAATAAAAACAGTCTGAAAAACGGCACATTTTTACGTTGTAATATATCATTACAGATTGTGGTTAATATTTATGCGTTTTACATTCCACCCAAATAATAACATAATTCCGAACGAATATGACTGCAAGGAGATAATTGAATGTTGTAGGATGTCGTGTGGAATGGAATATTCAATAAGTTTTTATGTCCTGGTAATACAAGACGATTATATATTGTTGTATTTTAAATGGAAATTCAATGCAATATCATTTTACTTAATACTTCTTGGTAAAAATTATTTCGAAGAATGATTGCTTTAAAATCGAACAAGGCGATGTTTTTAAAATTCTACGAATTAAAATTTAACTTGATCTTCGGTTTGGATTCTTGGTATTCTCTAAGTTTAGCTAATGTTACTGATTCTTCCAAGTAACTGAATTAGAGAATACTATTGGTAAGGATTATAAAACTTTCAATTTACGAATTATGTTAAAAACAGTGGTGGCTCGTACATAGGAGCAGCGACAATGCAGCATTTTCAGAAAAATTAAGAAGAAAGAGATTAAAATTTACAACAATATAATTAACATATATATGAATAAATATTTGATATAACATGAATGGAATTGTCACTTGAAGTCGTATTTGGTGAAACTTCTGCTATTGGCAGCGTCGATAATACACGACCGTTTCGAAGCACGACCGAAGTCGCCCAAGCGCTCTAGTAAGTATTACGAAAGCTGCTTATTCGGGCAGCGTCAATCGGACTACACGAACTCACCCCGTCCTCCCCCATGTAATTATAATATAATTCCTGGTATGTTAAAGTAACCTTACAAAGTTTTCTTTTTGCTGCAAAAGCTACATTAGAGTAATTAAACAATATATAATGTATGACGGTTAATGTGAACTATCAGACATAGGGTACGTACATCATATGTACATATATACATATATGTAATATGTAGGTATATCATATAATGTGTCTGGTTTATGTCATGCGTTTCTCTACACTGCAGTGTTATGGGATCCCATATACGTTAATGTTTTGAAGCTGGTTATTTTGCATGTTACACTGAGTGCTACTTACCAACATCCTATCTCTCTCACACGCATACACGCACTATTTTACACATTTTTACATACACACACACAAAGTAAACAGTGTGAATACACATACAAAAATTAGTTAAAAATAAAAAATTGTTCACTTATCCATTCCTGAAAAGGAGAAGTTTTCATTTTCAATAATTATCGAGGAATACATTTTAAAAGATCGAAACATTTCTCTGTTTAATTAATTTTTACTTTCTTGGACGAACTTTAAAGGGAATTACTATAATCATGAATATTTTAGAACTCGAGATTTCATCATATTTCTCTATATCTCGAATTTACTATAACTGGATGTTTTTTGGCTGTACTTTCGGGATTTACTGTACAACAATTCTCGACAAAATATCGAAATAACAATTGGGATTTTTTATTTTGCCATTAAAATGTATTATTTGCAAAATATATAACCCTATATCAAACCATTTTGTAACAAGTTTTTTGTTTGTTTTTGTTTCATGATATATTATAGTATTTAAATATGAATTTTAATTGTGTAACATATTGCATTGACGCTTACCAAAAACCATAACTATAGAAAGTATCATTTTATTCAAACATCTGTCAATGACTGATATGAAAATATTTATTTGGTAGGTAACATGCGCTACATAACGCGTTTTAAATACGTTTTACTGTTTTTTTATAAATACATTTTTTTTTTATCAACATTACTTTTAATTGATATTCAATAAATATTTAGCTGTTCAATATTTTTTATACGTTTTCATATTTTATAAAATATTGTATGACATATTGCAAAACATATTAATATTTTCAAATCATATTTTATACTCTAATAAATAAAATTACAATTCGTAGCAGGCACATAATAGTATTATTTTTTAACAATGATTTTAAAATTAAGTGACCTTAATAAAGATTATAACCTATAATGTTCAAGTATTGTTCAATTTGTGGAAATGTATATGATGGAACGTAACCTAAAAGTAATTTATCTAGTTTTTGTTGCATGCTTATCTCACATAACGAATGCTGATGGCTTAATCCAATTTAGTGTATGTTTGTTTGACTGTATCTTTAACGCTTGTTTAATCCGTAACTTGATCATAATTTGTTGTAATCCTTTCCGTGTGCAGCTGATTTATTGGTGTGGCGCGCGCGCAGCCACTATAAGCTTCGCATTCGGACCTTAACTTATTATTACAACTGCCACGGCTGTTGTTGTTATTTTATGTCTTGCTATATTTAGATTAGTATTTGATTTAATATATGTATATATTTAATGATATTTTAAACTGGTTTATTTATAGTTTCCTTACAAAATTATTGCAATATTATTTTACTGGTACAGCAGTAAGTAACACAAAGATATTAAAAAACTTACCACTCGCTGAAAAATACCCTTTGAGAATGGTTATTTTATAGTTATATTTCCTTAGTTACAATGCATATTGATTCTGTTTCATAGCAATCGTTGGGAATTTAATGCAAAATAATGGATTATACATACAGATAGTGAAAGGACAAGAAAGTCGAGTACAGGTCAATCTCACCGATGCGTATTTTTATTTTGAATGCTAAGTGGAAATATCAATTCTTTCTATATTTTATGTTTGGTGATAGAATATACAAATTCTTAAGTGTCTATTTTGAAATTTCTTACAATTGGTGATATGCATTAGATTGTTTTGAGTTGTTTTACGATATCTAGAAATGTAACTAATACGCAAAAGTGTGGTAATTTTAATACTGGTGGTAATGAATGGTGGCGCCGCCTACAGAAACAACCTAAAGCGGAACAAAATTTCTTCAAACTAATTGAACCTGATGGTGAATCTAGATTAATGTTATTACATGTTTATAGCACATTAAAATATTGGGTTATTTGTTTTTGCATATTCTTGGCAACCAAACATTTTACTAATATCTTTTCCCTACATGTGTTAAAATATTATAACATTTTTTTTAACCATTCCCTTTAATAAACAGTTAGGCTGCTTAGTAGCTGGCTCATATAATTAAGTATTCAGAAATCCCAGCACCTACCGTGTATATTTCAATGGTGAAAACATTTCAGATATCTACGGTTTATTTGGCCATTTTTAATATATCTGTAATATATATTTACTTAAATTTGGATTTCCTTGGCTGTTGATTATAAATTGGGTTTGTATTTTTCAGGAAATTCCGCAAGTTATGTTAACATATTTTAATAACACATCAGGACTTTTTTAGTCACAAATATAAAAATTATACATAACATTTATTATACAAGTTTTATTTAATAATGTTAATTAATTTTACGAACAGAAAATATTTAATTATTGTGATACATCACTATCTAAATTAAAGTGGGAGCTTCTTAGATTAAATTAAGAAATACAACCACATACTCCAGGTCTTATGATACACATATTTTTTAAATTCAATATTTAAAACATGTTTGGATAATTTATAGTTTAAAAGTATTGCATTAATTCAATCAATGTTTTGTTGTTCCAAATAACTATTAGTTAGAATCAACAATTTTATCACGATTTAAAAAAAAAGGTTTCTCCTTGCAGAGCTACGATTTTTCTTTTTAATTTTTTTAATTTTACTACTTACGTATTCCTATAATATTATTTAGAGCCTATGATTAGGTGATCATTATAAAAGCGAGGGGCCTTATTAGAATCTTAAATGATTAGCTGTTATGGTGCTATGCGAGTGAGTGTGGCACTATTCTAAATTAATTGGAACACTCCTAAAGTGATTATCAGACGACAGTAATTAATGTATCGATCGGATTCGATTAGCCGCGGGGCCATCTGTTGCATTTCAAGAGAACCGGTAATTGTTTCGACGCATCTCTATCAATTTATACCTGTGCTAACCAGCGATTAACGTGCACACACCTGTTTTTAAATCGGCCAATAGAACACGTCAATCTGGAACTTGAACGTATTCGTATTTGATTTCAATATCCTTAATAACATCTCAGTGTGTTAGACAAATATCTTGGGAATAAATCGAAACCTTTAAGAATGTTCGCAGCTTGTCAAAGAGAACCTTAATTGGTTGACAGTGAAACGGTTGGCCTACTAGTAGATAGTAAGGCGAGATATAACCAGTGTTTTATGATAAGCGAAAGATACGTTATTTGTGTATGTCCATGTTGTGTGTGCTACAAGCGACAAGTTTTGCTTCTGACCGTATTTACGATCTGAGGACGGTTCCTCTGTTTTTAGTTGTCGTAAATATTTTGAGAGATATCTTTGATCATTAAAATGGTGTAAATTTTCGAGAATTTCTTCTAGTGCCATTAGATCTGATGTCGTAAATTACTTTTGTTGTTAAAGTCAAACCTTGTTAGGGTAATAGCTACCTTAAAACATTTAATGGTCACATTTATTTTTATTGCACTGAACTAATTCAAGATCTAAAAAAGAAATTACCAAATAAACTATACTTTAATATATAATTAATGAATCAATTGTATCAGCATTCGTTACATTTACTAGGAATACTTAGTTAATAAAATAGCTATATTATATATTTTCGTTTCACTAGTTATAAATCAAAATTAAGTGATATTACATATACTGTGAAAACTATGAATAAGAAAGTCAAGTGAAGGAGGCCATTTCAATTTTCTTATTTCACATATATATCTTCGCTTGTACAAATAAAAACAATTCAAAAGTTTTAATTGGCAAAAATGTATATATGTATAGTTTTATTTATAAGCGAAGTACATGATATAGTACGAAAAGTAAATAGAAGAATTAAACTTGGCATAGTAATATTATTGACATTTTAAATATTTCATTCCAACGTTAATTTAATGTTTAAATAAGAAAATTTGAAATATTTTAACGATGTTATAAAAACAGTAGCGCAATTTTATAAAATATCTCCGAGGTCTACGTATATAACGATCATTATAACATTTTTGTCGAATCGAAATAAGAATGTTAAGCGTTTCGATTCGGTATTAAAACGAGCTTGTTATAATATAGGGCCGTTTAATTTATATGGTCGTTAATCGAACGGTGCAACGGATGGCTGTAAATTAAAATATTCCAAGCGTCTGCTATTAAAGGGTTAAACGGGTCTGCGCTATTTAGGTTGGGTGCACGGAGTACTATTAGGGTGAGAGAAAGTAAATTCCAAAATCGTGATACTGTGAACTCTGCATATTGAAATATTTCAAATTAATATTAGTTATAGTGTATTGTATAAATAGTTTAATATAATTTGTTCGGCAAAGTTTGTTATATTGATTGTACGAAATTATTTTGAACCCTAAAAACACGTGCATGTTTTGCTCGCCGTACGAAGTACAAAAGACTTACTAAAATCGGTCGTATGTCTGTAGTATTATCGCACCAAAGAATGTGCTTAACAAAAGTATTTTTATAATAGTAATTTGCGTGAGAGTTCGCTGTGTTGAATTTTGATTTAATATTTCACTTTTATTACCTGACCAAATCTAGGTTTATACTATATAATAAAAATATGCAAAAGGCAAACAGAAAAAGGCAAAGCACACATTTATGGAGTGTTCGCAAATAAATTTCAGCAGTAGCGTATGTATGTATGGTATACGTATATATTCCACATTTCTCTTTGTTACCTCGTAAAATAAACTACACACAGTAATAAAGTTATACTTCTTAAAAATTCAAAAATAAAAGAGAAAATAAAAAATAGAAAAGCACGGAAATTGCAATGCAAACATGCAAAATGACATCGCGTTCACGGCACCATGTATAATGAATTGCCGGTTCTGTTCAGTTCTGGGTTCGCTCGATCCTACTATGCAACTAACCACTATACTGTAAATATATATAGAAGGAGGATGTAAAATTGAAAATGTGTACATAGTGTCGTTTACACGCTATTTTTAGCTCACCGTACGAAGAAGCTAAAGCATTCAGTCGTGTGTCTGTAGCATTCTCGGATCATTGAGTGGAATCGAAAATAAAAATTGAAATCATTTTATATTAAATTTTTAATACAAATAAACACATTTAAAAAAATTATTAAAATTCATTACTCGGAGCTGAATCGAAAATCAAAATAAATACCAATTTCTTTTCCGGAACGAAAACTGGAACCAAACTAATATATTCTTATTTTTCTAGTTGAACCGGAACAAAAATTGAATCGTAAAAAATTACGGTTTGAAGCCCTACTAAATATTTCCAAGCATCAAATCCGTGATTAGTTGTTGGTACTATTTATGCTTAAATATTAATTACTATTTTCTACTAAACAATAATCAATAAATTATGTGGCTCCTAATTGGGTGCTAATTCTTGACCGGAAATTAGAATTTGCACCCACACTCTTAGTGCCAATTTCACGGACTTCAACGAAGTAAATTCAAAATTGTCCACAACAGCTGCTAGTTTTTTAAATTGAATGTAAATCAGTAACTGCGAAGAAAACGAAGAATTCGCAGAAAGGTGAATAAAAAGAATAAGATAAGAATGAAATGCATTATATATTTCGCATCATTATTATAAGCTAGCATTATTTCAGTTTTAATCGAGCTAATGGTAGATGTGAGATGTGATGAGCATCTTTCAATATACCTACGTGAAAAAAACCAGTAGCCATCCGGAGCAGTGCGTCATTACGCCTGTTGGAATTTATATGTTGATGCGGTGTGCAAGTATGATTGAAGGTGTGTACAATCCAACACTCGAGACTCGAACTCTCAAGCGTGATACCATCCACAAGCCAAGTGACCGCGGGACGTCATTGAACACACTACAGTGGCGCCGCGCCGATTACAAGAACCATACAATATTCATGCTGAATGTATATCCTACCAATTTCCAAATATTAGGCTTTACTTTCCTGGACAAACTCTATTGTAATCATAATATTTTCGAAATAATATACATATATATATATATATATATATATATATATATATATATATATATATATATATATATATATAAATATATATATATATATACTTATTTTTTAGTTCGCCGTATAAAGTACAGAAGAGCTAAAGCAATCGGTCGTGTGTCTGTAGCATTCTCGGTTAAAAAAAATTCTTTACCAAAAAGTGTTAGTCTCTTCACCCTATAATAATTAAAAACTGCTGCTCGCATTGCATAAATTACTTATAAGGTGAGCTGAAGGCATAGGTGCGTTATTCTTAAGCTAGTTCTTTTCAAAAGTCGAGCGGGCCGATTGACCGCGCTAGCATGGGTAAGGAACGAAGAACGTACGGCGCGGCGGTGACTGGTACTATTATATAGTGTAGTGTAGTATAGTCGAAGAAAGAGGCAACGAGGCACCTGTCGCCACTCGGGCTGCCCGCGGCGAGACTATAATGACTTCATCAACGGCGGTTCGTGTTACAGTGCGCGCTCCTCACCCACCCTCTCGCTGCCCCGGCACCACACCACAGGTTCTGGTCCCGGTGTGTAGGTACAACATACATACATACATATTACAACTAGGGGGCCCCTCTTGAGACCTCGTCAAACCACACCACGACCCCAACGAGGCACGCAGGCCAGGCCGGGCCGGGCCGGGCCGCCCAGTACGAGACCCCGCCATCACCGTCATTTCACCTTTGAACAATGCCAACGTTTACATGATATATTTATTGCGCGCGACCAATCATTTTATTGTTTTATAGAAAAGTGATTCCATTTATAATGGACTTGAATAGACTCGAGCTGGAGTTATTATTGCCTGGCGAGAATATAAACAATTCACAAAATAAGACAACATGATTTCATGATTATAAGCATCAATTTTTAAGAGATATATCATGCATGTAGACCAGCGATGCCCAACACGCGGCCCTTCTTAAATGTTTAAAATATTTCTTCTAAAAATTAAAAAACTAACGCCCAAGAAACTCAGTATTTCGTATAAATATAAATGTAATGTGCTGACCAAAATAAGATTTTTTAAGCCAGCAATCGATTTAGCTTAAACATCACTGATCAATGTTTCACAGCAACAACTTATTTTTCTATGAAGAATTGTTTTGAATATATAAATCAAACAATTATTAGTGAAGGGCAAACATTTCGAGACTCAACAATAGTTTTATTGAATATTTTTAATTTCAAATTAAAATAACTAGTTTTGTTCATTCTGTACGACGAGTAACAAATGCAAACTCCTGGAGTGGCATTTCCTCGAATATATTATACATAGTTTTTAATAACGTATATAAGAAAGTAAAAAATGCAACATAACATTAGCTTTAAGAAACGTCTACATATTACAAGGCAACAATTATTTTTAAATAGTCAGGCAGTTACTTTCAAAACTAGTTTGTTATAATTACTGCGCAATAATTACATGGTTAATAATTTTGAAAATTCGTTGGATTTGTGGAAATGCATTTGCAGTGTATGTACACAAAATAAATGATTGAATCTCTTTATATATATATATATATATACATATATATATATATATATATATATATATATATATATATATATATATATATATATATATATATATGTGTGTGTGTGGTTGATGAAATAATTAGCGCTAAAGTGCGCGAGCAATCAAAACAAATAAACAGACAACAACACAATCCACATGACAGAGACATTAAAATGTCATTTTAATCAAGCACGGTCCATGATGAAAGTGCTTTTTAATACAATAATTACTTAATCGTGAACAGACAGTGAACATTTCGACTCACGTACCTAATGACAGGGCTACGTTTGGACACACCCTAAAAAACAGATTATTTACAGCACTAGGCACAACCCAATCAACCAAGGATATACACATTATAAATGAAAACAAAAATAACAAGACCATTCTCAAAACATATGTTGATGAATTTCATATATATACATTATATATGTATATATAGTTATCATTTCGTAACGAGATACACCCGTCCATTTCAACCTTGTTCATAATTGGGATCACCAGGAAATTTTAGCTCATCGTATAGTGTGTACAAAATAGCTACAGGGTTCGTAACATTCTCAGAAATTGTTCATTTCATGTCTCCTGGATTCTAAAAATGTATTTAACTCATATACTTGGATATATGTCGCATGCTCGTAAGACAAAGCTTATATACGAGTACATTTGATACACCCTATTTTATCCATCGCAATTTACATAAAATAGTCCCTAAACATATGGACAAGATCTTAAAACGTGTGTAACATTCTCGGAATCAGCAAATATTTTTGCACATAAATTAGCTTCATTTTTTACTTATTCCGATATATAATATATTTAATATTTGTTTTCTATAAATATTAGTATGACGAGCTGCGTACATTGGTGCTGGTTTTGCCGGAATAAAACTCAAATTGAACCCATAGACAATATAAATATAAAATAATGTAACACATCGAATTAGATTCACGTAAATGCTCGCCTGATAATAATAATTTTAATATTTTCTTACTAAAAATATATTTAAACGAAATTTAATATCTTTATAATGTCATGTGATGCTATTTGTCAGTTTCAATTCATTTAACAATTAACGGGCGTTTTTTAAGAAGCTGTGTACTTTAGGATATGCATTACATGATTGGGCGACTGTACAAATTATAAATAACTATATTGTTAGAAAGTGAACTATTAAAACTAGATTTTGACATTCTTATAATAATATAAACGCACTTTAACAAGCCTCGTTTATTTTAATTTTTAAAGTTGTCTTGAACGAGAATACAATTACAAGCAATTTTGGAATGATGCTTATATTTCTGGGTATCAAATTAAAAATAAACGTTTTATGAGCAGAAGATATGTGACCAGATAACTATAAATGAATAATGTTGAATTTGAAATGGGAATATTTTCCGGTGGGAATAGATGGCCTAGTCATTGTTCAGGTGCTGATTTATAGGACATATGCTAATTTACAGAAAACATTTTTATGAAAGGTGTAGCCTGATTTTGATATATATATTTTCACCTGTTTTATGTCTCTATATTTAAATTTTTACGGATATTGTTAATTAGATGTATACAAACTATGAATACGGGTGAAATTAAAATGATTACTTTTTTTATAGGATCACAAACGAACCGACTACTGAGGCCGTATGCCGGTGTGAACAAATATGTAACAATTATACATAGCCATACTTTTTTTGGCGGGACCGGGATTCGAAACCTAGATGTCTGGTTCAGCACTAAAACCGAAAAATGTTTAGTAAATAAGGAGAAACCAATAAGAATACAACATGTAAATTAACTAATTTCTAAAGCGATTTTACGGTAATGAAATTTAAAAACGAATAAAATGTATTTATGTATGAATGTATTTTCTTACAGACTACATGCAAATTTTAAATTAAAAGTTTTATATCTCGAACAGCTTTTGCTCACAGACACACAGTATCTTGAAAATAGTAATTAATTCCATTAAATTTCGTTCAAAGTTTCAAATAAGAATTTCAATTTCTTCATTATAAACAAATGAACCAATCAAAATTGAAAATAGGCGTAAAATTGTTCGTCGTATTATTATTATCATTGAAATTGAAATGGCTGTGAAACGTAACATGTAAACATAGTAGGCGTATAGGAACCTAAGCAACATAGTCAGACGGACGGACGCGACGGGGCTCGCATGGCACGCCGGCCGCGATGATTGTATACCTGTGTAATGGACGGACGGACGCATTGCTACATAATGAGCTATATATGTTTTGTTGTAATGCTCGTGGATCATAACCGCGGCACGGAATCATCACAACACATTGGTACACTAAGCCACATTTATTCATTATACACATCAACTTCCGTAAGAAACAAGTATTCTGAAATAATTTTATGTATATATAACGTCATAAATATTTCGATATAAAAAAACGAATATTTTAAAGCGCTCCAAATTTTGGGGCTCTATAACAGCGGAAACATAAGGTCGATTGTGTGATTCTGTAGGATCTCGCTTCGCCCATTCCATAAACATACCACTCGTTACACAAGATGAGTCATTTCCTAACGGGATAATAATTACTTTTGAGGATTATGGATGGAACAAAAGTAACTATTTGTTACTCGAGTACTTGTTATTAGGCAAGATCCGAAATAACTAGTAGTGACATGAAAATGTATTCGTTATTTTTACAAACCTAATCAGATTTTACGTTACATTTTGTCGTAGCCGTGGTTGCACCATGTAATCATCTGAGAGACTATTTTCCAAAGCTGGTCAGTTACTTTCAGATATGCGTAACCGATTCACAGGCAAAATTGCTGAAAAAAAAAATTGTATTGCAATCAAGAATTATTATAAATTCTGTTTTTCTTTGTTTTTGTTTCGTATTTTTTATTATCTTATTATGTTTTTGAATGTTGAAAAAAAATTATTGACTTGTTTTATTTATTAAAAAAGAATCTAAAATCACTTTGAATGCGACATATCAACAGCAGATTTTTGAAGCTAGAGCAAAATACCGACAAAATTAAAAGTCGACGAAAGACGAAACTAATCGTTACTCGACTCAGTTATCTATACGTGTTTCGCAAGAGTATCCGTTTTGTCCGAGTACTCATTTAGTGCCACTCAAGTGAACGAATACTTGTAACGAATACAATATAACGAGTACTTTACCTAAAAGTAACGAATAGTTACAAGTACTAAAAAGTAACGAAACTTTGCATCACTATTGAGGATCAAAAAATATGTTTCTGGTTTTTTGTATATTTCACATTTTAATTTCACCGATATCAAAATAGAATGAATCCAAAATCTAATACACGGATTATTTACTTGTTTTTAGCAAATGGAAAATTTTATGAAAACAGCGTATTTTTTAGTGAAGTCGTCTTATTAATCATTGACGTAATGGCTCAAAGCGGTTAAAGACGGGCCTGGCAAGAGAGTAACAGAGTACAGCACCAAAATGGGCGAGTGTACAACAAAGAACCATAAATATATGACCTCTCTCGTAAACCTATAAGAGTCATAAGAAGTGGGCGCTGCGCTGAGTGGCCCAACCGAACATTTTATATCTCACATTATTAAAACAAAGGATACTTTATATGATACAATACAGCGCGATAACATCTACGTGTTGACTATAAAATTATAGGGAATAATACTCTTCCTAGTAAATGTTTTAGACGGATATCTAAATTATTTTTTAAGACCCGAAACATTGACCTTCTCTGACTCCGCGCTTTACAGTCTCTCTGCCTCATATTTAATCATTTTCACATCTATATCTAGTATAGGTACTACAGGCAATTTGTTAAATGTTACAATAATAATCATAGTGACAGATTTCTTTCTTTTTTTCTTTTCTCGCCGTGCTAATTATCGTAGCTGTTTAACTAATTAACAATTTGATTATTAATGTCGTTCTGAATTCTGGATGATTTGCATTACTTTCCATTATAAGCAGTACTAGAAATAGACAGTATCTACTAATAGTAACATTTTTATAAGAATGAGTGCTTTAAAAAGACAACATCCAATGTTTATGCTATGTCAGTATCTAACACACCGCAAATTTGAGCAAATATTGGTGATGATTGGTCACTCAGAACAGAAGATTAATTTTTAGCTCACCGGTCCGGCAGTAGGAAGTACAGAAGAGCTAATGCATTCGGTAGTGTCTGGTGTTAGATAGGAATCTGGTTTTACGGGATCAATTAGCACTAATTAGCCACTAAATATTCATTATAAAAATGGCCGTGATTTTAAAAACTTTGGTGCTAGCGTGAAGTTGGTACCTCACTGTTTAACTACAAATACCTTTGTTAATATAAATTATGAATTTCGTTTTTATGCACCAATTAGCACTAATTATCTAAAGAAAACATAAAACAATATTTAAAAGATTGGTGCTAGTGTGAAGTTGTTACCACATTAGACACTAATTAAGGACTAAATATTAAGTTAGAAACTAGAAATAGTGCCTTACTTAGTTGTGCCTACTTCACGCACCTACAAAATTTATATAAAAAGAAAAAAATGTAATTAATAATAATAATATTATAATGATCGCATTAAAAAACTGGCTGTTGTTGCAATCAAGCAATAACAATGCCATTACTATTTTTTAAATGTTGTCTCTTCAAATTACAGTGGTTATAAATAAGTGTTCTTATTGAAACATCAGTGATTAAAATAATGTTTCTATAAAAATTAAAACATCTACTTAATAGATAGTACAGCCAGCTAAATACATTGGTGCCTACATCTATGCTTGTTTAATATTATTTTTGTATGGCCCTAAAATGAATTGTAAAAAAATATAGTTTGCACAGTAACAACCCGTAAGAGAAGATAAATGGGAAATAAGGTACATAAATAGATGGGTAAAAACTATGTACAGATAAGCCATTGACCTATTTGTAACTTCTTTGAATGAAATTAAATTTTCCAATTCACTTTATTCTGCATTGGACTTACCGTGAAACAAAAAAGGGCACACAAAAAATCCTATGGGGAAAAAATAATGGAAACCAAATGAAAGAGATACGGTGTGCGTGTGTGTGTGTGTGTGTGTGTGTGTGAGATAAATCTCTTTGATGTGACTTTTCCCAAAGTGAAACATATAATTTTCTCCGTAGGTTGGTTGGTTGGTTGGTTCACGTTTACGTGCTGTTATCTTGTCAGCTCGATCGAATTACAAACTAGGATATACAATTGACACCGATATGTGATAGCTTTTTAAATCATGGCAGGCTTGTTTTGTTTTAAAACATGTTGTTCAATTTTCGTCGGAAGTTTCTATTTTTATTTTTTGTTCGTTTATTATTCTGTGTGTAACAGTTTATTACGGCTCTTTCAACGGCAACAACGATGTTGAAAATGTTTTCAAAATAAATAATATCCCTACTACATCGCGCACATGAGCGTCATGATATGTTCCATGTATGTACCTATATATGTAGTAGGACTAGTTATGTTTTTGACATATAAAACAACAACAGAATTTAATTTCATATTTCATGTTAACTGTATTTTAGTAGTTTTCCCGTTTGCAACGCTATCGAATTGTATTCAAATAATGAAACTTCCCATTTGTATATTAGCTCGTCATGCAGTATATCTGCACTGAATATAAATAATTTGGGACATATCATTTTATTACAAACAAAAAGTGGTAACATCCTTTTTTTTTAGATGTTGATGCTTCGATTATTATGAAGCAATTTAGTAATTATGATTATCCATGGATATAAATATAACATATAAATTTATGAATTTCAAAAGTCAATTTGCAGGAATTGGTACATTTTTTGAGAAAAACATTCAAACCAAACTTGTAAGAATTTTTAATATCTATAACTTTGTATTGAATTTTCTTTATGTGTCGTTTTTTAACGAAATGACGTCTGTGTCTGTCGGTGTTTCTATAAATGTGTGTGTGTTTGGCTGTCTGTACCATTTACTGAAAAAGATGTATTGTAACCAGTGAAATTTTAATGTAAAATAACTATTATCAAAAGCAATATTTTATTAAATGGTACAGCAAAAAACTTTTCAAACAATCTTTTTTAAATTTAATGAGAATCACATTTTATCTAACTCTTGCCATTTTCAAATTAAACGTATAAGAAAGTCGAGTAAAGGCTACTCGAGCTTTTTAATTATTGTTAATCATAGCACAAAAAAATTTGTCACCGTTGTGACATTACTTACAGATTTACATTTTATGTTGTCATTGTACGCCGATGTCCACGGGCAGTGTTCGCTCTTTCGTTACAAAGACGAAGAAGGTAATTAGACGCGTTTTTTATTTGTTTTCCTTATCGTCTGTCTCTCTCTCTCTCGCTCGCTCTGTGTTTTGTTTACGAGAACATCACTTTGTTAGTAGTGACATGGACAAGGATTGATATAAATTACGTAGTCTTTGTCGGCCGATGTTGAATGATTTCGCTTGTATTTCTTTTCAACGGACAATGATGCTGTTCCTAGCAGATGACTTAAAAAAACGAACGTCGCTCATTCTCTTTGTAGAGTTGAATTGATGGACCACTGTGTGTCGTCTATATACTGTCAGCGGAATTATTTTTATTTGTTCTTTCTTTCATTTATTTATCCACTTTACTTATTTTCTGCACGGATTGAAAATTTTCTAATTATTTAATAACATTTAGGTCAAGTACCAATTATTTCTACTCGTACAATTGGAATAATTAAAAATGTAAGGCTGCTGTTTACCTAACATTTATTGCGGTAACGTCTTAATACTTAATATTATTCTCTATTTTTAGCGAAAACTTTGCCAAAGTAAAACCAAACAATTATTTTATATCTTATTAAGTTATTTAAAAAAAAAAAAACTCATAGTATCAGCGTAATTTCCTTTAAAGGTAGATTCTATAAGAACATTTCTCATGAGTTTTATAGAAAAACTTAGCTCAGATATACGGGACACGTTATTTTATGTTTTAAAATAGTTATTTTAAATTATTGTCTTGAGATTTTTTTTGTGTTTTTATTTGTTTTAAATCCAGAATTATTAATTTTAATATCTTTTTTATGGCCTTTGAGTGCACAGTATGAAGAAATTTTATAAATATGAAATATCTTAGGGCAGTATTAAGGATTTCATTTATTTTTTGTTGTTTTTTGGGTTGTATTTCAACATTTAAATATACATAATATATGCGAAATCATGTTTTACGATCAACACTATACAACTTTATAACCTATATCGAATCATACTAATTGAAATTAATATTGATTATATATTATCAAACTTGTGTGCTCACTAATTTCAGAAGAATCTTTCATTCAACCCTTTCCGATCGTGCTTTGCAAAGTATCTACTGTACTGAAGAGGATTAAACCTAAAAAGAAGTGTGTAGGTACATGAAATAAACTTATAGTCTGCCGCAGATATCGTACAACTTTGTTTAACTTATGTTAGTTTGGCGAAATTGCGATAGTGTGAGTTATGTGCAGGGAACTTGTTCTGGCGTTGCCACAGGTAACCGGAAATTAAATAGCATGAAGTTAGACTATCTTTGAGGAGTATAACCGAACGAACGTTGCCAATTCTCTGTTTAGCATAATATCACAGATCAGCTAATACGTACAAGTTCACACACGTTCAAACTTTTGCGTTATATTAGTGTAAGTGTACAGCTCGCTGGCTTTGTAAGGTAAGGTTTGGTTTTGTGTGCGAGCGCCACGCGTCGCCACGGTGTATTTCAATTTACGCTTTGATTGAAACTCGTGATTGAAAAATGTGTGACTCAAACAATATTGAACACATATTTTCTTTTGTGTGAGATGCATTTTCACACTCACTGGGGTGACACAAATTACTTTTCTATTGTTTTTTCGTACCGTAAGACCGCTTTACGCTTGTTGGGCAACATTCTACTTGCAAGAAAACGTTTACTAGTCTTAAGTATGCATACAGGCGCATACTAAGACATTTATAATAACTGCAAGTATTCATTATCTAAAAACTATAATACTCGGTGTATTACTCCAAATTTTGTTATTGCAACTAAACAGAATAATTATCGTAGCTTAGAATATAGTTGAATGCATGCATTGAGGAAGGGCAGAGTACCAATACGAATGAAATCGATGCTTCTAAGTGTAATCATTGAAACATAAAGGTCAAATATAGGACACTTTACATATTTCTGAGTATTCATTCGTTCTATTTTTTCGGTTGTCTCTTCCTGTAGCTTTCTGTAATGTAGCAGTATTCAATCAATTAATCATGTAAAATAAGCACCAGTAAAGCATAACGTATAAGTACGTGAACTTTGCAAAAAGAAGATTAAATCAGGACCTTTTTATTTATACCCTATCTTGACATTTCTTTACTACCAAAAACACATAAAGCAAATGCCACTTCTTGACTCAACATCAAAAATTGCAATGTGACACTTTCCCGCTCAAATACAACACATACATTAAATTTGACGTTACAACCTTTTCAGTGCAGTTCTTCAAGATATCTTCATTAGGACTTTAAGTTTCAAATTGCTTCTTTACCTAATCATAATCATATTCAACTTAATATAAGTTAACCTATTTATCCTTAATAGCACATGCCATATTACATATGAGCGTGTACAATAAAGATTCAATCATTATTAATATGCTTTTATAAGCATAATACTTCAATATAGCACTTTCGTAGATGTAAGATCGCTCCTCTATTTATAGAAATACATATTCTAACTTTTACAAAAAACAAGCTTAGATACAACGCACCTAAGCGTCCAGCTCGCCTTATAAGTAATATATGCGACGCGAGCAGCTGTTTTTAATTATTATAAGCCTTTTGGTTAACAATTTAAAATAATGTTATAGATATTAGAAGTCATATAATTTTTTATAGATTATTTTAATTAAAAAAAATTTAGTGCTTAATTTAAAATTCAAAATTATAATGTTTAATAAATTTTATGGCCCTTGGATTAACAATATAAAGAAAATATTGTAGATATCTTAGCATTTTTATTAGATTTTTTTGGTGTTTTAATATATACATACGAGATGCATTCGTGAATATTATTTATGCCTACATGCCGCCGAAACAATTAAGGACCTGGCACTCTGCTCCGAGTATGATAAATTAATCAAGTCACACGGTATGTCTATTTAACCAATACGAAGTCGAAAAGTAACTTGTATTTCAACCATTCGGTTAACTGCTAAAATGGCCAAATTAAATAATCGCGACGAAGAAGAAGAAACGTTACTTGAAATAGTATACGTTGGCTCTGTGTGACACTGTTTTCATCTTAGCTAATTAGTCTGCACTCATTTAAACGAAAGAAGTGGCGACGACCGACACAAAAAACACACACAGACAAGACGAAGAAGAACGCACGATGGTAGCGAGTACGAGTGAAACGGGACGAGTTCGCGAACACTGTCACTTGCAGAGTTTTAACTTAATGTTCGCTAATTGCTTTCGCGCATAAGAAAGACCCAATGATGGTCCACACAAAGCCGCCGATTTCGCATTCCTTGTCGTCCATAATATGTCTTCTTTCTTTCCTACTTTCCGTCCTGCGCTTTATTATGCATATTTTGATCATCTTCATCCGGATATTTTAGCATAACGAGTGGACTTGTAGTTTGGATACATATATGCAATCTAAGTAAACAAAAATACATAAAATAAACAATTTTAGTAATATTCATACATTTCACAAAGACACACGTTTACTTTTCGTATACGTAATATCCTTATGTATGGCCAAGTCCAAGTGATACAATATTATTATAATCAGATTTCATATTGACTATTTTCGAAATATGTATGTGGATGTACCACACATTATCTATATTTTTTGCTTATACGTATACAAAATCCAGTGTAGGGTACAGCAGATTTGAGTCACCAACAAAATATATTTATTATAAAAATAAGATTGTATTGTTAGATTTATTTAATACCGGTGAATGATCGAAAAAGTTTAAGAGTTCGCTTATATAAGAACTCAGCTGCGCCACAAATATGCTCTCTCCTATTATTACAAGGATCCTGGTGGCAGTTATTGGAAGCGTAGAAGAACGGTCTGTATTCCGCGGCACATCTGAACGGAACACACCCTAGAGATATTATAACTCTGTTCGTCTGACATTTCTAGCACACCCCCTGCAATTTTTTGTGCTTCGGGATTTTTCCCTTTTTGTTTTTTCGTTTCGAACAGGGAACAGGGGCTTTATTAAAACGGTAGCGCCGCCGTCCGTCGGTCGGTCGGTCGGTCGCTCGACGAAAGTTTAATTTCGTTCGCCTCATTATTGTGTGCAAGCAACTACTGCACTGCTGCGCTTCAAGACACGGAGATAAACTATTTGTGAATGACTTGTCTTTATAATGTTTTCAAGCAAGCGACCAACCAACCAAACGCCTGCCCGTCTGTAGGCTATCCGACTTGGAAGTCATCCTTATTATTTGTTTTAAAGATTAACTTCGTTTCGTCGAGTGACGGAAGTTTCTCCAGCAGTTTCGTAATTAATTTCTAGTTTTTACTGTGTAATGGATTCTTAGTGCTTTGCATTTGTGATTTGTCAAATGAGACCAATCACGGTTGCAATTATTTTGCTTGAAATGCAGCTTCTAAAATGTAGTACTTCTTTTATTATGATTATCATGATTTCATTTGGTAACTAATCCAATTATTTTAAATAAATATCTGCATCGCTTACATTGGTACAATCAAACAACATGGATTGATCAGACAATAATTCCTCTTAGAATAAGCCCAAAATAGGAAAATTAATAAAATAATGCTATTTTACAAATTACTTTAAAACAATTTGGAACAATATTCGTACCTTTAAGTAATTCATCAACTTCGCTTAAGCAAAGTTTGATAAAAATGCCAATTTTCTGTATTTTGACAGTACGTGAATAAAAATAAAATATATGCATATATTGAAGCTTTTTTTTTTCTTAATATTTCAGGATAAAGTAACTTTACATAATTATGGTACAGTGTACATTACAAACGAAAACATAAATGTATCAAAAAAACTTTCGCAGCAATATCAAATTAATATTATTCAATCAGGTGTGTACGAAATCGATATAAAGTGTGTAAAGAACTTGATTCAAAATAATTTGAAATGTATTCGAGTGGATACTTGAGTAATTCATCGCATCGACTGGCTGTCTTCACTTGAATCAATTCACAAGAGAGTTACATCTTATGACCAAGTGCGATGCCTCTACTCTTCTGTAGGCGAACCAAACTTTGGCAAGATAAGTCACCACCGGCGATTCAATAGCTGCTCTGGTTGACTGGTCAAATGATAGTGCCTACCTTGAAGTTCGTGACTTCGTATGTCGTTTCGGCGTATTTGATATATTAATAAGTAATTCTCGTCAGTTCATCCTCAATCTAATTTGTTTCATCAACTTTTATAAAATTACTTTTTCTTTAACTCGTGTCATTTTCGAAAAGTGCAGGAGTAACACGTTACTTCCGTTTGAAATATCCTTTAAAACATTGGAAGTTTTCTTTCCAGAGATATACGAATCATTCCAAACATCACATTTTGATGTTCAACGATTTTGAGATCCTCAAAACGAATATTTTTGTGATACATACTTTAATACATAACTTATAAAAAAATAGGCATGGAGAAACGGTCCCAAAGGCTATAAAAATGTATTAAAAATATTAATTATGTGTTATTTATATGTATTGAAAAACTTCATTATTAGACAATCTATAAAATTGTTGCAGATTGTGAACCCAAAGGCCATAATAATTAAAAATAATTAGGTTTGAATTAATAATATTGTAGGTAACACGTTGGGACCCGTACGAGCCTCGCCAATGTTGTGCCAAAGCAGTTCGCACGGAAAAGCTAGACGGGTGATGCTCGGTGTTCGGTGACGACGTTGAACGTTGAATGTGCGCACATCCGATTGAACACTGCCGATAAAATAGTCATTCGAAAGCCTGGCACACCTGCCAACTAGATTGCGCACATTTGCATCACGCCAAAGCAGTCACAAATAAGCCAAAAGGTAATAATCACGTTGTCTGTATATGTATTTATATACACGAAGTATAAGTATTCGACTGGGCCATCACTTTTATAAACATTCGTTTTTTGATACATAATATAACATAATTGGATTTTGAAGCCATTTTTAATAACATACTGGAGCATATGTTTAAAACATAATTAAAATTAGACATACAAGTATAAGCAGCAGCTGATTTTATCTACATTGTTTAAAGTTTGCTAAATAAATAGTACATATTTTCGCGATATAACGCAGTAAAAATAAGAAGCCTTGTATGTTAAAATTACTATAATTAAATAATTTTATAATATTATATTTCAAGTTATCAAGTCGTTGTCATATTACTTGCACTAACTAACTAAAGTATTACGTTAGCCAACTATGTAACTATTTTAAATTATAAAAAAATAATCTTCTGTTCTGAGAGTGTAAATGCAACAAGTTATTTTACTTTCTTTCCCTTTGTACAAGTGATTTTATTATTCAAAATATAATGAAATTCACGTATTTTTAACATTACTTGCCTTCATTAAATAGTTTATTTTTTTGACACCAGACTGTATAGTCTGTATAGAGTTGTCTATAGTTAGAAACATATTCCCATATGCATTTGAAGTACTCGTCTAATAGTGATTACAATCACAATTACATAAAAATACATGTGAAATATCTAATATTACTAAATGTACGTAAAAAAAATTGCTTTTGTTATCTAGGGTGCTGTGTATCATCTTCCCTTTGTTTCGAACATAAAGATGGAGGTGCGAGGTAGAAATTTCTTAATTCTTTGTGTCAAAAGCACGCCGAGAATGTTTCATTTTAATTAAAATTTCAAGGAAAGTACAAAGTATTGTTTGCCCCCTTCTTAAGAATTGTTAGAATAACAACCATATCTACAGTCGACAGATTCCCGAAAAATGTTTTAAGATGATTAATTTTCAACGGATAACTTTCATATATTATTCTTCTGTTTACAACTTTTCTTTTATAATTTCGTCTAACTTTTAGGTTGAGGGAAAACAAATACAGATTAATTTCTATTATTTGTACAACAATCAAAAGTATTATTAACATAATATAATAACCGTTGTATGTGCGTGCGCGTAAACTCTTAAGGCTTATTATAATTTGTAAGGATTGCGGTTATCTGGTTATCCGAAAACGCAAGTACCATTTATTCGGCGAAGTTTGCTATATTGACTGTACAAAACCTTAATTGTGCAATTAAGAATTAATTGTTCTCTACTGTACTCTGAATGCGGCCTTCCCGGTGATGATGATTTTATTATCTTTTTGTTAGTTTTATAGCTCAAATCATTACAAACTAAACCAAGAGATTAGATGATCAAGAGAAAAATAATTTCAACACCGAAATGTTGACTAAAAATTGATTAAAATTAATTATTATCAACGGGTATTCGATAGTATTTAAAAAAGGAATTATAATTTTAAATTGGGTCCTGATTCCTTTATCGGAAAATTTGAAAAGAAAATATGGAAATAGAAGCTTAGATGAGGGAATAATTGTTCTTTATAAAAAAACTATTTATTAACAAATATATAACAACAAATATAATGAAATGTTAACTATGTATAACTATGTTTATTTTTTTCACCGTTTACTAAAATTTCATACATTTGTAAAATTCTTTACTTCATGGAGTTTGAGAGCGCCTACTACGTAGGCAATCAATTTATCATACAAGCATTTTAAATATAGGTGCTGAGTTTGAGAGCGCCTACTACGTAGGCAACCAATTTATCATACAAGCATTTTAAATATAGGTGCTGCGCTACGAAACAGCGAATTCCCATATTGTATTTCCAATTACATATTCTTTCTCAAATTCTCTAATACTACCCGTGGGCATCATGTGCCTATATCATATATAGTTCATACTTCATTTTTATAAATTTTAACAATCGATGACGCAATGATTATTATTATTAAACAATTTGGTATTAACAGATATTAATTATATTAAACATGTAATTAAACAGAGTTTATTTAAAATATAAACAGAATATAATGATGAATCAAATGAATCTATATTGTGGAGTAGTTGTGGACACTTAAAAAATTGCTGTCAAATTTAAAATATCCTTATTGACACTTACATTGAATGATTGCTCCATATCTGAGTCCATCACAATTCACAAATGGCTCTATGGAACGCATTTAAGTCTATAAAAAGATACGTTTCCATCTATAGTCTACTTTATAATTTACATAACTCGATATGCAACAAGCTGTCGGCATTTTTGATATTCATACAATATATTATTTTTGAATTTTATAATTATTTTGACGTTTAAGAACGTAGGTTTTCTTCTTTACATTATATATTGATTATATATATAGATTTTTAATAGCCGTCGTGGCGTAGGGACTGGTACGGTGAAACAGTGAAATTTTGGGTTCGATTCCTGCCCATGCCAGTATGAATTTTTATAAAATAAGCATTCTACACATATACATAAATTCATATAAACATAATAAACATACATATAAACATATCTGAGTCTGAGTCTAATAGGAGTTTTAAATAAGAATTCATGATTTTTCTTCAATATTATATTCTCCACTCATTGTACTAAATTTCATATCAAGTATATCATAATTATTTTTTAAGTGACGTAATATATATTTAGTATTTCTATTTGAAAAACAACCTATAACTTCAATAATATTGACTCCATAACCTATTTTTAGCAGAAAATAAATCATATTTATCATAATATTCATAAAGCACAAAATCCCGATATTTTCACACAAAACAACAACAAATTGTAAAAAGTATCTTTGTTTACTCAAATTATTATGGTTTGCTGTGAATTCTGGTTACTTTAGTACGGCTAGTACTGTTGGTATTTATGTATATTTTTATGAACGACTTCAAATAATATTATTTTACTTAAAATTCAGAAGATATCGCCACCCTTTTCGGGCTTTCATCTTTCAACATAAAAAAGATACGAAATAAGTTTATCTAGGTTATGGGTACATACTAAAATTTATATAGGAAGACACTAAATCAGTATTTTTTTATCACAACATATCAAAATGTTACGAAGGTATAATTATATACTTCCGCAGAATTTTATAGACGTTACGTTTATTAATCAAGTATCGATTTTTTTCTAAAATAACTTCTTTAGTAACTGGAAGAGAATATAAAAGAAGTTCAGAATTATATATATATTTTTGGAATAGCAAAGATAAATCTGCGTCCGAGGACTGTCAACATTGTTTTGTTTATAAACAAGAGCGCGAGCATATTCAAGAGAATCACAATTGTCAAAGTAAAACTTGTAATAAATAGAAAACTTTTGTCGCACATAAATATACATACGAATACAAACAAGTAGCGCTTGCTTTAGCTGACTATCTTGTTCACACTTTTATTTTACACTACAGTTGTGTCTCTTTGACTTTGATAAAGAACAACCAAGACATGACAATAACATTTCGAATGAAATAATATTCGCAAACTCCTGTTTGTTTTTAGCTTGTCGTACAGTATGCAATAGAGTTTGGTCGTGGGTCTGTGACATTCCCAAAATCAACAAATATCTCATATACAGTCATATTGGTTCAGGCGGCAAGAAATATCATCGAACATTCAAGACAACATAAACCAAATTTTAAAGAATCGTCGTATATTAATACATTATTGTATAAAACAATAATTTGAATATTTTCCAATAATGAATTGCTATCGCTTTTAGGGGAGCTGGTAGCACCGGCGCTAGCGCCAGTTCTTGTTGTTGATGGCATTTTTTGATTCGAGAATGCTACAAACCGAAATTTGATTTTTCTTTCTAATATATCACGAAGTTATTGTTAGGTAAACAACATCCAATAAAACTGAAATATTAAGGCACAACAGCCATAAACGCCATAAATCAAACTTTAATTTCTATAAAAACAAATCGCGCTTTCTGTTTATCAAATGACAATAGATGTAAGTTTATCTTTCTCATTGTTACTTTTAATTAAGGTAACTACAATAGAGAATCTATAAATAGGGGTTTTTAATATACCTAAACATTAGATAAGCATATATAAGGTTTATCTGAAAGTAGAAGGCGTCATAAAATTCGTTTTTAAGATGCACTCTCATGTAGATAAATAATATATTACTTCGGTAAAAGTTACATTAAAATATATCAGTAGCATTGCGATCTGCGAGCAGCACACGGCTATATAAGTTCCTCTTATTGGTGTATGCATCGTATAACGCTAACTTTTACTTCTGCCGTGAGCCACTAGAGGTGTGCAGTGTCGACGAATATTTAATATTGAAAAAAGCTTTTACTGTGATTGGTTCCTCTCACTGCCATTGGTGTTGTCCTCTAGCCAGCTTTTCGACCATATATTTTTATCCGGCATCACTTGCAAATGCAATAAACTCACTGTCTCTCTCTCGATCACACGTTTATAATATTTATTTATACATATTATGTATATACATATATATATATATATATATATATATATATATATATATATATATATATATATATATATATATATATATATATATATATATATATATATATCAAACATACTAACATACACAAAAGAATTATTAAGTATCTACAAAATGGTTGCACTTACATTTCATATGAAAGATTTTAAAGATTTGAACAACTTTTGTTTGAAAAGTTTTCTCAGAAAGTGGTCCATTTGTAAGAAAATCGTATTTAAAATCCGTAGGCGATTCCATAGCAATGCATAGTTACTGTTCCCTACTGTATCTGTCGACGAATAATTCAATCACATCACGTATAATAAAACCAAGGCCAATCATGTATACATATGTTTGTTTTATCTGCATTCTAAATAAACAGAGAGCTATTACAACATCCGACCAATGTTTGATATGTGTTTAGTTGTCAGACGAATTTTGTGAACGACAGACCTTGCATTAAATCATGTCTGATCCAATTGTTACCGTAGCTGAAGGTCAACTGAAGGGCAGAGTGGCCGTTGATTACAAAAATGGGAATTATTATTCGTTTCAAGGAATTCCGTATGCGAAACCACCAATTGGAAAACTTCGATTTCAAGTAAGAATTTTGTAGAGCCGTTTATTCAATTATTGTAATCCGAACGCTCATTTCATATTGTAGTATTATAGTATAATAAATTATTCTATATAGGGTTGACTATCGTACGAGTTTAAAATATTGTATGCGCTGAGACGTGCATTGATAAGAGTGTTCGCATGATTGCAACATTTAATTTTGCATTCCAACAGTTACTTTTCTTTATTGTTTCTTGTCATTTTGTTTTCAAAACTAAGTGGTTATAAATAGGGTTTCTTCCTTAAAAAAAATTCTATATAAATTAAAAAACCATACCAAATAGAATATACGGCGAGCTGAAGGCATTGGTGCCTGCATCTATTCTTTTTTACTACAAAATTGATAGAATTCCTATATCACCACACTTTTTCTCCAATTACGTGAGTTGCCAGATTATGTAAGAAATTTAGTTTCATATTATCAATATCTACTTTTTGCAAATCATTATGAATAAGATTCGGTACGTACAACGCACCGATGCGTCCAGCTTGCCTTATAAGTAATGTATGCAGCGGTTTTTAATTATTATGGCCTTTTGGTTATCAATTTGAAAAAATGTTATAGATATAAAAAGGTTTACAATTTTTTATAGAATATTTTGAAAATAAATATAGTGCATATTTTAAAATTCTGACCTTTGGGTTGACAATATAATTTTTTTTTTGTAGAAATAAAATATCTTTTTGAGTGTTTTAAGTATTTTTATAAAGGTAGTATTAAGGGGGGTCCAAATTTTGGGGCCCTATAACTCGGTAAGTATGCGAGCGATTAGATTTAAACTGCGAGCGGATTCAAATGAGATGCCAAATAATATGTATACCAAATTTGGTGTGGATATTTTCGGTACCTTCAGAGAAGTTCACAAATTTGGTCTTACAAACGATCGAGCAATAACTAACATCCAAGTATATGAAATTTTTGGATTCAGGGCGACGAGACAAACACTTTTTGTTAAGGGAATTTTTTGATCCAATAATGTTACAGACACACGACCGAATGCTGTAGCTTCTTCGGTTCTTCGTACGGCGAGCTAAACATTATTAGTTAGGCATTTCGTAAAATACATATACAAGTATTTATTAAATAATATTCAAAGTAATATGATGAGATCATTTATCATTAGTAATCATTTGAACTTGGTATGATTACAATAACAAATGTAATTTTATTTTTAGATATTTCAAGGACTCACAGTAGATATATAAATATTGTTTTTATGGCAATAATGCGTATCTTGTTTATTAATAGAATTTTTAATAAAACGAAGTCTAGCTTTTTAATAGCTACATATAGTTTAACTAAAATTATACTTTAGTACCAGTTATATTAATTTATTATATGTTTCATGTCATACCTATTATACTAAATGTTATATATATTATCCGTTATCTTGTTTTTAACTGACAAATATATTTGTTTGAACTAAACTTATAGGTAGATAAAGATATTTTTTAAGATTCACAATTTGCACTGTCATTATTAATTTACCGCTATGGCCTCACGGAGCAAACTATATTCTATATTACAATAACGGCGCTATTCTGTTAACTATAGCCTAGTTAGCAATGACTTACTCATTTGTCAAACGAAAATGCTATTTTGGCTAGTTAATATTTATAAAATGCCTGACCCCATTATGGTTGTAGGATCGCGCTCGTACTCTATTTAGATTCATTAGATTAAACTGATTCCACTTGGAGTAAAATATCCGCCGTTACCAAACTAACTAAAATTTTATTAGTTGTTCTGTGAACCAATGGCCTTGTAAACGATGCAGAGCCAGTCCTAATCAGCTTGTTTCAGTATTATATATATAGTATTTAATTTATTGTCATTTTGCAATATTATTTGATAAAGCAATATTACATTAATTTTATTTTAAGTTCATTAATATTATGCTATGATAATTATTATTCTTATCTTAGACAAATTCATAATTTTTTATGTGCAATTAATATAAATATACATCGTTAATTCAAAATTATCGTTGGATAACTAATATTTATTCTAGGC